>JAVTVX010000010.1:35727899-38412899 GCA_033439265.1 Dillenia suffruticosa
CACCTGAGTCTACCTTCAATTTTAAAATAATATATTTAAAAAAATATAATTTTTTAACACTTTTTTTTTATAAATTCTTGCATGTATATACATACGGACCCATATACATATGGGTGCATGTATGATTTGTTTAGATGGGTCAAAAATATTCTGAAAATTATATTAGAAACAAAACTTTTATTTTTCTTTTATTGTCATTTTCATATGTTAAATTATATAAAAGATTAATGAATGATAATAGAGAAAGAATGACATAAATTGCCACAAATTTTGGTAAAATGTTGAGAGCAATGATCAATAATATTGTCAAAGGAAGGCACAAATCCCAGAAGATCTTATCTCTCTAAAGTATTTTATTGCCTCTATTTTTTAATATTATGTAACTTAAAAATTTATTCCTATTATTAGTTTTGATTTATGTGCACTGTTCTCTATTTTTTAGTAATGGTATCATAATTTGTAATCTTATGAATATTACGAATAATTTATTTGTGTTTAATATTAGTAAAGATCACTGCACCTAGCATATCAAACTTTCTTTTTTCATACAATGTGTTATGCCCAAAAATTTACTTCCGTTTTTCTAAGAAAATACTAACAAGAGTGTGTGAAAATTTTTTATTAAAATAAAAAATTATATTATATTATATTATATTCTCACCTAGTTTCAGAGTTCCATGTAAAGTAAATTACTCATACTACAAGACCCAACCTCTGGGAATGGCGAGAAAAGAATTTAGGTGAACCAACTCCTAAAATGAGTTTTCTAGTATTCAAATCAGATTAATCGGATAAAACCTAAATATCGTTGATAAAAAAAGACGCATAAAATATAAATATTCAATGCCATCTAGGACTTACCGTGATGAAAATAAGAGGGGGGAGAGAGGGTGATGTGAGTGAAGCGTACAGTGAGAGAGAGAGAGAGTGAGAGAGACGATGTGGGTTGATGTAAGTGCAGTGCGCAGTGGGAGTGGGAGAAAGGGGGAGCCATCGGATCGGACGAATGTTACAACTCTCCTGGAATGTCGACTTAAGAAGGCTCAACGAGTCGACCAGGACAAGATGTCTGAATGGTTTTACTTAACTCTGCAGACTTCTAAGCTACTGTAATGGCTCAAGCAAGGATGATGATAGGAGGTGATCAGAGAGAATTCTAGAGAGATAAAGAAGGAGAGAGAATGAGAAATAGAGAGGTAAAGAGAAAGAGAGAGAGAGAAGTGGAGAGAAGTGTGAGACACAACAGCTTTTAGTCTGCCTTTGTTCTTGATATTACACCCTTTAATGCATTCCTCTTGACCATCCTAATTGATCTAATTCCCCTAACAACTTCTAGTTAATTGGTTAGATGGTCAATTAACTCTTAACAGCTTACAACCTTCTATACTAGCCATTAGTTTCAAATGTTCATATAGTTGTTACAATGGGTTGTTACAATTTCTCTCCCCTTCAAAGAATCGTCTTGCCCTCAAGGTTGAAAGCCTAGAAATTGCACAAAACTCATGTCCCTCCAGATAGACTCTTCTGAGGTTTATTTATCTAATTAGCCATTGGGTGATTGGCTTACTATTTCTGGCTCTACTAGAATTTGTTTGTCAGCCTCCACCAAAACCGAAGTGGCCACTATGACTTGATACCTCTCCCTAATTCCTTTGCTTGTTTGTGTTTTGATTTCTCCTCTTCTTCTGCAGCTACAATCAATCAGAGTCCTAAATCTGTACTGATGCCTTGAGATATACTTCTCTCTACATTTATAGTTGTTAGAATATGGTGACTTAATCACGCAACGGAAGCAATAATTAAACAATTTTTCAGAATCGAAAAAGATAAAGTTTACGGTATACTAACTTGGTGATTCGAAAAATTTCAGAAATCGCAAACTTTGAACTGGAGCAACTCGCAGTCGGGATGATAGTTACGTAAGACGAACTATTAACACGATACCACAACGTTCCAACCCTTAACCCGGTGATTCGTACGTTAATCGGAATCAATCCCTCTTCATTGGTGATCATCTCTCTTATTTTCTTCTCTGTTATTTTTCTTCTTATGAATCATAACTCCCGTAGGAGTTATTTGGAGAGTGAAATTAGGGGAGAGTGGGGTAATGGGTAACTACCCATTACCCCTTTATTTTGAAATTGAATTTTGAATAGCCCCACGTGGGCATTATTCAATATCTCCCACTTGCACACGAGAGCATTTTATTTTCGTCATAAGATCACAACTCATGCGATCCACCATATCACCCTACAGGGTTTTCATACAGGGTTGGACGTCGTGCGACTAGCGAGTACACCTGCAAACAAAAAACTTCTCGACACACCTGTTAGGATGATCGAGTAGTCACTGTTAATACCATAAGAAAGCTCGCTGTACCCCAGATCCAAGACTAATTACATTCATCGAGCTACTTTCCTCACCGAAAGTAATCCCCAGATATTACTCGACTATGTATTCACTATTATGTTCAAATCCCTACATGGATGAACATAAAAAACCGGTCGGTGAATATAACATAACAATGCAATGTCAATTGGTCTTCCTTTTCCCAAACTCGAATCTATCGATCTCAATTCAGCTGCTTTCCTAGATCTGTCCCTCAGACCTCAATTTATTTTCTGGGCCATTAGTAAACAGACTAAAGTAACAAATACTGAATTATGATCTCAAGAGACAGCCGAAAGTAATAAGGGCACAAGAGATCCCACCCAATGGATCTCGAGTCTCACACAGTGGGGTTTGGGGATAAATTTTAAGTTATTGTCTCAAGTAATATAGATCCCACTATCCCAAGTCGTCTTTTCACACGTGGTATGAAACACGTGCCACAGTGTTACTCCCTCATTTCTCAAAAGGGCATATGTCAGATTTCTCTAACACTGTGCAGGTATGGGGACGCAGTCTACACATAAGACTTTACCTAGAGATCTCAGAAAGAGTACCTAAGAGACAATATCACAAATTACAGGTGATATCTGAAATCTCAAATCTGGCTACTCACAGACAACATGGATGTGGGTACTTCCATGTCGGTCATATCGCATATGACCTCATCCTGAACACGTATCAGGGCGACTTATGTTCTAGCAGGGCCACTCTCAAAACCTCTTACAACTAGAAACCGTCTCATCCCCGCTCACTCAAAGCTGGAGGTGGTCACTCGTGTGAGAGAGTCGACCATGCCTGCCCGATATATCTATTATCACATCTCAGAACATATATATGATGATTAAAAAATAAGTGCATTAATGAAAAATATAATACAAAAGTGACTGAATAATGCACTATAATCATATATATATAAAATCAATAAGCATCAACGTCATCATTAAGTACAAACTGAGAAATGTCAGTAGATATTCAAACCCAATGACTCTCTATGTCCTAAAAAAGAGTCTCTAGTGATGGGTATGGTAAAGGGGTCAGCCACCATGCTGTGTGTCGAAATGTACTTAACGGTCACTTCACCCTTTTCAATGATGTCTCTAACATAATGGTATCTGGTGTCGATGTGTTTAGTCCTACTATGAAACTTAGGATCTCGAGTGTAAGCGATAGCGGCCTGATTATCACAATAAATCATTACAGGTCTCCCACTATCCGCTACAATCCCTAAGTCATTCAGTAGTCTTCGGAGCCAAACACTCTCCTGAACTGCAACTGAGCATGCCACGAACTCAACCTCCATCGTAGAGAGAGCAACACAGGTTTGCTTCTTACTGCTCCAAGAGTTGGCTCCGCCATTGAGCAAGAAAGCAACACCTGATGTCGATTTGCGTTTATCCAAATCGCCTCCCCAGTCGGCGTCCGAATAACCCACAAGGCGTAAATCGCCTCCTCCGTAACTCAAGGAAAAGTTTGCAGTTCCTTTTAGATATCGGAAAATCCTTTTCACTGCTCTCCAGTGACCCCTTCCAGGATTTGCCTGATATCTGCTCACCAGACCAACTGCATAACAAATGTCCGGTCTAGTACACAACATTGCGTACATCAAACTTCCCACTGCACTGGAGTAAGGTACTTTACTCATTTCCCTTACTTCTTCCTGAGTTTTCGGACACATGTCCAGGCTCAGGCCTTCACCTTTGGCAATCAGAGTATCTATGGGATTACAATCATTCATCCCAAAACGCTCGAGAATTTTCTTAATGTAGGTCTCTTGTGAAAGAGCCGATATCTTTCTCGAGCGATCCCTTTGGATCTTAACTCCGAGGATGAACTCAGCTTCACCCATGTCTTTCATGTCGAAACTGGATGACAACCATTCTTTGATGGTCATTAAATACTGAATGTCATTCCCGGCCAACATTATGTCATCCACATACAATGACAGGATCACAAAAGAGTTATCGGACCGTATCAGATAGACACAATGATCCTCCTCGACCATCGTAAAACCGTAAGATATCACCTCCTCGTGAAATTTTAGATACCACCGCCTGGATGATTGCTTTAGACCGTATATCGACTTCCGAAGTCGACAGACCTTGTCCTCTTGACCTACCAGAACAAAACCAGGGGGCTGTTCCATGTAGATCTCCTCATCCAGGCTCCCGTTTAGAAAAGCGGTCTTAACGTCCATCTGGTGTAACTCAAGATCCATACTAGCGACAATCGCCAAAAGTAAACGGATCGAAATAAATTTGACTACTGGGGAGAAAGTCTCCTCGTAGTCAATGCCCTTAGTCTGCGTGTAACTCTTGGCTATCAGACGGGCCTTGTACCTCTTAATCGATCCGTCGGCCTTTCTTTTAATTTTGAAAACCCACTTGTTTCCAATGGCCTTTCTTTCCTCAGGTAAGTCAACTAGCTCCCAGACTTTGTTGACTGTCATTGATTCCATTTCCTTGTGCATGGCCTTTAACCATTGGTCCTTTGCTGAACCCTCCAGAGCCTCCTGTGCATTCCTCAGCTCTTCATCGTCCTCAGGAGTCACAATGAGGATCTCATCCTCAATCGGGAAACGGCGACGCGGCACTTGTCCCCGACTACTCTTTCGAGGAGAGAGAGGTCCCACATCTTCAGATGGATTGCTCCCACTAAGATCAAGATCCATAATCGGTTCTTGAGTCTTGTCACTGGGTTCGGCTGAGCCACTGGGCTCATCCATCTCGTAGAAGGTGAGATCTCGATCGATTTCTCCTCTTTTAGGGAAATCATTTTTGAGAAATGTGATATCACGAGACTCTATCTCAGTGACAGTACCGTCCGTATGTTCTCCTAGGAACACATATCCTTTGGATTGTTCAGAGTATCTAACAAAGATACACTTCTTTCCTCGCAGGCCTAACTTGCCGTACTGATGCGAGGAATCACGAACATACGCAGCGCAACCCCATGGCCTCAAGTGGCTAAGATCAGGTTGTCTCCCTATCCAAAGCTCGTATGGGGTGCTAACTATAGACTTTGTCGGAACACGGTTAAGGACGTAGGCCGCAGTCAACAACGCATCCCCCCAATGGGAGATAGGTAGGTTGGCCTGTGCCATCATCGACCTCACCATCTCCAACAGAGTCCTATTCCTTCTCTCGGCTACTCCATTCTGTTGAGGAGTAGCAGGAATAGTTAACTGTCTCGTAATACCTTTATCGGAACAGAGCTCTTTAAATTGCTCAGACAGATACTCGTGCCCCCGATCGGTTCTGAGAGTTTTCACCCTCAAGTCTAGCTGATTTTCAACCTCACTGATAAACCTTCTGAAGCATTTTAGTGCCTCAGACTTGTGCGAGATCAGGTAGACGTAACCGAAACGCGTGTAATCGTCTATAAATGTAATAAAATACGTGGCTCCGTTTCGAGCTCTCACATTCATGGGTCCGCAAATGTCGGAATGGACCAATTGCAATGGAGTCCCAGCTCTCGTTGCTTTCCCAAATGGTTTTCTAGTGGCTTTGCCCGCAAGGCAAAACTCACATACGGGCAACTGGACCTTGGTTAGCGGGCCCAGCAGGCCATTCGTAGCTAACCGGGCCATCCTCTCTTGCCCTATGTGGCCAAGCCTACTATGCCATATATTCACATCATCCACTACACTATCAGATGCAAAAGCAATAGTAGAAGAAGAATAAGTCTCATAACATGAAATCATATCCAGTACATAAAGTCCCTCATGGACTAAACCGGAACAAATTAAAGAACTGTCATAAGTAATGGAAACTCTAGAGTTTCCCAGCAACACTGAATATCCTAACAAATCTAAACTTCGGACAGATACTAGATTCCGCATAATCTCAGGAGCATACAAAACATCATGAAGATATAAGACTTGGTCACTTCGTAGCAATAGCTTGCAAGTGCCAATCCCTTTCACTTCCACGAATGCTCCATTCCCCACGTACAGCCTCATCGTCTGGGGACTTAAATGGCGGAACTCCACGTATGCGCTCCTGTCCCGAGCTACATGGTCCGTGGCTCCTGAGTCTACATTCCACAAAGGAGAAGAGTTAATGAGCATCACACTAGATGACTCGTAACTCAAACCATGTAAAGAAGAAAGACATACCTTTCGCTCGCCACACTCGCGTGCGAAATGCCCAAACTTGCCACAAACATAGCATTGAACTTTGCTCTTATCGAGCTCCTTCTTCTTGCGCTTCTGTCCTTTGTCGTCGGTCTTGGTAGGTTGCTTCTTCTTGCCTTGGCCCTTGGCCTTCTTCTCATGCTTGCGCCACTTGCGCTTTAAATCCCGGGAGCCCTTACTCGACTCCGCAAAATTAGCATGAGCAGAAGAAGACCTAGCCACCTCCTGACGCTCCTCCTCGAGCTCACAGTGCCTACTCACGTCCATGAAAGTATGAATACTCTCAGTGTGCGTGAGATAGGTCTTAACCACATCCCAGGAGTCAGGCAAGGACTGGATCACACCCAGTACGTGAAACTCATTAGACATCGGCTCCCCCATATTCTTCAGAGAAGCGATCATACTCGACATGTGCATTAAATGCTGTTTCATTGTATGATCGTGCCTCTTCTTATAAGTGATGAACTTATAAGTCAGCATCCTCACCTTAGGAGCTAACGGGGCACCATATTGCTCTCTGAGAGCATGCCAGATCGACTGTGCAGTAGGATACTACTCGTAAATCGGAATCAGTTCATCGTGCATGCAGCTAAGAAGGATTACCCTCGCTTGGCTATCCTTCTTTTTCCAAGCACGATATACCTCCTGATCCCGTCGTGCTTGTGCAGTGGTACCCTCCCCGGGATCCACCATCTCGTTCTTAAGAACTTCCCCGAGTTCTTGTTCCTCGAAAACAAACTGAACATTTCGGTGCCAAATATCATAATTGTCACCGTTCAGTTTATCTCCCTTAATGAGATCTAGAACGACAGTCTTCGTAGCAGCCATGTCTCTGTCACACAGTAAAAGAAGGACATTAGTGACAATTGATGCTTAAATTTATAATTTTATGCACCCTACGAATCATCAAACCCAAAATGATTCGAGTACAGACCCAAGACGAGCGTATGAGTCAACGGACACCATACACCACAATCCGGGATTACCTCTCACCATTCGGACTGGGATACGGTGCATAAAAGACCCACAAATGTCACCTTTTATCACAAATCCCCAAAAAATTAGAAAAATCCAATTTTTTAGACAGCTACGCGCCGCCATGAGGGTTCACGCGCCACCGGACCCGGCGGCGCGTCCCACGCGCTCTCACGTGCCGGGGAAGGCGCCTGGGGCGTGCAGGACGCGCAGCACGTGAGGCACGCGCCTGCACGCGCTCTGTGCGTGTGAGCCCACGCGCCTGCACGCGCGGGGTGCACGGGCCACACACCTACACGCGCGCAACCCCCGGTTTTCACCCGGGTCGGATCCGGATGCGGGCTCGGGTCGGAACCCAGATTCCGGTTCGGATCCGGGTAGCGGTCGGGTCTGACCCGGTTCGGTCCAGACCCGGTCTGGACCGGTTGGCCTCACGCGCCTACGCGCGCGTGAGGAACACGCGCCCAGCAGCTGTTGCACAGACGCGCCTCTGCGCGCGTGTTATGCACGCACCGCACTGTTGGGCCTTCGTCTTCGCCCGAAGATGTCTGCAACCGGGTTTTTTCAACCCGTCTCCGAAATCCTCACAGTCCGATATAAAAAACATGCAATATATATATCAAAATGTAGATCTGGGAGAGGTAAACACAGATCGACCATTTTCATGCTCTGATCTGACCTAAAACTCGCCAAATCTGGGGTTGAAGTGTTCGGTCACTATTCACGGCCGAATGCTTCAACCGGAATTTTCTTAGCCCTATTGTGCTCAGAAAATTACGAAAAAATTATTTTCGTATTCTACGTGAGTTGGGTAACACAGTGGTATAATCGGATTCACGAAATTCATTCGTGATCTAAACCCCAAATTTTATACCCTATATTTTTATACCCAAATTAACTTCCGAAAAATTATTTAAAATATATCTAACACGCTCTGATACCAATGTTAGAATATGGTGACTCAATCACGCAACGGAAGCAATAATTAAACAATTTTTCAGAATCGAAAAAGATAAAGTTTACGGTATACTAACTTGGTGATTCGAAAAATTTCGGAAACCGCAAACTTTGAACTGGAGCAACTCGCAGTCGGGATGATAGTTACGTAAGACGAACTATTGACACAATGCCACAACGTTCCAACCCTTAACCCGGTGATTCGTACGTTGATCGGAATCAATCCCTCTTAATTGGTGATCATCTCTCTTATTTTCTTCTCTGTTATTTTTCTTCTTATGAATCATAACTCCCGTAGGAGTTATTTGGAGAGTGAAATTAGAGGAGAGTGGGGTAATGGGTAACTACCCATTACCCCTTTATTTTGAAATTGAATTTTGAATAGCCCCACGTGGGCATTATTCAATAATAGTAGAGGTTGTTAGTTCTTCTATACTGCATCTCCTGTGCCGGTATGCTAGTTGTCTTATCTTTTGAACCTATGCCATTTGACCAATCTTTGTCTTTAGTTGTGACAATTCTGTGAGTAGAGTTGTTACCTTTTGCTCTTGTTTCACCAGGATCCCAATTCTTATTTTATTCGGTTCTTTTTTGTTTGCCATCTTTGTATATTGTTCTTGGAGAGTAGCTATTTCAAATGCTTGAAATATAGTATTGGGTTTAAGCATTCTGATCATGGGTTTGATTTCTTCTCTTACCCCATTAATAAAGCTTGATATGAAGTAAGACTCAGTGAGGGTGGGATTCTTGTGAAGCATAATGGACCATAACTTTTTTGAATTTCTCTTGATATTCTGCCATTATTCCTACCTATGGTAGCTTATTAAATTCCTTGGCTTCATCTCCGACGCCTTTCAATTCAAAGCACTGATATAGGACATTAGAGAATTCTTGGATAGGTACTTGGTGCACAGCAAAAAAACTTGTTACACTTTCGTAACCATATCTGTGAACTGTCCCCTGTGAATATGGGAAGTTCAATTCTTGGGTAGATTGTAGTGATTCCCGCTGGTTAATGTCCTTCTTTATTAGAAATGGTCCTATTTCTCCTCTGATCCATCCTTCAATAGGAGTACGCAGCATTGGTGTCTTGTTATTCCTTCTGCCACTTGATCTTCATCTTTATCCTTGGTTGATGCTCTCATAATGGTATTGAGCCGGTTGTTAATGCTGACCATGTAGGCTTTCGGTCTTTGGGATTGCTCTTTCATGATCTGACGAAATTCTTTCATTTGTTTGTTAATCTGCATTCGATGTTCCCTGGCCTCATTTGCCCACTCTTGCATTTTGGTTCAAACCTTTTGAATTGCTCTTCAAAGAATTCCTGAAAAGTACCTTCTGCCACTGATACCAATTTTATCACAGTCCAGTTTAGTAAAGAAAAATCAAAGAGTGGTGGAATAATTTCCTTATAAGTATGCTTAAACAATCTAGTATGGAAATGGTGCCACTTTGACTACAAATGATCAATGAAAATGATAGCAAGAATTATGTGATGAAATTAACGATTGAAAGAGAGTTGACAAAGGATAGCACGAGAAAGTTTCAGAAAAAAAAAAAGAGAAAAGATAGGAAAATACTTATGGAGCTGTTGCTAACAGTGAACTACCAAAACAGAATATGAGCTACAAGAAACAGAGCATAATGGAGGGCTCTAACGGGAATACTATAGCTGATATGATAGTGAGAGAAGTACTTCAATAATGGAGTATGGTTGATCGGAAAGAGAAAGTAGAGTTAGCAGAGTAGAGAGAGAGAGTCGGGTTTAGAGAGAGAAAAAGAAAAAAAAAATAGAGAAGAAGGGGAATCGACTGTGAAACCTTCATTCTTCATTGCCTTATTTGCTGATGATCGCTTGCTCTGATACCATTTTGGTACAACTCTCCTGGAATGTCGACTTAAGAAGGCTAAGCGAGTCGACCAGGACAAGATGTTTGAATGGTTTTACTTAACTCTGTAGACTTCTGAGCTACTGCAATGGCTCAAGCAAGGATGATGATAGGAGGTGATCAGAGAGAATTCTAGAGAGATAGAGAAGGAGAGAGAATGAGAAATAGAGAGGGAAAGAGAAAGAGAGAGAGAGAGAAGTAGAGAGAAGTGTGAGACACAATAACTTTCGGTCTGCCTTTGTTCTTGATATTACACCCTTTAATGCATTCCTCTTGACCATCCTAACTAATCTAATTCCCCTAACGATTTCCAGTTAATTGGTTGGATGATCAACTACCTCTTAATAGCTTACAACCTTCTATACTGGCCATTAGTTTCAAATGTTCATATAGTTGTTATAATGAGTTGTTACAACGAACACAAAACAAACCCAAGCCATCATATCAAGACCAAAACCCCCACCCCAATTACTCATCTATTCTGATAACATATATTGTATTACAAAATGGGTTCTATATTAATTTACTTCTATTAAAACTTGAATCAGTAAGTTTTAATTTTAATGCCATATTTGAAGTGAAATTCATTTTTTGCTTTGAACTAAAATATTGCAAAATGGGTTTTAGATAATTCAATATTTTTTGCATTATTCGATATATAATTCAGAGATTAAATAAAAAATTTTGAGGAAAAAAATAAAAAAATATATTGGGTAATTTTAAATTTGTTTTTTGAATTTGGCAATGTTTTCTCTAAATTACTCAAAGGCTCCCTTCTACTTAACTCATAGTATAGAGCAATGCCTTTACTAAAAATGGAGGGGGCTGTGGGGATAAATCCCGACCAAGAAGACAATGATTCAGTGGTAGAGATTTTAATCTTGTTATTGCTAGTTGTATGAATAATAAATATAAGAAAAACTTTTTTAGCATCTAGAAATTTTATTTCTCAATATATATGTTATGCTTTTGCATTTATCAACTTTTTTAATGCTAATTTTGTAAAATTTTATGTTTGAGCAATACTTTTGTAATATACTGATGTTTTTTTGAAATATAGTTTAAGATATTGTTGAAATATTTAAAACATCGAATATTCTTTTATTCATTAATTTCTCAACATAATTACAAACAAAAGTACTAAATTTCAATGTGACATGACTTCATTAGTTAAAATGTTATACATATACTCTTCAAAACCAATAAGATAATGTCATACAAAATCAATATTTTCAATAGTTAGCTTTTTTGGTAAATGGGGCATTAGGCACACCCTTATTATGACCTATGTTATCATTAATTTGCATTTATTTAAAACTATAATGGAGAGATAAAGCTCGTTCTTGTAGGGACACTGTAAAGAGCTCTTATTCAAATGTTTTTTTTGAAATCTCATGTTCGAATCTTTATAAAACATGTTTCTCAGCGTTTTTGATGACCCCTATGTGATAAAAAAAACATGAAGTTTAAGCCCGACATGGCTAGATGATTTGGGAACTTTGGGCATGCCTCGTGTGCGTGCACTCCTGTGGAGCAGATTGGGGAACACAACCCTAAGAGGGAGCTTGAGATTAAAAATAACGGAATATTCAACTGAATAGCAACTGGCTTTAGTTTACACCAATGGATCATCCTTCGGTGCAAGAATACATAAAAATGCACAATGCAATAACAAACAGATGCGACCTCAGAGTTACACATCTGTTCTACCTCAGCGGATTTTGGTCTTCTTCTGGCTGCTAGCCTCAATTGCACCACATATCTTCCTCCAGCAGTGTATGGCAACGATCGTAGGTATCACAACCCAAGATGCGTTTGCCCCAATGTAATATTCATAGTAATATAATGAGTTTGTAGAGAAGTTATCGCCCTCCAAGTAAGACGTTATAAAATATACTGCCGTTCCATAGAGCTGCCCCAGAGAAATTGCAAACTGCAGTATGTAACTGTATGATTTTCTTGTGGCTATCGCATACCTGCCATATATCAGCAACCAAGCACAACTTCAGTGATAAACAAACAAACAAATAGACAAAAAAGTCTATGCTATCGTTGCAGAATAATTTTAATGACCTCAAAAAACTTACAAAGCTAGGATGCATGCTGGACCTTCTAAAACAGCAGTGATTCCTTCGACAGCAACAATCACAGCATCTCTGGCTGCAAATCTTGAATCACCTTTACTATATTCTTTCCCTAAAATTATCACGCCAAAGCATATTCTTGACTAAGGACATGGGTAAAACTCGAATAGTTACAGAAGTCAGATGGTTATGAAAACTCACAAACTTCAGCAAGGTAAAACCCTGTCTTTTCTTTGTAGAATTCTGGAGAGAAAACAAAATAAACATCAAGTATCAAATGGGTAAGGCCTGTGAAGGCCCACCAGCACATGAGCAATCTATCAACCTTAGTTATTTTGGGTGACCGACCTAATAGATAAGAGAGGTACAAGAAACAAAGGAAATTAATTAGCACATATGGCACCGGGATTATTAAAAATCAATAAAAGCATCAAAGCAATAGTTAAAAACTAGCAATGAGCAGAGTAAGGACTGAAGATCCTGAAAACATCTTCAATTAAAAATTTTAAAACATGTCAACCAGGTGTCTTAGTTTTGCTAGCTTATCACCCAACCAGGTATAAGTGAGCAAATCTGCAAACTTTTAAATTAAAAAGGAAAATGGGATACGTCACTTCAGAAATTTCATTACCTTTTTGTAGGTATAGAACCTTAACCATCTTTTTTGCAACCAAAAGATTACAAAATAATATTAAACAAAGGTAGGAATCAGATGATGACCTTGTTTGCTAAGATATTCAACTAATCAATCCCTCCCCATATTCTTACTGGATGATAAGCCCTACTGAATTTCTAACAGGTAGAATTCCATTTGCATCCATGAGTGCAAAAGAGATGATTTTATGCAACAAAGACAATGTTGTGACAATATCAACAAAACATAAGTATAACACACTTCACATTCAGTGCATGCTTTTCAAAGACTGCTCCTCATTCTGGCTAAGGTTTATAAGTAAAAGAAATTGTTGTCATCTGTACAAGTGCTTGGTGAAACCTGGAATTGGTGCAGCAAAGCCAAGTTACCCTCCTATTTGACACACTGATAAATATTTCATGGGATTTCTAACAACTTTTGAGAGGACAGGAACTACTCTGCACTTGCATACATTTACTCAGGGATATTAATATGCCTGTGAAATTTCATTCTCTCATACCCTGCTAAGATGGCCTTTAATTCACATATGCAAAGAAATCAATCGCTCATTCCTATTGACTAAGAAAATTTACACCACCAAATATTTTGTGATTTGTAATAGACAGGCTCTCTCCTAATTCTCATTCTCCATCCGACTCTCATAACAAATGCAGGTCTTCAATCTTCAATTAGGTTGTATCTCGTTTCAGTCATATTGAGATTTATAGCCCTAAGTTGGCCTCATGCTTTCCTTACATCATCACTAAACCTGACCAACATAAACTGCGAGATGGGTCAAGATACAACCGTAGGTGTAACATAATTCAAGAGCATAAACTTGTTGGAAAGAGGGAAGATATAACTATAGTGTTTTGTCTGAACTGTAACTGAGTGCACTTGATTTTAGCAGTTTTGGGGTTCTTCCAAGTAAGACAATTAGGAAGCACACCAAATGAAATGGAAGTCATATCTCATATCTTTGTCGTTCAATACAGATGTATATTTTGCTTTGCTGTTGTAGGGACAGAGATTCTAAGAAGGTTAATCTCTTCTCCAATCACATATATCTTATTTCTTCCTTTCAATCACAAATGACCAAACCATGTAGATAATGTGCTAGCCTTATAGATCCCACAACTTAGGAACCATGGGCATTATATTATGAGTAAAAAAAAAATTAGTTTGGTATCATTTTCTCTCATAAGTGAGCTCTACTCTGAAAGAAGAAAAGGTCGAAGGTGTCCATTAATCGGTATGATCTTCTATCAAGGGGTGATTTAGGTATAGAAAGACAGGCTCAGATCAGTTCAAAGTCCGACTGAAAATAAAGAATCCCATCTCAACCTCAAGTTGCAAGTGATAAAAATCTCCAGCAGAGATCAACAAACGGATCCTAATCCTTTGCACATATAATTGATAATCTTGGTGTTGAATTGAAGAATACATATATCAAGCCCAAAAATAAGCTTGAGCTAGCCTCATGAATTAAGTCAATCTCAAAAAAGCATTTAAGAGAAGCCTGCAGAATTCAAAACCTATAAAATGCATACGAAGCCATTATCAAAATAATACTCCAGCTTGACTGTTTACGCATGAGCTTAAATCAGTGCAATGCCAATTGGGTCTCTAAACAAAATCAGTACAGTGCCATTTAAGCTAACATATCTCTCTCTCTCTCTCTCTCTCTCTCTCTCTCTCTCGGTCGAATCGGAAATTGAGATTGCGAAGAAGAGATTACCTGAGAGAAACCAGATAATGGAGACGAGGAGGAGAGAAGAAGCGCCATAAATAGCAAGGATAGTGGACTGAGAGAGTGATACTGGTACATAATCCTCTAGGTAAAGATCTCTTGGTACGTACGGGTGCTGAGTATCCCTCATTTTCACCCTTTCTCTATCAGATCCCTGATTCCAATTTTTACAAGTCAACCTCTCAACCAGGGGCCACTTCAGTCTCACTGTCTTCTACGGCTGAACACCACGCAACTTATACCCAATCCCCGAAATTAACGGTAATAATAAATTAAATGTCTGAAAGGCTACGATTAAAAATTCAAATATCGAGAATATTTCACATACTTTATTTTTAAATTTCTATATTTATAATTTTTTTAAACTTTTATATTATTATTCTATTTCTCACCTACAATATGATATCAAAATAATATTTATTTTTTTAATATAATATCATAACTCCATTTGAAAAAAAAAAGTTATAAAAATATTTTTAGATTTTTATGTTTTCTATGCAAATTTTAGCGTGTCTTATACCGACCATTTGGCATATTCTATTTTTCAAAATGACCCCAACGATCATAATCAACATTGAAAAAATCTTCCACCCATTCTCAGACACCACATGAAAATCGTGGATTTGATTTGCCGAATGTTGTCGTCTAGAAATTAAAGATAACTCAAATAATGTCGAAATTTTTGTATTCAATAAGTCGAAACTTTTAATCTAACAAAACGTTATCATTTTGATATTTTACTATTCACTCTCAACCTTTATCACATGTTGTTCTCTGATTGGTTACAAATTGTCTGAGGTGTTATAGATTCAACGCCACATTTTCACTACATCGGCAAACACGTGTCACCACGTCAGCTCTTTCAAAGTCAAATGATTTTTATTATAGCATATTAAAATTGAATAGTGATGTTAGATAATATTGTGATAATATTTGATTTGTTAAAAAATATTATAAAAATATTCATTTTTTTTTATATTTTCATATTTATAATAATTGATTTTTTTATATAAACTCAAATTATTATAATATTTTAATTGAAATAAAGAATTATTAAGACTTTATATTATTATATTATTTTTCGTCTCTATCATAGTATATCAGAGTTATAAACAAATCAAATTTGTTTAATGAAGAGTATTGACTAAACCCTTGTCATGGTCATTTAAAAAAAATTAATTTAAAATTTGTCTGAACATGCTGTGCTTTTATTTTGTGATCAATCGTAAATAATTCTAAACCTGCTAATAGGATATTTCTAATATTAACCACCATGAATGTTCCTTAAATTTGTGTCCAAGATTTAAAGATGACTACGGTGGGGTCAGACTCTTTTCAGAATTGCAGAGATTTTACAATAATTTTGACCAAATAAGATTGCCGGTAGCAGAGGCAAAATTCAAGGCATTGCATTTTTTTATTATTATTATTATTTATAATCATATTTTGACTAATTTAATTTAAATATTTGTGAGAATTTTGTTTAGAAGATAGATCTCCAATATAGTATTTTTTATTTTTAAATTTTGAATTCAAAATTTAAAAGATTTAACACTCCTCTCACTCGACTGTCAGTCGATGGTATTTCACTTCCTTTTCCAGAAAAGCAAATTTCCATTCATATTATCCGAACGGTGGTGAATAATTCACATACAGATGATTGGTCTTAGCACATGCAATCTCATGCTAATTAGCCCTATACCGGAAAAAATGCTTAATGCTTCCACCGTCTCGGCTCATTAAATATACATATACAATCGCACAGGCCAAATTCTTAGATAAATGACACTACGTGGATGTGTGAACCGTGGACTAACATCCTCTAGAAATCAAACTGCAAGATATATGTCAGATTTTCGCGTGTCATCTACCACCTTCGGCATGCTGCACTCTGAAAGAGAGAACATCTGCTACCCATTCTCCTCATGATTCCTTTACCTGTTCCTGGGTTTGTTTAACCAATCCAGGCAATTTGTGTTTGGGCTTTGATTTAATCATTGCAATTCTGTAATAATCTCTGGTTTGACCTCTATCTTCACAGGTTTCCCAAGTTTTGACTTGTCTTACACCCTTACAATTTCAAGAGCTTTAGTACAAACAGGGAAGCCCTGATCATCCCAAGACTCCGATATGACCCCAGGGCCACTGCAAGTTCGTCCCTCGTAGAATGCGAACTGTCCTGCAGCAAGGCCTTGATCATTTTGAAACAAGTGATAACTGCAATATCTTCACCACTATTTGTATCGACTTTCATTTTAATTCACAACTATAGAAACCAGGGCCATGTCGAACCTGAAATTATATATATATATATATGTTAGATTTAATTGATACTAATGGAAGTATGATGATTTTTCGGAAAAAATTAAAACATTGAGTTTTCGAGTATATCTTAGTGAATAGACGCAAAAAATTCAAAAATTATGAAATCTTTCTCGAACGATCTCACAGTTAGGATGATAACCACGATAGATGAATTATCACCATAATACTACAATACCACAAACTTAAGTACGGTGATTAAATGACGCAAAAAATTCGTTATTCAGAATTTTCTCTAATCTCTTAATTGATCTCACTATAGAGAGTATGTGTTTCACTTAAACTCAATTCTCTTAATTATGTGTTCTTTGTTAAAATGATGTTTTAATTCTAATTAAAGAAGATCATTAAACTCACGTAGGGATAAGAGAGATGTTTTAGAGAGAGTTAAGATAATGGATTAACCACTCATTATTTCTTAATTTAAATTTAAATTTTATTATTATTATTATTATTATTTTACTTTTGTGGTATAATGCCCCTCCGTGAGCATATTTACCGACATTTTCCACTTACACATGAGAACATTTTACATTAATCCAAAAATCACAACCCAAACAATCTTTCATATCATTCTGTTGGATTTTCATACATGATTGGACGCCATATAACTGGCGAGTATATCTACAAGCAAAAATTTCTCGATACACCGGTTATGATAATCGAGAAGTTACTATTAGTACCAAAAAGAACTTGCTATACCCCAAATTCATCGCAATTATATCTATCGAGCCACTCTTCATATCAAAAGTGATCTCGAATCATCATTTGATTGTATATTCACTATTATGTTTGACTCTCATATGGATAAATATAATAAACCGGTCGGTGAATATTATACAATGATATAATATTGATTAGTCTTTCTTTTCCCAAACTTAAATCTATCAATTTTAATTCAGTTGTTTTCCTAAACCTATCTCTTAAATTTCATTATTTTCCGAACCATAGGTAAATAAACTAAATTAGTATCACTAAATCAAAACTTCAAAAAACATCTGAAAGCAATAATGATACAAAAGATACCACCCAATAGATTTCGATTTTCACACAAAATTAGATCATCGTCTCATATAATATAGCTACCACAATCCCTAGTTGTCTTATCTCACGCGGTATAAAACATATGTCACAATGTTATCTCCTTATCTCTCAAAAGGATATATGTCAAATTTCTCTAATATTGTACAGATATCAAACTCAGTTTACATATAAGACTTTATTTAGAGATTTCATAAAGAGTGTCTCAGATACGATATCAATAACCGTATGTAATATCTGAAATCTCAAATTTGACTACTAACAAATAACATGGATATGAGTATGTCCATATTGCTCATCACACATATGATCTCATTTTGAACAAATATCAGGGCGACTTATTTTCTAGTAGGAATACTTTCAAAACTTTTTCAACTAAAAACCATCTCATCCCCGCTCACTCAGAGTTGGAGGTGGTCACTCGTGTGAAAAAGTCGACATTGTTTACCTGATATATCTTTTTATCACATCAGAAACAAGTGCATTAAATAAAAAATATAATAACTTAGGTATGATTAAATAATGTACAAGAATCATATATATAAAGATAACAAATATCAATATCATTAATCTAAAATAAAATGAGAAATGTAAAAATATATGCAAACACAATAACTTTCTATATCCTATAAACGAGTCTTTAGTAATGAGTTTGGTATAGGGGTCAGCCATCATACTGTGTGTAGAAGAGTATTTGACGGTCACTTCACATTTCTCGGTGATATCTCTCACGAAATTGTATCTGGTATCAATATATTTGGTTCTACTATGATACATAGGATCTTGAGTGTAGGCGATAGCGGTTTAATTATCACAGTAGATTATCACTAGCTCTCCATTATCTATCACAATCCCTAAATCATTCAATAGTTTCTGGAGTCAAACACTCTTCTGAATTACAACTGAGCAAGTCACGAAATCAGCCTCCATATAAATAGAGTTACACATATTTGTTTCTTATTGTTTCAAGAAATGACACCATCATTGAGCAAGAAAGTAAAACCTAATGTCAATTTGTATTTATTCAAATCACCGTCCCAATCGGCGTCTATATATCCTACAAGGCGCAAATCACATTCTCTGTAATATAAGGATAAACTCTCATTTCTCTCGAGAAATCTGAAAATCTTTTTCACCACTTTTTAGTGATCCCTTACAGAATTTAATTGATGTCTACTCATTAGATTAACTACATAATAAATGTCTGTTGTATACACAACATCCAGTATATTAAACTTTCTACTACACTGGAATAAGAGATTTTACACATTTCCCTTATTTTTTTCTAAGTTTTGTGATACATCTCAAAATTCAGGCTATCATACTTGACGATATCAGTATCTATAGGATTATAATTGCCTATCCCAAAGTGTTCGAGTATCTTTCTAATATAGATCTTTTGTGAAAAAGTCAACAACTGTTTCAAGTGATTCCTCTGAATTTTAATTTCAAGAAAGAATTCAACTTTATCCATGTCCTTCACGTTGAAACTCGATGATAACCATGTCTTAATAGTAATCAATATTCAATATTGTTCTCAACCAATATTATATCGTCTACATATAGTAACACGATTACAAAAGAGTAATCAGAACATATAAAAAAAACACAATAATCCTCCTCAATCATCGTAAAACCGTAATATATCACCTTCTCATAAAATATCATATACCATCACCTAGATGATTCTTTTAGGCCTTATATCAACTTCCAAAATCAACAGATTTTATCCTCCTGACCTACTAGAATGAACCTAGCGAGTTATTCCATGTAGATCTTTTTATCCAAACTTCTATTAAGGAAGACGGTTTTTACGTTCATCTGGTGTAACTCCAGATTCATGCTCACAACAATCACCAAGAGTAAACAGATTGATATAAATTTGACTACAAGAGAGAAAATCTCTTCATAGTCAATACCATTTATTTGAATATAACATTTGGCTACCAAATGGATCTTATATCTCTCTATCGATCCGTTGACTTTTCTTTTGACTTTGAAAACTCACTCGTTCCCAATGGTTTTTTTTATTCTCAGGTAAGTCATCTAGATCTCAAACTCCGTTAACTCTCATAAATTCCATTTTCTCCTACATTACCTTTAACCATTGATTCTCCATAGGACTCTCAAGAGCCTCCTGGAATGACTTGGGCTCCTTTTCATTCTCGAAAGTCACAATAAGAATCTCATTCTCAATCGGAAAATGATGTCGGGGTACATATTCTTGACTAGTCCTATGAGAAGGGGAAGCCTTTTCACCTCTAGAAGAGCCACTCCCATTAGGACCAAAATCCATAACGAGTTCTTAATTCCGTTACTGGACTCAGCTAAGCTATTAGGCTCATTCATTTTATAAAAGGTGAAATCCTGATTAATTTTATCTCTATTAGGAAAATCATTTTCTAGAAACGTGATATCAAGAGATTCAATCTCAGTGACTGTAGGAACACATGTCCTTTGGAATGTTTAGAATATCTTATAAAAATACATTTTTTTTCGCGGGTCTAACTTATCGTGTAAATACAAGAAATCGTGAACATATGCGATACAACTCCATGGTCTCAAGTAACTAAGGTCAGGCTGCCTTCCTCAAAACTCATATAGGGTACCGATTATTGACGTTGTTGGAACACGATTGAGTACGTAAACAGTAGTCAATTATGCATCTCCCAATGGGAGATTGGCAAATTGGCCTACACCATTATAGAGTTCACAATCTCCAATAGAGTTTTGTTTCTTCTCCTGGCTACCCTGTTCTGTTGGGAAGTAACATAAATAGTCAACTATTTCGTAATATACTTTTCGAAATAGAGATTTTTGAACTGTTCAGATAGATATTCACGCTTTCAATCGATTCTATAATTTTACTCTCAAATCTAACTGATATTCAATTTCGCTAATAAATTTCTTGAAACACTCTGATGTCTCATATTTGTGCAAGATCAAATAGATATAACTGAAATACGTGTAATTATCTATAAACGTAATAAAGTACGTAACTCCATTTCGAACTCTCACATTCATAGACCTACAATATCGGAGTGAACTAATTGTAATAGAGTCTCAACTTTCATTATCTTTCCAAATGGTTTCCTTGTGATTTTGTCGACCAGGCAAAACTCATAGAGTAGCAACTCAACCCTAGTTAAAAGACCCAACAGACCACTCGCAACTAACCAGTTCATCCTCTCTTCCCCTATGTGGTTAAGTCTATCATGTCAAATAATAATATCATTCACTACGCTATCAGATGTAAAGACAATAGGAGATAAATGAGAAATATCATTAAAAGAAATCACATCCAGTGTATATAGTCTATCATGGACTAAACCAGTACAAATCAAAAAATTGTCATACGAAACAGAAATACTAGAGTTTTCAAAAAAAATAGAATATTCTAAATGATCTAAACAAAATATAGATATGAAATTCTATCGAATCTCGAAAGCATACAAAATGTCATGTAAATATATGATTTGATTATTTGGCAACACTAACTTGCATATAGAGTCTGTTTTCGGTTCAGTGGTTTGGAAAATTCTATAGCAAGAATTAAAAATTTTTAGGATTCTCCCGATGCCCTTTGAATCATTCAAAACGTTTTTGATCTAATGGCAAATTCATTCTTGGAGCTTACTGATATTTAAATAGTGCTGCAGTAATCATACTTCTTGTAGAATTGTTAAGACATCACATGAATAGTATCAGTATCTTCATGCTTAACAAAAAATATAATATATTACCAATATTCCATGCTCTGATTGAAGTTTTGAATGAAGAGTCAATGCTATTTGCAGTGAGGGATTGAGAGATTTTGAAGAGGGGAAGAGGGGTTAGACTTAAATAGGATGCGCAATGGTCATGTTTTGTTTAAAGCCAACAGTCCATCAGTCCGGACCCATTTGCAGAAACAAGTATCTTTACATGGGTACTGTCAAATGACATGGGCCATTTAACTGACACCTACTGTTTTAGAAGGCCGCATATGCACATGGGAGGACAACAATTCTTTTTAAAGGGACACATAAGCATACAAACCTGTCAAGGTTCGCTCAAGTAACACCAATCTTTCGCTCCGTTATAATAATAGATTCAGATTCGAATGAACCCACAAAAACAAAAAAAAAAAAAAAAAAAAAAAAAAAAAACTTACAAACCTCCATGTGATGACACCTAGTTGACCAATATAAAGGTAGGAATCTAAGTACATAAAATGAAAGTCTAGGATAGAGAGATTGAGAATTTAAAATCTAATATTTATGATATTTTAAAGTATAAAAATAAATTAACTAAATTAGTATAATTTTTTTTCATTTATTTATAATATAGGCCAAACTTACACAAACATCATTTCTTAATAAATATTATCCATGCTTTTCAGAATAATAACAAGAATTAAATTTAAGAAAAATCTCTCTCTCTCTCTCTCTCTCTCTCCTTTATTTACCAATTTTTTTAAAATTCTTAAAAAAATCATTTTTTAGAAAAGTTAAAAGATTGTAACTTGTAAAATAGTTCTAGAAAATTGTTGAAAATAATCATTTTTTTCTATACATTTACAATCACCATACCCAAAATAATTTGAAGAAAATTCCCTTTTTAATTTTTATTTCATTGTTAACTAAAAATTATGCCCGAAATGAAATTTTGAATCAGAAATGAACTATGTCTCTGGGTCTTGGAATTTTGCAAAGGATGCATTAGGGATTACAACAGTAAGACCGAGTGGCTGTTACTCATGAGTAGAGATACCGTGCTTGAAGTGTGAATAGACATATGTAGAGAATCAAAATTACATTTATAATATATCTATAAATAAAAGTGTTGTGCACTCTTATACTAATTTTGAAAAAAAAAATAAAAATATTCTAGTATAATTAATTCCGAATATAATGTCAAAAATCGTGTCCGAAAACTCTATATGAAAATTCAAGAAAAAAGATATCAATAGATTACTTTTTATGAAAGGCTTTTGAATTATTTGTACGAGTGAAAGATGTTTAATTAAAGGGCACACGTGATAGGGTTGACCTGGTATTCATGACTCGATCAAACTAATTAATTAAATAAATAACTAAGTAGTACTATTTAATGATTAATTATTTGGAGTAATTGATAGAATTGGAATTTAAGTTTAAGAGGTTAGCAGTCATTATCTAAATAACTCTCTGGGCAAGTAGGAGAAGTTGATGTATATGCATTTTTCTCATTTAGAGAGAGATACAGAACAAATCTCTCTTCAGAGAAAGAGAAGGCAATTCTTTACCAGAGAGAGAGAGAATGAGAGAAATACTAAGAAGTGTTTTGGATTGCCCTTGGTCATTTTAACCTACAAACATGGCCCTGTATCGGTAAAGTTTTGTTTTCAATATCCAATTCTTTCTTCAATTATCTCCCACATGTTTTACAGAAAAAATCATTGGCTTTTCCCCTTCCGGGGTGTGTTCTTTCTCTCTCTCTCTCTCTCTCCGAAAGGTGAAGAATCTTCTTTATCCATAAAGAAACTAGGGTGACTTGGTAGGGAGACACGTTTGACAAATTCACATTATTTGTTGGAATTCATAAAACACAAGGTACACTCTTTTGCCCCTTTCAATAATAGGTTTCTACTCTGGGTATGATATAAGTGTCATCAGAATATTTTTCTTGTTTGGACTTGCATTGCAAGGCATTTTTTCAATCATGCGTGTATCTTCTCTTCATATTTTACTAGATCTTGCTCAAGTAAAGGAAAAAAAAATACCAAGCGAAAAGTTCTTTCCTCACAATTTGTTGGGCCAGCCCCATCTAACTAAAAGTTTCATGCTTTGCTTATTTTTGGGGTCATCAAGATCATAGCACACACAAAGCTTTGGCAAGACAACAGTAAAGGGAAAGCATTCAAAAAGTTGAGAACCCCTTTGGTGTAGCTTCTATGTCTTCTGGGCTATCTGTGATAAATCTCTCTTTCTTTTTTTTTTTATATTATTATTTTGTGATTACTGAATGGCGTATTTGGAGAGGACAAGGACATGGGAATAATTGCAATGGGACTTGTAGAGAAGCTAATGATGGCCAAATCTTGAAGTGACCACACCTTCATCATCAGCTTCAGCCTGCCGACATACCCATTACACGAACTTGTCTTCTAAAGCTGAACGTGAATTTGATTGATTTGCCGTATCGCAGCCATGTTGGAAAAAAGTTTCTATGACTTTATTATAATCGTCATTTTTCCAATACCATACTTTATTATAAATTTTTATTAATTTTTATAATCTGTCGATATCATCGATTATACTTTAACAAATAAGATTTTATTTTCTACTTCGACTCGACTATCATTTAATATCAAAAGTTTCGTTCCGATTAATCGTAGGGAGGCAGGTCTTCAATGCTGACTTTTCCATGTCCACGGGGATCAAAACCCCAAATATAATTAAAAGATATCAGTTTCCGATTAATTACACCACCGGTCGTTGATTTTAACAAATAAGATACAATTATTATCAAAATCAACTTAAAATTCCCTTTTAATATAATTTTTTTTACTTTTAAATTTTAAATATAAAAATTAATTAATTAATAAAAAATGATTACTTATTATACCGATTATTTATCGATTAATTTGGGTCTTAATTTTAACCCCACGACTTTCCTAATAAATTAAAATAAAAATTGCAAAGAAGCAATTAATAACAGTGACTTCGAGATCTAAAGTCCCTTGTTTTTCAAATACTTTTATTCTTTTTCCAAATTAGTACACATATTATTTGATTATGTGCTGGCTGTTTAGTATTGCTTCCTCATGACAAAAACATGGATAGACTGTATAAGTGCTCTCAAATTTTGAATCCAACACTGTTCTCTCACTATATGTTTTTTTTTTTATTTTTTATTTTTTTTAAAAAAAAAAGATACTTTCCTTTCCTCTGTATCAGTAAGAGCAATCAAACAGTTGGTCAAAGGAAGACGTGCATGAGAGTCTATGTGGTATGGTGACCTGCCTCCCATGAATTTTGGTTATTTATGATTTTTTTTTTTCATTTTTTCTTTAGAAGCAAAAGGTTGTTCTATTAATATGAAAAATAAAAAGAGAATCAATTTGTGTATGAAGAGCAAATGGCAAAGACAAAGCATCAAGCCATAAAGATCACAGAAAGAAGGAGAGAGAGAGAGAGAGAGAGAGAGAGAGAGAGACAGAGAGAGAGAGACAGAATGAATCAGATGTGTATTAGTGGAGGTATCAATGAAAATGCTAGTTTGAGCAATACCACTGTAGTACTTAATTATTCATAGGATAATTTATTATCATTAGTTTCGACTTCATTTTTTCTTTTTTCTTTTTTTCTTGTAAAAAGAACATACTAATAAAGTCATGATAATTAGATGAAGCCTATTGGTTATTATAATGTTTTTCATCTTTAATATGGTATCATGTCTAATTTTTTTTAATATTTATCAGAGTTATGTTTAAATATATTTTTAATAGATTTTATTTATTTTTTTCTTTTCTTTTTTCTTTTAAAAAGAATGTATTACTACGTATACAAATTCAATTAGTAATAATATATTTTTAATTTTATCATAGAAAATCATTTTGATGTTTGCCTTATTGCAAATAAATACAATGATATTTTATATACATAGGCGAAGCTATAGGGCAGGAGCAACTTTCCCTTGAAATTTTGAAAAAAATATATTTTGAATGACATTTTAACATATGACCCTTAAAAATCTTTTTAAAAAAAAAAGAAAATTCACAAAAAGTTTATAGTATTAAAAATATTTAAAAAATTACTAAAATATTGTTTATTCTCTAAATACTATAATTTTTACCATTTTATCTCGTGCGTGTTGAAAAAAAAATTATTATTATTATTAATTTTTTTCCTTTGAAAATATAGTGTGGTAACAATTAAAGGCAAAACATTTTAAATAGCAATAGTGTACAAAAGATGATGTCCTTTTAGCGACACTCGAGTTATAAAAATCTTTTATTCAGGTGTATTTTTTTCAAGATTTAATATTTAAATTTTTATAAATACGTATATTTTCGTAATTTTCACAACTCTTATATTTAAAAAAAAAAAAAGACAAAATACGGTGATCATAGAAATCAGATTTTCGCTAACCTATTCCTTTGTTGCATTCCCCGTTGCTGAATCTTTTGTTGTCTCATGTTTGAAATTAAGTAATGCATAGCCCCCACATTGACCTGAAAACACTTTCCTTGTATTATAATTCTCAAAGTGTTTGGCAAAGCTTTCAAAGATATCTTTATTAATAATTCAAAAAAGTTGTCGGTTATCCCAAATTGTTTTTAACTTTTCAAAATATTTTTTGGAATTTTTTTTTTTTACTATTTTACTATTTTCATATTATAAATAATTAAAAATTATTTTACTCATTTTATATTTTATATTTTTCACTATTTTTAATCTTTAATGTTTTATAAGATAAGATTATTATAATATATATTTACCTAAATTGCATAGAACCGATATGAAATGATATAGAAAAAGACACTTTGTAAGAATAAAAAAATGAAAATGTGGAGGAATGTATAAATATAAAAATATAAGAATTTTTATATAAATATGAATTATTTTATAGAAATAATAGAATAACAATATTTTATAATAAAAATCTAAGATGATGAAAATATGATTATTAATTATAAGAAAAATAATGTAAAAATAAAAATTATAAATAAATAAATAAATTATTAAATATGAAAAAATAAAATATAATGACTTTTGTATAAATATTAATTAATTTAGTGTTTCAAAAACCAAAAACATTTCAGAAATGTTTCAAAAATAGGAAAATATTAATGTTGAAAAATTTTCATGCAGTAGAAATATTTAAATTAATTGTATTTCTTTTCTTTAATAGATGAATTTTTTTGTTATAAAGTCATATATATTTATATGATTTTCATTATTTTTTATAATATGAATTTTAAATAAATTTTTTAAAAATATTGATATTATAGTTATAAAGTTTATATTTCAATATATAGCAAAAAAATAAAATGAAATATGTTAAAAAATAAAATAAATTTAATTAAAATAAACTTGTTATTTTATATCTAAATAAAAGCTATTATTAATTAAACAACCAAATATTAATATCAATTAACAATACTTATCAGTCAATTACCATTAGCCATCAACTATATCAACTTTTAAACGTCAACCATCAGCCATTAATTAAATTTAATTGGTTAAATCAAACATACCTCAAGTCCTTAATAGGTATTTGGAATGGTCTTGAAATATTTATTATTTTCTTAACAAAAGAAAAGAAATAAAATATTCCATATTTTATCGGAATTACTATAATATACAATAAGAATCTAATTAAAAAAATAAAGATCTATGATATACAGAAATATTTTAAAAGTAGTGTTTTCCGTTTTCAAAATGTTTCAATTAAATTAATTAATATTTAGTTAAAAGTCCTTATATTTTCTATATTTATACATTTTTCATATTTAATAAATTATTTATTTATTTAATTATAATTTTATTTATTTAATTATTTGTTTTATAATTAATAGATACATATTTGATTATTTTAAATTTTTATTTTAAAATAGAACTATTCTATTATTTTTATAAAATAATTAATATTTATATAAAATTTTTATATTTTTTATATTTTTTATATTTATATATTTATTTACATTTTCTTTTTTGATATTTTTTATCATTTTATATTCACTTCCATTCTTTATACGGTTTTCACGCAATATTGATAAAGATAACATTTTTGTAAATACAAAAAAGGTGATATGACTGGCGAGCAACTTCTCTTGTTCATTCTACGATTTTACCATTCTGAGTTGACAAAAAAGGAAAAGCAAGAAAAGGTTATTACAGCAAACTCGTATGCATAAGTTTTCTAAGTACTACTAAATGTGCATAGAAAAAACTACAAAATGTAAAAAGAATGCTGCACTTTTGGGGATCAAAATGATCATGACTCTACTGATCTATTACAAAACCTCTCTCTCTCTCTCTCTCTTCTTTTTCGTTTTCAACTAAAACAAAAATTACTGAGCCATAAACGAGCAACAGAGTCTTACTCATATAAACCCTAAAATCATCCAATTTTATCTGAATAGATTTTTATCGAAATTTTGAACACCCATTAGCACCACTCCATGCGCTGGTCCAGAAAAAGTTTCATGCGTATCATATCACAAATTATTATTAGATGGCTACAACTACTTTGGGTTCTGTTTTTGTTATCAGTATCTTTGCTGGTAGACACCAATAGGTTCTTTTTTTTTTTTTTTTTTTTTTTTAAGAACATGTATTTTCTCAATAATGAAAATGCCGATACTTCAAAATTGGCTAAAAGATGCCCCATGCCCACATTCAATCCGAAGCAAATCAGCCCTTGAAGCAATACTAGAGAGAGAGAGAGAATAAGTCAATATGGAGAGTCAATTCTTAAAATAGGTTTCACAGTATTCGAATCAAATTAATCAAATAAAATCCAGATATTAAGAATGAAAATAAAAAAAAAGAATAAGTGAATATCTTTTCATCAATTAGTCTCCCCTCCCACATCCAGAACGACACAAAAAATAGCTAAAAAAATCTCCCAGAACTATTATAGCGAGGAAATTAGAATGTGAGAAAGTTCAAATTTCAGTCTCATGATGACACTCATAAATAAATTATTGTCCTTTTTTCTGTCTTCTTTACATATGGTACATATGAGATTCATAAACTTCCATTAACAATTATTTTCCTCTTTTTCTACTTTTCATTTCTCTATCAAGACTCAGCCTGTGGGTTGAATGATTTGTATTAATCAGAAATTGCCATGTGTATGCATGAAAGATCAATAATACCATAATTGCCACAAAGAAAATTTCGTAGTTTTTTTTTTTTAATATATTTTTAAATGTCAAACATTATTAGGTAAATTCTTTTTGTAATTTAATTTATGTAATAGGTATAAGACACGACACTCATAAAGAATGATACGGGATCTTCTCGTTACAAAAATCAACAAAGTATTTTTTTTTTAATCAAATTTCAATATCTAGCTTCAAATACACGTGTGGAGAAGCATGGAAGGGGGAGGGGGGGAAAGAGAGAGGGAGAGAGAGAGAGAGAGAGAGAGAGAGATTATGTGAAGTGTAAGCAAATATCTTAGCTTCGTTACGAAACAAACTTCACCATTGTTTTTTTCCCATATGCTTTGATTCATTTTCTTTCGGGTCACCCTCGAAACCGTTTTCTACTGACTCATCAACCAACCCCCCTCTTTCTTCCCCATTTGCTAAGCAACTTCTCTCTCAACCATCTACATCATGATCATCATCATTCCCACTCCATGAAGTCTCTCTCTCTCTCTCTCTCTCCCCTTTTATAAAGTCTTTACTTCTTTACATCGAACATGTTGGAGAGAGAAAACCCACCAAAGGATCCAAAACAAGATCAACGAAAAATAGAGAAATGAGGAAGCCGGATCCCTTAGGTAAGAACTATAGCGTTAACAATAACAATGTCCCAAGTAAGCTTAGAAAAGGTTTGTGGTCACCAGAAGAAGATGACAAGCTCATGCACTACATGCTGAACAGCGGACAAGGTTGTTGGAGTGATGTAGCAAGAAATGCTGGCCTGCAAAGGTGCGGCAAGAGTTGTCGTCTACGCTGGATCAATTACTTAAGACCTGACCTCAAGCGCGGTGCTTTTTCTCCCCATGAGGAAGAGCTCATCATCCATTTGCATTCCCTTCTCGGCAACAGGTCTATTCTAATTACCTATTAACCCACTTTAAACTCTTTTACTTGCTTTCCTATTTAACTGCATGCATAAGCATTCATGTATTATCTAACTATACGTACCCATATATGTGCAGGATAGTGTATTTAACAAGTAGGCTTATAATACTTAAGGGTTTTGGCAAATCTTTACTTAGAGAGGTTTGCACGTAAAATGGTATGGAGAAGAAATGCTACTAGCGCAGCGAACCTGTTGTTGTGAGGCACATTGTTGTTTGGTAGAGATTTATGTCTAATGACCCATCATAGTTCATCTTGACAAGAGAGAGAGAGAGAGAGAGTAGAGAGACACAAAAAAGAAATGTTTGTGTTTTATATCACGTATTGGGTGTAAAATCATATAAAAAAGAAAAAAAGAAAAAGCCTCTAATGTGTGGAAAAGAGAAGCAGAAAAATTCAGTCAGGGAAGAAGCCAAAGAGCCACTAAAGATCAACTTCGATTTTGATTATGAAATTTGAACTCCAAATTTGAATTATAATAAGGGCATTTCTCTTGTTTGATTTTTCTCTAATGTTCCTTGAAATGAAAGACAGATCGAAAGAAAAAGCTCTTTTCACTATAACATGTTCAAAAGTGCTTTTCAACCAAATTCTATTTCTGTGAAATTCTTTAATTTTCACGACAATGACAGATGATAAACACTCGAATTGACTTTCTTTTTCTTTTTCTTTTTCTTTTTCTTTTTTCTTTTTTTTTTTTATTTTGCTATTTCCCATTTGACATTTTGTTTAACTGCAAACTCTGTGATCCCATCAAGTGTTCCCTTGTGTGGGTGTGTATATATATATCATATTATTATTCTTAGACATATGAATACATTTACATAAATTTCAAAGAAACACCGTACTGTCTTCTCAAGTTTCTCATACTCAAATAAAACGAATAAAAGAAAGCACACATCTCATATGCTTGTGTGTAAAGGTACACAAGATAGGAGTGAAGTGTATATGGATATCTCCGAGGGGAGAGTCTAGTGGTCATAATATTTCTCTCTTAAATTAGTAATTCCAGATTCAAATTTTAGTGTAACAAAAAAATAAATGTATATGGATGTGCGTATATAAATGTTGTCTCTGTGTGAATGAGGGAGAGAGAGAATAAAGACATTACATTTATATCAATATCTTGACCTTGAGTTGAAGACACTCCACCATGTATTTTGTTTAAGATTTAAGCTTCCATGCAAATCATGCAATTAAAATAGATCACTGAGGACAGCTTCTCCTTCACACTTGTTTTGGGTAACTAACCATTTCTTGTCAAATTTTCCTATCTTTATCAGGTGGTCGCAAATCGCAGCACGCTTGCCTGGACGCACAGACAATGAAATAAAAAATTTTTGGAATTCAACCATAAAGAAAAGGCTAAAGAACTCATCTTCAACATCATCGCCAAATGCAAGTGACAATTCATCTTCGGAGCATAGAGACGTTATGGGAGGGTTCATGTCCATGCAAGAACAAGGACTTATAGCTATGTACAACATGAACTCATCGTCCACCTCATTATCATCATCTTCATCATCACCTTCTCTACAATCTATGGCTCTAAATCACTTAATCAATCCCTTGCCGAACGTGGTACTTGAACATGGCATAGACATGTCGAATACCATTGGATTCTTTAATTCATCAACCACTCAAGGCATGAACATAAGTGGAACAATAGCAAGTGTTGGGTTATACGGTGAGAATGGAACCCTTGGGGTGGAAGGTGAGCTCTTTGTTCCTCCATTAGAGAGTGTGAACTTTGAATACATAAAAAATGAAAATACATATGATGATGGAAACACTAATAAAAATAATTGCCCCTTGAGTAACACAAATAGTATCATAAGTAATAACTCTAACAACAATGTTAACAAAGTAGATCAGCACATTAGTGGGGTAGGAAATAATTGGGTGGGAGGAGAGGATCTAAGAGTTGGGGAGTGGGACTTTGAGGATTTGATGAGAGATGCTTCCTCCTTTCCTTTTCTTGATTTCCAAGTTGAATAATTCCCTCTCTTTTCCCGAAATGGTCCTCTTCCTCTCTCTCTCTCTCTCTCTCTCTCTCTCTCTCTCTCTCTCTCTCAAACATATAAGTTCTTTTTATCTTTTTTTTTTTTCCTTTTTCATGTATAAAACTATGGAAAAGCACAAAGAGATAGACTCCTTTAGAAGCAACATAAATAAATTTTGTTTAATATTCACTCCATCACACCCTGAGAGCTTCGTTATTGAGGTGGGTTCAGAAGTCTCTCAGACCTTGTAACATTGCGATTCGGCCGTCATCAGCAAAAGGCGTTGAAATAAGGTTATCCAGATGATTGTGAAAAAGTTCTTGTATGTGTATACCCCTTATTATGTTGTATAACAAGAGAACACCTTTTTCATCATTTTATGAACATCTTATAGAGCTGTAGAAATTAATAATAATCAGAATTGGGGAGAAGATGTGTGAATATAGTCATAAAAGAGAGGGAGACACAAGTTTTTAGTGGGAAATTCTAGTTATAATTATGAGTATACAAATCTATGTGAAGTGGAAGCTGTTATTGGTGCCGGAAGATTTTACTAGGTTGTACTGCACCTTGATGAAAATATACTCTCTCCGCCCCCCCCCCAACTCTTCATAAAAAGTGTCAAATGCTCTACCAACTTGGCTAAAAGTAACTTCTACACCAAAAGTGCAGCGATGATCTTCTACAATTGAAGCAATAATCAGGCTGTTATGCATAGTAATGTCTTCAAATTCCAAGAAAAATGATTAGCTACAGTGACATTAGTTGGTAGGAACTTGGCTAAAAACTTAGTGATATGAAATTTTTAGCCTTGATTTAACAATATAATGATCTCTAAGCAATGATTTTAGCTTAGCAAGTGCATTACATAGGACTTGTTCATAAAAGGTTTCAACGGCTGCACCAATCAGCACCAATCCAAGGCCTATGAGTGGCTTAATTTCTCACTTAACCCCAATCAAAATCATGTCCACTGGGAAGTTTTGCTCATGAATTAGTTGACAAAAAAAAAGGCTCACTCACTTCAAAAGTGGGACTGATGAACATTAGCCAGCTTTTATACAAACGAAGCTTCTAACAGGTGATCAAACCCTTGATCATATCTTCACAATTAATCTTTTTTTTTTTCCTTCCAAAAGGAGATAAAGATTGTGAAAAGAGTCATTATTTCCTCTGTAGCATCACTGACTTTGATGACATTTTCCTTCGTTGATTTATTGTCCAACTTGCACTCAGTGTGAATAAAAGTTTGTATTTTTCTTTTAATTTTTTTTGGGTCCGAAACTGATTGAACAATATAATCGGAAATTATCTCGTATGTTCTCGTAGAGACACCCAAATAATAAAGAATTTTTATGTAGATATCTTTCCTGAGATCCCGTATTCAAAATTTTGTGGACACGTATATTTCGTTATTTTCGCGACCTCTATATAATTAAAAAAAAAATGATATCATATCAAAAAAAATTTCTCAAAACTGTTTAAATACTCTCTTAAGTTAAAATTTGTCTTAATAATATTTTTTGCAAGCCTGAAATTAATAGTTGGGTTCTTAGAGTAATTATGACTTTTACCTTTCATTGCTATGCCCAAAGACAGCAACTAATGATTTTTTTTAGTGAAAAAAGGATTACTTGTAGAAAGAGAGATTTAAGGATGTGATAATGAAAGAACCTAAGCAAGAAGTGAATTTAAAGCAAGCTCATGAAAATGGCTAAACAAATGCAAAAGGGCAATTGATATAAGGTCAATAGAAGACAATCAAGGAGATCATTTTCAAATTGAATGACAGGTGAAGTGAGTGCTTCTACAAATGATTTCTTCTTTAGATTTCTAACATACCATAACTAAAATATGTTTGTATTGACGTGGTAGGTTGTTCCCTTGGAGAGCAATATGGTATGGTGGCCGATGATAAGGTGGTACGTAGGTAATCTTCTTCATTTAAATATATATTTAATATGAGTGCAAAACAATGGTCAACTATATGCCAGGCAGCATCTCTTTCACTTTGCCCAATATATATATTTTTTTCTCATTACACTTCAAAATTTCTTCACCTTACAAGTTTTGTTTAATCAAGGTGGAGCCCATATGTAAGTTTGGCCCTTTTTGTCAAATGGGCCATGAGCTCCCTTCCTCCCCCGCTGTCACTCTCTCACTCTCTCTCTCTCTCTCTCTCTGTGATATTACTTCATTGGTCAAGGCATGAAGTTGATCATCCAATCTAGCAGTAGCTTCAATTTAAAGGATTACTTTAGGCCCCAGTCATGCTTGGTTTTGTTTGATGTCATAAGATAACTCCCATATAAAGTAACTGAATTTTAGGAAAAGTTTAAAAGTTGAGTTAGTTGACTTCAAATAAGTAGATTTATTGTAATGCGCATTATTCCCACCTTTATTATTATTTGAAAATAACAATGGAAATTTAAGCTACAACAATTCAAATGTGTACTATAAATCCATTGAACATATACTCAATATTTGGTTCATTAATATTATTTGCCAAATCCCAAATTTTGTGCTTCTTGTTGGCATATTTCATTTTTTCTAGAATATAAAAGAGATTCGAACTTAAGATTTCTAATGGAAGAAAATAGTACCAATTGAGTTATAACTCATTCTCACCCTTATTTTTTCTCCTTCAAAATCTGCCAATATTATTTGTGCGCTCAAAAAAGAGGAAGAGCAAGGGTTGCGGTATCAATGGATCCATCACTCAATGGCAAAGCATTTGATCGGAGATCTAGGGGTCACCGATTTAAAGCTGGTTGGGCTCTTTCATCAATTTTTGATTATTAAAGGGCAGTTTAAATCAACCCAAAAAAAAAAAAAGGAAAAGAAATGAAAGAACGAGTTAGGCATGATGGGCGTATAATAAAGGAGTAGGACTTCTTTGAAATCCATTTTCCCCTCCAAAATGTTCATTTAAGTGGCCGTAGCTTTAATAAAGGAGTTGGACTTCCCTGATTTTTCTTTCAAAAATGTTTATGGAGTAGTGATAGCTTTATTACAAAAGCACTCATTTAAATTAATAAATGATTTTTTGTTACTGACTAAGGCTACACATGCCTAAAATTTCAGTTCTAAACTGAAAACAAATCTTGTAAAATCAAATCAAAATTGTTAAAATAGTTTCGTTTCGATTCTTAAACCATAACCTCCAAGCCAATAATTCTGATTCTTGACTTTTGGGACAAAACTTGAAATCTCTAAAGAATTTTGAAATCAAAACCAAAAATCGAATATTAAAAAAAATATCAAAGGGAAAAATTAGATATGAAATAGAACTGAAACCAATCTAATCTAGAACCAGAATCAACCAAAAACATTCGATTCCATAATCATAACCATCATTCTGATTTTAACAAGAAAGATTCTAAATTTTATAAAAATCTTTTCCTAAGGAGTCATATGCTCTTGAGATACTTTTCATATGAAAATTAGGGTTTCAATACCTCGACGACTTATGCAAACAACTTATATATGTACATTATAAAATCATCGGCCAAGTACGCTCTCTGGACTCACACATAATACCTAAAGGTATAATCAAAACTCTCTTTCAATCTATTTCTCTTTTCGAAAATCATTTTTTGACTTAAATGTCAAAATCTTTCTGTAACACAAAAAAAGTTCTGCTATGGTATTGTCATTAAAATAATTATTTGAGATTTCTATTTTTTGTAAAATATAGAAAAATAGTTAATTTAAATTTAAATGTGAATTTTGACTTTTAAACTGTAAAGGAATTTCTCTAAACTCTTGGTTGATAGACCCTTAATTTTTAAGTGTTCAGTTGCTAGAGTGCTCGGTGTTCGGTAGATCATGAGTTCTTATCAAAATAGGTCTTCTCGATAGAATTTAACTTCTCTATGAGAAACTAAGTTTGCTAGGAAGAGATTTAATATTGAGTGGATTATCTCTTTTAATTTTGAATTCCTCAACAGTGACTACCTCTTGGAAATTGTTATCTCTTAGATCACTACTTTATGTTACCTTCTTGATGTATTCATTATGAAACTGCTCGGTAAACATATGTTGTTTTGCAATTTCCATATACCTCTTAATATATTTTTCCTGTACACTCCATTATTTCTTGATTTTCTTGGTGATACCATACCTATCGGTAGCTTTGTTTTCCATTTGGCTATTGGTACATTACACTCTATTCCCATCGGTGGATGCTTGAATCTTTCCTATCCGTTGAACCTCTTCCTGTTGATATTGAACTTTGCCTCTCCGCGTTGCCCTAACAAATAGAGTCACTTACCTTTGAAAAACCTTGTCGGTACATGTTTACCTCTCAGTAAACATATGTTGCTTAGCAAATGGAAAGCTGTCGATATAGCCATGTCGGTATACCCATTCCGTGAAGGCAAAGTTGTCGGTACTTCCATTGTTCCATGTCTCTCAGTTTTGGCATGCAACTTGAAATCATAATTCTCTCTTAGTACACTTGCACACATGGAGATTTGAACGCAAACACCACAAGTCCCCAAAAGGTTTTCCATCACCTAGCCACTCAAATAGTTTAATTATATAATACACAATTTATATTATATTTCATATTTTAAACATTCCATATTTTTATTGATTCTAATTTGTTTCCATAAATTTTATTTTCCGATTCCAACTCTCTTTGCTTATCACCAAACACATTTTATTAACAAAACAGAATTTCAAGTACTGAAATTCATAGGGTTAACTTTCCAAATAACCAAAGGAACATACGAGGCATTGTGTACAATTTAGAAGTGAAGGAAGGCAACTAAACAAATAAGAGAAATGAGTTTATAGATAAAAGTGGAGATGAGACTGCAGAATTCACGAGACTCAAATTTCATATATTCTCTCACTATTCTCCCTTTCGGCTCACACTCTCTCTCCCCCTCTCTTTGCTTCCATCAAATATCAACCAAAACACCACAGCATCCATACTCTAGGGACCTCAAAACTCTTACTCCCCCATCAGAGCACCCTTCGACCATTTTTTGCAGATTCTAATGATCCAGATTGTCCAACGACCAGTCCTCCAATTCAAGTTAGTAGAGCCACTTTCTGTGGAGTCAAATCCACCTCCAACAGGGCATTTTATCAATTTTTATTACCAAAATTAATAGAAATTATTGGAGACGGATCTTACTATATATGTACATTATAAGATCATCGGCTAGATATGCTCTCTAGACTCACACAAAGCAACCTATATATGTACATTATATGTGTACATATCCAGATCTTACCAATGCAAGCAACCTATATATGTACATTATAAGGTCATCGGCTAAGTATGCTCTCTTTTTTTATTGGTAGGAAAAGAGACAAACAAAGCAAACCCAGCCCAAGGGGCTACACACACCCACGGCCCACCGAAGGACCTCTCACGAGCCCTCTAGCCTCTATTTCGCACTTGTCATCGCTCAGCAAGGAAAGGATAGAGTTAGGCGGTCTCTCCAGGATGGACACCCCATTAGGACTAGCTTTGCCCAATCTAGCTTGGTGATCGGCACACTTGTTGGCTTCCCTGTACACGTGCTTCACTTCCGTCACTCCCAGCTCCCTCAACAGCTGCCGGCAGTCCATCACAGCGTGCACGAGAGGATGAGACTCCTCAGTCTGCTTCAGCATATGAGTCATAGCGAGGTTGTCCACTTCGACTTCAATCTCCGCAGGACGTTTGAGCTTAGCAATCAGGAGCCCTTCTCTCAAAGCCCAAACTTTTGCCGAAAGCACGTCAATCTTCCCTATATTCAGGGTGAACACCAATTCCCAGTTTCCCTCGTCATTGCGCAGAAGATCACCTCCACTCGCCATCCCAGAGATGTAATCAAATGCGCCATCTGTGTTCAGCTTTAACTTCCCTGAAGCAGGAGGGGTCCACTTGACAATAATCATTTCTTTCTTACTCTGGCAATCCTCCTGTCTGTGAACCTCGTTCCACTGTCTGCAAAAGCAATTGATCATTGTCACCACGACCTCAGTTGGAGTCGACACACTCTTCATAACTGTTCTGCACCTTCTTTTCCAAATGCACCAGAGCATCGCCCTAAAAACTTCACTTCCTTGCATAGGCTTAACTCTGAACTCACCATGAATTCCTTGTCGGATCCATTCAGCCGCATTATTAACCCAGAAGTCACTCACACCATCTATGCTCTAAATGATCCGCCTCCACATTTCCTTAGCTTCTCGACAATCTCGCAAAACATGTAGGACCGTCTCTTCCTCCTCCCGGCAGACTTTGCACCTATCTTGATCCGAGAGCCTCCTCTTCTTTCTTTCGACGTTCGTCATGAGCCTCCCCCTCACCGCCAGCCAAATAAAGAACTTGCCTTTCTCTGGGCAGTTAGCTCTCCATATCCATTTCCATTTGGCCTGATCTGACGTCGGAGCATCATTGCTACCTTGCAGCAGACGATAGGCACTTGAAACTGAAAACGCTCCATCCTTGGAAGCTAACCATCCTAGTTGATCCTCCGCATCTTCCCTCCTAGGAAGTAAGACTCCTCGGATTTCTTCTATCTTATCCTCCTTGACCAGGTCCTTTAGCTCCCCAATCTTCCACTGTCCCTCATCTGTGATGAAGTGGCTAACCTTCAACTCTCTGTCAGTGACGGCCCGAGGATTGATAACATGCTCACTTAAAGGGTTCATCCCCACCCACTTGTCCTCTCAGAAGTTTATTGTCCTTCCATTCCCTACCCTCCAAACCATGCCTCCCTTGATACACTCTCTGCTTTTCAGAATGCCTCTCCAAATGTGAGACCCCTTTGCTTTATTGCTGAGGTCCAAGAAACTCTTCTCCCTCAAGTACTTTGCGCTATTACTTGGCACCAAGGAGCCTGGTCCTTCTACATGAGGCGCCACCCCAACTTAGCTAACATAGCTATATTGTTTTGCTTCATGTCTCGGATACCCAAACCTCTAGCCATCTTATGCCTGCAGACCACATCCCATCTTGCGAGATGAACCTTCCTTGTCACGCCCTGACCCACTCCCGAGCCAGGCACGCAACCAGCCCGCCGCGGCACCCAGATGCACGGGCACCACGTCCCGCACATCGAAGCACCGTAAGGCTGTCAACATTTACATAATCTAAGTTTCCAAATCACAGAGATCCTCAAGTGATAAAAATAATACATGTATGCCTCAATGTAAATTAAAATGAGTGAGAGTTAACCTTATACAGACCAGAAGAATTATAAATACAGTCATCCCAATTTAAACAAATACAATGGTCATCCTAACTTCCTCAAGATGAAACAATAAACTCAATATATATAGCGGAAGAGCGGGTAGTCATATCCCGGCCCAATAGTCTCCAAAGAATATCCAATACAATAATGCGCACAAATCTCTCGGTCCGAATCTACCCCTGTAGGAGGGAAATATGAGGGGTGAGTACCATAGAGAGGGGGGTTGGTACTCAACAAGTCGGGGGGAATAACATGCTATAATTAATTTTTGGGTGAATTAAGAGTGCCAAAATTATGTCCCAATAAATCCATAGTATGCAAAAAAAAATATTATGATATCTCAATAAATCATTCACAGCATACGTATCAAATCAAATATGCATCCAGTATGTATATCCGTTATATCGTATAGAGCCAGCCGAAAATATCCCGGCAAGGGCCGACCATGGCCAAGGACGGGCAACGTTGGGGGTTTTTACAGTGCAAGTAATAAAATAAGGCTCTCTACCCCAACGTTGGCCACAAACTACTCCAACTAGCCTGTATATATATATCGTACACGTATCAAGGATCAAGCGTGTATGGAAACCCGCCGGTGCTAGACCTACCAAGGTCCTCCCCAGAGTGGTTCAACCGACGACTGTCCATACAATATGTATGACGATCTGACGGATACCCCCTGCAGAGGCGTATCCGGACACAATAGGTGCCTCTACCAAATGTCCTTCGTAGCTACGGAATGCCATAGGAAGCATATCATCATCATCACAGTATCCACAGGGGCATCCAGCCCAAATCACATATCTCAAGCCAAATCATCAAGCCTTATCATGTCAAAAGCATGTGCCAATATGCAATGAAAGTATAAAATCATGTGGATATATCAAAGTGTGGCACAATCATCAAGTATCAAAATCATGGATGCATATCGATATAAATAAGTTGGGACACTCCATATATCACAAAACATTTTCATAAATCCAGGAGAATAGGTCAATCATACCATTTTAAATCATACTTTTGAAAACTTTTTAAAACACGGTATCAATTAAAAGTAGATGTCAAGTCCCACTCACAGTTAGGGGAGGATAACGCACTCCCCAATATTTCCACAAAGCGTAAATCAAGTATCCCCTCCGTTCAACTCAAATAACTCTTAGGGAGACAAACAGTCCGTAGATTTTTAACCTGCGCAGTCATGGAAAACAGACTATAACTTTGGTTATACCAATCCAAATCAGATGATTCTTATCTCATTTTAAAGCTAATGGATAGCACTATAACTTTCATTTTGCACACTTCCTCATATTCAAATCACAGAATTCCCGGTAAGCCTCATTTTGTTACAGCCATATTTAAGTTTCAGATTCTGTCCAGTTTTCGTACAGAAGCTATAACTTTCATCCTACTCATCAAAGTCTAATGAAATTTTAACATGTTATAGCTAAGATGTAGATATACAACTTTTGTGTTTTGAGTTTTATCTAAATATGTCTGGAAGGGGTTGAACAAAATTTATGAACAGGACAGATACGTTTTAGTGAAACATACAGTTTCTGTCAACACAGTTTTAAGGAAAATTGTATAACTTTCAATTTCCTCATGCAAAATGGCTGAAAGTTTTATATGTTATCGACAAGGCATATATCTATAACTTTTATGTTTTGTGTTTCTTCAAACTAAGACTGGAGAGGGGTCGTTTTTACTCACTACTGTCAAGGTTTGAAACAGGACGCTTCTATGTTGAGTTTCAGGAAAAGTGCCATAACATTTTGCACAGGCATCAGAATTTGGTGATTCTTATCTCGTTGGAAAGATAAGACTTAGATCTACAATTCATATAACTATCACATTTTCAAATTCTGGCTCTAAGATGTCTTAAAACAGAGATGAATTACGGACAGAAATAAAATTTAAAGTAAGACAGGATAAAATTTCTTACCTCACTTTCTTTGTCTTCCTCTCTTGCTTCTCTCCTTGTTCTCACGAATTTGGGAAGAATGAACAAGCATTCTAAGGCCTTCTTCTTTTATTATTGTGTTAATAAGTCACCACCCTAGGATCAAATCTCCAATTAATCTAAACTATAGGATCATTTTGACTATTGCATGTGTTTTGATTGGTTCTTTTTTTTTTGTGCATGTGTTCTCATTGGCCCACCTTGCCTTTCTCATCTCCATTTGGCCAACACTTGTCCTCCTCACTATAACACTTGTTCAATACAAGAATACACTTGTCACATTTCATTTAAGTTTTGTTAATTGCTAATAAGTCCTTTGACTTATAAAAATTCTAATTTGACCCCTAAAATTTTCATAATTACATACTAGGCCCAAAATCTTATATTAGACCTAATTTAATTTATTTAATATGAAATTAAGGTTTTGAATCTCTTTGAGTCAAAATTGATCCGATTTGTATTTTACCGTCAAATATCATTTTTTTTTTGTGTAAATTCATGAACCTGTAGTAGTAGAAACATCATATATATATATATATATGTATGAAATGGAATTCACTATAGAATACACCGAGAGTCGGTGTTACATTCCTGCTCCCCTCTCTACTGCCCCACAGGAAGTCTCTATTGATCTTATCTAGCTTCCTGCAGGTATGGGTGGAGATCCAACCAGCTTGCATAGTATATAAAGGAATGGCAGAAGTTACCGCCTAAATTGGAACTCGTCTGCCAGCATGACTCAGCGGCTTCTTACTCCAACCATTTAATTTGGCTAGGACCTTCTCCACCAAATGATTGTAGAAATCCTTATTAACTCTGTTGTGGACGAGCTGGAATCCCAATTACTTGCCTAGATCCTCTGTAGTAGTGAATTTACACATACTGGTTAGGGACCTTCTGAGAAACGCAGGCGTCCTTGGAGAGAACCACACCTTTGATTTGGTCTCATTTATACTGAGGCCACTTTCGGCAGAAAAATCTTTAAGACATTCCCTCACGATGCTCAGATTCAATTGATCAGCTTCTGCAAAAAGCATGAGGTCATTTGCAAAGAATAAATGAGAGAAAGCAGGACCAATGCGGGAAAATTTGAAAGGGTTCTAGGCGCCTTTCTGCACTTTGTCTTGGATAATATATGAGAGGCGCTCCATTATCAGAATAAAGAGATAAAGAGACAAAGGATCTCCTTGCTTAAGCCCCCTGCCCAGTCCGCATTGGCTGCAACACCTCACCATTCCATACTAAGGACACCTCAGAATTTGTGACGGCAAACATGATAATTTTTATGAGAGGGATCGGGAGGTTGAAGTCTAGAAGCACTTGTCCCAAGTAATCCCAACTCACATTATCATAGGCTTTACTCAGATCAATCTTCATGATCATCCGGTGCTTCTTACTCTTCGACCTCCGCATCGAGTGAATTATCTCCTGAGTGACAAGGACATTCTCCACAGTTCCTCTGCCTGGCAAGAAGCCGTTCTGATGATGTCCAATGCACTACTGAAGATGCGGCCTTAACCTCTGCACAATAAGCTTGGACAGGATCTTGTAAGCTGTGTTTAGGAGAGTGATGGGTCTAAAGTCATTGAGAGTTACCGGGTTGGTTATCTTGGGAATTAGGATCATGTGGGCTTTAAGGAGGTCTGGGCAGTAGTAGCCATTAGACAAAACTTGGTTGATGAACCTCGTGACATCCTCCTTTGTCACATCCCAAAATTTTTGAAAAAAGATGGGCTGCATTCCATCTGGTCCAGGAGCTTTCAGGCCCCCCATTGAATAAACTACTCGTTTTACTTCATCTTCCCTAGCAGGCTCGATCAGGCTACAATGCTGGTCCGTGTGTATTTTCCTCACCCATCTCCTAAAACGCTCACTCGGGGGGGTAACCCACTTGCTAGCGAACATGCGGACAAAATAAGCAACCGCATGCTGCTTCAACTTGTCCTGATCCGTGCACCATTCACCCGCAATTTGCAGAGCGGCTATCCTGTTGGAGTTTCTTCTGGCCTTAGTGCACGCATGAAAGTACTTAGTGTTCTTATCGCCCTTCAGAAACCAGTTTACCCTGGCTTTCTAGTGCCAAAACACTTCTTCCTCCTCAAGAGTTTCATGGTACTGTTGAAGTAATTGCTCCTCAAGATTCTGCAGGAAAGTAGAAGTTCCAAACTTATCTGATTTCTGAATCCCAGCCAATCTGCTCTCAATCTTTCTTTTTCTGGCAAAAATGTTCCCAAATTCAAATTTGTTCCACATTTTCAACTCCTCCACAGTATACAAGATGATAGAAAGTAGGTCTCCTTCCGAGGATTTCCAGCTAGTTTCAAACACCTCTTTAAAGTTCGGATGGGAGAACCAAGCTGCTTCACATCTGAAAGGTTTGTTTCTGCTAAGAGGAGGGTTGGACAGTCTGGTGTGCAGCAGCAGAGGATGGTGGTCCCCGTGCAGACACGGTAAGATGATGACTTTCATCTCAAGGAAAGAAAACTTGGTCTGCAGGTTCCCTAGAACCCTGTCAAGCTTTTGTTGCAGAACAACTTTACCTGCTCTCTTATGCGTCCAAGTGAACATTGGACCCATGGTTTCCATATCCAGAAGATTGCAATCGTCCCAATGCTTCTTGAACCTCCTACCTCTTTCCCAGCCCTTAACAGTTCTACTGCTTGTCTCATGTCCTCCTACATGATCGTTAAAGTCCCCCATCACGAACCATGGGAGCTGAGCCTCCAAAGCAATACCTTTCATCTCCATCCAAAATTTTTCCTTTGCAGAGAGATTAGGCTGGACATAAACATAGGTAAGGAGCCAGCTCTTAGTGTTCTCGACAACTTCCAAGTGAATCCATTGGTCTGCGTACTTCAGCACCGTGACACACACTTTCCTCTTATCCCACTTGAGCCATAAACCACCCCTAAAACCATTTGATTGAACTGCACATTCGCCCTCCATTCCGCAGTTATCCAAAAATTGAGGGAAAGAGTTATTTTTTGCTCTGGTTTCGAGCAAGCAAATCACTTCTGGCTTGTGACTCTCTATAAAACCTTGGCACACATTCCTGAACCTCCTGTTCCCTACTCCTCTGCAGTTCCAGACCAATACTTTTGTATTCATTCTTAATAGAGACAATTGATTGGATACGATTGCAGCACTCTCAGTCCTCCAGTAACATCTCTTCCTCTCCACTCTCATTGTCTTCCTCGTTCGAATTCTCATTTTTATCCCATTCCGTATTGTCTTCCTCCTCCATTCCCACTAGTTCCTTCAAAACATTTCTTCCCGCTATAGCCGTTGTGTTTAAAGGAGCAGGGCCTCCAGCCTTGTGCCCCTTTCTTGGGTCCACTTCTCTTTCCTTAGCCACCGGGGAAGCGTTAAGTAGTTTGAGCCCAATGCGCATGTAGTCGTGTTCGCCAAGTCCTGGCCAACTCCTCCGACCTTTTCTTATTTGTGTCTTGCCATAGAGGGCTGTACTCTCCTTGGGCCCCTGCCTCATCCCTAACCCATACTTGGGTTCTGTCTTCTCGCCGACTGCCTTCAGCCTTCCTGAGGAAGCTTCCTTCTACCTCTAGTCTTGATTCTCTCGCTCCTCTGTCCTTTGTTCCATTCTCTTTCTTTTCGCCTCCCTGCAGAGCCCCAGTGGTTTTGCTCTGCTCCTTTCTTTTGTTTCTGATTCCCAGATCGCGTATTTTGTCACCTCTCTACAGAACCAGCTCTGAAGCTGTCTCGTCCTTCTGCTGCCTCAGCTCTGTGATTCTTTCTCCCGATGCTGCGTTGACTTCCTGTAAGTTCTCAAACCGATTCATGTTAAGCTTCTGAAACGCATCTTTTGTTTCTCTGTCCCGTAGGTTTCTATGCTTGGCTAATTTTTGTTTTTTGGACACTAACATCCAAGGCCCTAGCCCTTCATCCCTGACTTCTCTGTCGTTCCCCGACGTTTCGACGGTCGCCGGCGGAACCTTCTCTGAGTCTGGTTTTTCACTGTTTCCTCCTGTAGTGATTTCTCTACATTTCTCGTTTGGATGTCCTACTCGTCCACAAAGAAAACAAATCATATGCAGACCTTCATACTCTACCCGCTGCACCCTGTTCCGAATCTTGAGTCTGGAAACCAGTGGCTTCTTCAAGTCTACTTCCACGCACACCCTCGCATATTTGCCCCTCAAAGCATTGGTTGTATTACCATCAACCTTAATTGGTTTCCCTATTGCATTACTGATCTCTAATAAGATCTCCTCATTAAGGAATTCAATAGGCATATGAGGAAACCGAACCCATACGATAGTCGAAGTAATTTTAGCTGTTTGACTAGAAAACCAGGGGTGCCATTTGCGTATAGTCAGATAATGGTCATGAATCATCCAAGGGCCGCCTGTCAATGTTTGGTAATAATCTTGTTTTAAGTCGAATTTAGCTAGAAAATAGCCTTCGCCTAGGTCTAGGAGTTCCATTCCGCCTTGCAGCTTCCACATCATGGAGACTTTCGATAGCATGAGATGATACCCTATCTCTTTGCCCAAAAGTTTTACGATCAGCGATTGTCTCCATGGTCTCCACAACTCCTTGAGCTTCTCTTCAGAGATAGTAATTTTTGGTATGCCTGCGTGGCATTCGTCCTCGACACCATCATCTACGAGTCCCTCCCACTTTGAGTCTGACTCTGTTTCCATAGCATTCACAGACCTCTCTTTATCGCTTGGTTCGCCCAATAACATATCCCTGAAGGACAATTTTGGCGTCTCCATTACACTCAGATGTGATGTTTTGACCTTTTTCACACACCTCAGATGAGGGTCATTGTCCTCTGGTGGTTCCCGTTGACTCTCACAGGAGTTTGTCATTCTCACTCTCTCGCTCTACCGATTCTAATCAAAAGTATGCTCTCTACACTCACATATAACTCGCAAAGGCATAACCAAAACTTTTTTCAGTTTTTTTTTTTTTTTGAAAACCGTTCTCTGACTTAAACGTCAGAATCTCCCTCGTCAGAGCATTCTCTGACCATTTTTTACGGATTCTAATGATCCAGATTGTCCAACAACTAGTCCCCCAATTTGAGTTAGTAGAGCCATTATTCTATGGAGTAAAACCCACCTCCAACGGGGCATTTTATCAATTTTTATTACCAAAATTAATAGAAATCTTTGGAGACGGATCTGACTCCACAAATGATGGTTCTTCTAACTCGATTGGGATAACTAGTCATTGGGTGATCTCGATTGATAAGATCTTCAAAAAGTCATTGAAGGGCGCTCCAGTGGAGGAGATTCCAAGACTCAAATCAGAGAGCGATTTTCAATAAGAGAGACAAACTGAAAGAGAGTTTTGTTATATTTTTGTGTGCTATGTGTGAATTAAGAGAGCATATCTGACCAATTGGTTTAACAATGTATATATAGTCTCCGTGTGTGAGTTTCATATTCATTCGGAGTATTAAAACTCTAATTTTCTTATGGAAGTATCACGAAATTACAGGAATTATAGTAAAGGATTTTCAAATATTTAAAATACTATTATTCAAAAAAATTCATATCACCAAAAGATTCCTTTCTTCATTGACATCAGTCAAAGATTTTTTTTCCGATTATAAGAGGTTATCTCTATGATTTAAGTGAAAATAAATACTGCCTTTAGACAAATAGTGATACCAATACTGAGAAGATGTGGGGACCGACCAGTTAACTATCAAGAATGATCTAACCGGTAAGTACTAAGAATGTGAGCCATGCCTACTCATCTGGGAGATAAATCTTATATTGACAACACGTTTTGGTATGTTATGTCCATTGGGCTATAAGTTCAGAGGGTCTCAAGTCTCATGATAATGGGTCTTTGGACTATGGGTCTTACTCCACAAATGATAGCTTTGCTGACTCGAATGGGATAACTAGTTGTCGGATGATCTCAATCAATAAGACCTGCAAAAAGCCGTCGGAGGGTACTCCGACTGGGAAACTCCAACGCTCAAGTTAAAAAACAGTTTTCGATAAGAGAAACAAACTGAAAGAAAGTTTTGTTATACCTTTGTGTACTATGTATGAGTTGAGAGAGCATATTTGATCTGTTTGCTTAATGATATATATATAGTTTCCGTACATAAGTTTTGTATACATTCGAGCGTTAAAATCCTAGTTTTTTTATAGAAGTATTCTGAAATTATGAGGATCATAATAAAAGATTCTCAAAAATTTTAAATACCATTATTCCAAAAAATCTATATCACCGAAAGATTATTTTCTCTATTGACAGCAGTCAAAGATTTTCTTTTCAATTATCAGAGATTGTCTCTGCGATTTAAGGGAAAATAAATATCGTTTTTAGCCAAATAGTGATACCGAGTATTAAGAAAATATGAGGACCGACCAGTTTATTATCGAGAAAGATCTGACCGGTAAGTATCAAGAGTATAGGCTGTGCCTAACCATTTGGGAGATAAATCTGATATTGATGATACGTTTTGGTATGTTATGTCCATTGGGTTATGGGTTCAGAAGGGTCTAAGTCTCATGATAATAAATCTTTGGGCCACGCTCCATCAGAAATAATAAATAAATAAATAAATAATGAAAGAAAGAAGAGGAAGATTGCAATGCCCTGGGCGCGGTATAAGAGAAGTGGAATCACTTCTATGAATTACTTCTTCCTATCCAACATGTCCACCGGGTTGTGGTAGTCGTATCAGAGCAGCCTTCAACCGATTAGCCTCTTTTGTTTTTTCTTTCAATGTTGTTCATAAAATTTTTGATAGCTCTATTATGAAAATGCCCATTTGCCTTAATATACGTTTTTGACAATTATTAATTTAGAGGTTATCCATTATTTGAATAATTCAGAGCTTAGTTAGCTTAGCTAATAAAATTTGTTAAAATGGTATAAAGATTTTCCTTCAAATCAGCTTTTTTAGTAGAATTAAAGGTTTATGCAGATGGGCAATTGCCACAGTGGCCAAGAAAAGTTTTGATGGTCCTTATTCCATTAGGTGATGAAAAACTTCGATGATAGAATCTCCTGAATAGAAAACCAAAAGCTGCATGGACCATTTCTGTTGTTGGTCTGAAAAATTAGAGAGCATTTAAAATAAGCTACACAAAACAAACTTGAAGGTCCTCTACTTAAAAATGGATCCCAATTTTAATCAAAGAATGGATGTTAATCAAAAGGGTGTTTCTGATTATCAAAGTTTATTTTGTTAAATTATCTTTCACATCAAAAGGGCGTTTCTCCATTCATGTTAAAAAAAAATGAAGAAGAAAATAAGACCCGGTGCTTCTGATTGTAACCTGCTGACACCTGTCCGTGCTCTTGATGTTGCATGTGTTCAACTGTTTCAAATTTGCCATTTTTTGACAAGCAATTGGTCCATAGACATGACAACATAAAAGGCACTGCAGTCACAGAACAGTAAATTTGAGGATGGATGTTCGAATCAGGCATCTAAAGATTATATTCCAATGAATTACAGGCAGTTTTCCTCCCATATCAAAATTTCAAATTACAATTTTCTAGTTCCTCTTCTAGATGTAACACCAAAAATTTATTACAAACTCAAAGTGAGAATGGCTTTTTATGATCTGCCTCAAAAGCAATTGGAGAGCTGCAACTGAAGACGAGCAAAAATGTGTCACTAAAGCCTAGATTGAAAATTCAGCATTAACACAATTTCTACCACAATCCAATGGCCTTCCACCAAACACCTCCTACTCCGAGCCAAATAAGAAGGTTGACAACTGATATGAGGAAGCCATAGCCCCACCATGTGGCCAATGGAACATAGTTAGCTCCATAGAACACAGGTGCTGATCCGATACCATAGTGAGTGAGACCTCCCATGAGGTTGGAGAGGAAAGAAAGAACCATGGCACAGAAGTATGGGGGAGTGCCTAAAGCACTAGCAACAGAGAGGAAAGCAGTGAACATGGCACCTATATGTGCTGCTCCACTTGCAAAGAAGTAGTGAGAGTAGAAGTAGAGAAGAACCAAAATGCCGAATGATGCTTGCCATGAAAGACCCAGGCCGCCAACAAACTATAAGGAAAAGAATCATTGTAAATCAATGCAATTAGCATATATGTTCGCAACTACTCTATTGCAGGCTGCAGGGAGAGCTACAATATGGTTGAGAACTTGATCAATATTTCACGGATGATAAATTGTAATTGTTTCACCTTTGATTGCAAAATGTTAAAGCATACAAATGACAACGATCTGATATTAACTAATATGTCTAGGACATCTTTCACTTGAAAACAAATTAGATATGAGATGGTTCTAAATTCCAACCTCTTCCAACCATAATTGACAGAAGAAAATAAAAATAGGGAAAAATAAGCCCTCAATAGGATCTTTTTTTTTTTTTTTTTGGGGCTAGACAAAGACTCTGGAGGAGTGGAAAGGAGGCATGTGGAGATGTAATTCATTTCTTGTTAGTATAGTTAATCTATGTGTATCACATTTCGCAATTAGGTCTTTTTCTTCCCTTTTTCGTGCATACAGAACATAAGATGATGGAGGACATGCAGCTTGGGGACAGACACAAACCTTTACAACAGTCTGGCTGAACCAGGAAATAAGGCCATATTTATTTAGGTATCCAGCCATTGCAATGAGAGCTGCAAACCATGTGAGGGTATCCCAGGCTACTGCCTCTCCCAAGCACTCCTTCCATGTTACAACCCCTGTTATAAGAAGGACCGACAATCCAAGAATGGCAGCAGTAACTGCATCAACGTTCAGCATCCCTCCAAAGATCCATAGTCCCACCTGATCAAATGGGGATGAGCAGAAACAACACCAATCAGTAAGGGCCAATAATATGCATAAACATGCAGCAACTTGCTTCAAAATAATGACAAGCATGCAAGAAGCTACCAGCACTTGATCTACATTTTTTTTTAATTGAAAAAAAAAAAAAGTTAAACCGAGGAACTAACATCAGGGAAAAATAGTGACAACAAAGCTATTATCCTTTAACGTATGACATCAAATGCCCAAAAGTAATTTTATGCTCTAGAGCTTGGTATATTTCTATGACCCGTTTGCAAACCCAGCCATTGTGGAAGAGCTCAAGTTACTATTGATGTCAACTAACCTGAGAGGCAGTTATAAGAGAAAATACACTACTCAATATTCTTCCTGTCACCACTCTTTCCGCATATAACATAGAAGTCCATCGTGAATTAAAGGGGGGGGGAGTTTCATAGTTAGCAAATAGAGTATCACAAGTGCAAATTCGCGAAGGGTAAAGAGTCAAGGTTTACACAATCCAATCATCAGAAAATACACGACTTAATATTCTCGTTGTATTTGGCCAGGAAAAAAATGCTGAAATCTTTAGAGGCCAGTGCATCCATCCCAAAGTAGCATTCTGTTGAGAACAGGAACCCAATAAAAGTGGTCTCTATGACACACTAAAGTAACCGCCATAACTATAATGTCATATTACCTCAACTTCTTATCTATAAACTATAAGAGATATATCGCAGAAGAGGAGACTTAGAATATAAGAAACATCTCACCTAGTTCAGGATAAAAGTGTTAATTCTCTCATAGCATTTTGGCAACCAGTTGTCTGTTTTGTAACTATACTGTCACAAATTATCTCCATTGGATGATAGAATATAGCTGCATATAAAGGGGTCTTCTGAACAATCAGATCACAAGACTCATTCATAAATGCTTCAAATATGACAAACATTTAGTGTTTAAGAAATGCTTTAACTCATATACAGTCACAAAAAGGTATAATATCAAACCCAACCAAGGTCAAGGCTAAATCTCCTCTCACTTTTGTCCAAGCTCAGCCAGAACATAAATCTTTAATACACTGGTCCACCTATCTATTTCAAGGTGGAAAATATGCTGCTTTACTTCTTCATGCATAATAGTAGCACCGCATCTACATCCCACCCGAAAGGATTCACAGACAGAAGTAGGGTAAAACTGCTGATGCTATTGTCAATTCTCTAATCACTTGCATCGCTTGTAGATAAGCAAGAATTTGGAAGAGGTGGGTGGGAACAATCAGGGAACTTACAGTGAAGGAGTTGATTGTTGCTCACAAGTTTTTCCAATATCAAGGAGATACAAACTCTAACAGAGAGAGATACAAAGGTGGACAGAACAGACTTCCTTTTACATAACAGTTGTGAATTGCCAAGAGACACTGAGATTCAATATCCAGTTACAAATAAGGAACTTAGAGGGGGTCTTAAGCCTGGTGTTCTATGCAATTGCAGTTCCAAGGGCAAGGGAATGACTTGGAGAAAAGAAAGTTAAAAGTCAAACTGAACAACCAGCTCAAACCAACCTGAATCCAAGAACTCAGGCACAGTTTGGCCATCCTGCAACTCATCAATGCATGAAACTGAGGTCTAAACTTGCCTCGTGGCTAGAACAACTATTCCCCACCTGCACAAATATTGAACTAAACAAAGACCAGGTATATAACCACTCTTATGTCATTGTTAAACCCATATCCATGATCTGCTCTTATGACTCGACGAAGATCCAACAACAACATATGCCTAATAGAATTCAAGCAAATTTCCATCAACCAATTTAACTCCACGTTCTTAGGTTTGGACACATCTACAATGAAGAAGACTTAAAAAACAAAAGAAAGCAGAGAGTCTTAAAAGGTTTCAAGGCATTCTCAAGATCAGGCTGAGATTGCTACCATCTTGTCCTACCAAAATGAAATACACAAGGTGCACACTAATAAATTAAACCCCCAACCAAACATGTTGCACACTCATAAGCACATCAAGCCCATAAAATCCTATGAAAAGAAATAAGCTCACAACCTTTTTCTGCCCACCAGAGATCTAGGCTAGATAAGAATCATCCTTTTTCCCATATCAATTTTCATATATTTTGAAACCTGGATACTCATGAGGCAAATAAGGCAAGTCTATCAAACTAAACAGAGGGCAGCTAAGTATTAGAATTTCAAACTGACCGAGTTGTAAAAGTTCTGCCCAACTGAATTTAGCCTTATTGAACTTCATAACAGCTCAACCCAATATCAACACGTCAATATTTAGAGGTGTAGACCAATTTCATTTCACCCTATCTTCATGTCAAGAAGTAAGCTAATGCAAAATATATATCTAAATATGCAATGAAAATGATTTTCCAAATTTTACACATTCTAGATCGTAATAATTTCAAAGGAAAAAAAAAAAGATCAGCCCATTACTTGAATTCTCCAATAAAAACCATAATACAAATACATAACAATAATTACTATATCAAGTACCTCTCCACTAAAACAATAATAAGTTGTCAACATAAGCCACTACAGATATCAAGATATCCATCTTTACAGGATTCTACAAAATTTGTCTCTACATTCAAATGAGTTGACCAAGGTGAGTCATACTAAAGCTATTGTTGGTAATTCATCTTATGCTCCTAGGGATGACAAATGCAACACTCAACAATCCTTAACAAGTGGTCACTATGACTTCCAATCAAAACTTGGAGACATGCTTAATGTGAAAATGTGCAGAATTTAACAAAAATTGGATTGCAATTTGGAAGGGAAATGTAGCTTGTCAAGATGGAACCATCACAAATCACTTCAAAAATTGGAGATATATATTCATTATGAAAACATAAGGGATGACAAACAATGAATTGAAATAAATATTCTGACAGGTGATGAGTTTTTACACTTCACTGAGTGACAAGCTATTAAGTCTCAGATAACAGCCCAACAACTATTGTGCAGATGCCTATTCAAATCAAGAACAACAGGAAAAGATTCCTGAAACTGGATTTGGTTCAGTATTGAACACGAACAAAAACACCTTCAAAAAAACAGGGCAGGTATAAATCATAAGGTAGTTATTCGGATAATATTTCAAAGTATTTGGTTGAAGACTGAGAGAGATAACAGGGCATATGGACAAACATACAAAACCATTGAAGAGAGGCAGGAAGTGGAATCACGAGAGACCAAGTCAAAGGAGATTCCAAGATGAGGAGAAGATTGCATAAGATATTCTATCAACAACAGGAATGTCTAAAGGGAGTCATGCTTTAAATAACCAATACGAGGACAAGAGAAGTAGAGGAAAACGAAAGCAATGTCCTCCATGCCTACAATACCAACTTCATACGTCAATTAATACCCACCCCGAGGGGAATGTATTTACTAAATTTCGCTGCAGTCAGCTCAAAAATCCCAGAGACAACCCACACACAGGGTTGATAAAGTCCTACATAGAGGGGGTTAAAACAGAGGATATCAAATACCAAAAATAGATCAGTCAATTAAATACCAACTAACAACATTACCACCGAAAATGGAAATGTAAGCCAAAACCAAAACAAGAAATTCAAATACAAAAAAAAAAAAGACTTACAGTAAGAAGCAGAGTTCCAGCCATAATGATCTCATTCTTGGACATAGGTCCCATCTTCTCCAACTTCTCCCTCGCCAATTTGGGCGCATCAGGACTGCTCTTCACCGTTGGCGGATAAATTACATATAACAACAGAGGAACAACAACCAAAGACACCAAACCAGGCACAATTGCCGCCTTAGCCCAATCAGTCCACCCAATTGTCTGCTTAATCGTGTTAAAAGTCAAATTCGCACTCAGCGGATTAGCAGCCATGGCAGTCAAGAACATCGATGATGAAATCACCGATGTCTGGAAACACGTCAACATCAACCACGAACCAAGCATGTGCTCTGTTCCATCACCCACATTGCTTCCACAAGCAACACAGAGTGACTTCACCAATGGAAGAAAAATCCCTCCGGCACGAGCTGAGACACTCGGAATCGCTGGAGCTAACAATGCTTCACTAAAAACTAAGCTATAACCTAACCCTAGCGAAGAACTACCAAACAGAGATACAAATTGGTAAGCGATTCGGTTTCCTAGACCGGTTTTGATGAATCCACGAGCGAAGAAGAAAGCAAGAGCAATTAGCCATGGAATTGGATCTCCGAAAGCAGAGAAAGCAGCCGAAAATGTTAGGGTCTTAGTCAGAACCGAAGCGCCCAATCCCAATAGAGCAACAGCTCCAAGAGGAAGTGGTTGAGTTATGATTCCGACAATCGTGGCAAGGAAAATTGAGAGCAACTGCCAAGCGTTTCTGGAAACTCCGGCCGGAACTGGGACGAACCAGAGAATGACACCTGTCGCAATGGATGCGATTAACGGCTTTATTGCCGCACCTGACCATGGTGCCGGCGCTGGCGGAGGCGGAGCTGGAACAGGAGCAGGTACTGATGCAGAAGCTGAAGCGGAAGCTTGGACGGTGAAATTAGGGCGAGATTTGGGTTTTAGAGAGAGAGACAGAGGTTTTCTAGAGAGAAGATTGAGATTATTAGAGAATGGAGATTTGGATCTGGAGGAGTTGAGATGAGGAGATAGAGGTTGCGATTTGAGAAGAGGACGACTTCTGTGAGGATTGTGATGAAGAGAACGAAACCCTAAGTTGAGAGAAGAGGAGGTTAAAGCGAGAGACGCCATTTTTTATGCGGAAGAGAGAGAGAGAGAGAGAGAGAGAGGAGAAGAAGCGTCTATGGATTTACAGAGACGAGAGACAGAAGAAAGCAAGGTTAGTGTTGTTTTATGCAGAAGAAAAAATGTGTGGGTGGCTTGGTATTGAGCCGTCAGGTTTAGATCAGACGGTGGGCAATGTTGTTGGAATATAGGACCACTTGTTAGAGAAAGACACAGACACCTGTAAGAAACAAAATTATGGGTCGACTGTTTGTGTGGGCTTCCTTCGTGTACCCCGTCTCTCTCTCTCTCTCTCTTCCTTTTCTCTCTGTGTCCGTCACCATCCATTGGTGGGGATAGCGAAGCGGGGAAGGAGTAGATTTCCTGACGTGTCGACAAATGAACGGGTGGTGAATTAGGAGGGATCGTGGGTTGGTGTCGTATGCATGCGAGTGACCTAATTAAAAAGGTAAAGGAATTGAAATAGAAGGCCCAAAAAGGTTGGAGGTGGAGGTTTGAAATGACTAAAATAACCTTGGGTCAAAGGTAGCCACACACAGGATGTTTCTCTCCAGGGGCGGGTGTCCGCTTCTTCTGACTGTTCAGACAATGCAGCGACGTAAAATACCAACCCAGAACACAACAAAAGGGCGTAGAGAGAGAGAGAGAGAGAGAGATGAGGGGGCAGTGTCCTGAAATGAGGCTGAAGGGGCAGAGGGTTCAAATATAGAAACCGTCTGACAACACTCTGATCTGACCAACGTGGAAACAGTCAAAACCCCCGGATTAAATCTGCGACTCGAACTAAAATTTTTTAATCCTAACTCTATCTCGAAGTCGACAAGAAATTCTTATATAGATAATATATATTTTATTTTATTTAATTTTTTATATTATAATAATATATAAATATATATAATATATATTAATATATGTTATTGAATTATTCAATAAGTTTTTATATTTAAAATTCTATTACTTAAATTCGAATCGATTGTATAACGAACTTGACTCGAATTCGATTAAAATCGAATTGAGTCGAATCATTAACCGAGAGACTTACGAGTTTGAACTCGACTCGATTCATATAACAATCCCAAATGAAACTATTTAATTACCCTTTCACCTTATTTTTATGTCAATTTTATTAATTAAAAGTAGAAAGATTCACACATATAAATTAAATATTTTTATAAAAGATCGGAATTTTCAATCCAAATACTCCAATACAAGAGTACAACCCCCCATAAGTTATTGTTAAATAACTTGTGCAATCAAGTTTATATTTAAGAGTTTTCTCAAAAAATTAAAAAAAAATTATATTTAAGAGTTCTTGTGAATATGAATTGATTCTAAAAAAGGAGTTAATAAGATCTTTTTTGCTTTCGGTTCAATTGCTTCATAAATAGTTGATTTAGTTATAGACCTTTGCAATTATAAATTTTGTTGCATCTAAATTTTAGATAAGATTGGAAATTAGTTTAAATTTAAGAGAGATTTACTAAAAAAAAGATTAATATAACAATAATTCAAATTAGACTGCGCCATTTCATGTAGTTTCTTTTTGGTTTACCAAATTCAGAACAAGATAGTTTTTTGGTAATATATTAATCGGTATCCTCAGGTATACTCTGATTAATCTAATTCGAGACTTACTTAACAAAATATTTGATTCGAAGTAATTTGGGACCGATTGTGTTAAAACATAACCTATATTAGATCGGGAATGCTTGAAGGCTTTGAAGATGATATAATGAGTTATTTTCATTCACCGACCATTCTCTTGATTTACAGCAATAGACTTTAGAATTCATTATCATTAGCTAGAGTCTAAAACTCTTTTTTTTTTTTTTTTTTCTCCTAATTTTCTTCACACTTTTGTTGAAGTCACATCTGTAATTATAACGTAATCAAATATAATTTTTTAAGAAGAAATAGAAGTGGTAATTTAATTTATAAGATTAAGGTTTTAGACATTTACAATTTAACTCAATATCTAGAGATTTTCTTTGATTCAATTATATCTGCTCATATTGTCCTTTTACAGGATGCTTCAACCCCACCTGGGTTATGAAGGGTGAAGGGCGGCTGTTTCAATCTCCCATCAAAAGGCCCGTCCCAGCAACAAAGGCCAAGCCGAACGTGGTTTGAACAAATGGACCTGGCGATGGGTTTTTTGCTTGTAAAAGCCAGACGTGGGAAAGCATCGTGCTCACCAAGTGAGAAGAGATAGAACGTCACAAATGGACAGTTTAGTGATTACAATTTTCTCTCCTAACCTTGAAATCCAATATTCAAATCTTTATATAACTAAAAAAAAAGAGAGAGAAAGATCTTAAAATACTGCAGCCACATGAAACAATCATCCCCTCTACATATTGATATGCATTTTTTGTTTCCATCGTCAGTATCTCGAACTAATTCGATTTAAATATTAATAGGATCCTTATTTAGAGAACGATTTTTTTATATAATTTTTTTATTCTCAAATTTCGAATTCAAAAATTAATTAACAGACCCAATACCTCTCCGCCCTTCCCTCCCGCCTCGCGCTCAAAACATACATGTTTGTGTATTCATATATCTTTTTTTTTTTCAAAGTCTTTTAATATAATTTCACAAAATTTTTGTAATACTTATATTTTAAGAACGCTTGACAAACAAAAATTTTGCAAATGCGATGAAAAGATTTTAAAAGTTATATAATATGCTTGTGTTTTGTTCCTAATTGCTTTATACTATCTTAAGAAAGATATAGAATAAGATTTGGGAAATAAATATTATAGTTATTTTAGAATAAGCAAAAACAAATACAATACTCGACGACTGTAACCGTACTTATCCAAAATCCTAATAATTGAAAAATAAAAAAACACAAAACAAGTAAAAATAAAAAATAATAATAAACACTAAAACTTCCTTCAATAGTTATGCAAGTTATTCTAAGACTAAATTATAATCCTTTTTTACCAAGGAGTTAAATGCTATTTACTCTCTCTCTCTCTCTCTCTCTCTCTCTCTCTCTCTCTCTCTCTCTCTCTCTCTCTCTCTCTCTCTCTCATATATATCACAAAATCTTTAAAAAAAAATTCATAAAATTTTGTAATATTTTATAATTTATTTTTGTTCGGTAGATATTTTTTAATATTTTACAAATATTTAACAAAATATTAATGCTTTCAAAAAAGTAGCCCAAAAATTTCTCAAATTCTATAATGAATCTTATAAGTTTGGTAATATGTATATGTTTTATTTGTTAATTACTTTATACCTTGCTCTTTTCTTAAATTTGAAACTTTTTAAAATTTTTTAATTCTTAATTGTTTCTGTACAACAACAATAACAAATTAAATTTTAATTCTAATAATTTGGGATTAGTCATTTGTAAGAAAAAATTAGAGATAATTAAAAAATAAAAATAAATAAATAAATAAATATATATATATATATGTAAAATATATTAATTTAATTGGTGCAAATTCTTTTATACTACTTATTTCTATCCAACTTTATCTTCTCGTCTAAACTCTTAATTATCATATTTTTATGGATAATTTGTATCCAAATTTTCACCGATTTATTTTTACATTTTAATAAATCTCTTATATTTAAATTATCGATTCTTTTAATCGGTACATACTTGAATCTTTTTTATATATATCTAAACCATCTTAGACGATACTGTCGCATCTTATCCATAATTGAATTAACTCCCAATTTGTTACGAATTTTTTCATTTCTAATTCTATTTTTTCTAGTTTTGTTATACATCCATTTAAATATTTTCATTTTTGCTACGACCATTTTTTGTTTTTATTGTTATTTAATAACTCAACACTCAATACCATATAATAGTACAAATCCAACTATGGTTTTATAAAATTTTCCTTTCAAATGCATTAGTATCATGCGATCATAAAGAATTCTGGATAATTTTCTCAATTTTATACAATCCGTTTGAATTATATAATTCACATCCTTATCTATCGTAGTATCATTTTAAATTATAGAATCTAAATATCTAAATCGTTCATTTTTGGATACATTTTGTCCATCTAGTTTAATCGTTTTTTTATCATTCCTAACTGTTGTTAAATTTATTTTTTATATACTTAGTTTTCAATTTACTTAATATAAACTCTTTGAATTTTAGTGTAACGTTCCATAACTTTAATTTAACACTAATATTTTGTCTAATTTCATCAACTAACATTATATCATTTGTAAAAAATATACACCATAGTATTTTATTTTGAATATTTTTTTATAATTTTATCTATTACTATTGTAAAGAGAATGGAATTTAATATCAAATTTTGATGGAATCAATATTAATAGGAAAGTTATCACTCAAACCCTTGTAAATTCATACACTGGTTATAGCTTTCTCATACATATCTCTAATAAAATTAATCTATTTTGAGAAAATCCATTTTTTATTAACGCCTATCACAATACGTTTTTAGGAATTCTATCATATATTTTTTTCTAAATCAATAAATACCATATGTAGATCTCTCTTATGTGTTTTATATGTCTCTATTATTAAATGTCTTAACAAATAGATTGATTTCGTGGTGAATCTTCCATTCATAAATCGAAATTGATTTTGAGATATATTTATCTCCGATCTCAATTTATACTTTATCATTTTCTTTCATAATTTCATGGTATAACTCATAAGTTTAATTCATTTATAATTGTAATAATCTTGTATATCTCATTCATTCTTATATAGTGATACAATTATACTTTTCCTTTATATTTGGAGTATTCTCTTGATTTGTCAAATTTTATTGAAAATATCCATTAACATTATTATACCAAATTTATCTAAATATTTCCACACTTTTATAGGGATACTATCAAGTACTATAGTTTTATTATTTTTCGTTCTCTTTAAAGCCTTATTCATTTCATGTGGATAAATTTTACGTTCAAAATCTATACTAATCTCTTGTACAGGTATTCTGATATTTCCTATATCTGTTGTACTCCTAATATTAAAGAATTTATCAAAATAATACCACTAACGCTTTCTTATGTTCTCATTCTTTATAAGTGTATTATTGGTTTCACTTAACATAAAATATCATTTAGATTTTTTCTTTTTTTTTTCCTTATCTTGACAATTCTGTAGATCTTTTTTCTTCATTTTTAATCTTTAATCTCTTGTATAGTTCATTATACACTTTATTTTTTGATTCTTGAATAATTTTTTTATCTCTTTTTTTACATTTTTGTATTTTTCATATGTATTGTTGTTACTATTATTTTTAACGTTTCTATAACACTCTCGTTTGGTCTGAATAGTAGTTTGTATTTTTTCGTAAACACTATCATGATTTCTTGCCTACTGGGGTTTTACCCTTAAATATATCAAGAATTTTCTTACCTATATTCTTAATATTAGTAGACAACTCTTTCCACATTGTTTTCGAATCATTATTAGTGGACCAATTTGTTATTTGAATTAATTTATTTTTAAATGTCGTCAGATTTTCTCCTTTCAAATTCTACTATTTAATTCTTGACTCTAAAAATAGATGATATTTATTTTGTCCTATAGACACACGTATATCTAAAATTAGAAATATATGCTGAGTTGTCACATTTTTTTCCGGTATAATTTACAATTCTCACAGGTCATTTTATCACCTCTTCTAATGAGTAAGAAATCTATTTGATTAATATTAAATCCACTTCTATATGTAACTAAGTGTGCGTCTTTTTTCTTTTATATGGTGTTTACAACTATCAAATCTAATATTGTGACAAACTCTAAAATTGTAATTCATGTCTCATTCCTACTACTAAAACCAAAGTTTTTATATACGAATTCGAATCTTATATTCCTCTTTCCTATATGTTTATTTAAGTCTCGTGTTCAATAGAAAATTTCTCTCTATTACGCATGATTTGTATAAATTCATTTACATTCTCTCAAAATTATCTTTTACTAATTGTATTTATATATATTTGAGAAATATAAACATTGACTATATTAATTATATTTTCTCCATTTAGTATGTTGACAAGTATAATTTTATCACCTTTCATTTTTATCTCTATTATATCATCTAATAGATTCTTATATACGAATATTTTTATCACATTCTTAGTTCTATCCTCATTTTTAATTGTTTCTATATTAGGTAAAATTATTTTTAAAAATTTATTAGGTAAAATACAATATAAATTTTATTTATTAAATATATTTATCAACTTTCTTTATAAGGAAAAAAGTTTTAATCTTGTTTTTTAATATTTTTTTAATATTTTTAAATATTTTTAATAAATATCTTTAAGATTTTAAAAGATTATTTGAAATATAAAACATTACAATTTAACTTTTCTAATTGATTTTTTAAAATATTTTTTAATAAATATCAATATTTTTCTTAAATTTTTTTTCAATATTTCATCCTATTTATTATATAAATGTTCAGGTGTCACTGGTTGAGAAAAGAAAAAAACCCTTAACTTTGATAATGACAACTACTTAATTAATTCTCTCTCTCTCAAGCGTTAGTTTGTAGGTTGTAGAGTCATCAACTTGAAATTGAACTTTAGACTTTGCAACATTTAGGCATTTTTGCTCCTCAATGGTTATATCAGATAAGGAGGAAAAGACAAACCAGCTAAGATTCCGAAGATATTTGGGTAGACATGTCTCAGAATTGCGATTTCAAGTGATAGAAACTATCAATTTATAATTTTTTTTATCATAGATATTTAAAATTATAATTCAATTAATTCGATTTAAATATATATAATGATTTTATTTAGGGGACGAGAACGACTATCTAAACGTAATTTTTTTTTTATTTTTAAATTTTGAATTCAAAATTTAATTAAGAAAATTAATATTTTATTCTATTTGATCGATTATTCATCATTAAACTATCAATTTACAATGTTGAAAAGTTAAAAGGCCTAATATCAAATAAAAAGTACAATTTCATAAATTATGAACAAAAATTAATAAAATGAAATAAAAATAAAATAATTTTAACGATCGATTCCTTTAACAAAATTATTATAATAAAGTAGGAATATAAAAGTCAAATATTTATAAAATAAACTCATTATTAATTTATTTTAATATTTAAAAATTTTAGAAGAATATTGCTGAAAGCACTAATTTCTCATAAAATTTCATTATTAGAAAACGGATTTTTAGCGACGAAAAAATCTGTCGCTAAAAATCCCTTTTCCGTCGTTGAAAAGTATCAATCACTGATTTTTTCCGTCGCTAAATCCGTCGCAAAAAGTGACATCGCTAATTTTCAGCGACCGATTTTTTTTGTTGTTACAAATATCAGTATCGGATTAGCGACGGAAAAAAATCCGTTGCTGAAACAAAAAAAAAATCGAATAAAAACCAGCGACGGATCCAAAAAAAATCGAATAAAAAACAGCGACGGACAGGGATCCGCACAATTGCTCATGCTCACAGCCCACCCACATTTTGTGGCTGCTAGACTTGAACCCGCGCGCAAAGATTAATGTGAGAGCATTCTTGTCACTAAACCAAACATGTTATCTAACCTTATATCTTTTTTTTTTACTTATTATCTTTATTTCTTATTTCTTAATAATATTAAAATAATATAAAATTATAATTTATTATAAATTAATAAATTAATTTTATTATTACTTAAAATAAAATAATAAAAATTTTTAAAAAATAAAATAATATTATTCTTTACAAAATAAAATAAAAATAATAAGAATTATTAAATAAAATTTTTATTTTTTTGCTGATGATTACCGTCGGTAATCCGTCGCTAATTTTCCTTCGCTAAAGACTGAACATATATTTTTTTAATTTTTTTTCCTTCATCAATTCACCGACGGAAGTTAGGGACGAAAATAATCCGTCGTTAAAAATTTCATCGGTAATCTTTTGCTGATGATTTTATAATTTTTTTAATTTTTTTTGGATTTAGCGACAGAAATATTTCCGTCGCTAATCTGTCGTTAATCTCTCGGTAAAAAATCCGACGTTAATCCATCGCTATTACCGATAAATATTTTTCCGTCGGTAATTTTCCGTCGCTGAAGCTATGTTTCTGGTAGTGTTTCTTCCATTTTGAAAGACCTGGTAAAAATATTAATTTTTTTAAAAGAATATTATTGTTGAGAGATTACATGAATATATTTTAGATTTTAATATAATAAGATAATAGGATAACTCAATCTATCTTTTGTTTTTTTTTTTTTTTGGGAAAAAGATAATTCGGTTGAGACATGTACCAAAATATATCATTTAAAAAAATAAATAAATGATATGGAGAAAAAATAAATTCCAGAAATAACTTATATTTGTCGCGGGTTGAGCTCGGGATAGACTATATCATGAGTTAAACCCGCGACATGGTTACGTGGCGGCGAGTGAATGGTGTCACATCTCCAAGGCGCTACACACTGTGTCGCGTCTCCCAAGACGTGACACGGCGGCGCTCCACCACCTGCGGTGCTGTGCTCCTCCCTCGCAGCGCTCGCTTTCTCCTCTTCCTCCCCCGCGACACCGCGCTCTCCCTCTCTCCCCCAGCTACATTGTGTTCTCTCTCCCCCCACGACGTTGCGCTCTCCCTCCCCTCGACGATGCTATGCACTCCTCCCTCTTCCCCCCGGCACTTCTCCCTCTCTCTCCCCCCACAGCACTCCCCTCTCTCTCTCTTCCTCCCTCCCCCCACACCACAGGAGCCTCCCTTTCCCTCCTTCCCCCTGCCGCCCACGGGAGCCCGTCTCCCTCCCTGCCACGGGAGCCCCTGTCGCGTCTCCAAAATGTGTCATAATCTCTGTCGCGAATTCAACTCATGATATAACTTGTCATGGGTTCAACCCGCGACAAATATGGGTTACTTTTGGAATTTATTTTCTTTTTGGATCATTTTAAACTTTTTTTTAAAATGGTATATTTTGGTACATATCTATAATTTTGCTGGGCATATATGGTAACCAAATAAGCAAAAGGAGTAAATTTTCTTTCGCATTAATTCTTATGTGATTTATTATATCACAATATTTACAAGTTTATTCTACTATTAGCAATTATTAATACCCATAACACTAAATGTGATTGCATCAAAATTTAACTATTTACAAATTTTGATTTTGAAAGAATTTTGAATGATCAGAATTTGACCCGGCTTATCCAACGGTCAATAATTTTATGAATATCGATACTTACAATATACTACAAAATCTTGTATTATAAAATCTTATTGGTATTATTTTTCTTTCACGTAAACTCTTACATCATTTATCAAATCTTTTTTTTATTAACATTATCATTTACCAAATCACAGTATTTAAAACGTTATTCAACTACCCTTTAGCAGTATTAGTTCACACAGTATTAATGATTGTTGTATGTGTCATCATCAAATTAAAACTATTTTAAGCATTTAATTTTGAAAAAAAAATAATTTAAATAACTAAAATTTTATGTAATTTATTCAACGATTTAAGTATTTAATTATAACCATTTTGAGTATTTAATATTTATTGTATTAGTCAGCATCAAATTATAATAATTTTAAGTATTTAATTGTTTTTTTTTTTGAAAAAATAAAAACCATTCTAAGTATTTAATTTTTTTGAAAAAATAAATGACTAAAATTTTATCTGCATTATTGAACGAGCACCAAATATTGAACGGTTACCATTACCAACGTTATATGTCTAAGCATGAATACCTCCAACTTACTATAAACCTCATTGGTTGTATCTGCAGAAGAAGAATTTAATGCTGCCTTATGGGGATTCCGTGTGCGCAGTCCATTCAACGCAAGTGGCACAAATCTTTGCCTTTTCTACTTTTTGTGGTGACACTTCGCTTTGGAGTCATCAACAGAATTTGATATTCCGGTGGACCAACTGACGTTACAGATACACTTGCTTACTACCCACATAAACCCCCACCTCTCTCTCTCTCTCTTTCTCTCATCACATTTTATTCTTCCCTGCACTGTCAAATTCAAATGCTGGGCCTTTGTTTCACAAGGTTGGTCATGCTAGATGAATCACTGTTCTCTGTATTGGGTTTTTTCTTATCTTTGTTTGGATGAGCATTTGGTTTCCCGATTTATGTCCAGAAACTTCTGGATATATTTCTTTCTTTTTTTGGGCTGTCATAAAGGATTTCTACCAGGATTCATGATGAATTCTATAGGCCTCAAAGCTTTACTTGAACTTTTCGTTTTAATTCTTTACCATTAGACTCTTTTTTCTTTTGGCAGCTAATTCCAGATTAGGCTGATTTTAGTCACCAACTCCCCGCTCGACCGGCAGCACAGAAACAAAAGAGGGAAGAAAAGGTGGCCTGAAAATGGTGGAGCAAGTTGATTCTTATCCCGCCAGGATCAGCGGAAGAATACCAGTCTGCATATTTTTCAAAAATGCTAGGTATGAATGAGTTTTACATTGTTTGGTTGTTGATCGAACATTTACTATATTTTTATTTTAAAAAATGGAGCCCCTATTGTGTTCATTGATCCAAAGGATAAAAGGAACAATTTTTATTGATTTGTTTGGCCACACCAAGAAAAAAAAAAGAAAAAAAAAAATCTTACTTCTCTGGCTTTTGTGCATTTTCATTTTCTCATTTGTATCCGCTTTTCATTTCTTATAACAAAATTCTTCATTTTTTATTTATCTTTTATGGCCTTTCTAAGGGTTGAGATGAGCATTATGTTGTGTGCAGTATGTGATTAATTAATTAATACTTTAGAAAGAAACCTTCCTCAATTTGGGAAAGAAAGAATCCATTTTCTCTAAGAAAGAATGTATAGCTGTCTATACATAGCCAATTCTGAATTGATCATTCCTTCCATGTTCTCTCATGGGGGATTTCTACGATTCCTTTGGGTATCGCATAATGATGAGGGCTTATAATCGATAGATTATCATTTATCAGTCATCAATTTTTATGTGATGTGATTTAAAATAATTGGTAGCTAAAGAATGACGATTTAATAGTCACAATTATGGGCCTGGAGGGTGGCCCATCACCCTCCATGCCCTGCAAAACCATCCCTGAAAATAGGAGATTTCACTCACCAAAGGGATAACCAAATATGGGCCTCAATAATGGTTGTTGATGACACAACCACTATAAATAGGGGCAACCATAGCAAGGGTCTCTAAACTCAATTCATTAGTCTCACACACCATCTAGAGAGAGAATTGAGAGTTTGGAAGGTTTCTTGCACGTCCAGAGGTGCTGCCAAAGGGAGTTCAGACTCGCCGGAATCCATGGCTGGAGGTACACTTGCTCAGCTTGTTCTATGGTAAAATTTTGCTTTTAAATTCATTTATTAGACTTGCATGGATGTTTTACATTTGGTATCAGAGCCATTAGAATCTCTGTCTGCATTTTCCGACAATGAATTTCAAATTTTTTGGCTTCTGAATTTTTTTAAAATTGGCCCAAATTTGAGTAAATTTTGGGGTTTTGAGTTTGGAAATGAGTTTTGCATAAAATTTTGGATGATTTTATGTTTTCAGAGCAAAAAATGGAGTTTTTTGGCACTTTTCCGCGATATTCCGGCATTCAGACCTGCCGGATCCGGGTCGGGACCCTCGGGGTCCATTCGGGTGAAGAAGACCCGGATGCAGACCAAAACGACGTCGTTTTGGTCTAATGGATCTGCCCGAAAACTTTCTGTAATTACGCAATCGCCCGTTTTTGATCTGTTGCAATATGGTCCCTGTAACCTTTCAAAAACTCACAAAACTTTAAGATATTGCACATTGGTCCCCCGCCTTTATCCAAATACCGATAAACCTTGACATGTTACAGTTTGGTCCCAACATATTTTGAAATGTTACACATTAGTCCTTTGGACTAAAAAAAAAAAGGGAAAATTTAATTTTTAATTTTAAATTCATATTTGGGTCATTTTTGAGAATTTAAAATTAAAATTTTTGATTTATGTGTATTATGGTATCACACATAAATGAAAATTGTGTATTTTACACAAATTAATTTTTATATGGTCTTTTACACATTGAGAGACGTGTAAAATAAATGTTAAGACCAGTACAAAATTATAAAATTATTGAAACTTTATGATTTTGTATAAATCAATTTTTGTATGGTTTTTGCATATAAAGACGCATGCAAAATAAAGTTTAAAACCTGCATAAAATTAAAGAAAAATATTCTTGTGGTTTGTATGATTTCTGATTGTTGGGGTATGGCCACAACAGCTCTAATATGGAAGAAATTATATATTGAGATAGTTTTGACCAGATAAAATAAAGAATATTATTTGTGATTATTTATTTTTGTGTGACAAATTTTATCCCACAAGAATTTTTGTCGTATTAAAAATAATTAATCAGGATTAGATGGCAAGATTGGATAACCTAATTATGTGGATAGTCTACCTGATTTTAGAGTTTTTTTCCTACAAGGTTTTTCGAGCTCAGCAGATCAAGTGCATGTCTAGGAAAGTCCTGTCAACAAGACGGGGATAAGTCTAAGGTTGGCTGGTTTTTAAGTGGTCCCATGTGACCCACCACCTACCTGGGGACTTTCCTGGTGCACGAGTGATGCTGTCTTGTAGGGAAGCTCTAATTCAGGGAAAGATTTTTTATATAATTTCTCATAATTAGCCTACAGGCATTAGAAAATTAAGTAATCTTGTCAATCTTTTTATAAAGTATAATAAATCTAATCTGAATTAGAAATTTAGCCCACAGGCAATTTCTATGTCAGGAGATTTATTTTATATGTTTTACATTGGTAAACATATGTTAAAGCCTCAACTAAAATTTGTAAGCATTTTTGTTGCAGCTATACAAACCGTTGATATCGTTGAAGTTCCCATATTAAATGGGTTTTTAAGACAAAAACTAACTCATTTGGCAACATTGAGAAATACGAGGCCAGACTTGTTGCTAAAGGATTCACTCAAAGGGAAGGAATCGATTATTCGGAAACCTTTTCTCCAGTATCTAAGAAAGATTCCCTCCGTATTATTTTGGTGATTGTTACACATTTTGACTTAGAGTTGCAACAAATGGATGTGAAAACGGCATTTTTGAATGGAGAATTAGAGGAAGAGGTTTACATGTATCAACCTGAAGGATTTTCCTCTAGTAATGGTGAGAATTTGGTTTGTAAACTTAATAAATCTATATATGGATTGAAGCAAGTCTCCCGCTAATGGTATTTGAAATTCCATGAGACAGTCTCTTCATTCGGTTTTGAAGAAAATGTTGTGGATCAGTGTATATACCAGAAGGTAAGTGGGAGTAAAATTTGCTTCCTAGTGCTGTATGTGGATGATATTCTATTTGCAACCAATGATAAAGGGATATTGCATGAGGTGAAACAATTCTTTTCTAAGAACTTTGCTATGAAAGATTTAGGTGATGCGTCTTATGTCATTGGCATTAAGATACATCGAGATAGATTTCATAAGATTCTCGGACTATCTCAAGAAACCTATATTAAGAAAGTTCTTAAGAAATACAGAATGCAGGACTGCTCACCGAGTGTATCTCCTATCCTCAAAGGTGACCGATTTAGTTTGGACCAGTGTCCCAAGACGAAATTGGAAAGGGAACAGATGACCAATATTCCGTATGCTTCCGTAGTTGGAAGCCTTATGTATGCACAGGTCTGTACTCGACCTGATATAGCATATGTAGTTGGAATGTTAGGACGATATCAAAGTAATCATAGTTTGGAGCATTGGAAGACTGCAAAGAAGGTGTTACGGTACTTGCAAGGCACCAAGAACTACATGCTCACATATAGGAGGACAGACAATTTTGAGGTAGTCGGATACTCGGACTCGGACTTCGCTGGCTGTGTTGATTCTCGAAAGTCAACATCTGGATATATTTTTGTTCTGGCCAGTGGAGCTATATCGTGGAGGAGTGCTAAGCAGACATTGACTGCGACCTCTACTATGGAAGTTGAATTTGTGGCGTATTTTGAGGCTACGTCACAAGCGGTGTGGTTACGAAGTTTCATGGCTGGGTTAAGGATTTTTGACTCTGTACCTAAGCCATTAAGCATATTTTGTGATAATTTGGCTGTGGTGTTTCTGGCTAAAAATAATAAGAGTGGTAGTCGAAGTAAATATATCGACATTAAGTATTTAGCCATAAGGGAACGTATATTAGAAAATAAGGTTGTAATCCAACATCTAAGCACCAAATGTATGCTTGCTGATCCCCTGACTAAAGGCATGCCTCCAGTTAAATTCAGGGATCATATTGTAAATATGGGTTTAAATCCCAATTTTAATGGAATTTCGAATTGAATTTTCTCGTATAAAAAATTTGTGCACATTCCAATTTTGAGAAAATTTCATGAAAATGGATCCCGAATAAACATAGGGTTTATTCATAAAAATGGTTACCATAAGGATAGGGAGTAGCATGCATTGTGATACACAGGAGACAATACTCGCTGAATTAGAGGACTTGTCACTGTGATTCATGTGTGCTTTTTCCATTAAGTATCGGCTTGGATAAAGTCACCAAGTCGGGTGAGTAGACCATGTGGGAGAATGTAAAAACAGGAGGGTGGCCCATCACCCTCCATGCCCTGCAAAACCATCCCTGAAAATAAGGGATTTCACTCACCAAAGGGGTAACTAAGTATGGGCCTCAATAATGGTTGTTGATGGCACAACCACTATAAATAGGGGCAACCATAGCAAGGGTCCCTAAGCTCAATTCATTAGTCTCACACACCATCTAGAGAGAGAATTGAGAGCTTGGAAGGCTTCTTGCACGTCCAGAGGTGCTGCCAAAGGGAGTTCAGACTCGCCGGAATCCATGGCTGGAGGTACACTTGCTTCCGCTTGTTCTATGGTTCAATTTTGCTTTTAAATTCATGTATTAGACTTGCATGGATGTTTTACAAGAACCAGAAGAATTAGATGAATTTGAAGGCCCTTTTTATATCCTTTGTTCCCTGTTGAAGTGCATTTTTTAGAACAAAGTACAATTTGATAGTTTTGGATTCACTATCTCGGGCTTGTTCTGCTTTTAAGATAACTATGAACTTAATGGCTAATGCTTTATTGCCAATGTCAATATAAGCAGAGAAGTTTTCAAATTGGACAAGCTCGGTTAGGAAATAGCACAGATTGCATTCCCTGCTGCACTAGCCTTGCTAGCTGACCCTATTGCTTCTTTGGTCGACACAGCATTCATTGGCCAAATAATACTTTCTCATCCTCCCCCCACCGGCCCCACCAAAAAAAGAACAACTCTTTTGTTTAGTAGTTCATGTTGTCTTCTGGTATATACTCAAAGTAAGAATGTAAAATGTTAGTCAAGATATGCTATTTGTCGTAACTATACGGCCATGGCATTTGTCATGGTTGAACTTGGTATATAATGCTTAGTTGCCATCTTGTCTAATCAGAGATTTTGTGAACATTTTCACTTTTCCATTATTATAGGTCCAGTGGAACTTGCTGCAGTAGGAGTTTCTATTGCAGTGTTCAATCAAGTATCAAGAATTGCAATTTTCCCTCTTGTAAGTGTCGGAAGATGTTGCTCAAGGGGTCAACCAGGAAGAAGCAGACCAAATTGAGTACCTAGAAATGAGCCAAACCATAAATGATGAAAGCAAAGAATTAATAGAAGAATTCGGCATCCCATCATCATCTTCAATACTTCCAAGTTGTGTCATCTTTCTGATCTTCTATTAATTGTCTTTGTCGGATTCTGTGAAGAATGGATTTAAGCCAGAACTAGTTCATGAAAACTCTGCTGCACCTAACTGTAAGCACCTGAGAAGGCATATTCCTTCGGCTTCATCAGCATTAGTCATTGGAGGAATTCTTGGTCTAATCCAAGCCATATTACTCATTTCTGCTGCAAGACCGATCTTAAAATTCACGGGTGTCAAATCTGTATGTTGCCATATTACTCATTTATGCTGCAAGCCATATTACAAGTTCGGGAGGATTGGGTGTTGCTGGCTCATTCGGGGAGATAAATCTCTAACGATGGATTTCGTTCGAGAGGAATAGGTGACATTGACCCATTCTCGGCACAATCAGCTTGCTAAGATAAATGAAATACATAGGTATAACGAAATAATGATCAACAGATTAAACGCTAAGGCTAGGCACTGTAAGCCACCCATCAAGGGTTAATATGAATGCAATCACAAAGAGAAAGAGAGAGATATAAAGTCTACAAGAGGAAACGTTAGGGGTTTTGGATCACAGAGCAACGTTCCGATGCCATTGGAGGTCCTGGATTTAACCTTCATATGATTCGTATTTGGTAATGCCTCCAGAGCGTTCAGACCAGGTCATCCCAAGATAGTATTTAGAGTGAAGGGAGCTTAACTATATCGAGTGTGATTGATGTTGTTGCATGGTCGAGAGGAGTCCCAAGAGTCACGGGTAATGAGGTGATGCCTTCAACGTAGATCTATTCACCTGAAAGCGCCTTAATGCACTACTAGAAAGCATGGCTTCAGCGATGGACACATCCGTCGCTGATACAAATATTTCCATCGTTGAAGAGTTTCAGCAACGGATATTTCCGTCGGTGATTTCTGTCGCAAAAAAAGATCTCGCTAATTTTGCGGACGGATTTATATTCCGACACTAAATACACCGACGGAATTGTTCCATCGGTAATATCCGTCGGTCTGCCGTCAGTAATGGATTCATATGAGCGACGGATTGTTGAAGAGTTAGCAACGGAAATTTTGCGACGGATTATAAATCTGTCACAAATCTGACGGAGATTGTAATTCATCTTAATGACGGATTTCCGACGATTTCGTACATTCGTCGAAAATCTGTCGGTGAATATTGATCAGAATAAAGAAATTCAGCGACGGATTACCGATGGGTTTTATTGGCCGGTGACTAAATCCGACGGTAATTCGTCGCTGACTATATTACGTTTGACAGAATCAAATTTGTCATTGGACCCATTAACTAATAAACATGTTCACCTGTAATATTAATTTTGAATAACCTATTTCAATCGATTCGTTGTACCACCAAATATACTAAGGTATACTCCACATCAACAGAGGAAATAAATTACCACATTTTGTATAACTTTATACATAAAATATAATAAATTCTAATAACTTAAATTCTCATAACATAACGTAAATATAGTGAAAGGAAAGTACGACATAATACATAAGTTCTCATAACATTAATGTAGAATCGATACATAATCAAAGACATCGAAGATATGAAAAAAAAAGTCATCAATATCACAGACATGGGGGATGAGAGTCAAGTGGCTAAGTGTTATCAAGGTTAGGTGGTGTAGGCGATATACCTACTTGTCCAAGTATTTGATGAATTTCTGCATGCAATTCCTCTCTCACTTGCGACATCATTTGATTTCTCATGTCTGCCATCATTTTGTCAACCTCCTCTTTAGTGTACATTTGAGTCGAAGTAAGCGATGGAGATGAAGTGGCGCCGGAGGAATTTCTACTCAGTCTGTCATCAACTCCCTCTCCAAATCCATATAGACGTCCCTTCAATGGACCCCCAGTAACCTCACACCATGATGTCACATCATATCCTGGCTGAGAAGCACTATCTGAGCCATATTTCTCATCAAGCAATTGTTTGTACTTGTCCTGTAACAACCATATGTAATTACGTTCCTCAATTTAAATGTGGATGTTTGAAATGTTATATAAAGGAAAAAGCAAAAAACGTTTTTGACTTACACTAATTGCTTCTGATTTCTTGTCAACAAAGTTACCTTTTCCTTTATCCCGCCTATGAGTGCGATTGAAGAGTTCAAGATGCGAAACCGAGTGGTTGCTTTCTCCTGCCTGTCATAAATGAAAAACAAATTAGTCATTATTAACTATAATTTTGAACCAAATTGGTTTGAACAAAATTTGTAAAAAATTTTACTAACCATCCTTTTCATGTGTGTCGCAAAGGGGATCGAGCCGGATGTGTGCTTCATAATTTCTCCATCCTTTTCCGTATTCCAGTTTTGCTTCGCAGCATTTGATTTCTACAGCCATTTTGGCGTACTCCAATATTTAGCAATTAATTCGTTCCATACAGCAGCTGTTAAAAATTGCGGAGGATGGCCTTTCGTTTCTAACAAGTTTGTTGTCCAACAGTTTGCATGGCATGCTTTCTTGCTGCGCCAAGCATATCCACATATCTCCTTGTGCATGAAGCTTTCCATGACGGTAGATCAATGCTGCATCCTCATCTCTCCAAGTAAATTTTTGCTGCACATAGTGAAGTGAGAATATGCATGTGAAATAAATGACAAACAATAGGAGTACATGTTATACTTGCTGAAAGAACTACAAAGAATGATGAGGTAGATAATTTCATATTATGGCATGTTGGACCTACAGATTGAGTAATCAATGTAGGATTAAGCTGGTTGACCTTACAATAGAAAGGCAGATGTCGCAATTGACTGAATTTCTTTGTCATTTGGTGGCTTAACTCTGAATGGTCTGAAGTGGCTTATCATAATTTCTAACACCAGATTTTCGGTGTTACAGAACTTCCAAAAAGTTTTAAGTGTATTTTTGCAGCAGACATCCCCCGTACAGATGCTAGTTGAAAACTCAAAATTTGAAGCTAGAATCTATGCAATACTGAAAAAGATTAAAAAATTTCACTTGGTGCTCATGTATCCCATTAAAATGTTGTGTCCAGATTAAGCCCTCAAGCAAGATGCAAGCAACTTTAACATCAGAAAGCTAATTATAGAAGCATAACAATTTCATATAATGCCTCTAACTGAAGCATTGGAGTACCTGTTAGCCAACTACCATTCTTGACTGAAAACTGATTTGTGGCCAAAACTATTGCACAACAATGAAAAGAATTATAATTAGAAAGAATTCTATGGAAACTATACTATATTCAGTCCAACATCTCAAAAGAGAAAAAAAAATCCATTGCTGACAGTTATGAAACATAAACACAGACATGGGACATAATGTGACAATTCATTGGACACCATATGCCAAAATAAAGTGCCACATAATCTAGGACATTCTTTTTGGATTTGCTTGGAAAGATGCTCTCTACTGATTGTGTTGACTTATTAAATATCTTCGGCCATGGAATTTTTGGGGAAATTAGAGATTGCACCTGCCCATACCTAGAGAGATCCTAAAGCATGAACTTCAAGGAGATACTAATTACCAAAATAATAATAAAAATAATTAGAATCTGTGGAAACCCCTAATTAGTATAGCTTACCTTAATTCTATTCATGACAGAAAGAAAAACAACATTATTGGGTTTCCATAATTGTAGCCACTTACTCTAATGAGTTGACATTCAGAAGAAAAAAAAAAAGAAATTTCCTCCCATAGTTACATTAGTAAGCAATCCCCTTTTTGTTTAGGTGTAATGTGGCCAAACTTTTTTAAACCTAATGGGTATGAATGAGCTATAAGACAAGAATAAGGACACGCCAATCATAATTGGTTTGAGTGTTATTATCTGTCGTAAGATTGATAGGCAGTAAGAAAAGATTAAAGCGTAGGTTTAATGCTAAGCACCTGTTTCCACAGAAATAATGTATATTGGGGCTGCAAATTATTGTGTTGTTGATCTCTGCAATGCCCCTTCCTCTCTCTCAAGAGATAACAACTAACAACATTAACCTTAAATTTGGTCGAAAGGACACTTGGGAGTCCGCAAGTTGGGACACCTGCATATTTTTTCCTTTGGGTATCTTAATCTGCACCTAAACTTACTAATCCATAGTAAAGTAAATTAGACAAATATTCCACAAATTAATTTTTGTGAAAAAAAGAAAGTCTAGTTACAGGTAAATTTTGGAACACTCAAATTCTGAATCAAAAAGTGTCAACCAATTATTGGATGAATTATTTGTCCATATTTTTATGAAAAATTGTGTTGAGTTTTGGGCATGATTGGATGTCTATTGAGGATGTGAGCTGATTTTTGTAGGAGTTAGCAACAAGTACTTGCAGTACGTTGAATTTTTTAGGGTTTAAGATTTAGAGATTTTTTATCTGCATAAAAAACATTTAAATTTTCTAGGATTAAGATAGAAGTCAAGTGGTTGAATTGGTGGGCAGTTGGTTGCCGGCAGTTCAATATTTTATAGCTCTAAGATGCTATAAATAACTACTAACCTCGAATTTCTCCCAAAGTTCATCTTTTGTCTCCTTTGGCACCATCTGCCAAGTCGGCCATGGCCCCGTAAGATGTTTCTTAATGTCCTTAATAATAGAACGGATAACTTTAGGATCAAGAAAGCTAAATTCAACAAAAAATAATCTAATTGTAGTCATAATAAAACACAACTCAATGAAAATTGACTTTGTAACATCAAATCGACTTACGTATGGTTCGTCACTTCAATAAATGTTCGACCATCTGCATTCACAGGCACGGGGGTGTCATGGTTGGGCCCTCTACTTCGAAAGGAGGAGGAACCAACAATAGCATCATCTTCAGGATCAGGATCTTGACGCGGAGCAAATGTCCCTGGGAGATCACATATATTTATAGACCCTCGACCGCTCTCGTTGCTTGGCCTAGAGCTTCCCCTAAAGCTAGAGGCTCTGCCTCATACCATATTTGTAGACCTGAAAAGATTAGTTAATAAATATTTAATAGGAAAAGTCATGTGATAACATGCATTATAGTAACATTGGTAAGTGTTATAATACATACGTTGTACAAAACTTTACTATGATGCAGAAGAAGGGGTTGGCAATTGTAAGCACATAATATTAGGAAACTACACCATAACATTTAGCAAAATATATAATACAAAATTTAAGGAGGTGAATCAATTAATTGTTTCCACATGGCTTAACATATAATACATGTTAGTGTTATATTTGAAACGTGTAATTACATAAGTCCACTAAATATCCGATCATTGCATGTCATCATCATCACCATCACTATCAACTTCTTCAATTTCTTCAGTTTCTAAAGAATCAAACTCTTCATCATCATCATCATCATCATCTTCTTCTTCTTCTTCTTCTTCTTCTTCTTCTTCTTCTTCTTCTTCTTCTTCTTCTTCTTTATCTTCTTGAAATTCAACATTCGGTGACAATTCGAACCTGTTATGTCGTTCTTCAAGTATGTCATTTGGATTTATCTCCTCTATATCATGATCAATAAGAATAGCTGCATCATCAAGTTTAGTAGATGGCTCTATAAGTATAGGAATTGATGGTTCATCTTCTTGGTAAAATATTTCAGCTCCCATCGGATGCATAACACCATCATTAATTAACCCTCGAGCCTTTGTTTTACGTGCAACCCACAAATCCCTTCTCTCTCTCTTGTTAGAAGAGTATGATATATAATAAACTTGTTGTGCTTGTATTACTAAAACAAAAGACTCATTAGAATACAGTCTTGATTTATGATTAACTTCAACAAGTCCATGACGAGCGTGCACCCGAACTCCTTTTTCAGTATCATACCAAATACTCTTAAATAAGACAACTTTGTTATCAATTCCAAAATACTCCAACTCAATGATATCCATCAACATACCATAGAAATCATGTTCCAAATCATTATAACAACTCCCTTTAACACATACGCCGTTATTCATTGTTGCTCTATCATGTCCAAACTTGGCCGTGTGAAACTTGAAACCGTTGACAAAATATCCTTTAAAACATTTCACTGAACGTGATAGGCCTTGTGCTATGTCAATGATATTTCGAGGTACAGAATTTCTCTCATCAGAGACCTAATGTAAAAAAATAAAACAATACATATTATATTAATATACTTATGCATTAAAATTTCATCAATATTTTTAAAGTGAATAATGTACGTACATATCTTCTCAACCAACCCTCAAATTCTTATTCACGTTTCTTCTCTAGTTGTTCCTCTGTAATGCTTGAAGCTTGTTGCCTAACAAGATCATCATAAATCCTATTACAAACAACAATATATGACGTCATGAACTTTTGGCTTGCAATGCACTTAAATAGTAAAAGATTATTCATATATGTACTCTATAAATTCATTTAGCTCAATATAGTTCAACAAGACATATATGACTACAGCCTTGTATTCCGCTTCATCTAGGAATCTTCGGTGACATTCCCCAAGGGGTCGACCTGGAAGAGAAAATATTGATAATCTCCCCAACGATTGAATGGCTCCCCCATCATCATTCCGAGGAACTTGGTTCAACTTTGCTTCAATATGCGGTTCGAAATAGAAGGAGCAAAATGTAGAAATCTCCTCAATTATATAGCTCTCACATATTGAAGCTTCAATGCGTACTCGATTTTGCGCTTTCTTTTTCAATCGAGACATACACCTACCAATATACGTCATTAAAATTATAAGATGAATATCAAATATATAATTAATAGAGGGCCACACAGTACCTCTCAAATGGGTACATCCATCTGTATTGTACGGGTCCTTCGACCTTCGCTTCATAAGCTATAAGTGAATGGGCAAATGCTCCATACTATCAAACAAAGATGGTGGAAAGATTTTCTCAAGTTTGCATAACGTCTCTATTATATTCTGATCTAATAACTCCATATGTGTCATACGTAATTCAGCCGCACATAAGTCCCTAAAGAAATGACTGAGTTCAATAAGAGCATCCCAAACAGTTTTAGGCAGAAGGTCGCGAAAGGCAATAGGGAACAATCTCTGCATAAATATGTGGCAATCATGACTTTTCATCCCAAAAAAGTACATTTCTCTAAGCTAACACATCGAGCCAAGTTCGAAACATACGCATCAGGGAATTTCAAATTTTTTACCCACCAACATACCTCCAATACTTGATCCCTATTTAATGTGCATGAACTTTGAGGCTTCCAAGTCCTCCCATTAATTTCTTTCATTTCTAATTCAGGGCGTTTGCAATACAAATCTAAATCAAGTCTCCCCTTAACACTATCCTTCGTTTTTCTTTTGACATCCATAACAGTGTTAAAAATATTATCAAACACATTTTTCTTTATATGCATCACATCTAAATTATGCCGAATAAGAAGTGTTCTCCAATATGGCAACTCCCAAAATATGCTTCTTTTAACCTAATTGTGTTCGACCCCAAAACCTTCAATCATCTGTTTGCTGCATTTTGTACCAAAGGTAATATCAGGAAGACAAAATACTCGATAAAACATCTTTTCACCAGATAATCGAGGAGGAGGCACATCCATCTCGACTTTTCCTTTCCGAAATTTATCCCTTTGCTTTTGATATGGATGATGAGTATGAAGGAATTGACGATAACAATCAAAAAATGAAATCTTTCGACTATTAGCAAGATAAAAAGACTTTGTGAGCTCCATGCAATAAGGGCATGCCAACTTTCCATGAGTGCTCCATCCAGATAACATCCCATAAGCAGGAAAATCACTTATTGTCTATAGAAGTGTTGTCCTCATCTGAAAGTTTTGGTTTCTTGAAATATCATGTGTTAACCCCTTCAGCCCATAATATTTTCAATTCTTCAATTAAAGGTCTCAAGAATACATCAATATGCTTATTCGAATTTCTTGGCTCCGGGATAATAAGGCTAAGATAAATAAATGGTTGCTTCATACACATTGAGAGCGGCAAATTGTATACAGTAATAAATACTGGCCAACAAGAGTAAGGAATGTTTGCCGAACTAAAAGGGTTAAATCCATTTGTACATAACCCCAAACGAACATTTCGACATTCTGAGTGGATGACTAATATCAAAATGCTTCCAAGCTTCATTATGGGTCGGGTGAGTAACAACATCATGATCAGTACGTTGATTTCTATAATGCCAGGTCATGTGCTCTGATGTAGCTCTTGACATGTAAAGCCTTTGAAGTCTTGGTATTAGAGGCAAATATCGTAATACCTTATTTGGTATGTTATTTCGTTTTCGACAACCTACCGTTGTTCTTTTATATCGAGAATGACCACATACAACACACTCAGTCTTATCCCGTTTTTCTTGATAATATAACATGCAATCATTCTCACAAATATCAATATTCTCATACCCAAACCCAAGTTTTTTCAACATCTTCTTGCTCTATAGAAATTCGATATCAAATTTGAATCTTCGGGTAACATACTTTATATAATCGCATTCATGCGATCATAACATGCCTTACTCATATTGAACTCTAACTTACAATTTAACAATTGTGATACAGCAGACAATGTTATTTGCTGTTTGCACCCAGACCATAATGGTTCTATAGCCTTTTTCAACAAATCATAAAACAATGCCGCCTCTGGATTCGGTTCCTTGTTATTGTCCAGATTCATATTATTATAATTACAATTCCAATCAAATAGAGAATGTAAACCATCCAAAACCATCAATCTATACGAAGCCTCAACTTCCTCTCTATGTTTAGATGATTGTCCTCCATTTGCTTCACAATTTATGACCTCTCCGTGATAGTCCCATACGGTGTAACCATTTACAAAACCTCTGGAAAACAAGTGCACTGCGATATCATCTCGACTTAAAAACTTTCGATTTCGACACTTCTGACAAGGACATCTAATATTCAATCCAGCCATGAAGTTATGTTGACAACATGCATAATTCAAAAATTCATTAACACCCTCCACAAATTCATCTGTTAAGTATCCATTCTCTAATCGACTAAACATCCAACTACGATCAATGGATCCCATTTGCAAGTACAAACTGTATAACAAACAATACAATTTAAAAAATAAGACAATTTTCTAATAAATTACAAGGGATGTAATTTTAGTATTAGAGAACTAAATAATAGTCATATGAGGGTATAACATGAGGGGTGTAATTATGAATGAACAATAATATACTCATTTTATGCATGGTCAACCTTCATACTCGGTTTTGTCGATTTTAATGGAATACCAAAGTTCACTTTGACCAAATTAACATTTGACATGGTGATTGTAGCACTAAGGCATGTACAAGGGCAAAATGTCGATAGGTTTTCTCCATATTTATTCAAAGCCCTGGGGGATTTGAAATGTCATCATCAAGTTTTGGAGCTTTTATCAATTTGTTTTTTTTAAAATCTTTGTCATGGTAAATATGATTGAACCAAAAGATTCATTTAAATTCTCAAGAAAGATTATTACTGGATTAAACCAAATAAAGGTATTTCGACCTTTTTCTTTCCTATTTCCCCATGTATATATATATGACATTTTTCTTTCCTATTTGCCAAAGGAAGGTATTGCGACATCATTGTAATTGGTCAATTCCCAAATTATACATGCCCTGGCTTTTAGCAAGGTTCAAGACTTCAATTTAATTAAATTGAAGTCTTAAAAGAAAATATAAAAAAAAAAAAAAAGAAAAAAAAGAAGCAAATTTTTAAAAAGAAAAGCAAATGAAAAGAAAAGCAAATAAAAGGAATGTTTAAAACAAAGAATAACATAACAATATGTGAATGACAAATTAGATGAAATAAGATAGGTTCATATTCTCCGGGAATACAATTTCTGGTCAAAAATCTACATATGGCTCTTGATAGGAACTTACATTGTCTAGGTCATTTTCTAGGAATCTGAGTTTGGAGAAATGCTCACTAATTCTAGGAATCAAAATCTCTATTCAACTGGTTCACAAGGATTAACATAAGAATTTTAACCTATTTCAGCTGTCCAGCTATACTAGAGAATCATGAGAAACAACAATGATAAGTGTCGTGCAACCCTAGATTGACAAAAGAAAAGAAATAACCCGCGTCTCGTGAACAATGACAAAAACTAGATCAAATAACCTAAAGGAAAATAAAGCGCACCTTTTTGTTATTATTTACGTGAGATATATAGTTATGTAAAAGGGAATCTTGAAAGCAATCCACACCAAATTTTATCACATTGAAAGAAACAAACATCAAGGGAGAAAAATCCAAGTGCAGATTCACAAGAAATAATTAATGTAATTATAGAAAAATTTATACAGAGAGAAACAATCAAGCGATACACAACACCGATCGATCAATAATTATCAAGTATGGAAGAGTTATAAAGATTATGTTTATCCTCATCAACAACCCTAAAACCTCCAAAACTAAAATTCCATTACACAAAAAGAAAAAAAAAAAACAAGATTCCAAGATCACAAGCAAAAATTCAAAAGATGCAGAAAATTAATCCAAGAAAATCCGTACCAACTGAGAGAGAGACAAATAGAGAATCAAGCACTCGTCCGCATCATTGACTACCAGAGAAAGCAGACGATTGTATAGAGAATAAGACGCAGAGGTGATGAGAGAGAAATTTCTGAAACCCTTATTAACAGAATCTTCTGTCCTTGATTTGAATCAAGATGAGAGTAAAAATGTAGAAAGACAGAAGGAGAGAGAGAGAGAGAGAGATTTGGAGATGAGTCGAACAGAGTCAGGTTTTTTGAGAACCTAGAACTTCTTGGCATTGATTTCAAGTTAATAACCAGTTGAGAGAGAGAGAGAGATATGTCCTTATCAACAACGATAAGGTTTGACTGTGAAGCTGACGACGACGAATCTCTTCACTAGAGACAACGAGACTCATCCTCTGCCAACACCAGTTGAAGGAGGGAGACAGAGACGCGAATGAATGGGGAAGACTTGTCGCTTTAATTTGACCTAAATTCCTATTCCGATGGATTTACGACGGATATAATTCCGTCAGTGATTTCCGTCAGTTAATCCACGCTAATCATTTGGTAAACATTTTTCACAGGGAAAAAAAAGACATATGATCAATTATTTCTGTCAGAATTACCGACAGATATCTATCCGTCGGTAATATCATCCCACGACCGTCGCTAATCCGTCGTTAATTCTAATCTATAACGTTTTTCATGTTCAGACGTTATTCGGTCTGTAATCCGTTGGTATTACTGACGGATATATTTCAACGCTAAAATTCCATCAGTATTGACGCTTTTTCTAGTAGTGTTGGGTTCAGCGTAAGACTGTAGGTGCGATGGAGAGAAACACATCTACTAAAAAGGCATTCTAATAAAGGAGGTTGCATTTGACCCCTTGGTCAACAAAAATTCTTTTGATTTCGTATTGTCCGATCTTAGCTATGATGATGAGAGAATCATGTCAATCTGGATCGACTCCTGCTAAGTCATCGCCATTGAAATCATTCATAGGCCTTTTCCTTTTGGGTGGTTCTCCGACACAAGTGGCATGAACCTCTTCAGATAAAGAGCTGGATGGCTCTATCTTCTGGAAGATCAGGGCTACAAGGTGCCCCCTTCATTTGTTTGTGTTCATAGTTGATCACATCAATGTAGTGTTTGTAAGACATGGGCTGGGAGGTAAGGCTGTGAGGGGTTATACTCGCCTTTCAATTGGAGGATCACTCCATCTTGTTGAATATGGGTGTCCCGTAGGATTGGCTGGTCATCTTGCTCGTTCTCTTGCTTCAAGCTTTGAGGGAGGCCCTCTTTTTTTGCACTGATTAATCTTTGGGGTCGACCACTTCGAACAAGAAACTCGAATTCATATTTTAGTTTTTTGTATTTGTTAGTGAGATAGCCATAGTTTCGATAAAATTGACAATATCAAGTCTTGTCTTTCTTAGGATCATTCTCTGTCTGGCGAGGGGGCCACTTGATATAGGGCTTTGTTCCGAATCTGAAGGATCACTTGACTAGGAGTCTTGTTTAGAAGGGTATAACTAGTGAATTTTCGTTGTTGTGGAGGCCTTGAGAGGGCCTTCTTAGGTGAGGGTCAACGAGATGATCAGCTGCACTTTTTTTAAACTAGGCGGTTGTGTCATCTATCAAAGGTTTCGGTGTCTTCTGTAGTAATATATTTTTCCGCTTGAGTATAAAATTCCTAAATAGTGGATAGAGGGTTCTTAGTGATGGGTGTCTTCATTCCGAATTGCTGCAATGTAAGCAGCGCTACTAGTATGATAAAATGGTATAGTCTAGAGATTTTCATCATCTTTGCCTTAAACTTTTTGAGGAAATCTCTCAACGATTCATCCTCCCTCTGCCATAATGAGAGGAGGGATGTGAACTTTCTCTCGTCCCCTCTATTGGTGACAAAGTGTAACTCGAACCGTTATCAGAGTTGAGAGAAACTCTTTATGCTAAACTTGGGGAGAGAATTAAACCATGTCAGTACGTTGCCCTTCAAAGTTGTTGGAAAGTGCTTGCGGCATCTAACATGTCTCTTAATATCATCACAGTAATGAAATGGGCAACATGATCTTTGGGACTGGTGGTGCCATCATACCTCTCCAAATGAGGGAGGAGCATATCATGAGGCATAGACTCCGAGGAGATCTTGGGATCAAATGGTGAGAGACCAATAGGATACGGAGTAGACTCCTCTCTCTTCACATTTGCTTGCTTTAGCTCGTTTGTTACGAACTTCTCGACCTATTTTCTTGAACCATCTTGGTCATGTCGGGATGTCACTGAAGGTTCTTGGTGCTTTCTGAGCTCGAGCCATTGTGTGCGCATGTGACCCGATCCTTAAGAAGAGGACCGAGCTCTTGGTCAAAAAGTATAACTGAGTTCCTCTAGTTGCTTGCTTGTATTTTGTATTTTAGATTCCAACCTCTCTACCTAAGATTGAATACGCTTGCAGGGGAAGGGCTACAAGGGGTGTCGACTAACTTGGGTGATCGGCTAGGGGTTGCACCTTCGGCAGATTAGTGATGACAGGAGGCATTGTAGGGTTGTTTGCCACATGCTATGTAGTGTTTGTCGGTGAGGCGGTGTGCCCTTCCGTCAAGGATGCGGCTCTGGAAGCAACTCTGGTCATTTTTTTGGTAGCATCTTCTTTAATAAATTTGTGTAGGATGGGTTTCTTTCTATTCTATTCCCATGACAGCTCCAATCTGTTGGAGATAAGTTTAGCTCCACAGATAATGGCTCTGCTAAATCGAGTGAGATAACTTGACCATGTAGTAATCTCGATCAATAAGACATGCAAAAAGACCGCCGGAGGATGCTCTAGCGGAGAAGGCTCCGATACTCAAATTAAAGAGTGATTTTCGAAAGAGGGAAAACTGACAGAAAGAAAGCTTTAGTCATGCCAAAGGTAAGAGAGTGCAAAAGTATGAGCCAGTATGCGTATTTCATTGAATGATTTAATTATATATATATATAATTATCTAGTGGGAGAAACATATGTATGCGGGATATTGAAACCTTAGTTTTCTTATGGAAGGTTTCGGGATTATTGGGATTACGACAAAAGAATTCCAAAAGATTTCAAATGCTATCGATCATGAAAGTTTTGATGACTGTAGAGATTTTCTTTCACGATTTGAAGTCTTCTTTCCGTTTATGGAAGTTTCTATCCATATTTTCAGGAGAAGTAAATATTTGTCTCATAAAGCTGAATGAGGATTACCAAACACCAGGGAGGTATTGTGACCGAGCAATTGTCTACAGATTAGAACTTGGTTGATAAATATCGAGTAAGTATAGGCCATGTCTACTCATCTGAAGATAAATTCCGTGTTGACGACACGCTTCAGTAGATGTGCCCCTTGGGTTAGGAGATAAGAGGGTCTTAAGTCTTATAATGATGATTGATCTATAAACTAAACGATTGATCGATCAAGTAACTACTGACTGAGCGAGCAATAAGAATATGGGAGAGTTGTTCTGGGTCAATTGTAAGCCCAATACGGTTTGGGCCGTTTTGACTATACATCATCAAGTGTCATACAACAATTGAATCTTAAAAACTCGTTGCCAATATTTGCATAGTATTATTCTTTAGCTTCGTATGATTAATTATGGCTCATAAACATGATAGCAACAATACAAAATCATCCCTATGCCCTTGGAATTTGTTAAGGCCAGTGCGGTTTGGGCAGGGCATGGCCCCTCCCTACTGTTAGTGAGCTTTTGACCCTTTCAAGGTTCTATTTCTTATGTGCTTGTGTCAATTGAACTCCAAGTTTCATGGCCGATGTTAAGAGAGATTTGAAGAGAGAGTGAGAAATGTAGCATGTGGAAAGACGTAATACCACAATCAAGCTTGAAGATTGGATATTTTTTTAGCTTCAATTTGATCAAAATCAAGTTTACCATGGTTCGTGATTGTCTTAATGATGTAGGGAGGATAGTGATACTTTAATTTGTGTGATTTTTTTTTTTAAAAGGCCTCCTTTCTCTCTCTGCTACAAGGCCATAATTTGGGTTTAGTTTGACTCGTTTTAAAGTTGGGCTGAGATTAAGTCCATTATTTAAATTTGTTTTAATTACTGGCCGAGTATGGACATGTGAGCTTACCTATTTAAAATCAAATATTGTGATACTTGAAAGGTGATTTTGATATTTTAATGTATTATTGTTGGTGTAATTCTTTATTCTTTAATGACATTGTTATTATTAATTTTCATAATAGTGTGTAATTATTAATTTAGTATTGTACTACTTGTTTTGTATTTTATTTTGAATGATTAATTTGTTTTTATTTTATATTTATTATGCTATAAAATGGATTAAAAGTATAAAAAATAAAATTTATGATTCGACTTTAAATATGGACCACAATGGGCACAAGAGCTTTTTAACATACTTTGTGTTTTAATTTAAAAAACCCAAAATAAAATTTTTTAAAAAGTGCCAATAATGTCAAAACATATAACTTTGCTTTCAAAAAAGAATTTTACTATTTTGAACAAACATGCATTATTAATAAATGGTTAGATTGTTTTTCGTATTTTTCAATAGAAATGCATTATTAATTTCTTTTTTTTTGTGGAACATATATTATTAATTTCATGATATATGAATTTTCATCCCCAATGGGGCAATATAATGATCACAACCTATTCTCCTAATCTGAAAATTTCAGATTCAAATTTTTATATAACAAAAAAATAATATATGAATTTTCAACTCAGCCCCATAGGATAATCGGGTTGTTGGGCCATTCAGAATGAAGGCTTTAAAAGGCCCACACCAACGTTGAGCTCACTAAAGCCTACACTATAAGAATTTGGGTTTCAATTCTGCCCTATGAGAGAATCTGGACATTGGGCCATTCATGAAGACTTTAAAATGGGCCACTCAACCAACATTGAATCCACTGAAGCCTATCAGGGTTTTTAACTCACACACTTGCGAATCTCTCTCTTTCTCCGTGTCTAACTTTCTCATCCACTCGCAAACCTCTCGCCCATTAAGGTTTTCAAAAACACTCGCAAACTAATTATGGTTCATGTAACAGCTAGCTATGAAGTTTCAAATGCAATGGCTAGTCTTTAATAACTTCAACCAACAAGTAGTTAATAGGTTATTGTTGTTGGTTGGGGCAGTTAGAGAATAGTTAGAGCAGTTTGTATATAGAAGGAATGAGAATGGGAAGAAGGCAACTTAAGGTTTCAACAGCTCAATTCTCTCTTTCTCTCTCTCACTCACTCACTCACTCACTCACTTACTCTTATTTCTCTACTATTCTTTGCAGCAATACAAAATAACTACACACCTCCACTCCTTTGAATTCCTTCAACTAATACATTCTGCAATTGTTTGAGTTCCATTGAAACTCCACGACTGCTTCAGTCCTAGCCGAAGGTCTTAACAAATTTGGTATTAGAGCCTTACAATCCTTGGAAGTCAAGAAGAATCAATGGCGGAAGGAACTAGACAAAAGAAAGCTAATAAACAAATCAGAAAATATGAAAAAAGAGTGCAAGAATGGGCAAACAAGGCCAGAGAGGAATACCTCCAAATCAATAAACAAATATAAGAGTTTCGCTAAAGCCTAAATGAACAGAACTAGAAATGGGAAACCATCTTATCCAGTATAGATGCTCGACTCAGCTCAGTGTTAATAAGAACTACTAGGGTCAAGGATCTTGAAACAGAAAGAATGATAAGGACACAAATCTTGCCCACACCTAATGATGGAAGAAACACAAGTGAAATAGGACCAGCACAGCCCAAGAAAGAAGCTGTCCAAAAAGGGTCTTGGCTAAATCCTCTTAAGACTGAGCTTTCCATGTTTACATGGGATAATCCACTAATGTGGCTGAGAAAGTATAGTAAGTTCTTTGCTATATATCACATACCAAATTATATGTGCATGGAGATTATGAAAATGTACTTAGATGGGAAAGCAGACGTGTAGTTTCAAGGTCTGAAGCGAGTCAAGAAAGAAGTCAATTGGGACGAATTTACTAAGCTATTATGCTAGAGATTTGAAGGGGAGGGTATAGAGATGAGGTGGAAGTAGCATGGAATAATGGTAGAATATCAAGAAAAATTTAAAGAATTATATTCTGTTATGATCCAAAAAAACCCTACTCTAACCAAATCCTATTTCATGTCAAGCTTCATTAGTGGGAGTTAAAGAAGAGATCAAACCTATGTTAAGGATGCTAAAACCAAATTCTTTACTTCAAGCCTTCGAAATAGCGACTCTCCAGGAGCAGTCACCGCAGCTTGCTAAACAAAGAAAAGAGGGTTGGAGCAAAAATCTGGATTTCAGTGAAGTTAGGATAGGACAAAGGAGCTTGGCAAGCAATAGCACAACTCAAAAGAGTAGCATGACCAAAAGAAAGGAAGGAGTCAGTAGAATAGTTGCGGATGCAAAACAACTAGAATAACAGCCCTAGAAATGCAATATAGGAAGGCTAATAATCTCTGTTATTTGTGTGGAGATAAGTCTGTACGAGGGCATCAACGCAAGTTCAAAACTTTAAACTTGATTATAGCTACAGAAGAGGAAGAAGAACCAGAATTAGAATAGACAACAATAAAAGAAGAACTAACAGGTGAAACTTATGATATTCTTTATGTGTTTTATCCGGTTCTTTGAAAAGAAAGACCATAACTCTACAAGGCACTCTAAAAGGATTGATAATAGCAATACTAGTAAACACTAGAAGTTCCAATAGCGATATTAACCACAGACTAATAGATGAACTTAAGATGAATCATGAGGAAGATGAGTCATTGCATGCTGTCCTAGTTGATGGGGTAGAGTAAGCAGCTATACTCAAGTCAAAGGAGTAAAGTGGAGTGTACAAGGATATAGCTTCTCTTTTGATTTAAGAGTAATACAGTTGCGGAATTCGGATATTATATTGAGAGTTGATTGGCTGTTCAACAATAGTCCCATTATCTTTGACTTTAAGTTGCTGCAAGTTAAGTTAGCTAGTGAGAAAGGAGAGGTAGTCTTGATGGAGATGGTGGAGAACTCTCGAATGAAGCTAATCAGAGGCAAAACTATTAGGAAAGTTAGAAAACAATAACTACAATGTTGTGCCACAATCACCTTGACAGAAGGAGAACAGCATCAACCAATGCAGCAGGTTATATTTGAACTTTTGAAAATTTTGAAGATGTATTTTCCATTCCTAATTCACTGCCTCCTCAAAGGTCATATAATCATGCAATCTCCCTCAAACCAGATGCTCAGCCTTTCAAGCTCCCTCCTTATAGATACCCGTATTTACAAAAGGCTAAGATTGAAAAATAGGTTCAGGACATGTTGAGTAGTGGTATAGTCTGGAATAGCAACAACCCCTTTGCCTCTCCTGTGCTCTTGGTGAAAAAGAATGATAACTCATGAAGATTTTGCATAGACTATAGATAGCTTAACAATCTTACTGTTAAAGACAGGTACCCTATCCCCAATATTGATGAGTTATTAGATGAATTTCATGGATAAAAACTTTTCTCTAAGATTGACCTAAGATCAGGTTATTACCAAATCAGGGTTAAACCTAAAGATATGGAAGAAAAAAAAGCCTTCCAAACACATCATGGGTATTTTGAATTTCTAGTTATGCCATTTGAATTGACTGTTACACCTGCCACATTCTAGTTCTTGAATTATATATTCCAACCTTATCTCAGAAGATTTGTGCCTGTCTTCTTTGATGATATTTTGATCTATAGCTTAGACTTACCCACTTATGTGTAGAATCTTAAGTGTGTTCTCTTAACTCTTAGGATGTAACAGTTATATGCCAAACTTTCAAGTGTATGTTTGCTCAGTCACAAGTAGAGTATTTGGAGCATATAGTGTCAAAAGATGGAGTTAAAATGGATCCCTACAAGGTGGAGTGTATCCTGAACTAGCTAGAACCAAATAATGTTAGGGCATTAAGAAGTTTTCTTGGTCTCACTGGATACAATAAGAGATTCATTAAAGACAATGGACTGCTTTCCAAGCCTCTTAATGACCTGCTCAAGAAAGAAGGCTTTACCTGGAATAAGGAGACTGGTTGAGCTTTCAAGCATATCAAAATAGCAATCAGTGCAGTACCAGTCATGAGGCTACCAGTCATGAGGCTACCAGACTTCTCGAAACCATTTGTTCTTGAAACAGATATCTATGCTAAAGGTTGGAGGAGTTGTCCTGATGTAAAAGGGTCAACCTATTTCATTCCTAAACAAGGCTCTAGGACTAAGAAGTTAGGCATTATCCATTTATGAGAAGGAACTTATGATTTGTGGTAATGGCTGTGAAGAAATAGAAACACTGCCTGGTGGGATATCACTTTATAATCAAACAGATCATCAAAATTTGAAATATCTTTTGGAATAGAAGTTAACCAATACTCGGCTACACAAATGGTTAACTAAATTACTAGGGTTGGATTATGAAATTCAATATAAAAAGGGGGTGGAAAATAAAGTACAAACACACTGTCAAGGAGAGAGTTCTCTGTAGAGGAGTAACAAGAGGGAATGCTGATAGCAACCACCATGATACACCCGCAGTGGATGAAAGAAGTTATTCAAAGTTACCATGGGGATGAAGAATGTCAGACAATCATAGCATAGTTGGTTTTGTAATCTGAGACATGGGGAGTTTTCAACTGCAGAATAGGATTCTTAAATACAAGAAAAGGATCTACATTGGTCGTGGGGCTCAAATCATTACTAAGGTGATCCAACAGATGAATAGTTCTACTATAGGAGGGCATTCAGGCCAGAGGGGAACATTGCAGAGAATCAAAATTGTCTTTTATTGGCTTAACATGAAGTAATCTGTGAATAGATTTGTTAGAGAATGTGAAGTGTGTCGGAAAAAATAAACATGAGAACCTCCCATATTCAAGTCTATTGCAATCTCTTCCCATCCCTTCACAAGCTTGGTTTCAAATCAGCATGGATTTTGTGGAAGGATTATTGGAATCACAAGGTTGTGATACCATAATGGTCGTTATCGATAGATTAACCAAATTTAGTCATTTTTTTGACTCTCAAACACCATTGTTCTGTATTGGACATGGCACAACTATTTGTAGATTCTGTATATAGGCTACATGGACTTCCGGATTCCATTGTGACAGATCGAGATAGAATATTCACAAGTCTGTTTTGGCAAGAGCAATTCAAGCTAGTGGGGATTAAACTCAAGATGAGTAGTGTGTACGATTCTCAAATTGATGGACAAACTAAAAGGCTTAACTAGTGTTTAGAATGTTATCTAAGGTGTATGATCTCAGACAGACTAGGACTGCGGCATAAGTAGCTCAGTTTGGTAGAATGGTGATACAACTCCAGTTTCCATTCATGTATCAAGATGTCTCATTTTGAGGCACTTTATGGTTACAAGCCTAGATCTATACCAGTAGGACCTTATCTGGATTCCACTATACTAGCAGCAACCAATTTTATTCAGAATAGACAAGCCATGATTCAAATTTTGCATGAACATTTAAGTAAAGCTCAGAATAGGATAAAAGTTTAGACTGATTACAACAAAACAGAAAGGGAGTTCGAGGTAGGAGATTTAGTTTACCTCAAACTACAGCCTTACAAGCAGCATTTAGTGGAAGTGAGGAAACAATTGAAACTGTCATCAAAATATTATGGTTCTTTTCCGGTGGTAGCTAGAATAGGCAAAGTAGCTTATCGATTGCAATTGTCTTTAGGATCTAGAATCCATCTGGTGTTTCATGTTTCTCTTCTTAAAAAGAAGATATGACCTGCTCAAACAACTATGCCCGCTCTACCTTTAGTAGGAGCTGATAAGCAGATCATAGTAGAACCTGAAGCAATTTTAAAAAGAAGTGTCATCATGTGAGACAACAGGCCAGTGAATCAATGGTTGATTAGGTGGGTGAATTTAAGTCCAGAAAAATCGACATGGGAGGACACGAGTTTCATCAAATCACAATTTTCAAATTTTCAAATTTTCAAACTCAAGGGTAAGGTTCTATTTCAAAAAGAGCAGGAAAATTGTAACAGCTAGCTCTCTCACTCATTCTTGTTTCTCGATAGTTCTCTGCAACAATACAAAACAACCACACACCTTTTCTCCTTTGAATTCCTTCAGCTAATACATTCTACAATTGTCTGAGTTCCATTTAAACTCCACAGTTGCTTTAGTCCTAGTTGAAGGTCTTAACAGTTCACATCCATCACCGTCACCTCCTTCATTGCCAGGATACTTAAAGTAGCAAGAATAGAGGACAAAAAATTAAAACCTTTTTATGGTATTGAAAGCAATCACGATTGAAGTGCAAGAGTATGAAAAAACTTACTGTTACGGTAGCAAAAAATTAAAACCTTAATTTTCAAAAATAGAGTACTTAAAAAAATTATTTAGCAGTAGCAAGAATATGAAAAAAAAATAAAATGAAAAAATATACCTACTATCGTTGCAAATGGAGAAACGATCTCGCCGAAAATGCGTATGAAGGTACTGGGAAATAAACAGATTTGATGAGTCTCAATGTCTAACAGCAACTTCCGACAAGAATTGGCGACGCGAGATGATGGGATGAGAGGTTCGCTGTTCGTGAGAGGGGAGAGAGTTTCTGTTTGCATCAGTATGAAGATGAGGTCCCTTAGGGATAGCTTAAGTGGTAGAGTTTTTTAACTTTCATTTATTTTTTCCAAATCGATTATATTTGATTATATTTTTTTATAATAAAAAAAATGTAAATATAAGATTTGAGAAATTAATTTAATCCATTTTTTATAATTAAAAAAAAATTTGTGTTCTATATTATCTGTTATCTCAAACGATAAAAATGATCATTTTGAAATTAATTTTCTGAAAATCGAATTCTTTATAATTGACCGGAATAAATATTTTTATTATTTTGAGTCCAAAATCAAATATTCTGAAAAATAACCCATCTTAGCCTCATTTTTATTTATTTATATATTTTTCCTACATCTATTTGTCTTTTACAATTTTGTAATCCTTTTATTTTTATTTTTTTAATTTTTACGTTTTAAACTGATCAATTAATTAAACAATTAATAAATCTTAAAAATACCGGATTTGGTTCCTTCGATCAAATCTCTCAAGGATTGTTTCGCTCTCACATGACAACAAGCCGGCGACGACGACGATGCCTTCGTCAGCGTCGACGACGAGCCGGTCGGAGAACCTGATTTCCCGGCTGAGCTCCGCCGTGGACGACGGCGACTCCAAGCTCAAAGCTCTAAGAGACCTGAAGAACCAGATCATTGGTAATCGCACCAAGAAGCTCGCCTACATCAAGCTTGGCGCTGTTCCCTCCGTTGTCTCCATCCTTTCCCAAGCCGAGGCAGACTCTTCTTCTTCTTCCTTTTCGTCTTCGTCCTCGCCTTCTTCCTCTCTTCTTGTTCAGTCTGCTGCAGTGCTTGGTAGCTTCGCTTGTGGTGTTGATGCCGGTGTGACTGCCATTCTTGATGCTGGCGCTTTTTCTCACCTTTCACGTCTTCTCTCTAACTCCGATGACAAGGTAAGGTTCTTGTTGATTCTAATTCTTTGTTCTGAGTCTTCTTTTTAGAGAAATGTGAAAATGAAGCTTTTAAATTCCGAAGAATTAGGGCCTGAACAGTAGTGAACAATCAACTAGGACGACCTAGTTAATTCCGAAGAAAGCTTTTTCTTTTGGGCTCATTGTTTCTGTCTCTGCGGAGGAGTTGGTCTCTTTTATAGACCGTTTGCTTTGTCTATAGTAAGGTTGGATCTACTTAGTGCTTTAATGACCCCTAATTTTATCCAAACAGTAAGCAAAAAGCTTTATGTAGGTAGTTAAAACTAAAAAGTTTGTTCATGGAAATATTGGCAACCTGATTGCTCCATTAATAGTCAATGATGCAAATATTCTTCCCTCTGACCATGACTGCAGTTTTGATCTCATTAAATATATGGGTAGTTGACCTTTAGTACCTTTAATTTCATTATATCCAACCATGCTAAGTTGCTAAATTTGATTTTTTTGATATTCATAATAAAGAGCAGCAGGTAGGAGTGGGAGGTTGCCACTCTATTGTATTGAACTGAACGTAGCAATCAGAATTTACAGTTTGATCAAAATCCATTCCAAGGTGGATGCCAACTGATTGAAGATGAGTTCTTAATGCAAGATTAAATTGGAGGGAAAGACCCACTTATTGTTGAGCAGCCATGTAGCCTTGTTTGGAAGTAGTAATTCATGATTGAGACACATTGATGGTGGGGATTGGGCTGCACGCTCTTTGGTGTGATCGTGGTGACAAGCTCATGCAGTGGGCACTGCTATGGCTGAAACTGAACATTTTGTAGGGCGCTGTACTTGTAATGTCTAGAGTGGGTACTATGCTTCTATCTGCCCTCCATTTTCTGCGGCAAGACAAAGAAAAAAAACCACGCACAAATAGTGGCTCCATGGCAAATGTATACAAGGCACACCACAATTTCTTGAACTTCTGTGATGACATGGAGGCTTAGGAACTTCAAGTATCATCCAAGCGACCATTGCAGTTTTGATTTCAAAGCATCAATGCAAACTAACCTCATTAATATGTAAACTGAGAAAGAATTCGAACTGTAACCTCAAAAAAATGTTATCAACAGATTCATTGCACAGTTTTAACCCTAATACCGAAATGTTAATGCCCTGCCTCTTGAATGAAATTTGGAAGAAATCAGTTAACACTTCAATGAACTTGTCTTGTAATAGTAGAAACATGACTCTTCTTCAGTTTCAGACTCTCAATCTGTGATGTATTTAGACAAACTGTGTTCTAGGGGTTTTTGGGCCTTGTATGCTTAAACTGCCCCATCTGAAGTCTGACTGCTTAAATAAGAGATGAAGTGGTTTTTAACTTCATAGAAACCTTTTTGGCTGAGTTCCTCTTGGATGTCAACAGGGGGTCAAGCAATAAATTGCATAAATAATATTTCTACTGCTGGAGCTTAGGACGAGAAATGATGCAGCACTGTTATTTAACTAAGTTCTGCCCCTTGACTTGGTTAGAAGGATATGTTGGTTGCTGAGTACTTGTTATCCTGCTTGTCTCTGTTTTTACTCAAGTTTCACATGTTACACAATTATGTACTTTCAATCCAATTCATATGATAGAATGGTGGATTCTTCCTCTTCTCCTCGTTTATTTGTATGCTGAGGGCTTCACTCATACTTTCAGGTTGTGGATGCTGGTGCCCGTGCTCTTAGAATGATTTTTCAATCTAAATTAGCTCCCAAATATGACTTTCTCCAAGAGGAAAATGTTAAATTTCTCCTCAAACTATTGAATAGTGAGAATGAAAATGTTGCTGAGCTTGGTGCAAGTATTATAACACATTCTTGTGTGACAAGGCTGGAGCAGAAGGCGCTTTATGACGCTGGGGTCTTGAAGAAGCTTATTAGTCTTCTTGAAGGTTCTCTGAGTCTAAGAGACGCTAGTTTAGAGTCTCTAGCAACAATTTTCAAGAATAATTCTGAAGTGATTTCACAGTTTGTAGGAGCTGATGGTGGAAAAGCTCTAAATAGCTTAATTAAATTGATGAAGGATAGGTATCCAAGGACACGGTTACTTTCTTGCATATGCTTGACTGTAATAAGGAATAGTTCTCCTTGTTATGTGAAGGACCTTCAGATCAAAATTGATTTAGTGTTAGTTTTGCTTGAGCTCCTGGATGATCCTCGTCAAGTTGGAGACGAAGCTCCTTTTGCATTGGCTAGTTTAACATCAGAAAAGGAGGATATGCAGAAACTAGCATTTGAGGCAGATGCCATAGTAAAGCTTTCCAACCACCTACAAAATGGTCCAGTACAGTCTAAACGTTTGCAAGGAATTTTACTGGCATTAGCTGATCTCTGCTCAAAGTTGGAAAGCTGCAGGTCAAGATTCTTATCATTACAGGTCTGTTTTCTCATGCATACATCATCTTAATATGCATACCATTTTAGATGCTTAATTTTTTCTTATCTTTACTAGGAAAAGGGACCTTTAGGATATATTCATGCAGACTTTTGCAGTCTCGTACGCATCACTTCTTAATAGCATGCTTGTACATTTTAATTTAAAAATTGAAAACGAGAGATTTATTGGGAGAATATGAGAAAGGTATATATTGCATAAGATTTCATGACGTAGGTGGCTGAGTTCACACTTTCATTGTTTACCACCTGGCGGTTGCTTTGTATTGAAGAATAGCTCGAACCCTTTTCACTATTGGCTAACAGTTGTGTCAGTTGCCATTATGTCCATCAAGGATTGAAACTTGCCCTTTTATGGACTCTTTCTTAATTTTACTTTCAGTAAGCCGTTGGCATTTAATTGCATAATCAATGTGTTATATACCTAGTAGCTACACATCTTGCGATCTCTCTCTCTCATGGGATGGACAAATATATCCTGTACCTACACATTCGTACATTTGCCTATGAGTTTAATAATGATTACCAGTCATTTGTATAACTGACGGTCAAATACATTTAGATTAGCCATACAGGTTTCTTGTAATCACACTACCTTCAGGAACCTTTGCATTTCATATACTAGCATTCTGTATTGTTTCCATCATGTCTATGGCCTGTCTTAGATTTTAACAAAGATTCAAATTCCGGGTATGGATTGTAGTCTATAAGGTTGTGAAAATATCCTTGCAATGTTCAAAAGGTAATCGAACAGGATATTAGTGACTTGCTTACCCTATCAGTTGAATAGCTGTTACAACTTATTTTTGCATTGAACTACAGCTTGGAAGATGTGGAATCACCCCTTTGTCATATGTGTGATAATCATTGGGTCTGTCCTAGAAGTCTCTTTAATTTGCTCTTGACAAAATTTAGGGATTTTGGAGGGTAGAAACATGCTTCTTGGTTTTGGAAATGTGTTCGTATGGCTGTTGCTCTGTATACTTGGAGGGGGCGCAATGATAGGATTTTTGGAAATTATTGGTTCCGCTCTCCTTTGTGAAAAGATTGTCTTTTATGCTTTTCTCTAGGCTGATGCATCATGAGTCTATGGAGATATAGTCTAGATGAGTTGAAGAGGGATTGAAAACTCTCGTTTTTTGTATCCTTGTTTCTTTTGACTCCAAAGATTTCATATTCTTTCAGACATATATTATATCCTTTTTTTTGCATTGTATTGCCATCGCACTTGCCATTGTTAGTACTAAATCTCTATTAAATGTTGAATTTTGGGATACAACCACTTCTACGAATGGTGATTAGTCCCATTATGTTACCATCTTGGTAATATTCTTGATACTAGATTTTGTAATGTTAATACATTTGGTACGATCTCTTGCAACTCCTTTTCCTATTATCTTACTTGCCTTCCCCCTAATCCCCTATTCCTTTAACCAAGAACATTTGGAATGCCAAGGTTCTTGCCAAAGCTAGTCTTTTTTTTTTTTGGTCTATGGTGCATAACTAGACCGACACAAATGGGCTGTGCAAAGGAGACCTTAACTCTCTTGGGATATTTTTTATCTGTGTCACAAGGATTTTGGAACTAGAGACAACTTGTTCTCACATTGCCCTATGTCTTGGAAATGTTGGATTCTCTCTTTGTTACTTGGGAGATGCAGTGGGTGTGCCCCAGTCCAACTTTTGACGAAATTTAGAGGCTTTGGAGGACATAAGGATGTTTCTTTGCTTTTGAAGTGCACTGTTATAGCTCTTCCGAGGTATATATGGATGGAGTGAAATGCTAGCATATTCCTTCTCTCTGTTGGAAAATTGTTTTTGATGCTTCTCCTTGGGCTCATGTGTTAGAGGTCTTTAGAAACCGGGAGGGATTGGAAAATAGTCCTCGATTATTCTCTTTTGCTCTTTTTTTACTCTTTCTATGTATGTGTAGTGTTGTATGTAGTCTTTGGGGATTTCTTATCCTTTGGGACTTATCTTCTTCTCTTAATATAATTCCTTTTCCATGAAAGCAAAGATCCTAGTTCTTATTATTCTTTGATATGTGCTTTGATGGTAAAAATTGTTGAGGTACAAGGGAATTGCTGGTATTGCTACGCACCTCTGCAACAACAAATAATTGTCATCTTACTGCATGTCACATGTGCGACAACGTGGACTGGTCATTCTCCAACCAGTTAGTGTCATTGCTTGAGCCTTTGTGCCTTGGTTCTTCTCCATTATCTGAAGATGTAGGCACAACTATTGGCTCTTGTTTAGAAACATTAAAACTGTTTAGACTTTCATTTACTTGACAATTGTAAAATGAACTCATTTTTAATGGATATCTTATAAGTTGTACAAGCTCCTTGAGATCTGGTTGCCTGAGGAGGGTCTCAGGATCAGCAGCGAGAAAATTATAACGAAAAGGAGGGCCTAATAGTTGAAAGATCCTTGTTACTAGTACTCAAGTCTCTCTTTTCTTTATCTTCTTATAGCTGTTTGGTGTTACAGCCATGTTTTGCTAGTTACTTCTTAAGCAGTGTTCACTTGTGTTTTATGTGTGAAAAAGGAATTGTCTTAATTGAGATCATATACAGCCTATTTTATGGTACTCAATAATTCTAAAAGGAGCTCAAAGATCGATATACGAAGCATGGACCATTTCTTTTATATGCATTTTTTTTCCTCTGAGCAGTTTATTTGGTTTACTTTATGTCTAGCACCTCTATCAACTTGATGCAGGAGCATCCAATAATTTAGTCTAAAGAGTTGCTTTTATTTACTAGTTCTTTGTTTGAGTTACTTGATTTAGTTGAAAGGCTATTTATTTTTTAGGCTGTTCTCTCTTTCTGTTTTTTTTTTTTTTTAAAATGAGTCATGTGACTAACATGTGGCTTTTAGTGAAGAATGACATCTACTCAACTTAAAGGGGTTTATTTTAATGAACGGTTGGGATCAAAGACTTGTTGCTGTAACCCTAGTATAAGTTTCTTTATTGCTGTCTAGCTAAGTTGGTTTTTCTTCATTAATTGAGGATAGGGTTTCCATGCATCAGAGGACCTGGGTTTCTACTGCAATCAAAACCCATTATCAGTTTGTGTTTACTGTTTCCTGTTTCTAATTTCCCCGCCTTGTCATATCTATTGTACTCTAGTATATCTAAAATTGCTGTCACAGTCGGGCCACAATGCTATCAGGTGAAAGTGTAACAGACTAAATGCATTAGCAGATTGACTGGCTTTTCCACTCTCTGGAGGTATCATGGTTGCGCCTTGGCCTTGATGACTCTGTTGTGGCCTGTTGCAGGCAGTAATGGGTGCATATTGGCCATGTTTCAGCCATAGGGGTGTGTGGTGGCAGTTTACCCCTGTAATGGGCTGCTTTGCCACGGTTGATATGGCCTTTTACAATCTGATTTAAGTTTCTTGGCTTCTCTGGCTAAAATGGAAGACTAACATGTTAAATGTCCGTCATGGAGGAATGTGGTTCCCTGTGCTTGAAAATGTCATTTTTCTATTTTTCTGGCTTTTTTTCCCCTTGGAGTTTTATATATTCCTTTCTACTGCATTAGTTTGGACTATTTTTGGCCATTGTGTCTTGTTTTCCTTTAAGGATTATGTATTAGTACACCCTTTATTTATAATTAGATTCAATCAAACAAGGAAAAAAAAATGATTTGATGGTATTCTGATGATCTCCGTTATTTATGTTTCTAGGACAAAGATGTTGTTTAGGTAAAATTAAAAGAAGACATTATATTTATTAATCATATTGTGTTCACAAATCAAAAACTGAGGCTATAGTTAATGGGCCTAAGGGCTTTTTCTTTTTGGTCCCTTTGTTTTCTTTTTTGAGGCTTGTATAACCATGTAAGCAACATTGAGTGAGTCTTGGCATTTAAAGGTTATTTGAAATAGAATTCAGCATTCACAAACAGAGGAAAATCAAGAAATCAGGACATATAAAGCTACAAAGATTTTTTTTTTTAAAGAAAATAAGATTATATTAAGAGGAAGAAAAAAATTATAATGAAATGCAAGAGTGGATGTATCCTCTCAAGCAAATCAAATAGAAGATTCTATGGGGACTACAAATAAGGGCGAATCTATGATTTGTCTGCAAAGAAGTAGTGTTAGTGATGAGTCAGGCACACTACATATAAGGTCATAATTCTCTTTATTTCCTGGTTACTGGTCCAAAGGCGTGGTTTGTAATTGCACAATGCTAAGCTTATCCCTTTCGGATTGGAATCATGGGTTTAATCTATGGAAAGAACCCTTTACTTGCAAGGGTAAGGTTTTTTATATTGAAACCACTTGAAACTATGCAATGTCAGGAGCATCATGCATTGTGCTGGTCTTTTTCCCTTTTCACATTCAGCCTAGATTGTGAGCGTATCAGTGCATATCTTCTCAAGATTTCTAAACATTTCTTGTGATTATAGGTCTTGAACTGGGTGACAAGCATGCTTACGAATGATAGTGCAGATGTACGTGTGGCAGCCTGCATTTGTATAAAATGCGTTTCTAGGTCAATCAAGGTTTGCATGCTTAATGCTTTGTTTATGGTTGATATAATTGGATTTTATGATGTGGATAGCACCCAATTTTTCCGATTCGGCAGTTCTATCTACTAACAAGAAGTTATTCAGAGCTTGAGCGCAGGTCTTTTCATGAATGAGATGATTGTAATTCCTTTGATTGAGCTTCTTCACGACTCTTGTGTCTCTGTCCAGGTATGCCTTGCTTCCTGGCTAATAATTTATCACATATAAGGGGTCTCACCATCACAAACCCTTACTCTCAGTTCCTGTCTTACAAGAAATCTTTTGTCCCTAACGGATTAACATTTGCCTCCAATAGGTCCTATTTAGTACATCAAGCATGAATGAATAAGATAAGCATGCTGTGCATACATTTGGATCTGTATATTTTGCTTTCGGAGGTTTTTAGTATGATCTTGATATATGGAATTGCTATATACAATAGCAACTGATTGTGGAATATTTGCAAGTTCACTTGCTGCTTAACTATTATGTCTGTGTGATATTTTTTTTAGAGAACCTTGTAACTATACACCTTGAATTCTGGAAAGTAACTTGAAGAGATTACATAAATCTAATGCCCAGAAGACTTGCATCAGATCAACTTGGTTTTTGGTTTCTTCTTTGTTTTAGAGGTATTACTATAACTTTATTCTGGACCTTTTACTGGGCCTTAGTGGGTCAGGCTAGGATAGGTCTTTTGTGGGCCTTATATTAGTTTATTTTAAGTGGTTTTGGCTAGATTTCTTGATCAGTCTAGATTCATTGTATTCTTCCCATGTTGTGTCTTAGTAATGCAAGGTTTTACTGGTTCAATAAGTTTATTCAGGAGCTATGAAAGAGTGGTTTATAAAAGGACACAACACTAATTTATTGGAGAAAAGTTGGATCTAAGAATCAGGGCTTTTCAACTTAATCCTATCATTTGAAGATGCTTGTGCCTCGTCTTAATGAGTGATTCCTATGATCCTTTAGTATGGTTGTTAGGCTATTGTTCCTTGCTTCTCCCTCTTATTCCTAAATACTTTCTCACTTTTGTCTCAAACCTTATTTCATATTTCATAGCATCTAATATTTAATTCCTCTCATCCACTCATGGTTATGCAAGCCAAGCCCAAGTGTAACCAGCATTCAAGTCTCAACTGGAATCTCATAGCAGGTGCACTGGACAGAAGATCCTGCATCACCTTTACATTGAACATTGCCTATTTCCTTTTGATATTGTACAACATAATAGGGGCATCAATTAGGTTCTTACAAAATACAACTAATTTAAATCTTTCACTTATTCCTTCAGTGTAATCGATGTGGGATTAATCTTAACTCAATCTAGTTAGATAACTTGTCAAATTGGTAAAGATCAAACCTCTTACAAGCTTCCCATTGGTTTTGTTTAAACCTCTGTTGTCATAATTTAAAATTAAAAGGGAATCCTCGGACATCGTTTCAATTGTATGGTACCTAAAATTTTGCAACAAATATGATATTTGATTCTTTTAAAATATTTATCTAGAAATTGACATAAATGCCGTTTTAAAATTGGTCAAGTTATTAAAAATAATGAATGATAGCGTTATTCTCAATGAATGATAACGTTATTCTTAATAAACCTTTGATGAGTTTTTTGCCAGTGGGGTGATTGGTAAGAGCATGATCTCTACTTTTATTACCCTTACACCGAAGAATATCCGCTTGTTGAAAGTGAACGATTGTAGACCTATTAGTCTTACTACTATTTTTTGCCAAATTATGCCTCAGGTTTTGGCTAATTTGTCATGAGAAATGCTTGATGATACTATGTGTTGTAATCAGAGTGCTTTCATAGAAGGTAGATAGATTCTCCATGCAACCCTAGTTGCTAAACTATGGTTCATTATGTTAAGAAGTATCATAGTGGTGTAGTTCTTTAAGTTATACTTTGAAAAACCTTATGATAGGGTTAGTTTGTGTGTTGGAAAATGAGGAGTTTGGGGTTCATTGGTGAAGGTGGATATAAGGTTGTTTGAGTTCAATGACTTTTTCTATCATCAGTAATGGAGAAGCTAAAAGTTGGTTCTTGGCTTCTCATGGTTTAAAGAGGGAGACCTTTTTTGCTTTCCTCTTCACTCTAGTGGTGAATCCTTGAACTATGAGATCATCCCTTTCAAGGGTGACGGAGGGATTGTACCATTCAAGTAATTCCTATTACTTTACCTGGGTTATTTGTGATTGCATATTTACAATATAGACACGGTGATCAATTAGACCTTTGATTAATTATCATCTCGATTTTTGATTGACCTCCTTTCCTTAATCTAGAGGGGATCAATTTCAGATTTTTTCACGTTAGTAAGTTAGTGAAGTTATTTCAGTATAAAACCTTAGCAAGAACGGAATCACGCTATGTAGAATTTGAAACTATGACATCGGGTTTTGGAGAGCAGTAGCAGCTGCAATAGGAGCTGAATATCCAACAGCAATCCAAGGGCACATACCCAAACGGAAACTAAGTTCTCACTCACAACCCATGTAGCCAGGAGGGTCTCTTAACGCTTTTTTTCCCTTTCTTATCGGAGTTATTTTACAAAGACTTGCCATGATAAGAAAGAAGGGGGAAACGAGCACACTTGGAGGAGACAAGATATATCGATGGCTGGTATATTGATTGAAAGAGAGGTTTGAACACACGTGTTCTCTGGTCTTAGGGTGGGCATTGATGAAACATAGGTTTCTCATCTTTGAGGACGACATTATTCTCTTTTTTTAAAAGCATAGTGAGAGTTTTAGAGATTTGATCACCTCCTCAACATATTTGGGGAAGTCTTGGGACTTAAGATCAATATGGCCAAGGGAGCTTCTTAGTATAAAAGTTCAAAGTGAGATTGTTGAAATTCCTTGAAATAATTATAAAATTATTACTACTCTTCTTTTTCTATCAATAAAGAAATTATGAAAATTGTTAGCAGCACACTGTCAATGATATCCTGTGATAGATTGGTCGAAACTTTTAATGCTTATACCATTGCAATCAAGACTATTCTTTATTAATGGCCATCCGTAAATTCCAAGTGGTTGTACCGGTTAGAAAACTAGAAAAGGGATAACTTTGTAAACTTCGGTGGGTGTAGTACCTGGGTATGACTCTCTGTTGGTCTTTCTAACAGATTTTCCAGAAACCTGGATGGTTTTCCTTTGATCACTGCTGCAACAGACTGGCCTTGGATTCCACTCCAAGATTTGTCTAATTGGCTAATGCAGTATATGGTCCATGACATAATTAACTATAAACCAGGACACATTGTAGAGAAAAAACCAAGGAAGTTAATTATGTTTATGAAATTCTTGCTAGATTATGCTGGATTTTGTGTATAACCGAAATGCTATCAACTATTGGGTGAATTGCAGAATCCCCTATGGTTTTACCTATCTGCATATTACCACCCTGGGTTCAACAGTCGACAATTAAGTACATGTCGTTAGGACCATCAGCACATATCCTCCGTCTGTAAAAAATTTTAATAGAATCCACTAAAATAATAATAAACAAAAGAAAGTAGGTCACAAGATATTTTTAATATATTTCTTTAGAGTTTTAATGGAGGGGGGTTATGCTCACCATTAGGTGACAATGTTCAAGAAAAGTAGCCAACTATGAAGTATTTCTGGAAAGCAGGCTGAAGAATAAGGATCAGTCTGAAGTAAAGATATAATGTATTTAAAATTAGCTTATATTTTGGTTTTGACTTGATGTTGCAACGATTTTAGGGGCTCTTACAAATTTACAACTACTTTTCCTTTGGTCCATCATACTAATTTTGTTATAATTATGATTGCTATTATCATTCTTTTGCAACATATGGGAAATCAAACACTGCAAAAAAGAAAAGAATATATCTCAAGGTTCAAAATATGTCTAAGTAGATGATTTAGAATGAAATGATCCCAGCAGCATTGTTGATATCCTGCAGTATCTGGTGGTAAAGATCCTCTAGGCAGTGATATTGTTGGGTGGGGGGCAGTCGTTGACACTATGTAACAGAAAACTTCATTTATTTAAGTTCTCATACAATATTGAAACTAAAGGGATACAATTGAAGTATGATGCAAGTGGTACCATGTAACTAGTATACATGCTAAGTTTGAATGTTCCATCCCTAATTTTCTCATGTGATTCAAATTTGATAAACTCTACTTGGCACCCATATTGTCATTTCAGAAAGCCTTAGACATGCATAATGATTTGTAAGCTGTAACATTCTATGATAGCAAAAGTTGGTCATCTCTCATCTACATTTTAGCTCTTTTGAGCTGCAATGATACTTTTGTTAGTTGAAGCTTTGAATTTTGTGTTTCCAGTTATATAAAAGCAATAAAAGAGAAGGCGCAGGAATGTTGATGAAAAAAAAAAAGTAGTTGTGAGCCATGTGTCCAAAGTTGTTCAATTTAATCTGCCTGATGATCTGCTATTGCTTGCAAAAGTGACACACAACCCTGTACTGTACTGCAAATGAAAGTTACTAGTTTTTACGTTATATTGGTCGTGCCACATTTTCCAGTTTATCTGGCGTGTGATATTATATCCTGGTACAAGTAGTATTTATGTGCTTAATTTTGAATACCTCTCGTTCTACAATCTCATGGATGGCATGACTTGCTTTTGGCATTGAAGGTGTTAATAGAAGCCTATTAACTTGGTCGTTTATATCAGCTCGTGGCAACCTGTTAGATGGAGGTATTTAGGTTTTGCATCTTTGCCACAAGGATCAAGATTCAACCATGCCATGGCCTCCCCTTTTTTTGTTTTGGATATTCACTTTCCACATATAGGAAGCTACTTAAAGTTGATCACTAGATTAGGTTACACAAAAACTTCAAAATGTGCATGAACCATTGGCCCATGACCTCTAGGATTGGCATTGAATCACATTCCTTCACCTCATTGCATGCTGCATATGGCTTGTGGACCAAAATATCGGTTTCCTTTTTTTTGGGGGGGGGGGGGATGTAGCATCTCATCTCATCAGCATTTCTGTTGAGGTCACAGATTGCCTTCTATATTTGTTGACTCATCTTTCTGTGCAGGTTGCAGCCCTTGGTGCTATTAGCAACTTGGTGGTTGACTTTACAATGCGGAAACTGGCATTTATATCATGTGGTGGCCTGAAACAGCTCGTTCACTTATCTAAATCCATGGATTCAAGCCTAAGGCTAAATGCTGTTTGGGCTTTGCGGAACTTGGTGTTTCTTGCAGACATTAGGCGTAAGGAGGAGATCTTGATAGAGCTCACCTCATCCACATTAGTAAACCTTATCAATGGTAATCCCCCTGTTTATCCAGTTTCATTTTCGAAAGTTGAAACTAATTTCCATGCAATTGTCATTTTCATCTTAACATAAACTATTTTAGCATTGCATCTGTGCAGACCCTGAGCCTTTTGTCCAAGAACAAGCTCTGGCATTTACTCGTAATCTTGTTGATGGAAATATTAACTCTATTGAGCATGTACTCAATGAAGATTGTGCCATCCTAAATGCTGCTGTCCGGCAGTTGTGGAGTGCTTCAAAAACTGAAGTGTTAATTCAGGTCAGTAGTTAATTTTTTAATAAGATGCCTCTAATATGGCTAATCAAAAATAGTGTAGGGTGATACGTGGGGGTGTCATGGAGATTTTTTGAATTGGTTATATACTATAAATAATGGATGTGTATAAGTGATAGAAATATTGCATGGGTTACTATAACTAGGATATAGATATGTGACATAGGTAGCTGCGTCATGGAGAAATGTTGTGTGCGTTATATACTATAAATAATGAATGTAGATGAGTGACATAGACACGACATGAAATTAGATGCTCTGTGAAGGACTCATCACAACTAGGATATGACTAGATCTGATCATTGAGTGGGCCACCTGCTTGCCCTGCCTGCCTTGGCAATCGAGCCAGGCCCAAGGAGAAATTGGCCCAATAAATGACCAGGCTGTGCTTACCTGATCACAAATCTCTTGGGTAAGTGTGAGCCCAAACAAGGACAACAATGGATCTTTGTTCTTTTTAACAAACACGTCCTCTCTCTCTCTCTCTCTCTCTCTCTCTCTCTCAAGTGTTCTCTCTCGTTGTTTACACTCTCATGGAGAATTGGAATTGAGAATACACTCAATGTACAAATTTTCATAACAAATGTGATGAACTAACGAAACATAGAGTACAAGCTAAGAGCACATGACATCAGTAGCAGTTACAAGTCCGGAAGGCCTCAAAATTAAACTACAAGGCAGAAAGGTTGCATCAAACAAAGGGTATTAGGCCCGACAAAAGAGTCAAATGCTAGGTCACGTCAAAAGATCTCGCTACATGTCCTCTCAACTTTACTGGTAGGCACCAAAAATGTTACCCTTCTGCTCTTTCTCCTCGTGCCCTGTAAGATTTGGAATGAGAAGGAAGGGGTTAGCTTCGCTTACAAGCTAAGTAGGGAATATAAAGCATAGTGTAGCATAAGATACTAACATAATAGATTCAAAATCAGTTTTATGCAACATACAGAAACATAGGTACCAAAACATGGGTATAAGTTGCAAAGAAACTTAATAGTCCACGGGAATCATTAGTTAATCCCCACTTGGGGAAAACTAGAACAGTATACAGCTGCCCTAATCCACATGGATGCAACAATCCTCAACTTTGAGTACTAGAGCAGAAATAGGCCATCAGAGTTCACTCGAACTATGTGGGCAGAGCTCTCACAACAGATGCAAAATAGATGGTTGATGGATGACACACTGTTACAATAATGATATCAAGAACACGTGTTTGAATAAAGATGATTGAGGGTTTTTTGTATTGTATTTCAAGAATGCATTACTTGTAAAGAATGAAAACATAAGAAAGCGTTGGATGGATTATTTTGATAATTTCTTTAATGTTAAGAGTACAACAGATATAGAAAATATGGAAATATTTGTAAAAGAAATTAATAGAGATTTTAAATATAAGATTTGTCCCCCATGAAGTGAAGGAGGATTTAAAGAGAATGAAAAATAATAAAACTATAGGATCTCATGACACTTTTATAAAAGTGTGAAAATGTTTTAGTGAATTTGGTATAATAATATTAATAGATATTTTTAACAAAATTTGGCAAACCAAGAGAATGCTCCAAATATTGAGGAATAGTATAATTATACCACTATATAAGAATAAAGGAGATATACAAGATTACTATAACTATATAGGAATTAAACTTATGAGCCATACCATAAAATTATGGGAGAGAGTGATAGAGTATAGATAGAAATTAAAGATAAATGTATCTCAAAATCAATTTAGATTTATACTAGGAAAATCCACTATGGAAGTAATCCACTTGTTAAGCCATTTGATGGAGATAAAGTACAAAAGAGAGACCTACATATGATATTCATCGATCTAGAAAAATCATATGATAGGGTTTCTAGAGACGTATTGTGGTGGACATCGATGAAAGTGATCTCCTTGAAATAGATTAATCTCGTTAGAGATATGTATGAGAGAGCTGTAACCAATGTAAGAACTTATAAGAGTCTGAGCGATAGCTTTCCCATTAACATTGGACTCTATCAAGGTTCAACATTTAAGTCCCATTCTATTTGCAATAGTGATAGACAAAATCATAAAAAGTATCCAAGATGAAATATTATGATGTATGTTTTTTGTAGATGATATAATGTTAGGTTGATAAAATTATGGAGGGTATTATTGCTAAATTAGAATTATAGAGAGTCACACCGGAATTCAAAGAGTTTAGATTGACTAGATCGAAAACTGAGTATATGAGTTGTAGATTTAGTGACAATAATCAGAATGATGAAAAAACGATCAGATTAGATGGACAACATGTACTGAAAAGGGAACGATTTAAATATTTTGGTTCGATTATTCAAAATAATGACAATATAGATAGCGATGTGAATCATAAGATTCAAACGGATTGGATGAAATTGAGAAGGGTGTTCGGAGTTCTTTGTGATCGCACGACGTCACTGCATTTGAAGGAAAAATTTTATAGAATCACGATAAAATCTATACTATTGTATGGTACTGAGTACTAAATTATTAAACAATAATAAGAATAAAAAATGGTTGTAATAGAAATGATAATATTTAGGTGGATGTGTAGCAAAACTAAAAAAGATAGAATTAAAAATGAAGAGATTCATAACAAATTGGGAGTTAGTTCGATTGTGGAGAAGATGCTGGAGTGTCATCTTAGGTGGTTTGGACATGTGTAAAGAAAACCCAAAAATGTATCGGTTAGGAGAATTGTGAATTTAAATATAGAAAATTTAGTAAAATATAAAGATAGATTATTAAAAATTCGGATGCAACTTATCCGTAAAGACATGATAGTTAAGCATTTAGATAAAAAGATGGTTTTGGATAAAAATGAATAACATTGAAAAATCTGCAAAAATTAAATCAACATATTTTATATATATATATTTTAAATCATCTCCATATTTGCCTATCAAATCGTCAACTTCAATTGTTGGAATTAAGAATCAGATTGTTATTGTTTTTTTCAAGAATACATTACAAAGGGAGGATTGTCTCTTGAGAGAAACTTACAAGAGTGCAGACAGTTTAGACAAAGAAAGAAGAGATTGTTTCTCCACACACTAAACATTTGATGGGTGAGACATTTATATTGGAATGAGACTCAACTAGCCAATAGACTCATAAATTAGCCGATAGACACAAAACTAGCCAGTAATGACAAACCAAAAACTGGTCGTTATAAATTTTGTCCAAAATACCCTTGGCCATTTGGGCTGACTTCTTGGGCTTTTTTAAGCTTCTTTGGGCCTCCATTTTGGATCTTTTTGGACTCATTTTGTTGATCTTTAATTCCTCTTACCATCCCAAGGAAAAGGCCTTTTCTTGTTGCATGAATTAGCCCACCAAAGTGAGCTAGAATCTGGACAGCCTGGATACATTTTTTGGATAGTATTTTGCCTAGTTTTGAGCCGTATTGTTCAGACGGTTTAGACAATGACTTAGCTTCATTTTGAGGTCTTGAAGACTTGGTTTTGAGTTTTGAATGGTTGATTGTCTTATTCTTCAACACTCCCCTTTAAGTTTGGTGAATAGATGTCTATGGAGTCTAACTTGACAATGATGACTTGAAGATGATTAGCAGTCGTCCCTTTGGTGAAGATATCCGCAAGCTGCTCCTGACCCCTTATGTGAGGGATGATGTTAGTTTTGTCTTCTACCTTTTGCCGCATGAAATGGCAATCAACCTCAATGTGCTTAGTTCTCTAATGGAAAATTGGATTGAAATCAATGTGGATTGCGAACTGATCATCACAATGAAGATTGATCGGTTGAGTAATTGGAAATCCGAATTCTTGTACTAGACCCTTCAACCAAACAATTTCACTAGTTGCTACAACCATGGGTCTGTACTTTGCTTCTACGCTAGATCTTGACACCACAGATTGTTTTTTGCTCTTCCAAGAGACAAGATTTTCTCCTATGAACATGCAATAGCCTATTATGGATTTCCTATCCTTTGAATCTCTTGCCCAATTTGCATCACAAAATCCCTCAATTTCTGTGCTCCTATTCTTCATCCATGAGCCTCTTCTTGGAGTCCCCTTTAGGTATCTCAAAATTCTTTAGCTACTCTCCAATCTCCTTTTGTAGGGGCATGCATGTGCTGGCTTATTTGGCTCACTGCATATGAGATGTCCAGCCTAGTAATGGTGAGTAAAATGAGTCTCCCAACTAATCTCTGATATCTTTGCACATCTGTGAAGGGCTGATCATCATCTTTTCCCTTGTCTCCACATGAAACAGGACTGATAGCTAGTTTTGCTCTTATTTTTCCCGTTTCCTGCAAAAGATCAAGCGTGTATACCTCTTCCTCTAGCTCTCCTTGAATATATATGTTTTTCACATCCATTTGATACATTGTCCACCCTTGATTTGTTGCAATGGACATGAGAACTCGGATTGTGTTCATTTTAGCTACCGGTGCAAAAGTCTCATTGAAGTCTTATCCATATATTTGTGTGAAGCCTTTTGCAACCAATTGTGTCTTGTATCACTCAATTGACCCATCACTTTTGTGCTTCACTTTGTACACCTATTTGCAGCCTACTGCTCTTTTTCCTTTTGGAGGTATGGTGATCTCCCACGTCCCATTTTTTGCCGATGCATCCAACTCTTCTTTTATTACCTTTCTCCATTTCGGAAGTTCATTGGCCTCATTAAATGACCTAGGTTCTTGCACTTTATCAATACCACCCAAGACGATTTGGTGACCAAGAGTTGTGTTAGCAATACTATAGTATTTTGACAATGGGATTTTGCGTTTCATCCACTCAGAAGGAGGAAGTCTAAGCCTTGATGATCTCCTAAGTGGAGGAGGTAGAGGTGAATGATCACTCGTTTCCTGTTCTTGAACCAAAGAAGATGGTTCATGTTCATCCCCTTGCTCTCGTACCTCCTCTATTTCTGGCTATGTTGTGCCCTCTTCACCTTCTTGTTGCATCTTTTCTCCTTGTTCTAGGGTGTGATCAAAAGTACTTGTGGGCTTAGGTATTGAGAGGAAATGTGTAGATCTTCTCATCTAGATTCCAATTCCTTCTCTTTGTCTTGTCCTATAAAATAGAATTGATTTTCAACAAATGTCACATCTTTTGATGTGTATAGTTTGTTAGTTTTCGCATCAAGATATATATAACTCTTCTGGTAATGTGCATATCCTAGAAAGACACACCGCTTGCCCTTTTTGTCTAATTTATCTCTAAATTGTCTTGGGGTGTGAATATAGCAAACACACCTAAACACTCTCAAGTGACTTATTTATGGTTTTGTTTTAGTGAGAGCTTCCAAGGAGGATTTCCTTTGAAGAACTCCGGTAGGCAAACGGTTGATCAAGTGAGCTGCAGTCCTAATAGCATCACTCCAAAAAGTCTTTGGTGTTTTAGCATGAAACATTATGATCCTAGCGATTTCTAAGAGGTGTCGATTTTTTCTTTCGCCTACTCCATTTTATTGTGGGGTATAAGGATATGTTGTTTGGTGGACTATCCCTTTCTCCTGTAAGAATGTAGTAAAGTCTTTGCTCATATACTCTCCTCCATTATTTGTCCTAAGCACCTTTAGATTAGCATTGTATTGCTTAGTGACATATGCTAGAAAAGTCTTAAATGCTTCAAATGCTTGTGCCTTAGTGGTAAGCATAAAGACCTAAATGTATCGAGTTTTGCGATTCATAAATGTTATGAAATATTTGAATCCTCTTCTAGATACTATAGGCGAGGTCCAAATATTTGAGTGCACAATGTTAAAAAGCATTTTTATACAATGTTTTTGAAATTGGATAATACACTCGGTTTTCTTTCCAAAAATACAAACTTCACAATCCTTATCTTTGCATTTTTTTTTTGTTGGAAATAGGTTTTGCAAAGGTTGCTTACATGGATGACCTAATCTAGCATGTCATAAAACATAATCTCCTACTTGACACATTGTAAGAGCATGGTTGTCTTCATCTATGTAATATAGATTGTTTCTTTTAGATCCCCTACCAATGATTTGGTTTAATTTGAGATCCTGAAAAATAACAGTGTTAGGATCAAATACAATCTTGCAATCTTGGTCTTTGGTTACTTGGCTAATGGACATAAGGTTAGATGAGAACTCGGAAACATATAAAGCCTTTGCCTTTTTGCCAAAAATTTTTTCTTCCCCAAGTTCTTTAGCATCTAGATTATGTCCATTGGCTACTTTGATCATCCTATGGTTAGGGAGGGGTTTTAAATTTTGAAATTTGCTTTTGTCCCTAATCATATGGTGATCGCATCCTGAGTCTAATAACCAATCTTGATCTTTAGACGTAGAGTTAGAGCAAGTTCCAGAATTGAGTCTGGGATTAAGTTCTTGTTTGAGCAACACCCTTGTCACCACTTTTTTAATGGTTGACTCAAGTGATGTAGCTTGGACGGTGTTGGAATTGCTGGAGTTGTTGGAGCTTCCTTGACACCTCTTTGGTGACAAAATAAAAGAGAGTTTCTGATAATCAGATCGCTTAGTCCTATTACCTATTACAAGAAAAACTATAGTATTAATTACAGTAAGAATATTTACAACAATAATGAAAATATTTGGAGAGTTAATCAAGAGATATACAATTATAACAAAACTAAATAAAGAAAGAAGAATATATTGACATCCCCCCTCAAATTGATGCGGGTAAGTCGAGCAGCATCAATTTGCTACTGAGAAACTTGTGTCGCTAGCGTGTCAAAACTTTCGTAAAGACATCAGCGATTTGAAGATCAATAGTAAGAGGAGGAAGAGTGATAACACCTCGAATGAAGACCTCCCTAATGTAATGATAGTCCACCTGTATGTGCTTTGTGCATTCATGATATACTGGATTCGCAGCTATTTGAATAGCACTAGTATTATCACCATGAAGTGGAGTCGGATCAGTTGGAGGAAATCCAAGTTCGGAAAGAAGACCATGTAACCACACAATTTCAGAACAAGCTGCAGATATGGCTCTATACTCAGCCTCCGTGGAAGATTTAGAGACAAAATCCTGCTTCTTACACTTCCAAGAAATTAAGACATCGCCAAGAAAGATGCACCACCCTGTTGTAGACTTCCTAGTATCTGTGCAACCATCCCAATCTGCATCACTATATGCAGTTAAATGAAGAGCAGATTTTGTAGGAAAAAACAACCCACGAGTAGGTGACCCAATTAAATATCGAATAATGCGACGAACTGCAACAAGATGAAGATGTCGAGGTGATTGCATAAATTTGCTGACTATGTGGACAGCATATGAGATATCGGGCCTTGTAATTGTTAGGTAGATAAGACTACCAACAAGTTGTCTATATAAAAAAGGATCAGGCAAAAGCTTGTCTTCATCTTTTTGGTATTTCACATTCACCTCCATTGGCGTATCAACTGCAGTAGCATCCTTTAAACCAGCTAATTCAATGAGATCTTGGATATATTTATGTTGATTTAAGAACAAACCATGATCTCAAGAGTGAACTTCCAGCCCCAAAAAATATGTGAGGTGCCCAAGATCTTTCATTTTAAATGTACTATGCAACATATTTTGAAGTTTTGTGATCAGCCGATTGTTATCACTGGTGATGATAATATCATCAACATAGACTAAGAGAGACCATACCAATGGCTGTCTTGTGAAAGAAGAGTGATGAATCCTATTGACTTTGTGTGAAAGAGGTGAAAATAGTGTTGCGAAACTTCTCAAACCAGGCCCTAGGTGCCTGCTTCAACCCATACAAAGAGCTTCTTAGCTTGCAAACTTCATGAGAAGCCGTCATTGACATACCGAGTGGAAGTTTCATGTAAATCTCTTCGTTAAGGTCCCCATTCAAGAAGGCATTTTTTACACCCATCTGATGTAAAGGTCAAGATTTAGAAGATGCAATGGCAAGAATGGTTTTCACCGTGATCATCTTAGCAACTGGTGCGAATGCTTCTTCATAGTTGAGGCCATATTCTTGTTTATTGCCAAGAGCAACCAATCGAGCTTTGTATCTGTCCAAAGAGCCATCAGACTTGAGTTTCACAGTATAGACCCACTTACTACCAATGGGTTTAACATTTGGAGGACAAGAAACAATGTCCCAGGTATGGTTTTCCTCAAGTGCTTGGAGTTCTGCTTCCATTGCTTGTTGCCAACAATTATGTTCCATAACCTGTTTATAACAAGTGAGAATGGAAATAGAAGACAAAGTAGTAGACATGGCCTAAGGGTTTGAAAACCCATACCTTTCAGGAGGTTTGTGAGGTCTAGAGCTTCTTCGAAGAGGAGGTGGATCATTGGGAATGGGTAGAATAGAATAAGATGCCGTAGAAAGATGTGGAGGGACCTCAGTGAGACTTGTAGGAGAATCAGATGTAGGAGTGCGTCGACGATAAACATAACCAGGTTTAAACCTTTACTGATGTTGGCGACTTAAGAAAATGTGGTAAAGCATATAGAGAAGGGAATTCTGAAGTTTGTTGTGTGCTAAAGAAGGGCTGATTTAAAAAAAAAATGACATTCCTAGAGACACGAGTTCGATGGGCATGAGGATCATAGCAAACAAATCCTTTTTGGGTTCCAGTATATCCTAAAAAGGCACACTTGACAGATTGGGTACTAAGTTTATTTCTTTCATGTGCAGGAAGGTGAACAAAACAAACATATCCAAAAATATGAAGATTGGAATAATTTGGTGCATGCCCAAACAAACGAAAGTAGGAAGAATCATTGTTTAAGTTGGGAGATGGTAATCTATTAATCAAATAAACAGCAGTAGACAAAACTTCACACCAAAAATGAGAAGGAACACAAGACTCAATTAGAAGAGTTCGAACAAGATCGAGAAGATGACGATTCTTTCTTTCAGCCACACCGTTTTGTTGTGGAGTGAAAGGACAAGAACGTTATGATTTGATCCCATGATTTTGAAGAAAAAATTGAAATTCATTTGACATATATTCACCACCCGAATCAAATTGTAAGATTTTAATTTTGATAAAAAATTGTGTTTCAACTAAAGCAAGAAAGACTTTAAACACAGAGAAAACCTCACTTTTAGACCGAATGAAATATACCCAAGTGAAGCGAGTGAAATCATCGATAAATGTAACAAAGTATTTGTAATACTCATGAGAAATTACAGGTGCAATATCTCATACATCAGTATGTACAAGTTCAAAAGGTTTGGTGGTGCGGGTTTTATACAATGGAAAAGGAAGCGTTTTGCTTTTACCAAGTTTGCAAGATGCCCTGTCAACAATGTCATTACGAGAAGAAGTCAAATTTTTATTTCCAAGTAAACCAGATTTAAGCAACAGTCGAAGAACATGAGGATTAGGATGTCCTAAACGCGTATGCCACACCTGATTATCACATTGAACAGCATTACAAGCAACATAATTTGACACCGGAGAGGGAGATAAAAATAAAGGAAAAAGACGTCCCACTTTAGGTCTCTTCGTGATCATCTTCCCGGACACTTGATTCTGCACAAGACAACCAGAATTTGAGAATTGAACACTACAATTGTTGTCAACTAATTGACTAATAGATATAAGATTAGTGGACAGTTTAGGAGACACAAAAACAGTATTTAAAGAGACTAAAATATCATCAGCAGCTGTGATAGGTAAGGAATTACCATCGGCAATATGAATCTGAAGATTGTCTTTGTATTTCTTAACATTATTTAATGGTAAGGCAGTGTTGGCCATGTGATCGGAAGCACCAGAATCAAAATACCAAAACTTAGGATTAGAATTTTTGTTACCTGAAAAGCCGAAAGCAGAAAGGGCAGAAACGATTATTTGTTGGACCATTTCTGGAGTAATAGAAGATTGACCAGGACTAGGGGCATTTGAGGAACCAGCCGAGACATTGTAGGCAGTTTCAGATTTCTTTAGAGCCCGAATGGAACAATCTTTGATGATATGCCCCGTTTTCTTGCAATAATTGTAAAATTTTTTAGCACAATTAGTGGCAATGTGCCCAAATCCTTTGCAACTATAGCACTGGACATTAGTTGTATCTCTGCCTTCTTTAGATCTCCCTTGAACAGCGTAGGCAACAGGATTTAGAGCAGAATTTTGAGTTTTTTGCTCCAAGACAGCTTATGTAATTAGTCGTTGTTCTGCCTTAAGAAGCTCTCCTACACAAATATCCAATAAAGAAACCGGTTCTCTGTTCATCAAGTTGGATCTAATTGGTTCGAACTCCCCCCTTAACTTCATTAAAAACCGGTCATGCTTGCTAGTCTCATGCACTCGTTGGATAGCAATGAGTCCTTCGGGAGGTACACTTGCATACACAATATCAGTATACTCAGCCCAAAGATTACCAAAGGAAGAATAAAACTCTTGGATTGACATACTCCCCTGAATGAGTTGACCCAACTCGAGTTCCAATTGAAACCTTCGTGCTGCATTGCTTTGATTGTAAATTTTCTTCAAGTAATCCCACATTTCTCTAGAGGTCTTATAAGGCTTGAGATTGAGAAGTATGGAGGGTTCCACACTTCCAAGGATCCAAGACATAATCTGAGCATCCTTCACCTCCCATTTCACATATTTCTCTTTCTCCTCGCTGTTTGGGACAGGATGTGTCCCATCAATATGACCCCATAATTCCTTTCTCTTGACAAAGATCTGAAATTGGAATGCCCAAGCAGAATAGTTTCTGCCATTAAATCGAACAAGAAAGTGTTCAAATCGTTCCAAAGACATGATCTAACTAGAAACAAGAATAATCAGATCTCTTAGTCCTAGACCTATTACAAGAAAAATTATAGCATTAATTACAACAAGAATATTTACAACAATAATGAAAATATTTAGAGAGCTAATCAAGAGATATACAACTATAACAAAACTAAATAAGGAAAGAAGAATATATTGACATTTGGCCTCAAGTGTGGGTGCAAAAACCAACACTTTTCTTTGGTGTGTCCATATTTTTTGCAATGTGAACAAACTGATTTCTTGGCTGGGGACATAAAATTGGCCTTTTGTTCTCCTCCAGCAGCTTCAAAACCATGAACTTGGAGATGGGATTGAGCAGCCTTCTCGATTCTTTTGCTTGCATCAGCTTATTGGATCATATATTGCACCTCTTGGAATGAAGGGAATTCCTTCATTCTTAGGATTTCTTGTCGTACATTGGAATATTGTTATCCAAGCGAGATGAGCAAGCTGAACGTCATGTCTTCATCCTCCCTTTGTTGAGGGATTTTTGGTTCAGTAGTTGCTGTTCTTGGGGTGCAGAGCTCATTCCATAAATCTACATGCTCACCAAATAGTTGGGTGAGTGTCTTTCCCTCCTTCTTGAGACTGCCTATTAGCCATTTGATTTCATATATTCTCCCCAAGTTGGATTTTTGCCCATAGAGACTATATATTTGGTCCCATAGAACTTTAGCCGTTGGAGCACTAGTGACCAACACGCAATGAGTGTGGTCCATTGAGTTGGACGGCAGCACGAACACCTGGTCGTCCTTCTTTTGCCACTCTTTGTACTTGGAGTTAGACTCCTCCATAGGCTCCTCCGTGATGTGCTCTAAGAGGTCTCTTAGATTGAGAGACCTTTTTACTCCTTGTGCCCATTGATAGTAGTTGGTTGAGTTTAGGAGTATGGAGGAGAAAGGGTGAGTTTGAAAGGAATCATGTGAAGAGGTTAGAATTGGGACCTGCTTTGATATCATGTTATAATAATGATATCAAGAACACAAGTGTTTGAATAAAAATGATTGAGAGTTTTTGTATTGTATTTCAAGAATGCATTATAAAGGGAGGATTGTCCCTTGAGAGAAAATTACAAAAGTGCATAGAGTTTAGACAAAGGAAGAAGAGATTGTTCCTCCATATACCAAACATTTGATAGGTGAGACATTTATATAGGAATGAGGCTCAACTAGATAGTAGACTCATAAACTAACCGGTAGACACAAAACTAGTTGGTAGGCACTGATGTGAACCTGTTGGGTATAGAAACCCTAAAACCCACGAACAAGTTAATTTAGCCCAAAAATCATCCCAACAAATTATTTGAACCGGTGGAATTAAAGACCTCAACCCTTGCCCTAAAGGAGGAAGAACCTAAGATATATGACCTTAGACCCGTCTCTCACTAGATCAAAAACTTTGGTATAAAGATGGAATGAATGACGCCACAATTTAGATGGTTCGAATCCTAGATTGATAAGTCAAAGAACTAAACAAGACTCTTATGTTGAATAAGTTCAAAGTTCTCAAAAGAATAAAACTTGTGTGAAGAATCTTCACAATTTTATTAATTCTCTCCAAAGTATTCATTTTACACAATGTATAATGGCCTATTTATAGCCTAAATGTAAAGACTTGATTGGCAACTAAAAATTTAGTAACTCCCTAAATAATAAAGAATTAGGAAACTAAAACATAAATTACAAAAAAAAAAAAAAATTAGAAAACTAACTAAACCAAACTATTTTGATCAAGTCTTGCTGCTATTTTTCTTTATTTTCGTCCTTCCTTTGTCTTGGATAGTTTTGAGCCTTTTATTCTTCCAACTGGGCTTGTATGAGCATAATTAAGGCCCCTTTTGGTTCTTCATTCATTTAGGCTTCAATTTCTTATTGTAAAACCCTCTGAATTAAGTTATTCAATACTTTTTTAAATCTTTTAACTCGAACTTTTGTAACTGGCCCAACTGGAACTTGAGTTGAATCTTGTAAATTTCTTGCAGTCTTGATGATCACATCATTCCCCCCTTCTTGACAACAATTTGTCCCCAAATCGTCACCTGTGTTAAAATGCATCCGCAACCGCATTTTGCTTGGGAAAAGTCTCAATGAATTCAATCCATCAAACTTGTCTCTGACCATCTTAATGAATTAACAACTCTTTGAAATTAACTCAAAAAATAATTGTTTTGTGAAATTCAAAAAAAGGAATAACAAGAAAAATAAAGAAGGAAAATAAGTGAGAAATAAGGAAAGTCACAAATTTGAAAAAATTCTAAATTAAGAAAGAAATAAATATGGAATGAATTAAATAAGAAAGGTGAATAAAGGAAGAAAATAAAGAAGGGGAACAAATAAGGAAAAAAGAAGAAATAAAGAAGAAACAATAAAAGAAAAGAAAAAAAAATTGGAAGCTGCTTTTGTTTTATGAAAAATTATAGACAAATATGAACAATTATAGACAAGTATGAACAACTCGAAGGGTAATCCGAAATTGCTCTGATACCAACTGATGTGAACCCGTTGGGTATAGAAACCCTAGAACCCATGAACAAGTTAATTTAACCCAAAAAATCGTCCCAACGAATTATTTGAACCGGTGGAATTAAAGACCTTAACCCTTAACCTAAAGGAGGAAGAACCTAAGATATATGATCTTAGACCCGTCTCTCACTAGATCAAGAACCTTGGTATAAAGATGGAATGAATGACGCCACAATCTAGATGGTTCGAATCCTAGATTGATAAGTCAAAGAACTAAACAAAACTCCTATCTTGAATAAGTTCAAAGTTCTCAAAAGAACAAAACCTGTGTGAAGAATCCTCACAATTTTATTAATTTTCTCCAAAGTATTCATTTTACACAATATATAATGGCTTATTTATAGCCTAAATGTAAAGACTTAATTGGCAACTAAAAATTTAGTAACTCCCTAAATAATAAAGAATTAGAAAACTAAAACATAAATTACAAAAAAAAAAAAAATTAGAAAACTAACTAAACCAAACTATTTTGACCAAGTCTTGCTGCTATTTTTCTTTATTTTCGTCCTCCCTTTGTCTTGGGTAGCTTTGAGCCTTTTATTCTTCCAACTGGATTTGTATGAGCATAATTAAGGCCCCTTTTGGTTCTTCATTCATTTGGGATTCAATTTCTTATTGTAAAACTTTCTGAATTAAGTTATTCGGTACTTTTTTGAACCTTTTAACTCGAACTTTTGTAAACGACCTAACTGGAACTTGAATTGAATTTTGTAAATTTATTGCAGTCTTGATGATCACATCAGGCACAAACCAAATACTAGCTGTTATAATTCTGCCCAAAATGCCCTTGGCTGTTTGGGCTGACTTCTTGGGCTTTTCTAAGCTTCTTTGGGCTTCCATTTTGGACCCTTTTGGACTCATTTTGTTGATCTTTAATTCGTCTGACCATCATGAGGAAAGGCCTTTTCTTGCTGCATGAATTAGCCCACCAAAGTGGGCTAGAATCTGGACAGCCTGGATACATTTTCTGGACAGCATTCTACCTAGTTTTCGGCCGTATTGTTCAGATGGTTTAGACCATGACTTGGCTTCATTTTTAGGTCTTGAGGACTTGGTTTTGAGTCTCGAATGGTTGATTGCCTTGTTCTTCAACACACAGAACATATATGGAGCATATATCACACGATGTCCCACCCGCACGATACATATACATAATTACTGAATAAAACATAATAACATGATAGGCATATAGAAAACAAATTACATGTAAGTCAAAGTAGGCCACTCTTAGGTGAAAGAGTTATGGAATTGGGTTTTAGGTTTTCTTGGATGTTCGGGTGGTGGCTAGGCATGCTGAAGATGAAATCTAGACTTGGTTGTATTTTTCCATGCATAAGGCGAAGAGATGGCTTTTAACAATGGTTATTTTGGTTTTTTGTTGGATTGTGTGGCGTGAACATAATACTAGAGCTTTTGGGGGTAGAGAGAGCTCTATAGACTCTTTACTGAATAAAACATAATAACACGATAGGTATATAGAAAACAAATTATGTAAGTCAAAGTAGGCCACTCTCAGGTGAGAGAGTTACGGAATTCGGTTTTAGGTTTTCTTGGATGTTCATGGGTGGTGGCTAGGCATGCTGAAGATGAAATCTAGACTTGGTTGTATTTTTCCATGCATAAGGCGAAGAGATGGCTTTTAGCAATGGTTGTTTTGGTTATTTTTTGGATTTTGTGGCATGAACATAATACTAGAGCTTTTGGGGGTAGAGAGACCTCTATAGACTCTTTGAAAGCTAAGTAGTTATATATTTTTACTCTTTGGGCTATTTGTGAGACTCAAGATGTAGACGTAGCCCTTTCATCTTACTTCGGATTGCTAGCTTTATAGCTTGTTGATTTGGCATCCCCTTAATGCCTCTATAAAGTTTTTATTCATGAAAAAAAAAAAGTAGGCCATATGCATGCACATCCCTTACCTAGTAGGGAAGAGGATTAAACACAACAAATCTACATTATGCAGTATAGATTACTCTAACATCATCACATAGCATACACTATCAGCAAACCCAACCCGGATATCGAACATGACAGCTAGGTTCAGTCTCATGTGGGCCCCACAGAGACCACTAGGGCTAAATGGGCCAAACAGAGTCAAACTAAGTGAGACTAGGTCAAACTAACCAACTCGGGTTGTGATAGGTCAACCTGTGAGAAATTTGGTTCAACCAAGCGAAACTAGGTTAAACTAGGCCGAATCAAGCTACCTAGGGTCTAAGAATCACAAACTAGGATCTCTCAAAAACATGCCACCATTGAGACTATGATGGTCCCATCATAGTTATGATAAGAGGCAAACAGGCATAGGGACACCATCGTCAATACGACAGCCCCATCGTAGTTATGATACAATAGACAAGATATTGAGACTAATATCATAAATACGATGAGGCTATCATAGTCCCGATAAGCTCAGTCAGCGTTGTGTGACTTTTACTGTGACTATGATAGGGCTATTGTAGTTTTGATATGACTAGACTGCAACCTAAAATCGAAACCCTAATCTCTCAAACACCTCTAAACCTTCAAGATCTCTATTCAAAGGCCAAATTAAGCCCAAAAGGTTACAAGAGGCAAGGCATGCATGATCTAAAAGTGTGACAAGGCATGTGACACAAAAGATATGCTTGATTCCACCAAAGAATAAAGAAAACAGAAGAAGAAATACCTATGGCCAAATCCTTGAGCAAGGATCTTGGATTGTTGAAGCAAACCCTAGATCTAATCCAAGGGCACAACAACCAAGAAACACATCGTCCTATATCTGAACAAGTGATGATCTAAAGCAAGGAGAGAAAAGGAGAGAGAAAACAATGAACTTTCCACAATTGAATTTGCAGAAGAGGGAAAGAAGTGAAGGTAGAGGGCCGTGGTGGCTAGGGTTTTGGTAAGGGGGGAGAGAGAGAGATTAATGTAGAAGTAGGGAAAAGGGGTTATTTGGTTACACAGTGATTAATTGCGAAAGGGCCCCATATGGGGGTACTTTATGTAATTAACTGGAACTTTGGTTTTCTCCTATCCTATTAGACACATCAAATCTTTACATTTAGGTCCTTCCAACCTAAAAAGGGTTTGCGAAGGAGTCCCTAAAGAGAAACTTCAATCCACTAAATGAGGGTTAACACACAACACGACATAAAGAACACTAAAAAGATAAAATCACAGCTCATCTTAGAGTGTAGGGAGTATAATTAATCCTGGACATTCCAGTCTGACTGGTCAACCAGGCATTAGTTCAGTCTGGTTTTGCTGGACTTGAATAGCATGCCACTTAGTCAAACCTCTTGTCTTTTTATTATGAAAACTGTTCAAAATGGGTGCTTTTAAACAGTCTGACCTGGTCTGCAGCACCTTCCATCTTTGGTGTTGTTTGCTAGGCTGTCGGTGCTCAGAGAAAGGCGAAGACAAAATGAAAATTTTCAAGAGCTTTTATCTATTCTACAGGAAGGAGATTGACCAGGGAGAGAGAAGGTTGTCATCACATTTAGGGAGATTTTTCATCTCAAAAAAGAATACTTTCTAAGGGGAACAAATAGTAAGAAGAGACTATCTTGGTCAGCCCACCCTCTCCCTACCCCCGCACTAAGCCAGGGAGCACTTGGTGCACCGGGTGAGCCCTTTAGACTATCTTGGTCGGGTGTAAGCTAGTGAGAGAGAAATTTTCCTGTGGAGATTCCATAGTGTTCAACTAGTATCAGAAATACAACAATGAAAATATTGTATTTAGTAAATTTCAATCTATTGATATTACTTATTTCTTAAATTCTAATGTACTTGAAAGTGAACTTACATGTAGATTATATTAGTTCTGCATATTCTATCCTTTTACACTATATTTATGTGATTATTTTACTTATGTCTCTATTTTAATCAATATTTATGGATCCAATGTTTAGAACTATGCCCTGTTGATTGATCTAGTGACATAGTGACCAAGAGTTTATGCTGAGAGAATGTTTGGGCATGGTTCAATATTATCGGTATGAGGTGTTGGACAAGAAGAGAATCTCCTTGCTCTTTCCCCCCCCCCTGGGGCTTTTTTTGGTTTTTGGTTGGGCGGTGGGGAAGCAGTGGAGTGAAATACAAGAATCTCCAGGGGGAATAGAAAAGCTCTCTTTTGTGGACATGTTTCTCCGAGCTCTTTGATTTGTCATTAGCAGAGTATTTTTCCTCATTATGCAGATGTGGGCAATTTTCTAGATTTTCTCATAGAAGCATTTAGGTTGTGTGGGTGTACTAGGTGTACCTTTTTCAATTGTTCCTAAAAGGATGTGTTTAATCACAGTACATGGATCAACTGGTATCCAGCTTCAGACTCAATAAATCACTGTTCATGCTTAAGTCTTTGGTAAAACTAGGAATGCTATCACTCTTGTATTTTATGTTAATGGTGTTTGATCCATCAACTTACAGTCATCTGATGCCGTATTGTTCTAAGTTTTCTTTGTAATTGCACTTCTAATGGCAAATGCATGCTAGAAAAGAGAGATTAACGGAGAGGCTAACTTCTTGTATCATTAGATCTCATTTCAGCAAAATTGCCATTGAGGGGCGTCTGATCATAGTCTGTTCATTCTGTCCTCCACAGAGAATAAGGATTCATCTTATTCTGTTTTTCCATGCGTTAATAAGAACAAAAAGATATATTTTGGTGAAAATAGGCAGGCCGGTTAGTAACATTTTGCTATGCAGAGAATAAATCGTAATCTGCTTTAGCAACTAAGATCTTAAAGCATTATAATTAAACACTCTCGATATCATGTGTTGAAATCTTGTGATTCGAGGATCTGAAAATTCCCTGATCAATTCAAAACATTTATACCAAAACCACAATGTGGTAGCACACTGATCAAATCAGAAGTCAGTAGTGGAATATCTCTTGTTGCGTAGAATTTCTAATTCCATTGTGGTATGTGGAAGTTTTATTTAAAATGAAAGAGTCACTCTATGAGGCAACTAACAAAGACAAAGACTGTGGTAAGACTAAACATAAACAGCACTAGCTTAGCGGTGACTTTGAAGTTGTCCGACATGTTGTGGCCTTTTGAGTGGCTTGAGAATCTATGCAAAGAGGAGAGAGCATATGATGCTTCCTCTTGCCATTTTTGGTCGCTGTGGAGGGATTGCAATAGGAAGATCTTTTTGGGGCATTGAAAGCCCTTGGACTGTGTTTGTGGACAGATTTTGAAAAATCTCTTTTTAATTTTTTGAATTTCATATCAAGCCCAGAAGTTGCTTTTCTTCTTCTGTTGTTTTCTGGAAGTACACTCCTTTGACGCATTTTTAGTAGTAAATTTTTTTCCTTCTTCTATCAGAGGGAGAAAAGAAAGCATAAGCTTTCCAATTGTTTCTTTGAATCTTGAAGAAAGCCCTTCTGACAGCTTCTGTAGATCACAAATATGCCCAGATGGTCTTATCCACAACAAAGCAGTAGTAAGAAATTCGTCCCCATAGCTGAGCATTTCTCTCCCGCATATACAACATAACAGTAAACACTTAAGTTTTGGCACAAAAGTCAATTTAAGCTAACTCCCTTCCTTTTCTATATTATAAGAACAAAAGCTCTTCTACTTGTCTCTCTTGTAAGTGCCCAAAAATGATCACAGTAAATCAGGGCTAATAGCCAAAATATTTGTGGATGATTTCTAAGCCCAAAATTCTCTTGACTAGGGCATGCTACCACCAACAAAGAGATCTTCAGTAGAGTATAAGAGAGTTTTGATTTTCAAGCTCATAAATTTTGACCTGGATTACTTCTTACATATTACATTGAGTGCCTTGCTTTTCCAAGTTGACAATACAATAAATCCTGCCTCAAGCAGCCTCCAACTCGAAGGAGAATTTGGGAGGCATTTGTACTTTCCAAATATCCTCTAGAAAGGAGGTTCTACAGCAACAACAGTACATAACACAAACTATATTTCCATATGTTGAAAATTGTCATTTTCTGGGAATCCTCTATCTAGAGGTGTTAAAAGGTTGTGTCATGATGTGTCCCTGTTAACTCTGTGCGGTGCATAAGCACAAAAAGTCAAGTTTGTGTCTTGCCATGCTAGGCTGTGGCATTCTAGACCTATTCCCAAGCATTGCTTATATGCCTAGAACGAATGAACTCATGCTGTGCAGAGGATGTGTTGAGCTAGTGTCATGTCCTAACATATTAGAGACATAAAAATTCATATTCTTAACGGTATAATAGAAGACTATAATTCGTGAAAGGGACATATTCTTCAGTTGTTAAATTATAGCAATATTATATTTTTAAATCCTTTATGTATTATATGAGATAATATATATGTATATATCTTTTCAAATTGTATATAAAACTCGTGAAAATGAAAAGATTACAAACAAAACAGTATTGATGTCAAAGAAACATTACAATATACAATATATGAAAATTAAAGTATTTAAAATTGTTGATAAAATAGAAAGTGTGTCAAAAAGAGAGAGAAGATAATTGTATTTGTGTCGTGCCACGTGCATGTTTCCTGCCAACTAGACAGTCTGGCCCAAGGCATGAGCCCTTCATGCTTGTGCTGTGCTTGACCTGTAAACTCAAGGTCCAAACACGCTGTGTACTCAGGGTGTTCCTAAGCACATCCAGTTACCAATATTCACTTGCCCCGAGTCTAGACATGACCCATCTGGAGTTGGGCTCATGGATGCTTATGCCGGCTTGTTGATACTTCTACTTCTATCCAGTGGAAATATAAGCCTCCTGATGCATGGTTGACCAACTGGACGAATTTCTAAAGAATCTAAGAACAGTTCTTACCCTTTGCATGATTGACAAAGGAGATGTTCTAATTAATCCATTCTTATTGTGAAGGCTATTGTTGAATGTGAGGTTTTACAAGTTGCTTTTAGTAATTGAGAGTTGGAAGGCTTTATATACTCTCTGGCTCCAAATGGAATAAAGTTGGGGAGAACAGTCATGGCTGCGAGTTTTCTTGTGCATTTCAAAATTGGGGATTTGTTTGGTTTGTTTTTCTTTTCTTTTTTTGTATTATTTTTATTGAGGTATTATAGGAGTTTGTTGAAGCTTTTCAATCCATTTGGAAGGGAAAGACCTAAGATGAAACAAAAAGTGTGGGAAGAGAAAAGACGCAATTGCCTTTGTTGGTGGGTTTTGATGTAGAACACATTTGGGTGCGATAATTGTTATTTGATTATCATTATTAGAATTCCCTGAGTATCTACTTTTCATACATAGTTTAGGCTTGGTTTGATTTAGTTTTCATAGCTGTAGAGTTTTCTTATAGTTTTACCATGCAGAGATGATTTATGAATTTAGTCTTTGACATTGTCTCTGTCTCCTTGGTTTCGTTCTAAGTTATTGCTTTTCTAATAATTTTTTCTCATGTCTGTTTCACACCCAATTGCTTTCCTCCCTATCTTCCCCTTCCAACTGGGGTGATTCTTTATCTTCCAATTGGTATCCCTTAAGATTGACAAAGTTCTTACCCTCAGCTATCAAGTTCTGATTCAATGCATTTCTGTATCCATCCTGCTCAGCTGATTAAGATAATAAAAATCAATAAAAATTTTATTACCTTTTACCCCCAAATCTGGTGAAGTGGAGAGATACTGTTTGTTACTTATTAATTTGGATGGTTTCGAACTTAGATAATGACACTAGATTCAAATCCCTTTCAAGTTTTGTAATGAGGGTTGTCTTTGCAATCTTACAACTGAACTTTGTCCAATCAAAAAAGGGTAAAGCACTTTTTAAAGCTAATGGACACTCTTTGAGGTTATGTTGTTATGTAAAGTAGTGATTAACTTAATCAAATCGAGTGCGACAGTGTAAAGAGGTCATGCCTTTAGTAAATGAACTTTTTTATTGGAATTATTTTTCCCTATTTTTCTAAAATGCATTTAATGTTTGTTATGGGAAAAACTCTCCACCTTCAGCTTGAAAACTCATTTGCCTCTGTTTGGATTCATTACGTGTGCTTCCTCCTGAACCAACTAATAAGATTTAAGCTTTTCTAGTTTGATTTGCAGTTCTTGCTCTTTCAGTTTTCTTTATAACTTACGTAATGCCTTCTGCTTCCTTGTGATATGTAGAGGCAATTGTTTTTAAAACAAGTTTATGTAAATGATTCCTGAAGTTTTAAGAATATATGGTATAGATAGTTGTCAGAATAATTGATGCCAGAATTAGTTTAGGTTAATGGGATGATCATGTTGTATTTTGTTTTTAGCTGACGTTTTTATCACTATTGCTCCATGTAGTGACCCTTTTGTTTTTAGGCACTGTATGTCTTGTACATAATGCCTATGTCTTTTTGAGGTTGGGTAATTTTGAGATTTTGTGCCACTCTTTCACTAGTTATGAATCTCCAAAATTTTCTTGCTGTAGGGAATGTACTTGCTAACCAATGTGGCAAGTGGAAATGAATTGCATAAGGAAGCTGTAATGCTCCAACTCCATCGAGAAGCAGGTGACTGTAGCCAAACTGTTGTCAAATTCTTGCAGAGCAATGATAGTAGATTGCGCATAGCTACAGTTTGGGCAGTCATAAATCTCACTTATCCAAACAGTCCTGGTGCATTTGGTCGGGTTGTGAAATTGCGGAGTACTGGGGTATATTCACAACTGAGAAATATGGTCAATGATTCCTGTCTTGATGTCAAGGTTGGTAGCGATAATTATTGTTCCAATTAGTTCTTTGCAGTGGCTCTATGTATCTGTTTGTTAATGTGTTTTCTGGGTGCAGCTTCATGTCAGAACAGCTCTTGGACATTTTATGACTTTTGGGGATGGCTGTACATGATTTTGATCAGAAATTAAAGGAGGCCACAAGAGTGATATTTTTTCTGATTGCTGATTAGGCTTTTCATCTTGTTTGATAAGATAAATATCTTTCAGAATCCCTGCGGTGTGTGGCAGCTCCGCATGCTTTCCTCAAGGCTTCCAATGATTTATTTACTGCCATGGCAGTTAGAGGTTTTGCATGTGCTAAAGAAAAGGGGGAAAATATGTTGTAACACTCTTAAAATAATAAAATTTGCTCTGTACAAGTTGTTCATGAATAACCTTGAAATGTACAGTGGCATAAAAGGAAGAGTTACATGGTAACAATTCCTATCAAGTGAGCACTTAGATGCAAGCTGCAGATAAATATTCATGAATGATTTGCAGATCACATTTTCAGTTTATACATTATGCCTTTTACTTTGTCAAATATCCTTTTGTTCAGTGCCTTTGCCTTTGGGCAAGGAGACTCTGGTCTTTGATGATTTGAATTTTCTATTTGGATGAGATCATTTCTATCTATTTGTTTATTCGAGCATTTTGGTTTATTGTGGTGAAGAGAAGCGGAGTCTTGCCCCGGCCCAACTCTTTTCTCCTGTAGGAATCACAGCCTCAGCAACCGCGAATAATGGCCATCAATCAAGAGGTGGAAATCAGGGTGGTTCTGGTTGGTTTAGCTTCAGCTGTAGTGGTCTACAATTTATTGTTGAATCGAAAGGGCTTTGATTAACTAATGGACAATTGGTCTAGTGGGATATAGTGTTAGATCCTTTAATTAAGTTCCTGATTTCGACTCACGACTTGGATATGGAAAAAAATTACATTGAGAGGATAACTCCCTTAAATAGGTCACTGTAAGTTCCGAATCGAATTAATCGGAGTATAACTTTAGATATCGATCGGTATAGTATCAAAAAAAAGAAAGGGCTTTGATTTCATTTGGCTGGTCTAACATTAGGGAGTTGGGGTATCTGATGGAACCTATGATGGTTTCTGTTGCGAGAAGACCAAAGGTTAAGCAAAGATGAAGGTGATAGGTCTTTCATTTTCTGCAAATAACAAAAGAATCTGGCAAGCTCCAAATGGAGGCTATTATTGCATTTTCCTGTTAGCTTTTCATGGCCTGAATCCTGAATACGATGCTTTCTTTGTGTCTGAATGAGGAAAGGCTGATCAGTAATATATCAGATCAAGCTCCAACCAAAGGCTACCCAGACGACACCATGGAAATAGCTTACCTTCAAGCGCTTCCTGCGGTCTTGGAATTCAGAAATCATTTGGGCTTCTTGCTCCATTTTCTTAAGGCATCAAATGTCTCTCATAGTGTGCAATTCTGGCAGATGGGGATACAGCTCGGGTCTACCATGAAGTCTCACAACCATTTCACTACCCAATTGACCAGAGCTAAAGTACTTGTCTCATGTTTCAACAGTACATTCTCACCATTTCAACCTTGACATTTTGCCCTCGGAAAATCAATTTAGAACATCATAATGAGCCTCGAAAGTATGGCAGTTTAATTGAACACCAGTATACAGTGAGAACAAATTCCAAGACACCAACAGATAGTCTGTCCGATGGGTCAAGGTATTAGATCTCTTAACAAAATCTTGGTTTGAAACTTAAAAGTAGAAAATACTATATTGAGAGGATTGTCTTAATTTGAGTCTGACAATACTTAAACCAGATTAATCGGAACATGATTTCGAACACCGATCGGTTATACCAAAAAAAATAAAAAATTCAAGGCTATTCAGATGGAAATTGCAACTTTATGTACATCATTTGCAATTCAGTATTTGCCGTTTCTTATTAGTTGGTAGAAAATAATATCAATGAGGATATCCAGCTCCAATCTGCCTAAAGGATCTACCAACAGAGGGACAGAAAACATGGCTATACTGTAAACCAAAAAATATGGTAAGACAATTTGCAACAAGTCACCCAATTTTCTCTGTATTTGTGTCATCTGAGGGCCACATTACAGTCTCCATGAGCCGTTCACGCATCAACTCCAAGTTCTCATCAGAGATCTCCTTATATATCTCAGCATGATCACATTTCTACACCACCATAATGGAAAATAAGATTGTCATAAGATGCTTGTTTTTCACAAGAGGCTTACACGTTTAATGAGGAAAGTAGGAACTCAAATACCTTAACCCATTTTCCATAAAGGTGAAGTCGTGTTACCATCACTCTTTCAGCAAGATCATGCTTTTCCTGTCAAAAGAAACATCAATGAGAGTTTGCAAGCATTAAAAATGCTCAAAGCCTGTATAACCAATCCACACTGCGGCATTTTCAAACATTACCTTTCCCAGAATGCGGATGAAACGCTTCCCATCTGCAGGCTTATTATCGGCAACAAAACTGTTGGAAGCAGGAGGGAAACAAGCTAAGAAAAAACATGAACAAAATGGAAACTAACTTTAGAAGCACATATTCTGAAAAAGTGTAATGAGAAATCATGACTTGGGACCAGATGTCAGGAACAACTGCTGCCTAGTATGTATCGGATTACACAAATGTAGCTAACAGCAAAAACCCTTTTTTATGGCCCAACCAATGCTAATAGTGAATTCTAGGTTGAAATCAGGTAAAGGTCCAGTCAGTAGGGAAAACTAGTTGGAACTCAATGTATATGATGGATCTCCTACATGAAACACATCTAGAAATGGGATTTTATCCTCCATTTAAGAGCAGCATTAACAATTCTTTTAACTGGGACTTGATACTGAGGGTTAAATTGAAGAGTAGTCCCCATTAAAAGGTCCACTCAAACATTCAAAATGACTTCAATACATTGTTTTTGGTTCAGTTATTGTAGTAACTTTATAAGGTTCATTATGCTTCAGAATAATAGGGGATAAAGAAGGCACAGAGTCGAGTCTTAAATCAGAAGCAAGTTTTCTACAAGCTACTTGTCAGACTATTGAAAAGGGTCTATCCAAGCTACCTTATGCTTCAGGAGACCCAAAAACAAAATTCATGATTTCAGCAAATATGGCAGTTTAAAAGCAAAGAGAGACAGAGAGAGAGAGAGAGAGAGAGAGAAGGAAATTTTACATAAATTTATCAGCACAACTTTATTTTCATTCACTTACTCATAAAACCATCTGTACTGCGTTGGATTCATCTCATAAAGCTGGTTTAGAACTGTTCTCACAGCTTTATATGTGAAGTAGTTGAGCATTTGCTGCAGGCAGAATTTTTTGGTCAATAACATGAAAAAGAGGTGAAACATTACAAGGAGACTAATTTGAGAACTACAAAGGGACTTAAAGGTCTACTCCTCACAAGTTGCAAACAAAATATACAAGACAGTACATTCACTATAATGTCCACCCACTATATAGAGAATGACTAATTTTTGCCAGAGCTAAAATTGATGAGTGTCTTTGGTAAAAAGTCTTGTTTCTTTCTAATAATAGTAACCACTTCTGATGGAAGGAATTGGACAAGACCTATTCTGCAATGTGATATGGTACTCTAGCCCTTATGGAATGTACATGTATGAGGCTATTCATCCTCCTAAAAGTAGAAACTTGCAGCAAAGGGCAGGAAATCCTGACTGCATTTGGTGCATGTAGCTTAGTGCCAGGGCCATTTATTGTACATAAACTGTTGAAACAAGAGAGATAAGATTGAGACTGCAAGTAAATTGAAGAATAGCAGCTATGTCCAATCTCTTTGACCAACGGGGTTAGAGATTATCGTATTATAGTTGAATGGACGCAAAATCAAAAAAAATTTGGTTGCATCGTGGAAAGTCTCCCCAGAAAATCTGGTCCAATTCAATCCTACAACAAGAAGAAAACTTCGCATATAGTGCTAGAAACACAACATTGATCGAATAAGGAATTGCATTTGCCAAGGCTACAGCATTATTTCTCAGGCCCAGAGTTAAACACCCAAATCCAGCACATTAGAAAATGTAACAATGTCATCACCTTGGTACTATGACCAGAACCAAACTGTTTTGAGTATGAAGAAATTTGACAAGACTGATGCGCACAAGCAAAAATGCAAGCAATACAAGTTCAGGTACATACCCCAACGTTGGACTCACTCCCCTATGGTTCAAAATTTGGAAAAATGGCCCCAAGAGGTTACCTTCCCCTTTCGTCCATTTCTGCTACCAAAAGTCACGTGCCACAAGTGATTGTTTAAAATTTAATCACACCCTTGTGGTTCAAAGATTTGTCAAAGTGCTCCCCCTCACCCCAAAGCTTGTCTCAATAACTCTGCTCGTTGCTCATGAATTTTGACAACAGAATTGAATCTTTTTTATTTTGGAGGGGGGGAATTTGACAAATTTAGAGGAAAGTGAATCTGGTCATACCATAGGCAGGACAAACTGATTTTTTGCCTTCACATTATATTGCTTAAACCTCCACTTATAGGCTAAATAAGACAACAAATTAGAAAACTCACAATAAATGAATAGAGTCAAAGAAAGATCCTAATTATTCAAAAGTTTGGTCAAACTATCAATCAAATCAAAAAATCAAATCCTATTGACGTTAACCACATCATACTTTTAATAATCTGAAACATCATGGTTACCTTAACATTGTTATCATCCTCAAGCATATCTATTAGCATCTATGTATGTCGTAAGCTTAACATGTAATCAGTCAATCTCATATCTTTAAGATGGGTAATATGTTATCCCACTTGGAGAAAGGGTGACATATTAGCCGCTTCCACCCCCACACACCTACAAATGTCTACATATCTTACACTCAATACATCTATTATCCATGCACCAAACACCACCAAGCCATGTCATCTTCAAAATAGTCTTCTATGAGGTTTTACATATTTATAGTTTGGTTGGGATGTTTATGCGATGCCACAAGGTCATCACTCCCGCCCCCCCCCAAAAAAAAAACCGCAGAAAAGGAAAAATAAAAGTTTTCAAATTTCTAAAAAAATCCTTTGTAATATTCATTATCTTCCATTTATATTATTAACAATTATGACTTCCTCCCTGTCCCTCCCATCAAGATTATAGTCTCTTCAGGCTTCACATATTGGTCCAACCAAAGTCACTCCCTGAATCTGTCACTGGACATCTCACTCCTCGAGTATACTTAGGTGGCTGAAGCACCTTTATCTATAGAGTTTGTGCAAGTGAACCTTCATTCAGAAGAGAATTCATCTCTAGGCATGCCTGCAAATTGCTAACCTTTCCAGGTTGAAAGAATGTTTTTTCACTCTCTCTTTTGCTTACTTTCGTTTGATTGCACAAGACAATTTCCCCCAAAACACATAAAATATGATGCATTAAGGAACCAACTTCAATTTATATTCTAATGATTGTTGCCAAATAAGACACATGAAGAACTCAATCGTCGTGGTTGGTCACTGCACATTGCACCATATTGCAGGAACAATATTTATATCCATGGTGCACATAAGTCATGGAGAGCTCTATGATTTATGTGACAAATTAGTGGGTAATTTTTTTTAATATTTTATTATGATCTACTTTGTCCGATATTTGCTTGTTACTTAAGCCATGGAACACCATGATTTATAAGGATCAAGGAAACAAAGAATTTCCCAAATTGCAGGAGCCCAATAAATGTAGCACAAAAGCCTCTAAAGGGAGCCTTTAGAATTCCAAAAAATGAAAGTTTCCCACAAAACCAGGAACTACCAACATAATGGCACAACAAAGTGTCTAGAACAATATTTATACGCAACCTTTGGAAGAATATATATATATATATATAATTAACAACGATTATGCGTCATAACTATAGACTAAGTTATAATCACGAAAAGAAAAGCCAAAAAGTGGTCACAAGCAAACAATCATAAGCAAACTGCATAACTCACGAAATAGCATATAACTAAATTGATCTAAACTCATAATTCTCAGCTATCTTACCAGTTTGACATCATCAAAACCGTCTTCATACTGACCACCTAGCTCATTGACAATGATGAAACCTTGATTCCTTCGCTGCTTCCTCCTCGGACTCCAATCAACAGCACCCTTTGGCACTCTCCTCGAGAGCCTACCCCCATGCCATGAATCAATGAAAGAACTTCTCAATTCCAAGGACCCGGGTCGCTGCAAATGCTTTCTGTTCATGTAACTTCTGTGCAAAACCAAATCCCCACTAGTGCTCTTGAGACCCATTGGAGATGAAGGCAAAGCATCCAAACACAAACACGGACTTGTGTGTGAGTCCATAACTGATGAACCCACCACAAATAAAGCTCCCAACATCCTCTTAATTCAAAATAATCAACCAATACCAAGAACAAACCCTTTTAGCAATTTCTTTCCCAATGTTGCAGCTTTCAAGAATTGAAAGAAAACCCACTTGGGAATTTTAACAGATGGTTCGTTGGGTATCCCAAAAAACTGGAATTTATGGATTCAAAGAATGATTCAACAAGTGGGTAGTCGAGAATGTTGAAAACGATACAAGGTCTTTGCTTGCAAGGAAAACATTTTTTTTTCGTTTTGTTTTTGAGTAGAGAAAAAGGTTGAAGTGGAAACGTTCTCTGACCAAACAATTTTTTGGGGTCCAAATACCTCCACCCACAGGGCCCAAAATGGGACAAATCAAACTCACCTTCCTCTCTCCCTCCCACCAAGAAAAAAGATTCAAAATTTTATGATGTAACTAGGCGGCTTTTTGGCCACGTGTGACTGGAATCTTGTCGGCTGTTTACGAGTGAACGTCTGAAATTGTCCAAAATTCAAATCGAGATGTTGAATTTAAATCGTCCGAAATTTGTTCAATCAAAGGTTGTTCAACATCAACCTTCTAAACTTAATAAACTCACATGGGATTTGCAGGGTCAAAGTGCCAAACGAAAATTTTGAAAATACATGGGGAAAGGTTGTTCAGGGCGGTGATGGAAGGAGAGAAAAAACAAAAAAAAAAGTGATGGAAGGAGAAAACACAATAAACGAAGCTATCATTCACACTGTTCGGGAGAGGATTTGGGTGCTTATACTCTCTTTTAGATATCTTGTCTTATTTATTTCATGTATTTTATTTTTCTAAAATAATATTTCCTTCATACTTTATCAATTTAAAATTATCATTATACAAAAAAAAAATAATATTTAATACAAAAAGTCAAAATAATTTAAGTTGCTTTCGCTCATTGTTCCAAAAAAGACCAAAATAATATTTGTATAGTACATTTCTTGATATTATTATAAAGGAATAAAGTGTTAGATGCAGTTTTTTAAGATAAACATCTGATAATCATGTAAAATCTATTAAATTTTGTTTGAATTAAAATAAATTCGATTTATATCAAATTGGAGGTAAAATTCTACTGACTTATTTTATTTATACACAAAATTCAAATTCAAATTTTATTTAAGAGATATCAGTATCTAATTATTAGATCAGTTAGGTATTGATAGTGAAGATCCATTATATTTTATAAATTTTAGAATAAAATAAATATTATTTGGTGACTAATCTTAATGATGGTAGATAAACAGTTTTTACCATAATTAACCTTTTAATGATTAAATCATAAATGCAACAAATTGGTTGCCCATAAAAAACATTTTGCAATGTTTACAAGAATATATATATGTTTAAACTTTAGTTTGTTGGTGTTCAATTATTTCTTTTTTATTTTCTCTCTTTTATTGATAATATGGCTATTAGTGTTACTAAATTTTCATAGTTCAAACTTTCGGCCAGCAATTTTAGTATTTTAGTTAAATAAAGATTTTGATTCAATTAACTTAGTAAAGTGTTTGATTCTTTTACAATATAACCAAAAGATACGTATAATTATTTTTCTCGTGAAATCTGACTTTGTTATGTTCATGAGGTTTTATATCAAAAATATTTTTTTGAACTAAAATTTTTTATGGTTTAGCAGTTCTATCAATAAAGAGAGTAATTTAATGAAATTCATGTTGTTATAGCTTTTGAATCTATTGTTTTGAATATATTTGCAAAATCTTTTTTTATGTTAATTTGTCTATGCAATTTTTAAGAAGATGATATATGACAAAGTCAATTTAAATTTTATATCACATATACATATTTCAACTAGTTAATACTATACATCATAAAAAATTTCACTCGAAAGATATCGAAAACTCATAATTTCATTCACATGCACTAAAAAGTGAGAGAACACATAAATTACATTTAACTATTGAATACCAATTTCTATATCATAGCATATTTTAAAAAATGATTCTATATATTCTGTTTAGTATTAACTAACTATATTAACAATTTAGTCTTGTTTGAAAACTTTCGATTTATAGTTTATACATAATAAGATGTTAATATTTTATTTTTAGTTCATAAACATAATAAAAAGTTCAATTTTGGTCATTGAAGTTTTTCATGGCTTCCGATTGAGTCAATCCCATCCTTTGAGAGAGAAATTTTTCATTCTTCTTATCTCCAAGATAATTATTTCCCCCACATAAATTTGATTCAAACCTATGAGTTAAGAGAGAGAAAGGGGCTATCTGTAGAACTCGAGAGACAAGATTTTAAAAATCTTTCATAAGTTGTGAAATTCTAACAAAGAAATAGTTTTTTATTCAAAAAAGGTATAGAAAAGAGAAAGCAATCATGGTTGCTAAGATCGGACCCAAACACCAAAATAACCTTCATCGGTTTTTTCTATTAGGGCTTGAGAGATATTTCGAAAGGTGTGAAATATATTTTAAAGATTTTAAAGAGAGAGATAAAGAATGAAGGCAGAGAGGAGAGAGGGGGGATGAGAAACGAGAACTTATTATAATTTTTTTAGAAGTATACTTAATCCACTCCGACTCTATTGATTATCACCAAAATTGATAGAGAAACTAGTCGACATTTGATCTAATAGATAAGGTTGTTAAATGTGAAATCCCGTCAAAAGAAATTGTTAATATATGCATTTGTATTTGTATTATTATTTTGCTAAGTATATTTAAATTTGTTTCGCATTACATTGTGTTAAAATTATTGAAACTTTTATGTGCAATACATGTGAAAATTTTATATTTATGGTTTAACTATAGTTCGAACATATTAAAATTAGTATAGATTAGTGGGAGACGCCGATGAATGAAAACAGTTGGAATAAGCCAACAAAAGAGCAAATAAAATTAGGAATTGGTGTGAGACCCACAAAAGGTTTGTTGTGGGATCCACAAAGAACATATGGTACACTCTTCTTGGCACACACCACTATGCTTGGTGAGTCTACATCTCATTTATGTAGAGAGGGAGATAAAGAGATGAGGAGAGGGTGAGAGAAAAGCTCATTTCAACACACTTCATCTTCCACAAAATTATATTCCTTCATCCCTTTTATTATTACAAAAACAAACCCTTAATTTCATGAAAATCACCATCTAATCTCCAAATAAACTACTTCTATCTATATATATACTAACCCTAGCCTTAGGAAGTATAAAAGGCTGTAGGAAACATAAAAAAACAATTTAGAAATCCAAAGGAAGATTGGGAATGAAAAGCAAAAAAACTCAAGAAATAATCAACAAATTTAAACAAGTACCTTACATGTGTTTATCAAATGGATGCCTAATAATCTTGTAGAATATATTTTTAAATGTGATTATATTGTTAGAATATGGATGAAATGGATTAGGGAAAAAGAAATCACGTTCTTGAATGAAAACCTAAGAATTTGGCATGCTTGATAATTGATCATGCCTCAGTTTTGAACTTATAACTTTTTCTGATTCCTGCAAATCAAGTGAGGTTTCTTCTGATTAACATAGACTTCCATAACTTTAAAATGATACATGACTCAAAAGGTTTCATTAAGAATTGATTTTTTGATAAATTTTCAAATTGGTTGATTACTGTAGTATACTTTTATGTTTTTTGCCATGTTTTGTGTCTGAACTTTATTATAGTTTTGAGTTATCTTTTGGGATGAATTAGGCTAAACTCAAAATATAAAAATTGTAGAACTATATCTCTTCTTTAAATACCGCTGAAATTACTTCAATCAAATATGTATGGTGAAAGTTATGATAGTTTTACCATAATTTCTCATATTGTATTGAGAATTTCAGACTGCAACACTTATTGATTTGCTTATCTCTGTGTGATTGGAACTGAACTTAGCTATAATCATGAAATTATAGTTTGGTGTCTTATCTTTAAATAGAAATTGGAATCACCTTAATCCGATTACTATAATTAAAGTTATGACATTTTTACTCGAATCTGGTTATATTGGAAACTTGCTGAGATGGTTTTTTGGTCCAGTGCTTGTTACTAAACTATATAACACGTATTATTATGGTATTTGGTAATGATTCTTGCATAATCCATGGGATAAAATTGTGGTTTCGTAGTGATTACATTATGTGAATCATAAAGAAATGTAAAAACAAAGTGATAATATAAAAATACCACTGAAGACTTGTGCGAAACCTGCGGGCAAAGTTTGAGAAACCATAGATGGATCTTTTCTCCCTATGAGGGTAGAATTAGAAACAAGTGAACTATTTGAGAGACAACCCAAAAAGGATCTAGATTCATTTAAGAATTAGTTTGCTCTCCAAACCCTCATACTCTAGTTTGATTCGACACTTCATTCATTTCTTTAATTATTAAATTAAATTAGAACAATAAAGATGAAAAAAGAATAATGATTTTAAAAGTGACAATTGCAATTTTTTTCTTGAGATAATGTGCTTCTCTAGTACAGTTTACTATGTTTATGATACTTACATAGTAATATTGATATTCTTATGCCTTCTTATTTGCTATGCATGCTATTGGTCCCCCTGTGTCTACTTAGTTTATGTTGACCCTGATATCCTTATTTTTTAAGTGATTAGGAGACAAGAGGGAATTATAGGGTAGAGGCCTTTGAGTCAAAAGATTTAGATCTATGCTCATTTCCGACTACTTGTTTTGTTAAGGCATGTAGTCTTTATATTTCTTTTGAAATTATATGAGTTATGTTTTATATGTAGACGTATAGTTGATGGCCAATGAGAGGTTGATATGTATAATTTGTTCATATTATGATTACATACCATGGTGTGTTGTGCTGAATGGCTGGGAGAGTCATTGATGTCAGTTTGTTTGATATTAGAAGTATTTTGTTTGTTTTATCAGATTTTATATTAATCCTAAATTGTTAAATTGTTACTAAATATGAGAGATTTTGTCAATTTTTCTTTTAGAAAAAACAATTAGTTTTTTTTTTTAATTTAAATCTCCTTCCGTGTTATTATACACGGGGAGTGTGACTGTCACAAGTTCAGACATCGCATTTTAATTGTATTGGTTGTTTCCGCATTTGTATATCTGTCTCCTTTTGCTAAGAGGTATGGTGCCTAAATAACGGGTCATCGTATTAAATCTTTTAATTAAGTCTCAAATTTAAAATTTAGGAATAGAAGTAACTATATTGGGAGAATTCTTCTAAACTGAGTCTAATAATGATAATTTCAGATATCGATCAATTATTTGAAAGACAGAGTGAGAGCATTTAACCCATGTGTTGGATGTGGGTTTAACTTCACAATACCTGTTCCGCTGACTTGAGTATGAGGTTGATGTGAGGGGTGAAACCTACAAATACCATCAGAGAATGTTTCGGCGGGAAGACTTTAACATTCAAGTCAGAAAGAGCAGTTTTTGAGAATGAGAAATAGGCTAAGGAGAAATAGGTGTTAACCCTGAGCTGTCTTTATGTGCTTTTTGTATAGGGTCTCAGAACATATCGGTAGGTTACCTCTGCCTCGTATATACTATGTCTGTATAGCAAGTCTTCTTTTCCTTTAGGGTTGTAGAAACCCTAGTTTTCTTATAGAGAGATTATATGAGATCTTCTGAGATTGTAGGAATAATGAATGTAAACTCTCAGTTGATTGTGAGTCCCTTTAATTAAGAAAAACTCTTATTTTCATGGACACTTATTTTCTTACCGAGTAAGATTACAACAGATTCATATTGAACTAGCAAAGTTTGAATTTGTTAAAGATTTCGTTCCTTATTTGATAATCACAGTTTAGACTCGCCACGCAATGGGAACTACCTCTGCAATTGCTCGTTGAAACACAGGAAAGACTAATGGATCAGAGAGCGAAGAGCTAAAATGACTAAGGATTTAGGGGGACCGAGGAGCAAAGGAGTTAACGGGTCTATCTGGCTATAGCCGAGGAATGATTTGGTTTTCTATGGGATTGGTTGTAGCTTAGTAGGCCTAGTGAAATTTAGGCTTTGATGGCTTATGAACTGCATGATCATGGGTCATTAGGTCAAGTATCATCATTTGTCCCTACTTCTAATGTAAATTTGGGAAAATAACATTAAGAGTAGAGTAAACGTTATAGTAATTAGGAAATTGGAAAAGTCATAAGTGTATGGGTAAATGAAAAAAACACAACAATGGAGTGCCAAAGCGGGACGCAGTTATTAAAAGTTCAGTGTCTCTTCGATTTTTGGAGATCATGAGAATACGGTTTTCACCCTTTAACTATATATATAATATATACATCACAATGGGTAATTGGATTTTCTGCGGTTATTTGAAGAGAGAGAGTTAGAGAAAGAGATGTGTTCCTTAAGAAAATTCAAGGTTTAAAAGGATTTTTATCCCTTTGTGGGTTTAGCGTTCAAAGGAATTGCGACTGCGAAAGCTATGGTACAAGGCTCTATCAGTAAAGGGACCACGGGTGCAAGGTTTTGTCATGACAGTAGGAAAGTCCTATCCGGCTGCTATGATGGGTTTGTACTGATGCATTCCTTTAGCTTCTTGCAGCTCATCATTGCTTTTGCCCTCTTTAATTATGTCGGCCTGGTTTCATGATTTGCGAGGGCCTTTTTTATTTTCACCTCTCAACTTCTATTTAACATCTAGCTAATTTTCTAGTTTTCGTATCTTATTGAATGTTAAACTGAGGTCACTCAGGAGACCATTCAGAGAACATTGTATAGTTTATCAAAAGGAAGAAATTAAGATTCTAATGGTTAACTCGTTTGAGAAGGTGAAGGGATTCGCCGAGATACTTATTTTGGTTGCGCCTTTTGGTCTTGGCCTTTTCAAGGCAATTTTTCTTTGAAGTAACATAGTCATAATGTGTATTGGCATATACTTGTATAAAAGTAATGCTTCTATTGTATTCGACTATATATTTTGATTTATGTTCATCGCATTGAAATAAAAAATTTATTACTTACTTGTCAATGCCGTCATTGTTGAGAGAGAAGCTTATGATCCGTGTGGTGTTTAAGAGAGTAGGATTAGAGTCATGCAGCCGAGTGCCAAAATAATAGTTCTGATAACTTGCCCAATCACCGGATTTAGTAACAATTGTACCCTCAGGAGAATAGTTGAGAGAATTTCAAAAGTCTAGTTTATTTTGCATGATTGCTTTCATGCCAAGAGGTTATAGCAATGCCTTGTCATTCTTGGCATAGTCGAGTGCTGAGAGAGCAGAGCATAGCAAAGGTGGTGGGACCTGTTTAAGATGCAAGACTAATAGAATGAGGATTGAGAATCTTTTATTGGACTATGCAAGTAGAGTTTGGCGATACAATGTCAAAGGAATTCATTGGCATTGTACTATTAGAGGATTTAACGGCATTGTGCTGAGGGTTTGTCATTAGGGTTCAAATGTGCGTAGCATACCGGATGTTACGCCGATGATATTTAGAGGCATTGTGCCTTTGAGTATGAATAATATACCAGGGGTTGCACTGACGATGGTTGGAGGTGTTATGCCTTTGAGTGTGAATAATGCACTGTACGTTGTGCCGATGATACTCGAAGGCGTTGTGCCTTTGAGTGTAAATAGCGTACCTAGCATTGGCTCAACGATACTCAGAGGTGTTGTGCCTTTCAACGTGAATAATGTATTGGGTATTGTGCCGACGATACTTGGAGGCATTATGCTTTTGAGTGTAAATAGCATATTGAGCATTGTGTCGATGATATTTGAAGGCATTGCACCTTTGAATGTGAATAACATATCGGGCATGTCGATGATACTCAGAGGCATTGCACCTTTGAGTATAAATAGCATATCGGGTATTGTGCTAATGATACTAAGAGGCGTTGTACCTTTGAATGTGAATAATGTTCTAGGCGTTGCACCAACAATACTTGGAGGGATTGCTCCTTGAATTATATGTCCCGGATATTGTGCCTAGAGAATATTATTGTTTGATGCAGAGCGGGTTTGATCCTATTATAGGGAAAACGATGGACTCTAGGTGAAGATTGAGTTGCTTATTGCATTAAAAACATGAAGTTATCATTGACAAATTTTTAAATAGCAAATGTCCAAAATAAAAAGGTTATCAATTCTATTGGTAGTAAATAAGTAAATTTTCAGAGTTATATGTACAGGGTATGGCTGAACTATCTAAATAGTTGAGTCGATATGTTTCGAGGCAGATCACCAAACATACTCGATAGGGGCCTTTCCAGTACAAGTTTGCCTTTCGATTGGGACTATCCTGTAATCTCTACTCTTTGGAGTACCAGGTCTCCTAATATGAAAGTTTTAACCTTGACTCACTTATTATAGTACCAGGCAATCTGTTGTTGTTATGCTACCATTTGGACGAATGCAACATTCGTTGATTCTAACAAGAGGTCTAGTTGTTCCTGCAGAGCAGATTCATTTGGCCTTGGTTGATATTGTTCTACTCGTAAAGAGTGAATTCCTATCTCGACAGGTAACACTACTTCAGACCTATAGGTATGGCTAAATGGTGTTTCCTTGGTGGCCTTTCTTGGTGTAGTATGGTATCCTTACAGAATTCCGTGGAGTTTGTCTACCCAACAACTCTTCACTTTGTCTAGTGTCATTTTGAGCCCTGGGAGGATCATTCGATTGTTACCTTGACAGGACCATTGGATTATGGGTAGGCGACTGATGTTAAGCGATGCTAATTTGTCACAGAATTCTTTAAACTACTTGTTGTCAAATTGTTTATCGTTATCAGTAATCAGAATATGAGATAATCCAAACTTGGTGATTATTGAAACCACATGAGTTTCTGTATCATTTTGGTTGCGATTTGGGCCCATGGTTCCACCTCCATCCACTTGGTAAAGTAATCGATGGCGATGATTAGGAACTTTCGTTGTCCAATAGCACGTGAGAATGGGCCCAGTATATCCATCCCTTATTTGTGAATGGCCAAGGACTTACAATTAGGAAGAGCTCGGTGGAAGGTTGGTGAGGAATCAAGGAAAAGCGTTAACACTTGTCTCATCTTTCGACGAATGCATTCGCATTAGCTTTCGTAGTATGCTAAAAATATCCTTGTTGCAAAGCTTTGTTGGCCAAATTCTGTACACCTAGACAATTGCCACATATTCTTTCATGTATTTCTCTGAGGATGTAATCTCCCTTCTCGAGAGTTAGGCACTTATGGTATGGAAGAGTGAAAGACTTACTATAAAGGGCCTCGTTGATAATAGCATATAGCTCAACCTTTCATTTAATCTTTATCACTTCTGTGGGTGACTCCGGCAATTGACCATTGTTCAAGTAGGCTTGTACAACATGGTGAGTCATGTGTTGACAAGATCTGTTCTGGTTCATCGATGTTTGGATAAAGAAGGCTCTTAATGTATATTGTTCGACTAATAGCGACCGAATCTGAACTGGCCAACCTAGAGAGTGTGTCAGCTTTGGCGTTCTCAGATTTGGGGATCTATTATATGTCAACTTTGTCGAATTCGCACATCATCTTTTGTAATTTTGCCAAATACTTCGCCAACATTGGTTCCTTTGTTTTGTAGGTTCCTTCAACTTGCTTGAATACAAGCATGCTATCAGTAAATACCCTAATGTCTCGGCCCCCAATGATGTTGTGATCTGCAATCTCGTCAAGAGCGCCTCATATTTCAGCCTGGTTGTTAGTGGCTCGCAATAAAGTGTATCCTTGGCTTTGAATCAGGACCCATGAGGATGAGTCCAATGCCACTTCCCAACGAGTTAGAGAATCTATCTACATGTAATGTCCAGGCTAGCATTGTGCATTCTTTTTTAGGGCTGGTGGATGTTTGCTCCATGCAATTTGGAAGCATGCATTCGAGAATGAAGTCAACAACTGACTGACCTTTGATGGTTGGTCTTGGTTGATACTAGATGTCAAATTTGTTGAGTTTGAAACTCCATTTGATCACCTGACTTGAGGTTTCCCTTTTTTGTAGGATTTGTTTCAGTGATTGATGGGTTAGTACTACAATTGTATGTGCTTGGAAGTACGAACGAAGGCTGTGAGCTACTATAACAAGAGTGAAGGCCATATTCTTAATAGGCCTGTAGTTAATTTTCGATTCCTGAAGGACTTGGCTAACATAGTAAATAAGTCTTTGTATGTCGGCCTCTTGTCTTACTAGTACGAAACAAAATACCTGGTAAGAGAAAGGCTTATCAAAAGTTTCTCACCAAAATTGGGTTGGAAAAGTAGTAGGGGTGATGAATAATACTTCTTGAGCTTATCAAAAGCGGATTGGTAATCTGATGTCCATACAAAATTTTAGAACTTTTTCAAAGTATCAAAGAAAGGCTTGTACTTTTCTCCAACCTTGGACATGAACTAGCTCAAGGCAGCGATTCACCCCACGAGGTGCTACATCTCCTTTAGTGTTTTGGGGTGGTCCCTTATCCATGATGGTTTGAATCTTTCCAGGGTTGGCTTCGATCCCTTGGTTTGTGATTAAGAAACCGCGGAATTTACTCGATGTAATCTCAAAGGTGTATTTTGTCGAATTCAGTTTCATATTGTAATGTTCCGGTGTTTGGAATGTTTATTCCATGTTTGCTACATGACCTTTCAGGTTAGTACTGTTGATAAGCATATTGCCTATGTAGGCTTCCACGTTCTTGTCGAGCTACTCACTGAAAACTTTGTTGACAATTGTTAAAAGGTTGCTCCTGTGTTTTTTAAGCCGAAAGGAATAAATACCAAACTCTGTAATGAAGCTCACATTCTCTTCGTTCTTTGCAACCATATATACTTGATTATAATCGGAATATGCATTTATAAAACTCAAGAGTTGACAACCAAAGGAGTGTTGTCCACAAGTTTATCGATATTAGGGAGCAAATAACCTTTCGAGCATGCTTTGTTGAAATTAGTGATGTCTATGTTCATTCTCCACTTGTCATTTGCCTTCTTTACCATGACTACATTGGCCAACCATTTGAGATACTTTACTTCTCTTATGCATTACTTCTCTTATGAAGTCCGTTGTCCAAAGTTTTTAGATCTCTTCTTGAATTGCTTATTGGCACTCTAGCCGAATACCCTCTTCTTTTATTTCAAAGGCTTGTGGCTCGGGTTTGTTGTTCATTTATGGACAATCACCGAGGGGTGGATCCTCGACATATGTTTCGACGACCATGCAAAGATTTCAGAATGACAATGGAGGCATTCAATGATGGGCTCATGCAATAATGATGATAGATGGGCTCCGACTTGAAAGGTTTGTCCGAGGATATTAGTGATTGAGATCTCAACTATTTCCTTGGCACATTGTGGTTCATTTGTTTGTGTAATATCGTCCCTGAATTCTATCACTCCTATTGAAAGATTTTCTCTACTCCATCATGAGGAAGGTATAGTTTGTGGGGAAAGGTCGTAGTTGGGGTTTGTGATACCTTTCACTGTTCTAAATTTGACTTTTATGTGCTTAGTATTTGGCAAACCCTCCACGCTATTTAAGTTAGGGTGGCATAGGATAACATTGCAGGAAGATGGAAGTTTGATTATGTTGAATGTGATCACAATGGTAGCATGATTTTGGAGTGTTCCCAAAGTTACATGAAGCAAAATAGTGCTTTTGGGATATAACCATTCGCCGAAAAGTTCTTTCAGGAGAGTCATCTAGGGTCGTAGATTCGTGGAGGTGAAACCCATTTATTGAAAAGCATCCAAATATAAAAGATCACAATCTACTTCTTCATCGATGAGAACTCTCCTCACGGAGTATTAGCCTCAATGACTATTGGATTGTGGCAATCTAAGGCAATTCCGACAAAATCATTGTCGTCAAAACCAATTGGTGATCTCTTTCTCTTTTGCGGTATGGCGACAACGGCGATAAAAGACCAGGCATGAAATGAGTCCTTTCCTAGCCTATTCCTACATTTCTAGCATGTTCCCACGGACGGCGCCAATCTATCAGTGGTGGATTTAGCTCCATAGATACCTGCTCCGCTAACTCAAGTGTGAGGTTGATGTTGAGAGGTCTTCTGAGCCTTCATGAGGGGTAAAACCTACAAATACCTCCAAAGAATATTTTGGTGAAGGAGATTCTGACACTCAAGTTAGGAAGAATGGTTTTTTGAGAATGAGAAACAGGTTAAGGAGAGCTAGGTGTTAACCCCAAGCTGTCTTTGTGGGTTTTTTGTGTAGGGTTTCAGAACATAATTAGCGGGTTGCCTCTGCCTCGTATATATACTATGCCTATATGGCAAGTTTCTTTTTCTTTTAGGAGTATAGAAACTCTAATTTGCTTATGAAAAGATCATACGAGGTCTTTCGAAATTACTGTGTGAGATTATAATAGATTCATATTGAACTAAGAGAGTTTGAATTTATTAAAAATTTTATTTATTATCAGATAATCACAGTTTAGATTCATTACGCAATGGGAACTACCTCTACAATTGCTCCGTGAAGCACAAGAAAGACATTGGATATGAGAGTTGAGAGATAAACAGTTAGAGGACTGAGGAGCCGATGAGTTAATGAGTCTGTCCTGCTATGGCCAAGGAATGATTTGATTTTCTATGGGTGTGGTTGTAGAGGCCTGATGAAACTTGAGCTTCGATGGCTTGTGAATGGCAGACTACATGCCATTAGGACCAGTATCATCACCATGAAAGGAGGAGATGACATTTTGGGATGGTTAAAATTTTTGTCTCCTTGTCATCCAACCAAAGTTAGGAGTTAAAAAATTATTTACTCAATAAAATGGGTAAAATTTTTAAATAATTATTCTCACTGTTGTCACTTAATTTATCAAAACTGATTTATTATTTTAAAAAATATAAAAAATATTTTTAAATTTTTAGAGCAATATATAAATGAAGCAACTATAAATATTTTTCTACCAAAAAATAATATAACAGAACTTTAAATTTAAGCACGAAAATAGAAAATTTGATGCAATGAACAAAAGTACAAGAATTAAAATACAATTTTTTTAGCAAAAAAAATCATAAGAATAACAAAATAAGTTTTAACATACCACAAGGAGTGAATATCTCTTGTACCATCACCGGTTCCACATAGAGGCGCAGGGCATAATTGGAATATGGAATGAAGGAAAACGATGATTTTAACAGCGTTAGGTTCAAGAGGGGAAAGTACAATTATAAAAAACTTAGGTGCTAAAAGGCAAGCGGGGGTAAAATGCAGAAACCATTTTTGTATTTTCCCTTTTATAATTAATTATATGACGATACGACATCGCTTGGTAGGAGTGGAGTAGCCCTCGTTCCTAAATCCAAGCACCGATAGACAAAGGACCCGCAGGCTAGCCACTCTCTCAACTCGCCGGCTTCTAACACCGTGTCGTCCAATAACGAGAGAGAGAGAGAGAGAGAGAGAGAGAGAGAGAGGGTTTTAGGTTTTGCAGAGAAAGATCGGAATTGAAGGCTAAACATGTTCTACAGGGGGTAAGTGGTTGGAGATTAATCCTGTTTGCTTATTCCGATTTTTCAGTCTTCATATTAAATTGACTTCTTTTTCTTTGAATTTTAGGATTTCTGTTGCTTCTCTCTCTATCCATTTGATATCGTCAATTTTTTTTTTCTTCATCTCTTACTTTTGGTATTCATTCGCTGTGCTGGCTTTATTGCGACCATGAATTTGACGCCATCTCTCCCATACCCTAAATAATCTCTGTTCATAGAGAAAGAGGATATGTTTTCTTCTTCTATTATATTCGTTTTCAAGTCTTATGATGAGAGTGATGCGAGCTTCTCTTCTTGTTAATGGGCATGAAATGCTTCCCCAGAAAATTTAAATTACGAGCAAGTCTTCGTGGGTGGGGGGAAATATCATTTTCTTTTTTTCGGGTATTTCTTTGCAACATAGTTCTCCTATTTATATGTTAGATCAAAGAGGACGTTTGTTAAATACTTAATTTTATGGATTCACGGAGCGCAATTCTATTAGGGTGTTTGTTGGTAGTTTACGGTTATTAACCTGTGGTTTTCTCTTTCTATTGCTGTGATGAAGAAGGTATGGAGATGTTAGTGATGGGCGTGAAATGGGTCCCAAGAGGCAGCGGTTAGCTGATCAGGGCTCTTCTTACTACGGGAGTTCGCCCGGCTCTAGTTATATGTATAATCCTTCTTCTTATGCATATGTGAGCCAACCTCAACCTTTGCCTCAACCTCCTCCGTTCCCAGTTATTCGACTCCGGGGACTTCCTTTTGATTGTGCAGAAAATGATGTAGCTGAGTTCTTGCATGGTCTTGACATAGTTGACATTCTCTTTGTCCACAAGAATGGTAGGTTCTCAGGTGAAGCTTTCTGTGTATTGGGGTTTCCTCTACAAGTTGACTTTGCCCTTCAAAGGAATAGGCAGAACATGGGCAGGAGATATGTGGAGGTTTTCAGAAGCAAGCGGCAGGAGTATTATAAGGCTATAGCCAATGAGGTTGCGGATGGGCGGGGTGGTTCACCTCACCGTAGTAGCTCAAAGGGGAAAGCTTCTGATGAAGCAAAGGAGTCAGCTGAACATACAGGAGTTTTGCGGTTGAGGGGACTTCCATTTTCGGCTGGCAAGGATGACATTATGGATTTCTTTAAAGATTTTGATCTGTCAGAGGGATCAATTCATATTACATTGAATTCAGATGGGAGGCCAACTGGTGAAGCCTATGTTCAGTTTGCAAGTGCAGAGGATTCTAAAGCAGCAATGATTAAAGATAGGAAGACACTCGGGAGTCGCTATATAGAATTGTTCCCATCGTCACTTGAAGAGTTGGAAGAGGCAGTTGCGAGGGGACGGTGATTACCTTTTACTGTTCCTTCTATTTTGGTACCATGTACTTCCTGTGACTTTAGCCTTTTGTAATGCTGAAATTTCTACTTTCAATTTTTATATTGATTTGGAAGTTATAAGCCTTTGCAATGTTGTGTTCTAGCTAATTTGTTCTTAGCAGAGAACATTAAGAAACTTTTGCTAGAGGTTAATGACAATTTTGTCTGATAGTAAGTCTAGTTTGGCCCCCCTAGTTGTCTTTTAGCATTTTTTGTTACGTTTTTACCATCCTTTTTTGGCATCTTTAAAATTTTCGGTTCTGTTATTTTTTGATGAGTTATAGAAATTAGTTGCTTGAAATAAGTCCTCATTCTTATCTCCAATTGATGCCTTAATAGCTACAGTATCTGTGAACGACTGCTTCCATCTCTTAGTTTTCGGTCTAGTATTCCACGACCCTCTTTCCCCCTGCTTGAAACCTTTGTTTACTGCTAGGTGGCATTTTTTTTCTAGGTTATCAATTTATGTTCGCCACCCAAAAAAAGAGTGCATCGTTGTTTGCATGGTATTGCATGGTATTGTCATTTTTATTTTATAGGAATCTGCTTAACTTAGATCCACCTCCCTCTCTCTTTCATTGAGACCTTTCTTTAAAAAATTTTTTGCAAGAGGAGTTACTTGAGGGTGCTATCCATCTACCTTAAACTAAGTATATGCTGGAAAATATACAAAATTCATTAAAATAATAAAAGTTTTCATTTCAGTTGATTAATGATTAAGAATATTGGAACCAAATCCGAATGCAGATCTTCGTACAATAAAACTTTTTTTTTTTTTTTTTTTTTAAGAACTAAAACTTAAATTATCCATAAACTTGAACCAATCCTTATGCTCCCCTTTTTAACAAGATGAAGAAACTAAGACTTCGCATCTTGGAAATGATAAAGGATACTAAAAAATAAAAGCCTTCTTTTATGCCTAATAAGTATCAATAAGCAATGGGGCCTTGATCTAATTTTTTATGAGGTTGCTTGATTTTAATTCAAACCTGCAACTGAATGCTATTAATCCATCTTTGTTGGTTGTCATCCTACAAATGAATGGAGAAAACCTACAAGGGCCACCAGCATTGTAAATTGCCTTTCATAAAACCCAAACCTTACCTTCCAAATCTGCTTCTTCCAGAAATTTATAACTGGTTAAAGCGTTAAGCGCCCAGCTGTGTTGTTGACCTTCTTCATCACAGCAACAGGATAAACAAACAATGGAATATCTCCAGTTGTAGATGTAGTGCAATCTTTTGAAAGGGCATATCCTTATGTTATGTCCAAAATTGAAGGAGATGCACAAATTTTGACCATCCTACTAGTGAAAAGTAGGGTGCAACTCGGTTCCACCATATTTTGGACACAACTGGAAGCCTATTGATTCACAAAAGGCATACCAAACTAAACTATGTTGGCTTGGATAGGACTGGTTCCCAGTTCCCTGCATGACAAAGAAACTAGATTTTGCATATCTAGATTATGCAAACATAGGATCCAAGTTTGAATTTTTCATTTTAATTGAGGTTAAAGCCCATGGCGAAAAAAAATTTCATAGATCAAGTTCAAGAAAGAAAAAAGGTTAGATCCTTTAGTGACATCATTAAAAAAGAGATAGAGGAGATTTGAAACAATGAAGGGTTAGAAGTTAAGGGAAGAAGATTGTGTATGTGGTGGTGTTGATTGAGTCAGCTTGTGGTAGGGAGAGACAGAGCGAGAGTAGTGAGTTGAAGAACAACAATAGTGGCATGGATGTTTGGTGTGCATGGTTGGCCTGATTAGCAGAGGGGATGTCTTGTGATGGTATGGTAGACTGTGCCTAGAATGGAACGAATTGGTTGGAGGTCATGTTGTGCTGGGGGCGAGCACAGAACATTCCCACTGTTGATGGGCATAATGAGTGGTGTGATCGAGGAAAGACTCATGGCTTGAAAGCCAAGTAAGCCAAGTGTGGGTTGATTAGGTCGGGTTCTTCTGTGGAAGTGGATTTAGTCATAAGAAGAAGAGAAGGACCTGGGAGCTTCACCTGCCTTACATCTCAGACAAAGACCTTGTTCATTAACTTGTTACTGTTTATGTCAAGCTCCTCTTTTGATCACCTAAAGTGACCACCCATCTCATTCACTCATCCATGAGGGGAGTCTCCTTTTGCTGAATTATGCAGTCCAGCCTGCATATATTGAGCCATCTCATGGTCTGCCGACTGCTTCATTCACAAACCAATTACTAGAGTATCATTTTGATGAAGTCTTTGTCTCCACTTGATATACAGGATAGCATAACTTGACTAGCTGCCTTAATGGAACTCCTTAAGGAAGCTCCTCAGAGTAAAGGAGGTTACTATTGCCTTTATGGTCCCCGGGTGCTGTGATCATGTTGAGCAAGCCCACCCTTCTGCCATGTCTCTTAATGACTTCTCTCTGATGACTCATGTTCAACCTACCTCCATGGTCTCCTCTTGCCTTAGGTAGGTGCGCTTCCTTAAAGGGGCAACTTCATCATTAGGCCACTTTCTTTCAATTCAATGCATTCCCCACATCAGCAGGTACCACCTCATGAGTCCAAACTTGATGAAATAAAGTCTTCATGATGATGAGACTGCTTGATAGCTGCCTTTCTTGAGGCAACAGACCTCAAACTTCTATGTCCAGGTTAGATGGTAGGTGCCAGGGAGTCCAGTACAACTTGGTGTGGGGTGTAAGCTATTTAGGGGTTAGTTGCACCTAGTTTACCGGCCTCATTGGCATAGAGTGATTCTCTCTGCCTGCAAAATGTTACCTCTAGCTAGGAACATCCTTGATTCAAACAAGTACTGCGACTGCTGCTTGTGGTAGGATGTACCCAACTGAGAATGAGTTAGGAGGATTCGTATGCTTAGAAAAAGTGGATCTTTTTATGATCCTAAATCAAACGAGCATCAATGACCATGAGTAACCTAAATCTTTCCAAAGAGTAGCTGCACTACTCTAGGCATCTTCTGAATCTCTTTTCGCTCTTTCAGTATTGCCTTTCATAGCCTGAAATCTATCTTATCCTGTGGAGGTAGTCTGTCCAAGTTGATTGGGGTCATTCGTTTTTGAGAACATATATGCTTATGTTCATACATATGTTTTGCTACATTCTCATCCATTAAGTCAATTGAAGTTTAAACTCTTTCACTATGGTTACATGTGATTCTTTTCATCCCCATATCTTATTCTTTTGACATAATTATTGGATGGTGAAATGACATTAAACTGGAAAAGTAAATTATTTTCCATGCATCATGAAATTGTTTCTTTGAACTACTACTTGAAGGCCACCTATAATATCTTTCCATCATGAAAAAGGTCCTCTGTTCATCTGCACTGGGCTCATGAATTTGTATTTCCTGTTTATTATTATTTTTTTTCAAGAACCTCTCTCTCTCTCTCTCTCTCTCTCTCTGTGATCCAGGCAACCTGCTTTCCTAATCAGTACAACTTTCGCTGGACCGCTGTGTTCTCAAAACAATGTGAAGATGTCAAAGCCATTGGACCCAAATTCAGTTTGTAGTGTAGCTATTTAGGATTGCTCCTGCACTTTAGGTTGTCCAGAGAGTGGGTGGATAGTAGAACAGGTTATATAGGTTGCACAACTCTGAAGCAAAGAGATGGAGAATGTCATAACATGATGTTTTGATGGTATATAATTAGAAAATAGAGTTTTCATTTACTGCAAAGAGCTTTTAAGTCAGATCCTTTCTCATTGTGCTTGAGGCTATCTGCAGGCAGAACATTTATCTTGTGGAGATAGGAGGTTGTGTCCGTGAAGGATTCCTCTTGTGGAATCATTCAACTGCCGGTGATTTTAAAGGCTCGGGAATGAGCCTCCTGACTCTGTATCAGCATATGTGGCCTAGAGGTCAGGGTCGCATATGTATTTTATGTCTCCTATTTACATATATATATTTTTTTCTACTTGGCCGTTGGTAGTGGTGTTATAATTTTCAATTTGTGTAGTGTGTGTATAGTTGGCAGGTCCACTGTGAACAAGTTAGACATGTGAGCTTATAAGAAAACCATTATTTTCCAAGTTGTTTTCATGATTTCCTTGGAAGCACATACATTTTTGCCAAGTTTAAATTGCATGATGTGTAAATGACATCTTTAGATAACTCCAGTTATATGGCATGTTGGACATGCACTTGAGAACCAGGTTTGAGTTGTCCTCTGAGTGTGGGGTCAGGCAGATTTTTGCTGGGGTTATTCTCTATTTGGCTCGCTTGTGAGAACACTGTCGTGATAACTACCCTTTTTCATCTAACTCTTCCAACATACCCTCGGAAAAAATAAGTAGATAAATAACACACACATGTTTAGATATCCTTAGTTCTTTCCTAGCTTTCTGTTGAAGTGAGGATTCTGCATGTTGCTAAAGTTGCAAAAGTGATCAATATCTATGAATACAGAGCTCTATTAGTGTCATTGGTATGTTCGTACATGTCATTTGTTTCCAAAATTATCTTTTTCCTAAGCTATTAGATTGTGCTTGGAATCGAATGGACTCTAGAAAAATTGCATCATTCAATTCTCTTTCCATTTTTCGTTGTTTGGTACCTATAACTGGGTGTGGAGTTCAATTCTAACTCTACAAAAAGGTGTGGATTTTTAAATTGTCCGAAAATCGGGGATTTGGAAATGAACTCTAGTCGAATCACTGGCTCCGGGTAATGACTTAATAAATTTTATTAAATAACAAATTTTGAATCGAGCTCTAAGAGTAGTTTGATTGTTTTAAGCATATATTTCCTTTGAATTTCATATCTTTCTTTTCCAAGTAAAAAATTTCATTTTGGAATGAAGTGAAAGAAAGAATTCAATAATTCAACGGAACTACTCTTTTTTCCCCCCATTTTGTTCCCAAGCACTCCCTCAAATTACTTCTAAGTTTCTAAAATTGAGATGACCTCCCACTCTCATTTTGTAGCTGTGCCAGAACTATGGTATTTGTGTGTCATTTTATTCACTTGCTTGTTTCATAACCCCTAACTTTCAAGCTTCTGGCTTCTATTTAGGAAGTGGAGCCTTTTGTAGTTCTCATGGTTTGTCCAAATGCAAGAATTTTGCTCAGGCCCTTGATTAAGTCTTTGTTTTTAAATAAACTGAGAATCATTTATTCCTCTTTCAGTAATGTTGATTGGAATTTCATCTGACCTAGTAACTGTAGATCATTTGCCGTGGACCCAGTAACCTATCTTCTGTGTGTTTGAAATTTTGAGACTGCAAGTATTCATTTTAATTTCTCTGCTTTACTTCCTTTTCAGTTATCTTTACCCCCCCCCCCCAAAGTTTAATTGCCCTTGAGCGCCCGTGGTGATGGGTGCTTTTTTTTTTTGGGAGGGGGCGGTGGGGGGCGGGGGAAGGTCATTGAAAGATGGACAGGGAGTTGGCTAGAGCATTGTGAATCTATATTATATATATTTCCAAATTTTTGTTTAATGTTGCATATCATGTGAACCTATTGCTTCTGAGTGTTTTACAAGTCACTCTCCCCTCCAAGTTTGTAGTCTTTGTTTCTGTCTTCTCAGCATTCTGGTGATTGTCATTAAGTTAATTGGGTTCTAGGTATGGCACAAGTACTTCATGCAATTGTCCTATTGAGAGTGGTGATGACTGATATCTCCAAGACGTAAAGTGAGCTTCAGTCATTTGATAACTAGAAAAACTTGATGCAGTTAAAATATTATGCAAAATTCTTGACAAGAAATTGATAATTGGCGGTGAATGAATGGTGACTTTATATTGGCTTGTTGCATTTGGATTGGAATATGCAATTACCATTTTTAAGGTCTTTATGTTACTGCTCTTGCAAGGAGAAATTGTGATGTATATTCAGTTGTTATCAGCATTACCTTTGCCATATTCCGATCGGTACTTAACGAGACTGGGAATTTCATTCTATTGTGATGATTTGTTAGTAACTTCATAGAAAAATATAACAATTAATATTTACTTTTTTGTTACTGAGAGTAGCACTGCAGGACAATTTCTTGGTATTGTGCTTTCTCTCTTGATGGCAATGTTGTATGCTTGTTCTCTAAGAGGCCACCTCCGTTTGCTGAGACTGTTCTTGTTGGTAATTTGTTTACAGAAAAATATTACTCTGTTATAAAACACACATGCGCACACACATATTTCAATGGATTCAGATTAGTAAAAATAAAAACCTAACATTTAGTGATTTTTTTTTTCCTTTTATGAATCTTTTTCTGCATATAACATATTGTAAACAAATCTGTGCATTTCAAGGGATCAAAACAAGTAGGAATAAAAAAAATAATAATTGAAATTTTGAAACAAAACAAGGTGGAAACGGTGGTTTCTTTTTGCAATCCGATTGATACTTATTTTAACACCGATATTTGTTGACATAGGTGAAAATGATATATTTGTCTTTTAATCAGGTCAGGAGTTCGACTCCCTCTAGTAACGAAAAAAACAATATTGGGAGACCTCCCTCCTCAAATGAGATCTGATAATCAGGTCTGTCTGAATTAATCGGAACGAAGTTTCAGATATCGGGCGATAGCTTAATCATAGGGATAGAAAAAAAAATAATATTTATTTTAACTCTGAGACCCAACATTGTCTAAGCCCTATTTGAATAATTGATAAAATATTTTGGGAGAATACGAAAAATTGATTAAAAAAATGAAAAATGATATTTGACATACCGATAAAAATCAAAGAACCGACCAAGAATAAACAATGTCCGAGCAGAGGTGAAGCTAAGGAGTGGGCTCAAATGGGTGCCGATACACATGCACATTGACACAAATTGCCTTTCCCCCAGAGCCCTTTTTGTTTTTGTTCTCTGATTTTTCAAATATAAATTTCCTCAATTTCCTTTATGTACCCCTGTTGTGTCGTCTGTTGTTATCAACTGCCACTCTCTCTTCAAAACCCAAATTATCACTGCACCTCCAGACGTGAGGTTCTTCACTGCTCTACCCGTACTTCAACTCTGCTTTCTATCCTTTTTAATATATGATACTTAATAATATTTTTATTAATTTAATTTAAATATTTATAAAATTCTATTTAAAAATAATTCTCTCACCATAATCTTTTTTATATCCAAATTTCAAATCCAAGATTTATTAAGAAAATATAACATCTCATTCTACTAAAGTGACTATGTATCGATACACTGTCCTCTCTCTATTTTCAAATGTTAAAAAAAATAATATAAAATAAAATAAGGATTAGCCTTATATGCTGCTCCAAACACAATGAAAGAATTTAGTTTCCTTAGCAATGAATTTTTCTACTTCGTGACACTTTATATAATTATAGCAGTGGTGAAATTATCGATCTTGTTGAAGATAAAATCTACTCCGTTGTGGTTTGACAATTTAACCCTTGTTTCCGTCTTGACAAAAATAAACAATTGACCGATTCATGGGGGACGTGGGGCAGACTGCCCGAATCATCTCTTTGTTCAGCATAAACCGTTTGGTCGCTCTCTCTCTCTCTCTCTCTCTCTCTCTCTCTTAGGGTTTTGATTTAATCAGACATCAAAGGCTTTTATGCTAAATGTGGCTGTTATAGATCGATAGTGGGAAAGTTTGCTTATTAGGGTTTTTCCAGATTTTGTCATACCACATCATTCAAAATTGTAGTGGTAATCTAGTAGAGGAAGCATTGATTTTTATCAGGGTTTCTTTTCTTTGTGAATAATTCTCACATGGGGCAATCCACAAATGTATGAGATCTCAATTGGGTTTTGAAGATTTAACACTATTAGTGAAGAGATTTAATTGCTAGATTTTCTAAGTTGTGGAGTTGCTTTATATTTGAAGAAGAGAGAGAATACCAATACCACCATACACTTTTTTGATCAACAAAAGAAGTCTGGTAAAGTTTTCAAACCACAAAACTTTCTCTCTCAGAACAAATGGGTAAAACAAGAAGGGGACAAAGAACAAGAAGTGCTTTGAAATCAAACGGTGATCATCAAGAGAACAAGAAGAAGGAAGCAACAATGGATATTCATTCTTCTAACTCCTCGGCAACAACAAGCTCTAATGATTCACCAAGGATCGAACGTATAGATTTCGAGTGCATAGATGTCTCGAGCCATGGCTGCTCAACACCAAAAGGGAAAAGGTTTCGGATACCAGAGACTGGCACATGTCCACCCGCTCCAAAGAAGAGAAGACTCGTCTTGGATTGCTCTTCAGAGAGGTCTCCTATAGCATTCTTCGCTCCACCCCACCGGATATAGAGCTCTTCTTCTTCTGTGCTCTTCGCGGTATTTCTGTTTGAAAGTGTTAGTGTGAAGTATTCATAGGGTAATACAAGTTTGAAGTTAATTTTCATCCTTTTTTTTAAAGTCTATGAGGGTTTTATGTGGTTTGAGTGAGTGATCGAGTGATATGGATCTTTAGAAGCAATATTTTGAAACATAGGATTTAATGAGTTATTTGCAAGTTTTTGTTTTGGGTTGGTTTTTATTGATGTTTTTAGAATACAATGGTTGGTTTTGAATGAGAAGTTAAGGTGTAGGTGATGAGGTTTGTCTTTTTCCTCCTTTTCGTTGTGTTTGTAGTTTGTTTCTTGACCCTTTGGGAAGCTTTGAAAGTGCTTCTATAGATTTGAAATTAGGGTGAGGAGTGAGTTGAGCGCATTCTATTAAACTTACCATTTGTTTACCATAATTGTTGATTACTCAACTTAATAATCATGAGACTTCTCCTTTGATTTGATGCACATGGTTCCTTATGTGAAACAAATAAGGCCCCATTGATTTTGGGAGGAACTTTAAGAATCTCATAAGCACAATTTATTGACCAAACAGTCAATTAAATGAGTGATTTGCGCAGTTTATTTAAATTCAACCAAACAATTATAGAGAATTTGATGAAAATTCAAAACTTTCATTAGAATGTGGACCCTCATTTCTCTTAACCAAGGAAACGAGAGAAGAAAATTTGGGTTGATATTTGTGAGTTGATGTTGATTTCTTTCTTCTTTTTTTTTTTTATTGACAACACCCGATTAATTCGATTCAAATATTGTACGATTCAATTTTAGAGTGTACTCTTTCGCTACTTATTTTTTCATTTTCAAAACTCGAATTCAAGATTTTAAGTGTTTTATCACTAAATTCACCGAACATTGGTGTGGATTATTAATGGGGTTAATATATATTTTATAAAAAAATAACTATATATTATTACATTTCTGTATATATTTTTTTGGGGATAAGCTTTTAATGTATAAAATCAAGAAATATTACATATTTATGGAAAATAATGAGGAGCACCATGATTGGCCGCTATATATTATAATCCAAAATGTTTGAATTCAATCAAGTGACAGACACCATTTATATTTAATTGTGGGCTACAATAAGTATAAACTCACCCAAAATTGGGAGATCATCATCATGCTTGTGATTACTTTCAAATAAAAAAACAATAGCAATAAAAGCATAATATTCAACTCAATGGCTACATAATGTAGGACCAAAAAGGGGTCCCTTGCTACAATTGATTTGAGATGTGTGAATCAATGGCTTCTCACTTCTGCACTCTCCACAAAAGACCTCTCAAAATACTACTAAATGCAGCTTTTACATATTCTCATCCACACTTTATAAACAAAATTAGAAAGAACCAAAAATGTAAATTTTGGGTTTGATTTAAAAGAAAAGGTGAAAATTTTTGAAATATTTTTTTTTAATAAATTGAACTGTAAAACAGGTGTTAAATGAAATTTTGAGAAAATAGCTTATAAATTTTTTGCAAGAGCATCTTTTTCAGAAATAAATAATTATTTAAATCTATTGAAAATATTAACAAATATACTCTAGCTATTTTTGTCACCGATGCATTTCCTACACGTACGATCAAAATTTTTCTGTCTTGATGCGAGTAGGAGACAATATTTTTGAAGACCACTGGGCTGTTCCTTGGGACTTATTATATTTTTTCTTTAAATGTCAGATGTGGGGGCGCCGGTGTGTCTGAGGGGAGGCCAACTTCCATTAGAGAATCCGATGGAGAAGCTCCTCGCGAGGGTTGGGATCATTCTCACAATTTTAAAGAATCTCAGGTAAATTTACTATTCTCTCCCTCTCTCCGTTTCCCTCCCTCCCTCTCTCTCTCTCTCTCTCTCTCTCTCTCTCCCCCTCCCTTTCTTGCTTTATTACGTACTTTGTTCTCTGTCGATGATTTGGAGCACTCGTAATAATCTTTTTGACTTTTCTCTTTTGGCCAATTTTTAACACTTTTTTGACTGTTGCCCTACATTTAATACGCGAAGGCTTTGTTTGGATTCCTCCTTTTAAGTCGGGCATGGAGTCCCTCAAATCCATCCACGTGCACCGGCCGATCTAAATGAAGCGCCACATCTACCGGTCATACCCCATGACATCTTTTCCTTTTTATCCCGTAAGACTCGATATTTAATATTATAAATTTTAATATTTTAAAATAAATTATAATTTAACTTATATCATTTTCTTTCTTTTAAACATTTTAAATTCGAGTCTCTTATATACATACATACATATATATATATATATATATATATATATATATATATATATATATATATATATATATAAATTCAGGTGTTCTTTCCATCAATAGAGAAAGCAGTTTGGCATCCAAGCTCTAATACAAGCAAGCCTGTGATGAGCACCGTTCTCATGATAATATATTTCCTATGGTACTTTTCCTTTTGATTCCAAAAAATCATCCTCATATTTATCACCATATTTGTCTTATTCAAAAGAATGAATGAGCCAAATAATAAAAATTATAATTCTTTTACTCATAAACTTCGACTAATTCCAACACATGGGAGATTAGAGTAAAAACTTTCCCAACTCTACTTCAACAATCTTAAGTCAGTTCAATCATCTAACATACGTAATAATATCATATTCTTCTTTTTTTGTTATATAAAAATTATGAAAATTATAAAAACGCACATATCATGAAAATTTTTTTTTATTGTATAAAAATTTAAATCTGAAATCATCAGGTTGGGGAGAGAATTTGTATCACTAATCTGTCCCCTTAGGAATACGCGTCATGAAAGTTTGAACATGAGACTTTGAAAAAGACATTTGAGTAACAGTTTTTTATCATTCAGGTGCTCCTATAAGAACAAATTACATCTTTTCCTTGTTACTGCATGGTAATAGATTTAACACATCTTATGTTTAAATTAACCTTGATTTATTTGATGATGATCTAAGTTAATGGCACTATCAAGTTACACCATCATATGGAGGAGGGGGAGGGGACCCCATGTAACAAAAAGGTGGGATTGATCGGGGAAACCCACTACAACTAACACATGATGGGAGTACATTAAGAAAGAATGCATCGGTGGGATGGAAAGTGTAGGGTTCTTGAATATCTCAATTCATATATGGAAGGAAAGGGAAACTTTTGTGATTATGTGAAGGAGCATAAAGAATATGCAAGGAGGGTTTTGCATTCATTACACTTCTCTCTCACTTCATAGATGATGTTTTTTTAATCAATCGATGGTTGGCCTAATAAGATGTAACGTTAAGTTTTTGAGTTTGACTCACAGTTTGGACATGAAAAAAACTATGTTGAGAGAGTAGCTTCTTTAAATGACTCACTGTAAGTCCCGAACAGATTAGTCAAAATATAATTTTGAATATCAATCGATATAGTAAAAATATATATATATATATATATATATATATATATAGATGATGTTTTTCCACTTTGCTATCCTTAACGTTACGTTTTTTCCCCTCCGTATGGCGTGGATGCCTTTTTTGTAGGGTGTATGAATTTACAATCAATTAATAAGAGGTCGGCCCATATGTTGTGCATCCATTTTATGATTATGTTGCCCCGTGTAAATATTTTGTTGGTTCTCGTTATTAGTATGTGAAATTATATTTTAATTAATTCAATTTAATTATCTGCGATACCGTACTTAAGAAAATGACTCTCTCAACAATCTTTTTTTTCTTCTCAAGTTTTCAAATTTGAGATTTAGTTAAAAAATTTAACATTTCACCTACTAGACCGACCATCCCTTGATCTATATAAATATAAATATAAATATAGAAATGTATGTATATGTCAATCATACTAATTATGCTAGCAATCCCAAATGATTTAATTGATCATTCTTTTAAAACGTGATTCAAATTTAAATCTTAATAACCATTTCAGCGTAATTTTAAGTCTATATATAATTATTCGATATAGTGATTTATCGATTATAGTAAAATGCTAATAACATTATTATTGCAAGTGGAAAGGGTGATTTCACTACACAAAAAAATACAAACATTACATATTTATAATCTATATCTATATCTATGTTTTTATCTATGCCTGTCATTAATATATATAAAAATATGTATTTGGAAGAATCATATTTTTTTGCCAATATCTTTAATCTCTCTCTTTCTTATATATCTCTTTTTTATCTTTTTAGATTTGTATATTTTGAAATTACTAATTTTTTTCCTTATAATATTATTTTATATACCTCTATATTTATTCATTCAAACTTAATACACATTCAAATATAATTATTTTTATTTTTAAAATTTAAAAAATCTAAATTTTAATTAAAAAAACTAACGTTCTTTTTTAAATAATGTACACTCTCCTTCCTTTCCTAAGTCAGGTGTCCATTACTAGTGCTTCTCTTTCCATGTTCTTTTCCTTTTTTGGTAGATTATAAAGGAGAGATATAGTGCCCTCGTAGAGAGAGAGCACATCAATACTTTATTAATTTAGTGGTAAGAGTACTAATATTTCATATCAAGAATCAGAATTTGAGTTTTGATAGTGACAAAAATGATATTGGGATAACTCCTTCACGATTAGCATCTGATAGTAATTCGATCGAGATTAATCATGACAAAACTTTGAATACTTGAATCAAGTCCAGAGAAAAAAAACAAAAAAGAAAAAATAGGGTGAGACGCACCAATGTTAGAGGTAGTGTTCAAAAGATCTGCAAAAGATTTTGTAGTACATTTTTTTAACTCGAGGTGGATGGTCACTATCACCTCATATTGATCGTTGGTATATGTCGCTTCTTGCGCATGAGAAGTGGAAGTGGGTCATCTTCTCTTGTGCTACTCCATGTGTCCAATGACAAGATTTTCATTGTTCTATTGCTATGTTACATTTTACAGGGAAACAAAACAAGTGAGATAAGCATCAGAAATTCCCATACTTGGGAATCCAAGGTCGGATCCTTTTTGATAAAAAAAAAAATGATACTTGTAAAAGATAAAACTATGAACAAGACAAATGATTGATTCCAGTGGGGGAAGAGGTGCCACCCTCAAATTTTCTTTTTCTTTTTTATAAAAAAGGTCATATCATGTCCTTGTGCCTAAATTCCCATATATAAATAATTCTTTTCTGATATTTTTTTTATAAAATTTAAATTTAAGATTTTAATAAAATATCGATAAATAAAAATATCGATAAATATCTTACTAAATTAACTTAGTATCGATTATATTACCGTAAACAAGTGTAATTATTCTCGGTTATATCACCGTAAAGTAAAGTAGTGTAAATATTCTCTTTACTTTCTGTCGTGTCGATTTTGAGTGAGGAAAGTGAACATTACAGGAGAAACAAGGGATTCTGTTATTCAATCATTTCTTAAAGTAGCCAAACTCAACTTGGTGACTTCTAGAAAAATAACCAATGAAACATGAATAAAATACCGAACTTTATTAATCATAAAAAATAAAAAACAATAAATGTATAAATATAAAAAATATAAAAAATTTTATATAAATATTAATTATTTTATAAAAATAATAAAATAAATACCTTATATAATAAAAATTGAAAATAATAAAATATATAATTATTAATTATAAAATAAAAAACATAAAAAATAAAGATATTAGTGTTGCCGAGAGCAGATACTCTTCAATCCCATCTTTACTCACCGTCTGCTTACCATCGACCATTGACTTGGGAAACAACATTTTGGAGATTGCTCGTCATGTATCCCCATCTGTTAGGTATTACAATCTCATTTACTGTGATTTGACGTGTGAATCCATTACGTTAATTTTAAAATGTTATTATAAAAATTTATATTTTAAAAAATGTTTATTTCAAATTATAGTTATTTTATAAAATAAATTTATTATTACTATAGTTTTATTAATCAATTACAATTTTAATATATTTTATAAAAAATATATTTTTTTGGGACAAGGGGAGCCACAAGATGTCCCACCAAGAGGAAATTTCGGTAGGGGATAAGCAACAGGAAGGATGAGATCTAAAGACAAAAACACGTGTCAATTGAGCTCAGCTGCTACGTCATCCTATACGCAAAACCTCTCTCTCTCTCTCTCTCTCTCTCTATCTTTTCTCTCTGTATGACGCAAACTACCCCACATAGTTCATGCTTACGTTCGAGTTTGAGAGGCCACCTAAACCACGAAATCACAGTCACGTCAAAAGTTTTCACTACGTGTCTATCCATTATTCGATTTACTGCATTTATTAATGTTGTTGTTAATTACCCCCAACAAACGACTACTATTAACTAAACTCTCCATCTCTCTCTCTCTCTCTCTCTCTGTCCGATAATAATATAATATAAACCCACCAGCAGGGAAAAACAAAAGAGAGAAATAGAGAGAATTGACTTTGAATTCATTGAGACTCAAAAAGCAAAAGAGACCACCACCCCATTTTGTGAGGGTTTTGGTTGATCACACAAGCAAAACAATCTCCTCTTTCTTCAGTCTCAGTAAGTCTTCTCTCTCTTTCTTTCCTTTTCTTATCCTAAATTTTCAAATTTGATTGGTCTTCTTTTCACTTCTCTTCCCCTCTCTGATTTATTCTTCTGTTTTGGTGGAGGTTCATGGGGTTTTGGAAATTTTGGATTTTTTTTGTGATTCTTTTGTCATTTGGCCAATTCTTGAATTTTCTATTCATCAATTAGGTTTAGCAAGAAGTGATTCTTGATGGGTTTGTTGGGGTGTGATCTATACCTGGTTAATTTTAGAATTTTTTTTTCTTCATCCAATTGACTTCTACATTGTTCTTTCTTGATAAGGTACCTAATTGCTAATTGATCGCTCTTATATTTTGGAATTTTTAATGGTATTTGTATTTCATATGCTATCTTTGTATTGTCCTTGTGTTTGATACCTGTTTGCAGAATTGTGCATGTATAGACAAATGACTAGAAAATCAAGCGGTTTGATAGTCGGAAAACAAAGTTTAGTTAGAAAGCAAGACTTAGAAAGATGGTAACTCGTGTACGGGAATAAGATTGCGAAAAGAAAACTATGTTTTGAGCTTCAATGAGGAAGCTTAAACCCCATGAAATATGCAATTATGTTTACTTATCACTTACAAGCATTACCGATTTTCCTTCCATTGTTAATGGTTCTTATTCTTCCTGTTTTATTGGTCTTGACTTTATGAAAGAATATGACTTAATATAATCTAAGTAAGAGGAAAAATCAGCAGCACAAAGATCCACAACCCGTTTATGAACACACAATGCAAACAAAGTTAGTTAATTGATCTATTCTACTAGATTACAGAAATTTGGTAAGATGAGTTGAAAAGTTATAATATTGGGAAAAAAAAAAAAAATTGCACATGGATTCTGGATTTTCTTTTTTCCCCCTTGAAGTGATAAGGGTTTTAGCTACTAATTTTACAATCATTGGTGGGTTGGTGGTATTTATAATGACATGGTGTGTAGATTCTTGTTATGTGTACCATTATCTTTAATATACAATACATTTTTACTTCCCATGCAATTGTTATTTGGGACCTCCCTTTTCTAAGTTCTTTTGAGGTGTCCAGATAGATCCTAGCTTCTTTCTGTAGAATTAGTGGTCAGCTTCTCGTTATTATATACAATTATAATTCCTCATTTGATAAGATGGGTGTAATTTTTTATGCTAATTAATTGAAATTAATCTTTGTTCAGTCGGTTTTTTATGGAAGTTCATTGTAACTATTTGTGCTAACTTTATAGATCTATATATTCCATTACTGAGAGGATAGCCCATTGGAAGCTTTGCGAAGGAGCTTGGAAATATGCAGCAAGACTCCAAAAATTCAAATAGACTGGAATTGAATCCGCAGACAGTTCCCCTACCCACTGTTGGTGAACCTTGGTGGCGAACAAGTGCATATAGTTCAATATCACCTTCTGTGATAGGGGCAAATTCCCCCCATTTATCCTCCTTCAACCAATTCGGTAGCGGAGCTGGATCCAAAGATGGTCAATCTGAGTCTGATCTCGAGCTGAATGAAGATGAGGACTCAGTTAAAGAATCACGTGATACTGCATCCCCTCAATCAGGTACTCTTATGCCACATTCTCTTTAGATGCTATTCTATAGACATTTTTGGCCTTCCAAGCGGTCCCTGTACTCTTCAGTTACATTAGTTTTGGAGAGAGTGCCAATGGTACTAGTTTGCTGGCCAATGGTATTAGTTTGCTGGCCAACATTCACTTTTATATTAAAGTTGGGAGCAAAAATGACTCCACAAGTAGACAAAGACAGATGCAAGACAACCTTATACTTCCTCCCATTACTCTAAATCACATTTCATGTTTTTCCACATTGAAATCAACTATCTTTGCTAGTCAGTTTTTATGGCACCCGGATAACTCCCTTGGTAATGATTGAACACCAAGGAATAGCAAGTGAAACAACCATATTCTACAGTATCATGGTTGGCCACTATTTTAATGTTTTTCTTATTGAACTTTTATATCTTTTCTATTTGATTGATGAGCATTCGAAGGTGGTTTTTGACTATCCCGTTCATGGTTTATTATAGGATATAAATAATCATGGTTGTTAATAGCCTTGGAAAAAAGCTTAGAAATGTTTAAACAAAAGGGGAGGATGATTAGCCCAATGGTTTTGTTAATTATCAGGGAATCAGGTACTGAAAAAGGTTTATTGTTTAAATTTTACTGCTAAAACGGGAGATATGATGGAAATAGTTCTGAGAAGATAAAGGGCATGGGGCTTGATTTGAAGATGTGTGCATTGATAGTTTGAAGCTAGACATACCAAGTGTTTGACATTTTTATGAATAAGCTGACAATTCTAACTTAATACCGTGATCATTTTAATGGATGCTGCAATATGTAAAGACAAGATTCATCCGGTACCATATTAAGTCAGGTACCCTTTATGTTTTTCTACCTATCTTGTAGATGAGATGGATTTATTGAAACAGGACCTTTTTTTTGGGGAGGGGGGTGGCACTGAATTGTTTTGGTTTAAGATTGGTTTTTATTTCTGTTTCAGATATGGATGTTTTCTTTACACCAGAGTTTATCTTTTGATTGCGGATTGTCTAGCCTGTACATGATTAATATTGTTTTTTATCTTCTTTCTTTTAATGTTCATCTTTGATCAATCTCGTGGTCCCTCCTCAGTTCATAGATGATTTTCCGAAATAGATGGATGTTATCTAATGGTGCTTGTTAGTACTTTTTAATTTTCTCTTACTTGTTTATAAAAAAGGGGAAGAAATGTTGTGAAGAGCCATTTTTGCATAATACTTAATTGAGAGTGCTAAAATGAGTAATCACTTTGTATCTCATGGAAATTATTTCCCATCTTGCTTTGGGAGATATAAGGTTTATTGTCTCTCTGTGAGCAGTGACAATGAGCATAATGAACGCCGCCTGGATTTAATGAAGCAACTCAGTTTAGACTGGCTTAGGGTAGTGTTACTACCAACTGCCAGCCAAGAGGTCACTGATTTGACTGGGTACAATGCTGGCCTTACATGCTCAGTTAATATTTCAACGTGCGCTAGTATGTGGCAGCAAAGCAAGTTGAATTGTCTGATTCGAGCCTTCTCTTTTTACTCCTTTTTGGACTGTTAGTAACTTTAGTTATACAACTCAAAATCTTCCCTCCAACCTACATTTGTTTAGGCCAGGTAGCTTTGAGACATACAATTCGAGAAAATGATATTCCTGACAGGTACTGTTCTTTGTAGCATCCATTTTCTATCCGAAACAGAAATTGTCTTTGTACCATCCAACATGTGACTATTTTACATCTTATTATATGGATCACATCTGTTTACTGTAACAATACTTCACCCCATGTCGAGTATCTTGTATCAGATTCTTGCCTTCAGTATTCCTGCAGACATATAGGTGCTGATGTGTAATCTCACAAGTGCATTAGTTGTGCAAGTGATAGAGTAGTGAGTATAGTATCATTCCTACAAAGATTGTTTTCTAACTACCAGTTTATCTAGCTCCTAATATTTAGATAGCAAATTTGAGCAGAGAAATTAAGTTAAAACTAATTTTCAGTAATCAGTAAACTAATTCTAAAACTAAGAAGATTGAATTCAATGAAAGAAAAGCACCGGGACTTCCGATTGTATTGCTATATGATTTGTTCCCTAAAAGTATGACATTGTATTGCCTCTTTATTTATCTCTAGATTAAATTTAATTCCAAGGAAATATTAAAACCCGATATCCCTTCTACCAATCACAACAAAACTTGAATTACTAGATAGTTGCATACATCATGCACCAGTTCTCATTTATGCATTCAATGTATGTTAATTATCCCTAAAACTTATTCATAGAGTCTTCTCTGGAGTTGTCATCTATTTGGTGATTAAGCAAATAAAGCATTAAACCCAAAGTTAATTCAACAATAACAATGAGATAAGCAGGAGTCAATTCTATTAAATATTCAAATCATCTTGGGAAATCCAAGAGTCCTAGTGAAGAGGTTTAATGACTCATGGCTAAATCACCATAAACAATAAAAATAAAAGAAAACATGAGAGTAATCATCCCTAAAACTTATTCATAGACTCTTCTCCGGAGTTGTCATCTGTTTGGTGATCAAGCAAATAAAGCATTAAACCCAAAGTTAATTCAACAATAACCATGAGATCAGCAGGAGCCAATTCTATTAAATATTCAAATCATCTTAGGACATACAAGATTCCTAGTGAAGAGGTATTTAATGACTAATGGCTAAATCACCATAAACATTAAAAATAAAAGAAAACACGAGAGGGAAAGGGAATAGAAAGCTTAGTCTATCGGTTCTTCTTCTCCTCTCTCACCTCCTTCAGCTCATGTCCCAAGATGTAAAACATACTCTCTCTGGTCTTGCATGTCCTATTTATTATCCTTAGTGAAAAGTTTGGTTAAAACAATGCAAAATCCCTTTTTGTCCTTCCGAAATAGGCATTAGAATTTTTGCCCAGAGTGTTGTTTCCAAATTGCCCTTGATGAGACAAGTGCATAGAATTTGAGTTCTGGAATCCGTCTTCACTCATTTTAGGGCAGGTGTGTTGACCTTATCACTAATGTGCTCTTAGACAAATAGGTGCTGTCAACTTTGAGCTTGATTTCACCATCTTCCTGACTGAATTTGGCAAAACCCAAAACATGAAGTTCTCAGTCTTATCTCTCCATAGCAACTTGAATTAGGTCATTTGGAGTTGTGTAGGCCAAGTTAAGAATTTTCTTGTGAATCTCCAGAACTTCTCACAGGACTGACTGCATTTTACTCCTACTTGCGGATTGAATTTGACTAACTCATCAACAGGAAAGTTATGGTTCTACATTTAATCCTTCCATGGGTGTTGGAGTCAACTCAATTTGATGAGTAGAACTCAAATTACAAAATTTTCAAAGATTATAGGTTCAATCGTCTCTCAACAGCTCTTTTGCATTCTTCAATTTTTGCTCCCATTGATCTTGTTGACTATGCTTCTTGCCCCAAACAAAAAATAAATGTACTAAGCTAAAATGTCTCGAAAATAATCATAAAATGAGTTAAAAAGCTAAGTGAGAAAGGGTAGAAAACATATATAAATAACACACATCAGTGACCTTGGGGGAATTTGAGATGGATGTCTAATGATGGCAAATCACCTATAGAAGAATGTCACAGGAGAAACTCCTGAACTAGAACTCAAGACTATTAGTTTTCCTATCAGCCTTGACTGCTGTACTTTTCCTGGTCATCAAAAGAAAATGAGTGAGGAAAGAAAAAAGGACAGGATGAAATAGATGATATTGCATCTTTCTAAAGACAAGAAAAGCTGAAACTGTCCTTCCGTGAGAAGAGCTGGAAAATAAAAGTAACATTTCTGAAACATGAAGCCCCCTCCTCAGCAGGATGCAGGACACCATTGAATACAATATCTCCTGAAAAGAAAAAAGAAAAGGGAAAACTCACTGATTTATTTAGCAGACAAATGAAAAAACAATAACCCATTGGAAAATAAAAGTAACATTTCTGAAACATGAAGCCCCTCATCAACAGGATGCAGGACACTATTGAATATGATATCTTCTGAAAAGAAAAAAGAAAAGAGAAAACTCACTGATTTATTTAGCAAACAAATGAAAAAACAATAATCCTTTTTAAGCACAAGAGGTGGAGGGGGAAGGGAAATCTTTTTCCTTGCTTTCCCAGCTAAATTCTGTAATTATTCTAAACTCTGTCCTTATGGGACCTACATTCTGATATCTAGTCCAGTTGGACTGCAATAGTTTTTTGCAAGTAATCTATGTATCTTTGAGATTCCTGATTCTCCAGTCTTGCCCTTCCCTCATTATTGCATCAACAATTGTATGAACCTTAGTGATTGGCAGTTTACAGCTTCAATACTACTGTACATTACTCAGTGATCCCCTCCCATTCCATACTATTCCTGAAAAGATAATTCTTTTAGGATATTAATCCACTTTCATGGGAAAAAAAGACTGAGAAAAGTTTTTTTTTTTTTTTTTTTTTCCATTTTTTTCACCAAGCTTTTGTCATTTATGATCCACCTGCTTATAATTCTTCAGACATTGTAGAACTAGCCAACATCACAATATTGCCATCAGTGATTTCAATGTGTTGTTTGGTTGCATGAATTGAGCATCTAAACTCCTTAAATTCCTGTCGTTGTTGAATTGTGGACTTGACAACTTTATATTATTGTAATTTGTGAGAATTCACATGCACTAAAATACAGGCACTGACTTTGTTAACATTACATTTTATGGAGAAGAAATTAGTGAAGCCTGTTATGTCTTCTAGGTGTTATGTTCTAAGCATACTTATTTTATTTTTCTTACTTGGTACATAGCTATATTATGAGAATACTTAAGTTCTTGGCTTCATGTTAGATGGAAGGTTTGTCCAAGGAAACCAAAGTTTGCAGCATGCCACATCTGCTATGCACCCAGGGACTGATGCATGCTTTCCACAGCCTCGTCAGCTTGAACTTGTTGGTCATTCAATTGTAAGTGCTGTTGGTTTTAACTCCACTTCGACCATCGGGACTCCATAATCATAGAGAATCCCAAGTTCCATGCCTTGTCAAGGAAGATTTATTTGTTCTTGTTTCCACTGTTTGCAGGCATGCACCTCTAATGCTTATCCAGATCCATATTACGCAGGATTGATGACTGGTTATGGACCTCAGCCTCTGGTATTTAGCTGCTATTTCTCATTCATAAATGCTCGATGAATAATTTCAAATATGAAGATTGCCTTACTCATAAACACTTTTTTCAAGAAAAAAAAAGTCACACATAGTTACATATAGAAATGGGTCGAATGCCGACCAAATAAATTTCTTTCTCACAAGTAGAGGTGATAGAACGACCTATAAGGACTTCAAGGTTATATTGGGAGAGAGCGTAGCAACTCAACATAGATTTTTAGTTTTCGATGTACATGTGCCTAAAAGGCAAAAGAAGTATCATCCGTATGTGTAGCCAAGAATTAAGTGGTGAAATTTGAAAGAAAAAAAGGTGATGATTTTTAAAGACAAATTAATTCAATTAGCAAATTGGTCTAGTAATGATAATTCAGAAAAAAATTGTGAAAAGAGATGTCTAATAATATTAAGAGTATAGATAAGGAAGTTCTTGACGTATCTAAGGGTCAGGCTCCAATCGGCAATGAGTCGTGATGGTGGAACGAGGGAAACAAATTTCTATCCGAACCAAACGAGAATGTTATAGGAATCTTAAAAATAATAATAGTAGAAATGCATATGAAAAATACAAAAGTGTAAAAAAAAAAGAGGTGAAAAAGATTATTCGCGAATGAAAGAGTAAGGTCTATAACGAATTATACAAGAGACTAGAAACTAAAAACATAGAAAAAGATATCTACAGAATTGCCAAACTAAGGGAGATGGTGTTACATATAGAAATGGGTCGAATGCCAACCAAATAATTTTTTTTCTCACCAATAGAGGTGATAGAACGACCTATAAGGACTGCAAGGTTATATTGGGAGAGAGTGTAGCAACTCAACATAGATTTTTAGTTTTCGATGTACATGTGCCTAAAAGGCAAAAGAAGTATCATCCGTATATGTAGCCAAGAATTAAGTGGTGGAATTCGAAAGAAAAAAAGGTGACGATTTTTGAAGACAAATTAATTCAATTAGCAAATTGGTCTAGTAATGATAATTTAGAAAAAAAATGTGAAAAGAGATGTCTAATAATATTAAGAGTATAGATAAGAAAGTTCTTGACGTATCTAAGGGTCAGGCTCCAATCGACAAGGAGTCGTGATGGTGGAACGAGGGAAACAAATTTCTATTCGAACCAAACGAGAATGTTATAGGAATCTTAAAAATAATAATAGTAGCAATGTATATGAAAAATACAAAAGTATAAAAAAAAAAGAGGTGAAAAAGATTATTCATGAATGAAAGAGTAAGGTTTATAATGAATTATACAAGAGACTAGAAACTAAAAACGGAGAAAAAGATATCTACGGAATTGCCAAACTAAGGGAGATGGTGTTAGATGTATTAAGAGTGAAACCAATAGTATACTTGTAAGGAATGAGGATATAAGAAAGCGTTGGAGGGATTATTTTGATAATCTCTTTAATGTTGAGAATACAATAGATACAGAAAATATCGTGATATCTAGGAGAAGAAATTTATAAAAAAAAAGGAAAGAGAAGGAACTACAAACAAAACATGGCTGCAAAAGTTAAGCTTCCCTTACTCTATTAATATGCTCTAATGACACTTCAGTGATTGCAGTTGCAGAACACCGCAAAGAAGTTGGGAATGGGACGTTTTTCATAGAGATCTGGAGCTCCTTATCTTTGATAGTTATTGGCTTTCGGTAACATTAGGTGGAGATTGTGTGTCTGAGGAATTATCCTTTTAAGATTTCCATTGAGGATTATTGGATGGAAATTTATTATTTTTATTTATTTATTTATTTTTTAAGGGTTGCGGGGTTTTGATTTATGGGGGAAGCAATGAGAATGTTATGGAGATATTAGGAGGAGAACGGATCAAGTGACAGGTTTGCGCTGAGGATCAGTTTGTAGTAGGGCTTATTTTAGAAATTCCTTTGTAGTGTTCACCTTAAAAGAGGCAAACTGCTGGAGAGACAGGATGAAAGATCAAATTTTCATTACTTCCATTGTCTTGCTAATGGAAAAAGGAATAATTGGATGAAAGAGTTGTTGAATAAGGAAGGCTGTGGTTCTACTATAATTAAGGAGATCACCCAGCTTTATATAAACTTATGTTTGAGGAAGAATTTTAGACAATTTTAAAGGGCTTGGATTGGTTTCCAGTTTGTTCTTTAGCACCTAAGTAATTAGAGAGACCTTTTTGTTTGATGTGTATAGGCGGTATTACAATGGTTTTTTTTTTTTTTTTTTTTTTTTTTTTTTTTTTAATTATAAGGATGTCTTCCTAATAATTTTGAATATTTTCGATGCAATTGAGGTGATACCTAAGAGCACGGATTCCATCTTCATCACTCCTGTGACATGTCACAAAGAATTACTCATCCAATACAGAATTCTCTAGATTCAAATAAGCTCAGTCACTAGTGTTCTCAAGATTCTCGTGGTGCTTTGAGATTGAGCTTCGGATGATAGGTGATATGGATCTCTTTCAGTCAGTGTGTTCTCGTTGAGGGTGGACGGATCTTATTTGCTGACCTTTTAGCCAATGAAATGGTAGTTGATGCTACAAGAAGAAATAAAAGGCAAGCAGCTATCTTCAATCTCATTTTTGAGAAGCTTATGATCAGATGCATTGTGCTTTCACTTAAGGAGTTTGATATGCATCAGATGAAAAGTAGCAGCAGAAATTGTAGCCTTTTGATCATCTTTCCTATGTCCTAGTGTGTGGCCTTGTCTAGGAAATTCAATGTCCCAGTTCTTGTTTAATATTGTAGGGGATGTTCTGAGCAGATTATGGGATAGAGGGTTCAAAAGGGGGGCTTATGTAGAGCTTTAAGTGGTCTGGAACAAATTTTGCCCATGAACATGCAATTTGCTGATAATTCAATTTTATTTTTATCTAGTTACAAGCAGAGTGCTTATAATATTCATCAAATTCTATATTTTTTGAGCTTAGTTCTGGCCTTGGGACCAACATGAGTAAAAGCATCTCACTAGGATTAACATGGTAGTTTGTCTTCCTTTGCCAATATTTCGGGATGCTTGATTCAGCATTTTTCTTTTGACTGACCTAGGAGATCCTACCTTTCTCCCGGATATCTGTGGAGAAGAAGTTTTCCTGAGGATCAGAATGATAATATAGGTGCTGCAGAGAGAAGGATCCCAAGGCTTGTTTCCTTTTTTCTGGGGTGGGTGTCGGGGGGGGGGGGTTCAGAGTTTGGGTTAACTTACGTAATCACGTTTGTTTAGCATTTCTTGTGTGTCCTTTTTAAGGTCATATCTCAGTTAAGGTGAGTTCTAGGATAGAGATGATTATGTTGGATTTTTGTAGTTTGGTGTTGGGAATGAGAGAAGGGATCATTTGATTAGTTGGAGATGGGGACTTGATCTAGGGTGTCCAAGTCTTAGGAATGTTGTCTAGTCCTTGCTCTAGAGGGGAATGATGCTAAGGAAAATAGAAGTCACTTATGCTGTATGCAAGTCTTTGGAAATTCATTTCCAATGTTTGGCAAAATTACATGTTCAGTACTTTAACTATCACTTGACACACAAACAAGTATCTAAACAGTAAAATGCTACATGGGGCTACATAAACTTTAAAAATGCACATCTAAAAACCTGCCAGTCATTCTCCATCCAATCATTTAACAGAAACGTCCAACATGGCATAGTCCATATGCACATGGATGAGTCAATGCTTATGTGGCTTATTTTTAGGTTTAGTTGTCACTTAAAATTTGAATCTGAAAATTAGATAAGCTTTGTCAAAAAAATAAAATGAAACAAAACAATAAAATGGATAATAATATAAAATGAACAAAGGGCGAAAAAAAAATGACAGTGCCAAAGTTTTGCTTGTAAGTGTTCTTTGCCATTGTTCTGGTGACTTTAGCTCTCTTCTTCTCTGATGCTTGCTTGTCAGGTTCCTCTCAAACTCTCTTTGCTCTCGATAATTCACAATGATTGTGAGCGCACCAATATGAGCTTTTAACCAAGCACCGCCTATCGTTGTCGTAATTGTCAAACCATAGACCATGAAGATGTGCCTTCTCCACCATCATGAATGACTAAGAGCAAAACCCCTCAACTCTCTAAAATCACGATCTACACTTCTAACCTTAGATCACCATCCTCTGCCTCTTCCATATAAAGCTGTTTCTCTCTCTTTCTCTTATCCTTGGCAATCCAACTGGAAGTCCAAATAATTAAATAATTTTCCTAAAATAGAAAATTGAATATAATTTTCCTAAAAATGAGTAGTAGATTGGCATAAAAGTGTTTGCATGACTCAAACAATTCATGTTATAGAGAGAAAGTGGGTGAGAGAGAGAGAGAGAGAGAGAGTGAGAGGAAAAAGGCTAAGTGTTTTACAGAAGTGGCTTGTCAAATGCCACAAAGAGGAGGGTGTGCATTTGCTAGAGATAGAGCGAAAGAAATGGGTTTGCCTCTTTGTCCTCCTCTTCCTCTCCTAAGTACAGAGTTTGGGGCCTTGGTCGTAGAATACATTTCAAAATTCTTTGAAAAATGGTTAATATTTTTTTATTCCAATGGATTGAAAGAAATGGTAAAATCTTCATAGACTCTTTACCACAAACTTGTCTTATTTGCCATAGACTTGTGTTCATGCTTCCCCATGGGCAAGATCATTTGTTTGTTTGTTGGTGATTCTTTAAGAGGATGCTGTCTATATGCATAGGGTTGGATTGCTATTCTTGAGTAATTTATTGCCCCTATCTTTTCTTCTCTATTGCCTTTTTGTTCTCTCTCTCTCTCTCTCCTCAAAAAGAAAAAAAAAATTCTTGTTCCAGGAGTTTTCATAAATGAATTTAAAAAAGGCAGGGCTTTGGATGCATTTAGCCATCTGGCATGGACCAGTGAAGTAGGCATGAGCCATGAAATGTGTGATTATGGTAGAATAGCTTTAAGAATGAAATATTGCCTAAAACATGAGCTTCTAAAGCCTTTAATCCAAGCGAATCGATGATTAACTAAGAAAGAAAAGACAATGATTTTTGCTACCTTGTACCTCCCAGATTGTTGAGTATAAAAACTAGATTTAGGATTTTATTTTTATTCTCTCTTAGGAATTTGGAATTAACAAGATGTTGAAATGGTCAGGTTCATCCTCATTTACTTGGAATACAGCATGCTAGAATGCCTTTGCCTCTTGAAGTGGCACAGGAGCCTGTTTATGTGAATGCTAAGCAGTACCATGGGATACTCAGGCGAAGACAGTTACGAGCAAAAGCGGAGCTTGATAAGAAGTTGATAAAAGTTAGAAAGGTAGATACTGATTTGTCCTGCTTTTAAATTTGAGAGTGCTGTGATTGAATTATGGACTACAAATTGTGACATTTCTTTGGTTTTGCCGTTCCTGATTTATAGAGCAGCCTATTATATCACTCTTGGTTCACTTTTTTTCCTCTTGTTCTGCTGTAAATTTGAGTTTGCTGCGAATGAATTATGGAATAGGCGGTTATTGGTTTGTACTCCCCCTTCAGCCCCAGCATTGTAAGATTCTGTTCGATCCTTAGATTTGACTCCAGATAAACTTCCTGTTTTAGATTGACCATAAATTTTATTTGTTGCTTTTCAATATCCTCTTTTTCCCTGACACTTTAGTTTACGAATGCAGATTGTCGACATTGTGGAAATTTATTTCAATATTTTTCTAAACTTCAAACGTAGAATTATGGGGGGAAAAAAGATTCAAGTGCATATCAATCTTTTCCTTTGTATATCATCAAAGAGTCTTTCTAATGGGGGTGGACTTTCAGTGTGATGAAAAAGTTGCTCACATCTTTATTTGAGGTGTAATATTTATTTCTGCAAGTCATCTCTTTCTAAAAACAAAACATGATTGTCTGCACATTATTTATCCATCTTGGGCTGCACATGCTCTGGGAGATGCTAAGCAGTAGGTGAACCTCTAATTGAAGCCTGTTTGAAGGCATCATTCATCAAGAATAAGAGGAATGGAGGAGGAAATTGAGATTTGATAAAAGCCAAAAAAAAAGACATAAAAGAGAATGAGAAGAGGCAACCAAGTAGTTCAATAATTTTGGATCGCCTTACCATTTCCAAGTTTGATACTTCCTTGAATCTGAATCATGCTTTTATATATTTTTGCTTGTAAACTTGTCAAAAATGATGGGTCTTTAAACCTTTGGAAAGTGATCTGAAAAAGTGTGGTTAATTTTGAACTAATTGTATGTCACATTGTCTACTTTATACACACACATGCACATAAGCCTGTGCACTGGTTTGCTAATCAAATAGGAGGATGCTTGTCAAAGTTAATTAGTATTGTGTGTGCATGCATGCTTGGTACGCTTTAGTTAAGTGAAAAGTTAAATGTCAACTAAAAGCCACCAAAGGTGCCATTGAGGACAGAGAAAATTTACAGGAAAGTTTCAAAGAGTGTAATGGAGAACCAAGTACTTTGTATTATACCTGAAGGCCTAAATAAACTCTTTAGGCCAAAAAAAAGTGGTAAGAGGATCAAGGAATTATCTTCTCTATTTGTCTCTCTCAGTTCATTTTCTGCCAATTTAGTCTCCATTCAAACTATTCCATTATCTCACTTGGGTAAAAGTTCATATTGTGCTCTCTTCAGGTAGATCATTGAAGACACTTTTATTTCTACGAATTGTGGGACATATCATACAGTAGTCCATTGTTTATTTATCAGTTAAAGAGCCTTTTTAATTTCCATTTTCTACCAACAAATATCGGTCCAGGAGGAAGTCGTACATTGCGATGAGTTGGCAACCAAAAATTTAAGGTAGGGTATGGCAAAAGTACGACTGATATCCCGCAATTTTTCCTGAAAGGAATATGATTCTCATTCCTCACTTCATAAGAAATGCATTGGTAGAGAATAGTTATTCATGATACTCAAGGGCTTGCTTAATGATATCATTGCCAGCCATGGGTTCACCCATTTTGCTGAGGATCATATCTACTCCTGATCACAGTCTGAACCTGAGGGAAGTCTTCACAATTTCTTGAGAAAAGAAATATTTTTGGACAACTGGTGCTACCAAGATACAGAGCCCTGCAAGCCCATAAGTTTGGGTTTGTGGATGGTACTAGCTAAAATGGTATTTCTTCTTCAGTCTTTCTAAGCTAAGATCTAGATGTAGAAAATTTCTCATTATTTACAGAAATCTTCAAAGAAATCTTAAACAAAGACAGATAGAGGAATTGAGTTTTCTCTTACCATAATTCATCATGGCAAGTGGCCACCTGGAGTGAAGAAGGTACCTTCCTGACCATCAATCCTTCTGGAGCTCTTTACTATCATCAATACCAAAAGGATCTGATCTTGAATGCTTTCTGAAGGAACTTGCGGTTGTCTCACCTCACTCCACCATAGAAGCTAGATTCTCCACATCATCATCTTGAATATCTGGTACGTGGTCATATTCATCTTAAGCCTGGAAGCACTCTAAAATATTCGAAGTCAATGAAAAACACTATCCAAACTATATTGGTCCTCTGAATGATAAAGATTAGTATTATCAGCAAACTGCGAGTATGAAGTCTTGATGTCCTCAGAAAGAGAAGAGAGAAACAATTGCGTCACCTAGGATCTCTTGTCCATCTGAACTCTGATTTGGGTTTCCCATTTAACAGAAAAGAAATAACCAGTAAATACTTTCTGTTGCTTTTCTTCTATTTCCTTGATGATCCAGAAAAGGGATTGTGTTTCGGTTTTTTGAAATCTATGTATTAGGACCTTAATATTATAAGAACTCTGACCAGAGAACTCTGACCAGAGAACTCTGAGGCTACATCTAAAATATGTCAACCTTAATCAAAAGAATTCTGACAAAATGATACGGTCTAATGAGCCAATTGAACTAGACCTCCCAAAACCTTCAGCCCTAGAAGACAAGTCATTTGGAAGTAGAGAGATGATAATATAGCTCAGCAGTTTCCCACTGCACCATTAGCTTGAAACTCCTGGAAACTTTAACCAGGCCAAAGTTAAAGCATCTAAAGAATGCTAAAGTAAATCCATCAAGACTTGTAGCTTCTCCATTTCGAAGAAGAATGTCCTAATTTCTTGAAGCTCAAAAGAACTTTGGAGCCAATTTTCCGTGACATCGGAAATAGGTGTGCAAACCAAACCATTTGCCAACGCTTATGCATTCTAGTTGTCTAATCTCAACAATGTGAAGTATTTCTAAAGTTACTGAGAAGTGCAAGGTGTTAAAAAAGAACGAAGAATTGGACTGTTAACATTGCTTATTCAACATGTGTTGGGCTGGAGAAGGTCGTTTTTTGAGTGGAAGCTCACAAAATGACTTTAGAAGTTTAGTAAATTACACTTAAAAACACATGGGTGAGAGAGTGAGAGGAGTTGTAAAATGGATAACATGTGCGCCACACTAATGTGCACTGAGAGAGAGAGAGGGAGGAAAAAAGAACATCATTGTTCTTCATGTTCTTGCACCTAGGGCTCGAGCCCTTACTACCGTCACTTTCTCATGCATGTTCTATACTATTTTTCTCGACATTAGGGGCCATTTTCAAAAACTTCTAAAGTCATTTTGCTCAACTTTTATGCACATTATACTTGCAATGGTCTTTCCTTGCCCAACTCATGTTGGATAAGCCACATAAAAACTCCAATTTTTGTTGCCCAATTAAGAAAAGAACAAAGTGTTGTGCAGTGGTGGACATGGATTTAGCTTTCATCTTTAGAATGTAACATGTTCTTCAGAAGTCTTGTTTTGTGAAGTTTAGAGCTGTTACGATCATAAAATTTGAGAAAGTTTGATACTAGTGGTATTTAGTTTCTGTTTTCTTTGTAAATGAAATTGAGACTCTTTTAGAAGATTTGGGAATGTTCCAGAGGATTTGTAATTGTTATAGATATGCCTCTTTGGATGCCTGTTGTGGTACATTTAGTTGGAAAATTAATAAGTGAATACCTTAGGCTCAAACAGTTGACATTGCCTTAATTGGTTTTATTTTTGTCATCTTTATTGTCTTTAGAAGCTGTGGCACTTTAAAATGGCCTCACTCTGAAATGTTAAGAGGGATGGCGAACATCACTTTCATTTATTTGTCATTCTTATTTTTGTGGTAGTTTTGTCGAGGATGCCTCACCATTGAAATTTCCTCTCGTATTTTCTTATTAACGAGATTCTTGTTTTACCATAAGAAAATTTGTATTAATGACGGTAAGTGTATGATCTAAAAATGAGGTGGAATAAGTACACCCCCTTGCCCCAAAAGGAGAAGGAAAAAAAAAAGGCCTAATACTCCTTTTATATGTCTCCTTTCTCTTTTTAATATCTCCCTCCATTAGCTCTGTAGAATTATTAACGAATGACTTTGGGGTTATTCTTCCTTCTACACATGCCAAAATCCATAACTTTAACCCCTGCAAGCTAAAGAATCTGATTCTTTCTTTCCTATCTGCCATGATGGAAAATTCGGCATAATTGTGTGCATCATTCTTTCAACCATAGACAGCCTTGTACTAGGTGTCCTGCATCGAAGTTCCAGATGCTGTATGCTGACTTTTCTAACAACATGGTATATATATAAACAGAATTGTTAGGTGTACACCCAAATTCATAGCTGGAAAGTTTATACACTTTTCTAAACAAACTGCAGTATCCTGTAAACCTTCCGACCTCTCACATACTGTGGTATAGTAGTAAAATTGAAAGGTTTTGTTGGTGATATCAAAAGCTACAGCTTTACTCTTATCTTACTCTGGATCCTGTTCGTGTCAGATCAGATAACAGCAGCAAGTCTAAAACTTTTGATACTTCTTCCCAATGCACTGTTGATTTAGTCTTGTTTTTTTGTTTTTTGTTTCCACTTTATTTTATTATTATTATTATTATTTTTCAATTCTGCCTTAATGTAAACTTGATTCTACTTGCCTGTGTGCACTGAGAACTGCATCTATGCAAAATATAAAGTGCCATCCCGGCAAATATACTGTAATCATATGTTCATTAATTCATTGATTGATTATGTGCTTTTGACTTCCAACTTGTTTGTATCTATTTTGAAGATGATTCTTTCCCTTCAGATATTGGGTTTGGGAGTGCTGTTCAGGATGCAGATTTATTGTTTAATCTTGGGTTCCTTTTCTTTTTGAGTTGATTGGGGATGCTATTGCCCTAAAGGCTCGAGGGGGTCCTATGGATCTCTGGAAGATTATTACTTGCACTTCTTATTTTCCCATTGTGGTTGGCAGTAAAATGGAAGAAAAATAGTGTTGGACCCGGGGAAAGAATAATATAATTAAATTCTAATTGCAATTTAAATTTTACTTGTTTAGGACTTTTAGATGTTCATTACTCAATCTGTAGCTTTTTTCTTATTTTCTTCAGCCATATCTTCATGAATCTCGGCATCAGCATGCCATGCGAAGGGCAAGAGGCTGTGGAGGTCGCTTTGCAAAGAAGGCTGACACTGATGCTTCCAACCCAAATGCTGACAGAAATGGCAGAGTTTCCAGTTCAGCATATTCGCATTCTGGCAATTCATCAAGTTCTGAACACTTTACCTCCAACTCTGTTAAAGTCCAGAATTCTTCTGGTAGTCGTCAAGAAGCTAGAGGGAACGAACTGGAAGAAACTCGTCAAAAGCACCTGTATTGTAATGGAAGTGCCAAAAATGGTAGTTATGAATCTCACGGAAGCTGCCAGGGTTCAGAATTGCACTCGCACACAAGTGAAAGAGAAGAAGGAGATTGCGCAGGCCAACAATGGGGAAGCATGAGATCAAATCAAGCTCCACAAAGGGCTCTTGCTATTCAATGAAAAACCATGCACGGGTGGAGGCACAAAGCTGGATGTTGCTGCCTTCCCTGTCAGATAAGTGCGAGAATCCCATTGTCAGGTTTCTTCCAAGGCAATTCATTCTTGGCTTTTGTCTTTTTGCTCTCATAGAGGGAGAAGTTAAGAGTTAACCAACCATGTTACATACCCAGTTTGAGGCCTCTTTTGGTTGTGTTGATACTTACAATATTGTTCCCTAATCTGCTGTACAAAGAAGTGTTAAATGATCTAAACTAGAATTAGGAGGGTCTTTTTGGGGAGTTTGAATGGCTAGAGATGTTAAAGTCAGAGGATGTAAAATGTAGTTTTCTTTTTCTACTCCTTTTTCTGAGGTGAGAAGCTTTATCTTTGCTAGATTCTGTATGTTTGATCTTGTGAATAGAGTTGGTGTTGAAGAAACTTATGTTTATCTCGTGTGGCTTGATTGTTGAGTTTATCTTATGTTCAGGAAGATGATATCTCAGTCAACGGGTTTTAAGTTCTTTTCTTTTTTTTTTGTATTTTCTTTTGAAGCAAAGAAAACAAGGAAAGAAAGACACAAAAACTGGCGGGGACCGAAACTGCCAAGGCCAGCAAGGCTAGCTCATGGTAGTTATGTGGTGTCTCGCTCTTTCTACGCGGATTTTGTCTTTCCAAAGGAAATGAAGAATCAATGTGGAAAGCTTGCTTAAATCGGTCACCCCAGCTGACCCCAGCGGCACTAACTTAGCCCAATGAGGCTAGGTGGTCGGCATGGCAGTTCGTTTCTCTATATGTAATTAACCACCATTACATTTAGAAGGCCCATGGTCTCTTTGCACTCCTGGAGGATGTGATGTAACAAGTGGTCAATATCGGTAGACTCCTCAAATAATCTCACTGGCACAGCAGAATCTGACTCCACTTCTAGATTACTGATCCCATTTCTTTTGGCTATCTGAAGACCTTCTCTCAGGCCCCATAATTCAGCTGTCAGAACCTGCGCCTTATGTTCAGTACAAAACCCGCAATCCAATCTCCAGCACTCTTCCTAACAATACCCTTGGTGCTTGCCTGACCCGTGCTTGGGGAGATTGCACCATCAGTGTTCAACTTCATCCTCCCTTCCTGTGGATGATGCCATTTAATCCTCCTCTCCTCTATTATTTCCACTAGCTTTGTCCTCCCATGCAAGAGCGGCCTCTTTAGACGGTCTCCACTGGAGCTACAATTTGGAGAGACCTTTGGATATTTTGAGACACCAACATACATCTGCACTTCCAAATTGTTCAAATTGTAGCCATGGATTGGGAGCTCACCTCGAGGTGCCCTGGCTTGTCCTTTATACTCACCCCTACTTCTGCCACTCAGATAGATTATCCTTCCAAAAGCTTCCTCTTCCTGTTTCTCTAGCTCTGGACACAATAACTGCCAAGTTTGCCTAGTTTTGTTGCAATCTCTAAGGGATGGACCACCGTCTCTTCTAAGTTGCTGCATAGAGGACAGGATGGTTCTTCACAGAATCTCCTTTTCTTTCCTTCCTCATTGGTCATAATCTTTTCCAAACTTGCCTACCAAAGGAAGATTCTGATCCTCTCTGGGCATTTGGCCTTCCAAACCCAGCTCCAATCCTTATCTTCCTGCCTAATCTGAAGATGGATGGAGTCTTCCACCATCAACCTATAAGCAGAAGCCACTAAGAAGAAGCCATCACAGGTCTCCCTCCAGAAAATAGAGTCTGTTGCTCTCTCATTCCGGAGCACCATGATTCCTTTTATCTCTTCTACCTTCTCTCTTGGTAGCAACGTATTAGGCCACTTCCATCTCCCTTCTGCAATTAGGAAATGGCTTACCCTCTCCTCCAAGGAGCCTAAGTTCTGCGGGTTTGTGGCAAACTCCATCAAGCAATTACCTCCCACCCACCTATCTCTCCAGAACCTTATGTCCTTTCCATTCCCTATTCTCCATTTCATACCCCTTCTTATGCACTCCCTGCTCCTCAGCATCCCCCTCCACAAGGTAGAGTCTCCTGCTCTCTTATCATACTCCAAAAAACTTCTTCCCATCATATATTTGCTTCTCAACACTTCACTCCAAAAAACTGTCTCCCATCTCTAGCTTCCTACCTAACTTAGCTAGCATAGTTATGTTACTCTCCCTCATTTTCCTCAACCCCAAGCCTCCTTTTTTTTTTTCTTTGGCAAGCAAACCCTAGCCCAGTTAACCAAGTGGACTCTTCTGCCTTCATTCGAGCTAACCGAGACGAACTGCCTATTTATTCTGTCAAGCTTGTTGTATAGATCCCTCGAGATCCAAGAAGACTACATGTTGTAGACAAGAATAACTGAGGTAATTGATTGAATGAGAGTTCTCTTGCGTGCTATGCTTAGCAATTTACCTTTCCAATCACGAAGCTTCCCTAGCACTCTCTCCACTAGATGATGATGGAAATTCTTCCCTATTCTTTGATTGATGATAGGCACCCCAAGGTATGTTCCTATGTTATCATTCAAGGGCAACTTGCTAACAGCTGCTAAGGAGCTTTTTAGGGTCTGGGGAGCTCTCGAGAAGACCGATAATCTCGACTTAGATGGGTTTATATGGAAGCCACTGTTTGCAGAAAACTCTTTTAGACAGCTTAGGATTACATTCAAGTTGAGATGCTTAACTTCAGCAAACAAAATCAAATCATTTGCAAAGAAGAGCTAAGCCGGTTGGGCCTTCTCTAAAGATTTTCATAGGATTCCAAGCCCCCTTCCTCACCTTTTCTTGAATTATATATGCCGGTCTCTTCATGATTAGAATGAACATATAGGGGGATAAGGGGTTACCTTGCCTCAATCCCTGCCTAGCTTTAATCGCCAGAAGCACCTCACCATTCCAGATCAGAGATATTTCTCCACTTGTGACAGTGAACATGATCAACTTAATTAGGGGGGAATGTTCACGTTCAAAAACACTCTGATTAAATAACTCCAACTCACGTTGTCATAAACTTTTCTTAGGTCTGACTTCAACACCATGTTATGCCCCTTGTTTTTGGAGTTACGAATGGAGTGGATGGTTTCCTGTATAATGACCATATTGTCCACAATCCCCCTTCCAGGAAGGAAACTATTATGATAAGGCGCTGTGATCTCCTGAAGATAAGGTCTTAATTTCTGAAGAATCACTTTGGACAAAACCTTGTTGGAAGTGTTCAACATGCTTATTGGTATGAAATCTCTCATGTTTATAGGCTTGTTTTGCTTAGGGATTAGGACCATCAAAGCCTTGGCATACACATTGCAAAAGTACTCATCCCTTAAAGCATCATTAACAAACTTGCAAAGGGCATCCTTCACAGTCTCCCAATGAATTGGGGAAAAAATAGGCCACATTCTATTAGGGCCCAAAACTTTTAAGCCCCTTATTGAGAAGATAGCAGTTTTCACTTCCTTCTCTTCTATCACTCTGACCAGCTTCTTATACTCTTCCCCTCTTATTCTTTGGACCCAACTGTTGAATCTAGCGCTGGGAGTCTCTACGGTCTTACTAAGAAGAAAGTTATCATGTGATTCTTTAGCACTTCCCGGTCAAAAGACCATTCCCCCCACTTGCAGAGCTGCAATTCTGTTTGCTTGTCTTCTCATCTTTGTCGAAACACAAAAGAACTTTGTATTCTTATCTCCTTTGGTAAATCAATTGATCCTTGATTTTTGGTTGCAAACACCTTTTCCTTATTTAAAATCTGCTAATAGTCCTCTAACAAGCCTTGCTCCAGATTTTGTAGAAATAAAGATTTACCATAGCTCTTAGAGTTCTGAATTCCTTTTAGTCTTGCTTTAATTTCCCTTTTCCTCCGAAAAATATTGCCAAAAACCAATATGTTGCATGCCTTTAGCTGATCTATTGTGCCTTTGATTGCTTGCAGAAGGGGACCATCCACAACAATCTAAGCTTTCTCGAAGAATTCTTTAAAGTTTGGATAGTCTAACCACACTGCTTCATATCTAAAAGGCTTCTTATCACTCTTAGGGGAGGAAGTCTATCTAGTGCTTAACATGATTGGATAATGGTCCCCATGTAGTCAAGGGAGATTGACTACTTTTAGCTCAAGGAACTCCAGCCTTGCCTGCAGGTTGCTTAGCACTCTATTTAGCTTCTATTGGAGGATTATTCGAGCCTTCCACTTTCTTATCATGGTGAACTTTTCCCCTAGAGTTTTTGTGTCCATCTGATTACATCTTTCCCATCCTTCTCTAAATCTCTGACTCGTATTCCATACCTTCCCCTTTAGGTTACTAGTTTCCTTCACCCCATCGATGTCATTAAAGTCTCCTAATGACAAATCAAGGCCCTTCAATATCCTTTGCCAACTCAGTGAGCTCCCTCCAAAACACTTCCTTGGTTTTATGATGCGGCTGAACATACACGCAAGCTATTGTCCACTTGGCTGTACTATCATCGACATGCATGTAAACCCACTATTCAAAATGATTTAGGATAGTTAGCTTTACCATGTTGGCATTCCAAATGAGCTACAAACCACCACTAAAGCTTATTGAAGGCACGATGGACTCTCTGTCCATATCGCATGAAAGCATTTTCTTATACAATTACAGCGAAATGAATATTTAATATCCCAAGATTTAGGGTCAGATCACTTACCTTTTCAATATACGGGTCCGAAAAATGTCACCAATGGATCAATCTCCTTCTTGTTCACAATCCAAGAGTCAATGTATATGGTGTAGATTTCTCTTCTTTTTTTTATTTTTTTTTATTTTTTTTTATTTTTGTGAATTCTCTCTCAAATTCTCATGTGCATGAAAGGATGGTTATGAGAGTTGGAGTTGGTTTTTCTCTTAAAAAACCACTCACTCCCTTTTTAACTTTTGAAATTTCAAAACATGTAAGGGAATGGGTTTGGGTCAAACCCACATAGGCGATCCGACTCGGTACCCATAACTTACATCTCCCACTCGTACATGAGGGTTAGACCTACATTTTGCTCAATCACTTCCATATACCATCGATTTCATATAAACAAATGGATCGTGTGACCAACGAGTATATCGAGAGCTCATAGCTATACACCGGTTAAGCATATATAGCAGCTCAAGATCTAATACAATGAGAACATCAAGTCTTGCTATACCCCAAACCTCTTTTACTATATACAGAGTCACCGTACCTCTTATCCCTCTATTAATAAACAAGAGCATACTTGACTCATTTCAACTATGCATTCACAATTATGTTTCAGAACATCAAGTTAAAAACATAACTGATCAATCTGTGAATACAAAAATTACGTATAAGCTTTAAGACAGTCTTCCTTTCGCACTACTATCTTTCCACTTTATTTTAACTGTTTTTCTAGTCATGCATCGCAAAACCGAATCAATTATAATTTATTGGTTACATGCTAAAGTAGCAAACTAAAATAAAATTTCAAAAAACATGCGAAAGTCTTAAAAGTATTAAATGAGGTGAATTACAAACCTCTGGGTCTCACACAATGAGATAGAGGGATTTATTAACTCATTACTCATAGGGTCACTGAAAGCACACGTGGTATGAACACCTGCGACGATACATTTTCTATTTATTTAGAAACGTATATCTATTTCAAAATTGTAATGCATCATACAGGTTTTAGTTCAAATATATCACGATATTGACTTGATTCTCTCTTCTTATAAATCCTCCAAAAAATTACTTTTCTAAGAGAGAACCACACCTGGCTTCTAGACAAGTGTAATGGATTGTAGAAAATCCATTTTAGAAAATCCATTTTGATTATCAAATAAATAAATATTAAGGATAATCTCATCTTAGTTCTGTACTAAGATAGCTAATTTATGTTAATTATCCAAAATTAATATTGTTTCATCTCTACATATCACACAGATATTAGAGACGATTGCTCGTGTGAGAGAGTCAATTTTCTAAACTTATCCGACATACTTTTTATCAATGCATAAGAACTCACAAATGCAAACAAATTCAAATGTCATACAATAATAAGTATTACATCACGTTCATTGCATATACATACAATTACACTCTACGCAATTCTAGAGATTTTACATATTTCAGAAATAATCTCTAGGTATCAGTTTCATGAATAGATCAGCCACCATTAAATACGTAGATAAATATTTTAATATCACCTCTCTCTTTTCAACAATGTCTCAAATAAAATTGAATTTCGTATCAATGTGTTTGGTTTTCCCATGATATTTGAAATCTTTCGTATAAGCGATAGCTGATTGACTATTACTATAAATTGTCACAGCTCCCACTTTGTCGTTTACGATCCCCAGATGTTGTAAAAAATCGTTTTAACTAAACACACTCCTGAACTGCTAAAACACAAGTTACAAACTCTGCTTCCATCGTGGACAGTGATACACATGTTTGTTTCTTACTTCTCCGAGAGATGACGCCTTTATTTAACAAGAAAACATAACCTGAGGTGGATTTACGTTTATCTAAGTCACCATACCAATCAGCATATGTGTATCCACTCAATAACAAGTCATTTCCTTGATAACAAAGGGAATAATTTACAATTCCTTTTAGGTATCTTAGAATCCTCTTCACAGCTGTCTAGTGACCTTTACCTGGATTGGATTGATACATGTTGACCAAACCCACGACATAGCAGATGTCATGTCCTTCATTTCAAAATTTGATGATAATCAACTATTGATATTCAGGACATACTCCATATCATTTCTGGCTAACAATATGTCATCGACATATAGATTTAGAATTATAAACTTATCATTGGACTTTTTCATGTAAATACAATGGTTTTCATCTATCATTACGAAGTCGTAAGAGATTACGGTTCTGTGAAATCTCAAATACTATTGTCTTGAAAATTGTTTGAGACCATAAATTGATATATTCAATTTACAAAATTTGTTTTCTTGACCTTTAACTATGAAACCCACTGATTGTTCTATGTAAATTTCTTCTTTAAGTTCTCCGTTAAAAAACGTAGTCTTCATATCCATTTGATATAATTCTAAATCTAAATTACCTACAATTCCAACAATAGGTGAATAGAGACAAATCTCACTACTGGTGAAAATATTTATTCATAATCAATACCATCTTGTTGAGTATAATCTTTTGCTACCAACCGAGTTTTGTGTCTCTCAATTGTTCCATCAGCTTTACGTTTAATCTTGAGAACTCATTTGTTCCCAATAGGTTTACGCCCGGGTAGAAAATCAACCGGTTCCCAAATATGGTTGGAATTCATCGACTCTATTTCTTCCTCCATTGCTTTTACCCACTCATCCTTGGCAGGACAAGATAAACTCTCGTTCACATTTTTCGGCTCATTCTCATCCTGTGGAGAAATGATAAAAGTGTGCCCTTCAATTTCGTAATGACGTTTGGACACACCTTTCCTAGTACTTTTCCGAATTGACGATTCGGTTGGTCGTTAGAATTTGAATCTCGCCCATTGGGATCATCTAGGGATTCAACTTCTCATAGTTCCCTTGATCCATCCTGCACGGAACCATCATTTGAATTATTTAATTCAAATAAAGGTTCTCCTTTTGTTATATCACCTTTATTAGGAAAATCATTTTTCAAAAATGTCACATTTCGTGATTCAATTTTAGTTACAGTACCATCTTCTCTTTCACCGATGAACACATAACCTTTTGACTGATCATAATATTTAATAAAGATACATTTCTTTTCTCGGGGACCAAGCTTTCCAAATTTATTAGAAGGGTCATGAACATATGCTGTCAATCCCCAAGGTCTAAGATCAGTCAGACTTGGTTTCCTACCAGTCCAAAGTTCGTACAGTGTTGTGGGTACTATTTTTGAAGGCATTCTATTCAAGATATAGGTCGCAGTTAACAATGCATCTCCCCAAAAGGAAATTGACAAGTTAGCATGCGCCATCATAGATTTCGTCATTTCCAACAATATTCTATTTCTCCTCTTAGCAACACCATTCTGTTGAAGCGTGTGGGGAATAATCAATTGTCTAATTATTCTCTTTTTATTACACAGATCATTGAACTGATCTGATAGATATTCACGCTCTCGATCTGTCCTTAAGAGTTTAATCGTTCTATCCATTTGATTTTCCACTTCATTCATATAACGTTGAAAGCACTCAAGTGCTTCAGACTTGTGAGTAATCAAATAGACATGACCAAAATGAGTGAAATTATCAATAAAAGTAATGAAATATGACGCTTCATGCTTAGCCTTCACATTCATTGGACCACAAATGTCAGAGTGAACCAATTGTAATGGAAGTTCAGCCCTCACGGCTTTTCCAAATGGTTTTTGAGTCATCTTCCCGACAAGACAATATTCACAATTCGGTAAATCAACTTTAGTAAACGAACCCAATAGTTCTACTTTCAGAAGTCGATTTATCATGTCCTGCCCTATGTGACCAAGTCTAGTATGTCATACTCTGTCATCTATATTAGCATTACTAGAAAAAGAAACATTTAACGAAATATAATGATGAGCATAACAGTTAAATATTTATCTATCACAAAAGTAAAAATCCATTTAACATATGTCCAGTACCATAAAACACACCACCATTATAAATACAAACCCTATCACGAGTAAAGTTCAAGTCATAGCCTAGTCTAAGAAAAACAATAACAGAGACTAAATTTCATCGAATTTTCAGTGCAAAGAGAACATCATGTAAGATTAAGGTTTGACCACTTCGTAACTCCAGTTTGCAAGTGCAAATCCCTTTGACTCCTGCCCTTGTATTGTTTCCTACGTATATCCATCTTGCACCAGGAGGAACTCAACGAAAGTCCACGAACGCTTCTCGATCTCTCATCACATAGTCTGTTACTCCTGATTCTATAATCCACACATGATAAAATTCAGAAAGTAAAACGGTGCTAGAGCCATATATAACACTTGGAGAAGCGTTACAGGGTGCTACCTTTTTCAGCTAGAGACATTCTCGAGTGAAATGACTAAGATTTTTGCAATTGTAGCACTTCAGTTTGCTCTTACCTTCTTTTTCCAAAACTGTTTGCGCTTGTTCTTGCGGTTGGAATTGTTCTTCTTAAACCCTTATGCAATTTCCTTCCCTTTCTTGTCATTGTTCTTGTTCCACTTCAGTTTAAAGCCTGAAACTTTTTGGGAATTTGACTTAGCTACAAAAACATTAGAAATCGATTTTGCAACACCAAGCTGCTTATCTTCGAGTTCTACGTGACGAGCAATATCAGCGAAAGTCTTAATGCTATTATTGTGAGTTAGATTGACCTTTAAGTGCTCCCACTGGTCTGGAAGGAATCGGATTAAAGCTTGAACCTGTTGCTCATCAGATAAAACATGACCTGCTAACTTCAATTCCCTTATCATGTTTGATATAGTTGTTAGGTGTAGTTTGATATTGTGATCAAATTTCTTTTTGTACGTGTCAAACTTAATGGTCAACTGTCTCAAACGGGTCACACTGGTACCTTCATACTTCTCTCTGAGGTACACCCATATGTCATGAGCAGTAAAGAATTGCTCACATTCATGTATGAGATCATCAACTACAGAACTAATAGGATGCCACGTGCAGTGGAATTTTTTTTCTTCCACTCCTGATATGCTTTTTAATCTCTTCTCTGTTGAGCAGTGTTTCCAATTCTAGGGTCTTGCATGATATGGTTGATACCCTCTAAGACATCTTGCTCTTCCAGTACATACCATATCATATGGCGCCAAATGTTATAATTGTCGTCATTAAACATATCACCTTTATTCAAATATGCTATTATTGATTTTGATGCCATGGCTTGGGTTTTCAAAGAGAGATTATTATAAGTATTCATACTCATTCATTCATATAATTTTGTACACGAAATCTAATAAATTTATTATAAACGAACATAAGGTGTAAACTCAAAAGATCACTAAGTTCTCAAGCATCATTCATCATCCAAATGTTTGATTATCATAAATTTGATTTCAAAATAGCAAAATCCTTTAAGTCTTAGGTGAGAATTACTTAAATTCTACCAACCTAAAAACTAAAATCATGTGAATTTAGAACATATCTCTTCACATGCTCACATAAATATACAAAATATGTACATTCTTGATATATATTTAAAGAGAAAAATATTACATCATATATTCATGGCATTGTTCTCATCACAGTACATAACTATGCACAAAGAAAACAAGAAGAAAAAAAATATATATATATACAATCAAATTTCTTTTTTCTTTTCTTTCTTATTTTCCATATACATGCGAGTAACCATATTAATCATCCCAACTAAAAGTCTATCTCTCGAAGTGAATCTCTTAACAGTTTGGGGTGTAGAGCCATTGATCTTCAGAGACAACGCCCTTGTCAGCCAATCCAACCAAATGATCAGGGAGAGAGTTTCTAATAATCTTAATTTCAGCTTCGTCGCCTCCGAACCAGTGATCCAAACGCCGAAATTCATAACGTTTTCGACTCATAACCCATAAATGTTGCGGCAAAGTGTGTGTTGCTTTCATCTTATAATGCAATATCATATACAGTTTTGCCAAACGTTCTGTGGTTCTCTCGTCTCTGCATCTCTCCCGAAGTGGTGCAAGGGTACGTTTGATTTTCACCATATCCCTAAAATGGGATAAATATTAGATTTGACATGAAGCCAACCAAAAAATTTTAAAACACGATCCACAATTATTTATACTTAAATCAATGAGTACAAATCAAATGTGTTATAAAAATTTAATTCAGATAGACATAAATTAGAAAATATTTTTTCAAACATGTGAGAAATTTTCAGAAATTTGTCTCACTTGTTAATTGATTTTTCTGCAATTTTCAAAAAAAATTTACTAACTTAAAATCAATGGAAAATAACTTTCAGTCAAAAAAATAATTTAAAAATTACAGAAAAATCAATCAAAAATAATTAAAAAAATTAAAAAAAAAGCCTGAGAGGGCGCGTCACGAGCCCTCACGCACCACCTGGTGGCGGCAGCGCGTGGGTGACCCGCCCACGCACCCAGGCGGCGCGTAAATCCCACGCACCGCCTTCCTGGCTGAATCCGACCACCGGATTTTGTCTACCCCCTATTTTTTGGGGTCTCTGAATCTAATGGTACCATCAGTTTTCCGATCTGAGGTCTGAATTATGACGTTTGGGCTTCACAGCCCATGGCCCGAACACTGTTCATAGTCTTCCCTAAGTCCAGATTTTTGCACCTCGAACAGTTTTTCAGATTTTGATTTCTCCCTCATTTATAAACCATTTTGCATGTTCTTTATATGGTTGGAAAGAATTTTTAATGGGGAATCTAACCATACAAGTTTTAAATCATAAAACTTATCATGCAAATAGATACAAACATTTTCATTTTTGGCTAGAGTTTCATTTTTCTCAAAAAATACATGACGGTCATGTATGAAATTTTGCAGATCAATTCCTAACATCATGGGTACTCTACCTTTCAAATTTCAAAACATTTCGTTGTCTATAATCACAATTACCATTTTCAACTTTTTTTAAAAAATGGAACTCGAATATACATAAAAAAAATAGGAAAGACCCTAAATTATACTCGGATACCAATGAAAGTATTCTCTTATATAATTACAATGAAATAAATATTTAATGTCCCAAGATCTAGGGTCGGATCACTTACTCTTTTGATGTACGGGTCCGAAAAATGTCACCAATGGATCAATCGCCTTCTTGTTCACAATCCAAGAGTCAATGTATATGGTGTAGATCTTTCTTTTTTTTTTTGCTTTTGTGAATTCTCTCTCAATTTCACATGTGCATGAAAGGATGGTTATGGGAGTTGGAGTTGGTTTTTCTTTTAAAAAATCACTTCCTCCCTTCATTCCTTTTGAAATTTCAAAACATGTAAGGGAATGGGTTTGGGTCAAACCCACATGGGCGACCCGACCCAGTACCCATAACTTACACGGTACTTATTTAGGAATTTCAAAAAGAGATTTCTGTTTACTCTCATCTCCAATGAACAAAGAATTCATGACTTGTGGTTTCTTACCATCTCTTTGCAGACTCTTATAAACCAACTGTTGCCCACACCTCTCAATTCCATGCAATCGTTGTCGTATTCATTCGCTAACATTCTAAACCGAGGGATTTGGAAGAAAACAAAGCTACAATTCAATTTCTTCCTCTATCGTAATCTTTTCCCTTCTTTCCGACATGTTTTTAGTCTCACTCTGCATTTCAACTGCTTCTTGGGTTATAGTTCATAGTTATATCTCTTTTCTTCGAGGTCACCATTAAATTTGAAAGAGAGGCTTGATTTGGGTTTGCATCTCATGGGTCATAAGCCTTTCTTTGCACCTCCTTTGGATCTCGCTTTCGAGTTAGTCAATTCCCTGCTATTAGAATTACCTCTTCTTCTTTGGACTTAGCATTAAAAGAAAGGTCTGGTCTGCTTTGACTTTTATAGTGTTTTTGGCAAACTAATGAGAAAGGGAGGTAAAGGAAAGGAAGGGAAAGGATGAGAAAGGGAAAGAAAGGGAGGTAAAATTAAAAATCATATTTTGTCACGCCCCGAACTGGGGTCGTGAGTAACTGTCTGTTACCCTGAATGCCAACTGTATTTTATAGAAAATCGAGTAGAATCTCTATATAAATCGGAGGTTTCCCATATACAAATAAACTTGTATAATTTAAAAATATTCTGTAAATAAAATAAAATGGCAATCTTGGTCTCACAACAACCCACCAACCACAGCAGACATCTAGAACAACGCCAGCCTATGTAAATTACCAACAATCCTAACTACAGACCTCTACTGTCATGTTCAACTAGAGTATGAGTAGCCGTCACACTGAGCGGGTCTAAGTTTTATAAAATTTACAACCAATTTTCCCAAGTTAATATTCAAACACTATGATTTGGCTCAATGCAAATGAAATATGAGAGTTTCACAATTTAATGTACATAAATTATACAATCAATCCCAAATAAATACACGGTCAACTACGGACCTCAAGATCAAGACCTCACAGGGTCGAAAATAAAGTGCGGAGCTCATATCTCAACTTAATTTAAATCTCACCGTCGAAAAACATTCAAATCTGCTAACGAGCTACCAAATCCTCTAGAGACCGAAGTGTCGTTTTAGCACAATAATCCTATCTGAGGAGGAAAAAAAGAGGGGTGAGTATCAAGGAAGATACCCAGTGAGTGAGGGGATTAATCTCAAGTACTAATAGTGTAGGTGAATATTGAAGTGTCAAATAATATCATTCATAACTAATAATTCAAATTTTGTAGTAAATCATGATATGTTCACTAAAATGAACTCATTTAATCATTCACACGTTAACATACATATATGCATCCATTTAAAATCAAGTATATCATAGAGCAAGCTAAAAGAATCCTGGCAAAGGTCAACTATGACCAAGAACAGGCGTATCGGGAGTTTTATTATGCAAAAAGTTCTCAAAAATAGCGCTCTATCCTGACGTTGGCCATGAGTTCGCTGGATCTAGCTTATCATCGTGTATATGACCCCGCCCGATGTTAAACGGTAGCGTCACACATGTTCTCCCCTTTACTTGGGTTCAACCGGCATTACCTATAGCCATTAGAAATATGACGTTTACGGATACCTCCTGCAAAAGTGTATCCGGGCAACTCGGTGCCTCTACAAACGCTCTTCATAGTTACGGAATTTATAAAAACATATCATCTCATCACAAGTGGGCACCCAGCCCATACAGATCATCTCATCACAAATGGGCACCCGACCCATACAGATCATCAAAACATTTTAATTCTGTGTGTCAATACAATCATCAAATCATTTAAATTCAACAAACCAATGCAATGGTAGAATAGAAAATATTTCATTTATCAAATCATGACACAATTTCATTTCATTTCATTTCAAATATGGATACATAATTGTAAAAACATAAGTACAACACTCCAATAATCACAAAACAGATTTGAATTTCAATTCCATATGTCGAGACAATGCATATCAAAAACATGTTTTATTAAAAATGCGATAAAATCAAGTTTTACTATTTCATGCAAGAGATTAGGGTTCTACTCACTTTTCTAGGGAGGTTGGTCACTCCCTATTTTTCAGAATCAAACCAAATCGACTTCTCGAATCTCCAAGAAAGTCAACATAATCACATTATCACAATTGTTATCAAATTTCTAATTATTCTTAGGGTTTATCATCTTCCCTAAATTTGTATAAATCTAAATTCCTCAATTTAGAAATATACGCCAATGTCATTTTAAAGGTATTGAAACCTAAATTTGATAAAATTTATTTCAAATATTGAAGAGATCCCATTTCTCTCTCACCTAAGATTTCGCAAAATCTCAGACCTAACTTTTGTTCGCCTATCGAATTGGTTTAAAACCTATAATATTTTCAAATTTGAACAATATTAGCAATTAACTTAAATTCTAAATACCAAACCCTAGGACTACAACTAAGATAGCCGTTACCAATAGTGAAAAAGTCATGACCTAGGGTTTCTGCGGGGACTACAAGTGAGCTCTCGAAGGAGACGGCTGGTTGCGGGCTGTCGCAGGCTCGTGGGCCGTTGTAGGTTGGTCGCGGGCTGGCAGGCTCGCGGTATGGCAGGCTCGCGGGCTGGTCTGTAGTTGTGCGCCTACGAGAGGTAACGTGCTGTGGCGCTCTCGCGTTCGCGTGGGGAGGGTTGCGCAGGGGCGTGCTCACGCTGGGGAGATCACGCAAGGGCGTGCTAGCGGGATGCACGCGCTAGTGGGCAGAACGTGCTCGTGCGTAGGTACGCGCTCTCGAGCAAGTGCGTGCTCGCGCTCGCGCTGCGGAATGCTCGGGCACTCGCGTGCTCGCGCTCACGCTGTGAATCCCTCGGGTAGTCGCGCGCTCGTGCTGTGGAGCGCTAGCAAAAGATCGCGCGCAGTGGCACACTCGCGCAAGGAGGATTGCGCTGCAGGCTGTGAGCTCGCAAGTTGAGGCGTGCGCTCGCGCGAGGAGGATTACGCTGCAGGCTGCGCTCGCGGAAAGGCTGCGCTCGCAGGGAGGAGAGCAGTGGTGGAGAGAGAGCGGCGGAGGAGGGGGAGGAAGGTGAGGCGGCCGCGGGAAGGGGAAAAGGCGAAGAGAGAGAGAAAGAGAGAAAGAGAGAGAGAGAGAGGAAAAGAGAGAGAGAGAGAGAAAGGGATTAGGGCTTTTAGCCCTAATCCAATTTGGGAGGTGCTGTGTTTTGGCTCAAAACGCAACACTCCTCTATTTTTTTTTTAATTTAGATATATATATAAATAAATAAATAAATAAATATATATATATATATTTATATATATATCTCCATACTCACAATTCACTAAAATTTAAATTTTTTCCGTAAAAATAGGATTTGCTTCGATTCACGGATTCGATAAATTAAAATATACTAAAAATTGAATTTAAATACCCCAAAATCAAAAATCAATTTAAATAAATAAAATTTCTCTCTATATAAATAAACTAAGGAATTTTTTATTTATATATATATATTTCAAAAATGGTATAATATTACGGACACCGCAATGTCGGTGTTACATTTTCTAACCCCCTAAAAACAAGTATCGTTTTTTAAACTAAAAGAGGACTAAATAGCAAATAAATGGGGGGTACTGTTTTCTCATAGTCTCCTCGGGCTCCCAGGTCTCTTTGTCGACCTGATCACTCCTCCACAAGACTCTGACCAACGAGACTTATTTGCTCCACAGTTTCCTGACCTGCCGATCTAGAATAGTCACAGGCTGAACTGTAAGATTAAGAACCTCTCATAACTCAACAGGTGGAGGCTCAAGTACATGAGAAAGATCGGCCAAATATTTCCTAAGTTCTGAGACATGAAAAACGTCATGAATACGGGATAGTTCATCTAACAGCTCCAATCTGTATGCCACACTTCCGATCTTCTCAAAGATACGGGAGGGCTCAGTATATGTGGGGCTCAACTTGTCCCGCTACCTGAACCGTATAACTCCCTTTCAAGGAGATATTCTCAAGAAAACCATATCTCCAGTGGCAAACTCAAGAGGTCGCCGCTTACGATCGACATATGCCTCATATCTGTCCTGGGCGGCTTTCATCCACTCACAGATGACCTTTACTTTATCTTTCGTTTCCTCAATCAGCTCAACACTGCTGAGATGTCGCTCTTCGACTTCATCCCAGCATATCGGGGTGCGGCACTTCCTGTCATACAGTGTCTCATACGGGGGCATCCCTATGCTGGTCTGATAACTGTTATTATATGCGAATTCGACCAGTGAAAGGTGTCAATCCCGCAAATTCGACTAGTGGAAGGTGTTAATCCCAACTACCCCGGAAATCCATCACACATGCTCTCAGCATGTTCTCAAGGGTCTGAATGATCCTCTTTGACTCACCATCTGTCTGCGGATGATAGGCTGTACTAAAATTCAGTCTTGTGCCCATTGTCTCCTGCAACTTGGGCCAAAATCTAGAAGTGAATCTCAGGTCCCTGTCTGATACTATCGACACAGGAACGCCATGCAGCTGGATTATCGTATCAATATAAAGACGTGCCAAGATCTCCAAAGGATAGTCGCTGCGAATAAGAAGAAAATGCGTAGACTTGGTGAGTCGAACTACAATCACCCAAATGGCGTCATACTGTGATGAAGTCCACGGTAGCCCTGTCACAAAATCTATAGTAATGTGATCCCACTTCCACTCAGGGATGGATAAGGGTTGTAATGTACTAGCCGATCACTGATGTTCGGCCTTCACCTACTGGCAAACTAAACACCTAGCCACAAAATCCATGATTTAATGTTTCATACCAGGTCACCAATAACTATCCCGAATGGTTCAATACATCTTGATACCACCCGGATGTAATGCATAAGCGGAGGAGTGCACTTTCTCGAGTATGGCCTTGCGGAGATCTGAGTCAGCGCGAATACAAACCCGCTCTTTGAACACTATCAATACATCTACTCGGATTTCGAAATCTCCGCCCTCAGCTTTGCGGACTCTATCTGTAATACTCTGAAGCTCCTTATCTATACTCTGGAGCTCTTGGATACGGTCGAACAAAGTCGGTCTGACCTCAAATCTGGTTAGTAAGCCTCCCTGATTATCACTAGTCAAACTGACTCCCAAGACTCGGAGTCCTACTAAAGGCATCTGCTACAACATTCGTCTTACCTAGATGATAGTCAATAATAAGATCATAATCTTTGAGTAGCTTTAACCATCTCCTCTGTCTCAAATTTAGCTCTTTTTAAGTAAATAGATATTTCAAACTTCTATGATCTATAAATACTCTGCAAATCACCCCATAAAAATAATACCATCATATTTTCAACGCGAATACTATGGCTGCCAACTCTAAATCATGTGTCGGGTAGTTAATCTCGTGTTTCTTTAGCTGTTGTGAGACATATACAATAACCTGACCATCCTGTATCAGAACACAACCTAATTCCTGTCGGCTAGTATCACTGTACACTGTATACTCCCGACTGCTAGTGGAAAGGGCTAAAATAGGAGCGGATGTCAACCGTTGTTTGAGTTCATGGAAGCTCGCCTCACAATTGTCATACCAAACAAACTTGACCCCCTTCTGGGTTAATCTAGACAACAGAGTAGCTATCCGGGAGAATTGCTCTACAAATCTGCGATAATACCTGGCCAAACCGAGAAAACTACGAATCTCGGTAACTGTTTGTGGCTGCTCCCATTTCACTATAGCTCAACCTTCCGTGGATCAATATATATACCCTTCGTAGAGACAATGTACCCCAAGAATCCAATTTGTATCAGCCAAAACTCATATTTCGAGAATTTGGCATATAACTACTTCTCACGTAGTATCTGCAATACTACCCGAACGTGCTGAATATAATCTTCATCACTCTGTGAATATATCAAGATGTCATCGATGAATACGATAACGAACCAATCCAAATAGTCGTGGAAAACTCGGTTCATCAGATCCATAAAAGCAGTTTGGGCATTAGTCAGCCCAAACGGCATGACTATAAACTCGTAATGCCGTATCGGGTACGAAAAGCTGTCTTGAGCACATCTTTGACCTGAATTCTCAATTGATGATAACCTGAACGGAAATCAATTTTAAAGAAAACTCTGGCTCCCTACAGCTAATCAAACAAATTATCAATACGTGGCAGGGGATATCGGTTTTTGATGGTGGCTTTGTTCAACTGTCTGTAATCCATATAAAGCCTAAATGTACAATCTTTGTTATTTACAAACAGTATCGGAGCGCCCCAAGGTGAAGTGTTCGGGTGAATAAACCCCTTGTCTAAAAGTTCCTGCAACTGAATCTTAAGCTCTTTTAGTTCCGCAGACACCATTCTATATAGCGGAATAAAATTAAAATTGGTCTCCGGTATTAGATCAATCTCGAAATCGAACTCCCGAACTGGTGGTAATCCGAGAAGCTCCTTAGGGAATACCTTTGAAAACTCCTGCACCACAGGAACATCTTCAAGTCTCAGTTCCTCAACAGTGGTGTCGATAATATAAGCTAGATAAGCCGCACTACTATGGCGTACCAAGCGTTTGGCCTTCATAACAGATATAATACAGTGGGACAATACTCGTGTCTCACCCTAGAATACTAATGGTGGTTGTCCGGACCTCCGAAACTCAACCTCTTTCGTGAAACAATCCACAGAAGGCCGGTGTAAACTCAGCCAATCCATTCCTAGGATGACATTGAAATCCGTGATAGGGAGCGGAATCAGATCTGTCTCTAACACTGCCTCTAACACTGCCTCCCCAATATCGAACTCATAGCCCCTATAGACTGTATCTCGAATATATGCTTGTCAAGAGAAGTGACTACCATAATCTTCTCATCAAGTGGCGAGAAAGGTTTATCAGAATGGCGAGCGACCGTATCGCTCACATATGAAAAATTCGACCCGATATTTATAAAAATACGGGCGTCGATACCAAATATTCGCATGGTACCTAAAGATAGAAAAAAGATTAAAAATATTTAAAATGCGAAGAAAATAAACAAATTCATATATATATATATATATATATATATCAAACTAGTTAAGTTTTTAAAACTTTAACTACTCAAAACTGTACATCGACATCATGATATATAAAATTCATACAGAAAGTAAAACAAAAGTACTACATTGAGGGATCTACAGGAGGATTACCGATAATAATATCAGGGTTTGCCTGTGCGTCCTCTTATGTCATCGCAAACACACGAGCTTAGGCCTTAGGCTGTTGTCGTAACGGTCTTGGCACTGTATTACTCCCGACTGCAGTCCAAGAAGCGGTAAGAGCTGAGTGCGCAGGTACCCCCTGCTAGCCTGTGCCAGAAGTACCAGTACGATTCTGCAAAGTCGATCCTCGTCGACCTAAATCTGGGTATACACTCCTAACGTGACCTTACTTCCCACAGTGGAAGCAAATAACTGGTACTCTACATGCCCCAAAGGCATGGTGGTTGTCGCATCTAAAGCAGAAAGGCTGTCTCTATATAGTAGATTGTGTAGAGACACTAGGGGCTGACGCCCCAAAACCCTATGGTCGAGGCCCCTATCCCGGTCCTACTGGTCTGAAACTAGAAGAACCTCTGGAACATCCAAAACCTCTACCCCTCTTCAAAGACTGTCCCCATGTGACCCAATCTTCCTCTTTTGGTGACTCTCTCTCTGTCTAGCCTTAGCTCGGACGATCTCCTATACCCGATATGCTGAATCAATCACCTCTGATAGTGTAAAAGAGGGAGTCACTGCCATATACTTTCTGATACTCAATTGGAGGCCATCTTCAAACTTAAACCTCATCTGAGCTGGTGTGGTTATGTTGAGGACAAATGCCGCTAGTCGTCTAAGCTTAGTCTCGTACTCTGAAACTGACCTCATCCCTTGGCGTAAGTACAGGAACTCCGTCCTCATCCGATCCTATTGAAACAGGGTGAAGTACCTACGGTTGAACTCTCGTAGGAAGTCCTCCCACCGCATGGTTTGTGTAGCACTATCACGGATAGCCTCCCACCACGAGAGGGCATCTCCGACGAAGAGTCTTTCAGCAACTCTCAATTTGAGCTCCTTTGATAACCCCAAATCCATAAAGATCCTACGAGTCCTGTTGATCTGGTGCTTTGCCGCTACGACATCACTGGATCCTGAAAAGTCTGTGCATCCAAGTTGTCGAGACTCTTTCACCAATTGAGTGAGCTCGTTGATGCACCTCAAAGTAGCCGTTGTCTCATCAATCGGAGTAGAAACAGAAGGACCGAATACCAAAGGAGGAATCGGTGTTGTAGATGCAGGTACGGCCGCAGGTGCAGTCGCTAGAGTCTGTAATGGAGGCGGTGGCATCTGCGCCCCATCTCTATTATACCACTCCTACCACTGTCTTAAGATATTGAGTGGTAGTAGAGGAATCTCGGCTGTACCAGCCAGTGGATGTGCTGGGGGTGGCGTTGGAGAAGGTGCGTGAGTAAAAGAAACACCCTTCAGTGCTCGTGGAGCCTCAAGTGCCCTAGAAACCTCAAGCACTAAGGGACTCTCCAGTAGTGCATCGCGCCTACCACGTTTAGGTGGCATAATTCTACAAAAAGAGTACCGTTTCATTAGATATAAGCAAGGATTATGGTTAGTTACCGGGTAACTAACTCCCTAAAAATAGAATTCGAGTTATGAATAAGGGAATTCGAATGCGAAATCATGGAATGTATGCCTCGTATATCATACCTTTACAATAAAGGATCTTATATGCCTATGACCGTGTACAAGACTTTAAATGACTGTATGAAACTCTTTAATGCATTGAAAACTTTTAAATGTACTTGGAAAAACTTTTACTACTATCTTTTCTTTAACATAGATGCTTTGATACCAATAGAACTGTCACGCCTTAAACCGGGGTCGTGAGCAACCGCCCGTTGCCCTGAATGCCGACTGTATTTTTACAGAAAATTAGGCATAATCTCCGCATAAATCGGAGGTTTTCCATGTACAAATAAACATGTATAATTTAAAAATATCCTATAAATAAAATAAAATGGTCATCCCGACCTCACAACAACCCACCAACCACAGCAGACATCCAGAACAACGCCAGGCTATGTAAATTACCAACAATCCTAGCCATAGACATCTATTGTCATGCCTAACTAGAGCATGAGCAGTCGCCACACTGAGCAAACTTAAGTTTTATAAAATTTATAATCAATTTTCTCAAGTTAACATTCAAACACTATGATTTGCCTCAATACAAATGAAATATGAGAGTTTCACAATTTAATGTACATAAATTATATAGTCAATCTCAAATAAATACACGGTCAACTACGAATCTCAAGGTCAAGACCTCACAAGGTCGAAAATAAAGTATGGAGCTCATATCTCAACTTAATTTAAATCTCACCGTCGAAAAATACTCAAATCCGCCAACGAGCTACCAAATTCTTTAGAGACCGAAGTGTCGCTTTAGCACAATAATCCTGTATGAGGAGGGAAAGAAGATGGACGAATATCAAGAAAAATACCCAGTGAATGAGGGGATTAATCTCAAGTACTGATAGTGTAGGTAAACATTGAAGTGTCAAATAATATCATTCATAACCAATAATTCAAAATTTACAATAAATCATGATATGCTTGCTAAAATGAATTCATTTAATCATTCACACGTTAACATACATATATGTATCCATTTAAAATCAAGTAGATCATAGAGTAAGCCTAAAGAATCCTGGCAAAGGTTAACCATGACCAAAAACAGGCGTATCGGGGGTTTTATTATGCAAAGAGTTTTCAAAAGTAGCTTTCTACCCCGACTTTGGCCATTAGTTCGCTGGGGCTAGCTTATCATCGTGTATAAGACCCCGCCCGGTGCTAGATGGTGGCGTCACACGCCCCTTACTTGGGTTCAATCGGCCGTGCCTATAGCCATTAGAAATCTGACGTTTACGGATACCTCCTGCGGAAGTGTATTCGGGCAACCCGATGCCTCTACAAACACCCTTCGTAACTATGAAATTTATCAAAAAATATCATCTTATCATAAGTAGGCATCCGGCCTATACAGATCATCTCATCACAAATAGGCACTCGACCCATACAGATCATCAAAACATTTTAAATCCGTATGCCAATACAATCATCAAATCATTTAAATTCAACAAACTAATACAATGGTAGAATAGAAAACATTCCATTTCTCAAATCATAACACAATTTCATTTCATTTCAAACATGGATGCATAATCGTAGAAACATAAGTACGACACTCCAATAATCACAAAACATATTTGAATTTCAATTCCATACGTCGAGACAATGCATATCGAAAGCATATTTTATTATAAACGTGATAAAATCAGGTTTCACTATTTCAAACAAGAGATTAGGGTTCCACTCACTTTTTTAGGGAGGGTAGTCACTCCCTATTTGTCAGAATCAAACCAAATCGATTTCTCGAATCTCCAAGAAAGTCAACTTAATCGCCTTATCATAATTATTATCAAATTTTTAATTATTCTTAAGGTTTATCATCTTCCCTAAATTTGTATGAATCTAAATTTCTTAATTTAGAAATATACGCCAATGTCATCTTAAAGGTATTGAAATCTAAATTTGATAAAATTTATTTCAAATATAGAAGAGATCGCATTTCTCTCTCACCTAGGGTTTTGTAAAATCTCAGACCTAATTTTCGTTCGCCGGTCGAATTAGTTTAAAACCTGTAATATTTTAAAATTTGAATAATATTAGTAATTAATTCAAATTCTAAATACCAAACCCTATGACTGCAACCAACATAGCCATTACCTGCAGTGAAAAAGCCGTGACCTAGGGTTTCTGTGGGGACTGCAGGTGAGCTCTAGAAGGAGATTGCTGGTCGCGGGCTCGCGGGCCGTTGCAGGCTCGAGGGCCATCGTGGGTTGGTGGGCTCGCGGGTTGGTGGGCTCGCTGGCTGGCAGGCTCGCGGGCTGGTCTGTAGTTGTGCACCCATGGGAGGTAACGTGCTGTGGCGCGCTCGCGTTCGCGTGGGGAGGGTAGCGCAGGGGCGCGCTCACGTTGGGGAGATCGCGCAAGGGCGCGCTAGCAGGGTGCGCGCGCTCGCGCTGTGGAGAGCTCGGGCAGTCGTGCGCTCGTGCTGTGGAGTGCTAGCAGAAGATCGCATGCAGTGGCGTACTCGCGTGAGGAGGATCGCGCTGCAGGCTGTGAGCTCGCGAGCTGAGGCGTGTTCTCGCTCAAGGAGGATCACGCTGCAGGCTGTGCTCGCGGGAAGGCTGTGCTTGCGAGGAGGTTGTGCTCACGGGGAGGAGAGCAGCGGTGGAGAGAGAGCGGCAGTGGAGGGGGAGGAAGGTGAGGCGGGCGCGGGAAGGAGAAGAGGCGGAGAGAGAGAGAGAGAGAAAGGGATTAGGGCTTTTAGCCCTAATCCAATTTGGGGGTGTTGCGTTTTGGCTCAAAACGCAGCACTCCTCGGTTTTGTTTTTTTTTTTTTAGTAAAATATCTACACCCACATTTCACTAAAATTTAAATTTTTTTCGTTAAAACTGAGTTTGCTTCAATTCACGGATTCAACAACTTAAAATATACAAAAAATTTAATTTAAATACCCCAAAATCAAAAATCAATTTAAATAAATAAAATTTCTCTCTATATAAATAAACTGAGAAATATCTTATTTATATATATATATTTCAAAAATTGTATAATATTATAAACACCGCAGTGTCGGTGTTACATATTTGGTCACAAAATATGTGATGGAAAGAGTAAGAAAATGAAATAAAATAAAAAGTCATGTCTGGTTAGACGAGAGAAAAGGAATGAATATAATAAAAAAGTATAGTAATTTACTATTTACTATTTTTATTTTTTATTAAAATTTTAAAGTAAATGGTATTAAAATAAATTTATAATTTATAATTTTAAAAAGGAATTCCTCTTCTCCAAAATCCACTGATTTGGTGGAATTGAAAAATTAGGTTTGAAGGGTTTCTAAAACCCTCCAAAACATTTTCCCTATTAATTACCTTGCCATACGTGGGTGGGTTCTTTAAAACCCTCCCCTCCCCTTCCCTTCTTTTCCCACCAAACCCGTCGTTCAAATGGACTGTTAAGCTTTTCATGGCCCATTTTTCTGAACTTGGGCCTTTGGGTAAAAGCTCTGCCTGTTTATTAAGGCTCATCTCCTGAGCGCTTTGGGTCCTTCCGGTAATCATCTTCAAGGGCGAGGGTCCTTCAGGTTCTCCTCCCTTACATCAGAATTGACGTCCTAACTTTGAATCCTCCTCGAATGCCTTGAAACCCTTTTTCTAATCTTCTTTGCTCTTTCGATCTTCTGTCTTGCCCATGATCCTTTCTCTCTTCTAGTCTGTCCCTATCCTCTGTCTCCATCCTCACCTCAGTTGATTATCTCATCTGTTCTGGTATACCATCTTCCAACGCGCCGTTGACTTTGTTCAAGCTCAGAAACTTGTTCTATTGCAAATCACCTTTCTATTCCTTGTTTCTAAAATTGCTCGTTTAGGAAACCTGTCTCCTTGGGACGAGATCCATGGGCCCAATCCTTCGTCTCTTTACACCATGTCCGGCATTTGGGTATTGTCACTCTTCTGGCGAGACTGCTCTTCATTTGGGACTAAAATGATTAGTAATTTATTCTGCTCCTTACATTGTTCGCTGCTATGCCCGACCTTCCTACATTCAAAACAAATCGTGTGTAAACCCCTCGCACTCAACCCTTTGAACTTTCTTCTGATTTTGACTCTGGAGTACTCTGTGGCTTGAGCAGTGTCAGTGCCAACCTCAATCAGCTTTCCAATAGCTTTCAGTGAAGAAAAATTATTTCAAAAAATAAAAAACGTATTAGATGAGTTTATAAATATGTTTTTCATAGTGGTGAAACTTTTGTGGTTTTCTGGATGGGAGGCAGTTCAACTTCAAAATCTCGACTCAAATTTACATTTTACCACAAAAAGAGGCATTTAGTAGAAGATGATCGAGTTGCCCCATCATGTGGAGTGCTGTTATTATTCTGAATAATGCAAACGGGATAGTCACATTTGACACGCCTAGCAAAAGGCCAGCCACGTGGCCACACTCATAGGCATTCCCACAGCCGGGAAACGATTTTGCCAGAAAGGAAAAAAACCAACAATCAAGGCCATTCAATCTTTGGGTGAACACATGCGTGGTGGTGCTGATCTAATTAGGTTCAGAGCCACCAGCAGTCTCCTGTATATATAAGTACCTGTACACGACTCATGCATCTGGTTTTAATGCCAGCGGCACAATTCCAAGCAGAGCAGCGCAGTTATATATGAAACAAATCTACTATAACGGGGGGCTAGCCACTCAGAAAAACCTTCAAAAGATACCGAACATGCAAGCCCCGTGCAAAAAGTTTTACACTATTCACCATGGGCAAACCCAATCCTAAGGGATAAATATCTAAGACCAAACTGCTTTATTTTTCCAAATTGTGTACAAAGTTCTATAACCGCAAAATATATATCGGACAGATGGGCAGGGAAAAAGGGAGGGGAATGCGCAACCAGGAGAGGAGGGCACATCGTGTATCTTTCTTCTTGTTCCATATGCGCCTTGTAGAATTATGTGCTATCCTGATGTTGTAGATGTTCATGGTCATCAGCATCCTCCATAGCTCCAATAACGTCATCCTCATTTTGCTCTGAGCTGGTCTCTTCATCCACGCCATTGGGTGCAACATTTTCAAAGCTTCCATTGGTTTCATTTGTAAAATCTGGTTTTGGTTCTGTGACATTAACCATTTCTTGCTTTTCCATCATCCCAGAAAGTGCCAACCTTGGAGACCACTCAAGAACATCATCAATAATATTTGAGACCCTCTTCTGATACCTGATAGAAAGAAATTAAGATTAGGGTGATTGCCAGGAATGTCAATCACAAATCACTAGTTAGTTCCATGATCCAGTACTCATTAAAGAGTATCTTGTCTAAACAAAAATGTAAAATGCATCGACTGTCGTTTAACAGTATGAGCGCGAAGTTCTTTTTTTGAAACTAGTTTTCACCATAGTGCGACTACTGGTTGAGTTGTTATTTTCTGCACAGCTGAGTGAAAACTAGAAAACTTAAAAGACTAACCTGGCTCTAGCAGCCTCATCAGGAGTGTGATGCCTGAGCAGCAATATGACAAGAACTGTGACAATCGCATAGAAAAGCCTTGCCATCCACTTTGGCCTTTCCTCCTCATCTTTCTTGGGCCAAAAACGGAATAACTCTCCCAAAGTTGCTTCCTCTGCAAGAATATTGGGGAAGAACCATACCCGTCTTCCAAGAATGACATAAAGGGTGCCAAAGATTGTTGCTCTCACTGCAACAGACAACAAAAAGCAAATCAATATGTGGTACCGTCCAACATGTAAATTAATTACTGATGGGCAGAAGGCACTCAAAAAGAATGGACAGATGCATATCAATTATAACTCCAGTTTCCGTGTCTTTGCTATCAGATCTCATACAACCTATCACTTACATACCATCCACTGTATAAGCTTAACTTATGTTGTCTCAACCCTAAAAGACAACTCCAACAATCACCATTTCTCACCAAGCAATTAATATTTCATCACGAACAGAGGAAAATTAAAGGATCATTTAGGCATAGCCAACCGCGACACTTGGAAGAGCAAGTAGCAGGGTGTCTTGGAAGAGTAAGTAGCAGGGTGTTATAACTCAGTCAAGTGTGTAATCTGAGTATGGGGCTATGGCACAGGTTACATGTGAACTTATTTGCATATATCAGCTTCTTGGTGAGATTGGGGTTCGCAGTCCACATACTATGCAACTATAGAGTGATAACCAAGCAGCTATACATATTGCCAATAACCAAGTGTTTCATGACTTATTTGGATATATAATCTTCTTGGTGAGATTGGGGATGGCAGTCCACATACTATGCAACTAAAGTGTGATAAACAAGCAGCTATACATATTGCCAATAACCAAGTGTTTCATGAAAGAACAAAACATATAGGGGTAGACTGGCATTTTATTCAAGAGAAGCTAGAACAGGGGCTGCTTTCCACTAAACATGTTAGGACAGCAGATCAATCAGTTGATTTGTTTACTAAGGCTCTTGTTGGTAACACGGAGGCTCATATTTGTAACATGTTGTGATGATAGATACCTATGCTCCAACTTCTAGGTGAGTGTTGTGAATTAGAACATACTTTGTGTTTGGGTATTTTAGTCATTTTGCCTGTTATGTAAGAAAATGGCAATACACAGTATTGTGTACAGCTTTTCCAAAATCTGTTTCTCTCGACAATGACAATACACCCTAACAAAATAATCTTTTATTATTTTACAAGGGATATAATGTATCTAATTTATACTCGAAGGAAAAAGTGGCACAACCTTTTCCCCCCATATGGCCCATGGAAGCCATCATGTTTCTTTCCCTTCCATTGGTAGTATCATTTTTCCCAGTCTACAAGCCAAACATTGGATATATCTCCAAACTGCAGCAACTTTAGCAATTTACAGGTTCAACTCAAGGATTGAGTAGTTTTTTTCTTGAAGAAACAAGTGAATTTTTATGTACTCCAATTTTTTTTTTTTTTTTTTTTTTTCCGGTTGCTATAGAGTACAAAGAAAATAGCAATTTGACCAGTAGGTTAACAGATGTGAAATCCAATTTCAACCATGTTCACTTGACACAATAGAGGTTAGAAGTTTGGTAATACAAGTTCAAATAATGAAATGTGGTGCTTGTTAGAAAAAGCCACTCATATTTTCTCAAAACTCAAATGGCAAAGTCCATTGTGTCAATTTAAAGATACATTTAATCTATTTTTTTGAATAATGATGCACAAATTTGATTGATACATTGAGGACTTAAACTCCGATCGATAAGAGAAGGTAACTTCTCCATAGATAGGCAATGGCAAAAATAAAGTCGATTACAACAATTTCCAATGACTTTCATAAAATAGTTATTGTATTTAAATATTTTACATCAACACAACAATAATATTCTTATAAGATATTGTACAAAATATTGAGCATTAAAATATTTTAATGAACAAAAAGAAAACATGAAAGAATTGCAAATAAAATCTAAATTTATTGCCATTTTTTATGAAATGCACAGACATTAATGCTCGTCAAAAAGTGAAGGTTAAGATATTTTCATGCTTCTAATAATGTCTAGCAGGTAAAAATGCTCACAAAGGAGATTCCTAAAAAGAAAATGGGGTAGTTATATTCAAGTTGATGGGAACTTTTCAACTCACCTAAAAGGAGAGAGAGTATGAGCAAAAGGATACCCGCACATGAATATAGTATCAATAGCTTTGCCTGATGGGGGTATACAGGAAACAAGCAAATTGCAAGTGTTAGCACAGGCCACATAAATGAAAGAAGCGTTTGCCATAGTGGTCGCCGTTTTACAAAGGTCCATGCAAAAAAAGCATCATTCTCAGAAAATATTTGATCCTGCAAGAATATCAGAGACAGATAAAAAATCAACACCTGGAACAGAGAACCATTCTCTTGATTCAAAGGATGTAATAAGACACTATAAGCACACACCAAAATTGCAGTATGTATACAAAAGATGGAGTAACCCAAAAACTAAAGGCAACCATTCAATGAATTCAATAGGCACATGTGTAAGCAGCAAGACATGCACAAGGAGAACTGATCAATGATGATAAGCACAAACATGATCAACAAATGAGATTGGAAACAAAAACAAAAACTAAAAAAGAGGAATATATCAATAGAGTCCTCCTGGAATCACCAACTTAAGGCATCAACAACTGATGGATACACCATCATCTTTTCAACCCCTATCAGACAAAGAACTTAATTATCTTCCTTTTAACAAGATAACACACTCATAAATCCTAAATTGTGCACATTCTCACTGCTGATGCAGAAGCACAATATGAATACAGATAAATCAAACCTCAGTGAATATTTAAATTGAAATTACCAGTCCAACATCAAAATATGTATATACATACACATAAAAGCTATTACAAATGGGGACTTCCAAAGTTTCTCTCTCGAAAGATGCTTAGTGCGCCTTATCCCTCAAAGAGCTGTTCACAAACTTGGATAACGTTGCTAGAGAGAAGGAGGATTTGATTGGCTCAATAGTTATATATTTAGTGAGCACAAGCATTGAAGCATGGATTTTGTTTATTTATTTAATTTTTTTTGTTGGGAGGGAGGGGGTGGTGCTGGTTGGGAGTTGGAAAGACTTCTGAATTTCTATTACTCTTCAAAGAGCTGTTCTCAAAGAGCCGGTTGGGAGGGGTGGGGCCGATTGGGATGGGGTCGTGCGGCCCTAACTCTCAAAGAGCTGTTCTCCAAATTGGATAACATTGCAAGAGACAAGGAGGACCTCATTGGCTCAATAGTTCTGTTGTTTGGTGATGGCAAGCATTTAAGGTTGGAATTATTATTATTTTTTTTGGGGCGGCGGGTGTTGGTGGGGGAGAGGGAAATATGGATGATTCAGAGTTGGAAACACTTCTGCAGTTCTATGGACTCTTGGAAGGTGCTTGCTTTTTTGTGGAAAGTTGTGATTATGAGCTTGAAGGGGCTACTTCCAGGTTTTTTCAATCTAGTTTTATAAGGTAATTGGGGGGAGATTCTCATGGAGACTTCCGTTCATTTGAAAAGCAGCTTGGAAGTCAAAAGCCCTTGAAAAGTCTTTTTTTTTTTTTTCAGGCAGGGAGCTACTTTGGGAAGGATTTAACACAAGATAATTTTCAGAAAAGAGTTATTTACTCTTGTGAATACATGCCTCCTTTGAAGAAAAGAGACAGAATCATGGAAACCACGGGTCATCTTCTCATGTATTTTCAGGAGCTGGTGCCTGCTAGAAGCAGGTATAGCAAAGTGAATTTAGGACTTGGAGGCATATGAGATCCAGTACAACGAAGAGGAAGGCCATATGCTTGATCTCTCTAGCTATTTTTTAGCTGGTGCAAAGCAGAAGAAACATGTGAGGTTTAATTTTATGGGACTGAGAAATCCTTTTTCTCTTCCCCCCCCCCCTAAAAATTCATTTTTGACTACTACTAATAAATGGATTTGCATTTTTATTACTTCTCAATGCCATTTGAATACTTCTCATCATTGAAAAAAAAATGCAGCTTTACAAAGTAAAAAAATAAGTCCATATGGTAAACACAGTAGGAGCAGCACTCCTTCAGCATTCAAATCTTTTCTTACTGCATCCACATCTTTCCTTATATAATCAAGTGACTGAGTCCCACAATTTTCTCTTTTTTTTTTTTTACCAAATACTTATATGACAATTCTAAGACACGTCTCTAATACTTCACTACATAATGGTCTTATTGAGTTGTAAATTTCCATCTTTTTGTCAAAATAAAATAAAGTGATATACAAGTACATGTGATTGATCGATTCTCGATTTAGGGTTTTGTTATGCCATCAACATAGTTCAAACATTAAATGGATCATTATGTTTCTTAATTCCCTTGAGAAAGCAATAATAAGTCCAATACAAAACCCTCAATTTCACATAATCTGGGAACCATTATTACACTGGAATAGTAGTTGACCCCCAAAAAGGACCTGGAAACTGGTTCAACCATTAAGTCACTTCACAAAACTTTGGGTCAATTAAATTTAACAGCAATAACTATATATTACTATAGAACATGTTGGCAAGTAATTCAGCAATTAATAGAACAAGAATGTGACATTGTGTCATTCATGCAAAATATAAATGACGTGTATTGGTTGAATTCTTGTGAAAATAAAAAGGAAGAAAGCCAATTTATTTAGGAAAATGGAGTTGACATGACAAGCATTATACAAGCTTCCTCAAATTTTAATTTAAGTCATTTTTTAAAGAAATATGTATGTATTTTAGGCAGGGTGGCTTTAGCTTATGAAGCATTTTCTCAATCCATTACATTGTGAATCCTCTTGCACATTTAAGTTTTTAGCAAAAGTGATTTCATATCTGTCATATTCTTCAAATGACTAATACGTGACTTTTTAGATAAGCTTTTAGTGTGATACTACGATCATTCCCTGTCCTTGCTTCTCATTTCCGTGGTCTTTGGTAGCAGTTGACTCTGTTTTGCCTGTATTAAACAGATATCCATTACCTAAAACATCTAACCACTACCTCCAGAGTCCTAAAGCACCAGAAATATCAACACCAAAGTGAGAAACTTAGGGCTATCATATCACATTCAGATTATTAGTCTTCTTGGGATCAAGCAAAGAATATAGGCAAAGTGATAATTTAGACCGACAAACACCACAACAACATTGAATGGCTTCATCATAAATGACACAAAAATTTGCCCAACTTAAAAGTGATTACTACAAGATTATAGACTAACCATGAACTAAACATTTATAAGCCTCAAGAACTTAAATAATCATTAATGCAACTCAATAATGCTACCTGTGTATCACAAACATCTTGCATAGAACACCAACACGAATTTTGTCAGCATTAGAAAAGGACACATGATCCCAAAATTCCAAAAGGATTGAAGCAACGTTGACATAGAGGAACTATTGAATACTGAAGAAAAAAAAAAGAGAGAGAGAAAACACATTCTTCTATGCATCTTCCAAAATCAATCATAAACAAATAAACGGAAAACAAATAACAAATAAAGCACAAGAGATTGCTTACTGGGAATATCTCCAAATGTGCTGGCCAAGTAGACAACTTCTTTTTACCAGGCCGAACAGTTTTGACCACCCGATCACACCTCACCAAAAGATTCTTCCTCAGTAGAACATTTCCAATATCTTCTACATCTAGATTCTTGTCAGATTCCAATATGTCTTTCAGTTCTGGATGATTTTTCATAAAGCTAACAAAATCTTTTCCTCTGAAATATTCCACACGAGTTTCCTGTAAAACAGCCCACCTAGATTCCAAATCTTTGTGATCTCTCACCTTCTCAGCAAACAGCTGAAAGACATCCTTTTTCACTTGTTTCTGCATAAAGTTTAATCACATCAATTAAAGTGCCACAACGAAAATCAGAAACCAGAAAATCAATTACTTAAGAAACTTAATATTGGAAAACAAATTATAAACTAGGACCTAAATTTTATGAGACAAAAAATGAACGGAGCAGCAAAGGGTAAGCTCAAGCTCCAAAGAAACAATGGGCATGCCTACTAAGTCAGTAGAAACTGAGGTGCCTGCACACCAAGTTGGGAAATAAGACTAAATTGAGTTGATCTTCTAAAGCATATTTGAATCGTTAATTAATAATTAATTAATTATAAACGATGTGGCTTTTAACAATTGCAACATTCAAAGCAGCAGACAATGGAAGAGAAGAGATGGTGACAAAGTTGTGATCGTTTAAAGTACTTTAAACGGCACATACAACAAAATTCCAACAAAATAGTCAACTCGAAAACTCATGTGTGATTATCTGAAAGTTTTAGATCATCTTTTCTAAAGGCTGTAAATTGCCACCTTCAACCACATCACTTTAAAGCTTCAACGTCTTTTTCTTTTAGAGTCTAAAATGAAGGAAGGAGGAATTGGTTGCAGGGAAAATAGGGATCGAGGAACCGTTTTAATTATACATTACATATCCAATTTCAAATTCTGATAGTGCTATATAGCTGATTCACCTTTTGAGCCCTAAACATCTAGTTTACATCCCATTTTACTAGATGAATCCATCTGATCACACACCCCCAACCAAAAAAACAAATAAATAAATAAACAATTGTCAACCCAAATTATAGGACTCTGCCAAGTGACAATAACTCTCGAACAAAACAAAGTAGGAAAATGAAGCAAAATGTAAGACCAAAAAAATGAAAATGTCAGAAAGCAAATGAAAAATCATGAAGAACAGAAGACTCGTGAGTAATTGAAAGAGCAAGAACATTGTGGCATAATAAGGACATCGAATTCAAGGATACGATGATCAATGAATTAAAGTGTAAACTAAAATTTAAATTACGTCGCATTTTAACAATTTTGAATCAACTGAAGGAAACAAGTTCATGGGGTTATGAAAATGGAAATACGAAAGAGATCCCTGCAAATAATCCAAAACCCTAGAAACGACAAAAGACATTATAAAACTGAGGGAATGAAGAAAATGACGAACCCTAGGAGGGGTTTCGGGCTTAGAATCTCTGCTGCCATTTTGCGTCGATCCCGTCGATCGGCGATCTCTCTTCTTCTCTGCTCCTGGTTTCTTCATCTCTCTCTCTCTCTCTCTCTCTCTCTCTCTCTCTGCGTTCGATTTTCTGCTTTATTTGGCTGTGTTAAGTCGCATCTGTTAGCTAATTATGTAGAGTTTAATGCAGAAATGTCCTCGGTAAAGGTTAGTTCCATGTGTCTAACAATATCTCTACCCTGGTCATGTTTGGGACTTTCTAATTTTTTTTATTATTTCTTAAAATCCATCTCTCTCTCTCTCTTTCTCTCTCTAAATCTTTTGGGCAATAATTTTGCTGTTTAGTTCCAATCAAAATCCTCTTCTTTCCTGATATTGATATAAAGGCCATTTTGGGGATATTTTTAAATAGCTCTTTCAATTACCTAAAAGAATTGGTTTTCCTCTATAAAAAATAATAATAATCTAGATAAAGAAAATTATATCTAAAAGTACATTGGAAGTCTAACTCATCTCCCCCATAACCTTTTTTTTTTATTGAATTTTGATGTAATTATAATTGGTATTGTCTTATTATTCATAAATTTTTTATCTTTTAAGAAATTTTTTTTTTTTTTGAAAAAAAATAAAGATCCAATCTCTGATCAAATCTTGAATATCGTTTAACAAGAAAAAATAGATCTCACTAGGGAGAGACGAGCTCATCAATCCCTAGAGGGACCGTAGGCCTGACTCTCGCGAGAGTATTCGCACATATATTATCTTCTCTGAGAATAAACAGGATTCTATGAATAAAAGTTTTTGAATTAAAAATTAGGATATTTCCTTGTAATATAGTAATGGGGATTTGTTGGCTCTACCGCTGAGGAGAGCGCTTCCCCTAGCTTCGCCCGTGTCGAGCTCAAGTATAACAGGAAAACTCTTTTATTTTGAGGATACTAGTGCCACCATATGTAATTTTACTTTAATAACGTTTGATGTATGATAAATGAGAGGTTAATAGTGTTTGATTATACTTTAATGGTATTTGAATATAACACATGTCTACTCTAATCTAATTATAAGAATATTCCTCTTCAAAATGAAATAATGGGCTATGAAGGGGTGAAACAGAGAGAGAAAGGAAGATACCGAAAGATTCACTAGTCAGCAAAAAAGAGAGAAAAAGACCGGGAGAGAAAGGAAGAAAGAAAAGCTTGTTGGTTGACAAAGAGAGAGAGAACTCGTGGGACGGAGATGGAGGGAGAATGAAACAAAAGAAAGAGAGGTAGAATGAGACCCCCACCAAAAAAAAAAAAAATGCACTAATGAGAGATACAGAGGTTTTATAAAACAAATATTTAAAAATAAAATATTTAAATAGTGGAAAATATTTATTTATCACTTAATATCAATACTTAAACTTTATATCTATTTTTAATTTTAATTTGATAATTCTTTTAACATGTCATAACTGAAATTACCTCTATTATATGAGAATTAGTTTTAAATAATTTAGTTAAAAGGAAAAATATTTGTTAAAGAATATATTGTATACCAAATCAAATTTTAATACATATTTCACTTTTCATATTTTTATATTTTTTATATTTATAATTATTTCTATATTTATCGTAAAAAGTTTTTTATATAAACCTAATTTATAGAGACAAATGAGCATTATATTTCATATTATTATATTACTTTTCATCTCTAATATGATAACATAACCATGCTCATTTGTCTTTATTATTCATATTATTTTTTTATTATTTTTTATTTTTTATATACTGTCAAAGTTATCTTTATGAAAAGATTATTCACACACCCACATGTGCATCTAGCATCCAGAACCAAATATTGAATCAAATCAGTAGAGCTAGAGCCAACGCCAACACTAAAGCTAAGAGCTAGATCTCGAGCTTGTCGGAGCTTGGAGCCAAGAGCCAGGATCCAGAAGCCAAGACCTGGAGCCCAAAGCTCGAGTTGGAGCCAGATCCAAAGCTAGCGGCAGAGCTAGAGCTAGCAGAAGAGTTACAAAAATACCCCTATGATTTTAGATTCTCAATTATTAAATTTAAATAATTTTTATTATATCACGTTAAATTTGATGAGATATTAGAGAATATATTATATACCAAATATAGAAAATAGAAAATAATATGGATAATAAAGATAGATGAATATGATTGTAGTATCATATCAGAGATAAAAAGTAATATAATAATATAAAACATAATACTCAATTGACTTTATAAATTATTATAATAATTTGAACTTGTATAGAAAATTTATTACGACAAATATTAAAAAAATATAAATATAAAAATATAGAAAGTTAAATATGTATCAAAATTAAATCAATGATATATAATATATTCTCTAATGATATTAAAAAGTTATTTTGATAGAAAATATGGACCTTGGAGATGAAAATTGATGGCCAGTATTATCACTCGGGGCGGAGTGTGTGCGCGCAAAAGAAAGGATAATTTCTTTTATTTAATATTCCATCCTTTTTTAATTACTTTAAAATTCAATCAATATATTTTGAGTTTCTATACTCCACAAAAAGATTATTAAACTTATAAATGGAGAAATATACCGTATTATATAATTTTAAACTTATAAATTTTTATTAAATAATAAAAAAAATAAAATTTATTTTTTGAAGTTTATAATACCTTCTACTTAAATTAGAAATCTACATATTTACATAAATGACGTGTCTTACAATTAGTACACTTAGTAACTTTTCTTAAAAGTATAAATTCAAATTTTAATAATAATTTAGATTTATTTAATGGTTGAATCGGAGAGATATAATTCTTATATGTGACTTCAAAAAAAAAGAAGGGAGAGAGAGAGAGAGAGAGAGAGAGAGAGAGAGAGAGAGAGAGAGAGAGAGAGAGAGAGAGAGAGAGAGAGAGAGAGCACATTTGTATGGTTAGGGCATATCATTGCTCAGGAGAACCTTAGTTGTGCGGCCAAACATAGCCCTTGTAATTGAGATAATGTAGAAATATCTATAACGGGCTTTTTGTGAAAGGACAGTTCAGTTATGATTGTATTCTGTTAATTCAAATGTTACTTCAATGTAACCCATCATTAATTTCTCCATTCAATTTCACCCGATCAAATTTCAAAATTTTGTTCTTGGGTATTGGAAGCGGGGAGGATTTGAGAAAAAGGAAATGAAAATGGGGGGTTGGGGCGTACGAGGTAGACCCAGATAAGGCAAGAGAAGCTCTTCAAAAGCTAAACCTGTAACTTCAATCCATTTCCCAAAATAGTATTACCTCTCCTAGGAAAAAGGTCTCTTCTCCTTTTGGTTCTATCTCTCTCTCTCTCAAATATCTTCTGGGTATAATTTTTAAGTTGTGTCGGAGAAGTTTTCATTTGAGATGAATGAAGGAATGTGTTAGGGATAGGAAGAAGAAGTGAACCGAATATGTTTGGAAGATCAATAGTTTTCTTTCATTGATGGTTCGAAAAAAGCATTATAGCAGTAAAGAAAAGAAATTCATTCTCTCTCTCTAAGAGCAGACTACACACACTTAACTGAAGCTAATCATCTTCTCCATATCCCTTCCCGTTTCCCTTTATGCCCTATTTATAGTCTTAATTCCCTCCTAACCACTCAAGATTTTCTCAACAGCAGATTGTTACTCTCTAATATCCTTTATCAGTTTTATGCTTTTGCCTTCTAGATTGGTAGATTATCAGCCCACTTGAGTTGGCTAGCCGTCTTGCTGCAGCCATTTTATCACCCATATGGACTGAAGATGCCATATCTTTGTCCAGCTGGCTTCCTGCATTTACTTCCCTAACATCTTGGTCACCTGCAGTTTCTTCCCTAACTTTGCCCCTACTGAAATTTCAACATTGGCCTTAAGGCTGCAATTAAGAAACTGTCCCATAGAGTCTGAAAGATCAATACATGTTGCATCTTCCTTTGTTCTATTCTTCCAACGAATAAGCAGTTGTTTTAGAGTTTGACCTCCTTTTGTAACTATTCTCTCATCTAGTATTTCAGTTGGTTCATACAAACTATCTTCATTCTCAAGAGTACATGGTAGTACTGGTTCCGATGCATAGCTTCCAATCATCTTCTTCAGCAATGAAACATGAAAGACGGGGTGTATTCGAGACCTTTCCGGCAACTATAATTTATAGGCCATTGTCCCTATTTTTTGTAAAATAGCAAATGGACCATAGTATTTGGTGGCCAGCTTAGCTTTGCCCCTATTACGGATTCAAAGTTGTCTGTATGGCTGCAACTATAGAAAAACCAATTCTACTACCTCAAATTGTACATCCCTTCGATGAGCATTCGCAAATTTCACCATTTGCTACTGTGCTTTCTTAAAATTGTGTTGAAGTTGTTTCAGAATCTCATCCCTGTCCAAGAGCTCTCTTGCCACTGCATCTACATGTGTTTCCCTTAGAAGGAACCTGTGTATGTGGGAGGGAGTCGACTATACACTACTTGGAAAGGGGTCATCGCTGTATATGTATGAAAATTCGTATTATAATTGAATTCGGCCTACGCCAACCAATTATACCAACTCTTTGGTTGCTTCGAAGTAAAACAACATAGGTATATTTTGAAACCATTGTTCAGTATTTCGGTTTGCCCATCCGTTTCGGGGTGATAAACATTACTCATCTTTAGTTTTGTGCCTTGCAGATGAAATAGTTATGCCCAAAAACTATTTAGAAAGATTGGATCACAATCACTTATTATGGATCGGGGAAGTCCATGTAAGCGAACCACATCTTTAACAAATGCCTTGGCTACCAACTTTGCAGTATAAGGGTACCTTAAACAAATAAAGTGCCCATATTTAGATAATCTATCAACTACCATAAAAATATAATCCTTCCCTTGTGACCAGAGAAGCCTATTGATAAAGACCATTGATATATCCTCCCAAACCACCGACGGAATAGGTAAGGGCTGCAAAAGTCTTGCCAATGATCTAGCCTTGTACTTTTGTTGGCACACTAGACAGACTACCACAAAAGATAACACGGACTTCATCATTCCTTTCCAATACAAGTTTGCAGCCAAACGTTTATAAGTTTTCAAGGTACTAGCATGTCCTGCTCTGGGGGTTTCATAAAACTCAACAAATAGAGTAGGAATCTATTTCGAGTTTTTCAAAATTACCACTCGATTCTTATGTAACAATGTGTCATTTTCCAGCTTGAATGATGGCTTGCAGTTAGGTTCTTTCTGCAATTGTTGTTTAAGTGCGGACAACCTTTGGTCTTTAGTAATCTCTTCCTCTATTTGTTTCCAATCAGTCTACAGTTGCCACAATATTGTTGAACATTCTGATCCCTCCTATAGCCTCAAAAGACAATCAACCACCTTATTTGAGCTTCCGGGTTTGTATTGCACCATAAAATCATACCCCAACAGCTTAGAAACCCAGTGTTGCTGTGCTAGTGTCGAAATTTTCTGCTCCAATAAGAATTTTAAACTCTTTTGGTTCGTTTTCACCACAAAGTGTCGCCTTATGAGGTATGGACGCCAATATTGAATGGCTAAGACAAGTGCCATTAACTCTTTCTCATATGCTGATTTGGAGAAGGACTTCTCAGAAAGAGATTTACTAAAAAAAGCTATGGGTCTCCCATTTTGTAGGAGAACTGCTCCTTATTCTCTCCCTGAAATATCGCATTCAATTGTAAATAATTAAGTGAAGTCTGGCATTACTAACACTGGGGCATGAGTCATTACTGATTGTAATGCTTCAAAGGCTCGGTTGGCTTCCATGGACCATACAAACTTGAGCTGTCCCTCATTTCTTAGTAAATCCGTGAGAGGCTTAGCTATCTTCCCATAGTCACGAATGAATCGTCTATAGTAACTAGTTAAGCGCAAGAATCTATGAACATCTTTTGTTACGTGAGAAATTGACCACTTTAGAATGCAATTTATTTTTCTCGGGTCCATCTTTACTACATTTGAAGTGATTATGTGGCCCAAATATTAAATATTTCGCTTCCCAAATTGGCACTTCTTTGTATTGGCCTCTAATGCATTCATAGCTAGGGTTTGTAGGGCTGCCTCCAAGTGCCACAAATGATCCTCCCAAGTATGGCTATAGACAAGAATGTCGTCGAAGAAGATCAATATAAACTTCTGAAGGCAAGGTCGAAACACATCGTTTATTGTTGCTTGAAAGGTGGCAGGAAGTCCGAATAACATCACAATAAACTCATAATGGCCCGAATGTATTCGAAAAGCTGTCTTAGGGATGTCAGATTCCCTAACTCGGATTTGGTGGTAACCATATCACAAGTCCAATTTGGAGAAGTATTGGGCGCCATATAACTCGTCGAGTAGCTCATAAACCATTGGAATAGTAGCCTTGTTTAGCTCTCTATAATAGACACAAAAACGCCAACTGTGATCCTTTTTGCAAACAATGAGCATGAACTATAAAAGGGGCTGGAGCTAAGTTGAATGATGCCTGCAGTTAGCATATCTGCCACCAGCTTCTCGATCTCATTTTTCTGCTCATAACTATATTGATAGGGTCGGCTACTGATAGGACCACATTCTAGCCATAAAGGGATATGGTGATCCGTTGTTTTACAGGGTGTGAGCTAAGTGCCTTCCATGAATACCACGGCAAACTTTGAGAGAAGGGACTGCAGCTCTTCCTACTGGTCACAGGACAGAGGCTCATCTGTCAAGCTCTGCTCATTGCTTTCTAAGTTAGCCTCCCATAGCCAGACTCCAAACTCCACTACAATAAGCTTTTTCGAAGAAGCCAGAGAAGAGGAAGTTCGAATCAGTGCTGGGTCTCCAACCAAGCACACATTCTGACCTTGTCACGGGAACTTCATGGACATCATCTGCCAGTTAACTCTTACTTCGCCTAATGTTTCCAACTAAGACACTTCCCAAAATGATATCAACTCCTCTTAATGGAAATAAGAAACAATCAACTGCAATGGTAATGCTCCCTAACGTTATCTGGATAGTAGAGCATACGCCTGAGGAAACTGACCTTCTACCATCACCTAGGCGTACCCAAAAAGGGTCCATGGTTTTCACTACTAGTCCCATCCATTTGGTAGTAGTTTCAGCTATAAAGTTGTGACTAGCACCACTATCTACCATGATCAGCAATTTTCCCTCCCCAGTAGATCCCATAAGCTTCATAGTTTTACGGTAAGAAATACCTCCTACAGAGAATAAGGGAAGCTCTAATACGGTGAGAGAAATATCCAGTTGTTGCACCAATCCTCTGTAGCAGTGTCTTTGCTCACGACTTTGTCATTCGATAGAACCTCATCCTCACCTAAAATGATCGCATGCAAGCTTTTGTTGGGGTAGTTGTGAAGGGGATGGTAGGGTTGTTTGCATTCAAAGTGCAACCCTTTGGAGCGTAAGTCCATGATTTCATGGTGAGACAGTTGGCGGAAGCTTCGGTTGGGTGTTGCGTATGTTTGCAAAGGAGAAAGGGGTGAAGATGATCATTGTGCTTGAAGGTTGTTTGGGGTTGAAGGCGGGTTAAAAGAAAAGTTGTTCTGGGTCATGGGTTTTGGGTGAAAATGAGTTTCGAATCCTCTAGGGGTCTGTTGGACCCGCTCCATTTGCGTGACCCGACCGTGGATTGGGCTCCATCATCCTTACCCGGTGGCACCCTCGATATAAAGAACCCAATCTCGCATTCGATTTTCTAAGCAAGCTTCATAGTCTGAAAGAGTGAGAAAGCCTCGTGTGAGCAAATTCGCATGCGAATCTTGTCCTTGAGGCAATTGAGGAAGAGGCCCAGATGGATCGAAGGGTTTAAGCCCTTGATGAGTGCTGTTCTGGTAACGAATTCATCGATATAAGCATCGACTGTCCCTGATTGCTTTGTGGACGCCAACGCTTCAAAGGGGTTCGCAGATAACCCTCCCCCGAACCGATCGAAAAGTTCGGTTGTGAGATCAGACTAAGAAATCGAGGGTTTCTGAGCAAGTAGCCACTGCACCCCATGAAGTGTAGGACCATCCATGGAGATCATGGCCACTTTCGATTCATCGATGACGTGATTAATGGTGAAAAATTATTCCGCTCGTGTGACCCAAGCCGCGGGATTGTGGCCATCGAAGCACAATGAAGATCAAGTCATCGCAGTGCGAAAGGTAAGTCATCTTGTGATGGGTATTTTGGTTGTGGGTTCCCAAAATGGGAATAGACCCTATTTTGAGAGAAGGGCCTCCCGAACACCATGGAGTGTGAAAGCAGAGGAACTAGCTTCCTCACGGGCTTCATGTTTTTGTCGCAGCAGTGCTGCCACCAAATCTTCCAAAGAGTCGAGTTTGTCCATTCTGATGCGATGGATATTCATTTTCTCGACTAGAGTCGAGACACTCTTCCCCAATTCTACAAGGCTTTTCTCGATAAATTCTAATTTTGTGTCCATTCTAGTGTTAGTCATGAGGTAGTGGAAGGGTTTATTTTGGGGAAAGTCAACTGAAGAGGGGGAGAAAGAGAGAGAACAATGAGAAAATGGGGAAGAGAACGGCAAATCGGACTAATTGTTAGGGATAGGAAGAAGAAATGAATTGAAAATGTTTGAAAAATCAATAGCTTCCTTTCATTAATAGTTCGAAAAGAGCATTACAGCAATAAAGAAAAGAAATTCAGTCTTTCTCTCTAAGAGCAGACTGCCCACATTTAACTGAAACTAATCATTTTCTCCATATCCCTTCCCATTTCCCTTCATGCCCTATTTATAACCTTAAGTCCCTCCTAAGCACTCAAGATTTTCTCAACAGTAGATTATTACTCTCTAACATCCTCTAACAGTTTTATGCTCTTGCCTTCTGCGTTGGTAGACTATCAGCCCACTTGAGTTGGCCAGCTGTCTTGCTGCGGCCATTTCATCACCCATCTGGACTTAAGATGCCACATCTTTGTCTAGCTGGCTTCCTACAGTAACTTCCCTAACATCTTTGCCTCCTATAGTTTCTTCCCTAACAGAAAGCGACAAGAAATTGAATTTAAAAAGGGTCTAACATTTACTTGATTTTGATTGTTGTTAACGTGAATTCCATATGTTCATGAAAGGGTGAGGGAAATTACCCACCAGGCAGGAATTACTTAAAAGGGAAATAAAATATAAATTGAGGCATTAAATTCTTCCTTTTACTAGTAAGCTTGAAGTGTATATTGTCTTTCTGATCAGTAGCTTGATTACTTGGTCATAGTTAATTGTAGTTCAGTCAGTAGAGTTGGTTGGGTAATCGAGAATAGTCTAGATAGCGGCAAATTAATTTCTTTGTTGATAGGATAATGCAACTCTATAAAGTGTATGCATCAGTAATAAGGATTACTTGTCGGACTTTTAACCTTTGAAGATTTAAACATAAGAAAAATGTGTATCAAGTTTGGAGGCACACATTAAACAACATGGGTTTGAGATTTTGTAAGAAGCTGTATAAGACTTGGTTTGGTTCAGAAAAATCTTTAAGAGACGGGTCTGGTGTAGGTCAAGGCTTTCTATCAGAAGCTTGTGTGTCGACCATTGAAGTGTTATCAAAGTGCATATGCTCCATTTCGTCATATATGGCTATAACGGGGACTTATAGACAAGAAAGTCATCATAAGAAGGAACATGAAGAAGACAAACGTTAAAACTGGAGGACTTTTCCTCTGCTTACTGACCTTCTGCAATGGCTTAAGACCAGAAGTCATAGACAACATTCATCCCTCAGCACCTGCAAAAACCTTTGACCTCAACACTGTGTCATCAAGACCCTGCCACTTCCAAAAGATGGATAATTCTGCTTTTTTGTTTTAGACTTTCTTGTTTCCTCAATGCCCTTTTGAGCATTCTAGCAATTAGGCTGTGGTCATAGCAGGCATTGAAAAAGAATTGCTCATTTTTTTACCTGGTTGTCTAATCTCCTTTGCCCTAGCTCTCTGACCCAAATTTGCTTGCAGTCCTGGTGAGGGCATGGGAAAAACAGCTTTTGTGCATTGATCATGTTCTCTGTGGATTTGCTTCGACAAAGAGCCAAGAGGAGGCTTCTATTTTCCTCTCACAATTGAATTACTTGTGAGATATAGGGCTTGGTTTAGCATATCAGCATAAGCAAAGGTGGTTAAAGCTACTCAAGCTTGTTGCTTGTTCTGAAAAGTTTAGCAATGTGTTATTCTGCTCTTCGACACCTCTGGGGAGCACTAGTCTTTAGCTTGCCTAGCGAATCTATGCAGCCGCCACCATATAAGATGTTCTTCTGAAAGAATGCCTTCTCACATAGCCAAAAAATGAGTTGATTGTCCCCTCAATCTTGCAATGCTGCCACCTCAGCCATTTTGAGTTGAGTTGAATCTTGCCGCTGAGTTTTCCCCTCTCCTTTCATATCTTTGTCTAGTATTGTTGAGAGATTTGAATGAGCTGGATCATTTTTTGGGAAAGGTGAAGTACCTTGTGATATAACCTTTTAAAGATGGAGATAAAAGGATATTGAGTCAGCCTCGATTCTTGCCATGCTTCCTCGGAATTGTTAACCGAACTTTTTAGTGCAAATATTTTCTCTGTTCTGGCAGAGAGTAGAAAAATTTTAACCTTGAACTTCTCACAGTCTGCCTAACTAGATGTTAACTGATGTAATGTAGTGATCTCTTAACTTGGGAGAATGATGAGAGAGACAGAGGGAGAGACGAAGCTATGTATAAGTATGTTCTTGACCATGTTAGGTTCTGACACGATAAGTTTTGCAACATTGCAGATGAAGAACTAAGGCGCCTGAGAGATGTAATGAAAGGAGATGTACCAGAATTTTCAGGATCATCTTTATTCTATTCAGCTTTCCTTCTTCTTGCCATCACTATGTTGTACAACATATTCTTCTTGACAGTTATAAAACCATCCATAGATGGACCTGAAGATGTTCTAGATGTTTGAATTCTGTAAATTAAGTGCTTCAGACTGAGGCTGAAACTTAGCCTGAGGGATGAACATGTATATTCCTCAAAATATATCAAACATGCAAGTCTCCTTCCATAAGTTCTAAATGACTTGAAAAGGGATGGTGTATGGGTAATTATGGTCAGAAGGAGATGGGCACAGTGCCATCTTGATTTCCTTATGAACAAAACCAAGTACAGGTAATTTTTGTGGACACCTTGTTAATCTATATTTTGACTGGGGCCACCCTTTGTGTTACTTCAAACTCATCCCAGTGTTTTTTTTTTTTTTAATTGCACTTCCTTGAGGGAGAATGGTAAAGCATTACTCAAAAACTAAGTCATAGGCGGTATTATATTGACTTATACAAATAGTATTTATATTGAGGTTTTGGTATTATATTGATATTTTCGCCCAAAGATTTTTAGATAAAACTACAATTTAAACTTTTATACTTTTAAATTAATATGAAAAGTCTTTTTTCTAAAAAAAAATATATATTTGTTCATACAATTTTCTAAATAAATATATGCTTTCTCAAAAAATGATGTATTCGGAATCTTACCGTTAATAAGAAATATAGAAACAAGAATGAAATTTGAAATTTCAAAAAAAATAATAATAATAAAAATAAGGGAATTTGGAGTTTCTAAAAATTAGGCGGGCCTAACGATTTTGGAATAACGTCATTCCGTTATAACGTTATAACGTCTGTGTTTTGTTGTCTATTTAATGCTACAAACCCCAACGATGTCATTCACAAAGCTCTCAATTTCATTCTGCATTGCAAAAGGCTCCGTCGAAATTTCATTTCCTTTCTTGTTGAATCTAATTCGTTTTTGCACGATCTAGGGTTTTCTTTGGCTTTGGCGGGCTCTCTCTCTCTCGATTTTAACTCTTTTTATTTGTTATTGAATCTTTCTGCTTTTTCTGTTGTAATTATCTCACAATTTGTTTCTGCAGATCTAGGGTTTTCTTTTGCTTTTACTCGTTATTTCTTGCAGGCGATCTTTCTCTCTTTCCAACTATGGATGCCAAGAACAAGACCCGATCAAGATATCTAATGAGAGATCTATACCTTCGGGGAAAGCGTTCAAAAGAAAACGTATGCCCTTTCCATTTTCAATTTCACACTTTCTTTTCTTCTTGGTTTGTTCTATAGTTACTGGAACGTGGAAATTTAAGTTGTTATGTTCTATAGTAAGATTTGGGGCCTCTAGGGTTTCGGACAATTGATTCTTTCCTCTTGATACAAATAAAGGGAGTTTTCTTCTGTCCAATTTTACTTACTTTGGACGTTTGGAAAATTAGGGTTTTATAGTGTTTTAGGGTTTTGTTTTGCGGCATCTGTGGATATGAAAATTGCGTTTCAAAGAATTAGGGTTATTAGCTGTTTTTAGGTTTTGATTTTTGAAACTCAAAAGATTGCATTAATTACTTTTCATGAAATTGGATTCTACTTCCTTTTCAAAGAAAAGACTAATATTCATATTAATTTTCAAAACCCTAATTTTCATAGTTGATACTAATATTCGTACTCATAATGTTTGTGTTCTTCTTAATGGGTGCAGTTGGACAGATTTATACCTAACCGATCGGCAATGGATTTCGACTATGCTCAGTACATGCTGACGGGAGGAGGAAAAGTTGAGGAAAACCCAGTATCCACTTCTCCTGCAAAAGAGCAATATAGGAAGCTGTTGGCAGAGACGCTCAACATGAACAGAACCAGAATTCTTGCTTTCAGGAACAAGCCCACTACTGTTGAGGCAATTTCCCAAGAGATGTCATCTTCTCATGTTCAATCTAAACCTGTGAAGCGTCGCAGACACATTCCTCAGGTTTGTACTTCCTAATCTTCTTGTGATTTGAAGTATGGCCAGAACAGTATGAATTGGTAATTAGTTTGGATGGGACAAGTTTGATTGGTAAAACCAGAATAGCACCAAGTAACGAACGGAGATTCTAAACCTTGAATTGTCTTCGTAAAAATGGTTAATGTGATCTGATTTTGCTTGCTTCGATTTATGCAGACTTCTGAGAAAACACTAGATGCTCCTGATCTCGTGGATGACTACTACTTGAACTTACTGGACTGGAGTAAAAGCAATGCGCTTGCAATTGCTCTTGGAAACACTGTATATCTGTGGGATGCTTCAAATGGTTCTGCCTCAGAACTTGTCACCATCGATGATGAGATTGGTCCTGTTACAAGTGTTAGTTGGGCTCCTGATGGGCAGCACCTTGCAGTTGGCTTGAACAATTCTGATGTTCAGCTATGGGATTCAACAGCCAATTGCCAGGTATATTATACATAGCCCTGAATGCCAATTCAAGTTTCTCATGTTTTTCCTCATATGTTGTACTTGGTATTGATCTGCATTGCTTGGTGTATTTCAGCTAAGAACACTACGAGGTGCCCACCAATCTCGAGTTGGGTCGATGGATTGGAACAATCATATTCTTACAACCGGAGGAATGGATGGGAAAATCATTAACAATGATGTGAGACTAAGATCACACATAGTCGAAACCTATAGAGGACACACCGGAGAAGTGTGTGGGTTAAAGTGGTCTGCCTCAGGCCGGCAATTGGCAAGTGGTGGCAGTGATAACTTACTCTTCATATGGGACAGAACTGCAGCCTCTTCTAATAATGCTACACAGTGGCTTCATAGATTCGAAGACCACACTGCTGCAGTGAAGGCCCTTGCTTGGTCTCCATTCCAGGGTAATTTGGTTGCCTCTGGTGGAGGTGGTGGTGATAGGTGCATAAAGTTTTGGAACACCAACACTGGAGCATGTTTGAACTCGATTGATACTGGTTCCCAAGTCTGTGCATTGCTGTGGAGCAAGAATGAGCGCGAACTTCTTAGTTCTCATGGATTTGCGCAGAATCAGCTTACTCTTTGGAAATACCCTTCAATGGTCAAGATGGCTGAGCTTACTGGTCATACATCCAGAGTTCTTTTCATGGCACAGGTACTAATTCAGAATTTCACTTGGACTTCTAAATTTTTGTTGACAAGCCGACTTGATATTGGTTCATGTTTCTAATTTATATTAATTGTATCCTTTATTTTAGAGCCCAGATGGATCCACAGTTGCTTCTGCCGCTGCAGATGAAACTCTAAGGTTTTGGAATGTTTTTGGGACTGGCAAAGTGGCTAAACCTACACCAAAAGCAAATCCTGAGCCATTTGCAAACTTCAGTCGTATCCGTTGAATACAGTTTAGTTGAAAAGAGATGGTGTATTGGTAATTTTGGTAAGATTGCGATGGGCACAGTGCAGTCTTGATTTACTTATGAACAAAATCAAGTGCAGATAATTTTGATAGACACTTTCTGTATATTTTGATCAGGGCTATGCTTTGTTACTTTAAACTCATCCTAACATTTTTCTATTTAATTGCACTTCCTTGTAGGTGAATGGTAAAGCGTTACTCCTTTTAAAGCGTCCGATGAGATTTAATATCTTTTTAAGAAAGTGAAGCAAATAATATTAATTGAAAAATCATAGGCAAGAATTTGGAACAGTTGTGCATACTCAAAACGAAGAGGTAAGAATGGTTGTGCACACACATAACTAAAAGGCGGTGCTGCCAACTACTAAATGTCCCGGTTTTTGCGGCAGTAGCTCCTAGATGTGGGTATTTGTTGATACATGTCTGGAGAGAGAGAGAGAGAGAGATGATTGTGGCATAGGCAAGCAGCCGGACTGTAAATTACATGTGCTCTACAGGCCGCTCGGAATCTTTCTTCACAATGATCCGGAAGATGAAGACAGGTGTTCCCTTCAAAATGCATGGATTTCGGTAATGCCACCAGGTAGGCCCTCCACCAGCAAGGCTGGGTAGTTGTTCTTTTGGGTGGGAAGGTGTTCGGGCTCCACAGGCAGGCAAAGCAAAGCAGTATTGTTTGCCACCAACTGAGAAGCAAAAGATTCGGAAGTCCATGCCGTGGTCTAATGGAGCTGGGGATTGAGGCCTATGATGTAGAAGTCTCCCGCTGGCTATTGCAAGGTTGGTGACTGTGTTGTGTTTTATACACAATGATACTTGAAGATTTTGGTGCTGTTGCCTACGGGAATTTCGGGTTTATAAAATATGTGCTGTCGGGGGGTAAATGCCTAGTGCAGCTAGTCACTTCTTGTGACCAACCACGTAAATGCTGTTTGTAACTCTTTTGTTTTCTTATCTGACTTGATATACATGGTGAAGCGTTCTTTCCTTTTCTCTCTCTCAGTTTTCTTCATCTTCGTTCGATTTGTTTTAATTTATTTAAATAAATTAAAAATTTTAATAAAGTATATAAATTTTGTAAATAAAGACTATTTTTAAAAATAACAAAAATGGAGAGCCTATTGCAGTTGATCTATGTTGGCAGTAAAGGTTTTAAACTTGATTCTCGATTGAACCATGAACCTTGTTATGATCCTTTGGTTATTTTCCCTTGTTATGGAATTCTTCGTTGACATCGAAGAACTCAGAATTCCAGAAAGGGAAAGCTTTTATTTATTTGGTTAAAATCAAATTAAAACTAGTATGGATCGAAACATTAGGAGCCATGAACCACACGAGCACCATTTCAATTGACCGGACCAATCTTCATAATGCGGGTTCGATTCTCGGCCGAAAACGCTAGTTCTAAAGTGGTTCCGGTCCATGAAGAAGTCTATTATCAATTTTATCGTATATTGAATTTATAGTTCTAAGGTGTTTCCTATTCCCTTGTCCTCTTTCTCTCTCACTTCATCGCCGCTGGTATAAAATGGAAACAAAATTTATGAATTCTTTGTTATAGAAAAATCTCAATAAATTAGTAAAGTATAATTATATAAAAGCAATATTTGTGAGATTTGATTTCCTTAAAAATATAATTTCCTTATTATTTATTTATTTTTCTTTATTTGTGTGCTTTGAATTTCTTTAAAAAAAAAAAAAAAAAAACTTTTCTTTTTTCTTTCTTTTTTTTTTTTTTTTGTGGCAAGCAATAGTCTATTGAATTACACTTACATGTAAAAATCTGCTCAACCCTTTCTATTATCCAGCATTATGAGGGATGCAATGTACAACGCATTGCACACCAAAAGCACATGAAAACAATATTTTTCATCGCATGCCCTTGAATTCAAATTTCATAATAAAATTTTTGTCACATACAACAACAATAATAAAAACAAATTGAAACTCAATTTTAAATTTTGAAATCAATCATTTGAAATATCGGTATAAAAGAGAGAAAAATATAAAATTAAAATTTGAAGGCTAACATAAAGACAACAACACTAAAAAACAAAAATAAAAATAATGAAAAGAGAAAAGTAAAAACAAATCATCCATTGAAATTAAAAAATAACAATTATAATAATAATAATTAAATCACAAACTTTTTCATATGTTTGTAATAAAATATTTTTCTAAAATAATAATAATAATAATAATTAAATCACAAATTTTTTCATATGTTTGTAATAAAATAGTTTTCTAATTTATTAAAATTGTAAAAGAATTTATCTCCATCTTATATCATGATACCATTTAAAAATGGATAGGAGAAATTGTTCAATTTAATCATTGAATATAATATGAGCTAGAATTTGTATTAATTTGAATATATAAAAACAATATTATTTAATAATTCTCACAATAATTTATTCATCGAGAAAATATTGTAACATTGTAGATAAAAAACTTTTAACTATGTTGCCAGTCATATCTATATTCCCAATTCTGGTTGTCGATGCTCTTCCAAAAGCCATCATCCCTCGCTTGCCAGAAGCAATTCCCTGTGTGTTGGCATTCGTTATCTTCCTCTTTATTGTAAACCTCGAAACTTCTATCTTTGTTTTGCCATTTGAAGTGACACCAAAACACCGTGCTGTGCCAAAAATTCATCCTAAAATCCCACTTGAATTCTTGTCCCTTTTGGAGGTAATGCTCGCCCAGATCATCGTCTTTGGATTGGCAACGAACGTATAATGGAGGACTGTTGTTGCTCAATGCATTAATCACATGAACCCAATATTTTTGAAAAGGGCTGTCTGCATTGACTGCGTATGATCGACATGATTCTTTTGTGCAAATCATGCATAACGCAACCAGCAAAATAAGTAAAATGTGTTGAAATATCTTTGCCATATCTATGGAGGGTATTGGTCTTTTATCCTTTGAGCCAAACCCAAGGGCTTTATATAAAGCAATTGGAACAAAAATACATGGAATTTTTCTAGATATCATTTTCAGAGCTACAAAGGAAACGAGTTGGGTCGTTACAATGTTGCCAAATTTATTACGACTACTTTGTCAGATATTGAATTTATACACAGCAATTACTATCTTACTATAATATTTTGTAAAATATTCAAATCTTTTCTGTAATATGAGAGAAACTCCATAATAGAAGATAGAATAGTATTCAGGCAGCTTTATTCCTTAATTGCCTCCTAGATTCTCCTTGTACATATATGGCAAGTTCATAGCACGTGTCAAATGCTATACAAATCCTACCCAAAATTATTTGTGTTTCATATAGGGTTGGGTTTAACCTAGAACCGTAAAAATGGTTGGGTTAAACCTGAAACCGTAAAAATGGTTTGATCGGATTTTAGTAGAGAATTACCAAGATTTTGAAAAAGCTTAGAATCGAAAATTAATTGTGAGATCACACCGGTTAAAATAAATTATAAATCTCTTGAATTTTTGAAATGAAAACACGGAGATATTTGTGGAGCTATACACCCACTATGTAAACCATTAAAATATTTTATGGTTTTAATTTATATATCAACTAGATGGTCATATGTATCATTATTATCAACTCGTAATCTGGCGTTTACGAAATTACTTGCTCAATTAATTAGATTACGAGTATATTTTCCTGATTATCTAATCAAGAAAATTCGTCTAGATAATGCTGGTGAATTTTCATCCCAAAGTTTTGATAAACATTATATGTTGATTGGGATAAGTATAGAATATATTATAACACATGTAAAATGATCTAACAGAATCAGATATTAAATGTATTCAATTGATTGCAAAATCATTGCTTATGAGAGCAAAATTACTACTTTTTGTTTGGGGATATACTATTTTATACACAACAATACTTATTCGCATCCGGCTAACAAGTAGTAATACTTTCTCCCTATTACATTTGATTTATGGTCAGGAGCCAAATATCTCTCATTTAAGAATTTTTGGATGTGCAGTATATGTTCCTATTACTTTATCACAACAAGCTAAAATGGGACCTCAAAAGAGATTAAGAATATACACTGGATATGAATCTCCATCGATCATTAAATATATTGAACTCATGACAGGAGATTTGTTTACTACTCGTTTTGTCGATTGTTATTTTGATAAGTTTATTTCCCCAACATCAGGGGGAAGAAAAGAACAAAAAGTCTAAAAATAAAATTAGTTAAAATAAATCATCATTATTATATCTTGATCCTCGAACAAATCAATGTGAACTAAAAGTTCAAAAGATGATTTAGTTACAAAGATTAGCAAATCAATTGTTAGACGTATTTACGAACAATAAAAGAGTAACTAAGTCATATATTCCGATTATTAATACTCCCGTAAGAATTGATATCCCTGAAAAACAACATAATATTGTTAATAAATCTAAATCATGCGCAAAACGTGATAAACTGATTGATTTCAAAGATAGAAATTCTCGATATAGAAAATGAGCAAAAAAATTAAATGGTCAAAACGAGCATATTACATGTCCTAAAGATATGCAAGTCATTGATAATATTCCAGAAGAATATCAGGTAGCTGAAAATATTAATAATTATAAGATCTCAATAACTTATATTATGATTGGAGAAATATGGAATCGAAATAATGTCAATATTGATGACATTTTTGCATACCACATAGCAATGAGTATTGAGAATAAAAATGAAGATTTTGATCCAAAATATATTGAGGAATGCAAAGGTAGACATATTGGCTAAAATGAAAAGATACAATTGAGACAGAATTGAAGTCTCTTAATAAAAGAAATTGTTTTCGAACCAATAGTCCATACACCTGTTGGTATAAAACCAATGGGATACAAATAGATTTTTGCGTAAAAATAAAATAAGAAATGTGAAATTATGAGATATAAAAAGACGTTTAGTTGCACAAAGATTTTCACAAAAACCTGATAGTGATTATAATGCGACATACTCTCTTGTAATAGATGTGACTATTTTTCGATTTTAATCTATTTGACAATACAAAAGAGACTCAATTTATGATTAATGGATGTCGTTACAACTTATTTGTATGGCTCACCGGATAACGATATTTATATGAAACTCCTAAAAAGATTTAAACTGCTAGAAGCATGTAACTCCGGTTCTCTAGAATATTAGTCGATCATATTAAATAACTCTTTATTTGAATTAAAACAATCTAATCGCATGTGATATAACCGACTTAGTGAGCATTTGTTAAATGAGGGATATAAGATTGATATCATTTTCCCATGTATTTTTATAAAGAAATCTAAATGTAATTTTGTTATTATTACATATATGTTGATGATTTGAATATTATTGAAACTGTTAAAAAACTCACAAAATAATAAAGTGTTTGAATAGAGAATTTGAGATAAAAGATCTTAAAAAGACAAAATTTTGTATTAAATTACAGATAAAAATTTTAAACAATTGAATCCTTATACATCAAACAAGTTATACAAAACAAGTGGTAAAATGATTTTATATGAACAAAGAACATTTGGTGAACACTCCGATGGTTGTGAGGTCACTTGATATAAATGAAAACATTTTCCAACCTCAAAAAAAAATAATAAGGAGATTTTTTGTCTTGAAGTACCATACTTAAATACAATCAAAACACTCATATATTTCACTAGTCATACACGATCTGATATATCATTCTCAATTAATTTATTAACGAGATATAGCTATTGTCTAATCCGAAAATATTAGAATAAGGTTAAACATGTATTTCGTTACCTATAAGATATAAAAGATATGGGTCTGTATTTTCCTAAACTATGCAAAATAGATTCGATTGGCTTTGTAGATATAGAATACCTATCTGATTCTCATAATATTCGATTACAAACTGGATATGTATTCACATATAATAATATCGCTATTTCATAATATACTATGAAACAAACAATAATAGCTACATCTTCTAATCATATTGAAATTTTGGCAATCCAAGAAACTAGTCGCGAATGCGTATGAATAAGATCTGTGATTTAGGACATACCAGGAGTTTGTGATTTGTCTTCAGGAAAAGAGGCGCCAACGATCTTATATGAGGATGGTGCGGTATGTATCTCCCAACTCAAAGAAGAATATATCAAAGGTGATAAAACAAAACACATTTCACCAAAATTCTTTTTCGCTTTTGAATTTCAAAAACATGATGATACAGATATTTAACAAATACAATCAAATGATAATTTAGTAGATTTATTTACAAAATCTATGCCAATTGTTATTTTTACAAGATAGATGAAAAAAATCGGAATGTATTTATTTAAAAATCTCAAGAGATATTCTCAACGGATAGAGTATGTATATCATCAAACACTTTGAATAGTATACTTTTTTTCCTTCACTAAAATTCTTTTTCCATTGGGGTTTTTTTTTTCTAATAAGATTTTAACGAAATCTATTCTCTGTGTAATGAACATCCAAAGGGGAGTGTTATAAACCCTAAAAAACTTGGGTAGATATCTAATATATAGAAAGTAAACATTTTACAAGCACACATAATACCAATATACAATTAGTAGTATACTTCATATGTCAATATTACAATATGAAAATATTATATATTTAGGAGAATAGTTGACTTTAGAACCTTCCATTTATATACATATATCAATTTGAATGAATACCCCTTTTTTATAATTTATTTATACATATACAATACATCTCTCTTTCTCTCTCTATTTCTTCTTATTATTAGCATTTTCTTTAGTGTATAACAATTTAGATGTGATTTTTGGACAGGGTGAATAATTGGGTACGAAAATAATGGGGATGTAGTTGTTGCTTGATAAATTTCTTGAAAAGAAGGGATTAATATTAACATAAATAAATATTTCCTTTCTTATAAAGTCCCATAAAACTAATCAGACAAATGAGTGTAAGAATTTATTTTGAAAAGTTTAACCTCTTACTTCTAAAATGCAAGAGCACTTTAAGATTTAAAAAAAAAAAAAAAAATTACTGAGTTTGGGCGGTTTAAATTTACCCTTTTGTTTTTGAGTTCAATTACAGAAATGAAATCATATATTTTAATTACAATGAACCATTCCCTCCTTACGAATATAAAATATTGGGTTTTGCAAAGATTTTGGTATTATAATTATTTTATCACAAATTTTGCTTTTAAATTAATATGAAAGGCTTTTCTTTCTAAAAGAAAATATATTTTTATATAATTTTTTTTATTCGGAATCTTACCGTTAACAAGAAAAATAGAAATAGGAATGAAATTTGAAAATAAAAGATATGGAGATTTGGAGTTTCTAAAAATTAGGAGGGCCTTCATAACGTCTATTTTTTTGTTGTCTTGTCAATAAAATGCTACAAACCCTAACGATTTTCTTCACAAAGCGCTCAATTTCATTCTGCATTGCAAAAGGCTCCGTCGAATTTTCATTTCCTTTCTTGTTGAATCTGATTCGTCTTTCCATGATCTAGTGTTTTCTTTGGCTTTTGTAGGTTCTCTCTCTCTCTCTCTCTCTCTCTCTCTCTCTCTATTTTAACTCTTTTTATTTGTTATTGAATCTATCTGCTTTCTCTGTTGTAATTGTCTCTCAATTTGTTTCTGCAGATCTATGATTTTCTTTCTTTTGCTTTTACTTGTTATTTCTTGCAGGCGCTTCCTCTCTCTCTGTGACTATGGATGCCAAGAACAAGACCCGATCAAGATATCTAATGAGAGATCAATACCTTCGGGGAAAGAGTTCAAAAGAAAACGTATGCCTTTTTCCATTTTCAATTTACACTTTTCTTTTCTTCTAGGTTTGTTCTATAGTTACTTGAACGTGGAAATTTAAGTTGTTATGTTCTATATTAAGATTAGGGGCCTCTAGGGTTTCAGACAATTGATTCTTTCCTCTTGATATAAATAAAGGGGGTTTTCTTCTGTCCGATTTTACTTACTTAGATCGTTTGGAAATTTAGGGTTTTGTAGTGTTTTAGGGCTTTGTTTTACGACATTTCGCGTCTGTACATATGAAAATTGAGTTTCAAAGAATTAGGGTTATTTGTTGTTTTTAGGTTCTGATTTATGAAACTCAAAAGATTGCATTAATAACTTTTCATAAAATTGGATTCTCTTCTTTTAAAAAGAATACTAATATTCATATTAATTTTCAAAACCCTAGTGTTCATAGTTGATAACTGTTGATATTGTGGATTTCTAATGCATAATAATGTTTGTGTTCTTCTGGGTGCAGTTGGACAGATTTATACCTAACCGATCGGCAATGGATTTCAACTATGCTCAGTACATGCTAAGGGGAGGAGGAAAAGGTAAGGAGAACCCAGTATCCACTTCTCCAGCAAAAGAACAATACAGGAAGCTCTTGGCAGAGACGCTCAACATGAATAGAACACGGATTCTTGCTTTCAGGAACAAGCCCACTACTCCTGTAGAGGCAATTTCCCAAGGGATGCTATCCTCTCATGTTCAATCTAAACCCGTGAAGCCTCGCAGACACATTCCTCAGGTTTGTACTTCCTAATCTTCTTGTGATTTGAAGTTTGGCCTGAATAGAACGGAATGGTAATTGGTTTGGATGGGACAAGTTTGATTGGTAAAACCATAATAGCACAAAGTAACGAATGGAGATTCTAAGCGTAAAATTATGGTTAACGTGATCTGATTTTTCTTGCTTCAATTTATGCAGACTTCTGAGAAAACACTAGATGCTCCTGATCTCGTGGATGACTACTACTTGAATTTACTTGACTGGAGTAAAAGCAACATGCTTGCAATTGCTCTTGGAAACACTGTATATCTATGGGATGCTTCAAATGGTTCTGCCTCAGAACTTGTCACCATCGATGATGAGATTGGTCCTGTTACAAGTGTTAGTTGGGCTCCTGATGGGCAGCACCTTGCAGTTGGCTTGAACAATTCTGATGTTCAGCTATGGGATTCAACAGCCAATTGCCAGGTATATTATACATAGCCCTGAATGCCAATTCAAGTTTCTCATGTTTTTCCTCATATGTTGTACTTGGTATTGATCTGCATTGCTTGGTGTATTTCAGCTAAGAACACTACGAGGTGCCCACCAATCTCGAGTTGGGTCGATGGACTGGAACAATCATATTCTTACAACCGGAGGAATGGATGGGAAAATCATTAACAATGATGTGAGACTAAGATCACACATAGTCGAAACCTATAGAGGACACACCGGAGAAGTGTGTGGGTTAAAGTGGTCTGCCTCAGGCCAGCAGTTGGCAAGTGGTGGCAGTGATAACTTACTCTTCATATGGGACAGAACTGCAGCCTCTTCTAATAATGCTACACAGTGGCTTCATAGATTCGAAGACCACACTGCTGCAGTGAAGGCCCTTGCTTGGTCTCCATTCCAGGGTAATTTGGTTGCCTCTGGTGGAGGTGGTGGTGATAGGTGCATAAAGTTTTGGAACACCAACACTGGAGCATGTTTGAACTCGATTGATACTGGTTCCCGAGTCTGTGCATTGCTGTGGAGCAAGAATGAGCGCGAACTTCTTAGTTCTCATGGATTTGCGCAGAATCAGCTTACTCTTTGGAAATACCCTTCAATGGTCAAGATGGCTGAGCTTACTGGTCATACATCCAGAGTTCTTTTCATGGCACAGGTACTAATTCAGAATTTCACTTGGACTCCTAAATTTTTGTTGACAAGCCGACTTGATATTGGTTCATGTTTCTAATTTATATTAATTGTATCCTTTATTTTAGAGCCCAGATGGATCCACAGTTGCTTCTGCCGCTGCAGATGAAACTCTAAGGTTTTGGAATGTTTTTGGGACTGGCAAAGTGGCTAAACCTGCACCAAAAGCAAACACTGAGCCATTTGTGAACTTCAGTCGTATCCGTTGATTACAGTTGAAAAACGATGGTGTATAGGTGATTTTGGCCAGAATGAGATGGCACAGTGCAGTCTTGATTTACTTATGAACAAAATCAAGTACAGGTAATTTGGATCTACACTTTATTAATCTGTATATTTTGATGAGGGCTATTCTTTGTATTACTTTAAACTCATCCCAACATTTTTTTTCATTTATTTGCACTTCCTTGTAGGTGAATGGTAAAGCATTACTCCTTTTAAGGTGTCCCACGAGATTTAATATCTTTTCAAGAAAATGATGCAAATAATATTAGTTGAAAAATCATAGGCAAGAATTTGGAACAGTTGTTCATACTCAAACCTAAGAGGCAAGAACAATTGTGCATACTCAAAACTAAGAGGCGGTGCTGCCAACTACTAAAAGTCCTAGTTTTTGTGACAGTAGCTTCTAGATGTAGTGTTTGTCGATAGCTATCTGGAGAGAGAGATCTGCAGCATGAGAACCATCCGGATTGTAAGTTACATGTGCTCTACAGGCCGCACTGAATCTTCTTCCCAACAATCCCATTTTTCTTTTGATCTGAAGACAGGCCTTGCCTTTGTCTTGGAATGCATAGTTTTTGGGTCTCCATATAGGCCCCGATCACATGTGCTCTAAAGGCCGCACTCAATCTCTCTTCCCAACAATCCGGAAGATGAAGACTGGCACTGCCTTCGGTTCAAAATGCATGGTTTTCAGTATGTCACCAGATAGGCTCCCTACCAGCCAGTCTGATTAGTGAGTGGTTATTTTGGGTGGGAAGGAGGTTGGGCTCCACAGGCAGGCATCGCCCACAAAGCAAAACAGTATTGTTTGCCAGCAGCTGAGAAGCAAAAGACTCAAAGTCCATGCTGTGGTCTAATGGAGCTGGGGATGGAGGCCTATGATGTAGAAGTCTCCCGTTGGCTATTGCTAGGTTGGTGCCTGTGTAGCGTTTTATAAACAATGATACTTGAACATTTTGGTGTTGTTACCTATCGGAATTTTGGGTTTATGGAATATATACAGTGTGGTGGTAAATAACAAGAGAAGCTAGTCACTTCTTGTGACCAACCACGTAAACGCAGTAACTTTCTGTTTCCTTATTTGGCTTGGTAATGCATAATGAAGCTTTCTTTTCCTCTCTCTCTCTCTCTCCTCCCAACATTTTATTTTGGTTTATTCGTTCTCCATTTCACACTTACCAAAGACTGCAGCTCTAAGTAGTTGTTCATACTTGAGTTTGCCATTTAATACAGTTTCATCCAATTTCAAAGGAATGTATGCAGCAATTTTGTTGCCATAATTTGCCAAAATTGATATTTTAACCTATAAAGGTGCTGCTTCTCCCATGCAGTCAACTCCATGAAGCACTAGAAAGTGTCCTTGAAGAACTTCAAAATGACCATAGGTGACTATGCCTCCTTAAAATGAACGGCTCCTAGGATGCTGGATTTTAGGATACTGGTTTTCTTTGGGTGCAATCTTCATCCCATTCCCTTTAGAAAAATCACAATCATCAATGAAGTGTGCTCAAATTATATCAACTTGTTTTCTTCTCCTTCCAATAAAGACAACCGGATCAACAATTTGACAAAGTAATTTTACCATCTTAGTCAATTTTGCCTCTGGGGGCAAAACATGTAATCAATTTTTTTTTTTTTTTTTTTTTTTTGGTTCCAGTAATCAATTTTGTTGGGTGCAAGTGGATTTGGTAGATAGAACATCCACAAGGGATATACATTATGTGATTGCTAAACGTCATAGTCCACTCAATTTCGTAATTAAGACATAGCAAAGGGAATGGGAGTCATTGTTTTCATGTTTAGTTCTCATGGATTTGGGCAGAATCAGCTCTCTTGAGAAATGCCCTTCAATGGTTAAGCTGGCTGAGCTTACTGGTCATACATCCAGAATTCTAAGTAGTGGCACAGGTATTAATTCAGAATTCCACTCTAAAATACCCAAATTGAAGTCAGTTCGCCTTTCTGATTTATTTTGATTGTACCCTTCATTTCAGACTTCAGATGGATGAACAGTTGGCTCCCAAAGCAAACCTGAGCCATTTGCACAGTTCAGTTGTATCCGTCGATGTCTATGGAACCAATAAGGAAACTTCCTACATTAAACTCGAAAAAGTATATGATGTGTAGTTAAATTTTCGTCTCAGGGAGAAGGCCAGAGTGCACTTGTTGATTCACTTATGAAGAAAAACGCAATTTGATCAACACTTTTTTTTTTTATTTGGTGGGCTTCAAATATATTATTTTGTGGGCATCAACAATTTTATTAATCTGAATATTTTAGAGTTATATTTTGGATCACTTGAAACTCATACCAACATATTTTATTTTTGTAGGCGAGTTGTGAGTATTACTCATATTCAAGAAATGTGAATCAATCATAGTTGGATGGGACACGCATAGTTGGCAAGGCAATAGCTGCTATTGAGCCAACCTTGTGTTGAGAAGGCAATGGCTGCTAGATGTGGACTAGTTTTGATGGCTAATGTAATGTTTTTTTTTTTTTTTTGGTACCAGGCTACCAATCTAGTATATGGGGATTCGTTCCGATTAATCTGGATCGACCACTTGCAGGGTCCAATTGAAGGAATAGGTCTCCCAACACTGATTTTTCCGTCCATGAGGGATCGAACTCCCGACCATAATTAAGGGACGTCAGTCGCCAAATCAACTGAGTCATCAGACGTCGGTGCTAATGTAATGTTTGGATACATTGTACAGGCTAAGAGTGCTTTCTTTTTTCTTTTGGATACATGAGGAGTTCTGAGCTCGAGACCTTCACAAAGAGAAAGAAAGACATACAAATTAAACCATAGCTCATTGATGTTGAGAGTGCTCTCGTTTGGCACAATTGTAGGGATATATAGAGGCTTGTTGTAAAGACTTGGCGGCAGGTCTGCTCCCGACCCAAGAGATGCCCAACATTTCAATCTCAGAATATTTGACAACATTTCTATCAGGTTTCTCTCTCGTCTCTCTCGCTGGCTTCTTGCTTTAATAGATAACATCAAGTAATGCGCTCAGTTTCCAATATGTATAAATCAGACAGTGGCTTGGATGCATTTCATTTCAATTTCTGTGGGATAACCTCTCAAAGCTTCTTGCAGGAAATTTTTCTCCTGATTTAAGTGAAAATGTACAAAATTTTATCACAAGAGAAACTGTGGATATAGGGCAGCCAACTTGAAACTTAAAAAGATATCTGAGAGGAATATTGTGAAAACTTCTAGCTTCTATATTACTGCAAGATCCAGCAGAATTCTTGAAAATGTGCATTAGGTATTGGCAATCGGGCTCCCCACCCGTTCACCGGTACATGCTTGGAGATTGTGCTTTTTTCAGTGCCTCCACAAGTCTAAACATCCAACGATCAAGCATTCCTGTGGAAATAACAAAATAAGATTGGAATATTAAAAAAATAAAAGAAAAAAAACGAACTTGGATAATGCAGTAGAATCTACTGGAGATATGTGGACAAAAACAGGATAAAACTAAAGAATGTGCCTCATAACAATCAGAAACATGAACGGGCAATGCTTCTCTTATCCTCTCAAAAGTTTGTTGTTAAAATAGATGTTAGCAGACACCTTATATTGTGCTAGTTATTTTGGTGAAAGGTTACCGACTCTTCACATGCATTTATACTGCCACAAAATAAATATCGAAGACAATCAGTCAACAACTGGATCGTGATGAAATAGGTCAAGCACTCTACCTGTTAAAGCAAATGTACCGCCTAAAACGGCACAAAGCCTTGTGATAAAATGCATGAGACTCCGGCTTTCTTCTCTGATTGTGACTGTAATAGGTGACAGATCATACAAGAAATATACAGCTGCATCAAGAAGCAGTACCCTTTGTCAAACACCAAACAAGAAAACGAACATGTTGTATATGCAAGTTGTTTAGCATTTACAGTAATATTTGAAGAAATGCAGATTCAATCCTTATCAGACCTGGCCACATCCTGTCAAACTCATTCATAGGTGAAAAGTACTCCGTGACAGAAAACTGGTTCGTAGGTAAAACCTCTTTTGAGATATATCGATACTCTGTTGGAACAATCTGCATTCATATAAGTGGATAAGTAACACATAGCACAGCCAAGGAGAAGATCAACTAAAAGAAAAGCAGGAAAACAGTTCTCCGTGTGTGAGGAACCAAATAGTTCAACCAAGCAATAACTTGTGATAAGAAAATATAATGAAACTAAAAACAATTTAAAGTTCTCAGAGAAAAATAGGAACTTGAACATGTTGTACAAACTATGTGGACTGGCAGTGATTTCAAGTATTACATGGATTCAAAGTTCTCATGGCCGGTAACTTACATGAATCAGCAGCATTCTTAAATGTTTCAGGACCATCTCTAGCAATCATGATGTTAAAGAAAATTAACTCAGGAATAATAATAATAATAATAATAATAATAATAATAATAATAACAAAATATAACCTCCAAGAACTATTGCATAGGCCCAAAAAATCATATATGAAGTAAGTAAACAACTTGAAATTATGGTTAAAAAAAATGATTTCATCCAGATTGAGATGCCAACCTCGCTCAAGCCAATTACACAAACAGTTATCGCAGTTTCTTTTATTTATTCAGCCTGTTCAGTCACAAATTTTCACCGTCAATGTAAATTTTCCTCTTTTTTTTTTTGCCTAAGAAGGAAAGTGAGGAAAAAAAAAAAGAACCGCACACACACATCACACATTTTTCTTCTTCCCAAGATCAGATGCAGAGAGGCATGCGTCCTTTCAGCAGCGATTCCCAAAATAATATATCAATCATTTTAACGAGATACAGCCCCCTTCAGAAATATACCTACTTTTTTCCCAGAGAAGTTCCTATTATTAGAAACAGACCATTGACCTCCTACTCATTCTGGTGCTATCGTAATAAAACATCATGTGTCCAACTATATCATACTGTGCAAATTAAATAATTCAAAATAAGAAATAGCTTCCAACTAAGTAAAGTCAGTGCATGTGTTAGTAAAGGAAAGAAAAAGCACTCAGCCAGCAAAAGCAGGGTTCTCAAGTAGAGTAAAATCATCTCAAATCAACAAAACTTATGATAACAAGAAATGAAGAAAGATACATTATTTTCAACACTGAACAGATTTTTGTTGGCAAAGCATGTAAAATATCTTCCATCTCTTTTTGTAAAAGAATTCATTTCGTATTGATAATTTCTTTGGGTGGTCATAGTGTTTTTCAAATCTAATTACCTTCCCCAATAATTATAATAATGCAACAAAATTACACTAGCTCCTCCAATGACTACAGCTCCCAACCATTGCAGATGGGCAGAATAAGAATCTTTTTGTTAGAAAAGGAAAGATCATATGGAGTGAAAATAATAACAAAAAAATTATTAAAAAAAAAAACAGAGTAAGAAATTCTCTAAGACCAAAAGGGAGAATTTATAAAATTAAAAAGATTGCTTCCCAATGAGACGCCAGGCAAGTAAACCCAAAGAAAAGAATAAAAAAGTGATCCTTCCCCGTAACAGAGAGATCCAAAAACTAGCTTTTCAAAATTAATGGTGAAGAAAATGAGCCACACTGATAAGATAAAGATTTTCTACAATTTGGCAGCTCCAAGGCTGAATCAAGTTTGTGATTTCAGCTTTCCAGAAGGGTAAGGAGGATTGTCTGATGTTGCAAAAATCAATATAGCTTTCAACCATATGAGGTACTTTGGTTATTATTAATAATTATTTTGTTTGGGTTTGATTCCTTCCACTACTTTAGAATTCCAGTCCTCTCCCTAGTCTCATCTCTCCTCTCCCACTTCTCTCTGGGCTGCCTCTCTCTCTATCCTCTCTCTATTCTCTATTCTCTCTTCTATTGCTTTCTGCATTAATGTCTCTAAACTCAAAGCCACCATCCCAGCTACAAGAGGGAATTCGAAGCTATTGCAACTGCAAAATCTTCAAAACTTTCAGTTGCCTATCCCCACGAATCCAGGACCCATAAGCTTGAGATTTATATATCATATTCCAAATTCATAAATGGCAAAAATTATAGCTTAAACTTGCATGTTTCCATTTTTATCACCTACTGGCAAGGTTGAATATTGGATATTGCCATCATTGTGCTCACAATAGCACAACCATTTCTTTCCGCAATAAGATTGTGTACTCATCCCTTTAGGCCTTGGCTGGGGGTGCCTTTCAAGGTTATTCTTCTTTGCACAAAGTCTCAGATGGTTATTTCAATTTAATTTTTTCCGCATCTCATACTCCATGAATTCTTCTTCTTCAGTAAAATTCTCTTCCTTCTCTTGCATATTTTCCAGAATCAGCATTTTTGCTTTCAGGGTTTTAGATGCAGAAAGTTTATCTTTAGAATTATAGGTCTAACTTGACACAAATGTTCACTTGAACTACTTGAAATTGTTGCCAGTGATAGAAGTCTAAGTTTCAAGTTTTGCAACCTTCCCCACTGCCACCAAAATATATAGGACAAACTTCAGAGAACAAAGATAGAAAATTCTGGACAGTTAATTTAAGTAATCTTTTTCTTTATTAGAAAGTGCCTCATATAAATAACATAATAACCAGCAAAAAGCCAAACTTTGCAAATGAACAACAAAATGCCAGTGTGTTGCCTTAAACACAAACTAACAACCAACAAACAATAAAGCGAGCAATAGGTTCACACCTTTATGTAGTATTTAAATGTTCCACTTGTTTCTTTAAGTGTCCGCACAGTTCCATCCAGTGGGTTGTGCAATCCTGGATATTTCGGACCAAATGATAGATCATGAATGATGTGGCTTACATTCACATGCATAGCTCCTTCAAAAATCTATAAAGATGAAAAAGGAAGAGGAGTGAATACAACACATTTACAATTATGCATTTTTGAAGTACCTCAAAAATTGTATCATCTACTCTCTGTCACTGTAATTTCCAATTATGCTGCCAACATTACAAAAGGCACAGATAGTGAATGTTGAATATTGTTCAAAACTTTTACTAAATCTGCCATAACAAGAGTTGATTCTAGGTACTTTACTTTAGCACAAGAAAACCATGCCATCTCCAGATCCTAGTTTGTTAACACGTGGGCTTCTTACTGAGCATTGAAACAAGCACTTTTTATGACAACCAATACCTTGTCTAAAAGAAAGCACTTTTCACAAAATTCAACGTAACATAAAACAAATAAGCCAAAACTAAAAAATGATCCAGGCCTTCATCCACAAGAAGGGAGACTATGAACCCTAACCATCCAGAAGATCAAAAGTTCAAATCTACCTTCAACCTCCATAACCATCTGCAATCCGAGAGACAGGGGGAGAGAGAGAGAGAGTGAGAGAGGCTAAATCTCAACAGCTGTGATTAAATGCTGCAACTTAGAAATTCCATGGATTTACAGCTACATAATACATGATTTGTACGATGGATTTAGTCTTTTGAAAAAAATAATTACTGCCAGCACCCGAGCCATGGAGCCATAGACTGATGGGATGCAGGGGGTGATTGTGTTGTGGATTAGCAACAACAAAAATGGAAGGGTGATGTCATGGATTGGTGGTGACAGCCCTTCGCCTGGTCTCAAATTGTTACGGTGTGGAGCAAAACTTTTAATTTATTCCACGCACTGAAACAACTCACCCTAGATAAATCAGAGCTGGTTCACTGAATCAAAAAAGGGGTGATACAGGGGAGTCATGACAGCCATAAAAGCCACGATGACACTGTAATGGCCATGACACAAGATTAACACGTAAAGCAGCTGCAACAATCAAAATCCATGATTGAAAATAACCATCAAGTAACACTCCTTCCACCAAGTATCTTTACAGGCATTTAAAGTCAAACACATCTGTAACCATGGTCACAACTTCTGGCACACCCACAATTTATATGCATTGATTGGTTAAACAGAATGTCTAGGCTTTGCTGTTCCTCATATGCATACTATTAAAATGCATTATGAGGAAACTTTGGTTCTTGATTTTTAATTTTCAGAATTTCCAGGTGGCAAGAGTAATGGCAATGGCTCATCAATTTGCGAATGTCAGTACCATTGATAGCTTACACGAATGTCAGTACCATTGATAGCTTACACGAGGTAAGTCTCTCTACTATGACATAATAAAAGTATTGGAGGTCAATCATCTAATTAAACCAACTATTAGAAAGCAAAGAAAATTGACTGCACCTTACACACTGCAACTCTTTCTCTACTTTGCATGATAAACATATTGAAGGCCAACTAAGAAAAAGGTAAGAAAGTCACATAAACCTAAACCACAGGTTGCCCGTAGGAACTATGTACCCTTCAAAGTACTGAAGGCAGGATCAGGTTTACAGGGGGACTGTCTAACACCACACTGAACGAGGCGCGTGTAAATGGCCTAAAGTTATAGATTCAAAGCGGTGGCCATGGTAGCTTTCTTTATTATCTCACATTTCTTATTGTAATATTTTTTCATTTAACATATTTTACCCAACTTTTTTCTGGAAATAATCACATAAACCTAAACCACATGTTTCCCATAGGAACTATGTAGCCTTCAAAGTCCTGAAGGCAGAGCTTGGATCAGTTTTACAAGGGGGATTGTCTGACATCACACTGAACCAGGGCACGTATAAATGGGCTAAAGTAACAGATTCAAAGCAGTGGCCATGGTAGCTTTCTTTATCATCTCACATTTCTTATTCTAATATTTTTTCATTTAACATATTTTACCCAACTTTTTTCTGGAAATACCTTGCGTCATCTACATTTTCAACAAAACTTTTAGCATTTTACCCTTCAAATCAGCATCCTTCAGCTCTATCTTAATGAGTACATTAATACAGGATGGTCTACATCCTGGATAAAAGGAACAGCTAAGGCATATATTGAAAGACATTGTGGCAACAAATGTAAATGAATAACTACCATTTGAGCAACAAATATGTTCAAGGCATGAACTGATATATGGAAATTCCCAGCGACTCTTTGCACATCCAGTGCCCCATAAACCTGTCAAGAGATCAAAAATAATTAGTCTGTAGCAAGTTCATATAAATAAGACATGAGGTAAAAAACGATAATGACACCACAAAATTACCCGGCATCCTTCTCCATTAGCTAATGCTTGCTTTGCTTTCTTCACCATGTTTTCAGCCTCTTGATCAAAACCATGCATATGAATCTTCTGGGTTAAATCCTCCGAATGATCTTTCTCATCATCTGCTAAAAGATTCCCATGAGAGTTTGTGAATTAGACACTACTTAGATTTTAACCATACATCAACATAAATGAAAATGGAGTAACAAAAGGTAAAAGAGAAAATGGAGAGAGAGAGAGAGAGAGAGAGAGAGAGCAAAGAAAATCTAAAGAGAATTGCTTGTGAACCCCCTAGTCCAACCAACTAAAGTCTTTACAGGCACCCGAAGCATGAAAGCATAAAGAAGCAAAGAGAAGTATCTTCTCCAACAGGTAAGATATACTCATTAGCTGATTTATAGGTATCTTGGTATTCGCTCCATCCAAATACCCCAAAAGACTGCAGCTATAATGCTCTTCCACCACAGCTTTTGGCTTTCCTATGCCAGTTGTTTCTTAATTTTGTCACGAAGAAAACCATCTTATGCTACTTTGTACCCAGTTTTTTTGGCTCCAAACAGTCTCTTCCATCAAAGCATCTCCTTGAAGTCATTCCTCATAGCAGTTTGGAGATTTTTTTACATTGTTAATTTCAAAAGGTGTAGGACAAGACTTCAATTAGAACTTCCTAGACAGGACCAGGAAGAATACTTTACCACTTATAAGAGGTAAGAAACCATCAATATGAGTGGCAACACTTTTAACAAGAGTACAGAGCATTCAACAAAAGAATATCCTGCCAACTGAAACCCATGATAAATCGTTGATCCCAGAAACCACCATCAAACTGGTCCCACACCTTTCATGGGAAGGAAATAGCATTATAATCCCCACCAAGGCAACATCATACCCATGAGGAGAACAAAGATGATTGATGAGAAGCAACCCCCAGACCCCAGAAACAAGAAGGTGTATATAAGGACTAAAAACAAAGCCAAACCACCAAATCTTTGACCCTAACCCTAGCTAGATAATCCTCACCTCAAAAAGTTGATCTAATATCAAAGATGATAATCCTCCATGAATTTCTTCCGAAATTTACGAGTTTTGGAGGAAAGAAAGATGCCGTTCTTCTTTGGAGATGTGCGTCAGTGGCTATTCCTTGGTGCATTTGGAGAAAGTGTAACACCATAATTTTCAGAAATCAGCTCACTGACTTGTCTCTCCTTCGGGATAAAATTGTTCTTTTTACTTCTTTGTAGGTTCATGCCTCAGGAATTTTAAAAAATTATAGTTTAGAAAAGTTGTGGAGGGATTGAAAAGCTAACCCTAAGAAGGAAATAAGAAATCTTTTCATCAAAAAACATAAGATGAGAAAAGAAAGACATTCCCAATCCTTAAACCATGACTCCCCGATGCTTCTAACAAGCCTTATGTCCATAGATTTAAACTTGATCAAGGAAGATATCAGGGGAATTTCCAAACTTATCTCCTTGTTCTCCTTTTATGGTAGGGGTGGACAAACATATGGCAGACTGACCTGCATTAAAACAAACATGCAAAAAATATCTGGCTTTTTAGCATAACTCGGCTGGCAAATGGTTTTCAAAACCAAAATCAATTCAATTCAATTTGGCCTCGAGTTCTTTAAAGTGAAAACCAAAAATAAAAAGGGCTAACTCGATACACAAAGTGCTCCCCGGCTTACTGCGGGGGCAGGGGAGGGTGAACGTATATGTACGCACCCCTTACATTTTTTTTTTTGCAAAAGGCTGTTTCCTCACTTTGAACCCGTGACCTCAAGGTCACCAGGGAGCAACTCAACCGTTGCATCAAAGTTCACCCTCAAAGTGAAAACCAAAAATAAAAAGTAAAAAATAAAACAAAACAAAAACAAAAACCAAATAAGAGGATGTCCAAGTTTGGAATGATGTTGTTCACTCCACTACATTTATATATATATATAAACTCTTCAAGGTTTCTTCTCCCCCCCCCCCCCCTCTCTTATGCACCTTCAGGGTTTCATCTTTTCATTTCTGCTGTGCTGTTAAACTCCTTCTCTGTCTTGCTGTGACTTCTGTCTTCTTCCATCATCTCCATGAAAGTTCAAGATCTTCTTGTCTTTCTTCCTGTCTTGTTTCTCCTAGTTGTGCCACTATCAATGATGTGGGTTTCTCCATACATCAGCCTTGTTATTAACCCTTTAGGGTTTCTTAGGGTTCAACAATCTTTGTCAAATTCTGTATCAAATCTCCCCGCATGGTTGTTGTTTTCCGTGATTTCAACAATCTTCCAAGTAGAAATCTCCAACCAACCTTCATTCACTCATCAACAGTACATGGTTGTTAAGTATAAATTCTGGGCTTTTACAAACAAAGGATATAGATACACAAATTTAGATTTTGTTGAAGCTAGTGTTGAATTGTTCTTCCTTCCCCATTCTTTTGATCTGGTTGGATAATAAATGAGCCAATCACTGGCCGGCCATCATCAGTGAACCCATGAGGACGTTTTTCCACTTTAATTGACTGGTTCGGTTACCAATATCACAAAACTAAGTATGTCAACTAAGCACTTTTTTTAATGCAAAAACTGGCTGAACTGATTTTCACCCCTATTTTAAAGTATCACTGGTTTTCCAACACATAACCTTATGATGTTAAAAACTTGGCCACTCTTTTCACCCTTCTTCATCATTGGTTAACTGCAGGAGGATACAAGCTGCTGCAACACATTCACCCTCTCCTTTTCCCTCTGATAAACACTAAAAGGAACTGAAATTCTCACCTCTTGACCATTAAGACTAACCAACACCCAACCTAGTCTATCAAGAGACTTATCAGAAATTCTCATCATCAAAGTTTCCCCCAACATGCAACGAATTCACAACTATATTTCCAACAACAGGAGGTGGAAGACTGCAACTTGCCTGTTTGTGAGTTTTCTACACAGGTAACTAAAAGAATTTTCAAGGCCATTGACGATACAGGCCATGGAAGAACACACAGCCTTCATTTTTTCCCTTGATAAACTTCAGGAGAAACTGAAACTCTCACCTCTTGACCATTAAGGCTAACCGACTTTCAACCTTGTCTATTTACAAACACTAAAGAATCTTGCCAACCCCTCCCAGTCCACTGAGAATTAATGGAACAATCTAATCCCCAATGAACCATGATTCCCCATAACTTGCTAATTAACTCAAATACCTATATCTTCATCCACAAGACTGGGAACAATGCTACTTGTTTGGATATTGCTCATTAAGGGGTTAAAAACCTAAGAAAATCAAAACGAAATTGGGTACATGTGCCCTGGCTTTCAGCAGCTCTAAAGTGAATAAATGATTCATATCAGACTCAGAAGGGCCACCCAGATTTCCTCCCTGTTCTAAATTACAATCTCATTCAACATTTGGAGGACAATAATGGAAGAATTCATCAATCTCATCCTTGCCAGGTCGGAGGCTGCATAGCATCCAAACACATCCATGTAAGAGTTAAAACTCTAACAGCAGCCCCTCCTCTGATTACTATCTTATTGCGCTAAACTTCAAGGTTCAAGTTCCCTTCATAGTGTTCTCATTTGGCATTTAACAGGGAACACCCCAATTCCTAAGCATGGTCTTATGTAGTAACACCAACTTACCAAACTTGGGAAATTCTAAGCAGGTTGGACATATATGCAATTCATTAACCATAAGATTGCAAAACCTACAGCATATCACTGCTGCTTAGTTACAGTATAAGCAATGTCTGTCATGTCAATCAAAAATCAGTCCGCTGTCGATTTCTTCCCAGACCATCCATGCTTTTGATACAGCAGCTTCAGCGTATAGCCTAGTACCAACTTTTGGTTTCAAAAGGCACATTTTAAGTTGATCATGATTAAGGATTACTGATGGCAATGGCAGTTCCCAGTAAGTTCAATCACATGGAAAGACAACTCAAAAGGCACATCTTCAATCAGGTTCATCAGTGGCTTTTTTGGGTAACGAAAAAGATCCAGAATTAAGTTTCACTTTGCTTACTTCCTTTTGGGTAAAGTTAGTCCATGCTTTTGGACCGAGCTCTGCATTCCAGCCACTAAAGCAGGCAAATTACAGTGTACTTTTCAACACAAAAGGTTTCTTCTACTATTCAGATGCAAAAAGGCTGCAATTTTGACCACCACCAAAAGTTGTGCTTGCTACAGTCACCACCATGCTAATCCTGAAAGAGGCCCGAACTCTTTGGTTACTTTCACAATGGTGATGCCCCTCAACTCCAAAGCATCTCCAATAAATTTTCATGTTTAATTTCAGAAACCTTATAAATGGTTGCCTTTCAAGCAATTGGTCAGAAACATTGACATTTATAAAGAATCACATATGTATATGTATGGAACATAAGGTGTAGAGATATTTGCACTCAGGATCTCAATAATTAATGTCAGGTGCTTACAGGACAAGATGTCACAACATAATACTGTATATGCCAACATGTAGAAAAAAAAACATGCCCTTTTGACCTAAAATCACTATTCACATTATCACAAAAAAAACACTGCAAGGTTCATCTTCTTGCTTTTAATATACAGAGAACATTTAAAGCATATATACAATTAGACATTTAGAGATACAGAGCAGAACATAGGGTCCTTGAACTCAAAGTAGCACAACATACAAAAGGGATGCAAACACATTATCTAAAAGCTAAACTCGATAATAGTAACAGAGCAATATGGTAAGAACCATGTAGTCTTTCAATAGAAGAAGCTGCACCATAACTCTTACTATGCTTATGAGCTGCATGATCCTTTTCCACCAGGTCAGTCAGATATTCTGTGCCAATGATATAGCCATCCTTATTTAGGCGAAGCTGCAGACATCAACTTCCAGTCAACAAGATTTCTATTTTAAGCATGTCCAGGAGGGAGAAACAGAGAGGAAGTTGACTTGTGATCAGCAAAAGTAGCAGACATGCAACATACCTTTGTACACTTGAACTTAACAAACAACACTATTTAGGCTATAAGAAACGCCATTAAGTTTCACAACACAATTCTTCCAGTTTTTCTTTTGATACATGGAACATGTATTGTAGCAAAAACTAGAATAGATACAAGGATTTTATTTAACCAAGGATAATGTTATACATCACCCCAAAATTCTCACACTTCCTTTTTAGAGGAAAAGAAATTATCCCTTCTTCTTCTCAAATGAAAGATTCTTCATACAATGAACAACAAACGTGACAAATATGTAAACTTTGAGGCAAGATAATATTGGTCAAACCCAGATGGTAGAAGACTACAAATATCCGCTCAAATATGACTTCAGACATCATGTCTTACTAAAATATGAATAGTTGATTGCTAGCCTTGTGTTCTGCTAGTAACATATATTGCACAAAATTACACAAAATTACAGATAAGTTCAAATGCAAAGTGTCAGAAAAGCATATACAGTACCTTCCATATGTTTGTATCAAGGTCCACTTCATGCTTTCCTGACATGTCAATAGCATCCACACTTAGAACTGCAAGGAATTGACAACAACCAATATTAGCACTAAAAGTACCAAAGAGGGAGTAGAGAGTTTAAAATTTGTGAAAATCATGATTCTCACAGCAATGCTTAGAGAAGTAAGGATCATATGCTGACCATCACAAGGTAAAGAAGGGAAAGTCATGTTAATGTGGATTGGTAGAGTTTCTCCACGTTTCAAGTCTACAGACATCTGCAACAGTGTCACAAGGGCAATTAGAGGATTTCAATTGAAGACACGCAAAATGTAAGAGTACTGTGTGATTTCACACATGGCACAGTTTAAAAAACATAAATTCTACAGATCAATTCTTAACATCAATCACCAAACGAAAAACCAGAAAATTTTTTTTGGATAAAAGAAGAAATTGGGGGGAGGGAGGGAGGGAGGGAGAAAGAGAGAGAGAGAGAGAGAGAGAATGTGACAAAAATAAGAAATTTGTACAATCATAAGCATACCTGATGGACTGTATATGTTGTTAAATAATATCTCAGCTCGTGCACGAATAACGTTGCCATTATGATGAGACCAATGATAGAAACTGGCAATATCCAGGGAAAAGAAAAAGTAGGGTGAAAATAAAACACATGAAAGAGAAAATAAAAGATTAATAAGCAATCTAATAGGGAACTAGTATAATTGAATCAATCCCTAAAAATTTAAAATATATATATGAAAAATCAATCTCCACAAGTACAATAACTTTTGGAGAATCAAACTAAAAGACAAAAGAAAGTCTCCATTTCAAGTATGACTGAAAGCCTTGGCTCATTATTAAGCTTTCTGTTCTTGACACATACTCAGGGAAGGACCATGAAAAGTACATTTGGAACCATGACATTAGCTCATCACGTTTCCAGTTTATCAAAACTAGCGTCAAGTTTTAATATTGATCAACTTGCAATAAGGTGGAATGGATCTTATTAAGCATTTCCACCTATCCGATGAATAATTTGGGTTGTTCAATTAAGTGTCCCACTCAACCATCAGACAAAAATAAGAGGAAACAAGCTTTTCACTTAATTTTAATTACTATAGTGGTTTTCCACCTTACTCTTATATAAACATCAAGAGAAGTGCAAAACCTGAACACTTCTCTCAGAAGCATTGCAAAATTTTGAAAAAAGAATGGGCTTTCTATTAATAAAAGACAACCGCATTACATTGTCCCCATACAAAATTACAAGTACAAATTGCGACAAAAAAGTATGACAAAAGGGCAAAATAAAAGAATCAAACTCAATCAAGTTACTAATTGTAACATCCTACACGCTGGAACAGCTTGGTCTACAATACATGAACCCGGGCATGAAGCTGTTCCCTGCCCAATAATACATGACTCTTGGGCCTACATTTATTTAATTTACTGGTTGGTTGAATGTGATATATAGTTCCTTGTTTCCTATTTATTATACTAGTTCATATTACTAGGAGCAGTAAATTTAGGGATCTGCATTATCTAAAGTATCAGGTTTCTGGTGAAACAATCCATAACACAATGCCAATCATGGTCTTAAGTAGCCAAAAAGAAATTCCAAAACAGCACCCCACCCAAAAATTTAAAAAAAAAAAAAAAAAAAAAAAAGGAAGAAAAAAGAACAAAAAAGAAAGCATGAAAATGTAATTACTGATCAAAGAAGAATTTGCTCCCAATTACATGCCCATTCATACAGTTAAGACTGGAATTTAACCACAGAAAAAGGGGGGAAAAGAAAAAAGAGCATGCTGACCAATTATTCTTTCCTGGGTCATTCCTGGAAATTTTAAAAATTTGAGGATAGGCACTCAGGTTTAACTCAAAGCACATGGTCAGACTTATCTCTCTTGGTTTGCAACCTCAAAATTGACATTAATCTACAAGCTTTGTAGGATCTTACTGCTTAGACCCTCCAAATAATGTAAGTTTCTGATTGTTAACCAAAGTGAACATAAACGACCGTACTATAGAAACTTCTCATTATCAAGACTTCAACTTCTTGATAACAATGTGGAGATAGAGGGATCACCATAAGAAAACTTTTAGGTGGCTAGCTCTAGTTTCATTGATCTATTTCTTACACATTGAATTTTGATCTTCTAGAAGTTGTGATGTTGATATGGCTAATTCTGGAGATCTTTCTCTTTTTGTTTGGTTTGCAAGGGTGTACCCTGGCGGTGCTCATTTCATAATGTTTCACTTTTTTCTATCAATAACACCAGTGTTGAGCTGGTGGAAAACCCAAATAACCGAAAAAACTGCAATTTCAACTGAAAGACAATTCCCTTGGTCTGCTCCCACATTCCAAGACTGTCATTAATAACAATGCCCTAAGGGGTCCCTTATTAAAAGAATTTCAAGGGGCTATTGCCTTGTGAAGAAAACCAAGAAGCAAGCTTTCACATTCTCAAGTCAATTCAACTAAGCCTTACAAGCTTTTGCATTCCAAACCAAAATTTCCTAGATCCTGGTTTGCTATAGAATGTTGGATGGATTGAGGGAAGCAATAAGGTGCCTTGCCTAGCATGCTATATGTGAAGGGTAAGCTTACTTGGATGCTTAAACTGCTACCAGATAAAATTTTCATTCATTGAATTCCTTCACACATCTCATGCATGAGTTTATAATTAGAATTTTGTAAACTAAAATTTAACAAATATTTGAATAACTAAATAAAGGAAACCAGACAATAAATATCATAGTTCTTTTGATTAAAACATTCTTTGAAATGGTCCTGCTAAAATTTTTCTGAAATACTACAAATAGCATCTGGAATAACAAGTGGTTCACATGCAAAACTATTCTCGCATTTAAACAAGGACAAGTTGAAGGTTAAAAGCAGGAAACTAATGGACAAAAATGCTTGCAAAAGCTTCCTAGTAACCAATAACATATTTTGTTAGTAATTCAAAGCAGATAAACATTTGACTCGAGATCCCTTTTCAAATGTAAAATTATACCCAAGGTTTAAGCGATTGCAAAGTGCTACTTGGGAGGTGCACTAAACTAAGCAATGATCAAGGAACAAAGCAACTTGCAAGTGGGGAAATCAAACAAAGAATGCATACATACCGAGTGCCCCAGATTGAGTTTTCTGCAATAAGTGATCTTCAGCACGAGGAAAGGCATCTATGCTTTTTAAAGCTTGTTTTAGACCCATCCTTCCCTCTCCTCCCCCACCTCCTCAAACAAAAGCAGCAACCTTTTCCTCAAACACACCCCAGACTACAACAAATCTCAAAACATCAGATTTCTCCAAAATCGTCATTAACATTTCTACCTTCAATTGGAAATGGCACTGGAGGGGTACAGCACAAAAATTCGATCTAAATTTCTTCTGCAAAGATCTAACCTTGAAATTTGATTATATTCATGTTAGGGTAATTCATTGACATCTTATTTTGTTATAAATCAAATTGAAAAGAAAGGATTGAAGACTGGAGGAGAATAACACAGTAAGAGAGAAGTGATCCGTACCCTGTTGTTTGCGATTAGGGTTTTGATATTGTGTTCGTGGGAACGACAAGGAAAGAGAAAGAAATTGCTCTCTCTCTCTCTCTCTTCGCGCCACCCCCCCGCCCCCCCTCTCTCTCTCTCTCTGAACGGTTCAGTTCGATGGAAGAAGAAACCACAGCGAAACGACAAGGCAGCGTCTGTTACCATGTTACTGACTCAAAAAATAAATGTTAAGGAAAAAACATAAAACATTGTAAAATCAGAAAATCTGCGAATAAATGTACCAAAATTTATTTGTCTATCGTTTATATAGAGAATTTTGCATAATTTTTATTTTATTTTATTTTTAATAAAAATTAATAGTGATATTTATTTATTTGATATTTTATGATAATAACTAATGGGATTTTGGTTTCATTTTTTTAATTTTTGGTTTAAATAAAAGTAATAATTAATTTCGATAATTTATCATCATTGCCATATTAATAATGTACTCATAAACTTTTTTTAATGGATATCATGTCATATTATGAATTTAATCTAATAATCTTTTTGTAAATGCACGAATGTATAATTGGTTTATAATATTGACCTTGTGTTATACATCATTTTTGTGATCAACGACATATAAATTTAGTAATAAAATATTAAATTTTTTTAATTAATTGATAATGAAAAAACAGAGATCGAGAGAAATAATTTTTAAATTGAATTCATAATTGTTCAAATCAGATTAATTATATTTTCGAATACCAGTAATCAGATAAAAAAATACATAATTTTCATATCCACGTATATATATTTAGGGGGGTTAATAACTTAGCTAGTAAATAAATAAATTTACGTGTCCTTGAACCTGAAAAATCACTGCTTTCATCATCCTGCTAAATAAAATCATTCTCAATGCCGCGACACAAGAATAACCTTCCAAATGAGCATTGAACAAGATTGTGAATTTCATTTTATAGCTTTCATTGTATAGACTTTCATTCTCAAAAAATAACTTTTATAGCTTATAACCCAACAAGCCACAACACCAAGAACTCCATTCTTAACCAAGCCATATCATTAGGCAAGAGGACATCCCTCACATGAGCGTGGTCTCCTACAAAGTTGATGGCATCCATTCAAGACCTTCATTTCCCCTTTGTTGGAAGGTGCTTGGAGTATTAGGGTCCTCAGAAGAATTTGCTCAGCTTCACCTCCTTACTTAGATTGTCACATTTTCACCCATAACCTATAATTTAACTAATATCGTCCTTTTTTCCTTTGTAAAAGATGTTAAGCTTGATTTTCTTTATATACTAATAAAAAATAATAATCGTGTCTTTCAATAGACTCAGTTGTAAAAATCCCTCTTGAGATTGGCTTTCAATAGATAGAGCTTCCTGACGCCATTAAACCCCCCCCGGGGGGCCCAGGGGGGAATTTTCTAGAATGAGATTACAAGCCGAAAGAGAGAGTGAACTAATGTTTTTTAAGGGGCCTCCACGGGTATCCTAAGAGTTCAAATCCGAAGGTGAGGACATAACCAAGGTGTGATCATCACCCCATTCATAGACACGTCCCCTCCCTTGCCTTAGAAGTTACCCGTTTACTTCGTGCAAATAGAAGAAGTCCTTTTCCCTACCTTTATTCATTCTTCTTTGAGACGTTGCTTTTACGCTTTTCCTCGTGCCAACATCATTACTTGAGGTCGTCCTCTCATTTTCCCAAATTTCATTATCATTGGGATCACCGAAGTCAAAATTTTAAAAGAATTCGAATCTATAAATTTTAAATTAACATTAATTTTTATTAAAATAAATTCACATTTATGTAGTGATTTTTATAAAACTTACTCTTAGCCTTGTTTTGATTGACCATTCTTGTTTAAACTATCCAATTCATAGTACGTAATCTCATTCTATCTATTGGACACTCTGCGATTAGCAAGACCCAAACTCTGTATTGACGTAATCTCTTAAGCTTCCTTCTTCCCTTAATCCTCTTAGACCCTCTTAATTCTAAATCAAGCTTGAAACCCTACTTCCCTACTTTTCTTTCCCCCATTTCCCTTGGCATAATTGGTCTAACTAATCCCCCATTCTTCTATAATAAAAAGTAAAAGGTACAAATTTTCTTTATCGATTATCAACCACTAAAAGTTTTCCACTTCAATAAAATTATTTAATCGAGTTGAAAAACTAGCCCTACTGATTGAATTGAACCTCCAAAATAAAGACCGTTAAATTTTTCTTTTATGAATTTAAATTGGACGTGATTAAAATTAAACAAAAATCAACGACAAAGAAACTTTTAACGTTGTTGGAGTATAAAAGCCACACAAGTATTATGCATATAGAATGTATAAATTTTTATTATTTAATATGTTTAATTTTATATTTCGGAATCTTCATCAATTTATAAATATATTTATCTAATATAGTTTGTCCAAAATGAGGGACTTGAAAATCCACTGTGAGTAAGGAGGAATGACATTTAATGTGAGTAATATTTTTATTTAATGGTGTTATCGGAAGGACCAGGTTGTATGAGTCATTTTGATTTTAACCGATTTGAGACGGTTGGTTTTAGGATTTTATCAGAAATATTAAAGGAATTTCATCATTTAATTTTAAATTTTTTAATAAAAATGGTGGTTTCATTTTAATTTTTGACATAATTTAAATACCATTAGTTAATCTAAGGTGTAAAGAATTTTATATAAAATAAATATAAATATGAGAATTTCTTTTCGACTTCTGAGAGTTTATAACGGATTTTAAAAAGATCAAATGATTTTTTTATCTCTGAAATAAGGATATTAGGTAATATATATATATTACACTTGTAGACGTTATGTATGGATCTAATAATGATAAGGCATTTTAATTAATTATTCCATAGTCTTAGCTTCTCTAAATGAATTCATGAATAATCCTTTTTTTCTCTTGACAATGGGGGAGAGAAAAAACTTTAATTTGGGATTGCATAATGACTAGTTTAATTAAAAGACGTTAGTCCTACAAAATCAAAGTAAAATAGTGAGAATATTTTAACCACAATAATAACAGTAATAATAATAAAAAAGATCGATCTTTATATTCTGATTAAAAATTTTATTTGATATATTTTTATTTTATAAAATATTTTTAATTGTATTACTTAATTAATGGATGTCAAGAAATATGTTTTACTTAATATTGTTTAGACCATTTGTTAATAACGTTTAATTTATATGTTTATTATATAGTTTTGGATTATAAAAGATGAAATTATAAGATTGAGAAAAAGGAATCTTACATTTTTGCTAAAAATAGAAAAGGATTGAACCCTCAAATCAAACAAAGCAAAGAGAAACAAACATGTGATGTGAGAGAATAAACTAACATCTCCCAGCTAAACTGAGCTGATTCCTTAATCGGAAAAATGGAAATACGACGAAAAACCAAAACCAAAACCAAGTGAAATGGTTATTTTTGGGAGAAAATCAATGTTTCTGTTGTTGGGTTTGGATCTAAAGAAGGAAGGAGGAGAGAGAGAGCGAGAGAGAGAGAGAGAGAGAGACAGAGAGGTCAAAGGGTGAGAAAGCGGTCTTCTGCGGGAAAAGAAAAAAGGCCTTTGACTCTAATGTTTGGTACGGCATTCACATTCAAACTTCGTCTGTTTCTTATATCTCTTCTTCCTTGTCGTCAAAATCTCTTTTTCTTAATTTGGGATTTCAAATCGCTACCTTCTAAAAATTTCTGCATCATTTTTTTTTTCTGGGTAAGAGATTTCTGGGTTTTCCGCTTTTCATTGCAATTTAAGAATTATTTGTCTTTTCTTCTTTTCTCTGTGTATTTAACGGTAATAATCTTCTCCAAAGTTGTTGGAGGCTTCTCCTCTACAAAAAGTTGGGGCTAATATTTGCTTGATCCATTGTTGGAAAGATCACAACATTTGCGAATTTTTAAGCCTTGTACCTAGATTTGGATTTTTTTTTTTTTTTTGGTGAATGAGGGTTGTATTTGGATCTGTTTACTTTTTTGTGGGTTTCCTTCGCATGTCATAGATTTGGTCAAAATTTTGGAGCTTTTTTTGTCTCCTTGAAATTTTCATCTGGGTGTTTGTGATTTCTAATTATCTGCTGATAAAATTGGGTTTAGATCGGCTTCTTGGTTGATATCCTTTGGGGGAATTTGGAGAAATTTTGGGGAAGTTAAGGTTTTGATCGATGGGAAATTGTTGTGCAATCCCCAATGTCCCTCCTGAGAACAAAAATGCAAAGAACAAGAAGAAGCAAAATCCATTTTCCATTGATTATGGGGGGAATGAAGGCGGGAGTAAACTTGTGGTATTGAAAAAGCCAACTGGGCATGATATTTCGCAGAGATACGAGCTTGGTCATGAGCTTGGGAGAGGTGAATTCGGGATTACTTATTTATGCATTGATAAATCAAGTGAGGAAAAGTTTGCCTGCAAGTCGATTTCGAAGAAGAAGCTTAGGACCGCGGTGGATATTGAGGATGTTCGGAGGGAGGTTGCCATAATGAAGGATTTGCCTAAGCATCCAAATATCGTGAGCTTGAAGGATACTTTTGAGGATAACGATGCCGTTCATATTGTGATGGAATTGTGCGAGGGTGGAGAATTGTTTGACCGAATTGTTGCCAGAGGGCATTACACAGAGCGGGCAGCTGCTGCTGTTACTCGGACAATTGTTGAAGTTGTGCAGGTTTGATTTTTCATGCTTGTCTTATTTGCTTTGGCGAAATTTCGAATTTGATTGTTTCCATATCAATATCATTGCTTGAAATGGGAGGTGGTATTGCTGTTGACTACATTCTATGTTGATATTCTTGTTTTCATTTGTTGGTATTGTTTCACATTCTTTGCAATGTGTTGCATTTGGCATCAATTGACAAATATGACAGGGCTGTTGAGAACCTTCCTTTTTTAGATTTTCACATTCAAGTTTTGAGCATATGGAACTTCATTGTGAATTTTCTAGGATGGTTTTTCTTTCTTTTTGCAATTGTTGTTGTTACTTGTTTTTATGGATTTCATTCTTTTGTTTGGACCTTGATGAGCTTATTGTATCTTCTGGATCCTTTTTGGATGTACTTATCTTTGCTGATGACTTTCCACACTGTTGTTCATGTGTAGCGGGGTATGGGGAGTCAGATATATACATCTGTGCTGTAGGAAGCAAAGAGGATTTTTTTCAATGATTTGAGCCTTTGATCTAACAATCTCAATCATTGTGGAAAGGACCAACTTTATTATGTACATGCTTGTGTATTAAGCTGAACTTTGTGTGAAGGCGTATCTTTCCATCTGCTTGTAACCTTTTATATGATTCTTAGCAGTGCTCTCCATAGAGTTCTGTCTGCAATTCTCAATCTACTCTGGATCTCACTGGTTCGCATAATTTTGCTCTCTTCTTTGGAAGATGGCCCTAGAGTTTCATTAGCCACTGTCTGTGTATGTGCATGTAGCAAGTGCTGATCTTCATGGTCATCCTCTAGCATTTTGTCATCTTTCGGTTCATGTTTTCTTGCTATTTACTTTGGTTATCTGCAGAATTGTCACGAACATGGTGTGATGCATCGTGATCTTAAGCCAGAAAATTTTCTGTTTGCCAACAAGAAGGAAACGGCCCCCCTAAAGGCAATTGATTTTGGCTTGTCTGTCTTCTTTAAACCTGGTATCTCCTTGCCCTTTTTGAAATCAGACTTATTTATGAGGTCTTGTCTTTAGGCTTCTAGCATTTGTTTCTTCCATCCTATTTTTGGAGCTTTCTATCTTTATGCTATTATCCCTAAATGTTGTGGCTTTTCCCATCCACAGGAGAACAGTTTACAGAGATAGTGGGCAGTCCTTATTACATGGCTCCTGAAGTTTTGAAACGAAATTATGGGCCGGAGGTTGATGTCTGGAGTGCTGGAGTTATACTCTACATATTGCTTTGTGGTGTTCCACCATTTTGGGCCGGTATGTTTCTTTATGACTATCAAGCACTATACCAAAATTTCCATGTTTTACAAATGTGGAAACAAAGGGAAATGCTGGAAGTTTTAACTTTTCTTTGAAATTGTTTTTCATTGTTCCTTCTTTGTTAAATGCAGAAACTGAGCAAGGTGTAGCACAGGCAATTATACGCTCTCATATTGATTTTAAGAGGGATCCTTGGCCTAAGGTTTCTGACAATGCTAAGGACCTTGTTAAAAAGATGCTAAATCCTGACCCCCAGCAACGACTTACGGCTCAGCAAGTGCTTGGTACTGTTTCACTGCACTTTATTTTGTCTGATATATAGTCACGAGATTTACTTCATGACCCTGATTTGATCCAAGTCTTTTCTGAAAAATAAAAATTGTATCATAGATCATCCGTGGTTACAAAATACCAAGAAGGCACCAAATGTGCCATTGGGTGAGACCGTGAAAACAAGACTTAAACAATTCTCTGTGATGAACAAGCTCAAGAAAAGAGCACTGAGGGTACTGATTTGAATTTATGCAATGATAAAATTTGATCTCATTATTTTTCAAAAATTAGTTTGCAGTTATATGTGTTCTCTGCCAAAAATTTGATCGACTTTTTGGCTTCTACAGGTTATAGCTGAGCATTTGTCACTGGAGGAAGTTGCTGGAATAAAGGATGCTTTTGACATGATGGACACTACACGAAGAGGCAAGATAAATATCGAGGAACTAAGAAGTGGGTTGCAGAAGCTTGGTCAACATATTCCAGACCCCGATCTTCATGTATTAATGGATGCTGTAAGCATCATTTCATGCCTTAACTCTCTATAACTTCAGTAGTAATGTTTTCTTGTTCATGTGTTTATTTTTCTTTTCTGTTCACCTTGTATATTTTTCTACCTTAATTGATGATTTCTTCCATTTCTTTCCAAAGAAAGAAATAGTGATTCTCTCTTTTCAATCCACTGCATGTGTTTTTAATGCGGCTGTCCCCGTTGTAACTAAAACTTGTATGATGAGTAATACCTTTCAGGCTGATGTTGATGGCGATGGAGCTTTGAACTGTGGAGAATTTGTGGCAGTTTCCGTGCACCTTAAAAAGATGGCAAATGATGAACACCTACAAAAAGCTTTTGAATTTTTTGATCAAAACAAGTCTGGTTACATAGAGATTGAAGAGATGCGGCAAGCCTTAAATGATGAAGTTGATACCTGCATCGAGGAGATCATCAGTGCCATTATGCATGATGTAGACACGGACAAGGTATATGTCGGACTGACTACTTAAAACAGTTTCATCTTCAGTGCATGTCTGTGGAGCACTGACCCGATACAATTAATTGTCGTCATGGATTGGTTGAACTCCATGCAATGCTGGAGTATGGGTAAATAGGGAAAAAAAATCTTAAAAATAAAAAAGAAAGCAAAGATATAAATGGAAAATGTATAAATGAAAGTTGAAGAAGTTAATAAATATTATAACCTAAAAGAAAAAATTGATGCTTGATTTCGTGGCTACTAATGCTATGGACATATTTACTCATATTTACACATATTGGCATATTTTATGTATTTTCCTTTGTTGATATTTCTATGAATTCCTCCATGCCATAACATGCCATAACATGCCATATATTTTACAATCTTGCTACTAATTCTTGTTGCACTGGGCATCATCTAGGGCCTGTTAATTGCGTTCATCATTATGTTTCATGACTCTTAAGCCTTTTCTCTATAGTGTAATCTTTCCTGTGGATTCAACTATATTTTATTTTGTTAACTTGTAGGATGGCCGCATAAGTTACGAGGAGTTTGCTGCAATGATGAAGGCCGGAACAGATTGGAGGAAAGTATCCAGACAATATTCGAGGGAGAGATTCAACAGCCTCAGCTTGAAATTGATGAGAGATGGATCTTTAAACTTAGCTGGTGAGGGTAGATAAACCAAAGTTTTAACCAGGATTTCAACCAGCTAAAGAAAAACCTTCCTGAAGTCTGCAAAGAGAGCCAGCACACCGTCTCTTCAAAACTAAAGCAGAAGAAATTGTGCAGACCTTGGGAAAGAGAAAATGAGAATTGATTCATTTTTGTTAATTTCGCGAGATCATCTATCTTTAGACACTTGCCTCCCACTGAGGGTCAAGGTATCTCGACTCTGAAAGCTACATTTTGGATCTTCTTTGTTTTGAGGTTCTTATCAAGAGAAAGAAAATTAGTGTGATGAGAGGGAAAATTGTTGGTGAAGCTTGTCATACAGGACAAGTATTAGTGGTTGTAAATATAACGTCAATTGAGAATTGAGGGTGACAGAGTTGTCTTAGAGCTCCTTTTTCATTTGTGCAGTTGCTTTTTCAGTTGCCCTTCATATTCTGTTCTGTTAAATGTATGAATCTGCTACTTGGATTTGTTTGTTGAATGCCACTAATTGTACTTCTTGATTGTTATGCTATCCAAATTAATATCCAATTCTTATTACGGCATAGAGACCAAATTTTTTGTTCAGGTTATATGTGTGTTTGTGTTTTTTTTTTCCCTATCGTCAGTATCCAGAGTTATATTTCGAGTAATCCAATTTGAGAGTATACGGGGGTCTTATTTATGAAATTGTTTTTTTAGTATAGTTTTTTTCATTCACAAGTTTTGTATCTGAGATTTAGTTAAGAGATCATCTTATTTTACTAAATTGACTATCGATTGATGTCTGTCTTATTATATAAATGCATATGTTTATGTATATATATTACTTGTGTTGTTTAAGCTCTTGTCAAAACATTGACCTATTTTGGGTACAAATTATTAGTTGCATTGAATAAGGGTGCCAAGGGGCAAAAGAAGTCGCCAAGGGATATCACAAACATGTTTCAGTTCCAATGCCTTCCAACCAAATGGGTAACCAAAAAATTATTTAAACTAAAAATCATTTATTCTTTTAGTTTAAATACCATTACATGATTATAAGAATTTAAGTTGAAAACCATTTATTTTCTAACTTCAATATTTAACATAGTATTAAAAGAAAGGTTACAAACAAATAGGGTTCTGTCCCTTTAAAATCATGATAGGTATTATATAAGCATGAAAACGCGACATAAATTGAAGACTTGGCGATGGTTGAATAGACATGATAGGTATCATATAAGCAAAGCAAATCAAAGCCCGCAGGTCAAAACAAAATTTAGGGGATTTTAGATTTGTACTCAAAAATCAAAATTAGATATGAAAACAAAAAATTTGAAAATGAATTTCAAAAACTCAAAATTTTAAAAACCCCATAGTTTTGAGGGTTTTATACTCAAATTCCATTCTTATTCTATTATTTAAAAGATTTTAATCCGATCTTTTATGTTGATTTACTTTTACTAAATGTTGCATACGTGTGGAATAAAGCCCAACCCTCGTCCCCAAGGGGACAGTCTAATAGTATAAATTCTCTCCCTTAAACTGATAATTTCAAATTCAAATTTTTGTATAATAAAAGAAAAAAACACCCAACCTTCACACGCTCCAATTCCTCTCCCCTCTAAAAGTATTTGTACCCTAGGGTGAAATTTCTATTACTCAAACTTTTACCGTTTGAAAAAAAGAAATACATTAACTTCCAAATATTCTCTTAGGTCTATCTCTTAATCACTCTGATTGTTTAAAATTTTCTATTTCTATTAATTGATAAGTAGTATGTTGATAACTCTGATTGTTTAAAATTTTTCTATTTCTATTAATTGATAAGTAGTATGTTGTTATACATTTGAATTTGAATTTTACTATAAATTAAAAAAAAAATTTTAAGAAAACAGTTTAGTAAAATAAATCTTATTTTATAATAATTTCACATTCAAATTCTTATTAAAAAAAAAAAAAACAGAGTAGTGTCCTGTTCAGGCCCACGTAAAATGATTAGGGCTTGGAAGATTAGCCTGAGCCCTGCTGAACGCATGGCTGTTGGGCCATGCTCCACATATAGGCCAAACTCAAGCGGTCGGGTTTCGACAAAAAAGAAGACTGGACCCGGACCAGATTGTTTTGTAGACGGGCAACGGGCAAATGTGTTGGCGGCGGATGGATACTACAATACAATCTGCGAGGGATGTGGGGTCCACGTCCACCGTAGATTGACAGTCAAAAAGAGAAAGGAAAATGGCTCGCAATTAATATATGCTGCGCAGCCCCAAAATGAGAGAATCAGGGCCGCAAATCCGTCTAAGTTCAACTTATGCCTCTCCGCACTAACCAACTCTTTTAGGGCATAAATAGCACTCAGTCTGACGCTCCTTCTCCACGCGCCCCACCGAGCCCTCAACGCACCAGAGAGTTTGATTACCCGCATCAACCTACAAAAAGCGCGTGTGGGAAATGGTGTAACAGTCAAATATATACTCGTGGCAGTCACGTGACGGCGCAATTCGTTTCCAATTTCTTCTTCTCTTTTTTAACAAATGAAAAAAAAGAAAAAAGAGAACCAACTTTCGTTTTTTCTCCTTTTATGCCCTTCACTTTCACAGACTCTTCACCACCCAATCTTCCGCATCGACTCCATCCTAATCTCCTTCACTTCAATTTCATACCCACTTTCTCTCTCTATTGTAAAACCCTAGCTTTTTCTAGGGTTCATCAGTCATCTGTCTGAATCAAGTTTAAAGGTCGAGAAATTGCGCAGATATGGCGGCTTCGGTTGGAGCAGCGAACGCTGGAGTGTTGAAGGAGTCCAAGGTTCAGATACAGAGCTTTCATGGATTGAAAGCTGTCAATTTGGTGCCTCTGAGCAACAATGTCGGTCTTTGCACAACTCGCCTCCTTTCTGTTTCTTCTTCTTCCAATCCTTCAGTTATTCGTGCCGTTTCTACGGTGAGATTCGCAACCCTTGGCTTTGATTTTCGAAATTTTCCGACCCTGATATTTTTCGTCGTTACATATTTTGGACTACTGTTGATTATGCAATTTCTCTCAATTCTCATCTCTCTTTTCTGCTAGTGGGTAAAAGAATACACTATCTTTACACAGAAAAATACTATCTACCTATAAAAATGATTTAAAATTATTATTATTATAATTTTTATGTATATTTGGATGGTTTCTTTTGTTTTGTTTTAACACCTTATTGCTTACGTTGACTTTTTAACGATCATCTGCGAGACGCCGATGGTGATGGTATAGCCTGAATCCCCAGACTTTAAACTGAATATTGCTGTAAAAAAACGAGGAAAGTGCAGGAGAACTTATCACGCTGAAAACTGGACCCTTCCCCCCCCCCCCCGGGGGGGGTGAGGAGAGCAAATTGTCATTATTGAACTTGAAATCTATTGTGGAGTAGGCCAAAAATGCCTGATTGAGCTGAACACCAAAACCTAGAAGCTTAGATCTTTAGGCACTGGGTCAACAAATATGTATCAGCAACTCCCTCTCTTCTCATTTTTCTGATGTGGGGTTCTTGAATTAGACATGAATTTTAACAATTTCCGGTATCTGCAAGGAAGCAATGCTTATTATATATATAATTTTCCCTAGATTCTGCGCAATATAACTTTTAAAGCATTCCATTTGCCCTTCTAAAATTTCATATGCTCTCTCTGCAGCCTGTAAAGCCGGAGACTCATTCAGAGGCAAAGCGAAGCAAGGTTGAGATATTTAAAGAACAAAGTAATTTCATCAGATATCCTCTTAACGAGGAGTTGTTAACGGAAGCGCCAAATATTAATGAAGCTGCAACTCAGTTGATCAAGTTCCATGGTAGCTATCAGCAGTATAACAGAGATGAGCGTGGCACAAGATCTTACTCATTTATGCTTCGAACTAAAAACCCTTGTGGAAAAGTCTCAAAGGAACTCTACTTGGCCATGGATGATCTTGCTGATCAGTTTGGAATTGGGACTCTTCGTCTGACAACCAGACAAACGTTTCAGCTTCATGGTATTCTGAAGCAGAATCTGAAGACAGTAATGAGTACCATAATAAGAAATATGGGTTCGACTCTTGGTGCATGTGGTGATCTGAACAGAAACGTTCTTGCACCTGCTGCCCCATTTGTGAGAAAAGACTATCTGTTTGCTCAGGAAACTGCTGATAATCTTGCTGCACTTTTAACTCCTCAATCAGGTTTTTACTACGATATGTGGGTGGATGGGGAGCAGGTGATGACATCCGAGCCTCCTGAAGTAGTGAGGGCCCGCAATGATAATTCCCATGGAACAAATTTTCCTGATTCTCCTGAGCCTATTTATGGAACTCAGTTCTTACCTAGAAAGTTCAAAATTGCTGTCACAGTGCCCACTGACAACTCAGTGGATCTCTTCACCAATGATATTGGTGTGGCTGTTGTTACTGATGCTGATGGAGAGCCCCAGGGCTTCAACATTTATGTAAGATGAATTATTTAATTGACCTTCTTGTAGATGTCTCTTTTGCTGTATAATGAATGGCAATTTTAATTTCTGTTGCAGGTTGGTGGGGGCATGGGAAGAACGCACAGGGTGGAGACCACTTTTCCTCGTCTGGCTGAGCCATTGGGTTATGTGCCCAAGGAGGATATACTCTATGCAGTCAAAGCAATAGTTGTTACACAAAGGGAAAATGGAAGGCGGGATGATCGCAGGTATAGTAGGATGAAATATTTGATCAGCTCGTGGGGAATTGAGAAGTTCAGAAGTGTTGTTGAGCAGTACTATGGAAAGAAATTTGAGCCTGTCCGTGAATTACCTGAGTGGCAATTCAAAAGTTATTTGGGATGGCATGAACAGGTTTTTCCCTTTGGTTCTCAGATACGTGAAATTTATCTAGTTCCACTAGTTGTCTTTTGTTCAGCAATGGTGCTTGTTGTTCATCTAACTTTATGAAGATTTTTCCTCCATGTTCTTTTATGACAGGGTGATGGTAGCTTGTTTTGTGGACTCCATGTCAACAATGGTCGTATAGGGGGGATTATGAAGAAGACCCTGAGGGAGATAATTGAGAAGTACAACCTCAATGTGCGCCTTACACCTAATCAGAATATCATCTTATGTGATATTCGTCGCTCGTGGAGACGCCCCATAACCACAGCACTTGCCCAAGCTGGTCTCCTGGTAAGAATTTAATTTTCATCTCCTCAGCATGAACTATTGTCTTAGGTCAGCTACAACTTGAGGTTAAAAACACTCTGGTAAAGAAATAGAACTAAGAACAGTCTATGAATTCTTGGGCAAGTAATACTCAGCTGTTTGAAACTACCTTGCTTGTGCATTTGTTGTGTGTGTCCATACTCAGCTCAAGTTCATCATGAAGTTGGCTTCTTGTTGTTTGTAACATACAAGTTGGTTTCTTATGGAGCCACCAAGACTGTTCATCAAACTAATAATAATACTTGAGTCAGGTTTTATCCAACAATCTTCTCCCCCAAGGCTCATCCTCTTGCTGACCTTCCTTGACCATGACAAATATGGTATTTTTTTCAGTTTCTCTTTTTTGTTTTCTATGATTATTAGATGGAATATCCAAAATGAATAGGAATCAAGATGTCACACTGGTGGCATATTCAGTACCAAAAGTGAGACTTCACGCCAGAAGTCTTTTAAGTTCATTGAAGCCTTTCTTCCCCTGTCAATACTATTCTTAAGGCTCCAAACCAATACAGTGAGAAGGATATAGGATAAAGCCTCTCTTCCTGTCTGTACTTGTCCTCATGCCGCTTTGACCCGAATCTGCCCCCAACTAATCTGGTCATTACACAAGTGATTCCTGACAACCTCCTCACCTGCAAGCAATATGACAGGGAAATCATATTTTCCCTCGTTTAAGCAGAAGAAATATCAAGTTCAAACATGCAAAAAAGGGCAAATAATTCTAATACTGATAACTTGTAGGTCAAGTGATATGCTTTAGACTATATAGGGACAGATTGATTTAGATAAACGATATGCTAATCTGGATGGAGAGAAACTGATAGTTGTCTGGTAACCAAGTGTGATGCCTCAAAATGCTTTCTAATTTTCAATTCACATAGGTAACAAATGAACAAATGTAGGAAATATTTGAATTTGTTAATGGCGATCAAGTTTAGGACATGAATGGAGTTACAATGTGACAAGAACATGAAAAAGCTTCAGATGACCTTTTTAGAGCTTGAAAGATGTCTAATGTTGACATAACTGAATGGAGATCTACAAATCAACTTGTCTCTGTTATCATGCAGAGGAGACCTGAGCTTTCCTTATATCCCCTCCTTCCTTAATAAAGACCGATAAATAAGTTAAACTCCTTCTGGAGCTTCTGAAGATCATAGACCATTACTATTATATCGTCCAGTCCACTTGCAGAAACTTTTTAAAGTGGTTTGTAGTTTTTTTTTTTAAACTGAATTTGTGGCTTTATATATATGTGCCTTATGAGAAGTGACATTAGTTTCTCTAAAACTTCCACCTACATTACATATATTAATGCATTTAAGCTTATCTTGCTCTTTATTGTGGTTTCATGTTGAAGAGTCATGATGGAGCATATTGTGACTAATTCTGCTTTTGGGCAGCATCCAAGATATGTTGATCCTCTTAACATAACTGCCATGGCATGCCCGGCTCTACCTCTTTGCCCACTGGCAATAACTGAAGCTGAGCGTGGAATACCTGACATCCTGAAACGAGTACGAGCTGTATTTGAAAAGGTATTTCACCAGCCCGATACATAACTATGATGAAACATTCATACATAGACCAGGACTCCCACTAACAGGCCCCGAATTGTATACTAGGTTGGTCTCAGCTACAGTGAATCTATTGTAATTAGGGTAACAGGCTGCCCCAATGGTTGTGCTAGGCCATACATGGCAGAACTTGGATTGGTTGGTGATGGCCCCAATAGCTATCAGGTAATTCAAACACTGGCACCTATGCTTCTTTTTTTGGTTAATATTGAAACTCCACTCACTCTCAATGGTTGACCCTCATCCCTTTACATATTGTTTGGGAGGTTTGGGTTGAGGGAAGGAGAGGGTTAATAAGCGAAGGGTTTCTTGGATGTTACTGAATTATTAAAAGGGATATGAAGGTTAATTTGGTATACATTTAATTTTTCATTAAAATCTAAACCCCTAATCTCCAAAAGCCCTCATATCGGAGGAGACAAGTTTTTTAAATAGTGGAAGGGGATCAGACATCATTTGACCTTCCTCTCACATTAAGAAAAAAGTCCCAAGCACATTGCTCTGATCCCTCCCCTCCCTTCCCCTTCACTCCAATCCCCACCCTTCCAAACACTGTGTGAAGTGGTTGTTCCTCTCTCCCATATGGAAAGCTCAATAAGATCAAGCTAGTTGAATGCTTATTTTTTGTTGGACAAACAGATCTGGCTTGGAGGAACACCCAATCAGACATCGATTGCAAGATGCTTCATGAATAAGGTTAAAGTTCAAGACCTTGAAAAGGTTTTTGAACCACTGTTTTACAACTGGAAACACAAGAGACAAAGCAAAGAATCATTCGGCGACTTTGCAACTCGTGTGGTGAGCAATTAATACTACTATTGTCTGTTTCTCCGCTATATTTGATTTTGCAGCACGCTTACGCTGCGAATTCTTGGTTGTGTAAGATGCAAAATTCTCATTGAGGGATCTAAATTGGGTCATTAACGAGTTACTGATTAGAAACTTGAAATTGTCTGATTAGGGATTTGAGAAACTTCAAGAAATGGTTGACAAATGGGAGGGCCCAGTGCAGGCACCTGCTAGGTACAATCTTAAGCTGTTCACTGATAAGGAGACATATGAAGCCATGGATTCCCTAGCAAAACTGCAGAACAAGAATGCTCATCAGCTTGCGATGGAAGTCGTTCGCAATTATGTTGCTGCCCAGCAAAATGGCAAAAGTGAATGAGTGGCACAATGAAGTTCACAACCTTGAGTTCACCATGACGGAGAAGGTGAAAATGAATGTTTTTTCTTCAGCTCTATCCTGTTACTTTTCGGTAACAGCCACACACAAATAAAATTCTGATTATGGTATATTTATGTTAAAAGCATTCAGACTTTTTGTTACAATTAAGGCCAGGACTTTATATCTAGTTTTGTGTAGTTGGTTAGGCATGTTACATGTGAATAGTCCTTGAATCAAGTTTTTGATAATTTAAGTAGCTTATCTTAAACTTTCCGGTCATTTGATTGAAGATGAGCAGAGATCGAGCTCCATTAGGGAAGGCAATGTAACTTTTGCATTCTGTCATCTGTTTTATCTTCTTGCCGGAATTACAGCTTTTCTGTTAATGTGTGTATTTTTTTCTCATCTCTCTAGGAATTTCAGTTCGTAATTTGATCATTTTATTATGAGTATTGCCTATTCAAATTACCCTCCCTCCCCCTCTCTCTCTCTCTCTCTCTCCCCCCCCCCCAAAAAAAAAGAAAAGAAAAAACCAGTCTGTTAAATTACGAGCTAAGAAGAATTATTTTCTCATGACTACTCTCAATTGCTTACTTTCGTTTCTCGGGACTTGAGTCTCGAGAATCAAGTCTTTTCTTCTTTGAGACCATGTTTGTCAGTATTGCTCAAAATGGTAACAACCTATTGGAACTGAGCATGGAGAGCAAATAGAAAGAAGCGAAGGGAAAATTTTAGAGAAACGTGATACTGAAGGCACTCGGATCTTCCCATAGGTTTTCCAGGTCACATCAAGTTTGGTGCCATTTCCTGATCATTTTATGAGTTAATTCCGGTCTCCGGCATAGCCAGAAGTGTAATTCCTATGGCCAGATTTATTCCCCATAAACAGCTACAAGTGCCAAAAACCCTACCTTGGGCATATTGGTTCCCTTTTCAACTCAGGGAATTCCGAAAACTTCATATAAGGGCATTTGCAGTTTATCATATTAAAAAAATGACTTAATTTTCTTTAGACCTATCACAGAAAAAATTACCCAATGGTCAATTATTTGTGTATCTCTTACAATTTGAGAAAATGAGGGCCAAATGGATCATATGTTTTCCTTCAATAAAGAGATTCTTCTTTTTAGAGAAGATCAACATAAACCATCAGAGAGATGAATTGGTAATTAATCTAAACAAGGTGTTTTTACCCAAATTAAAGGAGACAAATGCAAACAGATAACAATAATCAGAGAGAGATTGTGTCTGAACAATCCCACCGAATAGACATAATCACAAACTCATCTCTCACTTGTGACAAATGCGTGCAGTAGGCATTGTGACACAGACAGGTGCATACTTCTTCTTGGCTTCCAGGGTCCCTGGTTTCGGCTCATCCGCCATCGCCACACCCGCGACAGAACACACGGCTGCCACTGCAGCTGCCAACACCATATTCCTCCTCCCGCTGCCACTCTCTTCATTGACAGTCTTCTTGTTGTCCAACACAATTTGTTCTGTGCTAGCTGAAGCCTTGGCAATAATGCTCACTCTGCGGGGAGTCATAGAGGGCTGTCCGGATGCAGTTAAAGTTGAACCAGCAAGAAATGAGGCTGTCATGGTTACAGAAGCCATGGCCTTTTCTTTTGGGAGCACTACTCTGTTTTCCTCTGTTTTTCTCTGTTTTCTTGGGTGTTTCAGATGTGCCACATAAAAGAAATGGATATGTTGTTTGCTGATTTAGAGGTGTTAAGGGAATTGGGTATTGGCTATAAGTGTCATCCACTTTCTTATCCATAATTCATGATCGGACAAATGGGTTGTCGCCACGTCATTACTGTGATTTTTTCCTTGAATGCTGTGGGGCTGAGACTTGGTGGAAGAAAATTGATTGTCCGGACTCTAAAGAAAGAATAAAGTTGGGAATCCATCTGGAAGAATGGATGAAGAATTTAAAGATGAAATGGGAGGATATAAATCTACTATCATCTTCTTGGGTTGGCGTAGAATAGCAGCCATGCTTCAGGCTTTGGCCATTTTTTCTAAGCTTCCACGGGTCTACTCAAACTTGCCCAAATTAAGACAGTTTTAAAATATTAATCTTGAAATTGTTTCTCCCATTAATAACTTCAGAGGGGACACTTTTTTTATTTATTAAAAAAGAATTCATTTTTTTTTTACATAGAATTTTTTTGGCATCGCTTGATTTGGCGAAAACAACTTTAGGAGTGTGATTTTTAAGCAAGTTAGGCTTGGCCTATAAAATTATTTTGTTTTACCTAAAATCAAATACAAGTAAAATTTATGTGTATTTAAGTTTTAAATTACTCTATTTCTAATAAACACAATTTTTTTTTTAATTAATGGTGTCCAGAGTTATATATTCTGATTAATCCGATTCGAGTATCGTCGGGTCAATTTTAGGAGTAGTTCTTCTAACGTAATTTTTTTATTTTTAAGTTTTAAATATAAAAATTGATTAAAAAATTTAACACTATTATCTATTAGGCCAACTGTCACATAATGGCCGGAAAAGTGTTATTTCAAAAAATAATAAGGGCCATGGTCTCTTTAGCGATTGATCCGATGATCATTTTAATTCACTACGTATTTTTACCGCCAGGTTGTATATGTCCCCTAAACCCAAAATTCCCACAGGAAACAATTACACTAAAAATAAGTATCATTGTGTATTCAACACAACAAAAGGCACCAACCTTTGCAATAGCCAACCTGAGACTTCGCATCATTTGGCTCCGTCCTGAGCTTCTGTTGTCGGCCCTCACCATTGCACTGTGCCCATCTTCCTCTGCCAAACATTACCCGTACAGTCTTTTTTCAAGTTTGCAGTAATCAACAGTTACAAGCGCAGTTTGCAAATGGCTCAGGGTTTGTTTTTGTGCAGGCTTAGCCAATTTGGCAGTCCCAAAAACATTCCAAAACCTGGAGTTTCATCTGCAGCAGCGGAAGCAACTGCGCATCCAGTTGGGCTCTGAAATAAAGGATACAATCAATACAAAATAAAAAAGTTTGAACTAACTTCAATTTGGTTCGCTAACAAAAAATAACAACTCTGAGGGGAATACCAAATAAGTACCTGTGCCATGAAAAGAACTCTGGACGTATGACCAGTATGCTTAGCCATCTTGACCATTGAAGTGTATTTCCAAAGAGTGAGTTGATTCTGTGCAAATCCGTGAGATCTAAGCAGCTCGTGCTCATTCTTGCTCCACAACAATGCACAGACTTGAGAACCAGTGTCAATAGAGTTCAAGCATGTTCCAGAGTGGCTGCTCCAAAACTTTATGCACTTATCACCATCAGCTCCACCTCAGGCAAGCAAATTACCCGGGAAAGGAGACCAGGCAAGGGCCTTCACTGCAGCACTGTGTAGCATTATTAGAAGAGGCTGATTGCTGATTGCTGCAGTTCTGTCCCATATGAAGAGTAAGTTATCTCGCCTCCACTCGCTGATTGCTGGCCGGAACTGACCTCTTTGATCCGCACACTTCTTCATGGTGTCCTCTACAGGTTTCAACTTTGTGATCTTATTCTCACATCATTGTGAACAATTTTCCCATCCATTCCTTCGGTTGTAAGGATATGATTGTTCCAGTCCATCGGCCCAACAAGAGATTGGTGGGCACCTCGTAGTGTTCTTTGCTAAAATACACCAACAAATGCAGATCAACCCCATGCACCACATATAAAGAAAAACATGAGAAACTTGAATTGGTTTTCAAGGCAACTGCATTGTTGAATCCCACAGCTGAACTTCAGAATTGTTCAAGCCAACTGCAAGGTGCAGCCAATCAGGAGCCCAACTAACACTTGTAACAGGGCCAATCTCATTATCAATGGTCACAAGTTCCGAGGGAGAACCCGTTGAAGCATCCCACAGATATATGGTGTTTCCAAGAGCAATTGCAAGCACGTTGCTGCTACCCCAGCCGAGTAAATTCAAGTAGTAATCCATAAGATCAGGAGCATCTTGTGTCATCTCAGAAGTCTCCAGAAATAGAAGCAAGCAAAATCTGATCAGGCTAACCATAATTTTAATATTAAAATTGGAACATTATTATTTTAAAGATTGGGGTTTTAACCTTAAAAGTTCATAAAAAAAATGCTAGCCCTTCATTCTGGACAAACATGGTTTTTGTTAATCTCAGCCCTTGATCTTTAAACCCAATCCCGGCATTTTCTTGAAGCTAGGAGATTCATATCCTTCCTTCCATCTGGTACACTACACGCACCTGGATCCCCCCCGTTTTTTTTTTTTTTTTTTTTAAACACCAGGATCCTCCGTAAATATCCACCATTTTCTTCGATTAAACCTTCGAAATTTATCTCAGCGCCCCCCAAAAACCACATTTTGGTCCCATTTTCACATACCTTTAGACATGTACATACTGTTAGTTATAGGAACCCACTAAAACTACTCCACCTGAGACTGAAAATCTCTAACCAACCAACCCTAGCTGTAACAATCTCTGAGAAACCAGCGCTACGCTTAAACTTGGCGTCTCTGTTCAATGTTGTGTGCTAAGCCGGAACAAGTAGCAACATATCAATAACCCTGTGATCCTGCCATAACCAATCGTCTGTGCGAACATGTGCAACCAAGCGCAAAGAAACCCAACCTTTTTTATCAAACACCTGGTGGGCAAACGCCTAAGGTTGGGTGCGATCAGAACTCGGAGACCATGTTGCACAAGTATTTATTGGATTAGAATCAAACAGCAATCCAATATTACAAGATTATTTGCTAAAACGAAAAACGTTTTGGGAAGTCTGTCAGACAACCGCACGACCATCCCAGCAAGCATGCTTGCCGGGAACGATCCTCCACAGCATCAAAGGAGTACATGCGCCACCATTAATGGCCGTTAATCACGCTCTGATCGTGCGGTCCTGATTCATCAACCAGACTTTGGTTCCTGTCTCCTATGTAATCAAGGATACAGAGGTACGAGCCTATAGAACAGATCCTGTTCAAGTAAGGTCGTGCCCCTTGGCCTCACACGATCTACTTATGTTCCCCTTTATTTATTCCTAAAGTCTCCATGTGGGATTTGGGACCAACATCTTGCATCCGACCTCTTAAAATTAAATTTTAAAAATAAAAAAAGAGATATTAATTTAATTTTTTTTTAAAAAAAATAAATATTTAAAAAAACTATTCTTAAATTAGATTTCACGATACTCAAAATTAATTAATCAGATAGTCCATATATCGATGATTTATTATCAAAAATAAAAAGTCTTAAGAAGTAATGTAAAAAATAGTTTAAAAGTTATTTGAATGACCTTTTACCCTTATTTATATTTAGAATGTAAAAATAAAATTTGGCAGTAGTGGTATATCATAGAAGGTAATATTATTTTCAAAAATGTAAAAGAATCTCTATATTTCACCTATTTAAAAGTATATTTAGTTTTATGAAGAGAAAAATCATATTTATTTTTTAAAGAAAAATTTAAAATAAAATGATTCTCGTATGGAAAAAACTAATATATGTAGTTTAGCGAGACAAAAATTTATTTCTCTAAAAAAAAAAAAATTAAAACCAATACGTTTGAATTGACAAAATTCAAAATGGTTTTATCAAAATGATTCGATTAAAAAAAAATGTGAAGATACAAAATAAATTTTTACCAAATATATCTTCAGATAGTATAAAACATTGTGCAAATCATATGCATCTCAAAGGGGAAGGTTGCAAAGTTAAAGCAAAAGAGCATTAGACCATCCAATTCTTTATCAATTATCCACAAACCAATTTTCTTTTCTTCCCTAATCTCCCAACCTAAGCCTGACATTTTAGAGAGAAAGTAGATATTTAGCTTGGAGAGAATTTATAATTATTTATTTTTTTAAGGGATAATTCTTACTCATGATTTAATGTTTTGATACCAAATAAAGAGACCGAAAACAATTATGAAGAGAAATAGAGAAATTGAATTTATTTATTTATTTTTTTCAAACAAAACAAATTTAAAGCAAATGTGGTGAACACTTTAAAATATTTTAATTTTTATGAAAAAAAATAATAAATAATGTGTTTAATTTTGAAGAAAGAAAAACTAACTTTGGGAGAAAATAGTGAGAATTTTGTAAATTTTATCAACTTCAGGCCAAATGCCATATTAGATGATAATATAAGAATTTTGACGGTTCGTATATACAATAATTTCTTTCGAGCGAGCAGATTCGAATTCTATTAATAGTTCTGGTTTATTTAGTGGTTATATCAAATTAAATTACTTTAAATTTACAAGATTTCTATAAAAATAAAAAGAAAAGGAGATAATATTAAATAAAATATAAAGTATCATCAAATTAGTTGAATTTTAGAGTAAGCTTTCCAATCTTGGATTTGAAAATATTATTAAAAGAAAAATAATAATATAACAAACATTAATTTCTTCGTATCTCTCGATCCTTTGGAATCTCCGTTATAATGATAATAATAAAACAACAATCAAACCTTTTATTTTACTAAATGGAACGGTTATATATATATATATATATATATATATATATATATATATCATATCATAACCGACTATACTATAATGAAATTGTATAAAATTTATTTAATTGTTTATTCAAATTTGTTATGATAACGCTGATGATGATGATGATCTTTATTTAATCAAATTTGAATGACAATAATAATAACTTATTTAATTTTTTACAAGATAAAATTTATTCAAATTATTATTATGATATTTATTTTGGGAAATTGATTTTATTGGCTTTTTTAGGAGTTAAAAAAATTATTTTTTCTTATAAAACCATCAATTTTATGAATTTGTATTGATATTTTATAATATACATTTAAATTAATTATTTTTTAAAAATTATGAATATTATATTAATAAATAATATATATAAATAACATGAAAAAAATATGTTAAAAAATAAGCATATTCAAATAATATAAAATTGTTATTTTTAAGCATTTTATACCGCAACAACAACTCATATCTGGCAAATAACCAAATACTAATACCAATTAATAATAATTATCATTCATTATCTACCAGTTATTAGTAAGGGCGGAGCCACCTACACTCTTTGGAGTCCATGGCCCCCCAAGACTTTTGAATTTTCCTTTTAGGCATAAAATTTTAACTTTTAAGCTTTGTGGTTTTTTTTTTAATTTTTTTTTAAATTGTATCTCTTCAAATGTTTAAAACAATAAAACTTTTGGATTTTAAAAATTTAGAATAATATTATATTTGAAATTTGAGTTTTATGGGGTTTGGCCAGAATACCCTGAAATTTAAAATATATATATATATATATGATACCTAATTTTATGTATCTATATGATTATACGATACATAATTTTGAAAATATATGATTATTCTTTTTTAAAAATGATATTTCTATTTTCTGTGTCTATTCGATAATTGTCTCCCCAAAGGAAGGAAAAAAAAAAGATTGGTGCTATAATGACGCAACTAATAGTAGTTAGTAAGAGCAAACAAACATTTTTAAGATGTTTCTTGAAAATCTACATCAACACACTTTTAAACATTTTTTTTTTCATGTTAACGTCATGAGCAACTGACATTTTTATTAAAATCTTTGCCTACTTTATGTTACATTGTTACCATTTTTACATATTCTTATCAAAACGTTTACTTACTTGGTTGTCTCATAACTTAGTTAATATTATTTCCATAATTCTATTACTGTATTTTAGATATAATTAATATCCCATTTGTATAATATTGGACTATCATGATTTTGTCTATATGATTCAGATGTATCAAATATTCTATCAACTATATTAGATAATACGATATTCTCTATTTTTAGTAAATTCAATAACCAGAAAATACTGTCCATTGTTAAAATTAGAGTTTGAAATCTATATATAATGACTATGTTTTTAATAAAAATTTAACTCTAATCTAATAAAAATAAATAATTTTTTTTCATTCAAATTTTTCTCTAAACTTTTTTTATCTGTTGGCTTTTGATCTTCTTTATTTTCTCATTCAAAAATTCAAAAAGACAGACAAAAAATCAACCGTAAAAAAAAAACCAATCAATTCATTTTTTTAGGAAAAAGGTTACTACAATTCAAACAATAATACAATTTTAAAAAATCATAATTTTTCTCTTAGTCAAGAGGAATCTTTTCAAAAGCATAGAGCACAATTTTCATAAATTATTTTTTTTGTTTAATATTTTTTGTATTTTTAATTAGAACTATATGAATTTTTAATATATTTTAATTTTATAATTTTTATTAATTATTGCTTTATGGCCTTCAAGAAGAATTTTCTCGCTCCGCCCCTAGTTATTAGTTATCAGTTATCAGCGATTAGTTATGAGCTGTCAATTGAATTTTGTCGGCTCTACTAAATAGTCCCTTAAACTAATGTGTTTAAAGAGAAAAAAATTTGAAACATTATGCGTTTAGAGCACAAAATTTAAAATTAATTTAATTTTTTAAAAGAAAATTAATGTATTTAGTTTTAAATGGATAACATCTAAAGTTGAATTTCAGTAAAAGAAAACTCAAATCAACACATTTGGATATAGTACCTTCTCCCTCGGACATCTGTAAGTCTTTACCTACCCCATCACCTCACCATCACTTCCTCCTTCCTACTACAAGTCTCTCTTATTTCACGTCCCCCCTATTGCTACAGGTTCCCACCTCCACCATCTTTTTCACCACCTTCCCCATTGCATTATTAAAATACGTTACGTTTATGCTCAAAATAATTCTACAGCAGTTTCGACAAGCAACTTGTATAATTACTCCTTTCCAAGTTGATCGGCTCTCTTCCATATCTTTTTGAAATATATTTGCTATGCAGCTCAAAAACAGATAAGTAGAATTATGTTGGGGAATATCATATCTTTTTGATCTCAAGGAAGATAGCTAGTTTGTTGTCATGGAATTTGTCAAGACTGCAGTTTGCTGTCAAGAATTTGTCATTTTGCCTCAGAGAACTTTTCTAATATCCGAACTTTATGTTATTTGTTTGCAGTAAAAAGTAATAGTGAAATCATATATGGATCAATGTTGTCTCGTTATTTCTTTTTGTAATTCAAATTCTCCCTAAAGATATTGAAATGAAGAAAAAAGAAAAAATGAAAACAAATGAGAAGCAAAGGGCCACTATGAAATGGTGATTTTATCTGAGGAACATATGGGCTCTAAGATATGTGGACATAAAGCAAGTCAAGGAAAGAAGAAATAACCTTATATTGAATTTCTTGGACGATAGAAAGTCACTAGAAAATGCTAAGCCCGTTAGGGAAAATTATTTAAGAGATATTCGTGAGACATTTCTATTCATCACTTGGCATCCTAATGAAGCAAATATATATAATCCTTAATATTTTATCAATTAAAATATTTTTAATATTAAAATTCTCTTTCGTATTATTTATCAATTAAAGCAAAAAAATCATAAAAATAAATTCTCTTTCGTATAATATTAAAATTTTCTCATAAATTGCTTTAAAATCTATAATGAATTCAAAATTTAAATTCATAAATAGTCAATAAATATTTTTAATAACTATATAAAATAAATCATTCTAATGAGTGCAACACACTTGCCTCCCTTTTTCTTTGGTGACTCTGTAAATCTCTATGCAAATTATGGTAGTTGGATCATTATCTAACAAATAATTATTATTTTATTATTTTATTATTTATTATTTTATTTAACAAAAAAGTTAAAAATTAGATAATGATTTAATAATGACAAATTTTATTGATATCTCCAGAAATCATACGGAGACGTTTTTCTCTGCATACGTGCATGTGAACGGGGAAAGGTGACCTTAGGAAAAAAGGGCGCAAGTGAGTTGGAGGGTCAATGCCTTTAACTGAACCTTTCCTTTGGAGCCATAGTGGACCCCCTAATGGGCCTAATAGTCCCGCTCTCGTCGGGGGATATAAATATATTTGGTTAAGATTTAAATCTAAAATCTCCGCCTTGAGAAGAAGTGTTTGGAGATATATTTTTTAATAATGAATCGATATCAGAAATTATATTTTAATTAATCATATTCGAACACTGTCGGGCTTAATTTTTAGAGATGAGATTTTCTAATATGATTATTTTTATTTTTAAATTTTGAATCTGATATTTGATCAAAATATCTAATATATTTGTCAAATATGCCGCATTGATTTGATTTGTCGGGAGGTATCGTCTAGTCAAGCCGGATTCTCTTCTTATTTAATAAATAATCTTGACTTATAGATTTCAACTTTGTGTGGATAGAAATATTTCTTTATTCTTAGACCAACCAAATCTCACACCTCAACTCGTGTCGATCTCGCCCCCTTCTGCGTTTATTTTTTGAAAATATTATTTGCTAATGATGTTTGAACAAGGATGATTGAGTTAAGTGTTCGTTGATGAGTTGATCAACGCTACAAAACACACATTGTGTCACTAGAGAAAATATTCATGCAAAATCGATAAAGGGTAATTTTTAATGGCTGCTTGTAGGGCACAGGTTAGGGTATTCAATTTTCTTATTTATTTCAGAAAAAAAAAAGAATTAACATTATTTACATTAAATACTTTTTAACTTCTTTTCAAAAGAGTAAAATTTTCTATTTTGTGTAAAAATTTAATCATCTTCTGTTGATAAATTGACAAGAATTGTTATTAACAAAACTATGAATGTACTGTTAGAATATATTATATATTTTAAGAATATTTAACTTTTTTTTATTTCTATATTTGTTATATTTATTTTTATATTTATAATAATGAATTTTCTATATAAATTCAACATATTATAATATTTTATTTAAATAATGAATCATTAAAAGGGTTTATCAGGTAAATAAAGTGCTTCCCGGTTTAGTGTGAGGATAGAAAGAGAGTGGACGTATATGTAAGATAATTGATCATTGTGGTTCATATGCTTATTATATTCTTTATCATTAACATGTTAGTAGAATCATATCAAAAATTAAGATATCTTTAACATCCATGAGAAAGACCCAGAAGTGCTATAATAAATTGTGATCTATTATAAATTAATTTAATGTTGCTCTATAAAATCATAATTTATCTGGTATATTGGACATTGGACATTTCTTTTTCTCTTTTTTTAAGGGTATATTCCATGGTCTGGCCTTATTTAGACTTTTCTAATACACAGAATTGGAGAATTTCAAGAATGTATTATTTTTGTGAAATTGTGGGGATAGAAAGAAAATGTCAGCAATTTTGATGGCAGGCCCACGTCGACTTGACGTAATAGACTTTTAACATATGCAATCCAAATTATGCACAAAAAATAAAAGCAACTAAAACTAAAAACTTTTGATAATCAAATTAAGGATTAAAAAATTAACCAACATTGTTTGAGGAAAAGTAGGTAAAAGATATTTTACCTATACAACATTAAAAAAACTTATCACCTCCGTGGTGACATTCTTGGACTGTTACCATCTCTGGATACAATGTACTCTAAGAAACCAATCTCTCTTAACCAAAATTCGCATTTGGAAAACTTGACATATAGTTGCTTCTCGAAGAGTTTGTAGTACAATACGGAGATGTTTTGAGTGTTTTTTATCGTTTTTACAATATATTAAGATGTCGTCAATGAAAACAATGACGAACTTGTCGAGATAGGGAAGGAATATTCGTTTCATAAGGTCCATGAAAAATGTAGGAGCATTTGTTAAATCGAAAGGTATTACAAAAACCTCATAATGACCATACCACGTTCTAAATGCAATCCTGTGGATATCATCATCATTTATCCTCAATTGGTAATAGCTCGATCTCAAATCGATTTTCGAAAAGACACTAATACCTTGGAATTGATTGAACAAGTCGTTAATCCTCGGCAACAGGTACTTATTTTTTATGGTCACGTTATTCAACTGCCGGTAGTCTATACACAATCTGATGGTACCATCTTTTTTCTTCACAAATAGAACCGGAGTACCCCAGGGTGAGGTACTCTGCTTGATGAACCGCTTGTCCAATAATTTCTGAAATTGGACCATTGATTCTTTCAATTCCACAGGTGCCATCTAATACAAAGGGATTGAAATAGGTGCAGTTCCAGGAGTCAGGTCGATTGCGAAGTCAAACTCCCGAACCGGAGATAAACCGGACAATTCGTCTGGGAAGATATCCGCAAATTCATTCACCACTGGAACATTCATCAATTCCGAACTCTGTATAGTGGTGTCGATGATGTGGGCTAAGTAAGCCTCACAGCCTTTATGCACCAGTTTCCGTACCTCTAATGTCGAGATTACATAACTCGATAAGATCTGTCGTTCGTTACTGAACATAAGTGAAGGACATTCGGGTCTACGGAATTCCACCTCATTGGTGAAGCAATTAATTGAAACTCGATGGAGGTGTAAACAATCCATATCTAGTATAGCGTCAAAATCCTTCATTTCCAACGGAATCAAGTACGCCTCGAGAATCTCACATTCTACTACCACTTCACATGTCTTGTACACGGAATCATTTTTTAACTGTTCCTCCAACGAAGTGATAATCAATAACTCCCTTTTAAGTGGGGTCAAAAGCCTATTCGAGTGTTTAGTAAATTCTGTACTTACAAAAGAATTATTTGATCCAGTATCAATTAAAATACGGGTATCAACCCCAAAAATTCTCATTATACCTCTATATATAAGGGATAAAATTAATTTTCGATTTAAATCAAAATCAATTCAAAATTTAAGTCCTCAATGCCAACAAAACTATCATTAATCATCGAAATAACTCCGAATCACTTAATATCATATAGTATCTCTAATATGTCTCAAATTCAAAATCATACAATCATGATTTCATAATGTTTATATTCAAATTCTAAGTCATCAAGTTCAAGTTCTAGGAAATTTACATGTGACTATGTCCGGATTGTTCTGCGCCTCCTCATTAGTCATTGCAAATTTCCTTGTTTGAGCTCTTGCATGTGGACGTTGGTTTGGAGCAGTTATGGTGTTGCTCCCCGTCTGTGGTGTAACATTAGGAGGTGCGGTGGGAACATTGGCTTGGTTGCCCATAGATCCACTAGGGCGCTCTCGACTTGTCTGACTTCCCCACCCCAACTCTAGACAAACATTGAGAAAATGACCCTCCTTTCTGCATTGATAGCATCTCTTGGGTGCTTGACATACCCTAAAATGGAACTTTCCACAATTCCTACACTTGTCCTTCCTATTCCTCGTCAATTTGCATCCTAAGGATACAGTAGGGGTAGGGTTCTCAAAATGAGACGCGTGTTGGCCTTGAGAAATGCCAACGAATCCAGTAACAGGAGCTCCACCATAAGAGCCTGTGCTCTTACTCTGCTTTGAACTCGGGCCCGATACATGTTCGGACCTCCTTTTCTTTTTCTGTCCCTCTCTTGTCTTTCCCATTTCTTCTACCATTTTCTAGGTCCTTAAGACCAATTCCAATACATTCTTATAAGTATGGGTTGATGTGACAAATATCTTCTCCTGGATAGACAAGTTTAGACCATTTTCAAACTTGAAATGCAAGTACTCATCGGAAATCACTAATTTCGGGACAAATGTGACAATCTTTGCAACTTCGTTTCATATTCTGGCACCGATTTGTTGCCTTGGCGATCTTTTCTTTTCAAATCTTAGTGAAATCAAGTATAGTACTTTTTGTCGAATTCCCTAAGAAACTCGATCTAAGAAATAGGTGTCGAGAATCTCTCTTTAAGACTATCCCACCAAGCTCGTGCATCTTCGTCCAATAATTTCACGACCATCCTTAATTTCAATTTATTGTCCAGCCTCATGTTATCCACTTTCTCTCTAACCCAATTAATCCAATTCTTGGCTACCGTCGCATCACTTGTCCCCGTAAAGGTGCACATCCAAGTTGTCGGGCTTTTGATCAACTTGGACAGTTCAAACGTTAGATGTGGGATTGGAGTAGTCACTGAAGTGGGAGAAGCAATTCATTCTGACGGAGGAATAGGTGGAATGGTTGATCTTGGAGGAGAAGGAATCGGCGCTTGTGGAGGAACTTGAAGATGAGCGCCATATGTATTCCACCACTCGGTTCATTGCCGGAGAGTATCAAGTGGCAGTGGAGAAATCCCTACTGAAGGTGCCGGGTAGGTATTAGTTGCAGTCGGAGGACAAGTTGAAGCATGTGAGGATAATCCATCCTCGTGATCATAAGGAGGAATCTCGCTAAAATTCCTCATCCTTGGTCTAGAAGGCATGATTCCTATAAGAGGAGACACTATCGTTAGCTCAATAAATTCGGTATTGGGTTAGGTATTTAACCCCCTAAAATAAAATTAGTTGTAGTCTTAAAAAATCCATGGAAGGTTTTTGTACATCCATTGAAATTTTTTTTAAAATTTGTTATTTCAAAATAAAAGAAAAATGTTTTTAAAACTTTTAGAAAACCTCTGGAGACATTTGGAAACATTTCAAATCTTTAAATATTTAAAATCGTAAACCTAGACTCTGATACTAATAGAATTGCCACGTCCCGACTCTCCTGTTGAACATGCGACAATCGCCGCGTTATTTTGGTATACAGACAGCATCTCTCCATATACCGGAATAGTGCAATGCATTTAATTTATTTTAAAATAACTCAAATATTATCTTAATATCCATCCTAGGTCATCTAGTATCAAAAACATGCATTTTCACACAATTTAAGGATCAATCCGATCCATCCCTATTCAAGCACGCATGCAAATGGGTCAACCCAGCCATTTGAGAATTCTCATAAATTTATAATTTCAAAATAGTTCAAAATTCACCATGAAATGTCCAAATGCCCAATTTAAATAATAAAAATTATAAAAAGAGTTTTTAAATCAAGAAAATATAAATTCATTATCATAGGAGTTTGGATTTTTCAAATACTTACCTAAAAAAACCTAAGCAAGTATTTAACAAATCCAATCAAAATAAAATGTACAAAGATTTCCTTCCATGGATCATTCTACATAATTTCAAAAATAAAGTCTTCATTTCAAATATTTAGCTATGTTTCAGCAGCTATCTTCTTCAGTTCAACTCCAAAACAATGTCTTCCTCCTAAGGTTCCTCCAAAAAAATTTAGAAGAGATGAGTGAGTATTTAAAATAGCCAGTGAATAGAATGCAATGACATACAACGTATAAATGAGAGTGAAAATGGTTATACCAAATCATATACAAAGTGCGTTGCTATAAATGAAAACATTGGTATAAAACAGTTTACATTCATTTTCCATAATTTTGGGATATACTAAAATCATTATCCTACCTACCAATAGCTATTGATAGGATCCGTCAAGAGATTTTTCACTATTTTCTAAAAATTCCTTTCACCTTGGCATTGGACCAGAGCTTCGTGGGATGCATCCACGTTATCACGGCGGCTTAAGAAAGCTCTCCAACTTACCTACCACCAAACCAAGTGAAACAGTCTTGACCACGCCGCCCAAATGGCATGGTCCGTGGCAAGACTTAGACTATAGCCCTTTTCCAGTACCATGTTATCATAATTCAATTTATAAATCAATTCATTCTCAAATTTCAACGTATAACAACAATATAGGTTTCGCATGAATATTCAATTGTAATACGATGCAAATAATTTAATAATTTAATATATGAGTCATGAATTTATTCAAATTTCATTTGAAACACACCATATTCACAAAATATTATAAATTTAGTTCGAACTCATTTCAAAATTCAATTTATGAAATATAATTGAAATTAGTTTACTCATTTATATAAAATATAACCATTCACTCACCTCTGGAGGGTATTCACTCCCTATATATTATCAGCTCCAAAGAAATTTTCTTTCAAACTCCAGTGGTTTGTCATAAACAAGCAATAACAATTTTCGGGAACCAGCAATAACAATTTTCGGGTCATTTCTCCTTAAATTCAAAGGTTTACAAATTTTTTCTAATTTTATTTAAAGCTTAATTTCTAATATTTTCTTGTTTTTGTTCTCATTTTATCAATTTGTTATCATTTGTATTATTATAAAATCTCTATTCACAATTCTCATAGATTTTCCTATTTTCAAACAATTTTTCCCAATTTTGCCCGAATTAACATAACCCTAATTTCTCCGATTCAGGAAGGTACATTCTAATTTTATCAATTGCGCCTCATTTATATGTAAATAAAATTTCAATTTTCATTTTCTCCCAAATTTTTACTATTCACAAACTTAGGGTTTTTAATATTCCTATGATATTCCACCAAATTTCAAAAATAACATTCAATTTTTGTATTAAAAAAACTAAACCCAAGATTAAAAGTAAGAAAATATCTCAAATTTTGGGATTGGATTGAGTTTTTGAAGATTGGGTTTAAAAACCCTAATTTTTCTCATTTGTTGAACAATCCTTGATTTTCCGCTTCAAATGCTTTTTCTCATGGAAGGATTACTTCTGCAAAGTCATGTATTTCGATAGTACTCAAAGGTTTAATTCGGGGATGAAGACAGAGTAAGTATAAAATCAACGAAGGGAGAGAGGAAGGAGAGAGAGATACTTAGTGTGAGTAATCCGCCAGGGCAGTTTGCCAAAGCCTTAGAGGGGCTTCTAAGAATGGATGCTAGGGGCCTCCTATTGGGCTTGGTCCATTTTGCCTTTCACCAAAAGAGAGAGATAGAGAGATGAGAGATGAGAGATGAGAGATGAGAGAGACGAGAGAGGGGAGACCAAGGAGATGGGAGAAAATAGAGGTTTGGGTTTCAGGTAAGAGATGAGAGAATAATTTAAAAAATGTTTTTTTTTGGGTATTATATGGTAGCTAAGCTATCAATCCGGTGCAAATTATTCTTTTAATTAAATTTATTTTTATGTATAATAACCTTTTTGTATTCAAGGTTACACTGTACTAATATATTTTCATTTTTAAAAGAGATAAATTTTTAGTTTTGATATAACTTACCGCTACAACGGAAAATTTTGGGTTACGGCATGAGTTTTGTTAAAAGATTTAATGCTTAAAAATTGGATTTGAATTATTTTGAAGGTTTAATTTATCGATTATACAGATCTTGGAGTACAAAAAGTCATATAATATAAAGTACAACTTAAAATTGTAGTTTTGTCCATTTAATTGCGTCACATTTAATTAAGATTAAAATTCATAAAACTCTCATTAATTAAGTGGGTTCATATTTATTGCTATCTAATTTGATGAAACCAAAGAAAGTGCATAAAAACTAAGATAATCAAGTGGTAAAAAGTTCTTGTTTAAGTGTTTTTCTGAAATCTCACGTTTGAATTTTTATATTTTTAATGACTCTTATATAATCCAAAAAAAAGTCGTGCGTAAAAATCTATGAGCCAATTAAGATTGCATTAAAGTCATTAAATTAAGTGACAACTTTTGATAGTTTTTGCTACATATTTTGTTTGACCAAAAAAATCATTGTATGGTAGCATTGGAGAGGGCTTATCATTTAGAAACTCGCGCAAGGTATCATAAAGCCCAGACATTCAGCCTGTAAAAGTAAAATATAATCATTAGGGTCTCCAACATGCTCGTGTGAATGTTAAACTCATGCGGTGAACCCATTTGAGGCAAGGGCCATCTCAAGTAGCTTAGATCCACTGAATTTTCTGCATGCATGAATGTCTTAATATTAAGAAACTACACGATCATTTTTCTTAAAACTAGTTATAATTTAATCAAGTGGGTTTTACTTTCTCTTGGATGGTGTCATCAAGGACAAATTTCTCTACCATAAATACGACTCTTACCTCATCCACAAAGGGCTTAGTGTGCCAACACGTACTACGAACAGGCACGGGCCTGCGCTCGCCCTGACGTGCTCAGGCGTGTTATTGTGCCACATTGCCGACGCATGCGTTTTTGGTGCCAGGGCTTATGCCGGTGTTCATGATGGTGAGCCACATGAATCGAAGTAACAATTATCATTTCTTTGTGACGTCTTTTAATCAATTTTCCTCTATTGAGACTTTTGCTTGAAATGTCTTCACATTAACAAAGAATGAAAGACCAAGAAACAATGCAGCAGCGCATCTTGTGCTTCGCATGGTAATTGAAAAGAAAAAATGAACTGTTAATTTTCACTTGTAGAACAACCACAGTAAATGGTTTTCACAAACATGAAACTTGACTTCTATTTATTGATCGAATATCTTGACATTATCGCAATGAAGTTTCATTGCTTTTATAAACAATAAGAATAGATCACTACAAGATGATGGAAATATGATCCTCAAAGGGGACCCTCTTATTCACAATGCACTTGCTTTTAGAATACAAATTATATATATATATATAAAAGATAAAATATCCTCAAACACAAATTTTAGTAAAGAAGAGCTGAAACCACTCTTGTTACAACTCAAACAGCTCCTACGCTAGCTCTTATAAATCATCATAAGTGCAGGATTGGTCAAAGCCATTTATTACTTAATTGTGGTTTTTTGAGATGTGCTAGTAGTGGGAAGGTGGTGGTGGAGAAGCATAGTAGTAAGAGGGAGGCGTAGACTTCATTGGTGGAGGTGGCGATGGGTAGTGGTAAGGAGGAGGGGGTGACTTCTTTGGTGGAGGTGGGGATGTGTAATGGTAAGGAGGTGGCGGTGACTTCTTCGGTGGAGGTGGGGACGTGTAGTGGTAAGGAGGAGGTGGTGACTTCTTTGGTGGAGGTGGGGACGTGTAGTGGTAAGGTGGTGGCGGTGACTTTACTGGTGGAGGTGGGGAGTTATAGTGATAAGGTGGGGGTGGAGATTTCTTTGGTGGAGGCGGAGATTTCTTTGGAGGAGGTGGGGAAGTGTAGTGGTAAGGTGGAGGTGGAGATGTGTAGTGATTAGGAGGAGGAGGTGACTTGTTTGGTGGAGGTGGGGATGTGTAGTGGTAAGGTGGAGGCGGAGACTTCTTTGGTGGAGGTGGGGAGTTATAGTGATAAGGTGGGGGTGGTGACTTCACTGGCGGAGGTGGGGAGTTGTAGTGATAAGGGGGAGGTGGTGACTTCACTGGCGGGGGTGGGGAGTCGTAGTGATAAGGGGGAGGTGGTGACTTCACTGGTGGTGGTGGGGACTTGTAAACATAAGGAGGAGGTGGTAATGGTGATGGGGGAGGCGGGGATTTATACAAGTATGGAGGTGGTGGAGATGGTGAAGGAGGCGGAGGAGACTTGTAAACGTAAGGTGGGAAGGATGGATGCTCTGGTGGCGATGGATGAGGAAAACGGTGCTCTGGTGGGTACACTGAATGCGTTGGTGGTGGTGGTGGAGAAGCATAAATGTAGTGCTCATTTGCCACCGCATTGGTGGCTATAAGGCAAAAGGCCAATGCATGGAGGAGCCGAGGCCATTGCCTTGGAGAAATTATAGCGCCCATTTCTTTGAAATGTAGTCTACAATTTCAGGGATTGTGACTGAATAATTTGGAATTGGAGACTAGCCCCTTTATATAGCAAGTTTCAATCTCGTGGACAAAGACATGTTTGATTAATCAAGCCAAACAGGCTGGACGAAGTACCTTCTTCTTTGTAATTAATAAACACAAACCTAATCCGGTGAAGAGATTATTCAACTATTGATAGTTGATAGAAAGCATATAAAGTCTCACTTTCAAGGCAGGTTTGAGCCATGAAATTTTCAGATTCAAACAAGAGGGAGTAGGTAATGTGCAATCCGGCTGTATAGACTTCTCTTTTAAAATCATGCTCAAACAGGGTTTTTCATAAATTAATTTTTTTTTAAAAAAAATTAGATTATTTCATTATCAATCTGCAATCAAATTTATGAAAATTATCTAGAGAATACTTTATTTATGACCGACATTATTCGCGAAGAGAGAGAGAGAATGAGCTGTGTGGTTCAAACTTGCTAGCTTGCAATTTTGACTTCACAAGATTGAGTGCTTACACTATCAATTATTGCTTTGCATGCAGATGGGCTGATAATTGATCTCAACGAGAAAACGGTGTGCACATCTAGAGAAGTAAACGTCTCGCACTGCCAATCATAATATATATATATATATAAATTGACCCTTCCCCCAAATTTTCACACTAGGGAGATTCGACGGTGTATCAAATACACGAAGCTGATCATTGGCCTCGTTCGCTTGCCATATATCAAAAAAAACAAAAAAAAAAAAAGATTTCATCAAATTGTTTCGGCATCCAAATAAAAATGAAAAAGAAAAAGGAAAAAAAAAAGAAAATATTTTACGACAAAGCATGAAATCCTCTTACCAGTATTTTTCCTTAATATATATATATATATATGAGATAAAAACATGGGTGCCTTTCCATTGCATAGTTTTTTGTGGTTCTTGAATCGAAGGAAAATAAAATAAAATAGAAAAAGACAGAGTTGCCCTCCGAGGCATTTTAAGAAAAACAAAAAGCAAAGTTGTTTGTCTTGGGAAATTTTAAGAATTTCGAAAAATGTAAAATGTGAAAGAACTTGCACGTAAAATGATCATTATCCTTAAAAAAATTATACCCCATTATGTTGCTGACTGGGTTGATAACAAATTCCTTCAAAATATGTAAATCAAAAATATAAATTTGAGATAATAAAATTTTAAATTTCTCTAAAAAACGAAATAGAGATTTTTTTAAAAACAAAATAGTTGTTTTCTTACCGATGATAGAAACTCTTAAAAAAATCTTTTTCTACAATGGTGATAACGAGTATTTATAAAAAATAGAAGGATTATGATTATAAAAATCCTTCCATCCATAAAGCATTATGAATATGTGCTTTTGATTTAAAAACCAACTTTTATTTACTTGAATATTAAAAAATGACATTTTGATCAAAAACACCAATTTATTTAATTTCTAAAATTGTGTCTTTTTTGAATAAAAATAAATAATCAATTTTTCTAATGCCAAGTGCCCAAGCCACTTTCTTTGACCCTTAATTAATTATTTATTTATTTATTTAATTTTTAAGGATTATTTTATAAAAATTAAATTTTTTCCTCCAATATATCATTTCAACCAAATTTAAATAGTTTTAAATTTAATCGATTATAAACCTATCAAATTTTTTTTTTACTTTTTTAACGTGAAATAAATATCACCGACATATTACAAACTAATATAACACTTTTTGCGAATGCAACTGACGAGGAGATCAAGAAAAATGAAAGGAAAAAGGGTTTTTCTATTTTTTGACTTTAAGTAGCAGAATATTTTAATTTATTTTTATATATTATCCCCAAACCAGAGTCTTAAAAATTGGAAGGTTGTCTCTGTTCTGTCGGTCAACTATTATTATTTCCATGATGCCCCCTTTAGTTTTGATATTGTTGAAACCCCACCCAACTTTTATAGAAACAATTTTATGAGATAAAATTTATTCAAATTATTGTTATGATATTTATTTTGAGTGATTGATTGTAGTTAAAAAAATTATTTTTATTTGTATTATTTTTTATCATATATATTTAAATTAATTATTTAAAAATTATAAATATTATATTTATTAAATAATATATAGCAATAACATGAAAAGAAATATATTAAAATATAAACTTATTTAAATAACATAGAATTATTCTTTTAGTAATTTTATATCTTAACAACTACTATAAGGTAGATAACCAAACATTAATATCAATAATAATAGCTATTGGACATTGGCTATTAATTATTAGCTATCAATCATTAGTCATCAGCTATCTTTTATCGGTGATCAATTGAATTTAATAATTTTTGTAGGGAGAAATAAGTATATTTAGTTCGGAGAAGAAAAAAATTTTAAATTAAATTAGTTGTTTTGTAGGGAGAAATAAGTATATTTAGTTCGTGTGAAATTGAGGGTAGCTTAGGTTTCAAACATCACCTTGAATTTTAAAAATTGTCCCATTGACCAAATGGAGCTCAATGTGCAGTGAGTCTGTATTTCACACGTCTTCCATTTCAAGATCCTTTTTGATCAAAGTGAGAGCCTACTTTCATTAACAGCAAACCCTAATTCAAAATCACATCATCATGACAACAAATCACAACCCCCCCCCAAAGAAAAAAAAAAGGAGTTACAATACCAGAAGTTGTGGGAAATGAGTTCTTCTACTGATCCTATCACAGTAGACAATTAAAATCATCCATGCAGACACTAGAAACAAGTTGGCAAAGAAGGCAAAGATGGAATCTCTCTTCCAAATCTACGAACCAAGTGGATAACACAGAGAGAGCTAAATGGGGAACCCAACTGGCCAACTTCCTAGAACCAATTCACATTTACCACAATACTTCTCCTTTTGGACCTCCTCTTGACAGTGATGGAATTATCATTTTCAAAATCTTCTTCATGCTCAAGCTTAACCAAGAAGAAAAAGGATGTTGTGACAGAGGTATGGTTCCACAACGTTGAGATTGCCATTCTAGGATTGCTGTGTGCAAAGAGTTCGGGTTTGGTGGTGGGACTTGGCGAGTCATCTTTTAGGAATGTGGGTCACGTTGTGGATGGAAGAGTGGTGTTGGGGGGCTTTGGTATTGGAATGGTTTTTTAACAGGGTGGGAGGTGGGCTGATTGAAGACGTACAATGCCCACTTGCTGCGTTCAAGCAAGACAATCAAAGCACTGGTTAGTAAGGATTGGGGCTAGGGTGTTTCAAATTTACGTGCAGGAATTGATTTTTATATATACATATTGTTTTTCCTTTGGCAAAAGTATGGATTGTCAACCAAATTCAGGCGAAACTTCCACGATTGCAAAACCACAAAAATCACATACACAAAGGAAGGCTTCAGGCTTAATATCCATCTGATCCTTTCATACCCAATCAGCCGAACGAGTATGTGCAACCGAACGCTTGAGGCTTAATACCCAAAAAACATTAAAAAAAAAAAAATAATCCCAACCTTTTTATCAAACACCTGGTGGGCAATTTTCTAAGGTTGGGTGCAATCAGATCTCGGAGACAATGATGCACAAGTATTTATCGGATTAGAATTAAACAGCAATCCAATATTACAAGATTATTTGCTAAAACGAAAAACGTTTTGGGAAAGTCTGTCAGACAACCGCACGACCATCCCAGCAAGCTGCTTGCTGGGAACGATCCTCCACAGCATCAATGGAGTACATGCGCCACCATCGAGGCCGTTAATTACGCTCTGATCGTGCGGTCCTGATTCATCAACCAGACTTTGGTTCCTGTCTCCTTTATAATCAAGGATACAGAGGTACGAGCCTATAGAACAGATCCTGTTCAAGTAAGGTCGTGCCCTTGAGCCTCATACAAGCAGCTTTTGTGCCCCTTTTCCTTTTCGTAAAGTCTCGATGTGGGTTTAAATGTTATTTGAGTAGCCTTTTTCTTATATTTATAATGTAAAAATGAAATACGGTAGTAGTGGTACATTATAGAAAGTAACATTATTTTCAAAGGGGTAAAAGAATTTTTCATATTTCATCCATTATATTTAGTTTTATAAAATGAAATTTTAAATTTACTATTTAAAAAAATTAAAATAAAACGATTCTCTTATAAAAAAAACTAATATACATGGTTAGAGAGATAAAAATTTGTTTCTCTTAAAAAAAAAATTAAAATTAATATGTTTAAGTTGACAAAATTCAAAATGTTTTTATCACAATGATTCAATTAAAATTTGTTTCTCTCTCTCTCTCTCTCTCTCTCCCATGATTGAGGATGTAATAGAGAGAGAGAGTACTACCAATCCTCGTAGAAGTTCTTCTTGAAGAAAACCATATATACATAGTACAAAAATCTCTTTGATGAGAAAGGATAAGGGAGGATGGAAGGGGAGTACTATAATCCAGATGAGATAAGAGAGGAAACCGATTTGCTTCAGAGAAGCAATAATAAGGTAAAACAAAGCTCGATTAATGAGGAGAATCAACCCAAGCTCTCCTTCAAAGTTATGCTATTAGGACAGACAAATGGAAGTCGAGGCGTAGTCAGGGAGGAAGAAATGGATACTGATTCAGGATTTCAAGGGTTCTTAGAAGAAGATGTCACCGGAAGTTATGTGGGTCAGATGCTCGGTATCTCTGTATTGGATGAAAAATTGAAAAACTTGTGGAAGCCATGGAGAAATTCCCTGATAATAAAATTACTGGGTAAGGAGATTGGGTATCATCTAATGTACACAAAAATAACTTTAATGTGGAAAATTGAAGGGGCAATAAAGTTACTAGACCTGAGTGGGGGCTTTTTCCTAGTGAAAATTACCCTGAAGCAGGACTTCTATCATGCTCTGACAGAAGGTCCTTGGATGATCCATAACCACTACCTAACGTGAGGAAATGACATCCATGGTTCCACGCCCAATCAGCACAAATCATCTCCACTGCCGTTTGGATTCACCTCCTGAATCTTCCAATTGAGTTCTTTGAGGAAGAAAATCTTTTTGAAATTGAAAAAGTTGTTGGGTGTCCTATAAAGGTAGATAGCAATACGACGAATGCGCTTAGAGGAAAATTTGCAAGGATTTGCGTAGAAGTGGACTTAAACAAACCTCTAGTGTCCAAGATCCGCATACGAAACAGGGTTCAGAGGGTGGAGTATGAGGGTTTGCACACTCTATGCTTCATGTGTGGATGATTTGGACACAAGAGCGAAGAGTGCAGAGAAATCAGCACTAGGATCACCTAGAATCATCATATTGCAGAATCGAAAGGAACCTCTCAGAGGGAAGCCCCGGTGATCAGAAAGGAGAGAAGGGACGAGGGTCTAGGGTCGTGGATGTTGGTGACACGAAAACAAAGGATTACCAAAAATGGTTACAATAGGGACCGGGGGGAAATGAGGAGTTTCAGAGCAACAAATTCGCTAACCTAAGGAAAGTCAATGAAGCTTTAGAGAGTGGGAACCCTAGGGACAGCGAGGTGGCAACAGAAGAGACAGAGAGCATGCGGATGGGACAACAATCAGACAATAAGCATGATAAAGGTAAGAGGGTAGGCGAGGAGGACTTACAAGGATGGAGAGTAGAGCAGTCGATCGTGATTCTGTAGAGGGAGAGAAGAGGGCGTCGGACAAAGGAGTCAGTGACCAGAAGAGAGATAGGGAGGCTTCGAGAAGAGAACCCTTTTAATAAGGCTGAGGAAGAAGTTGGGCCGAGCTCAACAAGGATAGCTAAATGGGCCAATAGCCTGAAGTAAGGGACAGAGCTGGTAATAGTCCCGTATGGGGGAGAGAAGTCACAAGTGAGCAGGATCCAAACTAAGGGAACAGTTGGGCCGAGGGAGTATGAAGGGCTTATGGGAACGGGCAACATCATCCAAGGTCCGCTGAGCTCAAATGGGCCTTTGAACTTTGCAATTGAGCCAGTAAGCACTGAGGAGGACTCAAATTTTTTGAATCCAACAGCTCACTCATCTTTGCCCGGTCATCAACATGTGTATGAAATTGGGGCGAGAAGTATGGAGTGGGAGAAGAAGGAGGAACCAGAGAAGGTGAATGATAGAGTTAGAGAAGAAGTGATAGACTGCGATGGTTATTGAGCTGATTTTTTCTCATCCAAATTTTATTGCCATGAATTGTAAGCTCATGTCTTGGAATTGTAGGGGTATCAGGAACAAAGGTTTCAGAAGAGTTTGTAGAGAATTAGTCCAAACTCAGAAGCCAGATGTTATGTGTCGGCTTGAAACTAAGGCGGGATCCAGCAATTTTCCCCAATTTCTCTCGAAGCAGGGCTTGGAGGGAGACTTTGTGTTAGATGCAGATGGGTTTAAGGGAGGCCTGTGGCTCAAGTGGGATAAGCAGAAGGTAGATGTTCAGGTCCTTAACATGCCTACCAATGGATCCATGTTGAAATTAGGAATGGAAACTATAAATGGTGGACAACTTTTATTTATGTTCAACCTCGTGAGAAGGATAAGGAAGTATTTTGGAGAGAAATGTATTATCTATCAACAGAAGTAAAAGGCTCTTGGATTTTGTTGGGTGATTTTAATGACACTGTGGGGAGTAATAAATCTTCTGACAGGGATTGGCGAGGTTGGAAAAGCAGAAGCAAATTTAGGGAAAGATGAACCAACTGCAATCTAATGGACTGCAGAACCGTGGGAAACAAGTTTTCTTGGATCCACAAATAGAAAGGGAAGGTAGTTTTGCAAAAGAAGTTGTATAGAGTTCTTAGTAATTTAGAAGCTAAGCTGACCTTCCAAGAAATGAAAGCTATTATCCTTCCTCGCCTACACGGGGATCACAACCCAATCATTGTCCACACGAGCTTATCTACTGCACCCAGAGCTGAGGTTAAACCGTTCAGGTGTGAAGCAGCGTGGCTAACCCACACTAATTTTAGTGAAGTTTTTAGGAAAGGTTGGTAAGATGGGGATGGTTTTCTTCTGCAGGCAGTGAAGAACACAGTTGATGAGCTAAAAGTTTGGAACAAAATGGTTTTTGGGAACATTTTTGGAAGGAAGAGGCGAAGAGGCGAAGAGGCAGCTGGAAGCAAAGTTGAAGGGTATCCAGAGAGCTAAACACTATGCTCATTCAACAAACCTACAACGACTTGAGACAAATCTTTTGGAAGAATACAATAAAATGCTTGAGCAAGAGGAGGTGTTTTGGTTTCAAAAGGCTAGGACCAACTGGATCTCTAAAGGAAACAGGAATACTAAATTTTATCACATAACCACCAAATTAGACGCCAATGAAACAAGATAGCTGCTCTCAAGATAGATAGGAACTGGTGCACTGATCAATCTGAGCTGAAAACCCATATAAAATACCATTTCATGGAGTTTTTTAGGAGTAAAGAGGTAATCCCCCCAGTGAGAGGTATAAGTATGCGGTTAGAGATGAAGTTAAGCAGACAGTGTTCTTTATGCAAGGCTATAAGGCGCTAGGTCCGGATAGAATGCAACAAATCTTTTATCAAAAGAATTGGGCGGTAGTCAAAGAGACAGTGTGTAGGTTCACAAATGGTGCACTAAAGGAAGGCTTCTTCTTCCCTGGGATCGCTGACGCCCACATGATCCTTATCCCCAAAATTGAGAACCCTCAATCAATTAGTGATCTAAGACCCATCAACCTCTTGAATACCTCTTACAAGATCCTGTCAAAGGTCATTGTTCACAAACTTAGGCCCTTACTGTAGGAGCAGGTTAGAACTCATCAAGCTAGTTTCCTTCCAGGCCGAGGTACCACGGGCAATATCGTGGTGGTGCAAGAGATCATCCATTTCCTCTGGAGAAAGAAAAGCAAGCAAAATGGTATGATTCTCAAGATCGACCTGAAAAAAAGCCTATGACACGTGAATTGGAGCTATCTAGGAAAGATTCTACTAGACTTCAATCTCCCCTTGAAGCTTGTCAGATTGATCATGCACATTGTGATTTGTGGGAATGTTTCTCTGATATGGAATGAGGAGGTACTCCCTGCCATGAGCACGGGCCAAGGATTGAGATAGGGAGATCCTCTGTCTCTCTATCTCTTTATCGTAGTCATGAAGAGACTTGCTTATATGATTCAAGAGACGGTGCGAAAGGGTAGATGGAAGCTAATTAGAGTGACCAAGGAGAGCCCCCCAATCTCTCACTTGTTCCTTGCAGACGATTTGCTTTTGTTTGCGGAAGCGAAGCAACTAAACCTCAATGCTATCCTCAATTGCCTTAGGGAGTTCTCGGGTGAAAGTGGTCTTGAGATTAGCCCTTCCAAATCTAAAATTTGGTTCTCTCTCAAAACTCATTAGATCACCAAAAGTTCCCTAATTGTTTTCAGCAAATTTGCTCCTTCGGAGGATATTGGGAGATACTTGGGAGTCCCTACTATCCACAAAAGGGTGAGAAGAGACTTCTATAATCATTTGGTAGAGAAGATCCAAAATAAGTTGAAGACCTGGAAAGCTAAAGTTCTTAGCCCTGCGGGTAGAAAAACTCTCATTTAGGCTATTAACACTGCCATACCGATGTATACTATGCAAACGACTTGGCTCTCAAGAGATACGTGTGATAAGTTGGATAAACTTAACCGAGACTTTCTGTGGGGAAGCACTACTGGGGAAAGAAAGGTGCACCTAGTCAATTGGGACTCGGTTTATAACCCCAAGGGATGAGGGTCTTGGAGTGAGGAAAATGAGGGAGAGTAATGTGGCCATGTTGGCCAAATTAGGATGGAGGGTGCTGAAAGGAGAGAACTCCCTTTGGTGTAACGTTCTAAGGACGAAGTATCTTAAGAGATCCAATTTTCTCAATTGCTCAAGAAATTCTAGGGGTTCTTCTCTATGACAAGGTGTTCTCAACTGCAGGGACTGTATTACTAGGGGTTTAAAGTAGAGAGTTGGTAATGATAGGGATATCGACTTCTGGAGAGACAAGTAGGTAAGAGAGGACTGCCTAGCCAAGGATGTCTAGTTGCCTCAGCTGATTGATCTTCCCAACTTCAAGGTGGAAGACTTCATCACTCCTGAGCACAGTTGAAAAATTTAGGACCTAGAAGAATGGCTTCCTGAAGAAAAAGTCAGAGAAATTTACGAGATCATGATACCAAGAAGGGCTAATGCTAAAGACGTAGCTTTCTAGTGCCTGTCCAACAATGGTGCATTTACAGTTAGCAGCACCTACAGTAGTATGCAAATTAGGTCTGCTCCTGCTCCTCAGGCGGTGGAGGATTGGAATTGGATATGGAAGGTGAGGATTCCAGAGAGGGTGAAGTTTTTCATATGGACAGTGAAGAATGGAAGATGTTTAACCAATGCCGAGAGGAAAAGAAGAAGGCTTACGAAAGATGATTCTTGTCCGCAACGTGGGAAGAGTGCAGAGTCCATTCTCTATGTCCTTTGAGACTGTTGCGAGGAGAAGATTATTTGGAAAATATTGGGGAAAGATCTTCAGGGGGAAGGATCTTCAGGTGAACGAATGGTTTTGGGAGGAGAATCTAACAAGCTGACTAAAGAAAGGAATGCAAGACAAATAAAGTAATTACTTCCCTGCTGCCCTGTGGTCCTTGTGGAAAAGGAGATATAAGGTTGCTGTGGAAAACAGAAGGTAGGATTTGAAGTCTCAAGTGAAGGAGATAGTTATATTGAGTAGGGAATGGGGTAAAGCTTTTAAAGGAAATGGAAACCCTCCCACCGAGATATTATTTCGGTCAAATGGTGCCCTCCCACCTGGGCAAGATTAAACTTAACTCTGATGGAGCGGTATCTCTGTCATCAGGAAAGGCTAGTGCAGGAGGTCTCATGAGGAGAGAAGATGGGAGTTGGGTGAGGGGTTATATTATCAACATAGGAAGTGCCAACATTATTTCTGCAGAGATGTAGGGGCTGAGGGAAGGTCTCAAGATTGCCAAGGAGCTGAAAGTCGAGCAACTGCAGGTAGAAGTCGACAGTTGTGCCTTAATTAACTTGCTGGAAGGAAAAGAGGAGGTCGACCATCCGCTTCATGAGATTTGCAGAGAATGTAAAAGTCTGATGGAAGAAATAGGAGTTTTGCAAATCTCGCATGTCTTTCGTGAAATGAACCGTAGTGCAAATTATCTTGCTAAGTTAGGCTTCAGCACTGATCTCGGCGTGATAGTTCTTGAATCTCCCCCTCATGAGATGAACACGATGTTATCTGATGATTTAGTGGGTGCGGGTTGCTTTAGAAAGGTTTGTGCTAAGAGTCCTAGGAAGCAGGTAATGGTCTCTTAGTTTTGTCCTGGGTTTGGGTCTATGTGCTCCTTCTCTTACTACCAAAAAAAATAAAGAGAGAGAGAGCGCGGGGATAAAATCTATGTAGGGTTTTGTATATAAGAAGCAAAGATATTATTCTCAGGTGTCCTTTTTTATTTTTTCTCTTTTTAATTTTTTGAAAAAGCCTTGTCCCAAAGTGAAAAAAAAAACAAATTATAAATTATAAAGAAAAACTTCTGCTTCTTTTTTTTTGTGGAGTTGAGCCCAAATTGTATAGGTTTCAGAAGGCCTGCTTGGTCCGTCTTGTTATAATCAAGTTAAATACAAATCTAACCATTTTAGATTAACTTTTGTTAGACTAAATAGTACTCAAATGATAATATAAGAATGCCTTGAACCCATATAAAACGCTATGATGCCATCAAGCAAAGTTGAATTGAAAAGTATATTAAAATATTATCTCAAATCATGTTTTTTAATAGTAACGAATTTAGTTACGAACTTTGCAATGAACTCTTAGCAAATGAATTTAGCGACGAAGAGTTAGTGATGAACTTTGTGACGAACACATAGCAACGAAGTCATAGCGACAAACATAGCAATGAAGTCGTCGCAATGAATTTTGCAACAAACATGTAACGACGAATTTAGTAACGAAAATACTTATTTGATATGTCTATATAGCTGGCAACAAACTTAGTGACAAATTATTAGCGATAAAATTAGTAACGAAATTTTAGCGACGAACTTAACAACGAAATTTTAACAATGAATTTTGCAACAAATTTTTTCATGTTACAAAAAAAAAAAATTTGGAACGCTAAATTTAATCATCCAACATTCATCCAGCCTTAAACAAAATCCTCATCTGGTTTTAAACTAAATTTAATCATCCACACGAAAACTTTAAACAAGAAAATGCGTCAACATGAATAAACACTCATCAACAAAAGCAGAACCGAAAAAAAAATCCAAAATACATAAATATTCAGGAGCAAAAGTCTTCAATATCCACAATAAACATCTGGCCAATAAATATATATAATAAACCAAACCGTCATCAATAATCTAATTATTGTACTACTCATCAACTAGAAGGTCATCATTGGCCCCATCACTTGATTGATTAGTAGGAGGTGGGAAAGGAGGAAGCTGATCGTGATTGAGGTTGAGGTGTTGCAAGATAAATTTTGTTCAAGATTCTGGCGACATATATCACTCATTGGCTGCTTTGATTTCTTCATCTCTCTATGACTTGAAAGTTTCGTATTATTTTTTGACCGCTCTTATTTCTTCATCCTTCTCTACAAGTAGATCTTTCACTTGGTTTAACAAACTTTTTTTTTTGGGTTGATTTGGAAAATGTTATCCGGGGTTAATTTGGATTTGACATTCCACTTGGTTTAACAAAATTTTTTTTTTTTTTTTTGTTGGGGTTGCTGTCTGGGTTAAGGAAAATGGGAGAGATTGATTGAAAATGATGAAATCGGTATATCTCCTTACAAAGTCTTTCATAATCTAAACCTTGTGTAATTATTTGAGTTTTTGAATAGTTAAGAATGTTTAGGAATCCTCCTAATAGTTGATGAATGAAACCTCATTGGATGATCCAAAAGCTATTGAAAATCATCAACTACCTCAAGTAGCTTTTGACTTTTCAAAAGCTATTTTTCGTTATTTATTTTTTTACTATTTTACACTACATTAAGAATAACAAGCATCAATTTCTCGATTTTTTATCTTTGTTTATTCAAATTTGAATAATAATAATAATTTATTTAATTTTTATAAGATAAAATTTATTCAAATTATTGTTATAATATTTATTTTGAGTGATTGATTGTAGTTAAAAATTTATTTTTATTTGTATTATTTTTTATTATATATATTTAAATTAATTATTAAAAATTATAAATATTATATTTATAAATAATATATAGCAATTACAAGAAAAGAAATATGTTCAAATATAAACATATTTAAATTATGTAGAATTATTCTTTTAATAATTTTATGCCTTAACAATTACTATAAGGTAGATAACCAAACATTAATATCGATAATAAAAGATATTGGGCATTGGCCATTAATTATTAGCTATCAACCATTAGTTCTCAGCTATATGTTATCGGTTGAATTTAATAATTGGAGAAATTAGTATATTTAGTTTGGAGAAGAAAAAAATTTTAAATTAAATTAGTTGTTTTGGTAGAGGAAGCCAATGAATTCCATTTTAGCACGAGAAAAACAAAAGTAGACTTTTATTAGAAAGAGAAATCTAATAAGTTTTGTTTTATAGAGATATAATTTATAATTAGCTTAGATGCCAGAAGTTGTGGGAAATGAGTTCTTCTACTGATCCTATCACAGTAGACAATTAAAATCATCCATACAGTCACTAGAAACAAGTGGGCAAAGAAGGCAAAGATGGAATCTCTCTTCCAAATCTACAAACCAAAGTGGGAAACACAGAGAGAGCTAAATGGAGAACCCAACTGGCCAACTTCCTAGAACCAATTCACATTTACCACAATACTTCTCCTTTTGGACCTCCTCTTGACAGTGATCGAATTATCATCTTTAAAATCTTCTTCATGCTCAAGCTTAACCAAGAAGAAGAAGGATGTTGTGAGAGAGGTATGGTTCCACGGCGTTGAGATTGCCATTCTAGGATTGCTGTGTGCAAAGAGTTTGGGTTTGGTAGTGGGACTTGGCGAGTCATTTTTTAGGAATGTGGGTCACGTTGAGGATGGAAGAGTGGTGTTGGGGGCTTTGGTATTTGGAATGGTTTTTTAACAAGGTGGGAGGTCGGCTGATTGAAGACGTATAACGCCAACTTTCTGCGTTCAAGCAAGACAATCAAAGCACTGGTTAGTAAGGATTGGGGCTAGGGTGTTTCAAATTTATGTGCAGGAATTGATTTTTATATATGGATATTGTTTTTCCTTTGGCAAAAGTATGGATTGTTCAACCAAATTCAGCCGAAACTTCCACGATTGCAAAACCACAAAAATCACATACACAAAGGAAGGCTTCAGGCTTAATATCCGTCTGATCCTTTCATACCCAATCAGCCGTACGAGTATGTGCAACCAAGCGCTTGAGGCTTAATACCCAAAAAACATAAAAAAAAAAAAAAAATAATCCCAACCTTTTTATCAAACACCTGGTGGGCAATTTTCTAAGGTTGGGTGGAATCAGATCTCGGTGACAATAATGCACAGGTATTTATTGGAATAGAATCAAACAGCAATCCAAGATAATTTGCTATAGAGAAAAAATAAATAAAAAACGTTTGTGGGGAAGTCTGTCAGACAACCGTACGACCATCCCAGAAAGCCTTGCTTGCTGGGAACGATCCTCCACAGCGCCAATGGAGTACATGCGCCAACCATCAAGGCCGTTAATCACGCTCTGATCGTGCGGTCCTGATTCATCAACCAGACTTTGGTTCCTGTCTCCTTTATAATCAAGGATACAGAGGTACGAGCCTATAGAACAGATCCTGTTCAAGTAAGGTCGTGCCCTTGAGCCTCATACAAGCAGCTTTTGTGCCCCTTTTCCTTTTACTAAAGTCTCGATGTGGGTTTAAATGTTATTTGAGTAGCCTTTTTCTTATATTTAGAATGAAAAAATGAAATACGGTAGTAGTGGTATATTATAGAAAGTAACATTATTTTCAAAGGGGTAAAAGAATTTTTCATATTTCATCCATTATATTTAGTTTTATAAAATGAAATTTTAAATTTACTATTTAAAAAAATTAAAATAAAATGATTCTCTTATAAAATAAAATAATTTACGTGGTTTAGAGAGATAAAAATTTGTTTCTCTTCAAAAAATTAAAATTAATATGTTTAAGTTGATAAAATTCAAAATATTTTTATCACAATGATTCAATAAAAATTTGTTTCTCTTTCACCCCTTCTCTCTCTCCACCATGATTGAGGATGTAATAGAGAGAGAGAGATCGCGGGGATAAAATCTATGTAGGGTTTTGTATATTAGAAGCAAAGATAATATTCTCAGCGTTCTTTATTTTTATTTTATCTCTTTTTAATTTTTCGGAAAAACCTTGTCCCAAAGTGAAAAAAAAAACAAATTATAAAATATAAAGAAAAACCTTTTTTTTTATTCAATCACTAAAGAACAATTTAAAAGACAATAGTTTGTACAAAATTAATTAAATTCAAGGTTAATATTTTCTAGCTCAAAAATTCAAGGTCCTTATTCTGTAATAAATTATAAATTCGTTTTATTTACTAAAACTAATTTTCACTTTCAAATTCGTAGAAATTAATATTATTGTTGATTTCATTATAACGACCATTAAAAAAAAAGCATGAACATATGATTGAACGATTGATAAATTAACAGACACAGAATTTACAAAAAAAAAAAAAAAAAAAAAAAAAAGAAGGTTTCAGGTTCTTGCATTTTGGATTGTTTTTGTTCTAGAAAAACAAGTATATGTCTGTGGGAAGGTGTGATATTTTGTTACACTTCTCTCTTGCTGCCTTCCCTGTTTTGTTTGTTTTTCTGTTAATGTTGTTTCGTTATTCCAATAAAATAAAAAAATAAAAATAAAAGTTGGTTACGCTTCTATAAAAGCAGTGGATTAAGGCTTGCCTTAGCATCGGGCCCTCATTTGTATAGAACATTCCCCGTTGGGAGACCTGCCCCTTCGAAAAGAAGTCACTGCAGCGGTCGGTTCGGATTAGTCGGGGCGAAACCCCAGATACCAGGCGGTGTCCAAAACATGGTACCAAAAAAAAAAAATTAAGCTTCGGTCCATAAAATAGGGCCCATTAATAGTTGAGCCCAAGTTCCTTTTCATGATCTTAGTCAAAAGGCCAAGAAAGGTATAGCCCAAGTATATATATGTATATATATTTTTTACACGAGATTTGAATCCGAATCACGAGATTGAGAGAGGGAGATTGTGACAACTAAACTATTTTCTTAGAAATAATAACCCAAGTTCCTTTTCAGGGATACCGAAAAGGGCTTTCACTTTAACACCCCTTTCCCATTTCAATATTTTTGTTTGGCTTTGCATCATTAATTATTTATTAATTTTAATATTATTTCTATGGTTTTAACATGGACTATAATTTCCTATGGATTAAGAAAATAAATAACTAAATTCTATTTAAAATGCACTACTTAGAGACTAGCTTGCATAGAAACGAAAAAAATGAGGAAATGGAAATAAATACGAAACAATACAAGAAAATAATGATATTTTGTAAAAATAAAGAAATCAGAAAGGTGGAAAAATGTATAAATATCTCATCCATATCGCTTCATTGAATGAAATTCAAATGCCTCATTTTTTTAATTTCTTGGTTTTTTCCGGCTTTCTTTGTAACAATGGGCTAAATGGCCTTTTTCAAAGTTTCAAAAATTTATGTTGGGCCAACGGTTGAATAATTTTAAAAATATCGATGCATTTAATTTTGCAACATTAAAATTATTTAATTTTCTCAATTTGAAAATAATATTTTAAGGATATAAAAATTTTTATTAAATCAACTATGAGATTATAAATTTTCAACTATGAGATTATAAATTTTTTTTTTGTATAAAAATGTGAATATAATTATTTTAAAAATTGGGTTTTAACTCTTAAAAGTTCATAAATAATTTTATCCAATGATTCCAAATAATTTTCTTTTTAATCGTCACGTTCAATCCTAGCCCATTTTGCTATCGGTATGATTTTCAACGATAGAATAATATCTTAACCAATGGTTAAATCGATAAGAACCGATGATGTCTCTTGTAATAAATTTCCATGACGATAGCTTTTTTTTTTTGTCCTTACGGTTAGACTACTATTTGATATTCGAAACTTCATTCTGATTAATATAAACCGATCAACTGTAAGACCCGATTATTATGGCCACGATGGTAGCTTTGGTGAGCCCAATAGTTTGAGGGCATAATGAGTTGAATGAATCATTCCAATCCCGAACTCCGAAGCAAAGCCCATCTTCTACACCTGAGCACTTCAGAAGTATATCTCCATGAAGCAGTATGTAGTTGAGAGTTGTTGGTTTAACCTTGAATTCCACCATTGTCTAAGGGTTACTCAAATCTTGGCTATTTTTTTTCCTTTAAGTTTTAAATTGGTATCTCTTTCTGTTGATGGCACAAAAGGGAGAAAAGAATTAACAAAAAAAGAAAGAAAATCTATTAACAAGGAAGGAAAGTTAAAGAATTAACAGAAGAAACGGAGAAAGGGGGGAAGGTATTGAAAAAGTATTGAAGGAGAGGAAGACAATTGAGCGAAACAAACGAACGAGAAGGATAAAGAATGATTTTTCAGATCATTAGTGACTGCCCATTATGTAAATGATAAAAAGGGAAGAGAAAAAATAGAAAATAGATATATAACAATAACATGTTCTAAGGAAGAGAAAATAGAGAAAAATAGGCATATATCAGTGGCATGTTCTGAGGGGGAGAAATGTCTATATCTGTGTCTGAAAAACATGTCTGATGTTTGAATGACCGCTAAGTGTATCTGTATTATATAGCAATGTCTAATAGTCCTAATGAAAGAAGGACAACAACTATGTGAAAAAAGTTATATCTAGATGTGAAGGAACCGGATGGATATGGTTAAATACTATTTTGTTGATAACAAACTGAGGGAAATATGTATACAATTTTGATTAAATGGGTTGAATGAACTTGAAAGAATTGAAGTTTGAGATTATAAGATTTAGCAGACATATCAAGAGCATAAACTAAGAGAGAGTTAAATTCAAATTTTAGAATATTTTGTTATTATCAAAAAGAAAAAAATTATTGACATATTTTTAGGTTTTAATGATAATCAAAATATGATTAGTTTGATTAAAAAAAATAAATCGGAGATAACATGATTAGAACCATTGAGGAAAGAATTTAGAAGTGAGAAGTAGTCGATTCATAAGAAGAAGTAGTAATGTGTTTAGACAAAATACGTAAGATTAGACAACACCGATTTTAATGATTTATATCATTAAAGAATAAGTCCATAACAAAGTGAAATAATCTATTACTGACAGAAGATAATGGTGATAATCAAGTTAGTGAGTTGGATATGAAATGAGTTATTTAGAATAATGAAAATTCAGGTTAGACCAACTTGTCGAAAACTAAATATTCAAAATATGAGTTTTTAAAATATCAAGAAAACGAAAAAAAAATATGACGGTATTTGTTTCCCACATATCAATTAAGTTAAAATATATTTTTCTAAAATTTTTCTAACATGTTAATCCTTCAAATAAAGCTAATCAAAAAATTAAAACCGAAATTTTGTTTTTTAAAAGTAGAGTTGAATTTTTATTCGTAAAAATTAGGTTTTGAAACAAATATACACAGGGAGTCAGCAACGTGCACAAGCGGCTAACCGTATGCGCCAAGTGCTCACGAGCAGTCAACCGCGCACAAGCAGTAGTCAGCCGCACATGCTTAAGTGCCCAAGCGGCCAACCGTGTGCAAGGGTGCTAGCCAAGAGCTTTCTAAGTGCTCAAGCGGTCAGCTATGATCTCTCCAAGTGCTCAAGCGGCCAACCACATGCGCTTAAGGTGCTCAAGCGGTAGGTTGCGAGTGCACTCAGGCAGGTGACCGCGAGTGCATTACACACTCAAGCGGTCAACCACTAAGCACAAGCGGTCAGCCCGCTATGCTTAAACAACTAATCAAGAACATGAACAACAAACTGTTCTGCTCATTCAGCAGACTGATGATTTAAGCGGTCAACCACTAAACATTATAAGCAACAAAGTGTTTTTCTGGCCGACCGAACCAAATCAAAAGTTGACTGAAACTCTTCGCATTCCAAAATCCAGTCAATCTTGATCAACCATTTATTTACAAAGAAAGTTTTAAAACGAAATAATATGGACATTGAAAATATTCATTGATTGTTCAAAACTGATGACATAGACCAAAAATTCTTTATTTAATCAAAATTTTGAATTTAAAGTCAATATTTTATGATCTTTTGAAAATCTCTTTTGTTTATTAAACTAACATTTTCATTACAGCAAAAGCGTTTCAAATATCCTTAAAATAGGATTTGCTTAAAAGCACTACTTTAAGGACAACAATGGGCAAAATATTTGGAGGCATCTGAAAACACTCAGAGGTTGGTGAAAAGCAGTAATTACTCAACATTTGAACTCACCAACCCTTCAATAGCTCTATTGAATTCATCTGTAAATATTAAAATAAAGAAGAAACAAAAAGAGAGAGGGGGCAAAATCGATTAATGAACAAATAAAATGCACTCCAACAATTGACTTAAAAAACTCTCTATTTCTTGAAGAAAAATACATTCTGTTTTCCACTCATTTTTTATTTGAGTATGTAATCTTTTGAAAACTTAATTTTTGTTACACGTGAAGAGTATAGTCTCAATCTCTGTCACTCTATTACCTATCTACTGTATCAAATGTTCTAAAAAACCAAGAGGGTTTCTCAGTTTGGGTTTTACAAAGAGGAAAACAACTGGCAATGTTGTGAGTATTTCAGGATAAAATATTATAAAGGTTTCACATGCAACTGAGAAGCAAGTAGGTGGTAAATGTTTCACTTGTACTTGTGAAATAAGTGGCTTGTGAAGGTTTCACTTGTACCCGTGAAACAAGTAGGTTATGAGATTTCATTTGCACTCGTGAAGCAAGTGGGTTATACTATTCGGAGAAATAGTGAAAATCTATGAGATTGTTTGAGAGTGGACGTATATCTCGTTGGGTGGAACCACTATGAAAAAATCATGTGATTTGTTTCATTGTCTTTACTCAATTTTCTTATTTCATCTCTATATACAACAAATTGTATAATTTTAACACAGTCAAAAAAGTATCATACAATTTATTCACGATCTTTAGATTGTATTTTAGTGACACATATCACAAGCCATAATGTTAGTATGACACATGGTACTATACATGAATCAATTCATGCCGTGCCACATGCCAATGTTTTTATCAAGCCACAGATCAAAGTAGATGTCCCAACATGAACAGGACATATGCCATTCCATTACACTCCACTCATGACTTTATTTATGCAAAAGCTTAAGTTTCCTCCTTGCTAATTATGCTCCCTAATTGTGAAGGTTTTAGTTTGTCCACATGAACAACATTAGCAACCAAAAACATACTTTAATGAAGATCAAAACCCAAAAATAACTCCAACAAGAAGGTCATAGGTTTAAAGGATTGAATAAATGTACAACCTAAAACAAGGGTTTCAAAATTCTTTGAGAATTTCGAAACTCTCTATTCTCTTTCCAAACTCTTTACTCTCTTTACTCTATGCAAACCTATCTCTCAAATTTTGGATCGGTAAAGTGAGGGAGAGGGGGTCTTTATTTATAAAGTAGTATGTATGAAGGAGTTTAATAAGTTTCTCCAAACTTTTCAAAAACCTAATTTCTAAAAATTTTATTCTTCATGTTTATAGAATAGCTAGTTTCTTAGAACCTAATTAATTCCTTATTAGATGCTAATTAACTTATTAAATAGTGTTTTAGAAGTTTCTAAATTTTAATTAAGTTTGAAGAAGAGAAAAAATGTCAAATCAAAATTTGAATGCAAATTGATAGTTCTGAGAACATGCATTCAACGCATGGTTAAAGCATACATGAGTGCTCCAAATTGAGCAAACCGAAATAGTGAGAACTCCGGGGTTCCCAGGGAGCTTGCGCCACAAAGGCCCATTAGGCTTAGGCTTAGGCTTAGGCTTTGTCCTACTTTTTACCCCTTCTTTCTTTTAAAGCATTATCTTTTTAATTGGTCGGCTATCACTTGGGGTAACAGTTTTCATCTTATTAAGCCACTATGAAGTGAATATATGTCATGTCCTCATTTACAAAATTGTGCAATTTCTTACCAGGGCACATAAGTGTTTGGAACTCTTTTTTCTTTTTTCATACATAAGAAATTTGAACCACATAACAGTAGTGGCATTCCACATCTAGAAACCAAATCCAAGTAAAAAGACCATGTAAACTTGGAGAATAAGAAAAAAGGGTTGCATAAAAAATACTTGAGGTATATTTAAAATTTTAATTTATAAAGGTTCTAATTTCCAAAAACAATAATAAGAAATATATAACTTTCATGATTAGTGTTACATGCGTTTGACCCTAATCACATTAGTCTTATCCCCGTTTTATTGAAACCAAGTCTTAATTGGTGGGCAGAATGGGACTAGAACTTCTCTCCCTCTCACTCTCCCATCAGGAGTCAAATCAATGTGATGTGATGAGCCCCTCTGTTTCTCTGTTTCTCCCAATCTCTCCCGTCACTCTCTCTCCCATCACTCTCTCTCTCTCTCTCTATCTCTCTCTCTCTCATTCTCACTCTCTGTTTCTCTCTTCTTCCGTGCACGCACGAACAAATTCTCTACTCCCTTTCTCGAGCGCGCGACAGTAGCGTTGTTCTCTCGTTGCTCGCGCACTCACGCGCTTTGCTCTCTCTCTGCCGAGAGCTCTTCTGCAGCCCTCGCAGGAGCCCCAAACCAGCAGTAGCAAGAGACATTCGAAACCCTAGGCCGTGACCTGCATTTCATCTCCTGTGCAGGTAAGAACGATTCTCTGATCAATAGTTTAGGGGTTTTGATTCTCTTAAAAATTAGGGTTAATTGCTAAAGTGTATTTCGGTTTGGAAATATTATAGGGGTTCGGACAGAGTTGTAGATGCACAAACGCTAGAGCTACAAGCCGCGAAAACCCTAGGTAAGAGAAATTCTAATTCCTTCAGAAATTTGAATGAGTTTAGTCCGAATTTAGAATGAGAGATTTGTATATACTCTGAAAATATGTGAAATTTGAAAAGAGTGCATTTTCCTGAATTTTGATATGTGATTTCGAGGGTTACGTCTAAATTCTACGTGAATATAGGCTGATTAATACGAAAGGAATGTGTTGGATGAAATTAGGAACATGTTTGGTTGATTAGAATAGACTTCCTTGGAATTTGAATTGAAATTGTGGATTATTGATTAGGTTAAATCTGTTGGGGGCTGGAAAGAAATCAATTCGAATTTGATTGAAAAGTCGAGAGTGAATACCCTCTCTAGAGGTGAGTGGATGGTCTATTGTATTATAAATGAGCAAAATGAGTTTAAAATTGTTTTATAAATGATTTTGTAAGATTTTTACATGTTTTATATAAATTGTTTTGTGATTGTGGGATGTCCGGACTGAATTGGGAAGTATGAATGCATCCATGGTGTTTATAAATACATGTGTGCCATATGTGATTTGATATTGCTTTATGAATTGCTATGACATGAAATTGATGATTATTTGCTAGAAAATTATGACACATGATTTGAGAAATGACATGTTTGAGAAATGCATGGTGCTAGTAGTTAATGGCTATAGTCATTCCCTCGATGAAGCGACCCGACGAGGTAGCATGGTTGGGATTTCATTGTGAGAGAGGTATATGCGGTCTCTTTTCTGCCACGTCGGACTATCCGAATTGCACCCCGGGGAGGCCCGAGCCAACGCCAAGGAAATGGGTAGTGTTTGAAATACTGAAATAAAAAACCCCTTGACGGGGTTCCATCTTGGTTCGGCCAAACGCAGGACAGAAGTAATTTCGATGGGACCCTTGTGATTTTCTAAAAGAATATTTGATGTGGATGCATAATTTGTAAATTATCTGATTTATTGAAAATGTTTTGATATATATGAAGTATTGTTTGAGATATATTTTGACACCTCCACATTCACCCCTCATTTATTATACAATTATACCATTGCACTCCACTCACTAACTATTTCCGAATACTTACCACTCTCTTTAACATCTTTCAGAGGAAGTTTAGGTTTGCGGCAGAAATTGGAGTTTGAAAAGGTTTATTCCACTGACTTGTGTAGGTACATAGTGATACAAGTTCATTTTGGTTGATTTTGAAATCCATGGAAGGGAAGACATGCATAATTCTTTTGGTATGGATTAAATCAATACTTGTTTCATATATAGAACAAGTATTGATGGAATCCTTACAAATTTTGTATTGGAGTTCGTACAGAATTTTTTTATTTTCTCTTAAATCTTATTTTGGTTAGACTTATTGTTTAAATGGGATGTTTGATTTAAAATGATGGGATTAGTTATTTTCTTTCGATTTTACAAAGTTCTGTTCATCTCATACCGTATGGATTTTATTGACGTTAGCTCGTTTCTTCATGCGAGTATTAGTAAAATCCTGCGATTATGATTTAGGATTTTTTTTGTTTTAAATGCTTTAATTGTGTTGAGAATTCTGGAGCGGCTGGGATGACCAATTTTGCATGCATGCATGTATAGGAACCCCTGCCCCATTTGTGTGTCGATGCATGCTCGTATGTACAGGATGGACCGGATGGGTCCTTTGCATGTGTATTGTTATATGATTTTCCTATTTCTGATGGAGTTGTGTATTGGATGAGTTGCTGAACTGATTTGTAGTCTTGCGGAGTCTCGATATATGGGGAGGTTTTACCCGTGTATCGAGACAACGGGCACCCATATATCGAGACAACGGGCAGCTGTTGCGTGGTCAATCCGAGAATCGGGACGTGACAACTTTATTGGTATCAGAGACAGGTTCACGATTTTAAAAGTTTTATGGTTTTGGATATAATTTCAAATGTTTCCAAATGTCCCGAAAGTTTTCTAAAAAACTTTGAAATGTTTGGTTTTCGAAAAAGGTTTTCGGAGAATGTACAAAGTCTTCCATGGATTTCTTAGGAAATTATAAACATTCTTTTTAGGGGTTTAAGTATTAGCATTCGCTTAACCCTTTGACTTAATTGTAATTTCTTATTGTGTAGATCACTATGCCTCCACGAAGGAGAATGAGGAATGTGAACGAGATTTCTCCACCAAAGCACGAGGATGAGTCGTCCTAGCATGCTCTTCCTCCTTCCATGCTTACACACCCGGCTCCTCCTATATGGATTTCGCTCCTCCTATTGCTGCTTTTCAGCAAGTAATGAAGTGGTGGAGCACTTTCGAAGCGCAGTACCAAGCTCCACATGCGACTTCAGATCCTCCACTGACTACTCCTTAGTGTCGGTTGCTACTCCTAGTACCCCACTAGCACCTCCTCGTCTGGTTGTCACAACAATCGATCGCCATACTGTGGAGTTATCTAAGTTGATAAAGGAGGCAAGGCAATTAGGATGTGAGACATTCGCGGGCACTTCTGATGCTTCAGTGGCCAAGGAATGGGTTGGTTGAATCCAAGGGACCGTCTCCGATATGAGACTGAGCGATGAGATGAAATTATGGGTCGCGGTGAAACTGTTGGATAAAGGTGTGAGAACATAGTGGGATAATGTGAAGGGAAGGGCTCTTGTTCCTCTTACTTGGACAGAATTTTTTAGGGCCTTCGAGGAGAAATACTACACCCGATTCTATCGGGATCAGAAAAGAGAAGTATTTGTCAAATTAGCTCAGGGAAACAAGATAGTATCGGAATACGAGACAGAACTAAGAGAGCTTGCCAATTATGTTCCAGAGTTTGTGAACTCCGAGGAGTCTCTAAGTTCAAAGTTCGAGTAGGGATTGAATTTGAATATTAGAGAGAAAATATCTATCACCAAGGGGCATACTTTCCACGACATTCTAGACTTGGCCTTGAGAGCCGAGAAAATGGTGATGAAAAGAAGCAAAGTCAGAGAGCATCATGGGAAAGGAAAGAGGCCTTGTAGCTCCGGTCCGAGTTAAGGTTTTAAAAGAAGTCGAGGCATGGGCTCTTATAGCGGTGGATCCTTTTCGGGGTCGGTTAGCTTTCCTCCGAGCCAATCTATTTTTAGGCCTAGTGCTCCTAGCAAAACTGTTGGTATGGGAGTAAGGTCCAGGGGTGGTAGAGGAGAAACTTGCCCGAATTGCAAGGGACGTCATTCGGGTCCATGCAGGTAACCCAAAAGATGCTATCATTGTGGGAAGAAGGGTCACATTCGGCACTCTTGTCCGGAGTTAAATGTAGAAAGGCAAAGAAGCCGACAAGTTAGAGATCCCTCGAGTGGTTCTAGAAGAGATTTGACAATTGCACCTGCACCTTCTACTATCAGTGCTCCAAGGACGGGCACGGGAAGTAATACTGTAGCTGCCCCCACACACCGCCCTCAACTTAGAACTCAGACCCGAATCTATGCCATGACAAATGAAAATGCCCAAGTTAATCCTGATGTAGTCACAGATAAATTTCTATTAAATTTTAAGTTTCAAAATTGAAAATGTGACATAAATTGTTTATGTTACAATCTGATAGTTGTGATCATGGCTTAAAGAATGTGGATGATATGGCTTGTTTATGGTTTATAATTATAGGTATGATGAAAATTTTTTATGTTGATGCACATGTGCTCATAGATACTGGGTCTAATCACTCCTTCATGAGTTCGGGGTTTGCTAGACATTCTGATAAGTTTTTAGTTCCACTTGTTGAAGAATTATTGGTTATCACACCTTTGGGAGAACACTTAATCAGGGATACAGTGTATAAGTCTTGTGAGGTGAAAATCGGGGAAGTAACTCTCGAGGCGGATTTGATTCCATTAGAAATGAAAGATTTTGACGCCATTCTAGGTATGGATTGGCTGTATCTTCACTGAGTTTTCGTGAATTGCTTCATTAAGAAAGTGGAATTCCGAAGGTCAGGACATCCTTTGCTGGTATTCGCCGGAGAACGGCGAGTATTGTCGAGTTGTATAATTTCAGCTCTTGAAGCACGGAGACTAATGCATAAGGGATGTGAAACTTATTTGGCACACATTATTGATACCACGGTGGGAAGTTCTAGTCGGGACGATATTCCTGTCATGAATGAGTTTCCAAAAGTTTTTCCGGAAGAGTTGCCTGGGTTGCCACCAAACCGGGAGTTCGATTCTACCATAAATCTAATTCCCGGTACCGCACCAATTTCTATTCCCCCGTATCGAATGGCACCCACAGAGTTGAAAGAGCTGAAGGTTCAGCTCCAAGAGTTGTTGGATAAAGGGTTTATCCGACCGAGCACTTCACCTTGAGGTGCTCCGATCTTTTTTGTGAAGAAAAATGACGGAACCCTCCGATTATGTATTGACTACCGACAGCTCAACAAGGCAACGATCAGCTCAACAAGGCAACGATCAAGAATAAATATCCTCTCCCGAGAATTGATGATCTGTTTGATCAACTTCAAGGTGCAAGTGTCTTTTCAAAGATCGACTTGAGATCTGGTTATCATCAGTTGAAGATCAAGGGTGGTGATGTTCACAAGACCGCGTTTAGAACGCGATATGGATACTACGAATTCCTGTAATGCCATTTGGGTTGACAAATACTCCCACGGCGTTCATAGATCTCATGAATCGAGTATTCCATCCCTATCTTGATAAATTTGTCATAGTCTTCATCGACGACATTTTGGTGTATTCCAAAAGTAATGAAGAGCATTCCGAATATCTCTGAATCATTTTGCAAACTCTTAGGGAGAAAGAGTTGCATGCCAAGTTCTCAAAATGTGAGTTTTGGCTAAGAAAGATTGGATTTTTGGGACATGTGGTTTCTAGCGACGGGATTTTTGTGGATCCAAAGAAGGTGGAAGTCATTCTAAAGTGGGAGCAGCCTAGAAATGTCATCGAGGTGTGAAGTTTTCTCGGATTAGCAGGGTATTATCGGAGATTCGTAGAAGAATTCTCAAATATAGCAGTTCCGATGACCAATTTGACTCGGAAATGAGTCAAATTTGAATGGGACGAGAAGTGTGAGGATAGTTTTTGAGAGCTTAAGCAAATGTTGACCTCCGCTCCTATCCTTGCTCTCCCTACTAGTGGCGATAGTGATTATGTGGTATACAATGATACTAGCAAGCAAGGATTATGGTGCGTGTTGATACAAGGTGATAAGGTGATTGCTTACGCTTCTTACCAACTGAAGAAGCACGAAACAAATTACCCTACTCATGATTGAGAGCTAGCTGCCATCGTGTTTGCCTTAAAGATTTGGCGGCATTATTTGTATGGGGTTACTTGCAAAGTCTTTGCTGACCATAAAAGTCTCAAATAATTACTCACTCAGAAGGAACTCAATATGAGACAAAGAAGGTGGTTAAAGTTGATCAAAGACTATGACTTGGTGATTGATTACCACCCCGGGAAGGCGAATGTTGCTGTTGATGCTTTAAGTCCCAAATCCTCATCTACGGCATTCCGAGAGAGTTCTTACCTCTATTGTTTAGTTGGACTCCGAACCCTTGGAGTCGAGTTGGCTAAGGATGATCTAGGTGCTTTAAGTTTGTGGTGAGACCCATATTGGCGGATCGCATTCGGGAGGTTCAGACTACCGATGATGAATTGAAGGGCATTGTTGAGAAGTCGAGCAACTGCAGGTAGAAGTCGACAGTCGTTCCTTAATTAACTTGCTGGAAGGAAAAGAGGAGGTCGACCATCCGCTTCATGAGATTTGCAGAGAATGTAAAAGTCTGATGGAAGAAATAGGAGTTTTGCAAATCTCGCATGTCTTTCGTGAAATGAACCGTAGTGCAAATTATCTTGCTAAGTTAGGCTTCAGCACTGATCTCGGCATGACAGTTCTCGAATCTCCCCCTCATGAGATGAACACGATGTTATCTGATGATTTAGTGGGTGCTGGTTGCTTTAGAAAGGTTTGTGCTAAGAGTCCTAGGAAGCAGGTAATGGTCTCTTAGTTTTGTCCTGGGTTTGGGTCTGTGTGCTTCTTCTCTTACTACCAAAAAAATAAAGAGAGAGAGAGCGCGGGGATAAAATCTATGTAGGGTTTTGTATATAAGAAGCAAAGATAATATTCTCAGGTGTCCTTTTTTTTATTTTTTCTCTTTTTAATTTTTTGAAAAAGCCTTGTCCCAAAGTGAAAAAAAAAGCAAATTATAAATTATAAAGAAAAACTTCTGCTTCTTTTTTTTTGTGGAGTTGAGCCCAAATTGTATAGGTTTCAGAAGGCCTGCTGGGTCCGTCTTGTTATGATCAAGTTAAATACAAATCTAACCATTTTAGATTAACTTTTGTTAGACTAAATAGTACTCAAATGATAATATAAGAATGCCTTGAACCCATATAAAACGCTATGATGCCATCAAGCAAAGTTGAGTTGAAAAGTATATTAAAATATTATCTCAAATCATGTTTTTTAATAGTAACGAATTTAGTTACGAACTTTGCAATGAACTCTTAGCAAATGATTTAGCGACGAAGAGTTAGTGATGAACTTTGTGACGAACACATAGCAACGAAGTCATAGCGACAAACTTAGTGATGAAGTCGTAGCAATGAATTTTGCAACAAACATGTAACGACGAATTTAGTAACGAAAATACTTATTTGATATGTGTATATAGCTGGCAACGAACTTAGTGACAAATTATTAGCGATGAAATTAGTAACGAAATTTTAGCGACGAACTTAACAATGAAATTTTAACAATGAATTTTACAACAAATTTTTTCATGTTACGAAAAAAAAATTTGGAACGCTAAATTTAATCATCCAACATTCATCCAGCCTTAAACAAAATCCTCATCTGGTTTTAAACTAAATTTAATCATCCACACGAAAACTTTAAACAAGAAAATGCGTCAACATGAATAAACACTCATCAACAAAAGCAGAACCGAAAAAAAATCCAAAATACATAAATATTCAGGAGCAAAAGTCTTCAATATCCACAATAAACATCTGGCCAATAAATATATATAATAAACCAAACCGTCATCAATAATCTAATTATTGTACTACTCATCAACTAGAAGGTCATCATTGGCCCCATCACTTGATTGATTAGTAGGAGGTGGGAAAGGAGGAAGCTGATCGTGATTGAGGTTGAGGTGTTGCAAGATAAATTTTGTTCAAGATTCTGGCGACATATATCACTCATTGGCTGCTTTGATTTCTTCATCTCTCTATGACTTGAAAGTTTCGTATTATTTTTTGACCGCTCTTATTTCTTCATCCTTCTCTACAAGTAGATCTTTCACTTGGTTTAACAAACTTTTTTTTTTGGGTTGATTTGGAAAATGTTATCCGGGGTTAATTTGGATTTGACATTCCACTTGGTTTAACAAAATTTTTTTTTTTTTTTTTGTTGGGGTTGCTGTCTGGGTTAAGGAAAATGGGAGAGATTGATTGAAAATGATGAAATCGGTATATCTCCTTACAAAGTCTTTCATAATCTAAACCTTGTGTAATTATTTGAGTTTTTGAATAGTTAAGAATGTTTAGGAATCCTCCTAATAGTTGATGAATGAAACCTCATTGGATGATCCAAAAGCTATTGAAAATCATCAACTACCTCAAGTAGCTTTTGACTTTTCAAAAGCTATTTTTCGTTATTTATTTTTTTACTATTTTACACTACATTAAGAATAACAAGCATCAATTTCTCGATTTTTTATCTTTGTTTATTCAAATTTGAATAATAATAATAATTTATTTAATTTTTATAAGATAAAATTTATTCAAATTATTGTTATAATATTTATTTTGAGTGATTGATTGTAGTTAAAAATTTATTTTTATTTGTATTATTTTTTATTATATATATTTAAATTAATTATTAAAAATTATAAATATTATATTTATAAATAATATATAGCAATTACAAGAAAAGAAATATGTTCAAATATAAACATATTTAAATTATGTAGAATTATTCTTTTAATAATTTTATGCCTTAACAATTACTATAAGGTAGATAACCAAACATTAATATCGATAATAAAAGATATTGGGCATTGGCCATTAATTATTAGCTATCAACCATTAGTTCTCAGCTATATGTTATCGGTTGAATTTAATAATTGGAGAAATTAGTATATTTAGTTTGGAGAAGAAAAAAATTTTAAATTAAATTAGTTGTTTTGGTAGAGGAAGCCAATGAATTCCATTTTAGCACGAGAAAAACAAAAGTAGACTTTTATTAGAAAGAGAAATCTAATAAGTTTTGTTTTATAGAGATATAATTTATAATTAGCTTAGATGCCAGAAGTTGTGGGAAATGAGTTCTTCTACTGATCCTATCACAGTAGACAATTAAAATCATCCATACAGTCACTAGAAACAAGTGGGCAAAGAAGGCAAAGATGGAATCTCTCTTCCAAATCTACAAACCAAAGTGGGAAACACAGAGAGAGCTAAATGGAGAACCCAACTGGCCAACTTCCTAGAACCAATTCACATTTACCACAATACTTCTCCTTTTGGACCTCCTCTTGACAGTGATCGAATTATCATCTTTAAAATCTTCTTCATGCTCAAGCTTAACCAAGAAGAAGAAGGATGTTGTGAGAGAGGTATGGTTCCACGGCGTTGAGATTGCCATTCTAGGATTGCTGTGTGCAAAGAGTTTGGGTTTGGTAGTGGGACTTGGCGAGTCATTTTTTAGGAATGTGGGTCACGTTGAGGATGGAAGAGTGGTGTTGGGGGCTTTGGTATTTGGAATGGTTTTTTAACAAGGTGGGAGGTCGGCTGATTGAAGACGTATAACGCCAACTTTCTGCGTTCAAGCAAGACAATCAAAGCACTGGTTAGTAAGGATTGGGGCTAGGGTGTTTCAAATTTATGTGCAGGAATTGATTTTTATATATGGATATTGTTTTTCCTTTGGCAAAAGTATGGATTGTTCAACCAAATTCAGCCGAAACTTCCACGATTGCAAAACCACAAAAATCACATACACAAAGGAAGGCTTCAGGCTTAATATCCGTCTGATCCTTTCATACCCAATCAGCCGTACGAGTATGTGCAACCAAGCGCTTGAGGCTTAATACCCAAAAAACATAAAAAAAAAAAAAAAAATAATCCCAACCTTTTTATCAAACACCTGGTGGGCAATTTTCTAAGGTTGGGTGGAATCAGATCTCGGTGACAATAATGCACAGGTATTTATTGGAATAGAATCAAACAGCAATCCAAGATAATTTGCTATAGAGAAAAAATAAATAAAAAACGTTTGTGGGGAAGTCTGTCAGACAACCGTACGACCATCCCAGAAAGCCTTGCTTGCTGGGAACGATCCTCCACAGCGCCAATGGAGTACATGCGCCAACCATCAAGGCCGTTAATCACGCTCTGATCGTGCGGTCCTGATTCATCAACCAGACTTTGGTTCCTGTCTCCTTTATAATCAAGGATACAGAGGTACGAGCCTATAGAACAGATCCTGTTCAAGTAAGGTCGTGCCCTTGAGCCTCATACAAGCAGCTTTTGTGCCCCTTTTCCTTTTACTAAAGTCTCGATGTGGGTTTAAATGTTATTTGAGTAGCCTTTTTCTTATATTTAGAATGAAAAAATGAAATACGGTAGTAGTGGTATATTATAGAAAGTAACATTATTTTCAAAGGGGTAAAAGAATTTTTCATATTTCATCCATTATATTTAGTTTTATAAAATGAAATTTTAAATTTACTATTTAAAAAAATTAAAATAAAATGATTCTCTTATAAAATAAAATAATTTACGTGGTTTAGAGAGATAAAAATTTGTTTCTCTTCAAAAAATTAAAATTAATATGTTTAAGTTGATAAAATTCAAAATATTTTTATCACAATGATTCAATAAAAATTTGTTTCTCTTTCACCCCTTCTCTCTCTCCACCATGATTGAGGATGTAATAGAGAGAGAGAGATCGCGGGGATAAAATCTATGTAGGGTTTTGTATATTAGAAGCAAAGATAATATTCTCAGCGTTCTTTATTTTTATTTTATCTCTTTTTAATTTTTCGGAAAAACCTTGTCCCAAAGTGAAAAAAAAAACAAATTATAAAATATAAAGAAAAACCTTTTTTTTTATTCAATCACTAAAGAACAATTTAAAAGACAATAGTTTGTACAAAATTAATTAAATTCAAGGTTAATATTTTCTAGCTCAAAAATTCAAGGTCCTTATTCTGTAATAAATTATAAATTCGTTTTATTTACTAAAACTAATTTTCACTTTCAAATTCGTAGAAATTAATATTATTGTTGATTTCATTATAACGACCATTAAAAAAAAAGCATGAACATATGATTGAACGATTGATAAATTAACAGACACAGAATTTACAAAAAAAAAAAAAAAAAAAAAAAAAAGAAGGTTTCAGGTTCTTGCATTTTGGATTGTTTTTGTTCTAGAAAAACAAGTATATGTCTGTGGGAAGGTGTGATATTTTGTTACACTTCTCTCTTGCTGCCTTCCCTGTTTTGTTTGTTTTTCTGTTAATGTTGTTTCGTTATTCCAATAAAATAAAAAAATAAAAATAAAAGTTGGTTACGCTTCTATAAAAGCAGTGGATTAAGGCTTGCCTTAGCATCGGGCCCTCATTTGTATAGAACATTCCCCGTTGGGAGACCTGCCCCTTCGAAAAGAAGTCACTGCAGCGGTCGGTTCGGATTAGTCGGGGCGAAACCCCAGATACCGGGCGGTGTCCAAAACATGGTACCAAAAAAAAAAAATTAAGCTTCGGTCCATAAAATAGGGCCCATTAATAGTTGAGCCCAAGTTCCTTTTCATGATCTTAGTCAAAAGGCCAAGAAAGGTATAGCCCAAGTATATATATGTATATATATTTTTTACACGAGATTTGAATCCGAATCACGAGATTGAGAGAGGGAGATTGTGACAACTAAACTATTTTCTTAGAAATAATAACCCAAGTTCCTTTTCAGGGATACCGAAAAGGGCTTTCACTTTAACACCCCTTTCCCATTTCAATATTTTTGTTTGGCTTTGCATCATTAATTATTTATTAATTTTAATATTATTTCTATGGTTTTAACATGGACTATAATTTCCTATGGATTAAGAAAATAAATAACTAAATTCTATTTAAAATGCACTACTTAGAGACTAGCTTGCATAGAAACGAAAAAAATGAGGAAATGGAAATAAATACGAAACAATACAAGAAAATAATGATATTTTGTAAAAATAAAGAAATCAGAAAGGTGGAAAAATGTATAAATATCTCATCCATATCGCTTCATTGAATGAAATTCAAATGCCTCATTTTTTTAATTTCTTGGTTTTTTCCGGCTTTCTTTGTAACAATGGGCTAAATGGCCTTTTTCAAAGTTTCAAAAATTTATGTTGGGCCAACGGTTGAATAATTTTAAAAATATCGATGCATTTAATTTTGCAACATTAAAATTATTTAATTTTCTCAATTTGAAAATAATATTTTAAGGATATAAAAATTTTTATTAAATCAACTATGAGATTATAAATTTTCAACTATGAGATTATAAATTTTTTTTTTGTATAAAAATGTGAATATAATTATTTTAAAAATTGGGTTTTAACTCTTAAAAGTTCATAAATAATTTTATCCAATGATTCCAAATAATTTTCTTTTTAATCGTCACGTTCAATCCTAGCCCATTTTGCTATCGGTATGATTTTCAACGATAGAATAATATCTTAACCAATGGTTAAATCGATAAGAACCGATGATGTCTCTTGTAATAAATTTCCATGACGATAGCTTTTTTTTTTTGTCCTTACGGTTAGACTACTATTTGATATTCGAAACTTCATTCTGATTAATATAAACCGATCAACTGTAAGACCCGATTATTATGGCCACGATGGTAGCTTTGGTGAGCCCAATAGTTTGAGGGCATAATGAGTTGAATGAATCATTCCAATCCCGAACTCCGAAGCAAAGCCCATCTTCTACACCTGAGCACTTCAGAAGTATATCTCCATGAAGCAGTATGTAGTTGAGAGTTGTTGGTTTAACCTTGAATTCCACCATTGTCTAAGGGTTACTCAAATCTTGGCTATTTTTTTTCCTTTAAGTTTTAAATTGGTATCTCTTTCTGTTGATGGCACAAAAGGGAGAAAAGAATTAACAAAAAAAGAAAGAAAATCTATTAACAAGGAAGGAAAGTTAAAGAATTAACAGAAGAAACGGAGAAAGGGGGGAAGGTATTGAAAAAGTATTGAAGGAGAGGAAGACAATTGAGCGAAACAAACGAACGAGAAGGATAAAGAATGATTTTTCAGATCATTAGTGACTGCCCATTATGTAAATGATAAAAAGGGAAGAGAAAAAATAGAAAATAGATATATAACAATAACATGTTCTAAGGAAGAGAAAATAGAGAAAAATAGGCATATATCAGTGGCATGTTCTGAGGGGGAGAAATGTCTATATCTGTGTCTGAAAAACATGTCTGATGTTTGAATGACCGCTAAGTGTATCTGTATTATATAGCAATGTCTAATAGTCCTAATGAAAGAAGGACAACAACTATGTGAAAAAAGTTATATCTAGATGTGAAGGAACCGGATGGATATGGTTAAATACTATTTTGTTGATAACAAACTGAGGGAAATATGTATACAATTTTGATTAAATGGGTTGAATGAACTTGAAAGAATTGAAGTTTGAGATTATAAGATTTAGCAGACATATCAAGAGCATAAACTAAGAGAGAGTTAAATTCAAATTTTAGAATATTTTGTTATTATCAAAAAGAAAAAAATTATTGACATATTTTTAGGTTTTAATGATAATCAAAATATGATTAGTTTGATTAAAAAAAATAAATCGGAGATAACATGATTAGAACCATTGAGGAAAGAATTTAGAAGTGAGAAGTAGTCGATTCATAAGAAGAAGTAGTAATGTGTTTAGACAAAATACGTAAGATTAGACAACACCGATTTTAATGATTTATATCATTAAAGAATAAGTCCATAACAAAGTGAAATAATCTATTACTGACAGAAGATAATGGTGATAATCAAGTTAGTGAGTTGGATATGAAATGAGTTATTTAGAATAATGAAAATTCAGGTTAGACCAACTTGTCGAAAACTAAATATTCAAAATATGAGTTTTTAAAATATCAAGAAAACGAAAAAAAAATATGACGGTATTTGTTTCCCACATATCAATTAAGTTAAAATATATTTTTCTAAAATTTTTCTAACATGTTAATCCTTCAAATAAAGCTAATCAAAAAATTAAAACCGAAATTTTGTTTTTTAAAAGTAGAGTTGAATTTTTATTCGTAAAAATTAGGTTTTGAAACAAATATACACAGGGAGTCAGCAACGTGCACAAGCGGCTAACCGTATGCGCCAAGTGCTCACGAGCAGTCAACCGCGCACAAGCAGTAGTCAGCCGCACATGCTTAAGTGCCCAAGCGGCCAACCGTGTGCAAGGGTGCTAGCCAAGAGCTTTCTAAGTGCTCAAGCGGTCAGCTATGATCTCTCCAAGTGCTCAAGCGGCCAACCACATGCGCTTAAGGTGCTCAAGCGGTAGGTTGCGAGTGCACTCAGGCAGGTGACCGCGAGTGCATTACACACTCAAGCGGTCAACCACTAAGCACAAGCGGTCAGCCCGCTATGCTTAAACAACTAATCAAGAACATGAACAACAAACTGTTCTGCTCATTCAGCAGACTGATGATTTAAGCGGTCAACCACTAAACATTATAAGCAACAAAGTGTTTTTCTGGCCGACCGAACCAAATCAAAAGTTGACTGAAACTCTTCGCATTCCAAAATCCAGTCAATCTTGATCAACCATTTATTTACAAAGAAAGTTTTAAAACGAAATAATATGGACATTGAAAATATTCATTGATTGTTCAAAACTGATGACATAGACCAAAAATTCTTTATTTAATCAAAATTTTGAATTTAAAGTCAATATTTTATGATCTTTTGAAAATCTCTTTTGTTTATTAAACTAACATTTTCATTACAGCAAAAGCGTTTCAAATATCCTTAAAATAGGATTTGCTTAAAAGCACTACTTTAAGGACAACAATGGGCAAAATATTTGGAGGCATCTGAAAACACTCAGAGGTTGGTGAAAAGCAGTAATTACTCAACATTTGAACTCACCAACCCTTCAATAGCTCTATTGAATTCATCTGTAAATATTAAAATAAAGAAGAAACAAAAAGAGAGAGGGGGCAAAATCGATTAATGAACAAATAAAATGCACTCCAACAATTGACTTAAAAAACTCTCTATTTCTTGAAGAAAAATACATTCTGTTTTCCACTCATTTTTTATTTGAGTATGTAATCTTTTGAAAACTTAATTTTTGTTACACGTGAAGAGTATAGTCTCAATCTCTGTCACTCTATTACCTATCTACTGTATCAAATGTTCTAAAAAACCAAGAGGGTTTCTCAGTTTGGGTTTTACAAAGAGGAAAACAACTGGCAATGTTGTGAGTATTTCAGGATAAAATATTATAAAGGTTTCACATGCAACTGAGAAGCAAGTAGGTGGTAAATGTTTCACTTGTACTTGTGAAATAAGTGGCTTGTGAAGGTTTCACTTGTACCCGTGAAACAAGTAGGTTATGAGATTTCATTTGCACTCGTGAAGCAAGTGGGTTATACTATTCGGAGAAATAGTGAAAATCTATGAGATTGTTTGAGAGTGGACGTATATCTCGTTGGGTGGAACCACTATGAAAAAATCATGTGATTTGTTTCATTGTCTTTACTCAATTTTCTTATTTCATCTCTATATACAACAAATTGTATAATTTTAACACAGTCAAAAAAGTATCATACAATTTATTCACGATCTTTAGATTGTATTTTAGTGACACATATCACAAGCCATAATGTTAGTATGACACATGGTACTATACATGAATCAATTCATGCCGTGCCACATGCCAATGTTTTTATCAAGCCACAGATCAAAGTAGATGTCCCAACATGAACAGGACATATGCCATTCCATTACACTCCACTCATGACTTTATTTATGCAAAAGCTTAAGTTTCCTCCTTGCTAATTATGCTCCCTAATTGTGAAGGTTTTAGTTTGTCCACATGAACAACATTAGCAACCAAAAACATACTTTAATGAAGATCAAAACCCAAAAATAACTCCAACAAGAAGGTCATAGGTTTAAAGGATTGAATAAATGTACAACCTAAAACAAGGGTTTCAAAATTCTTTGAGAATTTCGAAACTCTCTATTCTCTTTCCAAACTCTTTACTCTCTTTACTCTATGCAAACCTATCTCTCAAATTTTGGATCGGTAAAGTGAGGGAGAGGGGGTCTTTATTTATAAAGTAGTATGTATGAAGGAGTTTAATAAGTTTCTCCAAACTTTTCAAAAACCTAATTTCTAAAAATTTTATTCTTCATGTTTATAGAATAGCTAGTTTCTTAGAACCTAATTAATTCCTTATTAGATGCTAATTAACTTATTAAATAGTGTTTTAGAAGTTTCTAAATTTTAATTAAGTTTGAAGAAGAGAAAAAATGTCAAATCAAAATTTGAATGCAAATTGATAGTTCTGAGAACATGCATTCAACGCATGGTTAAAGCATACATGAGTGCTCCAAATTGAGCAAACCGAAATAGTGAGAACTCCGGGGTTCCCAGGGAGCTTGCGCCACAAAGGCCCATTAGGCTTAGGCTTAGGCTTAGGCTTTGTCCTACTTTTTACCCCTTCTTTCTTTTAAAGCATTATCTTTTTAATTGGTCGGCTATCACTTGGGGTAACAGTTTTCATCTTATTAAGCCACTATGAAGTGAATATATGTCATGTCCTCATTTACAAAATTGTGCAATTTCTTACCAGGGCACATAAGTGTTTGGAACTCTTTTTTCTTTTTTCATACATAAGAAATTTGAACCACATAACAGTAGTGGCATTCCACATCTAGAAACCAAATCCAAGTAAAAAGACCATGTAAACTTGGAGAATAAGAAAAAAGGGTTGCATAAAAAATACTTGAGGTATATTTAAAATTTTAATTTATAAAGGTTCTAATTTCCAAAAACAATAATAAGAAATATATAACTTTCATGATTAGTGTTACATGCGTTTGACCCTAATCACATTAGTCTTATCCCCGTTTTATTGAAACCAAGTCTTAATTGGTGGGCAGAATGGGACTAGAACTTCTCTCCCTCTCACTCTCCCATCAGGAGTCAAATCAATGTGATGTGATGAGCCCCTCTGTTTCTCTGTTTCTCCCAATCTCTCCCGTCACTCTCTCTCCCATCACTCTCTCTCTCTCTCTCTATCTCTCTCTCTCTCATTCTCACTCTCTGTTTCTCTCTTCTTCCGTGCACGCACGAACAAATTCTCTACTCCCTTTCTCGAGCGCGCGACAGTAGCGTTGTTCTCTCGTTGCTCGCGCACTCACGCGCTTTGCTCTCTCTCTGCCGAGAGCTCTTCTGCAGCCCTCGCAGGAGCCCCAAACCAGCAGTAGCAAGAGACATTCGAAACCCTAGGCCGTGACCTGCATTTCATCTCCTGTGCAGGTAAGAACGATTCTCTGATCAATAGTTTAGGGGTTTTGATTCTCTTAAAAATTAGGGTTAATTGCTAAAGTGTATTTCGGTTTGGAAATATTATAGGGGTTCGGACAGAGTTGTAGATGCACAAACGCTAGAGCTACAAGCCGCGAAAACCCTAGGTAAGAGAAATTCTAATTCCTTCAGAAATTTGAATGAGTTTAGTCCGAATTTAGAATGAGAGATTTGTATATACTCTGAAAATATGTGAAATTTGAAAAGAGTGCATTTTCCTGAATTTTGATATGTGATTTCGAGGGTTACGTCTAAATTCTACGTGAATATAGGCTGATTAATACGAAAGGAATGTGTTGGATGAAATTAGGAACATGTTTGGTTGATTAGAATAGACTTCCTTGGAATTTGAATTGAAATTGTGGATTATTGATTAGGTTAAATCTGTTGGGGGCTGGAAAGAAATCAATTCGAATTTGATTGAAAAGTCGAGAGTGAATACCCTCTCTAGAGGTGAGTGGATGGTCTATTGTATTATAAATGAGCAAAATGAGTTTAAAATTGTTTTATAAATGATTTTGTAAGATTTTTACATGTTTTATATAAATTGTTTTGTGATTGTGGGATGTCCGGACTGAATTGGGAAGTATGAATGCATCCATGGTGTTTATAAATACATGTGTGCCATATGTGATTTGATATTGCTTTATGAATTGCTATGACATGAAATTGATGATTATTTGCTAGAAAATTATGACACATGATTTGAGAAATGACATGTTTGAGAAATGCATGGTGCTAGTAGTTAATGGCTATAGTCATTCCCTCGATGAAGCGACCCGACGAGGTAGCATGGTTGGGATTTCATTGTGAGAGAGGTATATGCGGTCTCTTTTCTGCCACGTCGGACTATCCGAATTGCACCCCGGGGAGGCCCGAGCCAACGCCAAGGAAATGGGTAGTGTTTGAAATACTGAAATAAAAAACCCCTTGACGGGGTTCCATCTTGGTTCGGCCAAACGCAGGACAGAAGTAATTTCGATGGGACCCTTGTGATTTTCTAAAAGAATATTTGATGTGGATGCATAATTTGTAAATTATCTGATTTATTGAAAATGTTTTGATATATATGAAGTATTGTTTGAGATATATTTTGACACCTCCACATTCACCCCTCATTTATTATACAATTATACCATTGCACTCCACTCACTAACTATTTCCGAATACTTACCACTCTCTTTAACATCTTTCAGAGGAAGTTTAGGTTTGCGGCAGAAATTGGAGTTTGAAAAGGTTTATTCCACTGACTTGTGTAGGTACATAGTGATACAAGTTCATTTTGGTTGATTTTGAAATCCATGGAAGGGAAGACATGCATAATTCTTTTGGTATGGATTAAATCAATACTTGTTTCATATATAGAACAAGTATTGATGGAATCCTTACAAATTTTGTATTGGAGTTCGTACAGAATTTTTTTATTTTCTCTTAAATCTTATTTTGGTTAGACTTATTGTTTAAATGGGATGTTTGATTTAAAATGATGGGATTAGTTATTTTCTTTCGATTTTACAAAGTTCTGTTCATCTCATACCGTATGGATTTTATTGACGTTAGCTCGTTTCTTCATGCGAGTATTAGTAAAATCCTGCGATTATGATTTAGGATTTTTTTTGTTTTAAATGCTTTAATTGTGTTGAGAATTCTGGAGCGGCTGGGATGACCAATTTTGCATGCATGCATGTATAGGAACCCCTGCCCCATTTGTGTGTCGATGCATGCTCGTATGTACAGGATGGACCGGATGGGTCCTTTGCATGTGTATTGTTATATGATTTTCCTATTTCTGATGGAGTTGTGTATTGGATGAGTTGCTGAACTGATTTGTAGTCTTGCGGAGTCTCGATATATGGGGAGGTTTTACCCGTGTATCGAGACAACGGGCACCCATATATCGAGACAACGGGCAGCTGTTGCGTGGTCAATCCGAGAATCGGGACGTGACAACTTTATTGGTATCAGAGACAGGTTCACGATTTTAAAAGTTTTATGGTTTTGGATATAATTTCAAATGTTTCCAAATGTCCCGAAAGTTTTCTAAAAAACTTTGAAATGTTTGGTTTTCGAAAAAGGTTTTCGGAGAATGTACAAAGTCTTCCATGGATTTCTTAGGAAATTATAAACATTCTTTTTAGGGGTTTAAGTATTAGCATTCGCTTAACCCTTTGACTTAATTGTAATTTCTTATTGTGTAGATCACTATGCCTCCACGAAGGAGAATGAGGAATGTGAACGAGATTTCTCCACCAAAGCACGAGGATGAGTCGTCCTAGCATGCTCTTCCTCCTTCCATGCTTACACACCCGGCTCCTCCTATATGGATTTCGCTCCTCCTATTGCTGCTTTTCAGCAAGTAATGAAGTGGTGGAGCACTTTCGAAGCGCAGTACCAAGCTCCACATGCGACTTCAGATCCTCCACTGACTACTCCTTAGTGTCGGTTGCTACTCCTAGTACCCCACTAGCACCTCCTCGTCTGGTTGTCACAACAATCGATCGCCATACTGTGGAGTTATCTAAGTTGATAAAGGAGGCAAGGCAATTAGGATGTGAGACATTCGCGGGCACTTCTGATGCTTCAGTGGCCAAGGAATGGGTTGGTTGAATCCAAGGGACCGTCTCCGATATGAGACTGAGCGATGAGATGAAATTATGGGTCGCGGTGAAACTGTTGGATAAAGGTGTGAGAACATAGTGGGATAATGTGAAGGGAAGGGCTCTTGTTCCTCTTACTTGGACAGAATTTTTTAGGGCCTTCGAGGAGAAATACTACACCCGATTCTATCGGGATCAGAAAAGAGAAGTATTTGTCAAATTAGCTCAGGGAAACAAGATAGTATCGGAATACGAGACAGAACTAAGAGAGCTTGCCAATTATGTTCCAGAGTTTGTGAACTCCGAGGAGTCTCTAAGTTCAAAGTTCGAGTAGGGATTGAATTTGAATATTAGAGAGAAAATATCTATCACCAAGGGGCATACTTTCCACGACATTCTAGACTTGGCCTTGAGAGCCGAGAAAATGGTGATGAAAAGAAGCAAAGTCAGAGAGCATCATGGGAAAGGAAAGAGGCCTTGTAGCTCCGGTCCGAGTTAAGGTTTTAAAAGAAGTCGAGGCATGGGCTCTTATAGCGGTGGATCCTTTTCGGGGTCGGTTAGCTTTCCTCCGAGCCAATCTATTTTTAGGCCTAGTGCTCCTAGCAAAACTGTTGGTATGGGAGTAAGGTCCAGGGGTGGTAGAGGAGAAACTTGCCCGAATTGCAAGGGACGTCATTCGGGTCCATGCAGGTAACCCAAAAGATGCTATCATTGTGGGAAGAAGGGTCACATTCGGCACTCTTGTCCGGAGTTAAATGTAGAAAGGCAAAGAAGCCGACAAGTTAGAGATCCCTCGAGTGGTTCTAGAAGAGATTTGACAATTGCACCTGCACCTTCTACTATCAGTGCTCCAAGGACGGGCACGGGAAGTAATACTGTAGCTGCCCCCACACACCGCCCTCAACTTAGAACTCAGACCCGAATCTATGCCATGACAAATGAAAATGCCCAAGTTAATCCTGATGTAGTCACAGATAAATTTCTATTAAATTTTAAGTTTCAAAATTGAAAATGTGACATAAATTGTTTATGTTACAATCTGATAGTTGTGATCATGGCTTAAAGAATGTGGATGATATGGCTTGTTTATGGTTTATAATTATAGGTATGATGAAAATTTTTTATGTTGATGCACATGTGCTCATAGATACTGGGTCTAATCACTCCTTCATGAGTTCGGGGTTTGCTAGACATTCTGATAAGTTTTTAGTTCCACTTGTTGAAGAATTATTGGTTATCACACCTTTGGGAGAACACTTAATCAGGGATACAGTGTATAAGTCTTGTGAGGTGAAAATCGGGGAAGTAACTCTCGAGGCGGATTTGATTCCATTAGAAATGAAAGATTTTGACGCCATTCTAGGTATGGATTGGCTGTATCTTCACTGAGTTTTCGTGAATTGCTTCATTAAGAAAGTGGAATTCCGAAGGTCAGGACATCCTTTGCTGGTATTCGCCGGAGAACGGCGAGTATTGTCGAGTTGTATAATTTCAGCTCTTGAAGCACGGAGACTAATGCATAAGGGATGTGAAACTTATTTGGCACACATTATTGATACCACGGTGGGAAGTTCTAGTCGGGACGATATTCCTGTCATGAATGAGTTTCCAAAAGTTTTTCCGGAAGAGTTGCCTGGGTTGCCACCAAACCGGGAGTTCGATTCTACCATAAATCTAATTCCCGGTACCGCACCAATTTCTATTCCCCCGTATCGAATGGCACCCACAGAGTTGAAAGAGCTGAAGGTTCAGCTCCAAGAGTTGTTGGATAAAGGGTTTATCCGACCGAGCACTTCACCTTGAGGTGCTCCGATCTTTTTTGTGAAGAAAAATGACGGAACCCTCCGATTATGTATTGACTACCGACAGCTCAACAAGGCAACGATCAGCTCAACAAGGCAACGATCAAGAATAAATATCCTCTCCCGAGAATTGATGATCTGTTTGATCAACTTCAAGGTGCAAGTGTCTTTTCAAAGATCGACTTGAGATCTGGTTATCATCAGTTGAAGATCAAGGGTGGTGATGTTCACAAGACCGCGTTTAGAACGCGATATGGATACTACGAATTCCTGTAATGCCATTTGGGTTGACAAATACTCCCACGGCGTTCATAGATCTCATGAATCGAGTATTCCATCCCTATCTTGATAAATTTGTCATAGTCTTCATCGACGACATTTTGGTGTATTCCAAAAGTAATGAAGAGCATTCCGAATATCTCTGAATCATTTTGCAAACTCTTAGGGAGAAAGAGTTGCATGCCAAGTTCTCAAAATGTGAGTTTTGGCTAAGAAAGATTGGATTTTTGGGACATGTGGTTTCTAGCGACGGGATTTTTGTGGATCCAAAGAAGGTGGAAGTCATTCTAAAGTGGGAGCAGCCTAGAAATGTCATCGAGGTGTGAAGTTTTCTCGGATTAGCAGGGTATTATCGGAGATTCGTAGAAGAATTCTCAAATATAGCAGTTCCGATGACCAATTTGACTCGGAAATGAGTCAAATTTGAATGGGACGAGAAGTGTGAGGATAGTTTTTGAGAGCTTAAGCAAATGTTGACCTCCGCTCCTATCCTTGCTCTCCCTACTAGTGGCGATAGTGATTATGTGGTATACAATGATACTAGCAAGCAAGGATTATGGTGCGTGTTGATACAAGGTGATAAGGTGATTGCTTACGCTTCTTACCAACTGAAGAAGCACGAAACAAATTACCCTACTCATGATTGAGAGCTAGCTGCCATCGTGTTTGCCTTAAAGATTTGGCGGCATTATTTGTATGGGGTTACTTGCAAAGTCTTTGCTGACCATAAAAGTCTCAAATAATTACTCACTCAGAAGGAACTCAATATGAGACAAAGAAGGTGGTTAAAGTTGATCAAAGACTATGACTTGGTGATTGATTACCACCCCGGGAAGGCGAATGTTGCTGTTGATGCTTTAAGTCCCAAATCCTCATCTACGGCATTCCGAGAGAGTTCTTACCTCTATTGTTTAGTTGGACTCCGAACCCTTGGAGTCGAGTTGGCTAAGGATGATCTAGGTGCTTTAAGTTTGTGGTGAGACCCATATTGGCGGATCGCATTCGGGAGGTTCAGACTACCGATGATGAATTGAAGGGCATTGTTGAGAAGTCGAGCAACTGCAGGTAGAAGTCGACAGTCGTTCCTTAATTAACTTGCTGGAAGGAAAAGAGGAGGTCGACCATCCGCTTCATGAGATTTGCAGAGAATGTAAAAGTCTGATGGAAGAAATAGGAGTTTTGCAAATCTCGCATGTCTTTCGTGAAATGAACCGTAGTGCAAATTATCTTGCTAAGTTAGGCTTCAGCACTGATCTCGGCATGACAGTTCTCGAATCTCCCCCTCATGAGATGAACACGATGTTATCTGATGATTTAGTGGGTGCTGGTTGCTTTAGAAAGGTTTGTGCTAAGAGTCCTAGGAAGCAGGTAATGGTCTCTTAGTTTTGTCCTGGGTTTGGGTCTGTGTGCTTCTTCTCTTACTACCAAAAAAATAAAGAGAGAGAGAGCGCGGGGATAAAATCTATGTAGGGTTTTGTATATAAGAAGCAAAGATAATATTCTCAGGTGTCCTTTTTTTTATTTTTTCTCTTTTTAATTTTTTGAAAAAGCCTTGTCCCAAAGTGAAAAAAAAAGCAAATTATAAATTATAAAGAAAAACTTCTGCTTCTTTTTTTTTGTGGAGTTGAGCCCAAATTGTATAGGTTTCAGAAGGCCTGCTGGGTCCGTCTTGTTATGATCAAGTTAAATACAAATCTAACCATTTTAGATTAACTTTTGTTAGACTAAATAGTACTCAAATGATAATATAAGAATGCCTTGAACCCATATAAAACGCTATGATGCCATCAAGCAAAGTTGAGTTGAAAAGTATATTAAAATATTATCTCAAATCATGTTTTTTAATAGTAACGAATTTAGTTACGAACTTTGCAATGAACTCTTAGCAAATGATTTAGCGACGAAGAGTTAGTGATGAACTTTGTGACGAACACATAGCAACGAAGTCATAGCGACAAACTTAGTGATGAAGTCGTAGCAATGAATTTTGCAACAAACATGTAACGACGAATTTAGTAACGAAAATACTTATTTGATATGTGTATATAGCTGGCAACGAACTTAGTGACAAATTATTAGCGATGAAATTAGTAACGAAATTTTAGCGACGAACTTAACAATGAAATTTTAACAATGAATTTTACAACAAATTTTTTCATGTTACGAAAAAAAAATTTGGAACGCTAAATTTAATCATCCAACATTCATCCAGCCTTAAACAAAATCCTCATCTGGTTTTAAACTAAATTTAATCATCCACACGAAAACTTTAAACAAGAAAATGCGTCAACATGAATAAACACTCATCAACAAAAGCAGAACCGAAAAAAAATCCAAAATACATAAATATTCAGGAGCAAAAGTCTTCAATATCCACAATAAACATCTGGCCAATAAATATATATAATAAACCAAACCGTCATCAATAATCTAATTATTGTACTACTCATCAACTAGAAGGTCATCATTGGCCCCATCACTTGATTGATTAGTAGGAGGTGGGAAAGGAGGAAGCTGATCGTGATTGAGGTTGAGGTGTTGCAAGATAAATTTTGTTCAAGATTCTGGCGACATATATCACTCATTGGCTGCTTTGATTTCTTCATCTCTCTATGACTTGAAAGTTTCGTATTATTTTTTGACCGCTCTTATTTCTTCATCCTTCTCTACAAGTAGATCTTTCACTTGGTTTAACAAACTTTTTTTTTTGGGTTGATTTGGAAAATGTTATCCGGGGTTAATTTGGATTTGACATTCCACTTGGTTTAACAAAATTTTTTTTTTTTTTTTTGTTGGGGTTGCTGTCTGGGTTAAGGAAAATGGGAGAGATTGATTGAAAATGATGAAATCGGTATATCTCCTTACAAAGTCTTTCATAATCTAAACCTTGTGTAATTATTTGAGTTTTTGAATAGTTAAGAATGTTTAGGAATCCTCCTAATAGTTGATGAATGAAACCTCATTGGATGATCCAAAAGCTATTGAAAATCATCAACTACCTCAAGTAGCTTTTGACTTTTCAAAAGCTATTTTTCGTTATTTATTTTTTTACTATTTTACACTACATTAAGAATAACAAGCATCAATTTCTCGATTTTTTATCTTTGTTTATTCAAATTTGAATAATAATAATAATTTATTTAATTTTTATAAGATAAAATTTATTCAAATTATTGTTATAATATTTATTTTGAGTGATTGATTGTAGTTAAAAATTTATTTTTATTTGTATTATTTTTTATTATATATATTTAAATTAATTATTAAAAATTATAAATATTATATTTATAAATAATATATAGCAATTACAAGAAAAGAAATATGTTCAAATATAAACATATTTAAATTATGTAGAATTATTCTTTTAATAATTTTATGCCTTAACAATTACTATAAGGTAGATAACCAAACATTAATATCGATAATAAAAGATATTGGGCATTGGCCATTAATTATTAGCTATCAACCATTAGTTCTCAGCTATATGTTATCGGTTGAATTTAATAATTGGAGAAATTAGTATATTTAGTTTGGAGAAGAAAAAAATTTTAAATTAAATTAGTTGTTTTGGTAGAGGAAGCCAATGAATTCCATTTTAGCACGAGAAAAACAAAAGTAGACTTTTATTAGAAAGAGAAATCTAATAAGTTTTGTTTTATAGAGATATAATTTATAATTAGCTTAGATGCCAGAAGTTGTGGGAAATGAGTTCTTCTACTGATCCTATCACAGTAGACAATTAAAATCATCCATACAGTCACTAGAAACAAGTGGGCAAAGAAGGCAAAGATGGAATCTCTCTTCCAAATCTACAAACCAAAGTGGGAAACACAGAGAGAGCTAAATGGAGAACCCAACTGGCCAACTTCCTAGAACCAATTCACATTTACCACAATACTTCTCCTTTTGGACCTCCTCTTGACAGTGATCGAATTATCATCTTTAAAATCTTCTTCATGCTCAAGCTTAACCAAGAAGAAGAAGGATGTTGTGAGAGAGGTATGGTTCCACGGCGTTGAGATTGCCATTCTAGGATTGCTGTGTGCAAAGAGTTTGGGTTTGGTAGTGGGACTTGGCGAGTCATTTTTTAGGAATGTGGGTCACGTTGAGGATGGAAGAGTGGTGTTGGGGGCTTTGGTATTTGGAATGGTTTTTTAACAAGGTGGGAGGTCGGCTGATTGAAGACGTATAACGCCAACTTTCTGCGTTCAAGCAAGACAATCAAAGCACTGGTTAGTAAGGATTGGGGCTAGGGTGTTTCAAATTTATGTGCAGGAATTGATTTTTATATATGGATATTGTTTTTCCTTTGGCAAAAGTATGGATTGTTCAACCAAATTCAGCCGAAACTTCCACGATTGCAAAACCACAAAAATCACATACACAAAGGAAGGCTTCAGGCTTAATATCCGTCTGATCCTTTCATACCCAATCAGCCGTACGAGTATGTGCAACCAAGCGCTTGAGGCTTAATACCCAAAAAACATAAAAAAAAAAAAAAAAATAATCCCAACCTTTTTATCAAACACCTGGTGGGCAATTTTCTAAGGTTGGGTGGAATCAGATCTCGGTGACAATAATGCACAGGTATTTATTGGAATAGAATCAAACAGCAATCCAAGATAATTTGCTATAGAGAAAAAATAAATAAAAAACGTTTGTGGGGAAGTCTGTCAGACAACCGTACGACCATCCCAGAAAGCCTTGCTTGCTGGGAACGATCCTCCACAGCGCCAATGGAGTACATGCGCCAACCATCAAGGCCGTTAATCACGCTCTGATCGTGCGGTCCTGATTCATCAACCAGACTTTGGTTCCTGTCTCCTTTATAATCAAGGATACAGAGGTACGAGCCTATAGAACAGATCCTGTTCAAGTAAGGTCGTGCCCTTGAGCCTCATACAAGCAGCTTTTGTGCCCCTTTTCCTTTTACTAAAGTCTCGATGTGGGTTTAAATGTTATTTGAGTAGCCTTTTTCTTATATTTAGAATGAAAAAATGAAATACGGTAGTAGTGGTATATTATAGAAAGTAACATTATTTTCAAAGGGGTAAAAGAATTTTTCATATTTCATCCATTATATTTAGTTTTATAAAATGAAATTTTAAATTTACTATTTAAAAAAATTAAAATAAAATGATTCTCTTATAAAATAAAATAATTTACGTGGTTTAGAGAGATAAAAATTTGTTTCTCTTCAAAAAATTAAAATTAATATGTTTAAGTTGATAAAATTCAAAATATTTTTATCACAATGATTCAATAAAAATTTGTTTCTCTTTCACCCCTTCTCTCTCTCCACCATGATTGAGGATGTAATAGAGAGAGAGAGATCGCGGGGATAAAATCTATGTAGGGTTTTGTATATTAGAAGCAAAGATAATATTCTCAGCGTTCTTTATTTTTATTTTATCTCTTTTTAATTTTTCGGAAAAACCTTGTCCCAAAGTGAAAAAAAAAACAAATTATAAAATATAAAGAAAAACCTTTTTTTTTATTCAATCACTAAAGAACAATTTAAAAGACAATAGTTTGTACAAAATTAATTAAATTCAAGGTTAATATTTTCTAGCTCAAAAATTCAAGGTCCTTATTCTGTAATAAATTATAAATTCGTTTTATTTACTAAAACTAATTTTCACTTTCAAATTCGTAGAAATTAATATTATTGTTGATTTCATTATAACGACCATTAAAAAAAAAGCATGAACATATGATTGAACGATTGATAAATTAACAGACACAGAATTTACAAAAAAAAAAAAAAAAAAAAAAAAAAGAAGGTTTCAGGTTCTTGCATTTTGGATTGTTTTTGTTCTAGAAAAACAAGTATATGTCTGTGGGAAGGTGTGATATTTTGTTACACTTCTCTCTTGCTGCCTTCCCTGTTTTGTTTGTTTTTCTGTTAATGTTGTTTCGTTATTCCAATAAAATAAAAAAATAAAAATAAAAGTTGGTTACGCTTCTATAAAAGCAGTGGATTAAGGCTTGCCTTAGCATCGGGCCCTCATTTGTATAGAACATTCCCCGTTGGGAGACCTGCCCCTTCGAAAAGAAGTCACTGCAGCGGTCGGTTCGGATTAGTCGGGGCGAAACCCCAGATACCGGGCGGTGTCCAAAACATGGTACCAAAAAAAAAAAATTAAGCTTCGGTCCATAAAATAGGGCCCATTAATAGTTGAGCCCAAGTTCCTTTTCATGATCTTAGTCAAAAGGCCAAGAAAGGTATAGCCCAAGTATATATATGTATATATATTTTTTACACGAGATTTGAATCCGAATCACGAGATTGAGAGAGGGAGATTGTGACAACTAAACTATTTTCTTAGAAATAATAACCCAAGTTCCTTTTCAGGGATACCGAAAAGGGCTTTCACTTTAACACCCCTTTCCCATTTCAATATTTTTGTTTGGCTTTGCATCATTAATTATTTATTAATTTTAATATTATTTCTATGGTTTTAACATGGACTATAATTTCCTATGGATTAAGAAAATAAATAACTAAATTCTATTTAAAATGCACTACTTAGAGACTAGCTTGCATAGAAACGAAAAAAATGAGGAAATGGAAATAAATACGAAACAATACAAGAAAATAATGATATTTTGTAAAAATAAAGAAATCAGAAAGGTGGAAAAATGTATAAATATCTCATCCATATCGCTTCATTGAATGAAATTCAAATGCCTCATTTTTTTAATTTCTTGGTTTTTTCCGGCTTTCTTTGTAACAATGGGCTAAATGGCCTTTTTCAAAGTTTCAAAAATTTATGTTGGGCCAACGGTTGAATAATTTTAAAAATATCGATGCATTTAATTTTGCAACATTAAAATTATTTAATTTTCTCAATTTGAAAATAATATTTTAAGGATATAAAAATTTTTATTAAATCAACTATGAGATTATAAATTTTCAACTATGAGATTATAAATTTTTTTTTTGTATAAAAATGTGAATATAATTATTTTAAAAATTGGGTTTTAACTCTTAAAAGTTCATAAATAATTTTATCCAATGATTCCAAATAATTTTCTTTTTAATCGTCACGTTCAATCCTAGCCCATTTTGCTATCGGTATGATTTTCAACGATAGAATAATATCTTAACCAATGGTTAAATCGATAAGAACCGATGATGTCTCTTGTAATAAATTTCCATGACGATAGCTTTTTTTTTTTGTCCTTACGGTTAGACTACTATTTGATATTCGAAACTTCATTCTGATTAATATAAACCGATCAACTGTAAGACCCGATTATTATGGCCACGATGGTAGCTTTGGTGAGCCCAATAGTTTGAGGGCATAATGAGTTGAATGAATCATTCCAATCCCGAACTCCGAAGCAAAGCCCATCTTCTACACCTGAGCACTTCAGAAGTATATCTCCATGAAGCAGTATGTAGTTGAGAGTTGTTGGTTTAACCTTGAATTCCACCATTGTCTAAGGGTTACTCAAATCTTGGCTATTTTTTTTCCTTTAAGTTTTAAATTGGTATCTCTTTCTGTTGATGGCACAAAAGGGAGAAAAGAATTAACAAAAAAAGAAAGAAAATCTATTAACAAGGAAGGAAAGTTAAAGAATTAACAGAAGAAACGGAGAAAGGGGGGAAGGTATTGAAAAAGTATTGAAGGAGAGGAAGACAATTGAGCGAAACAAACGAACGAGAAGGATAAAGAATGATTTTTCAGATCATTAGTGACTGCCCATTATGTAAATGATAAAAAGGGAAGAGAAAAAATAGAAAATAGATATATAACAATAACATGTTCTAAGGAAGAGAAAATAGAGAAAAATAGGCATATATCAGTGGCATGTTCTGAGGGGGAGAAATGTCTATATCTGTGTCTGAAAAACATGTCTGATGTTTGAATGACCGCTAAGTGTATCTGTATTATATAGCAATGTCTAATAGTCCTAATGAAAGAAGGACAACAACTATGTGAAAAAAGTTATATCTAGATGTGAAGGAACCGGATGGATATGGTTAAATACTATTTTGTTGATAACAAACTGAGGGAAATATGTATACAATTTTGATTAAATGGGTTGAATGAACTTGAAAGAATTGAAGTTTGAGATTATAAGATTTAGCAGACATATCAAGAGCATAAACTAAGAGAGAGTTAAATTCAAATTTTAGAATATTTTGTTATTATCAAAAAGAAAAAAATTATTGACATATTTTTAGGTTTTAATGATAATCAAAATATGATTAGTTTGATTAAAAAAAATAAATCGGAGATAACATGATTAGAACCATTGAGGAAAGAATTTAGAAGTGAGAAGTAGTCGATTCATAAGAAGAAGTAGTAATGTGTTTAGACAAAATACGTAAGATTAGACAACACCGATTTTAATGATTTATATCATTAAAGAATAAGTCCATAACAAAGTGAAATAATCTATTACTGACAGAAGATAATGGTGATAATCAAGTTAGTGAGTTGGATATGAAATGAGTTATTTAGAATAATGAAAATTCAGGTTAGACCAACTTGTCGAAAACTAAATACTCAAAATATGAGTTTTTGAAATATCAAGAAAACGAAAATAAAATATGACGGTATTTGTTTCCGACGTATCAATTAAGTAAAACCATATTTTTCTAAAATTTCTCTAACATGTTAATCCTTCAAATAAAGCTAATCAAAAAATTAAAACCGAAATTTTGTTTTTTAAAAGTAGAGTTGAATTTTTATTCGTAAAAATTAGGTTTTGAAACAAATATACACAGGGAGTCAGCAACGTGCACAAGCGGCTAACCGTATGCGCCAAGTGCTCACGAGCAGTCAACCGCGCACATGCAGTAGTCAGCCGCACATGCTTAAGTGCCCAAGCGGCCAACCGTGTGCAAGGGTGCTAGCCAAGAGCTTTCTAAGTGCTCAAGCGGTCAGCTATGATCTCTCCAAGTGCTCAAGCGGCCAACCACATGCGCTTAAGGTGCTCAAGCGGTAGGTTGCGAGTGCACTCAGGCAGGTGACCGCGAGTGCATTACACACTCAAGCGGTCAACCACTAAGCACAAGCGGTCAGCCCGCTATGCTTAAACAACTAATCAAGAACATGAACAACAAACTGTTCTGCTCATTCAGCAGACTGATGATTTAAGCGGTCAACCACTAAACATTATAAGCAACAAAGTGTTTTTCTGGCCGACCGAACCAAATCAAAAGTTGACTGAAACTCTTCGCATTCCAAAATCCAGTCAATCTTGATCAACCATTTATTTACAAAGAAAGTTTTAAAACGAAATAATATGGACATTGAAAATATTCATTGATTGTTCAAAACTGATGACATAGACCAAAAATTCTTTATTTAATCAAAATTTTGAATTTAAAGTCAATATTTTATGATCTTTTGAAAATCTCTTTTGTTTATTAAACTAACATTTTCATTACAGCAAAAGCGTTTCAAATATCCTTAAAATAGGATTTGCTTAAAAGCACTACTTTAAGGACAACAATGGGCAAAATATTTGGAGGCATCTGAAAACACTCAGAGGTTGGTGAAAAGCAGTAATTACTCAACATTTGAACTCACCAACCCTTCAATAGCTCTATTGAATTCATCTGTAAATATTAAAATAAAGAAGAAACAAAAAGAGAGAGGGGGCAAAATCGATTAATGAACAAATAAAATGCACTCCAACAATTGACTTAAAAAACTCTCTATTTCTTGAAGAAAAATACATTCTGTTTTCCACTCATTTTTTATTTGAGTATGTAATCTTTTGAAAACTTAATTTTTGTTACACGTGAAGAGTATAGTCTCAATCTCTGTCACTCTATTACCTATCTACTGTATCAAATGTTCTAAAAAACCAAGAGGGTTTCTCAGTTTGGGTTTTACAAAGAGGAAAACAACTGGCAATGTTGTGAGTATTTCAGGATAAAATATTATAAAGGTTTCACATGCAACTGAGAAGCAAGTAGGTGGTAAATGTTTCACTTGTACTTGTGAAATAAGTGGCTTGTGAAGGTTTCACTTGTACCCGTGAAACAAGTAGGTTATGAGATTTCATTTGCACTCGTGAAGCAAGTGGGTTATACTATTCGGAGAAATAGTGAAAATCTATGAGATTGTTTGAGAGTGGACGTATATCTCGTTGGGTGGAACCACTATGAAAAAATCATGTGATTTGTTTCATTGTCTTTACTCAATTTTCTTATTTCATCTCTATATACAACAAATTGTATAATTTTAACACAGTCAAAAAAGTATCATACAATTTATTCACGATCTTTAGATTGTATTTTAGTGACACATATCACAAGCCATAATGTTAGTATGACACATGGTACTATACATGAATCAATTCATGCCGTGCCACATGCCAATGTTTTTATCAAGCCACAGATCAAAGTAGATGTCCCAACATGAACAGGACATATGCCATTCCATTACACTCCACTCATGACTTTATTTATGCAAAAGCTTAAGTTTCCTCCTTGCTAATTATGCTCCCTAATTGTGAAGGTTTTAGTTTGTCCACATGAACAACATTAGCAACCAAAAACATACTTTAATGAAGATCAAAACCCAAAAATAACTCCAACAAGAAGGTCATAGGTTTAAAGGATTGAATAAATGTACAACCTAAAACAAGGGTTTCAAAATTCTTTGAGAATTTCGAAACTCTCTATTCTCTTTCCAAACTCTTTACTCTCTTTACTCTATGCAAACCTATCTCTCAAATTTTGGATCGGTAAAGTGAGGGAGAGGGGGTCTTTATTTATAAAGTAGTATGTATGAAGGAGTTTAATAAGTTTCTCCAAACTTTTCAAAAACCTAATTTCTAAAAATTTTATTCTTCATGTTTATAGAATAGCTAGTTTCTTAGAACCTAATTAATTCCTTATTAGATGCTAATTAACTTATTAAATAGTGTTTTAGAAATTTCTAAATTTTAATTAAGTTTGAAGAAGAGAAAAAATGTCAAATCAAAATTTGAATGCAAATTGATAGTTCTGAGAACATGCATTCAACGCATGGTTAAAGCATACATGAGTGCTCCAAATTGAGCAAACCGAAATAGTGAGAACTCCGGGGTTCCCAGGGAGCTTGCGCCACAAAGGCCCATTAGGCTTAGGCTTAGGCTTAGGCTTTGTCCTACTTTTTACCCCTTCTTTCTTTTAAAGCATTATCTTTTTAATTGGTCGGCTATCACTTGGGGTAACAGTTTTCATCTTATTAAGCCACTATGAAGTGAATATATGTCATGTCCTCATTTACAAAATTGTGCAATTTCTTACCAGGGCACATAAGTGTTTGGAACTCTTTTTTCTTTTTTCATACATAAGAAATTTGAACCACATAACAGTAGTGGCATTCCACATCTACAAACCAAATCCAAGTAAAAAGACCATGTAAACTTGGAGAATAAGAAAAAAGGGTTGCATAAAAAATACTTGAGGTATATTTAAAATTTTAATTTATAAAGGTTCTAATTTCCAAAAACAATAATAAGAAATATATAACTTTCATGATTAGTGTTACATGCGTTTGACCCTAATCACATTAGTCTTATCCCCGTTTTATTGAAACCAAGTCTTAATTGGTGGGCAGAATGGGACTAGAACTTCTCTCCCTCTCACTCTCCCATCAGGAGTCAAATCAATGTGATGTGATGAGCCCCTCTGTTTCTCTGTTTCTCCCAATCTCTCCCGTCACTCTCTCTCCCATCACTCTCTCTCTCTCTCTCTATCTCTCTCTCTCTCTCATTCTCACTCTCTGTTTCTCTCTTCTTCCGTGCACGCACGAACAAATTCTCTACTCCCTTTCTCGAGCGCGCGACAGTAGCGTTGTTCTCTCGTTGCTCGCGCACTCACGCGCTTTGCTCTCTCTCTGCCGAGAGCTCTTCTGCAGCCCTCGCAGGAGCCCCAAACCAGCAGTAGCAAGAGACATTCGAAACCCTAGGCCGTGACCTGCATTTCATCTCCTGTGCAGGTAAGAACGATTCTCTGATCAATAGTTTAGGGGTTTTGATTCTCTTAAAAATTAGGGTTAATTGCTAAAGTGTATTTCGGTTTGGAAATATTATAGGGGTTCGGACAGAGTTGTAGATGCACAAACGCTAGAGCTACAAGCCGCGAAAACCCTAGGTAAGAGAAATTCTAATTCCTTCAGAAATTTGAATGAGTTTAGTCCGAATTTAGAATGAGAGATTTGTATATACTCTGAAAATATGTGAAATTTGAAAAGAGTGCATTTTCCTGAATTTTGATATGTGATTTCGAGGGTTACGTCTAAATTCTACGTGAATATAGGCTGATTAATACGAAAGGAATGTGTTGGATGAAATTAGGAACATGTTTGGTTGATTAGAATAGACTTCCTTGGAATTTGAATTGAAATTGTGGATTATTGATTAGGTTAAATCTGTTGGGGGCTGGAAAGAAATCAATTCGAATTTGATTGAAAAGTCGAGAGTGAATACCCTCTCTAGAGGTGAGTGGATGGTCTATTGTATTATAAATGAGCAAAATGAGTTTAAAATTGTTTTATAAATGATTTTGTAAGATTTTTACATGTTTTATATAAATTGTTTTGTGATTGTGGGATGTCCGGACTGAATTGGGAAGTATGAATGCATCCATGGTGTTTATAAATACATGTGTGCCATATGTGATTTGATATTGCTTTATGAATTGCTATGACATGAAATTGATGATTATTTGCTAGAAAATTATGGCACATGATTTGAGAAATGACATGTTTGAGAAATGCATGGTGCTAGTAGTTAATGGCTATAGTCATTCCCTCGATGAAGCGACCCGACGAGGTAGCATGGTTGGGATTTCATTGTGAGAGAGGTATATGCGGTCTCTTTTCTGCCACGTCGGACTATCCGAATTGCACCCCGGGGAGGCCCGAGCCAACGCCAAGGAAATGGGTAGTGTTTGAAATACTGAAATAAAAAATCCCTTGACGGGGTTCCATCTTGGTTCGGCCAAACGCAGGACAGAAGTAATTTCGATGGGACCCTTGTGATTTTCTAAAAGAATATTTGATGTGGATGCATAATTTGTAAATTATCTGATTTATTGAAAATGTTTTGATATATATGAAGTATTGTTTGAGATATATTTTGACACCTCCACATTCACCCCTCATTTATTATACAATTATACCATTGCACTCCACTCACTAACTATTTCCGAATACTTACCACTCTCTTTAACATCTTTCAGAGGAAGTTTAGGTTTGCGGCAGAAATTGGAGTTTGAAAAGGTTTATTCCACTGACTTGTGTAGGTACATAGTGATACAAGTTCATTTTGGTTGATTTTGAAATCCATGGAAGGGAAGACATGCATAATTCTTTTGGTATGGATTAAATCAATACTTGTTTCATATATAGAACAAGTATTGATGGAATCCTTACAAATTTTGTATTGGAGTTCGTACAGAATTTTTTTATTTTCTCTTAAATCTTATTTTGGTTAGACTTATTGTTTAAATGGGATGTTTGATTTAAAATGATGGGATTAGTTATTTTCTTTCGATTTTACAAAGTTCTGTTCATCTCATACCGTATGGATTTTATTGACGTTAGCTCGTTTCTTCATGCGAGTATTAGTAAAATCCTGCGATTATGATTTAGGATTTTTTTTGTTTTAAATGCTTTAATTGTGTTGAGAATTCTGGAGCGGCTGGGATGACCAATTTTGCATGCATGCATGTATAGGAACCCCTGCCCCATTTGTGTGTCGATGCATGCTCGTATGTACAGGATGGACCGGATGGGTCCTTTGCATGTGTATTGTTATATGATTTTCCTATTTCTGATGGAGTTGTGTATTGGATGAGTTGCTGAACTGATTTGTAGTCTTGCGGAGTCTCGATATATGGGGAGGTTTTACCCGTGTATCGAGACAACGGGCACCCATATATCGAGACAACGGGCAGCTGTTGCGTGGTCAATCCGAGAATCGGGACGTGACAACTTTATTGGTATCAGAGACAGGTTCACGATTTTAAAAGTTTTATGGTTTTGGATATAATTTCAAATGTTTCCAAATGTCCCGAAAGTTTTCTAAAAAACTTTGAAATGTTTGGTTTTCGAAAAAGGTTTTCGGAGAATGTACAAAGTCTTCCATGGATTTCTTAGGAAATTATAAACATTCTTTTTAGGGGTTTAAGTATTAGCATTCGCTTAACCCTTTGACTTAATTGTAATTTCTTATTGTGTAGATCACTATGCCTCCACGAAGGAGAATGAGGAATGTGAACGAGATTTCTCCACCAAAGCACGAGGATGAGTCGTCCTAGCATGCTCTTCCTCCTTCCATGCTTACACACCCGGCTCCTCCTATATGGATTTCGCTCCTCCTATTGCTGCTTTTCAGCAAGTAATGAAGTGGTGGAGCACTTTCGAAGCGCAGTACCAAGCTCCACATGCGACTTCAGATCCTCCACTGACTACTCCTTAGTGTCGGTTGCTACTCCTAGTACCCCACTAGCACCTCCTCGTCTGGTTGTCACAACAATCGATCGCCGTACTGTGGAGTTATCTAAGTTGATAAAGGAGGCAAGGCAATTAGGATGTGAGACATTCGCGGGCACTTCTGATGCTTCAGTGGCCAAGGAATGGGTTGGTTGAATCCAAGGGACCGTCTCCGATATGAGACTGAGCGATGAGATGAAATTATGGGTCGCGGTGAAACTGTTGGATAAAGGTGTGAGAACATAGTGGGATAATGTGAAGGGAAGGGCTCTTGTTCCTCTTACTTGGACAGAATTTTTTAGGGCCTTCGAGGAGAAATACTACACCCGATTCTATCGGGATCAGAAAAGAGAAGTATTTGTCAAATTAGCTCAGGGAAACAAGATAGTATCGGAATACGAGACAGAACTAAGAGAGCTTGCCAATTATGTTCCAGAGTTTGTGAACTCCGAGGAGTCTCTAAGTTCAAAGTTCGAGTAGGGATTGAATTTGAATATTAGAGAGAAAATATCTATCACCAAGGGGCATACTTTCCACGACATTCTAGACTTGGCCTTGAGAGCCGAGAAAATGGTGATGAAAAGAAGCAAAGTCAGAGAGCATCATGGGAAAGGAAAGAGGCCTTGTAGCTCCGGTCCGAGTTAAGGTTTTAAAAGAAGTCGAGGCATGGGCTCTTATAGCGGTGGATCCTTTTCGGGGTCGGTTAGCTTTCCTCCGAGCCAATCTATTTTTAGGCCTAGTGCTCCTAGCAAAACTGTTGGTATGGGAGTAAGGTCCAGGGGTGGTAGAGGAGAAACTTGCCCGAATTGCAAGGGACGTCATTCGGGTCCATGCAGGTAACCCAAAAGATGCTACCATTGTGGGAAGAAGGGTCACATTCGGCACTCTTGTCCGGAGTTAAATGTAGAAAGGCAAAGAAGCCGACAAGTTAGAGATCCCTCGAGTGGTTCTAGAAGAGATTTGACAATTGCACCTGCACCTTCTACTATCAGTGCTCCAAGGACGGGCACGGGAAGTAATACTGTAGCTGCCCCCACACACCGCCCTCAACTTAGAACTCAGACCCGAATCTATGCCATGACAAATGAAAATGCCCAAGTTAATCCTGATGTAGTCACAGATAAATTTCTATTAAATTTTAAGTTTCAAAATTGAAAATGTGACATAAATTGTTTATGTTACAATCTGATAGTTGTGATCATGGCTTAAAGAATGTGGATGATATGGCTTGTTTATGGTTTATAATTATAGGTATGATGAAAATTTTTTATGTTGATGCACATGTGCTCATAGATACTGGGTCTAATCACTCCTTCATGAGTTCGGGGTTTGCTAGACATTCTGATAAGTTTTTAGTTCCACTTGTTGAAGAATTATTGGTTATCACACCTTTGGGAGAACACTTAATCAGGGATACAGTGTATAAGTCTTGTGAGGTGAAAATCGGGGAAGTAACTCTCGAGGCGGATTTGATTCCGTTAGAAATGAAAGATTTTGACGCCATTCTAGGTATGGATTGGCTGTATCTTCACTGAGTTTTCGTGAATTGCTTCATTAAGAAAGTGGAATTCCGAAGGTCAGGACATCCTTTGCTGGTATTCGCCGGAGAACGGCGAGTATTGTCGAGTTGTATAATTTCAGCTCTTGAAGCACGGAGACTAATGCATAAGGGATGTGAAACTTATTTGGCACACATTATTGATACCACGGTGGGAAGTTCTAGTCGGGACGATATTCCTGTCATGAATGAGTTTCCAAAAGTTTTTCCGGAAGAGTTGCCTGGGTTGCCACCAAACCGGGAGTTCGATTCTACCATAAATCTAATTCCCGGTACCGCACCAATTTCTATTCCCCCGTATCGAATGGCACCCACAGAGTTGAAAGAGCTGAAGGTTCAGCTCCAAGAGTTGTTGGATAAAGGGTTTATCCGACCGAGCACTTCACCTTGAGGTGCTCCGATCTTTTTTGTGAAGAAAAATGACGGAACCCTCCGATTATGTATTGACTACCGACAGCTCAACAAGGCAACGATCAGCTCAACAAGGCAACGATCAAGAATAAATATCCTCTCCCGAGAATTGATGATCTGTTTGATCAACTTCAAGGTGCAAGTGTCTTTTCAAAGATCGACTTGAGATCTGGTTATCATCAGTTGAAGATCAAGGGTGGTGATGTTCACAAGACCGCGTTTAGAACGCGATATGGATACTACGAATTCCTGTAATGCCATTTGGGTTGACAAATACTCCCACGGCGTTCATAGATCTCATGAATCGAGTATTCCATCCCTATCTTGATAAATTTGTCATAGTCTTCATCGACGACATTTTGGTGTATTCCAAAAGTAATGAAGAGCATTCCGAATATCTCTGAATCATTTTGCAAACTCTTAGGGAGAAAGAGTTGCATGCCAAGTTCTCAAAATGTGAGTTTTGGCTAAGAAAGATTGGATTTTTGGGACATGTGGTTTCTAGCGACGGGATTTTTGTGGATCCAAAGAAGGTGGAAGTCATTCTAAAGTGGGAGCAGCCTAGAAATGTCATCGAGGTGTGAAGTTTTCTCGGATTAGCAGGGTATTATCGGAGATTCGTAGAAGAATTCTCAAATATAGCAGTTCCGATGACCAATTTGACTCGGAAATGAGTCAAATTTGAATGGGACGAGAAGTGTGAGGATAGTTTTTGAGAGCTTAAGCAAATGTTGACCTCCGCTCCTATCCTTGCTCTCCCTACTAGTGGCGATAGTGATTATGTGGTATACAATGATACTAGCAATCAAGGATTAGGGTGCGTGTTGATACAAGGTGATAAGGTGATTGCTTACGCTTCTTACCAACTGAAGAAGCACGAAACAAATTACCCTACTCATGATTGAGAGCTAGCTGCCATCGTGTTTGCCTTAAAGATTTGGCGGCATTATTTGTATGGGGTTACTTGCAAAGTCTTTGCTGACCATAAAAGTCTCAAATAATTACTCACTCAGAAGGAACTCAATATGAGACAAAGAAGGTGGTTAAAGTTGATCAAAGACTATGACTTGGTAATTGATTACCACCCCGGGAAGGCGAATGTTGCTGTTGATGCTTTAAGTCCCAAATCCTCATCTACGGCATTCCGAGAGAGTTCTTACCTCTATTGTTTAGTTGGACTCCGAACCCTTGGAGTCGAGTTGGCTAAGGATGATCTAGGTGCTTTAAGTTTGTGGTGAGACCCATATTGGCGGATCGCATTCGGGAGGTTCAGACTACCGATGATGAATTGAAGGGCATTGTTGAGAAGTCGAGCAACTGCAGGTAGAAGTCGACAGTCGTTCCTTAATTAACTTGCTGGAAGGAAAAGAGGAGGTCGACCATCCGCTTCATGAGATTTGCAGAGAATGTAAAAGTCTGATGGAAGAAATAGGAGTTTTGCAAATCTCGCATGTCTTTCGTGAAATGAACCGTAGTGCAAATTATCTTGCTAAGTTAGGCTTCAGCACTGATCTCGGCATGACAGTTCTCGAATCTCCCCCTCATGAGATGAACACGATGTTATCTGATGATTTAGTGGGTGCTGGTTGCTTTAGAAAGGTTTGTGCTAAGAGTCCTAGGAAGCAGGTAATGGTCTCTTAGTTTTGTCCTGGGTTTGGGTCTGTGTGCTTCTTCTCTTACTACCAAAAAAATAAAGAGAGAGAGAGCGCGGGGATAAAATCTATGTAGGGTTTTGTATATAAGAAGCAAAGATAATATTCTCAGGTGTCCTTTTTTTTATTTTTTCTCTTTTTAATTTTTTGAAAAAGCCTTGTCCCAAAGTGAAAAAAAAAGCAAATTATAAATTATAAAGAAAAACTTCTGCTTCTTTTTTTTTGTGGAGTTGAGCCCAAATTGTATAGGTTTCAGAAGGCCTGCTGGGTCCGTCTTGTTATGATCAAGTTAAATACAAATCTAACCATTTTAGATTAACTTTTGTTAGACTAAATAGTACTCAAATGATAATATAAGAATGCCTTGAACCCATATAAAACGCTATGATGCCATCAAGCAAAGTTGAGTTGAAAAGTATATTAAAATATTATCTCAAATCATGTTTTTTAATAGTAACGAATTTAGTTACGAACTTTGCAATGAACTCTTAGCAAATGATTTAGCGACGAAGAATTAGTGATGAACTTTGTGACGAACACATAGCAACGAAGTCATAGCGACAAACTTAGTGATGAAGTCGTAGCAATGAATTTTGCAACAAACATGTAACGACGAATTTAGTAACGAAAATACTTATTTGATATGTCTATATAGCTGGCAACGAACTTAGTGACAAATTATTAGCGATGAAATTAGTAACGAAATTTTAGCGACGAACTTAACAATGAAATTTTAACAATGAATTTTACAACAAATTTTTTCATGTTACGAAAAAAAAATTTGGAACGCTAAATTTAATCATCCAACATTCATCCAGCCTTAAACAAAATCCTCATCTGGTTTTAAACTAAATTTAATCATCCACACGAAAACTTTAAACAAGAAAATGCGTCAACATGAATAAACACTCATCAACAAAAGCAGAACCGAAAAAAAATCCAAAATACATAAATATTCAGGAGCAAAAGTCTTCAATATCCACAATAAACATCTGGCCAATAAATATATATAATAAACCAAACCGTCATCAATAATCTAATTATTGTACTACTCATCAACTAGAAGGTCATCATTGGCCCCATCACTTGATTGATTAGTAGGAGGTGGGAAAGGAGGAAGCTGATCGTGATTGAGGTTGAGGTGTTGCAAGATAAATTTTGTTCAAGATTCTGGCGACATATATCACTCATTGGCTGCTTTGATTTCTTCATCTCTCTATGACTTGAAAGTTTCGTATTATTTTTTGACCGCTCTTATTTCTTCATCCTTCTCTACAAGTAGATCTTTCACTTGGTTTAACAAACTTTTTTTTTTGGGTTGATTTGGAAAATGTTATCCGGGGTTAATTTGGATTTGACATTCCACTTGGTTTAACAAAATTTTTTTTTTTTTTTTTGTTGGGGTTGCTGTCTGGGTTAAGGAAAATGGGAGAGATTGATTGAAAATGATGAAATCGGTATATCTCCTTACAAAGTCTTTCATAATCTAAACCTTGTGTAATTATTTGAGTTTTTGAATAGTTAAGAATGTTTAGGAATCCTCCTAATAGTTGATGAATGAAACCTCATTGGATGATCCAAAAGCTATTGAAAATCATCAACTACCTCAAGTAGCTTTTGACTTTTCAAAAGCTATTTTTCGTTATTTATTTTTTTACTATTTTACACTACATTAAGAATAACAAGCATCAATTTCTCGATTTTTTATCTTTGTTTATTCAAATTTGAATAATAATAATAATTTATTTAATTTTTATAAGATAAAATTTATTCAAATTATTGTTATAATATTTATTTTGAGTGATTGATTGTAGTTAAAAATTTATTTTTATTTGTATTATTTTTTATTATATATATTTAAATTAATTATTAAAAATTATAAATATTATATTTATAAATAATATATAGCAATTACAAGAAAAGAAATATGTTCAAATATAAACATATTTAAATTATGTAGAATTATTCTTTTAATAATTTTATGCCTTAACAATTACTATAAGGTAGATAACCAAACATTAATATCGATAATAAAAGATATTGGGCATTGGCCATTAATTATTAGCTATCAACCATTAGTTCTCAGCTATATGTTATCGGTTGAATTTAATAATTGGAGAAATTAGTATATTTAGTTTGGAGAAGAAAAAAATTTTAAATTAAATTAGTTGTTTTGGTAGAGGAAGCCAATGAATTCCATTTTAGCACGAGAAAAACAAAAGTAGACTTTTATTAGAAAGAGAAATCTAATAAGTTTTGTTTTATAGAGATATAATTTATAATTAGCTTAGATGCCAGAAGTTGTGGGAAATGAGTTCTTCTACTGATCCTATCACAGTAGACAATTAAAATCATCCATACAGTCACTAGAAACAAGTGGGCAAAGAAGGCAAAGATGGAATCTCTCTTCCAAATCTACAAACCAAAGTGGGAAACACAGAGAGAGCTAAATGGAGAACCCAACTGGCCAACTTCCTAGAACCAATTCACATTTACCACAATACTTCTCCTTTTGGACCTCCTCTTGACAGTGATCGAATTATCATCTTTAAAATCTTCTTCATGCTCAAGCTTAACCAAGAAGAAGAAGGATGTTGTGAGAGAGGTATGGTTCCACGGCGTTGAGATTGCCATTCTAGGATTGCTGTGTGCAAAGAGTTTGGGTTTGGTAGTGGGACTTGGCGAGTCATTTTTTAGGAATGTGGGTCACGTTGAGGATGGAAGAGTGGTGTTGGGGGCTTTGGTATTTGGAATGGTTTTTTAACAAGGTGGGAGGTCGGCTGATTGAAGACGTATAACGCCAACTTTCTGCGTTCAAGCAAGACAATCAAAGCACTGGTTAGTAAGGATTGGGGCTAGGGTGTTTCAAATTTATGTGCAGGAATTGATTTTTATATATGGATATTGTTTTTCCTTTGGCAAAAGTATGGATTGTTCAACCAAATTCAGCCGAAACTTCCACGATTGCAAAACCACAAAAATCACATACACAAAGGAAGGCTTCAGGCTTAATATCCGTCTGATCCTTTCATACCCAATCAGCCGTACGAGTATGTGCAACCAAGCGCTTGAGGCTTAATACCCAAAAAACATAAAAAAAAAAAAAAAAATAATCCCAACCTTTTTATCAAACACCTGGTGGGCAATTTTCTAAGGTTGGGTGGAATCAGATCTCGGTGACAATAATGCACAGGTATTTATTGGAATAGAATCAAACAGCAATCCAAGATAATTTGCTATAGAGAAAAAATAAATAAAAAACGTTTGTGGGGAAGTCTGTCAGACAACCGTACGACCATCCCAGAAAGCCTTGCTTGCTGGGAACGATCCTCCACAGCGCCAATGGAGTACATGCGCCAACCATCAAGGCCGTTAATCACGCTCTGATCGTGCGGTCCTGATTCATCAACCAGACTTTGGTTCCTGTCTCCTTTATAATCAAGGATACAGAGGTACGAGCCTATAGAACAGATCCTGTTCAAGTAAGGTCGTGCCCTTGAGCCTCATACAAGCAGCTTTTGTGCCCCTTTTCCTTTTACTAAAGTCTCGATGTGGGTTTAAATGTTATTTGAGTAGCCTTTTTCTTATATTTAGAATGAAAAAATGAAATACGGTAGTAGTGGTATATTATAGAAAGTAACATTATTTTCAAAGGGGTAAAAGAATTTTTCATATTTCATCCATTATATTTAGTTTTATAAAATGAAATTTTAAATTTACTATTTAAAAAAATTAAAATAAAATGATTCTCTTATAAAATAAAATAATTTACGTGGTTTAGAGAGATAAAAATTTGTTTCTCTTCAAAAAATTAAAATTAATATGTTTAAGTTGATAAAATTCAAAATATTTTTATCACAATGATTCAATAAAAATTTGTTTCTCTTTCACCCCTTCTCTCTCTCCACCATGATTGAGGATGTAATAGAGAGAGAGAGATCGCGGGGATAAAATCTATGTAGGGTTTTGTATATTAGAAGCAAAGATAATATTCTCAGCGTTCTTTATTTTTATTTTATCTCTTTTTAATTTTTCGGAAAAACCTTGTCCCAAAGTGAAAAAAAAAACAAATTATAAAATATAAAGAAAAACCTTTTTTTTTATTCAATCACTAAAGAACAATTTAAAAGACAATAGTTTGTACAAAATTAATTAAATTCAAGGTTAATATTTTCTAGCTCAAAAATTCAAGGTCCTTATTCTGTAATAAATTATAAATTCGTTTTATTTACTAAAACTAATTTTCACTTTCAAATTCGTAGAAATTAATATTATTGTTGATTTCATTATAACGACCATTAAAAAAAAAGCATGAACATATGATTGAACGATTGATAAATTAACAGACACAGAATTTACAAAAAAAAAAAAAAAAAAAAAAAAAAAGAAGGTTTCAGGTTCTTGCATTTTGGATTGTTTTTGTTCTAGAAAAACAAGTATATGTCTGTGGGAAGGTGTGATATTTTGTTACACTTCTCTCTTGCTGCCTTCCCTGTTTTGTTTGTTTTTCTGTTAATGTTGTTTCGTTATTCCAATAAAATAAAAAAATAAAAATAAAAGTTGGTTACGCTTCTATAAAAGCAGTGGATTAAGGCTTGCCTTAGCATCGGGCCCTCATTTGTATAGAACATTCCCCGTTGGGAGACCTGCCCCTTCGAAAAGAAGTCACTGCAGCGGTCGGTTCGGATTAGTCGGGGCGAAACCCCAGATACCGGGCGGTGTCCAAAACATGGTACCAAAAAAAAAAAATTAAGCTTCGGTCCATAAAATAGGGCCCATTAATAGTTGAGCCCAAGTTCCTTTTCATGATCTTAGTCAAAAGGCCAAGAAAGGTATAGCCCAAGTATATATATGTATATATATTTTTTACACGAGATTTGAATCCGAATCACGAGATTGAGAGAGGGAGATTGTGACAACTAAACTATTTTCTTAGAAATAATAACCCAAGTTCCTTTTCAGGGATACCGAAAAGGGCTTTCACTTTAACACCCCTTTCCCATTTCAATATTTTTGTTTGGCTTTGCATCATTAATTATTTATTAATTTTAATATTATTTCTATGGTTTTAACATGGACTATAATTTCCTATGGATTAAGAAAATAAATAACTAAATTCTATTTAAAATGCACTACTTAGAGACTAGCTTGCATAGAAACGAAAAAAATGAGGAAATGGAAATAAATACGAAACAATACAAGAAAATAATGATATTTTGTAAAAATAAAGAAATCAGAAAGGTGGAAAAATGTATAAATATCTCATCCATATCGCTTCATTGAATGAAATTCAAATGCCTCATTTTTTTAATTTCTTGGTTTTTTCCGGCTTTCTTTGTAACAATGGGCTAAATGGCCTTTTTCAAAGTTTCAAAAATTTATGTTGGGCCAACGGTTGAATAATTTTAAAAATATCGATGCATTTAATTTTGCAACATTAAAATTATTTAATTTTCTCAATTTGAAAATAATATTTTAAGGATATAAAAATTTTTATTAAATCAACTATGAGATTATAAATTTTCAACTATGAGATTATAAATTTTTTTTTTTGTATAAAAATGTGAATATAATTATTTTAAAAATTGGGTTTTAACTCTTAAAAGTTCATAAATAATTTTATCCAATGATTCCAAATAATTTTCTTTTTAATCGTCACGTTCAATCCTAGCCCATTTTGCTATCGGTATGATTTTCAACGATAGAATAATATCTTAACCAATGGTTAAATCGATAAGAACCGATGATGTCTCTTGTAATAAATTTCCATGACGATAGCTTTTTTTTTTTGTCCTTACGGTTAGACTACTATTTGATATTCGAAACTTCATTCTGATTAATATAAACCGATCAACTGTAAGACCCGATTATTATGGCCACGATGGTAGCTTTGGTGAGCCCAATAGTTTGAGGGCATAATGAGTTGAATGAATCATTCCAATCCCGAACTCCGAAGCAAAGCCCATCTTCTACACCTGAGCACTTCAGAAGTATATCTCCATGAAGCAGTATGTAGTTGAGAGTTGTTGGTTTAACCTTGAATTCCACCATTGTCTAAGGGTTACTCAAATCTTGGCTATTTTTTTTCCTTTAAGTTTTAAATTGGTATCTCTTTCTGTTGATGGCACAAAAGGGAGAAAAGAATTAACAAAAAAAGAAAGAAAATCTATTAACAAGGAAGGAAAGTTAAAGAATTAACAGAAGAAACGGAGAAAGGGGGGAAGGTATTGAAAAAGTATTGAAGGAGAGGAAGACAATTGAGCGAAACAAACGAACGAGAAGGATAAAGAATGATTTTTCAGATCATTAGTGACTGCCCATTATGTAAATGATAAAAAGGGAAGAGAAAAAATAGAAAATAGATATATAACAATAACATGTTCTAAGGAAGAGAAAATAGAGAAAAATAGGCATATATCAGTGGCATGTTCTGAGGGGGAGAAATGTCTATATCTGTGTCTGAAAAACATGTCTGATGTTTGAATGACCGCTAAGTGTATCTGTATTATATAGCAATGTCTAATAGTCCTAATGAAAGAAGGACAACAACTATGTGAAAAAAGTTATATCTAGATGTGAAGGAACCGGATGGATATGGTTAAATACTATTTTGTTGATAACAAACTGAGGGAAATATGTATACAATTTTGATTAAATGGGTTGAATGAACTTGAAAGAATTGAAGTTTGAGATTATAAGATTTAGCAGACATATCAAGAGCATAAACTAAGAGAGAGTTAAATTCAAATTTTAGAATATTTTGTTATTATCAAAAAGAAAAAAATTATTGACATATTTTTAGGTTTTAATGATAATCAAAATATGATTAGTTTGATTAAAAAAAATAAATCGGAGATAACATGATTAGAACCATTGAGGAAAGAATTTAGAAGTGAGAAGTAGTCGATTCATAAGAAGAAGTAGTAATGTGTTTAGACAAAATACGTAAGATTAGACAACACCGATTTTAATGATTTATATCATTAAAGAATAAGTCCATAACAAAGTGAAATAATCTATTACTGACAGAAGATAATGGTGATAATCAAGTTAGTGAGTTGGATATGAAATGAGTTATTTAGAATAATGAAAATTCAGGTTAGACCAACTTGTCGAAAACTAAATACTCAAAATATGAGTTTTTGAAATATCAAGAAAACGAAAATAAAATATGACGGTATTTGTTTCCGACGTATCAATTAAGTAAAACCATATTTTTCTAAAATTTCTCTAACATGTTAATCCTTCAAATAAAGCTAATCAAAAAATTAAAACCGAAATTTTGTTTTTTAAAAGTAGAGTTGAATTTTTATTCGTAAAAATTAGGTTTTGAAACAAATATACACAGGGAGTCAGCAACGTGCACAAGCGGCTAACCGTATGCGCCAAGTGCTCACGAGCAGTCAACCGCGCACATGCAGTAGTCAGCCGCACGTGCTTAAGTGCCCAAGTGGCCAACCGTGTGCAAGGGTGCTAGCCAAGAGCGCTCTAAGTGCTCAAGTGGTCAGCTATGAGCTCTCCAAGTGCTCAAGCGGCCAACCACATGCGCTTAAGGTGCTCAAGCGGTAGGTTGCGAGTGCACTCAAGTAGGTGACCGCGAGTGCATTACACACTCAAGCGGTCAACCACTGAGCACAAGCGGTCAGCCCGCTATGCTTAAACAACCAATCAAGAACATGAACAACAAACTGTTGTGCTCATTCAGCTGACTGATGATTTAAGCGGTCAACCACTAAACATTATAAGCAACAAAGTGTTTTTCTGGCCGACCGAACCAAATCAAAAGTTGACTGAAACTCTTCGCATTCCAAAATCCAGTCAATCTTGATCAACCATTTATTTACAGAGAAAGTTTAAAAACGAAATAATATGGACATTGAAAATATTCATTGACTGTTCAAAACTGATGACATAGACCAAAAATTCTTTATTTAATCAAAATTTTGAATTTAAAGTCAATATTTTATGATCTTTTGAAAATCTCTTTTGTTTATTAAACTAACATTTTCATTACAGCAAAAGCGTTTCAAATATCCTTAAAATAGGATTTGCTTAATGAAAAAAGTAAAGCACTACTTTAAGGACAACAATGGGCAAAATATTTTGAGGCATCTGAAAACACTCAGAGGTTGGTGAAAAGCAGTAATTACTCAACATTTGAACTCACCAACCCTTCATAGCTCTATTGAATTCACCTGTAAATATTAAAATAAAGAAAAAACAAAAAGAGAGGGGGCAAAATCGATTAATGAACAAATAAAATGCACTCCAACAATTGACTTAAAAAACTCTCTATTTCTTGAAGAAAAATACATTCTGTTTTCCACTCATTTTTTATTTGAGTATGTAATCTTTTGAAAACTTAATTTTTGTTACACGTGAAGAGTATAGTCTCAATCTCTGTCACTCTATTACCTATCTACTGTATCAAATGTTCTAAAAAACCAAGAGGGTTTCTCAATTTGGGTTTTACAGAGAGGAAAACAACCGGCAATGTTGTGAGTATTTCAGGATAAAATATTATAAAGGTTTCACATGCAACTGAGAAGCAAGTAGGTGGTAAATGTTTCACTTGCACATGTGAAACAAGTGGCTTGTGAAGGTTTCACTTGTACCCGTGAAACAAGTAGGTTCTTAGATTTCATTTGCACCCGTGAAGCAAGTGGGTTATACTATTCGGAGAAATAATGAAAATCTATGAGATTGTTTGAGAGTGAACGTATATCTCGTTGGGTGGAACCACTATGAAAAAATCATGTGATTTGTTTCATTGTCTTTACTCAATTTTCTTATTTCATCTCTATATACAACAAATTGTATAATTTTAACACAGCCAAAAAAGTATCATACAATTTATTCACGATCTTTAGATTGTATTTTAGTGACACATATCACAAGCCATAATGTTAGCATGACACATGGTACTATACATGAATCAATTCATGTAGTTTGTCCACATGAACAACATTAGCAACCAAAAACATACTTTAATGAAGATCAAAACCCAAAAATAACTCCAGCAAGAAGGTCATAGGTTTGAAGGATTGAATAAATGTACAACCTAAAACAAGGGTTTCAAAATTCTTTGGGAATTTCGAAACTCTCTATTCTCTTTCCAAACTCTTTACTCTCTTTAGTCTATGCAAACCTATCTCTCAAATTTTGGAATGGTAAAGTGAGGGAGAGGGGGTCTTTATTTATAAAGTAGTATGTATGAAGGAGTTTAATAAGTTTCTCCAAACTTTTCAAAAACCTAATTTCTAAAAATTTTATTCTTCATGTTTATAGAATAGCTAGTTTCGTAGAACCTAATTAATTCCGTATTAGATGCTAATTAACTTATTAAATAGTGTTTTAGAAGTTTCTAAATTTTAATTCAGTTTGAAGAAGAGAAAAAATGTCAAATCAAAATTTGAATGCAAATTGATAGTTCCAAGAACATGCATTCAACGGATGGTTAAAGGATACATGAGTGCTCCAAATTGTGCAAACCGAAATAGTGAGAACTCCGGGGTTCCCAGGGAGCTTGCACCACAAAGGCCCATGCTCACGGCGTGGGCCTTTGCTGATGCTTGGGCTTCCAAAGCACAACATCATCCTTGAGTACATTTTGCATGCATGGCTACCTACATGAGCATAGGAAAAAAAGACCGTTTGGATTGATTAAAATATACTACCTATAAGCACTTAATACTAAGGACATGGTAGACATAACATATGGTATAGTTGTAACTTTAGTTAAATACAAAAGGATAAAAATATACTTTTATTGATTAAAATAATTTATTTTAGTTATGCGTAAAAGCACCAAAATGAAAAATCCGGTGGGTGTAGTTTATTTTTATTTTTATTTTTTACTCATAAGTACCTTTTGAATTTATAAGTATTTTTAGAAATTTTAATTACCAAATAATTTTAATTTTAATTTTGATTTATAAACTGATTTCACCGATTTATAATAATCCCAAACACCCTCTAAGCCTGACCTTGTGCCATACTTGTGGGAGCTATGGGCCATGCTTATAAGGGTCACACCTACAACCTTAAAGTGAACCCCTCAAAACTTTTCCTTTTCGTTTCTCAAATCAACCAAAAATTTTCAACCGTGTGACTGAATTTCAGCCGTGACATAACACAAAAGCCTTAATTGGTGTTTGTGCATCCAAAATTTTCTAATCATGAAACACCTTTCCAAATTAAAAATTTTAAATACTCTATAAAAATCATGTTTGGCAGTAATTTGCTTAGACAAAGGGAGTGGAGGAAATATATTAAAAATGTATAAATTTATTGTTTTATCTTTTCTGAAATTAATTTTTTTTAAATAGAGGATATAAAAATGAATTTATCATTTAAAATATTAAAAGGGAATTCCTTTTCTTCAAAACTCACCGATTTGATAGGATTGAAAATTTTGATTTTTTCCCTCTAATAAATTATTTTGTGAATGTGCATGGAAACCCTCCTTCCTCTCTTTCCCACTAAAACCCTCCACCCAAATGCATCATTAGGCTTAGGCTTTGTCCTACTTTTTACCCCTTCTTTCTTTTAAAACATTATCTTTTTAATTGGTCGGCTATCACTTGGGGTAGCAGTTTTCATCTTATTAAGCCACTATGAAGTGAATATATGTCATGTCCTCATTTACAAAATTGTGCAATTTCTTACCAGGGCACAAAAGTGTTTGGAACTCTTTTTCCTTTTTTCATACATAAGAAATTTAAACCACATAACAATAGTGGCATTCCACATCTACAAACCAAATCCAAGTAAAAGGACCATGTAAACTTGGAGAATAAGAAAAAGGGTTGCATAAAAAATACATGAGGTACCTTTAAAATTTTAATTTATAAAGGTTCTAATTTCCAAAAACAATAATAAGAAGTATATAACTTTCATGATTAGTGTTACGTGCATTTGACCCTAATCACATTAGTCTTTCCCCTGAAACCAAGTCTTAATTGGTGGGCAGAATGCGACTAGAACCTCTCTCCCTCTCACTCTCCCATCAGGAGTCAAATCAATGTGATGTGATGAGGCCCTTTGTTTCTCTCTTTCTCCCGATCTCTCCCGTCAGTCTCTCTCCCGAACCCTCTCTCTCTCTCTCTCTCTCTCTCTCTCTCTCATTCTAACTCTCTGTTTCGCTCTTTGTTTCTCTCATCTCCCGCGAACAGACTCTCTTCTCCATTTCTTGAGCGCGCGATAGTAGCGCTATTCTCTCCTTGCTCGCGCACTCGTGAAGAATTAATGCGAGAGCAATACTCTCAACTCTTTGATATATAATTCTATTTTGAAATTTTAAGGACGAAATTTCTTTTTAAATGGTTAAGTATTATAATACCCATAAAAAAAAGTAAAAAAAAAAAAAGAACAAAAAAAAAGGGGAAAGTCACTTTCCCAAATTTCACTCAATCTCTCCCTCTCTGTTTCTTTCTTTCTCCCAATCTCTCCCGTCACTCTCTCTCTCTCTCTCTCTCTCTCTCTCTCTCTCTCTCATTCTGTTTCGCTCTCTATTTCTCTCCTCTCCCGTGCACGCATGAACAGATTCTCTTCTCCCTTTCTCGAGCATGCGACAGTAGCGTTGTTCTCTCCTTGCTCACGCACTCTCTCTCTCTGCCGAGTACTCTTCTGTAGCCCTCGCATGAGTCCCAAGCCGGCAGTAGCAAGAGACATTCGAAACCCTAGGCCACGACCTGCATTTCATCCCTTACGCAGGTAATAACGATTCTCTACTCAATAATTTAGGGGTTTTGATTCTCTTGAAAATTAGGGTTAATTGCTAAAATGTGTTTCGGTTTCGAAACATTACAGGGGTTCGGACCGAGTTGTAGACGCATGGACGCTAGAGTTGCAAGCTGCGAAAACCCTAGGTAAGAGAAATTCTAGTTCCTTCAGAAATTTGAATGAGTTTAGTCCGAATTTAGAATGAGAGATTTGTATATATTCTGAAAATGTGTGAAATTTGAAGAGATGGCATTTTCCTGAATTTTGATATGTGATTTCGAGAGTTACGTCTAAATTCTACGTGAACGTAGGCTGATTAATACGAAAGAAATGTGTTGGATGAAATTAGGAACTTGTTGGGTTGATTAGAATAGATTTCCTTGGAATTTGAATTGAAATTGTGGATTATTGATTAGGTTAAATCTGTTGGGAGCTGGAAATGAATCAATTCGAATTTGATTCAAAATAGAGAGTGAATACCCTCTTTAAAGGTGAGTGGATGGTCCATTATATTATAAATGAGCAAAATGAGTTTAAAATTGTTTTATAAATAATTTTGTAAAATTTTTACATGTTTTATATAAATTGTTTTGTGATTGTGGGATGTCCGAACCGAATTGGGAAGCATGAATGTATCCATGGTGTTTATAAATACATGTGTGCCATATTTGATTTGATATTGCTTTATGAATTGTTATGACATGAAATTGATAATTATTTGTTAGAAAATTATGATACATGATTTGAGAAATGACGTGTTAGAGAAATGCATGGTGCTAGTAGTTAATGGCTATAGTCATTCTCTCCACGAAACGACTCGGCAGGGTGACGTGGTTGGGGTTTCATTGCAAGAGAAGTATACGCGACTTCTTCTCTGCCGCGTCGAACTATCCGTATTGCACCCCGGGAGGCCCGAGCCAACGCCAAGGAAAGGAGTAGTATTTAAAATATTGAAATGAAAAACCCCTTGACGGGCTTCCGTCTTGGTTAGGCCAAACGCAGAACGGAAGTAATTTCGATAGAACCCTTGTGATTTTCTGAAACAATATTTGATTTGGATGCATAATTTGTGAATTATCTGAATTATTGAAAATGTTTCGATATATATAAAGTATTGTTTGAGATATACTTTGACACCTCCACATTCACCCCTCATTTATCACACAATCATACCATTGCACTCCACTCACTGAGTATTTTCCAATACTCACCCCTCTCTTTAACATCTTTCAGAAAAAGTTTAGGTTTGCGGCAGAAATTGGAGTTTGAGAAGGTTTATTCCGCTGACTTATGTAGGTACATAGTGATGCAAGTTCATTTTTGTTGATTTTGAAGTCCATGGAAGGGAAGACTTGTATAATTCTTTTGGTATGGATTAAATCAATACTTGTTTCATATATAGAGCTAGTATTTATGGAATCTTTACATAGTTTGTATTGGAGTTCGTACGGAATTTGTTTATTTTCTCTTAAATCTTATTTTGGTTAGACTTATTGTTTAAATGGGATGTTTGATTTAAAATGATGGGATTTGTTATTTTCTTTCGATTTTATGGAATTTTGTTCATCTCATACCGTATGGACTTTACCGATACTAACTTATTTTTTCATGCGAGTCTTAGTAAAATTCTGCGATTATGATTTAGGATTTCTTTTGTTTTAAATGTTTTAATTATGCTGAGAATTCTGGAGCGGCTAAGATGACCAATTTTGTATGCGTGCATGTACAGGAACCCCTGCCCCATTTGTGTGTCGACGCATGCTCGTGTATATAGGGATGGACTGGATGGGTCCTTTGCATGTGTATTGTTATATGATTTTCCTATTTCTGATGGAGTTATATATTGGATGAGTTGCTGAACTAATTTGTAGTCTTGCGGAGTCTCGGTATATGGGGAGGTTCTGTCCGTATATCGAGACAACGCGACGGTTGTTGTGTGATCGATCCAAGGATCGGGACGTGGCAAATTTCGTATTCACGAGTCTGAAAATACTTGAGATTTTGATTAATATCATTTGACTGGAAATCTTTTTTTTCTTCAAGTTGGGACCAACTTTGATAATTTTAGTGGTTATCTAAAACGTGATTCATTAAATTAAATTCTCTGGTATGATATCGTGAGAATAGTAATCATAACTCTTTTTTTTTTTTTCATTTATATAGAAACTCAAATTCAAATATATTACATATGAAAGAAAATGATATCATTTAAGTCGAAATTCATTGACTCTCTCTCTCTTTTCTCTCTCTCTCTCGCGCAAACACACATATACACACACATCAAAAACTCCAATTTGCTTCGTCAATTTGAATATAAGCATATTGTTCCTAAATTTTATGCTGAGGCGATTAAAATTTTCCCATTGGACTAACAACACAGTGAGAACGATGGATAGCAGTCCAAAAGCTTACTCGGATTGTACTACGTTAATGGATGTGTTACGATTCCATATTCGGTTTTGTATTTAAATTTTTCTTAAGAAATTTGAATTTAGTATTGAATTATATTTGTTATTTACTTTCTTATTTATTTCTCCTCTTTATGACAAAATTTGTGAAATTTTTCACAATAATAAATAATTTTTTAGAGAACCTTTTTCCATTTTTTTCTGAGTGCCCAATGGTAATTTTCACTAAATTTGACTTTCAAAATTCATTTTTTTTAATCAAAAATCTCATATTTAGTCTCCAGATAAATTTTTCCATTTCTCTCTCATGGTTCCTCTCTCTAGAATCTGTGAGAACAAGATCACGTGCATCGGACGTCACCTTTAACTGACCAAATCCTTTCATTTATGGTGCTGTTAGATTTTTATTTTACAAGTTTTGAGAAGCACTTGATTCTATAAAAGTTTAAGGGGGGTTATCTGAAGAAACTTTAAAATTGTGGGGTGTTTTTTACAATTTTGACCTTTTTAAATTGATTGGCATCTTTCCCTTCTATATATTCATATGACAAATAGATTCAAAGGAAAACTAGCCTAGAGGAAAAGGAGATGGGAAGCCTTCTTGTTCCAGAGATGCCACTGAATGGCTCAAATAATAAGGCTATTCCACTGATAGGTTATGGCACAGCTGAATACCCTTTTGGGGTTTCAAAAGAATTAATGAAAGACTGCATTCTTCATGCCATCAGACTTGGGTATAGACATTTCGATACAGCAACTCTTTATCAGTCCGAGCAACCACTCGGAGAGGCCGTGGCCAAAGCATTAGAGCTTGGAATCATCAAGTCCAGAGATGAGCTTTTCATCACCTCTAAGCTATGGTGTTGCGATGCACACCGGGAACGTGTCCTGCCTGCGCTGCAACAATCACTCGAGTAACATGAAATTTATACACTAACCTGAACTTCAGCATGATATAACAACCGTTATGTATTATCGTTTTTTGTTATAACTTTTGTAGGAATCTTGGATTGGAGTATATTGATTTGTACTTGATTCATTGGCCAGTAAGCTTGAAGCCGGGGGGATATGAATTTCCAGTGAAGAAAAAGGATCTTCTCCCAATGGATTTCAAGTCTGTTTGGGAAGGAATGGAAGAGGTTAAAGATCTTGGCTTAACTAAATTCATTGGTGTGAGCAATTTCTCTTGTGACAAGCTTGAGCTGTTACTTTCTACAGCCAAAACGCCTCCTGCAGTCAATCAAGTTAGTGCCCAATTTTTCATTTTTTTGTATTTAGTTCAATTTTGTTAAAGTAAATAATACTTTGGAGATGGGAGGAGTAGATGTGAGGTGAGGAATGATGTGGATTTTTGTGGAAGGTTGAGATGAACCCTCGTTGGCAGCAGAAGAGGCTGAGACAATTTTGCAAAGAAAAGGGTATTCATGTAACTGCATACTCGCCCTTGGGAGCCAAGGGCACGGTATGGGGGACCAATAGAGTGATGGAATGTGAGGTCCTCAAGAAGATTGCCCTTGCAAGGGAAAAAACTGTTGCCCAGGTATTTTTTCTTTTTTCCTTCTTTTTATACATACATAATTGTACCTTAGAATACATCATATATATTTGGCAAAAATAGTAGAAATGTTGATATGGCCACACCAAATTATGATCTCAAACATTTAATGCCATTTCGTATAGTAATATTATTTCCTGAGATGCACTATTTATCAGTACATTTTCAAGAGACTGAATGCCAAATTGTACACTATTTATCAGTACATTTTTTAAGAGACTGAATGCAAAATTGTTATCTATATTTATCTTTCATTTAAAATATATATATATATGTAGAATTTCCATGTGTTTTTCTCCGGAGCATAACAAGACTTTAGGCTTTTTACTCTAAATTTCAAGGCATAACAAGACTTTAGGCTTCTTTTCGGCGAAAACATTGTAACCCAAATTGAACATCGTAATGATAAAGGTTTATCAATTTGTCATTTATCAATTTCTGTAAAAATTATACTGTAAGCTTTTAACATTTGGATTTGTGTCACTGAACGTTTTTAACGTTTCTAAAGGCAACAAAACTGTTTTAAATTATATAATTTAATGATAGATACATTCTTAAAATCTTCTTTTGTTGCATTTCCAACATTATTTGTGGAAAATTTGTAAACGTGAGCTTTTGCACTTTCATTGGGAATCCAGAGGATCCAAAAATGCTTTTAACCCCTTGATTGTTGTAGGTATGCCTTAGATGGGCCTTTGAACAAGAAGTGAGTGTTCTAGTGAAGAGCTTCAACAAGGAGAGAATCAAACAAAACATTCATATATTTGATTGGAAGCTGCATCCAGAAGATTTGGAGATGATAAATCAAATTCCACAGCATAGAGGATTTCCAGGAATTGAATTCGTCTCGGAAGAAGGCCCTTACAAGTCCTCGGAAGAGCTCTGGGGTGAGAAAATTGAATGATGGGCTAAACTAAGTTATTTAGGTTGCCAAGCAGCTGCCTTCCTAGAGTGCTAAATAAGGGAAATTGAGTTGTCCAAATGTATGGTATGGACAACTAATGCCCACAGTATCAAGTAACATGCAATGAAGGCCAGTAAATAAGAGATTTGAAGGTTTTGTTATTTTGTCACCAGCGAAAATTTATAAAGAAGAAGAAAAAAATTGAAATTATTAAAAATCTATAAGAATTAAGAAAGAAAATTTAAAAACTACAAGATGGTATAATTTCAACTGGGGGAAGCAATTTCAACATCACGGATGACAATCCCCAGGTCTGCTAGATGGTTAGAGATAAAAGAGTACAATCACATCGATTTCTAAATTTCCCTGTTAATTCCTTGATCCGTTTCTATCGCCAACTGGAATTTCTGATCACTGATGCTCATTAGCAAGAAATCAAGATGGTAATTATCCTAGTCCGAGATGCTTTTCCCAGGCTCTGGTTTCCAAAGCCGTCTCCGCTGTTTGACCCGGAACTATTGAAGGAATGAATGCCCACGTGGGGCATCTTTCCTTATTTGGAAAAAGGAAATATCCCACTTTCCATATGCACAAATGGTAACTTATGGGATTTGAATTCCCTACCATTTGTGGTGAAGGAGACATATGGAAACTAGGGGCAAAACCCTAGGAAACACAACCATTGCAAAAGATTGTGAGGAGACAATTGAGAGAAAGAGGGAAAAATTCTGCGAAGAGAATTTGTCACCGGATTCGATTGAGGGGTCGTGGTGCTGCGGTGATAGCTCATCTTTTGTGGTTATCATCCCGACTGCGAGGTCGATTGATCGAGGTTCGTCGTTCCCAGATTTTGCGATCTACTTTTGAGGTATGCCCGAAAATCCTATTCTTTTATGATTCCGAAATATTTTGCACGCTTCCGCATGTGTATGTGCATATAAATCCAACATTGGTATCAGAGCGTAGGGTTGGATTTATTAAATTATTTTCGGAATATTTTCGGGTATAAAAATATGGGTTGCAAAAATGGGTTTCGGATCACGGATGAGTTTCGTGAATCCGAATATACCGTGACGTTACCCAAGTCACGTAGATCGCAAATATAATTTTTTCTGAATTTTTGGAGCATGTTTAATCCATGAAAATTAAAGTTGAAGTTTTCGGCCCTAAGGGTGCCCAAAACTTAAAAACCTAGATCTATCCATGTAGAGGGATTGTTGATCTAAATAAATGGCATATTAGTGTTCCATGTGCATTGATCTACGTTTTGACATGCATTATGCATTGATTGGCTGCCGGAAACTGGGTTTTCCGGCGAGGCCGCGGAGGGCCAAAAATTTGGACAAATGATTCGCCGTGTTTAGGGCTTGAACCATTCAAAAAAACGAGTTCCAAATATTTGTGGGAAGTCCAAATATATTTTCCGGCAGAAACCGTCGTAAAAATTAGCCGGAAATGGGTTCTCGGAGAAACGGGTCGAAAAAACCCGTTGCAGGACCCGTCGGGCGAAGAAGGAGAAGCCCAAACCCGCGGGCGCGTGACGAGCACGCGCCAGAGGTCGCGTCCAGCAGGCGCGTGCAATGCACGCGCCACACAGGCGCGTGAAGCGGGTGGCGGTGGGCGGTCGGGTCGGAACCTGACCCGGACCGACCCGCTTCCGACCCGACCGGGGTCAGACCCGGACCGTTGACCGGGTCGGTCGGGTCAACCCTGACCCGTTGACCGACCCGGTATGACCCGGCTCAGGGGCGGCTCAGCGCGTGAGGCGCGTGAGCCACGCGCCGCGACTGGGCGCGCGTGAGACGAGCCGCGCGTGGCGCGTGGCAGCGCGTGAGCAGCGCGCCGCGCGTCTGGCGCGTGCAGCAGGGCTGCCGCCGGCGCGTGGAGGCGCGTGGCGGCGCGTGGAGTGCACCGCCGGCGAGCGGCGGCGCGTGGGGAACCCCGGCGGCGCGTCAGGTCGTCCAAAATTGATTTTTTCAATTTTTTTGGGGTCCTATGTGCATATATGTGACTATTTGTGGGATTTTGTGCACCGATTTAAAGTCCGGATGATGAGATGAGGTCCCGGGTTGTGGTGTATGGTGTCCGTTGACTCATATGCTCACTTTGGGGTCAATATTCGATTCATTTTGGATTGTTAATTCGTAGGGTGTACGAAATTATGAAAATAAGCATTATTAGTCACTAATGTCTCTTTTTTCTGTGTGACAGAGACAATGGCTGCGACAAAGAGTATCGTACTTGATCTCGTTAAGGGAGACAAGTTGAACGGTGACAATTATGAGATTTGGCACCGTAAAGTTCAATTTGTCTTCGAGGAGCAGGACCTAGCGGAGGTTCTCTTACACGAGATGACAGACCCCGGGGTGGGTGATACGCCTCAGGCGAAACTGGATGAGGAGGCGTATCGTGCATGGAAGAAGAAGGATGGCCAAGCTAGGGTCATCCTCCTTAGCAGTATGCACGATGATCTGATTCCAGTGTACGAGCAGTATCCTACTGCGATGTCGGTTTGGAGTGCTCTGAGAGAGCACCTTGGCTCCCGGTCAGCTCCTAAGCTGAGGATGCTGACTTATAGGTTTATCACCTATAAGAAGAGATCCGATCATAGCATGAAACAGCATTTAATGCATATGTCAAGTATGATCGCTTCTCTAAAGAACATGGGGGAGCCAATGTCTGATGAGCTTCAGGTACTGGGAGTAATCCAGTCATTGCCTGACTCCTGGGATGTTGTAAAGACCTACCTCACGCACACTGAGAGTATTCGTACTTTCATGGACGTGCGTAGGCATTGTGAGCTCGAGGAGGAGCGCCAGGAGGTGGCTAGGTCGGTTTCTGGTCATGCCTATGTGGCGGAGTCGAGTAAGGGCTCCAAGGGCGTCAAGCGTAAATGGCGCAAATATGACAAGAAACCTAGCCAAGCTAAGAGGAAGCCATCAGCGAAAACCGTTGATAGAGGGCAGACACGTAAGAAGAAGGAGCTCGACAAGAGCAAAGTCCGATGCTACGTTTGTGGCAAATCTGGGCACTTCGCTCGCGAGTGTGGCGAGCGAAAGGTATGTCCTTCTTCTATACATGGTATGAGTTATGTTTCATCCACTGTGATGCTTACTAACTCTTCTCCTTTGTGGATTGTAGACTCAGGAGCCACCGACCATGTAGCTCGAGATAGGAGCGCATATGTGGAGTTCCGCCGATTGAGTCCCCAAGCGAGGAGGCTGTACGTGGGGAACGGAGCATTTGTGGTTGTGAAGGGGATTGGTACATGCAAGCTGATGCTGCCAAGTAACCAAGTCCTATACCTGCATCATGTGCTGTATGCTCCCGAGATTCGGCGGAATCTCATTTCTGTCCTTTGTTTAGATCGTTTAGGATACTCTGTCATTTTCAGAAATTTGAGTGTTTCTGTCATTTACGATAACTCTGTTTTATGTACTGGTTTAGTCCATGATGGACTTTATGCGTTGGATTTGGTTTCCTTTAATAAAATTTCTGATTTGTCTTCTATTGCGTATACATCTGATAGCGTAGTTGATGATGTTTCAATTTGGCATAGTAGACTTGGACACATAGGGCAAGAGAGAATGAACCGGTTAGCTACGAGTGGCTTGTTGGGCCCGCTAACCCGGATCGAGTTGCCCTTATGTGAGTTTTGCCTAGCCGGCAAAGCGACGAGGAAACCATTTGGAAAAGCAATGAGGGCTGGGACCCCATTGCAATTGATCCACTCCGATATTTGTGGACCTATGAATGTGAGAGCCCGAAACGGAGCCACGTATTTCATTACGTTTATAGATGATTACACGCGTTTCGGTTACGTCTACCTTATCTCGCACAAGTCTGAGGCATTAAATTGCTTCAGGAGGTATATCAGCGAGGTAGAAAACCAGTTAGACTTGAGAATTAAAACTCTCAGAACCGATAGAGGACGCGAGTACTTGTCTGAGGAGTTTAAAGAGCTCTGTTTCGAGAAGGGCATTACGAGACAGTTGACTATTCCTGCTACTCCCCAGCAGAACGGGGTAGCTGAGAGAAGGAATAGGACTTTGTTGGAGATGGTAAGATCGATGATGGCGCAGGCCAATTTGGCTATCTCTCATTGGGGAGACGCATTGTTGACTGCCGCCTACGTGCTTAACCGTGTTCCAACCAAGTCCGTAGTCAGTACCCCATACGAGCTTTGGACAGGGAGGCAGCCTGACCTTAGCCATTTGAGACCATGGGGTTGTGCCGCATACGTTCACGATTCCTCGCACCCACACGGCAAGTTAGGCCCACGAGGAAAGAAATGTATCTTTATAAGGTACTCTGAACATTCTAAGGGACATGTGTTCCTAGGTGAACGTACGGATGGCACGGTCTCCGAGATCGAATCTCGTAATGCTACGTTCCTGGAAAAGGATTTCCCTAAGAGAGGCGAAATTGACCAGGATTTCACCTTTTATGAGATGGGTGAGCCTGACGGCCCAAATGAGCCCAGGGGAGGGACCCAAGAGCCTACAATGGATCTTGGTCCTAGTGGGAGTGACCCATCTCGAGGTGAGGAGGCTCCTCCTCCTCGTAGGAGTAGTCGGGGACATGTACCCCGACGTCATTTTCCGATAGAGGATGAGATCCTCATCGTGACTCCTGAGGATGATGAAGAACCTCAAACCTTTGAGAAGGCTCTCGAGAGTCCTATGAGGGACCAATGGCTAGAGGCCATGAAAGAGGAGATGGAATCAATGAGGGTCAACGGGGTCTGGGACCTAGTTGACTTACCTGAGGATAGAAGGGCCATAGGGAACAAGTGGGTTCTCAAAATCAAAAGAAAGGCCGACGGATCGGTAGAAAGATACAAAGCCCGTCTAGTAGCCAAGGGTTACACACAGACAAAGGGCATTGATTACGAGGAGACTTTCTCCCCCGTAGTCAAATTTACATCGATCCGTCTACTCTTGGCGATTGTCGCGAGCATGGATCTAGAGTTGCATCAGATGGATGTAAAGACCGCTTTCCTTAATGGAAATCTGGATGAGGAGATCTACATGGAGCAGCCCTCTGGGTTCGTTCTAGTAGGTCATGAGGACAAGGTCTGTCGACTTCGGAAGTCGATATATGGCCTAAAGCAATCATCCAGGCGGTGGTACCTAAGATTCCACGAGGAGGTGATATCTTATGGCTTTACAATGATCGAGGAGGATCATTGTGTTTACTTGATACGATCTGATAACTCTTTTGTGATCCTGTCCCTGTATGTGGACGATATACTGTTGGCTGGGAACAACATTCAGTATATGATGACAATCAAGGCTTGGTTGTCATTGAGCTTCGACATGATCGACATGGGTGAAGCTGAGTTCATCCTTGGAGTTAAGATCCAGAGAGATCGATCGAGAAGAATGTTGGCTCTTTCACAAGAGACCTACATTAAGAAAATTCTCGAACGCTTTGGGATGAGTGATTGTAATCCCATTGATACTCCAATCGCCAAGTGTGATGGTCTGAGTCTTGAGATGTGCCCGAAAACTCAGGAAGATATAAGGGAGATGCGTAAAATCCCTTATTCCAGCGCAGTGGGAAGTCTAATGTATGCGATGTTGTGTACACGACCAGACATATGTTACGCAGTCGGTCTGGTGAGTAGATATCAATCAAATCCTGGAAGGGGTCACTGGAGAGCAGTGAAAAGGATTTTTCGATATCTCAAGGGAACTGCGAGCTACTCCTTGTGTTATGGGAGAGGGGATTTGCGCCTCATAGGATATTCAGACGCCGACTGGGGCGGTGATCTGGATAAGCGCAAATCGACATCAGGTTTTGCCTTCTTGCTCAATGGCGGTGCCATTTCTTGGAGAAGCAAGAAGCAGACCTGTGTAGCTTTATCTACGATGGAGGCTGAGTTCGTGGCTTGCTCAGTCGCAGTTCAGGAGAGTGTTTGGCTCCGAAGACTATTAGATGACTTAGGGGTTGTGGCTGATAGTGGGAGGCCATTGATGATTTACTGTGATAATCAGGCTGCTATCGCCTATACTCGAGACCCTAAGTATCATAGTAGGACCAAACACATAGACACCAGATATAATTTTGTTAGAGACATCATCGAGAAGGGTGAAGTGACCGTCAAGTACATCTCGACACATTGCATGGTGGCTGACCCCTTCACCAAACCCATCACTAGAGACTCATTTATAGCACATAGAGAGTCATTGGGTTTGGGAATATTTTGATTTTTCTCATTGTACTAAACTGACGATGTGATGCTTATTATATTTTTATATATATGATTTTGTGCATTATTCAGTCACATTTATATTTTCTTAAATAATGCACTTATTTATATCATGTATATTTGATGTGATAAAATATATGTCAGGCAGGTGAGGTCGACTCTCTCACACGAGCGACCACCTCCAACTCTGAGTGAGTGGAGATGAGACAGTTTCTAGTCGTAAGAGGCATTGAGAGTGGCCCAACTAGAACAAAAGTCGCCCTGATACGTGTTCAGGATGAGGTCATTTGGGATATGACCGACATGGAAATACCCACATCCATGTTGCCTGTGAGTAGCCAGATTTGAGATTTCAGAAATCACCTGCGATAGTGATATTGTCTCTGAGACACTCTCTCTGAGATCTCTGGGTAGAGTCTTATGTGTAGACTGAGTCCCGTATCTGCACAGTGTTAAGAAATCTGACATATGCCCTTTTGAGAAATAAGGGATTAACACTGTGGCACGCGTTTCATACCGTGTGTGATGCCGACTAGGTATAGTGGGAGCAATTATATGAGACGATGATCTATTTATGATCCCCGTTCCCACTGTGTGAGACCCGAGATCCATTGGATGGGATCTCTAGTACCCTTATTTTACTTTCGACTGTCTCTAGAAGTCTTGATTCAGTGTTTGCTACTTTAGTCTGTTTACCTATGGCCCGGAAGATAAATTGAGGTCTAAGGGGCAGGTCTAGGAAAGCAGCTGAATTGAGATCGATAGATTCGAGTTTGGGAAAGGAAGACCAATCTACATTACATCGTTGTGTAGTATTCACCGACCGGTCTGTTGCGTATATCCACGTTGGGATAAAAACGTAATAGTGAATACACATTCGAGGATATATTGGGGATGACTTTCGATGAGGAAAGTGACTCGAAGGATGTAAATGTGATGAGTCTGGGGTACAGCGAGATGTTTTATTATTAACGACGACTCCTCGAACATCCTAACAGGTGTATCGAGAAGTCTTTATTTGCAGGTGTACTCGCCAGTCGCACGATACCCAATCTAGTATGAAAATCCAGAAGGGTGATACAGGAGATCGCATGAGCTGTGATCTCGTGATGGATGTAAATGCCCTCGTGTGCAAGTGGGAGATGAAGGAATGAATGCCCACGTGGGGCATCTTTCCTTATTTGGAAAAAGGAAATATCCCACTTTCCATATGCACAAATGGTAACTTATGGGATTTGAATTCCCTACCATTTGTGGTGAAGGAGACATATGGAAACTAGGGGCAAAACCCTAGGACAGACAACCATTGCAAAAGATTGTGAGGAGACAATTGAGAGAAAGAGGGAAAAATTCTGCGAAGAGAATTTGTCACCGGATTCGATTGAGGGGTCGTGGTGCTGCGGTGATAGCTCATCTTTTGTGGTTATCATCCCGACTGCGAGGTCGATTGATCGAGGTTCGTCGTTCCCAGATTTTGCGATCTACTTTTGAGGTATGCCCGAAAATCCTATTCTTTTATGATTCCGAAATATTTTGCACGCTTCCGCATGTGTATGTGCATATAAATCCAACAACTATATTCAAAATTTTATCATCAACTGGGAATTTCTGGTTGGTCGCACAGTAGCTGTGATATGAGACGGGGAATCTTATCATCACTGCCAGTGCAGCTGCGCCAGGCAGGAACTCTCTTAGCGCTGAAACCATGGCCCCCACAGGGGTTCGCAGAATCTGAGCTTCAAATGCACTCCACAGAGTTACTCCAAACCTGAAGCTCAACAAATTTGGGATCAACCTCAACAATTTTGATAGCATCATCTATCTATTATGGTTTTCCTTAATGTATGTTAACTACCCTCAACCATCAATTAACTTTGCCTCTCTCTGTGTTTTTCGCACTCTCTCTCCTGTTCATCGGCTGCCTTCCTAGAGTCCTAAATAAGGGAAATTGTGTTGTCCAAATGTATGATATGGACAACTAATGCCCACGGTATCACGTAATAAGCAATGAAGGCAGGTAGATGAGAGATTCGAAGGTGTTGGAAAATGGGACGGGTCTGCCCATGTGGATAGACCCCATCCTTTTATTTGTTTGAATTTTAAATGGGGAAAGGGTGGTTATTGAAAAAACGTCCACCTCAACTCCCTTTAACTCCCTTTATCTCTCGATTCCCTCCATGCATGAACTTCTATTTTTATGAAAAACATACGTGAACGATAAAGAAAGAAGGTATAACATACAGATGTCAATTTTGTGATAGAAAAAAATAAGAATGAAAGAGGGGAATCTTTTGTAAATGAAAAAAAGAGATTTCTTTCACATTGGAAAGAATAGAGAGAGACTTTCGAATAAGGGTTTGACAATCATTATTTCAACATGGCATTTGGATTGTGAACAATAGATAGTGATCCGACTTTATAATATCCTCTCGACCTAAAATACCAACCGTCGGAAAGAGATAAATGATTCTGACCCACTTAAGATCAAGAAATTTTCGACATAAAAATTATGTTTGTTGGTTTTTTTTTTAAACTTCATTGGTATCAGAATCATTTATAGTGTTTTCTGTCTCATTGTTGGAAATTCATAATGCAAAATGTCATAATTAATATTTTTTATGGTGCATTAATAACAACTTGACATAGGTTTCACGAAATGCCCTCAATTTAACAAAATAGCATGCTTTTGACATTAGGATTTAATCTGTAAAATTTGACATGCATCTGATGAATATATCGTGAGATATTACAAACTCTTACCGAAATTTACTATACATATAATTTTAAAAATATTATATTTCGTGATATTAAATTTATATGATTAGATTTTTTTTTTAAATATTTTCCAACCATATAAAAAATATATAAAATGGTTAAGAATTGAGAGAGATATCGTCACTCGAAATTTGGGTTGAAAAACAAAAAAATGAAGAAAAAGATGACAATGGGCACAGCCGATCCCACTCTCAGCCATAGCGCGTGAGACCTATTACCAATGCTAGAGATGTCCGATTTGAAAATCGAGATTACCATTGAACTCAGAGATATCGAAAATAAGTAGCCAAAATCCAGTGACCATTTGCCTCCGGGAAGGCAGCACGTGGGCCTCATGCACCTGTGGTGGCATGTGAAGATGGCCATTTTCTTTTTATTTTCGCACAACCATCCACAACAATGTGTGGGGGCACGTGCAAGGCGTTTTTTGATCAAAATTTTTATGAAAATAATTGTTAAGTTACTCTAGATTTTTTTGTGATTTTTAATTTATTTTTTGAAGTCAAAAAATAATTTTTATTGATTTTTAAACTTAGAAATTATTTAAAATTATAAAAAAATAATAATTTTCTGTGTACAAAAAATTCTGAAAATTTGTGTATGAGTTTAGAAAATTATTTTCTTAATTTTGGCTACTCGGGTAGAAATTTATTTTTCATATCCATTATTTATTTGTATTTTTTATTATTATTTATATTTAAAAATTAGTTTTTTTAACATAAAATTATTTTAAATTTGATCAAATATTTTAAAATAAATGTTTTGATATTTATTACAATATTAAAGTTGGCTTGGTGTCTAACCTAATATTGTTCCCATTTTCAAGAGTTATGATGATATTCGGACAGAATGTTAGAGTTCTACAGAAGAAAGTTAGAGTATTAAGAAATTCAGAGTATATGATAAAGTTTTGTCAAATATTAATTTATAAGATGGATACATCTCATATTTTTCCTTCTGAAACTTCTTGAATTAGGTTTTTTAGGGGAGGATGGTGTATACATTTTAAAAAATTCTCTAACTTTTTATTGAGTTAGCGTGATTGATGAGATGAATGCCAAGAGAGAGTATGATTCTTGCTAATGTGAAGCCCATATTACTAGAAATGTGAAGGGTCAAAAATATAGAAATTCAAATGAAAAAAGGTTATCCCAAAATAGAAATAGTTTCTCACGACCCGTAAGGAGATTTACTTCTAGGGATAGACTATCTAAAGGAATTGTAATATCTCGAATAGATTTGTCCTGAATGAGATAATTTATTTACATATTTTTTTTCGTATTATGATTGTTAGTTAAGAGTATGATCATGTAATAGAGAAACTTTTAAATCTTTTATAATATAAAGTTTTTTTAAGTTGAATATAAACAGAAATCAAAATTTTACCGTGTCATTACATTTAATAGATATAGTGGGGAGTATGAGGTCATGACTAGATTTCATGGTGGTAGCGGTGGAAACAACTATAGCGTATAGATGTTCCCTCATGTACTTGTGGGAAATATGCTATATTCAAGCTTCTTTGCTCCCATATGTGGAGAGTCTGTGCAGACATAGGACGTATATTTATGACATTTGTGGACAGAGTTCATGGTTGCCAATCAATGTTGTTTACTTATGGTGGCAAATTCCATCATTTTCCATACAAAGTCTATTGGCCCCCTTCTCATTTCTCTTTGTTGGCCAATATTTAACGCATTTACCAACAGCCAGGTATACCACATAGCATGCGAATTCATAATAAAATATATAGAAAAAAAACTCAGTGTTGCAAGACTTGTGGTGAATACGGGCATAATCGTAACCATTGTCTGAACATGGTTTGGTTGCAAGAGGGCAAGATCATGCTGAAATTCTTCATGTGTCTTGTACTTGTGTTGTATTGTATCTTTGTTTTCTTTAATCATCTTGTATTTTTGTACTTTTCAGAATTTATTGTTTTATGTGATCATAGTTATTGTGTCTAATAATCTTTACTATCATTCTTTATTAGATTATGTATTACCATTATGTTTGAGAATTTTTAATTATGGTGTCTTCTTTAATTTTCTTGTGATTATAGATATGAATTACTTTCAGACGGCATTTATAGCAGGCCCACGAGACACAAGTGTTTTGACTTTACAGTCTACACACCGGTCTCAGTCTATATGGAAGACTAGTAGTGATACCTCCTAAAGGTGTGTCGTTCAAATCGTGAGTTTTGTATTGCATGACTACTTGGTGTTAAAGTTCAGTAGATTTTGTTACAAGTGAATTTTTATAACGTGTATAAATATGGACATATTCAATATGATCAAGCATTTATTACAGCGTTGGTAGAGAGATAGAGATAGGAGATTCACACATTTCACTTATCTATAAGCGAGGCTACGATTATATCATAGGATGTTTCAATCCTGTTTGGATTGTATGTTGATGGCAAGACAATTATTGGGTTAGAGTCAAGTCATTCTATTACTGAGTGACGAGATTTATGTCGTAATCTCATGGGTTTCTATTCTAGTCTAGAGGATTTTCATGGAGATCGACTTAAATTGAGAGTAAATATGACCTTTCATGATTTGCATCCTCTGGTTCCCAATTCAAATGCGACATTAGTGGAGTTTCATGTATGGGGTCGTATAATACAACTTTTGGGTTGTTTTTTAGGGGGGTCAAGTTTGGGTCGATGGTGAAGCTAATATATTTAGAGATCCTATGTGATTTTGATTGTCCTAGACGGTATAGTTAGAGAAATATTGTCTTGACGTCACTTTACAGAGTTATGTGTCGAGATTTAGTTGATGGTGTTAAACAAATTTCTAGTCTAATGTTATTTATACAAGTATTGTACATCCATTTTATCTATTTTTTCAATAAAAATACTTTATATAAATGCTATATAATTCATTTAATACTAACTTTTTGTTTCTCTTACCAACTTTGGGCATGGGAGAAAGTGATGATATTTATCCCGATTAGACGTCAAAGTGTTAATCCCATGCTAATTGCTCCGAACATACTTAACGGGTCTAGAGGATCTCTGTATATAATATTTACTACCTTTGTCATATAATTTTTAATTTATGTTTCCTTGAATTTGTATAACTCAATCTTGACTTTGTTTTATTTTTAAATAGTTGAAATATTCCTTGTAACTATATACATACGGGTCAGTTTGTACTTCAAAATTATCATGATCAACTCGATCATATGAAGGAGAATGGCATAAGAAAATTTCATTTTCGTCATTGGCAACCACTTCTATTACTATAAATTAAACGAATTTTTTTTTCACTTTATATGGTTGCCATATTTGTATGTCGACTTGGAAGTGTTACCCGCGTATTATCTTGTCTAGTACGATATACGATATACTAGTATCCTCCTTATTTGTTTTGAGATTGTTGAGTTTCATTTCCCTGAGAAGGTTATGAGACAGTTTGATTTACAGTAGAGTATTTCTTTACACGTGAAAAGCAAGATGGAGTTACATCGGACTGATCGACGTGGGAGAGTTGGTCGAGATTGAACGAGGAAACAAGCAATACCCTTACGGTTGTGAAATAACGGTCGATATCATATTATTGACAGAGATAAGTATTATAGTGACATCAGGACAACAGGTGACTACATGACGTGGTATCATCAAATCACCTGCTTGATGATTGGTAATCTTGCACATCAGTATCAGTAGGGATATCGGCCAACAACAAACAACATGACATATTTGGCAAGTCAAAAGAACTTTGCCATTAAATATTATTTTTATTATGTTCATAATATTTTTGTACTTACAATTTTTTTTTTTTTTTGTAGTGCTATGTTTCAAGAATATCCATTTAGTAACATCTGACGTCCGAACTACGGAAGAAATGTATTCTCGAGTTGGTTATATCAGAGATTAGACATGGGAGACACTCCAGCGATTTTGATATATGCCTTCTGAAAGTTACCATCCTTCGATATCCATATAGAGAGCTCATGATCCAGAAGTTTCATCCACTTCTAGTACTACGGGTGTCTATGATGAGCATATGGAGATATCTATGTCATTTTCGTATCCGACTCTTACTCCTATTCTGACATTTACACTTGTTACTAACGATATTGATGATGCTGCATCGAGTGAGCCTCATGACTTAATGTTTACCGATGGCATCATTGTTGATATTCAAAGGATACTAAGGTGGTTGCAATTGAATTTCCCTAGGGTGATAAGACTAGGTTAGCTTATATTCACACAAAATGTTAGTTGCGATGAAATACTGGATTATCTCCTTACGAGACTTAGTGTAGGTTAAGCATATTACATGTATTAAATTTAAATTTTGTAAATTATAATTTCAATTTCATTTTATAATTATTTGTTAATTATAATTTTCGTAACTTATTTCTTTATGCGATTTTAACGTTTATAAATTATTTTTGTGTATGTTGTTTTAATGTTGGCAGTTTTGGAGATTATATCTATTATTTGGAATAGGGTTGTTTGGTTGTATTTTGGTTGTATTAGTATTTTGATTATTGGTTGGTTATTAGTATTTTGGTATTCTGGTGTATTGGTTGACCATGACTATTGGTGTATTGGTGTTTTGGTGGTGGTCATGATTGAGATTTTTTATTGTTGGTATTTTGATATTTTGTTGGTTGTTCGTATTTTGATGAATTGGTTAGTCATGTTTTGGATTAAAATTGTTTTGTGATGTGAAGTGAGGTTATTTGGTGGTGACAATGGATAAAATTATTTCATAGTAATTTGGTTGTTTATGTTGGTTTTGAATTGTATTTATTTTGTAGTGCGGAGAATTGATATTTTAGAGTTTGGTTGAAGTTGTTTTGGAGAATTGAAGGATTGCAGTATGGTTAATTGAATTGGTTGAAATTTTGTTGAAATTGTTTTGGATTATAGTTATTTTGTGGTTTAAATTAGTTGCCCAAGGTTCGAAGAAGATGTGCCTATGCCCAACAAAGTCCCAGCGCACTGCTAGCCGTCGACCTACCTAAGGACATAAGTTGCCAGCAACATGCACTGCAGATGTCGCGGTCCGTGAGGGCGACATGGATGTCACGCTCCTGGACTGCAACATCGATGTCGCGGTCTCAAACTGTGACATCATCTTTTTAAAACAAATTCGTGCCATAGATAGTGGAGAAAAAGACCATTAGGCCAAAAGGCAACTAATGTCCAAATTGAGAATGTACCAGAAAAAGACCATTAGGATGAAATAATATTCTATAGTTTCTTCACAAAATGGTACCAGAAATTGCCAACAACTCTGTACATATATATCTATATATGTATGTGTGTATAAGTTATCATAGTTATTTCCAATAAAATTGAGGATCCAAATTAGCATCTTTTAACATATAATGCCAAGACAACATCTTCTTCCTGTTCAAATGCTGTTGTTCTTGTGATTTTCAGCCTTGCACTGACATGCTCTGCTCTGCTAGTACGTATGTCGGAGGAGTTGATACATAACAAAAGCAACAATACTATAATTGAAATATCAGTGATGAGGATCAACATTCATCTCATTACCTCAGACAAAATTGATATTACTGCACAACTTTGACAGCAAGAAGGACGGCCAATTCATCATCTTGTTTTGATAATACTCGGCTTTCTTTTGGGCAGCCCTCCTCTCCTTCCGTCTGGTCTCCCTGGCAGCAGAATCAGCATTGACTTTCTGCATTATGGTATCAATTCAGCCACCTTAAGCCTGCCTCACACAAGGTAACAAGCTTCAGTCCGGTAATCATTTTTAGGAAACACAACCGCAGCAGTGTTGAGTGAGATTCGAAGGATATCTCTAACATTCTTGTTTGTCAGTACTTTATCATCATTGCCAACTGAAAGATTATCAAGCCATAGAAAACCATTCTTCTCCCAATCCAAGTGATCAACGGCCACTGATCTTGGAGGAACTTGTCAGAAGAATGTTTTCCTGGCATAAAGGAATTTACGTCCAAAACTCATGATGGTTGTCATTTATTGAACCAGCAAAGAGGTAACAAAACATAGACAATAGATTGGAGTATGTAACTGCTAGCCCACCTAATGAATTTCTGGATGTGGATTGGGATTTTTCAGTGGAGTATATGGGTCAAGTCATCTCTGTTCTAGTCGCAGAAAGTGAATTCTAAAGTCATACAATAACAACAACACGAGTCTTAATCCCAACATTTGAAGTCGATCATTTGAGAGACCAGCATGGATATGTATGTATCTCATTTTTTCATTTGACAAAGTTTTTACGCTAGCTGTCGACCAGCAAGAAAAGTTTTTTCATTTGACAAGAATTCTATAGTCATAATTCAAATATAATTGTCTGGACATGCAACATTCAGAAAAGGATTTTGGGCGTTAAAACACCTACCTAAGATCCTTTGAAATAAATTTATTTGGCATGTGATCAGGCTCCAAAAGTGTTGTGAGGTCTGAAAAATCACCATGCATTTGAAGCTCTACACATAGAAATTACCATAGAACTCAACGAATTTGCCAACAACACCATGCTTCCTAAGCATTTGTGTCACAGTCAAAACTAAGTCTGTAGCCGTAACACCATTACGTAGTTTTCCACCTAACTTGAACCCAACAACACCAGGTAGCACCAAGCTCTTAGGCTGCCAATCAGAAGAGAACATCAAAGTGAGATAAAATTCTCAGTTACTTGTTTTCTAGACCTTGTCGGTGGACCTGGGATATACGTGAAAAAAATTGAAAAAGAAAATCCACAAAATAGTGATAATAGGAAATATTACTAACACCAAAATTAGAAAATTACTAAACAGAATAAAGTGTTACTGGAGAATGAATAAATCCCATGTTACTGCTCTGTACTTTTGCAAAAACTGTTAAACATATGCATTGCGTCCCATGTCTACAAAAGAAATGAAGGCAGCTTCTGAACAAAAGTTGAAGAAAGGAGTGATGGGCTAACTACAAATTACAGGGAACAGGAAGCCACAGCAACAAAGTTGATTAATTATAGAAATAAAAAGCACATGCATGCCCTTGTATATGAAGATACTGGGACACTTTATCACCACCAAACCAAAAGGATAATGTGCATGAATTTTTCAGCGTAACTGTGGCTCATGATGGATGAATGGAAAAGCAAAGCTTTAACATAAATCTCTTACTAATAAAATTCCCACCCTTTTGCTCGTCTTTCATGACCCAAAAAATAATTGCACATTTATTCAAGAAAACAATTAAAATAAAATTCATGTTACCTATCCAAGCATTAGCTGCCTCTGCTTCAATACCGTCAACTCCCCATCCAGCAACTCCAATACCATCGATCATTGTTGTATGCGAATCAGTTCCCACCACACTACCGGGGTAGAGTATGCCATTAGTATTGAATACTTGACAAAGTTGAGATTTGACGAATGATCAATTTTAGGTGAAAATGTACGTCTCCTTCATGCAAAATTTGGATTATTGCAATTGTACTTGTTGGTCAATTGTCTGACTCTCAGTTAGGAACCACCCATGATTTCTATGAACTGAGCTATTGCCTAAACTAAGATCTACAAGCCCATAAATCAATGCTTCGTAATAGGCTCGAAATAAGAATTTTGCTCTTCCAATTCCATTTGTGATGAATCCTGCAGCTCAGGCGTTTTAAACCATCAAAGGCTATGGAGATGCAGAACTCGGAAAATGGATCTTTAATCTGAATATAGGGAGGGGCCAAAAAAATCAGCAACAGCTTGCCCCTCACTGCTCCTAACATGACATGCTTTAGATCAAATGCACTTAGCTTGATAGCCCAGTTTACTGGCTTACCCCGCAACACCTGTCGATTGAGCAAATACCTTACCATGTCTACCCCGCAAGGTACTAGTACCTCAACACATTAAGAGATAATACTCGAGCTTAGAACATGCATGGGATAACGATAGCCATAATTTTTGAAAATATTCTCCTGTTTAATTTTTGCAACATTAAAATTTTTTAATTTTCATTATTTAAAAATAATATTATAAAATTATAAAACTTTATTAAATTATATTTGAATTTTATAAAATTATCTAAATACTTTTGATATAAAAATCTGAACATTATTATTTTAAAATTAGGGGTTTTAACCTTTCAAAGTTCATTAAAAAAAAAAATCCTAGCCCTTCATTTTGGACAAATGTGGTTTTTGTTAGTCTCAGCCTGATCTTCAAACCCGATCCCAGAATTTTCTTGAAGATAGGTGATTCAGATTCTTCCGTCTGCCCTATCACGAGGTACACGCACCTGGCTCCCTCTCTTTTTCTCAAACACCAGGACACCGTAAATACCCACCATTTTCTTCGATTAAACCTTCGAAATTTATCTCAGCACCCCCCCCCCCCAAAAAAAAACCACGTTTTTGGTTTAATTTTCACATACCTATAAACATGTACATACTTGTTACTTTTAGGAACCTACTAAAACTACACCTGAGACTGAATCTCTAACCAACCAACCCTACCTATAACAATCTCTGAGAAACCAGTGCTACGCTGAAAGTAGGCAATATTCAGTCTCTGTTCAATTCTGTGAGCTAAGCCAGAACAAGTAGCAACATATCAATAATCGTGTGATCCTGCCATAACCTATCAGCCGTGCGAGCATGTGCAGCCTGGAGCTTGAGGCTTAATACCCAGGAAAAAAAAAAAACACCCAATCTTTTTATCAAACACCTGGTGGGCAATTTTCTAAGGTTGGGTGGAATCAGATCTCGGTGACAATAATGCACAGGTATTTATTGGATTAGAATCAAACAGCAAATCCAAGATAATTTGCTATAGAGAGAAAAAAAAATAAAAAACGTTTGTGGGGAAGTCTGTCAGACAACCGCACGACCATCCCAGAAAGCTTTGCTTGCTGGGAACGATCCTCCACAGCACCAACGGGGTACATGCGCCACCATCAAGGCCGTTAATCACGCTCTGATCGTGCGGTCCTGATTCATCAACCAGACTTTGGTTCCTGTCTTCTTTATAATCAAGGATACAGAGGTACGAGCCTATAGAACAGATCCTGTTCAAGTAAGGTCGTGCCCATAAGTTTTAAACAAGCTATTTATGTCGCCCCTTTTATTTTCTAAATGCTTCGATGTGGGATGTTGAATCAATTTCATTTCCAAATCGGATAATCGTATATTGATTACCGATGATTAATAGCAAAAAAATAAAAAATATCAATGTGGGACAAATGAAAAGCATATAAATTTTTTATGTGATCACGTAAAATTATATAATAAAAAAATTTATACCAAAGAATAACCATATAGCAAAAGAGGAAATAGTAATTTGTAAGAATAAAAAGTAAGAGAATATATAAATATAAAATTATATGAATTTTTATGTCAATATTAATTATTTCATAAAAATAATAGAATAATCATATTTTGTAATAAAAATCCAAAATGATCAAATATATAATTATTAATTATAAAAAATTATATAAAAAATTATAATTATAATTAAATAAATAAATAATACAAAAAATATGATAAAATTACAAATATAAAAAATATAAAAAAATTTATATAAATATTAATAAATTTAACGTATTGAGACATTCAAAAAACAGAAAAACATTATTATTGAGAAATTTTCTTATTTCAACATTTAGGGATAAGTTATATAATTTAAGTCATTATTGACAACAACAAAAGAACTAATTTTGTAAAAATTTAAAATTTAATGGTCGAGGTTGTAAATATTAAATGTAAATAAAACTTCACTGGGAACAAATTTTGACAAAAAAGTGTCTCATCATTCTTCAGGGCACTAATTGGTAGAGACATTTCTGAAAATGTTACCCATAAATCAACACCTTATACATTATATATATAGTTACTTAATAGTTTTGGCAGTCGACCTGCAAAGATCCTATTGAAGACCTGTTGAAGACATTATGTTAGACTTTGCTAAAACATAGAAAACCACCTGAGACCTTGGCCACAGCTTCAACAATGTCATGCGACTCTAACAAGAGAAAAATGTTGGAGTTCAATGATAATGAAATGGGATACATACAACAATGCTAAACATTCTACTTCTCTCACGGTACAAAATTTTGACAACATAATTCGGATTTTTCATTCCGCTATGATGAACTCGAGCCATTCACGCAGTGACCTTCCAAATCTAGTTCATGGGAATCATTCTGAAAGAAGGTTTCATGCAAAGCCCTCACACATTGGTCTGCTTCATCATCATTCACGATCAGCGAGATATTGACCTGCTAAGACCAAGCATTATAGGGTTACTTATTCACATCCACTAGTTCCATCACGAGAACAATGCAATATTCATCAAATCCATACGAGTATGCCAAAAAATTGATGGCACCAGTGAGCCAAAGGGCAATCTCTCCCATTCCTTCGAGAACGATTATTAAGTTCACTATTCACCTACTCCGTCTTCAAATCCTATTTCAATCTTTAGAATGCATATAATGCAGCTTCATTTTAAGTTATACACAGCCATCACTCATAATTTACTTTCTTTGAACTAATTTATTCCCCCCCCCCCAACAAAATAGTCCAGAATATAAATCTTTATGTTTTACCATTGGCTAGTAAAATGTTAAGTGCCCCAAAAGTGTAACAGTATTTAGCCGAAGAAAGGAAGACACAGACACAATAAAATACACTGTTATAGAAATAAGTATTTTTAACAATACAAAAAAACATAAAATCTCACACCCTTGATGTATTAAAAACACGTCTTCGACTTAGGAGTATATATATAATTGCCAGCCACATTTAATAACTAAGATGAGCATGAAATGGTCTAAAATCATCGTTTGTACATTAAACTTTGAACCACCCTATTTAACCTGCCACTTTAGTCAAATCAAAGTTCTTCTATCAATTTTGCCAGACAAAAGCAAATGATAAGGAGTTATAAGCTATGAACCATGAATATGAACACAGGGCATGTGAACTACAAATATAGCCTTATGTTGAGAATGTGCATATGCAAAAATATTTGTATTACATATATATAAAAATTCAACTATCATGTTCAGGTGAACTAATAAACATGATCTTGCATGCATCCAGCTTATAACTACTTCAGAAACCTTATTTGTGCCTTTATTTCTACCCAACTAGAAGCTTTATGTTAAGTTTTGTAGCACCCTTTGTTTTCTTGATTCTAACTTTACAAATATATGAATCATCATATTTAGGGAGTGGGAGTAATTTAAAATTATCGGAGAGATGAAATGCAACTATTTAGTTGAAAATGAAATGTTACAAAATGTGAACTTCACTAAGAAAGTGTCAAATATGTCTTGAAGGGATCCACCGAGGGTGATTCTCTGACAGAACACTAGACCAGAGAAATTATTTTTAGAAGTGTTAGTGGAGAGGTTATAGGCCACAGATAAACACCCAGCACTACCAAGAAAAAGAAAGATGAAAAATTGAGCTTTGCCAACCTTTGACGCGCCTTGTGAGATCATTTGAACATTAACTCCAAGCATACGAAGAACACAAAATGCCTGTCAATGTATGATGAATCAACCAGATTAAGAACTAAAGAAAGTTATATTCCAAATAGGCCTGCATTATTATTGAAATACACCCTGAATGTGCATCTATATGTGTAAGTACATGTACCTTCTCTAGTATCAAAGATGATCTCTGAACATTCCCGATGAGTGAAATGATTGACCTACGCTGTAGCAAATTCACAACAGCAATTTTCTCAAGTTCTTCAACAACATGGTCAAGTTCCTGCACAATGTGGTAAAAGATGAGGTCAAACATAATTTGGTTGGACTTTTACACCAATCGTTATGATTCTAGAAGTCAACAATTCGATAGGTAAAACTGGTGTGAATCAGATACCAAGAATACGTAAAAGGGGGAAAGAACTCCCTCCAAGAATAAAAAGCAGAGAAAAGAAAAATACACCTGACTGTCTTCACCATACCTCACAACTCTGGGAAAAAAAATAAATAAATAAAAAGTGAGAGCACAAGGCACATTTCCTCTCACTGATTTCCTCTGCCACACCCTCTTTTGCCAAAAGGGTTTGTCAATCTTCATTAATGACCACAATTTTGTGAGGCAGCAAGTTGAAGTCGTACAGAGAGACACGGGGACAAACAAGGAGAAAACACGGTGGTAATTAAAAGTTTAACAGGTTCACACGTCAGAGGAGCATTTCTGTTAAACATAAAGGAGACTGTATACAGTACATATCGAAACAGGTTTGTTCTCAACTTTTTGACAATATTTAAGGTACAAGCACTTATGTCAGAGTCAGATAGATTTATTTGGTACAGAGTTAAACCTTACCCATTATTGATGTCAGTATGGAGGAGTTATTTATCTATCATATTACAAATTTTAGTATCGTTATGATCCATATAAATTATGGGATATTTTAGGTTGTTCTTGACAAATGAGATAATGGATGGTTTTGCATTATTTGTGCATCATGTATAACTCATTTTACCCATATTTTACACAATTTCAAACTTTATTGTATTATATTATAAGAGAAATATATGTATCACAATATCCTGATTTATCCAAGGGAGATCAATAGTTGAATCACTGACCCATTATTCTTATCTAACAACCTATATTAAAGAGATTAAATACGATCCAGAAGAATAACTGCATTATCAATGTTTTCAAGAAAAGCAAAGACCTTCATACTGGCATTGTGACACAAAAGCTTCTCGTGATGTGAACAAACCAAAAAGGAGAGATGTAACGAGAAAATATCAAATAACTGATATCATATGCTTGCCTGCTGAATTAATTCTCTGCTCCAAAGCTTTGATGGATCCAATGTCAAAGAAATACTGACTTCACTAGTAGCAACCACATCCACGGATATGCCCAAATCTTCAAAGATAGAAAAGACCTGCATGAAGATGAATTCATTTAATGCATATTGAGGACTATTTTAGAAAACCAATCTGATTAATAATACCAATTAGGTAGCCAGGTTACGTACCTTAGCAAGAAAGCCAAATTGACCAAGCATGCGAGTGCTGACAATATCCAACATTGTGACATTGCGTTTGAGAACAATGCTTGTCAAGAGAGCCTGGCAGGGGACAGAACAATTAATCCTTGTGGTAAAATTGTAATTATCTTCAGATGGTGTATACAACGAACCTTACTCATATCTCTTGATCTGGTAATAAGGGTACCCAGAGCTTTAGGATTGTAAGAGTTTTTAACTCTAACAGGAATATCACCCTCTCTAGCAGGCCTCATGGACTGAGGATGCAATACCTGTAACAGTGGTAATTCATTATTATTATACAATTTGCTTATCTTATCATACTATCTACATAAAAACAGCAAAATGCTTCATGCCAGAAGCCCAACTTTTATGTGCTTGATTGATTGCAATAAAAAAAAAATGGAAAAGAAAAAAAGGTCAGAACAAGTTTTCTAATGATCATATATTTGGATCAGTGAATCCATGTACAAGAAAGTAGATATTTGTTGAAGTTGACTTTTGATGGCCTATTAAAAATTGATCCATGAAACAGAATCCTCTAGGAGAGTTGAGACCAAAAAACAACAGTTAAAAAGAGAAACAATAATAGAAATGTCCAACATCTCCGAAATACAAGGGCTAAAAAATTTCTAAACTAATGTCTTCACAAATTGTTGAGAATACAGTCTCCTCTAGAGAGACTTTTGGGAAATAGATTTAGACATCCATAACCAAAGTAGAAGCTTGAGGGGTGATGTTGTTGCCAAATTGTGAAAGATTGCTCTCCAAGGAGTTAAAATAGTTGTGCCTGACTAGAGTTTGGAAGCACATTACAAATGAAAGAAACAACCTTTTGCCCATGTTTTTTTTTCCTTCCTGGGTGCTAGGCACTCAATTTATTTTGCCCTGGACATTTAATGGGGCAATACGACCATCAGTGATCACTTTCTAGACCTTTTTGCATTGACAAAGGCTAGGAATACTCTATGACTTTTTTCATCATAAATAGAGAAATGAGGCATGAGGTATCTCGCATAAGTAATGAGAAGGACTTATAGAATCACACACTTCCAAAAGTGCTTTTACCAGCAGCACTATAGTGGTGTCAGAGAAATGGCAAGGATTTCTCAGGGCCAATTGAGTATATGAATGTGATACTTTAGGTGGTCTTATTACCAAGCTGTATGTGTTGTGTGTGGTGATAAGTGAATTGTCTTTTCCTTCCAAGAAATTTAGGTGGTATTCCTATGAATAGTCTTCTTCCCCAGGTGGTTTGCAGAAGGCCAACAAGATTGACAGTTTATGTATTCATAATTGGCAGGGAAAATTTTGGACATTGGGCAATTTGCTCTAATAGAAGAAAACTAAACTCATCCATTGCATTTTACTTCCCTGTAGTTAGAGTTGGATGTGTTAGGTCTGGTCTACTCATTGAAAGGTGCCAAAGTGGGCAGGTTGTACAAGAAGACATAAGTTGTCAGTCCTAGTGCTAATATTTTTTGGCAGTGCGCAAGGAAGATATAGAGGGACCATAAGGTCCTTTCCTTTACAAACCTGTGGAAAAAGCAATTTTTTTTTTTTTTTGGTTTATAGGATTTCAATATTGATCTCGTCTTCTTAGTTTTCTAATCTCCTGGGGTTTTCTTCTCGGCGGTTTACTCTTTCTGTAATAAAGGAAGTACCCCTCAGAGTATATTGCTCACCAGATATTCAGAAAAATAATCTCCTGTACCCATGAGCTAAAGTACCCAACCTACTGCAATCTGGAAACTCAAGCATATGAAAACCATCTTACTCTTGCAATGAAACCTGTAGTAATTCAAAATACCTGAGCACCGAAATATGCAAGCTCTGCTGCTTCATCGAATGTCAAATATGGTACAGGTTCTGCTTGTGGATATATGTTAGGATCACAAGTTAATATGCCATCAACATCCTTCCATACCTGCAAATGGATTAAGATATTAGCCATTGCATCCATCATTCAAAATACTACAGATGGTTATTAACAAACAAGTTCAATTTTAGGTGCATTTTTTATAGACTACTATTTCTTTCTTTAAATAGTTCTCATTGATGTGCACTACACAAGCTGAAACTTAAAAATTTTCTAAGCAATGTCAACAGAAAATAAAATCAACTGGAGTTAGAAACATAGTCATGAACATCAACTGAATATTCGGGGAAAAAAAAAAAAAAAAAAAAAAAAACATTAGTACCCGATGAACTTTTGCTTTTCATAAATTAGAATAACATATATCTCATATGAAGAGTGTTAAAATACTAATTATGACTCATTTCTCTATTTTCAGTTTTCAAACTTTCCAACTTAAATCTTTAATGATATTTTGACATTACAAAATAACCTTTTTAAAACCATACAAAATCAAGTGATTTCATTAATTTACCTCATTTAACTATTACCAATTAAATTATGACTGCTATTGGAAAGCAGTATCAGATTACATGGCCATAATTTCTTTTTATGTATTTTAAACGCCAAAACAGGTACCTAAGTCACCCAAAAATAAGAAAAATAAATAAAATATATATATAGGAACCCAGCTTTTAACCATGTGGTTGCACATTAAAAGATTTAAATGGGCTGAAAGTGTATTAATATCTGTTATCCATGCGTGTGCACATGAAATAACACATGCCAACATTCACAAGGAATAAGGACTTGCATATAAAATCATCTCTATTAATTGAAATTTAAAAATAGTTGCATCAATTAGAGAGAATTCCACGAATTTGTGGTTGTCTATCAGGAAAAAAAAATGGGCATATTGAGATCATAGTCAAGCAAGAGTACAATTTGGTAATATTGTTAAAAATAAGCCATTTATGATAACTACATTGGCACATAATTATCAGCAGTTATAACCAATATCCTCATCGTGTAAGTATGTGCCTCCACTAAGCAATATGGAGGTGCATACATGCAGCATTCAAGGACTCCAAATACCTGAATCTCTTGCAACCCGAGTGCTTTACCGATGGTAGTTGCTGTCAAATCACTACCACCCCGACCCAATGTGGTCACTGCACAGGATCTCCAACCCTATATCAAAATCAGGATACATTAGAAGAGCATAATACTGGATAACTCTATATAAATCTGGTCTTTAAAGAACATCCACAAAGAAACTAAGCAGGCGAAAAACCTTTCCAAGGAATCCAGTAACAATGGGAATTGCAGGATCAGTGCTCCAATCACCATGTAGCCTCTTTGCCAGTGCTGGATAAGTTGCTTCCAAAATGTCAGCATTTGTAAAGTCATCTGTTGTTAAGAAACCGATATCAAATGCATCATACTGCAGAGGAACACAGAAAGAACAACCAGCCATGTCAAAATAGGGAGTATTAATAACCAAATGCAAATTATTGGTGACACCAGCAGCTAACTAGGCTTTAAATAATAGAATGTTCTCATAAACAAAAGCAGTGCAATTATCACTGCCCTATGCACATGATTCCCATATTATGTAGAAGCAAATCTTAATTTGGTTAAAAAATTAAAAAGCATACTTCCAACTTTTCCACGGTTAAAAAACAATCCTGAGATATTGTCATTATCAATTGAACCCCGCCCCAACCCCAACCCCCAAAAAGAAGGAGAGAGAGAGAGGGTTTCACGAAAGTAATCTTGTTAAAACAATAATGAAATGCAAAAGCTTTTCAAAGGAAACATAGATCTTTTTTTTTTCCTTGCAAAAAGGAAACGTAGTCATGGAACCTAGAAGTTTAACATAGCTTTTTGATAGCTAATATTCTTCAATATTTTGGTTATCATGGAACAATATTAGAGAACAAGCTCAGATGAGATATTTTGGTGCAATTGCCGCCAAAATGCCACAAGCAAAAGAACAAAATTTAAGTACTCTAAAGTCATGGTGTAAGAATGGAAGGAAACCTAATTCTTATAAGAGGTTGGACTGTTAATGCATCTCATACAAAATGAAATCTATGTGGATTTCATAATAAGTGCTGCAATTTTGCAGTAAGCTAAAAAAGTGGTGAGGCTAGTGAACAAGCTGAAAAGAAGAATCTGAGACGAGATAGTCTCAACCATTTTGAAAGAACTAAGAGAGGGTTATGTAAGCTACTCATGAAAGTAACTATTTCAATATATATAAATATAAATATATAACTACGTAATTATGCAATGAAATAGTGTTAGTATCTCAACAGAAGGCCGAAGAAGTAAATCCATGTCAGTGTATAATCAATGCACAATTACAAGAGACAATTCAGATACAACTCATTTAAGTTTTGTATCTTAGTTGACATCCTTAAACATTTATTTTGTCAAACAATACTTAGAGCAAAAATAACTCCTAGCTAATACAATTTTTTCCATTTTTTGCATGAATTACGAACTAGATCCTTCTCATTTCTTTACTATCTTATCTACAGAATACTAATAAAATTTAGGTAAGGAAAAGCATTCTGCACAGCATTCTTTGAATCAAGTAATTACCCAAACCACTCGTCCCTTGAACCACCCACACAAAAAAGAAAGGTCAAGAAAAAAGAAAGTTATTTAAGCAACAAGTGGTTGTCAAGCAACTACAAATTTTTATATATGTTGTCTTATAGAAAAACAAATGGCTTGTTTTACAGCTTTTATTGTAGACCTCATACAATGAAGCATCATTTGGTCCCTTATTGTTCATATGGTTACAACTAATAAAGTCATTCAAAAGCTTTGCTGATGACGTCAGCAGTTTCTTTCAGCATGATACAAGAGTCTTTAAACACAAGAACTAAATAGAGCTGCACAGTGAGAGAACAATAGCAACTAGAGAATATCTAAACATTGGGCCATGTCACAAATAGAGTACTCAGTCTGAAGTTGGAACTAAAAATCATACAGAAAAACATACCTGGCGAGCTTTTACTCCCAGTTTATTCAAATATGCAGCAAAAATTCTTGTGGACATGCACTCTCCAAATGACACTAAATAGTCCCTTGTGCGGGGGGTCAACTCTTTCATCATAGAAATGCCTTTTAAAAGTTGTTCCAGTTCTTCTAGATGTGCTGCGAAAGAAGATGCATGACAAGTGAACTTCTACTTTAGATTAACATCAAGATGCTTCCCAAAAACCTCTAATAGAAAAATCCAACATATTATAATTCAACAAATATCAATAACATAAATGTTAGTAACTCATGAGTAAATAATTAAAAATAGTTAGGTATTGTAACATCTTTATAGAACATCAACTCAAACGACAAATAAGCACAACATAGATTTCCCAAACCTTAACAAAACTTTCATTACAGAGCTAATTACTTCATATCCTCCAATTCAGTGACTTTATATTAACATGAAGGCAAAAATGCATTTTAGAAACAATATCTAAGGTTCAAAATCACTTTATTTAGACACTTCAAAGTAGGTGACATTAGCCACCCCTTTATTTTAGTTTGTTAGCTACTTTTGATAAATTCCAAAATACATGTTATATTCATCTTTGGCCCTCAGTTCGAGCTGAAAACCCCTTATCTCAGATAAAAGAACCAAAAATCTCCACCATCAAACAAAATACTACTGTAGAACCACTTATTTGAATTACTAGATAAAAGATTTCATTTAAATTTGAACCTTATTGGTGGAACCACTAATTTTTCATGGACTTAAAAGAAAAACGCATGGAAGTTACATGCATTTTCTCATTGAGAAACAAATGAAGGGACTGATTCCTTGAAAACTTTCAGAAACTAGGGTGTTGAGTTGAAAAATTTTTAAATGGTAGGTGCTGGTAGAGGCAAGACATTTCAAATTTCAAATTTAAAGAACAAGGTGCTTAATTCCTTTTTTAACACTTAACAAACCAAGTGAAACAAAGGTTGGTTTCACTGTGACCAGCTTTTAGCTGTTAAGCATTGAACTGCAATAAAGTGGAAAAACCACATGATCTGAAGAACAGAAAAGCTCAATCTAGTGTATCTAAGCACCCCATGCAATGGAAAAACTTTCTACAAGTAACCAAGGCCATTTATTGTTAATGGACCAAGTTTTCTATCAGTCTGAAGTCCTTGCATAAGACTAGCAGCCATGTTGCATAGGTCAGCCAGGATAAGCTAATAACAATGCTTCACATACCACAAGCTTAAAATTGCTTTTGTTCAAATTTCAAAAGGTAGTAACATCCACAACTTCATTGATGCAATGATGGCCATCCGCTTCCATATTTCCATGACACAACAAACAAACAAACAAACAAACAAAAAAATAGAACTTGGGTCATACATAATAAAACCAGAATCACTGAACCTATTCACTATATATACAAGCATCTTATGAAGTGTACAGTTAGAACTTACGCAGTATAATAGACTTCTCTATCTGAAGCTCCTCTACAGTCCTGAGAAAAGAAACATTTCTTAGTGATGCATTTAAAAAAAAAGTGTGGTAAAGAAAATGAGGGAACTAAAGGTGCTTTACCTAAGATGCAAATCTTTAATGAAGTTCAACTCTTCAATGTTAGAAGAGTTAGATACACCACAACTCACCGCCGTTTCACCAGCCTAATATACAAGAATGCAAAATTCATTAATGAAACTTCTTCAATGGCAAAGCAACAAACTTACAAACAAATGTGGAGCAAAAGCAAAGCAATTGGATCAGAGAAACCCATTACCAATAGAAGCTTGTTAGTCGTCTTTCCCATTGCAGAGAGAACAATGACCGGCCTCTCTTCTGGAAAACTCAAAATAAGGTCAGCAACCTCTGTCATCCTCTCCGCAGATGCCACTGATGATCCCCCAAATTTCATGACACACGTCAACCTCTCCCCAGCCGCCCCAAAACTTTGTCTCTCTGTTTCACTTTCACCCTTTTCGATTACATCCACGTTACTACCATCACAGCATACTCTTAACACTCTTCTTCTACACGTATCCTTAAAATATGATCCTGACCTCGAAGCCACCGACACACCAAAATTAAACCTCCTTGGCATAAAAGACAAGGACAATGGATTTTCCCCATAAAGGGCATTGCTCCTACGGACAGAGGAATAGGAAGTTCGAACCCCACAAAAATGTGAAGCTATTGTCATGGATTCAGCTCAAAAGACAATACTAAAATGAATGTTTTTTCGACAAATGACGTGAATTAAGGGTTAGCTGTTTTCAGCTGACTAGAAAGAATTTGAATAATAAGAAACTTGTTGGAATTATCTCTCAAAAAATTGACAGTGAATCGAATTGCATTCAAGCTGGATTTGTAAAAAAAACCTCCCTGCACAAATCACAATTAATTGCATCATTATGAAAACCCAAACCAGCGAATCAAATTGAAAAATACATACAAACAAAAAATCCATTCATAAAATCTAATTGAATTTGAAATGCTCTACAAGATCAAAAGTCCATTCCAATTGATACAGGAAAATGTAGAGAGAGACGTACGAATGGAGGGTTTTAGCTTCGCACTTTCTAAATTTCCTCCAGCGAATTATGGCAGCCGAAGGAAAATGAGAAAATGAGAAAATGCGAGAGGAAGCGACGTCGGCGGAGGGCACAGTGGCGCGAGGAAAAGGGAGAGAAGTCGCCGTTGTATCTTTCTTCTCTTTGATTTGGAAACTTAAACCCTCCTGCGTTTTCCATTTAAATGAACGGTCCAGATTTATTGCATACCATCGAATGATTTTACTTTTCTTAAGAAAGATGGAACGAAAGTTCTCCACCTGACCAAAGTTAAAAGGGTCAACGTTTTCCATTGACGCGGCTTGTCAAGTCTTTACTTAAACGTGCCCGACATTTTTTTTTTTAATGTGGTTAAGTTTTCCCGACATAAAGAGTCAATCAGACAATCAATCGTACCAAATTTCCATTATTATTGCCAAAAAAATAATTAATGTCGTGAAAAACAATATTTATTGTTAATGTAATCATAACAATTCAGAAAAACCATATTAATATTTTTCTGGTTAAAATTTAATATTTAAATTTGCATAAATATATATATATATTTATAATTTTTTTAATTCCTCTATAACAAAGAAAAACATAATTACAATTAATCTACCATATCGACAAGCCATTTAATAATAAATAAAAATTTAATACAATTAACAAAAATAATCTTACAATTTAAAAAATAAATCACATAAAAAAAACAAAATAAAAAATTAGAGCCCCTTAATAAAATATCAGGTAAAAAAAATTAAAGTGCTTTTTTAGTATATAATTTTCATATTTAAAATATGTAAAATCATTATATAAATAGATATAATTTCTCAATTATATACTTAGCGACTTTATTTAATAAAGAAGATTCACATCATAGTCACCATCTAATTTAAATTTTAGATCGAATTTAAAATTTTTGTGAAATTAGTAGTGAGTTTTCCATTTGACTTATGGTGCCGCCACCAGAATTCCTCCGCTTCCATAATCAACAAAACTTCACGCATCAAATTATATCGCCTCGACAATTAAACTATTAAAATGACAGTTAGTTTGTCAAATAATATTTTAATAGTTAAATATTTTTTTATTATATAAGAATTTAAATTTGAAATCATCAAATTAAGGAAAAAAATTTATATCATTAAACTATCTCTTTACGGACATTTTAATAGTTGAATGTTTCACAAGCAAACACAACTTGACAGTTGCGCACCTCTTGTATTCTTGCAATGGAGTAAATTTAAATTTTAATAAAATTTTAATTTATTGGGTAGATATACATAGAATGATTATGTTATTATATAATTTTAGACCCATTAACTTCTAATGAATTAAAAAAAAAAAAAAAAAAAAAAAAAAGATAACGTTGAATCTTTTTTATTTTTTTTGGGTGGGGGGAACTAGAGTATGGATTTACCTATTTTAATCTATATAATAGTAGAAGTATTGCTAATTGGTGGTCAATGTTTTAGTCAAACTTGTCCTCTTTGGCATGTCCCGGCCAAGCGAGTATTTCCTTGTTTCTTAGGTGAAACTGCTCCAGAATCTGACTCATTTTTGTGTAATTCTATTGCAATTTGCCAAAGGTTTTGGAATCAATAGTTTCTGAGCATCGCCAAGCAAATAAATAAATAAATTTGGTTTTAGGGTTTGATATGCTCTCTATGTTAACAGTAAGCTTAGGGTGTAAAATGGAAGAAAAACAGGAAGAAAAGTAAACACGACCTTAAATAGCAAATTATTCTTATTTGATTCGAAATAAAAAGGAAAATGAAAGTAAAACAATGGTGAAATAGCACTCGCTCCATGTCAGAAAATTTTTCTTTCACTTTGTGGACGGATTTGCATGTACAGTAATAAGATTTTACTGTAGTTGGCCCCATGCCATGCTTGTCTTTGTTAAGTATTTTTTTCCTGGGGAGGCTTTGTTGTCCCCTGCCCGGCTGGAAACACCAACCCGGCTTTGTTGTCCCCTGGGGAGGCTTTGTTAAGTAGTTTTTTCCTGGGGAGACTTTGTTGTCCCCTGCCCGGCTGGAAACACCGACCAGGCATAGGCGCATTGTCCGGCTAGTGGGTATACTAAACGAGGCCCAGGCCCAGGCCAAGCCCGTTACCGATGTGAGTTCGTAAAGCCTGCGACAATTGCGTCACAACCGGTGAAGCCAAGTTTAAACGGTAAGTCGGTAAATGTTAAAATGTGAGACCAAATTTTTTTACATTAAGTGATCGGATATTTTAATCCTTAATCGGAGGTCTCGAGATCGAACCCTGAGAATAATAAAAAATAATTTAAGAGAGTCAATTCTTAAAATAGGTTTCACAATACTCGAATCAGATTAATCTGGAATATCCGGATATCAATGATAAAAAACTAAAAACAAAAAAGAAAAAAAGAAAAATGTGAGACTACCAGACCAAGTATGAAACTGAGGTAGTCTCTTGAATGTGTAATCAACAATAAAGAGGTTTTCTTCACCCATTAAAAAAAAAAAAAAAACGATAAAGGGGTTTTGAAGAAAGGAAAGAAAGAGTTACGGAGAGAAGAGGAGGAAGAAGAAGAGAAGAAGAAAAGAAAAGGAGGAAGAATGAGTTCAGGGAATGAGAAGAAGAAAGAACATCAGACTGTTATTATTTTCTTGTCTCCCGAACAATCCTTACAGCTAATTGTACAAATCAATTTCTGGGGTTGTTATACAATTAACACAACTAATTTCTAACCGCATTGTGTTGCTCTTCCACCTAATAACCATCTTCAGTTTTGGAACTTATAGAAACTAGCCGTTGGTTTTAAACTTGTCCTGTTAGCTGTTACAAATTGCTCGCAGTGATTGACATGCTGCGGGAACAATTATGTGCATGCGAGTCCAAAAGTATTATTAGAATTTGGAGAAAGAGGATGCATATCTATTTTTAAGTTACCATATTGATATTTTTGTTTAAAAATCAACGCATAAATTTAATAATAAAATATTAAAATTTTTAAAATAAAATTTTAAATTTAAACCTTAAAAATAAAAAATAAATATTGAAAAAAACAATTTCTAAATTAGATTTCATAATATTCGAAATGAACTAGTCGATTACCCAATTCCGATTTGTCAAGAGCAAAAAAAAAAAAAAAAGATATTTTCATTTAAAAGAATATTTTTAATTTTCTGATTTGAATATTTTATGTAAATTTACATGTTTTCATGATTTTTAATTTTACATACTTTATAATAAAATATATTAGTTTAATTTATTTTAAAATATTAATTTTTTTAATCCCATAAAAATTATATGCTTTTACTGGTCAAATCCATGATTTGAATGATTATGGCTTTTCTTACATGCCATTAGATCAATTAACTCAATGGCATTGTAATATATTTTGAAGATTTTTTTTTTTAATAAAAGATATACAAAATAGGCATTTAAATTAAAACAGAGAAGGGTTAGAGTTAAAAAATAAAATCTTTTTTTTTTTTTTTAACAATACAACGTTGGTTTTTCCCTCTCAATCGTAAAACCCTAGTCCCCTCCCCCCCCTCCCTCTCGATTTTCTTTTTCTTGCTTGATTTACAGGGTTACACTGACTTGATGTGGAGAAAATTGAATTCCCGCGCAGGAACTTCTGAATCTGCAGAGTCCAGAGACCTTCTTCTACTTTGCTCCTTGAGTTGTCACTATTGTGCGTAGAGGCGGAACCCTATAGATCCACTGAATCTGCCCCATTCTTTCTCCTCTGTTCTGAATTAGGGTTCGACGAAATCATTGTTGAAAGGTATGCTTTAATTCTTGAATCTCGTTCGAGGAACCTTGGACCATTCGTAGATTTGCCCAAATCCACATTGAAGGTCTCTCTCTCTCTCTCTCTCTCTCACTATAAATCACTTCTGAAACGGAACCACTCTTGTAACTGCTGTTACGCTTCAGAAAGAACCTCTCTCTCTCTCTCTCTCTCTCTCTCTCTCTCTCTCTCTCTCCAACAACAACAACAAGATTTGCTTTCCTTTCTGTTTTCCGGAACTTTGCTTACCTTTTCTTCTTTTTTTTTTTGGTTACTCACGATACAACATATCGTCGATTTTATCTCTTTCAGATGAAAAATCCTAGTCCTCTCTTTCTCTCAAAAATCCCAAATCGTTGGACTTGCAAAATACGTATCTTCTTTCTTTTCCTTCTCTCTCTGCTTGTTGTAGTCCATGCCCCATTTTCCTGATGTGAAATTATCAGCTAAGAGTTGTAGTCTAGCCCTTTCAGTTCTTCAATTTCTCTTTCAACATAATAAAAATTCAATTTCCAATTTTCTATGTGGTATGAATATTTTATTTTGGGTTAATTTTTGTTATTTATTTCCATTAAACTATGCACATTACATGTTTGTGAAATTGCGCATATGGGGCATTTGATTTAATGTAGAATGATTGGGTCTTATAACTGACTGCAGGAATGGTTGGTTTATCTTTAGGAGAAAAGCATTTCATACAGGGTGGGATAGCTCAAGACCTTCGCTCTGATGGCCGCAAAAGACTAACTTATCGTCCAATATGCGTTGAGACCGGTGTAATTCCTCAGGTGAAATTCTTCATATGGCATGCAGATATACATATGTTTGTGGTTTTTAGGTCTACCAAGATAACACATTTAAGATGTTGTACTATTCGAAGTTGTGTAAGAATCTGATTTTCTTGATGATTTGGACAGGCAAATGGTTCATCAGCAGTCAAGATGGGTGCAACTGAAGTAATCGCAAGTGTTAAGGTTATGATGCGAGAACCCCTGGTTCATTTAGTTTAATTTTGTTGTCTAAAGTAGTATACTAGTTTTAATCTTTGATGACCAAATGCTGTCCTGCACCTAATATTTCTGTGTTTCCTCTAGGCTGAACTTGGAAAACCCACTTCTCTGCATCCAGATAAAGGAAAAGTTGCCATATTTGTTGACTGCAGTCCTACAGCAGCTCCAGCATTTGAGGTACTTAAAGCTGCTGCTCCCAATTTCTTTGCTCATTGTATTAAGTTCAGGGCACCTTTTTTTTTTGGGGAAAATCAATTCTCTGTTTTTATTTTGTAATATACTCTTAAAACTGCTAATAATTTTGTGGATTCCAACATAAGCAACCATGAATCCATAATTCAGCCTCTGCGAGCATTAAAGAAACAAAGGAAACCCTTATAGGGGTAACAGACCCTCAAATAGCATTACCGCTTCATATATGAAGCGCCTTGCACATATGAGATATAACAAACCGAAAGCCACTAGCCCCAATGAGAAAAATGAGCACCATTTTACTTCTTTTGTATGCTCTTAGAGATACCGGTAATCAATATGTTTTCAACAATGCTCCACAACAAATTAAGCATGGGCTGGTTACCAACTGCATATGTGATGCCACAATCTATCTTGGTGGTTAGTATAGAAAGGACTTTAAGCATTATGAATGCCACTTTTCATGGCTTATTGATCATTTCGCCGCTCTTCCGACCACCCAATTTCCCAAATGAGCCAAGGATGGGAAACCCTTGGAGCTGCTATTGCCTTCACTGAAATTGCGGGACTTTCTTGATTTCTTTTGCTTACTGCCAGTTTTGACTTCTGTCTTGGTGATGCTCCTGGCAAAAACTAGTTGCGGATAGTGCTTTGGCAGAATGGAAAACGGGGGTTGCAACTAAAGCAGTTGAGCAATCTGGCTTCTTGTAGCAACAGAGTGCAAAAGAGTAGTGAGTACACATTTGGTGGCCGTGGTTTTGTACCTCAATTGTGCAGCTGGTTGAACCAGATGTTGCATAACTTGGTATTGCTAGCCTTAGAGGCAGTGTCATCAAACACTACATCAGAAGGGTCAGGATATGGTTTTGAATACACTGTCTCCTTCAAGATGGGCTTCTCCTTCTCTTCGTTTGCTTCTCTTAGGGCACACTCCAAGATTGTCTTTACTTCTGAATTGAGGTCACAAATAAACTTCAAAGCTGATGGCCACACCAGAGGCCCTGCTGATGAAGGGTTCAGCAGTGCTGCACATGTGCCATGTTTGTGCTTCAGAGAAACCATGTATGGAATTCTCCTTGATGTATCAATCTGGAGTCGATCTGCTCCCCAAGCAAGCAACTCTCAAAGCTATCTGTGAAGCCCCACGAGTAGCCAAAGGAAGCGGTTTGCTGCCTGGATATCCAGATCCTCCAGTTGAACAACAAACAAGAATTCCATTGTCTCACAGTGTATGAACTAGAATTAGATGTATTGGTGTCACTCCATTTTTATCCCTTATGTTCATAAATCTTGCAAATCCCAAAGAAGCAGCAACAGTGCTGGAATGGGCCTCTAACAGAGTAGCTTTCACTCTATCAGATTGGCCATAATAAATAGCTTAGTGCAAGCAGGTTCTCCATACACAATTAAAACACTAAAATATTTGCTCCTGCTTGAATGAGCTTTTGCACACAAGCTATGCCCCATGCATTGCAGCCAACATCTGAGGAGTCTGTTCTAGCAATTCAGAACATTGGGACCAGTAGATCGATTGATAACATTGAAATAATTGGGATCTGACCATAGGCACCTGCAACATGAAGTGCAGAGAGCCTATCATGAACAGTGGTTTGTGCCAAAACACTTGAATCTTCTTATGTTTGTCACCACTTTAATTCTCCATCTTCAATTGCTCTTAGCAAAATAATTTCATATCCACTCACTCTGCAACTCAAAGCCAGAACCCTCCTTCTCTCTTTCTCCCCCCCTCGCCCTAAAATTCTCTCTCTCGTCCACACCCCACTGTCTGGCCACTTAATCAACCAGGATCCTTTATACATAGTGCGAGGAGAAGAAATTTTCTAGTTTATTTCCCTGCTCTTGTGAATTTCATTCGAGACAAACAAACATATTTGTATATTCGTGAATGAAGACTTATTTACATATAATAGTTTCTGATGCATTTGGTTTAAGATTTATTAGTTTCACAAACTTGCTGGAAATGATTTCATCATTAGTTAGTATTCCTTGGATGTGATTAGGATCTTATTCTTCAGATGCTATTAATTGTTTGTATCTCCTAGTTATTTGGTTTGCCTGAAGACTTGTTACTACAACTGAGAAGAATGGAAGAAGTTTGCCAAAATGTAACGTGATTGGCTTTCATAGTTCACATGACAACTTTTCTGAAGGTTCAATTATTAGTAGCTGTCATTGAAGAAAAAGATTCTTCGATCCATGCTGCATCCTTCTTTTCTAAGACATTCACTTATGCTTTCCATATGAATGAGTACTTTCGAGATTTTTTTTTTTGATAGGAACGGACAACTTTTGAGATTGCTTCTACTGAAACATAGAATTGGGTCAATGATGCCCAGATTACATAAATAAATATTATAGAAACCCCAATCTCGTGGATGCTGTAGATGTGGTCCATGACCGATTGTTCATGCTAGAGATACTTAAGCAATCACAATTCCAAACTTTCTCAATGTTAATGAACTATGGCTACCAGTTTGTTATCAGTATCTTGCACCAATTGGATCCATAGTTTGGGACTAGAAGTGCCATAATATGTTGTTTACATTGTATGAATGTGATATTCTAGGAATTTTGAAGCAGGAGTTGCTATCTTATTCTGATGTATAGATTATGGCAACATATATCTTTGCTGCACTCTCGTTTTGGTGCTTCTTTCTTTCTATTTTTTAACTTGTTTGTTATTCCTTTACTGAGCAGTATACTTATATAGAAAGAAGGAATAGTAAGTTCAAAGTGAATGCTTGACCCTTGATCTTGGAATTTTATAGATTTTAGTCATGGTTTGATGGTTTCTTTTGTGTGCATTAGATTTTGTATAGCCCTAGTGAAATCAATGTTTCTACTTTATACTTTATAGCTTTCACCTAGGGAGTGCTTCAAATTCCTTCTGTAGTCTGATCTTGATGTGCAAAATTATGTGATTTACCCTCTTTGGTTCAATACCAAGGAGGAATTGACATTGAAAAATACAGTATTGTCCATCTCAACTTGAATAATGTCTTGAAAGTACTTTGGATTGGCTACAGTAGTTCATTTTTCCAATGAAGCATCAAGACTTCAAAATGGAAACTATCTCTATGACCAGAACCATACTAGACATCATCATTTGTTGGACACGTGTTAGATATGCCACCTAGCATGTTTAATTATTTTATTATTCTTTTGAGCACCGAATTGGCTGAACCCAAATTATTGGGTTTAAGGCTCGGTTTGTTGTCTTTTGAGTGCCGAATATTATTTGGACAATCCTAGGATACTTTTTGGATATTTCTTCAGCACTCTTTTGACGCCTTATGTAACTATTATTCTTACGTTCAAAAGAGGTAAATAGTTTAACATATTATAAGAGTCTTTCATTTAAGGGAATTTTATAAATGGTCACATCTGAACTATGTAAATTGCATTATTTGCTGATTTGCCATAATTATAGGAAACAAATAATTTGTTCTATTCATTGTTGTGCCCCATGTGCCCTACTCATGTCATGTTTCATAGGTTTTCTCCATTTTGCATCATTTGAGACCATATCTATAGCTTTATTGTGCTGTGCCAGGAAAAACACGGTTCATGCTTTGATAATCCATCTCTTTATCTGTCAAAATTTGGTTTAAGCAAGTGTTTTATCTGCTCTGCTTTTGCACTTAATCTCAATTTCTTAAGTTTTCTGGGATTCTTTTGCTTTCAGATCTGACTTATTCTTGTGAGATAAACCCATTTGTTTTCGCTCGTACAGGGCAGAGGTGGGGAAGAATTGTCAGCAGAGCTCTCAACTTCTCTTCAACGGTGTCTCTTAGGTGGCAAAAGTGGGGCAGGTACATGCTCAGACAACTCCTGGTTCTAGTTCTTTGGCATATATAGGCAAATCACCCCTGTATTTGTATTCATGCTGTAAATATCTCAGGTGCTGGAATTGACCTGTCATCTCTGTCAGTAGTGGACGGGAAGATATGTTGGGATCTTTATATTGATTGCCTTGTTGTTAGTTCAGATGGGAATCTGCTAGATGCCTTGGGTGCTGCCATCAAGGTACGATGCTTCTTCTGGTCATCTACGTGCCATGCGTCTTGCATTGATCTCAGAAAGAAATAGTCTAGGAAGAAGTAATTGTGTTACTGACTTTATAAATATGAAGGTGCATAGTTATCATTTTGGATATGTCTTCACTTATGGTATGGCTGGCAAATAAGATGGACATATTTTCGCATATATATATATTTTTGGAAGATTATCTCTGTTGATATGCAAATGGTGTTACTTTGTACCAAAATTTGACTTTTGAAGTATATGCAATATCTTTGCCTTTCAGGCTGCCTTAAGTAACACCGGCATCCCAAGAGTCCAAGTTGCAGCCAGTGCCACTGGAGATGAGCAACCAGAGGTTGACATAAGTGATGAGGAATTTTTACAGTTTGATACCTCTGGAGTCCCTGTGATAATTACTTTAACAAAGGTTGATATGGAACACATTGTTTTCAAGTTTTTAAAATTAAAAAATTTGTTAATTCTTTGATATGCGTTTCCCATTACTTTTGCAGGTTGGCAAGCACTACATTGTTGATGCAACTGCTGAAGAAGAATCTCAAATGAGTTCTGCAATATCTGTGTCTGTCAATAGGCACGGACGCATATGTGGGATGACCAAACGAGGTGGTGCAGGATTAGATCCCAGTGTGATTCTTGACATGATATCAGTGGCAAAATATGTGAGTGAGCAGCTGATAATCAAATTGGACTCCGAAATATCTGCAGCTGAAGCTCGTGAAGAAGAGTGATTCAATCTGGATAAAAAACCGATTGACATCTGATGACTGCCTTAAGCCATTCTTAAGTGAGAGAGGTATGTCATGATGAAGAACAGTTAGGCCCTTATTAGGAAGTTCTTACTGGCCATTGTAGTCTGTATGCTATTGGATAAATTAATTGTTGGGGTAACTCGAGTTCCATTACTAGGTTTTATAGTAAATTCTATTAGGGCTTCTTTTTGGCGTTGATTACATGATTCTGACCCCCACTGGTATCTCATGGTTGTTCGTGGATGGCATGAATCCTCCTTTTGTTGCTAGCAGTGTGTAGCAAAGAGTTGTTATCTGGGATTATCGATGTTGTATCCGTTTGCATATTATTGTGGTTTAATTGCAATATTGAGAATGAAGCATCTCCTTGTGATTAGGGCCGGCAATCGAGCTTAATCTGAAAAATTAAAAGGGCCTCGAGCCCATTTCAGATCAAGCTCGACTTGAATCATAAATTTTATTTTTTATATTTTTAATTCATTTTATAACATAATAAATACAAAATAAAAGCATATTAATCATTCAATATAAAATACAAAACAATCAAATTAAAGATTATACATTATTATGAAAATTGATAATAACAATATTATAAAAAAATTAAAAGAAAAAATTATATTAAGAGTAACACCTTAAAATCATCAAAATAATCATCCAAAAATCATAATATTTGATTTTAAACGGGTTGAATCTATAACGGAGTTCATATATGTTCAGGCTCGGGTCGAAATTGAAATGGGTTAAATAATAAGCCCAAGTTGGGCCCAGCCTTAAAATGAGTGAAGCTCGGCCCTTCAAAAATAGGCCTAACTCAGGACAGCCTGGCCCAATTGCCGGTCCTACTTGTGAAATATTTTATTTTTGTGCATACATAGGAGCTTGAACTTAAACATATTACGTGAGGAGGAGGAAGTGCCATTTGAGCTGACATTCGTTGGCCTACTTGTGAAACATATTTAGCTGAATCTGATCTCAGTCTGTTCCAGATTCTTGGTAAGCTGTTACTCGGCCATCTTGGTGAGTCCCGGTGGAGTGGACTGAGCTGAATTTTTTTCTTTGGTCTCTAACCTCTCTCGATATCCGAAATTTCACTCCGACTAATCCGCGTCGACTAAAGTAGTCTTTTTCGTTCCCAAAGTGGTTCGAACCTGAACGTTTGGTTAAGGGATATAGAACCCTTCCCACTATACCGACTGACCTTTGGTGTGGGCTGAGCTAAACGTGGACAAGTAATTTAAAGTGATACAAAAATATATGCATATAAAAATAATTTAAGTTTATTCATGAAGTCATAAAATGTAGATTTTTAAGACGCATATGCATGTGAAATAATTATCGTTGATGAAAATTTATAACATTATTAGGGCTTCGAATTTACTTGTGATTTTCCAATATTTTAACTCTGGCTTCTTTTCATCTTATTTTTCACAGTAAAAAGATGATGCACTGAAAGGGCATATTTATAAATAAAACGAAAATGTGAGCTAAATAAAAAAAAAAAAACAATTTTATTATTAGAACAACTGGTTTTAGGTCATGTGCTTTGCTGATGAAAATATATAATTTAAGGAAATCATTCGTAACTAAATTTTTTATTAACTTCGGGCAAAACAAAACTATACAAATTTTCTCAAACTTTTGGGGTACTTGTGAAAAACCCTCTTAAAGTTTACTCGAATAAAAAAAAAAAATCTCATTCATAAGATATTAATTTTTTTAATAAAAATTTCAAATTCAAATTTTAAAAATGAAAAAACAGATATCGAGAGTTTCAACCTAATCTTATAATTATGCAAACGGAATTAATTGAAATTTCAGAGATCGGTGGTCAAGAAACCAAAAGAATTTAATAGCCTTTTCTAAGTTTTTAAAATTACATTCATTTGTTCCTGTCCCCCTCCCCCGCCCCCCCCCCCAAAAAAAAAATTACCACCCTTGATGAGGGTGAAGAAACCCTGCTTTCTTGTTTAAGTAATTATGCATTATTTTATTTTTTCAATATAATATTTGTACTAGTAATAAAATAAAGTTTTTTTTTATATAAAATTATATTATTTTCACATTAGATTAAAATTTTTTAAAAATATTGTAAAATTATAATTAATCTAAAATTATTTTAATTAGAAAAATTAAAAATTAAAATGATTTCAATAAATATTTTTTTTTTATAAATATATCCAAACATAGCCCGAATAACTTTGAAAGTCTTAACTTTCTTCATTTGTTTTTCACATGACGTTGGTATTCGTATGTTCCTACAATTTTATTTTCTTTTACAAATTCTCATGTTTTCTTATTTTTTTTTCTGAAAGACTTTGGTCGATGACCCTGGGAGTTGGAGGCACTTACCGTATCATTCGACGAAACAAAAACGACTACAAAATGATACGAAAAAAAAAAAAATTTATAAGAATATAAAAAATAAAAGCATGATAAATAAATAAATATAAAAATATAAAAATTTTTATAATAAATATTAATTATTTTATAAAAAATAATATAACAATCATAATTCATAATAAAAAATTAAAATAATCAAATATTTAATCATTAATCATAAAATAAATAATATAAATATAAAATTTTTGTATAAATATTAATTAATTTATTGTGTCGAAATATTTACGAAAATTTTCATGTATCATAACTTAAAATGGGGTACAATTTTTTTTTTTTTAAAAAAAGAAATTTGTCAAGATTTAATGGATTGAAAATGAAGTGGATTATTTAATTAAAAATTAATTAAATAATTTGACTGAATTGATAAAATATGGATCAAAAAGGTTTATAGAGTTTTTTGTTCTAGTTTAGATATAGTAGCACTTGCCCTCACTAAGTATTTAAATTACAAATTCCTAGAAGCAAACTAGTAAATAAAAAATTATAAAACATTTTAAAAATATTACTGTTATAATTAATATAATTTTAAATTAATTATAATTTTAGAACATTTTCTTAAGAATTTTAATCTAAAATGAAAATGATATAAAATATATATATATATATATATATTTTTTTTTGTTTTGACTATAAATATTATATTTGAACTGAAAATAAAATAATTATAATTATTTAAATGAAAAAGATGAGTTTTTTTTTTTTTTTCTCTCATTAAGGGCAATTCAGGAAAAATAAAGTGGGAAGAAAGTTAGATGAAAATAATTTTAAAAGTTTAGCAGCTATTTGTCTGCAATTAAATTTTAAAGGGATATTTGTAAATATCTCCAAAATTTGAGAGAATTTCTATAATTTTAAGTTTAAGGAATTTTAGATTACTCATATTTGAATTTTTGTAGAATCCAATTTATCCAGCTTTACCCAACATATGTAATGTCATTAATTTGTGGGCAATGGTTATCAGAAGATACCTATGCTGTTTAAAATATTTAAATAGGTTTAGGAAGGACCTTATGAATTGGCTTTGGACCCCTTTTTTCTTTTAGTAAAAATGGTAATTGAAAGTGATAAGACCGTCGAATCATCAAATTTTAAATTATAAGTTTTTCAATTTAATATTAAAAATATTGCGATCTTTGAATGCGCAATTCTAAATTTGAATAATTAGTTTATAAAATACATTCAAGCAATTCGTATCGAATAAATTTAGAGTATAAATTATTAACATATGTAAACATTTCTTTTTATAAGGCCTATAGAGAAGACGACGCGGATTAGATTTGTTAAATCATTAGCGTATTGGCGACAATTTTAAAATCCAATATTCGTGCGGTTTAAAGAATAGAGGATTTTATTTAATTATCTTCATTTTTAAATTACTTCATAAAATCTTATGTGAAAATGCAAACATCGAATAATTAAAGTGATTAAAGCCATATTTGTAAAATAATCCCATTTTACGTATATCGTAAAGGTAGACATATGCATTTGAATGTTGGGTTGCTAGGATTTTCGGGGGGTCTGTTTTGGATTTTTCATGACTCTTGAGAAAATTTTTCGTATTAGAATATTTTGATTTGAAAATTCTAGTATTAATATTAAAATATATTTGAAAATTTTAGTGTTAATATCTTTAAAATAATGTGGGTATGTAGGCGCATGGTTGCAATGGTCATGAAATTAAGAAGAAAAGTTAAACCTTTGAGTCTCCAAAAAAACATAAGATTTTATCTCTGAAATGCCAATGTTATAATGACCATGCTTATAATCTTAGATACTGTGAAATATCGAAAAGTCATTATTAGAGAAATTTTGACAATTCATGTCTGTAAAAAATGAAATGAGAACAAAATAATTTTGCAGACCTTTTTTTTTGTGGGAATATCAGGAACCAAGTTGAATTTCACTCTCCCTTTTTTTTTTTTTTCTTTTTCTTTCAATGGTTTAAGCTCTACTGATATTTTTAGACTTTACGCCTTTTTTTTTTCGGGTGTACCATAATGAATTGGTTTATTTTGATTAATGGATAAGATAAAAAATAGTTAAATATTTTTGTGAATAATAAAATTAAATAAAATTATAGAAGATATAGTAAAATCAGACTATTAGAATTCTCTTGTACAATAATTTCAAATATCAGAAGCTTCAGCTAATTTTTACCCTTTGGATTGGAGTAAAAAACCAAGCAGTCCAGAACTAAAATTTAAAGCAATTGATCATCTTCATCACATTTTCTGCAAGAAAAAAATTTTATTCTTATTCAAGCAACATTTTTTGAAAAAATGGAGATCGCAATGAATCATGTCATCTTTGATAATCTAATCATTGAATGACTGCTATTACAATGGTTCAACCTTCACACTTGCATTGCTTGCTAAGCCTTGCAACCAGACTTTGAACCAGTCTTCTTCTTCTTCTTCTTCTTCAATCATTTGCAATATTTCACTAGCACAGATTGACTCGGTAAGCACCCAAGGGTACCATAAGCCATTGTTGAGTTGAGGAACTAGCTCATGGGTTTTGGAGGAAGGAAAAATGGTGTCAATGGTGAGATGTGGAGCTCCTAGAGGGCAAGAAATATTTGGAAGTTGAAACTCTTTTCCAGGAAGAATGCCCCCTTCGAACTGTTCTTCATTATGATCTTCTTGGGCATTCTCTTCTTTCACCTCCATAGACATAGAGAAGCAAGACAATTATGTAATGAGAGGAAGAATGCAAGACTATCTGAGGAGGAAAAGGGACTTTAAAAAAGGCCCATCTCTCTTTCCTACTATTAGAGCTAATGGATTTGGAAAGGAATTTCTTCAGGTTTGGCAAAAATGAAATATGCTTTCTCTCCCTCTCTCCCTCCCTCCCTCCCTCTCTCTCTCTCTCTTCCATCGGAGGGAATAGCTAAGGCCCAACATTACAAAGAGAGCAGACCCAATTTCTATTTTTCGAAAACAAGGGGCCATGGTAATCACAAAGCAATCCACGAAAACAAAGGGTTACAGAGGCTAGACGCAGCCACCTACCGGCGAAAATTTTCGCTAGTCAGAACGTTAATGAAAGCAAACGATAATTGTCGATATAAAAACACCTGAAGCAAGAACCGACCACCTTCTGGCAAAGATACTTAATTGAACTACCTCCCCTAATGAGAAAACCAATCATCCTGAAGGCAAAAACTCGATCTGTACCAATTAGAACCATCATTTCCTGTCACCTTGTCACTTGTTGGCGCCTTCCAACTGCCATCAGAATCACCAACAAGAGAGAAAGGGATGGAGAGAGAGCGAGGCAACTAACCCGAGGGGAAATATTTTTCTCTACCATGCACCAGAGTGTAGGTCTCAGAGATAAAGTGGGGTTAGATGCACTCTCATTTTTAGTGTAAAGTTAAGTTCTTGTTACATTATTACATATGATTAGCATTTTAAGACCAACTTAAGAGTTAAGAGTCCGTCCACATAGGCTTTATACATAAGATTTCAAAACTAGGAATAGGAGTTTATTTTAGATAGTTTAGGAGTGTATTCAACCTTGGGGATTTGGGGGACGGCTTTGAAAAATTTTGATGTAAATTAAGTAAGAATACATTCTATTCTCATCACAACCAAGAGAGAGATAACCTAGATAGCAATAAAAAGGGAAAACTAAATCATTTTCGTATCATTATCAAACAAATACAAAGTATATATTTTATTTGGTCTGAAGGGTAGGAGAGGGGGGCTAAGACCCCAAACATAGAACCTAAAAAAATTATCAGTAAGGTCTAGATTGGGTAACAATATGACAGAACAACCAAGTTCCACACAAGGTACAAACTTAACAAAAAACAAAGAGTCCAAATTGTGCACAAACCTGCTCGGAAACTGGGGGCCTACAACACAAAAACCAAAACCAAGAAACAAAAAAACTATCAAAACACTTCCCACCATGAGAACCATCGGTGATAAAGGTCTAACCCTCTATCCAACCACCGTCAAGCTTCGTCCAAAATTACAAAGTATGTTTTAACTTTCTATTAATGTTTATTGCGACCAATTACCCAAAAAAAAAAGTTTCTATTTGGGAAGATAAACGAAATCAGCTTATTTGGCAATAAAGTCCCCACATTAATAGTATATATTTAAGATTAAATGTTGTCCTAAATAATTAGACTTGGTAATAAGAAACCCCCAAGAGATTAAATCACTATAGATTACCTTGGGTTCTAATGTCCCTCCCCCCAACCCTACCCCCACCCCAAGAAAGGGGGAAAAAACCACAAATTTCCCCCTTTCTAGAGTGAGCAATGGAAGTCGCACAACTATTATTTTTTTTTTAGTACCATGATTTGACCACCATCTAATATTTAGAGTTTCGTCTCGATTAATTTGTATCAATCATTATAGGGCTCATTTTGTGGGGGTGGGTCTTCCAATATTGTTTTTTCGATACTCAGGAGGAGTCAAACTCCTGATTTGATTAAGAGACGAAAATACTTCTTTCACCTATGTCAACAAGTGTTAATCAAGTCGCACAACTATGAGATAAAAGAAGTGAGCTCAAAATTGTTTGAGTACTGAAATCTGGCTTTCCTTAAAAAAAAAAAAAATCGAAAAATAACGTATAATGAATAGTGATCATATTTCAAAGGTAATGAAAAATTAGGAATGAAGAGAGTGGAAAGCGGGGACAGGAGGGAGGAGAGAATTAAACAATGTAGGGTGCATGCATCATTACACTCCATTTGATATGCTTTCCTTTAGGCCGAATAGGATTTTTTTAGGGGGCCCATTCTTCTGAGAAAAAAATGAGAGACTCTTATTTCGCCCTCATTCCAATTTGGCCTATAGAAACATACCAAAAAGGGTGTGATGCATAGATCTCTCTCTCTCTCTCTCTCTCTCTCCACTTTCAGTTGATCTTTATACGACACCGAGTCACTCCTATCAACAGCCACAATAACATATTAGCCTATTCAGTCAACGTATTAAGTGAATTTAATAATAGAATATTAAATATTTTTAATTAAAATCTTAAATTTAAATTTTAAAAATAAAAAATTAGACACCAAAAAACAAACTCTTCTTAATCAAATTTTTAGATATCGATAATCAAATACCACAAAAAAAAACCAACCCCATTGTCCAAGTGTTGTATAATAGATAATTCATGGTAATATGTGATACGGCTCCATATGGATACATAAATTTTAATGATTAATAATATGGGAGTAATATTAATCGGTACGTTCTTCTATTTCATTATCATTGTTTTTGGGTAAATCAAATTTAGTTAAATTTAAAATAGTTATCAAATATTCATAATTTATAAAAAAAAAAATTGATTGACCTACCATAATGGTAGACTGTCATCAATGTACTGATGAATGCCAAGCATCGAATTGAAACAAATGCATAATTAGTCTAATGTTGAGTATCGGTATTTTTTAAGTTAAATTTTGAGTTTGAATTTTATGTATAGAAAAATAAGTGTCGAAAGAGTTTTATATCTTAAGAGTTCAATTTGACTTGACTCAAATTTAATTGAATTCAAAATAGTTATCGAATACACTACAAAATTAAAGCGTTATGCTGACGGTAATTGTTAATGACGGTGACTTTTAGTGACGGTTTTTATAATTTATAAAAACGCCCTATGACAAAATCATCAAAAAATATAGGTTTTTCTCAACTGAATAAAATATCCGTGAAGAAAAATTTATCAACTATAGGTAAAACTATCACAACTATCTGTAAAGCAATATTCAATTGCGATTGTTAAAAATTATAGTCAGTAAATGTAATAGTCTTTTTTATACGGTTTAAAAACAATATCAATGTAAATCTTTGTTATTATCTATGTGACAATACCGTTTTCATAGGTTTTAGATGTATGATAACAATAAATTCTACCGTATTTTAAAACTAAATTTGTTTAAATTCTAATATATATATTGTAATGTCTGTAAAAACCTAATTTTGTTATATTTTTGTATTATATATCTTTTATATTTGAAAATAATCTAAATAATAAATTGTGGTAAATTTATGATTGTGACAGTTTAATAAATAGGTGATTATGATAAGTAGTAGTAGGTACGTAGATGGTAAATAAATGGTAAGTGGGTAAATAAGTTTATGATAAGTTTGTGATATATAGCCGTGGTAAGAAAATGATAAGTAAATAAGTAAATTTATATAGTAGTAAGTTAGTGGTAAGTAAATGGTAAATGGATAAATAAGTTTATATAGTGATAAGTTTATGATATATAGTCGTGATAAATAGATAGTAAGTAGATTATAAATAGATGGTAAGTGGATAAGTAAGTTTATATAGTGATAAATTAGTAGTAAGTTAGTGGTAAGTAGATGGTAATTGGATAACTAAATTTATATAGTGGTAAATTAGTGATAAGTTTGTAATACATAGTTGTGGTAAGTAAATAATAAGTAGATGGTAAATGTATAAATAAGTTTATATAGTGGTAAATTTATGATATATAATCGTTTATTTAATCTACTATCATTATATTTATTTTTATTTTTTATTAATATACATTTATTTAACATTTATTAACATACATTTCTTATATACATTAAATAATTTTATAAAATATTTTAATTATTTATATTAATTTAATATTAACTTATATACATTTTTAAAAATTTTGAAATATATAAAGAATTTTTGAAAAGATTTATGATTTAATAATTTTAAAATTAAAAATAAAAAAATATCGTTTATTTATAAATATTATATTTACTTCAATTTATAAAATTTTTCTAAATAGTACAAAATTACATATATTAACTTTTATTTTTATTTTATGAAATTTTAAAAAACTAAATCACACTATTTCCCTAAATTTTTTATAATATCGAGATTTTATAAATTGTAAAAATATTATCAATTTTTTAAAATTTTCTATATTTTAATTTTTAACAATATATTTTAAATTTCTTATAACAATTAATTTTTAATCATAAATTTAATTTATTATAATAATATAATTTTAATATAGTGCTCTGAGGCACCCAGTATAGCGGGTGCCCGGCCATGCCACCACGGTCACCGCGCATGCCTCGCAGTTGCTTGCATTTGCCACCACGCACGGCATGCGCTCATGCAAAGTATGTCATGGCATGTGCGTGCCGCATGCACTCATGGTAATTGTCACGGTACATAGTAAATCATATAATTTCGTTAAATTTAACTTTTTTTTTATTTATATTTCTACTATTACATTTTATCATTTTTTTATTTCCATTATTTTATTTTATTTTATCATTTTTATTTCCATTACTCTATTTCATTTAATTTTATTGTTTTTGTTTTTTTTTTCTAATTTTTTGTTTTCCTAATAAGTATGAAATTTAAATTATAATATATTAATAATTTAAAAAATATATATATTTAATCACAAATATTTTTCCTTCAAAATATATAAAATTAATAAATTATAATTCATTCATAACATTCAATTTAAATATCATTGGTTTTGAATATGTTAAAATGGGAATAAAAATAATTTTAAAAGAATATAAAACGAAAAAAAAAAGCTCCCAGAAAAAAAAAATAGAGGTGAAAGTGAGATAGGAAAAAAAAAGTGAGAGTGAAATAGAGAGGCAAAAAAAAATTGAGATTGAGATTGATAGGAAAAAAGAAAAATATAAAAACAAAAAAACAGAGGAACTTATACAAGGGAGTTGTGAATTAATGGTTAACACCCTAAATATTTAGTTTTTGGTCATGGGTTCGAATCTGGGTGCTTGCAATACTTAATCCTTTTTTGCATAAATAAAGGGAAGCTGAGCAAGCTGGCACCCGCATGAGCGCTGCTTGTGCGGGGGTGCCTGCCCCCGCAATAAAGGGAAGCTGAGCAAGCTGGCACCCGCATGAGCGCTGCTTGTGCGGGGGTGCCTGCCCCCGCGGGCGCCTGCACGGGCGCTGCTTGCTCTGGGCGCCTGCCCCCATGGGTGCCCGTTCCGGAGCTCACATGCGCGCCTGCCTACGCGCAGTGTCTGCCTACGCGAGTGCCAGCGCGAGCAAGGGCAGGCGCCCGCCTTGGCATTGCTTGTGCAGGGCGCCTGCCCACGCGGGCGTCCTCATGAGCATGGGCGCTTGCATGCGAGCCTGCCTGCGCGTAGTGCCCGCCTACGCGGGCGCCAGTGCGAGCAAGGGCAGGCGCCGGCACGAGCGCTGCTTTTGCCTGCACAAGCGCTGCTTGGGTGGGGCGCCTGCCCACGCGAGGGCAGGTGCCAGTGCGGCCGCTCGCATGCATGCAGCACCTGCCTACGCGAGCACCCGCGTGAGCAGAGGCAGGCGTCTGTAGCAGCCTAGCACGGTGCAGGCAAGCAATATTTTAATTGTTTAAATTACTATTAATTTTATTTAAATTAATAATAATAAAAATTAAGAAAATTATTTACAATTTAGATAACCTAATTATTTAAAATTATTAATATTGATACCGCTTGAAATATTATTTCACATCTAAAATAATTAATTAAGTTATATAATATAATATTATTAAATGATTATTATACAAATATTATATTATGAAAAAGTACATTAACTCGATAATTTGATCTAAATTGGTAAATTTATAATATAATTTATAATAATATAATTATTATATTATTTGTCTCCCAAAATATTTTTAAATTTTTTACAAAATTTTTACACTTCCACTATAATAATCTCTCTCTATTTTCATAAACAAATTTTGAAAATAAGTTTTCACAAACTTTTTCCTCTTCTGCGCCAATTTTTAAAAAATTTTCTATTTTAATATTTAATCTCAAATTAAAATTAAAATAATATGTTTATTTTTTAAAACCTGAGTAATATGTTGGATGATTGAGCTTGTTCGACTAAATTTGGAATAGTTGTGATTTTTCGTATAATGTTCATCTGTTGTTCTTTCAAATATACAAAATAAAACTTTATAAAGTGTGAATGAAAGATTTAAATGAGTTAGGGGAGAAAAACTTTGAAGGGAAGGATGAAGAATTTGAGTTTGAGATTTCGCCTGAATTGAATTTATAATATATCATTTCCACAAACAAATTTTTAAAATCTCGCTTTCGCACTTTTTCTCCCGTCTCTTTTTTCATTATCGCATTTTTTAATTTCTCACAATTTTTTTTATACTTTTAATTAATACCGCATTGTGATTTTTATTACTTACTTACAAGTACTTACTAACTAGTTACTACATTTCACAATTTTTTTACTATTTTTTTCTCTCTTTTTTCTTAGTCACTATATTATTATTCTCATTGCCTCCATTTCTTTATGGTTCTCATGCAATGTAATTTTTAGAATTTGTTAACTTTTTCATATCTATATTCTTACAACTCCTTATAAGTAGTAGAGTATTCGCGATTTGTCTTGTCAGATTAATCTAATTAAACAAATGATTAAATTTAGTTTTTACTTAAATTTTCATATCAAAATACCAATTATACTGTTTCCATTTGTTAATATCATTATACTCATTTATTACATGATGAATAAACCACATAATAAAGTCTTTGCTATGATTTACTATAAAGTTTCAACTATGATTGATTTGTTATTCGAATATATTACATTCACTTCATATGAAACAGTATATGGGATATTAGAGTTTAATAGAGTTTAATATTAATATATATATATATATATATATATATATCTGACAGTATATATTTACACTCGCAATTGAGTCACTATTGAGTAGTATGTATCTATAGTATTTGTCATCTCTTTTAAGAATAATATTTTAAAAAATAATATCAAATTATGTAATAATAAATTTAAGATTGTACCACTCACCAACAATTAATAATATCGTGTTTATTAGTTGTACTACTTACTAATAATATTCATCTCACCCACTAACAAGTGATATGATAAGATAGAATAAACATTTGCTTAATTGTTCAATTACCATTGTTGACATTTAGATACCAAGAGAAACTTAATGTTGATAGGGACGAAGATAAAATTTATATTGTACTAGTAATATTATTCTTGAATAGATACTCAATGCCAGATTTAATCTATTTCAATGATTAAAGTAACTAATTTTAGAAAAACGCAATTGATATTTAGGTAATACCTCTTGGTTCATTCTGTTAATCTTACAAATAGTTTAACAAAATTTGACAATAAAGTAATCCAAAATTTTCGCCCTAATTTTGTCAAAGGTAGAACATCATACACAATGAATTTTATTTTTCAAGCGGTTTGATTAATTTTGTTAAATCTATCATATCGTCTTCCAACCATAATGAGACAATGAATTTTAATGAATTTTATTTGAATTTGATGGTAAGGTGGTTTGATTTTTCTAACAAAAAGTCAATTTAATTTAATAATTGTTTTAGATTATTTTTGTTTAAATAGAAACAAACAAAGAGAGTAAAAAAGAAAGAAAAAGAGAAATAGACATATAGTAAGTAACATGATAATTTGGTGCAAAAACAAAATTTTTTGCGGTTGAAACAAAAAACAAATAAAATATTTTGGCGGTTGATTGATACCAAAATGTAAAATATTTTTGGAACTTTAACAAAATTTACTGTCTAATTTTTGTGAGAATTACTTGATTGATTAAATATTATTATAATTTTTAAATAATAATATTAATAATTTAAAATAATAATATATAAATTATTAATTTAATAATATACTAATTTACGCGGGCGCTTCCATGCGTGCATGCCCGATGTTAGTGCGCTTCCATGCGTGCATGCCCCATGCTAGGGCGCCCGCGTTGGCTTGGCCGGGCGCCCGCACAGGCGTTTGCATGCTTTGTTGCCCTACGCGGGGGCATATGCCACTCATGCTATGCGGGTGTCCACTCACACATTTGCATGGGTTACCATGCATGCCGCGCAGGCACCCATGTAGGCATGCGTCATGGGGTAAGTACCGGCCTTTCAATCAATAATGCTATAATTAATATATAAAAAATTTTAAATATGAATTATATCGAATAATGATATAATTAATATTATTAATTTAAATAATGTAATAATATAAAATTAAAGGTTTTTAATGTAATTTAGTAATGATATTGTAATATAATATCGTAAAATGTTGTAATGTTGTAGTAATAGTTGATAACAAAAAAAAATACAAATGAAAATACAAAAGCTTTGATGATATAATAAAAAAAGAGCGGTAGATTAAGATGAAATTAAACTCTAAGATGGTAAAAATTTGATGATCTACAGGCGGTAAAAAGGTTTAAAAAGCGGAAAAAATTGACGGACTTTTTGAAAATTTTGAAAATTTATTTGGGCGGTAAAATAAACCAAATATTCTATAAATCATTCCCTCTAAACCCTCTTTCCCTTCCTCCCCTCAAAACCTCTCCTCTCCGCTCAAAACTCATGCTTGCGAATCAACCAAAATCTTCGTGAAGCAGGTAATTACATATTTTTTTTAAATAAAATTTGGATTATATTATATTTTGAAATATTTTAAATTTTCACAGCTTGTACTCATTTTGGATGAATTAAATGAAAGATGAGTATTTTTGAAGAATTACAACCATCCCAGAGCAACTTGACTTTGAAAAAACCTAATCATCTGGTTTAATTTAGATTTAAGTACGAATATTATTTCTTTATTTTCACCCAATATTACTAATTTCAATTTCATTTTTGTTTTTACTAATAATTCAAATTATTTGTATTCTTAGCGCCCAACCAACAATCATTATCTCTACGTGACTGCATCCAAAAGATAATATTTTGATTTATAATAATTTTTATTTTTATGAATGGATTGACATACTCCATCCAGAAAAGATAATATATTTTTTATAATCCTTTTTATGAATAGATTGACATTAAGGTTGATGTTGCGACTCAAATATTTTTGGGGTAGAAGATATGCTGAAGAAAAGAGAAGAGAAGATATATAGTTATTTGATATATAATATTTTTTTCTTATTCTATTAATATATCAATATTCTCAATAATACAAGATGTTATATTATTTTAGTAATTTCTTTATTTTATAGTTTATAATATTTCCTAAAATGTTATCATGTGTGGTAATCTTACAGTATGTGATAACTGACAAAATAGTAACATTTGCTAACGGATAAATGACTACAGTAACCGATATAACATATGAACATATATACTAACCGACGATAAAAGATAACAATTGTGGTAATCGAGTAGTAATCGAGTGGTAACCGACGATAAAAGTTATAACATTTCTTAACATATAAATAACCGTTTCTAAATGAAAATTACATTTTTTTAACAGTTATGTAGTAACCGACGATAAAAGATAATACTTGTATTAACCGAGTGATAATAACTGAGTCGTAATCAAGTGGTAATCAAAATCAAGTAGTAATTGAGTAGTAACCAAATAGTAACCGAATAGTAACTGATGATAAAATATAGTAATTTTTATCCATACTTAGCGTAATTTTACCAATAATTTATGACCGTCACTATAAATATATGACATACTCTAACGGTAATTAAGATTGTCGGTATAAACCTATCCTGACTGGTATATAGCCAACTAAAATCCTATATATTAGAGAAGAATCTGCCAATGGTTTTCATCCGTCTGAATAAGTCATTATTTTGTAGTGATACTATAATTTATTAAAAAAAAAGGCATGCAAATTTAATGGTTAGATCCATAGAGTTCCCATCGAGGAGTTGCATCAGATCGTTAACGTAAGTTTGGTTGGGATGTAAAATGGAAAGAAAAAAAAAAGAAGTAAATTTGGGATAAAATAGAAAATTACTTTTGTTTAATTTGGAGTGAAAAGGGGAATGAAAGTAAAAAAAAGGGTGAAATAGTAGACCCTTCAGGTTAGTTGTGAATGGATTGAGATGACAATGAAAATTTATAGATAAAATTATTCCTTTCTTTTTTCGATATTACATGATATAAGAAGAACAATATTTATTTCCTTCCCTCCCTCTCCACTTTTCACTCCCACTAAAAAGGGATAAATAATACCCATTTTTTTCATCTTACTCTTACTAAACAAAATAGAATAAAATATATTTATTTCTACCAAATAAAATAAATCCCCCTTCTTTTTTTCCTCCCCTTTCGCGAACCAAACTTACCCTAAGTGTCTCGATTCCAAATGTGGACTATGGATATTCAAAATCATCTGAAATGTGATTTGCTTTGTTATTGTTATTACACATTAATTCACAAAATGAGTGAAAGCATCGCCAACACAATTAGTTAGACCATATTGGTATTATCAAATTTGTTGAGAATCAAATCTTGAATTCAACATCCTTACACAGCAACTTCCATTTGAGGAATAATTTTCACCGGTCAAAAAGTGTTAGTTTCTGTTTAAAAAAATAAATTTGAATTTTCTTTTTATAAAACTAAATATATTTTTAAATGGGTGAAATATAGAGATTCTTTCACATCTTTAAAAATGATATTACCCTGTATAATATACCATTATTACCGATTTTTATTTTTTCATTCTAAATATAAAAAGGGCTATAGGTTATTCAAATAACTTCCCACATCGAGACTTCAGAAAAAAGAAGAAGGGGACATAAGTAGGTTGTATAAGGTTTTTGGGCACGACCTTACTTGAACAGGATCTGTTCTATAGGCTCGTACCTCTGTATCCTTGATTACAAAGGAGACAGGAACTAAAGTCTGGTTGATGAATCAGGACCGCATGATCAGAGCATGATTAATGGCCCTAATGGTGGCGCATGTACTCCATTGATGCCGTGGAGGATTGTTCCCAGCAAGCAAGCTTCCTGGGATGGTCGTGCGGTTGTCTGACAGACTTTCCACTAAATATTTTTTTACCGTATTGAGAAACGAATATTTTTATAGAGAAATGAATTTTTGTCTCTCTAAACTACATATATTAGTTTTTTCCAGATGAGAATCATTTTATTTTAAAATTTTTCTTTAAAAACATAAATTTGATTTTTCTCTTTATAAAACTGAATCTTTAAATGGGTTAAACATAGAGAATTTTTTTTTTTACATTTTTCAAAAATAATATTACCCCATATAATATATCACTACTATGAGATTTCACTTTTACATCCCAAATGTAAAACAAGGGGCAAAAAATTATTCACATAACTTTTAAGTCCTCTTTTGCATTGCCTCTCTTTTGTTCCACATTGAGAGTTTTTATTTTTGGTAATTGAACATGAGTATGGGATTACTCGATTAATTTGATATAAGTATTGAGAAGTTCAATTTAGAGTCAGATTTTCTCGGCATAATAGTAGTCTCACATCCCGCATCGAGACATTAGGAAATGGTTAAAGGGGGACTTAAGTAGCTCGCAGGAGGTGTGCATGCCGCATGGAAGGGGAGAGAGAAGAATGAATCTCCTATCTTCAGAATTGGGTTTAAAGTTCAAAAGATTAAGGTTAAGATTAACAAAAACCTTATTTGTAATGAAAGGTAAAACCCCTATTTTCAGAATAACAAATGTTCAAATTTTTATATTTAAAAGTATTCAGATAATTTTCTAAAATTCAAATATAATTTAATAAAGTTTTATAACCTTAAAATATTATTTTTTAAATAAAGAAAATTTAAAAATTTTAATGTTGCAACGATTAAACGGGAGAATACTTTCAAAAATAACGGCTATCGTTATCCCAAATTTTGCCGGCAGGAGATATATTCTTGATGGAACCATGCCGATCATAAAATTTGCCGTTTTATTTGTAGCAGAATACATGATTAGAGAACAGAATTGATTTAGCATTTGAGTAACCCCGAGGCAAAGTTGGAACTCGAGGTTAAACCAACTACTCTCAACTACGTATTGATTCATGAAGAGGGGTCATGAAGCTATACTTCTGAAGTGCTTAGGTATAGAAGATGCAAAAATGAACATCGCAAAGTTTCAAGAAGGAATTTCTGGAGCACTCCGGTGGATAGCATAGTTAATAAATCCGCATGGCTGCTGTTGGTGAAACAAGAACTGTGTATCAATGAACACCTTTCACAAATGAAAATGTGGTGGGTGGGATTGGAATGATTCATTCAACTCATTATACTCAGACTATTGGGCTCACCAAAGCTACCAACACGATCATCATTGATGTAATCAAGAAATTAATTAATAAATAACCAACACAATGATAAGAAGCTTATACAAATTTGAAGTTTATTACAAGAGGCATTATAACTCCTCATCGATTTGATCATTTTCTACTACTGGAAATCATACTGGTAGCAAAATGGGTCAACAATGAACCTGTCTATGAAAAAGAAAATTATTCGGAATCATGGGATAGAACTATTTATGAACTTTTAAGAGTTAAAACCCTATTTTTGAAATAATAATGTTCACATTTTTATACGAAAAATTTTTTAAATCTCATAGTTGAATAAATAAAATTTTATATTTCAAATTGAGAAAATTTAAATACTTTTAATGTTGCAAAATTAGATGCGTTAATATTTTAAAAAATATTCAATGGTTGGCCCAATATAAATTTTTGAAACTTTGAAAATGACCATTGAGCCATGGTTACAGAGAAAGCTGGAAAAAAAACCAAGATATGAAAAGGGACAGTTGAATTTCATTCAATGAAGCGATGAGGATTGGAGCAAAAAAGGGACAACGGTCGAAAATTACAAAAAATTAGAAACTCTCAAAAACGTGGGAAATTAGAATCTCTCATCAATCTCTCCCCTTTCTGTTCTGCTTATCTGTGTGTGTCTCTCTCTCCTCTCTGAACTAGAAACTCTCTCTCTCTCTCTCTCTCTCTCTCTCTCTCTCTCTCTCACTACGGATGCGAAAACAGGAGCCTATCAAGGTGTACAATGAGAGTTCGATATCGTCCGAGAAAGTGTTCAAAAGAAAATGTATCCCCTATTCTATTTTCAATTTATACTCCTTTTTCTTCTTGGTTTCTTCTATAATTACTGGAATGTGGAATTTTAGTAGTTTCGTTCTAAAGTAAGACTTGGGAATTTTAGTGTTTCTTCAATATTCGATTCCTTGAATCTTGATACACAGAGAAAAATTGGTCACAAATTCCAAGAATCATCAAATATGAGAAGAAATTCCAAAATTGGCAAGTAACTATGAGAAGAAAAATAGGTCAGAAATTCCAAGAATCATCAAATATGGGATCCTCCAGATGCTGCAGGACACGCACGGACAGCAGTGAGCTGTTTACGGGAAGAAGATGAGCCCAGAAATGAGACCTATTGAGTTGGCGGAGGTGAAGTCAACAGTGTTCTCCGTGAAAGGTTTGAATGCACCAAATCCAGATCGTATTCAACCGGTGTTTTATCAGAGGATGTGGGAAGTGACTCATCCGACCCTTTTCCAATTTATTGTGGGTGTATTTCAAGATCGATGCATTCCCTCGGAGTTTCTCCGAGCATTCATTGTCCTAATCCTGAAAGTAGATCATCCAAGCAGTCTATACGAATTTCGGCCAATAAACTTGCTTAATACGAGCTATAAAGTACTATCTAAAGTTTTGGTTGTTCGACTTAGACCTATCTTGCAGAAAGTGATTGGTCCGTATCAGAGCAGCTTCCTGACAAACCGTGGTACTTTAGATAATATTATTATCATGCAGAAATTATTGCACTCAATTCGTACACATCGAGGTTAGAAATGGAAAATAGTGATGAAAATTGATTTACATAAGGTGTATGATAGCATTAGTTGGGAGTTTCTTGGGAAGACCCTCCAGGATTTTAATTTTCCCACCCAATGGATCTGCTTGATCATGTTTGTGGTGACTCATGCCCAATCTGCTATATTGTGGAATAGTGAAGCCCTCCCTAATTTTGGGATAGGAAAGGGATTAAGACAAGGTGGCCCTCTTTCACCATATTTATTCATTCTCATCATAGAAAAATTGTCTTATATGATTCAAAGTAGAGTAGACTAAGGTAGTCGGATGTCGATTCGTGCTTCTAGGATGGAACCTGTTATATCACACATCTTCTTTGCAGATGACTTGATGTTATTCGTGGAGGTAAGTCCCACAACAATGGAAACGATCTTGGAGTGTCTTAGGGTTTTCGCAAACCGAAGTGGATTATTTCTTAATCCAAGAAAATCCAAACTTTTTATTTTCTCACGTACTCCTTTGACTTTGAAGAAGAAAATGGTAGATCTGTGTGGTTTCCACCTTACAGAGGATTTGAGAGTCTATTTGGGAGTTTCCTTAATTCATGGCAGAGTTAGAAGATCCTGTTATGAGTATTTAGTTGAGCGAATCCGAAGCAAGATTGTGGGATGGAAGGCTAAGACCTTGAGTATAATAAGACGAGTTACTCCCATTAAATCTGTCACCTCTGCTATACCTTCATATGCAATGTAATCTTCTTGGTTACCGGAACATATTTGTAATAAGTTAGACAAAATAAACAATAGTTTCTGTGGGGAGATATAGATGGAAGGCATCGAGTTCATGTTATCAGATGGGGGTAGTCTGTAAACCTAATGATTAAGGAGGTCTTGGTATTCGAGCTTCAAAGGATATGAATAGAGCTCTTTTTGCAAAGTTGGGTTGGAGACTCATGTCAGATGAGTTATCTTTATGGTGTGAGGTTCTCTGAGGAAAGTATTATAGGAAAGGGAATTTGCTAGGTTGCGCTCAATTTCCTATTTGTTCACTAATATGGAGGGGTATTTTGAAGGCTCGAGATTGACATATGTGTAACAGCAAGTGGAGGGTAGGAAACGGGAGGTCTATCCGATTTTGGGAAGACACTTGGGTGGGTTCGAATCCACTATCACACAGAATTCATGGGGATGTTCCGACTGATTTGACGAGTATGCATACTAATGATTTTATCACCACCAATAAAGTCTGGGATTTATTTAGTCTTGTGAAAATTCTCCCAACAAATATCACTAAGGAGAATAGGGCGATTCCTATTCCTCGAAACTATAACTCGGATGATCATTTCTGCTGGACGAGTAAATCATCGGGAATTTGCTCGGTTAAATAAGCTTACCTAGTCCTTTGTAAGGGAGATATAGCTATGATTCTTTCGGAAAGTTGGAAGTGGATTTGGAGGTTGCAGTGTCATGAGAAGGTTAAATTCATGGTTTGGCTATTGATATATGGAAGCTTAATGACTAATGAAACTCGCTTCAGTCGAAAGCTTACAAGAGACACATTATGCCCTCTTTGCCAGGAAGTACCGAAAACCTTGCCTCACCTATTCAGAGATTGTAGGGTAACTCAACAGGTATGGTCTAAAGCCATTCGATCTCCCTATTTGGCTGACCTTGTTTTCAATAGAAAATCGGTGAAGGACTGGCTAATTCGGAATTGTTTATCTCATGCGGCTCAAGGGAAACTCCCTTGGAATATAATGTGTTTGTATACTCTATGGTCAATTTGGAAGAAGAGGTGTTGTGTGGTCTTTGAGGGAAGACCGTTTTCTATTGATCATATAATTTTTATGGCAAAAGGTATGCATGGAATGGTTGGAGGGCATTCTTGAAGGAGTCCTCCCTTTCTCCGCGGATTGAGAAATGGATTAGGTGGATTCCTCCCCCGATGGGAAAGTTCAAATTAAACACAGGTGGATTGGTGAGCCCTAACTCTGGATTGACAGGAGCAGGGGAACTAATTAGAGATGAATATGATTTGTGGATAAGATGCTTCATATGTAAGTTGGGAATCACTGATCTTTTTATAGCAGAATTTTGGAGAGTTAGAGAAGGCTTTCTATTTCTTATTCGTGTTAAACTCTTTTCGGTGGTTCTTGAATTGGATTGCAGGGAACTAGTGTTGGCTCTTAATGGGAATATTGACAATCATCATCCGAGTTATAACATCTTTCGAGAATGTTACAAGCTAATGCAGCTTGCGAGAGTTGTTTCCGTGTAGTTCATTCCTAGAGAAGGAAATACTTGTGTAGATGTTTTAAGTAGTTTTGGAAACTTGATTTCTCATGGGTTCCACAATTTGTTGTCCCCTCTCGGGAGTTATATCTTATGTTATCACATGATATTCAAGACTTAACTTTCTTCAGAGGTTAGTGATCTCGCCCCATTTGTACCAAAAAAAAAAAAAATCAAATATAGGATCTTGCACACCTATACCCCACCTTAAGTTCATGTCCCAAATATCTTCCCCCAAGCGTGATTGTCTTCCTCCTCCATAAATTCAAGTAAACCTTTGTTTCTCTACTTCTCTACCCAAATTACACATATAGAAAAGGCCAAATTTGAGTGACTTACTTTTTTTTTTCTAAGAAAATGGGAAAGGGGAAATTTTGTATTAAGGAGAGTTTTTTTTTTTCCTTTTTTTCTTTTAAAAGGAGATTAAATTTCGGAAAGAGATAAAATTGCTCTTATTAGTAAAAAAGGAAAAAAAAAACTTAATAAAATTATCAATTGAAAGAAACAATTAGCATCTCAAAGGAACACTTCAATGATCATAATTTTCTCCTCTAATCTTATAATCTGAAGTATAAATTTCATATAATTAAAAAAAACCAATTAGCACCAATGATTTTCTTTTCTCTCTCCTCTCTCTTCTTTCTCTCTCCTCAGCAACTCTCTCTTTCTTTCCTCCAACTTCTCTCTCCTTTCCTCCAACTTCTCTCTCCTTTCCAACAATGAAAGAAGAGAGCGGAGAGAGGAGAGAATTAAAAAATGGAGGGGGCATGCATCATCACTCCATTTGACAAACAATATATATATTATTATAAAATAGAAAGAATTTAGAGAGAATGAGAGAAAAATAATCTTATTTCTTCATTTTTGTGTATAACATGAGATTACAATGATACCTATTTATAGGCATTTTAAAACACAATGAAAAGACATTTCTATTAATATGATTATCCAAAACTTAATGATCATAAATATACTTAAAATCACCCATATGAATAGACATTCACAATAAATACATATCATTTATAACATATATATATATATATATATATTTATATATTTATATTGACTCTCCTTAAGGGCCAATAGGATGTTGTAGGGGCCCAAGAAAAATGGGAGCCTGTTATTTCGCCCTAATTCAAATTTGGCCCGTAGAAAATAGAAGAATAATTTTCAACAAACCAAAAAAAGAGTGATGAATCGATCTCTCTCTCTCTCTCTCCACTTTCTGCTCATCTTTAGCCGACACCTTTGACAACACCCGCATCAACCACCTCGATAGCATGTCAGCCCCATCGACCCGGTGTTGGATAATAGATAATTCATCGTCATATGTGATACCGTTCCGTACGTGCGTTTTAATGATTAATAAAGCGAGGCTAATATTAATTGATATATCTGTTTCATCATCATTGATCTACTGTAACTATACTCAAATTAAATTTATTTAAATTTAAAATAATTATTTAATATTAATAATTTATTAAAAAAATTCATTGACCTGTCGTAACGATAAATCGTCATTGGTATACCAGGGAATGCTGAGCATGCGACTCGAATACTCAGATCCCTAGAGTGCTTGTCGAGGAGTTGCATCCAATCATTAAGCGTCTCCATTCCAAATGCGGATTATAGATTTAATTAGTAAGATTTATTCAATATTATCGAATTTATCAAAAATCAAAATGCATTTTCAGAGAAAAAAAGGGATTTTTTTGTTTAAGAGTTTAGTATTAGAATGATTCATTTAACTCGTTATTATACTTAAATTAGACAACGCAGGCTTCCAACACAATCATTGTTGATCTAATAAAATACTTATTGACGTAAGTGGGAAGAGTACTTTCGACTCTTAACCAGGTCGAGAATTCAATTTCCACTGGATACGAAAAAAACAATATTAGAAAACTTCTCCCTCAAAATAAGGTTTGACAGTCAAGTTGATTTTGGATTAGTCGGGATAAAATTTCAGATACCGATAAAGATCTATGTACAACAAAAAATAAATAAAGAAATCAAACGATGACAAGCAGGAAAAAATTGCATAAAGCCTTATCATTTGGGCTTTATAGGAATTCAAAGTTTGCTGCAACAAGTGTTACTCCTTTACCAATCGACCCTTGGCCAAGATGTTATTCCACCACAAGAAATCACTGTCAAGACCATTGACTATATATAATTTTATTTTTTTTATAGAGAAACGAATTTCTCTCTCTCTAAACTATATATATATTAATTTTTTGGGAAAATCAATTTATTTTAAATTTTTTATTAAAAAATAAATTTGATTTTTCTGTTTACAAGATTAAATATACATGAATGGATGAAATATAAGGATTCTTTTACATCTTTGAAAATAATATTACGCTCTATGATGTACCACTACCATCGGATATATTTTTACATTCTAAATATAAATAAAAAAGGGGAGGAGGTTATTCAAATAACTTCCCACATCGAGACTTTAGAGAAACCAAAAATGGGTCATAGGCAAGTTGCGGAACGCTAACGGGCACGACCTTACTTGAACAGGATCTGTTCTATAGGCTCGTACCTCTGTATCCTTGATTATAAAGGAGACAGGAACCAAAGTCTGGTTGATGAATCAGCACCGCACGATCAGAGCGTGATTAACGTCCACTAATGGTGGCGCATGTACTCCATTGGTGCTGTGGAGGATCGTTCCCAGCAAGGAAAGCTTCCTGGGATGGTCGTGCGGTTGTCTGACAGACTTCCCCCAAACGTTTTTTATTTTAGCAAATAATCTTGTAATATTGGATTGCTGTTTGATTCTAATCCAATAAATACGTGTGCATCATTGTCTCCGAGATCTGATCCCACTCAACCTTAGAAGATTGCCCACCATGTGTTTGATAAAAACGTTGGGTTTCTTTGCGCTTGGTTGCACATGCTTGCACAGACGATTAATTATGGCAGGATCAAACGGTTATTGATATGTTGCTGCTTGTTCTGGCTTAGCACACAAAATTGAACAGAGACCGAGTATTTTTGCCTACTTTCAGCGTAGCACCGGTTTCTCAGAGATGGTTTTAAGTAGGGTTGGTTCGTTAGAGATTTTCGGTCTCAGGTGTAGTTTTAGCTGGTTCCTATAAGTAACAGTATGTACATTGTCTAAGAGGTATGTGAAAATGAAACCAAAATGTGGTTTTTTTTTTGGGGGGGGGGGGTTGGTGAGGTAAATTTCAAAGGTTTAATCGAAGAAAGTGGTGGGTATTTACGGTAGGGTCCTGGTGTTTGAGAAAAAGTGAGGGAGCCAGGTGCGTGTGCCACATGGAAGGGGAGAGAGAAGAATACGAATTTCCTATCTTCAGGAAAATGCTCGGATTGGGTTTAAAGATCAAGGGCTGACTAGAATTGGTCATGAGTTTGGAAGGGACAAGTTTGATCGGTATAACTGAATAGTATAAAGTAATGAATGGAGATTCTCAGCCTTGATTTTTTTCTGCGTAAAATTATGGTTAACCTGATCTGATTTTGCTTGCTTCTTTATATGCAGACTTCTGAGAGGACACTAGATGTTCCTGATCTTATGGATGACTTCAACTCGAATTTACACGACTGAGGCAGCAGCAACGTGCTTCAATTGCTCTTGGAAACACTGTATATCTGTGGGATGCTTCAACTGGTTCTCTTGGAACTTGTCACAATTGATGATGAGATTGGTCCTATTACAAAAGTCAGTTGGGCTCCTGACGAGCGGCACCTTGCAGTTGGCTTGAACAATTCTGAAATTCAGCTATGGGATTCGGCAGCCAATTGCCAGGTATGCTATTGAAAGCCAATATTCAAGTTTCTCATGTTTTTCCTTAGACGTAGCGCTTGGCGTTGATCTGCATTGGTTGGAGTATTTCAGCTAAGAACAATATGAGGTGCCCACCAATCCCGAGTTGGGTTGAAGGACTGGAACAATCCTATCCTTACAACTGGAGGAATGGATGGGAAAATTGTTCACAATGGTGTGAGAGTAAGATCACACAGTTGAAACCTACAAAGGACACCAACAGACAGTTGGTCTAGTGGGATGTGGTGTTAGGTCTCTTAACCAAGTTCTCGAGTTCGACTCGTGACTTGGGTATGGAAAAAACTACGTTGAGAGGGTAGCCCCCTTAATGGGCCGCTGCAAGTCCCGAATCGGATTAGTCGGAGTATAGATCCAGATATCGGTTGGTATAGCGCAAAAAAAAAAAAAAAAAAAAAAAAAAACCTATAGAGGACACCATGACAAGTGCACAGGTTGAAGTGGTCAGCTTTGGGGTTAGCACTTAGCCAGCAGAGGCATTGATGACTTACTCTTCACATGGGACAGAACAACTGCCTCTTCTAATAATGCTACAGAGTGGCTTTATAGTTTCGAAGACCACACTGCTGCAGTGAAGGCCCTTGCTTAGTCTCCTTTCCAGGGTAATTTTCTTGGCTCGGGTGGAGGAGGTGGTGATATGTGCATAAAGTTTTGGAACAGCCACATTAGAGCATGCTCCGATTGACACTGGTTCTCAACTCTGTGCATTGCTGTGGAACAAGAATGACCGTGAACCGCTTACTTCACACGGATTTGCACAGAATTAACTCACTCTTTGGAAATACCCTTCAAAGTCAAGATGGTTGTGCCTACTGGTCTAACGTCCTGAGTTCTTTTCAAGGCACAGGTACTTATTCAGAATTCCACCCAGACTTCGAACTTTTTACCAGCAAACCAAACTGAAGTTGGTTCAACTTTCTTATTTTGTATTAATTGTGTCCTTTATTTCAGAGCCCAGATGGATGCACAGTTGCTTCCGCTACTGCAGACAAAACCAAGGTTTTCGAATGTTTGTGGGACTGTCAAATTGGCTTAGCCTGCACCAAACCCAAACCCAAACAAACAAACAAGCATGAGCCGTTTGCAAACTTCACTAGCATCCGAAGGTTACAGCGAACTTGAAAAAATATGGTTTATGGGTAATGTTGGTCAGAGGGAGACGGGCACAGTGAGTATTGCTCCCCACCACCCAAGATGAAGATTCAAGAGTAGAGGTTGTGGTCGATAATAGGAACGACCAACTACAGAAGCGCGGGATGGAGATGTATGATGCCGAAGTCTTAGGTTGGCTATTGCAAGGTTGGTGCACTGCAAAATGATACTTTGGTGTGATCGTTATCTGTGGGAATTTTGAGTTTATGGGATGTATACAGTCTGGTTGTAAATGATTTGATTTGGTATACACAGGGAAGCTTTATTTCCTCCTATGGAGGTAGTCATTTATTGTGACTAGCCCTGTTATGATACTCGAATTGAGCTCGAGTATCACAATACTCGAGATCGGCTCGAGTCTACGGTAGGTGAGCTCGAGCTCGTCGAGTCTGTCATTCTAGAGCTCGAACTTGACTCATAGTGTTTTCGAGAAGCTCGAGCTCGAGTGTCGCCGGGCAATATTGGGCCTAAACCCGAGCCCTGGACAATACCCAAACCCGAGCCTGAAACCAAAATCGAAACTAAAACCGAGATCAAGATCATACCCGAGAGCTTGATGACCCCAGAGAGAGAGAGAGAGAGAGAGAGAGTTTACCTTTGATTTGAGAAGATGGAAGGCAAAAGATCTTCATCGCACACAACTAGTCCCTAGAGAGCAAAAATCAAAAACCCTAGAGAGAGAGAGAGACAGAGAAAGTACCTTCGCAATGGTAAGAGGAGGAGACCATTGCGCGACGGTAAGAGGAGGAGGAGACCTTCGAACCTTTGATCGAAATGGTGAGAGGAGGAGACCATCATGCGATGGTGAGAGGAGCAGGAAACCTTCGATCGCGGGCTGTGGCTGGGAAATGAGAATGGGTAAGGGGATTAGGGTAAATGAAAGGTAAAATGGCATCGGGTAGCTCGACGAGCCTTCGAGCCTAACTAAATATGGACTTGAGCTCGAGTTCAAGGCAGGACTCGTTAAGCTCGAGCTCAAGCTCGAGTTTTGACCGGGTAGTGTCACGGGTACGCGTGACACTACCCGGATATCGTAACAACCCTATTTGGTATGACCGACCGTGTAAATGCCGGTCATCACTTTCTGTTTCTCTAATTTAAAATTTAACCTGGTATACATAGTGAAGAGCTCTCTCTCTCTCTCTCTCTCTCTCTCTCTCTCTCTCTCTCTCTCTCTCTCTCTCTAACATTATAGTTTATTCCATCTTCATTCCTCACTTGTCAAAGTGTGCAGCTGTAAGTGATTGTTCGTCCTGGACTTTAACCTGGAATAATTTTGCATTGAGAATTCACTTTATTTTGACCGCATACCCTGGTTTGCAGGAGATTTAATGTCTGGACCGTACGTAACGTACATCAAAAATATATTGTAGGTAACTACACTTTTAATCCTCAAACTTCAGCCAAAAATACAATTTTTACCTTTTGAATCTTAATTTTGTTCAACCAGCCTAACATCCCAAGTTAGACCTTCAGCATACATGTTAATCACCTTAAGAAATTAACTGATTGTATAGAATCAATTTCTTATAGTATGTTATTCATTTTTTTTCCTAATAGGAAACACTTCTTTTTTTCCGATTTTTTTTCCCTGGTTATAACTCCCTGAGGGACCATCTTCACATACTTTTTCTACCTGAAGATGAGTCTTCAACTTGATACACCAAAAACAACAGGTAACAATAACGTAATTTTGGGTGTAGAACAGTAATTGGAAATGCTTTATCCTCCGAAGGAAATGCTTTATCCTCTGAATGCAAGTGTTAAATATAGGAATTGCAAACAGATAGATCTTCTGGTAGACCTGAAGATATTTATGGCAAACCAGCTTGGATCATATTTTGGATGATTTTATCATTATCGTAATTGAACAAAATTTGGCTTAAAATCCAAATCTAAAATGTGGCTAGCAGCAGGCACTCCAACACCTTTGGCCATAAAAACAAATTTAGAATCGAAGACCCGTCAAAGGAAACCCCCAAATTTCAAGTGTTGTAAGCATAACGAATATGGTACGAGGCATTATTCCATCTACTATCCCCTCCAAAAAGTTTTCAAAGTAGGCTGCTTAGTTTCTTGATAAGCAATTTCAAGTTCCGGCGTGTAGCCTCATCACCCGTGAACCCCAAGATGTCCGAGCTGATGTGCTGTAATGTTGAAAGAATGGGTAACAAAAGATAGAAGCAAAACTTAATAACAGCTTCAAGATGTTCCACCAATGTTGTCTGTGAAAAAAAATGAAGCACACGTACCTCAATGTTCTGGAGAGTAAATATGAGTGTACATATCGATTTCTGTATCGATTCAGTGTTCTCAGGGGTCATTATAGTTGAATGAACTCTTCTGAACCCAAAAAAAAAAAAAAAAAAAACATAAAAAATTGTCAGAGTACAATTATAACAAGGAAAAAGGTTTTAGTTTGTTTCCCTCCAGGGTATCATAAATCTTCAGGTTCCTCACTAGCTAACATTACCATCACGTAGTTATCTAACATCCAATATTGAAGTTATGATTTTTGCTAAGCCACGGTAGTCTGCTTCACAACAATATGTGACCAGGATGCTCATATCTGAACATATTGAGATTTTATTGAATTCAACACTCATATCTTAATCTATATCTTCTTGTTTTACATTCTAATGAGTGATATCTAGTTTCCCAAAATAAATCCAGCCCAATCATATATTTACTAATCAACTTTTTAATGTTTTTTCTGCATCATAATGAATAAGAAATCGTAGGAGAATGCATCTCAGAGATTCTTTGCAAGAATTTCAAAAACATTAGGAATTCCCCAAGAAAGCACTAATAAAGGGAAAAAGGGTATGATCAAATACAGGAGCTAGTCTGACAAAATTTCAAAAAATTGGATATGATACAACATGAAAGAATAATTGATAATCTCTACAAGTAATATCATTTTATGTTCTTGTTGTAAAGATATTAAACCTAGTAAATATTACACTAAATCAACTTAGGGCTTATAAGTTTTAGGGCAAACTACAAAAAGGTCCCCTAACAGCCCATGGTTTAAATTTTGACAAAGTGCCTCCATGGCAAAGTCTGTGAGAAGGAAAAAAAAAAAAGAAAAAGAAAAAAAAAAACAACGATGACAACAACTTACCTGGCAGCCAAATAATAATTAAATATAAATTGACAGATGGCTTTTTCATTGTTTTTTATCTTCTCCTCTCCCCCATTCTTCCAACTCTTGTTCCCTCTCATTCCTTCTCTTCTTCATAAGTTTGAATATGTATGCATACATTCTTTTCCTCCTCCCCCTCTTCCCAGCATTTTGTGTAAACACATTTGGTTTCATCATGATAATCAGCAAATTCCAAGGCAAATTTAATCTTGAACCCAAATTTGATCAAAGTCTAGTCTTACCAAACTAGATCCCTAATTGACCAGTTCATTTTGATTGCAAACTACAAATTTCCAGCATAAGAACCCAATATTGGTTTTGCTTTCCAGACTCATTTTCAATTTGAATCTAGGTATTGGAACTGAAGAGAATCCCAATTGGCTTTGCTTCAGTTTCTGTTATGTTAGCAAAAGTTATAGCAATACTGGGTTCAACTGGAGAGGAATGGGGATTGGGTTTTATTGAAGATGAGAGCTTAGTAATTAATGGTGTTGAGGCTGATTTTCTCTTAAAGGAGTTTCATTTTGATGAACAAACCATATCAATAGTCAGTAGATTATGAATTTTCCGTTAAGAAAATGGTTAACTTTGATAAGAAACCCTAGTTTTTCTGACCTTAATCTGGAACCATGATTTGAGCTAGTTGAACTGAAATCCTTTATATTGTCAGCAACATGATTTGGATAAAATTGAATCACACACAATTCCTATTAGATTTACCAGATCCCAGAAAGCACAGAAATAGAAATAATGGTAATTGGGGTTGAATTCTGATCTGGACATCATTGCTATAAATGTTGATACTTTCCCGACTTTTAACCCCCATTATATTCAGCATTTCATCAAATTCAACATTGTCTTGTAAGCCCAATAAGGTGCCTAAAGGAATTGATTTTGGAGTTCTGATTATCTCTGAATTTACTCTGTGTTGCTCTATTTTGATTTTTCTCTTTTTCTTTCCCCCCCCCCCTGATCGAGGAATTTCAATTTTACAAAATTTTCCTCCATCAACCAGATCTGGACAACTAAAAGAAGTAGAAGAGAGGGAGTAAAGAAAATGAATAATAAATCATTTTAAAAACTGCCCGTCATTTTAATTTTAATTTTATTTTTTTTAACAGCACTCTACGAGTAGGAGGCTTTTTGCCAAAGGACTTAACAGTCAGGGTTACTTTGCCAAAATTTACACCAATGGGTGTTGGTTGCCAAACATGAAAACCACAAAGGGGATTTTGCAATCTCCCCCAATTTTAATCCAGCCTTTTGTCATACACACAGAATGATGGTTAGCAAGCATTTTATTAGCATGTGATATTCATGTCTCCTAGCTTCTTAGTCTCTAACACATGGAATACTTACATATAATGGAGCCCAAAATCACGTAAACCCTACAATTTATATATCTCCATAAAGGTCTAAAAGGGAATTGGGTGTATTGACAAGCATAGGCCCCTAAAAGGAGGTAACTTCTAAATATTGCAGATAAAAATCTGAAATCTTACTTTAAGAAGAGCACAAATGAACAAATTATGGGCTTAGAACAAATTGGAAATCAAGAATAGAAAAGATCTATTAAGGGTTACAGGTCAAAATCTACTAAAGGTTTATCAACTGAACTAGATTCTAAACCATGCCCTAACATGCTGTATAAACACTATGAGCAAGAACTTAAATAGAACAGTTGAAAATTGCACCTCAATTCCTCAGAAGCTTGCGTTAGGCTTTTGGTTAAACTTTCAACATCCTTTAACAAGCCACCATCACGAAGTTCAGCCAACATGGGTTGAACATCATCAGACATGGCTTTGATCTGGGATATTACTACATCAAAGACAAAAGAGCCTGCATGAGTATATGATTAATATTTTGAATAATCAGGCATCCTGCCACTTACGGGTTGAATAGAGAGCATCAGCACACCTTTCCAACTTCAACAAGGACTGATTGTACAGTTTAATCATTGTTAAAAATGCCACATCACAAAATATTGTGCAATTAACATAGATCACTTCACCACTACTCTAACAAAAGGAAAGGGAAGTTTGGACAACTATCAGGCATTCAATTATGATACTAATGCACATGATCATGTCACGAACTTCCTCATCAAGGACATTTCAGTGAATGCAAATAAGCATATAATTATTTTCCCAAAGAAATGAAATGCAAACATGCATTGTTTGCCATGCAATGCACACAAGCCAGTTGTGGCAATACATCAATCACCGCCATTTCAGAAAAGTTAGGTGGGTGAATGAATCACATTTTGTATCTTTCAGTGGTACCAACTGAGAGCCTATAGCACTATCAATTTTTCTTACTAAATCTTCTATCGAATTTGTCTTCTTTTATTAATGCTTAACTCATTCAAGATTCTTTTCATGCCCCGATTATTGAAAAACCTAGATGAACACAATTCCAAGGATGTAAGCTATAGAGAATTCTACAACTGAACCCTGAAGACAGTAAGATGAAAACATCCTCAAGTTTTCTCAGTAAACTCCCTCAATCTCACTAGCTATATCTGACAGGCCAATGGGTTTACCAGAATGAGGATCGCGGAGAATAATTAATGAACATTCCACAATCTAGTGAGATAGAAATAATTCTTCTTCAAGGTCAAAGCACTCCGATTAACAATGTATACTGCGCATCACATCAGATGTTAAATGTTGAAAATGTTTGGATATGAATGTTAACTAAAAATGTTTGGATATGAATGTTAACTAGTTGCTGAAAAACACACTGATAGCACCTCTGGAACAGATTATTCTAACAGACATCAACAATCGATTTACCATATAAATTACTAAATCCACAAGAATATATTGTGTATATATTGGGGCAGGACCAACTGGCCAAGTTTCTGTCCTTCAGACTGAAATGGACCTAGATCAGCTGATATCCTTACCCCTATACTTCTAAGAACAAAAAATATAGCAATTAGGAATACAAAAATTATTAGATAAATGAGTAAAGAGTAAAGAAATGTCCTAGATATCCAATCAAAAGAAATGTGCCCTGATGTGAAGAACTGGAGTACTAGAGAACTTGTTTTAGGTAAAACTATCAGAAACCTCTTACAAATTTTCGATCCTGAAAAGCATAGGGAGATAAATGGAGCCAAATCTTATCTCATACAAAGCTTCCTAACCATTTGCTTCAGATAAATAGAGATAATCAGAATTATCATATCTACTCATAATCTTGCTAAAATAAATATCAGAGAAAACAAAATCTTTAAATTCTTCATCATCCCTTATAAACTGAGCAACCATGAGCATCTGCTGTTAGAGATTCATGCACACAGAAGCTAAAAATTATAAAAAAAAAAAAATAGAACAGAATAGAATAGAATAGAATAGAATAGAATAGAATAACAAGAATAAGCTATCTCAACCCTCTTGCATGTATACTCTCTATGACCAATCCAAAGCCATAGACAGCAAACATAAAATGCAGTGTTAACACATAAGCTTAGTATAATGCAGACCAGGAACGGGGCAAAGGTAACATGATCAATAACCAGATAGGCCTTCCAGAAGTCTTATGACCTACAAAGATGTAGAGCAGTAACTTCAAATAACAAGAGATGGCTATGCTACTTCCACCTATATACACCCAAATGAGGCACTCTTATTTCTCAAACTATCAGTTACAAATCTCCTTTTTTCCCCAGCAATTCACTTGAATTCCTCAATTCAAATCCTAGAAAGATCAAAATTTCAAGGGCTTGCACTTGCTGGGTCAAACAACAATTCTTACAGTCTAACGGCAGAGACACCATGCTTCACATGATAAATCGAATTGCACCAATTTATAATTTGTATGTTATATTGATAGAAAAATACCAATCAAAGAAGGCAAGATAGGGGTGCCATGTAATTGCCTACAAGCCAAGATGTCAAAAAAACCATCAATGAATTCAAATTCAAGTCCCACTGATCTATATTCCCTACCCCCACCCCAAAATAAATAAATAAATAAAACAAGAGAGAGAAAGTTTTAAGAAACCCATGAACAATGAGATTGGCGCCCCTGCCCTCTCCAGCACAGTATTATTACATTGATTCCAAACAAACAAAAGAACAAATCATTTTATCTAGACAAATACAACATCCTTTGAGGCACATAATTTATCTAACCTACAAATTCAAAACCCACTTGAACCCAAGAGAAGAGAAGGAGCCCATAAACAAACCTAGCCTGGTAACAATGTGAGGTCATTTTTGGCTTCTTGTTCTTGCTACTCTACACGTAATGTTTCTTTTCCCTAGTTCTTCAAATTCAGGGCTGTTTTTGCGCCTTTTTTCTGACTTCACTTCTTGGCAACTTTAACTCTATAAGCAAACAAAGGATCTAAACAACTAAAAAAGTACATGAGCAACATAATAAGTATACAACCTAATGCCATCACCTTAGCCAGAGTTTAGATAAAGCCTTATTTTCCACCAAAACGCATTTTACAGTGAGCTAATCATCCCCATCACTTCTCTAATCCTAGCCAGAAGCACTTTGATAAGAGTTTCTTTATACAACTAATTAGGCTAATGAAATAACTCCTCAAAACTAGCAGCACGTCCTTTCCCTATTCTATGCAGCAAAGGTGCTATTCAAAAATCTCACAAACTACCATCCTCATCAAATTCCCTGAAAACTATCATTGTATCCTCTCTCAGAATCCTCCCAACCATCGGAGAAGCCATCAATAGAAACAGCATACTGACAACTCATTCACATTGCACTCTTATAATGCCTCCAGATTTCATAATTTCTAAAAAACCACTGAAGCTACTTTGCCCACTGAGGTCCCAAGACATCGATTCAAGCCATCTAATCCCCACTGCAACCCAACTTTTCTAAGCACAAATAGTGCAGGACCAGCTAACTCTTCACACAGATACCCAACCCCCCCCGGGGGAAACAAATCAACTCTGCACCTATTCTCCAACTCTTTTAACTAACCAAGCAACCAATTAAAATTCCTCATGTTGTTCTCTCCACATGAATATCCCCAATTAATTTCTAATTTTTTAGTGAATAGAATATATATACACATGGGGTCAAGAGGATACAAGACAGGAATATAAGTGGAGGCCAACGTTTTCCAATGAAGTTAAAGAGGTTGCATGGGTTTAGTAGATGTTGGGGTTTCCACAAGGTGGTTTGAGGAGGTAACTTGCTAGCAGAGCTATAGTGATGCAGCAAATGCCATTCAGTGGAAAAGAAAGAAGGCGATGGGAGGGGATTGATCATGCAGGGAAAATGGGAAACTAAAGAATTTGGCAGTTGTAGGATTAATTTTGATTCCATGAGTGAGAACTATGTGCAGCAAAGGAGTAACAGGAGATGCTGTGCTACATATGAAACTGAGTTCACAGCAACATGGGACTTCTTTGAAATATCTGGCTACTCCATATGTGGGTTGTGACCATTTTGATGCTGTGCAAGCAAGTCAAATGGAACTTAGCCAATGTTACAAGAGGGTAGACAAAATGATGGATGGCCATAAAGGCAAAAATTTTATGTCTTCTCACACTTCGAATACTTTTGATCGAAAGTTCACAAGTCTAAAAATCTAGTATCCGGGAAGTGTCAATTGTTTCTAGAATCAATTGACTTGTCTGTGGCATCAAATGACAAGGGACTTCAAACATGCTAGCTGTTTTGATAGTGATTTTCAAGTAATCATGAATCATCATGAATTGTTTCTCTGTTCCAGCAGGTTTGGGGTTATTGGCAGTATAGAAGTAGCCACCCAAGCTAACTGGTCTACATCACCCTCAAACCTAAGAGGATAAGGAATGCTATTTTTCTTATAAACAAGTTCAGTCACATAACTGGGATATTGGTTAAGGAGATCAGCTGCAGATTAACAGTCAGAAGAAGAGAAAGACATGAAGTAAGGCTTCTGTACAATCTCCGGCAGATGTAGCTGAAACTTGATTGCTTCAAGCTTTTTACATCAGATAGAATGGATATTGTATGAGGGAATAAGCTTCCAATCTTTTAAATTCCACATGCCGTGTCTGGGGGGAGGGGGGATATTCAAACCCATACTGTTCCAGTTGTGCCTTTCTGGAATCATTTGGAAGTTATGCAACATATCGTTTGGAAGTTATGCAACATAAAGTCATGAAAGTTCCAAAAATTTCCAAGATTATGAGTGCAATTTTGAAAAATAAATAACAATCCCAGTTTAACATTTTAGATCCTAATAGGCAAGAGAAGAGTGGTAGACAATGTGATTTTTAATCCAATAGCATTATTAGTGTTCCAGAAAAGCCCAAGCAAAACGTTGGCAGAGGTTCCAGATTGAAGGTCGAGGAAAGGGGTTCCAAGAATATCAGCTCCTGAGGCTCAAAAGGCAGCATTGACTGGCCAGTAAAATCTCACCTATGAAGCACCAACATTCAAAAATACATCAAGTAATGGTGTTGGACACTTTGATTATGAACACAGCGGCAGCACATGTCAGACACACCACGTGGCATGTTCCATTTTTTTATACTTTTTGAAATTTTGTGCATTGCTTGGAGCACATGAAACATTTACAGGGACATGACAATGGACACAGCAAGGGTGTTTCTGTGAGAAATTTTTTACAATTTTTGCAAGTGACTAACTGAAACCTTGACAAAAGACACATGATTGTTCTGAGGATTTCACAATATCTTGACTGTATAATTGCAAGAACATAAAGAGATCTCTTGACAGAAAATAAAATAACAGTAATAATCTCTTCATTGCCAACTTTGTGCCTTTTCACTTCTATTCTTTTCTCTTCATATGCAACAAGGGAGTTCTTTTCTCTTCTCACCACAAAACATTTCTTCTTTTTTTTGTTTCAAATACTTCCTCTTGTTGGTTTGCATAGCTCAGTGCATTTTTTTTTCTTTGGTTTCTTCATTCTAAGTTCTCCTCCTTTGTCTTTTTTCACTTATAGCAGCTTCTCAGTGCAAAGTTCATACCTCTTTCTTTCTTTTTCTTTCTTTGTTTGCCTTCTTTAATTGACTACGTTCGATGTGTTTCATGAAATGCCTTCTCTCTGGTTGCAAGTGAAAATTTAAACTATTATTATATTAAAAACATTACTTGATCACAAAAAATATTATTACTTTTATTATTAATATATTATATTATTCTATCATTGTGTCTGTAACCTACTTTCATGAAATCTTTTGTGTCCCATGTCTGTGTCAGCACCCGTGTCCGTGTTGTTGTCCAAGCTTATAGAATTTCGCCTACTCTACACCTACTCTATAGATGGGATTATAAATAAGCATAGACAGATAATCAGAAAAATGTTACAACCATGTTAAGTAGTATTCTTTGCCTCCTTTAATTGAATAGTTTTATTTTGATTTTCAAAATACTTAACTCAAATAGCTGCAAGAAACGCAGGTTACAAAATCATAAAGTAGCTCTAAAACTTCACAAAAAGGAATTGCAGAGATACTTAGCAAGAGCCTAATCTCAAATTGTAAACAGAGACACACACACACGGAGAGAGAGAGAGAGAGAGAGAGAGAGAGCATGTGGCATTAAGGGAAGAGAAACAGAGAATAGGATTCCCAGAAATAGGCAACCCTAGTATATATCATATTGGATTTAACCCAGCTTGCAAACCAGGTCACTTCTCAACTCTGAATGCCAGAACCAAACCTAGTCAAATTAGACCAATACAACCACATTAATCAGTTTGGTATGGCTCTTTGGGTACCTAAGAACCAAATTGTGTCCACAAGACTGTCGATGAAGTTGAATTCAATATAGAGGATTGGATACATGGTTAAGGGGCTTGGGATTCAAAGAGGTTTTGCATATTCAACTGAAGATTTGACAGTGAAGAGTTTTTTGTGATGGCATATATGACCATGAACTACAAAAAAGATCTAGGGGACAGAGAATGGGGCGAATTGAGAGCCCTCATGGTTGTATTCTGTGAAAGGTATCCAGGAGGGAGAAAAATTCAGGAACAAAATAACAGGATGTGTGGTGTCAGGCGATTTCTTTGTACTAGAATCATATTAGCAATTAGACAATGTGCTAAAGTGTATGATATTTCAGACACTAAAGAGACTAACAGGAGGTTTTAGGACATCCATTTCAGCAATAAAAGTTCTACCCAATCAGTGTTTTAAAAAGGTGCCAAGGCACTAACATCGGGCGCCCCACATGCCACCAGGTGTGGTACCCTTGCCAGCCCTGGGAAGACAGGGCACCTTAAAAGTGGTGTTCGCCTCTTTGCTGAACTGCTAAAGGTGAAGGTGACAAGACACTGAGGCAAGCACCCTTTTATTTCAATATTTCTTTATGTTTCGTAATAAACAGCCCATTAAAAAATCAAAGCGCATTAAAAAGTAATAATTAAATAGTGATTAGAATGTAAAACCCTAGTGCTGACTCCACCTACTGCAGAAAGCTTCACACAGGAAAGATCGAAGTCAACCCTAGTCTCAACTTCTAGATTAGATGATCTTAATAAGAAGGAAGCTGCTTAAGAGGACACACACGACGAGGAGTATAAGTCCAGTAATGGAGGGAGAGGAATGAGGATTTGAGTAATAAAGATGATGTGGTTGACACTGATGATGATTAGGGCCATAGATCTTAATAATTCTAGAATTTATATCTACATCTATTGTCTAGGAAGGAAGAAGGCATTAGAAGTATGAATTAACTTGATATTGTTTTCATTGTTGTTTTCTCTATCAAATGCATGACATTTTTGCATTTTTCTTTTATAATGTCAGAAGTAGATTCCAAGTTTCAGATTTGTTTTACTTGTGATTTTTAGAAACTTTCACAGCTTTATTTTGAATTCAAAAATTATAATTTCTAACAGTTTGCTTTTCTTTGCTCAGGCAAGCGCCTTTTGTGGCGTCTAGCACCTCTGGCGACAGGCCCTCAAGCCCTTAAGAGTGCCTTGAGCCTTTTAAAACACTGTACCCAATGGAAATTTTAATGGAAACTAGCGAGAAATATTGCTATAATTTGTTAATACTCATCACTTGTGCCGTATTCCCATGAAGTTGGAGGAGCAGTTCATAAATCATTATGCCTCTAAATGGCCCCGAGGATCAAGGGAATTAAGAAGAAGAAGAAGAACTTTAGCATTCAGCTGTTGTTCAATGTGCTTATTTTGACAACTTTAGCACTCAATGTACCTATTTTTAGTCTTTTAACAAAAGATTGAAACAAAAACAGAAATGTTACTTGCAAGTTTCCACTTCTCACTTGATTTTTTATTCTTTCCACGATTCCTAGGCATTGACATCCCTGAAAACCTACTTATTTTGCTATTTCAAGGTCTTGTCAAACCAAAGCAATAGGACTCCAAAAAACTCTCCCTCCCCGGGCAATTTGTAATGAATGTAAAGTAGCCACTGATAACATTAATCTGATCAAATAATATGGATCACTTATTGAAAGATTTAACAGGGAGTGGAGAAAAAAAAGTATTGAACTTAAAATATATTCTGGGGATATCCATTTTCCCTAAGAAAGGGATAAGACATCACAACATATGATGAAACAATCTAAAATGATGAAATTCAGAACAACAAAGAATGGATTGTTTAAATTTTTCTATGAACTTGACTGCATCATAAAATAAATAAGGCAACACATGGCTCAATAACATTTGACAGTAAAAGCATATCTTGGAAAATCAACACAATAATATGATTTGTTCTACCTCCACATTATCATGTTGTCAAAAATAGGTTAAATAATTAAGTTATGAAACTAGTGATGAAAGAGAGTCGCATGCATGCCTTGTGTGATTCCATGAAATTCCACTAACATGCAAACATACAAAAGAAAACAGCATACCTTTCCAAGAAGTGGCCTTGCTTCTTCAACTACAGATAAAAGCCGCTCGGCTAGTGAAAAGCCCTTGGCTACACCGATTTCTTCTACATCACGTCCAAGGCGGGTAAATATTCCAACCAATGCATCCAAACTCACCCCTTGATATCCCTTTATCTTTTCTCGATCACACACAATTAGACCTTCTTTGGCACAATCTTTGTCAAGAGGCCCAACTGATGGTGTTGGGATAGGATCACGAGGTGTAATATCAATCATAGTTTCCATGAGAAGGCCAGACTGATTCACCTCAATCAATGAATTCCTAGGTATGATTATTTTGTCATCTTCAACCTGCCAGTGACAGATGCCAAAAATAAGACAGAACAGAGCTAGAGCAAGAGTAGACACTGATAGCAAAACCAAGAATGGTTAGTGCTGCATACCTCAACTACTGCTTCTATACTTTTCAAGGAGGGTTTAACTTGAATGACATTGCCAACTGTCACTCCTCTGATTCTCACTGGCGTTCCATTGGAAATACCACAAGCTTGTGGAAACTCAAACACAGTAAGATACTTCCTGAACTTAGACCGCAACTGAAACCCTCTTAACCAAGCCAAGCTGAGGGCTAAGAGAACAGTACCTGACATAAGAAACAGCCCAACACCACCTTCCCAAATACTCCTCCTACCAAATCCAAAGTCACTTAATGGACGCAATGTTTGTTGCCAAATGTTTCGGGGAATATCTAAAACTACAGCAAGCGGATTCTTACCCTCTGATGAAGAAGGTGTTTCACTATGCCCAGTATTTGTTGACATCGCCTTAACATGTGTGAGTTTCTTGTGCGGTCGCGGTGGAAGGAGAGGCAAAAAATTGACTGAACAATGCTGCTTTGAAGCGAAAGATGAAGATAACACAGTTGGGCATGTTGATACAGTAACAATGCTGCCGGCCATTTTTGCCATTGCTAAATAATGCTCTTGATAACAATGGGTTAATATGATTAATTTTCTCTCAAACACAAACTCGAAGACTGAACACAAAATTCACTTGTTTCTGACCTAATTGTTGACGGACCAATTCTTGGACGGAACATAATCAATCAGAATCATCCATCAAAACCCTAGAAAGCAAAACCCAAATAATCATAAACGGCAAGTGGGACAATGCAGGAAAGAATTGACAAGAGGACTTGAAACGACCAAATTAAGTACGGATCCACTACACTAAATCGAACTACGCTCAGTTGATATTGTTACGTAGGACATAATCCAGCTTAGTGCAACTCAATTACGATTAACGATCATCAAGCTTGATCAAAAGAAGACCTCCCAAATAAAATTAGCAAATTAATTGCGCAAAAAACCATTCTGAGAAGAAGAAATCCCAGATCTAGTGTGGGAGAAGATGAAGAATCTGCTGAATTCTTCAATGAAAGTAGGGAGAGTCGGTGGAAAAGCTCCTGAAGTGAAATTCGAAGGGCAGGTGATAAAGCTGCAGTGACGACGACGACCGCGTCAAGTACCAAGACGCTGCAGTGACGATGAGAGAGAATGTCTCACCTTCAACCCTAGTCACAACTAAAAGCACGAAACGAAGGAAAAACAAGAGAGAGAGAGACGAGGGGAAAAAAAACCCAAAAAAAAAAAAAAAGGAAAAGCAGCCCGTTGAGGAGAGAGAAAATCGATCAATCGAGAGAGAGAGAGAGAGTGTGTGTGTGTGATTAAGAAAATTCTACCAAAAAAAGAGTAATTAAGGAAAAAAATGGGCAAATTCCCGGATATTATTTTTAGTTATACTATTTTTGAATTCCGAATCAGGGATCGCGGGGTTGAGGAGAAAAATTGTGATCATGGATTTGTTTAAGTGGGATATTTGAGTTTTGTACGGATATAATATTATTTAAAAGAAAATTAAAATAATATCGTTTAAAAATTATTTTTAAATCTAACACTCACATATCGTGATTTGAAATCACGATATTATTGTTTATTAAATAGTATGGATAATGTTCATCACGGTCTCATGTCGTGATTTTAAGTCATAACATTATATTGTATATATCGTGACTTGAAGTTACGACATGATACTGTTCAACGTGTTTTCAAGTCACAATATGGATGTTTTATTTTTGAAAATTTTTTTTTTATAACCTGTGCTGCTTTACGGTTTTTTTTTTTTTTTTGGAGATCAGTTCCGAACAAACCTCCAGATATTCTATTCTTTCTTCTTTCTTCTGTTTGAAACCGAACCCATCTTCGACATTTAAGTGGACCTACGGACAGATCAAGATGGGCCTTCCTAGTTACCATAAGTTATTATAAATAGTTGTGGGCCACGCCGACAACGGGCTCATAGAGGTGATTTGTGGTGGCCGTGGCCCCAAGCCCATTATGCCCCCGACTATTGTGGCCTGATTGGGGGCGCAAAAAATTAATCCTAAAATCAGGCAGGGCTTTATTTTCAACAAAAAATTTGTTTTCCTTATGTCAACCAGGAAGACAGCATCCTTTACAAGAGAGAAGATAATTGTAAAGGTTCAATCTCTCATCACCGGTGAGGGATCAGCACTCTTATACCATTGGGTCTATACCAAGAATTTTCAACATCAACTAATAGTTAGTTTAGCGAGTAAGTGTATTAGATTCAACAATCAATTTTTGAAATTTAAGAATGAAAAAAAATTATATTGAGAGAGATCCCCTAAATTGAGTCTAACAATACTTAAACTGAATTGATTGAAATATAATTTCGAATATCAATTAGTTATAAAAAAACAGTAATTTTCAATGAGGGTATTTATTTTAACTTTGTGACCCTTATTAAATCAAATAATTGAAATTGAAAATGTTGCCAAATTTCATTACGAATAATGAAGATCAAAATTGTGGCTGGTTAGGTCGAAGTAGAGAAAATTAGGGTACTAGTGGCGCCACATGACCATGTTGGAAATGTTCGAGGGGAAGAGAACGATATGTTCAATAAGTGTATTCTTACATGTTAACAAAAGGGTGTAATTTCTAAGACCTTGTGACAATGAGATTTTAAGTATTTTAGCATTGGTTCATTGGTGGTGTAGTTATTAAACCTAGTAAGTTCCATGATGTGAATATTAAACTAAACTCATTATCACTGGCATTAGCTGTGCTCTTCTTGCAAATTTGAAGGGCATAGATACCTCGGTTGTTGTTGGTACAATGATTTGAATTTGGTAAAAGATGTCTGACCAGCTTCAGGAACAAAGCAAAGCCAAAATATACATCAAGACAAGTTTATTGTTGACCATGTTCCATCATTGCACTAATGAACACCACACTTGGTGTACTTCATCAACACAACTTGCAACTTTGTGTCACAAGTACTACATGATTCATAGCAAATTATTGCACGGATATCTCTGCTTTGAATATTTTGAAAAATGTTAGAACCTGAGGTGAGGTAATATAATTTATTTGTCATTCGGTAATGCGCGCGCGCTCGCACACAAAGACAAGCACAAAGCCAGACTGGCCGATTTGTTCTGTCCAAACACCGATTCGTTTGCTACTTGAGACTTCTCAAACATGTAGAAGATGTTATGACAATAAATGACATGTTTTGGACATCTTTTAAGTATGTATTTTCTTATCGAAAGAGATCTTAATTGATACTAACAAATAATTAAATTTTTTAATTAAAAATTAAATTTAAATTTTAAAAATATAAAAAATTATATTAAAAAATTTGACATCAATTTAAATTAAATTAATTAAAATATAATTTTAAATATCAATCGATATAATTAAAAAAAAAATATTAATCGACGGGGCTAACTCCAGATTGCAGTCAATGGCGTGGCATGTGTAGGGTTTCACTTTTTAGTGAAGAAGTTTCGAAAATGTCAGCCTCAACTCAACCCAGGTGAAATGTTGTGTGGTCCAGATAGAGAGATGGGTCAATAAAGGACGGTACTTTTGTAAAGCTAATTGAATATGTTCATCCAAAACTAAATCAACAACCTCACGCCCATAAGCAAATGTTCCATGCACTCTGCTCCTTTCCATGAAGGTAAGGACTGAGGCTTCTAATTTTTTAAAGCTAAAACCCTTTTGAAAAGTAAGTAACGTTAATTCAAATTCACTGCATAATTCTTAATTTTAGTGTTCAAAATTAAAATTAATTTTTTTAAATTTAAAGTAAGTAATAAATTATTCGAGATTAAGCAGCTCCATTAGTCATATACTAAAACATTATTAATTTTTTTAAATATTTAGAATTTAAATCATCATCTGAGATAATAATTTTTAAATTACTACATTGAAAATGAATTTTCATCGTTGACAAAAAAATATAAAAAGTATTACCTTGAATGACAATTATATGATTTATGTACGCTATTATCCTGATTTTCTATTTTTTTACTTTTAATTAATAATTGCATGTGTACTCAATTCAGTTAAATTTGGTATATTTAAAAATCATATAAACAATAAAAATATGAACATATTTCGGAAAATCAACTCATTTTAGTGAGATTTCTCGTGTTTCTTTTTTATTTTTTTTCACTTTTCGTAATTTTTTATTAGGGTTATAGACGTCCCTGTTGTAATTGAATATATATATTAATGAAACCCAGGAATAAAAACATTAGTGGCATATTTTTGAATTTTAGGGGGTCATGGGGATTAAATTTTACCTGTTGTAGGATGAAAAGCAATGAAACAAAATTCAAACCATCGGTCCCATACCAATCCAAACCCAAGATTGGTGTGTCTCGCATTTATTTGAAATCCTAAATTTCTATTTTAGCAAACTGTCTGGTCTATCTTCTTCGTGTGTCACAAACATATTAAATTAAAGCAAAATATTTTTAATTTGAGTAATTGAATATTCTACTTTTTAATCAAAATTTTTAAATTTGAATCCTTAAAAATAGAAAAAAAGAATTTTAAAAATTCAATCTCTTAATGAATTTTACAGGACTCGAATCACGGATGAAATTTGAATATAAATTGATAAAAAAAAATAAACGCATTAAATTAATATCTCTCTTTTTTGCCATAACATTAAATTGGTTCAGATAATATTCGTGCGTGAATTATTTAAATCCTATAATCACAACAGAATCGTGAGAGAGAGAGAGAGAGAGAATCAGTGAGGTAAATGTGTGTGGGGAATAAGCTTGTTTTCCTGTCAGATCTGATATGAACATTTTTTTTTCCTCAGGAAGGTATGGAATTTGGTTCAAAGAATTTACAGAACAAGTAAATAAAGGGCTGCCCATATTAATTAATGAACTCACACTCCCAGACCACGAATACAAGCAACCTCAACGGCGCGTGTCAACCACATTAAACATTACAATCTCTGGCATTAATGTTAGACAATGACAAGGCGTGACACCCCCCCCCTCCTCGTAGTACGCTCCTCTCTCTCTCTCTCATGATTTTGTCAATCAGATAAACGCACCATCACCCTAATCTACACAGCTTTTAAGCCATCGACACCAAGAATAATTGAATAATGGACAAATTGGTGATCCAATTGACTTATGCCTTAGGATTTTATGAGATTATAAATTAGACTCATAAATTCACATTATTCAGATGAATTACCAGCAAAATAAGAGTTTTTAACGCTCATGATTGTTTGACGTGAAATCAACCCAAACGCTTAGTTTGGAAATCTAGAAGAGAAAAAAAAGAAAGAAAAAAAATAATAATAATGAAATTTTATTTTTATTTTGTCTAGAATTTAGGATTTTTTTTTTCATTTGATAGTCGAAGAGAAAAAAAAAAGTTTCATTTATAATACATATTTACAAAACTACCTTCCTAAATTGTTTGGTAAAGAATACATTAGAATTAATCGACCCTCGGTGAAAGAACCGGCCAATCGAACAGGTATAAGAAGCTGCCTGGTGGATTGGTTGAAGAAACAACCGATCGGGCAGCAATAAAAAGCTGCCCGGTCGACCGGTTGGAAGAATCGGCTTACCAAGCAATTGCAAAATGATGTTCGTTCAACCAGTTGGAAAAAACAGCTAATGGAGCAGTCACAAACTAAGCTACAAAATGACGTGAGACTCATCGAGAATTAAACATTTCTTTATTACCTTTTTAAGAGTAAATTTGGTATATTAAAAAGTTAGAGGGAGTACAATTTTCTCTTCTCTTGTTTTCTTCCCACTTTTAGAAAGAAAATTTTTTACGCTTTTAAAGATAAAAATCAATTGATTATTTTCTTTTCTCTTCACATAAAACTTCAAAACGAAGGAAATACAATAATTTCCTCTCTTAATCTCTTTTCTTTTTTCCGAATTAATCCATTCAAATTTGACGTAAAATTCACTTTTTTGGAAGAGTGAGAGAGAGCTTAAATTGCGATTGACTTTGAGCTCAAAAGTACTCTACTATATCTAAGGAGTAAGGAGTTTGACGGGATGAAACTCCTCATACTATTTGATTAAAAGACAACAGGAATCTTTCCTTTTTCCATTTTTTAGAGGTCATCTGTTTAAACATCTTCATATGGTGCTTTTTTAACTTAACAATTCATCGGCAAACGTGATTATCGAATTCAAAATATTTACAAAGCATAGTATTCTTTAAAAGAAATGAGGCATCGGTTACAATTTAAGGCTAAGACATATATAAATATTTTACACTAATTTATTAATGTTATATAATTACTAAATAATTTAAAATCATTATTTAAATTCAAATTCATTCGTTTTAAGAGAACTGTTGGGTATACTAATGTTAGGTTCTGCCTGCTTATGCAAGTGGGTATAATTTTTATACATAAATTTTACGTCTATGTCTACGATATCGTAAATTTAATTTTAAGATATCATATCAAATTTTGAAAGTTTAATCATTTTTTGCGATAAATTTCTACGGTCACTTTTAAGAGTTTTTTTTTTTTTTTTAATAGAAGTCACTTTTTATTTTTATTTTATTATGCAAATATCTAATCTAAAATTTTTAAAATTTTTCTTGAGCACCTATTCAAACTTTGAGAGCATTATGGGGGCAAGATATTCAATTTCATAGAACATCAAAAGAAATTTTACATTTTAGTAGAGACCATTTGTTATTTTTTTACAATTTTGACTAATATTTTTTAGAGAATGATAGTTATTAAATTTGTTTAAAGTTTGAAATAAAAAATTGTGTATTAAAAATTTATGATTTAAATATTATTCAATAGTTTTGGTCTGCTTTGTTGTATTTATTTGATATTTCATTTGTTTATTTAAAAAATCTTTTATAGTTTAATATTTAATGTTTGTAATTTTTACTATAAATTATATATATATATATATATATTTTTTTTTTTTAAATTAAGATTTCTTAAAGAACATTGGGTTAACTCGCGAGTTAGGCGGGTCGTGGACAAAGATCTCTGCCTAGGAGGAGGCGTGGGGCAGATAAAAGCCCGACAAAAGACCGTCATTGACCTCATTGTCTCATGAACTTGATCGCTTAGCGGTGTTTGAGGAGTTGAGTAAAAATTAAGATTTTTAAAATAAAAAGATATTGATATAATAATTTTAATTATTCTTAAAAATTTATTTATTACTGAGAATTTTATACTTTTTAATAAAAATTTTATTTTAATTGATAAATATTATAAATAAAATAATATAAGAGAAACATGGAACAATTGTAAATAAATGTTTTCCAAACCTGTGTCAAAGATAATCAACTTAAAATGAAAATAAGGAGTCCAATTACTCACCTCAAAAGAACCTATTTATATTAAGTAAATTATATCAATAGCTATTCAAGCCTACGAAGTACGATACAACGACCTCCTTCACTATATAATAAAATATACATCCATGGGGGTTCTGTCTTTATTAGAAGTTTAGCCCGAGTGACATGCAATGCACATAAACGATGGTATCAGCCTTCCTTAATATAATAAGAGCGGAAAGATTTTGAATTCAAATTTTTAATTGAATATAAAAGAAAAAAAACATCTCAATTTGTAGAATAATTAATTAGATTCAAATATATACACACACGCATAAATAATTCCTAAATCTACAATTATTAAACCGAATTTCTTTTTTTTTTTTTAATCTCTCATTTGAATTATTCAATTTTCTCTATATTTTGTTTCATTTAAGAAAATTTTTTGCATTATTCAGAGGAAAAATTGGGTATAAGAAGAATTAGAAAACTTAGATTTTAGTGGTGGAAAGTCATTAGGAAAAATATTATTTTATAATTAAATAAAAGGGTTTATTCCAATTCTTTCTCAACTTCCATAAAGATTTTATATATAATTTAGAAAATTTGATTTTATATATAATTTATATATAAAGATTTTAACCAAAACAATTCTTTTTAATAAATGTATATAATTTTACAAGTTAAGAGCTATTTTTTATTAAAAAAAAAATTGAACATACACGAGTACCCAAGAGGGGTTAAATCCATTCTTAGAATATTTTCATATTATTCTTCCGTAATTAATTAAAATAAATTTTTTTTTTTAGAAAAAGGAAGAAAGGGAAAGAGTTGCAGAAAAGGTGGATTGCATTAATTCAGAGAACAGGGGATGATTTGTTCATAAAAGGAAACTTGCATTCACTGTTTCATTAAATGTTTGGTGACTTTGAGTTCTTCTTCCCTTTCTTCTTAATCTCGGACTTCCAAAAAAAGAATCCCACGGCCCAATTAATTATTAATTGCAATCCAAGTAAACCAGGAAAGAAAAACATAAAACAAATTTTCTTTTTGAAAAAAGTAATTCGTTTGAAAAATCTTGTTTTTATATTTTTTTCTGCCTAAAACGAGGCAGCACGCCCACTTCGTTGTTCTCCTACTACCCCTTTTCGCCTCTCTTTCTCTCTCTTGAAATTTGCAATGCTTTCTCTCTCTTTACTGACAGGCATTTTCTTCTCTCCCCGTTTCTTAAGCTAGGCCTCTCTCTCTCTCTGTGGTCTACATAGAAACCTTTATTCTATCCGACAAACTACTAAATTCCAAAACAACCTTTGAAGTCTTAACCATTTTCAAAACTTAAAAATGCCCACTAGCTAGATCAGATTAGATAGATACGAGTACCAAAAGCAAATGCCAAACAAGAGAGAAGCTCTGATTCTGAAAAGAGAGAGAGAGAGAGAGAGTGAGTGATATTGGTGACACTGATTGAGAGGGAGAGAATGACAACAGTGAGGAGAACCAAATGGCGTCCAACTCTACCACCACAACCAAGTCCAAGAATCATTCAATTACCATCCCGAAGAATTCGCCGGAAACCCCACGAAACCTTCACCAAAAAACACAGCTATGGGGAGAATTACAAAGGCACATTGAGTGCTCTGTTTGATCAAGAAGCTCCATTTTCACGCTCTGTTCCCATCGTTCGCTTAAACTCTGGGAATCACAAACCAAGAGAGAGAGTCAAACAAAATGTTGATGATGATGATGAAGAGTTTATTGAAGAAAAATGGAGATTTCAAGCGGAGATTCTTCGAGCAGAATGTAATTTTCTCAGAATGGAGAGAGAAGTCGCATTGCAGAAATTTGAGAGAAATCACTTTCACATTGAAACAATACTCCGATCAGCCATTCAAACACTTGTCTCTGTTAGTCTCTCTCTCTCTCTCTCTCTCTCTCTGTTTTTCTCTGTTTTTAGTATTGTTTTTCATTTGAAAATTGCAGGGAAGGAAGATGATTAAGGAAGAAAAGAAAGCGAATGAGGTGTTGGGGGAAGTGATCGAAGAATTGATTCAGAAATTGAAGCAGCTGCAGAGGAAATCAATGGTAGATCGAGATTTTGAGTTGAGAAAATGTAGCAATTTTGATAAAGAAGCAACTCTGCTTCGTAGAAAACTAGAGAAGATCAAGCTTGGATCTTCATCTTCGCCCGATGATAATCGTGTGAATGAGATTCGAAATTTGGCTGAAACAAGTCTGTCCATCAGCACCGCTTTTTTCTCGGACGTCAGAAACTTCTCTGTTTTTTATTATTTTTATTTTTCCGGCAAAACTTCCTAATCTGTTGTGATAGTTTTATTTGGTTAATTAAGTATTTCTTTTTTAATTTTTAAATCGCAAAAATGTCTCATGTCTTGCTAATTTTAGGTGTTTATTTGGTTGATTAAGTACTTGATTCTAGGTGTTTGATAAAATGTTTAGTTTATGGGTGGTATTGGGAAAATGTTGTGCAGGTGGAGATATTGAGAGCGAAAATGGAGGGTTTGTCAAAGGGTATGTTGGAGAGAGTTGAAGAAGAATGTGGATCAATTGGTTCTGCTTCCACCTGGAAGCGAACCGAATCTGCTGATTCTTCTTCCTCTTCCACATCGACTCGCCAACCATGTCAGGCAAGTCTGCAACTCCTACACTGTCCAAAATTTCCATATCCGTTTTCCCAAAAAGAATTTGAATTCAAAAAGAGCCGTTGTGTTTCATGTCAGAAGCTAATAAGCATTTTACTAGTATGAATATATATTTGTGTGCGCAATAGTCGAGGGTTTTGTTCATGGGTAGATATGAAGAAAGTACGAAGTGTGGTTTAGTTTTATTGTTTTTTTGGGTTTAGGTAGGGAATCCATCTTGGGAAGCAGTAAAGTCCCAACACAAATGGGTCACTTGGACCAAGTTTCTAACATGTGCTTTTGTTATTATTGTATTATACCAGTTGGTGATTATTTTATGGGTTTGATTAGTTTAGAATTGAACAAATATTTGGTAATTGTTTATGTGGTCCATACTCTAGCAAAAAATATGAGTCATCTACTAAGAGTTTATGCATTTAGATGTTTCAAAGTGGAAGGAATGGCATTTTTCTTGTGTCCTTTGTCAGTCTCATGCATTCTAACAGTTATGCTATTTGGAAGATGTAGTGTAAGCTGATTGACTGAATCATCACATAACAAACTATGAGTGTCATGTTTGGCCACGATTAATTAGTTTTTCCTGTGATAATTTATTACTTGAGAACTTTGCAGATCGTCTTTGTGTTCTTTTTTATCTTCAGGATGTGTCTGGTTCAACTTAAAACTGTGATTGAATATTTGTGCATGCCTGAAATGAAGAATCGTGAGAGAGGGAGAGAGAGGTCATGAAGTCTTGTTAAAAGCCCTTTTCTTTTCTTGCAGGAAATGTCCTGTGAAGAAATGGTCTGCTCTGGACATTGCAAGGTCATAGTGCAGAGGATAGCGGAGCAAGTGCGAGCTGAGAAAGAGCAGTGGTCTCAAATGCAAGCTATGCTGGGACAGGTCAAGCAAGAGATGGAAGAGTTGCAGGCTTCTAGAGATTTCTGGGAAACTCGTGCTCTTGACTCCGATTTTCAAGCTCAATCCCTTCACTCTACTGTAAGCTTTTTCACATAATGTTGCCGTCTTTTAAGTTTAACTAATTTCAAAATTGAAAGGAGCAATGTTTGCTATATTTTTAGGCGCAAGAGTGGAGGCAAAAATCTCTTTCTCTTGAAACGAAGACAAATGAACTACAAAATAAGATATCAAGTCTTGGGCAAGAGCTTGAAATGTTGAGAAGGGCAAATGTCCATTCGTCGGTTCTTCAAGACCAACAACATGAGAAGGAAAAGCGGGTATTGGTATGCCGTTTAAAAGAGAATCATGGGATCAAGGGTTCTAATGCTAGGCAAAAGGAGAGGCTCGGTGATGGAAGAAGAAACTCCTTTTTAGGTAACACTGAAGGAGTTGCAGCTCTAAAGAGGTCACCCTTTCGAGATGTTGGCAATTTATCACCCTTGTTGAGGGAAAAAGGCAAAGTTATTTGCCCACTCTAATCTCCTAAGCCTTCTTATAAGAGAGAGAGAGAGAGAGAGAGAGAGGAGCTAGTGTAGTCCGGCAGGAGATTAGAACCAGAATCGGAACCTTTATCACATGTAATGGTTTCAAGTGATTTCATAAGCCCTTAAAACTAAAATTGGGGGGTGCCAGTGCTTGGTTATTATTACCGTGGCCGGTCGGCCTTCGATGCTGTCGATTGTTAACTCCCTTGGGCCCTACAAGGGGCTGGTGTGGAGCCACAAATCCATAACTTTGGGCTTACAATGACAAAATAGTGGGAATCTTACTTTGGTTAGTGGGCTTAATAGGCCCTCTTTTTTCTCGGTACATGGATCTCTTTTTTTTTTTCATCACCAGTATCTGAGTTTTATCCGATTAATTCAATTTGAATACTATGCAGTCCATTTTAAGTGTTAGTTCTCTCAAATCCCTTTTCGCCATTCCCAAGAGTCAAACTCGAGATCTCTAATTAAAGAGGTAGAGTATCCGATCACTCAACCAAAAAAGTTTGATCAGTATATGATCCCTGTGAGCCTATGATTTTTTGTTTTGGTTACGTCATAATTTAAATTCAAAATCACCGAATTAGAGGAGGAAAATTATAACCATTAGGGAGTCCCTTGGAAACGAACCTATGATAATAATGCAACTCGTGTGTCCCTAAGAGAATAGTCTATGGTTACAGTCTCTCTCCCCAATCTTAAAATTCGGAATTCAAATCTCATATAACTAAAAGAAAAAAAAAGGTCCCTTAGGGATAGCTCAAGCGATAGAGTTTTCCCATTTTCTTTTTTTCCTTTCCAATTCGATTGTATTTTCTTATATCAAATAAAAATATATATATATATATATATATACTTGATAAACAAACTCTTATTTATAGTTAATATAACTATTTTCTATTACAAAATTTTAAATTAGATAAAGGACGAGTTATTAAATTTTTTTTGTATACCTTAACACTTCCTTTATGCATTAGGAATTTTGTTTTTTCAATTACGTGAGAATTTTAATGAAGTTAAGGCATCCGGCATAATTCCAATTCAGAATCATTCTCTAATACTATTTTATATTTTATACAAATATTATCCTTTTAAAAATTAAATTTAGTAAAAAGAGTTATTAATTTTTTATTTTTTCATCTAAACAAGCCCACCGAGTAAGAGAATAAGCCACTGCATTTACATCCTCTAGGATACTAAAATTACATTTCAAGATCTTTAGCAATCCAGACCAGTGGCAGAGGGAGCCCCTACTCCAAGTTATTTCTCTTTTTTATTTTACTATATAATTTTAAAACTCTATAATTCTTACTGGTATTTGTTCTCTAAAAATTATTATCGGACCCCTAAAAATTATAATTTGCCATAAAACATTTAAGAAAAAAATTTATTCTTTAAAAAGTTTAAGAAAAAATTTAAAATATTATGTCCTCTTCTAAAATTTTTTATTTATAAAACAATTGGGTCAGGTTTTCTTACTTGTCTCTCTCTCTGCTGGATTGATTCTCTCGAGACCCTTTTTTTACAAAAAGATTTGAATACGAAATCATCAAATTGGAGAAAATGATTATCATTATTAGATTATCCCCTTATGAACTCTTCTATGGTTTTTTGTTTTTGTATTTTTATTAATCTATCAAATTTTCCTTTTTAATCGATATATTTTTATAATTTTTCTTTTTTAACACGTAAATTAGTTTTGATTTTTTTTTCTTTAATTGATAAATTACTTGATTAATAGCTAAAATAATTGTACCAAATTTTGACTTCAAATGAATATTACCATTTGGAATGGGTGATTTTTTTTTTTAATGAGTCTAAGTAAAATATAATAACTTACAATTAGTATATATATTTTTTGGTAACTCGCATGGATGAGACATAAATGTTCTTATTATTCTAGTTGATTAATGCTTCTTTTTTAAAAATTCACATTATGTGGGCCACGTGGTTTCTTTAAGAAAAGAAATACTTTATAAAGTCTTGTTTAGATTTTTTTTAATTATAAGTTTTGATTTTTTAACACATATTACCATATTCCCAAATGGGTGATTTTTTAAAAAATGAATTTAAGTAAAATTAACATTAGTTTATAAATTCTAGATACATATAATTATTTATTTTAATATATATTTCTATTATATTTGATTTGTAAATATAAATTTTTTAAAACCCGTTCATACGGATGAGACGATAAATATTTTAATTACTCTGGTTCATGTATATGTTTGTTCACATATTGATGCTTATTTAAAAAAAAAAAATTCACTTTATATGGACCCATTGGATTATAAAGTCTTGTTTAGATTTTTTAAGTAGGGTTATGAAAGTTGAGATTTTAAAATTATAAGTATTTGGTATATTTGAGAAAATAATTTATTCTTTTCAAACATTAAAATTTTTTAATCATAAAATTTTTATTGCTAGGGAGGTATTAATCTTGCATCATACGTTGACAAATTTTGTTAAAAAATTGGTTAGAAATGATTTCGTCGTGAATTGGTGTTTTTTTTTTTTTTTTTTTTTTTTTTTTTTTTTTTTAATTCTAGTCAATGATTTAATTTTTTTGGTTCTAATTTCATTTTATTTAATTAGTATTTTTTTTTTTAAAATTTATTTACAAGGCTTACCCATTAAACCCAACGGTGATGTTGTGCCTTCAGAGAGTTGTAGAGCAGAGTTATGAAAATGTCGATAGGCTCCGATCAGCCGCCACAGCGGCGGATTGCGCCGACGCACACGGCCGGGAAATTGGGAGAATCTATGTTTGAGTGATGTTGTGCCTTCTACACCCGTTGAGATGGCTCCCATTCTTCGTGTCGCTGATGAAGTTGAAAACACTATCCTGGGGTTGCTTATCTCGGTGAATTCTTCCTCCTCCTCCTCCTCTTCTTCTTCTTCTTCTTCTTTAAATTTAAACTTCTTTCTGTTGTTGATTTTTTTTCCTGGAATGTTTGTTCAATGGACAATCTTAATCTTATCTCTCTGAATTTCTTCTTCTTCTTCTGTAGAATGTTTACTCCCATTTTTCGGGTTGATAGTGAAGTTGAAAACACTAATCCTAGGGTTGCTTATCTCGGTGAGTTCTTCTTCTTCTTTAAGTTTAAACTTCTCTCTCTGTTGTTGATTTTTCCCCCCTAGAATGTTTGTTCAATGGACAATCTTAATCTTATCTCTGTGAATTGCTTCTGAAGATCTTAGGGTTGATAGAGTTTCTTTCCCTTGTACTCTGAAGATGCTTTTTCAACGATCATACAATTTGGAATGTTTGTATTGTGTCAAATGTTTGTGGGATGAATTGTATGCATTTTGATGCATAGGCAAAACTTAGTGATAGTTCATTTTATCTTTTAAAAAAATTATTTTCTCTCTCTCTCTCTCTCTTGTTGTTATTTTTTATTTGGGGGGTGGGGAATATAGATCAGTGGGACTTGAATTTGAATTCATTGATGAATTTTTTGACATCTTGGTTTATATGCAATTACGTGGCATCCCTATCTTGCCTTCTTTGATTGGTATCTTTCTCTCAATATAGCATACAAATTATAAATTGGTGCAATTTGATTTATCATGTGAAACATCGTATCTCTGCCGTTAGCCTGTAAGAATTGTTGTTTGACCTTACAAGTGCAAGCCCTTGAAACTTTAATCTTTCTAGGATTTGAATTGAAGAATTCAAATGTATTGCAGGGGAAAAAAAGAGATTTGTAAATGAGAGTTTGAGAAAGAATAGTGCCTCATTTGGGTGTATATTGGTCGAAGTAGCATATCCATCTATTGTTTATTTGAAGTTACTACTCTACATCTTTGTAGGTCATAAGAAAACTTCTGGAAGGCCTATCTGGGTATTGGTCATGTTACCTTTGCCCCCGTTCCTGGTCCGCTTTATACTAACCTTATGAGTTAACACATTACCCCGCATTTTATGTTTGCTATCTATGGCTTTGGATTGGTCATGGAGAGTGTACATGCAAGAGGTTGAGATTGCTTATTCTTGGTATTCTAATCTATTTATTTTTTTAATTTTAGCTTCTGCGTGCATGAATCTCTAACAGCAGATGTCCATGGTTGCTCAGTTTGCAAGGGACAACAAAGAATTTAAAGATTTTGTTATCTCTGATATTTATTTTAGCAAGATTATGAGGAGATAAGATAATTCTATTTATCTCTATTTATCTCAAGCAAATGGTTAGGATGTTTTGTATGAGATAAGATTTGGCTCCATTTATCTCCCCATGCTATTCAGGGTTGAAAATTTGGAAGAGGTTTCTGATAGTTTTACCTAAAACATGTTATCTCTAGTACTCCAGTTCTTCATATTGGGGCATATCCATTTTGATTGGATATCTAGGACATTTCTTTACCCTTTACTCTTTTATCTAATAATTTTTGTATTCCTAATTGCTATATTTTTATTCTTACAAGTATGGGGGTAAGGTTATCAGCTGATCTAGGTCCATTTCAGTCTGAAGGACAGATACTTGGCCAGTTGGCCCTGTCCAGATAGACACACAATATATTCTTGTAGATTTAGTAATTATAAGGTAAATCAATTGTTGATGTCTGTTAGCATAATCTGTTCCAGTGGTGCTACCACAGAATGTGTTTTTCAGCAAGGTAAATGAATTCAGGAATTCAAGTGTATTTTCAACATTTAATGTCTGATGTGATGAGTAGTATACACTGTTAATCAGAGTACTTTGACCTTGAAGAAGAATTATTTCTATCTCACTAGATTGTGGAATGTTCATTAATTATTCTCTGCCTTCCTCATTCTAGTAAACCCATTGGCCTGTCAGATATAGCTTGCGAGAATGATGGAGTTTACCGAGAAAACTTGAGGATGTTTTCATCTTACTGTCTTCAGGATTCAGTTGTTATAGAATTCTCCAGAGCTTACATCCTTGGAATCGTGTTCATCTAGGTTTTTTCAGTAATCAGGGCATCAAAAGAATCTTGAATGAGTTAAGCATTAATAAAAGATGAAAAATTCGATAGAAGATTTAGTAAGAAAAAATGATAGAACTATAGGCTCTCAGTTGTTACCACTGAAAGATACAAAATGTGATTCATTCACCTGCCTAACTTTTCTGAAATGGTGGTGATTGATGTATTGCCACCACTGGCTTGTGTGCATTGCATGGAAAACAATGCATGTTTGCATTTCCTTTCTTTGGGAAAATAATTATATGCTTATTTGCATTCACTGAAATGTCCTTGATGATGAAGTTCATGACATGATCATGTGCATTGGTGTCATGTGAATTGAATGCCTGATAGTTGTCCAAACTTCCCTTTCCTTTTGTTAGAGTAGTGGTGAAGTGATCTATGTTAATTGCACAATATTTTGTGATGTGGCATTTTTAACAAACATTAAACTGTACAATCAGTCCTTGTCGAAGTTGGAAAGGTGTGCTGATGCTGTCTATTCAGCCTGTAAGTGGCTGGATGCTTGATTATTCAAAGCATTAATCATATACTCATGCAGGTTCTTTTGCTTTTGATGTGGTAATATCTCAGATCAAAGCCATGACTGATGATGTTCAACCCATGCTGACTGAACTTTGTGATGGTGGCCTGTTAAAGGATGTTGAAAGATTTACCAAAAGCCTAACACAAGCTTTTGAGGATTTGAGGTGCAATTTTCAACCGTTCTATTTAAGTTCTTTCTCACAGTGTTTATACGGCATGTTAGGGCATGGTTTGAATCTAGTTCAGTTGATAAACCTTTAGCAGACTTGACTTGGAATGCTAGATATATCTTTTCTATTCTTGATGTTCAATATGTTCAAATCCCATAATTTGTTTATTTGTGCTCTTCTTAAAGTAGGATTTCGGATTCTGATCTGCAATATTTAAAAGTTAACTCCTTTTAGGGGCCTATGCTTGTCAATACACACAATTCCCTTTTAGACCTTTATAGATGTATATAAATTGTATAGTTTATGTGATTTTGGGCTCCATTACATATAAGTATTCCATGTGTTAGAGAATAAGAAGCTAGGAGACATGAATATCACATATGAAAAAAATGCTTGCTTACCATGATTCTGTGTGTATCACAAATGGATGGATAAAACTTAGGAGAGATTGCAAAATCCTGTGTGGTTTTTGTGTTTGGCTACCAACACCCAATGGTGTAAATTTTGAAAAGTAACACTGACTGTAAAGTCCGTTGTCAAAAACCCTCCTCCTCGTAGAGTGCTGTAAAAAATTTAAAAGTAAAAATAAAAATAAAATGACACTTGCAGTTTTTTAAAATGATTTATTATTCATCTTCTTTACTCCCTCTCTTCTACTTCTTCTTTTAGTTATTCTTCTTTTGGGTCAGATCTGGTTGATGGAGGAAAAATTTGTAAAATTGAAATTCTTCGATCAAAGGGGAAAAAAAAAAGAAAAATAGAAAAATCCAAACTGAGCAACACACAGTAAATTCGGAGATAATCAGAACTCCAAAATCAATTCCTTGAGGTACCCAGGCCATAGAAGACAATGCTGATTTGGATGAAATGCTGAACATATGGGGTTAAAATTCAGGAAAGTATCAAAATTAATAGCAATGTTGTCCAGATCAGAAGTCAACCCCAATTACCCTTGTTTCTATTTCTGTGCATTCTGGAATCTGGAGGAAATCAAATAGGAATTATGCGTGATTCAATTTTATCCAAATCATGTTGCAGAGAATATAAAGGATTTCAGTTCAACTAGCTCAAATCATGGTTCCAGGTTAAGGTCATTAAAACTAGGGTTTCTTATCAAGGTTAACCATTTTCTTAATGGAAAATCCATAATATACTGACTATTGATATAGTTTGTTCAAAATGAAACTCCTTTAAGAGAAAATCATCCTCAACATCATTGATTACTGAGCTCTTATCTTCAGTAAGACCCAATCCCCATTCCTCTCCAGTTGAACCCATTATTACTATAACTTTTGGTAACATAACAGACACTGAAGCAAAAGCAATTGGGATTCATTTTAGGTAATTTATGGACATTTTTGAGAGTGAAAGGGCAAGACTTTTGTAGTTCTAGTTCAGAATTGTTATAGGTTTGGAATTTGATTCATTGAATTGAGGAATGTAGATGATGAGGATTTTTGGGCGATTGATCATCCCTATATGAGTTTGTATGTAATAATGATGTTTGAATTGTTGGTTAAAATTTGGGAAAAAAAAAGCGGTTGAGAGAAATTTCCTATCTCTTATGATGGGTTTCATATCAGGTAATTTATGGACGTTTTTGAGAGTGAAGGTGGCAAGACTTTCGTAGTTCTGGTTGGGAAATGTTATAAGCTTTGAATTTGGTTTATTGCATTGAGGAATATAGATGATAAGATTTTTTGAAAAATGGATCATCCTTATATGAGTTCGTGTAAGTTAATGGTGCATGAATTGTTGGTTAAAGTTTCAAAAAAATGGTTGGGAGAAATTGACTAGCTTTTATGTTGGGCTTCATTTTAAGTAATTTATGGACATTTTGGAGAGTGAAGGGGCAAGACTTTTGTAGTTCTGGTTGTCAAATGTTATAGGTTTGGAATTTGGTTCATTGAGTTGAGGAACTTAGACAATAAGATTTTTTGAGAGACAATAAGATTTTTTGAGAGATTGATCATCGTTATATGAGTTTGTTTGTGATAGTGGTTGATGAATTGTTTGTTAAAATTCGGAAAAAAGTGGTTGAGAGAAATTTTCTACCTTTTGTGATGGGCTTCATTTTAGGTAATTGATCAAATCATATTTCCCCCCGGTGGTTGTACCGAAAACCAGATACTACCACTATAGTTAAAAAAATATCCACTTATTCTCTTGTGATTTTAAAAAGTATGGAAAGTGACGGAAATGGTTAGACTTGATGGAGAGTGAGAAGCATTTGTTGGAAATGCTGAGTTGACCCGCAAGATTAATTTGTTTCCCAAAATTACTCAAATCTTCTCGCGTTCTTGCGTTCTCTCCTCTCTCCTTTCTCCTTCTCTCTCTCCTCTCCTCTATTCTGTCTCCAACTGTAGCTATGGCCGCCATCAAAATCAAGCCCCAATCTTCTCTCTCCTCTCCTTTCCTGTATTTCCAGCAACAGCAAGCTCCCTTTCCTCTCTCTCTCTCTCTCTCTCTCCACTCTCATCTGTTGCCAATAGCAGTGAGCCCCCTCTCCTCTCTCTCTCTCTCTCTCTCTCTCTCCCCTCTCTCCTCTCGGTGTCAACGATAAAGAGACGGTCATTTGAATTTGAGGGGACCGATTCTACAAAAGATCAATAAGAGTTTGAAGGGAATAGGCCAATCAATCTCCCTATATCTACTCTCTAGAGTAATGAAGTTTTGAGAGAGAAAGAGAGAGAGAGAGATGGATTTTGAAGACAACATGGAAATAGTCTCTATTGGAAAAAGCAGAGAAATAGTCCCATTCCAGAAAATCAGCACTTCAAAGAAGATGTAGAAGATCAAATGACAATTGCAGAATGTTCTTACTCTAGGTAAACCCCCATGCTCTTCTCAATTGCCAAAGGCTTATTGCTTTCTCTCTCTGCAATTGTGACAGGTTCTGCATTTAGCCTGTCATCCAGGGTATTCTAAGCATGAACCTACATCTTAAGACTCATCAATTTTTTGATTTTAGAATTAGGGGGGAACATAAAAGAATATGAAGATACGAAGATAGGAATGAAGATCGTCAATAAAAGAGTATGAAAGCGTTGATTTCTGCTCTTTTATGGGGGATACTAAAGATGCTGTCCCGGGGAAATCAGCGACATTCTTCTTGTTTATTCAATCACTAGCACCAGAACCACCAATAGTGGAACCATGTGTCAAATCTAGGGTCGATTTGGCCATCAAATTCGCTGTCTGAAACTCATGCTTGGCAAGAGAACTGTTGGTAGCCACCTCGCCGACTTGCCAAACCTGATTAATCATCATCGTCTTTTCTAGCAACTGGACTGTTGTAAAAATCCTCATAACACTGCTACTCTGTGCTTTTATCAGAGACCTCAAAGGCGAGACTTCGGGGAATGATTTGAGTGTGTTTGGCGAGATTGTAAGTGTTGATGGCCATGGCGCTATAGATAGAGAAAGTGATGAGAGCCTGCATTTCGACCATGCCTATGCCATTAGGGTTAATTCTGGTTCAGCTTCATCGGAAGCTTTCTATGCTTCCTCAGTGTCCCCAGGAGGGAGAGAGAGCGAGAGAGAGAGTTAATGAGAGTTCGGGTCTTTTTTTTTATTTTTTTTATTTTTTGTGTACCGGAGAGAGGGATTTTTTTTTGATTTACCAGAGGTTGAAGATTAATGTGGAAGCAAAGAAAGAGAAAGTGAGTGGTATAATAGATATCTTACGTGTCTCCGTTATGTCTTCGTTTTTTTACACAAATTTGTCCACATGCCACATTTTTTAAAATCAAAGTGAGATAAGTGGATATTTTTAAAATATAGGGATATTATGTGATTTCGGTAAAACCACAAGAGGCAAAGTATAATTTGCCCTAGGTAATTTGTGGACCTTTTTAGGAGTGAAGGGGGTAAGGTTTTGTAGTTCTAGTCGAGAAATGTTATGGGCGTGGAATTTGGTTCATTGAGTTGAGGAATAGTTTGTATGTGATAATGGTGTATGAATTGCTAGTTAAAATTTGAAAAAAGCGGTTGAGAGAAATTCACTGCCTTTTATGGTGGGCTTCATTTGAGGTAATTTATGGACAGTTTTGAAAGTAAAGGGAGCAAGGCCTTTTTGGGTTCTAGTTTATAAACTCTATAGGGTTGGAATTTGGTTGATTGAGTTGATGAACATAAATGATAAGATTTTTAGGAGATTGATTATCGTTATATGAGTTCGTATGTGTTAATGGTGCATGAATTGTTAGATAAAGTTTCAAAAAAATGGTTGTGAGAAATTTATTGTCTTTTATGGTGGGCTTCATTTTAGGTAATTTATGGACATTTTTGAGGGTGAAGGGGCAAGAATTTTGTAGTTCTAGTTGAAAAATATCATTGGCTCGAAATTTGGTTAATTGAATTGCGGAACATAGATGATAAGATTTTTTGAGAGATTGATCGTCCCAATATGATCCCGCATGGCCACCCTGATGTGGTGTCAAATAGGCAAGGGTTCCCACATCTATGTGGACGAGTGCGGATAAAGAAGCTAATCGATGAAAACAGGATTTGTCAGTTTCTTGGAACAAAGAATCCTTAACCGGTAAATTAAGAGATATAGGAGAAATAATGACTAGACGGAAAATTAATATTATGTGTCTTTAAAAAACTAAATGGGTGGGAGAAAATGCTAGAGTAATAGAGCTTTATGACCATAAGATTTGGTACATAGACAGAGAAAAAAAATAGGGTAGGAATAATTGTTCATAAAGACTTACAAGAGAATGTAGTGGAGATAAGAAGGAAGGGATATAGAATTTTGGCTATCAAACTAGTTAGTGGAGAAGACATAATATAGTAAGTTTTTATACACCTCAAATAGGTGTAGAACCAATTAGTAAACAACAAATTTGAGAAAATTTAGATAAATTTCTACAATTTATGTCTAGTGGAAAGAAGTTATTTATTGGAGGAGATGTCAATGGACATATAGGTGAGAATAATAAGAGATTTGAATTCGAACATGGGAACTTTGGCTTTGGTAGCAGGAATGAGGTGGTAGCACTATTTTATAGTTTACTATAGCATTCAATTTGATTCTCGCAAACACTTTTCTTCAAGAAAAGAGAATCGCACATAATTATATATAGAAGTGTGTCGAATGCTAGTCAAATAAATTTTTTCTTTATTAGGAAGAGTGATAGAATAATTTGTAGGGATTGTATGATTATACTAGGAGATGATATAACAACCGAGTATAAACTTTTAATTTTAAATGTGCGTATACCTAAAAAACAAAATAAGCATTATCAATTTGTGGAGCAAAAATTAAGTTGTGGAATTTGAAAGAAAAAAGGTGCAGGCTTTTAGAAACAAATTAATGCAAGTGGCAACATGGTCGGATAATGTTGATTCCACAAATTGATGATACTTCTTTTGTCTTTTAGGTATACGCTCATCTAAAATTAAAAGTTTATGTTGAGTTGCTACATCTTCACCTCGTATAATCTTATAGTCCTTACAAATTATTCTATCACCCTTCCTAATGAAGAAGAAATTTATTTGATTAGCATTTGATATACTTCTATATATAACTATGTGTGATTCTCTTTTCTTGAAGAAAAATGTTTGCGAAAATCAAATCGAATGCTGTGGCAAACTATAAAATAGTGCCCTCACCTCATTCATGCTACCAAAGCCAAAGTTCCCATGTTCGGATTCAAATATCTTATTATTCTCACCTACATGTTCATCGAGATCTCCTCTAATAAATAACTTCTCCTTACTAGGCATAAATAACTTCACCTACATGTCCATAAATAACTTCTCCTCTAATAAATAACTTCTCATCTAAATTTTCTCAAAATTATTGTTTACTAATTGTATCTATACCTATTTGAGGTGCATAAATACTGACTATGTTAATTACGTTTTCTCCACTAACAGTTTGATAGCCAAAATTCTATATCTCTTTCTTCTTATCTCCATTACATTCTCTTGTAACTCTTTATGGACAATTATTCCTACCCCATTGTTTGTTCTATCACTGTCTATGTACCAAATCTTATGGTCATAAGGCTCTATTACTCTAACCTTCTCTTCCATTCGCTTAGTTTCTTGAAGATACATAATATTAATTTTCTGTCTAGTTATTACTTCTCCTACCTCTCTTAATTTATGGGTTAGGGAACCTACGTTCGAAAAGGCAAGAATCCTATTTTCAAGAATTAACTTTTTACCTGCACTCGTCCACATAGATGCGAGAACCCTTGCAATTTGACACCGCATCTCGGAAGCGATGTGACGAAATTTTAAAAAAACTCGAAACAAACGAGTGTTATCGGAACCTTAAAAGTTAGAGAGGTAGCGATGCAATTGAAACTTACAATATTGCAAAAAAGAGGTAAAAAAAGATTATTTACGAATTAAAAGTAAGATACATAACGAATTATATAAGTAACTAGAAACTAAGAATAAAGAAAAAGAAATTTACAGAATTGCCAAGTTAAGGGAGAGGAAAGAAAAATATCTAAATGATGTTAGGTATATTAAAAGTGAGACCAATTGTGTTCTTGTAAGGAATGAGGACATAAAAAAGTATTTGACGGATTACTTTGATAATCTCTTTAACGTTGAGCGTACAAGAGATATCAACGATATCATATACCTATAGAGGATATCAATAGGGATTTTCAACGCAAGATTCATTCTCATGAAATAAAGGAGGCCTCAAAGAAAATGAAGAATAATAAAACCATAGAACCTAATGACATCCCTATTGAGGCGTGGAAATATTTGGGTAAAGTGGAGATAAAAGTGTTAATTTTAACAAAATTCGGCAAACTAAGAAAATGCCCTAAATATGGAGGGAGAGTACACTTATACCACTATATAAGAATAAACGAGAGATATAAGATTGTTCTAATTATAGGGAAATAAAACTTATGCTAGGATGATCTATCATCAAATCTATTCACTTATTAAAACATTCGAAAAAATGGTTGAGAGACATTTACCATATTGTATGTTGGGATTCATTTAAGGTAATTTATGGACATTTTTGAGAGTGAAGGGTAAGATATTTGTAGTTCTAGTTGAGAAATGTTATAGATTTGGAATTTGGTTCATTGAATTGAAGAACGTAGATGATCATCCCTATGTGAGTTTGTCTGTGATAACGGTGTATGAATTGTTGGTTAAAATTGAAAAAAAAAGGTTGAGAGAAATTTTCTATCCTTTATGGTGGGTTTCATTTTATGTAATTAATTGATATATTGAGAGCTGGATCATTGAGTTGGGAAATGTAGATGATAAGATTTTTTGAGAGATTGACCATTCTTATATGGTTCGTATGTGATAATATTGCATGAATTGTTGGTCAATGTTCCGAAAAAAGAGGATTGAGAGAAATTTACTATTGTTTATGTTGGGCTTCATTTATGGTCATTTTAGTTTTGATTATATTTTGATCGAAGTGTTGAATGCAAAGTGAGAAGTTATGAGGAAAGGGTCCCTTTATGAGAGGAAATTGGCTTTAAAGATTTTGGTTGTTTTGAATCAAAGTGTGGAGTACAATAGTTTTATGGAGTGGAGTTGATTTACTGATTTCATAAAGAATGCTGGATGATGAGTTCCTTCTAGGAAAATAATAATATCATTAGTGTAGCAAAAAGGGAGAAAAAGAAAAACAATGTATAAGAAAAAGACCATCACTTGGCATCAAATTATTGACATTTTAGCATTATTGCTTAGTAGCTTATGTTTCTTACAGCAATCAAATCATTTACCCCATTACAAGAGGATCAGTTATTCTTGGTTTATGGGTATAGATCTATTCATTTGAGAATTGTTATAGGATTGGAATTTGATTCATTCAGTTTAGGAACGTAGATGACAAGTTTTTTTAAGAGATTGATCATCTTTATGTGAGTTCAAACGTGATAACGGTGCATGATTATTGGTTAAAGTTTGGAAAAAAAAAGGTTGAGAAAATTTTACTATCTTTTATGGTAAGCTTTATTTTAGGTAATTTATGGACATTCTGTGGGTGAACAGGGGAAAAGCTTTTGAAGTTCTAGTTGAGAAATGTTTTGGGCTTGGAATTTGGTTCATTGTGTTGAGGAACATAGTGATTAAATATTTTGAGAGATTGAGCATCCTATGAGTTCGTATGTGTTAATGCTGCATAAATTGTTGGTTAAGGTTTGGAAAAAATGGTTAATACAAATTTGCAACTTTATGGTGGGCTTCATTTTAGATAATTTATAGGCACTTTTGAGAGTGAAGGAGACAAGGCTTTTGTTGTTCTAGTTCAGAAATGTTATAGGCTTGGAATCTAGTTCGTTGAGATGAGGAACGTAGATACGATTTTTTGAGAGATTGATCATCCTTATATGTGTTCGTATATGATAAAGGTGCATGAGTTGTTGGTTGAAGTTTGGAAAAACAAAGTTGTTGGGTGAAATTTACCATCTTTTATAGTGGGTTTCATTTTAATATTTTGAGAGTGAGGGGGGGGCAAAGCTTTTGTAGTTCTGGTAATGACTGAACCGGATAAAATATTGGTCTCAATGAAATCGGAATTTGATTTGCTAAAAAACTTATATGATCATTGTCTTATTAAACATTAGGATAAAAAGTTAGTTTGGTGTCTAATCTATTTTCGATGTTAGTACTCTCGGGTTTTAAGAGCATATTTTTATATAAGATTGGATAAAATTGAACAAAGGTACCAGTGTAGAATAATGGGTCGAACATATGATGTTACTCATTAAAAAGTATTTTGGGACTAACGATTACCTAGAAAAATTGAAATTAGGATGAGTCAAGTAAGGTCGAAGGCAAGGTTAATCATACTTGAGCAAAAGTTCTCACTTAGAAAATTAGTCTACATAGTTATGTTGGTACTTATATTGGTTAAGCATAGTTGTTTTACATAATTAGTTTGGATAATCCTTTTGGTTGAGGATATTGGGATTTATGTTGGTACCCTTGTTGAATCTTTACCAATAACCTATTCATGATTTCAACAATCTCTGAAATTTTTCAAAAGTTACCATGAAATCCTCCTCTCGACCGATTCCTAGACCATAGACTCAAGACAAAATCCATAAGAAACCATCTCTCTTGTCCACCACCAACATGAAGGAAATCCAGACCCAAGAAATTATTTTGGACCCATTCGCCTCAATAAATTGTTTCGATAAATCTCTCTCTCTCTCTCTCTCTCTCTCTCTCTTTTTGAGTCTCACTTGACTTGCGATCGGTAGCTCATTCACCTCCATCTCCAGAGAAACTTTTGTCCTCTATAAGGTGTCTGCAATGCAAACCAAGTACAAACCAATTATTATGTTATTTGTCACTGCATAAACAAAACACCTGATTAATAGTAAATTGTTTTATAGATCATAATGTTTTTCAACATTCAAATAATAAATTATTTTCCAAAAGTTTAAATTTTTGAAAAACAAATAAAACTTCATATACTAAATTATTTTATATTATATTTAGTAAATTTCTTCTTAAATATTTTATTCATGCATAATATTATCTAGATAGTTAAATATTTAATTGAAATTATATATGATACATGAGCCAAATTTTTAAGACATTATTAACTAGCTTATGCGACTTCAACCAAAAGCTATGAATACTGAATTATAAGGAGAGCAAAACCAAATGCTAAAATATTTTTTTCTACTAATATATACTTGAAAAATTTAAAACATGAAACAACTTTTGGTGAATTACAATTTTTGTTATATATTTATAAAATTTTTACATTCTTAATTTTAATTCATGCAAAATTTAAAATTTAAATATTATTTTAATGAAATTTCGTAAAATTTATTGATTAATATTTATTAAATTCTATTAATATTAATTTATAAAATGTTATAATTAAAAAATAAATATGAAGAAAATACCTTATTTTTTTAACTTTCATAAAAAATTCTCTCCCCCCCATTTATTAGAAAAGGCCCAGACGTTTTGTTGGGTTAGATTAGGTCTAATCCAGTTTGAGCTTTGGTCCATCTAGGGATTGAGTTTTTTTCATTTTTAAAATTGAATTTGAAATCTTGATCGAGAAAATTTAGTATTCAACCACTCGAACAATCAGTGAAAGGTCCCCAAAACCCATTGGTGTATGTATCAAATTCAAAACATCAAAAAATAATTGATCAACACAAATTCGAATATTAGAATAGTCCAATCCGAATTTTAGAACACCAAATCCGAATTTGACCCCTCAAGATATGTCCATTGGAGGATCCAAATGATGCAAGCTATAGAGAGAGAGGGGGGAACCAAAAGACTGAAACAGCAAGAGAGAGAGAGAGACAGGGAGAAAGAGAGAGACATGAATCAAATTCCTTTAAATTGAGTGATCGGACATCGATCACTCAATATCTTTAATCAAATATCTTGAGTTCAATATCTAGGAATGTATGAATGAAGAAAAATAATTTGAAAGAGTTAAAGTTTCTTAATATTTGGATTGAATTAATCAAGAAAATTTTAAATATCATTGATCCGGAGAGGGGGAATGAATGATATATTTGGTTTGAGAGACGACGAAGGTGAAGAAGTCAAAAAGTAGTGTCAAACCTGTCCCCCTCACTCGCCTTTTCCTCCCTCTTCCTTCATCAATGTTCTCTCTTCCCAAGCCTTCTCCAATCAATCTCTCTCCTCCTGTAACACCACGAAAAAAAAAAATAAAGAAAGGTCCAAAAAAGAAAAAAAGAAAAAAACCCCACCCTCATTTTACTTTTTCTTTCTTATTCTCTCTCTCCCTCTTCACCTTTCCTCTCATCCGAGACCCACCCCTCACCCCCAAACTTCTCTCATTCTCATACCCCCTCTCGGCTCTCCCCCTTTCCCTCTATTCTGTCCCTCCAACTTAATCAAATTTTCTCAAATACTCATATTTAAACTTTAAATCCTTCAACAAATCCCTAGAAGGTTGAATTTAGGAGAAAATTCAAGTTTTGTAGAGAGAGAAAAACCTAAAGTTTGGAGTGGTTCAACAAGGGATAAAATTGATGATTCCAATAGAGATAATACTCTTTCCGAGACTTAGATTTTAATTATTTTTGCATAAATTTTGAATTTATGTTGAGATTTGGAGTTTTGTAGAGAAAAAAATCTAGGATTTGAAGGTAATGTGACTAAAAGATAAAATTGGTTGTTCAAGTAAAATAATTTTTATTCATTCATCTTAAATTTGATTGTATTTTACTAGTATATAAACTTTATTTTGAGATTGAAAAAATAAAGTTTAGTGGTTTAGACATAGAGTATATATAATGTTAAAATTTGAGAAAATCTTGAAAAAGGAATTATTTCCCTAAGTTAGTGATATAGTTTGATAAAATTAGATGACGAATCGGTGAATTTGGAAAAATTGGAGTTTGGATTATGAGAGAAATATTTATTTTTCTTAATATTAGTTTGTGATTTTCTTAGATTTAAGATAATTTGAATCTAATGAGAAGAAAATCATTGACTTGTTCTTGGATTGAGAGTAATTACTTTCCCAAAATATGAATAGATGTATGATTATGATTTTGAATTAGAAAATATTTTAGTCGATTTTGTAAATATTTTTAAAATTGATTTATAAACTAATTTGTGATTGTAGAGTATCTCAAAAAAGAATTTAAAATGAAAAATGCATTCAAATATTTTATTGAAATAATGTGTCATATTTATTAATTCATATTGAATATGTTGGTATTGAACTCATGATTTGAGAAATATTTGAATGATTATGATATCATTTGATATATACTATGAAATTTGTGAACTGGTATTTGAATGCATGATCTAATGGTTATAGTCTTTCCTCCCACGATGTGGCTTGACGGGACAAAGTGGTTAGAGGCGTTTGCCTTAGGAGATAGCCGCACTTGAAAGGTATCTTCATGACCATTATTATTATTTTTCGGACTAATTTGATAGCACTCTAAGGGAAGTCCGATCCAACACCAAGGTTGAAGATATTTGTAAGTTAGAAAAATATGAAAACCCTTGATAGTTTTGCCTTTAGTCGCAGTGGACTTTGTTGAGAGTTATGATTTCGACAACCCCATAATTTCGAAACAGTTGTGGATATGATTGGATGTATATGATTTGTTCATTATGAATATTGAATTTTATTTAAAAAATTTTATAGTCGATAATGAATCTTGAATTTTTATGGATACCGTAATATGATTGAGATATAATTATTTGAGATGTCCATAATTATTTTTCATTTACTTTCATAACATGTTATTCTTTAATTGAATATTGTTGTATAGTCATCCATGTTATTTTAATTTTTCACAGAAGAATCTTAGATGAAAGTATTGACAGTATTAATACCATGAGATAAGATTATCTTGAAGAATTCATTGCGGGTACCGGTTGTCCCGATTTCTTTATTTTTTTTGAGTATTTTAAATGGATCATTTGAGTCATTTTGTATAAACTTTTTTGGAAACTTATTTAACTTTTATATTTATTTTTTTAGTTGGAATTGTATAATTTATCTTGAAAATCTTTACTTTTTTTTCTTGAAATTTATTTGAGAATTGTTTTGTGGCATTGGATATGGATATCTTGAATAGGGATTTATTTTATATTTTGTGAATTTAATTGTAATGGTCGGGTTGGTCTTGTATATATATTTGGATTTGAATGGCTGAGTTGGCTTTATGTATGCATGTTTTAAACATGGACGGACTTGAATGATCATTTTGTTATGTGATGAATATATATTGACTTGGTTAGAATTGTTAGATTATTTTAAAAAATAGATTGATATCAATGAATATCTTATGATATTTTGATATACGGGTTAAATTTACTCATATCACGAGATAATGCGATTGTAATATTGTGTTCGAAGATTGGGGCGTGATGCCTCCCTACGGACCCGACCGATGCGTATGCATAGTGCATCCATTGCGTCCTCTGGCATCCTTCCATCTTTTACCCTTCTATCCCTCTACCGTACAAAACCCACTCTCTTTTCCATAGTTTGACGCCCACCCTCTCACTTGCATGTAAGATTATAAATAAAATAATAATAATAAAAATAAAAGATAAAGGTGAATCCCGATTTCTCAAACAAGCCATTTGTTTAATCATTTTAGTGCCTGTGGGGGTGGAATTTCTTTTTTCAACTTTTCTTCCGGTCACAAAGAGAAGTAAAAATTGATAATTTTAAAATAAAATTAAAAATTATTTGATAATTTTATAAGCTGGTTTCGTAATTTTTAAAATAAAATTAAAAATTAAAAATTAACAATTAAAAATTAAAGTTAAAGTTAAAGTTAAAGAGAAAGAGATGACATGATAGTAAATGAATTTATAATATTAACATATTTGAAATTTTATCCCTTTCAAATGAGAATATAAATAAAATAAAAAGAAATATATTTTTTAAAAAATCAATATGTTTATAAAAGAAGAAGCAAAAGTTCCTCTAAGGAGTTTTTGTTTTTTTTCATAAAAAAAGTTTATTTTTTTAAGAGTTTCTAAAAAATATTATTTGACAGAGTTGTTCCGTAAAAGAAGAAGAGAAACAGAAAAAAGTCCTATCAAATGAGTATTTAATCTAAAACATCCCTCTTAGTTTAGGTAGCTTTTATAAATTTTTAAAATTTCAAACATGATTATCCATTATTGAAACTCTAAAAATCAACGTATTTAGTTTTTGAGATAGAAGATTTTATTTAATTTTTTAATGAAAGAAAATTAAAAACAAAAGAAAATTTGGGATAGTTTAATTTTATTTTAATTCGGGATAATTTTGTGAAAAGAAAATTAATATTTTAAAATTTTATTATTATTATTTTCAATTTTTATGGATAGTTTATTTTTAATACTTTTTTATTTTTATTTTTGTTTTAAGTATTATTTTCTCTATATTTATTTTTAAAATTTAATTTTATGTTTTTAATTATTTTTAATTATTTCCTTTTGTATTGTTTTCTCTTCCTTATAATGGTCTTTCGGGCAGTCGATTTTAAAATTTAAAATTAATGTTTAGCTTGTCATTGTCATAAAAAATAAAAACAAATGTGTGTAAATAGATAAAATTTAAAAATAATTAATTTTTTATGAGAGAAATCTAGAGTCTAACATTTGTTTTGGTGAGTTCCTAGTGTAGGGGGCGGAAGAATTGCCTCTGTAGCTTACACATTTTGGTTATGCCACGATATATAAGTAAAAATAATGTAAAATGTTTACTTTTTAAAGCTAGATTATAAATAATTACCCCTTTTTTCTCTCCTCCGTTTTCTTTTCTTGCTAGTTCAACATTGTCACAAACTTCCCATTGACATTCATAATCTTCTTCAAACTTTTAACGTCCGTCGTTTATTTTTTTTTATTATACAAAAATTTGAAAATAAGATCACTAAATTGGGAAATGGGAGATTTGTATCACTAAACTGTCCCCTTGGGGACTAACACCCATCATTTATACCGTAGAAGATTAAAGAATAATATTTTCTATATATCTCGATGAACTATTTATAAGAGTTTAAATAGAAAATCAGAATTTATAAAATAGAATATAATCAAAATTATATATCTAACAAAATTTACTATCAGATTTAATTCACTATAATTTGATATTTTTTAAGTGATTTTGTACTTTGAGATAAATTCCTAATATAGACAACTAATCATATCAAATTCATGGACAAATCAGGTAAGAGCGAATTCTCAATTTTCTTTCTAGAGGCACCATGAGGGAATTCATGTCTTTAGATGTGAAAGAACATGTTTTCATTATCACTCTTAATCCAAGTCTTTTTTCAATTTTCCTAAAGATCTATGCTTTGTGCTTTGTGTTCTTGACTTCTTGATTTGGTTTTTGAGGTTGAGACTGACGTGAAATCAATAGCAATAGTCACAAATTTCCACCGATGATTAGAAAAAACAGTGTTATCTTGTTGTCATTCTTTCTCTTCTCTTTTATTTTTTTTTGGAAAAATGAAAGAACAAGCACAATCTAGCATAACCAACACATCCCAGTACCCATACTCGGAGAGCTTTCTGCTCTACCTCAGGACCTGGGTTCCCTCAACATCATCCATCAGAGGCTGCCTAAAGCCAGAGGGGGATGATTAAACTCTTTGAATCTCCGCGTAAGAGAATGGCCTAAGGCTGCCATGAGATCTGCACAGTGGTTTCCTTCTTTGAGGGTGTGAAGAACAGCAATCACATTCACCTGCTGCATGAGAAATCTGCACTCTCCAACCACTAGAATTCGAGGATGATCCTGGGCTACACCCCTTTCCAACATTTGAGCAGCAGCCAATGAATCCACCTCCGGTTCAATCCCATGCAGGCTTCTTCTTCTGGCCCACTCTCACTTCCCATTGTTGGAATATGTCCAAGAGGGGCATTGTGGTAATTTGAGAATAATGGGGTAACTCCCATTATCCCCAATAACCACCCTATTAACCACTTAAGTGGTAACTTCCCCATTAAGCAAAAAGATGCCAATGGAGGAAATTCTTCTTCTCCTTCCTTGTGGCGTGAACAGTGACTACCAAAAGGAGACCATGGCTAGGGTTTCACATATTCTCTAGAGAGAGAAAATAGAGAGAGAGATGGAGATTTTCGCGTAGAAAAATCTCTCATCGTCAAGCAAATCACCGGATGTAGAAGGTTGCGGCGTTGTGACACTGTGGTGGTGATTCGACTAACCTCGTGATCACCATCCCGACCGCGAAATCAGATCAAGGAACGTGCCGCTTGAAGATTCTACGAATTGAGGTACCCTAAACCCGATCTATTTTATTTTCGGAAAATTATTGTATGCTTCCGCTGCATGAGAATCCTAATTAAATCCAACATTGGTATCAGAGCATACGTTGGATTAGGAAAAATAATTTTTCGGATTTGTTTTTTAGAGTATAAAATTTTGGGGTCCGGATCACGGATGAGTTTCATGAATCCGAGAACACCGTAGGAATACCCATGGCCCAGGGATTACAAATATATTTTTTGTTTAATTTTCCGAGCAAGTATGGGCCATGAAAAGTCCGGTCGAAGTTTGCGACCGTACGGACATGAAAACCTTAGATCTATGGCTTTAAAGGGCGGATCGATACATGAAAATGATATAAGTGTATTCCCTGCATCTAGATCTACAGTTTCATGCCTTTTAATATGAGTTTTGGGTGTCGGAAATCGGGATTTCCGAATGGCCGCGGAGGGCCGCGACTGGGGTGGTTGAGTCCCATTATTTTTGGGCTTGAATCCTCCTAAAATCGAGTGTAGGATGTTTGGAGGATGCCCACAAATTTTTTCCAGTCGAAAAATGCATGAAAAAACAGCCGGATTCGTGTTTTCCAGAAAACAGGTTGAAAAACCCGTTGCAGGACCCGTCGGGCGAAGAAGAACCGGCCCAGACCCGCAGGCGCGTGAAACGCACACGCCAGGAGGCGCGTCTGGCAGGCGCGTGAAGCAAGGGCAGGCAGCGGTTCGGGTCGGATCCTGACCCGGACCGACCCGCAACCGACCCGACCGGGTCGGACTCGAACCAGTTGACCTGGTCAGTCGGGTCAACCCTGACCCGTTGACCGGGTCAGTCGGGTCAACCTTGACCCGTTGACCAACCCGGTCAGACCCGGCTCAACATGGCTCAACGCGTGAAGGCGCGTGAGCCGCACGCCGCGACTGGGCGCGTGTGAGCCGACCCGCGCCAGGTGCGTGGCGACGCATGTGAGGTGCGCCGCGTGTCTGGAGCGTGCGGCAGGCCGCTGCAGGAGCGTGGAGGCGCGTGGAACGCACTGCCGATGAGCGGCGGCGCGTGAGAACCCTGGGCAGCGCGTGAGGTCGCTTAAAATTGAATTTTTTTTCAATTTTTGGGGGTCTTATATCCATAAATGTGATTTTTTGTGGGTTTTTGTATGCCGAATCAAAGTCCAAATGGTAAGATGCGATTCCGAGTTGTGGTGTATGGTGTCCGTTGACTCATACGCTCGCTTTGGGGTCTGTACTCAAGTCATTTTGGTCTTGATGATTCGTAGGGCGTACAAAAATGTGATAATAAGCATCTCTAAGTCACAAATATTTCTCTTAATACGTTGAGAACTGTCGTATTAAATTTTTGCAAGGAGAGTAAACTGAATGATGTGATCTGCACGATTTTATCAGTAGACTTAGTTTATTCTCGAAAGGCAAAATCTAACGGAAATTTGAGGCAAGAGATGATGGGCCCCAGGGTGGGCACTGCGCCTTAGGGTATACGAGATAAAGGGATCTATTGTGCATGGTAGAAAACAATTGCCAAGTTAGGGCAATACTTATCAGTGGCATGCACGATTACTAAATCTCGTTCTACGAGACATATCCTATGGAAATGTCGGTTTGTCTTGTCCCATAAGAGCATTGTATTGCTCTCTTCGGCTCCTAATGTGAGGATGCAGAAGAAAATGACTAATCATACAATGAGGCAAATGTCGAGTATGATCACCGAGTTAAGATATACGGACAAGCAAATTTCGGATGGAATTTAGGTACTGGATGTGATCCAGTTTTTACCTGATTCATGGGAAACCGTGAAATCCTATCTTACATTTGACGAAAGTATTCGTACTTTCGTTGACGTAAATACGTAATGTAAGCTCGATGAGGAGCACCTAGAGGCGAGTAGGCCACACTCGAGTCATGCTTATTTAGAGGAGTCAAGTAAGGACTTCCCCGACGCTAAGCCTAGCGAACAAGACTCGAGATTTAGGTAATAAAAATCATCCGAGAAAACCGACAACGAGGTACAAGAACACAAGAAGAAGGAATTTGATTAGACCAATGTAAATTGCTACGTTTGAGGTAGATTTGGTCATTTCGCTCGTGAGAGTGACGAGCAGAAATTAATATCATTCTTCTTTACGTGGTTGTCTCATTCACTATAATGCTCGCTGATTTCTCTCCTTTGAAATCAGGAGCAACTGACCACGTAACTCGAGACAGGAGTGCGTAAATATAGTTCCGTCAAGTGAATCCTTAAGTTTGGAGGATTTACGTTAAGAACAGAACATTTGTCGTTGTCAGAGGGAACGACATTTGCTATGACGTCCTCAATATTGTAGGCATTCGACGGATCTACAATTTAGTACATTGTCTAAAATTGACTAGAATATGCGTGATATTATTCCTTTTTTTTAATACGATAATTTTCTGAATTATTCTGGTTTTAATCCATGATGGAATGTATGCACTGGGTGCTACTCCTTCTAATGATTTCTTATCGTTCTACTATTGTCTTTACATCTGATTGCGTAGATGATGATGTAAATGAATGATATAGTAGACTTAGACACATGGGGTAAGAGATGATGAATCGGTTAGTAGCGAGAGGTTTATTGGACCCGCTGACCACATTCGAGTTACCCGTATGTGAATTTTGTGTAGCTGGCAAAATGACGAGAAAACCATTTGACAATGCAATGAGAGTTGGGACTCTATTACAATTAGACCATTGTGCCTTCTTTTTCTTGTGGTCTTATGAGCATGAGAGATGGAAATGGAGTTGTGTAGATAATTATAGATGCTTACGTGCGTTTCGGTTTATCTATCTGATCTGGCATAAGTCTGAGGCATAAGACTGCTTCAGGGGTTCATAAGCGAGATTGAGAATCAGTTAGATTTGAGAGTAGAGACTCTCAGAACCGAGCGAGAACGCAAGTATTCGTCTAAACTACACATGGGGCTCTATTTCGAAAATAGTTTTACGAGACTATTGACTATTAGTCAGTTCCCCATTTGAGCTTTGGATAGGGATGCAGCTTGACCTTAGCCACTTAAGGTTATGGGGTTGTGCCACCATTTCTCGCATTCACATGGTGAGTTAGGCCCACGAGAAAATATGTGTTCCTAGGCGAACACGGATGACACTATAATCGAGATTGAGTCTCGTAATACTATATTTCTTGAGAATGATTTCCTTAAAAGAGGTGAAATCAATTTGGATCTTTTCCTTTATGAGATGGATGAGCCTAGTGGCTCGGGGAGCCCAACGGCGGGATACAAGAATCCACTACGGATCTTGATCTCAGTGGAAGCGATCTATCAAAAGGTAAAGATTTTTCTATTCTCCTAAGAGCATCGAGCATGCGTATTTAAACGTTGTTTTCTCGATTGAGGGTGAGACCCTCGTTGCGACTCTAGAGGATGATGAGAAATCTAAACGGTCCAAAAGGCTCTCGAGGGTTCTGCAAAAGAAGCAAAAGACCGTTTATTGAAGGCCATAAATGAAGAGAAGGAGTTGATGAGAATCAACGGGGTCTGGGACCTAGTTGATTAGCCTAAGGGAGGAAGGACTCAAGTAGGTTTTCAAAGTCAAGATAAAGGTAAACGGATTGATGAAAAGGTAAATAACCCGTCTAGTAACCAAGGGTTACACTTAGACTGAGGAGTGGACTATCGAGGACTTATAGTCCTATTTATCTTGATCCGTTCATCTTTCAGCGATTGTCACGAACATGGATCAGGAGTCACATCACAAGGACGTAAAGACCGCTTTCGTATTGGAAGTCTAGATGAGGAGATCTACATGGAGCATCCCTCTGGGTTCGTTCTAGTAGATCAGGTGGATAAGATCTATTGATTTTGGAAATCAATATACGACCTTAAGCTATCATCTAGACAGCGGCGCTTGAGATTTCACGAGAAGGTGATATCTTATGTTTTTGTAATGATCGAGTAGGATCATTGTATCTAACTGATATGTCCCGATAACTCCTTTATGAGCATGTTCTCATATGTAGGTGACATTCTGTTGCCCGGGAACAACAGAGAGTATCCAATGACCATTGTAGCATGGTTATAAGGTTTTAGTTCATTCTCAGATTTTGGATCCATAAGGATCGCTTGAGAATGGTGTTAACTCTTTAACAAGAGTTTTACATCAGGTAGATTCTTGAGCATTTCGATAAGAGCGATGACAACCTAAAAGATACTCTAATCGCTAAAGGTAAAAAGCTCTGAATCTTGACACATACCCTAGAATTTATAAAAGAAATAAGGGAGATGAGCAGAATCCCTTATTCCAGTGCAAAATACATTTCTAGTGTGTGCGATGAGGTATACACGTGTGATATACAATTTGATGTATGCAATGAGGCATACATGACCAGACGTTTATTTTGTAGACGATCTGGTGAGTAGGTATTAATAGAATCCTAGAATGGATCACTGTAGAGCAGTGAAAAAGGATTCTGAATTATCTCATTTGAACTGGGGACCTCTCCATGTGTTACGGATGAGGTGATTTGCGTTTTTCGTTGGGATTCAGATACTGACTGGGAGTAGTGATATGAATAAATGCAAAAGGTTTTATCTTCTTAGAGCAGTAAGAAAAGAACCTGTATATCTCTATTTACGATAGAGACTGAGTTTGTAGTATACTCAATTACAGTTCATACGAATGGTTGGCTTCAGAAATTTTCTGATAGACTTAGGGGTCGTGACAGATAGTGGGAGGTCAGTGATGATTATTGTGATAATCAGACCAACACTGTCAACAAATGAGACCCTAAGTGTTACAGTAAAGCCAAACATATTGATACTGAAGACCACTTTATGAGAGATATTACCGAGAAGGGTATTGTGACATTTAAGTACACATTGACATACAGCATGAGAGCTGATCTCTTTAGAAAACCCGTTGTGAGAGATTCCTTTGTGAGATAAGGAACAATTGGGTTTAGTGTACTTTAACATTTCTCCTTATATACTGTTTTAGATGCTTATTTTAATATATGACATGTATGCATTATTGGGTCACATATGTATTTCATGCACTATTTATTGTCATATATTGTGATCTTGTGATAAAAGATGTGTCAGGTAAGCGTGGTCGACTCTCTCACACGAGTGACCACCTCTGACTCTGAGTGAGCGGAGATGAGACGGATTCTAGTTGTAAGAGGCTTTGAGAGTAGCCCTACTAAAACATAAGTCGCTCTGATATGTGTTCAGGATGAGATCATATGCGATATGACCAACATAGAAATACCCACATCCATGTTGCCTGTAAGTAGCCAGGTTTGAGATCTCAGATATCACCTGCGATTTGTGATATTGTCTCTGAGATGCTCTCTCTGAGATCTCTGGGTAAAGTCTTATGTGTAGACTGAGTCTCGTACCGTACAGTGTTAGAGAAATTTGACATATGCCCTTTGAGAGATGGGGGATTAACACTGTGGCACGTGTTTCATACCACGTGTGATGAGACGACCACAGGACAGTGGGAGTTATTCTTTGAGACGATAGTTTGATCTTGATACCCGTTCTCACTGTGTGAGACCTGAGATCCATTGGGTGGGATCTCTTATGCCCTTATTACTTTCGGCTGTCTCTAGAAGTTTTGGTTCAGTATTGTTACTTTAGTCTGTTTACCTATGGCCCGGAAGATAAATTGAGGTCTAAGGGGCAGGTCTAGGAAAGCAGCTGAATTGAAACCGATAGATTCGAGTTTGGGAAAAGGAAGACCAATAGACATTACATCATGTTACGTATTCACAGGTCGACCTGTTATGTTAATCTATGTTGGGATTCAAACATAATGGTGAATACATAGTCGAGCAAATTGATTGGGGATCACTTTCGATGAGGAAAGTGACTCGATGGATGTAAATGCATTGAGTCTGGGGTATAGCGAGTTATTTTTATACTAACGGTGACTCCTCGATCATCCTAACAGATGTATCGAGAAGTCTTTGCTTGCAGGTGTATTCGCCGGTTGCACGACGCCCAATTCTGTATGAAAGTCCAGTAGGGTGATGTGAAAGATCGCATGGGTGTGATCTTGTTATTGACGAAAATGAAATGCCCTCATGTGCAAGTGGGAGATGTTGGAATATGCCCAAGACGGGCATTGTGGTAATTTGGGAATAATGGGGTAACTCCCATTATCCCCAATAACCACCCTATTAACCACTTAAGTGGTAACTTCCCCATTAAGCAAAAAGATGCCAATGGAGGAAATTCTTCTTCTCCTTCCTTGTGGCGTGAACAGTGACTACCAAAAGGAGACTATGGCTAGGGTTTCACATATTCTCTAGAGAGAGAAAATAGAGAGAGGGATGGAGATTTTCGCGTAGAAAAATCTCTCATCGTCAAGCAAATCACCGGATGTAGAAGGTTGCGGCGTTGTGACACTGTGGTGGTGATTCGACTAACCTCGTGATCACCATCCCGACCGCGAAATCAGATCAAGGAACGTGCCGCTTGAAGATTCTACTAATTGAGGTACCCTAAACCCGATCTATTTTATTTTCAGAAAATTATTGTATGCTTCCGCTGCATGAGAATCCTAATTAAATCCAACACCCATAATTCCGCCATGAAGATAGAAGAAGCTGTGACACCCCCCCCGGCAGTTGCTTGCCCACTTAGCCTCTCCACATAACCGTCTGTGTTCAGCTTAAAAATTCAAAATTCCTCGAGGAGGGGGTTTCCCACCAATACAGCCTTTGATCTCTCTACTACTCTCCTCCCTCTTTCTCTTCTCTTTGTGATCTAAAATTTCCCCTTTTGATGCCTTTCTTTTCTTTTTTTTTTTGGAAAGAAAAATGATTTCAATCAAATCTTCAGCTAACACAGTAGACACTCCAGGACAAACAAATCACAAAACACAAGCAAATCAAGACAAACCAACTGAACAACCAAAGAATTGTGTAATCCATGAGCTTTCTCGAAGTCACAAGACTAGTAATCACTAATATTGTTAAAGGAGAGAAGTAGAAGTCAAAACTAAAATTGGAAGGCTTGATTGGCAACAGTTAGATTTAATCAATACCGGTGAAAGTATGGTAATTTTTTAGAAAAATTAAAAAATTGAGTTTTCTGGTATATCTCAATGAATAGACACGAAAAATTCGAGAACTACGAAACTTTTCTCAAACAATCTTACAGTCAGAGTGATAACCACATCAAACGAGCTATTATCATAATGTCATAACGCAACAACTCTAAATTCAGTGATTAAATGATGTAAAAATTTCTTACTTAGAATTTTCTTTAATCTCTCAATTGATCTCGTTTTAAAGAGTATGTGTTTCACTGGAATTTAATTCTCTCAATAATGTAATCTTTGTGAGAATGATGCCTCGACTCTAATTGAAGAGGATCATTAAACTCACATAGGGATAAGGGAGATGATTTAAGGGGAGTTGAAATAATGGGTTAATTACCGATTATCTCTTAATTTAAATTTAAATTTAATTATTTTTATTTTTGTGGTAAAATATCCCTACATTAACATTTTCCACTTGCATATTAGAGCATTTTACATTTATCACTAGATCACAACTCATATAGAATTGGATGTCGTACGACTGACGAGTACATGGGTATACCTACAAACAAAAACTTCTTGATATATCTGTTAGAATGATCAAGGAGCTACCACTAGTACATAAAATAATTCACTGTACTCCAGACTCAACGCAGTTATACATATCGATTCATTTTTCTCATTGAAAGAGATCCTTAATCATTGCTTGACTGTAAATTTACTATTATATTTGAATCCCAATATGGATAAATATAACAGATCGGTCGGTGAAAACTATATAATGATATAATTTCAATTGGTTTTTCTTTTCTCAAACTCAAATTTATTAGTCTCAATTCAACTGTTTTTCTAAATATGTCCCTTAAACCTCATTATCTTTCGGGTTATAAGTAAATGATTAAAGTAGTATCACTAAACCAAGACTTCAAGAAATAGTCGAAAGTAATAAGAGTATAAGATGGATCTCGGGTCTCATACAGTAGGACACATGGTAAAGATTAGATTATCATCTCATGTAGTATAACTTCTACTATCTCTAATCATCTTATCACATGTAGTGTGAAATACGTGCAAAAGTATTATTCCTCTATCTCTAAAAAAGGCATAGGCCAGATTTCTTTAATATTGTACAGATATGGAACTCAGTTTACACATAAGGCTTTATTCGGAGATCTCAAAAAGAGTGCTTCAGAGATGATATCGCTAACCACAGGTGATATCTGAGATATCAAATCTGGCTACTTACAGACAACATGGATGTGGGTATATCCATGTCAGTAATAACACATATGACTTTATCCTGAATACATATCAGGGTGACTTATGATTTAATAGGGTAATTCTCAAAAGTTTTTACAATTCGAAACTGTCTCATCTTTGCTTTCTCAGAGTTGGAGGTGGTTACTCATATAAGAAAATCGATGTTACCTACCTAACATATTTTTTTATCACATCACATTTTTCTTTTTCATGGAATTTATATAAATCGAATAGCTTTCATAAATAAATAAATTGAAACAAATAAAAATTTTATATATTTAATACAAAATTATATAAGAAATTATATATTCTATATATTTTAAAAAATACAAAATTATATAAAAAGGACGGGAAAACCGAAAAAGGGCGGGAAAACCGAAAAAGGGTTTAAATTGTGTAATGAAAAAATATATGGAAAAGAGGTTTTAAAAATTTATTTTGAAAATTTGTTTGTAAAAATGGCTCGATATGTTCATTTAATTTGAAAAAAAATTATTATAGCTATTAGATTAATTAGTGATATATTCAAGTAGGTAAAATGAAAATGCAAAAGAATTATAAAAAATTTAGAATTATTTTAAGATACAAATTCATAATTTTCAATAATATAATAATATCAATATTACATTATCATATAATACATACATATTAATATATATATTGTATTAAATAAAACAATATATATTAACTCATGTGTGACTGAAAAATGTACAAAAATCATATATATAAAGATAATAAGTATCAATATCGTTAAACCAATACAAATGAGAAATATCAAAATATATACAAATCTAATAACTCTCTATGTTTTATAAATGAGTCCTTAGTAATGAATTTGCTGAAAGAATCAGCTACCATATTGTCTATAGCAGTGAACTTGACGATCATTTCATCATTCTCGATGATGTCTTTCATGAAATTGTATTTGGAGTTAATATGTTTGATCCTACTATAATTTTTAGAGTTTCGAGTGTAAATGATAGTGCACTAATTATCACAATAGATTATCACTGGTTTCCCATTATCTGTCATAATCTTTAAGTTATTTAATAGTTTTCGGAACCAAATACTTTCTTGAACTATAACTAAGTAAACCACGAACTTAACTTCCATCATAGATAGAGATATACAAATTTGATTCTTACTGGTCCAAGAAATGACACTACCATTGAATAAGAAGAAAAAACCTGATATCGATTTGTATTTATCCAGATCACCACCCCAATCGGCGTCTGAATATCCTACTAGGCGCAATTCATCTTTTTCGCAATACAAGGAGAAGGTCACAGTTCTCTTAAAATATCTGAAAATTCTTTTTACTACCCTCTAGTGACTTATTTCAGGATTTGACTGATATTTACTTACCAAACCGATTACATAACAAATGTCTAGTCATGTACACAATATCACGTACATTAAATTTCCCACTGCACTGGGATAAGCGATATTGCTTATTTCCTTTGTTTCTTCATGAGTTTTGGGGCATATCTCAAAACTCAGGTTATCACACTTGATGATAGAAGTATCTATAGAATTACAATCTCTCATCTCAAAGTGTTCGAGAATCTTTATAATGTAGGTCTCTTATGAAAGAGCCAAGATCCGTGTCAAGTGATCCCTCTGAATCTTAACAATGAGGATAAATTTAGCTTTACCTATGTCCTCCATGTTAAAACTCGATGATAATCATTTTTTAATAGTTATCAGATACTCAACATTATTATTTGCCAATATTATATTATTCGCGTATGGAAACAGGATCACAAAAAAGTTATTAAAATGTATCAGTTAGACATAATGGTCCTTCTCAATCATTGCAAAACCATAAGATGTCATCTCTTCGTGAAATCTCAGATACCACCGCCTGGATGACTGTTTTAGGCCGTATATCCACTTTTGATGTTGATAGATTTTATCCTTCTGACCTAGTAGAATGGATCAGAGGGTTGTTTATATAGATCTATTCATTGAAACTTCCGTTAAGGAAGATGGTATTTACGTCCATCTGGTGTAACTCAAAATCCATACTCGCGATAATTGCCAAGAGCAAACGGATCTATGTAAATTTGACTATAGGAGAGAAAGTTTTATCATAATCAATATCTTTTGTCTGTATGTAACCCTTGACTATCAGACTGGTTTTGTATCTCTCTACTGATCTATCGGCTTTTCTTTTGATTTAAAAATTAATTTGTTCCTAATTGCCTTTCTATTCTCAGAAAAGTCAATTAATTGACTTTCATGGATTTCATCTCCTCCTATATGGCTTTTAACCACTAGTTCTTCATAGAACTCTCAAGAGCCTCATCGAAGGATTCGGGCTCTTTATCATTCTCTAGAGTCATAATGAGAATTTCATTCTCAATTGAAGAATAATATTAAGGTACATGTTTCCGACTACTCTTATAAGAATGGAGAGCCTTCTCACCTTTAGATGAGTTACTCTCACTAGAATCAAGATCTGTAATGGGTTCTTGAGTCTTGTCGCTGGACTTAGTTGAGTTATTAGACTCATCTATCTTATAGAAGGTGAAACCCCGACTGATTTCGTCTCTCTTAGGAAAATTATTTTCTGAAAACATAGTATCATGAGATTCAATTTCAGTAATTATACCGTTCGTATGCTCACCTAGAAATACATATCCCTTGAAATGTTTAGAATATGTTATAAAAATATATTTCTTTTCTCGCGGGCTTAACTTGCCGTGTGGAAACGAAAAATCATGAACATATGTCATACAATCCCATAGCGTCAAGTAATTAATATCAGATTGCCTCTCTATTCGAAACTCATATGAGATACTAACTACTAATTTTGTTGGAATACAGTTAACGACGTAGGTAGCGATCAATAATACATTTTCTCAATAGGAGATGGGTAAATTGACCTGCGTCATTATAGATCTCACCATCTCCAATAGAGTATTATTTTTTCTCTCAACTATTCCATTCTACTAGAGAATAATAGGAATAGTCAATTGTCTCATAATTTTCTTCTCAAAATAGAGATCCTATTCAGACATATAATCGCGCTTTCGATCGGTTCTGAGAGTTTTGACTCTCAAATCTAACTAATTCTCAAACTCATTAATAAATCTTCTAAAGCACTCAAATGTCTTAGACTTGTGCGAGATTAGATAGATATAACTGAAACACGTATAATCATCTATATAACTTAATAAAATACGTAACTCTATCTTGGGCTCTTATATTCATAGACTCATAAATATCATAGCAGACTAACTACAATAGAGTTCCACCTCTCATTGTCTTTTCAAATTGTTTCTTTATGGCTTTGCCGGTTAGACAAAACTCATATAGGGGCAATTTGATCCTAGTTAATAGGCCCAACACACCACTTGTAACTAACTGGTTCATCATATTTTGTCATATATAACCAAATCTATTATACCAAATAATAATATCATCAACTACACTATTAAGTGTAAAGCTAATAAGAAATAAATGAGAAATATCATTAAAAGGAATCACATCCAGTACATATAGTCCATTATGGACTAAACTAGTACATACTAAAGAACTGTAAATATAAGATTTGGTTACTTCGCATACAAAACATCATGTACAGATACGAGATTCCGTCAAATTTCAGGAGTATACAAAATATCATGTAAATGTAGGATTTGGTTACTTCACAGCACCATTTGCATGTACTAATCCTTCTAACAACAACAAATGCTCCATTCCCTACATATAGTCTCCTTGTATGGGGACTAAGTCGGTAGAACTTTTCGTGCGTGCTCTTATCGTGAGTTACATGGTTGAGACTCTTAAGTCTACAATCTATGAAAGAAAGGAGTCAGTGAATATCACAGTAAATGATACAAAAATAAACCATGTAAAAAAGAAAGACATATCTTTCGTTCACCATACTCGCGAGTAAAATGTCCAACCTTACTATATATGTAGCACTTGATTTTGCTTTTATTGAACTCCTTCTTCCCGTACTTTTGTCATTTGTCATTAGTCTTGACAAATAGGTTCTTTTTGTCATGACTCATAGTCTTCTTATCATGCTTGCATCATTTACGCTTGATGTCTTGGGAGCCCTTACAGTACTCCGCTATAAAAGTATGACCCAAAATAGAGCTAACCACCTTTTGGCACATCTACTTGAGTTCACAGTGTCTACTCACATCTAGAAAAGTATGAATACTCTCATTATATGTAAGATAGGTTTTAACAACCTATCACGAATTATATAGAGACTAAATCACTCTCAGTACCTGAAATTCATCCGATAGTGGATCTCTCATATTTTTCAAAGAGATGATCATACTAGATATATGTATGAGATACTATTTCATATTATGATCTAGCCTCTTCTTGTAGGTAATAAACTTATAGATCCACATTCTCAGTTTAGGAGTTGACCGGGAGCCAAAATACTCTTTAAAAGCAAGGCAGACCAATATCGTAGTAGGATATTACTCATAAATCGAGATCATATCATCGTACATTTCTCTTTAAGTACGACAATTTTCGTTGTAACTATTATCTCTATTATATAGAAAAGAGAAATGTTAGTGATATATGATACTTATTGTCATAATTTTGCATGCTCTATGAATTAATAAATTCTAAATAATTCCATTATAGACCCTAAATCGAGTATATGAGTCAATGGATACCATACATCATAATTTGGGATCACATCTTACTATCCGAACTTGAATTCAAATCACAAAAACTTACATATAGTCACATATATAGATGTGAGATTCTCAAAAAATCAGAAAAATCCAATCCAGAATGGTCTGATGCGCCGACCGGCATCGTCCTACGAGCCGACCGGCGTCGTCCTATGCACTGCCCCTCGCCGGTGGCATGCTGCCATGTGTCTTCGCTTGCCGGTAATAGGCGAGTGCACGCGCCATAAGCGTGGCGTGTCCTGCTCATGCACTTACATGCTTGACCCACGTTCTCGGGTCGTGGACTGGGTCATGACGTGGATCGGACACGAATCCGGGTCAGAATTGACCCAAACCATTTGACACTGTTCACGCATCTCAGTATGCATGAACTTCATGCACCTGCACCCATGGGCATCACGTGCCTCATCATGCGTGTAGTTCACGTGTCCGTGGGTCTGGGCTGATTCTTCCTGGCTCAACGGGTTTGCAACCGGGTCGTCTTGATCTGGTTATCGAAAAACCCATTTCCGATGTCTTTTTGAAGACAATTTCACGTGAAAAATAAAATTGGATTTCCCCAACTCATTTTCAACTCGATTTTTGGGAGATTTATATCCTAATCTTAGCGAATCATGTGTCCAAATTTTTTGGCCCTCCGTGATCATGTGAGAATACTCAGTTTCTGGTGATAGTAATACACAATATATCAAAATGTAGATTAAATCATAAGAAACACGTATTAAACAATTTCATAGATTAATTTTTCCTCAAATGCGATAAATCTAGGGTTTTAAGATTTGGACACCATTAATGGTCGAAAGTTTCGATCTTATATTTTATGGTCTAAACATATTTTAAAAATTATGACAAAATTATATTCGTGATCTGCAAATACTGGTAATATAGTAGTATTTGAATTCATAAAATTCATTCGTGATCAAGCCTAAATTTTTTACTCTACAATTTTATACTCGAAAATTTTGAAAAATATTTTAATAAATCAAATTGCTCTGATACCAATGTTAGATTTAATTGACACTAATAGAAATATGATGATTTTGCATAAAATTAAAAAGATTGAGTTTTTGGGTATATTTCAATGAATAAACGCAGAAAATTCGAAAACTAAGAAACTTTTCTCGAATGATCTCGTAGTTGAGATGTAACCACGTCAAATGAGTTATCACCACTGTATCACAATGCCATAACTCTAAATCCGGTGATTAAATGATGCAAAAATTCGTTAGTCACAATTTTTTCTGAACATTCAATTGATTTCAATTTAGAGAGTGTGTTTCATTCAAACACAATTCTTTCAATAATGTATTCTCTATGAGAGTAACGCCTCAACTCTAATTGAAGAAGATCATTAAACTCACGTTGGGATAGAAGAGATATTTTAGGTGGAGTTGGAATACGTTAACCACTCATTATCTCTTAAATTAAATTTAAATTTAATTATTTTTAATTTTGTAATAAAATGTCTTTATATGGACATATTTACCAACAACAATTATTTCAATTCGTTCTCTAGCTTTACCTTCATCTTTGCCGACGACTCTAGAGACAAAGATCTCACAAGAGTTACATTAGACAAATTCAATAGTGTCGGCAATGATGATCCGGTGTAAGCATGCAAAAGAGGCAATTGAGCTTAGGTAGCAGCAGCTGACGATGGAATAGAAAGGTGGGGGTGATTTTATTGAAGGGAAATGGGAGGGAAATTATGTGTTATTTGACGCATTAGAGAATGGAGTCTACGTCAGTAATTTTCATGCAGCATACTAACATTTGTCTACATTTTCACCTCAGGTAAGAAATGTTTTTTTTTTTAAAATAAAATATTGGTATTTGATAATAATATTAAATCTGATTAAATTTGATTTGAGTCGTATTTAATTTTTAAGAGATAAAACTCTTTTAATACCTATTTTTATTATTAGAATTAAAATTCAAATTTATTATTAGAATTAAGATTCAAATTTATGATTATACAAAACATAAATTGAATAGTTTATATAAAAAGTATACGTGTTCGATCATTGGATCATTCGGGTGTTGGTTAAGAAACGTTGAAGCAGCAAAGTTAGGGTATTCCAAAGTTCACGGATTTTCATGTTAAAGATTAAATTTTTGAGAATAAATGGAAATATGATCCAGAGTGCACTAGCAGGAAATAAATTAGCGATGTCGGATAAATGTTTGAGTTGAGACCAGGACCTGAAATTTGCTGATCAGGCCGTGCTTTTAAAAAGGCACGTGAACCTGCCGTTGACTGGTGCCTTGGCTTTTCGAGACGCGATAAACTCACTAGCCGGTAACTCACCTCCAGAAATTTTTTTTGGGTTCTTACTCACCTCCTGAAATGCTACGCCGTAATTGGACGAAAATTACTTGCTCCAGTCCAATCCGGTAGGCCGTTCGCATTGTGCACCCGGTGACTCGTTCACATTCGTCAAAATGCCTTCACAGGATAAAAGCAAACGCTCCCTTCCCCGCTCCACTCTTTCCTCCCTCTTTCTGCTAATGGAGCGGAAAGTCTCGCGAGTATACTCGCTCGCCGGTCGACTTCTCTGATCACCCAATACGATGTCGTCCGGCGACTCCTCTCTCAGTATGTAGCTTTTTTTTTTCTTTTTTTTTAATAACTTGTAGAGATCAGAAACTAGGGTTTTTGTAGCTGGGGTACTGTTGCTGTTGTTTTTGTTGTTGTAAAGCTGATTTGTGTTATGAAGAGGTTGAGTTCATACGGCGATGATTTGTTCGATGAGCGAATAACGTCGTCTTCGTCTTCGCACCGGAGATTCCACTCCTCGAAGACGGAGAATGGGCGGAAAGGATCGTCGAGTTCGTCTGGTTATGATAGGAATGTCGACGATGATCGAGATTGTGATCGCAATCGGGACCGCGATCGTCCGCTTCGAAAGCGAGTAGATCATGATTCCGATGGTTTTGATCGGAGAAAAGGGTTTGATCGGTTCTCGTTTTTGATTTCTTCGCCTAGAAGTGGAGGATATGGTGGTGATCGTGACAGGAATCGAGATCGGGACCGAATTCATCGGTCGGAGAGCTTTTCGGGGACGAGGAGAGAGTTTCCGAAGGGTTTTAGGTCCGAGAGAGATAGGCCGAGGAGAGAGGAAAGTTCGTGGAGGAGATTCGGGAGAATCAAGGATTTTGATGAGGATTTGAGGAGTCCGAGTGACTCAAAGGGGAGTAGGGAGAGATTGAGATCTCCTTCCCAGAGTTTGAAGGACGTTAAGTCTCCTTCATGGTCGAGAGATGTGAAGTCTCCAACCTGGTCGAAGGAGTCTGGTGGCGGAGAGCGGTCGAAGAGCGTGGAGATGAAGAAAAGTGAGGAAGTTGGGGCTGAGAGCGGTAATAATAGCGAAATGGAGGAAGGTGAGTTGGAACCTGAACCAGTGGCACAACAGGAACCTAAACATGATTCAGTGCAGGATAATGGTGATAAAACTGTGTCTGACGTGAAGGGTGATAATCAGGATAAAAAGATCTTGGCGGGAGAAGTGAAAGAAAAAGATGAAGAGAAAATGGTGGTGGATAAATGTGTTTCAGATGGGAAAGTAGAGACCCACATTGAGTCTGCAGAGAAAACAGAAAATTCTACGAGTTCTGGAGATACAGATGTTGCAAAAGAAATCGAAAAGTTGTGTGATTCTACTGACAATTCAAATGCAAGTGATGGGCCTTCTGGAACCAAAGAGGAAGAAGAAGTGGCAACTGCGAGTAATGGGAATGTTCATAGGGAAGATGCTTCTGCTAATCATTTGGAACGTTTGCCTGCATCTGGCCGGAAGCACATTGGTGAGGGCAATGAGGGAGACTCTGATAATGGCATTTCAGAGAAGGTGTTACTTCCGGAAGAGGAAAGGAAGCAAGAGAAACCATTGAATCTCGATAATGGGATGGAAGGTAGTGGTCTGCCTGAATCCGGTAAAGGATTTGTTGAAGAAATAAAACTTCTAAAGCCTGAACTGACTTTAATCCATCTTAAGGACAAAGGCAAAGCCCTGGCCTTTTCGCCCTCTAACGAGACTAATTTTATAGATGTCATTCAGCCAGTGGAGAGAGATCTTATTGCTTGTGAGGAAGATGCTATGGAGGGTCCTAGCAATAGAGGGTTTCAGTTGTTCCTTGGCCCATCTATGATAACAGAGAAAACAAATGTTTCTCCTGTTACTGAAAATGATGATGAGAAACTGAAACTAGAGCCTCTCGAGCTTTCTCTTGGTTTGCCAAATGTTTCTATGCCTCTTGAGTCTCAAAATTCAGCTCCTAATGTCACATTATGCACTGCATCTCAGGGTATGCCTCGATCCCGTGGTTCTCCTACACGTGGGAGAAGTGCTCAGTCCTTAGCTACATCATTCCGAACAGGCTCCGATGGATTTACAGCTTCAATTTCCTTTTCTGGTTCTCAATTTGTTCATAACCCTAGTTGTTCCCTTACACATAATTCACTAGACAACTTTGAGCAGTCAGTTGGCAGCCGCCCTATGTTCCTGGGGGTTGATTGGTCCCAACCAATGAATGAGCCTAAACTCAATGAAGCATCGGCCTATCAAAATGCAATGTCAAACGGAAATGGATCCATTCACCGATTGCAATCCTTGCAGGGTACTTTCTCTGGTCAAGGTGTGCAAGGGCAGCAACATCTTAAAGATTTAGAAGGAAACTCTGGGATTCCATCTGGTCAAGGTAGGTCATTGAGTCTTCAAAGGCAGCTTCCTGGAGTGAAGCTCCGGAATCAAGACGATGCCAGATCCCCTACACACAGTGTTGGATCTCGTGAAACTAGGTCGGAATTTGGGAGGGACAAGAAGCAGGTTCTAAGAGAAGAAAGTGGTGGTAAACATTTCAGGGATAATGGTCAGAGAGAAATGGAACACCTACCTGCCAATGGAATGGCATCTGTGGAGAGGATTATTTCGATCATTGTTTCTGAACCTGTACAAGTGGTTGCCCGGAGATTTTATGATATGAATGAGCAGTCCATAGCAACACTAAAAGATGATGTTTGTGAGTTTATAGTGAAGGAAGACAAGCATGGAAGAAAACTACTTGCATTTCAAGATGCACTGCAGGGCAGATCTGACCTGACATTGGACACGTTACGAAAATTCTATCGTACACAGCTGGAGATATTGGTAGCTGTGAAGACGGGTCTACAGGATGTTCTAAAACGTGCAGATAAAGTTTCGTCTACTGATTTAGCTGAGATCTTTCTAAATTTGAAGTGCAGAAATTTGGACTGCCGAAGTATTCTGCCTGTGGATGAATGTGATTGTAAAATTTGCTCACAGAAAATTGGTTTCTGCAGTAATTGTATGTGCCTAGTTTGTCTGAAGTTTGACATGGCTTCCAATACATGTAGTTGGGTTGGCTGTGATGTTTGCCTTCACTGGTGCCACACAGATTGTGCCTTGCGTGGTACTTATATTAGAAGTGGTCTAGGAGCACAAGGAACAACAGAAATGCAGTTCCGTTGTGTTGCATGCTCTCATCCATCTGATATGTTTGGGTTCGTGAAGGAAGTTTTTAAAACATGTGCAAAGGAATGGAAAAGGGAAATTTTGCAAAAGGAACTTCAGTATGTGAAACGCATCTTCTCTGCCAGTACTGATATAAGAGGCAAGCTATTGCATGATGTTGCTGAGAAACTGCTGGTGCAAATGGAGAGCGGGTGTAGTCTTCCTGAAGTTTGCGACCATATCTTGAGGTTCCTCAGTGGTATGTTTACTCCTCTTCTGATGCCCCTTCTAATTTTTTTGCCTTCACTTGAGAATTATGTAGTCTTGATAAATCACCAGCCAAATTGTATTCTTCATATTCTCTGGTGCTTTGTTGATTTCATCTAATATTTCTCTCTTTGTTATCATGTTGCATTATTTATACAATTGACATCTCTTGATTTCAATTTCCTGTGGCCAGAATGCGGTGTTACTTGAGATGCTACTGTCTATATTATAATTTTTGATCATGTTGATTGTGTTTTACCAAGGAAAATTTATTCTCATACCAAGGCTAGCATGCACTCCATTTCGTAATTTCACACCCAACGTTGATCATGAATTTCGTTCTGTTGGTTGTTATGCAACATGTTAGGCTTTTATTGCCACCCAAGTTATTGTATGGTTATTGCAGTGAAAAAATGGTAGAGCACTGGAGATTTCAACAAGTACCTCAATAACCAAATTTATTGTTAGAACGAAATAACCGAGTTAATTCAAAAAGAATCTGTACACAACTGTGCATGTGAAAATTGTTGAAGAAATGACAACTACACTAAGACGTCTGAAAATTATGAAAGAAATGACAATTATAGTAAGACTTTGAATGAGCAATTTTCAATGCTGTTGGCATTTACATGTCCTCTGTCTCTTTCTGGGCCTGAAGTGTATTATTACATATGCAGAGATTGATTCTTTGTATGGCAACACTGTGTCATCTTCTGGGAAGGAACTGCAATCTCTTAAAAGCAAAGGGGAGGAAACCAATTCTGTTGCCATGGCTGACCAAGAATCCAATTGGCTAAATGCTGTTTCAAATGAGAAAACTCCTCTTATGGAGAACGCAAGTGGTGCTATTCCCGATGGAGAAGGAAGTCGAGTAGGAGGGCGATCCTGGGGTTCAGAGTTGTGGATGAGTATGGGGAAGAAACTTGTCATGGATGAGTTAGAAAGTATCATTAAAATCAAACTAGCAGAAGCTAAAATGTTTCAGACACGTGCTGATGATGCAAGAGGAGAAGCTGATGGCCTAAGGCGTATAGCTGTTGCCAAAAGTGAGAAGATTGAAGAGGAGTATACAAATCGAATAACAAAGTTACGATTGGCCGAGACAGAGGAAAGGCGTAGACAGAAGCTTGAAGAACTACAGGTTCTAGATAGAAGTCACCGGGAATACTACAACATGAAGACAAGGATGGAGGCTGATATCAAGGATCTGCTGTTGAAAATGGAGGTGACAAAAAGAAATCTGAGCATGTGACATGATGAAATCTGGTTATTCTCAAGTATATTTATTCATTCCCATGGGTTACTAAATTCATAAAGGTTTCCAATTTTACCAGCCATGATCATGTTGTACCTTCTGGTCTTCCCATCTTTTATCCAGTGATATTCCTGTAGGTGTACAACTAGTTTCTTAGGTTAGTCACCTTTCTTTATAGCTAACTGGAGCCTGTACAGTAAAGCTCCATCTCTTTAAGTTTCAAATGGTTTTGGTACATGGAATCACCTTGAAAGAGAATATAGTTCCCTTCAATTTCTTGTTGGTCTAATCCAATTTTACTTGTTGAGTTTGTTTATGAAGGGTTCTTTTTTTCTTCATGAGTTATTTATATTTATATATATATATATATTTTCCTGGTGCTTTGATCCAACATAATGTTTTATACTTTAGTCTCTGTGGTTAAGCTTCAGGGTTATATCTCTTTTATCTTTGTTTATCTTCATCTGTATTGAGCAAATTATCAGGTGAAATGGGTTCATATTGTCTTCACTCACAATGGTACAAGGATGGGGAAGGGATCAGATTGGCCTGTCCTGCTGGATAACTCCTGTGTTTGAAACTTGTTATTGTTATTGCTTTTGATTTAATTTTGAATATTTGGCTTCTTATATGCAAAATTCTTCTGAAAATTTAGCAGAATGTTGTCCTGTGTACAAGAAACCTCTGTGGTTTATCTTCTATTCTTCTTTGCTTGTTAATGGAGAATGGAGGCTTGGTGATATGAACTCTGGCCTCGCCTGCCAGAGCTCACAATTCATATCCTACATTTAATGATCAGCTGGGCCATGGTAGCCTTGGTCCTCTATTTATCTTTGGTCCTCTATTTATCTTTGTGTGCATTATCTTGTTTTTTCTCTATTGAAATTAAATCTGTCTGTTATGGTTCGGTCCTATTAATTTCTTTGTGTCTAGGCAAGAGAAAGTTCCTTCTTCTTCTTTTACTTTTTTTTTTTCCTTTTAAAATAAGATTAAATTTATATAAGCTCTTTATGTCTTGTCATGCTTTCCAAGTTGCAGGATAATACCAAATGCCATTTGTAGGCAGGATATTAGTCCTGATTGTGTTATTCTTTTTCCAATTATAATTGCTGATGATGTCATAAAATTTAAGTATAGTTTAATCTTGATTTTAGCTTATCTGATTCGGGATGTTCTTCATCTACAAAACTTATCTTTTTCTTTCTTTTTTTTTTAATTTTTTTTCCTAATTTCAATGCTGTAGTACATTTTACTGATGTTCATCTGCTTTGAATTTTTATGGATATCAAACTCTGTTAAACAAATAATTCTGTCTATATAATTCCTCCATGACTTTGCTTTTTATCCAATTATCTATATGTTCGAGTGCTGGTTAGTTTCTTGAAGCATTTTAAATTTACATGTCTCAGAGTTGCTCAAATGTTGAAGTCTTGCTGCTGGTACTTCATAAGAAAGCAGGAGCTTTCCATGGACTCTCTCAAAAGCAGGAGCTTTCCATGGACTCTCGCAAGACTATTGTTTCTAATTCTGAATTTCTCTCTCTCTCTCTCTCTCTCTTTTCTTTTTTTTTTTCTTTTTTCTTTTTTTTTTCTTTTTTTCATTTTTTTTTCATTTTTTTTCATTTTTTTACAATTTTTTCCTTGGGAAGTAAGCCATCAGATTTTTAACAACCTTGCACATATAACAAACCTCTGTTCTTTTCTATTTCTGGACAAGAAACAGGCAATAATAATATAAAACTGTAGAAGTCAAAACCAGCTTTTCATGCTTCACCATCGGGGAGTCAATTGCAATGGCTTGCTTTGATCATATCCTTAAATGCAGGTAAACTTGATACTAAATATAGTTAACTGCTTTTATGAAAATGATCATGGCAAATTGTTGCAATTGAACCTTAGATGATTCATATTAGACTCACTTTATAGCTTATATTGTTATTGGTCTGTATCTTATTCCTGCAATAAAAAATCTAAGAGGTTTAGACAGGTTAACCACCTGGAAGCACAAGGAGGAAAAAAAGCGTAGAAAATTTTTAGTCATTAAGAGAGTCGATGAAATGCACCTGCATTCTTATGGAGTTATGCACATTAAAACAATTAACATTCCTGCAGCTCTTTGATCTACCCTTTACATGTAAGTTTTGAATCCTGAATGCTCCAAAAACTTTATTATTGGAGCTCCCACGTAGGTTTGGAAAATTGATATTTTTGGAAAGGAGGGATCTATTCCCTCTCAGGCCAGCAGGATAGATCTAGAGAAAACATTGGACATGGCTGAAGTTTATGCTCTTTAAGATTGAGAAAACACTTTATCTTGAAATTTGAGCGGTCACTCTCGGGACTGTAGCTTTCTTATTAAGGATTGTGAAGTATCCGTGGGGTGCTACCAATGGCATCTTCTCAAAAGTGCAGCCTTTATCGCTGGAGATGTCCAGGTACCTTTGTGTTTCTTGCTTTCTGCATGCCAGAATTCATTATCTTTCTCATAGTTATTGTGGTGATAGCATGATGTGATACAGGTATTAGGAATCCTTATCTGTGGCTCAATGTTAACTGTTTCTACAGAATGCTCCCTGGATACTCGGTAGAGCTCTCTCAGATTGATTATGTACTTATGGCAAGAACTTCATGTGAACTCACAGGCGGAAGTATGTTTCTGATGATCTCTCATACTTTCTGATTCCCAATTAATGCCCATTGTTTCATTTTCTAATGTCCGGAAATAGTTGTCCATCTTAATCAGTGAAAGCTTATGATTAATACTCATCTATGTCTGTCCACTATGTCTGTCGATTCTTGAGATGATATTGCCTTATGTAATTGGAAAGTAACTTAGGTGGTTTCATTGATAAAGGTAGGTATTGAAGCTGGGGAGTATTGTGATATGATAACTTAGTTTGGTACTGAGCAATGAATATGAATCTTTTTGACTGTCAAGTTTACTTGGGGACTGTGAATTGCTGAACTTCTGGATAAACAAAAATAGGTTGGACAAATAGAGCTAATGTTTGTTAATTTATGCCTGACCCACTCTCTGATGCAAAAGAGAATTTTATCAAATTACACAGCCCATGGGGATGGGGGAGGGCGGAGGGAGGAGGCATTACAAATACAACATAAAGAATGGACAAGAAACCACTAAATGGATTACATCTAAGTTAGAGAATATGTGTAGCATAAAAAATAACTGTATGGGGGTCTCTCAAACCTGTCAAAAATTTTTGAACTTCTTTCCTTCTGAACTAACCAAAGAAATATCTAGAGGGATCCAACAAATAATCTCTCTCTTTGCTATACTAGATCTCAATCACCTTTATTAATGGTAACTCATTGAGCATGAAGGAAGCAAAAGATTGTTTTGCGTACCCTTTCGACCTCGAGAAATGCAACAAGAGATGATTACTGATTCTTACTTTTTTATCAAAAAGAAAATTAAAGGAGATGATTACTGATTCCAAAACCTTTTTGCACGAAGGCCTGAATTCTAGATTAGGCCTTAGGTTTTATCTGTTTTTGCTTATCGTTTTAGCTGCTTGCTATTCTAGCTATGAATGTTCAGCATTAGAGTTATCAATTATAAATTCTTAGCTTGTGAATCAGGTCCCAAGTTACAGCCCATTCTTGTGTTAAAATTTAAATCTGTGATCCCATAGGATGGTGTTTCAGGGATTTATGGACTTTGTAATTGAACTATGCTTAATTTTCTTTGTTTGCATGACCTGGTAAGTCTTGCATGCTCAAATCCCTGAAACTCAAGACACAGAAATTTGGACTTTCTTTTTTCCCGTATATTCCATATAAACTATGTGAAATCATGTGAATTAAGAAAATATACACAACCAGAAATGGGATTTGGGAGTACCATCATTAGTTGTCCTCTGCCTTTACTCTGACCAAAATAGTTCTCAAATATTTTTTTATTTTGCGGAATTTCCTTGATGATAATGATTTAGAAGTTGAAGGACAACAATAATTGTAATAATTTTAGCTTCTGTTGATACTTTGGATATCATAAGGTTCGTGCTGAACACCTTTGACATGCCTTGCATCCTTTAGCATACTTCACACAATATGAAAACATGCTCGGCGATGCCCATGTCTTTGAATCAGCCAATGCTTAGAAGAATCTAAGGTGGGGGGGGGGTTTAAATCATATAGAAAAATTTGAAGATTTTGCATATGTGAATCATATAATTAAAATGCTTTAGTTTATAAAATTGATTAAGGTTCAGTTTGTTGTTTGTTGTTGTTGTTGCTTTAGTTTATAAAATTGATAAGGCAATTACTAAAATCTTAATGTCATAGGGCATGCCAAATTTCTTTACATTCCTGTTGGCCATGGTGCACTAGTGCTTGAGATATTGGCATTGAAAGTGATACTAAAACACTTTTCTGTCAATTTCCTATGAAATCAAGCTTTTATTAGTATTGTGCTTACATGTGTGCAACTTACTTATAACTAACTTTGAAGAAAGGACTCTTTAGAATGCAAGCACTGTCTAGACGATTACCTGTTACATGCCAATAAGCTGCTTGGTGCGTCTAATGTATTCTTATCTCTCTCTAGAAATTAGATACCTCTTGTGGGAAAGTTGAGAGAAAGATTTGATGTAGATTTTATCAATATAACCGAGATGCTTCTGTTATTTTGATATTTATGAGAGTCTTTCTCTCAAGAGCATAGAAGTTGTGTTTTTCTGTGTAAGGTATTTCTTTCTGTTTTGAGTTTGTGCTCTTGATCCTCCACATTTCTTGGGTAATGGTTAATTGAAGCAGGAGCATCATTTCAAAAACTATTCTAGAGAGTTGCTGGCTAAAAAATATCTGTTTTTGTTGGTGGATTATTTGCTACAAAATGCTGAACAATTATTTCTACATGTTGATTGCACTTCTTACTATTTCTTGCAAGGATAATAATTTCTTAGGCTGCTGAAATATTGTTTATATCTTTGTTTCTTTACTTTCCTTAATCTTTTTAGTTAGATAGCTGAGATTAGAGATGATTCAAGGGCTAGGGCTTCTTCTAATTAGGGTGTCAGGTTTAATTAATAGAATTCATTTTTATTTTAGACTCCAACATGAAATCTTGAATCCTGGCTGCAGCTGTCCATAAGAGAGCCCCCTTTGGCTGTAAAACTGATACCTATTTGATTGTTTCATCATTCTCTGTTGCACAAAATTTCTCATACTCTCTTTCCACCTTGTCATGGATAGGGTTGGAGTTTCATGCTTATTGGACTTGCACAAGTACAAATGGAACTAACACCATATTTTTTTTTTGATTTTCCGCTTATATTTGTGTTTTGGATGATGTATAGGGAGAGAAAAGTTACATAGGGTATAGATCTGTCTCTTCATAGTCGAGTTATTGTTGGCCTTTCACTGTCTGCAATGTTGATGCACAAGAGAGTGTTTTCCATTTTTTTCCCCAGAAAGGGGGGGGGGTCATATCTCATAATTAGCTTTTTAGTTCTTGCGTTTGGCTCTTTAGCTTCCTTCATGGTCGGAAAGATACCTTATGTTATCTTCAGCACGATGATGGCTTCAATTTATTTATTTATTTATTTTTATGAAAAACCTAATATGAAGAAAGGTTGGCCATCGAGTTGCTGCCTATGGTCTTGATGTTTTTCATGGGCAGCACCTTTGAAGATCAAAATTCATAATTGGATACATTTTTGTAAAAGCTATCTTAATTTACTTGGTCATAGGCAGTCAAGATGAGGACTGGATGCTTAGTTATCTATCATATGAGCTGGAAAATAAGTTTGAGATCACTAGAGGAATGTTATTTTGGCTGGCCAGGGCCGGGTAAGCTATAACAAAAAGCCATTTGAAAAAATCTGACATATAAAAGTCAAGGCTTTAACAGAGCCAACTGTCAAGACATGGAACCAAATGTGGGAACTTGACATATTCTATGGCCTTTTGAGGACAAGCATTCAAGATGACTACTGGATGTTGAGTAGTAATCTGTTACATTTCATTGAAATTTAGAGAATCGTTTATCTTGTTTCTGCAATTTGAATGTTGTTATACTGAAACAGGTGTCCATTTACTCTATGGTAGATGTGTCTATATGGTTCTCAGATGACCTGTGGGATTAACAAGGAACAAATCCAGGATATTTTGTCAGTAACTCCATATGTTACGGTTACTTGGTTCTCCAATTCTCCACCATGCATGTGCACTGTCTGATCCTTTGGATGAGTGCTTGAGATCTGATTCACAACCTGCATGTTGTGAAAGCAAATAAATTTCCATTGACTTTGATTAGTTGCAATATGTTTCTCTGGGCATTCTTCTGCCACTGCAGCTTTATTGAAGAATTTCTAAAATGTGTAGAAACTGGAAACCACTGCTATTTAAAAATGTAGGGAACTTCCAAAAGCTTGGACTCTTGTTTGTGAAAGGGAATGTGTTATATTTAGAAGCAAATTGGTAGGTTTCTGACTAGTACATTCAGTCCCTTCCCTAGAGAAATTCCTTTCTTTTGCCAGCAGCTGTTGTTTTTGCTTTATTCTTTTAGTTTGATTTTATCACATTTCTTGATGCATCCCCCCAGAAAAAGAAATTGTTAATTATACTTGGAGAATTTGTGCATTGCTATATCTAGTTTGTGTTGCAGTAATTATTAGCATTTGGCATCTGTCGTCTTTGACAATTAGTAGCCATCACATAAGAGTTCCCTCTTCATTTGTAGCAGTCTCTTTATGGACATGATTTTCTCAATTTATTGTATGTCTCAGGTTCTGTGCATCCGTCTCCTTCAATTTTTTTAATGCGTGAAAGGTTTAGCATATATGATTTTCAATTTTTTTCATATTGGGATATGTAGATGCACAAATTTAGATGTGAGACAGTATATGCATCCCCTATATGACTGTTTCTGTCCGTCCCTTGTTTGTGTTGGTCCAGATGCAAAGACACAGACATGATGGGCATATTGGTGTGGAAGATCTTCAAACAAGGTGGGAACCATGGTATGACCCAAAGATTACAAATTATTCAGGACCGAAAAGAAAAAAAATGTAGATGACTGTATCTTAACATGCAACAACATGGCTTAATCTATTTCTGATTATTTTAATAGCAACATGCTTGATTGAATGTGCTTATATGAACAATGCACAATCTCTAAACTTGGTTCAGAATGTACATTGTACTTGAACTCTGTGACACTTAGGTCATAAAAGGTTACTCTTCTACCTAACAAAAGTTAGGTATTAACAAACATATGTAAGAGTTAGATGATTAATTGTCAGGGCTACAGAATTAAACCGGAAAAACCAAAAAAAGGAATCTCATTTGGCAAACGTTGTGCTGGATACAGAGTACATACAATTACTGTATTGTGAGATTGTATGACCAGGAAAGGGGCCATTAGGTGGAATTCGAAGAGGGATTCAATTAGCCAACATCAGGACTGGGGCAGTGTCCCCTAATCAAAATACTAGCCTTTTTTAACTGAAGATTCCTAGCTTTCAAAGGAAGCATTACTTTATTGGCAGTGTTGGAGGTGGATTGGGTTAAGTGAGGAGGATTTAAAAGAAGCCATAATTAGGCTTTATGAGATTCTCTATTTAGGACAATGGACTTCTGTTTATTTTTCTTCCTTTTTTTTGTTTTGTTTTGTTTTGTTTTTGTTTTTGTTTTTGTTTTTGTTTTTGTTTTTGTTTTTTGCTTTTTGGGGGTTGGGGGGCATAGAAGAGCTTACGGAGGAGTCCAGCTTTGTGGTTGAGTTGCATTCGGAGGGGAAGGTGTTATTGCATCGAAGGAGTGGCATGGCTATAGGGTTCAGCATCTACGTGGTTTCTCTTTGGCTTCTTAGCAGAACTGCTAGGACGTTTTAAAGGATGATATTTTCAGTTGTTTGTTTGTTTATCTCATACATACATATGTATACTATTTTTGCATCAGAGAGAAGGTTGTCTTCATGCTGAACCATTGTTTCTTACTGTATCCTGGTTTTTGGAATATTAGAACTTCAAATTTACTATTCCAGTGTGTTGCATTGATATTGAATGCAAATGTGGCACCAAATAGGCTTATTTTTGGTGGTCTGGGTGGTCTGCTCTTGCTAAAATTCCATCTAAGTGGTAGACATATTTCACTTGATGCAGCATTTGTAGCTAACAAAGCGGTATATTACGGGAAGGTTTGGTCTTTTAATTCTGGGTGTGGATAACCTGAGAATCAATGCGAGGGGTTTGAATAGGAGCAACAACTAATCTTAATTTTCAGTACACCGAAGGACAAGGATAGCTCCTAATCCGTTCATACTTGGGAGTACCGAAAGGAATCGGTCATCTAGCAGGTTTCAACAAAGAGCCATTCTGTGGAGAAGTTTCGACACAAGCTCTACATAACCCACCTAAAATGACCAACATTACCCTTGATTGAGCCTCTGCATGTTTTTTTTTTTTTTTTTTTTTTTTTTTTTTTTTTTATATATCTTGATTTGGCCGCCACTCAATATCTAGAGTTTCGTTCCGACTAATCTGGATCGATCTCTGTAGGGTTCACTTTGTGGGGTCGGATCTCTCAACGTTGTTTTTTCCATCGAATTTCCGACCTGATTAAGGGACGAAGATATCTATCCCACTTACGTCAACAAGTGGTGGTAGCCTCTGCTTTCTTTGCCACTGATTTTATGTTAAAGATATTACCGAGTGGTTTCAAGCTCTTTCCGGATCATGTGTCATGTCTTCAATGGCTTGGGGTATACAGATGTTTTATGTAGTTAAAATCATGTCTGGCAAAGATTCAGGTGAAAAACCTTTAAAGAAAATTGGAAATTACATTTGGAGACAATAAAATAACTGACATTCTAGAAACAAATAACTGCAAATTGAATAAATAGAGGGATAAGAGTTGTGGACATGCATGGAAATATAGTAAACAATTGAATTGCAAAAGGTCTAAAGCCCATTCCAGGGTTGCTTTTGGTCATCAAATTGAAAGTCTGAAGCATCACTACATTGTTCCCAAGGAGAAAAGTGATTTTTTCCCGCAAAGATATTGCTGCCAACAAATTCCCAAGAAGGCTGCAAATGCTGGTATTCCTCGTTAGAAACGTACCGCAGCATAGGATTAGAATTATGCGGTCCAGGGGCTTGGTAGGTATAGCAAAGTGGTTGGATGGAAAATGTGTAACGCCTCCCAAGCTGAGAGGTATAGTTTGGGTCTGTTGGTGCTGATGCTGGTTCTGGTGCTGGTTCTGGTGCTGGCACAAGTGTTGAATAGTTGTATTGTAAATGCGACTGAAGAGGGTTAGTGACATTGATCATATTCTCACTGCGATGTATTGTAAATGCGGCTCTAGAGGATTAGTGGCATTGATTGTATTCTCATTGGCGATGTATTGTTAATGTGACTCTGGAGGATTAGGGACATTGATCGTGTTCTCGTTGGCAACATTCTGAGAATTAGAGTGACTATCTGATACAATCGATGAAGGAGACTCTCCAGGCTCAGCATGCCCTTTCTCAAGCTTTGCCGGCTTCTTCGGTCTCTCAGTTACCTTCTCAGATGGCTTCTTGTAGATCTTGCATAAAACGAAATTATCCAACTGCATGCAGATAAAACCATGTAAGACCTGACCCGGATAAATATTAATTTTCAATTATGATTTTTAAGGTTATGTTTTAGCGCTTTGGTAAAGGGGATCACCCTCATGTCACCACTGGCTCGTCTTGGGAGGTATCATGGTCTGATCGAGCCTGTGCTGATGCATGATCCAGTCAGTCTTGGTTGCACGAGGGGCTTTTTTTTGGTTGCACGAGGGGCTTTTTTTTGGTTGCACGAGGGGCTTTGCCTATGTAATAGACAAGGCCCTTCTTGTATCCAGTAATGTCTTCACATTTTATTACCCTGTTGGCTCCGGTTGCCTTCCAAAATCCTTCAATAGCTCGCCGACGTGGTATCTGACGATTTGGACATTTTTTTTAATCCTTTGGAGTGAAGAAATAGCTTTCATTTTCAGGCCATCCATGCTTGTAATGCTCTGTCCAAATCAACAAAATTATATTTGTAACTATGCTTCTTTCATGAATACAACACCTAATATATGAAAACTCCCAGATTATTAATAATAAATGTAAATATTCTTAGTTATATTAATAAATAACATGATGATGTTATTTACACAACAAAATCTAAGTTTGGGTTTAAAGTTTTAGCCGAAGAGAAAATACACGGACATAGAACTATCATTCAAGTTTTATAGCTCATTTTCTACATCAAAATAACATGTATAAGTATCGATGGATAATCGATATAGTAGGTAAGGGTATTACATTGATTAACCAAGTTTTGGGTTTAAATTAAGAAATAGAAAAAATTTTGTTGGAAGAGCTCATTTAGATTTGATCGGATAACTCTCAAATTAGATTAGTTAAAGTATGGATCTAGATATTAATTGATTATAAAAAAAATATGTATAGGTCTATTGTTCTTGCAAGTAGGTATATGTGCCAAAAAAAAAGGAAACCCTAAGAAAGTACAAAAATCATAATAAAAAAGAATATATGGGCATAACTAAAAATAACATGTATAAGTCCAGTGCTCTTGTAAGTAGGTATATAATTATATGCCCAAAAAAAAAAAGGAAAAAAAACCCAGAAACCCTAAGAAAGTATAACAATAATAGAAAAAAAGAAAATATGGGAATACCTAATAATTGATCAGGCATCCATTTGTAAGTATCTGCACAGATAATTTTGTTCCGAGGCAATGGTAGTTCGAAAACCTTTCTCTGCAAGTAGTATGCGACAAGTTCTGATTCTGTGGGTCTGAATCTGTATACGGGAGGCAAAGTATCAAAGTATATAAGATCATCCTGACTTGGTTATGGCATTGTTATTGGATAATTATTGATGATGCTTCTTTGATCCTCCTGACTAGGGTGTGGCAGCATTGTTATTGGCTGATTATTGATGATGTTTCTTTGATCCTCCTCCTGACTTGGTTGTGGCATTGTTAATGGCTGATTGTTGATGATGTTTTTATGATCCTCCGGACTTGGGTGTGGTAAAGAAACATCTTCCATGGAGAAAAACTTAATCTCTCGCAAGACTATTTTTGGAATGGGTTTAAGTGCTATATATTCAGATGAAAAGGATTAAGAGATGCTAATTTAAATGATAAAGGGGAATCTTCATTTGATATAAAGAACACCACTCTAGTTTTTAGAATGAGTTGAAATACCAAAGACATTTAAATGATAAAGAGGAATCTTTATCTGAAATTATTTTTATCACGAGAGATTATAACGTTTGAATGATAAAGGAATATCTGATAATTTTATTATCACTAATTTAAAATTATTCAAATACTTAATTTTGTTTTTATCGTTAATTTAAATCGAACAAGTCCAAGTAATTCTAAAACTAGATTTACCTCCAAATAATTTAAAACTATATATATATATATATATATATATATATTATTTTTCCAAGAAAACTGATTCTCTCTCTTTGTCTCTCTCTGGGTAGGGCTTACTGATTGTGAAAAAAAAAAAGAAATAGATTTCTTTGATCTAGTATATTCTCTAGCAAAGAAAAATGATCAAAGTACACATGTGACCTTGTAGTAGCTAGATCAATACCTTCTTCTAGTTCATTAAATCAAAAAATAAAATTTAATTTCTAAAAACTGAAGCAATATGTATTGGACCGACCCTTAGCATTGGGGAAACTAAGACGAGTGTTGCTAGAGGTGGGCTATAATTGGCATTGTCAGACATTATGGATAATAAATGGAGAATATAATAAAATTTTAGTTTAAAAAATAATAATTTTAGTACCCATTATGAACTTTTAAGAAAAAAAGAATGCTTGCAATCACAAATTAAAACATTTCCTTTTTAAACATGATCTAACTTAAGATTACCAACAATTGGATTTGTAATTAACCATATAAATGTATCATTTGATTACAAAATTATCAAATTTCCCAATGTAACCACTAATGGGGAGAAATAGATCATCAGAATGTGCAATTACCAATATTTGAAAAATAAAGATCATTAGAAAATAAAAATATGTCCTCTATGTTCATGCATGAAGAATCAAATTTGAGTATTGAAATTTTTATGGGTCTTCTTTGTAGTGTGTGTGTGTGACTTTTTTTTTTTTTTTTAATAAAGTAAAACGCATGCCTCTTAATCCATGTGTGTGTTTTTCATGAATGATTCCTAGTATGTAAAATAATAATAATAATAATAATAATAATAATAATAATAATAGATTTTCCAGAATACCTCTTGGTATGTTATGAAGTGAAAATCCTATAAATACCCACGTAAGCTCAAAGCAATTCATTGTTTCTCTCTTCCTCTCCTCTTCTTTCTGCCGCATTCTTTGCTGCCAACATTTTCCAATTGGTCTTAGGGCCTTTGTTGAATACAATAGCTGTTGCTGCAGAACTACTACTGATATCTGGTGACAAAGATGCTGATATTGCTGAAGGTTTGCAGGCAGCTTACGAAAAATATGTTGCAAAAAAAATTAATAATAATAATAATCCAGTGAGAAGATCATGTGAAGACTTGATTTCTAGCATTTTATTATTTTAGATTTTCCAACTATTTGATATTAGTTATTATGATCTTAACAATATTTTTCAATTTTTGCTCATTTCAATTTATCTTTTTCTGTATAAATTGAAGTTTATGATTGAATAAAAAGTATATCTTTTGCAATCGAAAAACTTCTTGTTATTTTTTCTCTTTTTGTACTTTGCTTTTGTCAAAAAAAAAAAATGTTATCAAAACCATTAATCTTGAGGGATTTGTGAGATTGAGAGAGTTTAAAACTTATCCCCACTTTACAGGAAACATAAAAATGAATTGAGAAACTTTATTTACTCCAATGGCACCTCCGGTGCTTGACGAAACAAATTATCAAATGTGGGTAGTCAGAATGGAAGCATATCTCAATGGAAATGATTTGTGGGAACCTGTTGAAGATGAATATGAACAAATAATCCAACTATGGCACAAATAATCCTACTAGCATCCTCGTCCAATAATCTCATGGCCATTGGAAGTTTCATCTCATCATCAATTCTCATGTCCATTATCACTTTTCAGACCCTCTTGATCCATTTCTTGGGTAGTGCAGGGTCATTAGATCCCGAAAAGATCACACACCCAAGTTGTCTTGCTTTCTTTAACAACTTGGACAATTCAACATGCAGCAGGTGAAAAGTGTAGCTACTGAAGTAGGATGTGCTATCAGTGCTAATTTTTTGAGACAATTCATGTTAGCTTGGATAGTGATTAGATCGACTCAATTGTCATTTTTGTGTAAGTCTCGGTTGATTTAACTTTATAGTAAGTTGACTTACTTAAATTACAGATATGTTTTTTGAAACTTTTATTTGAAAGGTTAGGTTATTCTGAGTGTGAGTCGACTTATGATCTTGCAATCATGAAACTCAAGTCAACTTGTTAATTAAGTAGGTTGAGTTGGTTATATGCAAGCTTAGGGTCGTGGAACCTATGTTCCTCAGGCCGACTTTATATTTGTTTAGATTGATTTGATGAGTTCTATATTTAGCAAAAATTTAATTTTTTTTTTATTTTTTTTGAACTCTAAGTCGACTTATCAAAAAAGCAGTTTGACTTGTCAAGATTAGTTTTAATTTTGACCATTTTCATACCTTACTAGATTTTCATTTAATAGACTAAAATCAATTTTAATTTTCCCCGATCATCACTAGAATTTATTTTATTCAATGAAATTTTATAAAGCTTTCATTAATAAGTCAAAATCGATTACAACTGGTTGACACAAGTGCTACATAACCAACCTAAAATGACTGACATTAGCCATGATTAAGCCTCTGCGTTTTTTACTGCTGATTTTATGTTAAAGATTTTGTCGAGTGGCTTCAAGGTCTTTCTGGAACATGGTTGAAGAACTCTTGCCATGTCTTCAATAGCAATGTTTTGGATGCCTTGAGGCTGGTACAAATGTTTTATGTAGTTAAATCATGTCAGGCAAAGGTTCAGATGAAAAATCTTTACGGAAAATTGTGAATTGCATTTGGAGACAATAAAATAACTGACATTCTTAAAACAAATAACTGCAAATTGAATAAGTAGAGACATAAGGAGTTAAGAGTTGTGGACATGCATGGAAATATAGTAGTCAACAATCAAACTGCAAGTGGTCTAAAGCCCATTCTAGGGTTGCTTTTGGTCATCAAATTTAAAATCTCAATCATAACTGCATTCGTATCAAGGTGAAAAGTGATTTCTTCCTGCAAAGATATTGCTGCCAACAGATTCCCAAGAAGGCTGCAAATGCTGTTTTCCCCCATTATAAACATACTGCAGCATGGGATTAGAATTATGGGGTCCAGGGTCTTGGTAGGTATAGCAAAGTGGTTGGATAGAAAATGCATAATGATTCCCACGCTGAGAAGTAGAGTCTGGGTTTGTTGGTGCCGGTGCTGGTACAAGTGTTGAATAATTGTATTGTAAAGACTGATGAGGATTAGTGACAGTGATCATATTCTCACTGGCAATGTATTGTAAATGTGACTCTAGAGGACGAGTGATATTGGTGGTATTCTCACTGGCAATGTATTGTAAATGCGACTCTGCAGGATTAGGGACATTGATCGTATTCTCGTTGGCGACATTCAGAGAAGTAGAGTGACTATCTGATACAATCGATGAAGGAGAATCCCCATGCTCAGCATCTCCTTTCTCAATCTTTGCTCGCTTCTTCGGTTTCTCAGTTACCTTCTGAGGTGGCTTCTTATAGATCTTGCATAAAATGTAATCATCCAACTGCATGCAGATAAAACCATGTAAAATAAATAAATATACCACTAAACTGACTTGATAAATATTATTTTTCAATTAAATATGATTGTTAAGGTTATGTTTTAGTGCGTTAGTAAAGGGGAGCACCCTCATGTCACCACTGGCTCTGCTTTTGGGCGGTATCATAGTCTGATCAAGCCTATACTCATGCATGATCCAGTCAGTCTTGGTTGCATGAGGGGCTTTGCCTATGTAATAGACAAGGCCCTTCTTGTATCCAATAATGTCTTCACATGTTATCACCCTGTCCGTTCCGGTTGCCTTCCAATATCCTTCAATAGCTCGCCGACTTGGTCTCTGACCATTTGGATATTTTTTTTCCCTTGAGGTGAAGAAATAGCCTTCATTTTCAGGCCATATATGCTTATAATGCTCTGTCCAAATCAACAAAATTATATTTATAACTATACTTCATTCATGAATACAACAAGAATATGAAAACTCCCAAATTATTAATAAGCAATGTATATATTCCTAGTTATATTAATAAATAACATGATTGTATTATTCATACAACAAAACCTGAGTTTTGGGTTTAAAGTTTTAGGCGAAGAGAAAATACACAGACATAGAGCTATCATTCAAGTTTTATAGTTTATTTTCTGCTTCAAAATAACATGTATAAGTACTAACGGATAATCAATCTAACAGGTAAGGGTGCTATGTTGGATAACTAGGGTTCGAAACTTAGAAATAGAGAAAAATATGTTAGGAGTTTTCATCCTAATTTGGACCTAACAATACTCGAATCGAATTAATTGGAGTATGGATCTAGATATCAATCGGGTATATATATATATATAAAAAACATGTATAAGTCCATTGTTCTTGCAGGGAGCCATATAATTATATGCCAAAAAAGGAAGAAACCCTAAAAAAGTATAAAAATAATAATAAAAAAGAACATAATGGAATGCCTAAAAGCAATATGTATATTCTTGCAAGTAGGTATATGATTATATGCTAAAAAAAAAGACACAGAAACCCTAAGAAAGTATAAAAAAATATAAAAAAAGAATATATGGGAATACCTAATAATTGATCAGGCATCCATTTGTAAATATCTTGAAAGATGATTTTGTTCCGAGGCAATGGTAGATCGAAAACCTTTCTCTTCAAGTAGTATGTGATGAGTTCCGATTCTGTGGGTTTGAATCTGTATCCGGGAGGCAAAGTATTAAAGTAGCAAAGATCAAGACTTGTTCTTGGCTGATCATTGATAGTGCTTCTTTGATCCTCCTGACTTGGGTATGGCGGCATTGTTATTGGCTGATTATTGATGATGCTTCTTTGATCACTGATGATGCTTCTTTGATCCTCCTGACTTGGGTATTTCGGCATTGTTATTGGCTGATCATTGATGAAGTTGCTTTGATCCTCCTGACTTGGGTGTGGCATTGTTATTGGCTGATTATTGATGATATTTCTTTGATCTTCGTGACTTGGGTGTGGTAAAGAAACTTCTTCCAATGAGAAAAACTTTAATCTTTTGTGAGACTCTGTTTTTGGAATGGGTTTAAGCGCTATATATTAAGATGAAAAGGAGGAAGAGATGATAACATTTAGATGATAAATGGGAATCTTGGTTTGATAAAAATAATACCACTCTAGTTTTTGGGATAGGTTGAAATACTGTAAAAGAGATGATAACATTTAAGTGATAACGTCATTATCACTAATTTGGAATTATTCAAATACTTGATTTTTTCTTTCACTAATTTAAATTGAAACCAGATTAAGTAATTTTAAAACTAGATTTATCCCCAAATAATTTAAAACCACACATATATATATATATATATATATATATATATATATATTTATTTATTTATTTATTTTTTCCGGGAAAGTTGACGGTCTCTCTCTCTGGGTAGTGTTTACTGTTTGACAAAAAAAAAAAAAAAAGAATTTCAATGGTAAAGAAAAATGATCAAGGTACACGTGACCCTGTTGTGCTGGACCCTTAGCGCTGGGTAAACTAAGATGAGTCTAGCTAGAAGGGGGGGGGGGGGGTTGGAGGGGCTATTTTCAACTCGGTTAGCAGAAAAATGAGTTGCTTGTTTGACTCTTGGAAGCTTAGGAAACACTTATTCATCTATTAGGGTACAATATTATGATATATTTTTTTAATATGGATCATTTCACAACAAAAAAATAGGGTATTAACGAAGGAAAAAGTTTGAGATAAATATTATTCATCTATTAGGGTACAATATTATGATTTTTGCATTTTTTTTGATATGAATGACCATCTCACTACAAAAAAATATGGTATTAGCGATGGAAAAAGTCCGAGATAAATAACGATGGAATTGTGATTGATTAACGTCATACGTTACAAAATAAAAAAGTAAAAATTATCGATAGATTAGTAACAGATTTAGTGATAGAATTAGTGACAAAAAAATTCCGTCACTATTTTCAACGGTAAAACAAGCGCAAAACTGATTATTATTCTGTGAGACATTTTTTCAACAGATTAGCGATGGCTTGGCATTGGAATTAGAGACGGACCCGTTGCTTATTTGTCATAATACATTCACTATATAATTTTTAGTAAACATTTTTATGACAAATTAGTGACAGAAATTAGCGATAGAATTGTTTCTATTGCTAATTGGTCGCAACTATAAGAAAGAGTGTTAGTTAACAAAGGCTTAGCGATTGATTATCGATAGATTTCTCAGCGATAGAAATTACCCTCGTAAATCCATTGGAAAAGTTAGTGATGGACTTCTTTCCATTGCTAATATTTAGTGATAATATTTTGAGCAACGGAATTAGCGATGGAAATTTTTGTCACTAATATTATTTAGCGATGGATTCTTTACTTTCTGTATCCCAAATGTAGGCATTCAAGCTTATTTTCTAGTAGTGTTTGGTTTGTGAATAATAATAGTCCCTTGAAATGGTGAAGAATTAAATTCGAGTATTGAGGTTTAAGTGTCTTTTTCTAAACCTTTTTTTTATGTAAAATGCATGCCTCTTAATCCATGCATGTGTGATCAGAAACTTTGTGTTATTTTTGCTCTTTTTGTACTTTGTAGTTGTAAAAAAAAAAAGAAAGAAAGAAACAACGACAACAACAAAGTGATATCAGAGCCATTAATCTTGAGAGATTTGTGCGATTGAGAGAGAGTTTAAACACTTATCCTTATTTTATAGAAAACACAAAAATGAAACTTCATTTACTCATGGCACCTTTGGTATTTGACGGAACAATTTATTAATTATGGGCTGTCAAAATGGAAGCACATCTTGATGGAAATGATTAGTGGGAAGCTGTTGAAGACGAATATGAACAAATAATCCAACTATGGCATAAATTAAAATTCATAAGGAGAGGAAACAAAAGAATTTGAAGCTAGATCCAGCTTGTTTACAACTGTTTCATCTAAAATCATCACAAGAATCATGGTGTTGAAGACTACAAATGAAATCTGAAACTTCCTGAAGTAGAAGTATGAAGGAAATGAAAAAGTGAGAGGCATGCAAGTTTCGGATTTGATTAGAGAGTACAAAATGCAAAGCATGAAGGAATAAAAAACTATCAAGGACTACTCTGATATACTTCTCAGTATAGTTAGCAAGTAAAAATTCTTGGCACTAATTTTCTAATTCCAAAATAGTTAAAAAAATTTTAGTTACAATTCTTGAAAGGTTTGATGCTACAATTTCATTACTAGGGAATGCTAAAGATTTGTCAAAGTATCATCTTAGTAGAGCTTTTAAATGTCCTACTAGCAAAGGAACAAAGGAGGTTTATGAGGCATCAAGGATCTATGAGGGTGCTTTCCAAGCCAAATCACTAAACAAAAATGGAAGTAAAAACAAGAAAAAGAATGACAATAAGAAGCAACCCAGAACAAGCTTAGGTAGTAATAACAACACTCAAACCTATCCACCCGTCCTCATTGTAAAAAGACTAATCATCCACAAAAAAGATGCTGGTGAGGCCTGATGCAAGATGTAACAAATGTAGATAGTTAGGTCATATGGAGAGTATTTGTAAGAATCAATAGCAACAAGATGAAGCCAACACTACTGCAGATCAACCACATAAGGAAGAGCTGTTTGTAACATTATGCTTTGCCACTGGTAGCTCTACAGAAAGTTGGTTAATAGATAGTGGTTGTACACATCACATGACTTATAACCATAGGCTGTTCATGGAGCTTGATAGAATAAGGCAAATGAATGGTTGCTATTGAAGGCTCTCAAGTTTGAAACTTAGTTTAGATGTATTAATTATTTGTTCCTGAAATTGATAAAAACTTTTGAGTGTTAGTTAGTTGTTGAAGAAAGGTTACAATATTCTATTTAAAGATAAAAGCTGTACAATCAAGAATGTATAAGATAGGAAACTATTCAAATTTCAAATGAGAAGTAAAAGCTTTGTTTTGAATTTGGTGGAAGAAGAGCAAACTACAATACACAAACAAATAAGTAATGTGGTGGTTTGGCACAGGAGATTGTGATACTTTCATCATGCTACCTTACACTTAATGAAGAAGAAGAACTTGATGGAAGGATTACTTGGATTGGAGGAGCTCAGGCATGTGTTGCTTGTCAGTATGGAAAGTAAGTTTGTCATGCCCCAACCCTCAGATCGAGTACGCGACAACTGTTGTGTTACCTCAAAGTATGGGTGAGCCTAACCCGGACACTAAAGTACCATAAGATATTCATCGATATCCATCAATTTTTTCAAAAATAATTCAACATTTTCAATAAATCAATATGTATTCATAGGGGGCAGCCCATCCATTCAAATCTAAATTCATGCACAAGGCCAATCTGAACATTCTAATCAAATCTACAAAATATAAAGTAAATCTCTACTCAAGGGATCCATATCCAATGCCACAAAAACAATTCTCAAGTAAATTTCATAAAAGAAAAATTGAGATTTTTAAGATAAGTTATGCAATTTCAACTAAAAAAATAAAAAAAAAATATGAAAGTTAAATAAATTCCCAAAGGAGTTTATAAAAAAATGTTTCAAAGGAGTCCATTTAATGTCCTTAAAAAAAAGAAATCGGGACAACTAGTACCCATAGCGAGTCTTTCGAGATAATCTTGTTTTGTGATACTAATATCGTCAATACCTTAGTTTAAACTTCCTCTATGAAAAACTAAAATAAGAGGGATGAGTATACAACAATGCTCAGTGAGTGAATAATATATTTTGAAAGTAAATAAACGATTATTATGGACATCTCAAACAATTATCTCAAATCATTTTATCGTATTCATAAAAATTCAAGATTTATCATTAACTATAAAATTTCTTATTTAAAATCTAATATTCATAATGAACGAATCACATGTATCAAATCATATCTATAACTTTTCCAAAATCATAGGGTTGTCAAAATAATAATTCCCGACAATGGTTTACAGCCATCAAGGGCGGAATCGCCAAGCGTTTCTATGTTTTTCTAACTCACAAATACCCACAATCTTGGCGTTGACTCGGGTCTCTCTTGGGGTGCTATCAAGTTGTTAGAAAAATAATAATAACAACCTTGGAGATACCTTTTAAGTGCGATTATCTTCTAAGGAAAACGCCCTTTAACCACGTTGTCCCGTAGGGCCACATCATGGGGGAATGACTATAAACCATTAGATCATGCATTGAAGCACCATTTTACAAATATCATCGCATATGCCAAAGGATACCATAATTATCCAAACATTTCTCAAATCATGAGTTCAATGCCAACATATTCAATATAAATTAATAAATATGACACACTATTTAAATAAAATATTTGGATACATTTTTCATTCTAAATTCCCTTTTGGGACACTCCACTATTACAAACTAATTTAAAAATCAATTTTAAAAACATTTATAAAATCGAATGAAACATTTTCTCATTCAAAATCATAACCATACATCAACTCATTTTTTGGGAGATAACCACACCCAATCCACAATCCAATTCAAGGTAAGTCTCTTTTAACCCCTTAATTGTTACAAACTAAACCAATAGATATGAATTTATTAACCAATCACAAACTAACAATAGGAAAAGTTAATATTTTTCGTACAATCTAAATTTTAATTTTTCAATATTTATCAATCCATCATCTAATTTAATCAAACTATATCACCAATCTAGGGAAATAATTTCTCTTTCATGATTTTTCTAAATTTTAACATAACATATAGTCTAGACTTAAATCGTTAAAATTTATTTCTCCAATTTCAATATAGAGTTTACATACAAATAAATTACACTCAAATTTAAAATGAAGGAAGAAAAATTATTTACTTAAATCACTAATTTTGTCTCTTGGTCACATCATCTTTAAACCCTAGATTTTTCTCTCTGCAAAACTCAAAATCTTAACATAAATCCAAAATTTATACAAAAATAACTAAAATTTAACTCTAGAAAAGAGTATTACCTCTATTGGAATCACTAATTTTCATCTATTGTTGAGCCACTTCAAACACTAGATATTTCTTTTTTTAGTAAAATTTGAATCTTTCCCTAGATTCAACCTTTAAGGGGATTTGTTAAAAGGTTTGGAGTTTAGATCTGTGTATTTAAGGATAATTGATCAAGTTGGAAGGAGAGAAGAGAGAAAGATGGAGAGCTGAGAGGGGGTGCGAGGGAGAGAATGAGAGGGGTAGGTTTTGGGGAGAAAAGGAAAGGTGAGAGAGGGGAGAGAGAGAGAGTAACAATGAAAAGTAAAGTGGGGGAGAGAGAAAATGGGTTTTGTTCTTGTTGACTTTTTTTTTTTTTTCTAGGTGTCACCAGGCCAGATTACCTTTTTCACAAAAGAAGGTCTGGAGGGCAACACAAAAGCTGCAGTTGGTTTATACAGATATGGGAGGACCTCTGAAAATGCCATCATTAAATGATAGTAAGTTTTATATTGCTTTCATTGATGATTATACAAGAATGTACTAGATTTACTTCATGAAATTCAAATTTGAGAATGCTAACATCTTTTGGAAGTTTAAGGCCTGAGTAGAAAATCAAAGTGGATGCACAACAAAGATAATCAAGTCTGATAATGGGATTGAATACAACTCAGAAAAATTCAACAAATTTTGTCAAGATACAGATATTGAGCATTAGTTGATAGCTTCGGATAGCCCCCAACAAAGTAAAGTTGTGGAGAGAAAAAACAGAACAATCATGGAAATGACAAGATGCTTGTTGCATACAATTGCCAAAAAAAAATTTGGGCTAAGATTATAAACACAATAATTTTTTTGGCCGAAAAGATTGCCAACAAAAATAAAAACTTCACATAATAAGACTCCATTTGAAATATGATATGACTACAAATCTAGCCTATTGAATTTAAAAATATTTGATTGTGTTTGTTTCTCTCACATTCCTCAGTTTAAAAGAGACAAACTGGATAAGAAGGCGGAACTTTGGATCTTTGTAGGCTATAGCTAGTAAGGATATCCATTTTCTTCAATTAAAAAGTTGGAGCTAGATAAGAATGATGATGTTGATGAAGAACATGTTAGGGGAATTAGATCACCCCTTGATATTTATCAGAGATATAAAGTTACTGTAATGGGAGTCTACAGGGTATGAAGAAGCTGTAGGAGATAAAAAATGGATTGTTGCAATAGAGGAGGAGCTCATGAAGATTGAGAAAAATCAGACCTGAAAGCTTGGATAGACTTACACATAAAAAGGTGATAGGTGTCAAGTGGGTTTACAGAACTAAACTCAATCCTGATGGTTTTGTGAACAAACATAAGACGAGGCTTATTGTTAAGGGATATGCTTAAATGTTTGGGATGGATTCCTCTAAGACTTTTGTCCCTGTTGGCAGATTAGGATACTATATGAATGCCTCCGGCTTTGACTATACAAAAGGGCTGGACTATACATCAAATGGATATCAAATCAATTTTTTAGAATGGACACTTAGGGGAAGAGATTTTTGTAGAGCAGCCTCAAGTTTCGCTGTTTAAGACAAGGGGTTAAGGTATACTTGCTAAAAAGGCTCTGTATGGTCTAACACAGGCACGAGGGTCTAATATAACAAGATTGATTTTTATTTGCATGACTTAGACTTTACAAAAAGTTTGAGTCAGTTTACTCTGTATATCAGAATGATTTATGATAAAATAATTGTGGTATCTCTTTATATTGATGATTTACTTGTCACACGGAATAGTAAGGTGCACATTGAGAAGTTTAAAAAAGAAATGAAAAATGTTTTCGAGATGACTAATCTTGGGAGAATGACATTTTTGCTTGGCATGGAAATACAACAAAACCAGAATAAGATGTTTATATGCTAGCAGAAATATGCTAAGGAAATTCTCAAGAAGTTTAACATGGAGGAATTCAAGCTAGTTGTAGCTCCAATGAATCAAAAGGAGAAGTTTTGTAAAGAGGATGGAGTTAAAAAGGTTGATAAAGGATCTTACAGGAGCCTAATAAGCTATTTAATGTACTTGATAACAACTAGGCGAGATATTATAAATGTTGTAAGCCTTCTTTCGAGATACATGCATGGTGCTAATGAAATTCATTTTCAAGTAGCAAAAAGAATTGTTACATATGTTAACGGAACAGTTGATTATGGTTTTGTTTTAGTTTTGGTTCTTGTATTTTCTTATTGTGTTCTAAGAAACAAGAAGTTATTACTCAATCTGTAACAGAAGCAGAATATATAGTTACTGCCACTACAGTGAATCAAGCTCTCTAGAACAGGAAATTAATGGCTGATTAGCATATGGAGTAAGGAGAAGTGGACAATCAAGCTGCAATTTCAAGTGTAAAAAGTCCAATGTTTCATGACAAAATAAAGCATTTCAAGTTGAAATTCTATTTTCTCAAAGAGGTACAAAAAGAATGAGAAATACAACTGATTTACTGCACAACAGAAAATAATCTTAACCGAGGTGCTTGCTAAGGCTAGGCTTGAGTTTTTGAGACAGGCTTGGAGTATGTAGCTTCGAGCTAAGGAGGATTGTTGAATACAATACCTCAAGAGCTGCTAGTGATGCTGACATGTTGCTGACAAGGACACTGATATAGTTGAAGTTTTACTAGCAGCTTATGAAAAGTATGCTACCAAAAAAAAAAAAAAAATTCAGTTAGAAGATCATGTGAAGGCTTGATTTTTAAAAGTTTGTTATTTCAAAAGTTCCAGCTATTTGTAACCAGTTGTTATAATCATAATAATATTTTTCAATTTTTGCTCATTTCAGTTTCTATTTTTATGTATAAATTAAGATTTATGATTGAATAAAAAGTATGTCTTTTGCAATAAAAAAATTTCTTGTTATTTTTAGTCTTTTTGCACTTTGTTACTGTCCAAAAAGAAAAACAACTAACAGACCATTGTTGACTCTTTTAAAACCAATTGTAAATTCTTTGAAGTCAATTAGATGTTCAGGTGTATTTAATCTTGAGAGAGTTTTGCCTTTGAAAATTTTAATTCAATTCGAATCAAATTTAGAGTTCAATGTACTTATTAGATACGATTATTGATTTAAAAAAAAAAAAAACTAGAGCACATTATCAATTAGAAAGTATTATGTTTGTGGCATGCTGTACACACATTTTGGCTATTATAAATTGTTATTATCAATTAGAAAAATAGATAATTGGACCATTTATGCTTTCGTAACTTTCTTTATATGTATATATAAGGAAGCACATAGAACTATATTATAGGATCAATAAAATGGGAAATAACGGGCATGAGAAGTCAGTCGGTTGAAAATCAAAATAAAAAAAATTCTTGTTTCTATGTCAAATATAAGTCTTTTGTCAAATAGAGCACATTTAAAACTTTTGTTTATTGTATTTGCACCTTAGTTTTTAGCCAATAAAAACTCAAAAATATAATTATAAATAAATATATTAAGACAAAAAACAAAATGACCTAATACCCAGGAATATGAAAGCCAACCTAAAATCAAATCCAAAAAGGTGGACATGGACACAAGTATGTGATTCAAAGACTAACAACAATTATTAGGAGGCAAAGGCTCGAATGACGTCACTACAAGAAAAACATGAATTTAGTGATGAAATTAGTGATGACAAAGTTTTTCATCGCTATTTGAGATGAAATTAGTGACGAAAATATTTTTATCATAAGATTAGCCATGAATAGCTGATTCATAACTAAATTCATGACTAATTAATTATGAAAATAATTTCGTGATCAAATTCATGGTTAATTAGTGATGAAAACATTTTCATGATAAAATTCGTAACTAATTAGCGGTGACAAAATTTCCATGGCAAAGTTAACCATGAATATCTCAGTCTATTGCTAAATTTAGCAATAAAAATTTTGTCACGAATCCGGTCTTCGTCAGTAAATTTAGTGATGAATATTCGTGGCTAAATTTGTCGCTAATTAACCACAAAAAAATTCATTACAAAATTTAGCAACGAATTCCCTTATTTGTGACGAAATTCATTGTGGCTAAATTCGTCATTAATAAATCACAGAAAATTTTTTAAGATTAAATTCGTCGTTAATTTGAGAATCATAACTAATTTCGTGATTAAATTTTTTTGACACTTTGTTATGAAATATTTTCAACCATATCTAGTTTTTTGTCCCTTTCTGAGGAATGGAGTTAGATAAAATATATAATAAATATTACAATTCTAAATAAATTAACTATTTTTGATAATAAATAATCAAATTTGTTTAAATAATCAAGTCATTATAAAAGTATGAATATCAAATTCGTCTTATCAATGAACTACACGACGAATATTGTTTTGTCTCTAATTTTATTGTAAAATTTTTAAAACTATTTTTTTCGTTGTTAATTTCATCACAAATAATTAATTTATTGTGAGAAGTGGATAAAAAAAATAAAATTTATCACAAAATTCATCGCTAATTAACGATGAATTATGACTTTCATTAGTATTTAGTGATGGAGAAAACAATTTTGTCAGTAAATTTAGCGATAAATGAGTTGTCCGTCACAAATTTTAATGATGAATTGGACACACCGTTGTCAATTTTAGTGACGAATACACTGATCGTCACAAAATTTAGTGACAGACGATGCTATCCATTGCTAAGTTTGACAACGAACATCTGTTTGTTGCAAAGTTTAGTGACGGACAGCCTTGTCTGTTGTAAATTTTAGTGATGGATAAACATTCGTCGCTAAAATTGGGAATGAACATGCATTCATCACTCAAATTTGTGACAAATAACACTGTCCGTCGCTAACATTTGTCGTAGAGTTAGCAATAGACGCGCATTTGTTGCTAAAATTTGCGACCGATAGCATTGTCCGTTACTAACGTTTGTAACGAACACCCATCGCTAAGGTCATTAAAAACTCCTATTCTTTTCTTTCTCCGCCTCGACTCTCTCACTCTCGCTCTGCTATTCTCGCCTAGCCCTATTGTTCCTCGCTCTCACTCTTTGCCATGACTTTCTTCCTCTACCCCAACCCTATTCTCTCACTCCCTATAGTGATCTCCTCATTGTCGCTCTCTGCTCTCACTCACAGTCAGCTGGCGATTTATGGTCACTCTGCTCTCACTCACTGTTACTCCATTGTGCAGTTTCGAAGATTCTCTCCTCTCGTAAGGTTTCGAAAACTCAACTCTCGTGACTAAGACTCTCTCTCCCTACTGTTTTGAAGACGAAGACAAAGAATGTCTCTCTCTGTTTTTAAAATTGGCTCTCTCTCGTTCAAATTGGTTTTATCTTTCCTAGTTTGCCCATTTTTGTAGGTGACGGAAAGAGCTTGGGCTCAAGAGACTGGTATTTCTAAAAGGAAACCAGCTGATCTGATCGGCTTAGATCCCGACGCCGATTCATTTCTCTCTGTTTTTCGATTTGATCTCCATTTCTTTCTTTATCTCTTGGCTTAGATCCCTGCATTTTAATTCTTGCAGCTTCAATTTTTTTTTCCCGCTGTATTATAAGGATTTCTTTGTGGTTTGTTGAGTAAGAAGGAAAACTCAAAAATAAGAAATCAACCAGGTAAGTCCCAGTTCATGACTTCAATTTAGTTTTTATGATTGATGCTCTCTACTCTTAATCTCTCTAAGCCATATCAATTAAAGAAATTTATGACAAATTTGACATGATTGCACATTTTTCCGCTCCAAATGCAAATGCTATGATATTTTCTTGTAGTGTTCTTGATTTCATACAATGTTTTCTGCTGTCCTATATATATGTTCCCCCCCCCCCCTATAATATGAGTAACTTAATTTGGGTAGGGCTTCATTTAGGAGTGGTAACATTTTAACATCCACAAAGGATCATGTTTTAGTTGATGTAATTGGATGGATACTTGGATTCAATGACATTCTAACAAGTTTATTCTTTGTTAGACTGCATATTTGAGATTGTTAGGAATTTATTGTTACTCCAATGAAGTGATATGGCTTGTAATCACATTGATCTTTTAGGTAAATCACACTGAGGTGTGTATGCTGATATATTGTTACTAATCTTTTTTCCCTTTTCTTTTCTTTTAGTTTTTCAGACAGGAGATTTTAATATGACTTGAATTTGTCAATTTTGGGGATATTTTAACCACAGAAGAATAAATTAGTCAACAAGCTTTGGGATTTGAGAAAAGGGTATGAGAAGATCTGTGGTGGGTAAATTGAATTCAATGATCTACCTGTGGGCCTCCATTGGATTACTTTTGATCTCTGCTGTTCAGTGAGGACTTTTTATTTTTTGGTTTGTCTATCTTTAACTATATTTTGCGTTTGGATGGAGATCTGAACCATTATCTTGGTTTTGAATCAGTTTCTGTAATTAATGGTTTGCATATTGTACAGGGTAGTCCTGTTCTTCCTGGATAGGTTGGTGGTGGATGAGACCCCTGTGGTGAAGGTTGGCAAGGTGCTCAATGCAATAATACTGCCATAAGTTCGATGTAAGTATCACTTATTTAGCTCCTATGATGGATTTGAGGTTAACAGCGGTAGGATTTTACTTTACTGACTAATGTTGGTTTTGTAGAATTCTTAGTGGTGCTAATTCTGCATAAATAACATCCCCTATAGTACCGTGCCATGAGCTTGTTTCAACTCAAGGCAGCTACTGTTGGTTTTGTTGAATTTTCATGGTGGGAATGTTGGTGATCATATTGCATTTCTCAAGGTTGGTCTCTTATAGTGAAAATGTATCGCTTAATTTGCTATCCTAGGAACCAGAATGTTGTCTCCAAATCTCACTGATGCAATAGATGTATTCTTTCTACACAACATACATATTCCTGAACTTAATGACAGCTGATTAATCCTAGGTATTCTTAGGAGGATGGAAGTTTTATGTACCATGTTTGGGAATGCAGTAGTATAGTATAATCTTGAATGGAGAGATGAGATTTCTACTCCTAGGAGGTGCTTATAATGCTGGTTCCTTTGGTTGCAGAGCAAATGGATTGTAGCTGCGCTTTTTGGTGCTGTAGTTCTTTGTGGGCATAATGCTGAATCCTTATGGGCTGCTCTGGGTTCTGTTGCAAATGCTGAAGCCTTATGGGCTGGTATGGTTGCAGAGCGAATGCTTGATACACTGCACCAATGGCAGCTGCTTGAGTAACACCTATGCGCAAGTCTATTAGTGCATTGGAATACTTTGGGTGTTCTTTGCCATATGCTAGGGGTCTTCTTATGGATTAATGCTCAATGTGATGGAGATCTTGACTGCTTTTCAGAGACGAGGAGTAATCTTCTAATTTGTTATCTAAGAGTGGTAGGTAACTTCCGGTATTCAGCTACAAACCTATATATTTAACTGTGCATTAGAACTTTTCTCTTTTTCGGGAGTATCTAATGCAGAACTGCTGGCATTCATCTTCACCTTAACCAATTGCCTCCCTTTAAAGTGCATTCCCCCCATCCCCACCATTCTTTTAGCACTATCGGCATCAATTATGTTATGTTTGTTTAAGTAACCTTTATTAATATTGTATTGTAGACTTCCCGCCCTAACTATGCTTTCTACTTCTATTTTTCCTTTTATATTTACCATAAAACAACTTTTATACATATTATTTTATAGTTATCTTTTTTTTTTGGGGGGGGGGGGGGAAAATACCATGTTTTATTAAGATACTTAATTGGCTGATATGAAGATGGCTTTGCTGAACTATTTTAATATTTAAAAAATATAAATAAAAGAAATTAAATAGTTTGATGATGCTAAGGGATTAAATATGAGGCCCATGCCCGGAACGTTCAGTTTTATAGTTTCTGGACTTTGTTGTACTTACTACGACCCTCCTGCTTGTGACTAATTTTATTAAGTTGTATTTAGGATTTACCATTTGTTTTCAGCATGATGTCTTCTATCTGCCAATGTAAACAGCAAGAGCTGCTTTTTGTTGAATAGAATAAAAAGAAATTGCCTGTGAAGTCATCTGAAACAAAAAGAATAAGAAGGGACCATGGAGAGATGGAAGCAATTATGTTTTAGCTTTTTGAGAGGCAGTCAAATTGGACCCCTGCGGCAGTTGATTCACGAAACTGACCAACCTCAAGTCAGATCCCTTGCAGTGAGTAACTCTCCTGTATGGTCCCCAGTATTCAATTTTAGAATTGCTATATTTTGACCGAAACAACAGGCACTAAGCTCCATTATCACAATTTCCTATGTCTAATTCCACCAGGAGTCATCCTTTTCTTCCTTACATTACCATCGTTATGTGATTTGACTGGTTAGCTCATCGTGTCATCTGCTGGGCATTCTACCTCACTGAGGTTAATTCCTTTTATTATTTGGTCAATGACATGATACAGTCCATTGAATTGCCCCCCATCCCCTAGAATAATATTTTCACAAGCATTTCCATTGAAGAGCCTGTTGAACATATTTCAACCTCCTCCTTGGTTAGTTTATTCTCAGCTTATAGCTTATATAAGAGGTCTCTTTTCTATATTCACAAATATTGTTTGATTATTTGTACATGTGGTTATTGTATAGTGAGCATTAGTTTAGTAGAGTTGAAGTCTTATGAAATCCTTGTTGAATTTCTGCAGGTCCCTTATTTGGCAAGCCTGAAATTGGTTCAAGATATGAGGCAAAGCTGGAGAGATTTTCATCAGTTGTGTGGATTTGAATGATTTCACAAATGTGGAGCTGAGATGCTTATGAAACTTCTGTGGTCGAGCATGCAGCCCTGCGAGATAAATACATAGCGAACTATTCTTTTGCCTTTTACTAAAAAAAAACTTCAGTGGTCGAAGGTGTATTGTCAAGATCATAATCTATATTTTTTTGAATAACGCTCTCCATATTATGTTAATACTGATCTATTTGTTTAAATAATTCATTTAGTCCATAAGACAATTGTTCTTTTTGTTTCTTTACATATGCAGTGTCTTGAACTTCAGGTGCACTCTGCCTTGTCTTGTATTTCTTTAGTGTGGAGATTAACATTGAAGAGTGGAGTTTAACATTGAAGAGACACTCTCTCTCTCTCTGCCCAAGTTTTTTCCTTTGTTTGTGTGAATGAGGATTTCATGTAGATATGTTTGAGGTTGGATGATTTCGTGTGGATCTTATTTAAGGTAGGATTTTATGAAACTGATTAAATTGAACAATCAAAAAATTTTTTTTGAAACATAAAAACGTTCGTCACAAAATTCATGACTAAAAAATTCATCGCAAAACTCGTTGCTAATATTTTGTCATTAAGTTCATTATTAAATTTGTTGCAAAGCGATGATCAATATGCTTGTCGCTTGGCAAAAATTTTGTTGCAAAATATCAATTGCTGAAGTCGTAACAAAAAATCCATCTCTAAGTTCATGACAAAAAATCTGTTACTAAATTCGTCGCAAAACATTCATCATTAAATTTGTGACAAAAAATCCATCGCTAAATTTGTGGCAAAAAAGCATCGCTAAATTTGTGGCAAAAATTACGTCGTTAAATCCGTTACTAATTTGTGATGGATTTTGTCACAAAATTTTTTTATCACAAAATTTAGTGACGGACGAAAATTTTAAATTTTTGTCACTAAATTTTGTGATACCGTATTAGCTACGGATTTTTTTAATTGCAAGTTTCATCATAAAATTTTTTGTGTCGAATTTTTTATATTTTTTTATTGCTAATTTCATGGCTAAAATGACAATTTTTTTTTTTTTTTTTTGCAGTGTATCTTCTTCAACAATGCCTAATCATTAAAACCCACCCGTAATGTCCAGAGCAAAAGGGTTTCTGACTTTTCCATTTGCTTTTCTTCTTCTTATCATCAACCATTTGTAAAACTCACTCTCCATTTATAAAAGGGACAAGCTTGCGTCAGCACTTGATCTCCCTTAAGTTCCTTAAATGTTCAAATATTAATTTTTATGAAAAATGCAAAAAGGCCAAGAATAAAATTTAAAATTAAAAAAAAAAAAACACAGTCAATAACTTCTCTATAAGCACCTAAAACTTCTCTATTTCAATTTTGCCTCCCCAAATCACCCTTTTAAAAATCTATTTTTTCCCTTTTGTTTATTTGATATTATTATTACTTTTTTTTTTTAAATTTTTTGTAGCACTTTATCTCTAATGATTGATATTTTTACTAGATATAGGCGAGTAAGAATTGAAGTTCTGAGATTATCCCCCCATTTTTTTTGCATGGGTATTCAAATAATTGTTATTTATATAAGTGAGTTTACAAGTCCTAGTTAGGTTTTTAATAGGCATATACGGGTATTTCGTAATTAATTTTTAATTAGAATAGTATTTAGAGTTCGCTTGATCTAACTTTATTTTTTTGGTAAAAAATTTATATGTTAGAGTGAATAATAAGAGTTTTAAAATTTAAGTGATAAATTATTTGATAACTTTACTTAAAAGTATTTCTTTTTCTATAAATATACTATTTGATAAAATAACTTATCTAAGTTGTAAATAATTAATATTTAGCGAAATTATAATAAAGAATAATTGACACTAGAATCTCATAAATAATTCATGAAAAAATTATTTCATAAATTATTCTAAAATATTCAATAATATTCTTAAGGAACAATGTCTTAAATAGTTAAATAAAACATATACGTGACAAAATATTTTTTTGAATTTAATTAAATGGATTTTAGATATTCATAAATATTTAAACATTTTTAATCCTCTTTCTTGTGAGTACCACCATCCATGGAATATTAGAAAATTCATTAACTCTCCACTAGTCTTTATATCTATCAAGAGAGAAATCCTAGAACACGTTTACCTCTATCCTCTTTATTTTAAAAACTAAACACTTATCCTCTTTATTATTTCCACTAGAACTCTCTCTTTGCCTCAAATGGATCAAACTTTTCTCGCCTTCAATCACGTTTGATGAACCCCTCAAGTGCTTTTCTCTCTTTCCTCTCATTACACTCTCCCTCTCCCTCTATGATCCTTGTACATATTGCTATCTATAAATTCATGTTAATCAGATTATCATCCGACGAATATCATTTTTTATCGATAAATTGTAATAATAATAATAAAAAAAGAATATTGAAGCTCCGAGAAGATCACATAAATATTTATATGAAAATTTAAAATCGAGAAAAAAACAACCAAAGGAGGACCAGAGAAAATGAGTACAGTGAACTTTCGAATTAATATAAATTGAATAATAACTACCGAATCTTAATAAGCAATATGCATAAGCAAAATAAAACCCTAATATAATTCCCATAATATTTTTTTCTATTATATATATCATTGAAAGTTTATCGACAAGATCAAGTAGAATTCAGATCACCTATACGTCTAATAGCATGATAAGAAGATGAACATATGTAGATGCTATGTTTTTTCACGAATGTGAACTGAATCTGAAATAAGATAATTGCAATCACCCGACATAAGATTGGATCATACGATTAAATCATAATCATAATACCAAATGAGAAGAAAAAAATCATATTGCCCATAATTTCAAGTGTGGTTTTTGTTAAAAGAAATTATATAAATTTGTCTCCTGATTTCTTAAGATTTTCAAGGTGAACATGGGGTTGGAACTACTGCAGGAGCACGTCCATAGTATAAGGGCTCTTAAATTAATTTAATTCCAAAAGCTTAATTTGATCCTTAAATTTATGTGGGGTTGTTTATTTAGTCCTGAAATAAAGTTTTTAATTTGGTCATAAACCCTAGATCACCACTTTTAATTAAAAAATATTATTAACATAACATGTTTAATATGATTACATAAAAATTACCTAGCAAGGGTGGTCCAAGTCCAGTCCCTGTAGTTATGGTAAAATCAGGCAATTTAACCCACATCCTAAGATAAGTGTTATACTTAAACTCAATTTGCAGACTCCCCATTAACCCACATCGGTATGGCATTTTAGGGTTAAAAATTAGGAAAAGTCCCCCTTCATTTGCATGCCTCTTCATTTGCGTGTTTCTCTCTCCCTCCCTTAACTGTTGTCGGTGGAGGACGTTTGTCTGGTGAAGAGATTCTTCGTCGAATTACGAGATTCGTCCTCCTGAGCTTCACTGTCACCATAGGCGTCGCCGTGGGCCCTCTCTTCAGGTTAGTCTCTCTCTCTCTCTCTCTCTCATGAAGAATTTCAATTCACATATCATGGTGGAGGTATGTTACTGGATTTTACAACAAAATTTTTTTCCTTTGATAATTGTTTGATTCTAAGCATTTTAAAGTGTGTAGTATTGGTATCAAAAATCATGAAACCCATAATAACCTCTTCCTTGTCGGTTTATCTTTTTGTTCAGAACAGAGTATTGTGTTGACTCTTAGCAATTTTAGCCCAAAGAAAAATGGGAAATCACATTAGGAATGACACAATATTCTGCTGGCTGACAGTACTATGCTATAATAATACACTATTAGTATTATATTATTCTACAAGAAATAATTAATTCAAGTCTTTTTAGAAATGGGTTTTCTATTCGGTATAATATCATAATATTTTGCTTGAGTTTACATGTATTTTTTGGTAGATATCTTACTTTATGTTCACAAATTCAATTGGCTTATGATTTTTTTTTAATGGGGGCTTGGCAATTAGGGTTATGAATCTGATGATAATGTATTATCTTTTTCTTCATTATTTTTTTATATTACTTTTTCATTCCTTTGTGTCAAAAGGCAACTGTTAGATCCACCCCACTTAATGTGACTGCAAGGGTGGAAATAAAGGGCTCACGACACGACTCATACCAGTCAACATCGATTGTATCGACAGTGGTTTTTAAAACAACAAATACATGTATACATTTTAAAACAACCAATAATAAAAATATTTATCCTTTCTTTATTTCTTTGTTTTTATATTTATAAAATGATTTCTTTTTATGATATTATACCGAATACTAAGAGATTAGCGATAGAAATATTTCTGTCCCTAATCCGTCGCTATAGTGGTCAATTGTAAAAAAGAAAAGAAAAACATTTGTAAACCTATCAATGACGAATTATCGATAGAAATTTTAGCGACGGAATTTTCGTCATTAATCTGTCAGTGTATTGGTGAAGGAAAAAAAATTAGAAAAAAAATTAAAAAAAAAATATGTATAGCCATCAGCGATGGATTAGCGACGAAAAATTTACCGAAGATTAGTGAAGGAAATTTTAGTGAGAATTTTTTTATTTTTTTATTTTTATTTAATAAATCTTTTTATTTTTATTTTTATTTTATTTTGTACAAGAATAATATTATTTTATTTTTAAAATTTTTTATTATTTTATTATAATCTAAAATTTTATTATTTTATAATAAATTATCATTTTATATTTTGTTATTATTATTAAAAATTATAAGATAAAGATAATAAAAAAAAAGATATGGTTAGGTGACTAACTGTGGTCTGGTGGTTGTATTGTTTAGATTATTTTAGGCGCGCGAACCGTACTGGAGGCATTTTTCACACATTAAAAAAAGCGGGTGGGTCAACGGGTGGGCGGATGGGCTGCTGAGCAGGTGGGGTGGGCTGGCGTGCGTGAGGGAGCGTGTAGCTGGGTTTGTAGGTGCTGGTGGAAGGGCGATGCAAAACCGGGTTGCGCTCGTGACAGCGTGTGGCGAGTGAGGTGCGGGTGGGTCTGTGTGTTGGCGTATGAGGTGCGGGCGGGAGTGCTTTTGGGCCCGCACACTTGCGTGAGGGTTCCAGAATTAGCGACGGAAAAATTCGTCGCTAATTTTTTTACATTGTTTTTTTCTATAAATGATGGATTGACAACGGATATTTTTAACGACGAAAAAAATCTGTCGCTCATATCAACAATAAATAGTATTCCGTCAGTAAAAACTAGCGGGTTAGTTTTTAGTAACGGATTTAGTGATAAAAAAAATCCGTCGCTAATACTCTTTAGCAAAGGATTTTTTACTTAGCGACGGATTTTTAACCTTTAGTGACATTTCGCTGATATTTTATTTTCTAGTAGTATATGTATGCATGTTATGAACAAGGACGGATCGAATTGGTCTTTTTGTTGTATGATGAATGTATATTGAGTTGTTTAAAAATGTTGGATTATTTTAGAAAATAGATGGATTTCGATGAATGACTCACGGTACTTTAGAATGTGGGTTAGCTTCACTCGTATTTTGCGATAACATGGCGGTTGTCACGTACTCAATCTAAGAGTCGGAGTGCGACATGGATAAGTTGAGAATCAATGTGAGGAGTTTAAATAGGAAAAAAACCAATCTTAATTTTCGGTATATCGAAGTACAGGGATAGCTCCTAATCTATTTATACTTCCTAGGTACTCATTTTGCATGGGCTTTTAGTTTAATGTTTATATTTAGAGGTCGTGGTTATTGGCAAGAAATTATGAGTCCCGAAAGGAATCGGTCATCTAGCAGGTTTCAACAAAGAGCCATTCTATGGAGAAGTTTTGGGCTTGGGGTATGCACTATACTAATACCAAGGCTGTATCAGGTTCTTTTAAAGGATCCTCAAGTTGTTATCTTGATGTATACCAGGCTTTTTAATTGTTGACTCCTACATAACCCACCTAAAATGTCCACTACAATGGAAATGGCTTATGGAGACGGACGAAAACCATGAGGAAAAGGTGATAAAACCGTCAATAAAGTCTTCTATGATGGATAGAGTTTTAGTTGGGTATATAGGGGTCGGGATAGACCTATGTCGACACTTGTCATGACTGTTGGAGCATGTTAAATATCCGGACGATTAGTGAAGTGTTAGTAAAAATCGATGTTATATCATCAATTGGAAAGGGTTGGTAAAAGTTATTATTTTTATCGTCACCTTGTAAAGAGTTAGTAATAGTTACTACTTTTTTCGTCACTTTAAGGGCTAGTAAAAGATTCTATCTTTATCATCACTCAATCACTCAATATAACCGCTAAGAATTGGTATAAATATTTATTATCGTCAATCAAATAATACATATGTTAGAAAATGTTATAACTTTTATTATCGATAAATACAAATGTTAGTAAATATTACTACAATAGCGTCGGATCTTAGGATATAGGAAATGTGAATTCTTTATTGTCACACATTTACTGTTGAATTAGTAAATATTACTACTTTTATTGTTGTTTACGGACTTATTGGGTTAGAAATGTTACTACCTTTATTGTCACTTACAGAATTATTGGGTTAGTAAATGTTACTATCTTTATTGTCGCATATATAAATATTTTGTTAGTAAATATAACTAAATTTATTGTCAAATTGTTAGGATAGTAAATATTACTACTTTATTGTCGCTTACAGAATTGTTGTTGGTGAATAAATTTTACTACTTTTATTATCGCTTAAAATATGTGGTTAAAGAGTTGTTACTTATTATCGCTTAAACTTGTTACTTATGATCGGTAATCAAATGTTACTACTGTTTTGGGTCGGTTATCACAAGATTAGTAAACATTAGGATATGTTAATACAAATATTACTACTTTATCGTTAGTAAGTATTACTACTTTATTTTTTGCGGGTTAGCAAGAAAATGTTACAATTATCGGTTAGAAAAGAGTTAAGAAAATATTATAAATACTGTATCTTAGGAAATAAAGTACCTTTTATATCATCATGGAATATACATGATAATGTTACAGACAGATTACAAGAGAAAAAAAAGATTGTAATTTCCGGACAGTACATATCTTTATATTTTCTGAAATGAAATATTCATGCAAAAAATGTTGACTTGGAGCACCAAAAAATTTTCCAACATCTGTAGCATCCGGTTCCAAGATCTAGCATGATGTGTGGTATCATTCTATAGTAATGAAATTAATATAATTATAAGATATATTATAAAAACTTGTACATTTAAATATTACCTTTTATGATTGACTAAAGAGGTAGTGATGATGATGATGGTTGGTTTCGATGTGCACTCCCAATATCTTGTATCCGAAGAGCTAACAATACAAATACAAATAATCTGGAATATTATTCAAAAGTAAAAGTAGTTAGATTATGGTAAGAAGTAAAAAAATGATATTTGTATCTCAACACCGGCAATGAGCCTCGCTTTATTAACGAAATTCAACAATTCATCTCGTTGTCTACTTTCAACATGCATAGCAACATGCATAAGAACATTGCTCCCCAGATTAGTAAGGTTCTGATTTTGTTCTATTAATCGTTTCATCATAACAGTTATATGTTCGTTCTTAGATTTGTTTGAATGCTGCCGTTGTGATAGAGTTGTAATTTTGCCAACACTTCTGATTCTTCCCCTGAAATCAGATCTTTTAACTTTGGATATGATATCAGTTTTCCAAGATAAATTTAAATTTTATGCTTCACTCTAAGTATCCATTCCACTTTTCATCATTTTATGTGAAAAATGAATTAAATGTGAATGTTCATAAACATATCAAGTGAGAATACATAAAAATAATCAATCATACCACAACTTCTGATACTTTTGTAGAAACTAAACTCCCATCTGATCAGGTTTTACTTATAATATAAAGTTCAGCTTTACATGGTTTTGTCCCAGATTGTGTTGTCTGATAAAATTGTTTAGTTTGTATTATTACGTAATAAAAAATAATTTCAAATAAAATAAGATATAAATTGTTTATACATTCTCATGTATGAGTTTGGCAAAGGGCTTAGATCCTAAACAATGCGGATCGCTTAATTTTGTATGATATTTTGAATAAGACTACAATTAAATCTTAAGTAAATTTCACATAGAAAAAATTAAAAGTAGTAAGAGAAATTGTTAACTTCTACCTTCCTTTATCACTCAATCAAAAAGCAACAAGGTCCTTGTACTGATTCGGATTAACTCTTTCATCCTCCATTCTCATCATATTTTCATCTATTCCACGTAAATTATCAAACCATTTTGATTTGAGAGAATTTTTAAAACTCTTCCATTTGTTAAACAAATTTGCAAGAACCCATTTTTTAGTATCATCTCTGAGTGATTTGAAGGTAATTTTTGACTACAATATAAGAAAAAATAATAGATATATTAATTTTCATGTATGACATGATTCGATTGAGTAATAGAAGTAGATACATGTACAATTTTTCACATATCCTCTTTATACTCCGTTGGCATCTCACGCAACTTGTATAGTTTATTGGAGCAATGGAATGTACTTTGACTATGGAGCCAAGAAATCTGGTGAAGATCGTACCTTCGATTACTATTGGTTGATTCAAATTATTCATTTTAACCGGCATATATTTCCCGTTTCTAAATCCCAGACATCTTGACGTCGGGTTGGGCCTCTACATTTTTTCTTGGGAACTAGTACAATTGAGAAATAAAAATAGATAATATAATAATTACGTAGACATATATTATAAAAATGAAATGATCTATTTTTAAACATAAATATAAACAAAATCAAATCTGGGATATCATTTTCGAATAATTGGGTTTCTTCAGACTCAACTTGTTTTTCAGATAGTTCTAATTCTTTGTATTCAGCTACAATGATCATTTTTTGTTTATTTCGTCCCATAATTTTCGTTGAAAATTTTTGATTAAAAATATTTGATGGAATGAGATTTTGTTGAATTAGAAATTTTATGAGATGTGAGAGAGAAGAGTTTTTGTAGGAAATGAGAAATTTGGATGTTTCTGGTGGATGAAGGGTTTGTAGCATATATATTTTGTTTAGGACCAAATAAATTTGGTTTGTTGTATATATAATTTGTTTAACACCAAATAAAATTTTCAAAACCTACCAATTTCCCCCGTTTTTCACATTTTAGTTTTTGAATTCCTGCTTAGTTTACCTCTCTTTTTATTTTTATAGTTTGACTAATTAACAGAAAATTTTAAATGTATTACTATATAACTTTGTGAAGTGGTAGTAAATATTACTACTAGATCAGGCGCATGCTTGCGCGACACAACCACGATACCTGTGCGGCATAATTTTAAATAAAATCATATATTACAAAAAGTCATATATTTTTAATCTTATTATTACTACATTATTTATATAATTTTATATGATTATATTATTTAAAATAATAACATTTGATACTTAATTTATAATTTAAATTTTGTTATAATTAAGGAATGTGAGTTCGGATCATGTGTTTGGATGGATTGTATATGATGAATATAATGAGTATGAGTATGAGTTATTTAAAATAATAATATTAATTAGATATGTTAATGTATAATTTATATTTTAGATTTTATAATTAAGGAATATATTAATTAGAGCATTGTTATGTTAATATAATTAATTATTTGATATTTAATATTATTTATTTAGAAAGGTAAGGAATTGAAATCAAAATGTGAAATCTAGATGCTTGTGCACACTATACAATAACATTCTATAATATTATCGAAATGATTTAAATTAACAATAATTGAATTAAAAAAAAAATAATAAAAGGCTAAAATAATTAAATGAAATATAATAAAATTAATAATTAAATGAAATACGAAGAAAATTAAGGAGGCTTCCCAACTCAAGTGAACTCGTATTCTTAAACCATAAAAATAGTATGAGATATATATACCAGTACCATTAAATCTATTATATAAAATGTAACTCTACCTCAATAATATTATTTAAATTTAATAATTATTTGATATTAGTAATAGAATATGATTATTGAAATTAGTAAATAGTATTATTTAGTAATATTAAAATTGATAATTAAGCATGATAATATTAAATTATAGTAATATAATGTTAATCAAATAAAATTTAATTTATAAATTCATATTATGAAACAATATAATTTATAGTTATATTATATTGGCTAAACAACGTATTTATGTTTCAACTTAATCGAGCGCTATGGTTGTATTATACCGCCAAACAACATATTAAAATATTGAGGGTTTATATTTCACGCGAAGTTAGCGCCAAATGTTGAAAATCCATCCATGTCTTTTTTTCCTCCTTTACAAATTTATTGGGACGCTTTAATTTTTATGGACTTTTTAAAATTTTTACCGCCTTTTTTAAATGAATAGTTATTATTTGGAATGGCATAGTTACAGTGAATACCTCTTGGAGTAGTTATAGTGAATATCCTCTCAAATGTTTATATGTTTCATATATGTTATTTTATCGTTAGGTCAGTAATTTTTAAGAATTGTTATTTTCATAAAAACTGATAATAATATTATTTTCCAATTTATACAAATTTTATATAGTTTTAAAAAAAAAATTATACAAATTTTATAGTATTATTGTGTTGCCAGAAATATAGTTACACTTATTATTTGATTTAAATCACTTGTTATCATTTCTTAACATGCCATAAACAAATTTTATAAAATTGTTATGTTAGCAATCTGTTATCATTTATCATTATTTATTTATTATATATCTTGTTATCATATATAAAAATCACTTGATTTATTTATAGTTATTGCCTATCATTTGTTAAAAAATATACAATATTATACATATTTTATATAATTATTACAATAACTTATTGCCATTGTTAGATGATATACATTTATTACCAGCGTTACCTTCTTACCATTTTTTGTTAAAAAACACTTACTACCACTTGTGACCATATTATATTATACAAATTTTACAAAATTATTGTTTTACCAGTTGTTACGTCCATTTATTATTTGTTAGTATAATAATAAAAGTATACTTGTTATTTGTTATAGATCACTTGTTACCACTTATTATTATTGTTACCATAATAAAAATATTTGTTACCATTTGTTACCACTTGTACTAAGAGAAAGTACTTGTTATTAGTACTTTTTACCACTTGTTATCACTTGTTACTGTGTTATAAATTTTATATAATTATTGACTTACCATTTGTTACGTTGGACCAATCTTTGTTACCATTTATTATTTGTTAGTTATCACTTGTAGATAGAGAATAAAAGTTACCATATTATTTATTATCAAACTATAATAAAAGTACACGTGGGGTTTATATTTATTATTTGTTATAGATCACTTGTTATCATTTTTTACCATTATTACAATGTTACAATATAGATAGACAATAAAAGTAATTCTTACAATTTGTTACCATTTGTAGGAAGAGAAAATAGTTATTATTACTATTTTTTACCACTTGTTACCATGCCATATCGCAATACATGATACGAAGAAGAAGAATGAAAGTAGAGTGATTAAAAATATAAAAATACATCCATCTTTTATCCATTGCAAAGATAAAGCGGTGAAATAATGAAATATGAGAAAAGAGAAGTAAATGAAATAAAGAATGATAAAAGGAGAAAAATTAATTAATAGAGAATATTTTATTTGTGGTGGTAAAATCTAAATATTCAGCAAAACCAATATGTAATATTATTAGCGCCAAACTTTTGGTGCCTCTTTATTTGGTGTCATTTGGTGTCAAGAAATGACACCAAATACAAAAAAAGGAGGAAGTGGAAGGAAGCACTACAAAATATGCACCATTTACTAGCGGCCCCCTTTACCAACGGCCGGGACAACCGCTGGTATTGATGTTCTTTACCAATGGTCGGCTCAACAGCTGGTATACCTCATTGTAAACCTAATATTCTCGTTCTCCTCATTGTAAACCTAATATTCATGTTTTCTCCCTCTCCTCTCTCTTCACTGCCTTCTCTCTTCGTCTCACCCTCTCCCTGTCTCTTAGCTTCGTCTCCATACAAATCGACAAAGGACGACTCATCTTCATACAAATCGATGAAGGCTTTTCTCTCTTCGGCTCATCTCATAGGTTCGTCTTCTCTCCCTCTCTCTTCTCTTCTCCATCTTTCTTTTGATCTTTTCTTGCATGCGAAGCATTGATATGATGGTTTATTTGTCGATTTAGATCTTATTGTGTTTTCTCCTCTTCGATTTGTTCTTTGATTATGTTCTATTGCATCTTCTTTCTCTCTCATGTCCCTGACTGTGATTGATCTCAACGGAACAATTTTTTCTTTGTTCTTCGATTGTCCGTTCAGCTTTTTTCGCTGGCCTCTCATGGTCACACTCTTTCCCCCCGCTTGCGAGTCAACATTTAGGGTCTTTCAAAGGTCAGATTTGCTTCTCCCTTTTCTTTTTCATACATTCACATTTGTTATAAATAAAATACCATTTTCGTCTATATTTTAGCTGCATCATTCATTTCTTTTATGATTAACTAATCATTGATCAATTTATTGACTGCACATCAGATATTTAGTAGTGAATAAGGTAAGAGTATGAATAAACGCACGAAATATGTTTGACAAAATGCCTCTGAGAGCAACTTTGGGAGAGTGAATTTTAATAATTAGTCATTACAATTATTTGGGTTTGTGAACTTTAAAATATGATGTGCAACTTTGTGAAGAATTTGGAGTTGTTTGCTTGTTGGGAGAGGGCAGCAGAGTTGATTTTGTGGCGGTAGGTGAGCAAAAGTTGCAGAAAATCCGATGAATTTGAAAACTTCTCAAATGGCTTTGGGGTTTTACAATGGTTTTATATAGTTGAATTACCCTAAGTGAATTGTTGTTTCACACTAACATTTGATATTCTGTTGAAATACTTTGTTTATGATTATCGTTGTTGCATAGAGAACATATTGTTCCCTAATTTTGTGGGTCTATTACTTTCTACCTGAAAATTGCTAACTACATTTTCTTGGTTTTTGTTTATGGGGGATGATTAAAACGGAAACATGAAATTCTATACGTGGGGTTAAGTCTCCAATATTTAAAGAGAAAATATGATTTCTATTTCAGTTTTTATACAATAATTGATGCTTGATTTAAAGTGAAAATGATCATAGTGATGTTCACCGAAAAGGTCCTGGGTTGTCCCATTTATGGTTGTTAATCAACAGCACTTTCATCCTATAATGAGCCATTAGCCATAATATATGTTTTCATTTTTCATTATTTTTTTTGGTGCTATTTATGGAGGAATTATAGAATGATGTTTCATTTAACATGAGAGGCATCATAATATAACTGTTTATGCACTCTTCTTTATACCAAATCTTGAGTTAGTTACCAATTTCAAGCATTGTAACAACTCTTATTGTGCTATAGACTGTTTCAGACATTTATGTTGCTGGTGTGGTGGTAAAGGAGGGCTGCTAAGTGAAGGAACTAAAGGTTGGCAATGAATTCTACGGTGATATTAGTGAGAAAGTATTGAAGCATCCCAAGCAATTTGGCTCCTTAACTGAGTACGCTGCTGTTGAGGAGAAATTGTTGGCACTTAAACCAAAGAACTTGGACTTTGCTAAAGCTGCGGGGCTTCCTTTGGCAATCAAAACGGCTCATGAAGGTCTTGAGAGCTTAGGTTTTTCGGCTGGTGAATATATTTTTGTGCTGGGTGGTGCTGCTGGAGTTGGAAGCTTAGTAATTCAGGTACATCACTTGCTGATAACCTAAGTCAGGCAACAATCAGTTAGACACACCTGTGTGACGCATGTTAACCATGTTTGTACTTTGTAAATCTAGATATAGGAGTAAATCTGCTTTGCAAACACACAAAGATGGAACTGTTTATCTATATTTATCATTAATTTAGATGTAACAGGTCATACTGTTTTTGTCTTTGTGAAGGCATTGAAAAACTAGAGGGGTACAGGTGTATTGACTGGTCTTTAATTCTGTTTTTCTGTTTGTCCTGCTTTTGTTTTCCGTTTTGGCTCCATTTCTTCATGTTGTTTACATCCATTTGGGAAGAACAAATTTCCATTTATAACCAAGGAATCATTATTATTGATGAAGTAACTTATTTAATTTACCTTAATCTCTGTAGGAATGGCATTCTCTGTAAAGATTCTGTAATTTTGATTGTTACAATGAGCTTTTCAGGTTTAATAGTGCAGTCACTTTACAGTGAAACCAGCATTCTCTGTATTCAATATTGCATGCTTGGAAGATTCTATAATTTTGATTGTTGAGTCTGTGAACGTGTCTGAGATTGGTTTCACAGCTTCTCATTGTATGTTTAATTTACGGTGAAACCACTTCAGTCTTGATTCATTTTTTTTTGCTTTGATTGTCGCATATTCTGTTGTTATCGATATACGCTTCAACTACAGCCACTGATTGTTTACAATTTGAAATTGGTTATGACTTTTTGTCCTTTTTTTTCCCGATTAATACAGATTAATGGCTCAATGGCAAGGGGTGCCATTAAGGATTTGATGGCCCGGGGTTCAATCCGGATGATCTTAGCCCACGCCAACCAGCAGATTTATACCAAGGCTACCAACACCTAGGAGATTTGGCAAAAGTTAGAAATTTGTCGTTTGAAAGTTGTAGTTTATTATGTTTTTTGAAGAAAGTTTTGTTTCCAAAGCCATTTTGGTTATGAATTTTATTTTTCAAACATGTGACTGAGAATGCTATATTTTAATTAGTCATGAATGCAAGTCCATTTTATATTTTTATGTTTTTTGAAATTTGCAACTCTTTTGTCACTTTGTTTCGTGTCATGTTTAAATCTGCGTTTAAAAATGCTTATTCTGACATAAATGCAAATTTTGCCGAATGGAAGAAAGGGGAATGGACTTATGCCAGCGGCCATGTGGCCGCTGGCATAGCGCTATACCAGCGCTGGCAGTCGGTGGAAGTTTTGGCCGCTAGAGAAAACCCTAGAGTCTTTGTCAATAGATTTTGGGGTTTTTATCCGCGGTCAAAGACTGCCGGTGAATATCTCCTTTTTGTAGTGAAAACGAATGATATAATATCTACTTATGTTCATTTGATTTAATATAAAATTAGTTACTTACAATAAAAGGGATATAAATGACCAATTAATAATTTAATTTAAATACAAATTGAATATAATAAAATTTGTTAAATAATTATATAATTTTATATCATTATATCATATAATATAATAATAATGAAATTATTATTTTGTTATTTAAATTAATAATGTTATTATTTTAAATTACGGGCGGGGCGGGGCGACATGAGGCAAGAACCGTTGGCACAAGCAGGTTAGAGCCGGGAGGCATGGGCACTGTGGTGTGGCACGAGGCATGAATCGCCGGCGGTTGGGCGGTATGAGGCATGAACCGCCGGCACAAACAGGTTAGAGCCGGGAGGCAAGGGCACTGTGGTGTGGCACGAGGCATGAACTGTCGGCGGTTATGAACCGCCGGCACATGCAGGTTAGAGTCAGGAGGCATGGGCAGCGTGATGCGGCATGAGGCATGAACCGCTAGCATAAGCAGGTGAGGCATGGGTAGAGTGGTGCGGCAAGAGGTATAAACCGCTAGCACGTGCAAGTTAGAGTCGGGAGGCATGGGCAGCATGGTGGGCATGAGACATGAACCGACGGCACAAGCAGATTAGAGTCGGGAGGCATGCCAGCGTCATGCGGCATGAGGCAAGAACCGCCGACACAAGTAGGTTTTTATGTAGTATAATGTAGTAGTATTTACTATAACTAATATAATAATATAGTAGTAATAAGTTATGGTACAATGTAGTAATATTTACTACTATTAAATTAGTAATACAATGGTAATAAGATATTATTATAATATAGTAATATTTACTATTATAGTAATATTTACTACTACTAAAATAGTATTATAGTGGTAATAAGATATTAATATAGTGGTGTGGCATGTGGCATGAATTGCGGGCACAAGCATGTTTTTATATAGTATAATATAGTAATATTTACTACTAGTAATATAATAATATAATAGTAATAAGTTGTTGTATTTATATATTATAATGTAGTAATATTTACTACTATTAAAATAGTATGATAATAAGATATTATGTACAGTTTAGTAAGATTTACTACTAGTAATATAGTAATATAATGATAATAATATATTTTGCTAGTAAAATTTTCATATTCTTATTTTTAATTAATATAATTATATTTATTAATATTATTATTTTTAATACTAATATGATATTAATTTACTAATTTATATAATATAGTGTTATAATTTATTTTTAATTATTATATCATATACATCATAATAATACATTGGTTATTAATTTTGTTTATTATATAATTTTATATAAATTCACATTCACATTAACATTAACTTTAATTTATTTTAATTCACATTTAATTTAACAATATACCATTTTAACATTTCAATTTTAACATTTCAACGAGAACTTCATAATAAAATCTTTAATCTTCTCCCCAAAAACAAATTTTCTATCTGCATCCAATTTAATCAAATTTCGCACCAAAAATAATTTCTCAGGTCAAATCCAATTTAATCCAATTTAATCAAATTTCTCTTTTTCATCTTCAGTTTACTCCAATTTAATCAAATTTCTTCATGTCACAATGCTAAAAACAATTTCTCTGTACTATATTTCAATGTAGCTTTTGTAACGGTGATAACCGGGACGAAATAATAATATTTCTTGTGTAAGTACAAGTAATTTATAATAATAGATATAAAATGTAGTAAAGTTATTTGTCTCTAATGATAAAATGATAAAAAGATAATAACATTTACTATTAGTTAACCACAACATATATAGTAAATTAATAGATAATAATATATAGTAATTTTTATTATATAACCACAATAAAATATAATAACATTTACTAAAAAATAATAACATTTAGTAACATATATATACGTAACCCGATAACTCTTTCCAACACTCTTCTAAAGATCAATTTATATATCCTACACTTACCATACCTTAAATATCCTATATTTACCATATTTACCACAACTTACCATATATTACATATTTTACAGTTACCGTACCTTACATGTCCTACACTTCCCATACCTTACATATCCTATACTTATCATAACTTACCGCTATTTACCACATTCCTTACTATACCTTATTGCTTATTCCAATGGTTGTAAAATTAACAAGTCAAATCGTCACTATAAACCCTATATTTAGCGATCATAACTTACAACTGTAAGGATAAGGGTATATAAATTCAGACGTGCTTATATTCGTAAGTATAGAGTATTATTTATACAAATGCTATGTTACCTTTAGCCACGGTTCAAAATGTTTTATCGACGATCATTTTAAAATCGTCGGAAATTCAATACTATTTCTGACGATTTCAACCATAACCGTCGATATAGTTTCAAAAAACCATCGGTAATACTTACTGACAATAATGTTACCGTCGAGATAATACTTTAATTTTGTAGTGGACTGACATTACCCATGATTGAGCCCCTGTTTTCTTCACCGCTGATTTTATGTTAAAGATACTATCGAATGGTTTCAAGGTCTTTCTGGATCATGGTTGGAGATCTCTTGTAGTGTCTACAATAGCTATGTCTTAGATGCCTCAAGCCTGGTACAAATGTTTTATGTAGTTAAAATATGTCTGGTAAAGGTTCAGTACCGAAAGTTGGAAATTGCATTTGGAGACAATAAAATAACTGACATTCTTGAAACAAATAACTGCAAATTGAATAAACAGTGACATAAGGAGTTAAGAGTTGTGGACACGCATGGAAATATAGTAGTCAACAACAAAACTATAAGAGGCCTAATGCCCTTTCTAGGGTTGCTTTTGGTCATCAAATTTATAGTCTAAATTATAGCTGCTTTCATACCAAGGTGAAAAGTGATTTCTTCCCCCAAAGATATTGCTGACAACTTCTTCCCTATAAGGCTGCAAATGCTGGTCTTCCTCGTTAGAAACATACTGCAGCATAGGATTAGAGTTATGTGGTCCTGGGGCTTGGTAGGTACAGCGAAGTGGTTGGTTGGAAAATGCATAATGATTCCCAAGCTGAGAAGTAGAGTTTGGATCTATTGGTGCTGATACTGGTGCTGGTACTGGTGCTGGCACAAGTGTTGAATAGTTGTATTGTAAATGCGACTGAAAAGAATTTGTAACATTGATCATATTCTCACCGGCCATGTATTGTATATGTGACTCTAAAGGATGAGAGATATTGATCGTATTCTCATTGGCGATGTATTGTAAAAGTGACTCTGGAGGATTAGTGGCATTGATCATACTCTCATTGGCGATGTATTGTAAATGCGACTCTGGAGGATTAGGGACATTGATCGTATTCTCGTTGGTGACGATCAGAGCAGAGTGAATGTCTGATACAATCGATAAAGGAGACTCTCCAAGCTTAGTATCACCTTTCTCAAGCTTTGCTCGCTTCTTTGGTTGCTCAGTTCCCTTAGCAGACGGCTTCTTATAGATCTTGCATAAAACGACATCATCCAACTGTATGCAGATAAAACCATGTAAAATAAATAAATAACTACTGACCTGACCATGAAAAATATTATTTTTAAATTAAATATGATTGTTAAGGTTATGTTTCAGTGCATTAGTAAAGGTTATCACCCTCATATCACCACTGGCTCTTCTATTGGGAGGTATCATAGTCGGATCGAGCCTATACTCATGCATGATCCAGTCAGTCTTGGATCCATGAGCGGCTTTGCCTATGTAATAGACAAGGCCCTTCTTGTATCCAGTAATGTCTTCACATTTTATCACCCTGTCGGCTCCGGTTGCCTTCCAATATCCTTCAATAGCTTGCCGACTTGGTCTCTGACCATTTGGATATTTTTTTTCCCTTGGAGTGAAGAAATAGCCTTCATTTTCAGACCATGCATGCTTGAAATGCTCTGTCCAAATCAACAAAATTATATTTAAAACTATGCTCCAGTCATGAATACAACGTCACCTGGTATGTGAAAACTCCCAAATTATTATTAATAAGAAATGTGTATATTCTTAGTTGTATTAATAAATAAAATGATTATGCTATTTATACAACAAAACCTGAGATTTGGTCTTAAAGTTTCATCCAAAGAGAATGCACACACATAGAACTATCATTCAAGTTTTATAGCTTATTTCCTGCATCAAAATAACATGTATAACTACTAAGGGATAATCGATCTACTAGGTAATAGTGATTCGTTATTTAAACAAGTTTTGACTTTGAAACTTATAAAAAGTAAAGACAATATTTGGAGAATTTCTCTTAAATTATGTTTGATGATATAGTGTATGATTTTATACACCGGTTGATAAAAAAAGAAAAAATAAATAACATGTATAAATCCAAAGTAGGTATATAATTATATGCCAGAAAGAAAAAAACCCAAAACCCTAGGAAAGTACTTAAAAAAAATAATAAAAAAGAATATGTGGGAACACCTAATAATTGATCAGGCATCCATTTGTAAATATCTTGAGAGATGATTTTGTTCGGAGGCAATGGTAGATCGAAAACCTTTCTCTTCAAGTAGTATGTGATGAGTTCTGATTCTGTAGGTTTGAATCTGTATCCGGGAGGCAAAGTATTAAAGTAGCAAAGATCAAGACTTGTTCTTGGCTGATCATTGATGATGTTGCCTTGATCCTCCTGACTTGGGTGTGGCATTGTTATTACCTGGTTATTGATGATGCTTCGTAGATCCTCCTCCTGACTTGGTTGTGTCATTGTTATTGGCTGATTATTGACGATGCTTCTTTGATCTTCGTGACTTGGTTGTTGCATGATGTTTCTTTAATCTACTTGGGAGCCGTAAGGTGGAATGAGTTTGATATAAATAATACCACTCTAGTTTTTGGAATGAGTTGAAATACTACACATAGATGATAACATTTAAATGATAAAGGAATATCTATTGTTATTATCACTAATTTGAAATTATTTTTATCACTGAAAAGATGATAATATTTAAATGATAATGATAAAAGAATATCAGATAATGATTTAGTTTTTATCATTAATTTAAATTGAAACCAGCCCAAGTAATTTTAAAACTAGATTTACCCCAAATATCTTTTACTGCTGTGTTGGTTGGGGTTTACTGTTTAACAAGGAAAAAAAAATCTATGGTAAAGAAAAATGATCAAAGTACACATGTGACCCTGTTGTGTTGGACTCTTTTCCTTGGGTAAACTAAGACTGAGTGTAGCTAGAGGTGGGCTTTTTTCAATTCGACTAGCATAAAAATGAGTTGCATGTTAGACTCGGGCAACACTTATTTTTGAGGGATGTTAAAAATCTCTATTTAATGCCATATCAGGGAAGTATGCCGTGCTGTGTTACTTAACGAAATTGAGATTGTTTCTCTTCTTGATATTATCTGAGTGAAAGCATCTTATGTCAATGATGAGCTCAACGCTTTAATGTTCATTGTTGAGTTGGTTGATGTCCCACACGCAGTGATTGGTCAGCTTTATAGCGTGGAGCTGCCGCCGGTGCTAACAACACAAAAAAGGATGGTCGAATATGGTTTGAAATTCAATCAAGTTAAAAATTCAGTCTCTATGGTTTCTCGGATAGTGGTCGTATCAGTTGTATTGATGACATGAGAAGTACATCATGTTATTATTTTAGTTTTAGTTCTAATATTTTCACATGAAATTTTAAGAAACAGGAAATCATTGCTCAATTTACAATAGAAACAGAATATATAACTACGCCCTTTGAATCAGGAAATTAATTATTGATTTGCATATAGACTATGAAGAAAGTTCATGAATATTTGTGGACAATCAAGCTACAATTTCAATTGCAAAATTCCAATGTTTCATGGCAAAAAAAGCATTTCAAGTTGAAACTCTATTTTCTGAGAGAGGTACAAAAAGATGGAGATATATAATTAATCTATTGCAAAATAGAAAATCAAAATGCTGACATTTTAACCACAACACTTCCTAAGACTGGTGTGAATTTTTGATACAAAGGCTTGGAGTATTGAAATACTAAATACAATACCTCAAGAGCTGCTGCTGTAGAACTATTAGTGATGCTGATATGTTACTGACAAGAATGTTGATATAGCTGAAGGTGCTGGTAGCTTATGAAAAATATGTTGTAAATAAATAAATAAATCACATGAAGATCTTATTTCTAGAAATTTGTTATTTTAGATTTCCGGTTATTTGTTACAAGTTGTTATAATCTTAACAATATTCTCTAATTTTTATCATTTTTATCATTTGCTCTTTTCCACGCTACCCCCCCCTCCCAAAAGAAAAGGAAAACGCCAACAAATAGTGCTCAAAGCAATTCAGTATTTCTTGTTCTCTCCTCGCCTTTCTGCCACACTCTTTGCTGCCAACATTTTCCAATTGGTCTTAGGATCTTCTTGAGTTTCGTCAGAGACATTCTTTCCGATCCAATTGTAGATTCTTTTATGCTTGTTTGGTGTGAAGAATAACGCCGGACTTTTGATATTCTGCATATATAAAATTTCACACTTAAATTCAGTAAAACATATTGTGAAAATATCATAAAATAATATTAAAAGAAAATGTCGTTAAATATAATTAAATAACTTTAAGTATAAAGGAAAAACGAAACCTTTCAGAATCAAATTCATAACTCAGGAATATGAAAGCCAACCTAAAATCAAATGCAAAAAGGTGGGCATGGACACAAGGATGAGATTCATAGACTTACAACAATTATTTAGGAGGCAAAGGCTCGGCTGACATCTTCATCATCACTTCCTAATCATTAAAACCCTCCCGTAATGTTCAGAGCAAAGGGGTTCTGACTTTTTCATTTGCCTTCTTGTTCTCGTCAACCATTTGTAAAACTCACTCTCCTATTTATAAAAGAAATGGGACAAGCTTGCGTCAGCATTTGGTCTCCCTTAATATCCTTGAATATTGAAATCTTATTTTTCATGAAAAAAAAATGTAAAAGGCCAAGATAAAAATTTTAAACATTAAAAAACACATACACACACACACACACACTCAAATTTTCCCTTTTGTTTTTATTATTATTATTATTTATTTTTTGTAATTTTTTGTATCACCTTTATCTCTAATGATTGTTATTTTTACTAGTTATAGACGACTAAGAATTGAATTTCTGAGATTATCCCCCCCCTTTTTTGCATGGGTATTCAAATAATACAGTTTTCTTAATTAAATAAGTGACTTTACAAGTCATAGTTAGGTTTTTAATAGGCATATATTGGTAGTTCATAATTAATTTTTAATTAGAATAGTATTAGAGTATATTGACATAAAAAGATCCACATAACCGATCATATAATCTACTCCACTTGGTGGGATAAAGATTAGATTGTTGTTTTTTTTATATATATATATATATTTTAAAAAATCGAAAATAGTTCAATTAAACATGTATGTGATAAAATATTTCTTTGAATTTATTTAAATAATTTTTAAATATTCATAGATATTTAAAATGTTTAAATATTTTTAATCCACTTTCTTGTGAATACCGCTATCTATTAGAAAATTCAATAACTCTCTACTCGTCTTTATATCTATCATGAGAGAAATCCTAGAACACTTTAAACTCTATCCTCTTTATTTTAAAAACAAAATACTTATCCTCTTTATCATTTCCACTAAAACTCTCTCTTTGCCTCAAACGGATCAAACTTATCTCGCCTTCAATCACGTTTGACGAACCCCTTCAAGTGCTTTTCTGTCTTTCCCCTCATTATACTTTCCCTCTCCCTCATAAAATCCTTATAGATATTGCTATTTATAAATTCATGTTAATCTGATTATCATCCCACAAATATCATTTTTTGTCGATGAATTCTAATAATTAAAAAAAAGAAAATAGAAACTCTGAGAAGACCACATAAATATTTATATGAAAATTTAAAATCAAGAAAAAAACAACCAGCAGAGGATGGGAGAAAAAGAGTACCGCAGTGAACTTTCGAATGAATATAAATTGAATAATAACTACCGAATCTTAATAAGTAATATATAAGCATAATAAAACCCTATTATAATTCCCATAATATTTTTTTTTTCTATTCTATATATCATTGAAAGTTTATCGTTAAGATCAAATAGAATTCGCACCACCTATACGCTTATTAGCATGATAAGAAGATGAACATATACGTAGATGGTATGTTTTTTCCCGAATGTGAACTGAATCTGAGTTAAGATTATTGCGATCACTAGATATAAGATTGGATCATACGATTAAATCGTAATCATAATACCAAATGAGAAGGAAAAAAAAACATATTGCCCATAATTTCAAGTGTTTTTTTTTTTGTTAAAAGAAATTATAGAAATTTGTCTCCTGATTTCTTAAGATTTTTTCCCGAATGTGAAGTGAATCTGAGTTAAAATTATTGCAATCACTAGATATAAGATTGGATCATACGATAAAATCGTAATCATAATACCAAATGAGAAGGTAAAAAAAAACATATTGCCCATAATTTCAAGTGCTTTTTTTTTTTGTTAAAAGAAATTATAGAAATTTGTCTCCTGATTTCTTAAGATTTTCAAGGTAAACATGGGGTTGGAACTACCGCAGGAGCACTTCCATAATATCAGGGCTCTTAATTTAATTTAATTCCAAAATCTTAATTTGATCCTTAAACTTATTTAGTCCTGAAATAAAGTTTTTAATTTGGTCATAAACCCTAGATCACCACTTTTAATTAAAAAATATTATTAACATAACATGTTTAATATGATTACATAAAAATTACCCAGCAAGGGTTCAAGTCTACTCCCTCTAGTTATGGTAAAATCAGGCAATTTAACCCACATCCTAAGAAAAGTGTTATACTTAAACTCAATTTGCAGACTCCCCATTAAAAGATTGATAAGAGTGGTTGAATGATAATAATAATAATAATAATAAGGGCTTGCTTTTGTATTTCAAGACTCCTGAAGAATTTCAATTCACATATCATGGTGGAGGTATGTTACAAGAGATTTTTGTTTTCTTTGATCATTGTTTGATTCTAAGCATTTTTTAAGTGTGTAGTGTTGGTATCAAAAATCATGAAACTCATAATAACCTCTTCCTTGTCAGTTTATCTTTCTGTTGAGAGCATAGAGTATTGTGTTGGCTCTTAGCAATTTTAGCCAAAGAAAAATGGGAAATCACATTAGGAATGACTCGTCATTTTGCTTGCAGACAATATTATATGTTGGTGGGGGCACATAACAGTGAAAGAATGTGTTAGGCTTGGTTTGCTTTCTGGCTAAAGGCTTTTAAAACCAAAGGTCAAGAAAGCAATACGAGGCATTTGGCAGGCTGAAGATTTTATTTGATCGATGCTGATATTTTGGATGCCAAGGGGTAGTTGTGAGATTGTATGACCAAGAGAGGAGCCACAAGGCGGAATTTGAAGAGGGATTCAATTAGCTAACATCTAGATTGGGGTAGTGTCTCCTAATCAAAATGCTAGCCTTCCTTTGCTTCAGCTTCCTAGCTTTCATAGCAAGCTTAACTTTATTGGCTAACGTTGGAGATGGATAGGGTTGAGTAGAAAAGGAGGATTTAAAATAGGTCATAATTAGGCTTTATGAGATTTTTTATTCAGTACTAAGGACTTCTGTTTATTTTTCTTCCTTTTTTTTGTTTCTGTTTCTGTTTTTTTTTTCTTTGTTTGGTTTTTTTTTGGGAGGGGGGGCATAAAAGAGCTTATGGAGGAGTCCAACTTTGTGGTAGAGTTGCATTTGGAGGATCGGGAGGCATTATTGCACCGAAGGAGTGGCATGGCTATAGGGTTCAGCATCTAGATTGTTTCTCTCTGGCTTTTTAGCAAAACTGCTAGGACGTTTTAAAGGGTGATAGTTTCGGTTGTTTGTGTAACACCAAAAAAAAAAAAAAAAAAAAGCAGCGGAGTGCTGCGTTTTGAGGCAAAACGCAGCACCCGCTGCATTTAGGAAATTAGGGATTTAAAACCCTAATTTCCCCTTCTCTCTCCCTCTTTCTCTCTCTCTTTCTGCCTCTTTTCTCTCTTCTCCCGATCTCCCCGCCGTCGTGTCTCTCTCTCTCTCCCGCTGCCATCCTCCGCCGAGCGCGATCGTTGCACCACCGTGAACGCACCAGCGTGCGTGACAGCAACAGCGCGCGCGGCAGTAGCAGCGCGCGCGATAGCGCCAGAGCCCGTGACAGCGCAGAGCACTGCGCTCTCTCCCGAGCCCTTGTGTGCCTCTGCACGAGCCCCTGCGAGCCTCTACACGCTCCTGCTCGAGCGCCAGCGTGCCCCTGCACGCCTCTACACGAACCAGCATGCCCCTGCACAAGCGCTAGCGCGCGAGCCCAGCGTGAGCCAGCGTGCAAGCTCAGCGCGAGCAGCGCACGACCCTCTACGCGAGCATAGTGCGCCCCAGCACGCCCCAACACAAGCACAGCGCGCTCCAGTGTGCGATCCACTGCTCGAGCGCGCCCCAGCTTGAGCGCGAGCGCTCCAGCGCGCGACCCATTGGGCGAGCGCTCGATCCAGCTCGCGAGCGCAGGCCCTAGCCACTGCGCGCTTGCCCACAGGCCGCCAGCAACAAGCCCGCAGGCCCACGGCCTAGTGCAGCCCATGGCCCAGTCTGGCCCACGGCCCACTGTCGACCCGCAGGCCCTCCAGGCCTGCCAGACCCATCAGCCCGCCAGCCCGCGGCCCACGAGCCCGCGACGGCCCGTGACAGTCCGTGAACCTCTGCGAAGGTAAATGACTCAAAGTTCGATTTTCACATTAGGATTTCTAATTTTTTAATAATTGGACTTAAATTGCTCACAATTGTTTCGAATTAGAAACATTCAGGTTTTAGACCCAAGCCAACGGGCGAACGAAAACTAGATCTGAGATCCGAGGAACCCTAGGTGAGAGAAAGGCAATCTCTTTAACTCTTGAATAAATTTTGTCAAATTAGGTAGTTTTGGTTGGAAAGAAAATTGAAAATCCATTACTAGACCCTTATTTGATATCGAATTGTGATGATTAATTAGGAAAATCTCATTGGAGACTTGAGCGGTCAGATTTGAATTGGTTTTGAAAATAGGGAGTGATCACCCTCCCGTAAACTGTGAGTGAGACTTATTTCAATACTTTTATTTAATATGTAAATCCTGTTTTACAACATTTTGATGAATGAGTATGATTTGTCGTAACTTGAAATGTTTTGACTGGTTTTAAAATTGATTTTTGTGAACCGATGAAGTGTCCAAAAACTGTGTTGAATTATGAAATTATGCATCCATGTGGTTGAAATGTATAATGTGCCATTTTATGCTATATGTTGCATTTGGTTTGTAAACCTGATTTCGGTACATTTTTGATACGATATTGATTTTAGCCTTGAGGGCTTTGGATTGTATTGTTCCGTAGCTACGAAGGACACCGTGAGAGACGCTTGAGTGGCGTTCGGATATGCCTAGGCCTGGGGTATCCCACGAGTTGTCGTGATTTGATTATCGACACGGTACTAGTCAGGTTGAACTCGAAAGGGGGAGGATTTGGATTTGGATTTAGATATCCTCTCCAAGTCTAGCACCTGGACGAGGTTCGTCGCCAACGACGGGGTAGAGAGCACTTTAAATAAACTTGCATATAACACCCCCGGTGCGTCTGTCATAGGTCGCGGTAGACCTCTGTCAGGACATTTTCGGCTGGCAGCTCTATAATTTTAATGACAGTACTTTGGATGCATATTTGACTTGATAATGCATGCAAATGATATATTGTTGAAATGAAAAGCATGATGATTTGAAATATGACTTGTATACTTGTGTTTTGACACTCCAGTTTTACACTCCATATTTGACGATTGAATTGACCTACTCACTTACTGAGTATTCTTCCCCGAGTACTCACCCCTCATTTCCCTTCTTGTTTCAGAGATAGTATTTGACAAGGAGCGTTGCTTTTAGGACACTCAGTATCATTGGGAGATTTAATCTGGATCTGAGGAGTTATTGTATATTTCCGCTACAATTTCGTGAGTTAGCAATTGTATTGGTGATGTATATGTATTATGAGGTCGATAGACGACCATTGTATAATTCTAGGATGACTGTATAAATATGGACATGTCATTGCATAACATTGCATTGAGACATTTCTGGTTCATTGTGTAAATACTTGAGAATGTGTCATGTCTTAGAAGTGTCCTCTAGGATCGTTCGGTGCCTCCTCTAAATCACAGGAGGGGCAACTGGCGGCTGTCCATGCCTTTGACGGGGACATGGCAGTAGAGGTCTGTGGCTAGGTTGTTGGAAATTTTTATAGCCTTGCGTTATCTGAATATTGGCTGTAAGATTGATTGATTTTGGAGATGCCGGAATGACCATTTGATTATATTATAGGATGATTGTGATTTATACAGGGTAAATTATACTTGGGAAACCTCCGAAATATGGGGAGTTTCTGCTCGATTTTCTGTAAAAATACAACCGGCCTTCAGGATAACGGGCGGCTGTTCACGATCCTAGTTCGGAGCGTGACAGTTGGATTGGTATTAGAGCTAGGTTGGTTGAGAGCTATATAGGAAGAGAGTTTTGGAAACATTCCCGAATATGTTGGTCTTTAAAGTCCTCAATGCATGAGAGTTTCATACAGTCATGAAGTTCCAGTGCATGGTCATAGGCATATGAGTCCATCTATTTTAGGGGGTTAGATACGGTTGTATCTAACCTAACATGCTATATTCTTCCTCTATTGAACTAAGAATTTCATTCTTTTGTGAGGGTAGCTATGCTATGATTAGTCCAAAATTCTTGAACCGTGCCTATTTTTTTTTATGATACTTAATAAGAATCCTTCTCTTGCAGAAGTATGACGACCCGACGGAGCACCCGTCTTGCCCCACCAGAGGAATTAGATGAGCCGGAGGATTGTTCCTCGACTCGCGTGCCACCACCGGTACCTGCCCAGTCAGCTGCTCAGGCTGAGACTCCCGTACCTATACTTGACGCCTTTCGGCAGGTGTACGAGTGGTACGCTTCGCATGGGGTCCAGATTCCGCCCCTACCACCTCCTACAGCGGCGCCTGCAGCAGCGCCAATTCCTTCGGCACCGTTTCCACCGCCGGTGGCCGGTCCTTTTACTTTGTCTGAGCCGAGTGAGACACATCGGCTATTTTTAGACGGGTACATGAGTTGACTCAGTTGGTTAAGGAGGCCCGTCAGCTGGGGTGCACAGATTTTGCAGGGCTTGGTGATGCTGCGGCAACCAAGCATTGGATCAACCGCACCCGCAGGATTCTGACTGATCTGGGGATTGGAGAGGAGCTCTGCATGAAAGTGGCAGAGCGATTATTAGAGGGAGAGACCCTCTCATGGTGGGAGGCCCTCTCATGGTGGGAGTCCCTCACTGATGAGGCGACAGCGCCACTACAGTGGGACGACTTCCTTTGGGAGTTTGACCGTAGATTTTTCCCACTCTACCAGCAGGACCGGATGAGGTCAGAGTTGGAACGGCTTATACAGGGTCCAGATCTGTCTCGGAGTACGAGGCAGATATGCGGAGACTTGCCGCATTCATACCGGATCTAGCTACACCTCAGTATTTGCGCTTCAAATTTGAGGACGGTCTTAGCCTCAGCATAAAGAAGTATATGACTGTTACCCCACAGTTTACACTGGCCGAGGTGATAGACTCTGCGCACCGCGTGGAGGGCTTTAGTCCTCGTAGAGGCTAGGCAGAAAGAGAGCAGAGAGAAGAAAAGAAAGAAGGAGAAGTCTCATTTTGCATAGAACTCCAAGAAGGGCAAAGATCCAGTTCGCACAGAGGCGGATTAGGATCTGGATTTCCTAAGCTGGGACGGGGACAGTACTCCCAGGGGTTCAGACAGCCCGCTCCGACTCACCCTGCACAGTGTATTGCTCAGCGGCATCCTTCTTGCCGCATGTGCAATAGGTCCCATCCGATAGGAGTTTGTTCAGTGACGGTCACTTGCTTCCACTGTGGGAAGCCGAGACATATTAGGAGTTCTTGCCCTAAGTTAGGACTTTCAGGACAGAGTTCACTAAGCCGCACTAGTACTCCTCGTATGGGACAGCAGGGGTAGCCTGCACGGCCAGTAGCTTTTACTCCCAGGGTGACCACCGGGAGTAACACAGTGCAGACCCAGGCACGACAGCAGTCTAGAGCTCAGGCCCGGGTTTATGCCATGATGCAGGAGGACGCCCAGGCGAACCCCGACATCATCATGGGTACTCCTCCTTCTGATCCTGTAGAATAGGATCTCTATTTGTATTTTCATTTCTTTTGAGGATGTCAGCATTGTATCAGTCGTATGGTATTTTATGTTATGTTCCCTTTTGTCGACATGATACTACTCTGACATCTTTGTACACTGAAGTTGTAGAAACCTTAGAGACTCAACTATTTTGACATATATATATATATATATATCAAGTTTGAAATTATTCTAAATTTATGTATATTTTGTTCAATGATAGGTACTCTACTTATCTTCGGAATAGATGCTCGTATCCTTATTGACACGGGGTCTAACTATTTGTATGTGAGCGATGAATTCTTCCGACATTCTGACTGGCCGCTCTCACCTTTGGACGATGAGCTATTGGTCATCACTCCTCTGGGTGTGCAGATTGTGCGCGGCATAGTGTATAGAGAATGTGAGATCAAAGTTGGGGATACAGTGCTGAAGGCAGATCTAATCCCCCTCGCCATGACTGATTTTGATGCCATCTTGGGGATGGATTAGCTACATATGCATCGGGCTTCAGTTGACTTCTTTAAGAAGCAAGTGGAGTTTCGAAAACCCGATCAGTCAGTGTTGATTTTTGAGGGCGAGAGGCGAATTTTACCCCGCTGTGTCATTTCAGTTTTGGAGGCCAGACGCATGATTCGCCACGGATGTGCGGCTTACCTGGCTCATATCATTAACACCACTGCTTAGAGACCGAGATTGGAGGATGTCCCAGTCGTATAGGACTTTCCGGATATTTTCCCCAAGGAGCTACCCGGATTACCACCGGTTCGGGAGTTTAACTTTGAAATCGATTTAGCTCTGGGGACTACCCCTATCTCTATGTCGCCATACAGAATGGCGCCGGCTGAGCTGAGGGAGCTCAAGGTCCAGTTACAGGAGTTGCTGGATAAGGGGTTTATCCGTCCTAGCACGTTCTCTTGGGGCGCTCAAGTGCTGTTTGTAAAAAAGAAGGACGGCTCACTGAGATTGTATGTGGATTACAGAAAACTTAATCGGGTGATTGTGAAGAACAGATATCCACTGTCTCGCATAGATGATTTATTTAATCAATTGCAAGGTGCTCAAGTTTTCTCGAAGATTGATCTTTGATCGGGATATCATCAGTTGCGGATTAAGAGTCAAGACGTGCCAAAGACAGCTTTCCACACTCGATACGGGCACCACGAATTTCTAGTTATGCCGTTTGGGCTGACTAATGCCCCCGCTGCATTCATGGACTTGATGAACTGAATTTTTCACGATTATTTGGATCGGTTCGTTATTGTTTTTATTGATGATATCTTAGTCTACTCGCGGAGTGATGATGAGTATGCTCAGCACCTTAGGGTGATTTTGCAGACTCTTCGTAAGAGACAGCTTTATGCCAAGTTCACAAAGTGTGAATTTTGGCTGCGGCAGATTGGTTTTCTTGGTCATATAGTTTATGCGGAGGGTATCTTTGTTGATCCACAAAAAGTTGAGGCTATATTGAGATGGGAGTAGCCACAAACAGTATCAGAAATAAGGAGTTTTCTTGGTCTAGCCGGGTATTACTGCAGATTTGTATAGGGCTTTTCTTGAATTGTTACTCCGTTATCTAGATTGACACGGAAAGACGTCAGATTTATATGGGATGACCGTTGTGAGGTGAGCTTTCAGGAGCTTAAACAGCGGTTGACGTCCGCTCCAATTCTAGCCCTTCCCACGAGTAGTCGAGAGTATGTGGTGTACAGTGACTCCAACAGACAAGGATTGGGCTGTGTATTGATACAGGATGGTAGAGTTATTGCCTATGCTTCGCGATAGCTAAAGAAGCATGGGGTGAATTATCCTACGCACGATTTGGAGTTGGCAGCCATAGTCTTTGCACTAAAGATATGGTGCCACTATTTATATGGGATCACGTGCAGGGTGTTTACAGATCACAAGAGTCTGAAGTATCTGTTCACTCAGAGGGAGCTGAATTTGAGGCAGCGGAGATGGTTAGAGCTGTTAAAGGATTATGACCTCATCATTGACTATCATCTGGGTAAGGCTAATATAGTAGTTGATGTCTTGAGTCGGAAGTCGTCTTCCTCTTCTCAGACTACCGAGAGTACTTATCTCTCATGTTTATTGGGACTCCGAGCCTTGGGAGTCAGGTTGGCTAGTGATGATCAGGGAGATATATTAGTCAGATTTGAGGTTTGGCCGAGTTTGCTCGACCGTATCAGGGAGTTTCATCAGAGTGATGAAGAGCTCCGAGGCATTTATGAGAAAGCCAGCAGAGGTGATATCAATGACTTTAGAGTTCGTAAGGATAGACTATTAGTTTTTCGAAATCAGGTATGTGTACCAGCAGATAATGATCTTCGTAGGACTATTCTTGAGGATGCCCATTTATCTGCCTATGCTTTACATCCCGACAGTACTAAAATGTACCGCACCATCAGAGACAGTTATTGGTGGTCGGGTATGAAACGGGAAATTATAGAATTTATTGCTCGTTGCCTTGTATGTCAGCAGATAAAGGCTGAGAACTAGCGTCCAGCTGGTACTTTGTAGCCCCTTCCCATTCCTGAGTGGAAGTGGGAGCATATCACGATAGATTTCGTAGTGGGGTTACTGCGGACTTCGGCACAGCATGACGCTATTTGGGTGATAGTTGACCGACTTACTAAGTCCGCACACTTCATCCCGATTAGGAGTGATTACTCGCTTGAGGCGTTGGCACGCCTCTATATTGATACGATTGTGAGACTGCATGGGGTTTCAGTGTCGATAGTATCAGATCGAGACCCCAGATTTATATCCCGTTTTTGGCCAAGTCTGCAGGAGGCTTTGGGTACTAGACTGAATTTCAGCACAGCGTATCACCCCCAGACAAATGGTCAGTCAGAGAGAACCATTCAGACTTTAGAGAATATGCTTAGGGCATGTGTTATGGATTTGTGGGGGAGTTGAGATCGACATCTTCCATTAGTAGAGTTCGTCTATAATAATAGTTATCAAGCGAGCATTGACATGCCACCTTACGAGGCATTGTATGGGAGGATGTGTCGTACCCCGTTGTGCTGGGATGAGGTTGGTGAGCGACGTCTCATCAATGTTGAGCTGGTAGAGGAGACGAAGGAGAAAGTGAGGATTATCTGTACGCGGATGAAATTCGCTCAGGATAGATAGAAATCCTATACAGATTGTAGGCGGCGACCCCTAGAGTTTACTATGGGAGACATGGAATTCTTAAGGATATCTCCCTTGAAGGGAGTCATTCGATTTGGGCAACGAGAGAAGTTGAGCCCCAGGTATATTGGGCCCTTCCGTTTTCTTGAGAGGGTCGGAAGTGTAGCATATAAATTGGAGCTGCCAGCAGACCTATCGCGTATTCACGATATATTTCATGTCTCAATATTTAGGAAATATCAGACAGATCCCTCACACATTTTAGAGGCTCCGCCAGTTGAGCTTCGAGAGGACTTGAGCTTACCTGTTCAGCCCGTGACTATTCTGGATCGACAGGTCAGAAAGCTACGGAGTAAAGAGGTTCCTCTTGTTAGAGTTTTGTGGAGGAGCGACCAGGTCGAGGAACAGACCTGGGAACCTGAGGAAGCCATAAGGAAACAGTACCCCCAACTTTTCTCTATATAGTTTCTTTTAGTCTCGAGAACGAGACTTATTTTTAGGGGGTTAGAAAATGTAACAAAAAAAAAACAATGGAGTGCTGCGTTTTGAGCCAAAACGCAGCACCCGCTGCATTTGGGAAATTAGGGATTTAAAACCCTATTTTCCCCTTCTCTCTCCCTCTTTCTCTCTCTCTTTCTGCCTCTCTTCTCTCTTCTCCCGATCTCCCCACCGCCGCGTCTCTCTCTCTCCCGCTGCCATCCTCCGCTGAGCGCGATCGCTGCACCACCGCGAGCGTACCAGCGTGCGCGACAGCAGCAGCGCGCGTGACAGCGACAGAGCCCGCGACAGCGCAGAGCACTGCGTTCTCTCCCGAGCCCTTGTGCGCCTCTGCACGAGCCCCTGCACGCCTCTGCACGCTCCTGCTCGAGTGCCAGCGCGCCCCAGCGCGCCTCTGCATGAACCAGTGTGCCCCTGCACAAGCGCTAGCGCGCGAGCCCAGCATGAGCCAGTGCGCGAGCCCAGTGTGCAAGCCCAGCGCGAGCAGCGCACGACCCTCTGCGTGAGCATAGCGCGCCCTAACACACCCTAGCACGAGCACAGCGCGCGATCCACTGCTCGAGCGTGCCCCAGCACGAGCGCGACCGCTCCAGCGCGCGACCGCTCTGGCGCGCGACCCACTGCGCGAGCGCTCGATCCAGCTCGCGAGTGCGAGCCTTAGCCACTGCGCGCTTGCCCACAGGCCGCCAGCCGCAAGCCCGCTGGCCCACGGCCCAGTCCAGCCCATGGCCCAGTTCGGCCCGCAACCCACTGCCGACTCGCAGGCCCTCCAGGCCTGCCAGACCTATCAGGCCCGCAGGCCCTCCAGGCCCGCCAGTCCATTAGCCCGCGGCCCACGAGTCCGCGACGGCCCGTGACAGTCCGTGAGCCTCTGCGAAGGTAAATGACTCAAAGTTCGATTTTCGCACTAGGGTTTCGAATTTCTTTAATAATTGGACTTAAATTGTTCACAATTGTTTTGAACTTTGAAACATTCAAGTTTTTGACCCAAACCGATGGGCGAACGAAAACTAGATCTGAGATCCGAAGAACCCTAAGTGAGAGAAATGAAATCTCTTTAACTCTTGAATAAATTTTGTCAAATTAGGTAGTTTTGGTTGGAAAAAAAATTGAATATCCATTACTAGACCCTTATTTGATATCGAATTGTGATGATTAATTAGGAAAATCTCATTGGAAACTTGAGCGGTCAGATTTGAATTGGTTTTGAAAATAGGGAGTGATCACCCTCCCGTAAACTGTGAATGAGATTTATTTCAATACTTTTGTTTAATATGTAAACCCTGTTTTACAACTTTTTGATGAATGAGAATGGTTTGTCGTATGTTTGAAATGTTTTGACTGGTTTTAAAATTGATTTTTGTGAACCGATGGAGTGTCCAAAAACTATGTTAAATTATGAATTTATGCATCCATGTGGTTGAAATGTATAATGTGCCATTTTATGCTATATGTTGCATTTGGTTTGTAAACCTGATTTCGGCACATCTTTGATACGATATTGATTTTAGCTTTGAGGGCTTTGGATTGTATTGTTCCGTAGTTACGAAGGAAACCGTGAGAGACGCTTGGGTGGCGTCCGGATATGCCTAGACCTGGGGTATCCCACGAGTTGTTGTGATTTGATTATCGACACGGTACTAGTCAGGTTGAACCCGAAAGGGGGAGAATTTGGATTTTGATTTGGATATCCTCTCCAAGTCTAGCACCTGGAAGAGGTTCGTCGCCAACGACGGGGTAGAGAGCACTTTAAATAAACTTGCATATAATACCCCCGGTGCGCCTGTCATAGGTCGCGGTAGGCTTCTGCCAGGACATTTTCTGCTGGCAGCTCTATGATTTTAATGACAGTACTTTGGATGCATATTTGACTTGATAATGCGTGCAAATGATATATTGTTGAAATGAAAAGTATGATGATTTGAAATATGACTTGTATACTTGTGTTTTGACACTTCAGTTTTACACTCCATATTTGACGATTGCATTAATCTACTCACTCACTGAGTATTCTTCCCCAAGTACTCACCCCTCATTTCCTTTCTTGTTTTAGAGATAGTATTTGACAAGGAGCGTTGCTTTTAGTACGCTCAGTATCATTGAGAGATTTGATCTGGATCTGAGAAGTTATTGTATATTTCCGCTGCAATTTCGTGAGTTAGCAATTGTATTGGAGATATATATGTATTATGAGGTCGATAGACGATCATTGTATAATTCTGGGATGACTGTATAAATATGGACATGTCATTGCATAACATTGCATTGAGGCATTTCTGGTTCATTGTGTAAATACTTGGGAATGTGTCATGAAGTGTCCTCTAGGATCGCTCGGTGTCTCCTCTAAATCACAGGAGGGGCGACTGGCGGCTGTCCATGCCTTTGACAGGGGCGACTCGCGCTGGTTCGCGCGCTGGCTCGCGGGAGATCGCGAGCTGTGGCGCGCTGGGCTCGCGCGCTCGCTCTCGGAAGATCGCGCTCGCGCGAGGAGGCAGCGCTCGCGTGGAGGAAGGAGCTGCTCGCGGGAGGGCGTTGCAGCAGTGGGCGGCGTGCGGTGGCGGGAGAGAGAGGCCGCGGCGGAGAAGAGAAAGAGAGAAAGAGGGAAAGAGGGAGAGAGAGAGAGAGAGAGAGAGAGAGAGAGAGAGAGAGAGAGAGAGAGAGAGAGAGAGAGAGAGAGATAAGTAAGAAGAATTAGGGCTTTAAGCCCTAATTTTGACTTCTTTTTTTTTTTTTTTTTTTTTTTAAAGTGTTACATTGATAGCGTGGAGCCGCCGCCGGTGCTAACATCACAAAAATAATTGGAATTGTTAGACATTTTGAATAACAAATGGAGAATATAATAAAATTTTAGTTTAAAAACAATAATTTTAGTGCCCATTTTGAATTTAAAAACATTTTCTTTAAGATGACCGGCAATTGGATTTGTAATTACCCATACTACAAGTAAGATTTCACATAAATGTATCATTTGATTACAAAATTATCAAATTTCCCTATGTAACCACCTGGGGAGAAATAGATCATTAGAATGTGCATTATCAGTATTGAAAAATAAAGATCATTAGAAAATAAAAATATTTCCTCTATGTTGATGCATTTTCTTTTGAAAACGGTGAAGAATTAAATTTGAGTATTCAACTTTAAGGATCTTTTTTTTGGCATGTGTGTGTGGGTCTTTTTTTTTTTTCTCCCAATGTAAAATGCATGCCTCTTATTTTGAAGAAGAAGAAGAAGAAGAAGAAGAAGAAGAAGAAGAAGAAGAAGAAGAAGAAGAAGAAGAAGAAGAAGAAGAAGAAGAAGAAGAAGAAACCTAATAGATTTCTAGAATACCTCTTAGAATGAGGCAGGAAAGGGTACTTTACAAACCAAATCACTAAATCAAAATGGAAACAGAAATAAGAAATAGAAAAACAACAGCATGCAGCCTAGAAAAAGCTCAGGTAGCAGCAGCAAAGAAGAAGAAGAAGAAGAAGAAGAAGAAGAAGAAGAAGAAGAAGAAGAAGAAGAAGAAGAAACCTAATAGATTTCTAGAATACCTCTTAGAATGAGGCAGGAAAGGGTACTTTTCAAACCAAATCACTAAATCAAAATGGAAACAGAAATAAGAAATAGAAAAACAACAGCATGCAGCCTAGAAAAAGCTCAGGTAGCAGCAGCAACAATCAAACTTATTCACCTTATCCTCATTGTAAAAGATTAATTATCCACAGAAAAAAGATACCAGTGAAAGCCAGAAGCAAGATGTAAGAAATGTGGACAATTAGGGCATATAAAGAGGATTTGCAAGACTCAATAGCTACAGGAGAAGCCAACACTGTTGCAGATCGGTCACATGAGTAACAGCTATTTGTTGCATCATACTTTACCACTAGTAGCTCTATAGAAAAATGGCTAATAAACAGTGGTTGTATGCACCACATGAATTATAACCATGAGTGATTCGGAGAGTTTGATAGAACAACAATTACCAAAGTCCGAATTGGGAATGGGATATACATTATAGCAAATGATAAAGAAACGATAGCTATTGAAGGATGTTGGTCAATTGTTCCTAAAATTGATATATGATATGTATGATATGTTCCTAAAATTGATCAAAATTTTTTGAGTATTGGTCAAATGTTCAAGAAATGTTATACGGTTCTATTAAAAGACAAACTCTCAATAATCAAGGATGTAGAAGGCAAGAAATAAGAAAATGCTTTACTTTGAATTTGTTGAAAGAAGAGCAAGTTGCAGTGCATAAACAAGCAAATGGAGGAGGAGCTTTCGACATGTGCTGCTTGTTAGTATGGAAAGTAGACCAAACTAAATTTCCACAAAACAAGGGGTGGAGGGCTGCACAAAAGCTGTAACTGGTTCATACAGATGTGAGAGGACATCTAAAAACACCATCATTGAATGGCAATAAGTTTTATATTGCTTTCATTGGTGGCTATACAAGATTGTGCTAGATTTATTTCATGAAATTTAAATTTGAGATTGCTAAAATCTTCTGGAAGTATCTGGCTTGGATAAAAAATCAAAGTGGATGTAGAATGAAGTTAATCACATATGATAATGGAACTGAATCCATTTAAAAAAAAATCAACAAATTTTGTTAAGTTGTATGCATTGCGCATTGATTGACAGCTCCGTATAGCCCCCAAAAAAATGGAGCTATGAAGAGAAAAAATAAAACACTCATAGAGATGACAAGATGCTTGTTGTATGATAAAGAAATGCCAAAAAAAAAAAAAAAAAAATTAGGATTGTGGCTGCAAATATACCAATTTTCTTGCTGAATAGATTGCCAATAAAATCTTTATAGAATAAGACTCCATTTAAAATGTGGTATGGCTACAAACATAGTTTATTGAGTTTAGAAATATTTTGATGCCTTTATTTCTTTCATATACCTCAGGTTAAAAGAGACAAATCGGATAAGAAGGCAGAAAATGAGATCTTTGCAGGCTACAGTGCAGTTTCAAAAGCCTAAGAATGGTATGGGTTTTTGAGACAAAGGCTTGGAGTATGCATACTGAATACTATACCACAGGAGTTGCTACTGTAGAACTATTAGTGATACTGATATATTACTGACAAGGATGTCGATATAGCTGAAGGTTTGATGACAGCTTATGAAAAATTTCCTACAAATAAATAAATAAATCATGTGAAAATCTGATTTCCAGAAATTTGTTATTTTAGAATTTTCAACTATTTGTTACTAGTCGTTATAAGTTTAACAATATTCTTTAATTTTTGCTCATTTGAATTTATAATTTTTGTATAAATTAAGATTTATGATTAAATAAAAAGTATGCCTTTTGTAATTCAAAAACTTCTTAATATTTTTGCTCTTTCTCGCACTTCCCCCAAAATAAAAGAAAAGAAAACACCAACAAATAGTGCTCCAAGCAATTCAAAAACTTCTTAATATTGTTTTAGTTTTAGTTCTAATATTTTCTCATGGTGTTCTAAGAAGCAGTGTTCAATCCATAGCAGAAGCAGAATATATAACGACTACTACTACTGTGAATCAAGCCTACTAGATCAGGAAATTAATGACCGATTTGCATATAGATTACGCAGAAAGTACACAAATCACGACTCATACCAGTCAACATCGATTATATCGACAATGGTTTTTAAAACAACAAATACACACATATAAAAGGAAGAAACGGTAAATGTCTTTATTTTTTAAATAGTAAAAATATTTATCTTTTATTTATTTCTTTATTTTTATATTTATAATAGTGATTTCTTTTATAAATCAAATCTAACAATATAATTTAGAGAAGCAACGAATTATAATTCATATTTTATATTGTTTTGTAGATTAAAAACAAATGAAGTCAACTTTAATTTATAAATATTATAATAAAATAAGATAAACGGACAAAAATTGAAAAATTCCGCATACGCTGTGGATTTAGACAATTTGAAGAAGATCCATCTATTAATGTGCGAGGCTTGATAGTACATGTGGCCGTACTCAAAGAAGATCCATCTGTTCTTTTAGTGAAGGGGAAAAAGTGGAGCACCTTCATGCCAACTCGAGAAGGCGTAATTCCATAACATTGTTAGAGGGGTTTCTTATCTTAAACTTGTCAGATGTTGGTGGGGCACATAACAGTGAAAGAATGTGTTTGGCTTGGTTTGGTTTCGGGCTAAAGGCTTTTAAAACCAAAGGTCAAGAAAGCAATACGAGGCATTTGGCAGGCATTGTGGATGCCAAGGGGTAGTTGAGAGATTGTATAAGCAAGAGAGGAGCCACTAGGAGGAATTTGAAGAGGGATTCAATTAGCTAACATCAAGATTGGGGCATTGTCTCCGAGTCAAAATGCTAGGCTTATTTTACTTCAGCTTCCTAGCTTTCATAGCAAGCTTAACTTTATTGGCAACATTAGAGGTGGATAGGGTTGAGTAGAAAATGAGGATTCAAATCAGACTGCTCTTATGTATACATGTTTTGAATAGAGACGGATTGAATTGACTCTTTATATGATAAATGCATATTGATTTATTTAAAATTATTGGATTATTTTAGAAAATAGATGGATATTGATGAGTGACTTGCGGTACTTTACTATGTGGGTTAGCTTCACTTGTATTTTGAGGTAACATGACGGTTATCACGTGCTCAATCTAAGAGTTAGGGAGTAATATGGATAAGCGGAGAATTAATGTGAGGAGTTTAAATAGGAGAAACAACGAATCTTAATTTTCAGAAAGTACAAGGATAGCTCCTAATCCACTTCCTAGGTGCTCATTTTCTATAGGCTTTTATTTTAATGTTATATTTAGAGGTCGTGGTTATTGGCAAGAAATTATGAGTCCCAAAAGGAATTGGTCATCTAGCAGGTTTCAACAATGAGCCATTCTATGGAGAAGTTTTGGGCTTGGGGTATGCACTCTACTAATACCAAGGCTTTATCAGGTTCTTTTAAAGGATCCTCAAGTTGTTATCTTGATGTACACCGGGCTTTTTAACTTGTTGACTCAAGCCCCACGTAACCCACCTAAAATGACCGACATTACCCATGATTGAACCCCTGCTTTCTTTACCGTTACTTTTAGGCTAAAGATACCATCGAGTGGTTTCAAGATCTTTCTGGATCATGGTTGGAGAACTCGTTATGTCTACAATAGCAATGTCTTAGATGCCTCGAGCCTGGTACAAATGTTTTACATAGTTAAATCATGTCTGGCAAAGGTTCAGGTGAAAAATCTTTACCGAAAGTTGGAAATTGCATTTGGAGACAATAAAATAAATGACATTCTTGAAACAAATAACTGCAAATTGAATAAACAGTGACATAAGGAGTTAAGAGTTGTGGACATACATGGAAATATAGTAGTCAACAATCAAACTGTAAGAGGCCTAATGCACTTTCTAGGGTTGCTTTTGGTCATCAAATTTAAAGTCTAAATTATAGCTGATTTCATACCAAGATGAAAAGTGATTTCTTCCCCCAAAGATATTGCTGACAACTTCTTCCCGATAAGGCTGCAAATGCTGGTCTTCCTCGTTAGAAACAGACTGCAGCATACTAGAATTATGGGGTCCAGGGGCTTGGTAGGTACAGCCAAGTGCTTGGTTGGAAAATGCATAACGATTCCCAAGCTGAGAAGTTGGATCTATTGGTGCTGATACTGGTGCTGGTACTGGTACTGGCACAAGTGTTGAATAGTTGTATTGTAAATGCAACTGAAAAGGATTTGTGACATTGACCGTATTCTCACCGGCCTTGTATTGTATATGTGACTCTAAAGGATGAGAGATATTGATCATATTCTCATTGGTGATGTATTGCAAATGTGACTCTGGAGGATTCGTGGCATTGATCATACTCTCATTGGCGATGTATTGTAAATGCGACTCTGGAGGAATAGGGACGTTGATCGTATTCTCATTGGTGACGATCAGAGCAGAGTGAATGTCTGATACAATCGATAAAGGAGACTCTCCAAGCTTAGTATCACCTTTCTCAAGCTTTGCTCGCTTCTTTGGATGCTCAGTTCCCTTAGCAGATGGCTTCTTATAGATCTTGCATAAAACGACATCATCCAACTGCATGCAAATAAAACCATGTAAAATAAATAAATAACTACTGACCTGACCATGAAAAATATTATTTTTAAATTAAATATGATTGTTAAGGTTATGTTTCAGTGCATTAGTAAAGGTTATCACCCTCATATCACCACTGGCTCTTCTATTGGGAGGTATCATAGTCGGATCGAGCCTATACTCATGCATTATCCAGTCAGTCTTGGATCCATGAGCGGCTTTGCCTATGTAATAGACAAGGCCCTTCTTGTATCCAGTAATGTCTTCACATTTTATCACCCTGTCGGCTCCGGTTGCCTTCCAATATCCTTCAATAGCTTGCCGACTTGGTCTCTGACCATTTGGATATTTTTTTTCCCTTGGAGTGAAGAAATAGCCTTCGTTTTCAGACCATGCATGCTTGAAATGCTCTGTCCAAATCAACAAAATTATATTTAAAACTATGCTTCTGTCATGAATACAACATCACCTGGTATATGAAAACTCCCAAATTATTATTAATAAGAAATGTGTATATTCTTAGTTGTATTAATAAATAAAATGATTATGCTATTTATACAACAAAACCTGAGATTTGGTCTTAAAGTTTCATCCAAAGAGAATGCACACGCATAGAACTATCATTCAAGTTTTATAGCTTATTTCCTGCATCAAAATAACATGTATAACTACTAAGGGATAATCGATCTAGTAGGTAATAGTGATTCGTTATTGAAACAAGTTTTGACTTTGAAACTTATAAAAAGTAAAGACAATATTTGGAGAATTTCTCTTAAATTATGTTTGATGATATAGTGTATGATTTTATACACCGGTTGATAAAAAAAGAAAAAATAAATAACATGTATAAATCCAAAGTAGGTATATAATTATATGCCAGAAAGAAAAAAACCCAAAACCCTAGGAAAGTACTTAAAAAAAATAATAAAAAAGAATATGTGGGAACACCTAATAATTGATCAGGCATCCATTTGTAAATATCTTGAGAGATGATTTTGTTCGGAGGCAATGGTAGATCGAAAACCTTTCTCTTCAAGTAGTATGTGATGAGTTCTGATTCTGTAGGTTTGAATCTGTATCCGGGAGGCAAAGTATTAAAGTAGCAAAGATCAAGACTTGTTCTTGGCTGATCATTGATGATGTTGCCTTGATCCTCCTGACTTGGGTGTGGCATTGTTATTACCTGGTTATTGATGATGCTTCGTAGATCCTCCTCCTGACTTGGTTGTGTCATTGTTATTGGCTGATTATTGACGATGCTTCTTTGATCTTCGTGACTTGGTTGTTGCATGATGTTTCTTTAATCTACTTGGGAGCCGTAAGGTGGAATGAGTTTGATATAAATAATACCACTCTAGTTTTTGGAATGAGTTGAAATACTACACATAGATGATAACATTTAAATGATAAAGGAATATCTATTGTTATTATCACTAATTTGAAATTATTTTTATCACTGAAAAGATGATAATATTTAAATGATAATGATAAAAGAATATCAGATAATGATTTAGTTTTTATCATTAATTTAAATTGAAACCAGCCCAAGTAATTTTAAAACTAGATTTACCCCAAATATCTTTTACTGCTGTGTTGGTTGGGGTTTACTGTTTAACAAGGAAAAAAAAATCTATGGTAAAGAAAAATGATCAAAGTACACATGTGACCCTGTTGTGTTGGACTCTTTTCCTTGGGTAAACTAAGACTGAGTGTAGCTAGAGGTGGGCTTTTTTCAATTCGACTAGCATAAAAATGAGTTGCATGTTAGACTCGGGCAACACTTATTTTTGAGGGATGTTAAAAATCTCTATTTAATGCCATATCAGGGAAGTATGCCGTGCTGTGTTACTTAACGAAATTGAGATTGTTTCTCTTCTTGATATTATCTGAGTGAAAGCATCTTATGTCAATGATGAGCTCAACGCTTTAATGTTCATTGTTGAGTTGGTTGATGTCCCACACGCAGTGATTGGTCAGCTTTATAGCGTGGAGCTGCCGCCGGTGCTAACAACACAAAAAAGGATGGTCGAATATGGTTTGAAATTCAATCAAGTTAAAAATTCAGTCTCTATGGTTTCTCGGATAGTGGTCGTATCAGTTGTATTGATGACATGAGAAGTACATCATGTTATTATTTTAGTTTTAGTTCTAATATTTTCACATGAAATTTTAAGAAACAGGAAATCATTGCTCAATTTACAATAGAAACAGAATATATAACTACGCCCTTTGAATCAGGAAATTAATTATTGATTTGCATATAGACTATGAAGAAAGTTCATGAATATTTGTGGACAATCAAGCTACAATTTCAATTGCAAAATTCCAATGTTTCATGGCAAAAAAAGCATTTCAAGTTGAAACTCTATTTTCTGAGAGAGGTACAAAAAGATGGAGATATATAATTAATCTATTGCAAAATAGAAAATCAAAATGCTGACATTTTAACCACAACACTTCCTAAGACTGGTGTGAATTTTTGATACAAAGGCTTGGAGTATTGAAATACTAAATACAATACCTCAAGAGCTGCTGCTGTAGAACTATTAGTGATGCTGATATGTTACTGACAAGAATGTTGATATAGCTGAAGGTGCTGGTAGCTTATGAAAAATATGTTGTAAATAAATAAATAAATCACATGAAGATCTTATTTCTAGAAATTTGTTATTTTAGATTTCCGGTTATTTGTTACAAGTTGTTATAATCTTAACAATATTCTCTAATTTTTATCATTTTTATCATTTGCTCTTTTCCACGCTACCCCCCCCCCTCCCAAAAGAAAAGGAAAACGCCAACAAATAGTGCTCAAAGCAATTCAGTATTTCTTGTTCTCTCCTCGCCTTTCTGCCACACTCTTTGCTGCCAACATTTTCCAATTGGTCTTAGGATCTTCTTGAGTTTCGTCAGAGACATTCTTTCCGATCCAATTGTAGATTCTTTTATGCTTGTTTGGTGTGAAGAATAACGCCGGACTTTTGATATTCTGCATATATAAAATTTCACACTTAAATTCAGTAAAACATATTGTGAAAATATCATAAAATAATATTAAAAGAAAATGTCGTTAAATATAATTAAATAACTTTAAGTATAAAGGAAAAACGAAACCTTTCAGAATCAAATTCATAACTCAGGAATATGAAAGCCAACCTAAAATCAAATGCAAAAAGGTGGGCATGGACACAAGGATGAGATTCATAGACTTACAACAATTATTTAGGAGGCAAAGGCTCGGCTGACATCTTCATCATCACTTCCTAATCATTAAAACCCTCCCGTAATGTTCAGAGCAAAGGGGTTCTGACTTTTTCATTTGCCTTCTTGTTCTCGTCAACCATTTGTAAAACTCACTCTCCTATTTATAAAAGAAATGGGACTAGCTTGCGTCAGCATTTGGTCTCCCTTAATATCCTTGAATATTGAAATATTATTTTTCATGAAAAAAAAAAAAACACATACACACACATTCAATAACTTTTCTAAAACAACCTAAAAATTCTCTATTCGAATTTTTCCATCCAAAATCACCCTTTAAGAGTCTAATTTTTCCCTTTTGTTTTTATCTCTAATGATTGCTATTTTTACTATTTATAGATGAATTTATGAGATTATCCCCCCCCCCATTTTCTTAATTAAATAATACAGTTTTCTTAATTAAATAAGTGACTTTACAGTTAGGTTTTTAATAGGCATATATTGGTAGTTCATAATTAATTTTTAATTATAATAGTATCAGAGTATATTGACAGAAAAAGATCCACCTAACTGATCATATAATCTACTTCACTTTGTGGAATAAAGATTAGATTGTTGTTTTGTTATATATATATATATATATATATATATATATATATATATATTTTTTTTTTAAATCGTAAATAGTTAAATTAACATATATGTGATGAAATATTTCTTTGAATTTACTTAAATAATTTTTAAATATTCATAGATATTTAAAATATTTAAATATTTTTAATCCACTTTCTTGTGAATACCGCTATCTATTAGAAAATTCAATAACTCTCTACTCGTCTTTATATCTATCATGAGAGAAATCCTAGAACACTTTAAATTCTATCCTCTTTATTTTAAAAACAAAATACTTATCCTCTTTATCATTTCCACTAAAACTCTCTCTTTGCCTCAAACGGATCAAACTTATCTCGCCTTCAATCACGTTTGACGAACCCCTTCAAGTGCTTTTCTGTCTTTCCCCTCATTATACTTTCCCTCTCCCTCATATAATCCTTGTAGATATTGCTATTTAGTAATTCATGTTAATCTGATTATCATCCCACAAATATCATTTTTTGTCGATGAATTCTAATAATTAAAAAAAAGAAAATAGAAACTCTGAGAAGACCACATAAATATTTATATGAAAATTTAAAATCAAGAAAAAAACAACCAGCAGAGGATGGGAGAAAAAGAGTACAGTAGTGAACTTTCGAATGAATATAAATTGAATAACAACTACCGAATCTTAATAAGTAATATATAAGCATAATAAAACCCTATTATAATTCCCATAATATTTTTTTTTTTATTCTATATATCATTGAAAGTTTATCGTTAAGATCAAATAGAATTCGCACCACCTATACGCTTATTAGCATGATAAGAAGATGAACATATATGTAGATGGTATGTTTTTTCCCGAATGTGAACTGAATCTGAGTTAAGATTATTGCGATCACTAGATATAAGATTGGATCATACGATTAAATCGTAATCATAATACCAAATGAGAAGGAAAAAAAACATATTGCCCATAATTTCAAGTGTTTTTTTTTTTGTTAAAAGAAATTATAGAAATTTGTCTCCTGATTTCTTAAGATTTTTTCCCGAATGTGAAGTGAATCTGAGTTAAAATTATTGCGATCACTAGATATAAGATTGGATCATACGATAAAATCGTAATCATAATACCAAATGAGAAGGTAAAAAAAAACATATTGCCCATAATTTCAAGTGCTTTTTTTTTTTTGTTAAAAGAAATTATAGAAATTTGTCTCCTGATTTCTTAAGATTTTCAAGGTAAACATGGGGTTGGAACTACCGCAGGAGCACTTCCATAATATCAGGGCTCTTAATTTAATTTAATTCCAAAATCTTAATTTGATCCTTAAACTTATTTAGTCCTGAAATAAAGTTTTTAATTTGGTCATAAACCCTAGATCACCACTTTTAATTAAAAAATATTATTAACATAACATGTTTAATATGATTACATAAAAATTACCCAGCAAGGGTTCAAGTCTACTCCCTCTAGTTATGGTAAAATCAGGCAATTTAACCCACATCCTAAGAAAAGTGTTATACTTAAACTCAATTTGCAGACTCCCCATTAAAAGATTGATAAGAGTGGTTGAATGATAATAATAATAATAATAATAATAAGGGCTTGCTTTTGTATTTCAAGACTCCTGAAGAATTTCAATTCACATATCATGGTGGAGGTATGTTACAAGAGATTTTTGTTTTCTTTGATCATTGTTTGATTCTAAGCATTTTTTAAGTGTGTAGTGTTGGTATCAAAAATCATGAAACTCATAATAACCTCTTCCTTGTCAGTTTATCTTTCTGTTGAGAGCATAGAGTATTGTGTTGGCTCTTAGCAATTTTAGCCAAAGAAAAATGGGAAATCACATTAGGAATGACTCGTCATTTTGCTTGCAGACAATATTATATGTTGGTGGGGGCACATAACAGTGAAAGAATGTGTTAGGCTTGGTTTGCTTTCTGGCTAAAGGCTTTTAAAACCAAAGGTCAAGAAAGCAATACGAGGCATTTGGCAGGCTGAAGATTTTATTTGATCGATGCTGATATTTTGGATGCCAAGGGGTATTTGTGAGATTGTATGACCAAGAGAGGAGCCACAAGGCGGAATTTGAAGAGGGATTCAATTAGCTAACATCTAGATTGGGGTAGTGTCTCCTAATCAAAATGCTAGCCTTCCTTTGCTTCAGCTTCCTAGCTTTCATAGCAAGCTTAACTTTATTGGCTAACGTTGGAGATGGATAGGGTTGAGTAGAAAAGGAGGATTTAAAATAGGTCATAATTAGGCTTTATGAGATTTTTTATTCAGTACTAAGGACTTCTGTTTATTTTTCTTCCTTTTTTTTTGTTTCTGTTTCTGTTTTTTTTTTTCTTTGTTTGGTTTTTTTTTTGGGAGGGGGGGGGGGCATAAAAGAGCTTATTTTGGAGTCCAACTTTGTGGTAGAGTTGCATTTGGAGGATCGGGAGGCATTATTGCACCGAAGGAGTGGCATGGCTATAGGGTTCAGCATCTAGATTGTTTCTCTCTGGCTTTTTAGCAAAACTGCTAGGACGTTTTAAAGGGTGATATTTTCGGTTGTTTGTGTAACACCAAAAAAAAAAAAAAAAAAGCAGCGGAGTGCTGCGTTTTGAGGCAAAACGCAGCACCCGCTGCATTTAGGAAATTAGGGATTTAAAACCCTAATTTCCCCTTCTCTCTCCCTCTTTCTCTCTCTCTTTCTGCCTCTTTTCTCTCTTCTCCCGATCTCCCCGCCGTCGTGTCTCTCTCTCTCTCCCGCTGCCATCCTCTGCCGAGCGCGATCGCTGCACCACCGTGAACGCACCAGCGTGCGTGACAGCAACAGCGCGCGCGGCAGTAGCAGCGCGCGCGATAGCGCCAGAGCCCGTGACAGCGCAGAGCACTGCGCTCTCTCCCGAGCCCTTGTGTGCCTCTGCACGAGCCCCTGCGAGCCTCTGCACGCTCCTGCTCGAGCGCCAGCGTGCCCCTGTACGCCTCTACACGAACCAGCATGCCCCTGCACAAGCGCTAGCGCACAAGCCCAGCGTGAGCCAGCGTGCAAGCCCAGCGCGAGCAGCGCACGACCCTCTGCGCGAGCATAGTGCGCCCCAGCACGCCCCAACACTAGCACAGCGCTCTTCAGTGTGCGATCCACTGCTCGAGCGCGCCCCAGCATGAGCGCGAGCGCTCCAGCGCGCGACCCATTGGGCGAGCGCTCGATCCAGCTCGCGAGCACAGGCCCTAGCCACTGCGCGCTTGCCCACAGGCCGCCAGCAACAAGCTCGCAGGCCCACGGCCTAGTGCAGCCCGCAGGCCCACGGCCCACTGTCGACCCGCAGGCCCTCCAGGCCCGCCAGACCCATCAGCCCGCCAGCCCGCGGCCCACGAGCCCGCAACGGCCTGTGACAGTCCGTGAACCTCTGCGAAGGTAAATGACTCAAAGTTCGATTTTCACACTAGGATTTCGAATTTTTTTAATAATTGGACTTAAATTGCTCACAATTGTTTCGAATTGGAAACATTCAGGTTTTAGACCCAAGCCAACGGGTGAACGAAAACTAGATCTGAGATCCGAGGAACCCTAGGTGAGAGAAAGGCAATCTCTTTAACTCTTGAATAAATTTTGTCAAATTATGTAGTTTTGGTTGGAAAGAAAATTGAAAATCCATTACTAGGCCTTTATTTGATATCGAATTGTGATGATTAATTAGGAAAATCTCATTGGAGACTTGAGCGGTCAGATTTGAATTGGGTTTGAAAATAGGGAGTGATCACCCTCCCGTAAACTGTGAGTGAGACTTATTTCAATGCTTTTATTTAATATGTAAATCCTGTTTTACAACATTTTGATGAATGAGTATGATTTGTCGTATACTTGAAATGTTTTGACTGGTTTTAAAATTAATTTTTGTGAACCGATGAAGTGTCCAAAAACTGTGTTGAATTATGAAATTATGCATCCATGTGGTTGAAATGTATAATGTGCCATTTTATGCTATATGTTGCATTTGGTTTGTAAACCTGATTTCGGCACATTTTTTATACGATATTGATTTTAGCCTTGAGAGCTTTGGATTGTATTGTTTCGTAGCTACGAAGGACACCGTGAGAGACGCTTGAGTGGCGTTCGGATATGCCTAGGCCTGGAGTATCCCACAAGTTGTCGTGATTTGATTATCGACACGGTATTAGTCAGGTTGAACTCGAAAGGGGGAGGATTTGGATTTGGATTTGGATTTGGATATCCTCTCCAAGTCTAGCACCTGGACGAGGTTCGTCGCCAACGACGGGGTAGAGAGCACTTTAAATAAACTTGCATATAACACCCCCGGTGCGCCTGTCATAGGTCGCGGTAGACCTCTGCCAGGACATTTTCGGCTAGTAGCTCTATAATTTTAATGACAGTACTTTGGATGCATATTTGACTTGATAATGCATGCAAATGATATATTGTTGAAATAAAAAGCATGATAATTTGAAATATGACTTGTATACTTGTGTTTTGACACTCCAGTTTTACACTCCATATTTGACTATTGAATTGACCTACTCACTTACTGAGTATTCTTCCCCGAGTACTCACCCCTCATTTCCCTTCTTGTTTCAGAGATAGTATTTGACAAGAAGCGTTGCTTTTAGGACGCTCAGTATCATTGGGAGATTTAATCTGGATCTGAGGAGTTATTGTATATTTCCGCTACAATTTCGTGAGTTAGCAATTGTATTGGTGATGTATATGTATTATGAGGTCGATAGACGACCATTGTATAATTCTGGGATGACTGTATAAATATGGATATGTCATTGCATAACATTGCATTGAGACATTTCTGGTTCATTGTGTAAATACTTGAGAATGTGTCATGTCTTAGAAGTGTCCTCTAGTATCGTTCGGTGCCTCCTCTAAATCACAGGAGGGGCAACTGGCGGCTGTCCATACCTTTGACGGGGGCATGGCAGTAGAGGTCTGTGGCTAGGTTGTTGGAAATTTTTATAGCCTTGCGTTATCTGAATGTTGGCTGTAAGATTGATTGATTTTAGAGAGGTCGGAATGACCATTTGATTATATTATAGGATGATTGTGATTTATACAGGGTAAATTGTACTTAGAAAACCTCCGAAATATAGGGAGGTTTTGCTCGATTTTCTGTAAAAATACAACCGGCATTCAAGATAATGGGCGGCTGTTCACGATCCTAGTTCGGAGCGTGACAGTTGGATTGGTATTAGAGCTAGGTTGGTTGAGAGCTATATAGGAAGAGAGTTTTGGAAACATTCCCGAATATGTTGGTCTTTAAAGTCCTCAATGCATGAGAGTTTCATACAGTCATGAAATTCCAGTGCATGGTCATAGGCATATGAGTCCATTTATTTTAGGGGGTTAGATACGGTTGTATCTAACCTAACATGCTATATTCTTCCTCTATTGAACTAAGAATTTCATTCTTTTGTGAGGGTAGCTATACTATGATTAGTCCAAAATTCTTGAACCGTGCCTATTTTTTTTTATGATACTTAATAAGAATCCTTCTCTTGCAGAAGTATGACGACCCGACGGAGCACCCGTCTTGCCCCACCAGAGGAATTAGATGAGCCGGAGGATCGTTCCTCGACTCGCGTGCCACCACCGGTACCTGCCAGCCAGCTGCTCAGGCTGAGACTCCCGTACCCATACTTGACGCCTTTCTGCAGGTGTACGAGTGGTACGCTTCGCATGGGGTCCAGATTTCGTCCCCACCACCTCCTACAGCGGCGCCTGCAACAGCGCCAATTCCTTCGGCACCGTTTCCACCGCCGGTGGCCGGTCCTTTTACTTTGTCTGAGCCGAGTGAGACACATCGGCTATTCTTAGACGGGTACATGAGTTGACTCAGTTGGTTAAGGAGGCCCGTCAGCTGGGGTGCACAGATTTTGCAGGGCTTGGTGATGCTGCGGCAACCAAGCATTGGATCAACCGCACCCGCAGGATTCTGACTGATCTGGGGATTGGAGAGGAGCTCTGCATGAAAGTGGCAAAGCGATTATTAGAGGGAGAGGCCCTCTCATGGTGGGAGTCCCTCACTGATGAGGCGACAGCGCCACTGCAATGGGACGACTTCCTTTGGGAGTTTGACCGTGGATTTTTCCCACTCTACCAGCAGGACCGGATGAGGTCAGAGTTGGAACGGCTTATACAGGGGTCCAGATCTGTCTCGGAGTACGAGGCAGATATGCGGAGACTTGCCGCATTCATACCGGATCTAGCTACACCTCAGTATTTGCGCTTCAAATTTGAGGACGGTCTTAGCCTCAGCATAAATAAGTATATGACTGTTACCCCGCAGTTTACACTGGCCGAGGTGATAGACTCTGCACATCGCGTGGAGGGCTTTAGTCCTCGTAGAGGCTAGGCAGAAAGAGAGCAGAGAGCAGAAAAGAAAGAAGGAGAAGTCTCATTTTGCGTAGAACTCCAAGAAGGGCAGGAGATCTAGTTCGCACAGAGGTGGATTAGGATCTGGATTTCCTGAGCTGGGACGGGGACAGTACTCCCAGGGGTTCAGACAGCCCGCTCCGACTCACCCTACACAGTGTATTGCTCAGCGGCATCCTTCTTGCCGCATGTGCAATAGGTCCCATCCGATAGGAGTTTGTTCAGTGACGGTCACTTGCTTCCACTGTGGGAAGCCGAGACATATTAGGAGTTCTTGCCCTAAGTTAGGACTCGGAGGACAGAGTTCACTAAGCCGCACTAGTACTCCTCGTATGGGACAGCAGGGGTAGCCTGCACGGCCAGTAGCTTTTACTCCCAGGGTGACCACCGGGAGTAACACAGTGCAGACCCAGGCACGACAGCAGTCTAGAGCTCAGGCCCGGGTTTATGCCATAATGCAGGAGGACGCCCAGGCGAACCCCGACATCATCACGGGTACTCCTCCTTCTGATCCTGTAGAATAGGATCTCTATTTGTATTTTTATTTCTTTTGAGGATGTCAGCATTGTATCAGTCGTATGGTATTTTATGTTATGTTCCCTTTTGTCGACATGATACTACTCTGACATCTTTGTACACTGAAGTTGTAGAAACCTTAGAGGCTCAACTATTTTGACATATATATATATATATATATCAAGTTTGAAATTATTCTAAATTTATGTATATTTTGTTCAATGATAGGTACTCTACTTATTTTCGGAATAGATGCTCGTATCCTTATTGACACGGGGTCTAACTATTTGTATGTGAGCGATGAATTCTTCCGACATTCTGACTGGCCGCTCTCACCTTTGGACGAGGAGCTATTGGTCATCACTCCTCTGGGTGAGCAGATTGTGCGCGGCACAGTGTATAGAGAATGTGAGATCAAAGTTGGGGATACAGTGCTGAAGGCAGATCTAATCCCCCTCGCCATGACTGATTTTGATGCCATCTTGGGGATTGATTGGCTACATATGCATCGGGCTTCAGTTGACTTCTTTAAGAAGCAAGTGGAGTTTCGAAAACCCGATCAGTCAGTGTTGATTTTTGAGGGCGAGAGGCGAATTTTACCCCGCTGTGTCATTTCAGTTTTGGAGGCCAGACGCATGATTCGCCACGGATGTGCGGCTTACCTGGCTCATATCATTAACACCACTGCTTAGAGACCGAGACTGGAGGATGTCCCAGTCGTATAGGACTTTCCGGATATTTTCCCCAAGGAGCTACCCGGATTACCACCGGTTCGGGAGTTTAACTTTGAAATCGATTTAGCTCTGGGGATTACCCCTATCTCTATGTCGCCATAAAGAATGGCGCCGGCTGAGCTGAGGGAGCTCAAGGTCCAGTTGCAGGAGTTGCTGGATAAGGGGTTTATCCGTCCTAGCACGTTCTCTTGGGGCGCTCAAGTGCTGTTTGTAAAGAAGAAGGACGGCTCACTGAGATTGTATGTGGATTACAGACAACTTAATCGGGTGATTGTGAAGAACAGATTTCCACTGCATCGCATAGATGATTTATTTAATCAATTGCAAGGTGCTCAAGTTTTCTCGAAGATTGATCTTCGATCGGGATATCATCAGTTGCGGATTAAGAGTCAAGACGTGCCAAAGACAGCTTTCTACACTCGATACGGGCACCACGAATTTCTAGTTATGCCGTTTGGGCTGACTAATGCCCCCGCTGCATTCATGGACTTGATGAACTGAATTTTTCACGATTATTTGGATCGGTTCGTTATTGTTTTTATTGATGATATCTTAGTCTACTCGCGGAGTGATGATGAGTATGCTCAGCACCTTAGGGTGATTTTGCAGACTCTTCGTAAGAGACAGCTTTATGCCAAGTTCACAAAGTGTGAATTTTGGTTGCGGCAGATTGGTTTTCTTGGTCATATAGTTTATGCGGAGGGTATCTTTGTTGATCCACAAAAAGTTGAGGCTATATTGAGATGGGAGTAGCCACAAACAGTATCAGAAATAAGGAGTTTTCTTGGTCTAGCCGGGTATTACTGCAGATTTGTAGAGGGCTTTTCTTGAATTGTTGCTCCGTTATCTAGATTGACACGGAAAGACGTCAGATTTATATGGGATGACCATTGTGAGGTGAGCTTTCAGGAGCTTAAACAGCGGTTGACGTCCGCTCCAATCCTAGCCCTTCCCACGAGTAGTCGAGAGTATGTGGTGTACAGTGACGCCAGCAGGCAAGGATTGGGCTGTGTATTGATGCAGGATGGTAGAGTTATCGCCTATGCTTCGCGATAGCTAAAGAAGCATGGGGTGAATTATCCTACGCACGATTTGGAGTTGGCGGCCATAGTCTTTGCACTAAAGATATGGTGCCACTATTTATATGGGATCACGTGCAGGGTGTTTACAGATCACAAGAGTCTGAAGTATCTGTTCACTCAGAGGGAGCTGAATTTGAGGCAGCGGAGATGGTTAGAGCTGTTAAAGGATTATGACCTCATCATTGACTATCATCTGGGTAAGGCTAATATAGTAGCTGATGCCTTGAGTCGGAAGTCGTCTTCCTCTTCTTAGACTACCGAGAGTACTTATCTCTCATGTTTATTGGGACTCCGAGCCTTGGGAGTCAAGTTGGCTAGTGATGATCAGGGAGCTATATTAGCCAGATTTGAGGTTCGGCCGAGTTTGCTCGACCGTATCAGGGAGTTTCAGCGGAGTGATGAAGAGCTCCGAGACATTTATGAGAAAGCCAGCAGAGGTGATATCAATGACTTTAGAGTTCGCAAGGATAGACTATTAGTTTTTCGAAATCGGGTATGTGTACCAGCTGATAATGATCTTCGTAGGACTATTCTTGAGGATGCCCATTTATTTGCCTATGCTTTACATTCCGACAGTACTAAAATGTACCGCACCATCAGAGACAGTTATTGGTGGTCGGGTATGAAACGGGAAATTATAGAATTTATTGCTCGTTGCCTTGTATGTCAGCAGATAAAGGCTGAGCACTAACGTCCAGCTGGCACTTTGTAGTCCCTTCCCATTCCTGAGTGGAAGTGGGAGCATATCACGATAGATTTCGTAGTGGGGTTACCGCGGACTTCGGCACAGCATGACGCTATTTGGGTGATAGTTGACCGACTTACTAAGTCCGCACACTTCATCCCGATTAGGAGTGATTACTCGCTTGAGGCGTTGGCACGCCTCTATATTGATACGATTGTGAGACTGCATGGGGTTTCAGTGTCGATAGTATCAGATCGAGACCCCAGATTTATATCCCGTTTTTGGCCAAGTCTGCAGGAGGCTTTGGTACTAGACTGAATTTCAGCATAGCGTATCACCCCCAGACAAATGGTCAGTCAGAGAGAACCATTCAGACTTTAGAGAATATGCTTAGGGCATGTGTTATGGATTTCCGGGGGAGTTGGGATTGACATCTTCCATTAGTAGAGTTCGTCTATAATAATAGCTATCAAGCGAGCATTGACATGCCACCTTACGAGGCATTGTATGGGAGGATGTGTCGTACCCCGTTGTGCTGGGATGAGGTTGGTGAGCGACGTCTCATCAATGTTGAGCTGGTAGAGGAGACGAAGGAGAAAGTAAGGATTATCTGTACGCGGATGAAATTCGCTCAGGATAGATAGAAATCCTATACAGATTGTAGGCGGCGACCCCTAGAGTTTACTATGGGAGACATGGAATTCTTAAAGATATCTCCCTTGAAGGGAGTCATTCGATTTGGGCAACGAGAGAAGTTGAGCTCCAGATATATTGGGCCCTTCCGTTTTCTTGAGAGGGTCGGAAGTGTAACATATAAATTGGAGCTGCCAGCAGACCTATCGCGTATTCACGATATATTTCATGTCTCAGTATTTAGGAAATATCAGACAGATCCCTCAGACATTTTAGAGGCTCCGTCAGTTGAGCTTCGAGAGGACTTGAGCTTACCTGTTCAGCCCGTGACTATTCTGGATCGACAGGTCAGAAAGCTACGGAGTAAAGAGGTTCCTCTTGTTAGAGTTTTGTGGAGGAGCGACCAGGTCGAGGAACAGACCTGGAACCTGAGGAAGCCATAAGGAGACAGTACCCCCAACTTTTCTCTATATAGTTTCTTTTAGTCTCGAGAACGAGACTTATTTTTAGGGGGTTAGAAAATTTAACAAAAAAAAAACAATGGAGTGCTGCGTTTTGAGCCAAAACGCAGCACCCGCTGCATTTTGAGCCAAAACGCAGCACCCGCTGCATTTGGGAAATTAGGGATTTAAAACCCTATTTTCCCCTTCTCTCTCCCTCTTTCTCTCTCTCTTTCTGCCTCTCTTCTCTCTTCTCCCGATCTCCCCACCGCCGCGTCTCTCTCTCTCCCGCTGCCATCCTCCGCTGAGCGCGATCGCTGCACCACCGCGAGCGTACCAGCGTGCGCGACAGCAGCAGCGCGCGTGACAGCGCCAGAGCCCACGACAGCGCAGAGCACTGCGTTCTCTCCCGAGCCCTTGTGCGCCTCTGCACGAGCCCCTACACGCCTCTGCACGCCTCTGCACGCTCCTACTCGAGCGCCAGCGCGCCTCTGCATGAACCAGTGTGCCCCTGCACAAGCGCTAGCGCGCGAGCCCAGCGTGAGCCAGCGCGCGAGCCCAGTGTGCAAGCCCAGCGCGAGCAGCGCACGACCCTCTGCGTGAGCATAGCGCACCCTAACACGCCCTAGCACGAGCACAGCGCGCGATCCACTGCTCGAGCGTGCCCCAGCACGAGGGCGACCGCTCCAGCGCGCGACCGCTCTGGCGCGCGACCCACTGCGCGAGCGCTCGATCCAGCTGGCTAGCGCAAGCCTTAGCTACTGCGCGCTTGCCCACAAGCCGCCAGCCGCAAGCCCGCTGGCCAGCGGCCCAGTCCAGCCCACGGCCCAGTTCGGCCCGCAACCCACTGCCGACTCGCAGGCCCTCCAGGCCTGCCAGACCTATCAGGCCCGCAGGCCCTCCAGGCCCGCCAGTCCATTAGCCCGCGGCCCACGAGTCCGCGACGGCCCGTGACAGTCCGTGAGCCTCTGCGAAGGTAAATGACTCAAAGTTCGATTTTCGCACTAGGGTTTCGAATTTCTTTAATAATTGGACTTAAATTGTTCACAATTGTTTTGAACTTTGAAACATTCAAGTTTTAGACCCAAACCGATGGGCGAACGAAAACTAGATCTGAGATCCGAAAAACCCTAAGTGAGAGAAAGGAAATCTCTTTAACCCTTGAATAAATTTTGTCAAATTAGGTAGTTTTTGTTGGAAAGAAAATTGAACATCCATTACTAGACCCTTATTTGATATCGAATTGTGATGATTAATTAGGAAAATTTCATTGGAAACTTGAGCGGTCAGATTTGAATTGGTTTTGAAAATAGGGAGTGATCACCCTCCCGTAAACTGTGAGTGAGATTTATTTCAATGCTTTTGTTTAATATGTAAACCCTGTTTTACAACTTTTTGATAAATGAGTATGGTTTGTCGTATGTTTGAAATGTTTTGACTGGTTTTAAAATTGATTTTTGTGAACCGATGGAGTGTCCAAAAACTATGTTGAATTATGAATTTATGCATCCATGTGGTTGAAATGTATAATGTGTCATTTTATGCTATATGTTGCATTTGGTTTGTAAACCTGATTTCGGCACATCTTTGATACGATATTGATTTTAGCCTTGAGGGCTTTGGATTGTATTGTTCCGTAGTTACGAAGGAAACCGTGAGAGACGCTTGGGTGGCGTCCGGATATGCCTAGGCCTGGGGTATCCCACGAGTTGTTGTGATTTGATTATCGACACGGTACTAGTCAGGTTGAACCCGAAAGGGGGAGGATTTGGATTTTGATTTGGATATCCTCTCCAAGTCTAGCACCTGGACGAGGTTCGTCGCCAACGACGGGGTAGAGAGCACTTTAAATAAACTTGCATATAATACCCCCGGTGCGCCTGTCATAGGTCGCGGTAGGCTTCTGCCAGGACATTTTCTGCTGGCAGCTCTATGATTTTAATGACAGTACTTTGGATGCATATTTGACTTGATAATGTGTGCAAATGATATATTGTTGAAATGAAAAGTATGATGATTTGAAATATGACTTGTATACTTGTGTTTTGACACTTCAGTTTTACACTCCATATTTGACGATTGCATTAATCTACTCACTCACTGAGTATTCTTCCCCAAGTACTCACTCATCATTTCCTTTCTTGTTTTAGAGATAGTATTTGACAAGGAGCATTGCTTTTAGGACGGTCAGTATCATTGGGAGATTTGATCTGGATCTGAGGAGTTATTGTATATTTCCGCTGCAATTTCGTGAGTTAGCAATTGTATTGGTGATATATATGTATTATGAGGTCGATAGACGATCATTGTATAATTCTGGGATGACTGTATAAATATGGACATGTCATTGCATAACATTGCATTGAGACATTTCTGGTTCATTGTGTAAATACTTGGGAATGTGTCATGAAGTGTCCTCTAGGATCGCTCGGTGCCTCCTCTAAATCACAGGAGGGGCGACTGGCGGCTGTCCATGCCTTTGACGGGGGCATGGCAGTAGAGATCTGTGGCTAAGTTGTTGGAAATTTTTATAATCTTGCGTTATCTGGATGTTGGTTGTGAGATTGGTTGATTTTGGAGAGGTCGGGATGACCATTTGATTATATTATAGGATGATTGTGATTTATACATGATAAATTGTATTTGGGAAACCTCCGAAATATGGGAAGGTTCTGCCCGATTTTCTGTAAAAATACAGCCGGCATTCAGGATAACGGGCGGCTGTTCACGATCCCGGTTCGGGGCGTGACAGTTTGTCTATCTAGATGATGTGATTTGATAAAATTAGATGATAAATCGGTAAATTTTTAAAAATTGAGATTTGGATTATTAGAATAACATTGATTTTTCTTGATATTAGTTTGTAATTAAGTGATAGATATATGTATATTGTCTTGAAATCTAAAGTGGAGAAAAGAATCATTGGTTGGAATTTAATATACTCATGGTTTGAAAAATGTTTGAACGATTATATCACACTTTGATACATGCTATGAGATTTGTGACAGTGTACTTGAATGCATGATATAATGGCTATAGTTTTCTCCTTACGGTATGGCTTGGTGAGACAATTTGGTTAGAGGCGTTTGCCTTAAGAGATAACCGCTCTCGAGAGATATCTCTAAAACCGTTATTATTATTTTTCGAATTATTTTCGTAGCACCCCCAAGAGAGGAAAGAGCCAACGCCAAGGTTGGAGGATTTGTGGGTTAGAAAAGCATACAAACGCTTGGTGGTTTTGCTATTAGTTACGGTATACCATTATCGGGAGTTATGATTTTGGCAATCCTATAATTTTAGAAAAATTATGGATATGATTAGATGCATACAATTTGTTCATTATAAATATTGAATTTTATTTAAAAATTTTATATTTGATTATAAATTTTGAATTTTTATTGATACAGTAATATAAATTTGAGATAATAGTTTGATATATCTATAATCATCTCTCATTTACTTTCATAATATATTATTCACTCTCTAAATATTATTTTATATTCATCCCTCTTATTTTAATTTTTTACAGAGAAATCTTAGAGTAAGATATTGTCGGTATTAGAATCTCGAGACAATATCATCTCGAAGGACTCGTTGTGGATACTAGTTTTGTACCTATTTTTTTCATATTTTTAATTGTTTTTTAGTTTGAATTACATAACTTATCTCTTAAATCGTAACTTTTCTTTGTTGAAACTTACTTGAGAATTGTCTTTTTGTTACATTTGATATGCATCCAATGAGTAGGGATTCATTTTATATTCTGTGAATTTGGTTGGAATGATTAGACCAATCCATGTATTTGGATTTAAATAGCCAGAATGATCTCTATGCATGCATGTTTTAAATATGAACGGATTAGATTACTTTTATTGTATGATAAATGCATATTGTTTTATTTGAAAATATTGGATTATTTTGGTAAATTGATGGATATTGATGAATGTCTCACGATACATTAGTATGTTGGTTAGATTCACTCGTATTTTGAGATAGTGCAGCGGTTGTCACGTGCTTAATCTAAGAGTCGAGGCATGACATGGATACGCTGAGAATAAATGTGAGGAGTTTAAATAGGAGAAACAACCAACCTTAATTTTCAGTATATCGAAGTGCAGGGATAGCTCCTAATCCATTCATACTTTCTAGGTGTTTATTTTATATGGACTTTTAGTTTAATGTTTATATTTAGAGGTCGTGGTTATCGGCAAGAACTTATGAGTCCCGAAAGGAATTGGTCATCTTGCAGGTTTCAACAAAGAGCCATTCTATGGAGAAGTTTTGGGCTTGGGGTATGCACTCTACTAATACCAAGGTTGTCTCAGGTTCTTTTAAAGGATCCTCAAGTTTTTGTCTTGACGTATACCACGCTTTTTAACTTGTTGACTCAAGCCCTACATAACCCACATAAAATGACCGACATTACCCATGACTGAGCCTCTGCTTTCTTTACCACTGATTTTATGTTAAAGATACTATCGAGTGGTTTCATGGTCTTTCTGGATCATGGTTGGAGAACTCTTGTCATGTCTACAATAGCAATGTCTTAGATGCCTCGAGCCTGGTACAAATGTTTTATGTAGTTAAATCATGTCTGGCATAGGTTCAGGTGAAAAACCTTTACCGAGAGTTGGAAATTGCATTTGGAGACAATAAAATAACTGACATTCTTGAAACAAATAACTGCAAATTGAATAAATAGCGACATAAGGAGTTAAGAGTTGTGGACATGCACGGAAATATAGTAGTCAACAATCAAACTGTAAGAGGTCTAATGCCCATTCTAGGGTTGCTTTTGGTCATCAAATTTAAAGTCTCAATCATAACTGCTTTCGTACCAAGGTAAAAAGTGATTTCTTCCCCCAAAGATATTGCTGACATCTTCTTCCCGATAAGGCTGCAAATGCTGGTCTTCCTCGTTAGAAACATACTGCCAGCATACTAGAATTATGGGGTCCAGGGGCTTGGTAGGTACAGCCAAGTGCTTGGTTGGAAAATGCATAACGATTCCCAAGCTGAGAAGTAGGATCTATTGGTGCTGATTCTGGTGCTGGTAATGGTGCTGGCACAAGTGTTGAATATTTGTACTGCAAATGCGACTGAAAAGGATTGGTAACATTGATCATATTTTCACCGGCCATGTATTGTGTTTGTGACTCTAAAGAATGAGAGATATTGATCTTATTCTCATTGGCGATGTATTGTAAATGCGACTCTGGAGGATTAGGAACATTGATCGTATTCTCGTTGGTGACAATCAGAGTAGAGTGACAGTCTGATACAATCGATAAAGGAGACTCTCCAAGCTCAGCATCCCCTTGCTCAAGCTTTGCTTGCTTCTTTGGTTGCTCAGTTCCCTTCTCAGATGGCTTCTTATAGATCTTGCATAAAACGACATCATCCAACTGCATGCAGATAAAAGCGTGTCAAATAAATAAAGAACTACTGACCTGAACATGAAAAATATTATTTTTAAATTAAATATGATAGTTAAGGTTTTGTTTCCGTGCATTAGTAAAGGTTATCACCCTCATATCACCACTGGCTCTTCTATTGGGAGGTATCATAGTCGGATCGAGCCTATACTCATGCATGATCCAGTCAGTCTTGGACCCATGAGCGGCTTTGCCTATGTAATAGACAAGGCCCTTTTTGTATCCAGTAATGTCTTCACATTTTATCACCCTGTCGGCTCCGGTTGCCTTCCAATATCCTTCAATAGCTTGCCGACTTGGTCTCTGACCATTTGGATATTTTTTTTCCCTTGGAGTGAAGAAATAACCTTCGTTTTTAGGCCATACATGCTTGAAATGCTCTGTCCAAATCAACAAAATTATCTTTATAACTATGCTTCAGTCAAGAATACAACACCTGGTATATGAAAACTCCCAAATTATATTAATAAGAAATGTGTATATTCTTAGTTGTATTAATAAATAAAATGATTATGCTATTTATACAGCAAAACCTGAGATTTGGGTTTAAAGTTTTAGCCAAAGAGAAAATACACCATATAGAACCATCATTCAAGTTTTATACCTTATTTCCTGAGTCAAAATAACATATATAACTACTAATAGATAATCGATCTAATGTGTAATGGTGATACATTATTTAACTAAATTTGAAATTTAAAACTTAGGAATAAAAAAGACAATGTTGGAATAGTTTTTCTTAAATTGGATTTAACTATACTCGAACCAAATTAGTTAGAGTATTATTTCTTACACTGGTTGATTATAATAAATAAATAAATGGCATGTATAAATCCAAAGTAGGTATATAATTATATGGCATGCAGAAAAAAAAGAAAAGAAAAGAAAAGAAAAACATACACACACAAAAACGCTAAGAAAGTACTAAAAAAATAATAAAAAAGAATATGTGGGAATACCTAACAATTGATCAGGCATCCATTTGTCAATATCTTGAGAGGTGATTTTGTTCTAACGCAATGGTAGATCGAAAATCTTTCTTTTCGAGTAGTATGTGATGAGTTCTGATTCTGTGGGTTTGAATCTGTATCCGGGTGGCAAAGTATTAAAGTTGCAAAGATCAAGACTTGTTCTTGGCTGATCATTGATGATGTTGCTTTGATCCTCCTGACTTGGGTGTGGCATTGTTATTACCTGATAATTGATGATGCTTCTTTGTTCTTCCTCCCGACTTGGTTGTGGCAATGTTATTGGCTGATTATTGACGATGCTTCTTTGATCTCCATGACTTGGTTGTTGAATGATATTTCTTTAATCTACATGGGAGCCGTAAGGTGGAATGCATTTGATATAAATAATATCACTATAGTTTTCGGAATGAGTTGAAATACTATAGTTAGATGATAACATTTGAATGATCAAGGAATATCTTTTGTAATTATCACTAATTTGAAATTATTTTTATCACTGAAAAGATGATAATACTTAAATGATAATGATAAAGGAATATAAGATAATGATTTAGTTTTTAACACTAATTTAAATTGAAACCAGCCCAAGTAATTTTAAAACTAGATTTGCCCCAAATATTTTTTACTGTTGTGTTGGACCCTTCGCGTTGGGTAGGGTTTACCGTTTGAGAAGGAAAAAAAAAAATTCTATGGTAAAGAAAAATGATCAAAGTACACATGTGACCCTGTTGTGTTGGACTCTTCGCATTGGGTAAACTAAGACTGAGTGCAGCTAGAGGTGGGCTATTTTCAACTCGATTGGCATAAAAATGAGTTGCTTGTTAGACTCGGGCAACACTTATTTTTGAGGGATGTTAAAAATCTCTATTTAATGCCATATCAACGGAAGTACGCTGTGCTCTATTACTTAACGAAATTGAGATTGTTTTTCTTCTTGAGATTATCTGAGTGAAAGCATCTCATGTTAACGATGAGTTCAACTCTTTAATGTTCATTGTTGAGATGGTTGATGTCCCACACGCTGTGATTGGTCAGCTTGATTGTCACGCCCCAAATCGGGATCGTGAACAGCCACCCGTTGTCCCTGAATGCCGGCTGTATTTTTACAGAAAATCGGGCAGAATCTCCCCATAAATCGGAGGTTTCCCGTGTACAATTATACCTATATGATCAAAATCATCCTGTACAATACACAAATGGCCATCCCGGCCTCTCTAAAATCAACAAACACCACAGCCAACATTCAGAGCAACGCAAGACTATAAACAAACCTAACCACAGACCTCTACTTTCATGCCCAACTAGAGCATGAGCAACCGCTATACCGAGCGGATCTAAGTTTATACAATATATATCACATTTCCCAAGTAACGTTCAAGTACGTACAATCGCCTCAATGCAAATGAAATATGAGAGTTAAACTATACAGTCATCCTAAAATAAGTACATGACCAACTACGGACCTCAATGTCAAGACTTCGCACGGTCGAAACTAAATTCAAAGTAAATCTCACCGTCAGAACAACAAATCCGCACTAGAGCCTGTAACGCCGCTCTATCACAATCAACCTGTCTGAGGAGGGAAAAGAGAGGGGTGAGTATCATGGGAAGATACTTAGTGAGTGAGGGGGTAATATCAAGCATAAATAGTATAAGTGAACAATTGGAGTGTCAAATAATATCATTTGAAATAAAAATTTACATTTCGCAGCAAAACATGATATATTTATTAATTTGAAATCATTTAAATAAGTCACACGATAACAAGCATGTATGCATCCATTTAAAATCAAGTAATATCAGAGCGAGCCAAAAATGGTCCTGGCAAAGGTCAACCGTGACCAAGGACAGGCGCATCGGGGGTTTTATTATGCATAGACTTTGAAACGCTCTCTACCCCGATGTTGGCCATGAGTTCGCTGGGGCCAACTCATCAACGTGTATAGGACCCCGCCCGGTGCTAGACGGTGGCGTCACACACGTCCTCCCCCTACGTGGGTTCAACCGGCCGCGCCTATAGTTTTTAGAATAAATGACATTTGCGAATACCTCCTGCAGAAGCGTATCCGGGCAACCCGTGCCTCTACAAACGCCCTTCGTAGTTACGGAATCATCATAGTATCACAAGGGCACAACGTCCCATAGTATCACAAGGGCACAACGTCCCACAAGTAACATCACATCATCTCATAACTAGTGGGCATCCAACCCACATAGTTTATCAAAACATTTCAAATCTGCGTGCCAATACGTTTCATTGAATCATTTCAAACAGCATATCAATGCGATAGTAGAAAAGGAATTTTAAAATTTCAAGTAATGGCACAATTATTGTTTCAGTTCAAACCATGGATGCATAGTTATCGTAATTATAATTCAAGACACTCCAATAATCACAAAACAAATTTAAAATTCAATGTCATACGTCAGATCAATGCATATCAAAAGCATGTTTTATCAAAAACACGACAGGAAACAAGTTTTTACTATTTTATACAAGAGATTAGAGTTCCACTCACATATTTAGGGAGGGTGGTCACTCCCTACTTTTCAACGACTCTCCAAAAGACAAATCTAATTAAATTATCAAATTTTTATATCATATAAAACCCTAATAAGGGAAAATTTATTCACACTGTGAAGTGAGTGCGTTTCTCTCACCTAGAGTTCCTCGGGTTTCAGACCTAGCTGTCGTTCGCCCGTCGAATTGGTCTAAAACCTGTAATTGTTTCAAATTTCAATTATATTAGAAACAACTAAATTTCTAACACCAAACCCTAGAATTTCAACCAAATATAGTCGTTACCTGTAGTATAAAAGATGCAAGTGAGCTCTCGAAGGGGAAAGCCGGTAGCTGGCTCGCGGGCCGTCACGGGCTCGCGGGCCGGTGGGCTGGCTGCTAGCGGGCTGGCCCGCTGGTGGCTCACGGGCTCTCAGCCCGGCTTGCTGGCTGCAGCGGCTTCGTGGGTTTGCAATGGGCCGCGGCTGGACTGGGCCTTGGGCCGCTGGTGGGCTGGCCCGCTCACAGGCTAGGGCTCGCGCTGGGTCGCGAGCTGGGTCGCGAGCTGGGTCGCGCGCTGGGTCGCGAGCTGGCTCGCGAGCTGGGTCGCACGCTGGCACGGGCTGGCTCGCGTGCTGGCACGGGCTGGCTCGTGCTGGTTCGCGCGCTGGCTCGTGTTGGGTCGTGTGCTGGGCTCGCGCGTTGGCTCGCGGGAGATCGCGAGCTGTGGCGCGCTGGGCTCGCGCGCTCGCTCTCGGAAGATCGCGCTCGCGCGAGGAGGGCGTTGCAGTAGTGGGCGGCGTGCGGTGGCGGGAGAGAGAGGCCGCGGCGGAGAAGAGAAAGAGAGAAAGAGGGAAAGAGGGAGAGAGAGAGAGAGAGAGAGAGAGAGAGAGAGAGAGAGAGAGAGAGATAAGTAAGAAGAATTAGGGCTTTAAGCCCTAATTTTGACTTTTTTTTTTTTTTTTTTAAGTGTTACATTGATAGCGTGGAGCCGCCGCCGGTGCTAACATCACAAAAATAATTGGAATTGTTAGACATTTTGAATAACAAATGGAGAATATAATAAAATTTTAGTTTAAAAACAATAATTTTAGTGCCCATTTTGAATTTAAAAACATTTTCTTTAAGATGACCGGCGATTGGATTTGTAATTACCCATACTACAAGTAAGATTTCACATAAATGTATCATTTGATTACAAAATTATCAAATTTCCCTATGTAACCACCTGGGGAGAAATAGATCATTAGAATGTGCATTATCAGTATTGAAAAATAAAGATCATTAGAAAATAAAAATATTTCCTCTATGTTGATGCATTTTCTTTTGAAAACGGTGAAGAATTAAATTTGAGTATTCAACTTTAAGGATCTTTTTTTTGGCATGTGTGTGTGGGTCTTTTTTTTTTTTCTCCCAATGTAAAATGCATGCCTCTTATTTTGAAGAAGAAGAAGAAGAAGAAGAAGAAGAAGAAGAAGAAGAAGAAGAAGAAGAAGAAGAAGAAGAAGAAGAAGAAGAAGAAGAAGAAGAAAGAAGAAGAAGAAGAAGAAGAAGAAGAAGAAGAAGAAGAAGAAGAAGAAGAAGAAGAAACCTAATAGATTTCTAGAATACCTCTTAGAATGAGGCAGGAAAGGGTACTTTTCAAACCAAATCACTAAATCAAAATGGAAACAGAAATAAGAAATAGAAAAACAACAGCATGCAGCCTAGAAAAAGCTCAGGTAGCAGCAGCAACAATCAAACTTATTCACCTTATCCTCATTGTAAAAGATTAATTATCCACAGAAAAAAGATACCAGTGAAAGCCAGAAGCAAGATGTAAGAAATGTGGACAATTAGGGCATATAAAGAGGATTTGCAAGACTCAATAGCTACAGGAGAAGCCAACACTGTTGCAGATCGGTCACATGAGTAACAGCTATTTGTTGCATCATACTTTATCACTAGTAACTCTATAGAAAAATGGCTAATAAACAGTGGTTGTATGCACCACATGAATTATAACCATGAGTGATTCGGAGAGTTTGATAGAACAACAATTACTAAAGTCCGAATTGGGAATGGGATATACATTATAGCAAATGATAAAGAAACGATAGCTATTGAAGGATGTTGGTCAATTGTTCCTAAAATTGATATATGATATGTATGATATGTTCCTAAAATTGATCAAAATTTTTTGAGCATTGGTCAAATGTTCAAGAAATGTTATACGGTTCTATTAAAAGACAAACTCTCAATAATCAAGGATGTAGAAGGCAAGAAATAAGAAAATGCTTTACTTTGAATTTGTTGAAAGAAGAGCAAGTTGCAGTGCATAAACAAGCAAATGGAGGAGGAGCTTTCGACATGTGCTGCTTGTTAGTATGGAAAGTAGACCAAACTAAATTTCCACAAAACAAAGGGTGGAGGGCTGCACAAAAGCTGTAACTGGTTCATACAGATGTGGGAGGACATCTAAAAACACCATCATTGAATGGCAATAAGTTTTATATTGCTTTCATTGGTGGCTATACAAGATTGTGCTAGATTTATTTCATGAAATTTAAATTTGAGATTGCTAAAATCTTCTGGAAGTATCTTGGCTTGGATAAAAAATCAAAGTGGATGTAGAATGAAGTTAATCACATATGATAATGGAACTGAATCCATTTAAAAAAAAAAATCAACAAATTTTGTTAAGTTGTATGCATTGCGCATTGATTGACAGCTCCGTATAGCCCCCAAAAAAATGGAGCTATGAAGAGAAAAAATAAAACACTCATAGAGATGACAAGATGCTTGTTGTATGATAAAGAAATGCCAAAAAAAAAAAAAATTAGGATTGTGGCTGCAAATATACCAATTTTCTTGCTGAATAGATTGCCAATAAAATCTTTATAGAATAAGACTCCATTTAAAATGTGGTATGGCTACAAACATAGTTTATTGAGTTTAGAAATATTTTGATGCCTTTATTTCTTTCATATACCTCAGGTTAAAAGAGACAAATCGGATAAGAAGGCAGAAAATGAGATCTTTGCAGGCTACAGTGCAGTTTCAAAAGCCTAAGACTGGTATGGGTTTTTGAGACAAAGGCTTGGAGTATGCATACTGAATACTATACCACAGGAGTTGCTACTGTAGAACTATTAGTGATACTGATATATTACTGACAAGGATGTCGATATAGCTGAAGGTTTGATGACAGCTTATGAAAAATTTCCTACAAATAAATAAATAAATCATGTGAAAATCTGATTTCTAGAAATTTGTTATTTTAGATTTTTCAACTATTTGTTACTAGTCGTTATAAGTTTAACAATATTCTTTAATTTTTGCTCATTTGAATTTATAATTTTTGTATAAATTAAGATTTATGATTAAATAAAAAGTATGCCTTTTGTAATTCAAAAACTTCTTAATATTTTTGCTCTTTCTCGCACTCCCCCCAAAATAAAAGAAAAGAAAACACCAACAAATAGTGCTCCAAGCAATTCAAAAACTTCTTAATATTGTTTTAGTTTTAGTTCTAATATTTTCTCATGGTGTTCTAAGAAGCAGTGCTCAATCCATAGCAGAAGCAGAATATATAACGGCTACTACTACTGTGAATCAAGCCTACTAGATCAGGAAATTAATGACCGATTTGCATATAGATTACGCAGAAAGTACACAAATAGAGGGTACACGACACAACTCATACCAGTCAACATTGGTTTTTAAAACAACAAATACATACATATAAAAGGAAGAAATGGTACATGTCTTTATTTTTTAAATAGTAAAAATATTTATCTTTTATTTATTTCTTTATTTTTATATTTATAATAGTGATTTCTTTTATAAATCAAATCTAACAATATAATTTAGAGAAGCAACGAATTATAATTCATATTTTATATTGTTTTGTAGATTAAAAACAAATGAAGTCAACTTTAATTTATAAATATTATAATAAAATAAGATAAAAGGACAAAAATTGAAAAATTCCGCATACGCTGTGGATTTAGACAATTTGAAGAAGATCCATCTATTAATGTGCGAGGCTTGATAGTACATGTGGCCGTACTCAAAGAAGATCCATCTGTTCTTTTAGTGAAGGGGAAAAAGTGGAGCACCTTCATGCCAACTCGAGAAGGCGTAATTCCATAACATTGTTAGAGGGGTTTCTTATCTTAAACTTGTCAGATGTTGGTGGGGCACATAACAGTGAAAGAATGTGTTTGGCTTGGTTTGGTTTCGGGCTAAGGGCTTTTAAAACCAAAGGTCAAGAAAGCAATACGAGGCATTTGGCAGGCATTGTGGATGCCAAGGGGTAGTTGAGAGATTGTATAAGCAAGAGAGGAGCCACTAGGAGGAATTTGAAGAGGGATTCAATTAGCTAACATCAAGATTGGGGCATTGTCTCCGAGTCAAAATGCTAGGCTTGTTTTACTTCAGCTTCCTAGCTTTCATAGCAAGCTTAACTTTATTGGCAACATTAGAGGTGGATAGGGTTGAGTAGAAAATGAGGATTTAAATCAGATTGCTCTTATGTATACATGTTTTGAATAGAGACGGATTGAATTGACTCTTTATATGATTAATGCATGTTGATTTATTTAAAATTATTGGATTATTTTAGAAAATAGATGGATATTGATGAGTGACTTGCGGTACTTTACTATGTGGGTTAGCTTCACTTGTATTTTGAGGTAACATGACGGTTATCACGTGCTCAATCTAAGAGTTAGGGAGTAATATGGATAAGCGGAGAATTAATGTGAGGAGTTTAAATAGGAGAAACAACGAATCTTAATTTTCAGAAAGTACAAGGATAGCTCCTAATCCACTTCCTAGGTGCTCATTTTCTATAGGCTTTTATTTTAATGTTATATTTAGAGGTCGTGGTTATTGGCAAGAAATTATGAGTCCCAAAAGGAATTGGTCATCTAGCAGGTTTCAACAATGAGCCATTCTATGGAGAAGTTTTGGGCTTGGGGTATGCACTCTACTAATACCAAGGCTTTATCAGGTTCTTTTAAAGGATCCTCAAGTTGTTATCTTGATGTACACCGGGCTTTTTAACTTGTTGACTCAAGCCCCACGTAACCCACCTAAAATGACCGACATTACCCATGATTGAACCCCTGCTTTCTTTACCGTTACTTTTAGGCTAAAGATACCATCGAGTGGTTTCAAGATCTTTCTGGATCATGGTTGGAGAACTCGTTATGTCTACAATAGCAATGTCTTAGATGCCTCGAGCCTGGTACAAATGTTTTACGTAGTTAAATCATGTCTGGCAAAGGTTCAGGTGAAAAATCTTTACCGAAAGTTGGAAATTGCATTTGGAGACAATAAAATAAATGACATTCTTGAAACAAATAACTGCAAATTGAATAAACAGTGACATAAGGAGTTAAGAGTTGTGGACATACATGGAAATATAGTAGTCAACAATCAAACTGTAAGAGGCCTAATGCACTTTCTAGGGTTGCTTTTGGTCATCAAATTTAAAGTCTAAATTATAGCTGATTTCATACCAAGGTGAAAAGTGATTTCTTCCCCCAAAGATATTGCTGACAACTTCTTCCCGATAAGGCTGCAAATGCTGGTCTTCCTCGTTAGAAACAGACTGCAGCATAGGATTAGAGTTATGCAGTCCCAGGGCTTGGTAGGTACAGTGAAGTGGTTGGTTGGAAAATGCATAACGATTCCCAAGCTGAGAAGCAGAGTTTGGATCTATTGGTGCTGATACCGGTGCTGGTACTGGTGCTGGCACAAGTGTTGAATAGTTGTATTGTAAATGCGACTGAAAAGGATTTGTAACATTGATCATATTCTCACCGGCCATGTATTGTATATGTGACTCTAAAGGATGAGAGATATTGATCGTATTCTCATTGGCGATGTATTGTAAAAGTGACTCTGGAGGATTCGTGGCATTGATCATACTCTCATTGCTGATGTATTGTAAATGCGACTCTGGAGGATTAGGGACATTGATCGTATTCTCGCTGGTGACGATCAAAGTAGGGTGAATGTCTGATAGAATCGATAAAGGAGACTCTCCGAGGTCAGTATCACCTCTCTCAAGCTTTGCTCGCTTCTTTGGTTGCTCAGTTCCCTTCGCAGATGGCTTCTTATAGATCTTGCATAAAACGACATCATCCAACTGCATGCAGATAAAACCATGTAAAATAAATAAATAACTACTGACCTGACCATGAAAAATATTATTTTTAAATTAAATATGATTGTTAAGGTTATGTTTCAGTGCATTAGTAAAGGTTATCACCCTCATATCACCACTGGCTCTTCTATTGGGAGGTATCATAGTCGGATCGAGCCTATACTCATGCATGATCCAGTCAGTCTTGGATCCATGAGCGGCTTTGCCTATGTAATAGACAAGGCCCTTCTTGTATCCAGTAATGTCTTCACATTTTATCACCCTGTCGGCTCCGGTTGCCTTCCAATATCCTTCAATAGCTTGCCGACTTGGTCTCTGACCATTTGGATACTTTTTGTCCCTTGGAGTGAAGAAATAGCCTTCGTTTTCAGACCATGCATGCTTGAATTGCTCTGTCCAAATCAACAAAATTATATTTATAACTATGCTTCAGTCATGAATACAACATCACCTGGTATATGAAAACTCCCAAATTATTATTAATAAGAAATGTGTATATTCTTAGTTGTATTAATAAATAAAATGATTATGCTATTTATACAACAAAACCTGAGATTTGGTCTTAAAGTTTCATCCAAAGAGAATGCACACGCATGGAACTATCATTCAAGTTTTATAGCTTATTTCCTGCATCAAAATAACACGTATAAATACTAAGGGATAATCGATCTAGTAGGTAATAGTGATTCGTTATTTAAACATGTTTTGACTTTGAAACTTAGAAAAAGTAAAGACAATATTTGGAGAATTTCTCTTAAATTAGGTTTGATTATATAGTGTATGATTTTATACACCGGTTGATAAAAAAAGAAAAAATAAATAACATGTATAAATCCAAAGTAGGTATATAATTATATGCCGGAAAGAAAAAAACCCAAAACCCTAGGAAAGTACTTAAAAAAATAATAAAAAAGAATATGCGGGAACACCTAATAATTGATCAGGCATCCATTTGTAAATATCTTGAGAGATGATTTTGTTCGGAGGCAATGGTAGATCGAAAACCTTTCTCTTCAAGTAGTATGTGATGAGTTCTGATTCTGTGGGTTTGAATCTGTATCCGGGAGGCAAAGTATTAAAGTAGCAAAGATCAAGACTTGTTCTTGGCTGATCATTGATGATGTTGCCTTGATCCTCCTGACTTGGGTGTGGCATTGTTATTACCTGGTTATTGATGATGCTTCGTAGATCCTCCTCCTGACTTGGTTGTGTCATTGTTATTGGCTGATTATTGACGATGCTTCTTTGATCTTCGTGACTTGGTTGTTGCATGATGTTTCTTTAATCTACTTGGGAGCCGTAAGGTGGAATGAGTTTGATATAAATAATACCACTCTAGTTTTTGGAATGAGTTGAAATACTACACATAGATGATAACATTTAAATGATAAAGGAATATCTAATGTTATTTATCACTAATTTGAAATTATTTTAATCACTGAAAAGATGATAATATTTAAATGATAATGATAAAAGAATATCAGATAATGATTTAGTTTTTATCACTAATTTAAATTGAAACCAGCCCAAGTAATTTTAAAACTAGATTTACCCCAAATATCTTTTACTGTTGTGTTGGTTGGGGTTTACTGTTTAACAAGGAAAAAAAAAATCTATGGTAAAGAAAAATGATCAAAGTACACATGTGACCCTGTTGTGTTGGACTCTTCTCCTTGGGTAAACTAAGACTGAGTGTAGCTAGAGGTGGGCTCTTTTCAATTCGACTAGCATAAAAATGAGTTGCATGTTAGACTCGGGCAACACTTATTTTTGAGGGATGTTAAAAATCTCTATTTAATGCCGTGCTGTATTACTTAACGAAATTGAGATTGTTTCTCTTCTTGAGATTATCTGAGTGAAAGCATCTTATGTCAATGATGAGCTCAACGCTTTAATGTTCATTGTTGAGTTGGTTGATGTCCCACACGCAGTGATTGGTCAGCTTAATAGCGTGGAGCTGCCGCCGGTGCTAACATCACAAAAAAGGGATGGTTAAAAATTCAGTCTCTATGGTTTTCTCGTATAGTGGTCAAGTCGGTTGTGTTGATGACATGAGAAGTACATCATGTTATTATTTTAGTTTTAGTTCTAATATTTTCATATAAAATTTTAAGAAACAGGAAATCATTACTCAATTCATAATAGAAACAGAATATATAACTATTGCTACTGTTGTTAATCAAGCCCTCTAAATCAGGAAATTAATTTCTGATTTGCATATAGACTATGAAGAAAGTACATGAATATTTGTGGACAGTCAAGCTACAATTTCAATCGCAAAATTCTAGTGTTTCATGGCAAAAAAAGCATTTCAAGTTGAAACTCTATTTTTTGAGAGAGGTACAAAAAGATGGAGAAATATAATTAATTTATTGCAAAATAGAAAATCAAAATGTTGACATTTTAACCACAACACTTTCTAAAACTGGTGTGAGTTTTTGATACAAATGCTTGGAGTATTGAAATACTAAATACAATACCTCAAGAGCTGCTGCTGTAGAACTATTAGTGATGCTGATATGTTACCGACAAAAATGTTGATATAGCCGAAGGTGCTGGTAGCTTATGAAAAATATGTTACAAATAAATAAATAAATCATATGAAGATCTTATTTCTAGAAATTTGTTATTTTAGATTTTCTGGTTATTTGTTACAAGTTGTTATAATCTTAACAATATTCTCTAATTTTTTATAATTTTAGTTTATATTCTTATGTATAAATTAAGGTTTATGATTAAATAAAAAGTATACCTTTTGTAATTCAAAAACTTATTAATATTTTGCTCTTTTCCACGCTACCCCCCCAAAAAGAAAAGGAAAACGCCTGCTCAAAGCAATTCAGTATTTCTTGTTCTCTCCTCGCCTTTCTGCCACACTCTTTGCTGCCAACATTTTCCAATTGGTCTTAGGATCTTCTTGAGTTTCGTCAGAGACATTCTTTCCGATCCAGTTGTAGATTCTTTTATGCTTGTTTGGTGTGAAGAATAACGCCAGACTTTTGATATTCTGCATATATAAAATTTCACACTTAAATTCAGTAAAACATATTGTGAAAATATCATAAAATAATATTAAAAGAAAATGTCATTAAATATAATTAAATAACATTAAGTATAAAAGAAAAACGAAACCTTTCAGAATCAAATTCATAACTCTGGAACATGAAAGCTAACCTAAAATCAAATGCAAAAAGGTGGGCATGGACACAAGGATGAGATTCATAGACTTACAACAATTATTTAGGAGGCAAAGGCTCGGCTGACATCTTCATCATCACTTCCTAATCATTAAAACCCTCCCGTAATGTTCAGAGCAAAGGGGTTCTGACTTTTTCATTTGCCTTCTTGTTCTCGTCAACCATTTGTAAAACTCACTCTCCTATTTATAAAAGAAATGGGACTAGCTTGCGTCAGCATTTGGTCTCCCTTAATATCCTTGAATATTGAAATATTATTTTTCATGAAAAAAAAAAAAACACATACACACACATTCAATAACTTTTCTAAAACAACCTAAAAATTCTCTATTCGAATTTTTCCATCCAAAATCACCCTTTAAGAGTCTAATTTTTCCCTTTTGTTTTTATCTCTAATGATTGCTATTTTTACTATTTATAGATGAATTTATGAGATTATCCCCCCCCCCATTTTCTTAATTAAATAATACAGTTTTCTTAATTAAATAAGTGACTTTACAGTTAGGTTTTTAATAGGCATATATTGGTAGTTCATAATTAATTTTTAATTATAATAGTATCAGAGTATATTGACAGAAAAAGATCCACCTAACTGATCATATAATCTACTTCACTTTGTGGAATAAAGATTAGATTGTTGTTTTGTTATATATATATATATATATATATATATATATATATATATATATATATTTTTTTTTTAAATCGTAAATAGTTAAATTAACATATATGTGATGAAATATTTCTTTGAATTTACTTAAATAATTTTTAAATATTCATAGATATTTAAAATATTTAAATATTTTTAATCCACTTTCTTGTGAATACCGCTATCTATTAGAAAATTCAATAACTCTCTACTCGTCTTTATATCTATCATGAGAGAAATCCTAGAACACTTTAAATTCTATCCTCTTTATTTTAAAAACAAAATACTTATCCTCTTTATCATTTCCACTAAAACTCTCTCTTTGCCTCAAACGGATCAAACTTATCTCGCCTTCAATCACGTTTGACGAACCCCTTCAAGTGCTTTTCTGTCTTTCCCCTCATTATACTTTCCCTCTCCCTCATATAATCCTTGTAGATATTGCTATTTAGTAATTCATGTTAATCTGATTATCATCCCACAAATATCATTTTTTGTCGATGAATTCTAATAATTAAAAAAAAGAAAATAGAAACTCTGAGAAGACCACATAAATATTTATATGAAAATTTAAAATCAAGAAAAAAACAACCAGCAGAGGATGGGAGAAAAAGAGTACAGTAGTGAACTTTCGAATGAATATAAATTGAATAACAACTACCGAATCTTAATAAGTAATATATAAGCATAATAAAACCCTATTATAATTCCCATAATATTTTTTTTTTTATTCTATATATCATTGAAAGTTTATCGTTAAGATCAAATAGAATTCGCACCACCTATACGCTTATTAGCATGATAAGAAGATGAACATATATGTAGATGGTATGTTTTTTCCCGAATGTGAACTGAATCTGAGTTAAGATTATTGCGATCACTAGATATAAGATTGGATCATACGATTAAATCGTAATCATAATACCAAATGAGAAGGAAAAAAAAACATATTGCCCATAATTTCAAGTGTTTTTTTTTTTGTTAAAAGAAATTATAGAAATTTGTCTCCTGATTTCTTAAGATTTTCAAGGCAAACATGGGGTTGGAACTACCGCAGGAGCACTTCCATAATATCAGGGCTCTTAATTTAATTTAATTCCAAAATCTTAATGTGATCCTTAAACTTATGTGGGGTTGTTTATTTAGTCCTGAAATAAAGTTTTTAATTTGGTCATAAACCCTAGATCACCACTTTTAATTAAAAAATATTATTAACATAACATGTTTAATATGATTACATAAAAATTACCCAGCAAGGGTTCAAGTCTACTCCCTCTAGTTATGGTAAAATCAGGCAATTTAACCCACATCCTAAGAAAAGTGTTATACTTAAACTCAATTTGCAGACTCCCCATTAAAAGATTGATAAGAATGGTTGAATGATAATAATAATAATAATAAAGGCTTGCTTTTGTATTTCAAGACTCCTGAAAAATTTCAATTCACATATCATGGTGGAGCTATGTTACAAGAGATTTTTGTTTTCTTTGATCATTGTTTGATTATAAGCATTCTTTAAGTGTGTAGTGTTGGTATCAAAAATCATGAAACTCATTGAAGTCAAATGCACCCACGTGGGACATCTTCCAAATCAGGAAGGACTTGGATGTAACTCCCATAATAATGGTGTCCTACCAAATCAATTCTGGATAATTGATTTGCCTACCAATAATAACAAAAACAATATTGGAAGGGTTGAATGTAGACACATTTTTAGTATCTGGATTTGAGAATTCAAACAATTCAATTGAGAGAGAATTGACAATTGTTCTAGAGAAAAATTGAGGGATTTTGTCGTAAGAAGTTTCCATCACTGGATCTAGAGTTGAGACGTCGTGAAACTGTGTTGATAATCTGATCTGTGATTATCATCCCGACTATGAGGTAGATCGAGACGTGGATTTCGTGGTTCCCCAAACATTTCTACATTATTCATTGAGGTATTACCAAAATCCTGAACTTTTAATTCTGAAATTGTTTAATTGCTTCCGATGCATGATAGAGTCATGAAATATTCTAACATTGGTATCAGAGCCAGAGATTAGATTAATTTTAAAACAAATTTTCGGAATTAATTTTAGGTATAAAAAAATGAGTATTTACAATTTCGGGTTTGGATTACGGATGAATTTCATGAATCTGAAAATATCATGATGTTAACCATATCACGTAGGTCATGAATATGATTTTTTCGCAATTTTTTGAGCACGTTTAGGCTATGGAAATTTCGGTTGAACTTCTAGGCCGTGAATAGTGAACGCGATACTTAAACCCCAGATTTATCAAGATTTAGGAGGAATCTTCACAAAAAAAATTATAGATTTGAGTTCCTGGCATTTAGATATACATTTTGGTCTGCATATTGCATGATGTGGTCGCCAGAATGTCGAGTTCTCAATTTGGCCGCGAAGGGTCGTACTTTTGAACTCAAAATTGGCCCAAGTAAGGATGCAATAATCTAAAACAATCCTGACAAGGATGTTTGGAATATGAGGAATTAGAGATTCCATTAAAACTCTAGTGAAAACGAAGCTAGAAATGGCAGTTTCCAGCATCAAGGTCAAAAAAACCAGAATCGGGCGAAGAAGAAAGGATCCAACCCGCAGGCACGTGAAGTACACGCGCAATGAGGCGTGTGGCGTCCACGGGTACGAGTGCGTAACTCTCACGCTCGAGTGAGGCGCGTGAGCCGGTCGGGGAGGTCAGACCCAGTCCAACCCAGAACCCAGTCCGACCCAGAACAGAACCGGGTGAACGGGTCTCACGCATGTAAGCATGTGATATACGTTCTTGCACATCGGGCGCGTGTGCGACACGCTCCGGGCGCGTGGAGGAGCGTGGAGCCTCCCAACGGCGCGTAGGTTCGTCTAAAATTGGATTTTATCAATTTTTTGGAGGATTTTATGACAAAAAGAAAGTGACTATTTGTGGGTTTTTTATGTACCGAATTCTGGTCTGAATAGTGAGATGCAATCCCAAATTGTGGTGTATGGTATCCGTTGATTCATATGTTCATTTTGGAGTATGTAGTTGATTCATTTTGGTTTTGGTAATTCGTAGGGTACATAAAATCATGAATTTAAGTATCATTTGTCACTAATTTCTCTATTTTCTGTGTGACAGAGACATAGCTACTACAAAAACTATAGTTCTGGATCTCGTCAAGGGAGACAAACTGAACGGTGACAACTATGATATTTGGCACCGGAAAATTCAGTTTGTTTTCGAGGAGCAAGAAATCGGGGAGGTTTTTCGACACGAGATGGTGGACCCAGGGGAGGTTCCAATAGAACAAGGGAAATGGGATCAGGAGGTGTATCGCGCTTGGAAGGAGAAGGATGGCCAAGTTAGGGTAATCCTTCTTAGCTGTATGCATATTGAGCTAATCCCGGTTTATGAGCAGTATCCCACTGCGAAGTCGATTTGGCTTGCTCTGAAAGAGTATTTTGGCTCCGCGTCAACTCTTAAGTTGAGGATGCTGACATATAAGTTCATTACATATAAGAAGAGGGCTGATCATACCATGAAACAGCTTTTGATGCACATGTCGAGTATGATCGCCTCTCTGAAGAGTATGGGAGAGTCAATGTCTGACGAGCTTCTAGTACTGGGTGTGATCCAGTCTTAGCCTAACTCCTGGAATGTCGTTAAGACCTATCTCACATACACTAAGAGTATTCGTACTTTTAGGGACGTAAGTAGGTATTGTGAACTCGAGGAGTAGTATCAGCAGGTTGTTAGGTTCACTTCTACTCATGTTAACATCACGGAGTCGAGCAAGGGCTCCTGAGGGATTAAGCGCAAGTGGCGCAAACATGAGAAGAAGCCCAAGGGTCTAGGCAAGAGGAAGCCATCTGTCAAGATCGACGACAAAGGACAGAAAAGTAAGAAGAAGGAGCTCGACAAGAGCAAGGTCCAATGCTATGTATGTGGCAAGCATGGGCATTTCGCACATGAGTGTGGCGAGCGAAATGTAAGTCATTCTTCTTTACATGGTTTAAGTTATGTGTCATCTAGTGTGATGCTCACTAACTTTTCTTCTTCATGGATTGTAAACTCAGGAACCACAGATCATGTAACTTGTGACAGGAGCGCGTACTTAGAATTCCACCGTTTGAGTCCCCATGCGAGGAGGCTATATGTGGGGAACGAAACATTTGTGGAAGTCAGAGAGATTAGTACATGCAAACTGATACTTCAAAGTCACCAAACCCTGTATTTGCATGACGTATTGTATGCTCCTGAGATTCGGCGGAATCTTATTTCTGTTTGATGTTTAGTCCAGTTGGGTTATTCTGTTTTGTTGGGAAACTCTAAAGTTTTCATTTATTATAATAATAGTCTTTTGGTTTGTTCTAATTTAGTCCATGAGAGACTTTATGTACTGGATTTTATTCTTTTTTATGAAAATTTTCCTTCATCTCCAATTGCCTTTGCATCTGATGGTGTCGTGGATGATGTGTTTGTATGGCATAGTAGACTTGGTCACATAGGGCAAAAGAGAATGGCCTAGTTAGCTTCAAGTACCTTGTTGTGCCCGCTAACCAGGGTCCAGTTGCTCGTGTGTGAGTTTTGCCTACCGGGTAAAGCTACTAGAAAACCATTCGGGAAAGCAATGAGAACTAGAACTCCATCGCAATTGGTCCATTCTGATATTTGCAGACCAATGAATGTGAGAGCCAGAAATGGAGCCGCATACTTTATTATGTTCATTGATGATTATACGCGTTTCGGTTACATCTATATGATTTCGCACAATTCTGAGACACTAAAGTGTTTTATGAGATTTATAAGCGAGGTTGAAAATCAGTTAAGCTTGAGGGTGAAAACCCTTATAATCGATCGAGGGCACGAGTATTTGTTTGAATAATTCAAAGAGCTTTGTTTCAATAAAGGTATTATGAGATAGTTGACTATTTCTGCTATTTCTCAACATAATGGAGTAGCCGAGAGAAAGAATATGACTCTTTTAGAGATAGTGAGATCGATAATAGCGCAAGCCAATTTACCCATCTCCCATTGGGAGAATGCGTTATTGACTGCTGCCTACGTCCTTAACCGTGTTCCAATAAGTTCCGTAGTTAGCACCCTGTACGATTTTTGGACAAGGAAGCAGCCTAACCTTAGCCATTTGAGACCATGGGGTTGTGCCGCATATGTTCTTGATTCCTTGCACAAATATGGCAAGTTAGGCCCATAAGGAAAGAAGTGTATCTTTATTAGATACTCTGAACACTCCAAGGAACATGTGTTCCTAGGAGAACATACGGACGGTACAGTTACTAAGATAAAGTCTCGTGATGCCACGTTTCTCGAAAATGATTTCCCTAAGAGAGGTGAAATCGATCGAGACATCACCTTCTATGAGATGGATGAGTCTAACGGCTCAGCCGAGCCAGTGGCAGGACTGAAGAACCTATTGTGAATTTTGATCCTAGTGGGAGCGTGCCATCTGAAGGTAAAAAGGCCCCTTCTCCTCAAAGGAGTAGTTGGGGACACGTATCCCGTCGTTACTTCCCCATTGAGAATGTGATCCTGATTGTGATTCCTAAGGACGATGAGGAGCCAAGGACATTTAGTGAGGCTCTCGAGGGTCCTGCTAAGGACCAATGGTTAGAGGCCATGAAAGAAGAAATGGAATCCATGAGGGTCAACGGAGTTTGAGACCTAGTTGACCTGCCTGAGAAAAAAAAGGCTATTGGAAACAAGTAGGTTCTCAAAATCAAGAGGAATGTCGACGGATCGATCGAGAGGTATAAAGTCCGGCTTGTAGCCAAAGGTTACACGCAGACAAAGGGTATTGACTATGAGGAGACTTTCTCCCCAGTAGTCAAGTTTATATCGATCTGTTTGCTTTTGGCGATTATCGCTAATATGGATCTGGAGTTGCACTAGATAGACGTTAAGACCGTTTTCCTTAATAGGAATTTTGATGAAGAGATCTACATGGAACAACCCCTGGGATTCGTTCTAGTAGGTCAAGAGGACAAAATCTGTCGATTTCAGAAGTCGATATATGGTCTAAAGCAGTCATCCAAGCGGTGGTACTTAAGATTTCACGAGAATGTGATATCTTATGGTTTTAGGATGGTCAAGGAGGATTATTGTGTCTATTTGATATGAAGTGATAATTCATTTGTGATCCTATTATTGTATGTGAATGACATAATGTTGGTCGGGAACAACAATGAGTATCTATGACTATTAAAACATGGTTGTCATCCAGTTTCGACATGAAAGACATGGGTGAAACTGAGTTCATCCTCGGAGTTAAGATTCAGAGGGATCGATCGAGAAGAATGTTGGCTCTTTCACAAGAGACATATATTAGAAAAATTTTCGAGCGTTTTGGGATGAGTGATTGTAATCCCATAGATATTCCGATTGCCAAAGGTGAAAGACTGAGTCTGGAAATGTGTCCTAAAACTTAGGATGAAGTGAGGGAACTAAGTAAAGTACCTTACTCTAGTGCGGTGGGAAGCCTAATGTTCGCAATACTATGTACAAGACCAGACATATATTATGCAGTCGGTCTGGTGAGCAAGTATCAGGCGAATCCTGGAAGAGGTCACTGGAGAGCGATAAAAAGGATTCTTGGATATCTTAAGGGAACTACAAACCTCTTTCTGTGTTACGGAGGAGGCGATTTGCATCTTGTGGGTTATTCGGACGCTGATTGGGGAGGCGATTTGGATAAACGTAAATCGACATCAGGTTTTACTTTCTTGCTCAATGGTGGTGCCATTTCATGGAGTAATAAAAAGCAAACCTGTATTACTCTATCAATGATGGAGGCTGAGTTCGTGGCTTGCTCTGTTGCAGTTCAGAAGAGTATTTGGCTCCGGAGACTATTACATAACTTAGAGATTATAGCGAATAGTGGGAGGTCAGTAATGATTTCTTGTGATAATCAGACCGCTATCACCTATACTCGAGACCCTAAGTTTCATAGTAAGACCAAACACATAGACACCAAATATTATTTTGTAAGAGACATCATCGAGAAGAGAGAAGTGATCGTCAAGTACACTTCTACACTTAGCATGGTGGCTGATCCTTTCACTAAACCCATTACCAGATACTCCTTTTTAGGACATAGAGAGTCATTGGGTTTGAGGATTTGTAGACATTTCTCATCTTGTACTTCTAATGACGACATTGATACTTATTGATTTTTCTATATATATGATGCATTATTCAGTCACATAAGTATTGCATTCTAATTAATGCACTTACTTTTATTGTCATATATATATTCTGTGATGTTTTTATAGATGTTAGGCAACTGAAATCGAGTCTCTCACACGAGTGACCCGCCTCCAACTTTGAGTGAGTAGAGATAAAACAGTTTCTAACTGTAAGAGACTTTGAGAATAGCATTACTAGAATATAAGTTGCCATGATATGTGTTCAAAATGAGATCATATGTGATATGACCGACGTAGACGTACCCACATCTATGTTACCTACTAAAAGCCAGGTTTGAGATATCAGAAAGCACCTGCGATTTATGAGATTGTCTCTGAAATACTCTCTCTGAGATCTCTGGGTAAAATCTTATGTATAGACTGAGTCCTGTACCTGCACAATATTAGAAAAATCTGACATATGTCTTTTGAGAGATGGGGGAATAATACTGTGGCACGCGTTTCATACCGCATATGATAAAGACGACTAGGGATAGTAGGAGCTATTTTGTTTGAGGTGCTGATTTAAAAAATTTATCTCCGAACCCTACTGTGTGAGACCTGAGATCCATGGGGTGGGATCTTTGGTACCCTTATTACTTTTGGCTGACTCTTGAAGTCTCGATTTAGTGTCTGCTACATTGTCTATTTATCGATGGCCCGAAATATAAATTAAGGTTTGGGACAGGTCTAGGAAAGCAGCCGCGTTTAGACTGATAGATTCAAGTTTGGGAAAATGAAGAGCAATGAACATTACATCGTGATATAGTATTCACCGACCGGTCTCTTGTGTTCTTCTATATAGGGATTTGAACACAATAGTGAATACGTAATCGAATGATATATAGAGAATTACTTTCGTTGAGGAAAGTAGCTCGATAGATGTAACCAGTTTTGGATTTGGGGTGCTGCGAGCTTATTATTGTACTAAAGTTGACTTCTCGATCATCCTAACAGGTGTATCGATAAGTCTTTTATTTACAGGTGTACTCGCTAGTTGCACGACGTCCAACTTTGTATGAAAATTCAGTAGGGTAATGTGAAGAGATCACATCAGTTGTGATTTTGAGATGATCGTAAAAATACACTCGTGTGCAAGTGTGAGATGAAGCCAAATGTGCTAACGTGGGGCATCTTCCAAATCAAGAAGGTCTTGGATGTAACTCCCACAATAATGGTGACCTACCAAATCAATTCTGGGTAATTGATTTGCCTACCAATAATAGCAAAAACAATATTGGAAGGGTTGAATGTAAACACATTTTTAGTATCTGGATTTGAGAATTCAAACAATTCAATTGAGTGAGAATTAACAATTGTTCTAGAGAAAAATTGAGGGATTTTGTTGTACGGCGTTTCCATCACCAGATCTAGAGTTGAGACGTCGTGAAAATATGTTGATAATCCAATCTGTGATTATCATCCCAACTACGAAATAGATCGAAACATGGATTTCGTGGTTTCCAAAAGATTTCTACATTGCTCATTGAGGTATTACTAAAATTCTAAACTTTTAATTTCAAAATTATTTAAATACTTCCGCTAGAGTCATGAAATACTCTAGCTAGAGTCATGAAATACTCTAACAATCATAATATCTTTTTGTTCATAGCATAGAGTATTGTGTTGGCTCTTAGCAATTTTAGCCAAAAAAAATGGGAAATCACGTTAGGAATGACTCGTCATTTTGCTTGCAGAAAAGATTATATTATAATAATACATTAGTATTATATTATTCAACAAGAAATAATTAATTCAAGTCATTTTAGAAATGAGTTTTCTGTTCGGTATTATGTTATAATATTTTTCTTGAGTTTACATGTATTTTTTGGTAGATATCTTACCTTATGTTCACACATTCAATTATTAGATCCACCCCCATTTTGGCTTATGATTTTTTTTTTTTTTTTATGGCGGCTTGGCAATTAGAGTTATGAATCTGATGATAATGTATTATTTTTTTCTTCATTATTTTGTAGTTTTACTTTTTTATTCCTTTGTGTCAAAAGGCAATTATTAGATCCACCCCCATTAATGTGACTGTCGGGGTAGAAATAGAGGGCACACGACACGGCTCATACGAGTCAACATTGATTATATGGACAATGGTTTTTTAAAACGACAAATAATAAAAATATTTATCTTTTCTTTATTTCTTTATTTTTATGTTTATAAAATGATTTCTTTTATAAATAAAATCTAACAAAATAGTTACAAATTTTTTATAAAGAAATAATGTCAACTTTAATTTAAGATAAACGAACAAAAATTTATTTGAAAGTCCATGAGTCCGTACAATGTGGAGTTAGACGTTGGTGGGGCACATAACAATGGAAGAATGTGTTAGGCTTGGTTTGCTTTCTGGCTAAAGGCTTTTAAAACCAAAGGTCAAGAAAGCAATACGAGGCATTTGGCAGGCTGAAGATTTTATTTGACTGATGCTGATAGTTTGGATGCCAAGGGGTAGTTGTGAGATTGTATGACCAAGAGAGGAGCCACAATGAGGAATTTGAAGAGGGATTCAATTAGCTAACATCAAGATTGGGGTAGTGTCTCCTAATCAAAATGCTAGCGTTCCTTTACTTCAGCTTCCAAGCTTTCATAGCAAGCTTAACTTTATTGGCAACGTTGGAGATGGATAGGGTTGAGTAGAAAAGGAGGATTTAAAATAGGTCATAATTAGGCTTTATGAGATTTTTTATTCAGTACTAAGGACTTCTGTTTATTTTTCTTCCTTTTTTTTGTTTCTGTTTCTGTTTGTTTTTTTTTGGTTTTTTTTGGGGGGGGGGGGAGCATAAAAGAGCTTATGGAGGAGTCCAATTTTGTGGTAGAGTTGCATTTGGAGGAGGGGGAGGCATTATTGCATCGAAGGAGTGGCATGGCTATAGGGTTCAGCATCTAGATTGTTTCTCTTTGGCTTTTTAGCAAAACTGCTGGGATGTTTTAAAGGATAATATTTTCGGTTGTTTGTCTATCTAGGTAATGCGATTTGATAAAATTAGATGATAAATTGATAAATTTTAAAAAATTGAGATTTGGGTTATTAGAACAATATTGATTTTCTTTGATATTAGTTTGTAATTAAGTGATAGATATATCACTACAAAAAAATACGGTTTTAGTCATGGATTTTCACGACGGAAAAAATTCGTCGTTATTTTGTGACAGATTTAGCGACGAAAAAGTTTTTCGTCGCTAATTTGTTACAAAATTTATAACGAAAATGAAGTCGTGGCTAAATTAGCGAAGAACATATCATTCGTAGCAAAATTCGTCGCTAATTAGTGACGAAAAAATTTTTGTGACTAAATTCGTCGCTAATTAGTGACGAAAAAAATTTTCGTGACTAAATTCATCGCTAATCGGGGACAAAAAATTTTTTGTTGCAAATTTCGTCGCTAAATATGGCAAAATTTTGCCACAAATTTAAAATTCGTCACAAAATTTAATCTTTTTTAAATAGAATTTTATTTTTTTATTTTTTTTTTATTCTATTAATATGTAATATTTAAGTTAAAAATTAATTTAGCGATGGATTTGTTTTCCGTCGCTAGATGAAAATCCCAATCCGTATATCCGGTAATTTAGCGACGGATTAAAATCCGTCGCTGAATTTAATCAAATTTTATTTTATTTTTATTTTATTTTAATAATTTCAGCGACGGATTCCAAATCCGTCGCTGAATTTTATATTCTTTTAATTATAATTTTATTTTATTTTTATTTTATTTTTATTTTATTTTATTAATTTATATTAACAAATCATATTATTATTTTATAATATTTTAATTTACATTTTTTTTATTATATTATATTTCATTTGTTAGAAGAATAATGTTATTTAATTCTTAAAAAAACCATATATTTTATTTTATTTAAATTATATATATATTTTAATTAATTTATTATTTTTTTTACTTTTTTGTTTGATTTAATATTTTTTATTATTGTATAGGTAATTTTATTTTATTTGTATTATTTTATTCAATAATATAAATTTTTTAATTAAATATTAATGCCTGCGCGGGCGCCGGCGCATGCACGCACAGGCGCCTACCTGCCTGGGCGCCCGCGCCCTGCGCGCGCCTGTCTCGGTGCCTGCACGTGCCTGGGCCCCTAGGCAGGCGCGCGGCGCCCGCCTGTCTCGGTGCCTGCACGTGCCTGGGCCCCTAGGCAGGCGCGCGGCGCCCGCGCCCCAGCAGGAGCGCTCGCACGCCCGCGCATGGCTACCCGCACCCGCGGGCGTGCCCGCGCGCCCTTTGTTTTAATACTAAAAAAACATGCAGGTGGAGGGATTCGAATCTTGGACTTCGGATTCAGATTTGAGCAGAATACATATCACCACTGCACCTGTTGGTGTTGTGTGATGATATTTTTGTTTTCTTTCTTCTACCTTTTTGTTTCCCATTCTTACTTTTTTTTCCTTTGGTTTTTTTTTTCTTTCTATTTTCATTTCTTATATATAATAATTTTATTGAAATTTGAATAAAAATATTTTGTGATTAAATATATAGATTTTTTAAATTATTAATATATTATAATTTATTGATAATTATAATTTTATAGTTTTGAGATGCCTTTTTAAATTATTGATTAAAAAAATAAAATAAAAATAAAAAATAAAATAAAAAATAAAAATAATAATAAAATAAGAAAATAGAAGAAAAAAGAAGAAATCAAAATATAATATTAATATATTTTTAATTAATTTATTATTTTATTTTATATTAGTATTTTATTATTTTTTATTTTATTAAAAATTATCATATTTATTATTTTTAATTAATATTATTTTAGGTTGGTGGTATAAATAAAAAAAGTTTTTATATTTATTATTTTAAATTTTTATTATATATTATTTTATTATTATTAAAAAAATGTGAAAAAAAGATAATAAATAATAAAAAAAAAATTTATATCACAATAATATCTTTGGCTCGGTGGTTTACAGGTTGTGTGTGTGCAGGGGTTCGTACAGGAGTTCGGAGTTTGAACTACGGTGGAGGCAGAAAGCGCGACATTTTCCAGCAATTAAGAGTTAATGCTGCGCGGGGTGCTGGCTCGGGCGGGCAGGTGGGGGTGCTGGCTTGGGCGGGCAGGTGGCAGGGCGGGCTGGTTGGTGCTGGGGTGGGTGGGCTTGGGCGTGCAGAGCGGGCAGGTTGCAAGGCGGGCAGGTTGGTGCTGGGGTGGGTAGGCACGTGGTTTTGCCGACTCGTAGGCATATGGAATCAGCGACGGATTTGGAATCCGTCGCTAATTCAGCGATTGATAATTTTTTGACGGGTTTGTTTTTCCTTAAATTAGCGACGGATTTTAGCGACAAAAATTATCTGTCAAATTTAGTGACGAATAATTTTTCGTTGCTAAATTTTGTGACGAATTTTAGTGACAAAAACTTATTTGTCGTTAAATTTAGCGACGGATTCTAGATTTTCATCGCTAAATTTAGCGATGAATTTCTAATTTTCGTCGTTAAATTTTTGCGACGCGTTATTAGTAACGAAAAATTTTTCGTCCCTAAATCCGTCGCTAATGTTTTTAGCGACGAATTTTTTTAAAATTTTCGTCGTTAAATTTGTGGCTAAAAGACTGTTTTTTTGTAGTGTATGTATATTGTATTGAAATCTAAAGAGGAGAAAAGATTCATTGATTGGAATTTAAATTGTGAGCGATTACCCAACTAAGAGATGAACAGATGTATAATGTAATACTCAAACAAAAAAATAAATAAATAAATAAATTTTAAATTAGGGCTTAAAGCCCTAATTTTCTCCTTTCTCTCTCTCTCTCTCTCTCTCTCTTTCTCTTTCTCTCTCCCCAACTCCTCATCTCCCCGCCGCCGCGTCTCCCTCTTCCGCTGCCATCCTCCGCCGTGACCTACCGCCACCACCACCATCACTACCTTCTTCTTCTTCTCTCCATCTCTACCTTTCCCTCTCAGTTTCCCTCTCTCTCCGCTGTTTACTCTCGCTCTCGCGATAGCCACTCTCCACCGTGATCCGCACAGCCACCACCCGGTTCCTCCGCCACGAAGATCGCCGCGCACCACCCACAGCCGCTGCAGCTCCTCCCTCCCGCGAGCGAGCCGCTGCAGCTCCTCCCTGCGCGAGCGCCACTGTGCTCTCCTTTGCGCGATAGCGCGCTCTCCCAAGCGCGAGCGCGCACAGCGTGAGCGCGCATAGCGCGAGCCAGCGCGAGCCCAGCCTGAGCAGCGCGTGACCACCTGTGTGCCTCGGCACGATCCTTAGCGCGCCCCTGCGCGCCTCTGCATGAGCCCTTGCGTGCCCTAGCACGGGCTCCCCTGCCCCAGCGCACACTCCAGCGCGACCCTCTGCGCGAGCATAGCACGCTCCAGCATGCCCCAGCACGAGCGCGAGCGCTCCAGCGCGCGACCCACTGTGCGATCGCTCGATCTAGCTCGTGAGCGCGAGCCCTAGCCACTGCGCCCTTGCCCACAGGCTGCCAGCCACCAGCCGTAAGCCCGCAGGCCAGCGGCCCAGTCCAGGCCCGCCAGCCCACGGCCCACGAGCCCGCAACGGCCCGTGACAGTCCGTGAGCCTCTACGAAGGTAAATGACTCAAAGTTTCAATTTTCGTGTTAGGGTTTGAATTTCTTTAGTAATTGGACTTAAATTGTTCACAATTGTTTCAAATTTGGAAACATTCAGGTTTTAAACCAAACCGACGGGTGAACGAAAGCTAGATCCGAGGAACCCTAGGTGAGAGAAAGGAAATCTCTTTAATTCTTGAATAAATTTTGTCAAATTAAGTAGTTTTGGTTGGAAAGAAAATTGAAGATCCATAACTAGACTCTTATTTGATATCGAATTGTGATGATTAATTAGGAAAATCTCATTGGAGACTCGAGCGCTCAGATTTGAATTGGCTTTTAAAATAGGGAGTGATCACTCTCCCGTATACAGTGAGTGTGATTTATTTCAATACTTCTGTTTAATATGTAAACCTTGTTTTACAACATTTTGATGAATGAGCATGATTTGTCGTTTGTTTGAAATGTTTTGATTGGTTTTAAAATTGATTTTTGTGAACCGATGGAGTGTCCAAAAACTATGTTGAATTATAAAATTATGCATCCATGTGGTTGAAATGTATAATGTGCCATTTTATGATATATGTTGCATTTGGTTTGTAAACCTGATTTCGGCACATTTTTTATACGATATTGATTTTAACCTTGAGAGTTTTGGATTGTATTGTTCCGTAGCTACGAAGGACACCGTGAGAGACGCTTGAGTGGCGTCCGGATATGCCTAGGCTTGGGGTATCCCACGAGTTGTCGTGATTTGATTATCGACACGATACTAGCCAGGTTGAACCCGAAAGGGGGAGGATTTGGATTTGGATTTGGATTTGGATATCCTCTCCAAGTCTAGCACCTAGACGAGGTTCGTCGCCAACGCCGGGGTAGAGAGCACTTTAAATAAACTTGTATATAACACCCCCGGTGCGCCTGTCATAGGTCGCGGTAGATCTCTGCTAGGACATTTTTGGCTGACAACTCTATGATTTTAATGACAGTACTTTGGATGCATATTTGACTTGATAATGCATGCAAATGACATACTGTTGAAATGAAAAATATGATGATTTGAAATATGATTTGTATACTTATGTTTTGATACTCTAACTTCACACTTCATATTTGACGTTGTATTGAACCACTCACTCATTGAGTATTCTTCCCCGAGTACTCACCCCTCATTTCTCTTCTTGTTTCAGAGATAGTATTTGGTAAGGAACGTTGCTTTTAGGACACTCAGTATCATTGGGAGATTTGATCTGGATTTGAGTAGTTATTGTATATTTCCGTTGCAATTTTGTGAGTTAGCAATTGTATTGGTGATGTATATGTATTATGAGGTCGATAGACGACCATTGTATAATTCTGGGATAACTGTATAAATATGGACATGTCATTGCATAACATTGCATTGAGACATTTCTGGTTCATTGTGTAAATACTTGGGAATGTGTCATGTCTTAGAAGTGTCCTCTATGATCGCTCGGTGCCTTCTCTAATTCACAGGAGGGACGACTGGCGGCTGTCCATGCCTTTGACGGAGGCATGGCAGTAGAGGTTTGTAGCTAGGTTGTTAGAAATTTTAATAACCTTGCGTTATATGGATGTTAGTTGTGAGATTGGTTGATTTGGAGAGGCCGGAATGACCATTTGATTATATTACAGAGTGGTTGTGATTTATACAGGATAATTGTACTTAGGAAAGCTCCGAAATATGGGGAGGTTTTGTCCGATTTTCTGTAAAAATACAGCTGACATTCAGGATAACGGGCGGCTGTTCACGATCCCAATTCAGGGCGTAACATATAATTATAATTTTAAATGAGAAGATATTTTGCTCAATTTTACAAAATATTTTTAAAATTAATTAATAAATTAGTTTACAATTGTAGAGTGTCCCCAAAAGGAGTTTAGAATAAAAAATATATCCAAATATTTTATTGAAATATGTGCCATAATTATTAATTCATATTGAATATATTGGTATTGAACTTATGGTTTGAAAAATGTTTGAACGATTATATCACACTTTGATACATGCTACAAGAATTGTGACAGTGTACTTGAATGCATGATATAATGGCTATAGTTTTCTCCTTACGGTATGGCTTGGCGAGACAATGTGGTTAGGGACGTTTGCCTTAAGAGATAACCGCTCTCGAGAAATATCTCCAAAACCGTTATTATTATTTCTCGAACTCTTTCATACTATTATCGGGAGTTATGATTTTGGCAAGCCTACAATTTTAGAAAAATTATGAATGTGATTAGATGCATATAATTTGTTCATTATAAATATTGAATTTTATTTAAAAATTTTATATTTGATGATAAATTTTGAATTTTTATTGACACAGTAATATGAATTTGAGATAATAGTTTGATATATCTATAATCATCTCTCATTTACTTTCATAAGATATTATTCACTCACTAAATATTATTTTATACTCATCCCTCTTATTTTAATTTTTCATAGAGAAATCTTAGAGTAAGGAATTGTCGGTATTAGTATCTCGAGACAAGATCATCTCGAAGGATTCGTTGTGGATACTAGTTTTGTACCTATTTTTTTCCTTTTATTTTTTAGGATTTTAAATGGATCTTTTGTGCCATTTTTGTATAAAGTCCTTTGAAAATTTATTTAATTTTCATATTTTTAATTTTTTTTAGTTTGAATTACATAACTTATCTCTAAAATCGTAACTTTTCTTTCTTGAAACTTACTTGAGAATTGTCTTTTTGTTACATTTGATATGCATCCAATGAGTAGGGATTCATTTTATATTCTGTGAATTTGGTTGAAATGGTTAGACCGGCTTAGTGCATGTATTTGGATTTAAATAGCCAAACTGATCTTATATATGCATGTTTTAAATAGGGATAGATTATATTAGTCCTTTTATTGTATGAGGAATGTATGTTGTTTTGTTTGAAAATATTGGATTATTTTGGTAAATAAATGGATATCGATAAATGTCTCACGATATATTAGTATGTGGGTTAGATTCACTCGTACTCTGAGATAACGCGGCGGTTATCACGTGCTCAATCTAAGAGTCGGGGTATGACATGGATAAGCTGAGAATAAATGTGAGGAAGTTTAAATAGGAGAAACAACCAACCTTAATTTTCAGTATATTGAAGTGCAGGGATAGCTCCTAATCCATTCATACTTTCTAGGTGTTCATTTTGTACGGACTTTTAGCTTAATGTTTATAGTTAGAGGTCGTGGTTATCGGCAAGAACTTATGAGTCCCGAAAGGAATTGGTCATCTCGCAGGTTTCAACAAAGAGCCATTCTATGGAGAAGTTTTGGGCTTGGGGTATGCACTCTACTAATACCAAGGTTGTCTCAGGTTCTTTTGAAGGATCCTCAATTTTTTGTCTTAACGTATACCGCGCTTTTTAACTTGTTGACTCAAGGCCTACATAACCCACATAAAATGACTGACATTACCCATGCCTAAGCCTCTGCTTTCTTTACCATTGATTTTATGTTAAAGATACTATCGAGTGGTTTCATGGTCTTTCTGGATTATGGTTGGAGAACTCTTGTCATGTCTACAATAGCAATGTCTTAGATGCCTCGAGCCTGGTACAAATGTTTTATGTAGTTAAATCATGTCTGGCAAAGGTTCAGGTGAAAAACCTTTACCGAGAGTTGGAAATTGCATTTGGAGACAATAAAATAACTGACATTCTTGAAACAAATAACTGCAAATTGAATAAATAACGACATAAGGAGTTAAGAGTTGTGGACATGCACAGAAATATAGTAGTCAACAATCAAACTGTAAGAGGTCTAATGCCCATTCTAGGGTTGCTTTTGGTCATCAAATTTAAAGTCTCAATCATAACTGCTTTCGTACCAAGGTAAAAAGTGATTTCTTCCCCCAAAGATATTGCTGACATCTTCTTCCCGATAAGGCTGCAAATGCTGGTCTTCCTCGTTAGAAACATACTGCAGCATACTAGAATTATGGGGTCCAGGGGCTTGGTAGGTACAGCCAAGTGTTTGGTTGGAAAATTTATAATGATTCCCAAGCTGAGAAGTAGGATCTATTGGTGCTGATACTGGTGCTGGTACTGGTGCTGGCACAAGTGTTGAATATTTGTAATGGAAATGCGACTGAAAAGGATTGGTGACATTGATCATATTTTCACCGGCCATGTATTGTGTTTGTGACTCTAAAGAATGAGAGATATTGATCGTATTCTCATTGGCGATGTATTGTAAATGCACTTGGATGAGGGACATTGATCGTATTCTCGTTGGTGACAATCAGAGTAGAGTGACAGTCTGATACAATCGAGAAAGGAGACTCTCCAAGCTCAGCAACCCCTTTCTCAAGCTTTGCTCGCTTCTTTGGTTGCTCAGTTCCCTTCTCAGATGGCTTCTTATAGATCTTGCATAAAATGACAACATCCAACTGCATGCAGACCGTGTCAAATAAATAAAGAACTACTGACCTGACCATGAAAAATATTATTTTTAAATTAAATATGATAGTTAAGGTTATGTTTCCATGCATTAGTAAAGATTATCACCCTCATATCACCACTGGCTCTTCTATTGGGAGGTATCATAGTCGGATCGAGCCTATACTCATGCATGATCCAGTCAGTCTTTGATCCATGAGCGGCTTTGCCTATGTGATAGACAAGGCCCTTCTTGTATCCAGTAATGTCTTCACATTTTATCACCCTGTCGGCTCCGGTTACCTTCCAATATCCTTCAATAGCTTGCTGACTTGGTCTCTAACCATTTGGATTTTTTTTTTTCCCCTTGGAGTGAAGAAATAACCTTCGTTTTCAGGCCTACATGCTTGAAATGCTCTGTCCCAATCAACAAAATTATCTTTATAACTATGCTTCAGTCAGGAATACAACACCTGGTATATGAAAACTCCGAAATTATATTAATATCAAATGTGTATATTCTTAGTTGCATTAATAAATAAAATGATTATGCTATTTATACAGCAAAACCTGAGATTAGTTTTATACCTTATTTCCTGAGTCAAAATTACATATATAACTACTAATAGATAATCGATCTAGTGTGCAATGGTGATACGTTATTTAACTAAATTTTGAATTTAAAATTTAGAAGTAAAAAAGACAATGTTGGAAGAGTTTTTCTTAAATTAGATCTAACTATACTCGAACCAAATTAGTTGGAGTATTATTTCTTACACCGGTTGATTATAATAAATAAATAAATAACATGTATAAGTTCAAAGTAGGTATATAATTATATTGCACGCAGAAAAAAAAAAGAAAAGAAAAGAAAAGAAAAACATACAAACACAAAAACCCTAAGAAAGTACTAAAAAAATAATAAAAAAGAATATGTGGGAATACCTAATAATTGATCAGGCATCCATTTGTAAATATCTTGAGAGGTGATTTTGTTCTGATGCAATGGTAGATCGAAAACCTTTCTCTTCGAGTAGTATGTGATGAGTTCTGATTCTGTGGGTTTGAATATGTATCCGGGAGGCAAAGTATTAAAGTAGCAAAGATCAAGACTTGTTCTTGGCTGATCATTGATGATGTTGCTTTGATCCTCCTGACTTGGGTGTGGCATTGTTATTACCTGATAATTGATGATGCTTCTTTGATCTTCCTCCTGACTTGGCTGTGGCAATATTATTGGCTGATTGTTGACGATGCTTCTTTGATCTCCGTGACTTGGTTGTTGCATGATGTTTACATTTGAATGATCTATTGTTATTATCACTAATTTGAAATTATTTTTATCACTGAAAAGATGATAATACTTAAATGATAATGATAAAGGAATATAAGATAATGATTTAGTTTTTATCACTAATTTAAATTGAAACCAGCCCAAGTAATTTTAAAACTAGATTTTGCCCCAAATATTTTTTACTGTTGTGTTGGACTCTTCGCATTGGGTAAACTAAGACTGAGTGCGGCTAGAGGTGGGCTATTTTCAACTCGATTAGCGTAAAAATGAGTTGCTTGTTAGAGTCGGGCAACACTTATTTTTTAGGGATGTTAAAAATCTCTATATAATGCCATATCAAGGGAAGTACGCTGTGCTGTATTACTTAACGAAATTGAGATTATCTGAGTGAAAGCATCTCATGTTAACGATGAGTTCAACGCTTTAATGTTCATTGTTGAGATGGTTGATGTCCCACACGCTGTGATTGGTCAGCTTGATAGCGTGGAGCCGCCGCCGGTGCTAACATCACAAAAATAATTGGAATTGTTAGACATTTTGATAAAATGTCTAACAATAATTTTAGTTTAAAAACAATAATTTTAGTGCCCATTTTGAATTTTTAAGAAAAGGGAGAATGCATGTAACCATAAATAAAAACATTTTCTTTAAGATGACCAACAATTGGATTTGTGATTACCCATACTACAAGTAAGATTTCACATAAATGTATCATTTGATTATAAAATTATCAAATTTCCATATGTAACCACCTGGGAAGAAATAGATCATTAGAATGTGCATTACCAGTATTGAAAAATAAAGATCATTAGAAAATAAAAATATTTCCTCTATGTTGATGCATTTTCTGTTGAAAACGGTGAAGAATTAAATTTGAGTATTCAACTTTAAGGATCTTTTTTTTGGCATGTGTGTGTGGGTCTTTTTTTTTTTTTTTCCAATGTAAAATGCATGCCTCGTATTTTAGAAGAAGAAGAAGAAGAAGAAGAAGAAGAAGAAGAAGAAGAAGAAGAAGAAGAAGAAGAAGAAGAAGAAGAAGAAGAAGAAGAAGAAGAAGAAGAAGAAGAAGAAGAAGAAGAAGAAAAGAAACCTAATAGATTTCTAGAATACCTCTTAGGATGAGGCAGGAAAGGGTACTTTTCAAACCAAATCACTAAATCAAAATGGAAACAGAAATAAGAAATAGAAAAACAACAGCATGCAATCTAGAAAAAGCTCAGGTAGCAGCAGCAACAATCAAACTTATTCACCCTATCCTCATTGTAAAAAGACTAATCATCTACAGAAAAGATACCAGTGAAAGCCAGAAGCAAGATGTAAGAAATGTGGACAATCAGGGCATATGAAGAGGATTTGCAAGACTCAATAGCTACAGGAGAAGCCAAGACTATTGCAGATCAGTCACATGAGTAACAGCTATTTGTTGCATCATAGTTTACCACAAGTAGCTCTATAGAAAGTTGGCTAATAAATAGTGGTTGTATGCACCACGTGAATTATAACCATGAGTGATTCGGAGAGTTTGATAGAACAACAATTACCAAAATCCGAATTGGGAATGGGATATACATTATAGCAAATGACAAAGAAACGATGGCTATTGAAGGATGTTGGTCAATTGTTCCTAATATCATGGGTACTCTACCTTTCAAATTTCAAAACATTTCGTAATCTATAATCAAAGTTACCATTTTCAATTTTTTTTTAAAAAAATGAAACTCGAAAATATATAAGAAAATAAGAAACACCTTAAATCATACTCTGATACTAATGAAAGCATTCTCTGATACAATTACAGCGAAATAAATATTTAATATCCCAAAATGTAGAGTCGGATCACTAACCTTTTCGATATACGGGTTCGAAAAATGTCACCAATAGATCAATCTTCTTTTTGTTCACAATCCAAGAGTCTATTTCAAAAAATGGAAATTGTATATGTTATAGATCTATCTTCTTTCTCACAATGTGCTTGTTCTCTCCCAACCTTCAAGGATCATGGATGGTTAAGGGAGTTAGGAGTTGGTTTTTCTCATAAAAACCCACTCCCTCCTTTCCCACCTTTTGAAATTCAAATGGGTTTAAGGAAATGAGTTTGGGTCAAACCCATATGCATGACCTGATCCAGTACCCATAACTTATGGTATCACTATCCATGGAATATTGGAAAATTCAGCAACTCTCCACTAGTCTCTATATCTATCAAAAGAGAAATCCTAGAACACTTTTACCTCTATCGGCTTTATTTCAAAAACAAAACACTTATCCTCCTTATTATTTCCACTAAAACTCTCTCTTTGCCTCAAACGGATCAAACTTATCTTGCCTTCGATCACGTTTGATGAACCCCTTCAAGTGCTTTTCTCTCTTTCCTCTCGTTACACTCTCCCTCTCCCTCTATAATTCTGGTTGATATTGCCATTTATAAATTTGTGTTAATCCGATTATCATCCAATAAATATCATTTTTTGCCGATGAATTCTAATAAAAAAAGGAAATAGAAGCTCAGAGAAGATCACATAAAAATTTATATGAAAATTTAAAATCGAGAAAAAAACTACCGGCAGAGGATGACAGAAAATGAGCACAGCGGTGAACTTTTTGTTTTTTGGCCAAAGAAAAATGGGAAATCACATTAGGAATAACACGTTATTTTGATTGCAGACAATATTGTATTATAATAATACATTAGTATTATATTATTCAACAAGAAATAATTAATTCAAGTCTTATGTTCACACATTCAATTGGCTTATGATTTTTTTTTTCTTTTAATGGGGGCTTGGCAATTAGGGTACACCACACATCGATTATATCGATGTGACTGTAAGGGTAGAAATAGAGGGTACACCACACGTCTCATGCCAGTCAACATCGATTATAACGACAATGGTTTTTAAAACAACAAATACATACATATAAAAGGAAGAAATTGTCCATGTCTTTATTTTTAAAATAATAAAAATATTTATCTTTTATTTATTTATTTATTTTTATATTTATAATAATGATTTCTTTTATAAATCAAATCTAACAATAATTTAGAGAAGCAATGAATTATAATTCATATTTTATATTGTTTTGTAGATTAAAAAGAAATGAAGTCAACTTTAATTTATAAATATTATAATAAAATAAGATAAACGGACAAAAATTGAAAAATTCCGCATACGCTGTGGATTTAGACAATTCGAAGAAGATCCATCTATTAATATGCTAAACTTGAAATTACATGAGGCCGTACTCAAAGAAGATCCATCTGTTCTTTTAGTGAAGGGGAAAAAGTAGAGCACCTTCATGCCAACTCGAGAAGGCGTAATTCCATAACATTGTTAGAGGGGTTTCTTATCTTAAACTTGTCAGATGTTGGTGGGGCACATAACAGTGAAAGAATGTGTTTGACATGGTTTGCTTTCGGGCTACGGGCTTTTAAAACCAAAGGTCAAGAAAGCAATACGAGGCATTTGGCAGGCATTGTGGATGCCAAGGGGTAGTTGAGAGATTGTATAAGCAAGAGAGGAGCCACGAGGAGGAATTTGAAGTGGGATTCAATTAGCTAACATCAAGATTGGGGCATTGTCTCCTGGTCAAAATGCTAGGCTTATTTTACTTCAGCTTCCTAGCTTTCATAGCAAGCTTAACTTTATTGGCAACGTTAGAGGTGGATAGGGTTGAGTAGAAAAGGAGGATTTAAATCAGACTGCTCTTATGTATACATGTTTTGAATAGAGACGAACTGAATTGACTCTTTTATTGTATGATGAATGCATGTTGACTTATTTTTGTTGGATTATTTTAGAAAATAGATGGATATTGATGAGTGACTTGCGGTACTTTACTATGTGGGTTAGCTTCACTTGTATTTTGGGGTAATATGATGGTTATCACATGCTCAATCGAAGAGTTAGAGAGTGACATGGATAAGCTGAGAATCAATATGAGGAGTTTAAATACGAGAAACAATGAATCTTAATTTTCAGTATATCGAAGTACAAAGATAGCTCCTAATCCACTTCCTAGGTGCTCATTTTCTATGGACTTTTAGTTTAATGTTATATTTAGAGGTCGTGGTTATTGGCAAGAAATTATGAGTCCCAAAAGGAATTAGTCATCTAGCAGGTTTCAACAATGAGCCATTCTATGGAGAAGTTTTGGGCTTGGGGTATGCACTCTACTAATACCAAGGCTTTATCAGGTTCTTTTAAAGGATCCTCAAGTTGTTATCTTGATGTACACCTGGCTTTTTAACTTGTTGACTCAAGCCCCACATAACCCACCTAAAATGACTGACATAACCCTTGATTGAACCCCTGCTTTCTTTACCGCTGTTTTTATGCTAAAGATACTATTGAGTGGTTTCAAGGTCTTTTTGGATCATGGTTGGAGAACTCGTCATGTCTACAATAGCAATGTCTTAGATGCCTCGAGCCTGGTACAAATGTTTTATGTAGTTAAATCATGTCTGGCAAAGGTTCAGGTGAAAAGCCTTTACCGAAAGTTGGAAATTGCATTTGGAGACAATAAAATAAATGACATTCTTGAAACAAATAACTGCAAATTGAATAGACAGTGACATAAGGAGTTAAGAGTTGTGGACATACATGGAAATATAGTAGTCAACAATCAAACTGTAAGAGGCCTAATGCACTTTCTAGGGTTGCTTTTGGTCATCAAATTTAAGGTCTAAATTATAGCTGCTTTCATACCAAGGTGAAAAGTGATTTCTTCCCCCAAAGATATTGCTGACAACTTCTTCCCGATAAGGCTGCAAATGCTGGTCTTCCTCGTTAGAAACATACTGCAGCATAGGATTAGAGTTATGCGGTCCCGGGGCTTGGTAGGTACAGCGAAGTGGTTGGTTGGAAAATGCATAACGAATCCCAAGCTGAGAAGTAGAGTTTGGATCTATTGGTGCTGATACTGGTGCTGGTACTGGTGCTGGCACAAGTGTTGAATAGTTGCATTGTAAATGCGACTGGAAAGGATTTGTGGCATTGATCATATTTTCACTGGCCATGTATTGTATATGTGACTCTAAAGGATGAGAGATATTGATTGTATTCTCATTGGTGATGTATTGTAAATGTGACTCTGGAGGATTAGTGGCATTGATCATACTCTCATTGGCGATGTATTGTAAATGCGACTCTGGAGGATGGGGGACATTGATCGTATTCTCGTTGGTGACGATCAGAGTAGAGTGAATGTCTGATACAATCGATAAAGGAGACTCTCCGAGCTCAGTATCACCTTTCTCAAGCTTTGCTCGCTTCTTTGGTTGCTCAGTTCCCTTCTCAGATGGTTTTTTATAGATCTTGCATAAAACGACATCATCTAACTGCATGCAGATAAAACCATGTAAAATAAATAAATAACTACCGACCTGACCATGAAAAATATTATCTTTAAATTAAATATGATTGTTAAGGCTATGTTTCAGTGCATTAGTAAAGGTTATCACCCTCATATCACCACTGGCTCTTCTATTGGGAGGTATCATAGTTGGATCGAGCCTATACTCATGCATGATCCAGTCAGTCTTGGATCCATGAGCGGCTTTGCCTATGTAATAGACAAGGCCCTTCTTGTATCCGGTAATGTCTTCACATTTTATCACCCTGTCGGCTCCGGTTGCCTTCCAATATCCTTCAATAGCTTGCCGACTTGGTCTCTGACCATTTGGATATTTTTTTTCCCTTGGAGTGAAGAAATACCCTTCGTTTTCGGGCCATACATGCTTGAAATGCTCTGTCCAAATCAACAAAATTATATTTATAACTATGCTTCAGTCATGAATACGATGCCTGGTATATAAAAACTCCCAAATTATTATTAATAAGAAATGCATATATTCTTTGTTGTATTAATAAATAAAATGATTATGCTATTTATACAACAAAACCTGAGATTTAGGCTTAAAGTTTTCGCCAAAGAGATTACACTCACACATAGAACTTTCATTCAAGTTTTATACCTTATTTCCTGCATCAAAATAACATATATTATTATTAATGGATAATCGATCTAGTAGGTAATGGTGATACATTATTTAAACAAGTTTTGATTTTGAAATTTTGAAATAGAAAATACAATATTGAGAGAATTTTTCTTAAATTGGGTCTGACAACTCGAATTGGATTAATTAGAGTGTGATTTTATATTCCGATTGATTATAAAAATAAATAAATAAATAAATAACATGCATAAATCCAAAGTAGGTATATGATGATATGCCAGAAAAAAAAATCGCAAAAACCCTAAGAAAGTACTAAAAATAAAAAATAAAAAGAATATGTGGGGATACCTAATAATTGACCAGGCATCCATTTGTAAATATCTTGAGAGATGATTTTGTTCGGAGGCAATGGTAGATTGAAAACCTTTCTCTTCAAGTAGTATGCGATGAGTTCTGATTCTGTGGGTTTGAATCTGTATCCGGGAGGCAAAGTATTAAAGTAGCAAAGATCAAGACTTGTTCTTGGCTGATCATTGATGATGTTGCTTTGATCCTCCTGACTTGGGTGTGTCGTTGTTATTACCTGGTTATTGATGATGCTTCTTAGATCCTCCTCCTGACTTGGTTGTGGCATTGTTATTGGCTGATTATTGACGATGCTTCTTTGATCTTCGTGACTTGGTTGTTGCATGATGTTTCTTTAATTGTCTTTGGAGCGGTAAGGTGGAATGGGTTTGATATAAATAATACCACTCTAGTTTTCGGAATGAGTTGAAATACTATCGATAGATGATAACATTAAATGATAAAGAAATGTCTAATGTTATTTATCACTAATTTGAAATTATTTTTATCCCAGAAAAGATGATAATATTTAAATGATAATGATAAAGGATTAACTGATAATGATTTTGTTTTTATCACTAATTCAAATTGAACCCCAGATATTTTTTAATGTTGGGTTGGACCCTTCGAGTTGGTTAGGGTTTAGTGTTTGGCAAGGAAAAAACAAAAATTCTGTGGTAAAGAAAAATGATCAAAGTACACATGTGACCCTGTTGTGTTGGACTCTTCGCATTGGATAAAGTAAGACTGAGTGTAGCATAAAAATGAGTTGCTTGTTAGACTCGGGCAACACTTATTTTTGAGGGATGTTAAAAATCTCTATTTAATCCCACACGCAGTGATTGGTCAGCTTGATATCGTGGAGCCGCCGCCGGTGCTAACATCAAAAAAATAATTGGCATTGTTAGACATTATGAATTTTTAAGAAAAAGAGAATTCATGTAACCATAAATAAAAACATTTCCTTTAAGATGACCAACAATTGGATTTATAATTACCCATACTACAAGTAAGATTGCAAAAATGTATCATTTGGTTATAAAATTATCAAATAATTTCCCAACGTAACCACCGGAGGAGAAATATATTAGAATGTGCATTACCAATATTGAAAAATAAAGATCATTAGAAAATAAAAATATTTCCTCTATGCTGATGCATTTTATGTTGAAAACGGTCAAGAATTAAATTTGAGTATTCAACTTTAAGGATCTTTTTTTAGCATGTGTGTGAGTCTAATTTTTTTTTTTTCAATTTAAAATGCATGCCTCTTATCTTAGAATGTTAAAAACAGGGGAAAAAAAACACCCAAATGGATTTCTACAATACCTCTTAGAATGAGGTAGGAAGGGATACTTTTCAAACCAAATAACTAAACCAAAATGGAAGCAGAAACAAAAAAAAAAGAAAAACAACAACAAGCAGCCTAGAACAAGTTCAGGTAGCAACAGCATCAATCAAACCTATCCACCATATTCTCACTGTAAAATGACTAATCATCCACAGAAAAGATTAATCATCCACAGAAAAGATGCCGGTTAAGACCAAAAGCAAGATGTAAGAAATGTGGACAATTGGCCCATATGAAGAAGATATGCAAGAATCAATAACAACAAGGAGAAGCCAACACTATTGCAGATCAACCATATTCTAAGAGTTATTTGTGGCATCATGCTTTGCCACTAGTAACTCACTCTATAGAAAGTTGGCTAATAGATAGTGGTTATATGCACCACATGACTTATAACAATGAGTTATTCATGGAGTTTGATAGAACAACAATTACCAAAGTCCGAATTAGGAATGGGACATACATTATAACAAAAGACAAAGGAACGATGGCTATTGAAGGTCTCTCGGTTTTGAAACTCATTCGAGATATATGATATGTTCCTAAAATTAATAAAAACTTTTTGAGTGCTGGTCAATTGTTGGAGAAATGTTATACGGTTATGCTTAAAGACAAAATCTTTATAATCAAGGATGTAGAAGGCAGGAAATAAGAAGCAGATGCTTTACTTTGAATCTGTTTACTTTGAAGCAATTGGAGGAGCTTTTAGTATGTGTTGCTTGTTAGTATGGAAAGTGTAAGTTATGGGAAAATCCGGGTCGGGTCGCCCATGTGGGTTTGACCCAAACCCATTTCCCTATTTTGAATTTCCAAAGGAGGGAAGGGAGGAAGTGGTTTTTTATGGAAAAAACCAACTCCAACTCCCAATAACCATCCCCATTATTCCATCCATGGTGCACTAAGAGGGTAGAGAAAAAAATGAAAAAGTAAGGAAGAAGATCTACACACTTCCTAATTCCATTCTATCAAAAGAACTCTTGGATTGTGAAAGAGAAAGAAGATTGATCCATTGGTGACATTCTTCGGACCCGTACATCGAAAGGTTAGTGATCCGACCCTAGATCTTGGGACACTCAACATTTATTTCGCTGTAAATGCATAAGAGAATGCTTTCATTGGTATCAGAGCATGATTTAGGGTGTTTTCTATTTTTGATGTATTTTCGAGTTTTCATTTTTCTTAAAAAAATTGAAAATGGTAACTTTCATTATAGACCACGAAATGCTTTGAAATTTGAAAGGTAGAGTACCCATGATGTTAGGAATTGATCTGCAAAGTTTCATGCATAGCCGTTATGTATTTTTGGAGAAAAATGAAACCCTAGTCGAAAATAAAAATGCTCATATCTATTTGTATGATAGGTTTCATGATTTAATATTTGTATGGTTAAATTCCCCATTAAAAATCCTTTCCAACCATATAAAGAACATGCGAAACGGTTCAGAAATGAATGAGATATGGTTTAGGGAAATTAGGGTTAAAATGCAGAAAAATTTTTTTTTTCTGCATGAAGAAGACGAAGTGACGTCAGCAGTGACGTCAGCGATGACGTCAGCATAAATCCCACTCTCGGGCCGTGGGTTATGAAGCCCAAACGTCATGATCCAGACCTCAGATCAGAAAACTGAAAGCACCATTAGATTCAGAGACCCCAAAAATGGGGGGGTAGGAAAAATCCGGTGGCCGGATTCCGCCGGGAAGGCGGCGCGTGGGCTTCACGCGCCGCCTGGGCGCGTGGGCAAGTCACCCACGCGCCGCCGCAACCAAGCGGCGCGTGAGGGCGCGTGAAGCACCCTCTCAGGCCCCCGTTTTTTTATTTATTTTTATTATTTTTTGATTGTTTTTTCTGTATTTTTAAATTATTTTTTTTATGACTGAAAAATTCATTAAGTTATAAATTCTATTTGAAAATTGCAGAAAAATCAATTAACAAGTGAGACAAAATTATGAAAATTTCTCACATGTTTAAAAAATATATATATATATATATATATATATATATATATATATTCTAGATTATGCCTACCTGAATTAAAACACATATTTGATTTGTACTCATTAATTTAAGTATAAATTGTGGATGGTGTTTTAAAAAAAAAAAAAAAAAAAATTTTGGTTGGCTTCGTGTCCAATCTAATATTTACCCCATTTTAGGGATATGGTGAGAATCAGACGTACCCTTGCACCTCTCCGGGGGAGATGCCGAGATGAGAGGACCCCAGAACGTTTGGCAAAGCTATATATGATGTTGCATTATAAGATGAAAGCAACGCATACTTTGCCGCAACATTTGTGGGTTATGAGTCGAAAACGTTATGAACTTCGACGTTTGGGTCACTGGTTTGGAGGCGACGAAGCCGAGATTAAAATTATAAGAAACTCTCTCTCTGATCATTTGGTTGGAATGGCTGACAAAATATTAGAGGACAATAAGCGTCTCTACCTTAAAGATTTCAGACTAAAATTGCTTAAGATGTGGAGAGTTAAGGAGATAGAGACTGAAATGAAAAGGGCGTTATCTCTAAAGATCAATGGCTCTACACCCCAAGCTGTTAGGAGATTTACTCCGAGAGATAGACTTTCAGTTGGGATGGTCAATATGGTCACTCGCATGTATATGGAAGATAAGAAAGACAAGAAAAAAGAAATTTGATTATATATATATTTTTTTTTCTTCTTTCTTTGTGCATAGTTATCTACTGTAATGAGAACAATGCCATGAACATATGATGTAATTTTTTGTATCAACAATGTGCATACTTTGTATATTTATGCGAGCATGTGAAGAGATATGTTCTAAATTCACATGATTTTTTTTGTGGGAGTTTTTAGGTTGGAAGAATTTAAGTAATTCTCACCTAAGACTAAAAGAATTTTGTTACTTTGAAATCAAATTTATGATAATCAAACATTTGGATGATGGATGATGATTGGGAACTTAGTGATCTTTCGAGTTTACACCTTATGTTCGTTTATGATAAATTTATTAGATTTCATGTACAAAATTATATGAATGAATGAGCATGAATACTTATAATAGTCTCTCTTTGAAAACCCAGACCATGGCATCAAAATCAATAATAGCAGATTTGAATAAAGGTGATAAGTTTAATGGCGACAATTATGACATTTGGCGCCACAAGATATGGTATGTGCTGGAAGAGCAGGATGCCTTGGAGGGTATCAACCATATCATGCAAGACCCTGGAATTGGAAACACTGCTCAACAAAGAAGAGATCAAGAAGCTTACCAGGCGTGGAAGAAGAAAAATTCCACTGCACGTGGCATTCTGGTTAGTTCTGTAGTTGATGATCTCATACATGAATGTGAGCAATTCCCTACTGCTCATGACATATGGGTGTACCTCAGAGAGAAGTATGGAGGTACAAGTGTGACCCGTCTGAGACAGTTGACTATCAAGTTTGACACGTACAAAAAGAAGTCCGATCACAATATCAAACTACACCTCAGAACCATGTCAAACATGATAAGGGAATTGAAGTCAGCAGGTCATGTTTTATCTGATGAGCAACAGGTTCAAGCTTTAATCCGATCCCTTCCAGACCAGTGGGAGCACTTGAAGGTCAATCTGACTCACAATGATAGTATTAAGACTTTCGCTGATGCTGCTCGCCACGTAGAACTCGAAGATGAGTGGCTTGGTGCTGCAAAATCGATTTCTAATGCCTTTGTAGCTGAGTCAAGTTCCCAGAAAGTTACGGGCTTTAAACAGAAAGGGAACAAGAACAAAGGCAAGAAAGGGAAGGACATTGCGGAAGGGTTTAAGAAGAGCAATTCCAACCGCAAGAACAAGCGCAAGCGGTTTTGGAAAAAGAAGGATAAGAGCAAACTGAAGTGCTACAATTGTAAAGCTCTTGGTCATTTCGCTCGAGAATGTCCCGAGCCGAAAAAGGTAGCACCTTGTAACGCTTCTCTAAGTGTTATATATGTCTCTAGCATTGTTTTACTTTCTGAATCATATCCTGTATGGATTATAGACTCAGGAGCAACAGACAATGTGACAAGAGATCGAGAAGCGTTCGTGGACTTTCGTCGAGTTCCTCCGGGTGCAAGATGGATATACGTAGGAAACAATACAAGAGTAGAAGTCAAAGGAATTGGCACTTGTAAACTGGAGTTACGAAGTGGCCAAACTCTAATCTTACATGATGTTCTCTTTGCACCAGAAATTCGACGAAATTTAGTCTCTATTATTGTTCTTCTTAAACTTGGCTATGACTTGAACTTTACTCGTGATAGGGTTTGTATTTATAATGGTGGTGTGTTTTATGGTACTGGACATCTGTTAAATGGATTTCTTACTTTAGATTGTGACAGACAAATGTTTAACTGTTATACTGATCGTTATATTTCGTTAAATGTTTGCTCTTCTAGTAATGCTAAAATAGATGATAAAGTATGGCATGCTAGACTTGGTCACATAGGGCAGGACAGGATGAATCGACTTCTGAAAGCAGGACTATTGGGTTCGCTTACTAAAGTTGATTTACCGAATTGTGAATATTGTCTTGCCGGGAAGATGACTCGAAAACCTTTTGGAAAAGCCGTGAGGGCTGAACTTCCATTACAATTGGTTCACTCTGACATTTGTGGTTCAATGAATGTGAAGGCTAGGCATGGAGCGTAATATTTCATTACTTTTATTGATGATTTCACGCGTTTTGGTCATGTTTATTTGATTACTCACAAGTCTGAAGCACTTGAGTGTTTTCGACGTTATATGAATGAAGTAGAGAATCAAATGGATAGAACGATTAAAGCCTTAAGAACAGATCGAGGGCGTGAATATCTATCAGATCAGTTCAATGATCTGTGTAATGAAAAAGGAATAATTAGACAATTGACTATTCCCCACACGCCTCAACAAAATGGTGTTGCTGAGAGGAGGAATAGGACGTTGTTAGAAATGACGAGATCTATGATGGCGCAGGCTAACTTGCCAATTTCCTTTTGGGGAGATGCATTATTAACTGCGGCCTATATTTTAAATAGAGTGTCTTCAAAAACAGTACCCACAACACCGTACGAACTATGGACTGGTAGGACACCAAGTCTGACTGATCTTAGACCTTGGGGATCGGCAGCATATGTTCATGATCCTTCTAATAAATTTGGAAAGCTTGGTCCCCGGGGGAAGAAATGTATCTTTATTAGATATTCTCATCAGTCAAAAGGTTATGTGTTCATCGGTGAAAGAGAAGATGGTACTGTAACCGAAATTGAATCACGAAATGTAACGTTTTTGGAAACTGATTTTCCTAGTAAAGGTGATACAACAAAAGGAGAACCTTTGTTTGAATTAAATAATTCAAATGATGGTTCCGTGCAGGATGGATCAAGGGAATTACGAGAAGTTGAATCCCCAGATGATCCCAGTAGGAGGGATTCAAATTCTAACGATCCAACCGAATCATCAATTCGGAAAAGTACTAGGAAAGCTGTGCCCAAACGTCATTACGAAATTGAAGGGCACACCTTCATTATTTCTCCACAGGACGAGGATGAGCCGAAAAATCTGAACGAGGCTTTATCTTGTCCTGCCAAGGATGAGTGGATAAAAGCAATGGAGGAAGAAATAGAGTCGATGGATTCCAACTATGTTTGGGAACTGGTTGATCTTCTACCTGGGCGCAAACCTATTGGGAACAAATGGGTTCTTAAAGTTAAACGTAAAGCTGATGGAACAATTGAGAGGTACAAAGCTCGATTGGTGGCAAAAGGTTATAACCAACAAGAGGGTATTGATTATGAAGAAACATTTTCACCAGTAGTGAGATTTGCCTCTATTCGCTTATTATTAGCTATTGTATCCAATTTAGATTTAGAATTACATCAAATGGATGTGAAGACTGCGTTTCTCAACGGAGAACTTAAAGAAGAAATCTACATGGAACAACCAGTAGATTTCATTGTTAAAGGTCAAGAAAATAAAGTTTGTAAATTGAATAGATCAATTTATGGCCTTAAACAGTCTTCAAGACAATGGTATTTGAGATTTCATAGATCCGTAATCTCTTACGACTTCGTAATGATAGACGAAGACCATTGTGTTTATGTGAAAAAGTCCAATAATAAATTTGTAATTCTAAGTCTATATGTCGATGACATATTGTTAGCCGGAAATGATATGGAGTATGTCCTGAATATCAAAAGTTGGTTATCATCAAATTTTGAAATGAAGGACATGGGTGAAGCAGAGTACATACTGGGTGTTAAGATCCACAGAGATCGTTCTAAAAGATTGTTAGCTTTATCTCAAGAATCTTATATTAAAAAGATTTTGGAACGATTTAGGATGGATAGCTGTAAACCTATTGATACTCCTGTGGCTAAAGGCGAAAGTTTAAGTTTAGCAATGTGCCCAAAGACCGCTGAAGAAAAACATGAGATGTCAAAAGTACCGTATTCCAGCGCTGTTGGGAGTCTGATGTACGCTATGATATGTACTCGCCCTGACATCTGCTATGCCGTGGGTTTGGTCAGCAGGTATCAATCCAATCCAGGTAAAACTCACTGGACAGCTGTGAAGAGGATTCTAAGATACCTGAAAGGAACTGCGAATTATTCCCTTTGTTATCAAGGAAATGACTTGTTATTGAGCGGATACACAGATGCTGATTGGGGTGGTGACTTAGATGAACGTAAGTCCACCTCAGGTTATGTTTTCTTGCTAAATAAAGGCGCAATCTCTTGGAGAAGTAAGAAACAAACATGTGTATCACTGTCGACGATGGAAGCAGAGTTTGTAGCTTGTGCTTCAGCAGTTCAGGAGTGTGTTTGGTTGAAACGTTTTTTTTCAACATTTAGGGATTGTAAGCGACACAGTGGGAGCTGTGACAATTTATTGTGATAGTCAAGCAGCAATCGCTTATACGAGAGATCCCAAATATCATGGGAAAACCAAACACATTGATACGAAATTCAACTTTATTCGAGACATTGTTGAAAAAGGAGAGGTGACATTGAAGTATTTATCTACGCATTTAATGGTGGCTGATCCATTTACGAAACCGATACCTAGAGATGTATTTCTGAAACATGTAAAATCTCTAGGATTGCGTAGATTGTAATTGTATGTATAAGCAATAAACATGATGTAATGCTCATTATTATATGACATTTGAATTTCTTTGCATTTGTGAGTTCTTATGTCTTGATTAAAAAGTATGTCGGACAAGTTTGGAAGATTGGCTCTCTCACACGAGCAATCGCCTCTAATATCTATGTGATATGTAGAGATGAGGCAATGTTAATTTTGGATAATTAACATAAATTAGCCACCTTAGTACAGAACTAAGATGAGATTATCGTTGATATTTACTTATTGGATAATCGAAATGGATTTCCCACAATCCATTACACTTGTCTAGAAGCCAGGTGTGGTTCTCTCTTGGAAAAGTTTTTTTTGGAGGATTTATAAGAAGAGAGAATCAAGTCAGTATCGTGATATACTTGGACTAAAACCTGTACGATGTATTATAAATTCTGAAATAGACATACGCTTCTAAATAAATAGAAAAGGTATCGTAGCACGTGTTCATACCACGTGTGCTTTCAGTGACCCTATGGGAAATGAGTTGATAAATCCCTCTATCTCATTGTGTGAGACCCAGAGGTTTGTAATTAACCTCATTTAATACCCTTAAGACTTTCGCCTGTTTCTTGAAAGTTTATTTTAGTGTTGCTACTTTAGCATGTAACCAATAAATCATGTGTGATTCGGTTTTGCGGTGCATGACTAGGAAAGCAGCTAAAATGAAGTGGAAAGATAGTAGTGCGAAAGGAAGACTGTCTTAAAGTTTGTACATAATTTTTGTATTCACAGACTGGCCAGTTATGTTTTTAACTTGATGTTCTGAAACATAATTGTGAATGCATAGTTGAAATGAGTCAAGTATGCTCTCGTTTATTAATAGAGGGATAAGAGGTACAGTGACTCTATATATATATAGTAAAAAGAGGTCTGGGGTATAGCGAGACTTGATGTCCTCATAATATTAGATCTTGAGCTGCTATATATTCTTAAACGGTGTGTAGTTATGAGCTCTTGATGTACTCGCTGGTCACACGATCCATTTGTCTGTATGAAATCGATGGTATATGGAAGTGATTGAGTAAAATGTAGGTCTAACCCTCATGTGCGAGTGGGAGATGTAAGTTATGGGAAAATCCGGGTCGGGTCGCCCATGTGGGTTTGACCCAAACCCATTTCCCTATTTTGAATTTCCAAAGGAGGGAAGGGAGGGAGTGGTTTTTTATGGAAAAAACCAACTCCAACTCCCAATAACCATCCCCATTATTCCATCCATGGTGCACTAAGAGGGTAGAGAAAAAAATGAAAAAGTAAGGAAGAAGATCTACACACTTCCTAATTCCATTCTATCAAAAGGACTCTTGGATTGTGAAAGAGAAAGAAGATTGATCCATTGGTGACATTCTTCGGACCCGTACATCGAAAGGTTAGTGATCCGACCCTAGATCTTGGGACACTCAACATTTATTTCGCTGTAAATGCATAAGAGAATGCTTTCAGAAAGTAAGCTAAACTACCTTTCCCCAAAATGGTGTAGAGGGCTACACAAAAGCTGTAGTTAGTTCATAGATGTGGGAGGATATCTAAAAACACCATCATTGAATGGCAATAAGTTTTATATTGCTTTCTTTAGTGACTATACAAGAATGTGCTAGATTTACTTTATAAAATTCAAATTAGACATTGCTTAAATCTTCTAGAAGTTTAAGGATTTGATAGAAAATCAAAGTGGATGTAATATGAAGTTGATCAGACATGATAATGGAAGTGAATAATTTCAAAAGAATTCAACAAATTTTTGTTAAGTTGACTGCATTGATCATGAAGAGAAAAAATAAAATGCTCAGGGAGATGACAAGATGCTTGTTGTATGATAAAGAGCCGCCAAGGAAATTTAGGATTGAGGCTGGAAACAACAATTTTCTTGCTAAACATTGCCAATAAAATCTTTATAGAATAAGACTCCATTAAAAATATGATATGGGTACAAACCTCTAAGGGGAACTAGATCATCCCTGGATATTGATGAAAAACCTGTTAGGGAAACTAGATCATCCTCGGATATTTATCTGAGATATAATGTTGCTGTAATAAAGCCTGCAAGGTATGAAGAAGTTGCAAGAGGTCAAAAATGGATTGCTTACAATGATTTGAGAAAAACCAGAGTTGGAACCTAGTGGATAGTCCTACACATAAAAATGCAACAGGTGTCAAGTAGGTTCACAAAACCAAACTCAATCGAACAAGAATAAGGCAAGGCTTGTTGTCAAGGTGTCACGCCCCGACTCTCTCGTCGAGCACGTAACAACCGTCGCGTTATTTCGACATACGGGCATGACCTCGACATATACCGGGATAACGTAAGACATTTCAATTGTACAATAAATTTTCCAAAACATAAAATTCATCAAATAAGAAATCATATACACAATACACATACAAAGGACCCATCCGGCCCATCCCTGTACACACATGTATGCATCGGCACAAAATCGGGAAATCCCTGTACATGCATACATGCAGTGTGGCGTCCCAGCCAATGCAGAATTCTCAGACAGTTCATAAAACTCATAAAACCAGAATAATATATCGAAATACATTATTATAATCCAAATGTCTCAGTACAAGATAAAACACTTTCTCAAAAATAATTTCATGCAAAAGAATGAAATTCCAAATCATAGTCGTTTGGATTTTTTTGATATTTGCTCGAAGAATTCAACTAGTATCAGTAAAATTCGCACGTTATGAAATGTACAGAACTTTCATTTCATGGTCCGATGATCTATAACTCCCAAAATGATTACATACTACTCAAAATTAACAAAAAGTAGACCTCCGATCGGCACTAGTAGACGTCTTCACTCTATACTTCCTCTGGAAAATGTGAAAGGAATGGGTGAATATTTAAAATACCCAGTGGTGGAGTGTAACGGTATGCGGCATATAAATGAGGGGTGAAGGTGGTGATGCCAAATACATATATCAAATATAATTAATGCAATAAAGAAATTCATTCACATAAAATTATTCATATCAAACTACCAGAACTCATATAATCGAATCAAACAGTCTATATTCATTTTTTCACAATTTTTGGAATGTGCCGAAAATATTATCCTAGTAATGGCCATTGGCAGGATCCGCCAAGAGGTTTTCCACAGTTTTTATAAAATCTCATTTTTTCCTTAGCATTAGCCCGGTGCTCCGTGGGATACTACCATGTTATCCAGCAGCTGGTGGAGGCTCTCCAACCCACCTACCCCCAAGCCAATTTAACCAACCTTAACCACGCCGCCCCGATGACCCTGTCCGTGACAAGACTTAGACTATAGTCATTTCATTTCGAGCACCATGTTATCACATTCAATTTCATAATCAATTCATACTCAATGTATAAAATAAAGCAAAATTTCACAATTCATATAAGTATTCAATTGTAACATGATGCAAATAAGTCATCATTCAAACTCAAGAGTTATGGCTTTGTCACAAAATCCCTTTCAAAACTCATCACAATCACAAAACATTTATAAATCTATTTCACAAACTCATTTAAAAATTCAATTGAGAAACTATGGTTGAAATCAATTTCTCATTCATATGAAATATAACCATCCACTCACCTGAAGAGGGGTATTCACTCTCTATGGCATTATCGGCTCCAAAGATATCTCCTTTCAAACTTCAATAGATTGTTCTAAACTAACAATAATAATTTTCGGGTCATTTCTCCTAAAATTTAAAGGTTTACTAATTTCCCATATCTCACCATCATACCTAAGCTATGCTACATGGATTTTTCACTTGCACAACATCTCAGCTACTCTGCCAATTTCTATTTCCAAGCCATGCACACCAAATAATCTTGGTTTTCATGGCTGGATCAAGATTATTGCCAATTCAAGGGGTGTGGCTCAACTCATAATTATAACAACATGTCACAAAGGACATTGATTCAATATTGTAATTTATATATATATATATATAATGCTAGACATTTATTTATTTATTTTTTCTCATTGGTGAAACTGTTATTCATAACAGCCATCCTAAAACCATGATTAAAGAAGATGGTTTTATGGCTTTGTAGCAGGTCAAGCCTAATAAAATTAGTGTACTTATATCTATGTCAAGCTTAGAGCACTAAGGAAGTTTATACTCTTAAATCTTGCTCTCTTGAGAATCATTCACCGTAACACCCAGATTTCCTCACACTTTTCATGTACTATTTTCTAGCACATCATAGAAACGTGTTTCCTATCATATACAAAGATAATACCCTAGACCATATTTCTTTGTCTTCTCCTTTGTATGGCATGACAACTTCTCTGTATCACATTTTGTTTTAGTCATGACTTATGCTGTATTGAATTATGTATATGCTTGCATGCAAAGAGAGATTGGGAAAGTGGGGAAGGGAGAGAGAGAGAGAGAAAGAGTGTTTTGTTGACTCCTTTTTTTTTTTTTTTGTCTTCTGGTGTTACACAAGGAATATGCCCAGATGCTTGGAGTGGATTTCTTTGAAACTTCTGCTCCTATTGCTAGATTAGATATACAAATGCTTTTAACTCCAGCTAGTCAAAAGCAATAGATTATACACCAAATAGATGTCAAATTAGCCTTCTTAAATGCACACTTGGAGGAAGAAATTTTTGTGGTGCAGCCTGAAGGCTTTGTTATTCAAGGCAAGAGGAGAAGGTATAGTTGCTGAAAAAGCTTTGTATGTTCTAAAACAGGCATCCAGGGTACAACAAGATTGATGATCATTTGCATAACTTAGGCTTTATAACAAGCTTACTAAATTTACTCAGTGTATTAGAAAGACTTATGATAAAATACTTGTAGTATTTCTTTACATTGATGATTTACTTGTGACGGGGAGCAATGTGAAGCACGTTAAGAAGTTTAAAAAGGAAATGAAAAATGTTTTTGAGATGACTAATCTCGGGAGAATGACATTTGTCATTAACATGGAAATGCAATAAAAACAGAATGAGATATTTATAAGCCAATAGAAATATGCCAAGGAAATTCACACAAAGTTCAACATGGTGGATTGTAAGCCAACTACAACTCCAATGAATCAAAAGGAGAAGTCTTGCAAAGAATATAAGGTTGATGAACGACTTTATACGAGCCTAATACGTTACTTAATGTGACTATAATTAGACAAGATATTATTGAATGTTGTAAATCTTCTTTCAAGATACATGCACCTTGCTAGTCAGTTTCATTATCATGCAACAAAAAAATTTATTAGATATGTTAAAGGGATGGTGGTTTGAAGTTCACTCAAGTTAAAAATTCAATCTCCATGGTTTTTTTTATAGTGATTGAGTCGGTTGTGTTGATGACATGAGAAGTACATGAGGTTATTGTTTTAGTTTTAATTCTAATATTTTGTCATGGTGTTTTAAGAAGCAGGAAATCATTACTTAATATATAGTAGAAACAGAATATATAGCTGCTTCTACTACTATGAATCAAGCCCTCTAGATCAAGAAATTATTGACTGATTTGCATATAGACTATGAAGAAAGTACACAAATATTTGTAGACAATCAAGCTACAATTTCAATTGCAAAAATCCAGTGTTTCATGGCAAAGAAAGCATTTCAAGTTGAGACTCTATTTTCTCATATAGGTACAAAAGGAAGGAGAAATACAATTGATCTATTATAAAATAGAAAATCAAAATGCTGACATGTACAAAAGGAAGGAGAAATACAATTGATCTATTATAAAATAGAAAATCAAAATGCTGACATTTTAACCATGACACTTCCTAAGGCTAGTATGAGTTTTAGAGACAAAGGCTTGGAGCATGCAAATATTGAATACAATACCTCGCTATAGAACTATTAATGATGCTGATATATTACTGACAAGGATGTTGATATGGTTGAAGGTGCTGACAGCTTATGAAAAATATGCTGCAAATAAATAAAAAAATCACGTGAAAATCTGATTTCTAGAAATTTGTTATTTTAGATTTTCCAGCTATTTGTTACTAATTGTTATATTCTTAATAATATTATCTAATTTTTGCTCATTTTAGTTTAAATTTTTCTGTGTAAATTAAGGTTTATGATTAAATAAAAAGTATGTCTTTTGTAATTCAAAAACTTATTAATATTTTTGCTCTTTCCATGCTCGCCCCCCCCCCCCGGCGCAAAAAAGAAAAGAAAAACGCCTACAAATAGTGCTCAAAGCAATTCAGTATTTCTCGTTCTTTCCTCTCCTTTTTGTCACGCTCTTTGCTGCCAACATTTTTCAATTGGTCTTTTGGTCTTCTTGAGTTTCGTCAGAGACATTGTTTCAAATCCAGTTGTAGATTCTTTTATGCTTCTTGGTGTGAAGGATTACACCGTGCTTTTGATATTCTGCATATATAAAATTCCATATACTTAGTTTCATTAAAACATATTGTGAAAATATCATAAAATAACATTAAAAGAAAATATCATTAAATATACTTCAGAGAATTACTGGATTGAATCCTTATTTATTTAATAACATTAAGTATAAAAGCAAAATGAATGTGGTACACACCCATACATGGGAATAACTTTTTGAAATATTAATTTTTAGGGAGAGCTCATTTAAGTCTTTTGTTTGTTGTACTTGCACCTTAGTTTTTCACCATTAAAAAATCATAAATATATTAAGACGAAAAACAAAATGAACTAATAAAATCAAATTCATAACTCAGGAATATGAAAGCTAACCTAAAATCAAATGCAAAAAGGTGGGCATGGACACAAGGATGAGATTCATGGACTTACAACAATTATTTAGGAGGCAAAGGCTCGGCTGACATCTTCATCATCACTTCCAAATCGTTAAAACCCTCCTGTAATGTTCAGAGCAAAGGGGTTCTGACTTTTTCGTTTGCCTTCTTGTTCTCATCAACCATTTATAAAACTCACTCTCCTATTTATAAAAGAAATGGGACTAGCTTGCGTCAGCATTTGGTCTCCCTTAATATCCTTGAATATTGAAATATTATTTTTCATGAAAAAAAAAAAAACACATACACACACATTCAATATAGATGACTAAGAATTGAATTTATTATTATTATTATTATTTTTAAATTTTTGTAGCACCTTTATCTCTGATGATTGCTATTCTTACTAGTTATAGATGACTAAGAATTGAATTTATGAGATTAACCCCCCCATTTTTTTGCATGGGTATTCAAATAATACAGTTTTCTTAATTAAATAAGTGACTTTACAAGTCATAGTTAGGTTTTTAATAGGCATATATTGGTAGTTCATAATTAATTTTTAATTAGAATAGTATTAGAGTATATTGACATAAAAAGATCCACATAACCGATCATATAATCTACTCCACTTGGTGGGATAAAGATTAGATTGTTGTTTTATATATATATATATATATATTTTAAAAAATCGTGAATAGTTCAATTAAACATGTATGTGATAAAATATTTCTTTGAATTTATTTAAATAATTTTTAAATATTCATAGATATTTAAAATGTTTAAATATTTTTAATCCACTTTCTTGTGAATACCGCTATCTATTAGAAAATTCAATAACTCTCTACTCGTCTTTATATCTATCATGAGAGAAATCCTAGAACACTTTAAACTCTATCCTCTTTATTTTAAAAACAAAATACTTATCCTCTTTATCATTTCCACTAAAACTCTCTCTTTGCCTCAAACGGATCAAACTTATCTCGCCTTCAATCACGTTTGACGAACCCCTTCAAGTGCTTTTCTGTCTTTCCCCTCATTATACTTTCCCTCTCCCTCATAAAATCCTTATAGATATTGCTATTTATAAATTCATGTTAATCTGATTATCATCCCACAAATATCATTTTTTGTCGATGAATTCTAATAATTAAAAAAAAGAAAATAGAAACTCTGAGAAGACCACATAAATATTTATATGAAAATTTAAAATCAAGAAAAAAACAACCAGCAGAGGATGGGAGAAAAAGAGTACAGCAGTGAACTTTCGAATGAATATAAATTGAATAATAACTACCGAATCTTAATAAGTAATATATAAGCATAATAAAACCCTATTATAATTCCCATAATATTTTTTTTTTCTATTCTATATATCATTGAAAGTTTATCGTTAAGATCAAATAGAATTCGCACCACCTATACGCTTATTAGCATGATAAGAAGATGAACATATATGTAGATGGTATGTTTTTTCCCGAATGTGAACTGAATCTGAGTTAAGATTATTGCGATCACTAGATATAAGATTGGATCATACGATTAAATCGTAATCATAATACCAAATGAGAAGGAAAAAAAAACATATTGCCCATAATTTCAAGTGTTTTTTTTTTGTTAAAAGAAATTATAGAAATTTGTCTCCTGATTTCTTAAGATTTTTTCCCGAATGTGAAGTGAATCTGAGTTAAAATTATTGCGATCACTAGATATAAGATTGGATCATACGATAAAATCGTAATCATAATACCAAATGAGAAGGTAAAAAAAAACATATTGCCCATAATTTCAAGTGCTTTTTTTTTTTGTTAAAAGAAATTATAGAAATTTGTCTCCTGATTTCTTAAGATTTTCAAGGTAAACATGGGGTTGGAACTACCGCAGGAGCACTTCCATAATATCAGGGCTCTTAATTTAATTTAATTCCAAAATCTTAATTTGATCCTTAAACTTATTTAGTCCTGAAATAAAGTTTTTAATTTGGTCATAAACCCTAGATCACTACTTTTAATTAAAAAATATTATTAACATAACATGTTTAATATGATTACATAAAAATTACCCAGCAAGGGTTCAAATCTACTCCCACTAGTTATGGTAAAATCAGGCAATTTAACCCACATCCTAAGAAAAGTGTTATACTTAAACTCAATTTGCAGACTCCCCATTAAAAGATTGATAAGAATGGTTGAATGATAATAATAATAATAATAAAGGCTTGCTTTTGTATTTCAAGACTCCTGAAAAATTTCAATTCACATATCATGGTGGAGCTATGTTACAAGAGATTTTTGTTTTCTTTGATCATTTTTGGATTCTAAGCATTCTTTAAGTGTGTAGTGTTGGTATAAAAAATCATGAAACTCATTGAAGTCAAATGTGCCCACGTGGGGCATCTTCCAAATCAGGAAGGTCTTGGATGTAACTCCCATAATAATGGTATCCTACCAAATCAATTCTGGGTAATTGATTTGCCTATCAATAATAGCAAAAACAATATTGGAAGGGTTAAATGTAGACACATTTTTAGTGTCTGAATTTGAGAATTCAAACAATTTGTGAAAGTCAGATGGATTGGTATATGCAAACTGATACTTCAAAGTAACCAATCCCTATATTTGTATGACGTATTGTATGCTCCTGAAATTCAGCAGAATCTTATTTCTGTTTGATATTTAGATCAGTTGGGATATTCTGTTTTGTTGGAAAACTCTAAAGTTTTCATTTATGATAATAACAGTCTTTTGGTTTGTTCTAGTTTAGTCCATGAGAGTCTTTATGTACTGGATTTTATTCCAATTTTCCTTCATCTTTTATTGCCTTTGCATCTGATGGTGTTGTGGAAGATGTGTTTGTATGGCATAGTAGACTTGACCACATAGCGCAAAAGAAGATGGCCCAGTTAGCTTCGAGTGCCTTGGTGGGCCCGCTAACCAGGGTCCAGTTGCCCGTGTATAAGTTTTGTCTTGCGGGTAAAGCTACTAGAGAACCATTCGAGAAAGTAATGAGAGTTGGGACTCCATTGCAATTGGTCCATTCCGATATTTGTAGACCAATGAATGTGAGAGCCAAAAATGGAGCCGCATACTTTATTACGTTCATTGACGATTACACGCGTTTCGGTTACATTTATCTGATCTCGCACAATTCTGAGTCACTATAGTGCTTTATGAGATTTATAAGCGAGGTTGAAAATAAGTTAGACTTGAGGGTGAAAACCCTTAAAACAGATCGAGAGCGCGAGTATTTGTCGAAACAATTCAAAGAGCTCTGTTTCAATAGAGACATTATGAGACAACTGACTATTTCTACTACTTCTCAACAGAATGGAGTAGTCAAGAGAAGAAATATGATTCTTTTAGAGATAGTGAGGTCGATAATGGTGCAAGCCAATTTACCCATCTCCCATTGGGAGGATGCGTTATTGACTGCTGCCTACGTCCTTAACCTTGTCCCAAAAAATTCTGTAGTTAGCACCCCGTATGAGTTTTGGACAAGAAGGCAGTCTAATCTTAGCCATTTGAGATCATGGGGTTGTGCCGTATATGTTCTTGATTCCTTGCACAAATATGGCAAGTTAGGCCCGTAAGTAAAGAAGTGTATTTTTATTAGATATTCTGAACACTCCAAGGGACATGTGTTCCTAGGAGAATATACGGACGACACAGTTACTGAGTTAGAGTCTCGTGATACCACGTTTCTCGAAAATGATTTCCTTAAGAGAGGTGAAATTGATCAAGATATCACCTTCTATGAGATGGATGAGTCTAACGGCTTAGCCGAGCCAGCGGCGGGACTGAAGAACCTATTGTGAATCTTGGTCCTAGTGGGAGCGTGCCATCCGAAGGTAAAAGGCCCCTTCTCCTCGAAGGAGTAGTTGGGGACATGTACCCCGTTGTTACTTCCCGATTGAGGATGTAATCCTGATTGTGACTCTTGAGGACGATGAGAAGCCAAGGACATTCAGTGAGGCTCTCGAGAGTCTTGCTAAGGACCAATAGTTAGAGGTCATGAAAGAAGAAATGGAATCCATGAGAGTCGATGGGGTTTGGGATCTAGTTGATCTGCCTGAGAAAAGAAAGACCATTGGAAACAAGTAGGTTCTCAAAATCAAGAGGAAGGTCGACGAATCGATCGAGAAGTATAAAATTCGGCTTGTAGCCAAAGGTTATACGCAGACAAAGGGCATTGACTATGAGGAGACTTTCTCCCCAATAGTCAAGTTTACATCGATCTGTTTGTTTTTGGCGATTATCGCTAATATGTCTCTAGAGTTACACCAGATAGACGTTAAGACCACTTTTTTTAACGGGAATTTTGATGAAGAGATCTACATGGAGCAACCCTTGGGATTCGTTCTAGTAGGTCAAGATGACAAAATCTGTTGATTTCGGAAGTCGATATATGGCCTAAAGCAGTCATCCAGGCAGTGGTATCTAAGATTTCACGAGAATGTGATATCTTATGGTTTTAGGATGGTCGAGAAGGATCATTGTATCTATCTGATAGGAAGTGATAATTCATTTGTGATCCTATTATTGTATGTGGATGACATAATGTTAGTCTGAACAACAATGAGTATCTATGACCATTAAAATATGGTTGTCATCCAGTTTCGATATTAAAGACATGCGTGAAGCTGAGTTTATCCCCAGAGTTAAGATCTAGAGGGATCGCTCGAGAAGAATGTTAGCTCTTTCACAAGAGACATACATTAGGAAAATTTTCGAGCGTTTTGGGATGAGTGATTATAATCCCATAGATACTCCGATTGTCAAAGGTGAATGACTGAGTCTGAAAATGTGTCCTAAAACTCAGGATAAAGTAAGGGAACTATGTAAAGTACCTTACTCCAGTGCGGTGGAAAGCCTAATATTCGCAATGCTATGTACATGACCGGACATATGTTATACAGTCGGTCTGGTGAGCAGGTATCAGGCGAATCTTGGAAGGGGTTACTGGAGAGCGATGAAAAGGATTCTTCGATATCTTAAGGGAACGACAAACCTCTCTCTAGCGGATAGTGGGAGATCAATAATGATTTCTTGTGATAATTAGACCGCTATCGCCTATACTCGAGACCCTAAGTTTCATAGTAAGACCAAACACATAGACACTAGATATCATTTTGTAAGAGACATCATCGAGAAGGGAGAAGTGATCGTCAGGTACATTTCAACACTTACCATGGTGGCTGATCCCTTTACCAAACCCATTACCAGAGACTCCTTCTTAGGATATAGAGAGTCATTGGGTTTGAGAATTTGTTGACATTTCTCATCTTGTACTTTTAATGACGACATTGATACTTATTGATTTTTCTATATATATGATGTATTATTCAGTTACATAAGTATTGCATTCTAATTAATGCACTTACTTTTATTGTTATATATATATTCTGTGATATTTTTATAGATGTCAGGCAAATAAAATCGACTCTCTCACACGAGTGGCCGCCTCCAGTTCTGAGTGAGTAGAGATAAGACAGTTTCTAACTCTAAGAGGCTTTGAGAGTAGCACTGCTAGAACATAACATCGCCCTGATATGTGTTCAGGATGAGTTCATATGTGATATGACCGACGTGGACGTACCCACATCTATGTTACCTACTAAAAGCCAGGTTTGAAATCTCAGAAAGCACCTGCGATCTATGAGATTGCCTCTGAAGTACTTTTTATGAGATCTCTGGGTAAAATCTTATGTATAGATTGAGTCCCGTACCTACACAATATTAGAAAAATCTGACATATGCCTTTTGAGAGATGACGGAATAATACTGTGGCACGCGTTTCATATCGCATATGATAAAGACGACTATGAATAGTGGGAGCTATTTTGTTTGAGGCGCTGATTTAAAAAATTTATCCCCGAACCCCATTGTGTGAGACTCGAGATCTATGGGGTGGGATCTCTGGTACCCTTATTATTCTCGGCTGACTCTTGAAGTCTCGATTTGGTGTCTGCTACCTTAATCTGTTTACCGATGGCCCGAAATATAAATTAAGGTTTGGGACAGGTCTAGGAAAGCAGCCGTGTTAAGACTAATAGATTCAAATTTGGAAAAATGAAAACCAATTGATATTATATCGTGATATAGTATTCACCTACCGGTCTCTTGTATTCTTCTATGTAGGGATTTGAACACAATAGTGAATACGTAGTCGAACGATATATGGGGAATTACTTTCGTTGATGAAAATAGCTCGATGGATGTAACCAGTCTTGGATCTGGGGTGCTGCGAGCTTATTATTATACTAAAGTTGACTACTCGATCATCCTAACAGGTGTATCGATAAGTCTTTTATTTGCAGGTGTACTCGCTAGTTGCACGACATCCAACTCTATATAAAAATCCAATAAGGTGATGTGAAGAGATCACATCAGTTGTGATTTTGAGATGATCGTAAAAATGCACTCGTGTGCAAGTGGGAGATGAAGTCAAATGTGCCAACGTGGGGCATCTTCCAAATCAGGAAGGTCTTGGATGTAACTCCTGTAATAATGATGGCCTACCAAATCAATTTTGGGTAATTGATTTGCCTATCAATAATAGCAAAAACAATATTGGAAGGGTTGAATGTAGACACATTTTTAGTATCTGGATTTGAGAATTCAAACAATTCAATTGAGAGAGAATTGACAATTGTTCTAGAGAAAAATTGAAAGATTTTGTTATACGGCGTTTCCATCACCGGATCTAGAGTTGAGACGTCGTAGAAATGTATTGATAATCCGATTTGTGATTATCATCCCGACTATTAGATAGATTGAGACGTGGATTTCGTGGTTCCCAAAAGATTTCTGTATTACTCATTGAGTTATTACTAAAATTCTAAACTTTTAATTTCAAAATTATTTAATTACTTTCGCTGCATAGAGTTATGAAATACTCTGACACTCATAATAACCTCTTGTCAGTTTATCTTTTTGTTCATAGCATAGAGTATTGTGTTGGCTCTTAGCAATTTTAGCCAAAAAAAAAAAAATGGGAAATCACGTTAGGAATGGCTCGTCATTTTGCTTGCAGACAAGATTATATTATAATAATACATTAGTATTATATTATTCAACAACAAGTCATTTTAGAAATGAGTTTTTCTATTCGGTATTATATTATAATTTTTACTTGAGTTTACATGTATTTTTGGTAGATATCTTACTTTATGTTCACACATTCAATTATTAGATCCACCCCCATTTTGGCTTATGATTTGTTTTTTAATTGCGGCTTGGCAATTAGAGTTATGAATCTGATGATAATGTATTATTTTTTTCTTCATTATTTTGTTATTTTGCTTTTTTATTCCTTTGTGTCAAAAGGCAATTATTTAGATCCACCCCCATTAATGTGACTGTCGGGGTAGAAATAGAGGGCACACGACACGACTCATACGAGTCGACATTGATTATATGGACAATGGTTTTTTAAAACGACAAATAATAAAAATATTTATCTTTTCTTTATTTCTTTATTTTTATATTTATAAAATGATTTCTTTTATAAATCAAATCTAACAAAATAGTTAAAAAAATTTTATAAAGAAATAAAGTCAACTTTAATTTAAGAATATTATAATAAAATAAGATGAAGTAAAAATAAATTAAGATAAACGAACAAAAATTGAAAAATTCCGCATACGCTGTGGATTTAGACAATTCCAACAGGATCCATCTATTAGTATGCTAAACTTGAAAGTACATGAGTCCGTACAATGTGGAGTTAGATGCTGGTGGGGCACATAACACTGAAAGAATGTGTTAGGCTTGTTTTGCTTTCTGGCTAAAGGCTTTTAAAACCAAAGGTCAAGAAAGCAATACGAGGCATTTGGCAGGCTGAAGATTTTATGACCAAGAGATTGTATGACCAAGAGAGGAGCCACAATGAGGAATTTGAAGAGGGATTCAATTAGCTAACATCAAGATTGGGGTAGTGTCTCCTAATCAAAATGCTAGCGTTCCTTTACTTCAGCTTCCAAGCTTTCATAGCAAGCTTAACTTTATTGGCAACGTTGGAGATGGATAGGGTTGAGTAGAAAAGGAGGATTTAAAATAGGTCATAATTAGGCTTTATGAGATTTTTTATTCAGTACCAAGAGCTTCTGTTTATTTTTCTTCCTTTTTCTTGTTTCTGTTCCTGTTTCTTTTTTTTTTTTTTTTTTTTTGGGTTTTTTTGGGCGGGGCGGGGGGGGGGGGGGCATAAAAGAGCTTATGGAGGAGTCCAACTTTGTCGTAGAGTTGCATTTGGAGGATGGGGAGGCATTGTTGCACCGAAGGAGTGGCATGGCTATAGGGTTCAGCATCTAGATTGTTTCTCTCTGGTTTTTTAGCAAAACTGCTGGGACATTTTAAAGGATGATATTTTCGATTGTTTGTCTATATAGATGATATGATTTGATAAAATTAGATGATAAATTGATAAATTTTAAAAAATTGAGATTTGGGTTATTAGAATAATATTGATTTTTCTTGATATTAGTTTGTAATTAAGTGATAGATATATGTATATTGTCTTGAAATCTAAAGAGGAGAAAAGAATCATTGATTGGAATTTAAATTAGGAGCGATTACCCTACCTAGAGATGAACATATGTATAATTATAATTTTAAATGAGAAGATATTTTGCTCAATTTTACAAAATATTTTTAAAATTGATTAATAAATTAGTTTACAATTGTAGAGTGTCCCAAAAAGAAGTTTAGAATAGAAAATATATCCAAATATTTTATTAAAATATGTGCCATAATTATTAATTCATATTGAATATATTGGTATTGAACTCATGGTTTGAAAAATGTTTGAACGATTATATCACACTTTGATACATGTTATGAGATTTGTGACAGTGTACTTGAATGCATGATATAATGGTTATAGTTTTCTCCTTACGGTATGGCTTGGCGAGACAATGTGGTTAGGGGCGTTTGCCTTAAGAGATAACCGCTCTCGAGAGATATCTCCAAAATCGTTATTATTATTTTTCGAACTAGTTTCGTAGCACCCCCAAGAGAGGAAAGAGCCAACGCCAAGGTTGGAGGATTTGTGGGTTAGAAAAGCATAAAAACGCTTGGTGGTTTTGCTCTTGGTTACGGTATACCATTGTCGGGAGTTATGATTTTGGCAACCCTACAATTTTATAAAAATTATGGATATAATTAGATGCATACAATTTGTTCATTATAAATATTGAATTTTATTAAAAATTTTATATTTGATTATAAATTTTGAATTTTTATTGACACAGTAATACAAATTTGAGATAATAGTTTGATATATTCATAATCATCTCTCATTTACTATCATAACATGTTATTCACTCGCTAAATATTATTTTATACTCATCCATCTTATTTTAATATTTTACTGAGAAATCTTAGAGTAAGGTACTGTCGGTATTAGTATCTCGACATAAGATCATCTCGAAGGACTCGTTGTGGATACTAGTTTTGTACCTATTTTTTTCCTTTTTTTTTTAGGATTTTAAATGGATCTTTTGAGCCATTTTTGTATAAAGTCCTTTGAAAATTTATTTAATTTTCGTATTTTTAATTTTTTTTAGTTTGAATTACATAACTTATCTCTAAAATCGTAACTTTTCTTTCTTGAAACTTACTTGAGAATTGTCTTTTTGTTACATTTGATATGCATCCAATGAGTAGGGATTCATTTTATATTCTGTGAATTTGGTTGGAATGGTTAGACCAGCTTAGTCCATGTATTTGGATTTAAATAGTCAGAATGATCTCTATGCATGCATGTTTTAAATATGAACGAATTAGATTACTTTTATTGTATGATGAATGCATATTGTTTTATTTGAAAATATTGGATTATTTTGGTAAATTGATGGATATCGATGAATGTCTCACGAAACATTAGTATGTGGGTTAGATTCACTCGTATTTTGAGATAGCGCAGCGGTTGTCATGTGCTCAATCTAAGAGTCGGGGCATGACATGGATACGCTGAGAATAAATGTTAGGAGTTTAAATGGCAGAAACAATCAACCTTAATTTTCAGTATATCGAAGTGCAGGGATAGCTCCTAATCCATTCATACTTTCTAGGTGTTCATTTGTTTATATTTAGAGGTCGTGGTTATCGGCAAGAACTTATGAGTCCCGAAAGGAATCGGTCATCTTGCAGGTTTCAACAAAGAGCCATTCTATGGAGAAGTTTTGGGCTTGGGGTATGCACTCTACTAATACCAAGGTTGTCTCAGGTTCTTTTAAAGGATCCTCAAGTTTTTGTCTTGACTCAAGTTTTGGACTCTTCGCATTGGGTAAACTAAGACTGAGTGCAGCTAGAGGTGGGCTATTTTCAACTCGATTGGCATAAAAATGAGTTGCTTGTTAGACTCGGGCAACACTTATTTTTGAGGGATGTTAAAAATCTCTATTTAATGTCATATCAACGGAAGTACGCTGTGCTCTATTACTTAAAGAAATTGAGATTGTTTTTCTTCTTGAGATTATCTGAGTGAAAGCATCTCATGTTAACGATGAGTTCAACTCTTTAATGTTCATTGTTGAGATGGTTGATGTCCCACACGCTGTGATTGGTCAGCTTGATAGCGTGGAGCCGCCGCCGGTGCTAACATCACAAAAATAATTGGAATTGTTAGACATTTTGAATAACAAATGGAGAATATAATAAAATTTTAGTTTAAAAACAATAATTAGTATTATATTATTCAACAAGAAATAATTATTCAAGTCTTTTTAGAAATGGGTTTTCTATTCGGTATAATATCTTAATATCTTGCTTGAGTTTACTTTTATTTTTTGGTAGATATCTTAGTTTATGTTCACACATTCAATTGGCTTATGATTTTTTATTTTAATGGGGGCTTGGCAATTAGGGTTATGAATCTGATGATAAAGTATTATCTTTTTCTTCATTATTTTTTTTTTTATTTTACTTTTTCATTCCTTTGTGTCAAAAGGCAATTGTTAGATCCACCCGATTTAATGTGACTGTAAGGGTAGAAATAAAGGGCACACGACACGACTCATATATTGACAATACATGTCTTCATTTTTAAAATAATAAAAATATTTATCTTTTCTTTATTTCTTTATTTTTATAAAGAAATAAAGTCAACTTTAATTTAAGAATATCATAATAGAATAAGATGAAGTAAAAATAAATTAAGATAAACCGACAAAAATTGAAAAATTCCGCTTACACTGTGGATTTAGACAATTCGAAGAAGATCCATCTATTAATGTGCTAGGCTTGAAAGTACATGAGGCCGTACTAAAAGGAGATCCATCTGTTCTTTTAGTGAAGGGGAAAAAGTAGAGACCTTCATGCCAACTCGAGAAGGTGTAATTCCATAACATTGTTAGAGGGGTTTCTTATCTTAAACTTGTTAGATGTTGGTGGGGCACATAACAGTGAAAGAATGTGTTTGGCTTGGTTTGCTTTCGGGCTAAAGGCTTTTAAAACCAAAGGTCAAGAAAGCAATACGAGGCATTTGGCAGGCTGAAGGTTTTATTTGATTGATGCTGATATTTTGGATGCTAATGTGTAGTTGGGAGATTGTATGAGCAAGAGAGGAGCCACTAGGAGGATTTTGAAGAGTGATTCAATTAGCTAACATCAAGATTGGGGCATTGTCTCCTAGTCAAAATGCTAGCCTTCGTTTACTTCAGCTTCCTAGCTTTCATAGCAAGCTTAACTTTATTGGCTACGTTGGAGGTGGATAGGGTTGAGTGGAAAAGGAGGATTTAAATCAGACTGATCATATCACTATAAGAAAACACGCTTTTAGCAATAGAAAATTATCGACCAAAAAATCTATCGCTAATAGCGACGGATTTGTGACGAATTATCTTCAGATAGAATATAGAAAGATTAGTGACGGATTAATGACTGAAATATTCTGTCGAGAATCCATTGCTATAGTGGTCAATCATAAAAAAAAAAAAAGAAAAACATTTATAAATCTATCAGTGACGGATTACCGTGGGAATTTTTCGTGATAGAAATTTTCCGACGCTAATCCGTCGGTGTATTGGTGAAAGAAAAAAAAATATATATATATATAGCCATCAACGATGGATTAGTGACGGAAAATTTATCGACAAATTAGTGACGGATTAGCGAAAGATTTTTTTATTTTTTTATTTTTTTTGTTATTTTAATTTTTATTTAATAATTCTTTTTATTTTGTACAAGAATAATATTATTTTATTTTTAAAAATTTTTTATTATTTTATTTTAATCTAAAATTTTATTATTTTGTTATTTTATAATAAATTATCATTTTATATTATTTTAATATTATTAAAAATTATGAGATAAAAATAATAAAAAAAAATGATATAGTTGGATGACTGATTGTGGGGTGGTGGTTTTGTTGTTTAGATTATTTTAGGTGCGCGAGCCACATTGGTGGCATTTTTCACTCATTAAAGAAAGCGGGCAGGTCGGCGGGCGAGCGGATAGGCTGTTGAGCAGGCGGGGTGAGCTAACGGGTGGGCGCGTGTGAGGGAGCGTGTGGACAAGTTTGCAGGTGCGGGCCAAGGGGCGGTACAGGACCCGGTTGGCTAGTGATAGCGCATGGGCAAGTGAGGCTGGGGCGGGTCCACGTGTTAGCGTGTGAGGCACGAGCGGGGAGCGCGTTTGGGCATGCGCATGCGCGTTAGGGTTCCAGAATTAGCGACGGAAAAATCCGTCGCTAATTTTTTTACATGTTTTCTTTTATTAACGACGGATCGATGATGGATATTTTTAGCGACCGAAAAAATTCGTCACTGATATTAACGATAGATAGTATTCCATCGGTAAAAATTAGCAGGCAGCGATGGAAAAACATTCGTCACTAATACCCTTTAATGATGGAAATTTCCGTTAATACCTCATTTTCTAGTAGTGTATGTATGCATGTTTTGAATATGGATGGACTGATTTGATCATTTTGTTGTATGATGAATGTATGTTGATTTATTTAAAAATGTTGGATTATTTTATAAAATAGATGGATTTAGATGAATAACTTGCGGTACTTTAATACGTAGGTTAGTTTCACTCGTATTTTGAGGTAACACAGTGGTTGTCACGTGCTCGATCTTAGAGTCACGATGCGACATGGATAAGCTGAGAATCAATGTGAGGAGTTTAAATAGGAGAAACAACCAATCTTAATTTTCAGTATACTAATCCATTCATACTTCCTAGGTGCTCATTTTGTATGGGCTTTTAGTTTAATGTTTATATTTAGAGGTCGTGGTTATTAGCAAGAAATTATGAGTCCTGAAAGGAATTGGTCATCTAGCAGGTTTCAAAAAGGAGCCATTCTATGGAGAAGTTTTGGGCTTGGGGTATGCACTCTACTAATACCAAGGCTGTATCTGGTTCTTTCAAAGGGTCCTGAAGTTGTTATCTTGATGTATACTAGGCTTTTTAACTTGTTGACTCAAGCCCTACATAACCCACCTAAAATGACCGACATTACCCATGATTGAGCCCTTGCTTTCTTCACCACTGATTTTGTAATACCTTAAAAAAAAAATTAAAAGAACAGAGGAGGCACTGCTGGTAATAGCAAGAGGCATCTGAGAACCCTAGGCCAAGCTTGCACTCATCTCCTGCGCAGGTAAGGGTGAAAGTTCTAACCCATAGTCTAGGGTTTTGATTTCCATAGTTGTTAGACTTAATCGCTGAACCTTACTTTGATTTGGAAACATTATAGGTCGCGAAATGGATCGAATGGCGCACGGACATTAGGGCTACGAGCTACGAAAGCCATAGGTGAGGGAATTTTTAAATGCATTCAATAATTAATCGGATTTACGCTGAATTTAGAATGAGAGATTTGTATATATTCTGAAAATGTATGGAATTTGAAGAGAATACATTTTCCTGAAATTTGATATGTGATTTCTAGGGTTAAGTCTAAATTCTACCATTATTACCATCATTACCTTATCAATTTAACACACTTACTACCACTTGTGACCATATTATATTATACAAATTTTACATAATTATTGTTTTACCAGTTGTTACGTCCATTTATTTTTGTTAGTATAATAATAAAAGTATACTTGTTATTTGTTATAGATCACTTGTTATTATTTCTTATCATTGTTACCATAATAAAAGTTGTATATTATAACAAATACTGCTTCTTATCATTTACGGCGATGTGGCCGCTGGCATAGCGCTTTACCAGCGCTGGCAGTCGGTGGAAGTTTTGGCCGCTAGAGAAAATCCTAGAGTCTTTGCCAATAGATTTTGGGGTCTTTATCCGTGGTCAAAGACCGCCGGTGAATATCTCTTTTTTGTAGTGAAAACGATCGATATAATATGTACTTATGTTCATTTGATTTAATGTAAAATTAGTTACTTATAATAAAAGGGATATAAATGACCAATTAATAATTTAATTTAAATACAAATTGAATATAATAAAATTTGTAAAATAATTATATAATTTCATATCATTATATCATATAATATAATAATAATGAAATTATTATTTTGTTATTTAAATTAATGATGTTATTATTTTAAATTACGGGCGGGACGGGGCGGCATGAGGCAAGAACCGTCGGCACAAGCAGGTTAGAGCCGGGAGGCATGGGCACTGTGGTGTGGCACGAGGCATGAATCGCCGGCACAAACAGGTTAGAGTCGGGAGGCATGGGCAATGTGGTGTGGCACGAGACATGAACTGTCGGCGGTTATGAACCACCGGCACATGCAGGTTAGAGCTAGGAGGCATGGGCAGCGTGGTGCGGCATGAGGCATGAACCGCTAGCACAAGCAGGTGAGGCATGGATAGAGTGGTGTGGCAAGAGGTATGAACCGCCAGCATGTGCATGTTAGAGCCGGGAGGCATGGGCAGCATGGTGCGGCATGAGACATGAACCGACGGTACAAGCAAGTTAGAGTCGGGAGGCATGCCACCGTCATGCAGCATGAACCGCCGGCACAAGCAGGTTTTTATGTAGTATAATGTAGTAGTATTTACTATTACTAATATAATAATATAGTAGTAATAAGTTATGGTACAATGTAGTAATATTTACTACTATTAAATTAGTAATATAATGGTAATAAGATATTATTACAATATAGTAATATTTACTACTAGTAATATAGTAATATAGTAATATTTACTACTACTAAAATAGTATTATAGTGGTAATAAGATATTAATATAGTGGTGTGGCATGTGGCATGAACCGCCTGCACAAACAGGTTTTTATATAGTATAATATAATAATATTTACTACTAGTAATATAATAATATAGTAGTAATAAGTTGTTGTATTTATATATTATAATGTAGTAATATTTGCTATTATTAAAATAGTATGATAATAAGATATTATGTACAGTTTAGTAAGATTTACTATTAGTAATATAGTAATATAATGTTAATAATATATTTTGCTAGTAAATTTTTAATATTCTTATTTTTAATTAATATAATTAAATTTATTAATATTATTATTTTTAATACTAATATGATATTAATTTACTAATTTATATAATATAGTGTTATAATTTGTTTTTAATTATTATATCATATACATCATAATAATACATTGGTTATTAATTTTGTTTATTAAATAATTTTATATAAATTTACATTCACATTAACATTAACTTTAATTTATTTTAATTCACATTTAATTTAACAATAAAATATTTTAACATTTCAATTTTAACATTTCAACAAGAACTTCATAATAAAATCTTTAATCTTCTCCCCAAAAACAAATTTTCTATCTGCATCCAATTTAATCAAATTTCTTCATGTCACAATACTAAAAACAATTTCTCTGTACTATATTTCAATGTAGCTTTTGTAACGGTGATAACGGAGACGAAATAATAATATTTCTTGTGTAAGTACAAGTAATTTATAATAATAGATATAAAAGGTAGTAAAGTTATTTATCTCTAATAATAAAATGATAAAAAGATAATAACATTTACTATTAAGTTAACCACAACATATATAGTAAATTAATAGATAATAACATATAGTAACATTTATTATATAATCACAATAAAATATAATAACATTTACTAAAAAATAATAACATTTACTAACATATATATGTAACCCGATAACTCTTTCCAACACTCTTCTAAAGATCAATTTATATATCCTACACTTACCATACCTTAAATATTCTATATTTACCATACTTACCACAACTTACCATATGTTACATATTTTACAGTTACCGTACCTTACATGTCCTACACTTCCCATATCTGACATATCTTATACTTACCATAACTTACCGCTATTTACCACATTCCTTACTATACCTAATTGCTTATTCCAACGGTTGTAAAATTAACAGGTCAAATCGTCACTATAAACCTTATATTTAGCGATCATAACTTATAACCGTAAGGATAAGAGTATGTAAATTCAGACGTGCTTATATTCATAAGTATAGAGTGTTGTTTATACAAATGCTATGTTACCTTTAGCCACGGTTTAAAATATTTTATCGACGATCATTTTAAAATTATCGGAAATTCAATACTATTTCTGACTGTTTCAACCATAACCGTCGGCATAATTTCAAAAAACCATCGGTAATACTTACGGACAATAATGTTACCATCGAGATAATACTTTAATTTTGTAGTGGACCGACGTTACCCATGATTGAGCCCCTGTTTTCTTCACTGCTGATTTTATGTTAAAGATACTATCGAGTGGTTTCAAGGTCTTTCTGGATTATGGTTGGAGATCTCTTGTAGTGTCTACAATAGCAATGTCTTAGATGCCTCAAGCCTGGTACAAATGTTTTATGTAGTTAAAATATGCCTGGCAAAGGTTCAGTACCGAAAGTTGGAAATTGCATTTGGAGACAATAAAATAACTGACATTCTTGAAACAAATAACTGCAAATTGAATAAACAGTGACATAAGGAGTTAAGAGTTGTGGACACGCATGGAAATATAGTAGTCAACAATAAAACTATAAGAGGCCTAATGCCCTTTCTAGGGTTGCTTTTGGTCATCAAATTTATAGTCTAAATTATGGCTGCTTTCATACCAAGGTGAAAAGTGATTTCTTCCCCCAAAGATATTGCTGACAACTTCTTCCCTATAAGGCTGCAAATGCTGGTCTTCCTCGTTAGAAACATACTGCAGCATAGGATTAGAGTTATGTGGTCCTGGGGCTTGGTAGGTACAGCGAAGTGGTTGGTTGGAAAATGTATAACGATTCCCAAGCTGAGAAGTAGAGTTTGGATCTATTGGTGCTGATACTGGTGCTGGTACTGGTGCTGGCACAAGTGTTGAATAGTTGTATTGTAAATGCGACTGAAAAGGATTGGTAACATTGATCATATTCTCACCGGCCATGTATTGTATATGTGACTCTAAAGGATGAGAGATATTGATCGTATTCTCATTGGCGATGTATTGTAAAAGTGACTCTGGAGGATTAGTGGCATTGATCATACTCTCATTGGCGATGTATTGTAAATGCGACTCTGGAGGATTAGGGACATTGATCGTATTCTCGTTGGTGACGATCAGAGCAGAGTGAATGTCTGATACAATCGATAAAGGAGACTCTCCAAGCTTAGTATCACCTTTCTCAAGCTTTGCTCGCTTCTTTGGTTGCTCAGTTCCCTTAGCAGATGGTTTCTTATAGATCTTGCATAAAACGACATCATCCAACTGCATGCAGATAAAACCATGTAAAATAAATAAATAACTACTGACCTGACCATGAAAAACATTATTTTTAAATTAAATATGATTGTTAAGGTTATGTTTCAGTGCATTAGTAAAGGTTATCACCCTCATATCACCACTGGCTCTTCTATTGGGAGGTATCATAGTCGGATCGAGCCTATACTCATGCATGATCCAGTCAGTCTTGGATCCATGAGCGGCTTTGCCTATGTAATAGACAAGGCCCTTCTTGTATCCAGTAATGTCTTCACATTTTATCACCCTGTCAGCTCCGGTTGCTTTCCAATATCCTTCAATAGCTTGCCGACTTGGTCTCTGACCATTTGGATATTTTTTTTCCCTTGGAGTGAAGAAATAGCCTTCGTTTTCAGACCATGCATGCTTGAAATGCTCTGTCCAAATCAACAAAATTATATTTATAACTATACTTCAGTCATGAATACAACGTCACCTGATATATGAAAACTCCCAAATTATTATTAATAAGAAATGTGTATATTCTTAGTTGTATTAATAAATAAAATGATTATGCTATTTATACAACAAAACCTGAGATTTGGTCTTAAAGTTTCATCCAAAGAGAATGCACACACATAGAACTATCATTCAAGTTTTATAGCTTATTTCCTGCATCAAAATAACATGTATAACTACTAAGGGATAATCGATCTAGTAGGTAATACTGATTCGTTATTTAAACAAGTTTTGACTTTGAAACTTATAAAAAGTAAAGACAATATTTGTTAAATTTTTCTTAAATTAGGTTTGATTATATAATGTATGATTTTATACACCGATTGATAAAAAAAAGAAAAAATAAATAACATGTATAAATCCAAAGTAGGCATATAATATGCCGGAAAGAAAAAAACGCAAAACCCTAGGAAAGTACTTAAAAAAAAATAAAAAAGAATATGTGGGAACACCTAATAATTGATGAGGCATCCATTTGTAAATATCTTGAGAGATGATTTTGTTCGGAGGCAATGGTAGATCGAAAACCTTTCTCTTCAAGTAGTATGTGATGAGTTCTGATTCTGTGGGTTTGAATCTGTATCCCGGAGGCAAAGTATTAAAGTAGCAAAGATCAAGACTTGTTCTTGGCTGATCATTGATGATGTTGCTTTGATCCTCCTGACTTGGGTGTGGCATTGTTATTACCTGGTTATTGATGATGCTTCGTAGATCCTCCTCGTGACTTGGTTGTGTCATTGTTATTGGCTGATTATTGACGACGCTTCTTTGATCTTCGTGACTTGGTTGTTGCATCATGTTTCTTTAATCTACTTGGGAGCCGTAAGGGGGAACGACTTTGAATTAAATAATACCACTCTAGTTTTGGGAATGAGTTGAAATACAATAGATAGATGATAACATTTAAATGATAAAGGAATATCTATTGTTATTATCACTAATTTGAAATTATTTTTAACACTGAAAAATTTATAATATTTAAATGATAATAATAAAAGAATATCAATAATGATTTAGTTTTTATCATTAATTTAAATTGATCAAAGTACACATGAGACCCTGTTGTGTTGGACTCTTCGCATTGGGTAAACTAAGACTGGGTGTAGCTAGAGGTGGGCTTTTTTCAACTCGACTAGCATAAAAATGAGTTGCTTGTTAGACTCGGGCAACACTTATTTTTGAGGGATGTTAAAAATCCTTATTTAATGCCATATCTGGGAAGTATGCTTTGCTGTATTACTTAACGAAATTGAGATTGTTTCTCTACTTGAGATTATCTGCGTGAAAGCATCTTATGTCAATGATGAGCTCAACGCTTTAATGTTCATTGTTGAGTTGGTTGATGTCCCACACGCAATGATTGGTCAGCTTTATAGCGTGGAGCCGCCGCCGGTGCTAACATCACAAAAAAGGGATGGTTGAATATGGTTTGAAATTCAATCAAGTTAAAAATTCAGTTTCTATGGTTTTTCGGATAGTGGTCGAGTCGGTTGTGTTTATGATATGAGAAGTATATTATGTTATTATTTTAGTTTTAGTTCTAATATTTTCACATAAAATTTTAAAAAACAAGAAATCATTGCTCAATTCATAATAGAAACAGAATATATAACTATTGCTACTACTGTTAATCAAGCCCTCTGAATTAGGAAATTAATTATTGATTTGCATATAGACTATGAAGAAAGTACATGAATATCTGTGGACAATCAAGCTACAATTTAAATCGCAAAATTTCAGTGTTTCATGGCAAAAAAAGCATTTCAAGTTGAAACTCTATTTTCTGAAAGAGGTAAAAATGATAGAGAAATATAATTAACCTATTGCAAAATAGAAAATCAAAATGTTGACATTTTAACCACAACACTTTCTAAGACTGGTGTGAGTTTTTGGTACAAAGGCTTGGAGTATTGAAATACTAAATACAATACCTTAAGAGCTACTACTGTAGAACTATTAGTGATGCTGATATGTTACTGACAAGAATGTTGATATAGGTGAAGGTGCTAGCAGCTTATGAAAAATATGTTGTAAATAAATAAATAAATCACATGAAAATCTTATTTCTAGAAATTTGTTATTTTAGATTTTTCGGTTATTTGTTACAAGTTGTTATAATTTTAACAATATTCTCTAATTTTTGATTCTTTTAGTTTATATTTTTCTATATAAATTAAAGTTTATGATTAAATAAAAAGCATGCTTTTGTAATTCAAAAACTTATTAATATTTTTGCTCTTTTCCACGCTACCCCCCAAAAAGAAAAGGAAAACGCCAACAAATAGTGCTCAAAGCAATTCAGTATTTTTCGTTCTCTCCTCTCCTTTCTGCCACACTCTTTGCTGCCAACATTTTTCAATTGGTCTTAGGATCTTCTTGAGTTTTGTCAGAGACATTCTTTCCGATCCAATTGTAGATTCTTTTATGCTTGTTTGGTGTGAAGAATAACGCCGGACTTTTGATATTCTGCATACACTTAAATTCAGTAAAACATATTGTGAAAATATCATAAAATAATATTAAAAGAAAATGTCATTAAATATAATTAAATAACATTAAGTATAAAAGAAAAATGAAATCTTTCAGAATCAAATTCATAACTCAGGAATATGAAAGCTAACCTAAAATCAAATGCAAAAAGGTGGGCATGGACACAAGGATTAGATTCATAGACTTACAACAATTATTTAGGAGGCAAAGGCTCGGCTGACATCTTCATCATCACTTCCTAATCATTAAAACCCTCCCGTAATGTTCAGAGCAGAGGGGTTCTGACTTTTTCATTTGCCTTCTTGTTCTCGTCAACCATTTGTAAAACTCACTCTCCTATTTATAAAAGAAATGGGACTAGCTTGCGTCAGCATTTGGTCTCCCTTAATATCCTTGAATATTGAAATATTATTTTTCATGAAAAAAAAAAACACATACACACACATTCAATAACTTTTCTAAAACAACCTAAAAATTCTCTATTCGAATTTTTCCATCCAAAATCACCCTTTTAAGAGTCTAATTTTCCCTTTTGTTTTTATCTCTAATGATTGCTATTTTTACTAGTTATAGATGATAATAAAAGAAAAAAAAAAAAAAACACATACACACACATTCAAACTTATCTCGCCTTCAATCACGTTTGACGAACCCCTTCAAGTGCTTTTCTGTCTTTCCCCTCATTATACTTTCCCTCTCCCCCATAAAATCCTTATAGATATTGCTATTTATAAATTCATGTTAATCTGATTATCATCCCACAAATATTATTTTTTGTCGATGAATTCTAATAATTAAAAAAAAAAGAAAATAGAAACTCTGAGAAGACCACATAAATATTTATATGAAAATTTAAAATCAAGAAAAAAACAACCAGCAGAGGATGAGAGAAAAACAGTACAGCAGTGAACTTTCGAATGAATATAAATTGAATAATAACTACCGAATCTTAATAAGTAATATATAAGCATAATAAAACCCTATTATAATTCCCATAATATTTTTTTTTCTATTCTATATATCATTGAAAGTTTATCATTAAGATCAAATAGAATTCGCACCACCTATACGCTTATTAGAATGATAAGAAGATGAACATATATGTAGATGGTATGTTTTTTTCCCGAATGTGAACTGAATCTGAGTTAAGATTATTGCGATCACTAGATATAAGATTGGATCATACGATTAAATCGTAATCATAATACCAAATGAGAAGGAAAAAAAAAACATATTGCCCATAATTTCAAGTGTTTTTTTTTTTTTTTTTGGTTAAAAGAAATTATAGAAATTTGTCTCCTGACTTCTTAAGATTTTCAAGGTAAACATGGGGTTGGAACTACCGCAGGAGCACTTCCATAATATCAGGGCTCTTAATTTAATTTATTTCCAAAATCTTAATTTGATCCTTAAACTTATGTGGGGTTGTTTATTTAGTCCTGAAATAAAGTTTTTAATTTGGTCATAAACCCTAGATCACCACTTTTAATTAAAAAATATTATTAACATAACATGTTTAATATGATTACATAAAAATTACCCAGCAAGGGTTCAAGTCTACTCCCTCTAGTTATGGTAAAATCAGGCAATTTAACCCACATCCTAAGAAAAGTGTTATACTTAAACTCAATTTGCAGACTCCCCATTAAAAGATTGATAAGAATGGTTGAATGATAATAATAATAATAATAAAGGCTTGCTTTTGTATTTCAAGACTCCTGAAAATTTTCAATTCACATATCATGGTGGAGCTATGTTACAAGAGATTTTTGTTTTCTTTGATCATTGTTTGATTCTAAGCATTCTTTAAGTGTGTAGTGTTGGTATCAAAAATCATGAAACTCATTGAAGTCAAATGTGCCCACGTGGGGCATCTTCCAAATCAGGAAGGTCTTGGATGTAACTCCCATAATAATGGTGTCCTACCAAATTAATTTTGGATAATTGATTTGCCTACCAATAATAACAAAAATAATATCGGAAGGGTTGAATGTAGACACATTTTTAGTATTTGGATTTGAGAATTCAAACAATTCAATTGAGAGAAAATTGACAATTGTTCTAGAGAAAAATTGAGGGATTTTGTTGTAAGAAGTTTCCATCACCGGATCTAGAGTTGAGACGTCATGAAACTGTGTTGATAATCTGATCTGTGATTATCATCCCGACTACGAGGTAGATCGAGACGTGGATTTCGTGGTTTCCCAAACATTTATGCATTATTCATTGAGATATTACCAAATTCCTGAACTTTTAATTCTGAAATTGTTTAATTGCTTCCGATGCATGATACAGTCATGAAATATTCTAACATTGGTATCAGAGCCAGAGATTAGATTAATTTTAAAACAAATTTTCGGAATTAATTTTAGGTATAAAAAAATGAGTATTTACAATTTGGGGTTTGGATTACAAATGAATTTTATGAATCTGAAAATATCATGATGTTAACCATGTCACGTAGGTCATGAATATGATTTTTTCGTAATTTTTTGAGCACGTTTAGGCTATGAAAATTCCGGTTGAACTTCTAGGCCGTGAATAGTGACCGCGACACTTAAACCCCAGATTTATCAAGATTTAGGAGGAATCTTCACAAAAAAAAAATTATAGATTTGAGTTCCTGGCATTTAGATATACATTTTGGTATGCATATTGCATGATGTGGTCGCCAGAATGTCGAGTTCTCAATTTGGCCGCGAAGGGTCATACTTTTGAACTCAAAATTCGCCCAAGTAAGGATGCAATAATCTAAAACAATCGTGACAAGGATGTTTGGAATATGAGGAATTAGAGATTCCATTAAAACTCCAGTGAAAACGAGACTAGATAGGGCAGTTTCCAGCATCAGGGTCAAAAAAACCAGAATCGGGCGAAGAAGAAAGGATCCAACCCGCAGGTGCGTGGAGTACACGCGCAATGAGGCGCGTGGCGTCCACGGGTACGAGTGCGTAACTCTCACGCCCGAGTGAGGCGCGTGAGCCGGTCGGGGAGGTCGGACCCAGTCCAACCCAGAACCCAGTCCGACCCAGAATAGAACCAGGTGAACGGGTCTCACGCGTGTAAGCGTGTGATATATGTTCTTGCGCATCGGGCGTGTGGAGGAGCGTGGAGCCTCCCGACTACGTGTAGGTTCGTCTAAAATTGGATTTTATCAATTTTTTGGAGGATTTTATGATAAAAAGAAAGTGATTAATTGTGAGTTTTTTATGTACCGAATTCTAGTCTGAATAGTGAGATGTAATCCCAAATTGTGGTGTATGGTATCCGTTGATTCATATGCTCGTTTTGGGGTCTATAGTTGATTCATTTTGGTTTTGGTAATTCGTAGGGTACATAAAATCATGAATTTAAGTATCATTTGTCACTAACTTCTCTATTTTCTGTGTGACAGAGACATGGCTGCTACAAAAACTATAGTTCTGGATCTCGTCGAGGGAGACAAACTGAACGATGACAACTATGATATTTGGCACCGGAAAATTCAGTTTGTTTTTGAGGAGCAAGAACTCGAGGAGGTTCTTCGACACGAGATGGTGGACCCAGGGGAGGTTCCAATAAAACAAGGGAAATGGGATCAGGAGGTGTATCGCGCTTGGAAGAAGAAGGATGGTCAAGGTAGGGTAATCCTTCTTAGTTGTATGCATATTGAGCTAATCCCGATTTATGAGCAGTATCCCACTGCGAAGTCGATTTGGCTTGCTCTAAAAGCGCACTTTGGCTCCGCGTCAACTCCTAAGTTGAGGATGCTGACATATAAGTTCATTACATATAAGAAGAGGGCTGATCATACCATGAAACAGCTTTTGATGCACATGTCGAGTATGATCGCCTCTCTGAAGAGTATGGGAGAGTCAATGTCTGACGAGCTTCTAGTGCTGGGTGTGATCCAGTCTTTGCCTAACTCTTAGAATGTCGTTAAGACCTATCTCACACATACTAAGAGTATTCGTACTTTCAGGGACGTAAGTAGGTATTGTGAACTCAAGGAGGAGCGTCAGGAGGTTGTTAGGTTCACTTCTACTCATGTTAACATCACGGAGTCGAGCAAGGGCTTCTGAGGGATTAAGCGCAAGTGGCGCAAACATGAGAAGAAACCCAAGGGTCTAGGCAAGAGGAAGCCATCTGTCAAGATCGATGACAAAGGACAGAAAAGCAAGAAGAAGGAGCTCGACAAGAGTAAGGTCCAATGCTATGTATGTGGCAAGCATGGGCATTTCGCACATGAGTGTGGTGAACGAAAGGTAAGTCTTTCTTCTTTACATGGTTTAAATTATGTGTCATCTAGTGTGATGCTCACTAACTTTTCTTCTTCGTGGATTGTAGACTCAGGAACCACAGATCATGTAACTTGTGACAGGAACGCGTACTTAGAATTCCCCGTGTGTGAGTTTTGCCTACCGGGTAAAGCTACTAGAAAACCATTTGGGAAAGCAATGAGAGCTAGGACTCCATCGCAATTGGTTCATTCCGATATTTACAGACCAATGAATGTGAGAGCCAGAAATGGAGCTGCATACTTTATTATGTTCATTGACGATTATACGCGTTTCGGTTACATCTATTAATCTCGCACAATTCTGAGGCACTAGAGTGTTTTATGAGATTTATAAGCGAGGTTGAAAATCAGTTAAACTTGAGGGTGAAAACTCTTAGAATCGATCGAGGGCACGAGTATTTGTCTTAACAATTCAAAGAGCTCTGTTTCAATAGAGCTGTTATGAGACAGTTGACTATTTCTGCTATTTCTCAACATAATGGAGTAGCCGAGAAAAGGAATATGACTCTTTTAGAAATGGTGAGATCGATAATGGCGTAAGCCAATTTACCCATCTCCCATTGGGAGAATGCGTTATTGACTGCTGCCTACGTCGTTAACCGTATCCCAACAAGTTCCGTAGTTAGTACCCTATATGAGCTTTGGACAAGGAGGCAGCCTAATCTTAGGCATTTGAGACCATGGGGTTGTGCCGCATATGTTCTTGATTCCTTGCACAAATATGGCAAGTTAGGCCCATAAGAAAAGAAGTGTATCTTTATTAAATACTCTGAACACTCCAAGGAATATGTGTCCCTAGGAGAACATACGGACGGCACAGTCACTGAGATAGAGTCTCGTGATGCCACGTTTCTCGAAAATAATTTCCCTAAGAGAGATGAAATCGATCGAGACATCACCTTTTATGAGATGGATGAGCCTAACGGCTCAGCCGAGCCAGTGGTTGGACTGAAGAACCTATTGTGAATCTTGGTCCTAGTGGGAGCGTGCCATCTGAAGGTAAAAAGGCCCCTCCTCCTCGAAGGAGTAGTTGGGGACACGTATCCCGTCGTTACTTCCCGATTGAGGATGTGATCCTGATTGTGATTCCTGAGGACGATGAGAAGCCAAGAACATTCAGTGATGCTCTTGAGGGTCCTGCTAAGGACCAATGGTTAGATGCCATGAAAGAAGAAATGGAATCCATGAGGGTCAACGGAGTTTGAGACCTAGTTGACCTGTTTGAGAAAAGAAAGACTATTGGAAACAAGTAGGTTCTCAAAATCAAGAGGAAAGTCGACGGATCGATCGAGAGGTATAAAGTCCGGCTTGTAGCCAAAGGTTACACGCAAACAAAGGGTATTGACTATGAGGAGACTTTCTCCCCAGTAGTCAAGTTTACATCGATCTGTTTGCTTTTGGCGATTATCGCTAATATGGTTCTGGAGTTATACTAGATAGACGTTAAGACCGCTTTCCTTAACGGGAATTTTGATGAAGAGATCTACATGGAACAACCCCTAGGATTCGTTCTAATAGGTCAAGAAGACAAAATCTATCGATTTCAGAAATCGATATATGGCCTAAAGCAGTCATCCAAGCGGTGGTACCTAAGATTTCACGAGAATGTGATATCTTATGGTTTTAGGATGGTCAAAGAGGATTATTGTGTCCATTTGATACGAAGTGATAATTAATTTGTGATCCTATTATTGTATGTGGATGACATAATGTTGGTCGGGAACAACAATGAGTATCTATGACTATTAAAATATGGTTGTCATCCAGTTTTGACATGAAAGACATGGGTGAAACTGAGTTCATTCTCGGAGTTAAGATTCAGAGCGATCGATCGAGAAAAATGTTGGCTCTTTCACAAGAGACATATATTAGAAAAATTTTCAAGCGTTTTGGGATAAGTGATTGTAATCCCATAGATATTCCGATTGTCAAAGGTGAAGGACTGAGTCTGGAAATGTGTCCTAAAACTCAGGATGAAGTGAGGGAACTAAGTAAAGTACCTTACTCCAGTGCGGTGGGAAGCCTAATGTTCGCAATGCTATGTACAAGACCAGACATATGTTATGCAGTCGGTCTGGTGAGTAGATATCAGACGAATCCTGGAAGGGGACACTGGAGAGCGATGAAAAGGATTCTCCGATATCTTAAGGGAACACAAACCTTTTTCTGTGTTACGGAGGAGGCGATTTACGTCTTGTCGGTTATTTGGACGCTGATTGGGGAGGCGATTTGGATAAACGCAAATCGACATCAGGTTTTGCTTTCTTGTTCAATGGTGGTGCCATTTCATGGAGCAATAAAAAGCAAACCTATGTTACTCTATCAATAATAGAGGCTGAGTTTGTGGCTTGCTCTGTTACGGTTCAGGAGAGTATTTGGTTCCGGAAACTATTACATAACTTAGAGATTATAGCGGATAGTGGGAGGCCAGTAATGATTTCTTGTGATAATCAGGCCGCTATCACCTATACTCGAGACCCTAAGTTTCATAATAAGACCAAACACATAGACACCAAATATTATTTTGTAAGAGACATCATCGAGAAGAGAGAAGTGATCGTCAAGTACACTTCTACACTTAGCATGGTGGCTGATCCCTTCACCAAATCCATTACCAGATACTCCTTTTTAGGACATAGAGAGTCATTGAGTTTGAGGATTTGTTGACATTTTTCATCTTGTATTTTTAATGACGACATTGATACTTATTGATTTTTCTATATATATGATGCATTATTCAGTCACATAAGTATTGCATTCTAATTAATGCACTTACTTTTATTGTCATATATATATTCTGTGATGTTTTTATAGATGTCAGACACTGAGATCGACTCTCTCACACGAGTGACCGCCTCAACTCTAAGTGAGCAGAGATAAGACAATTTCTAACTGTAAGAGACTTTGAGAGTAGCACTACTAGAACATAAGTTGTCATGATATGTGTTCAGAATGAGATCATATGTGATATGATCGACGTAGACGTACCCACATCTATGTTACCTACTAAAAGCCAGGTTTGAGATCTCAGAAAGCACCTGCGATCTATGAGATTGCCTCTGAAGTACTCTCTTTGAGATCTCCGGGTAAAATCTTATGTATAGACTGAGTCCCGTGCCTGCACAATGTTAGAAAAATCTGACATATGCCTTTTGAGAGATGGGGGAATAATACTGTGGCATGCGTTTCATACCGCAAATAATAAAGACGACTAGGGATAGTAGGAGCTATTTTGTTTGAGGCGCTAATTTAAAAAATTTATCCCCGAACCCTACTGTGTGAGACCCGAGATCCATGGGGTGGGATCTTTGGTACTCTTATTACTTTCGGCTGACTCTTGAAGTCTCGATTTGGTATCTGCTACATTGTCTATTTATCGATGGCCCGAAATATAAATTAAGATTTGGGACAGGTTTAGGAAAGCAGCCGCGTTAAGACTGATAGATTCAAGTTTGGAAAAATGAAGAGTAATTGACATTACATCGTGATATAGTATTCACCGATCGGTCTCTTGTGTTCTTCTATGTAAGGATTTGAATACAATAGTGAATACGTAGTCGAATGATATATAGGGAATTACTTTCGTTGGGGAAAGTAGCTCAATAAATGTAACCAGTTTTGGATCTGGGGTGCTGCGAGCTTATTATTGTACTAAAGTTGACTTCTCGATCATCCTAACAGGTATATCGATAAGTCTTTTATTTGCAGGTGTACTCGCTAGTTGCACGACGTCCAACTTTGTATGAAAATCCAGTAGGGTGATGTGAAGAGATCACATCAGTTGTGATTTTGAGATGATCGTAAAAATACACTCGTGTGAAAGTGGGAGATGAAGCCAAATGTGCTAACGTGGGGCATCTTTCAAATCAGGAAGGTCTTGGATGTAACTCCCACAATAGTGGTGACCTACCAAATCAATTCTAGGTAATTGATTTGCCTACCAATAATAGCAAAAACAATATTGGAAGGGTTGAATGTAGACACATTTTTAGTATCTGGATTTGAGAATTCAAACAATTCAATTGAGAAATTGAGGGATTTTATTATACGGCGTTTCCATCACCGGATCTAGAGTTGAGACGTCGTGAAAATATGTTGATAATCCGATCTGTGATTATCATCCCGACTACGAGATAGATCGAGACGTGGATTTTGCAATTTTCAAAAGATTTCTGTATTACTCATTGAGATATTACTAAAATTCTGAACTTTTAATTTCAAAATTATTTAAATACTTCCGCTAGAGTCATGAAATATTCTAACACTCGTAATATCTTTTTGTTCATAGCACAGCGTATTGTGTTGGCTCTTAGCAATTTTAGCCCAAAAAAAAATGGGAAATCACATTAGGAATGACTCGTCATTTTGCTTGCAGACAAGATTATATTATAATAATACATTAGTATTATATTATTCAACAAGAAATAATTAATTCAAGTCATTTTAGAAATGAGTTTTCTATTCGGTATTATGTTATAATATTTTACTTGAGTTTACATGTATTTTTTGGTAGATATCTTACTTTATGTTCACACATTCAATTATTAGATCCACCCCCATTTTGGCTTATGATTTTTTTTTTTTAATGGCGGCTTGGCAATTAGAGTTATGAATCTGATGATAATGTATTATTTTTTTCTTCATTATTTTGTTATTTTACTTTTTTATTCCTTTGTGTCAAAAGGCAATTATTAGTAGATCCCACCCCATTAATGTGACTGTCGGGGTGGAAATAGAGGGCACACGACACGACTCATACGAGTCAACATTGATTATACGGACAATGGTTTTTTAAAACGACAAATAATAAAAATATTTACTTTTCTTTATTTCTTTATTTTTATGTTTATAAAATGATTTCTTTTATAAATCAAATCTAACAAAATAGTTAAAAATTTTTTATAAAGAAATAATGTCAACTTTAATTTAAGATAAACGAACAAAAATTTATTTGAAAGTCCATGAGTCCGTACAATGTGGAGTTAGACGTTGGTGGGGCACATAACAATGAAAGAATGTGTTAGGCTTGGTTTGCTTTCTGGCTAAAGGCTTTTAAAACCAAAGGTCAAGAAAGCAATACGAGGCATTTGGCAGGCTGAAGATTTTATTTGACTGATGCTGATATTTTGGATGTCAAGGGATAGTTGTGAGATTGTATGACCAAGAGAGGAGCCACAAGGAGGAATTTGAAGAGGGATTCAATTAGCTAACATCAAGATTGGGGTAGTGTCTCCTAATCAAAATGCTAGCGTTCCTTTACTTCAGCTTCCTAGCTTTCATAGCAAGCTTAACTTTATTGGCAACGTTGGAGATGGATAGGGTTGAGTAGAAAAGGAGGATTTAAAATAGGTCATAATTAGGCTTGTTCTATGGACTTCTGTTTATTTTTCTTCCTTTTTTTTGTTTCTGTTTCTGTTTTTTTTTTTTTGGTTTTTTTGGGGGGGGGGGGATAAAAGAGCTTATGGGGGAGTCCAACTTTGTGGAAGAGTTGCATTTGGAGGAGGGGGAGGCATTATTGCACCGAAGGAGTGGCATGGCTATAGGGTTCAGCGTCTAGATTGTTTCTCTTTGGCTTTTTAGCAAAACTGCTAGGATGTTTTAAAGGATAATATTTTCGGTTGTTTGTCTATTTAGGTAATGCGATTTGATAAAATTAGATGATAAATTGATAAATTTTAAAAAATTGAGATTTGGGTTATTAGAACAATATTGATTTTTTTTATATTAGTTTGAAATTAATTGATAGATATATGTATATTGTCTTGAAATCTAACAAGGAGAAAAGAACTATTGATTGGAATTTAAATTGTGAGCGATTATCCTACTAAGAGATGAATAGATGTATAATGTAATACTCAAAAAAAAAAAAAAAAAAATTAAAATTAGGGCTTAAAGCCCTAATTTTCTCCTCTCTCTCTCTCTCTCTCTCTCTTTCTCTTTCTCTCTCCCCGACTCCTCATCTCCCCGCCGCCGCACCCCTCTTCCGCTGCCATCCTCCGCCGTGACCTACCGCCACCACCACCATCACCACCTTCTTCTTCTTCTCTCCATCTCTACCTTTCCCTCTCAGTTTCCCTCTCTCTCCGCAGTTCACTCTCTCTCTCTCGCAATTGCCACTCTCCACCGTGATCCGCGCAGCCACCACCCGGTTCCTCCGTCGCGCGTCACCCACAGCCGCTGCAGCTCCTCCCTTCCGCGAGCGAGTTGCTGCAGCTCCTCCCTGCAAGAGCACCACTGCGCTCTCCTTCACGCGACAGCGCGCTCTCCTTCGCTCGACAGTGCGATCTCCTTCCCGCTACAGCGCGCTCTCCTGAGCGCGAGCCCAGTGTGATCCCAGCGTGAGCCAGCGCGCCAGCTAATGTGCGAGCCAGCACGCGAGCCCAGCCCAGTCCATGTTTAATTAAATTGTGATGTTTAATTAAATTCGACCACCAGCTGCAAGCCTGCAGGCCTGTGGCCCAGTCCAGGCCCGCCAGACCCGCCAGGCTCGTAGGCCCACTAGGCCCACCAGCCCATCAGCCCGCCAGCCAGCGGCCCACGAGCCCGCGACGGCCGTGACAGTCCGTGAGCCTCTGCGAAGGTAAATGATTCAAAATTTCGATTTTCGTACTAGGGTTTGAATTTCTTTAGTAATTGGACTTAAATTGTTCACAATTGTTTCAAATTTGGAAACATTCAGGTTTTAGACCAAACCGAGGGCGAACGAAAGCTAGATTTGAGATCCGAGGAACCCTAGGTGAGAGAAAGAAAATCACTTTAACTCTTAAATAAATTTTGTCAAATTAGGTAGTTTTGGTTGGAAAGAAAATTGAACATCCATAACTCGACCCTTATTTGATATCGAATTGTGATGATTAATTAGGAAAATCTCATTGGAAACTCGAGCGGTCAGATTCGAATCGGTTTTTAAAATAGGGAGTGATCACCCTCCCGTATACAGTGAGTGAGATTTATTTCAATACTTCTGTTTAATATGTAAACCCTGTTTTACAACATTTTGATGAATGAGTATAATTTGTCGTATGCTTGAAATGTTTTGATTGGTTTTAAAATTGATTTTTGTGAACTGATGGAGTGACCAAAAACTGTGTTGAATTATGAAATTATGCATCCATGTGGTTGAAATCTATAATGTGTCATTTTATTACTACAAAAAAACAGTCTTTTAGCCATAAATTTAGCGACGAAAATTTTAAAAAAATTCGTCGCTAAAAACAATAGCGACGGATTTAGCGACGAAAAATTTTTCGTCGCTAATAACGCGTCGCAAAAATTTAGCGACGAAAATTAGAAATCCGTCGCTAAATTTAGCGACGAAAATTGAAATCCGTCACTAAATTTAAAGACAAATAATTTTTCGTCACTAAAATTCGTCACAAACTTTAGCGACGAAAAATTATCCGTCGCTAAATTAGCGACATAAAAAAGTCCGTTGCTAAATTTAGCGACGAAAATCTAAAATTCGTCGCTAAATTTAGCGACAGATAACTTTTGTCGCTAAAATTCGTCACTAATTTAGGGGAAAAAAATCTATAATAATAAAAAAATCCGTCGCTAAATTCAGCGACGGATGGAGGGAGGGCACGTGTCACCCGTGCCACCCTTGCCCACCCGAGCTCGCCCTCTCGAACACCCGAACGCCCGAGCCAGCGCACGTGCCGCCCGAGCCAGCACCCTGCACAGGCACACTTAATTGGTCGAAAATGCCGCGCCTTCTGCCTCCACCATGGTTCGAATTTCGAACTCCTCCGAACTCCTACATGCAACCTGTAAACCACTGAGTCAAAGATATTATTATGATATAATTTTTTTTTATTATTTATTATCTTTATTTCATATTTTTCTAATAATAATAAAATAATATATAATAATAATTTAAAATAATAAATATAATAACTTTTTTTATTTATACCACCCACCTAAAATAATATTAATTATAAAAATAAATATGATAATTTTTAATAAAATAAAAAATAATAAAATACTAATTTAAAATAAAATAATAAATTAATTAAAAAATATGTTAATATTATATTTTGATTTCTTTTTTTTTCTTTTATCTTATTATTTTATTATTTTTTTTCATTTTTATTTTATTTTTTTAATCCTTAATTTAAAAATGGATTACAATATCTCAAAACTATAAAATTATAATTATCAATAAATTATAATATATTAATAATTTAAAAAATCTATATATGTAATTACAAAATATTTTTATTCGTTATAATAAAATTATTATATATTATAATAAAATTATTATATATAAGAAATGAGAGTAGAAAGAAAAAAAACCCAAAAATAGAGATAAGGAAAAAAAAGTGAGAATAGAAAACGAAGAGGAGAAAGAAATTCACACAACAACACCTGGTGGTACAATGGTAACATATTTTTTGTTAAGTCGTGGTCCAAGTCCAAGATTCGAATCCCTTCAACTACAAATTTATATTTTTTGTATTAAAACAATGAAGGACGCCCAGACAGGCACGCCCCAGTAGGCGTGGGCACCCAGGCAGGCACGCCCCAGTAGGCGTGGGCACCCAGGCAGGCAGACAGGCAAGCGTGGGCGCCCAGGCAGGCGCGCGCAGGGTGCGGGAGCACAGGCAGGCAGGCGCCCGTGCGTGCATGGGCCGGCGCCCGCGCAGGTTCAGATTAATATTTAATTAAAAATTTTATATTATTAAATAAAATAATACAAATAAAATAAAATTACATATACAATAATAAAAAATATTAAATAAAAAAAGAAAAAAATAATAAATTAATTAAAAAATATATATAATTTAAATAAAATAAAATATATAGTTTTTTTAAGAATTAAGAAATATAATATAATAAAATAAAATGTAAATTAAAATATTATAAAATAATAATATGATTTGTTAATATAAATTAATAAAATAAAATAAAAATAAAATAAAATTATAATTAAAAGAAGCTAAAATTCAGCGACGGATTCAAATCCGTCGCTGAAATTATTAAAATAAAATAAAAATAAAACAAAATTCTAATTATTCAGCGGAATCCGTCGCTGAATCAGCCACGGATTTGGAAATCCGTCACTAAATTAAATTACCAACTAAATTAATTTTTTAATTTAAATATTATATTAATATTATATTTTATTTAATTATATATAAAAAATCTATTTAGCGACGAAACAGCGACGAATTTGGAATCTATCGCTGAATCAGCCACAGATTTAGAAATCCGTCGTTAAATTAAATTACCAACCGTGGTTGTTAAATTAATTTTTTAATTTAAATATTATATTAATATTATACTTTATTTAATTATATATAAAAAACTTATTTAGCGACGAAATTTGCAACGAAAAATTTTTTTATCGCCAATTAGCGACGAATTTAGTCACGAAAATTTTTTCGTCACTAATTAGCGACGAATTTCGCCAAGAAAATTTTTTTGTCACTAATTAGCGACGAATTTTGCTACGAATGATGTGTCCGTCGCTAATTTAGTCACGACTTCCTTTTCGTTACAAATTTTGTGACAAATTAGCGACGAAAAAGTTTTTGTCGCTAAATTCGTCGCAAAATAGCGACGAATTTTTTCCGTCGCGAAAATCCGTGGCTAAAATTGTGTTTTTTTGTAGTGTATACTATAAGTTGCATTTGGTTTGTAAACCTAATTTCGGCACATTTTTTATACGATATTGATTTTAGCCTTGAGGGCTTTGGATTGTATTGTTTCATAGCTACGAAGGATACCGTGAGAGACGCTTGGGTGGCGTCTGGATATGCCTAGGCCTGGGGTATCCCACGAGTTGTCGTGATTTGATTATCGACACGGTACTAGCCAAGTTGATCCTAAAAGAGGGAGGATTTGGATATTCTCTCCAAGTCTAGCACCTGAACGAGATTCGTCGCCAACGCCGGGGTAAAGAGTACTTTAAATAAACTTGCATATAACACCCCCGGTGTGCCTGTCATAGGTCGCGGTAGACCTCTGCCAGGACATTTTCGGCTGGCAGCTCTATGATTTTAATGACAGTGTTTTGGATGCATATTTGACTTGATAATGCGTGCAAATGACATATTGTTGAAATGAAAAGTATGATGATTTGAAATATGATTTGTATACTTATGTTTTGACACTCTAACTTCATACTTCATATTTGACGATTGCATTGAACCACTCACTCACTGAGTATTCTTTCCTGAGTACTCACTCCTTATTTCCCTTCTTGTTTCAAAGACAGTATTTGGCAAGGAGCGTTGCTTTTAGGACGTTCAGTATCATTGGGAGATTTGATCTGGATTTGAGAAGTTATTGTATATTTCCGCTGTAATTTTGTGAATTAGCAATTTTATTGGTGATGTATATGTATTATGAGGTCCATGGACGACCATTGTATAATTCTGGGATGACTGTATAAATATGGACATGTCATTGCATAACATTGCATTGAAGCATTTCTGGGTCATTGTGTAAATACTTGGGAATGTGTCATGTTTTAGAAGTGTCCTCTAGAATCGCTCGGTGCCTTCTCTAAATCACAGGAGGGGCGACTGGCGGCTGTCCATACCTTTGACGGGGCATGGCAGTAGAGATTTGTGGTTGGCAGTAGAGATTTGTGTCATGTTTTAGAAATTTTTATAGCCTTGCATTATATGGATGTTGGTTGTGAGATTTGTTGATTTGGAGAGACCGGAATGACCATTTGTGTAACACCAAGCTTAAAAAAAAAAAAAAAAAAAAAAAAAAAAAAAAAAAAAAAAAAAATATTTGGAGACGCAGCGTTTTGGGACAAAACGCTGCGTCCCCAATTGGGGATTAGGGTTAAAACCCTAACCCCCTTTCTCTCTCTCTCTCTCTCTCTCTCTCTCTCTCTCTCTCTCTCTTTCTCTCTCCCCGACGTTCCCTCTCCTGCGGCTGTTCGCCTTCTCCCGCGGCCGTTCGGCTTCCTCCGCCACAGCCACCGCCGCCGCCGCCATTCTTCTTCTTCTTCTTCTTCTTCTTCTTCTTCTTCTTCCCTCTCGCGATCTCCCACGATCGCTCTCTCTCCGCCTCGCCGCACACCGCCGCGAGCCTCCGCGCGCACTACCTTCCGCCACCACACGCGACTGCAGGGCCTTCTGCAGCGCGATCTCCCAGCAACAGCACTAGCCCAGACCGCAAGCGCGAGCGCAGGAGCGCAGGAGCGCAGGAGCGCAGGAGCGCAGGAGCGCGAGCGCAGGAGCGCAGGAGCGCAGGAGCGCAGGAGCGCGCGAGCGAGCAGGCGCGCGAGCAGGCGCGCGAGCAGGGCGCGCGAGCAGGCGCGCGAGCAGGCGCGCGAGCAGGCGCGCGAGCAGGCGCGCGAGCAGAGCGCGCGAGCAGGCGCGCGAGCAGAGTGCGCGCAGAGAGCGCGAGCAGAGCGCGCGAGCGCGCAGGGGCGCGCAGCAGCGCGCGAGCGCGCACGAGCCAGCGTGCGAGCGCGCACGAGCCAGCGCAGCGCACGGGCGTGCGCCAGCACACGGGCGAGCACTGTCAGCCCGCAGGCCCATCAGCTGCAGGCCCACCGGCCCATCGGCCCGCCAGCCCGCTGGCCCGCAGACCAGCGAGCCCGCTAGCTGTAGCCCACGAGCCCAGTCCGGCCCGTGGCCCACGAGCCCGCGACGGCCCGTGACGGCCCACGAGCCCGTGACAGCCCACGAATCTCCACGCAGGTAAATGACTTAGGGTTTTGCTTCGGATCTATGTGTTTGGATCTAACAAATAAATGTTGTTTTGATAGGACACCCTACAGACTTTGGAGTGACCGAAGCGACTTTCGGACGAGACTCGGCGCTTCGAGAAAACCCTAGGTGAGGAGATTTCGACTTTAATTGATAAATTGGATGAATCTATGATTGAATCTAAGATGAAAGGTGTTGTATATGTTTAGAGTGTAAGTGGAATGCGAATAGAATACAGTTTATAAAATGATTATATATGAATTTAAGGTTAAGTATAGAATGTTACAGAAATTTGATGATCTGATTTAGGTTGATCTTTTGGAGACTCGAGCGGTCAGATCCGATTTGGCTTGTCAGTAGGGAGTGACTTCCCTCCCGTAGAACTGTGAGTGGGACTTTGACATTCGCTATTGATTGAAAACCATGTTTCAAAAATATCTTTTAAATGACATGTTTCTGCAAAATGTATGATTGTTATGACTTTCCAATATTTGATGAAATGTTTTGTGACCTTTGGAGTGTCTTAACTGCCGACTTTATTGATATGCATCCATGAGTTTTGATAAACGTATATTGTGCCACATTTTCGACATATTGATATGTTTTAAATGCTTTCACTGCATTGGCACATGGTTTTAAATGGATTTACTTACACATTTGGGCTATATGCCCGGCCGACTTTACGATATTATGTTTTGGGCTGTATGCCCGGCCGACTTTACGATATTATGTTTTGGGCTGTATGCCCGGCCGACTTTATGATATTATGCATTGGGCTGTATGCCCGGCCGACGTTATGATATTATGCATGGGGCTATATGCCCGGCCGACTGGTGATGGGATGCATGGGGCTACGTGCCCGGCCGATTTGATATTGTGATCCGTAGCTACGAAGGACATCTGGTAGAGGCACCCCTTGTGTCCGGATACGCTTCGGCCGGAGGTATCCGCCAGATTGTCGTGTGTATGGGTGTCCCAGGTTGACCCTCATCGGAGAGGACGTTGAGTACGGCTCCGTCTAGCACCAGGCGGGGGCACCATACACGGCTGACTAGTTATATGTACATTATTATTATTTACAGGCTAGTTGGGGTAGTCTGTGGCCAACATTGGGGCAGAGAGCCATTCTTTAATACTTGCATTTGAAAAAAAACCCCCAATGCGCCGTCCTTGGTCGAGGTAGACCATTGCCGGGAATATTTCATTGGCCAGCTCTTCATGACATTGAAGTGAATAGTGGATGCATATCTTGCTTTCTGATGTGTGCGTATTATATATGATTTTGAAATAACATAATCGGTTTGCACACTGTGGATATTTTCTTATCTTATATTTTGACACTCCAAATTCACCCCGATATTGATAGTATGATGTCAATCCCCTCACTTACTGAGTATCCTCCCATAGATACTCACCCCTCACTTTGTTTCCCACAGGATTAGTGTTGGATCGAGGAGATATCACTGGGCTTGGGTATGGATATTTTCCATCTCTTCTGCTACGATGATTGGTGATATTATTATGTATTGGAGATTTTTGTTTGATCCATGTAATTACCAAGTTTTATGGGATGACTGTATAAATTATGGACTTTTATTCTTGAAACTCTCGTATTGACTTATTTCATTGCATTGAGGCATTTGTAAATATTTAAAAATAACTTGGGAATTTATTTTATATATGCGTAGAATTTAAGTCCGCTCGGTGTGGCGGCTGCTCATGCTCTAGTTGGGCATGACAGTAGAGGTCTGTTGCTAGGACTGTTAGAAACTTTATAGCCTTGCGTTGTTCTGGATGTTGGCTGTGGATATTGTTGATTTTGGAGAGGCCGGGATGGCCAATTGTTTATTTGTACTGGATGAATGTCATATACAGGTGAAATTGTACATGGGAAAACCTCCGATTTATGGGGAGGTTCTGCCCGATTTTCTGTAAAAATCCAGCCGGCATCCAGGGACAACGGGCGGCTGTTCACGATCTCGGTTCGGGGCGTGACAATTTGATTATATTACAGAGTGGTTGTGATTTATACAGGATAATTGTACTTGGGAAAGCTCCGAAATATGAGGAGATTCTGCCCGATTTTCTGTAAAAATACAGCCGACATTCAGGATAACGGGCGGTTGTTCACGATCCCGATTCGGGGCGTGACATATAATTATAATTTTAAATGAGAAGATATTTTGCTCAATTTTACAAAATATTTTTAAAATTAATTAATAAATTAGTTTACAATTGTAGAGTGTCCCCAAAAGGAGTTTAGAATAAAAAATATATCCAAATATTTTATTGAAATATGTGTCATAATTATTAATTCATATTGAATATATTGGTATTGAACTCATAATTTGAAAAATGTTTGAACGATTATATCACACTTTGATACATGCTACGAGAATTGTGACAGTGTACTTGATTGCATGACATAATGGCTATAGTTTTCCTTACGGTATGGCTTGGCAAGACAATGTGGTTAGGGTCGTTTGCCTTAAGAGATAACCGCTCTCAAGAGATATCTCCAAAACCGTTATTATTATTTCTCGAACTAGTTTCATACCATTATCAGGAGTTATGATTTTGGCAAGTCTACAATTTTAGAAAAATTATGAATGTGATTAGATGCATATAATTTGTTCATTATAAATATTGAATTTTATTTAAAAATTTTATATTTGATGATAAATTTTGAATTTTTATTGACACAGTAATATGAATTTGAGATAATAGTTTGATATATCTATAATCATCTCTCATTTACTTTCATAAGATGTTATTCACTCGCTAAATATTATTTTATATTCATCTGTCTTATTTTAATTTTTTACAGAGAAATTTTAGAGTAAGGAATTGTCGGTATTAGTATCTCGAGACAAGATCATCTCGAAGGACTCGTTGTGGATACTAGTTTTGTACCTATTTTTTTCCTTTTATTTTTTAGGATTTTAAATGGATCTTTTGTGCCATTTTTGTATAAAGTCCTTTGAAAATTTATTTAATTTTCGTATATTTATTTATTTTTAGTTTGAATTACATAACTTATCTCTAAAATTGTAACTTTTCTTTCTTGAAACTTACTTGAGAATTGTCTTTTTGTTACATTTGATATGCATCCAATGAGTAGGGATTCATTTTATATTCTGTGAATTTGGTTGAAATGGCTAGACCGGCTTAGTGCATGTATTTGGATTTAAATAGCCAGACGATCTTATGTATGCATGTTTTAAATAAGAACAGATTATATTAGTCCTTTTATTGTATGATGAATGCATATTGTTTTGTTTGAAAATATTGGATTATTTTGGTAAATAAATGGATATCGATAAATGTCTCACGATATATTAGTACGTGGGTTAGATTCACTCGTACTCTGAGATAACGCGGCGGTTATCACGTGGTCAATCTAAGAGTCGGGGTATGACATGGATAAGCTGAGAATAAATGTGAGGAAGTTTAAATAGGAGAAACAACCAACCTTAATTTTCAGTCTAATCCATTCATACTTTCTAGGTGTTCATTTTGTACGAACTTTTAGTTTAATGTTTATAGTTAGAGGTCGTGGTTATCGGCAAGAACTTATGAGTCCCGAAAGGAATTGGTCATCTCGCAGGTTTCAACAAAGAGCCATTCTATGGAGAAGTTTTGGGCTTGGGGTTTGCACTCTACTAATACCAAGGTTGTCTCAGGTTCTTTTGAAGGATCCTCAATTTTTTGTCTTGACGTATACCACGCTTTTTAACTTGTTGACTCAAGCCCTACATAACCCACATAAAATGACTGACATTACCCATGCCTAAGCCTCTGCTTTCTTTACCATTGATTTTATGTTAAAGATACTATCGAGTGGTTTCATGGTCTTCTGGATTATGGTTGGAGAACTCTTGTCATGTCTACAATAGCAATGTCTTAGATGCCTCGAGCCTGGTACAAATGTTTTATGTAGTTAAATCATGTCTGGCAAAGGTTCAGGTGAAAAACCTTTACCGAGAGTTGGAAATTGCATTTGGAGACAATAAAATAACTGACATTCTTGAAACAAATAACTGCAAATTGAATAAATAACGACATAAGGAGTTAAGAGTTGTGGACATGCATGGAAATATAGTAGTCAACAATCAAACTGTAAGAGGTCTAATGCCCATTCTAGGGTTGCTTTTGGTCATCAAATTTAAAGTTTCAATCATAACTGCTTTCGTACCAAGGTAAAAAGTGATTTCTTCCCCCAAAGATATTGCTGACATCTTCTTCCCGATAAGGCTGCAAATGCTGGTCTTCCTCGTTAGAAACATACTGCAGCATACTAGAATTATGGGGTCCAGGGGCTTGGTAGGTACAGCCAAGTGTTTGGTTGGAAAATCATAATGATTCCCAAGCTGAGAAGTAGGATCTATTGGTGCTGATACTGGTGCTGGCACAAGTGTTGAATATTTGTATTGGAAATGCGACTGAAAAGGATTGGTGACATTGATCATATTTTCACCGGCCATGTATTGTGTTTGTGACTCTAAAAAGAATGAGAGATATTGATCGTATTCCCATTGGCGATGTATTGTAAATGCAGTTGGATGAGGGACATTGATCGTATTCTCGTTGGTGACAATCAGAGTAGAGTGACAGTCTGATACAATCGATAAAGGAGACTCTCCAGGCTCAGCATCCCCTTTCTCAAGCTTTGCTCGCGTCTTTGGTTGCTCAGTTCCCTTCTCAGATGGCTTCTTATAGATCTTGCATAAAATGACAACATCCAACTGCATGCAGACCGTGTCAAATAAATTAAGAACTACTGACCTGACCATGAAAAATATTATTTTTAAATTAAATATGATAGTTAAGGTTATGTTTCCATGCATTAGTAAAGATTATCACCCTCATATCACCACTGGCTCTTCTATTGGGAGGTATCATAGTCGGATCGAGCCTATACTCATGCATGATCCAGTCAGTCTTGGATCCATGAGCGGCTTTGCCTATGTGATAGACAAGGCCCTTCTTGTATCCAGTAATGTCTTCACATTTTATCACCCTGTCGGCTCCGTTACCTTCCAATATCCTTCAATAGCTTGCCGACTTGGTCTCTAACCATTTGGATTTTTTTTTTTTTTCCTTGGAGTGAAGAAATAACCTTCGTTTTCAGGCCTACATGCTTGAAATGCTCTGTCCCAATCAACAAAATTATCTTTATAACTATGCTTCAGTCAGGAATACAACACCTGGTATATGAAAACTCCCAAATTATATTAATATGAAATGTGTATATTCTTAGTTGCATTAATAAATAAAATGATTATGCTATTTATACAGCAAAACCTGAGATTAGTTTTATACCTTATTTCCTTAGTCAAAATAACATATATAACTACTAATAGATAATGGATCTAGTTTGTAATGGTGATACATTATTTAACTAAATTTTGAATTTAAAATTTAGGAGTAAAAAAGATAATGTTGGAAGAGTTTTTCTTAAATTAGATCTAACTATACTCGAACCAAATTAGTTATAGTATTATTTCTTACACCGGTTGATTATAATAAATAAATAAATAACATGTATAAGTTCAAAGTAGGTATATAATGATATTGCACGCAGAAAAAAAAAGAAAAAAAAAGAAAAGAAAAACATACAAACACAAAAACCCTAAGAAAGTACTAAAAAAATAATAAAAAAGAATATGTGGGAATACCTAATAATTGATCAGGCATCCATTTGTAAATATCTTGAGAGGTGATTTTGTTCTGACGCAATGGTAGATCGAAAACCTTTCTCTTCGAGTAGTATGTGATGAGTTCTGATTCTGTGGGTTTGAATATGTATCCGGGAGGCAAAGTATTAAAGTAGCAAAGATCAAGACTTGTTCTTGGCTGATCATTGATGATGTTGCTTTGATCCTCCTGACTTGGGTGTGGCATTGTTATTACCTGATAATTGATGATGCTTCTTTGATCTTCCTCCTGACTTGGTTGGGGCAATATTATTGGCTGATTGTTGACGATGCTTCTTTGATCTCCGTGACTTGGTTGTTGCATGATGTTTACATTTGAATGATCAAGGAATATCTATTGTTATTATCACTAATTTGAAATTATTTTTATCACTGAAAAGATGATAATACTTAAATGATAATGATAAAGGAATATAAGATAATGATTTAGTTTTTATCACTAATTTAAATTGAAACCAGCCCAAGTAATTTTAAAACTAGATTTTGCCCCAAATATTTTTTACTGTTGTGTTGGACTCTTCGCATTGGGTAAACTAAGACTGAGTGCGGCTAGAGGTGGGCTATTTTCAACTCGATTAGCGTAAAAATGAGTTGCTTGTTAGAGTCGGGCAACACTTATTTTTTAGGGATGTTAAAAATCTCTATATAATGCCATATCAAGGGAAGTACGCTGTGCTGTATTACTTAACGAAATTGAGATTATCTGAGTGAAAGCATCTCATGTTAACGATGAGTTCAACGCTTTAATGTTCATTGTTGAGATGGTTGATGTCCCACACGCTGTGATTGGTCAGCTTGATAGCGTGGAGCCGCCGCCGGTGCTAACATCACAAAAATAATTGGAATTGTTAGACATTTTGATAAAATGTCTAACAATAATTTTAGTTTAAAAACAATAATTTTAGTGCCCATTTTGAATTTTTAAGAAAAGGGAGAATGCATGTAACCATAAATAAAAACATTTTCTTTAAGATGACCAACAATTGGATTTGTGATTACCCATACTACAAGTAAGATTTCACATAAATGTATCATTTGATTATAAAATTATCAAATTTCCATATGTAACCACCTGGGAAGAAATAGATCATTAGAATGTGCATTACCAGTATTGAAAAATAAAGATCATTAGAAAATAAAAATATTTCCTCTATGTTGATGCATTTTCTGTTGAAAACGGTGAAGAATTAAATTTGAGTATTCAACTTTAAGGATCTTTTTTTTGGCATGTGTGTGTGGGTCTTTTTTTTTTTTTTTCCAATGTAAAATGCATGCCTCGTATTTTAGAAGAAGAAGAAGAAGAAGAAGAAGAAGAAGAAGAAGAAGAAGAAGAAGAAGAAGAAGAAGAAGAAGAAGAAGAAGAAGAAGAAGAAGAAGAAGAAGAAGAAGAAGAAGAAGAAGAAGAAGAAAAGAAACCTAATAGATTTCTAGAATACCTCTTAGGATGAGGCAGGAAAGGGTACTTTTCAAACCAAATCACTAAATCAAAATGGAAACAGAAATAAGAAATAGAAAAACAACAGCATGCAATCTAGAAAAAGCTCAGGTAGCAGCAGCAACAATCAAACTTATTCACCCTATCCTCATTGTAAAAAGACTAATCATCTACAGAAAAGATACCAGTGAAAGCCAGAAGCAAGATGTAAGAAATGTGGACAATCAGGGCATATGAAGAGGATTTGCAAGACTCAATAGCTATAGGAGAAGCCAACACTATTGCAGATCAGTCACATGAGTAACAGCTATTTGTTGCATCATAGTTTACCACAAGTAGCTCTATAGAAAGTTGGCTAATAAATAGTGGTTGTATGCACCACGTGAATTATAACCATGAGTGATTCGGAGAGTTTGATAGAACAACAATTACCAAAATCCGAATTGGGAATGGGATATACATTATAGCAAATGACAAAGAAACGATGGCTATTGAAGGATGTTGGTCAATTGTTCCTAAAATTGATATATGATATGTATGATATGTTCCTAAAATTGATCAAAACTTTTTGAGTGTTGGTCAATGCTCAAGAAATGTTATACGGTTCTATTTAAAGAGAAAATCTCTATAATCAAGGATGTAGAAGGCAAGAAATAAGAAAATGCTTTACTTTGAATTTGTTGAAAGAAGAGCAAGTTGCAATGCATAAACAAGCAAATGGAGGAGCTTTCGGCATGTGCTGCTTGTTAGTATGGAAAGCAGACCAAACTAAATTTCCACAAAACAAGGGGTGGAGGGCTACACAAAAGCTGTAACCGGTTCATACAGATGTGGGAGAACATCTAAAAACACCATCATTGAATGGCAATAAGTTCTATATTGCTTTCATTGGTGGCTATACAAGATTGTGCTAGATTTATTTCATGAAATTTAAATTTGAGATTGCTAAAATCTTCTGGAAGTATATGGCAATAAGTTGTATGCATTGCGCATCGATTGACAGCTCCGTATAACCCCCAAAAAAATGGAGCTATGAAGAGAAAAAGTAAAACACTCTTGCAGATCACAAGATGCTTGTTGTATGATAAAGAATTGCCAAAAAAAAAAAATTAGGATTGAGGCTGCAAATATAACAATTTTCTTGCTGAATAGATTGACAATAAAATCTTTATAGAATAAGACTCCATTTAAAATATGGTATGGTTACAAACATAGTTTATTGAGTTTAGAAATATTTTGATGCCTTTATTTCTTTCATATACCTCAGGTTAAAAGAGACAACTCGGATAAGATGGCAGAAAATGAGATCTTTGCAAGCTACAGTGCAGTTTCAAAAGCGTAAGGCTGGTATGAGTTTTTGAGACAAAGGCTTAGAGTATGCATACTGAATACAATATCACAGGAGTTGCTACGGTAGAACTATTAGTGATACTGATACATTACTGACAAGGATGTTGATATAGCTAAAGGTTTGCTAACAGCTTGTGAAAAATATCTTGCAATAAATAAATAAATCATGTGAAAATTTGATTTCTAGAAATTTGTTATTTTAGATTTTTCAGCTATTTGTTACTAGTTGTTATAATCTTAACAATATTCTTTAATTTTTGCTCATTTGAATTTATAATTTTTGTATAAATTAAGATTTATGATTAAATAAAAAGTATGCCATTTGTAATTCAAAAACTTATTAATATTGTTTTAGTTTTAGTTCTAATATATTCTCATGGTGTTCTAAGAAGCAGAAAGTCATTGCTCAATCCATAGCAGAAACAGAATATATAGCTGCTACTACTACTGTGAATCAAACCCACTAGATCATGAAATTAATGACTGATTTGCATATAAATTACGCAGAAAGTACACAAATATTTGTGGATAATCAAGATACAATTTCATTAGCAAAAAATTCAATATTTCATGGCAGAAAAAAGCATTTCAAGTTGAAACTCTATTTTCTGAGAGAGGTCCAATAGGAAGGCGAAATACAGTCGATCTATTCCAAAATAGAAAATGAAAATGCCGACATTTTAACCAGGACACTTCCTAAGGCTGGTATGAGTTTTTGAGATAAAGGCTTGAGGCATGCAAATAATGAATACAATACCTTGATGTAAAACTATTAGTGATGCTGATTTATTATTGACAAGGATGTTGATATGACCGAAGGTGCTAGCAGCTTATGAAAAATATGCTACAAATAAATAAATAAATCACGTGAGGATCTGAATTTTAGAAATTTGTTATTTTAGATTTTCTAGCTATTTGTTATTAGTTGCTATAATTTTAACAATATGCTCTAATTTTTGCTCATTTTAGTTTATATTTTTCTATATAAATTAAGGTTTATGATTAAATAAAAAGTATGCCTTTTGTAATTCAAAAACTTATTAATATTTTTGCTCTTTTCCTCGCTACCCCCCGGGCCCAAAAAGAAAAGGAAGACCCCAACAAATAGTGCTCAAAGCAATTCAGTATTTCTCGTTCTCTCCTCTCCTTTCTGCCACGCTCTTTGCTGCCAACATTTTCCAATTGGTCTTAGGGTCTTCTTGAGTTTCGTCAGAGACATTCTTTCAAATCCAGTTGTAGATTCTTTTATGCTTCTCGGTGTGAAGAATAACGTCGGGCTTTTGATATTCTGCATATATAAAATTTCACACTTAATTTCATTAAAACATATTGTGAAAATATCATAAAATAACATTAAACGAAAATGTCATTAAATATAATTAAATAACATTAAGTATAAAAGAAAAATGAATGAGGCACACACCATACATGAGAATAACTTTTTGAAATATTAATTTTTAGGGAGAGCTCAGTTAAGTCTTTTGTTTGTTGTACTTGCACCTTAGTTTTTCACCAATAAAAAAATCATTGAACTGATATGATAGATATTCACACTCTCGATCTGTCCTTAAGGCTTTAATCCTTCTATCCATTTGATTCTCCACTTCATTCATATAATGTCGAAAGCACTCAAGTGTTTCAGACTTGTGAGTAATCAAATAGACATGACCAAAACGCGTGAAATCATCAATAAAAGTAATGAAATATGACGTTCCATGCCTAACCTTCACATTTATTGGACCACAAATGTTAGAGTGAACCAACTGTAATTGAAGTTCAGCTTTCATGGCTTTTCCAAATGGTTTTCGAATCATTTTCCTAGTAAGACAATATTCACAATTCGGTAAATCAATTTTAGTAAGCGAACCCAATAGTTCTGCTTTTAGAAGTCGATTCATCATGTCCTGCCCTATGTGACCAAGTCTAGCATGCCATACTTTGTCATCTATATTAACATTACTAGAAGAACAAACATTTAATGAAATATAACGATTAGTATAACAGTTAAACATTTGTCTGTCACAATCCAAAGTAAGAAATCCATTTAACAGATATCCAGTACCATAAAACACGCCACTATTATAAATACAAACCCTATCACGAGTAAATTTCAAGTTATAACCTAGTTTAAGAAGAACAATAACAGAGACTAAATTTCGTCGAATTTCCGGTGCAAAGAGAATATCATGTAAGATTAGGGTTTGATAATTTCGTAACTCCAGTTTGCAAGTGTCAATCTATTTGACTTCTACTCTTGTATTATTTCCTACGTATATCCATCTTGCACCAGGAGGAACTCGACAAAAGTCCACGAATGCTTCTCGATCTCTCGTCACATGGTCTGTTGCTCCTGAGTCTATAATTCACACAGCATAAGATTCAGAAAGTAAAACAGTGCCAGAGACATATATAACACTTAGAGAAGCATTACAGGGTGCTACATTTTTTGACTCGGGACATTCTCGAGCGAAATGACAAAAAACTTTGCAATTGTAGTATTTCAGTTTGCTCTTATTATTTTTTTTCAAAACCGTTTGCGCTTGTTCTTGTGGTTGGAATTGTTCTTCTTAAACCCTTCCGCAATTTCCTTCCATTTCTTGCCCTTGTTCTTGTTCTTGTTCCTCTTCCGTTTAAAACCTGAAACTTTTGGGAACTTGACTCAGCTATAAAGGCATTAGAAATCGATTTTGCAGTATCAAGCCGCTCATCTTTGAGTTCTACGTGGCGAGCAGTATTAGCGAAAGTTTTAATGCTATCAATGTGAGTCAGATTAACCTTCAAGTGCTCCCACTGGTCTGGAAGGGATCGGATTAAAGCTTGAACCTATTGCTCATAAGATAAAACATGACTTGCTGACTTCAATTCCCTTATCATGTTTGACATAGTTCTCAGGTATAGTTTGATATTGTTATCAGACTTCTTTTTGTACATGTCAAACTTAATAGTTAACTGCCTTAGATGGGTCACACTGGTACCTCCATATTTCTCTCTGAGGTACACCCATATGTCTTGAGCAGTTGGGAATTGCTCACATTCATGTATGAGATCATCAACTACAGAACTAACTAGGATGTCACGTGCAGTGAAATTTTTTATCTTCCACGCCTGATAAGATTCTTGATCTCTTCTCTGTTGAGCAATGTTTCCAATTACAGGGTCTTACATGATATGGTTGATACCCTCTAAGCCATCTTACTCTTCCAGTACATACCATATCTTATGGCGCCAAATATCATAATTGTCTCTATTAAACTTATTACTTTTATTCAAATATGTTATTATTGATTTCGATACAATGGTCTGAGTTTTCAAAGAGAGATTATTGTAAGTATTCATATTCATTTATTCATATAATTTTGTACATGAAATCTAATAAATTTATCATAAATGAACATAAGGTGTAAATTCGAAAGATCACTAAGTTCCCAATTATCATCCATCATCCAAATATTTGATTATCATAAATTTGATTTCAAAGTAGCAAAATTCTTTAAGTTTTAGATGAGCATTACTTAAATTCTACCAAGCTAAAAACTCCCACTAAAAACTTCCACTAAAATCATGTGAATTTAGAACATATCTCTTCACATGTCACATAAATATACAAAATATGTACATTCTTGATATATATATATATATATATGTATATAAAGAGAAAAAAATATTATATCATATATTTATTGCATTGTTCTCATCACAGCAGATAACTATACACAAAGAAAAATATATATATACAATCAAATTTCTATTTTCTTTTATTTCTTATCTTCCATATATATGCGAGTAACCATATTGACCATCTCAACTGAAAGTTTATCTCTCGGAGTGAATCTTCTAGCAGTTTGGGGTGTAGAGCCATTGATCTTTAGAGATAACATTCTTTTCATTTTAATCTCTATCTCTCTAACTCTCCACATCCTAAGCAGTTTTAGTCTGAAATTCTTGAGGTGGAGTCACTTATTGTCCTCTAATATTTTGTCAGCCATTCCAATCAAATGATCAGGGAGGGAGTTTTTAATAATCTTAATCTCGGTTTCGTCACCTCCAAATCAGTGACCCAAACGCCGAAATTCATAACATTTTCAACTCATAACCCACAAATGTTGCGGCAAAGTTTGCGTTGCTTTCATCTTATAATGCAACATCATATACAACTTTATCAAACGTTTCGGTCCTCTCATCAATGCATCTCCCCCGGAGAGGTGCAAAAGTACGTCTGATTCTCACCATTTCCCTAAAATGGGGTAAACATTAGATTAGACACGAAACCAACAAAAAAATTTTAAAATACCATCCACAATATTTATATTTAAATCAACGAGTACAAATCAAATATGTGTTATAAAAATTGAATTCAGATAGGCATAAACTAGAAAATATTTTTTCAAACATATGAGAAATTTTTAGAAATTTGTTTCAGTTGGTAATTGATTTTTCTATAATTTTCAAAAAAAAATTTATTAATTTAAAATTAATGGATACTTTCAGTCAAAAAAAAATAATTTAAAAATTACAGGAAAGACAATTAAAAAAAAAAAAAAAACGGGGTCTGAGAGGGCGCGTCACGTGCCCTCACGCGCCACTTGGTGGCGGTGGCGCGTGAGTGACCCGCCCACGCGCCCAGGCGGTGGCGCGTGAGTGACCCGCCCACGCGCCCAGGCGGCGTGTGGGCTTCATGCGCCGCCTTCTCGGCTGAATCCGGCTACTGGATTTTGCTTATCAGTTTTCCGATTTGAGGTCTGGATCATGACGTTTGAGCTTCACAGCCCACGGCCCGAGAGTGGGATTGTGCCGACGTCACTGCTGACGTCACTGTTCATTTTCTTCATGCAGAAATTATTTTTTTTTGTATTTTAACCCTAATTTCTCTAAGCCATATCTCATTCATTTCTGAACCGTTTTGCATGTTCTTTATATGGTTGGAAATGATTTTTTATGGAGAATTTAACCATACAAGTATTAAATCATAAAATCTATCATGCAAATTGATATTAGTATTTTCATTTTTTGGCTAGGGTTTCATTTTTCTCCAAAAATACATAATGGCCATGTATGAAACTTTGCAGATCAATTCCTAACATCATGGGTACTCTACCTTTCAAATTTTAAAATATTTCGTGGTCTATAATCAAAGTTATCATTTTCAATTTTTTAAAAAAAAATGAAACTCGAAAATATATCAGAAAATAAGAAACACCCTAAATCATACTCTGATACTAATGAAAGCATTCTCTGATACAATTACAGCGAAATAAATATTTAATATCCCAAAATTTAGAGTCGGATCACTAACATTTTCGATGTACGGGTCCGAAAAATATCACCAATAGATCAATCTCCTTTTTGTTCACAATCCAAGAGTCTATTTCAAAAAATGGAAATTGTATATGTTATAGATCTATTTTCTTCCTCACAATGTGCTTGTTCTCTCCCAACCTTCAAGGATCATGGATGGTTAAGGGAGTTAGGAGTTGGTTTTTCTCATAAAAACACACTCCCTCCTTTCCCACCTTTTGAAATTCAAATGGGTTTAAGGAAATGGGTTTGGGTCAAACCCATATGCACGACCTGATCCAGTACCCATAACTTATAGTATCACTATCCATGGAATATTGGAAAATTCAGCAACTCTCCACTAGTCTCTATATCTACCAAAAGAGAAATCCTAGAACACTTTTACCTCTATCGGCTTTATTTCAAAAACAAAACACTTATCCTCCTTATTATTTCCACTAAAACTCTCTCTTTGCCTCAAACGGATCAAACTTATCTCGCCTTCGATCACGTTTGATGAACCCCTTCAAGTGCTTTTCTCTCTTTCCTCTCATTACACTCTCACTCTCCCTCTATAATTCTGGTTGATATTGCTATTTATAAATTTGTGTTAATCCGATTATCATCCAATAAATATCATTTTTTGCCGATGAATTCTAATGAAAAAAAGGAAATAGAAGCTCAGAGAAGATCACATAAAAATTTATATGAAAATTTAAAATCGAGAAAAAAACTACCGGCAGAGGATGACAGAAAATGAGCACAGCGGTGAACTTTTTGTTTTTTGGCCAAAGAAAAATGGGAAATCACATTAGGAATAACACGTTATTTTGATTGCAGACAATATTGTATTATAATAATACATTAGTATTATATTATTCAACAAGAAATAATTAATTCAAGTCTTATGTTCACACATTCAATTGGCTTATGATTTTTTTTTTCTTTTAATGGGGGCTTGGCAATTAGGGTACACCACACATCGATTATATCGATGTGACTGTAAGGGTAGAAATAGAGGGTACACCACACGTCTCATGCCAGTCAACATCGATTATAACGACAATGGTTTTTAAAACAACAAATACATACATATAAAAGGAAGAAATTGTCCATGTCTTTATTTTTAAAATAATAAAAATATTTATCTTTTATTTATTTATTTATTTTTATATTTATAATAATGATTTCTTTTATAAATCAAATCTAACAATAATTTAGAGAAGCAATGAATTATAATTCATATTTTATATTGTTTTGTAGATTAAAAAGAAATGAAGTCAACTTTAATTTATAAATATTATAATAAAATAAGATAAACGGACAAAAATTGAAAAATTCCGCATACGCTGTGGATTTAGACAATTCGAAGAAGATCCATCTATTAATATGCTAAACTTGAAATTACATGAGGCCGTACTCAAAGAAGATCCATCTGTTCTTTTAGTGAAGGGGAAAAAGTAGAGCACCTTCATGCCAACTCGAGAAGGCGTAATTCCATAACATTGTTAGAGGGGTTTCTTATCTTAAACTTGTCAGATGTTGGTGGGGCACATAACAGTGAAAGAATGTGTTTGACATGGTTTGCTTTCGGGCTACGGGCTTTTAAAACCAAAGGTCAAGAAAGCAATACGAGGCATTTGGCAGGCATTGTGGATGCCAAGGGGTAGTTGAGAGATTGTATAAGCAAGAGAGGAGCCACGAGGAGGAATTTGAAGTGGGATTCAATTAGCTAACATCAAGATTGGGGCATTGTCTCCTGGTCAAAATGCTAGGCTTATTTTACTTCAGCTTCCTAGCTTTCATAGCAAGCTTAACTTTATTGGCAACGTTAGAGGTGGATAGGGTTGAGTAGAAAAGGAGGATTTAAATCAGACTGCTCTTATGTATACATGTTTTGAATAGAGACGAACTGAATTGACTCTTTTATTGTATGATGAATGCATGTTGACTTATTTTTGTTGGATTATTTTAGAAAATAGATGGATATTGATGAGTGACTTGCGGTACTTTACTATGTGGGTTAGCTTCACTTGTATTTTGGGGTAATATGATGGTTATCATATGCTCAATCGAAGAGTTAGAGAGTGACATGGATAAGCTGAGAATCAATATGAGGAGTTTAAATACGAGAAACAATGAATCTTAATTTTCAGTATATCGAAGTACAAAGATAGCTCCTAATCCACTTCCTAGGTGCTCATTTTCTATGGACTTTTAGTTTAATGTTATATTTAGAGGTCGTGGTTATTGGCAAGAAATTATGAGTCCCAAAAGGAATTAGTCATCTAGCAGGTTTCAACAATGAGCCATTCTATGGAGAAGTTTTGGGCTTGGGGTATGCACTCTACTAATACCAAGGCTTTATCAGGTTCTTTTAAAGGATCCTCAAGTTGTTATCTTGATGTACACCTGGCTTTTTAACTTGTTGACTCAAGCCCCACATAACCCACCTAAAATGACTGACATAACCCTTGATTGAACCCCTGCTTTCTTTACCGCTGTTTTTATGCTAAAGATACTATTGAGTGGTTTCAAGGTCTTTTTGGATCATGGTTGGAGAACTCGTCATGTCTACAATAGCAATGTCTTAGATGCCTCGAGCCTGGTACAAATGTTTTATGTAGTTAAATCATGTCTGGCAAAGGTTCAGGTGAAAAGCCTTTACCGAAAGTTGGAAATTGCATTTGGAGACAATAAAATAAATGACATTCTTGAAACAAATAACTGCAAATTGAATAAACAGTGACATAAGGAGTTAAGAGTTGTGGACATACATGGAAATATAGTAGTCAACAATCAAACTGTAAGAGGCCTAATGCACTTTCTAGGGTTGCTTTTGGTCATCAAATTTAAGGTCTAAATTATAGCTGCTTTCATACCAAGGTGAAAAGTGATTTCTTCCCCCAAAGATATTGCTGACAACTTCTTCCCGATAAGGCTGCAAATGCTGGTCTTCCTCGTTAGAAACATACTGCAGCATAGGATAAGAGTTATGCGGTCCCGGGGCTTGGTAGGTACAGCGAAGTGGTTGGTTGGAAAATGCATAACGAATCCCAAGCTGAGAAGTAGAGTTTGGATCTATTGGTGCTGAAACTGGTGCTGGTACTGGTGCTGGCACAAGTGTTGAATAGTTGTATTGTAAATGCGACTGAAAAGGATTTGTGACATTGATCATATTTTCACTGGCCATGTATTGTATATGTGACTCTAAAGGATGAGAGATATTGATTGTATTCTCATTGGTGATGTATTGTAAATGTGACTCTGGAGGATTAGTGGCATTGATCATACTCTCATTGGCGATGTATTGTAAATGCGACTCTGGAGGATGGGGGACATTGATCGTATTCTCGTTGGTGACGATCAGAGTAGAGTGAATGTCTGATACAATCGATAAAGGAGACTCTCCGAGCTCAGTATCACCTTTCTCAAGCTTTGCTCGCTTCTTTGGTTGCTCAGTTCCCTTCTCAGATGGTTTTTTATAGATCTTGCATAAAACGACATCATCTAACTGCATGCAAATAAAACCATGTAAAATAAATAAATAACTACCGACCTGACCATGAAAAATATTATTTTTAAATTAAATATGATTGTTAAGCCTATGTTTCAGTGCATTAGTAAAGGTTATCACCCTCATATCACCACTGGCTCTTCTATTGGGAGGTATCATAGTTGGATCGAGCCTATACTCATGCATGATCCGGTCAGTCTTGGATCCATGAGCGGCTTTGCCTATGTAATAGACAAGGCCCTTCTTGTATCCGGTAATGTCTTCACATTTTATCACCCTGTCGGCTCCGGTTGCCTTCCAATATCCTTCAATAGCTTGCCGACTTGGTCTCTGACCATTTGGATATTTTTTTTCCCTTGGAGTGAAGAAATACCCTTCGTTTTCGGGCCATACATGCTTGAAATGCTCTGTCCAAATCAACAAAATTATATTTATAACTATGCTTCAGTCATGAATACGATGCCTGGTATATAAAAACTCCCAAATTATTATTAATAAGAAATGCATATATTCTTTGTTGTATTAATAAATAAAATGATTATGCTATTTATGCAACAAAACCTGAGATTTAGGCTTAAAGTTTTCGCCAAAGAGATTACACTCACACATAGAACTTTCATTCAAGTTTTATACCTTATTTCCTGCATCAAAATAACATATATTATTATTAATGGATAATCGATCTAGTAGGTAATGGTGATACATTATTTAAACAAGTTTTGATTTTGAAATTTTGAAATAGAAAATACAATATTGGGAGAATTTTTCTTAAATTGGGTCTGACAAATCGAATTGGATTAATTAGAGTGTGATTTTATACTCCGATTGATTATAAAAATAAATAAATAAATAAATAACATGCATAAATCCAAAGTAGGTATATAATGATATGCTAGAAAAAAAAAATCGCAAAAACCCTAAGAAAGTATTAAAAATTAAAAAAAAAAGAATATGTGGGGATACCTAATAATTGACCAGGCATCCATTTGTAAATATCTTGAGAGATGATTTTGTTCGGAGGCAATGGTAGATCGAAAACCTTTCTCTTCAAGTAGTATGCGATGAGTTCTGATTCTGTGGGTTTGAATCTGTATCCGGGAGGCAAAGTATTAAAGTAGCAAAGATCAAGACTTGTTCTTGGCTGATCATTGATGATGTTGCTTTGATCCTCCTGACTTGGGTGTGTCGTTGTTATTACCTGGTTATTGATGATGCTTCTTAGATCCTCCTCGTGACTTGGTTGTGGCATTGTTATTGGCTGATTATTGACGATGCTTCTTTGATCTTCGTGACTTGGTTGTTGCATGATGTTTCTTTAATTGTCTTTGGAGCGGTAAGGTGGAATGGGTTTGATATAAATAATACCACACTAGTTTTCGGAATGAGTTGAAATACTATCGATAGATGATAACATTAGATGATAAAGAAATGTCTAATGTTATTTATCACTAATTTGAAATTATTTTATCCCAGAAAAGATGATAATATTTAAATGATAATGATAAAGGATTATCTGATAATGATTTTGTTTTTATCACTACTTCAAATTGAACCCCAGATATTTTTTAATGTTGGGTTGGACACTTCGAGTTGGTTAGGGTTTACTGTTTGGCAAGGAAAAAACAAAAATTCTGTGGTAAAGAAAAATGATCAAAGTACACATGTGACCTTGTTGTGTTGGACTCTTCGCATTGGATAAAGTAAGACTGAGTGTAGCATAAAAGTGAGTTGCTTGTTAGACTCGGGCATAAAAATGATCAAAATTCTATGGTTGCTTGTTTGATATTTTTTAGGGATGTTAAAAATCTCTATTTAATGCCATATCAAGGGAAGTACGCTGTGCTGTATTACTTAACGAAATTGAGATTATCTGAGTGAAAGCATCTCATGTTAACGATGAGTTCAACGCTTTAATGTTCATTGTTGAGATGGTTGATGTCCCACACGCTGTGATTGGTCAGCTTGATAGCGTGGAGCCGCCGCCGGTGTTAACATCAAAAAAATAATTGGCATTGTTAGACATTATGAATTTTTAAGAAAAAGAGAATTCATGCAACCATAAATAAAAACATTTCCTTTAAGATGACCAACAATTGGATTTATAATTACCCATACTACTAGTAAGATTGCACAAAAATGTATCATTTGGTTATAAAATTATCAAATAATTTCCCAATGTAACCACCGGAGGAGAAATAGATTAGAATGTGCATTACCTCTTAGAATGTTAAAAACAGAAAAAAAAAAAAAAAAAAAAAAAAAAAAAAAAAAACACCCAAATAGATTTCTACAATACCTCTTAGGATGAGGTGGGAAGGAGTACATTTTGAGCCAAATAACCAAACCAAAATGGAAGCAGAAACAAGAAAAAGAAAAACAACAACAAGCAGCCTAGAACAAGTTCAGGTAGCAACAGCATCAATCAAACCTATCCACCCTATCCTCACTGTAAAATGACTAATCATCCATAGAAAAGATGCCGGTTAAGGTCAAAAGCAAGATGTAAGAAATGTGGACAATTGGCGCATATGAAGAAGATATGCAAGAATCAATAACAACAAGGAGAAGCCAACACTATTGCAGATCAGCCGCATTAATAAGAGCTATTTGTGGCATCATGCTTTGTCACTAGTAACTCTATAGAAAGTTGGCTAATAGATAGTGGTTGTATACACCATATGACTTAAAACAATAAGTTATTCAGGGAGTTTGATAGAACAACAACTACCAAAGTCCAAATTAGGAATGGGATATATATTATAACAAAAGACAAAGGAACGATGGCTATTGAAAGTCTCTCGGTTTTGAAACTCATTCGAGATGTATGATATGTTCCTAAAATTAATAAAAACTTTTTGAGTGTTGGTCAATTGTTGGAGAAATGTTATACGGTTATGCTTAAAGACAAAATCTTTATAATCAAGGATGTAGAAGGCAGGCAATAAGAAGCAGATGCTTTACTTTGAATCTGTTTAGTTTGAAGCAATTGGAGGAGCTTTTAGTATGTGCTGCTTGTTAGTATGGAAAGCAAACCAAACTACCTTTCCCCAAAATGGTGTGGAGGGCTACACAAAAGCTGTAGTTGGTTCATAGATGTGGGAGGATATCTAAAAACACCATCATTGAATGGCAATAAGTTTTATATTGCTTTCATCGGTGACTATACAAGAATGTGCTAGATTTATTTCATAAAATTCAAATTTGACATTGCTTAAATATTCTAGAAGTTTAAGGATTTGGTAGAAAATCAAAATGGATGTAATATGAAGTTGATCATACATGATAATGGAAGTGAATACATTTCAGAAGAATTCAACAAATTTTGTTAAGTTGATTGCATTGATCATGAAGAGAAAAAATAAAATGCTCAAGGAGATGACAAGATGCTTGTTGCACGATAAAAAACCGCCAAGGAAATTTAGGATTGAGGCTGGAATACAACAATTTTCTTGCTAAACAGATTGCCAATAAAATCTTTATAGAATAAGACTCCATTTAAAATATGATATGGGTACAAACCTGTAAGGGGAACTAGATCATCCTTGGATATTGATGAAAAACCTGTTAGGGAAACTAGATCATCCCTAGATATTTATTTGAGATATAATGTTGCTGTAATAAAGCCTGCAAGGTATGAAGAAGTTGCAATAGGTCAAAAATGGATTGCAGCAATGAATTGAGAAAAACCAGAGTTCTAGTAGATAGTCTTACACATAAAAATGCAACAGGTGTCAAGTAGGTTTACATAACCAAACTCAATCGCACAAGCATAAGGCAAGGCTTGTTGTCAAGGTGTCATGCTCTGACTCTCCCGTTAAGCACGTAACAACTGCCGCGTTATCTGGACATACGGGCATGACCTTTCCATATACCAGGATAGTGCAAAACATTTCAATTGTATAATAAATCTTCCAAAACATAAAATTCATCAAATAAGAAATCATATACACAACACACATGCAACGGACCCATCCAGCCCATCCCTGTACACACATGCATGCATCGGCACACAATCAGGAAATCCCTGTACATGCATGCATGCAATGTGGCCATCCCAACCAATGTAAAATTCTCAGACAGTTCATAAAATTCATAAAATCATAATAATATATCGAAATATATTATTATAATCCAAATATCCCAGTACAAGATAAAATACCTTCTCAAAAATAATTTTATACAAAAGAATGAAATTCCAAATCATAATCGTTTGGATTTTTCCAATATTTACTCAAAGAATTCAACTAGTATGAGTAAAATCCGCATGTTATGAGATGTACAGAACTTTTTTTTCCATGGTCCGATGATCTACAACTCTTAAAATGATTACGTACTCCATCCCTACTCAAAATCAACAAAAAGTAGACCTCTGATCCGTACTAGTAGGCGTCTTCACTCTATACTTCCTCTGGAAAATGTGAAAGGGAGGGGTGAATATTTAAAATACCTAGTGGTGGAGTGTAATGGTATGCGGCATATAAATGAGGGGTGAAGGTGGTGATGTCAAATACATGTATCAATATAATTAATGTAATAAAGAAATTCATTTACATAAAATCATTCATATCAAACTATCAAAACTCATATAATCGAATCAAACAATTTATATTCATTTTTTCACAATTTTTGGAATGTGTCGAAAATATTATCCTACTAATGGCCGTTGGTAGGATCCGTCAAGAGATTTTTCACAGTTTTTATAAAATCTCATTTTTTCCTTAGCATTAGCCCGGTGCTCCGTGGGATACTAACATGTTATCCGGCGACTGGTGGAGGCTCTCCAACCCACCTACCCTCAAGCCAATTTAACCAACCTTAACCACGCCGCCCCGATAGCCCTGTCCGTGGCAAGAGTTAGACAATAGTCGTTTCATTTCGAGCACCACGTTATCACATTCAATTTCATTATCAATTCATACTCAATGTATAAAATTGAACAATATTTCACAATTCATATGAGTATTCAATCGTAATATGGTGCAAATAAATCGTCATTCAAATTCAAGAGTCATAACTTTATCACAAAATCCATTTCAAGACTCACCACAATCACAAAACATTTATAAATCTATTTCACAAACTCATTTAAAAATTTAATTCAGAAACTATGGTTGAAAGCAATTTCTCATTCATATGAAACATAACCATCCACTCACCTAAAGAGGGTATTCACTCTCTATGGTATTATCGGCTCCAAAGATATCTCATTTCAAGCTCCAATGGATTGTTCTAAATCAACAAAAATAATTTTCAGGTCATTTCTCATGAAATTTAAAGATTTTCTAATTTTCCATATCTCACCATCATACCTAAGCTGTGCTACATGGATATTTCACTTGCATTACTTCTCCGCTAGTCTGCCAATTTTTATTTCTAGGCCATGCACACCAAATAATCTTGGTTTTCGTGGCTGGATCAAGATTATTGCCAATTCAAGGGGTGTGGCTCAACTCATCATCATAACAACAGGTCACAAAGGACATTGATTCAATATTGTAATTTATATATATATATAAAAAATGCTAGACATTTATTTTTTATTTTTATTTATTTATTTTTTCTCATTGGTGAAACTGCTATTCATAACAGCCATCCTAAAACCATGATTAAAGAAGATGGTTTTATGGCTTTGTGGCAGGACAAGCCTAATAAAAGTAGTGTACTTATATCTATGTCAAGCTTAGAGCACCAAGAAAGTTTATACTCTTAAATCTTGCTCTCTTGAGAATCATTCACCGTACCACCTAGATTTCCTCACACTTTTCATGTACCATTTTCTAGCACATCATAGAAACATGTTTCCTATCATATACAAAGATAATACCCTAGACCATATTTCTTTGTCTTCTTTGTATGGCATGACAACTTCTCTGTATCACATTTTGTTTCACTCATGACTTATGCTGTATTGAATTATGTATATGCTTGCATGTAAAGATAATATCAAACTATTAACCCAAAAAAAAAATCCATCATGAAAAAAATTGCACACTATGGTTGTCCTTAGTGAATATGCATCATTATTTAACATTTTACTTAGAAGAGAGTAATCCAATTATATCCTACCATCCAATGAAAACATAGACCAATTTTATTCCTAATAAAGTCAAAAGTAAACATGAGCAAACCTTACTGCTAAATCCAATTCATTTTGTCTCTGCAACTCAGCCAATGTATCAATTAAGTCTGCTTTCAAGAGCCAACTAAGCCTATATTTAAAACTTCATCCAAATTTTGAAGTAGACTTTGCCAATTTAAGAGATTGAACAACTTGAATTGCTTCTGTGGACAATACTTTTGACCTCCACATAGGTTTTCTTTGTCCATTTCTCAAACCACAAAATATTTTTGGTGAAGCACTCAGTATAATACAGACTGAACTATGTCTGTGGAAGAAAGTTGGCATTTGGGGTTTTGGGAGACAACCCACATGACCAAATTGGAATTGGAGAGAACCCATTTGCATAGTGCCTCCAATTTTGCACAAATTCACAAAAAGAACAAGATGGAGAGAGAGAGAGAGAGAATACTCACACCGTGGGATGCCGCAAGTGAGAGGCGAGAACAGCAATCGAAGGTGGAGGTAGAGACGAGCACTTGATGGAAGTGAAATCGAGAGAGAGGGAGAGCGACAAGGGAGGGAGATGCAGGGAGGGAGATGCAGGGAGGGAGAAAGAGGGATGAGAAGATTGGGGGAATGGGTTTTCGGGAAAGAGAGATTGGGAAAGTGGGGAAGGGAGAGGGAGAGAGAAAGAGTGTGTTTTGTTGATTCCTTTTTTTTGTTTAGTCTCCCGGTGTTACAAAAGGAATATGCCTAGATGTTTAGAGTGGATTTCTTTGAAACTTCTGCTCCTATTGCTAGATTAGATATATAAATGTTTTTAACTTCAGCTAGTTAAAAGCGCTGGATTATACACCAAATAGATATCAAATTAGCCTTCTTGAATGCACACTTGGAGGAAGAAATTTTTGTGGTGCAGGAGAAGGTATAGTTGCTGAAAAAGCTTTGTATGTTCTAAAATAGGCATCCAGGGTACAACAAGATTGATGATCATTTGCATAACTTAGGCTTTATAACAAGCTTACTAAATTTGCTTGTATATTAGAAAGACTTATGATAAAATACTTGTAGTATTTCTTTACATTGATGATTTACTTGTGACGAGGAGCAATGTGAAACACGTTAAGAAGTTTAAAAAGGAAATGAAAAATGCTTTTGAGATGATTAATCTCGGGAGAATGACATTTTTCATTAGCATGGAAATGCAATAAAAACGGAAAGAGATATTTATAAACCAATAGAAATATGCCAAGGAAATTCACACCAAGTTCAACATGGTGGATTGCAAGCCAACTACAACTCCAAAAAATGTAAAAGGCCAAGATAAAAATTCTAAACATTAAAAAACACATACACTTTTTGATTTTAAGTGTCTAATTTTAAGAGTACCGCTAAAACACATACACACACACTCAATAAACTTTTTGATTTTCCTCCCAAAATCACCCTTTTAAGAATCTAATTTTTCCCTTTTGTTTTTTTTATTATTTATTTTAAGTGACAAATTATTTGATAATCTTACTTTAAAATATTTCTTTCCTATAAATACGGTATTTGACAAAATAACTTATATAAGTTCTAATATTTAATGAAATTATAATAAATATTTAATGAAATTGCAATAAACAGTAATTGATCCTAAAATTTCATAAATATAATTATTTAGTTTCAAAATTTTTTCTAAAAATATTCATATTATTGATATTGTTGACCTTATTTCATGGGATAAAAGTATGATTATTGTTATCGTATATAGAAAAAAATAATCATATTTGTGATCATGTGATATAAAAAAAGAGTATAATGATATGAAAAGATCCACATAACTGATCATATAATCTGCTTCACTCGGTAGGATAAATATTAGATTGTTTATATATATATATATATATTAAAAAAAATTATAAATAGTTAAATTAAGCATATATGTGATAAAATATTTCTTTGGATTTATTTAAATAATGTTTAAAAATTCGTAGATATTTAAAATATTTAAATATTTTTAATCCACTTTCTTGTGAATACCGCTATCTATTAGAAAGTTCAATAACTCTCTACTCGTCTTTATATCCATCAATGAGAGAAATCCTAGAACACTTTAAACTCTATCCTCTTTATTTTAAAAACAAAATACTTATCCTCTTTATTATTTCCACTAAAACTCTCTCTTTGCCTCAATCCGATCAAACTTATCTCGCCTTCAATCAAGTGCTTTTCTCTCTTTCCTCTCATCACACTCTCCCTCTCCCTCTATAATCCCTGTAGATATTGCTATTTATAAATTCATGTTAATCTGATTATCATCCAGCAATTATTATTTTTTGTCGATGAATTCTAATGAGAAAAAAATAAAGAAAATGAGTACAAGAGCAAACTTTCTAATGAATATAAATTGAATAATAACTACCAAATCTTAATAAGTAATATATATAGGCATAATAAAACCCTATTATAATTCCCATAATAATTTTTTTTTTTATTCTATATATCATTGTAAGTTTATCGACCAGATCAAATAGAATTCAGACCACCTACATGTCCATTAGCATGATAAGAAGATGAACATATGTAGATGCTATGTTTTTTCCTGAATGTGAGCTGAATCTGAGTTAAGATTATTGCGATCACCTGATATAAGATTGGATCATACATTAAATCATAATCATAATACCAAATGAGAAGAAAAAATTCATATTGCCCATAATTTCAAGTGTGTTTTTTGTTAAAAGAAATTATATAAATTTGTCTCTTGATTTCTTAAGATTTTCAAGGTAAACATGGGGTTGGAGCTACTGCAGGAGCACTTCCATAATATCAGGCCTCTTAATTTAATTTAATTCCAAAACCTTAATTTGAATCTTAAAGTTATGTGGGGTTGTTTATTTTAGTCCTGAAATAAAGTTTTTAATTTGGCCATAAACCCTAGATCACCACTCCTAATTTTTATATATATGTTTAATATGATTACATAAAAATTACCCAGCAAGGGTCCAAGTCCGCTCCCTCTAGTTATGGTAAAATCAGGCAATTAAACCCACATCCTAAGAAAAGTGTTATACTTAAACTCAATTTGCAGACTCCCCATTAAAAGATTGATAAGAGTGGTTGAATGATAATAATAATAAAAAAGGCTAGCTTTTGTATTTCAAGACTCCTGAAGAATTTCAATTTACATATCACGGTGGAGGTATGTTACTTGATTTTACAAGAGAATTTTTTTCCTTTGATAACCTCTTCCTTGTCGGTCTATCTTTTTGTTCAGAACATAGAGTATTGTGTTGGCTCTTAGCAATTTTAGCCAAAGAAAAATGGGAAATCACATTAGGAATAAAACATTATTGTGCTGGCAGACAGTACTATGTTATAATAACGCATTATTAGTATTATATTATTCAACAATAAATAATTATTCAAGTCTTTTTAGAAATGGGTTTTCTATTCGGTATAATATCATAATATCTTGCTTGAGTTTACTTGTATTTTTTGGTAGATATCTTAGTTTATGTTCACACATTCAATTGGCTTATGATTTTTTATTTTTTTTTAATGGGGGCTTGGCAATTAGGGTTATGAATCTGATGATAAAGTATTATCTTTTTCTTCATTATTATTTTTTTATTTTACTTTTTCATTCCTTTGTGTCAAAATGCAATTGTTAGATCCACCCGATTTAATGTGACTGTAAGGGTAGAAATAAAGGGCACACGACACGACTCATATATTGACAATACATGTCTTCATTTTTAAAATAATAAAAATATTTATCTTTTCTTTATTTCTTTATTTTTTTAAAGAAATAAAGTCAACTTTAATTTAAGAATATCATAATAGAATAAGATGAAGTAAAAATAAATTAAGATAAACCGACAAAAATTGAAAAATTCCGCATACGCTGTGGATTTAGACAATTCGAAGAAGATCCATCTATTAAGTGCTAGGCTTGAAAGTACATGAGGCCGTACTGAAAGAAGATCCATCTGTTCTTTTAGTGAAGGGGAAAAAGTAGTGTACCTTCGTGCCAACTCGAGAAGGTGTAATTCCATAACATTGTTAGAGGGGTTTCTTATCTTAAACTTGTTAGATGTTGGTGGGGCACATAACAGTGAAAGAATGTGTTTGGCTTGGTTTGCTTTCGGGCTAAAGGCTTTTAAAACCAAAGGTCAAGAAAGCAATACGAGGCATTTGGCAGGCTGAAGATTTTATTTGATTGATGCTGATATTTTGGATGCTAATGTGTAGTTGGGAGATTGTATGAGCAAGAGAGGAGCCACTAGGAGGATTTTGAAGAGGGATTCAATTAGCTAACATCAAGATTGGGGCATTGTCTCCTAGTCAAAATGCTAGCCTTCGTTTACTTCAGCTTCCTAGCTTTCATAGCAAGCTTAACTTTATTGGCTACGTTGAAAGTGGATAGGGTTGAGTAGAAAAGGATAATTTAAATCAGACTGATCATATCACTACAAAAAAATACGCTTTTAACAATAGAAAACCGACCAAAAAATCTATCGCTAATAGCGACATGAATAAGCTGAGAATCAATGTGAGGAGTTTAAATAGGAGAAACAACCAATCTTAATTTTCAGTATATCGAAGAACAGGGATAGCTCCTAATCCATTCATACTTCCTAGGTGCTCATTTTGTATGGCTTTTTAGTTTAATGTTTATATTTAGAGGTCGTGGTTATTGGCAAGAAATTATGAGTCCCAAAAGGAATTGGTCATCTAGCAGGTTTCAACAAAGAGCCATTATATGGAGAAGTTTTGGGCTTGGGGTATGCACTCTACTATTACCAAGGCTGTATCAGGTTCTTTTAAAGGGTTCTCAAGTTGTTATCTTGATGTATACCGAGCTTTTTAACTTGTTGACTCGAGCCCTACATAACCCACCTAAAATGACTGACATTACCCATGATTGAGCCCCTGCTTTCTTCACCGCTGATTTTGAAATACCTAAAAAAAAAAAAAAACAGAGGAGGCACTACGTTTTGGCCAAAACACAGCACCTCCCCTCCTCCTTTTTCTCCAAATCGATTAAGGCTAATAGCCCTAATCTTCCTCCCGTCTCTCTCTCTCTCTTGCTCTCTCTCGAACTCTCTCTCTCTCCCTCTCTTTGATTCTTACTCTCCGCCTCCCTCTGTCGCGTCTCCCTCACTCACTGGCAAGCTCCGCCGCACATAGCCGCCTTCTTCCTTCTCTCTCTATTTCCTCTCTCTCCTGCATAGGCGAACAAAGTTTCTCTTCTCTCTTTCTCACGCGTGACAATAGCTCTGTCTCTCTTCCTTGCCCGCACACTCGTGCACTTTGTCCTCTCCCTACCGAGAGCTCTTCTACAATCTTTGCAGAAGCCCCAAGCTGGTAGTAGCGAGAGGCATCTGAGAACCCTAGGTCGAGCTTGCACTCATCTCCTGCGCAGGTAAGGGTGAAAGTTCTAACCCATAGTCTAGGGTTTTGACTTCCATAGTGGTTAGACTTAATCGCTGAACTTTGCTTTGATTTGGAAACATTATAGGTCCCGAAATGGATCGGATGGCGTGCGGATGTTAGGGTTACGAGCTGCGAAAACCCTAGATGAAGGAATTTTTAAATGCATTCAATAACTGATCGGATTTAGGCTGAATTTAGAATGAGAGATTTGTATATGTTCTGAAAATGTATAGAATTTGAAGAGAATGTATTTTCCTGAAATTTGATATGTGATTTCTAGGGTTACGTCTAAATTTTACATAAATTTGGGTTGATTAAAATAGTTTTTCTTGGAGTTGAATTGAAATTATGAATTATTGGTTTAGGTTGACATTTTGGAGACTTGAAATGAATCAATCCGAATTTGATTGAAAAGTAGAGAGTGAATACCCTCTCTAGAGGTGAGTGGATGGTCCATTGTGTTATAAATGAGCAAAATGAGTTTAAATTCTTTTGTAAATGATTTTGAATGAATTTTACATGTTTTATATAAAATTATTTGTGATTGTGGGATGTCGAAATGGAAATTTGAATTACGAGTGCATCCTATGAAATTGAAAATGAATCTATGTCATTTGCATCGGATATTTGATATGTAAATACTTGTAACATGACTTGGAAATTGTTTGATGAAATATGACACATTGATTGCAATTTGAATGATTGTGAAATGATAGTGCACGAGTGTAATGGCTATAATCATTTCCTCCACGGAGCGATCCGACGGGGTGACGTGGTTGGGGTTTTATTGCGAGAGAGGTGTATGCGGCCTCTTCTTTGTCACATCGGACTATCCAGATTGCACCCCGGTGAGGTACGAGCCAACGCCAAGGAATGGGGTAGTGTTTTGAAATACTAAAATGGAAAATCACTTGACGGGCTTCCGTCTGGATACGGTCAAATTCAGGACGGAAGTGATTTCGATAAGATCCTTGTAATCTTCTAAAGGGATATTTGATGTGGATGCATATTTTGTGAACTGTCCGATTTATTGAAAATGTTTTTATATGCATAAAGTGATGTTTTGAGATATATTTTGATTTTTCCACATTTACCCTTCATTTCTCACACAATCATACTATTGCACTCCACTCACTGAATATTTCCCAATACTCACCACTCTTTTTACATTTTACAGACGATACTTAGTTTGGAGACCGTGTGTGGGAGTTTGCGAAAGATTTTTGCTATTTTGTGTAAGTAATTTAGTGATGTAAGGTTATTTTAATTGATTTGGAATCCATGGAAAGAAAGATTCGTATAATTCTTTTGGTATGGATTAAATCAATATTTGTTTCATATATAGGAGTAAGTATTGATAGAGTCCTTATATAGTTTGTGTTGGATTCTATACAAAACTGGTTCATTTTCTTTTAACTTGCAATTTTTGTTAAACTTATTGTTTGAATGGGACATTTGATTTGAAATGTTAGCATTTGTTTTTTTTTTTTTCAATTTTACGAAATTCTATATATCTCATATCGCTTGGATTTTACTGGTACTAGCTCATTTTTTTATGCGAGTGTTAGTAAAATCCTGCACTATGATTTGGAATTTCTTTTATTTTAAACGCTTTATTTATACTGAGAATTCTTGAATGACTAGGATGGTCAATTTTGCATGTATGCATGTACAGGAATCCCTACCTGAATATGTGTCGACGTATGCTTGTGTGTGTAGGGATAGACCGGATGGGTCCTTTACATATGTATTATACTGGGAAGATATATTGTACAGTTGTATAGCCTTGCGAAGTCCCGATATATGGGGAAGTTCTGTCCGTATACCGAGACAACACGGCGGTTGTCACGTGATTGATCCGAGAATCGAGACGTGACAGATTTTATATTAAAGATACTGTCGAGTGGTTTCAAGGTCTTTCTGGATCATGGTTGGAGAACTCTTGTCATATCTACAATAGCAATGTCTTAGATGCCTCGAGCGTGGTACAAATGTTTTATGTATTTAAATCATGTCTGGCAAAGGTTCAGGTGAAAAATCTTTACCGAAGTTGGAAATTGCATTTGGAGACAATAAAATAACTGACATTCTTGAAACAAATAACTGCAAATTGAATAAACAGTGACATAAGGGGTTAAGAGTTGTGGACATGCGTGGAAATATAGTAGTCAACAATCAAACCGTAAGAGGCCTAATGCCCTTTCTAGGGTTGCTTTTGATCGTCAAATTTAAAGTCTAAATCATAGCTGCTTTCATACCAAGGTGAAAAGTGATTTCTTCCCCCAAAGATATTGCTGACAACTTCTTCCCGATAAGGTTGCAAATGCTGGTCTTCCTCGTTAGAAACATACTGCAGCATAGGACTAGAATTATGGGGTCCAGGGACTTGGTAGGTACAACGAAGTGGTTGGTTGGAAAATGCATAAAGATTCCCAAGCTGAGAAGTAGAGTTTGGATCTATTGGTTCTGATACTGGTGCTGGTACTGGTGCTGGCACAAGTGCTGAATAGTTGAATTGTAAATGCGACCGATAATGATTAGTGACATTGATCATATTCTCACCGGCCATGTATTGTATATGTGACTCTAAAGGATGAGAGATATTGGTCGTATTCTCATTGGCGATGTATTGTAAAAGTGACTCTGGAGGATTAGTGGCATTGATCATACTCTCATTGGCGATGTATTGTAAATGCGACTCTGGAGGATTAGGGACGTTGATCATATTCTCGCTGGTGACGATCAGAGTAGAGTGAATGTTTGATACAATCGATAAAGGAGACTCTCCGAGCTCAGTTTCACCTTTCTCAAGCTTTGCTCGCTTCTTTGGTTGCTTAGTTCCCTTCGCAGATGGCTTCTTATAGATCTTGCATAAAACGACATCATCCAACTGCATGCAGATAAAACCATGTAAAATAAATAAGACCTGACCATGAAAATATTATTTTTAAATTAAATATGATTGTTAAGCCTATGTTTCAGTGCATTAGTAAAGGTTATCACCCTCATATCACCACTGGCTCTTCTGTTGGGAGGTATCATAGTCGGATCAAGCCTATACTCATGCATGATCCAGTCAGTCTTGGATCCATGAGCGGCTTTGCCTATGTAATAGACAAGGCCCTTCTTGTATCCAGTAATGTCTTCACATTTTATCACCCTGTCGGCTCCGGTTGCCTTCCAATATCCTTCAATAGCTTGCCGACTTGGTCTCTGACCATTTGGATATTTTTTTTCCCTTGGAGTGAAGAAATAGCCTTCGTTTTCAGACCATGCATGCTTGAAATGCTCTGTCCAAATCAACAAAATTATTTTTATAACTATGCTTCTGTCATGAATACAACACCTGGTATATGAAAACTCCCAAATTATTATTAATAAGAAATGTGTATATTCTTAGTTGAATTAATAAATAAAATGATTATGCTATTTATACAACAAAACCTGAGATTTGGTCTTAAGGTTTCAGCCAAAGAGAAAATGCACACACAAAGAACTATCATTCAAGTTTTATACCTTATTTCCTGCATCAAAATAATATGTATAACTACTAAGGGATAATTGATCTAGTAGATAATAGTGATACGTTATTTAAACAAGTTTTGATTTTGAAACTTAAAAAAAGAAAAGATAATATTGAGAAAATTTCTCTTAAATTAGGTTTGATTATATAATTTGTATACCGATTGATTAAAAAAGAAAAAATAAATAACATGTATAAATCTAAAGTAAGTATATAATTATATGCCGAAAAAAAAAAACACAAAACCCTAGGAAAGTACTTAAAAAATAATAAAAAAGAATATGTGGGAATACCTAATAATTGATCAGGCATCCATTTGTAAATATCTTGAGAGATGATTTTGTTCGGAGGCAATGGAAGATCAAAAACCTTTCTCTTCAAGTAGTATGTGATGAGTTCTGATTCTGTGGGTTTGAATCTATATCCGGGAGGCAAAGTATTAAAGTAGCAAAGATCAAGACTTGTTCTTGGCTGATCATTGATGATGTTGCTTTGATCCTCCTGACTTGGGTGTACTGGCATTGTTATTACCTGGTTATTGATGATGCTTCGTAGATCCTCCTCCTGACTTGGTTGTGTCATTGTTATTGGCTGATTACTGACGACGCTTCTTTGATCTTCGTGACTTGGTTGTTGCATGATGTTTCTTTAATCTACTTGGGAGCCGTAAGGTGGAATGACTTTGATATAAATAATACCACTAGTTTTCGGAATGAGTTGAAATACTATTTAAATGATAAAGAAACATCTAATGTTATTTATCACTAATTTAAAATTATTTTTATCACTGAAAAGATGATAATATTTAAATGATAATGATAAAAGAATATCAGATAATGATTTAATCTTTATCACTAATTTAAATTGAAACCAGCCCAAGTAATTTTAAAACTAGATTTACCCCAAATATCTTTTACTGTTGTGTTGGTTGGGGTTTATTGTTTAACAAGGAAAAAAAAAATTCTATGGTAAAAGAAAAATGATCAAAGTACACATGTGACCCTGGTGTGTTGGACTCTTCTCCTTGGGTAAACTAAGACTGAGTGTAGCTAGAGGTGGGCTTTTTTCAACTCGACTAGCATAAAAATGAGTTGCTTGTTAGACTCTGGCAACACTTATTTTTAGGGATGTTAAAAATCTCTATTTAATGCCATATCAGGGAAGTATGCCGTGCTGTATTACTGAACGAAATTGAGATTGTTTCTCTTCTTGAGATTATCTGAGTGAAAGTATCTTATGTCAATGATGAGCTCAACGCTTTAAATGTTCATTGTTAAGATGGTTGATGTCCCACACGCAGTGATTGGTCAGCTTGATAGCGTGGAGCCGCCTCCGGTGCTAACATCACAAAAAAGGATGGTTGAATATGGTTTGAAATTCAATCAAATTAAAAATTCAGTTTCCATGATTTCTCTCATAGTGATTGAGTCGGTTGTGTTGATAACATGAGAAGTACATCATGTTATTGTTTTAGTTTTAGTTCTAATATTTTCACACGAAATTCTAAAAAACAAGAAATTATTATTCAATTCACAATAGAAACAGAATATATAACTACTGCTACTATTGTGAATCAAGCCTTCTGGATCAGGAAATTAATTATTGATTTGCATATAGACTATGAAGAAAGTACACGAATATTTGTGGGCAATCAAACTACAATTTCAATCGCAAAAATCCAGTGTTTCATGACAAAAATAGCATTTCAAGTAGAAACTTTATTTTCTGAGAGATGTACAAACGGATGGAGAAGTATAATTAATCTATTACAAAATAGAAAATCAAAATGTTGACATTTTAACCACAACACTTCCTAAGACTGGTGTGAATTTTTGATACAAAGGATTGGAGTATTGAAATACTAAATACAATACCTCAAGAGTTGCTGCTGTTGAACTATTAGTGATGCAGATGTGTTACTAACAAGAATGTTGATATCGCTGAAGGTGCTAGCAGCTTATGAAAAATATACTGCAAATAAATAAATAAATCACGTAAAGATCTGATTTCTAGAAATTTGTTATTTTAGATTTTCTAGCTATTTGTTAGTAGTTGTTATAATCTTAACAATATTTTATAATTTTATAATTTTTGCTCATTTTAGTTTATATTTTTCTATATAAATTAAGGTTTATGATTAAATAAAAAGTATATCTTTTGTAATTCAAAAACTTATTAATATCTTTACTCTTTTCCACGCTACACCCCCCCCCCAAAAAGAAAAGAAGAAAGAAAAGAAAAACGCCAACAAATAGTGCTCAAAGCAATTCAGAATTTCTCGTTTTTTCCTCTCCTTTCAGCCACGCTCTTTGCTGCCAACATTTTCCAATTGGTCTTAGGGTCTTCTTGAGTTTCGTCATAGACATTCTTTCAAATCCAGTTGTAGATTCTTTTATGCTTCTTGGTGTGAAGAATAACACCAGACTTCTGATATTCTGCATATATAAAATTTCACACACTTAACTTCATTAAAATATATTGTGAAAATATCATAAAATAACATTAAAAGAAAATGTCATTAAATATAATTAAATAACATTAAGTATAAAAGAAAAATGAAACCTTTCAGAATCAAATTCATAGACTTACAACAATTATTTAGGAGGCAAAGGCTCGGCTGACATCTTCATCATCACTTCCAAATCGTTAAAACCCTCCTGTAATGTTCAGAGCAAAGGGGTTCTGACTTTTTCGTTTGCCTTCTTGTTCTCATCAACCATTTATAAAACTCACTCTCCTATTTATAAAAGAAATGGGACAAGCTTGCGTCAGCATTTGGTCTCCCTTAATATCCTAGAATATTGAAATATTATTTTTCATGAAAAAAAAATGTAAAAGGCCAAGATAAAAATTTTAAACATTAAAAAACACATACACACACACTCAATAATTTTCTAAAACAACCTAAAAATTCTCTACTCGAATTTTTTGCACCCAAAATCACCCTTTTAAGAGTCTAATTTTTCCCTTTTGTTTTTATTATTATTATTATTTTTTTATTTTTTGTAGCACCATTATCTCTAATGATTGCTATTTTTACTAGTTATAGACGATTAAGAATTGAATTTCTGAGATTATTCCCCCCATTTTTTTTTTTTTTTTGCATGGGTATTCAAATAATACAGTTTTCTTAATTAAATAAGTGACTTTACAAGTCATAGTTAGGCTTTTAATAGGCATGTAAAAGGCCAAGATAAAAATTTAATCATGGAAAAAAAAAAAAAACACATACACACACTCAATAACTTTTCTAAAACCACCTAAAAATTCTCTATTCGAATTTTTCCTTCCAAAAACACCCTTTTAAGAGTCTAATTTTTCCCTTTTTGTTTTTTTTATTATTTATTTTTTGTAATTTTTTTTAGCACCTTTATCTCTAATGATTGTTTTTTTTACTAGTCATAGACGAGCAAGAATTGAAGTCCTGAGATTATCCCCCAAAATTTTTTTCCAAGGGTATTCAAAAAGTGACTCTATAAGTCAAAGTTAGGTTTTCAACAGGCATATATTGGTAGTTCATAATTAATTTTTAATTAAAATAGTATTAGAATCTGTTTGATCTAACTTTATTTCTTTTTTGTCAAATTTTTTTTGGCCTGTTTGATAATGTAAATAATAGGAGTTTTAAAGTTTAACTGACAAATTATTTGATAATCTTACTTTGAAATATTTCTTTTCTATAAATATGCTATTTGACAAAATAATTTATATAAGCTCTAATATTTAATCAAATTGTAATAAATAATTAATGAAATTACAATAAACAGTAATTGATCCTAAAATTTCATAAATAATTCATTAAATAAATTATTTTAGAAATTATTCTAAAATATTCATAAATGAAATATAATTATTTAGGTTTGAAATTTGTTCTAAAAATATTTATATTATCATTGTCGACCCTAGTTCATGGAATAAAAGTATGATTATTATTGTTGCATATAAAAAAAATAATCATATTTGTGAACATGCGATATATATAAAAAAAAAAGTACAATGACAAAAAAAATCCATATAACCAATCATATAATCTACTCCACTTGGTGGGATAAAGATTAGATTGTTGTTTTTATTTATATTTTAAAAAAATCACAAATAGTTAAATTAAGCATATATGTGATAAAATATTTCCTTGGATTTATTTAAATAATGTTTAAATATTCATAGATTTTTAAATATTTTTAATCCTCTTTCTTGTGAGTACGCCGCTATCTTTTAGAAAATTCAATAACTCTCTACTCGTCTTCATATCTATCATGAGAGAAATCCTAGAACACTTTAAATTCTATTCTCTTTATTTTAAAAACAAAAGACTTATCCTTTCCATTATTTCCACTAAAACTCTCTCTTTGCCTCAAACAGATCGAACTTATCTCGCCTTCAATCAAGTGCTTTTCTCTCTTTCCTCTCATCACACTCTCACTTTCCCTCTCCCTCTATAATCCTTGTAGATATTGCTATTTATCATTTTTTGTGGATGAATAAAGAAAATGAGTACAAGAGTAAACTTTCGAATGAATATAAATTGAATAATAACTACCAAATCTTGATAAGTAATATATATTTATCATATATGTAAGTAAAATAAAACCCTAGTCCAATTCCCATAATATGTTTTTATATATATGTATATATAAATAGAATTCGGATCACATATATGTCAGTTAGCATGATAGGAAGCCGAACATAAAATTTGATGATAAATTTAGTTCTAGGCAGAAATTTGTCTATTATTATACATGCAACACTTTTGAGGTTTTATCAAAACGGAGGGGCGTATTAATTAGAATCACCGCTGGGCATCATTTGGTGGGTAAAAGATAAGATGTCCTCCCAAGATCAACGCATTCATCTGAAATGCAATTTAGGGGTAATACGATTTTCCTTACAAAAAAATGTAGATGCTATATGTTTTTTCTCGAATGTGAACTGAATTCGAGTTAAAGATCATTGCAATCACCCGATTAAGATTAAATCATACAATCAAATCGTAATCATAATATCAAATGAGATGAAAAAAAAAATCATACTTAATAATTCATCTCTCTCATAATTCAATGTGTTTTCTATTAAAAGAAATTATATAAATTTGTTAAAATCATATCGCATCATTCGGTCATACTTAAACTCAAGGATATTAAGAAAATATATTATTAACATAGTATGTTTAATATGATTACATAAAAATAACCCAGCAATTGTCCAAGTCCACTCCCCCTAGTTACGGTAAAATCCCGCAATTGAACCCACATCCAAATTGATTAAGAAAAGTGTTATACTTATTCTCAATTTGCAAACTCCCAACTAAAAGATTGACAAGAGTGGTTGAATAATAACAATAAAAAAGGCTTGCTTTGTAAATTTCAAGACTCTTGAAGAATTTCAACTCACATATCATGGTGGAGGAGTGCTGCTGGATTTTACAAGAGAATTTTTTCCTTTGATAATTGTTTGATTCTAAACATTTTTAAGTGTGTAGTATTGAGTATTGGTATCAAAAATCATGAAACCCATAATAACCTCTTCCTTGTCTGTTTATCTTTTTGTTCAGAACATAGAGTATTGTGATGACTCCTAGCAACTTTAGCCAAAGAAAAAAGGGAAATCACAGTATGAATAACACATTATTAGCATCATGGCTAAAATTGCTTGCAGACAGTCTTATATTATAATAACACATTATTAGGATTATATTATTAAACAAGAAATAATTAAATCAAGTCTTTCTATAAATGGGTTTTCTATTCAATATTATATTATAATCTTTGCTTGAGTTTACATGCATTTTTTTGGTAGATCTTACATTATTTCACACATCCAATTGGCTTATGATTTTTTCTTTTAACGGGGGCTTGGCAATTAGGTTCATGAATCTGATGATAAGTTCCTTCATATGAGACTGTTATTAAGGTACTATCTTGTTCTTCATTATTTTTTTTTTATTTTACTTTTTCATTCCTTTGTGTCACAAGGCAATTGTTAGATCCACCGAATTTAGTCTGACTGCAAGCAATCATAACTTTGTTGGCCTTTTTGTTTTTTACTTCAGATTTCTAGCTTTCATAGGAAGCATAACTTTATTGGCAGTGTTGGTGGTGGATAGGGTTTGAGTAGAAAAGGAGGATTTAAAAGAGGCCACAATTAGGCTTTATGAGATTCTTTATATAGTACTTAGGACTTCTGTTTATTTTTCTTCCTTTTTTTGTTTTTTTTTGTTTTTTTTTTTTGTTTTATTTTTTTTTTTGTTTTATTTTTTTATTTTTTTATTTTTTTGCTTTCTGGGTTGGGGGGACATAGAAGAGCTAATGGAGGAGCCAAACTTTGTGGTAGAGTCGCATTCGGAGGAGGGGGAGGTGCTATTGCATCGAAGGAGTGGCATGGCTATAGGGTTCAGCATCTAGATTGTTTCTCTTTGGCCTTTTAGCAGAACTATTAGGACATTTTAAAGATGATATTTTCAGTTGTTTGTTTATCTCATATATACGTATGCGTACAATTTTTGCATCAGAGGGGAAGGTTGTTTTCAATCTGAACCATAGTTTCTTACTGTATTCTGGTGTTTGGAATATAAGAACTTGAAATTTACTATCCCAGTGTGTTGCATTGATATTGAATGCAAACGTGGTACCAAAGAGGCCTTATTTGCGGTGGTCTGGGTGGTCCGCTCTTGCTAAAATTCCATTTTAGATGGTAGACATATCTCCCTTGATGCAGCATTTGTAGCTAACAAAGAGGTGTACTATGGGAAGGTTTGGTCTTTTAATTCTGGATATGGATAACCTGAGAATCAATGCGAGGGGTTTAAATAGGAGCAACAACCAATCTTAATTTTCAGTATATCGAAGTACAAGGATAGCTCCTAATCCATTCATACTCAAGATTGAAGGGTTCCGAAAAGAAAGTGGAATCCCAGATCAGTGTCACCCTTAACAGATTTCTATCCTCGTCTTTGAATTGGTCATCTAGCAGGTTTCAACAAAGAGCCATTCTGTGGAGAAGTTTTGGGCTTGGGTATGCACTCTAATAATACCAAGCCTGTCTCAGGTTCTCTTAAAGGATCCTCAAGTTGTTATTCTTGATGTATACTGGGCTTTTTAACTAATTGACCCAAGCCCTACATAACCCACCTAAAATGACCGACATTACCCATGATCGAGCCTCTGCTTTCTTTACCGCTGACTTTTTGTTAAAGATATTATCGAGTGGTTTCAAGGTCTTTCTGGATCATCATTGGAGAACTCTTGCCATGTCTTCAATAGCGATGTCTTAGATGCCTCGAGGCTGGTACAAATGTTTTATGTTGTTAAATCATGTCTAGCACAGGTTCAGGTGATAAACCTTTACGGAAAATTGGAAATTGCATTTCACTACAAAAGAAATATGTCATTTACTGGCGGCCGGGAGAACCGCTAGTATTGGTATATTCTTTAGGGGTGGCTGGCTCAACCGCTAGTATAGGTCACATTAAAAAATCACTCTCTCCCTTTCCTCTCTCTTCACTGCGCTCGTCTCTCTTCGTCTCACCCTCTCCCGAGTGATGTACAAAATTAAACCTAAAAAAATTTAAAACAACACAGGACCAACAAAATTTTTAAAATAACCTTATTTTGTCACGAATTGGTCCGCGACACCATATGACAGCACGCAATTGGGCCAAGGCCACGTGTCGTGTCTTGAAAACGCGATAGTCTGCCTCCCCCCGCCTCCCACGGCCCCTCCCTCCGCCGCCCGCTGCGCTCCTCCGTCCCCTGCCCGCGGCTCTCTCTCTCCCTCCCTCCCCGAACCGCGGCACTGCTCCTTTCCCCCTCCCTCAGCCTGCAGCTCTCTCTCTCCCTCCCTCCCTCCCTCCCCCGCCCGCGGCTCTCTCTCCCTGCCCTTCCCGCGGCTCTACTCCTCTCTCCCTCCCTCCCCTTGCGGCTCTCTCTCCCTTCCTTCCCCCCACGGCTCTCTCTCTCTCCCCCGCCGCCCGCGGCCCCTCCCTCTGCCACTCGCGACTCTCTCTCTCCCTCCCTCCCCCTGCAGCTCTTTCTCTCCCTCCCCCACCCGCAGCTATCTCTCTCTCCCTCCCCTTGCAGCGCAGCTGTCTCTCTCTCTCCCTCCCCCTGCAGCTGTCTCTCTCTCCCTCCCTCCACCGCTCAGGGCTTTCTCTCTCCCTTCCTCCCCTCGTGGCCATCATGGCACTCCTCTCTCTCTCCCTCCCTCCCCCCGCGACACTCCTCTCTCTCTCTCTCTCCCCCCGTGGTACTCCTCCCTCTCCTTCCCTCCCCCACTACTACGGAAGCCCTCTCCCTCCCTCCCCTATAGCCGTGGCAGCCTCCCTTTCCCTCCCTCCCCCACTGTTGCGAGAGCCCTCTCCCTCCCTCCTACTGTGTCGCAGGCTATGTCGTAGGTTCAACCTGCAACATAGCCTATCACGAGTTCAACCCGCGATATAAAGGGGTCACAAATGAAATTATTTTCTGTCGAAGGTTGTTTTAATTTTTTTTTTTGGGTTTAGATCCGTACATGTCTCCTCTCTCCCAGCCTCTCAAGTTAATCTCCATACAAATCGACGAAAGATGATTATCTCAAGTTCTTTCTTCGGCTCAGGTTCGTCTTCTCTCCCTCCCTCTTCTCTTCTCCTCTCCGTTCAGTTCTTCTCCTTCTCTCATCGGTCACGATTTCTCTCTTTCCTCGTTTAGACAGTGACAACGAGCAGTGACGATCGATGACCATAGTAACGGCTAGAGTTTTGCGTCTCTCTCATCCTTCAAGATGATCGAACCTCTAGGCTAGGGATTCGCATCTCTCTACTCGAATACAATCGAATCTCTAGGGTTTCGCGTCTCACATCTGGTAAGCTCTCTCTCTCTCTCTCTCTCTCTCTCTCTTGGTGACTGTAACCTAAGGTTTCTAATCTCTTAATATTACCTATTGTTGGTCCCAAAGACAACTAAGAAGGGGAGTTGAATTGGATGTCTTAAACTTGACTTTTCAAAAATCTAACTCTATCTAGATTCAATAATTAAACCTATGGTCAATCTAATGCAATAATTAAAGGTAAGAGTAAGGAGACAAATCTGTTTTTATAGTGGTTCGGCCTTGTACCTACATCCACTCTTCCAGCCAAGCAAGCCGGAGTCTAGCCACTAGTTAGTTTCCACTATAGTCGAATCAACAATATACACTCCACTTGTTGACTTCCGATCTTTGTACCATGAAAAATTCTTTATCCAACAATGGAAGACAAATCACATACAAAAATAATCAAAAGTTTATAGTAAATGTAACATGAGAAAATGTAACAGCAGGTTTCTCAGGATTGCAGAAGTTCTTCTTGAGTTTTTCTTTTTGGTGCTATGAAGTCTCAGAAAAATGATACTCATTCACCCACTCACATTTTCTATTCTCTCTCACTTTAAAAAAACTTGCTGATAGCTACTACATTTGATGGCAAAGAGACTCAATTAACTACAGTAAAAATTCCCAGAGTTACCAACAACAACTCCTCTAACCATCCTGAAAAATAAGTTTCAAATCCTCCTTGAATAATGATATTTATCATCAGTAAATATTTTTCTTTTGAAATTTAAACATCCCTCTAAATTAATCAAAAGTTGTTTTAATTATATCCAGATGATTGTTTTCCCCAAAAATTCGAAAACAACTCCAGAAAATCAGCCTTATGTTATGAATTTTTCAGAAAAACTAGCCAATTTTGCCCGTTTATTTCTCCACCAAAATCTCAAGGTAAATGTACCACGAATTATCATATTTGCTGTTCAACTGTAGTACGATAATGTTGAATAAATAAACTCAAAAGTCCCTGACCTGTAATAAAGTTATCAAGATCCAAATATCCATCGAGAATCTGATTCAAACCATAAATTCTGCTATAGAAAATGAGTGACTAACCAACTTCCAGCTAAATTTTCTCAACTATTCTAACAAGATAATTGTACTGTAATTACTTGAATTTGAAGTTCCATATATCCTCTTTGAAACACAATTTTTGGTATTGAAAGTTTTTCAGCATATAGGAAGATATAAAGGTCCAAATATGGTCAAATGATCACTGTTTTTATATTTAGAAAAATTTCCAAGTAGTGGAATATAAAGTATTATTATGTTGGGACATTTTTGTGTACATTTAGGATCAATTATAGGTTAAGTGTAGTACCCAAGTTACACTTACTTTGTTGGTTGGGTTTTTAACAGATATATATAAAAAAAAAAAAACTTATTTCTATGACCAAATAAGTGTTGTTTCTATGATCAATTCTATAATTGGTTCTATCACTTTTCAATTAAATAAAAAATTCTGTACACTAAATAAATTGATTAGAACAATATGAGAGATTTTGTTATCATCAAAACTAAGGAGATAACAATTGTCTCAACATTCTCCCCCTTTTTTATGACAACAACACCTTTAAAAAAGTACACAATAATTTTTCAATATAGCACATTATCAAATAATTAAGTCATATGAACACAATATCAATTAATGCAATCAAATACATATTCTTAGTGTTCACCAGTATTCACCAATGTTCATCCAATTTAAGGATTGCTTATTTTATTTAAGTTGTGAGTTTCAAATTCATAGTACATTCAAGTCATTGTGCAAATATTAGTAATTGTCTAAGTTTCAAAGTGCAGTCAATGGTTTTGAACTTTAACATTTGTTGCATAATGACATTAACATATGTTGCATGATATTTCAATGTTCTCCCCCTCAATGTGTGTAGGTTCCTTTTGTTTTCAGAATTCAAAAAAAACAAAATGACTTCTAATTGTGACTTCTGATTGTGCAGATTCCTTTTTTTTTTATTTATTCTCCCCCTTTTTGTTGCATTAAAAAGAAATTAATTAGAACATGTACAGAAGAAAACAGGGAGTTTCATTGAAGTTTGACTTAAAAAATATATCATTGAAGCACAAAGGAGACAGTCTTTGTCAGAACATTGAAGCTAAATACGGAAAACAGAAAAAGAGAAAGGAAATCCTATAAACGAGAAAATCAGAACAAAAAGTATCTAAATTTAGGATGAATTCTTTGACAGCAAATTCAAAACTTCAGTGATTTTAGATTGAGTGTCTCTTTGTCGTTCTAGACACTCATCAAGTTTCTTTTCAATCCTTTCCTTCCAGTCATCATCATCAGTCTTAGCATGTGTTTTCTTCCTCCTTGAAGATTCACCATGGACAAAAGTGGATCTTGGAGTTTCTTTATTGGTTGGTTCAGAAAATGGACAAACAATGCCACCACTGCCTTAGAATTTGCCTTGCCAGAAAGAATTATTCTTGACCTTCTAAACATTTCTGTCAGAAATGGTTATTTCCATATGAGAAACTATTGATACTCCTAGGACAGATGGTTCTAGGATAGAATCTTTGAGGGCTGAAAAATCAAATTTTTTGAACTCAAATAGCCTCGTTAGAACATTTTCATATGGTTTACTGCTCTTATTCCTATGAATGTGATTGAGAAATATATTCACCATATCTATGTGCTTGTTCAGTAATAGGGCAATCAAAATTCTACCATCCTCTACAGTCACAATGGTAGAACTTCTATATCTTGGGATGAGGCATATCAAAACAACTTTGTGCAGAATTTTAACAATGAGAGGAAAGTCTTTTTTATACAAGTATCCTATTTCAGAGTTGGAATTTGCATGAAGCAATTTCTAAACATCTCTTTTCTTCATGTTTTCAAGTGACTGATCTTCTGTCCGTTTAAATCCCAAACAATGAGCAATATCATTCTTGGTAATCTCAACTCTAATACCCAATATTCTTGATCTCAAAACATCAGAATTTTCAGCATCTAAGTTTTTGTAGAAATCAAATATTAGCTTTCTTATGCAATTCCTATTGTTGTCACACAATCCAACACCTCAAATCCTCTCAAGAATAGTTCACAATTCCAAACCCATTTGCTCAAAATAGTTGAAGTTTACGAACCTATAGGAGACAACTTTGAACATGATTGGACGTAACGGAGTGTAAGGAATTTGAATTCGAAGAGGTTGAAGAAACTGATTTTATGAGAAAGTTTGATGAGTTTCTTAAGTCGAGTAATGAGTTTGATTTTCAGTTGATTGAGAATAAAAATCATGAGAGGGTGTTGAATTTGATCTAGGGTTCTGAGATTCATGATTGAAACAAAGGCTTGAAGAATCAGAAATTGAAAAATCAGAGCTTAAGATGTTAATGTGTAAAGAAAATGGATTCTTTGTTGTTCTTCCCATGATTCTTGAAGATTTGCATGTAGTCATTTTAGGGTTTGAATTTTGGGATCTCTGTTAGGGATTTCGAAGAAAGAGAGGGAGTGTTTGCTGTAGAGGCTCTACGTGGGCTGTCAGCTTAAGCCTCTATGTACCGAATGTTTTTTTTATTGTTTATTTTTAAAATGGAAAGCACACTCCTATTTCATTTCTAATGTTTTCAAATCTTTCTTTGTCTAAAGGTTTTATAAAAATATCGACAAATTGATTTTGTATCTCTACATGTTCCAAAATTATATCTCCATTTAAAATATGATCTCTAATAAAATGATGTTGAATTTTTATGTGTTTTGATCTTGAATGATTTATGGGATTTTTAGTAAGACAAATGACACTTGTATTGTCACATTTTATGACAATATTTGTATAATTTAACCCATAGTCTCTAAGTTGTTGTTTTAATCACAAAATTTGTGCACAACAATTTTCTATTGAAATATATTCCGATTCGTTTGTTGACAATACAACTGAATTTTGTTTCTTAGGTACCCAACTTATGATTCTGTCATCTAAAAATTGACAAGTACCTGAGATATTTTTTCAGTCAATTTTGCAACCGGCATAATTGGTATCCGAATATCTAATTAATTCAAAATTTGAATTCTTTGGATACCATATTTCTAAATTTTTTGTACCGGCTATATACTTTAAAATTCTTTTAATGGCTCTAAGATGAGATTTCTTAGATTTGTTTTGAATTCTAGCACACAAACATACACTAAATAAAATATCGGGTCTTGAAGCGGTCAAGTACAACAATAATCTTATCATGCTTTTATAGAGTTTTTCATTCACATCTTTCCCATCTTTATCTAGATCTAATTTAATAAAGGTAAACATTGGGGTATTAACATGTTTTGAATTTTTCATACCAAATTTTTTAATTAATTCTTTTGCATACTTTTCTTGACTTATAAATATACCATGAGAAGATTATTTAATTTGCAATCCAAGAAAGAAATTTAGTTCACCCATCATTGACATTTCAAATTCACTTTTCATGATATTGCTAAAATCATCACACAAATGCTCATTAGTAGATCCAAACACAATATTATCAATATATATTTGAACAACAAGATTATCATCATTAACATGTTTAATAAATAAAGTAGTGTCTACATTTCTCTTTTTAAAATTATTTTTCACAAGTTATTTACTTAGTCTATCATACCATGTGCTTGGTGCTTGTTTTAGACTATACAATACTTTTTATAATTTATAGACATAATTTTCCTTATTATGTTTTTCAAAACCGAGGGGTTGACTAACATATATTTCTTCTTTTATGTAGTTATTTAAAAATGCACTCTTAACATCCATTTGATATAATTTAAAATTTTTAAAACATGCAAAAGTTAAAAGTAGTCTAATAGCCTCTAATCTAGCAATAGGTGCAAATGTATTATCATAGTCAATTCCTTCCTCTTATGAATATCATTTTGCAACTAACCTAGGTTTATTTCTTACAACATTTCCATTTTCATCCAATTTATTTCGAAAAACCCATTTAATTCCAATTATTGATTTATCTTTGAGTTTCGGTCCTAAAGTCCAAACATTGTTTCTATTAAATTGATTTAATTCTTCTTGCATAGCCTCTATCCAACTTTCATCTTCTACGGCTTCTTCTATGATTTTCAGTTCTATGGTAGAGATTAAAGAGAATTGATTTTCAATATTTCTATAATTTGATCTAGTTCTTATTCCTTTACTTGCATTTCTCATTATATCATTAGGTGAATGACTAGGTAAAAATTTTCAATTTCTAACCATTTCCTCTCTTTATTCATTTTGATTATCTTGTTTTGTATTTTGTTTTTCAAGGGGGATTTTATGATCATCTTCCATTTCTACTTTTTGAAATTTATTTTCATAAAACTTAACATTTATTGTTTTTTTTACAATTTTAGACTCTTTATTGAAAACTCTATAAGTCTTGCTATTTAAAAAATAATCTAGAAAAATTCCTTCAAGGGCTTTTTTATCAAATTTACCTCTAATATTCATACTATTTTTCAGAATAAAGCATGTGCATCCAAATGTATGAAAATATGAAATATTTGGTTTTTTTCCTTTAAAAATTTCATAGGTGGTTTTTTGTCATAAGTTTTGTGTAAACTCTATTTATTATATAACATGCTGTAGATACAGGTTCGACTCAAAAATATTTTCCTACACCACTATCATTTAACATAGTTCTAGTCATTTCTTGAATGGTTCTATTTTTACGTTCAACAACTCCATTTTGTTTAGGTGTATAAGGTGTTAAAAATTTTTGATTTATTCTATTTTTATCACAATAGTTTATAAATTCTAAGTTATCAAATTCTTTTCCAGGGTCGGTTTTTAAACTAACTATTTTTAAATCTTTTTCATTTTGAATTTTCTTTACAAAAATTTTAAAGTATTCAAAGGTTTCATTTTTGTGAGTTAAAAATAAAATCCAAGTGAATCTAGAAAAATTATCTACAATAATTAGTCTATATTTGTTTCCTCCAAGGCTTAAATTCCTAACCGGTTCAAATAAATCCATATGCAATATTTCTAGTAGTTTAGAAGTGAAAATGTCTTTACTTTTAAATGATATTTTTACTTGTTTGTTCAAAGGGCATGCACTACATGTTATAGGTTCTTTCAATGAAAATTCAAAAATTCCTTTATCCATTTTTTCTTTAGACAATTTTTCTAATTGTTTAAAATTTATGTGTCCTAGTTTTTTATGCCGTGAAAACATATCATTATTAAGGGATATTAAATAATTTTCTTTTAAACAATTTAATATTATAGAGTCTACTATATAGACATTACTTAATCTTATTCTTTCAAAGATTTGTTCATGTGAATCATTATCAAATACTATGCATTTATCACTTTTAAATAATACATTATAACCTAAATCACATAATTGGTTTACACTTAATAAGTTATGCATCAATTTATCAACAAAAAGCATATTCTTTATGGAGGTCGAATTTATACCTACAGTGCATTTTTCAATTATTTTTCTTTTTTGATTTTTTCCAAACGTCACTAATCTATGGTTTTTTTTTCGAGTTTCTTGAACAATGAGGCATCACCGGTCATATGTCTCGAGCATCCGCTATCAACATACCATTTTCCTTTAATTTTTGCCTCTTTTTCCTACACATAAAGAAAAACTATCATCTGTTCTTGGGAATCCAAACATATTTGGGTCCTTTAGAAGATAAGCTTGTATAGGAATTGAATTTGCTTTCATGTGTACTAAGTTTGTTCAAAAAACAACTTTTAACAAAATGACCAATTTTATGACATGTGTAACATGACCCATTATTTTTCTTTCTTACATAACTGGATCCATAAGGCAAATAATTTTTCATACTACTAAATTTATTATACCTAGATTCAGAATTAAATTTTCTATAAAAATGTTATTTTTCACCAGATCTTCTATGAGTATTTCCATGGGTGCTTTTATGGTTACTTCTATATCCATATATGTGTGTCATTCTGTGATATTTTTCTACAATTTGTGAAAAGTTTCTGTGCATATATTGTGTAGAATGTGAGTATGTTTTTTGCAGGTTTTGTGTAGTTTGTTGGATAATTTTTTTAGCATGAATCTTGTTTATCTCAGCAATCATTTGTAAGCTTCTGTGAGTGTTTACTGCAGGTTGAACTATGCTGTTATTTTCTATTTCTGCAGCTCTGACAAACCTACCATTGTTAGAACTCGATGCTATATCATGATTATGAACATAATCCAAACATTTTTTGGAAAAATCTATTCTTTATATGAAAAATAACTTGGTTAATTTTTCATCACTCTCATGAAATTTTTGAAATGTATTATCTATTGATTTTGATAGTTCAACAATTTTATTTTTCAGAATATTATCCAATTTTTAGCTCACTATTTTCAAATTTCAAGTTTTCATTTTCAGCATTTAATAAGTACTTGGTTTGTCTAAACAAATCCTCCTTATTTTCTAATGTGATAATTCTCTTTTTCAATTCTGAAATTATGCACAATATTTTGTCAAATTTAGTAATGTCTATTGAGTTATCAGAGATCAGCTCATCCTTTGCCATAAGACAACAATTTGTCAAATTCAGCAATGTCTATTGAGTTATCAGAGATCAGCTCATCCTTTGCCATAAGACAAAAATTAACCTCCTCTGATACTTCAGAACTTTCATTGTCTGAATTTTCATTTTCTGAATCACTTAATGTCACCATCATGGCTTTGCTTTTCTTCTTAAAAGCTTCAATCTTTTTCAGCAGCACTGGACACTCATATTTGATGTGTCCTTTCTTCTTGCATTTATAACAGATTTTGTCATCTTTTTGCTCCATGTTTCTACTATCCTTTTCTGCATTGGTCTTAAACTTTTGTGAGTTTTGAAAATTCTTAGATTTAAAGAACTTTTTACCCCTTTTCTTAAAGGCACAAGAGAGCTTCTTGGCCAGCATGTTGATGTCTTGATCGCTGCTGTCTTCTTCTGCAGAATTCTTATTTTCTTCAGCCGTAAATACTATGGACTTCTTCTTATTTTCAGATTCTGCAGTATGAAAAACTTCAATCTCATAGGACATCAATTTTCCTCTCAATTCATTGAGGGACAGCTTGTTCAAGTCTTGTGCTTCCTCAATAGCAGTCTTCTTGGCATCCCAAGTTCTTGGCAAGACTTGAAGAACCTTCCTCACTTGATCGAAATCTGAAATTCTTTTTCCAAGTGAATCAAGTTTGTTAGTTATCATAAAAAATCTATTACACATGTGTTTTACACTCTCTCCTTACTAAAATCGAAATAATTCATATTCTTGCATCAAGAGATTGATTCGAGTCTCTTTAACAGTACTGGTTCTTTCGTGTGTAATGCACAATCTGTCCCAGATTTCTGCTGTTGCACATGAAAAAACTAGATTAAATTCAGTTAGTGAGATTGCACATAAAAACAAATTTTTATGAATATCTCCATCCTGCATTTCCAATGGGAAAAGTTAGTGAGATTGCACAAGTCTCATAATCAGTGGTTTGAATGAATATCTCCATCCTACATTTTCAATGGAAAAAGTTTGCACTATCGAAATATGGTGTTCTATTCATGGCCTGACCAAAGTTCTAGAGAAAAGCCATGGATTAAACACTCCAATGAGATCTCTTTAATGGAGTAGAGAACCAGCTCTGATACCAATTATTGGTCCCAAAAACAACCAAGAAGGGAGTTCAATTTGTTGTCTTAAACTTGGCTTTTCAAAAATCTAATTCCACCTAGATTTAATAATTAAATTTATGGTCAATCTAATACAATAATAAAGGTAAGAGTAAGGAGACAAATCTGTTTTTATAGTGGTTCGGCGTTATATCTACATCCACTTTTCCGGCCAAGCAAGCCGGGTCTAGCCACTAGCTAGTTTCCACTATATTCGAATCAACAACATACACTCCACTTGTTGATTTCTGATTTTCATACCATGAAAAATCCTTTGTCCAACAATGGCAGACAAATCACATACAAAAACAAATAAAAGTTTACAGCAAATGTAACATAAGAAAATGTGAAAGTAGGCTTCTCAGTATTGCAGAAGTTCTTCTTAAGTTTTTCTTTTTGATGCTATGAAGTCTCAAAAAAATGATACTCATTCACCCACTCACGTTCTCTATTCTCTCTCACTTTAAAAAAAAACTTGCTAATAACTACTGCATTTGATGGCAAAGAGACTCAATTAACTATAGTAAAAATTCCCAAAATTACCAACAACAACTCTTCTAACCATCCTAAAAAATAGGTTTCAAATTCTCCTTGAATAATGATATTTACTAGCAGTAAATATTTTTCTTCTGAAATTTAAACATCCCTCTAAGTTAATCCAAAGTTGTTTTGATTATATCCAAATGATTATTTTCCCAAAAAATTCGAAAACAACTACAGGAAATCAGCCTTATGTTCTGAATTTTTCAGAAAAACTAGCCAATTTTGCCCATTTATTTCTCTATCAAAATCTCAAGATAAATGTGTTACGAATTATCATATTTGCTGTTCAACTGTAATATGATAATGTTGAATAAATAAACTCATAAGTCCCTGCGCTGTAGTGAAGTTATCGAGATCCAAATATCCATCGAGAGTCTGATTCAAACCATAAAATCTGCTATAGAAAATGAGTGACTAACCAACTTCTAGCTTAATGTTCTCAACCATTCCAACAAGATAATTGTACTGTAATTACTTTAATTTGAAGTTCCATATATTCTTTTTGAAACATAATTTTTTGTATTGAAAGTATTTCAGCATATAGGAAGATATGAAGGTCCAAACATGATCAAATGATCACTGTTTTTATACTTAGAAAAATTTCCAAGTAATGGAATATGAAGTGTTTTCATGTTGGGGTATTTTTGTGTACATCTATGATCAATTATAGGTTAAATATAGTATCCAAATTACACTTATCTTACTGGCTGGGTTTTCAACAGATATAAAAAAAAAAAAAAAAAAAAAAAAACTTATTTCAATAACCAAAAAAGTCTTGCTTCTATATCGATTCTATGACTGGTTTTATCACTTTTTAATTAAATAAAAAATTCTGTACACTAAATAAATTGATTAGAATAATATGAGAGATTTTGTTATCATCAAAATTAACGAGACAACAATTTCCTCAATACCTATGATTGGATGGCTCCTAGTCTCTTTCTCTTTTCCCCTTCTCTTCTTAATTTTTATTTAGTGCATCAAGTTTTGCATTAGAAATATCGAAGGCATTTTCAAAGTATTTACTGTAATAAAGATTTTGAGTGGGGCCTGTGTTCAACTTATAGGCTTATTAGCAAAGAGTTTTAGATGTTGAGAATACTCTGTTGAAAAATACTAAATACTTTGATGGTCAAATTTTGATGCTGAACTTGTATTCTTTTTATCACTTTCAAATCTTGGTCTCAAGGTGTTTGATGAAATGACTGTGGTATAGAAAACCTCTTCATCCTATGTTACATCAGTTGGTGGAGGAGAAAAAGAAGAGAGTTCTTGAGAAGAAAGAAGTACCATTGAAATGGGAGTAGAATCTAGAAGCTACTGCTAAGGCTAAAGCTAAAGCGAGAAAGAAGGCTGTGAAGAGTAAAAGAAGATCTGGTTCAGGGTTAGTGAGAGTGATAGCGAAAGCAGTGATGGGGGAGAAAGCATAAAAGGAAGAAGCGGTCTGCAGCATGCAAAAACATCATAGGCTAGAGATGCAGTCAGAAGAAGTCATGCAATATAATATGCAATAAGGTCTGGAAGGCAACTCTATTGCTGGTTATATGAAAACATTTTTTGGGATGCTTGCTGCACTAACAATTCTTCTTATGATGGGCTTATCGAAGGTAAATTTTTCCCACAGTAGTTGCTGAATACCAACTACATTTCTAAAATCCTTATTTTTTGCAAACTGCTTATTTTGACTTATAAAGCATATAATTGAATAGATCTTGTCCATTCTTTTAGTGGATGGTGAAGGAGAAAAGCCAATTTATGTAAGTCTGATGAGGGCAAAACAACCCTTGAATAATTCTCGGGGCTGCAATAGAGTTGGTTTTCAATGGCTTGGCCTAATAAAAGTTTGGCTCAAGTTTGTTTACTCAACATGTTGAAGTCGTAAATTGAAGCTTAAGGGATGAATTCCATCAGCTTTAATCATTCAAAATTACTCTATATTAGGGTTTAGAAAATTTGAGCTTATGTGGGCTCAATATAATCGGACATTTTCAATTATAAAAACAGATCTTTAATCTTGTAACTTTGTTGGGTGTTGATGCTAGATTATGACTTCTTTTTATTTTGGCTTGTTGGATTTAATCGACACATCATGCGTACGCGAAAGCGTAAAAAACTAAATTCAGAATTTCGGGTAAATACCTTAACATGTAGAGTCTCCAAAAATTCAGCCGAATTGCAAAATCTCTTGAACAGATCGCTCGGTCAGATGGTGATCACGGAATCGAACCACCACCGCAGATCCACAACATCTCAACTCTCAAGTCCAGTGAATCCTTTGACGAGGGAGATTTTCCTATGCGAAAATCTCTCATACCCCTCATAGTATTCTTTCTCTAGAGATATGTGCATCAATATGCAAACCCTAGCTACCTTATCCCTTCACCAAATCTCACTTAGAGAAGGAGAAGTTATATTCTCGTAGGTTTTTCCTTGGCATTAGGAAAGTCATTATGTGTGGGATTTAATGGGTGGTAAATGGGATAATATGAGCTACTACATTATCCCTAAGTTACCAAAATACCCCTCTTGGGCATACAAACCAATATCTCACACTTGCATATGAGGACATTTTACGAACGTTACAAGATCGTAACTCATGCGATATATCACATCACCCTGCTGGACTTTCATACAGGATTGGGCGTTGTGCTACCGGTGAATACACCTATAAGCAAAAACTTCTCGATGCATCTGTTATGATAACTGAGAAGCCAACATTAGTATCAAAACAACTCATTGTACTCCAAACTCAATACAATTACATTCATCGAGCCACTTTCCTCATCGAAGGTGATCCTCAATTATTTGATTGACTATATATTCACTATTTTGTTTAAATCCCAACATGGATTAACATAAGAGGTCAACCTGTGAATATAACACAATGATATAATATCTATTAGTTTTCTTTTTCCCAAACTCAAATCTGTCAGTCTCAATTCAGCTGTTTTCCTAGACCTGTCCTTTAAACCTGAATTTATCTTCCAAACCAGAGGTAAACAGAAAAAAGTAGCAACACTAAACCAAAACTTTTAGAAATAGTTGAAAGTGATAAGGGCATAAGAGATCCCACCAAATGGATCTCGGGTCTCACACAGTGGGAACGGAGATCAAGATCAAACTATTATCTCAGATAATAACTCTTATTATCTCATTGTCGTCACATCACACGTGGTATGAAACACATGCCACAGTGTTATTCCCCCATATCTCAAAGGGCGTGTGTCAGATTTCTCTAACACTATGCAGATATGGGATTCAGTCTATACATAAAACTTTATCCAGAGATCTCAGAGACAATTTCACTGATCACAGGTAATATCTGAGATTTCAAATCTGGCTACTTACAGGTAACATGGATGTGGGTATTTTCATATCGGTCATATCGCACATGACCTCTTCAAACCTCTTATAACTAGAAACTGTCTCGTCCCCGCTCACTCAGTGCCGGCGGTAATCACTTATATGTGAGAGTCGACCACACCTACCTAACAAATATTTTATCACACGATATTATAAAATATATGACAATAAATAAGTGTATGAAATAAACTTGTGATCCAATAATGTATGCATGTCATATATTTCAATAAAGTATAAAAAACTGTACATAATGAGAAATATCAAAGTACACTAAACCCGATGATTTCTTGTCTCATAAATAAATCTCTCACAATGGATTTTCTGAAGGGATCAGCCACCATGTTGTATATCAAGATCTACTTAGATGTCACAATACCCTTCTCGGTAGGGTTTCTAACAAAGTGATATATGGTATCAATTTGTTTGACTTTATTATAATATTTAAGGTCTTGATTGTTGGATTTCTGGAGCCAACCACTCTCCTGAATTGCAACTGAGCATACCATAAACTCAGTCTCTATCATAGATAGAGCTACATAGGTTGGCTTCTTACTGCTCTAAGAAGATAAAACCTGATGTTAGTTTGCATTCATCCAGATCGCTACACCCAGTCAGTATCTGAATACCCAACGAAACGCAAATCACCTCCTCCGTAACACAAGGAGAGTTCTGCAGGTCTTTTGGAATATCTCATAATCCTTTTCACTTCTCTATAGTGATCCCTTCCAGTGTTCAATTGCTACCATTCACTCGATTGACTACAAAATAAACATCTGGTCCTGTATACCTCATCGCATACTAGTGCAATGTGCATTCTAATGTTTGCGATGAGATATACATATACAATGTATATTTCTCGAGTATCTATTAGATTGTTATCATTAATCTCAAAATGCTCAAGAATCTACTTGATGTAGAACTCTTGTTAAAGAGTCAACAACATTTTCAAGCGATCCCTCTGGATCTAATTTCTGAGAATGAACTAAAACTGCACCTATGAACAATAACCATATTACAATGGTCATTGAATACTCTCTGTTATCCCCAACCAATAGAATGTCACCCACATATGAGAACATGATCATAAAAGAGTCATCTGGATGTATCAAATAGACACAATGATTTTACTCAATTATTACAAAATCATAAGATATCACCTTCTCGTGAAATTTCAGATACCACAGTCTGGATGATGACTTAAGGTCATGTGTTGATTTCCAAAATCAACAAACTTTATCCACATAATCTACTAGAATGAATCCAAAGGGATACTCCATGTAGATCGCCTCATCCAAACCTCTATTATAGAAAACGGTCTTACGTCCATCTGTAGTGTGACTCCAGATCCATATTCGTGACAATCGCTAAAAGTAAATAAGTAAATGAACGGATCGAGATAAATTGGATTACAACTTCTCGATAGTCCACCTCTCCGCCTAAGTGTAACCCTTTGTTACTAAACGAGTTATATGTCTCTTCATCGATCCATCGACCTTTCTCATGACCTTGAGAACCTAATTGTTTCCAATAGTTCTTCTGCTCTCAGGTAAATCAACTAGATCCCAAACTCCGTTGATTTTTGTCAACTCCTTCTCTTTATCTATAGCTTTCAACAAATGGCTCTTCATAGAATTCTAGAGAGTTTCTTGGACCGTTTGAGATTTCTTATCATCTTCAAGAGTCATAATGAGGGTCTCACCCTTAATCGGAAAGCGACGTTTAACTCTTACGAGAAGAGAAAAAACTCTTCACCTCTTAATGGATCACTCCCACTGAAACCAAAATTCGTAATGGATTCTTGTATCCCGCTGTTGGGGTCACCCCAGTTACCGGAACTCATCCATCTCATAGAAAATAAGGTCCAAATTGATTTAACCTCTCTTAGGGAAATCATGCTCAAGAAATGTGGTATCACGAGATTCAATCTCGATTATAGTGTTGTCCGTATATTCACCTAAGAACACATACTTTCTTGCAGGCCTAGTTTACCGTATGGATATGAGAAATCGCAGCACAACCCCACAGGTCAGGCTACCTCCCTGTCCAAAACTCAAATGGGGTACAAATTGCGGACTTTAATAAGACATGGTTGAAAGCGTAGGTAACAGTCAATAAAACATCTCTCCAATGGGAGACAGACATATTGATCTGCGTCATCATAGATCTCACCATTTCCAATAAAATCTTATTCTTTATCCCGGCTACTCTGTTTTACTGAGAAGCAGCATGAATAGTCAGTAATCTCATAATACCTTTCTCAAAACAGAGCTTCCTGTATAGTTTAGATGAATATTCGCGTCCCCGATTGGTTTTGAGAGTCTCCACTCTCAAATCTAACTGATTCTCAATCTCGCTAATAGACCTCCTAAAACATTCTCAATACTTGATAACATGCAATTTATTGAATTTATTATTGTTATCACGGTTTGAATTTGGATTGTTTAATACCCTAATGGTTGGTTTTATTGAATTTTATTTTTAGGAGATTGAAATTGAAAACTTGGAACAAATTGGGCTTAATAAGGCAATTTTGGAACTAATTGGGTCAAGACATCTTGTTGGGCTTTGAAGAAGAGGAGCTTGAATTTTAATTTCAGCATTTTAGTAGAGTTTCTTTTTTTTTTAGTAAAAAGTTTTTTTTAGTAAGAATGAGGTTTGTAATTTTCTCAATAGGAAGAGTCCTAATCAAATTGGAAGACTAGAAGGAAGGAAAGTTTCCTATTTACACAAAAAGGGGCCGACTGCCTTGCTTATTTAAATACAGAAGGGCTGCACTCAATGAAAAAACATACTCTGTACAGAAAAAAAGGAGGCGGCTGCATCTCAAGGAGGAAAAAGAAGGTTGCTTCTGCAGGGACTTCATTCACTCTTTCATTAGGTTTTATTTTTAATTTTTTTATTCTCTTTAGGAACTTTGTTTTTCTCTATTTTCTTGTGTTAACACTTACCACCATGAGTTGTTAGTTCTTTTATTCTGATTCAAGGGGAATTCTAATCGATTGTTCTTCATTGTGAGGTTATATATTTTATTTAATTTCTTGCATTTTAATTCAAGTATTCATCGATTTTTGATTTATTTTTATGAAGGATTAGTATTGGTTAATCTGACAATTTAATTCAATATCAATTTTTCTACTGCATCCAGGATTTCAGTGATCCGTAATTGTCATGAATGAATGGTACGAGTAGCAAATAGGTTATATATGTTTATGGATCGTTTGCCGATATTCATTTTAACCTAAGAAATCGATGAAACAAAGTCGAATAATTATACGGCTATCTTGGTTATTTGTATTTTGGTTTAACTGTTTTCACAGAACTTAATGCTGTCATTATTTGATATGGAACGCTATCGTGCCCAGTCGATTAATGATAAATTTTGATTGGATATTGGATTTGGTCAATTATTTTAGGAAAACACAAGATTTATTATGGCTATCCTAATAGATCTAAGGTTAAACCTTGAATTGCAAGAATAATATTTTCAACCAATGATCAATAAGACAATCGAATATATGAACCCTTGGATCGGAGTTTGGTGAATTGAATTTCTTCTTTAAATTTTAGTATTTTTGCATATTTGATTTGTCTTTTAATTTTAGTTATTTAATTTTGATTTAGGAATTTATTTTATAAACCCCCTATTTTATTTTGGCATTTACTAAGAAGTTAAATTGACATAGTTCCCTTGGGATTCGACCTGGTAACCACTATTGCTACAGTTTGTTGTATTGGGGGAATCAGTATTAATTTGAGGGTTTCGACAACCCGACCAATGCTTCAGACTTATGCAAAATTAGGTAGATAAACCGAAACACGTGTAAGCGTCTGTGAGTATCATAATGTACACAGCTCCATTTCGGACTCTCATGCTTATAAGGCCACAAATATCGAAGTGGTCCAACTGTAGTGGAATCCCAGCTCTCATTGTATTGCCAAATGGTTTTTTTGTCATTTTGCCGGTTAGGCAAAATTCACATACGGACAACTCGAATTTGGTTAGCGGATACTACAAATCACTCGCTGCTAACCGATTCATCATCTCTTATCTTATGTGTCCAAGTCTACTATACCACTCATTTACATCATCATTTATGCAATCAGATGTAAAGACAATATAAATGTAACAAGGAAACCATTAGAAGGAGCAGCACCCGGTGCATTCCATTCATCATAGATCAAAACCAAAACAATTCAGAGAGTTGTTGTATTTATTAAAATAGATGATTTTATGCATATCCTAGTCAATCTTAGACAAGATATTAAATTCAAGTTTCGTCGAATACCTGGAGTATAGAGAACGTCATAGCAAGTGTCGATCCCTCTGACGACGACAAATACTCTATCCCTGACGTAAATCCTCTAATATGAGAATTCACTCGGCGGAACTCTATTTTACGCACTCCTGTCTTGAGTTACGTGGTCGGTGGCTCATGATTTTTCAATCCACAAAAAAGAGAAATCAACGAGTATCACAATAAATGAGACAAAGCTCAAGCCACGTAAATAAGAAGGATATTCTTTCTTCCTGCGCTTTTGTACCTTGTTGTCAGTTTTCTCATATGGTTTTTAATTGCCTAGATCTTGAGTTTTGTTCACATGCTTACGTTATTGGCTCGATGCCATGGGGATCCTTACTCGACTCCTCTGAATAAGCATGACTTGAGTGTGGTTTACTCGCCTCCAGGCGCTCCTCCTCGAGCACACAATATCTACTCACATTAACGAAAGAACGAATACTCTCATCACGTGTGACGTAGGTTTTCATAATTTCCCATGAATCAGTTAAAAGACTGGATCAAACCCAATACTTGAATCTCATCCGAAATAAGCTCGTTCGTGTTCCTTAACTTGGTGATCATACTCGACACTTGTGTCAAATGTTACATCATTGCATGATCAGCTCTCTTCTTCTGCATCCTCACATTAGGAGCTGAAAAAAGTAACATAATGTCCTCTTATAGGCCGAGCCTAACCGATATATTCATGGAATATTGCTCGTAGAACGAGATCAAGTCATCGTGCATGCCTCTGATAAAGATTGCCCTAACTTGGTTATTCTTTTCTTTTACGCACGATAAACCTCCTTATCTTGTCTATCCTGAGGTACGGTGTCTTCTCTGGGGCCCACAATCTCGTGTTTCAGAATCTCAAATAGATTTTCCTTCTCGAGAATAAACTAAATTTACTAGTATGAAATTTCACAGATAACACCATTCAGTTTACTCTTTTTGCAAAAATCTAATATGACAGTTCTCAATATAGTAAGAGAGACATTGGTGACTTGGTGATACTTATTAACATATTTTGTGCACCTTACAAATCTACAAATCCAAAATGATTCGAATATAAACCCCAAAGTGAGTGTATGAGTCAACGGACACCATACATCACAATCTGGAATCGCATCTTACCTTTTGGACTTGAATTCGGCATACAAAAACCCATAAAAAGTCACAATTATGGATATAGGACCATCAGAAAATTGAAAAAAAATTCAATTTCAGACGACCTGACGCGCCGCCGGGGTTTAAACATGCAGCCACACACCGATAGCACATCTCCATGCACTGCCACGCTCTAGCAGCAGCGTGGTACACATGCTACACGCGCCACATGCGTGGCACGCCTCACATCTGCCGCCACGCTCCTAGCACAACTACCGCACTGAGCCGTATCGCCCGGGTCAACCAGGTCGGTCAACGGGTCAGGGTATGACCTGACGTCAAGTCAACGAGTCAGGGTCCAACACAGCCGTGTCAGTACGCAGGTCGGTTCCGAGTCGGGATCCGACCTGAACCGTGACCTCACCCCTTTATGCGCCTGGCTCGCGCGTGAAGTGCACGCGCACGCTGCTTGTCTTCAGACGCGCCTCAGCGTACGTGAGTTGCATGCGCCCTGGGTCTAGTATCGCATTCCCTCGATGTTAGGTCCATGACACAAGGTGTTTTCCTCATGCAAGGGCTGTGAAGTGTGCATAATTCTTGGCTAGGCACGCAAGGGCCGAGAATACCTTTGATTCTTGTACGTTAAGGGGGGTTGGGGAGGCTTTAGTGGATGGCTTGAGTTCTTCCTTTGTGCAAGGTACCAAAATGCCCAATGTACAAGGCCTTACTCATAGAAAATAAAATGGAAAAGGTATAGAAAATGGAAAGGATTTGAACTTGCCTTTGATGGGTCTTCAATGGACAAGAGCCTATCGCGCAAAGGTGATGTAACCTAAGGGTAAAATGTTAAACCCTTAAGCCCTACTTATCACGCGGGGGTGATGTTACTCAAGGGGTCTTTCGACACCTTTAAACCCTAAGATAGTTTTCTTAAGTTGGAGAAGGAACTCTCTTCCTTAGAAGTTTGATACTTTATTTCTTAAAAATTACTTGTTACAAATGAGGAAGGTCTGCCCTATTTATAGAAGTTGCTGGAGCATGAAAGGGCCTTATTACACCAACTTTTGGAATGAAAAGATCCTAATACATAACAACTATCTTGGCAATTGTAACTACCCTTATATCCTAATGAAAGCCTAACAATAATAGATTGAATTTATCCATAAAAACGGTTAATGCATTGGGGAACAAAAGGTTGCATTGCTTGGCATGGTGTTACCTGCACATGCTGGTGCATGCTGCTCATGCGCTACTGCATGCTGGCCCGAGGAGAGGCCCATGCGCTGGTGCTGTCTCCTCGGGCCATGACTCATTTTTCTTGAGCATTCTCTCTGTTCCCTCGAGCCATGTGTCTCCAAATGATGTCTCTTCATTTACTGGCTCAACTGCATGTATTTCCTTGCTCATATCTTTGTGCTTGTGTATACTAAGGCATGGTAGTGCATTGCCTTGTCTTCCATGGCATGCTGCTCATATGGTGGCACTATAGATTACACCTTTTCATGCTTAGGCATCTCTTGGCATGGGCTGAAGATGGCATTCACATGCAGTGGCATTGCATTTCTCCCTTCTTCCTCGCTCTTTTGGATATGCAATAGCCTTCTTTGCTTCCTTAGATGCAATTGCTTGATGCTTGCTCTATGTTGCACGAAGGGTCGCGACCTTTGCTCGAAGGTTTGTGTCCTTTGGCATGTGACTACTTGGTTGTCTCGTGTTGTACCTCGAGCGCTGCTTGTCTTTGCTTGGACGGCTATGTGCAGTGTTGTGTGATGCCTTAGGCAATTGCATTGCTTAGCTTGATGCTAGTGTTACACCATTGGTGTCCTTTGGCTCGGTAGGAGCCATTGTGTTCAAGTGAACTTCCCTTGGAGTTGTGTCCATGCGAACCTCCTTAGGAATTGCTTGCATTGCTGCTCTTGGTCGTGCGCGGCCTTTGCCTCTACGCATGGACCTTTGGAAAGTTGCAACATCTAGGCCAGGTCTTCTTGGCCCGATGGGTTCTGCAATGGGTCCTTCGACCCGGATGCAGAAAAACTCATTTCCGGCCATTTTTTCACGTGGTTTTCACCTAAAAAAAATTGTTGGATATCCTCCAAATATTCTACACTCGATTTTAGGAGGATTTAAGTCCCAAAAATGTCGGATCTATGCAACCTAGTCGCGGCCCTCCGCGACCATTTGGAAATCCCAGTTTTGGCATCCGAAATTCAAATTTAAATGCATAAAAATGTAGATCCAAGCACGAGAAACACACATGAACCATTTTCATACATCGATTTGCCCTCTAAAACCATAGATCTAAGGTTTTAAGTCCGTAAGGTTGCAAATTTCGACCAGACTTTTCATGGCATAAACACGCTCGAAAAATTCAATAAAAATCATTTTTGCAATCCCTAGGCCATGGGTATTCATGTGGTATTCTCGGATTCAAGAAATCTATCCGTGATTCGATTCCTAAAATTCTTTTATACCTAAAAATAATTCTAAGAAAATTTTTAATTAAATCCAACGACCGCTCTGATACCAATGTTGGATTTAATCGACATATCATACGCATACGAAAATATAGAAAATTAAATTCGGAATTTTAGGTAAATATCTCAACGTATAGGGTCTCCAAAAATTCAGCCGGATCGCAAAATCTCTCGAACGAATCGCTCGATTGGATGGTGATCACGGAATCGAACCACCACCGCAGATCCATGACACCTCAACCCTCAAGTCCGATGAATGTTTTGACGACGGAGATTTTCCTACGCAAAAATCTCTCACACCCCTTATAGTGTTCTCTCTGTAGAGATGTGTGCATCAACGTGCAAACCCTAGCCACTTTGTCCCTTCACCAAAATCTCACTTAGAGAAGGAGAAGTTACATTCTCGTAGGTTATTCCTTGACATTAGGAAAGTCATTATATGTGGGAATTGATGGATGATAAATGGAATAATGGGAGTTACCCCATTATCCCTAAGCTACCAAAATGCCCCTCTTGGGCATAAAAACCAACGTGGCTCTTTTCTATGCAGGCTATGTTTTGTTTCTGGATTACCCCTAACTTGTATTCTCTTGGCTATGGACTTGGTATGTGTTTCTTTTTTATTTCTTTCTCAAATTAAATTACCCACCATGCCATGGCAGTAATAAGCACTTAATGCAAATTGGAATCAATTTTGATTGCGGATCCATTTCGGGTCAAACTCAGCCCGAATTATAAATTTTATTTTTTATATTTTTAACCTATTTTATAGTATAACAATAAACTAAATCTTAATCCCAAATTTATCGGCCATGAAAGACAAATATCGGGGAGATTAATAAAAAAGTATTGATTTAGTTGATGCGAATTTTCATATACTACTCATTACTATCAAAAACCATCTCATCAATTATAATCTTAAATATCATATTTTTACGAATAATTAGTATCTAAATTTTCAATGGTTTATTTCTACATTTTACTAAATCTCGTATATTTAAATTCTCAATCCCCCTAACTAGTGACTTTTTGAATTTTTTGAGTTTGACGATATTTTCGCATTTTATTCATAATTGAATTAACTCTCAACTTATTACGTATTTTTTCATTTCTAATTTTATTTTTTCTAATTTTGTAAGATATCTATCTAAATATTTTTATTTCAACTACAGTCATTTTATAATCTTGTTTTTGTTTACTGGCCCGACACTTGATTCCATATAATAGTGCAGATCTTACTGCGATTTCATGGAATTTTCTTTTCAAATGCAATGGTATCGTGCGATAGTAAAGAATTCTAGATGCATTTCTCCCTTTCATTTAATCTGTTTGAATTTTATAATCCATATCTCTATCTATATTGTTATCGTTTCGAATGATAAAACCAAAATATCTAAAGTGTTCGCTTTTTGGTATATCTTTATTTTTCTAGATTAATCGTTTTTCACAATTTTGATAATTGTCATTAAATCCATACCTCATATACTCAGTTTTTGATCTGATCAATCTAAATTTTTTGGATTTTCATGTATCTTTCCATAAGTCTAATTACGCTTTCTAATTTTATCGATCAATATTATATCATTTGCAAACAATATGTATTACAGTATTTTATCTTAAATATTTTTTATGATTTCATCTATCACTATTATAAAAAAAATAGGATTTAATACCAAACTTTTATAAAACCCAATGTTAATAGGAAATCTATAGGTCAGACCCTGCAAATTCTTACATTGGCTACAATTCTCTCATATATATATATATATATATTATATTAAATTAATATATTTCAAGGAGATCTCTTTTTTCAACAACACCCACCACATGACGTTTCTAGAAACCCTATTATTTGTTTTTTCTAAATCAATAAATATTATATGTAAGTCTCGTTTTTGCACTCCAAATATTTTTATCAAATGTCTTAATAAGTAAATTGTTTCAGTGATATATCGTCATGATATAAATCTAAATTCATTTTGGGATACATTTATCTTTAATCTCAATTTATAGTCTATTACTTTTTATCATAATTTTATAGTATGACTTATAAATTTAATTCATTTATAATTAGAACAGTCTGCTATATCTCCTTTATTTATATATATTGGTATAAGTATACTCTCTCTATATTAGGAATATTTTCTTAATTTGCTAGATTTTATTTAAAATATAGATTAACATTATTATATCAAATTCATCCAAATATTTTCACACTTCAATCGAAAATACCATCAATTCCTATGATCTTATTATTCTTCATTCTCTTTAAGATTTCATTTATTTCATTGTGACAAATTTTACGTTTAAAATTTATATTAATCTCTTCTTCAAGTATCATAATCTCTTCTATACCTCTTGTACTTTTAAGTTAAAAAGATTATTAAAATAATTTTTTCAATATTTTCTTATATTCTCATTTTTTACAAGTATAGTATTGATTGAACTTTTAATATACATAACACTATTTAGACTTTTCCTTTCTTCTCCTTTAGTTTGGCAATTGTGTAAATGTCTCTTTCTCCCTATTTAGTTTTTCTCTTATATAATTCATCATACACCTTACTATATGATTTGTGAATAATTTTTGTCACTTTTTTTATATTTTTATATTTTTCATATGCATTGCTATTTTTATTACTTTTGAGGTGCCTATAACATTCTCTTTTGATTTGAATAGCAGTTTGTTTTTTCTCATTTTACCATTACTTCTTACTTATTAGAGCTTGACCCTTAGATATACCCAAAACATCTTTACATATACTCTTAATATTATTAGATATCTCTTTTCATATTATTTCTGAATCATCATTAGTAGACCAAATCGCTTATTGAATTAATTTTTCTATAAAAGTTGTTATCTTTTCTTTTTTCAGATTTTACCACTTAATTTTTGACTTTACAAATAAAAAATACTTCTTTTGCCTTTTAGGTACACTTATATCTAAAACTAAAAGTCTACACTGAATTGCTACATTTTCTTCTAGTATAACTTACAATTCTTACAAGTCATTTTATTACCTCTCTTTATAAGAAAGAAATCTATTTGGTTGACATTCGAGTCACTTTTATATGTGACTTTGTATTTTTTTCTTGAAAAAGGTATTTATAAATACCAAATCGAATATTGTAACAAACTCTAAAATAATATCTCTCGCCTCATTCCTACAACTAAAATTAAAGTTTCCATGTACAGTTTCAAATCTCTCATTATTCTCTCATACATATCCATGTTGCTCTCCTCCAATAAATAACTTCTCTCTATTATGTATGATTATATAAATTTATCTAAATCTTTCCAAAATTATTTTTTATTAATTGCATCTATACTTATTTAGAATGCATATATACTGACTATATTAATTATGTTTTCTACATTTACTAACTTGTTAAATATAATTCTATCACATGTTCTCGTTATCTCTACCACATTATCTTGTAAGTATAATAAATACAAAGCAACAAAAAAATAATTATCATAAAAGATTATCATACCAAATTAAAAATTATACATTATTAAGATTAAGAATAATAATTCATGAAATATTAAAAAATTACATCGAGAATAATACATTAAAATCATCAAAGTATCATCAAAGTATCATAATATTTGATTTTAAACAGGCTGAATCTATAACGGGTTAAGTTTGGACCTGAAATTAAAACGAATCTAAATAATGTATTCAAACTTGAGCCAATCCTAAAACACGCTACACTCAACCCTTTAAAATGGGCCGAGCTTGGGCCGAACTACTCAGCCGGATTGGTAGCCCTAATTATGAGGTCTAACTATTATCCGTCAAAAACCTAACCTTGTTCTGGGTACAGGCCCTCACTGTGATCCTACTTCTATCATTGTTCTTTATCAAGATGATGCGGTTAGCAGAGTCCAACCACATCCAGCCCAATTGGTCAAATATCATACTAACGGTCCATTTGGCTAATTTGGCCTGAATAATTCTATTTAATAAAAAAGTCAATGAAACAGGTCAAATTTTATTAGTATAGTTATTAATTTAATTATATCATTAGGGATTATTTGTGATTAATTAAGGAAGGAGTGTTGTGAATGTAAGCAATATTGAATGAGGTAGGTATAGAAGATTTATTTAACCGATGGGCAGTCAATCTAGTTGGTAAGAGTGCTTAGTTTTAGATTTCAGATTCAAATTTTGGAAATGAAAAAACTATATTGAGAGAGTTTTCTTTAAAATTGAACCCGATAATACTTGATTCGGATTAATCGGATATGATTTCAAATATTAGTCTGTATTAAAAAGAAAAATAAAGTTCTTTGTAAAGGGCAGTGGTGAACAGCGAGATTACAAGGAAATCACTGGCATTATTTTTGGGCCCGAATTAGGATAAAGTGGTGATCCCATCTCCAGAATTGTTGAGGAAGACCAATTCCCCGAGAGTATAACCAGATTACCTGTTTATTTCCTTTTTTTTGCCTGTCCATTGGTTAGGAATTACCTCTCTTTTTTTTCCCTAATGCTATATATGAAAAATTGTAAAGAGAAACTTTTATTTCCTTCGTACTTTTTTGTTGCGCCTCTTTACTCGTCTTGTCTACCGATATATTGAACTTTATTTTATTGAGAAATTTTATTTAAGAAATTAAATTTTCAATTTCAGTGTGTTAAAATATTAAATTCAAATTTTTTTAGTATAGATTGTCAAGGAATTTGATTACAGGTAAAGCTGGTTATTATTGTTACCTTTGGTATAGATGGTCAAGGAATTTGATCGGGTCGAGCTGGTAAATTTTTTGTCGCCAGTTTGAGGCTTTAAAGGGAAGAGCAATTTATGAGATTACTAATATTAGTAGAGGCAAGCATCTGAGTTTCACAAATGGGATTTTGATCATTTTCTCTTTAGGTCTAATTGTTTAAGGGAATTTCATTTTTGGGTAAGAGGAGGGCCGGGCTAGCAACAAAATACCAAACATCCAGAGTAGGCAGGCAAAGATGGGCCAAAAATAAAGGCCGACGAAGACTTGAGAGGAACAACCTAAAAAATTGAGAAGTTAGACCTTTCAAGGGCCAGAGGGTCTTAAATACACAGATTCCGGCAAGTCCATATCTGCAATAATTTTTTTATTAGAAAATTTATGACCTAACCTAACACAGTAAGGATGATTTTGTCTATACAATCGCCACATAATAAATTAAAATGATTAGAATTGAAATATATTTTTTTTTAAAAATTAATCAAGGAAACATTCACTCGACTATAAAAGAAAAGAAATGATCATTTGTTATTATCTACTCCATGCACATATGAATATCAACACATAAATGCACTTTTGCAGCATTTACGGAATTGAATATTCATACAGAGACTAAGCCCTTAAAATTCCTACTCCTATCCATAAGCACATTTCTTCCTCAAGTTTCAAAAAGGCACCCATCTCTCTTGCTACTCGTGCTCAGAATATGTAAAAAGGATCGGCAAAATTAGTCTAAATGGAATATGGCGTTAAATATCTTAACTAAGATTTTAAGTCCAACTCATGAATTGGGTAAAAAAAAAGACTACGTTAGGAGAGTCACCCTCTTAAATGAGTCATTGCAAGTATAGGACTGGATTAATAGGTCAGATTTTGAATATCGATCGGTATAGTGTATTAAAATATATATATATGTCAAAAGGATTTTAAATGGTCTTATATTTTGTATGACAATTATTATTTTAAAATTTTTAAATTAATAAAAAATTTTACTATTTTTAATTTAAACTCAACACAAACGTTCTTTTTTTTTTTGTGAAATCAAAATTGACGTTATGATATCATCTTATATTTTATATACCTAACATCATTTTTTAAAAATATAAATTAATAAAAACGCGTTATCATAATTTTTATATTTTAACATGGTCAAATCTTCGTTCAACTTAACTTTTTTCTTTTTTAAAATGTTTGTTAATAATTCTTTTTAAAATGACTATCTAAATTAATTTTTCTATCCAAAAATTTGTGTACACTTTTTGAAAGAACCGTCAAAATGTTTGTAGTCCTTTCCCTTTACATTTTTGCTTGGCAAAAAAAAAAAAAAAATTGTATTTGAATTTTGATAATCATTTTTAGATTTCAAAACAGGATGTCATGTCAATAATTTGTATTCCTCACCACCAACAAAACCTCAAACCAATAGTCATGTTAGATATGCAAGAAATCAAGAATTGAATTCTATTTTTCCCTCAAAAAATTTCTGGCTTTGACTGGATCTAACAACACACATATATATATTTTTTATTGAGTTGTACTCGGAAATAATCCCTCCCTTGGCACTGAGGGCAACTGACCAAATCATCCAGCACATTTGAAAGTTTTCCGCGAAAGAGAGAGAGAGAGAGAGAGAGAGAGAGAGAGAGAGGGTTCAAAAAAATGAATAACCCTTGTTAAATTTCCAGTCCAAATTTGAAAATTCTCCTTCTGCGATTCATCAAGTCAACCGCAATCAATGATCGAGCGTAAAGCACATTTGAAAGTTTCAAATGAGAGAGAGAGAGAGAGAGAGAGAGAGAGTTGTCAAAAGTAATTGGGTGTCTGGATGTTTTGGAGACTCAAAAGTCGAGCCACCTTATATTGAATGAAAAGAAAGAAGACCCTTGTCAAATTTCCTACGAAAGTGGTGAAATTCACCTTCTGAGATTCAAGTAACATTCATCGACCCAAACTCTCCCCACAACTTTAAAAGCTTATACCCTCAAAAAGAGTATTTGCCTCTGATAGAAGTTCTTTTGGTTCCATTGTCCATACAACAAATAATAAAACTCCAGTTGCCATATGGATCTTCCACTGCCATTTCTGCTTATTTTTCTAGTGTTTTTTCCATCCTCAACCATGTCTCAAAGAAATATCTCTCTGGGCTCCTCAATCACTGCAACCAGCAACGGCTCTTTATGGGAAACAGCTTCGGGTGATTTTGCTTTTGGGTTCAAAGAGATCAAAGATGGAGCTTTCTTACTGGCAGTCTGGTTCAACAAAATACCTGAAAAAACCGTTGTCTGGTGGGCAAACGGCGGAAATCTAGTTCAAAAAGGATCAAAGGTTCAGGTTACGACAGATGGAAGATTGGTGCTCAGTAATCCAGATGGCCAACAAATTTGGACTGCCGTACCTACTGTACCTGCTGGTAACAATGTTTCTTATGCAGCCATGCTTGACACTGGCAACTTTGTGTTGGCAGATGAAAACGCAGTCAATCTGTGGCAGAGTTTTGATCAACCAACTGATACATTTCTTCCAACGCAGCAATTCATCAAAGACAGCTGGCTCCTTGCCCGCTTCTCAGCGGACAATTATACAAATGGCAGATTCAAATTTATACTACAAAAAGATGGAAACCTAGTTATTTATACCACAGAATACCCACTGGATTCTGTAACTTCTTCCAGAAACGCTTACTGGGAAAGTGACACTGTTGGCTCTGGCTATCAGTTGATGTTCAACCAGAGTGGTATCATCTACCTCATAGCACAGAATGAAACAATACTCAAAACAATTTCATCGGATACAAGTTCCACAGCAAACTTTTACCATAGAGCAGTTTTGGATTTTGATGGCGTTTTCAGGCACTATGTGTATCCAAAAGCAGGTAGAACAAGTTCCGGGGGATGGCAAGAGGCCTGGTCTGTGTCAACCTCCATTCCTTCAAATATTTGCACGGCAATTACCGAAGATGTAGGTGGTGGGGCTTGTGGGTTCAACAGCCTCTGCCAACTTGGAGATGATCAAAGACCAAATTGTCAGTGTCCACATGGTTACAGCTTCTTGGATCCGAGTAATGAAATGAGCGGGTGCAAACAAGACTTTGAATCACAGAGCTGCATAAAAAATTCGCAGAATAATGATAACCTGTTTGCTTTTTATGAGATGAAAAACACAGATTGGCCCTTATCTGACTACGAACAATTTGGTTCAGTCAGTGAGGATTGGTGCAGAGATATTTGTTTTGGTGATTGCTTTTGTGCTGTTGCTATTTTCAGAGATGGGACCTGTTGGAAGAAGAAGCTTCCTCTTTCCAATGGGAGAATAGACTCGAGCACAGGAGGAAAAGCGCTTATTAAATATAGGGTACAGAATGATACTCTACCTCCGGGTCCAAATCCGAAGGACGGTGATGATTCAACCATGATTGTTGCTGGAGCAGTTTTGATGGGCAGTTCGGTCTTACTCAACTGTCTCTTGCTGATCTATTCATACCTCAAGAAAAGAGAGTCAAAGGTACTACAACCACTCGCCACTGCTCCAGGAATTAATCTTCAAAGATTCACTTACAGAGAGATAGAAGAAGCCACAAATGGCTTCAAAGAAGAAATTGGCAAGGGAGCTTTTGCAACAGTTTATAAAGGAAGTATTCAATTTGAGAACAAAAGGTTGGTTGCAGTTAAGAAGTTGGACAAAGTGGTGGAAACTGATAAAGAGTTCAAGAATGAAGTGAGTGCAATCGGTCGCACAAACCACAAGAATTTGGTGCAGCTGCTTGGATTCTGCGGTGAAGGACCACATCAGCTTTTGGTCTATGAGTTCATGTGCAATGGTTCTTTGGCGGACTTCCTTTTCAGAAACTCGAGGCCCAGGTGGTATCAAAGGATGCAGATTGCCTTTGGAACTGCAAGAGGGCTGTGTTATATGCACGAAGAATGCAGCACCCAAATCATACATTGTGACATCAAGCCCCAGAATATACTTCTTGATGACTTCTTTAATGCAAAAATTTGTGATTTTGGATTGGCCAAACTTTTGAAGACAGATCAAACTCGAACCATAACAAATATTAGGGGTACCAAAGGATATGTTGCCCCAGAATGGTTCAAGAGTATGCCCATCACTGTCAAGGTCGATGTTTACAGCTTTGGTGTTGTTCTTCTGGAACTTATTTGCTGTAGGAAGAATTTTGAACAGGAGGCAGAGGATGGCAATATGGTTCTAACCGACTGGGCATTTGACTGCTATAAAGATGGGAATTTCGAAGTCCTTGTAGAGGATGATGAGGAAGCAAAAAATGACATAGTGCGGGTGAAAAGGTTTATTATGATAGCCATATGGTGCATTCAAGATGATCCATCAATGAGGCCTACCATGAAGAAGGTCACACAGATGCTGGAAGGAACTTTTGAAGTTCCTACCCCCCCAGATCCAACATCTTTCATGACTGTAATCTAGCTATAATATATATACATCTTGCTGTTGAGCTGGAGCCTTACTTTCAAGCTATGCTTTCCGCGGTTTGTACTCTCTCTAGTTGTAAATCAGAAATGTGCTCACACCAAGAGCATGCTTTGCGCTTGTGTTGCACATTGGATATAAATTATAAATTGATGTGTACTTATTATATAATCAATCGATTTAATATTGTTATAAAATATTGAGTATGAGAATAAATTAAATATGTGAGTTACTTTAGTTTTATGTTTCTATATTTGAGTTATATATTCAATTGATTCGACAAATTGTAACAATGTATATTCTTTTTATGTTCAATCTACTGCTGAATCATTGAATCATTAGGTTTTCATATTTTATGTTGGATTTAATCGCACATGTGGAAGCGTAAATTAAATAGATTGGAATTTTTTGGGATAAATATCTTGATAGGGCGGTCTCCAAAAAAATCGATCGTATCGCGATTTCCCTCAAACGGATCATACGGTCGGATGGTGATCACATCGAACCACCACCGCAAATCCACGACGTCTCAACCCAAGGCCGATGATGACTTTGACAAGAGAGATTTTCTTACGCGAAAATCTCCAACCCTCACTATGTTTCTCTCTCTAGAGAATGTGCACCAACCTTGGCCCCCTTCTTTTCCATGGCTACTGTTCACTCGGGAATGGAGGAAGAAAGGGTCGCTCCTTTACCTTTTTTTTGGTATGTGCACTAGATTTTAGGCAAGTCATTATTTTAGAGTTAATTAGGTGGTTAGTGGGATAATTAGAGTTATCCCATTATCCCTAAGGTACCAAAATGCCCCTCTTGGGTATACTAATTTACATCTCCCACTTGCATATAAGAGTATTTTACATATATCACAAGATTACAACTCATGCGATTTATCATATCACCTTACTGGACTTTCATACAGAATTGGGTATCATACGACCGGCGAGTACACCTACAAGCAAAGACTTCTCGACACACCTGTTAGGATGATCGAGGAGTCACAGTTAGTATCAAAAACAACTCGCTATATCCCAGACTCAATGCATTTACATCCATCGAGCCACTTTCCTCACGAAAGTGATCCCCAATCATTTTGCTTGACTATGTATTCACTATTATGTTTGAATCTCAATATGGATTAAGATAACAGGTCGACCTGTGAATACACGACAATGATATAATGTCTATTGGCCTTTCTTTTCCAAACTCGAATTTATCGGTCTCAATTCAGCTGCTTTCTTAGATCTGCCCCTTAGACCTCAATTTATCTTTCGGGCTATAGGAAAACAGACTAAAGTATCAACACTGAATCAAAACTTCTAGATACAGTCGAAAGTAATAAGGGTTTAAGAGATCTCACCCAATGGATCTCAGGTCTTACACAGTGGGAACGGGGATCAAGATCAAACTATCGTCTCAAATAATAGTTCCCATTGTCCCATGGTCGTCTCATCACACATGGTATGAAACACATGCTACAGTGTTATTCTCCATCTCTCAAAGGGCATATGTCAGATTTTTCTAACACTGTACAGGTATGGGACTCAGTTTACACATAAGACTGTACCCAGAAATCTCATAGAGAGCATCTCAGAGACAATATCACAAATCACAAGTGATATCTGAGATCTTAAATCTGGCTACTTACAGGCAACATGGATGTGGGTATTTCTATATCGGTCATATCGCATATGACCTCATCTTGAACACATATCAGGACGACTTATGTTCTAGTAGGGTCACTCTCAAAGCCTCTTACAACTAGAATCCGTCTCATCTCTGCTCACTTAGAGTCGGAGGTGGTCACGGGTGTGAAAGAGTCGATCACGCTACCTGACACATCTTTTATCACAAGATTACAATATATGACAATAAATAGTGTATGAAATAAATATGTGACCCAATAATGCATGCATGTCATATATTTCAATAACCATCTAAAACAATACATAATGAGAAATGTTAAAGTACACTAAACCCAATGATTCCTTATCTCACAAAGGAATCTCTCACAATGGGTTTTCTGAAGGGATCAGCTATCATGCTGTATGTCAAGGTGTACTTAACTGTCACAATACCATTCTCAGTAATATCTCTCACAAAGTGGTCTTCGGTATCAATGTGTTTAACACTTAGGGTCTCAGTTATTAACAATGTCGGTCTGATTATCATAATAATTATCGCTGACCTCCCACTATCTGTCATGACCCTAAGTCATTCAGAAATGTCTAAAACCAACCATTCTCATGAACTGCAATTGAGTATACTATAAGCTCTGTGAGAGCCTACCCCCCTCGGGCGGGTACCTTCACTCAAGGTATTGTCTCTGTAGGCCGGCCATTCGACCCTTCGCATCCCTGCAGGGCCTTGGCGTCGAACCCGCAACCTACTCCTTTACACCCCCCTCAGGAGGTCGCCTCTCACCAATTGGCAATTGGTGAGAGGCGACCTCCTGAGGGGGGTGTAAAGGAGTAGGTTGCGGGTTCGACGCCAAGGCCCTGCAGGGATGCGAAGGGTCGAATGGCCGGCCTACAGAGACAATACCTTGAGTGAAGGTACCCGCCCGAGGGGGGTAGGCTCTCACAAGCTCAGTCTCTATCGTTAGAGATATACAGGTTCTCTTCTTACTACTCTAAGAAAATAAAACCTAATGTTAGTTTACGTTGATTCAGATCGCTACTCCCAATCAGTATCTGAATCCCAACGACAAAACGCAAATCACCTCATCTGTAACACATGGAGAGATCCGCAGTTCAAATGAGATATTTTAGAATCATTTTTCACTACTCTACAGTGATCCCTTCCAGGATTCTATTAATACCTACTCACCAAATCGACCGTAAAATAAACGTCTGGTCATGTATGCCTCATCGTAGACATTAAACTGTATATCGCACGTGTATACCTCATCGCATACACTAGAAATGTATATTGCACTGAAATAAGGGATTCTAGTCATAGGACACATGTCAAGAATTAGGTTTTTACCTTTAACGATAGAGTATATATTAGGTAATCATCGCTCATCTCGAAATGCTCAAAAATCTACCTAGTGTAAAACTCTTGTTAAAGAGTTAACACCATTCTCAAGTGATCCCTATGGATCTAAAATCCGAGAATGAATTAAAACCTCATAACCATATTACAATGGTCATTGGATACTCTCTGTTGTTCCTGACCAACAGAATGTCACCTAGATATGAGAACATGCTCATAAAAAAGCCATCGGGACGTATCAGATAGATACAATGATCCTACTCGATCATTACAAAATCATAAGATATCACATTCTCGTAAAATCTCAGGCGTCGCTGTCTGGATAATGGCTTAAGGTCGTATGTTGATTTCTAAAATCAACAGATCTTATTCACCTAAACTACTAGAACGAACCTAGAGGGATGCTCCATATAGATCGCCTCATCTAGACTTCCACTATGGAAAGCGGTTTTTACGTCCTTGTGGTGTGACTCCAGATCCATGTTCGTGACAATTACTAAACGGATCGAGGTAAATTTAACTACGACACCTCGATAGTTCACCCTTCATTCTAAGTGTAATCCTTGATTACTAGACGGGTTATTTACCTCTTCATCAATCCATTGACCTTTATCTTAACTTTGAGAACCTACTTGTCAGGTAAATCAACTAGGTCCCAGACCCCGTTGATTCTCATTAACTCCTTCTCTTTATTTATGGCCTTCAATAAACGGTTTTTGCATCTTCTGTAGAACCCTTGAGAGCCTCTTGAACCGTTTTAGATTTCCCATCATCCTCTAGAGTCACAACGAGCGTCTCACTCTCAATCGAGAAGCGACGTTTAAATACGCATTCTCGATGTTCTATGAGGAGAGAAAAATCTTTATCTCTTGATAGAAAGCTCCCATTAAGATCAAGATCTGTAGTGGGTTCTTGTATCCCGCCGCTGGGCTCCCTGAGCCACTAGGCTCATCCATCGCATAAAGGGTAAGGTCCAAATTGATTTTATCTCTCTTAAGAAAATCATTCTCAAGTAATATGTGGTATTATGAGACTCATTCTCGATTATAGTGCCGTCCGTATGTTCGCCTAAGAACACGTATTTTCTCGCGGGCCTAACTCACCGTGTGAATTCGAGAAATCGCGGTACAACCCCATAACCTCAAGTGGCTAAGGTCAGGTTGCCTCCCTATCCAAAACTCAAATGGGGAACTGACTAATAGTCAATTATCTCGTAATACTTTTCTTGAAACAGAGCTCTATGAGTAGTTTAGACGAATACTTGAGTCCCCGATCGGTTCTGAGAGTCTCTACTCTCAAATCTAACTGATTCTCAATCTCGCTTATGAACCTTCTAAAGTATTCTGATGTCTCAGACTTGTGCAAGATCAGATAGATGAACCGAAACACACGTAAGCATCTATAATTATCTATACAACTCCATTTTTGGCTCTCATGCTCATAAGACCACAAAAAAAGGAAAGGCACAATTGTCTAATTGTAATGGAGTCCCAACTCTCATTGCATTATCAAATGGTTTTCTCGTCATTTTGTCGGGTAGACAAAACTCACATACGGGTAACTCGAATCTGGTCAATAGGTCCATTAAACCTCTCGCTACTAACCGATTCATCATCTGTTACCCCATGTGTTCAAGTCTACTATGTCCTTCATTTACATCATCATTTACGCAATCAGATGTAAAGACAATGGGAGAACGACAAGAAACCATTAGAAAGAGCAGCACCCAGTGCATATAATTCATCATGTATTAAAACCAGAACAATTCATAGAATTGTCGTATTATTAAAAAAAATGATGATTTCACGCATATCCTAGTCAATCTTAGACAAGATACTAAATCGAAGATCCGTCGAATGCCTAAAGTATTAAAAACGTCATGGCAAGTGTCGTTCCCTCTGACAACGATAAATGCTCTGTCCTTGACGTAAATCCTCCAAACTTAAGGATTTACTTGACGGAATTATATTTACGCACTCCTGTCTCGAGTTATGTGGTCAGTTGCTCCTGATTACAAATGAGAGAAATCAGTGAGCATTATAGTAAATGAGACAAATCTCAAACCACGTAAAGAAGAAGGATATTAATTTCTGCTCGTCACACTCACGAGCTAAATGACCAAATCTATCTCAAACGTAGCAATTTACATTGGTCTAATCAAATTCCTTCTCCATGCGCTTTTGTACCTTGTTGTCGGTTTTCTCGGATGGTTTTTATTACCTGGATCTCGAGTTTCGTTTACATGCTTATGTTATTGGTTTAGCGCCGGGGAAGTCCTTACTCGACTCCTCTGAATAAGCATGACTCGAGTATGGTCTACTCGCCTTTAGGTGCTCCTCATCGAGCTCACAATTCGTATTCACGTCGACGAAAGTACGAATACTTTCGTCAAATGTGAGATAGGATTTCACGGTCTCCCATGAATCAGGTAAAAACTGGATCACATCCAGTACCTAAATTCCATCCGAAATTTGCTCATCTGTATTTCTTAACTTGGTTATCATACTTGACATTTGCATCATTGTATGATCAACCCTGCATCCTCATATTAGGAGCCGAAGAGAGCAACACAATGCTCTTATGGGGCGAGTCGAACCGACATGTCCCTAGGATATGACTCGTAGAACGAGATTAAGTCATCGTGCATGCCACTGATAAGTATTGCTTTAACTTGGCAATTCTTTTCTACCATGTACGATAGATCTCTTTATCTCGTATATTCTGGGACGCGGTGCCCACCTTGGGGCCCATCATCTCGTGCCTCAGATTCTCGTTAGATTTTGCCTCTCGAGAATAAACTAAATCTACTGATGTGAAATCTCGCAGATCATATCATTCATTTTACTCTCCTTGCAAAAATTTAATACGACAGTTCTCAACGCATTAAGAGAGACATTTGTGACTTGGAGATGCTTATTATCATATTTTTGTGCGCCCTACAAATCATTAAGACCAAAATGACTTGAGTACAGTCCCCAAAGCGAGCGTATGAGTCAACGGACACCATACACCACAACCCGGAATCGTATCTTACCATTCGAATTTTGATTCGGCAGACAAAAACCCATAAAAAGTCACATTTATGGATATAGGACCCCCAAAAATTGAAAAAATTCAATTTTAAGCAACTTGATACGCCGTCCCGTGGCCCACACGCGCCGCTGCGCCCTGGTGGTGTGCTCCATGCACTGCCACGCACCTCCACGCGCTGGCAGCAGCCTAGCGCACTTGCCAGACGTGTGGCGCGCCTCACATGTGCCACCACGTGCCTGACGCGGCTCAGCTCACGTACGCCCAGTCGCGGTGCGTGACTCACGCGCCATCACGCGCTAAGCCATGTTGAGTCGGGTCAGACCGGGGTCGGTCAACGGGTCAGGGTTGACCCGACCGTCCGGTCAACGGGTCGGGTCCAATCCGATCGGGTCGGTTGCGGGTCGGTCAGGGTCGGTCCAACCCGAACCGGGGGACTGACCGCTTCACGCGCCCACTGGTCTGGACCTGTCTTCTTCGCCTGACGGGTCCCATAACAGGTTTTTTTTTTTACCCGGTTACCGGATAACTCAATTCCGGCTACTTTTTCTCACATTTTTCGACTGGAAAAAATTAGTGAGCATCCTCCAAACATTCTACACTTGATTTTAAAAAAATTCAAACCCAAAAATGGTGGAACTCAACCACCCCAGTCACGGCCCTCCGCGGCCATTCTGAAATCCTGGTTTTTGGCATCCAAAACTCACAATAAAAGACATGAAAATGTAGATCTAGATGCTAGGAACACACTTATAACATTTTCATGCATCAATCCGCCCTCTAAAGCCATAGATCTAAGGTTTTCAAGTCCGTACGGTCGTAAACTTCGACCGGACGTTTCATGACCTAAACATGCTCGGAAAATTAAACAAAAAATAGTTTTGTAAACTCTGGGCCATGGGTATTCCTACGGTGTTCTTGGATTCACGAAACTCATCCGTGATCCGAATCCCAAAATTTTATACCTCAAAAAATAATTCCGAAAATCATTTAAATTAAATCCAACGATCGCTCTGATACCAATATTGAATTTAATCATACATGCGGAAGCGTAAATTAAATAGATCGGAATTTTTTGGGATAAATACCTCAATAGGGCGATATCCAAAAAAATCGATCGTGTCGTGATTTCTCTCGAACAGATCGCACGGTCGGATGGTGATCACATCGAACCACTACCGCAAATCCACCACTCCTCAACCCAAATCCGATGACGACTTTGACAAGGGAGATTTTCCTACCCTAAAATCTCCAACTCTCACTATGTTTCTCTCTCTAGAGAATGTACACCAACCTTGACCCCCTCTTTTCCATGGCTACTGTTCACTCGGGAATGGAGGAAGAAAGGGTCACTCCTTCACCTTTTTTTTTGTATGTGTACTAGATTTTAGGCAAGTCATTATTTTAGAGTTAATTAGGTGATTAATGAGATAATGAGAGTTATCTCATTATCCTTAAGGTACCAAAATACCCCTATTGGGCGTACTAATCTACATTTTATATTGCTTTCCATACTCGATTCTCTAACTCACGGATTTGCTGGTCTGTCCGAAAGGACAGAAACCAAAGGAGGAGCTCTCAATGATGGTACATATCCTGTGAAGATTAGGAAGAATCACAGAAACTATCATCTACCAAACAAGTTAGAGGACTAAGAGGATTTCCTTGGAGGCACTTCATAAAGTTTGAGGTGGAAAAAACAGATGAGAACCAGAGGTACAGAAACCTTGACTATGACTTCATGCGCGTGTTCTATGGGGCAATGACCCTAGCTCTAATTTGGACTCTAGGGATTACAATTAATACCACAAATATTGTAATACTAATTCTCACACTCCGTCAACAGTTTCTACTCAAATGGTCATTTAAATGACTTGAAATCTGTGGGCGTTATTGGTTCAATACCTATAGGAATTATAGAATAAATCCAATTTATAGGTATTGAGCCATTCCAAGTCAAGCTTCACGTGCCTTGCTTTCACAAATGTCCCGTGAATAAGTAATATGGACAAATTCAATGATGAAAAATATACTAATTGACGATTTTCATCGATTTCATCTAACAATTTCAAATTATTTAATTAAGACTTAATTAAAACATACTTTTAATTTATTTAGTTTAAAACTTATTTGGCCTATTTAACATTAATCATGTCCAATTAATCCGACTTGAAAAGATACAATTAGGCTATTGACATAAAACTACTCACGTGCATGTCTAACAAATGGTTTTTCCATGTAGCAGAACCAAAGCTGAGCAATATACACAATATCTTGAACATATGGTAACGGGCGTCAATTCAACAAAAATAAATTTACTTCTTTCAAACAATATGAGCATAGAGTGAGTAAATTCATATCATTAGAGAACTGGTGGATTCGTTTCTCTTATGAGTGAGTAACAAGGAGTTTTGAATTAACTAAATTAATGAATTAATCTAACAAAGAAATAATTGACTAAGGTTAAATAACTAAACAACTCGAAATTAAAATAATAAAATTTAATAGAAAATTAATTTCTAATCAAAGAAATTACATCCATCTTAATTTCATATAATTGATCATCGATATATATAAAGATTTCAACAAACCATAATTAAATTGGTTATAATCATTCAACAAATACCGAGCAGTCAATCTCTTCTTATTTCGTCGATAATTAAGAGAGATTCTTTAATTATTACCCTGACTGTAAAATAACTCCACAAAAATTCTTAAAATTTAAAGTTTCGACAATATTAAAATATAACGAAATTCGATTCTAATTAACAAATAAACAATAGATTTATTTAAATTAGATTATTTAATTTCATGATATAAATTAGATTATTAACAAAATCTTATATATATATATATATATATTATTTATTACTATATTAAAATAAATAAACAATTACGAATTTGTTGTTAGATTATTATAAAATTATTAAATATTGATCACTATTTAAAAAATTATAGAAATTATAATCCATAAAATATAGGAATTAAATAAATATTTATAAGATATTAATTTGATATGTTCAATTAAATTTTATAATAACGAGAAATCAAGATTTTAATAATCTTTCTATTAGAGAATTAATATTGAATTGAAATATGGGGAAAGAGAACTCATAAAATAAATAAAAATCGTTGGGATTAATATGCCGGAAAAATTGTCAAAGTGTGTTCGAAAAGAAGAAAACTTGCAGCCGTGACCCGCTGCCCCCGATTCTAAAAGACCGTGCTGAGAGCCGAAAGGACAAAGCCCTCTCGGCTGCCGCCGGCTGCCTTTTTATACAATGATCTCCCTATTTTCTAAAATGGTAAACCCTTCTGATGGGGCGTGGCCCAAAAGCAATCACCGAAAACTTGGGGTCCATTAAATCCATGGCCAAGTGGATGTACTACAAAGGATTTATCCCCCGTATGGATAGATAGGGCCTATTTACTCGATATGGGCTGATCAACCCCACTCGACAACAGTCTGATCTGTCCAAAGAACCAGCCGGCACTCGGAACTTAGAAAGCCTACAAGGAAGCTTTCTCTCCGCCCCATGGTCGATAGCCTCGATAGAATCGGTCACTGGCTTATCCTCATAGGCTAAAGGTAATATTTGTTTATGCCCCGTACCAAGGCCCACTTCCTTATTCGATAACGCAACAACCTTTCTGGATAAAGAAGGAGATTTTCAAAATCTAATCAATAAGAAAGAAAACCTCCTGAGTTCATTTGACTTTCCAAACAATAAGAATCTTAAATTTCTTGAGAATATTTGATTATGAAATCTTAAAATTCTTGACATATTCACACAAGAAAACTAGGATCATAACACCACAAACGACTCATGAGATACACACCTATAAATATATTATGCATGTCATCGACAATGTTAATTCTCTCAAAACTATACACTTGACACACGGCTGCACAAGACTCTCATTCTTAGCCCTCTCTTGTTCAGTCTGTTTCACTCTTTTGAAAGTCGCTCTTTTTGATTTAAGTATCAGAATTTCCTCGTTGAAACATCGTCCGGTGATCTTTTGCAAGTCTCATTTCATTGATTGAAGCATCAATCATAACTCTCGCTCAAGTCAGAGAAGTTGGTATCTTTAAAATCAAAACCCACCTCCAACACCTTCAAACCCCTAAGGCAATTGCTAAAATAAATTAAAGAAAGTTTCTTTTACCTAAATAATCTATTTGACTTGTCAAACACCTTAACTAGCTAAACTACAATATTACAAAATTAAAACTTCCAAAATCTTCTATTCATAAATATCAAAAATGAAATAAAATCTTCAATTTTTTCAATTTAAGCTCCATCCTGTAACGCCGACTCTGTGATGTATTTTTGTACGAGAAATTTTATTTATTTATATTGATTTTTTTGAGTTTGGGGTATTTAAATGAAAATTTTGGTATATTTAAAATTATTATCGTATTCGTGAAAATTTGGGTAAAAATGAATATATATATATATATATATATATATATATAATAATAATAAAAAAAAAAAGAGAAGAGAAGATATGAAAAAAAAACAAAAAGAAAAAGAAAAAGCAAAATGAAAAAAAAAGAAAAAGAAAAAAAAGAATTAGGGCTTAAAGCCCTAATTCTCCCTTTTCCTCTCTCTCTCTCTCTCTCTCTCTTCCTCTCTCTCTCACTCTGTCTCTTCCTCTCCCGCAGCCGCCGCCCACCGCCTCGCTATCCTCCCGCGATCGCCGCTGCTGCAACGCCCTCCCGCGACTGCAGCTCCTCCGCCGAGCGCGATCTGCTGCCAGCGCTCCATAGCGCGAGCGCGCGACTGCCCGAGCGCTCCACAACGCGAGTCACGCCTGCACACGACCGAGCACTCCAGCCCACAGTGCGCGAGCCCAATGCGCGATCCCTACACGAATGCGAGCGCAGCAGCGCGCGAGAGCACCAGCGCGCGAGAACACGAGAGCGCAGAGCACTGCGCGCTCTCCCAAGCACGAGCGCGCATTGCGCGAGCTCTAGCACGCCCCTGTGCGCCTCTGCACGAGCCCCTACGCGCCTCTGCATGCTCCTGCACGAGCGCCAACGTGCCCCTGCGCGCCTCTGCACGCTCCTGCACGAGCGTTAGCGCGCCCCTACACTAGCGCCAGCACGAGCTACCCTGTGCGAGCGCGCCCCCCAGTGCGACCCTCCACGTGAGCCCAGCGGGCGATCTCCCGCGAGCCCAACGTGCGATCTCCCGCGAGCCCAGCGCGCTATCTCCCGCGAGCTGCGCGATCCCTGCACGAGCGCGAGCGTGCCCCACCACGAGTGCGAGCGCGCTCCAGCGCGTGACCCACTGCACGAGCGCGCGATCCAGCTCGCGAGTGCGAGCCCTAGCCTGTGAGCACGCCAGCCCGCACGCCCCAACCTCGAGCGCACAGCCCGCGAGCCCACTGTGGCCTGCTGACCTACCGGGCCAGCCCGCCAGCCCTCAGCCCGCAGGCCCGAGAGCCCGCGACGGCCCGCGAGCCCGTGACCGGCTTTCTCCTTTGAGAGCCATCTGCCATTCTCGCAGAAATCCTTCACTATAGGTAACAGCTGTGTTAGATATAGTTTTGTGTTAGAAATTGATTTAGTTGTTAACGTGCTTTCAAAATTGAAAATATTACAGGTTTTAAATTTATCTGACGGGCGAACGAAAGCTAGGTTTGAGATTCGAGTAAACCTAGGTGAGGGAAATGAAATTATTTCCATACTTAAATTTAATTTGGTCGAATTTATGTTGAATTTAGATTCGGAAGTTATATATATATGTTGTTGTGGCTTAAACTCGATATTTAAGTTCTTAGAACATATGGTTAAATGTGCAGAAATTATGGTATATATTTATAAATTGAAGAATTTAGGGTTGTACGAATTTAAAAAAAATGATAAACCTTGACAATATTCGAAATTTTGATGAAAATCATGATGATTTGATTAGGTTGGCTTTCTTTGTGATTCGATTGAAGGGAGTTTTGATTCTACATATTGTGGTTTTATTGGGGAGTGCGCTATCCTTCCCAAATCGATGAGTGAGATTTATCTCAATATTTTTGTTTAATATGTAAACCCTATTTTAAAATATTTATTAAATGAGTATGATTTGTAGCGTACTTGAAATGTTTTGACTGGTTTTGAAATTGATTTTTGTGAATCGATGGAGTGTTCAAAAATTGTGAAATATTGAAATTATGTATCCATGTGGTTGAAATGTATAATGTGTCATTTTATGCTATATGTTGCATTTGGTTTGTGAATCTGATTTCGGCACATTTTGATACAATTTTAGATTTAGCCTTGAGGGCTTTGGTATGTACTATTCCGTAGCTACGAAGGACACCGTGAGAGACGTTTTGGTGGCGTCCAGATATGCCTAGACCTGAGATATCCCATGAGTTGTCGTGATTTTTATTAACGACACAGTACTAGCCAGGTTGAACCCGAAAGGGGGAGGATTTGGATACTCTCTCCAGGTCTAGCACCTGGACGAGGTTCATCGCTAACGCCAGGATAGAGAGCACTTTAAATAAATTTGCACATAACACCCCCGGTGCGCCTGTCATAGGTCGCAGTAGACCTCTACCAGGATATTTTCGGCTGACAGCTCTATGATTTCAGTGACAATACTTTGGATGTATATTTGATTTGAAAATGCGTGCTAATGATATATTGTTGAAATGAAAAGTATGATGATTTGAAATATGATTCGTATACTTATGTTTTGATACTCCAGTTTCACACTTCATATTTGACGATTGCATTAACCTACTCACTCATTGAGTATTCTTCCCAAGTACTCACCCCTCATTTCTTTTCTTATTTCAGAGATAATATTTGATAAGGAGCGTTGCTTTAGGACGCTCGGTATCATTGGGAGATCTGGTTTAGACTTGAGAAGTCATTATATATTTCTGCTACAAATTTGTATTGGTAATGTATATACATTCTGAGATTTATAGACGACCATTGTGTAATTTTGGGATGATTGTATAAATATGGATATTAAATTGTGGAACTCTCATGTCATTGCATAACATTGCATTGAGACATTTCTTATTCGTTGCGTATGTACTTGGGAATGTGCTATGTCTTAGAAGTGTACTCTAGGATCGCTCGGTACCACCTCTAAATCACAAGAGGGGTGATTGGCGGCTGTCCATGCCTTTGACGGGGGCATGGTAGTAGAGGTTTGTGGCTAAATTGTTGGAAATTTTTATAATCTTGCGTTATTTGGATGTTAGCTGTGAGATTGGTTGATTTTGGAGAGGCAGGGATGGTCATTTGATTATATTACAGGATAGTTGTGATTTATACATGATAAATTGTACTTGGAAAACCTCTGAACTATGGGGAGGTTTTGCTCGATTTTCTATAAAAATACAGCCGGCATTCAGGATAACGGACTGCGGTGATAGTTGGATTGGTATCAGAGACTAGGTTGTAAGCTATGTAGGAAGAGAGTTTTGAAAACATTTCTGCGTGTGTTCGTGTTTAAAGTTCTCAATCCATGAGAGTTTCATACAATCATGAAGTCCCAGTACATGGTCATAGGTATATGAGTTCATCCATTTTAGGGGGTTAGTTACGGTTGTTTCTAACCTAACATGCTTTTTTTTGGGATTGGATTCCATTCTTTGTGAGGGTAGTCAAGATATGACTAGCCCAAATTTCTTGAACCATACCTATTCTTTGAACGATACCTAATAAGGATACTTTTCTTGCAGCAGTATGACGACCCGACGGAGCACCTGCTTTACTCCACCAGAGGAATTAGACGAGCCGGAGGATCATTTCTTAACTCGCGTGCCACCACCAGCACCTACTCAGCCAGCTGCTTAGGCTGAGACTCCCGTACCTACACTCGACGCCTTTCGGCATGGGGTACGCTTCGCATAGGGTCCAGATTCTGCCCCTACCACCTCCTACAGCGGCGCCTGCACCTACAGCAGCGCCAGTTCCTTCGGCACTGGTTCCACCGCCAGTGGCCGGTCCTTCTACTTTGTCCGAGCCGAGTGAGACCACATCGGCTGCTCTCAGACGGGTACATGAGTTGACTCAGTTGGTTAAGGAGGCCCGTCAGCTGGGGTGCACTGATTTTACGGGGCTTGGTGATGCTACGGTAGCCAAGCATTAAATTAACCGCACCCGCAGGATTTTGACCGATTTGGGGATTGGAGAGGAGTTCTGCCTGAAAGTGGCATAGCGATTATTAGAAGGAGAGACCCTCTTATGGTAGGAGGCCCTCACTGATGAGGCGACGGAGCCACTACAGTGGGACGACTTCCTTCGGGAGTTTGACCATAGATTCTTCCCACTCTACCAGCAGGACCGGATGAGGTCAGAGTTGGGACGGCTTACATAGGGGTCCAAATCTGTCTCGGAGTATGAGGCAGATATGCAGAGACTTGCTGCATTCGTACCGGATCTAGCTACACCTCAGTATTTGCACTTCAAATTTGAGGACGGTCTTAGCCTCAGCATAAAGAAGTATATGACTATTCCCCGTAGTTTACACTGGCCGAGGTGATAGACTCTGCTCACCGCGCGGAGGCTTTGGTCCGTGTAGAGGATAGGCAGAGAGAGAGCAGAGAGCAGAAAAGAAAGAAAGAAAAGTCTCATTTTGCGCAGAACTCCAAGAGGGGCAGGAGATCCAGTTCGCACAGAGGCGGATTAGGATCTGGATTTTCTGAGCTGGGACGGGGACAATACTCCCAGGGGTTTAGACAACCTGCTCTGACTCACCCTGCACAGTATATTGCTCAGCGGCATCCTTATTGCCGCAGGTGCAATAGGTCCCATCCGATAAGAGCTTGTTCAGTGACGGTCACTTGCTTCCATTGTGGGAAGTCGGGGCATATTAGGAGTTCTTGTATTGAGTTAAGACTCGGAGGACAGACTTCACTGAACCGCACTAGTACTCCTCGTATGGGATAGCAGGGGCAGCCTGCTCGGCCAGCATCTTCTACTCCCAGGGTGACCACCGGGAGTAACACAGTACAGACCCAGGCACGACAGCAGCCTAGGGCTCAAGCCTGGGTTTATGCCATGACGCAGGAGGACGCCCAGGCGAACCCCGACATCATCATGAGTACTCCTCCTTCTGATCCTGTAGAATAGGATTTCTATTCATATTTCCACTTCTTTTGGGGATGTCAGCATTTTATCAATCGTATAGATATTTTATGTTGTGTACCCTTTTGTCGATATGATACTACTCTGACATCTTCGTACACTGAAGTTGTAGAAACCTTAGAGACTCAATTATTTTGACATATATATATACATATCAAGTTTGAAATTATTCTAAGTCTGTGGATTTTGTTCAATGATAGATATTCTACCTATTTTCGGAATAAATGCTTGTATCCTTATTGACACGGGGTCTAACTATTCATATATGAGCGATCAATTTTTTCGATATTCTGACAGGCCGCTCTCACCTTTGGATGAGGAGCTATTGGTCATCACTCCTCTGGGTGAACAGATTGTGCGCGGCACAGTGTATAGAGAATGTGAGATTAAAGTTGGGGATACAGTCCTGAAGGTAGATCTAATCCCTCTCGCCATGACTGATTTTGATGCCATCTTGGGAATGGATCGGTTACATATGTATCGGGCTTCAGTTGACTGCTTTAAGAAGCAGGTGGAGTTTCGAAAACCTGATCAGCTAGTGTTGATTTTTGAGGGAGAGACAGGTTTTACCCCGTTGTGTCATTTCAGTTTTGGAGGCCAGACGCATGATTTGCCGCGGATGTGCGGCTTACCTAGCTCACATCATAGACACCACTACTCAGGGACCGAGACTGGAGGATGTCCCAGTGGTACAAGACTTTCCTAATATTTTCCCCGAGGAGCTACCGGGATTACCACCGGTTCGGGAGTTTGACTTTGAAATCGATTTAGCTCCAGGGACTACCCCTATCTCGATGTCACCATACAGGATGGCGCCGGCTGAGCTGAGGGAGCTAAGGTCCAGCTGCAGGAGTTGCTGGATAAGGGATTTATCCGTCCTAACACGTCCCCTTGGGGGCGCTCCAGTGCTGTTTGTAAAGAAGAAGGACAGCTCACTGAGATTGTGTGTGGATTACAGGCAGCTTAATTGGGTGACTGTGAAGAACAGATATCCGCTGTCTCGCATAGATGATTTGTTTGATAAATTGCAAGGTGATCGAGTTTTCTCGAAAATTGATCTTCGATTGGGATATCATCAGTTGCGGATTAGGAGTCAAGATGTGCCAAAGACAGCTTTCTGCACTCAATACGGGCACTACGAATTTCTAGTCATGCCGTTTAGACTGACTAATGCCCCCGCTGCATTCATGGACTTGATGAACAGAGTCTTTTACGACTATCTGGACCAGTTTGTCATAGTTTTCATAGACGATATACTGGTGTATTCGCGGAGTGACGAGGATCATGTTTAGCATATTCGCACCATTTTACAGATCCTCCGCGATGAGCAGCTATATGCCAAATTCACAAAATATGAATTTTGGCTAAGACAGGTTGGATTTTTGAGGCATGTCATTTCTGCGGAAGGGATTTTTGTCGATCCGTAGAAGGTCGATGCCATTACGAGATGGGAGCAACCGCAGACAGTGACTGAGATCAGGAGTTTTCTTGGTCTGGCTGGGTATTACCGCAGATTTGTTGAGGGGTTTTCTCGAATAGCTGCTCCATTGTGTAGATTAACGCGAAAAGGTGTCAAGTTTGTATGGGATAACCGTTGTGAGGCGAGTTTTCAGGAGCTCAAACAACGGTTGACTACAGCTCCAATTTTGGCACTTCCCACGAGCAGTCGGGAGTACACGGTGTACAGTGATGCTAGCCGATAGGGGTTGGGTTGTGTTTTGATGCAAAATGATTGGGTGATCGCCTACGCCTCTAGATAGTTGAAGAAACATGAGGTAAATTATCCGATACACGATCTGGAGCTTGCGGCCATAGTCTTTGCATTGAAGATATGGCGCCATTACTTATACGGGGTGACTTGTCGGGTGTATACTGATCATAAAAGTCTGAACTATTTATTCACCTAGCGAGAACTTAACCTAAGACAGAGGAGATGGTTGGAACTCCTCAAAGATTATGATCTTATCATTAATTATCATCCGGGCAAGGCCAATGTGGTTACTGATGCCTTGAGCCGGAAATCAGTTTCATTGTCTCAGGAGAACAATACGGCATACCTCACTTGTTTGATGAGACTCCGGGATTTGGGAGTCAGATTAGCTAGTGATGATCATGGCACTTTGCGAGCCAGGTTTGAGGTTAGGCCGACGTTGTTGAACCGTATTAGGGAGCTGTTGAGTACTGATACCGAGCTCCAAGCTCTTACTGAGAGAGCTCGCAGAGGTGATATTGATGATTTCAGAGTCCGTGGTGATGGACTTCTGACTTATCGAGATAGAGTGGCTATACCCGCCGATGAGGATCTCTACAGATCCATATTAGAGGAGACACACTCATCGGCCTATGCCTTGCACCCGGGTAGTACAAAGATATATCGAACTATTCGGGACAGCTATTGGTGGCCAGGTATGAAGAAGGACATTTTGAATTTGTAGCTAGATGTTTAGTCTGTCAACAGGTGAAGTATGAGCATCAGAGGCCAGCGGGTTTGCTACAGCCTCTTCCCATTCCTAAGTGGAAATGTGAGCATATTACTATGAACTTCGTGATGGGGTTGCCACGGACTTCTACACGGCATGATGCGATTTGGGTGATTGTCGATAGACTCACCAAATCTGCACATTTTATCCCTATCCATGGTGACTATTCCTTAGAGGTGTTGGCACGTCTCTACATTGATACCATAGTTCAGTTTCACGGGGTGCCCGTGTCGATTGTTTCAGATAGGGACCCCAGATTCATATTTAGGTTTTGGCCCAAGTTGTAGGAGCATTGGGTACTAAATTGAAATTCAGTACGACGTATCATCCTCAGACGGACGGCGAGTCTGAGAGGACAATTCACACGCTCGAGAATATGCTTAGGGCATGTGTCATTGCTTTTCATAGTAGTTGGGATCGGCACCTTCCACTGGTCGAGTTCGCATATAATAATAGTTATCAGACCAGTATAGGGATGCCTCCGTATGAGGCATTGTATGGCAGGAAGTCCCGTACCCCGATATGCTGGAATGAGATTAGAGAGCGACGTCTCAGCAGCATTGAGTTGATTGAGCAAACAAAGGACAAAGTTAAGGTCATCCGTGAGCGGATGAAAGCTGCCCCAGGATAGAGAGAAGACGTATGCTGATCATAGGCGACAACCTCTTGAGTTTGCTACGGGAGATATGGTTTTCTTGAGGATATCTCCTTGAAAGGGAGTTATACGGCTTAGGTAGCGGGGCAAATTGAACCCCAGATATATTGGGCCCTTCCGTATCCTTGAGAGGGTTGGGAGTATGGCAAACAGGTTAGAGCTGCTGGATGAACTTTCCCGTATTCACGACGTCTTTCATATCTCAGTACTCAGAAAGTACTTGGCCGATCCTTCTCATGTACTTGAGCCTCGACCTGTTGAGTTACGAGAGAACTTTAGTCTTCCAATTCAGCCCGTGACTATTCTAGATAGGCAGGTCAGAAAGCTGCGGAGCAAGAAAGTCACATTTGTCAGAGTTTTGTGGAGGAGTGATCAGGTCGAGGAGGAGACCTGGGAGTCCGAGGAGGCTATGAGGAGACAGTGATGTATTTTTGTATGAGAAATTTTATTTATTTATATTGATTTTTTTGAGTTTATGGTATTTAAATGAAATTTTTGGTATATTTAAAATTTTGTCGTATTCGTGAAAATTTGGGTAAAAATGAATATATATATATATATATATATATATATATATATATAATAATAATAAGAGAAGAGAAGAGAAGAGAAGAAAAAAAAACAAAAAGAAAACAAAAAGAAAAACAAAAAGCAAAAAGAAAAAGAAAAAGAAAAAAAAAAGAATTAGGGCTTAAAGCCCTAATTCTCCCTTTTCCTCTCTCTCTCTCTCTCTCTCTCTCTCTCTTCCTCTCTCTCTCACTCCGTCTCTTCCTCTCCCGTAGCCGCCGCCCACCGCCTCGCCTTCCTCCCACGATCGCCGCCGCTGCAACGCCTTCCCGCGACTGCAGCTCCTCCGCCGAGTGCGATCTGCTGCAAGCACTTCACAGCACGACTGCCCGAGTGCTCCACAGCGCGAGTGCACGCCTGCTTGGGAGCACTCCAGCCCACAGTGCGCGAGCCCAATGCGCGATCCCTGCACGACCGTGAGGGCACCAGCGCGCGACAGCGTGAGAGCGCAGAGCACTATACGCTCTCCCGAGCGCGAGCGCACACAGCGCGAGCTCTAGCGCGCCCCGCACGCCTCTGCACGAGCCCCTGCGCGCCTATGCACGCTCCTACACGAGCCCCAGCGCGCCCCTGCACGAGCGCCAGCACGCCCCAGCACGAGCTACCCTGTGCGAGCGCGCCCCCAAGTGCCACCCTCCACGCGAGTCCAGCGCACGATCTCCTGTGAGCTGCGCAATCCCTGCACGAGTACGAGCGCACCCCAGCACGAACACGAGCGCGCCCCAGCACAAGCGCGAGCATGATCCAGCGCGCGACCCACTGCGCGAGTGCGCGATCCAGCTCGCGAGTGCGAGCCCTAGCCTGTGAGGGCGCCAGCCCGCACGCCCCAGCAGTGAGCGCACAGCCCGCAAGCCCACTACAGCCTGCTGACCCGCGAGCCCTCCAGCGGGCCAGCCCTCCAGCCCGCCAGCCCACCGGCCCGCGGGCCCGCGAGCCCGCGACTGCCCGCGAGACTGCGACCGCCCGCGAGCCCGCGAGACTGCGACCGCCCGCGAGCCCGCGACTGGCTTTCTCCTTTGAGAACCATCTGCCATTCTCGCAGAAATCCTTCACTGCAGGTAACAGTTGTGTTATATGTGGTTTTGTGTTAGAAATTGATTTAGTCGCTAACGTGGTTTCAAAATTAAAAATATTACAGGTTTTAAATTTATCTGACGGGCGAACGAAAACTAGATTTGAGATTCGAGTAAATCTAGGTGAGGGAAATGAAATTATTTCCATACTTTAATTTAATTTGGTCGAATTTAGGTTAAATTTAAATTCGGAAGTTATATATATATGTTGTTGTGGCTTAAACTCGATATTTAAGTTCTTAGAACATGTTGTTAAATGTGCAAAAATTATGGTGTATATTTATAAATTGAAGAATTTAGGGTTGTACGAATTTAAGGAAAATGATAAACACTGACAATAGTCGAAATTTTGATGAAAATCATGATGATTTGATTAGGTTGAGTTTTTTTGTGATTCGATTGAGGGGAGCTTTGATTCTACGTGTTGTGGTTTTATTGGAGAGTGCACTATCCTTCCCAAATCGGTGAGTGGGATTTATCTCAATGCTTTTTTTTAATATGTAAACTCTGTTTTAAAATATTTGTTAAATGAGCATGATTTGTAGCGTTCTTGAAATGTTTTGACTGGTTTTGAAATTGATTTTTGTGAACCGATGGAGTGTCAAAAAATTATGAAATATTGAAATTATGCATCCATGTGATTGAAATATATAATGTATCATTTTATGCTATATATTGCATTTGGTTTGTGAACCTAATTTCGGCACATTTTGATACGATTTTAAATTTGGCCTTGAGAGCTTTGGTAAATATTATTCCGTAGCTACGAAGGACACCGTGAGAGACGTTTTGGTGGCGTTCGGATATGCCTAGGCCTGAGGTATCCCACGAGTTGTCGTGATTTTTATTAACGACACGGTACTAGCCAGGTTGAACCCGAAAGGGGGAGGATTTGGATACTCTCTCCTAGTCTAGCACCTGGACGAAGTTCGTCGCCAACGTTGGGGTAGAGAGCACTTTAAATAAACTTGCATATAACACCCCCGTGCGCCTGTCATAGGTTGCGGTGACCTCTGTCGGGACATTTTTGGCTGGCAGCTCTATGATTTTAGTGATAGTGGTCTGGATGCATATTTGACTTGAAAATGCGTGCTAATGATATATTGTTGAAATGAAAAACATGATAATTTAAAATATAATTCGTATACTTATGTTTTGACACTCCAATTTCACACTTTATATTTGACGATTGCATTGACTCACTCACTCACTGAGTATTTTTCCCCGAGTACTCACCCCTCATTTTCTTTCTTATTTTAGAGATAGTATTTGACAAGAAGCGTTGCTTTAGGACGCTCGGTATCATTGGGAGATCTGGTTTGGACTTCAGAAGTCCTTATATATTTCTGCTGCAAATTTGTTTTGATAATGTATATGCATTCTGAAGTCTATAAACGACCATTGTGTAATTCTGGGATGACTATATAAATATGGACATTTAAATTGTAGAACTTTCATGTCATTGCATAGCATTGCGTATGTACTTGGGAATGTGTTATGTCTTAGAAGTGTATTCTAGGATCGTTCGGTGCCACCTCTAAATCACAGGAGGGCCGACTGGCGGCTATCCATGCCTTTGACGGGGGCATGACAGTAGAGGTTTGTGGCTAGATTGTTGGAAATTTTTATAACCTTGCGTTATCTGGATGTTGGCTGTGAGATTAGTTGATTTTGGAGAGGCCGGAATGGTTATTTGATTATATTACAAGATGGTTGTGATTTATACAGGATAAATTGTATTTGAGAAACCTCTGAATTATGGGGAGGTTCTGCCCGATTTTCTGTAAAAATACAGTCGGCATTCAGAATAACGGGCGGCTGTTCACGATCCCGGTTTGGGACGTGACACCCTTTCTTGAATTTTTGTGCAATTAAAAAGAGAACATGTTGATTTGGTTTTCAAAAATATTTTGAAATATCTCTGAGATCCACATGACCACGTGCTAACGAAAAAGATTGTTGTTCATTTTTCCATTCCTTGCATAAATGTTTCAATTTGATTCCTTTTTCTCCACTTTCTTCATAGGTCCCCTCCATTAATTCTAACATATAAAGTATCACAAATTGTAGATATTAGTATAATATTTATTCAAAAATAAAACAAAATCAATCATAAATATTATACTAATTTATACTCTATCAAATTCTCTCACACCTAGATAATACTTGTTCTCAAATATTTCTCACTAAAATAAATTCAAAACTATTTTGTAAACCAATCTATTTTTCTTCCAAACTCTCAAGCCAACATGTGCTATAAAAATCATATCGGAAACGCAATCAAAACAACAAGTATTTCACAGTATTTCATACGAAAATAACCATTACCTATTCTAACAATTTCTTGTAAAATCAAAACTATAAGATTCAACAATAAAATATATATATCACTTAAATCAACAAAAAGGAATTGACATTACCATAAGTTTACAAATATATCAAATCTCTACCACTCAAAAGTTTGTGTTCCATGTACCAATCTAAAAGTCTTTCATTTTATTGTAATGGAATTAGAGTTAAGGAATGATAAAGGAGATATTTAAGGATAAAAAAATATCAAAAAATATATATAATTAACTATACAATTTTCATAATATTGACCGATCTTTGCCCCAATCAAGCAGCATACAAAAATAACTTCTTAGTGTCCAAATGCTATTTGTCAATTGTTTTCTCTAATTTGCATCTTTGAAATGTAAATTAGTAGAATTTTAACAAGATGCAGCATTTTTCTTTCTCTTTTTCTTCTTCTTGTTTTTTTCTTTTGTTTTTTTTTTTGGCTTCTTTTGCATTTTTTTCAACAATCCTCCGGTAAAGAATAGTCAAGAGTTTAATCAAACTTGTTTTCCTTGTTTAATCACAAAATTCATTTTTCTCATCATATCCATGAAAATATTAACATTAAGATTCCAATTATCATATTTCCCTTGAGACAAATAAATAACAAAAACCATACAATTAACTACATATATCTTTAGTATAAGGCTTTGAAACGAATTCCAAATAAAAGGTTAGGTGTTATATTAAGATGGTTATAAAAAAGAAAATGAGTCAGGCTTAGTTTGGTTAACTACGGGTTTTAAAAAAAATATAGAGATTTTTACTAAAGCTAAAAGGGGGTAAAATTTAGGTGTTTTTATCACTTCAGTACATGAAATTCTAAAATGTGGTCTTCAAATGCATAACAGAATAAGTTTTAGAATGACCAATCTAAATGTGATACTCACTCATCAAGAAAAACATTTTCGAGCACATGTATATACTCATTTTAACCTCAAAATCTCACTTTTGAATGAGATTTGTATCAAATCTCTCATATTTATCTTTTAAAGAAAACTATTAAAAATATGAACAGTCATTATAAGTACAAAAACTATTGATTTAAATCATTTCTCATAAATTTCCAACTAACTAAATAGCACATTTCAATCTAGAAAGTTTGAAATTTTTCTTTTTTTTTTTTAAGAAAATCAAACTTAAACTATTGCTGAAAAGATGGATACACGATCAAGAGCTAAATCACCTAACATCCCCCCACATCTAATTCATATATTGTCTCCAATGTATGTTTAAGTTGAGAGAGAAAAGTGTATGAAACCAATCGAGCAAAACAACAGAAAGAGAACAAAGAAATAAACGATGAAGGTTAGAACATACTCCCTTGCGGTAGACGTAGAATAGTATTGAAAGTTATTTAAGGCATGGGCACATCTTAAACATCAAGCACTTCTGTCCATTTTTAAAAATGGTCCTTAAACGAGTAGTCAAACTTTTTGTAAGGCGTGGGCACGCCTTAATACTAGAGTATTACTGTCCATTTTTTTAAGGCAGTCCAGACTATGGGCAAAAACGAAAATCTATTAGAGTGTGGGCACACCTTAATGATAGAGCACTTCTGCTCATCAAAATTTTTCGGTCTTTACTCACCTAAAAAAATACCATTAAAATTAGATATAAATCAAATTAACAAAAATAAAGATGAAATAAAAATCATAAAAATATTGAATTGCCTCCTAATAAGTGCCTTTGTTTAGTGTTTTTGGTTAGACATAGTCTCATTGTTTTAACTCGGCTTACAGATTGGTTCGGTCCATCTAAACTTCAAATTGTTTGGTATAAACTTCAATTTTGAATGACTATAGGGGACTTTTTGGTCTAATATGGATTTCTTTTGAAGTAGCAGTTTGTAACGAAGGAATTTGTTCAACTGTGCATCTTCATCCATCAAACTCTCTTGCAACATAAAATCAAATTTATCATACACAAGTTATCTTTAAAATTATCTTACATGATAAGAGTCAGCCATACTAATATGAAAAATAAATTTAGAGTAATTTGGACCTTTTATGGGGGTCAAAAATATTAAAAGTAGCAATTTCAACATTAAATTCAAAAGTTAAGATATCCAAATCCATTTCAATTTTTGTTTTAACTGTTTTCATAAATAGTCTTTCCAACAATATAAAAACAGAGTTAGGAGAACATGTATCGTCCATATCAATAACATAAAAGTCAATAAGAAAAATAAAATCATTCACCCTCACTAAAACATCTTCAATCACACCCTTAGGATATGAATTTGATATATCAGTTAATTGAATTATCACTCTTGTCTCTTTCAAAAATCCTAGATTCAAATCCCTATAATAAGACAAAGGCATCACATTTATAGCTGCTCCTAAATTAAGCACAGCCTTTTCTAACAATTTATTGACAATCATACTAGGTACAATAAACATACCAAGGTTTTTGCACATTTGTGGCAATTTCCTTTAGATGACTACCGAAACATTCTCACCAACTAAGATTTTTTTTATCATCCTTTAATTATATTTTCTTTGTGCACAATTCTTTAACAAACCTTGCATACCTTGGCACTTATGTCTTATTATTTCTAAGAGTAGGATGTTGATTTCTACCTTCCAAAGAGTTTCTAATATATCTTTCTCTTCCCTTCTTTCTTTGATTGTGCCAAGCTACCAAGAAAATGTGGTGGAATCACTATTTTGGATTTTGAATTAAATTCACTACTTACCTTCTTAGTTGAAGTGTCTAAAATTGTTGACTTTTCTTCTCATTTGGTCACCCTTTTTGGTTCAACTTTTGATGTAGTATTTCGTTCCTCTTTTTCACTTCTAAAGATCATGACACTAACATTTTCCTTTGGATTGATTTCAACTTGAGTACCCAAATTTCAAATGTTGGCTCTTGATTTTTGTTGAAATCTTTGAGTTTCCTGCTGGAACAATAGAATACTATTAGTCAAACTTTTAACAATATCTTCTAATGGTGTAACTGAATTAAAAGGGGCAGGTTGTGGTAGGAGTGGTAGTTGTCCATAGGATTGCTATGAAAATTCTTGCAGTTTAATCCCATAACTTAGATTTGTATGGTATTTCCAACTTTGGTTATTGGTGTTGGAGTAAGGATCGTATTTTTTTTGGAGCTGTTATGAAAATCCACCTACGACATTTAATTATTCGTTAGACGCCTTATGGAGTATAAGACACATGTCGATTGGATGACTCACATTTGAATAAATTCCACATGTTTTCACTTGTTGTACTTATCCTACAACCGATCTTTCCACAATAGAAGTTAAAATATCTAACTTGTGACCAAAGGAAGTAATACTTATTTCATTAACCCCATTTTGGGACATCATCTTCCGCCAAATTGTTGTGCGTTTGCTGTTATATTGGAAATTAAATTTCATGCCTTCTCGGGTGTTTTGTTCATCATCACATCACCATTCGCTGCATCAATCATATTTCTTTCCTTTGACAAAAGACTTTCATAAAAATATTGGATAAGTAGCTACTCAAGAATTTGATATTGTGGACAACTTGCATATAACTGCTTGAATCTTTTCCAAAATTCGTAAAAAGTCTCCCTGCTAAATTTTCTTATACCATAGATTTTTTTTCGAATGTTTGCTACACGAGAAGTTAGAAAAAATTTCTCCAAAAACAAATTTTTCAAATCATTCTAATTAGTAATTGAATAAGAAAATAAATAAAATAACTAATCTTTAAGCTTATCTACCGAAAAGAATAGGAAAACCCTTAACTTCAATTGCTCTTCAATTACACCTTGTAGCCTCATTGTTGAACACATGATATGAGACTCCTTAGGATGCTTGTTAGATTTTCTCCTACAACTCCAGGAAACTTAAAAAGTAAGTGAATAAGACCTAATTTTATTTCAAATAGATTCTTAATTTTTAAAAAATTAAGACGCAAAGGTTGTTGGTTAGCATCTAGTGTTACCAACTCTCTTAAAGTTTTTGGCGCATCCATGTTTTCATTCTTGGTGTGCTACTCCTTGCTGTCAATAGAAAAATCCAGCAAGTCTTCATTCAGATCAAGTCCAGGCGATGGAGATGTGGCCTATTTTGCTTACTTGTCTCCTTGGTGAGTTTCTGGGCCGTTTTCTCAATTTCTGAATCAAACACTAGCTCACCTATTTGAGAAGATCAAAACATAAATCCAAAAATAAGGAGAAAGTATAAAAGAATTGAAAGAATAAAATTAAATGGGAAATCAAATTCTAGTCAAAAGAATTATATTCACCTGGATTTCATGTGATTAATCATCGATCTATATAAAAATTTCAATAAACCATAAATAAATTAGTTATAGTCAATGAACAAACGCTGAACAACCAATCTCTCTTTATTTTATCGATTATTAAGAGAAACTTTTTAATTATTTCCCCAATCGAAAAACAATTTTAGAGAAACTTTTAGAATTAGTATTAATATTTAGATAGATCTAATTCTAATTAACAAACACATAATATATTTATTTAAATTAAATTATTTAATTCTATGATATAAATTATACTATTAACAATTCCTTATATATATGTCATTCACCACTATTAAAACAAATAAACAATTATGCATTTATCATTTTAATTGATCGTAGATTATTCTAATACTATTAAATATAAGTCACTATTTAATAAATTTTAGAAAATCATAATTCATAAAATATAGAAATTAAAGGAACTAAATAAATACCTATTAGATGTTGATTTAATATATTCAGTTGGATCTCATAATCATGAGAAATCAAGATTTTAATAACCTTCAACTAGAGAATTGATTTAGAATGAAAATACGAGAGAACAGAATTCAGAAAATAAATAAAAATTGTTGGAATTAATATGCTGGAAAAAAATTGTCAAAGTACGATGGAAAAGAGGAAAACTTGCAGCCGTGACCTGCTGCCCCCTATTCTAAAAGATTGAGCTGAGAGCCTATAAGACAATGCCCTCTTCGCTGCTACTAGCTGCCTTTTTATATAATGATCTTCCTATTTTCTAAAAAGACCAACCCTTAAAATCCCAAAGGCAATTGCTAAAATAAATAAAATGAATTTTTTAATACCTAAATAACCTATTTGACTTGTTAAATACATGAACCGATTAAAATAGAATATTACAAAATTAAAATTTTTTAAATTTTCTATTCCTAATTATCAAGAATGAAATAAAATTTTTTAAATTTTCAATGTTTCCAATTTGGTTTCCATCCTTTCTTGAACTTTCGTGTAGTTAAAAAGCAACATGTTTATTCGATCTTCAAGAATATTTTGCAATATCTCTTATATCCACGTGCCCACGTGCTAATGAAACATCATTATCATCTATTTTTCCAATCCTTGCATAAATGTTTTAATTTGACTCCTTTTTTTCCACTTTCCTTCATAGGTCTCTTCCATCAATTTTAGCAAATAAAATACAACAAATTATAGATATTAGTATAATATTTATTTCAAAATAAAACAAAATCAATCGTAAAAATTACACTAATTTATGTCCTTATCACATGGATGACTAACAAACCACAGGTTTCATACGCCAAAATGAATATGATGACTAACAATTACATACTACTTGATTTTTAAGATAGATTAGGCTGATTATGTGAAGCTTAGTTTTAGGAGATAGTAAACAAGAGTAGCTTCAGAAGTCGATGAATTTCTTCTTCAAGCTGTCTATTGTTTCCTTGATCTCACCTCCAAAGGAACGAAATAAATGCCATGGCTTTTTGCCTTTTCCTTCGACACCTGGAATGTTGGCGAAAAAGGCCTGTCATCTGCGCACCTGCCAAACAAAGGAAAGGAGATCTTCCAAGTGTACAGGGGAAGGAAAAGTCAATCTGCTCATGCATATGCCATGAAAAGAATAATAGCACCTTCAAGTTAAAAGATTACTTCCCTGGAAGTTGTAAAACTGGATAAAGCTCACCCAGAATTTTCACATCTGAAAAATGTATAACCCTCTCAGCTAACAAGTGTCTTCCGCTAGCATCTGGATTTTCACATGCCAGAATATGCGCGCATTGGCAACATCTTTTACATTGACCCATCCATAAGAAGCATCAGGATAAACCTTTGCCCCTGATGTCACAAACAAAGAAGTCCAAATACTTATGAATGTTGAAAGTAAATTTGCCTAAGAAATTAGTCATTATTGGAGAAAAAGTACCATTTATGTCCAAAACCTGAGAAGCACAAGTGTTGAGTGTCGGCTGTAAAAGAAGGCCAATAACCATTTCCGGGTTAACAGCCACTAAGTCCATACCCTTCTCTTTAGCAATAATCCAGGCGGCTTCCTCATCCAATGTCTTTGAAAGAATACACTAAAGCTTGGGATTCCAAAATTGTCCATTAGATCACTATATCGGAACAAGTATTAATGGAATAAGGTTGACTGATACAAACCTTTGATTCCTTACAAAACTCTGCATCAGGATACCAAGTTTCATCAACTACCACATCAGGAGTCAAAAGTATCCCAGTGTATGCCACAACTGCAATAGAAGATGTCAAAACCACTCTTCTGATTGAAGGGAATTTTGCACAAGCCAATCACATTTGAGTGTTTCCTTCTTTGCAGGTTCTATCAGTTGCTTCTGAAATCAGTATAAATGAGGGCTTGTGAATAATTAGCAAATCGATTTTTGGTCACTTCATTGGAGGTAAAAATGAATAAAGCATGGCTTGACAAGGAATAAACCTGTGGATCTGTGGCCCCAGTAATGAAGGGAGATGCTATATTAAAAACACCATCACACACATCCACGATGGAATCAAATGCACCTTCTTCAAGTAGGTTCGCTTTGACCAATTGAAGTCACTCTTTGGCACCATCAAGTGAAACTAAATGTTCTACCTTCTTTGGATCATCTACAATTTAATAACAACAAGAAGAAGGTTACACAAATATTTCAAGACCATATTTTGTTGCAGTGCTACAGCCTACGGGTTATGGGTGTCATGACACCCAGTGTCCAAATATTTCATTACTTGTCTGGACCATCATGCTGCATAGCATGACGTCAACCATTATTTTTTTTTTTAAAGCAAGGAAAAAAGGAAGATTCAAATCATAGAGATGATGAGTTTCATTCCAAAACCTGTGTTCCTATTCTATCCCAGAAAAATCAGATTTTCTACCTTTTATCAATAATTCCCCAGACTCTAAATCTGCAGCCAACCTTCCTCAGTTCAACAAAATGGTAGGCGTGCTGATCTGGACAGAAATTCCTAATCATCTGATCCCTGGCAGGCAAAATCTTATTTCTGAAGGATAGAAGAAGAAACATTTATAGTTTAGAATTGCTCATGAACTAGCACAATAAGGTAAAGTATATTGGAAAGGATATTATTGGTTCTTGGAGCAGCACCAAGAAGAACATAGTATCAAATAGCAAAGTTTATAACTTAGTTACAAGAATCATAAAATATTACATTAAAATGTTCTATAACATATTATCAAATCTAAAAGTGGAATTTATGGATTATTGCTTGTGTACAATCAATCCCTCTCCCTCTCATCCTCACTCTCACTTGGAATTAGGACTGAGCATCCTCCGGGATGGGTGAGACGCTGCCAAGTTGAGAAACTTTCTACAAATGGCCTGGAATTTGGCCCAACTTAATAGGACATCTCTAGGATTTCTTTGGTAATTGAAATTTATGGCGTTTTTGATCATTGGATCAATATCAAATGACTACTATTTTTTATGAAATGGAAAAATAAAATAGTCAGCAATTATTAAATGAATATCCATCCGATCAATATCAATACCTATAGAAAAATCCAGTTTATATATACCAAGCCATCCAAGTCAAGCTTCACGAGTCTGGCTTTCACAAATGTCCCGTGAACAAGTTACACGGACAAATTAAATGATGAAAAATAGACTAATCGACAATTCTCATCAATATCTTCTAACAATTTCAAATTATTTACTTAATAATTAATCAAAACATATTTATATGGATTATCATATAAGATTTAATTAGTTTAGTTTAGAACTTATTTGGTCTATTTAATATTAAGCATGTCGGACTAATTGGGCTATTGACATAAAACTACTTGAGTGGTGTATAATTGGGCAAGTAATGTATCTCAATCAAAGTCCCCAAGTCTCTAATTTTAATGAATTAGCATCGAAATGTCATATTATATATGTTTGTCTTTGCTCCCAATCAAGATGACACCTAAAAGTTTATGGTGGTAGATTTTCCAAACCTTCCTTTTGTATTTTTTTATAATTTTTATATTTAGAAACAATGTAGAAAGAGATATCTATTAATATTAAAAATATAGATAGAGAGATTATTGGTGTCTCTAAAGGTCAGGCTCCAGTAGACAAGGAATCATAGTGGTGGAACGAAAAAATACAAATTGTTATTCGAATCAAACGAGAGTGTTATAGGAATCTTAAAAATAATAGTAGCAATGATACATAAGAAAAATACAAAAGTGCAAAAAAGTAAGTGAAAAAGATAATACAAGAATCAAAAAGTAAGGTGTATAATAAATTATGCAAGAAATCGGAGACCAAAGAAGGAGAAAAAGAGATATACAAACTAGCCAAGATAAGGGAAAGAAAGAGAAAAGATTTAAATGGTGTTAGGTGCATTAAAAATGGAGCTAATGATATACTTATAAAGAATAAGAATATAAAAAAGCGTTGGAGAGATTATTTTGATAATTTGTTCAATGTTAAGAGTACTACAAATATAGGAGATATTGACATACCTGTAAAAGAGATTAATATAGACTTTAAGTGTAAAATTCGTCCCCATGAAATGAAAGAGGTTTTAAAGAGAATGAAGAATAATAAAGTCATAAGACCTTATGACATCTCTATAAAAGTGTGAAAATGTTTAGATAAATTTGGTATAATAATATTAACGGATATTTTTAACAAAATTTAGCAAGCCAAGAGAATACCCCAAATATGGAGGAAAAGTATAATCGTACCGCTATATAAGAATAAAGGAGACATACAAGATTGCTCCAAGTATAGAGAAATTAAACTTATAGGTCATACTATAAAATTATGGAAGAGAGTGATAGAATATAGATTGAGATTTGAAATAAATATTTCTCAAAATCAATTTGGATTTATGCCAGAAACATTCACAACGAAAGCAATCCATTTGTTAAGACATTTGATAGAGACATATAGACCACATAAGAGAAACTTACATATGGTATTTATTGATCTAGAAAAAGCATATGATAGGATTCGTAGAGACGTATTGTGATGGGCGCTGATGAAAAAAGGAATATCTTCAAATTATATTAATTTCATTAGAAATATGTATAAGAGAGATGTAACTAAGTAAGAACTCACGAGGGTTTGCACGATAGCTTTCCTATTAATATCGGATTCCATCAAAATTCAGCATTAAGTCCTCTCCTCTTTGCAATAGTAATAGACGAAATACAAAAAAAACATTCAAGATAACATACCATAGTGTATACTTTTTACAGATGATATAGTTCTAGTTTGTGAAATTAGGAAGGGTATTCATACTAAATTAGAGTTATGGAGGATCACGTTAGAATTCAGAGGATTTTGATTGAATAGATCGAAAACTGAGTATATGAGGTATAAGTTTAGCAACAATTATCGAAATGATGAAAAAACGATTAGACTAAATGGACAAGATGTATCAAAAAATAAAAGATTTAGATATCTAGATTCTATCATTAATTAAAATGGAGATGTGAACCATATGATTCAAGCAGACTATATGAAATGGAGAAAATCATCCGAAATTCTTTGCGATCGTACGATACCAATGTATTTGAAGAGAAAGTTCTATAAAACCGCGGTTAAACTTGCATCATTGTATGGTACTGAGTGTTAGGTTATTAAACAATAACAAGAATAAAAAATGGTTGTAACAGAAATAAGAATATTTAGATAACTGTGTGGTAAAAGTAGAAGAGATAAAATTAGAAATGAAAAAATTCGTAACAAATTGGGAGTTAATTCAATTGTGAATAAGATGCGAGAGTATCATTTGAGATGGTTTGAGGATAAACAAAGAAAACGGACGCACCAATTAGGAAAATCAAAAACTTAAATATGGGAAATTTAGTAAAACGTAGGGGTAAACCGCTGAAAACTTGAATACAAGTTATTAGTAAAGATATGATAGTTAAGAGTTTAGACGAAAAGATGACTTTGGATAGAAATGAGTGGCGTAAAAGAATCCACACAAATTAAATTAATATATTTTAGATATATATATATATATTTATTTATTTATTTATTTATTTTATTATTTTCTTCTATATTTATTTCTATTTTTTATTTATTTATTTATTTTTCTTTTTAATCATAATTTATTTATCAAATGACTGACCCTAAATTATTGGTTTTAAGATTCAGTTTATTGTTATTGTTGTATTAAATTATTTTTTAGAGATAAACAATCGATATTAGATAATTACATTGGACCAACTACATCTAGCTCAAGATAGATTGGACTCTTGAAAGGCAAAACTCTCTGATATATTTTCTCTATACACAATAAGACTCAAATTTAAAATCGATAACAATCTCCGTCTATTGTAACAACTAAGCATAAGTTATTAAATCATTTCTATTATTAAAACAACTCTTTTAATTTTTGGGAACTTTGCACATGAACCAAGGACGTTAAGTGTACCCTTTACTGCGAGATCAATTAATTCTACCTGAAACCAAGAAATAAGTAAATGATTATGTTGGAAACATCAACAGCATCAGTCTGCTGAGATATAAAGGGCCACAGAGAAAAAAAAAATACTTTCAAGACCAATGTACTTGACAACTCGTTTCATAATAACAGCCAACCAAATATGCAAAGACTGCAGTTAATGAACTGGAGAAGGTGGATGGATGATCAAAAGTTTCTCCAACTTCCGGAATCAGTTGGCCTCTATTCGAAGCTGAAGTGAAAGAACACAGAAGTGCAAAGAAAATTGAAATTGTGTAAAGGAAAAGGAAAACCAAAAGTTATAAATCATAATTTGTGTGCTTGACTTCGCTCATTACAAAATTCATAGGCTAGAAACATAAATCACTACAACGATCATTTTGATTTTTTCTTTCTTCATTACTTTTTGAAAGATTCAATGGTATGGGAAGCTAGTTCAAGTGGTGTATCTGCAAATCTAATGCATCCTCTCGTCACATGCTTGAAGAGAAAATCTAATGGAAGTGTGGAAAAATCTTTTGCCCATTACAGCTCTCGCATGATGAAACTTTTATAGACTTCTTAAAAAAAATTTTTGAGTGATTTTGCTGTCTTCAATCATGTCTTGAAGACTTCTTATTTTGATTAATAATGCTCAAGGCACAAGTAAAGAAAGATTGAATTGATTTGCCTTCTTTCATTACAAGAGTATCAAAGAATTTCCAAAGCGATTAGAATCTTATGGTTATCATCTAGCGGAGCCTTTAAATTGATCTTTTTTTTTTTTATACTTTGGAACATTTTTCCACCAATTGATCTCCAGAATTATACTCCAACTAATTCGTTCTGAGTCACGATAAAATCCCTTTACATAGAGAATTTTCCCAATGTAGTTCTTCTATTCCAAAATTCAAATCCAAGTTTTGATTAAGAGATTTAGTATTTTCCCACTGGACCAAAGTCTTTAAATTGATTCTTCAAAGTATCACATGCCTCCTCGGATGTTGACACACTATAATTTTGTAAATTTGGATGTTCCAACTCCTTTTAGAATAGAAAAGAAGGCCCCTGCATTCCTCATTTGATTTTTATTAAATTGTTTTTATTATTGTAATCTCAAAATGCTATAGCATCTTGTGAATGACCACACCTATTTTGCACTTCCAAAAATCCTTGTGAAGTAAATAGAGTTTTCATCAAAACACTCCAATAATCACAAGATTCTCGATTAAAAGTGAGCAATGAGGTTTAAGAACACTACAACGGAAATGGCATATAGAGACGGATGAAAACCGTGAGAAAAAAGTGGTAAAACCGTCGATAAAATCTTCTCCAACGAATAGAGCTTCAGTTGGGTATACAGGAGTCGGGATAGATCTATGTCAACACTTGTCATGACCGTTAGAGCATGTTAAATTTTCGGACGGTTAAAAAAGTATCGGTAAAAATAGATGTTATATCATCAGTTGTAAAGGGTGAGCAAAATTTCAATTTTTATCATCACTTGTAAAGAGTTAGTAAATATTACTAATTTTATTATCGGTCATTGTGTTAGTAAATATTACTACCTTTATTAACGCTTATAGAAGTATTTGGTTAGTAAATGTTACTACCTTTATTATCACTTACAGAATTATTAGGTTAGTAAATGTTACTACTTTTATTGTCGCTTACAGATTTATTGGTTAATAAATGTTACTACATTTACTATCGCTTATAGAATTATTGAATTAGTAAATGTTACTACTTTATTATCGCTTACAGACTTATTGATTCGTAAATGTTACTACCTTTACTATCGTTTACAAAATTGTTGAGTTAGTAAATGTTATTACCTTTATTGCCGTTTACAAATTTATTGATTAGTAAATGTTACTACCTTTATTGTTGTTTACAAAATTATTGGGTTAATAAATGTTATTACCTTTATTGTCGGTTACAGAATTATTAGATTAGTAAATGTTACTATATTTATTGTCGAAGGGATAGTAAATATTACTACTTTTAGTGTCGCTTTTGTTGATGAGTAAATTTTACTATTTTTATTGTCGCTTAGGATATATAGTTAAAGAGTTGTTACTTATTTGTTACTTATCAGTAACCAAATATTACTACTCTTTTGGGTCGATTATCATAAGGTTAGTAAATATTAGAATATGTTAATACAAATATTACTACTCTATCGTTAAAATATTACGACTTTATTCTCAAGAAAATGTTATAATTGTGGGTTAGAAAAGAGTTAAGAAATATTATAAATACCGTATCTTAGGAAATGAAGTATCTTTTATATTATCATGAAATATATATGATAATATTACAGACATATCACAAGAGAAAGAAAAATATTGTAACTTCCGATCAGTACATATTTTCATATCTTCTTAAATGAAATGTTGATAGCAAAAATGTTGACTTGGAGCACCCAAAGAATTCCAGCAAGCATCTGGCTTCAAGATCCACCGTGATGTATGGTATCGCTTTATAGTAATGAAATTAATATAATTATAAGATATATTATAAAAAGTAGTATATTTAAATATTACCTTTGGGAATGGATTTAGGAGATGGTGATGATGATGATGGTTGGTTTCGCTCCCAGGATCTTGTATTGAAGGACACTAATGATATAAATACAAATAATGTGGATTATTGTTTAGAACTAAAAATAAGATTATGGTAAGAAGTAAAAAAATGATTCAAATCGTACATTCGATTCCTATTAGTTGATTCAAATCGTTCATTTTAACCAGCATACGTTTTTCTTTTCCTAAATCCCAAATATCTTGACAACGGGTTGGATCTCTATATTTTCTTTTGACAATTTGTGCAAATTAAAAATAAAAAATAGATAATATAGTAATTACATAGAAATATATTATTAAAAAGAAATGATCTATTTTTAAATATAAATATAAACAAAACAAAATCTTGGATATCATTTTCGAATAATTGTGCTTCTTCAGAGTCAACTTGTTTTTCAGATGGTTCTGATTCTTTGTGTTCAGTTACAATGGTCATTTTTTGTTTATTTCGTCCCATATTTTTCGTTGAAAATTTTTAGTTGAAAATATTTGAGAGATGTGAAAGAGAAAAGTTTTTGAATAAAATGAGAAGTTTCGATATTTGTGGAAAGAGGAAGCGTTTTTAGTATATATATTTGGTTTAGCGCCAAATAAATTTTACTTTGTAATATATATAATTTGTTTAACGTCAAATAAATTTTTCAAAACCCGTCATTTTGCCATGTTTATCACATTTTAGTTTTTGAATATTTTACTATTTATCTCTCTTTTTTATAGTTTGAGTAATTAACAGAAAATTTTGATTTTGACGTATTACTATATAACTCTATGAAATAGTAGTAAATATTACTACCATGTTACTAGATCGAGCGCATGCTTGCACGGCACAACCGTCGACAGAGTTACCCAGGCAAGCACACCCACAAATACCGACACGCGGCACAACCGGCGGCTAAGCCGCCCATGCAAGTGTGCGCAAATGCTTGCGCCCGGCACAACTGGCAGCTGAGCCGCCCAGGCAAGCGCTCGCAAATGCCCTCACGACATAACCTGTGGCTCAACCAGTACTTTATTTTAAAATAGTAATTTTGTTATTTTAAATAACAAAACATTTATATTATTAATATAATCATATGAAAATTTTAAATTATATTATTAAGTTTGTTATATGAAATTATGAAATTATGTTACTAAGTTTGTTATATACAATCATTAAATATATTAAATTTATAATTTATATTATATAGTGTCATAATATATTTTATTATATTTTTTATGAATATATAATTTTAAATATGTTACAAAAAGTCATATATTTTTATATTATTATTACTACATTGGTTACATAATTTTATATGATTATATTATTTAAAATAATAACATTTCATACTTAATTTATAATTTAAATTTCATTATAATGAAAGAATGTGAGTTCCGATCATATGATTTGATGGATTACATATGATTAATATGATGAGTATGAGTATGAGTATGAGTTATTTAAATTAATAATATTAATTAGATATGTTAATGTCTAATTTATATTTTAGATTTTATAATTAAGGAATATAATAATTATATTTAATATTATTTATTTAGAAAGGTAAAGAATTGAAATCAAAATATGATAACAAACTTTACAATAAGAGTCCATAATATTATCGAAATTATTTAAAATAGCAATAATTTAATTGAAAATAATAATAAAAAAAGGTAAAATAATTAAATGAAATATGATAAAATTAATAATTAAATGAAATATGAAAAAATTAAGGACGCTACCATAAAAATATTATGAGTATACATACTAGTACCATTAAATCTATTATATAAAATGTAACCCTACCTTAATAATAATATTTAAATTTAATAATTATTTGATTTTAGTAATAGAACATGATTATTGAAATTAGTAAATAGTATTATTTAGTAATATTAATATTGATAAGTAATTAAGTTGTATGGAATAATAATATTAAATTATAGTAATATAATGTTAATCAAATAAGTTTGATAATTATAATTATAATAAATTTATAAATTCATATTATGAAACAATATAATTTCTAGTTATATTATATTGGCAAACAACATATTTATGTTTCAAGCTAATAGTTGTATTATATCGCCAAACAACGTATTCAAATATTGAGAGTTTATGTTTCAAATGAAACCGGTACCAAATGTTGAAAATCTATCCGCACGCGTTTTTTTCCATCATTTACAAATTTATTGTGATGCTTGAATTTTTAATGGACTTTTTAAAATTTTTACCATTTAACGTATGGTTATAATTTGGAATGGAATAGTTATAGTGAATAGTTTTGGAGTAGTTATAGTGATTACCCTCTCCGATATTCATATGTTTCATATGTGTTATTTTATTGTTAGGTTTGTAGTTTTTAACATTACATATTTTCATTAGTATTATTTTTCGATGTATACAAATTTCATACAGTTTTAAAAAATATTTATTACTAGAATAAAAATATTTGTTACTATTTGTTACCATTTGTACAAGAGGAATACTTATTATTATCATTGTTACGATATTATATTATACAAATTTTATATAATTATTGTTTTACCATTTATTATATTGGATCAAAATCACTTATTTTCATTTATTATCATTGTTACCACAATAAAAATCATTGTTATCAAAATTAAAATAATTGTTACCATTTGTACGAAGAGAAATTAGTAATTCTTAGTACTTGTTACCATGCGACCTACTTGTTACCAATTGTTATCATTGTTACGATATTCTATTATAAAAATTTTATATAATTATTGTTTTGTCACTTGTTATATTGAATCAAGATCACTTATTACCACATATTATCATTGTTACCATATTAAAAATTATTGTTATCAGAATTAAAATAATTGTTCCGATATTCTATTATACAAAATTTATATAATTATTGTCTTACCACTTGTTATATTGAATCAAGATCACTTGTTACCACATATTATTATTGTTATCACAATAAAAATCATTGTTACCAGAATTTAAATAATTGTTAACATTTGTTACCATTTGTACGAAGAACAATTAGTAATTATTACCACTTGTTACCATACGACCCACTTGTTAGATATGTTAATGTATATTTTATATTTTAGAATTTATAATTAAGAAATATGATAATTAGATAGTCGTTATTTGATAATTAAAATGTAACTCTATTTCAATAACATTATTTAAATTTAATAATTATTTGATATTAGTAATAGAATATGATTATTGAAATTAGGAAGTAGTATTATTTAATAATATTAATATTGATAAGTAATTAAGTTGTATAGTATAATAATATTAATTTTTAGTAATATAATATTAATCAAATAAAATTGATAATCATAATTATAATAAATTTATAAATTTATATTATGAAACAATATAATTTATAGTTATATTATATTGACCAAACAATATATTTATGATTCAACTCGATCGAGCACTAATAGTTGTATTATACCACCAAACAATATATTCAAATGTTGAGGGTTTATGTTTCAAGTGAAGCCAACTCCAAATATTGAAAATATATTCACGTTTTTTTCCCTCTTTTATAAATTTATTGAGATACTTTAATTATTTATGGGTTTTTTAAAATTTTTACCTATTTTTTTTTTTAAAAAAATGTAAAGTTAAAGTTTGGAATGGAATAGTTATAGTGAATATCTCTTAGAGTAGTTATAGTGAATACCCTCTCCAATGTTTATATGTTTCATATGTGTTATTTTACCATTAGGTCAGTAATTTTTAAAAGTTGTTATTTTCACTAACATTATTTTTCAGTTTATATAAATTTCATATAGTTTTAAAAAACAATTATACAAATTTTATAGTTTTATTGCATTGCCAGAAATACAGTTGCACTTATTATTTGATTTAAATCACTTGTGATCATTTCTTACGTCATCACTTCTTAACATGCCATAAACAAATTTTATAGAATTATGATGTTAGTAATCTGTTATCATTTATTATTTTTTAATTATTATATATCTTATTATCATATATAAAAATCACTTATTGTCATTTGTTAGTTGATATGCATTTATTACCATTGTTACCATTTCTTTCCATTTGTTGTTAAAAAACACTTGTTACCACTTGTGATCATATTTTATTATACAAATTTTACATAATTATACTTCCATTTATTCTTTGTTGGTATAATAATAAAAATACACTTCTTATTTGTTATAGATCACTTGTTACAATTATAAAAATCATTACCAGAATAAAAATATTTGTTACTATTTGTATCAAGAGAAAATAGTTGTTATTACTATTTTTTACCACTTGTTACCATATTATATTATACAAATTTTATATAATTATTGACTTAACACTTATTACGTTGGACCAATCCTTATTTCCATTTATTCTTTATTAGTTATCACTTATAGATAGAGAATAAAAGTTACCATGTTATGATATAGATAGAGAGTAAAAGTAATTCTTACTATTTGTTACCATTTGTAGGAAGAGGAAATAGTTGTTATTACTAATTCTTACCATTTGTTATCATACCACATCACAATACATGATACGAAAAATAAGAATGAAAGTAGAGTGATTAAAAATATATCAATCTCTTATCCATTGCAAAAATAAAGTGGAGAAATAAATGAAATATGAGAAGAGAGAACTGAATGAAATAAAGAGAGAATGATAGAAGGAAAAAAATTAATCAATAGAGAATATTTTCTTGATGGTGACAAAATCTAAATGTTCAACAAAACCAATACTAGTATTAGCGCCAAACTTTTGGCGCCAAGAAATGGCGCCAAATACGAAAGAGGAGGAGGAGGAGGAAGTGGGAGGAAGCATTATAAAAATGCATCATTTATCGACGGGCCCCTTTACCAGCAGTCGGGACAACTGTTCATCTCATACAAATCAACAAAGGAAGACTCGTCTCCATACAATTCGACGAAGGTTTTTCTCTCTTCGACTCATCTCACGGGTTCGTCTTCTCTCCCTCTCTCTTCTCTTCTCTTCTCCATCTTTCTTTTGGTTTTTTCTCGTATGCAAAGTGTTAATCTGATGGTTTCTTCGTCGACTTAGATCTTATAGTGTCTTCTCCTCTTCGATCTGTTCTTTGATTATGTTCTGTTACATCTTTTTTCTCTCTCATGTTCGTGACTGTGATTGATCTCAACGGAATAATTTTTTCTTTGTTTTTCGATTGTCCGTTCGGCTGGCCTCTCACAGACACACTCTTTCTCCCCACTTGCGAGTCAACGTTTAGGGCCTTTCAAATGTTAAATCTATTTCCCCTTTTTATTTTTCTTACATTCACATTTGTTATAAATAAATCATAATTTTCGTTTATATTTTAGCTGCATCATTCATTTCTTTTATGATTAACTAATCATTGATCAATTTATTGACTACCGATCAGATGTTTAGTAGTGAATAAGGTAAGAGTATGAATAAACGCACGAAATATGTTCGACAAAATACCTCTGAGAGCAACTTTGGGAGAGTGAAGTTTAATAATCAGTCATTACAATTATTTGGGTTTGCGAATTTTAAAATATGATGTGCAACTTTGCGAAGAATTTGGAGTTGTTTGCTCATTGGGAGAGGGTAGCAGAGCAAAAGTTGTAGAAAACCCAATGAATTTGAAAACTTCTCCAAATGGTTTTGGGGTTTCATAATGGTTTTATGTAGTTGAATTATCATAATTGTGGGTCTCTTCTTTCTACCTGAAAATGACTAACTACATTTTCTTGGTTTCTGTTTGCGGGGGAGGATTAAGACGGAAACATGGAATTTTATACGTGGGGTTAAGTCTCAATTTAAAGAGAAAACATGATTTCTATTTCAATCTCTATGTAATAATTGATGCATGATTTAAAGCGAAAATTATCATAGTGATGTTCACTGAATAGGTCCTGGGTTGTCCCATTTACGGTTGTTAATCAACAGCACTTTCATCCTATAATGAGCCGTTAGCTGCAATATATATTTTTATTTTTCATTATTTTGTTTGGTGCTATTTATGGAGGAATTACAAAATGATGTTTCATTTAACATGAAAAGTATCATAATATAACTATTTATGCACTCTTCCTTATACCAAATCATGAGTTAGTTGCAAATTTCAAGCATTATAACAACTCTTGTTGTGTTATAGACTATTCCAGGCATTTATGTTGCTGGTGTGGTGGTACGGGTGGGTAGCCAAGTGAAGAAATTAAAGGTTGGCAATGAATTCTACAGTGATATCAGTGAGAAAGCATTGAAGCATTCCAAACAATTTGGCTCTTTAGCTGAGTACACTACGGTTGAGGTGAAATTGTTGGCACTTAAACCAAAGAACTTGGACTTTGCTAAAGTTGCGGGACTTCCTCTGGCCATGTGGCCGCTGGCATAGCGCTTTACTAGCACTGACATAGCCAGTGGAATTTTTGGCTGCTAGACAAAATCCTGGAGTCTTTGCCAATGGATTTTGGGGTCTTTACTAGCGGTCAAAGACTGCTGGTGAATATTTCTTTTTTTGTAGTGAACACGATTGATATAATATGTATTTGTATTCATTTGATTTGATATAAAATTAGTTACTCATAATAAAAGGGATATAAATGACCAATTCATAATTTAATTTAAATATAAATTGTATATAATAAAATTTGTAAAATAATTATATAATTTTATATCATTATATCATAAAATATAATAATTATAAAATTATTATTTTGTTATTTAAATTAATAATGTTATTATTTTAAATTACGGGTGGGGCGAGGCAGGCATGAGCCGCTGGCATGAGGCATGAGCCTCCGATTTTTATATAGTACAATATTAATATAGTAATAATAAGTTGTAGATTTATATATCACAGTAATATTTACTATTAGTATAATGTAGTAATATTTATTACTACTAAAATAGTAATATAGTGGTAATAAGATATTAATACAGTGGTGCGGCATGAGCCATGAACCGCCTAGTGATATTTACTACTAGTAATATAGTAATATAGTAGTAATAAGTTGTGATATTTATATATCACAATATAGTAAACTATTAATATAGTACAATATAGTAATATTTACTGGCAGTGTGGCGCGGCATGAGACATGAACCATCAGTTTTTATATAATACAATATAGTAATATAAGTAATATAGTAGTATATAGTACAATGAACCGTCAGCATGAGATATGAACCGCTGGTTTTAACATTAATTTATTTTAATTCACATTTAATTTAACAATATACCATTTTAACATTTCAATTTTAACATTTTAACAAGAAATCTATAATAACATTTACTATTAAGTTAACCACAATAATCAAATTAACAGATAATAATATATAATAACATTTACTATATAAGTACAATAAAATATAGTAACATTTATTATTATAATAAGTTGTGATATTTATATATCACAATGTAGTAAACTACTAATGTAGTATCGCAGGTTTTTATATAATATAATATAGTATAATGTAGTAATATTTACTACTAGTAATATAGTAATATAGTAGTATATAGTACAATGAACTACATGCATGAGGTATGAACCACCGGTTTTTACATTAATTTATTTTAATTCATATTTAATTTAATAATATACCATTTTAATATTTCAACGAGAACTCCAAAATAACATTTACTATTAAACTAATCACAATAGTCAAATTAACAGATAATAAAATATATTAACATTTATTATATAATCATAATAAAATATAGTAATATTTACTATAAAATAGTAATATTTATTATTATAATAACGGATATGAAAGATAATAAATTTATTTGTCTCTCATTATAAAATGATAGTAACATTTATTATTAAACTAATCACAACAGTCGAATTAACAGATAATAAAATATACTAACATTTACTATATAATTATAATAAAATATAGTAATATTTACTATAAAATAGTAATATTTACTATTATAATAACGGATGTGAAAATTAGTAAATTTATTCGTCTCTCATGATAAAAAAATAGTAACATTTAATATTAAGTTAATCACAATAATCCAATTAACAGATAATAATATATAATAACATTTATTATATAATCATAATAAAATATAATAACATTTACTATAAAATAGTAACATTTACTATTATAATAAGTTGTGGCATTTATATATCATAATGTAGTAAACTACTAATATAGTACTTTCGATTTTTATATAATACAATATAGTATAATGTAATAATATTTACTACTAGTAATATAGTAATATAGTAGTATATAGTACAATGAACTGCCGGTATGAGACATGAACCGCCGGTTTTAATATTAATTTATTTTAATTCACATTTAATTTAACAATATACCATTTTAACATTTCAACGAGAACTCAATAGTAACATTTATTATTAAACTAATCATAATAGTCAAATTAATAGATAATAAGATATAGTGACATTTATTATATAACCACAATAAAATATTGTAACATTTATTATAAAATAGTAATATTTACTATTATAATAACGGATGTGAAAACTAGTAAATTTATTTGTTTTTCATTATAAAAAGATAGTAACATTTACTATTAAGTTAACCACAATAGTTGAATTAACAGATAATAAGATATAATAACATTTACTATATAACCATAATAAAATATAGTAACATTTATTATAAAATAGTAACATTTACTCTTATAATAACGGATGTGAAAATTAGTAAATTTATTTGTTTTTCATGATAAAAGGATAGTAACATTTACTATTAGGTTAGTCACAATAGTCGAATTAACAAATAACATATAGTAATATTTACTATATAACCATAATAAAATATAGTAATATTTACTATAAAATAGTAACATTTACTATTATAATAACGGATGTGAAAGATAGTAAATTTAGTTGTCTCTCATAATAAAAGGATAGTAACATTTATTATTAAACTAATCACAATAGTCGAATTAACAGATAATAAAATATAATAATATTTACTATGTAATCACAATAAAATATAGTAACATTTATTATTATAATAACAGATTTTAAATGTAGTAAATTTATTTATCTTTCATGATGAAAGGATACTAATATTTACTATTATGATAACCACAATAGTCAAATTAACAGATAATAAAATATAGTGATATTTACTATGTAATCACAATAAAATATAGCAACATTTACTATAAAATAGTAACATTTACTATTATAATAACGGATGTGAAAAATAGTAAATTTATTTGCCTCTCATGATAAAAGGATATTAACATTTTCTATTAAATTAACCACAATAGTCGAATTAACAGATAATAACATATAATAACATTGACTATGTAATTACAATAAAATATAGTAACATTTACTATAAAATAGTAACATTTACGATTATAATAACACATGTGAAAAATAGTAAATTTATTTGTCTCTAATTATAAAAATACTAACATTTACTATTAAACTAACCACAATAGTCAAATTAACAGTTAATAAGATATAGAAATATTTACTATATAAATACAATAAAATATAGTAACATTACTATAAAATAGTAACATTTGCTATTATAATAACGGATATAAAAGGTAGTAAATTTATTTGTCTTTCATGATAAAAGGATATTAACATTTACTATCCTTTTATGACCTAGCGTAACACAATAAAGATAAATTTGTCCATGCAATCACCACATAATAAATTAAAACTATTAAAATTTAAATATACTTTTTTTAAAAAATTAATCTAATAATAATCACCCTATTATATATAGAAAAAATTCAAACTCCATTTGCCGATATCTATTCCGTGCACCAATACATATCACCATATAAATGCTCTTTTGCAGCATTTACGGAATCCAATAATCACAGACGGACTAAGCCCTTAAAATTCAACTTCCTATCCATAATCACATTTCATTCTGCAAGTTGCGTAAAGACAACAATCTCTCTTGTTACTAATGCTCAAAATAGGTTAAAAGGATTTTAAATTTCTTATATTTTATATAATTATAATTTTTAAAAGTTTAAATTAACAAAAAAAATATTATTATTTTTCATTTAAACTCAAAACTGATATTTAGTTTTGATATCATCTTATATTTTTATGGAACACAGTCCAAGAGATCAAAGCCCAACGGACAAGATGCACCGAAGCGTGTCGTTTACCTGGACTAGAACCACATCCAAAACCGCAACCATGATAGAAGGATGCACGGCTAACCTGACAGACACTATCCAACCTGTAGCGCCAAACAATCTTACTGAGATTTCCGCCGCTGCCAACCAGCTTGAAGTCCAACCATTGGCCATGCAATGGAATCAACCAATTCTGCTCCCCACTCCAACCTCTCTAGAAAAGGCCACTCGACCTGAGATTGCAAGGCTCAAATCTAAGTTACAAGGCATGAACAAGTAATTGGAGAAGATCAGCTGTGTCCTCAGATCTAAAGCACAATTCTCCTATCACAGTTTGAGTCACATACGCCTACAAAGGCTTGAACCCAATGAATATTGAGAGCTATCAGTGACTTTTTGATACAACCTTGATCTAAGGAAATAAGTCGAAGAATTAGATGCGCTAACGCAAGAAGAGAGGAACTTGCCCAATAAGCTACCGGTTTCTCGCCATGTGACTCCAAGGTTTTCATAGAACCGATGCCTCGTGACCGATGCCTCGTGACATGATCCTCCTTCCATGGAGAGGTATGACAATACTACCGATCCCCGAGACCATATGACTCACTTGGTGACTATAATGGTCTAACAAGACATTTGAGACGCGGCGATATGCAAGCACTTTCCTACGACCTTGGAAGGCAATGCGCGGATATGGTTTAATTCACTTTCTCTTTTAGTATCAAGAGATTCTCTCAATTTCGGTAGCAGTTTGAGAGATGCTTTGTGATCAGTAAAGGGGTTAAGAGGAAGTTCACATCCCTCTCGTTATGAGAGAGGGACGATTAGCTGCTGAGAGTTTTCCTCGATAAATTCAAAACTGAGATGATGAAGATCTTGGATTTAGACCATTCTATTGCATTAGCCATGCTACTTACTGGTTTGCACCCATCAGGGATGAAAACATCCATAGGAAGAGTCCCCCATCCACTATCCAAGAGTTTTACGCTCAGACCAAAAAGTACATTACTTAAAAGATGTGAAAGCATTCAACAAACAATGAAACCAATCAATTCAAAACGAATGCAGTCGTTCATCCCAATAGTTCTTACCTAAGAAGGCCTAACAAGGACGCCCTCAACAACGAAGGTTCACGAGTTACATCTCTCTGAACGAGACACCAATTCAAGTCCATCTCTAGATCTAGAAAAGCGCTACGTTAAGTGGTTCCCTTGCTCCACAGAGGATGACTCCAGGAAGGACAAAACCCGTTTCTACCATTTCTATAGAGATTATGGCCACTTAACGAATGAATGCAGAAAGTTGAAAGATGAACTCGAGTCCCTCAGTCAAAGTGGTCAGCTTCAAAGGTTCATAAGTGTCGAGAGGGAAGGTCTTCTCCTTAGGTTTACATGTTGCAAGACGTGAAAACGAACAAGACGATGGGCTTATTCCGGGAGACGCCCGCAACTAACCAGCTGAAGTAATTCTCCAAGTGCAAATTGAATATGACCCCTTGGATCCTTGCCCCCTAACTCACATCTAGATGGCACTGCACCAACATACCGAGTATATATACAAGAGGATGAGAAGGAACACTAGGTAGCCCTAATCTTTCAAAAAAACAATGGAGCCATCTGACTCTGTATCCAAGAAAGTTCTTACTATGCACATAGAGAAGTAGCCCAAGAGGAAAAGACCAATAATCGGTTTCAATAATGACAATTTGGTAGGAGTTGACCCAGACTGACATGATTCTCTTATCATCACCACTAAGATTAGACAATAAGAGGTAAAGAGAATCTTCATGGATCAGGGAGGCTAGCAGTAACTTCTCTATTAGAATGCTTTTCAGCATATAAGTTTCACTTAAGCACACCTATAGCTTCACATCATACCAATCAAAGGACTCTGGGGCAAATGGATATACCCTGAATGGACCATTTCATTTCCCATTACCCTCGAGACTCTACCCGATCATGCAACAGCCACAACGATGTTCAATGTGGTTAAGTTATTTTTACTCTATAATTTCATCCAGGGTCGATCTGGTTTGAATGCTTTGGAAGTACTACCAAACACCAATCACATGAAAGTCAAATTCAAAACCTTCATCAGCATCGAGATGCTATCCTGTGATTCGTAGTCCCCGACTCTTCCACCCAAGTAATCTCGAACCTCTCGCTATTGTGTTTACTTTTGTAAGATTATGTTTACTTCTTGCTTGTTCTACTGATTATATCATAATTATCCCGCTCATATCAACTTGCTTTGTTATTGTCTTCATTAAACTAATCACACTAAGTACATAGGGCAGAACCCCAAACACTCGATCACATGTATATGCCATCAACAATTGATGTATCTCCCTGATGGATAGGTACGGCCCACTTACTTGTCAAACGTATGTGTTATCAACTGGGGATATATCTCCCTAACGAGTAGGTACAATACACTCACTCAACTGAACGTAGGCGTTATCAACAAGGGATACATCTCCCTTACGAGTACACATGGCCCACTTACTCGACCGAACATACATGTCGTCTACTAGAGATGCATCTCCCTGATGGGTAGGCACGATCTACTTTATTGAATGAACGTGTTGTCAATAAGGGATATATCTCTCTGACGGGTAGATAGATTCCACACTCTCTCAAATGAAAGTGCCGTTAACTAAAGATGTATCTCTAAATAGGTAGGCATGGCCCGCACTCTCTCAAATGAATGAATTGTCAACTAGGAATGTATCTTCCCAATGTACTCTATTCGCTATACGCAATAAAACAAACTACCGACATGAAGTTTTAAATACTTGCTCATGATGAAATAATCGAATATTTTCATTAATTCTTTTAGGTTAGAAGCGTTCAAAAGAAAGACTAAGTCAAAAGAAGATAGAGTGAGAGGTAAGAGTTGGAAGACTCTGGGACTACAAATTGGCTTGAGAAACATCGACCACCACATTCTTGTCCCCTACATTCAAAGGAACCCTGACCATGGGAACGAGTGCAACTTCAGGATTGGTTACTTCAGAGCTAGCACTCTTGATATCCAAGGGCATAGCACCCGACAACTCCACCCAGCAGATAATCTCCTTGGCACACTAAAGGTTCTCACTCCACCTATATGAGCACGCGTATGCTGGTCGATAGTCCTCTCGATATCTCCTTTAACTCGACATTCTCTGCTCAGCAGCTTTCAAGGACCGATTGCATACCTTAGCTAGCTTCTTCGTAGCCTGTAGTTGTGCCTCCCATACCTTCACCTCTACCTCTAGCTCTTCCTACCTCTTAGAGACCATCTCGCACCGTTGAAATGCTATACTTAGATTAGCTCTTACATGCTCCATCTCATCGTTTTGGCCATTCAGAACATCGGTAGATGCTTTTTTGTCCTCGATCGCTATCTCCCTCTATGAAAGGGAATCTTGCAATCAAGAAACCTCTGTGCCATCTAGTTGGCCCGGTGCTTCATCAGCTTGACCTTTGACCTTTGAAATTCCACCAGTCATACCATGAGTTCCGAGGATATGATAGCCTCATCACCTTGCTCAAGAGACAACTTGTTTAACTCCAAATTAGAACGATGAAAATCCACCTATTCTGCTATCTTCTTTGCCTCACTACCATCGACATAACTATAGCAACGGTTGCCCACTCTAACTATTATGGTGCCACACTCCCTCTATCCACTCTGGCCATCGAAGGATGAAACAGGAATGAATAGAGGGTGAGCAACTCTCTCGAAAATCTTCTGATTGTCAGGTATTAATGGAACAATAGAAAAAGGTCCTACATTAGGTTCCCCAATCGGCCCTAAAGGAACTCCACCAACGTCCCCAGTAGCTTGTCCCCTTGCTGATTCTCCTTTTTTAGGATCCTCGGGGACACAACCCTCAATTTCTTCCTCTCTCGCTCTCTCTTGCTCTCTCTCTCTCTCTCTCCAACTCTTGCACTACTTGCCTTGCCTGCTTCCCGATTGCTCTCTTAGAACCTCTCCATCTCTTGGAACCTCAAACTCATAGTCCTTGGCCGCAACAACCCTCAATGTACCTGGGGAGCCTTGTCCCCTGTTCTCTCTTGCAACCTCACCTGATTAGCTAGACATTTGAACTCTCTTCTTCTTTCGCATCAAGGACGAAATAGGAACAGCATCAGGGCCTATATTAGAGGAGCTTTCTGCCTCAAATGCCTCTTTCTTCACATTGGATCTCATCTGTTTGTCAGTAGTTATTTCCTCAAGGTCTTTCTCTTTTGGAGAAGAAAAAACGTTTACACGCCCTTTATCTTTCTTCTAAACCAAAAAAGGCCTCTCAATTTTCCTCTTCTCCCCTAACAAGAGGCCCTATAGCACCGATATCTCATTATCTAGGAGAGCTTTAACTAAAATTCACCTCTTCCTAATGGTACAGTAACCACTACCATAATGAATGAACCCCAGATAGCAAGAAGTTAAGGGGTCTTTAACCCTAAGTGCAACTCCTCTTCGACCCTTGGTAATGTGGGCATAAAATCTTTGTTTGAGAACTCCGTGAAGAAGTACTTGTACATCTAACTCTTGTCGATGGTCTTCTTATACAAGAACTTCCAACCTGACCACCCCACTATTGCACCTCTTGAGGGAAAAGATAGAAGCCAAGATCTCGAAATTGAAACGGAGGCAGCAGAAACTCATTATCGATATCACAACTATCATCAGGCACAAAGTACTGGGAATCGACATCATTGGGTATATGTTCCAATAGAATAAGTCGCTACCAAGAGGATCCATATATGACACCTTTAAACCATGCTTAACAGTTTGCTTCTATATCGGAGCACAACCTTCCAATGTCCTATTAGCCCTATCGTCATCCGTAGCCGATACCAGGACATAATCATCTCCTAGTAACATGTTTTTTTGAACATTACGGAGTTTGTCTTTCATCATGGTGCTTCTAATATCAGTGATGTTCTGGTGAGCGTACGACGACGAACCCCTAGCCATTTTCGATCTAATCTTCCTTCAAGAATCATTTGAAAATCTTTAATGAAAATGTGAGATACCTCACTGTATAAAAGTGAAACCACAAAAGGAAATGAAAAAGTGCATGAACCAATCAATTGACACACCTTATAAAGTGTGTTGGAGATGATTCGTGGGAATCAAAGTGGTACATGCCGTATTTAATGCTCCATGTTGATGTCCCTTCGAATGCTTATCCAATTAATGGTACTCCCAAAATCTGTCTTATAAAATAACATCAGGAGTCAGGAGTAAGTGATGGAACATAGTTCAAAAGTCCATTACCGAAAAGTGTGAGCCCAAGACCCAATAGACAAGACGCACTAAAATGTGCTAAAGTGCGTCATTTACATGGGATACATCTCCCAACTGGTTGTCACGACCCATCCTCTCAGTATTCATTGGTAACACTGCTCTCGGTAGCAGCCTGATCGACTCACGGATCTCCTTGGTATTCAATATTCGATTAACTTGTAGCAATATTTGTCTATTCATTAGTAACTATATTACTATATTCCTACAAGTAAATATTACTACATTTTACTATATAACTACCACTAGTAAATATTACTACATTATACTATATATTTTAGCTTATTATCACTACATTTGATATTTATATAAAAATTTATTATCTTAATTTAAATAATAATATTAATTATATCATCATACTTAATTTATATTTCAAATTTTTTATAAATAAGGAATGTGGTGGACATTATTTAAATTATTAATATCAATTACACTGAATTCATATGATAATTTATATTTTAGATTTTATAATTAAGTTATAAATTATATTTTAAATTTTATAATTAAGGAATAGTAATGTTATATTATACTAATAAAGTAATAGAATGGAGAACAAAGGAAAACGGAAAAAAAATAGAGTAACGGTGAGATAAGGAAAACGAAGAAAGGTGTAACGAGATACGAAATTGGGGAAAAAAAAGGATAGTGATAGAAAGGAAAAGAAAAAAACAAACGGTGAGAGCATGCATGCGTAGGCCTACACGGCTGTGCCGCGGAGGCCCGAGCCGCTATGCCATGCATGCAAGAATGCAAGTGATAATGCACAAATTGTCATTTTTATTGTTGATATTATGATTTAATTTTGGATTGGTTAGTACCCTAATAATTGTTTTTATGGCCTTTTTATTTTTAGGGATAAAAAATGGAGATTGGATCAAAATGGGCTTAAAGAGATATTTTTGGAACTAAATGCTTCAAGATATCAATTGGGCCTACAAAGGAAAGGAAGAAATATCAAAAAGTGGAAGATTTTATTTTAGGAATTTTTACTTTAAGTAAAAATTGTTGTTATGAGTAAAATTTCTGAATTTTCCTATTTTGGTGGATCTTTTTCCTATTATTTTGAAAGAATCTTGGAGACCTAGAGCATTAAAAGAAGGACTCTCCTCATTAACCCTAGATGGCACTATTTACATTACTGTTCATGGCACTATTCATATATATATTCACAAGTGCTGTGGCGGCTACATTCATCTCTCTTTAGGTTTTAGGTTTATTTTTTTCTTTCTTTCTTTGAAGAACATTGTTTTTTCTTTTATTCTTTCTTTTGTTTATTCTCAAGAACATGGTCACAATGAGTGGCTAGTTTTTTTATTCTGATTCAAGGGGAATTTCATTGATTGTCTTCATTGTGAGGTTATGTATTTTATTTAATTTCTTGCATTTTTAATTCAAGTATTCGTCGATTCTTGATTTATTTTTATGAAGGATTGGTATTGGTTAATCTGACAATTTAATTCAATATCAATTTTTCTACTGCATCCAAGATTTTAGTGATCCGTAATTGTCATGAATGAATGGTATGAGTAGCAAATAGGTTATATATGTTTATGGGTCGTTTGCCAATATTCATTTTAACCTAAGGAATCGATGAAACAAAATCGAATAATTGTACGGCTATCCTGGTTATTTGTATTTTGGTTTAACTGTTTTCATAGAACTTAATGCTGTCATTATTTGATATGGAACGTTATCGTGCCCAATCGATTAATAATAAGTTTTGATTGGATGCTGGGTTTGATCAACTATTTTAGGAAAACGCAAGATTTATTACGGCTATCTTAATAAATCTAAGGTTAAATACTTGAATCGTAAGAATAACATTTTTTTTAATCAATGAACAGTGAACACAATCATATGTGTGAACCCTTGGATCGGATGTTTAGCATATTGAATTTCTTCTCCAATTTTTAGTATTTGTGCATATTTGATTTGTCTTTTAATTTTAGCTATTTAATTTTTGATTTAGGAATTTATTTTATAAACCCCCCATTTTATTTTTACATTAACTAAGAGATTGAATTAACTAGTTCCCTTGGAATTCGACCTGGTAATCACTATTGCTACACTTTGTTGCATTGGGGAAATCAGTATTAATTTGAGGGTTTCGACAACCCGACTAGCAAGCGTGCGCACTCCTGCACAGCTATGCCGCGGGGGTCGGTGCGGCTGTGCCGTACATGCAAGAATGCATGCGTGCGCACGGCCACATGGCTGTGTCGCGGGGGCCCACGCAACTGTGCTGCGCATGCAAGAATGCATGCGTGCGCACGCCTACACGGCTGTGCCGTGGGAGCTCGCGCGGCTGTGCCGTGCATGCAAGAATGCATGCGTGTAAACGCCTACACGGTTGTGCCACGGGAGCCCGTGCGGTGGTGCTGTGCATGCAAGATTGCATGCATGCACACGCCTGCACGGCTATATCACGGGTTCCTGCGCAATTGTACAACGCAGGCATCCGATGGTTATAAATATTGAATTATATTATATCATTTCTATGACTTTAAATTAACAATTACATATTCAATTCTATTTCTATTCAATTCAATCATAGAAAATGCTTCAAAAAAAGAAAAAATAAAGTGTATATATATATATCGTAAATATTAAAAACAAGATAAGTGGTAAATGGAGTGAGTGTGATAAGTTGTAATAGTATAAAATATTATAATAGGAAAGTGATAATTTGTGATAAGAGGTAGTAAAATAAAGTTGGTAAAGATGTAGTAAGGAGTGCATTGGTGGTAAAATAAAGTTGGTAAGTTGGTGATAAGTAGTACACGTAAATATGTGGTAAGTTGGTGGTATGGAGTACATTGGTGGTAATCAATGCATGTGGTAAGTGTGTGGTAAGATTGTGGTAAGGGTGGTAAGCAGTAAGTGTGTGGTAAGTTGGTGGGAAGGTAAGTGGTAAGGTAAGGGTGATAAGCAATGAGTGATGTGCTGTGGTAAATTTAGTATAGGTGGTTAGTATAGTCACTTGATTGTGATTGTGGTCAATTTAGTAAGATGAGTATGGTAATTTTAGTAAGATAAGTAATTGAGATGAATGGTTGAGTGTAGTATTTGATTCATTCTGCTTTGATGTCGCACGCTTGCATGATAGTTTCATGGAGAAGAAAAATGATTTCTATTGATATTGGTTCATCCTTCATTCATCCTACTTTGATTCATCCTGCTTTGATCTCTCATCTTGTTTTTATTTATCATTTGATTATAGGATTGTTGGAGAAAAAAATATTATTTGTCTTGAAAGTGTATTTGAGTAGAGAAAATTTATGTATAACACAACCTTATATGATTACAATTTTCAAGAAAATGATTATAATTTGAAATTTCAAAGGTAAGTAGCAAGTGATAATTAAGTGGTAAGTAGTAAATAGTAAGTAGGTGATAAATGATAACTAGATGATAAGTGATAACTAAGTGATAAGTAATACTAGGTGGTAAATAGCAAGTTTACAATAACCAGGGGTAATTGAAATTTTAGGATAATAGTGCTCGGGTAAAATAGATTTCATAATTTCTTTATTTTTGTTTACACTTCAACATTGCTAATATATTAATAATTTAAATTATAATATATTAATAATTTAAATTATAATATATTAATAATTTAAAAAATTAGATAAATAAATTTAAATTATAATATATTAATAATCTATATATTCAATCACGAAAAATTTTTACCTAATAACTCATAATTCATTCATTTATTCAACAAAACATAATTCAAATAAATAATAATAATAGATGGTTTGAATATATCATATTAAATTGAAAATTCAAAGAGAATAGCCAAAAAAAAAAAAAAATACAAACCCAAAGTGAAGGAAAAAAAAGAGATGCGAGTGAGATAAGAAGAAAAAGGTGAAAGTGAGATAAAAAAAAAAGGAGAGTGAAAAAGAAAGGAAAGAAGAAAAAAAAACACACAACAATATATTATAGCACAGTGGTTAGTACAATGATGGCATGATAGTCGCAGCTTCAAACCTACGTGCTAGCATTTTTTTAGCATTTTTAGCAAAATAAAAAGAAGGCATACAGCTGGGCCGCGAGGGTGCGCGTAGCCCAACCGCGCATGCGTGGGCCACGGGGGCACATGTGGTTGGGCCACGAGGGTGCGCGCAGGCCAAGGGGTGCATGCGGTTGGGCTGCTAGGGCGAGCGCAGCCCAGCCGCACATGCAAATAAAAAGAAGGCATGTGGTTGGGCCGCGGGGGCAAGCGCAGCCCAGTTGTGCATGCCCGCATGCGCAAGCCACGAGGGCGCATGCGGCTGGGCCACGAGGGCGCGCCGGCCCAGTCATGCATGCCCGCATATGCGGGCCACGGGGGTGCATGCAACTGGGCCACTAGGGCTCGCGCGGCCAAGCCACACATGCACAAGCCACGGGGGCGCATGCGGTTGGGCAGCAAGGGCACATGCAGCTGCGCCGCGAGAAATAATGTAATGATTGGCGCCATTTCTTGGAGCCAACAAAATTGACAAGAAAAAGTTTGGCGCGAGTATTTGTCTACTTCTTTATTTAGATTAGATTTAGAGGGCCAACTTAATCAATTTGGCACCACCAAAAATAATATTAATATTAATATCAATACATTTAATTCATTTAGACAATCGAGATAATATCTCCTTTTTTGTGCCAAAAATAATTTTCTATTTTGGAATTAATTTAATAAAAAATTACGTTTTTTAATTAGGTTTTGAGATTTTAATTTGATGATAAAATTTAACATATTGTAAACAAGACAATAAGTATATGTATGAAATGTAGTAACAATAAAATAACAAGATAACAAATCATTTGAATAACTTAAATAAATAACACATATGGCAAAGATATGAGAATGACACGTCACGGATATTAAGTAAGTATGAAAAAATCTGAGGAATTAAAAATCACGTGGGTATGTAATGAAAAAAATGAGGCGGGAAAAGTTAAATATTGGAAAAATGTGAAAAAGGTGTATAATGAAAAAAGTGAGCTAAAGTGATTTTGAAAATTTGTTAATTAATTTGTTAATATGTCTGTAGAAATGATAGTTAAATGATTAATTGTTGATGCAAATTTTTTTTTTGGATTGGTTTGTACCATTGGCATTGCTTTTGAGATTACATCATTGTTCAATAATATAGTAATATTAATTTTACATTACTATATAATACATTACTTACTTACTATATGTATTACTATAAATTAGATTATCATAGGAGGCATTGTTATTCACCATTCAACCATTGAATCTTGTATTATCCATATTAATTTAAATAATATAATTATCGTTACATAACTTAATTAATTATCTAGTAATTTAAATAATGTTGAGCAATATTATATTATAGGATTATTAGTAATTATCTAGTAATTTAAATAATATTGAGCAATATTATATTATAAGATTATTAGTAATTTTAAATAATATTATAGTTGAGGTGGGGTTGGAAGTGATACATGTGTGAAAATTTTGTATGTGGAAGTTGTGTGGAGTGTAGAAATGTGAGAGTTTGAATTCTTTATTTATTCACCTTTGTGATTCTTTGTGATTATAAATATAGATGAGATCCTGCGAATACAACAACAGATACAAGTGCTCTTCATTCATTATACCAACATAATCAATTACACCATCGTCATAATTTCAAATTATAACATTAGAATTTCAAATTATTAATAAAATTTCAAAACTATAATACTATATTATATAAATTACTAATTTCATATCATTACATTATTTAAATTAATAATATTAATAATTTTATACTATTTAAATTAATAATATTAATAACTTGTAATCAAATGGACATAATTAACACAGTACAGTGTAAACATGTGCTATGTAGTAAATGTAGTAATAACAAGGTAAGTAGTAAAAATTGCATGGTAAGTGATTTTTTCAATTGAAAGACAGTAACGGTATTGATTAAAAATGTAGGGAATTAAGAAGCGAGTAATGAAAAATGAGGCTGGAAAAAAAAGCGTAAAAAAAATAGGCAATGAAAAATGAGGCGGGAAAAAGAAGCATAAAAGAAAAAATGGAAGGCTTTTTGAAAAGATTTTAAATTTTTTTTTAGGAAGATATATTATATAAATAATATAATTCATATGCGATTGTGGTAACTAACGATGATGATAAAAGAGTAGTAACATTTATTAACACATATATATAGTAAATAATGATAAAAAATAGTAATATTTATTGCACATGCCTGCGCACGGTTACCGCGCATGCCCATGCTGCTCAACCGGGCAGGCAAGTGCGCGGCATGCACATGCCTGCGCGGTTGCGCCGCACATGCCCGTGCAGCTCAACCGTGTAGGCAAGCGTGTGGCACGCACATACCTGTGCGGTTGCGCTGTGCATGCCCGTGCTACTCAACTGCACAGGCAAGCGCACGCATGTGTATGCACGAAGTAGGGATGATCCATATGTGTATGGTAACAAGTGGTAATAAGTATTTTATGTAGCACAGTGATACAACTGCGCACAGTGATACAATTTCTCCAACACCTTGTATAATTGTATAAAATTGACATGGTAACAAGTGATTTTTTTATTCTCCATCATGGTAACGAGTGATACAAGTGATATTGGAGTATACTAATTATATAAAACTTGTATAATAAGGATATAGTAACAAATGATAACAAGTGATCTTTAATAAATAATGGTAACAAGGTTACAAGGTAACAAGTGGTAAGTCAATGGTAAGGCAATAATTGCATAAAATTTATATAAAACATATATGTTGTATTTGTATGTAATCGTAACAAGTATTAAAAATAACAAACTCATGGGAAAATAACATATATGGAAACATTCGAAACATATGGGAAGGAAAAGAAGAAAGAGGGCTAAAACAATTACTAAAGTCGGAAAAATAAGGCAATTAAAAAAAAGATGGTAAAAAATAATAACGCATCCTATAAAAAATTTTCTAATGAAAAATTAGGAAAATTTATTTTCAACATTTGTTTCGTGCCTATGATATGTCACTTGAAACATAAACGTATGATATATCACTTGAAACACATTATTGAATCTTAATATGTAGTAATAGCAAGATAATAAGTAGTAAAAATAAGTAAGTGATTTTTTAAAGCGGAAAGACATGCGGCATTGATTAAAAGTTTAAAAATATAAAAAAAATGTGAAGAATTAAAAACAACGCGCGAGGTAATAAAAAAAAAAAGAATGAAAAAAAGGCGGGAAAAAGGAAAAAAAAAAGCGAAAAAATGATTGGGTTTTGAAAATGTTTTGAATTTTTATTTGTGAATATGATATATTATATAAATCAAACGTAGAAAGCTTCTCCATCGAAACTTCTCCTTCCATCTTCTCCTTCCCTTGAAATCTCTCATTCCCTAACCCATCTAAACCTCTCACTCACTAGCATCAGGGAGTACACATAAAACCCAATAATCATCATCACTACCATCGACTTCACTCAGTCACTCACTACCTCATTACCAGCCACATCACTATCTCACTCCACTCACTCACTACTATGCTACACTATCTCACTCCACTCACTCACTACTATGCTGTGAATACATATAAAATTTAACCATTATCATCACTATCATCATCATCATATCTGACTCTAAAAGATAATATTTTTATTTACAATCATTTTTTACAATGTCATTATATTAATTTCACTATAGTTTTATATGAATAGATTGACACGAATGAAGGATTGTGGATAAAGATGTCTTTCAATTGTGATAGTAACATCTTTGAAGACATGCAGTTGTAGCACTTGTAATCTTTTCTTTATTTTTTTTTCTTTTTTCTTTTTTTTGGTTCTTATATGTATATGTCATTTTGCTTAAAAATCAACGTATCAACATTCTCTGTTTATATTATTTTTATAATTTCTTTATTTTCTAATATTATAGCAATCAAATCCATACAATCTTAAAAAAATCGTATCCTCTGTAACATTTACTAACATGATAAAATGAAGTGCATTTCCTAATTTCCTAAGAGAGTGTAGTAACCGATGATACATGACAGTAACTTATACTAACACATGTGGTAATTAATGATAACCGACAATAAATGACTACAATAAAATGATAGTAACGACTAAGATAAAAGGGTATTTTGTAACACCTATCTATCCAATAATAAAAATAGTAATATTTACTAATAGTAACATTTTCTAACATAGTTATCGACAATATATTACATTAACAATTCTTAACAATTAGGTGACTCACGATTAGTAACATATCCTAATGACAATAAAAGTATTGATATTTATTGACACTTGTGATAATCGACCATAAAAGTAGTAACATTTACTAGCATTTATCATAACCGATAAATAAAAATTTTATAACATTTCCTAACATAAAACTCTGACTTACCAACAATAAATAATATAACAATTCTTAACGATTATGGTGACTCACTTACCGACAATAAATAGCATAACAGTTCTTAACGATTATGGTTACAGTAGTAACATTTACTATACATGTGGTCAGCTACAGTAGTAACATTTCCAGTAATAACATTTCCTATACACATGGTAAGCGATAATATCTATAGTAATATTTACTAACATTTGTAATATCTGACAATAAAAATAGTAATATTTTTTAGCATAAGTAATATGTGGTTACCGATAATAAATAACAGTAACAATTCTTAACGGTTATAGGTAGGGATGAGAAAGGTAGTAACAGATAGTAACATCTATAATAGGCGACGATAAAAGTAGTAATTTTTACTAACGTTTTTAAACTGATGATAAAAGCTGATTTTTACCAACACTTTTCTAACCGTCCAGATTCGGAATATGCTCTAACAGTAACAAAAAATGTCGACATAGGTCTATCCCGACAAGTATATAACCAATTGAACGTCTATTCGTCGAAAAAGATTTTATCGACAGTTTTATTACATTGCTGACAGTTTTCCTCCATCTCTATAATGCATATCTTTTATAGTGCTCCCTTGGCACCAACGAGGCCTATCACCACTACAACCGACCAAGCATCAAGCACTTTTGAAGTTTTCCACGAGAGAGAGAGAGAGAGTACAAAAAAAAAAAAAATGAATAACCCTCGTTAAATTTCCGGTCCAAATTTGAAAGTTCTCCTTCTGCGATTCATCAAGTCAAACCACTATTATTGATCGAGTGTAAAGCACATTTGAAAGTTTCAAATGAGAGAGAGAGAGAGAGAGAGAGAGAGAGAGAGAGTTGTCAAAAGTAATTGGGTCTCTGGATGTTTTGGAGACTCAAAAGTCAAGCTACCTTTCTTATTGAACGAAAAGAAAGAAGACCCTTGTCCCACGCAAGTGGTGATATTCAACTTCTGAGATTCAAGGAACATTCATCAGTTCAAACTCTCCCCATAACTTTAAAAGCTTATACCCTCAAAAAGAGTATTTGCCTCTGATAAAGTCCTTTTGGTTCCATTGTCCACACAACAAATTATAAAACTCCAGTTGCCATATGGATCTTCCACTGCCATTTCTGCTTATTTTTCTAGTATTTCTTCCGTCCTCAGCCAAGTCTCAAAGAAATATCTCTCTGGGCTCCTCAATCACAGCAACCGGCAATGGCTCTGTATGGGAATCAGCTTCAGGTGATTTTGCTTTTGGGTTCAAAGAGATCACGGATGGAGCTTTCTTAATCGCAGTCTGGTTCAACAAAATACCTGAAAAAACCGTTGTCTGGTGGGCAAACGGCGGAAATCTAGTTCAAAGAGGATCAAAGGTCCAGGTTACCACAGATGGAAGATTGGTGCTCAGTGATCCAGATGGCCAACAAATTTGGATTGCTGTACCTGCTGGTAGCAATGTTTCTTATGCAGCCATGCTTGATACTGGCAACTTTGTGTTAGCAAGTGAAAACGCAGTCAATCTGTGGCAGAGTTTTGATCAACCAACTGATACATTTCTTCCAACCCAGCAATTCTTCCAAAACAGCTGGCTTCTTGCCCGCTTCTCAGCGGACAATTATACAAATGGCAGATTCAAGTTTATACTACAAGAAGATGGAAACCTAGTTATTTATACCACAGAATACCCATTGGATTCTGTAACTTCTTCGAGAAACTCTTACTGGGCAAGTGACACTGCTGGGAGTGGCTATCAGTTGATGTTCAACCAGAGTGGTATCATCTACCTCATAGCGCAGAAAAAAACAATACTCAAAACAATTTCATCGGATACAAATTCTACAGCAAACATTTACCATAGGGCAGTTTTGGATTTTGATGGGGTTTTCAGGCACTATGTGTATCCAAAAGCAGCTGGATCAAATGCCGGGGGATGGCAAGACGGCTGGTCTGTGTCAGCGTTCATGCCTTCAAATATTTGCACGGCGATTATTGCAGATGTAGGTGGGGGGGCTTGTGGCGTCAACAGCCTCTGCCAACTAGGAGATGATCAAAGACGAAAGTGTCTGTGTCCACACGGTTACAGCCTTTTGGATCCGAATGATGAGATGGGCGGGTGCAAACCAGACTTTGAATCACAAAGCTGCACGCAGAAAAATGATAACTTGTTTGATTTTTATGAAATGATAAACACGGATTGGCCCTTATCTGACTATGGACAATTTGGTTCAGTCAGTGAGGACTGGTGCAGAGATGATTGTTTAGGTGATTGCTTTTGTGTTGTTGCTATTTTCAGAGATGGGAACTGTTGGAAGAAGAAGCTCCCTCTTTCCAACGGGAGAATAGACTCGAGCACAGGAGGAAAAGCACTTATTAAGTATAGGGTAAACAATGATCCAGTTCCTCCTGGAGTTGAGAAGCCTGTTAAGATATATGTTACTTTTCGTATATTAACATATGAAATGTAAATATTCTCAGAAAATTTCATTACTAGAATCTAGCTACAATATATATACATCTTGCTATTGGGCTGGAGCCTTACTTTCAAGCTATGCTTTCTGCCTTTTGTACTCTCTCTGGTTGTAAATCAGAAATGTGCTCACACCAAGAGCATGCTTTGTGCCAGTGTTGCACATTAAGTATAAATTATAAATCTATGTATACTTATTACATAATCAATTAATTTGACATTGTTATAAAATATTAAGGAGGGGCTCTCAATGATGGTACCATACTGTGAAGACCAGGAAGATTCACAGAAACTATCATCTACCAAACAAGCGTAAGACTTAGAGGACTTCATTGGAGGAACTCCGTAAAGTTTGAGGTGGAAAAAACAGATAAGAACAAGAGGTACAGAAGCCTTGATTATGACTTTGCCTCCCTTTATTACTCTTATCTTCATATGCGTGTACTATGGGGCAATGACCCTTACTCTAATTTGGACTTGTTGGTAAAATGTGCCCACGAGGGGCATTTTTACCAAATGTAAAAGATTAAAATAAGGGAAGTTACCCCTTAACTAACCAACATTCAAAAAGGTAACTTCCCAAAAAAAAACCTCCTATAACACCAACGGGGATCACTCTCGCTGTAACTCTCTCCTTCACTTGATCATGTAACATGGTATTATTCAAAAAACATGGCAAGAAGGCAAAAATGAAATTTGTACGTGATAGGCATTTCAAGAGAAGGAATTAAGAGACAGAGGACCCTCTCGGTATATGGCCATAAGAGTGAGTGAGAGATTCTCAAGAGTGAGAATACATGTTGGGGTTTGAGAAATTTACACGCCGAAAAATTTCTCCCATCGTTGGATTTACTAGACATTGGGTTGAGATGTTGTGAATCCATGATGGTGATTTGATTTCGTGATCATTATCTAGACTGAGCGACCCGTTTATGGGTATTTGCGATTTCGATTGATTTATTGGATCCCTACATATTAAGATATTTATACTAAAATTCTAAATTTTTAATTTATACGCTTCCGCATACACATATAGTGTAATAACTCCTTCATTGGTATCGGAGCAACGTTAGATTTATTTAAAAAAATTTTCAGATTTTTTTGGGCATTAAATGTATAGGGTACAATATTCAGGATCCGAATCACGGATGAGTTTCGTGAATCTGAGAGTACCACGAGAATGCCCATGACCCATTGATCATCAATATAATTTTTGTTGAATTTTTTGAACATATTAAGACCATGAAAAATTCGATCGAAATTTTCGATTCTACGGACATAAAATTTTAGATCTCTTGACTTAGAAGACAAAATGATCTATAAAATAAGCATAAATAAGTTTCTCCCAAATTAAAAAAAAAAAAAAAAAAAAAAAAAAAAAAAAAAAAGAAAATGCCAGAGATGTCAGCGCCCACCTTCGAACCTAAGAGTGGTATGTTATTTTTTAAGTGCCCTGGACCACCAGGCTAGGGCTGCAGTGGCGAGGGTGCATGATTCACTCTAATAAATTAAAAAAACAAAAAAGGGGCTTGACGATCTCACTGGCATGATTCGAACTCATGCTTGTGTGTACTTCTCTCCACCATGCCACAGCATGTGGCTGTGGTTTGATCTCCTATCATGAGATCATATTTCATTGCTGAACGCGCACCTGTTGCATAACGCATGCACTGCACGTTTGGCGTGTGTGTTGGCGCGCAACTGGAGTGTATAGGTGCATGAGGTGCCACTTTCGACACGTGGCGGCTCGTGGGACTCTGAGCGGCACGACAGACTGTTTTAAATTGGATTTTTTGCTCAATTTTTAAGAGTCTCACATCTAAATTTGTGACTTTTAGTGGGTTTTTATGTACGGAATCCAACTTCAAATGGTAAGATGCGATTCCGGTTTGTGGTGTATGATATCCGTCGATTAATACACTCAAATTAGGGTTTATGCTCGAATCATTTGAAATTTGTTGATTCAAAAAATACATAAAATATGAGAATAAGTATCAATAAATCACTAAAGTCTCTCTAGCTGCACAGAATACTGTCGTAATAGATCTTTGTAAGGAGAATAAATTAAATGGTGACAATTATGAATTTTTTCACCAGAAGATTCAGTTTATTCTCGACTAGAAAGATCTATTTGAAATTCTGAGATATGAGATGATAGGCCCTAAAGAAAATACTACACCTCAGTTTAGATGGGATAATGAGATCTATTGTGCGTTAAAAAAAAAAAGGGATAGTCAAATTACGGCAATCTACATCAATGGAAAACACGATGACTTGATCTCAATTTATGAGTGATATCTTATAGTTATGTCGGTTAGGCTCAATTTACGGCCCTAGAGAGAGTACCACACCTTAGTACTTTCGCTGATGTGAGCAGGCACAATGAGCTCGAGGAGGAGCGCCTGTTGGCGAGTAGATCACACTCGGACCATGCTTATGCAGAAGAGTGGAGCAAGGGCTCCCGTGGTACTAAACACAAATAGCATAAGTATGAGAAGAAGACCCGAGATCCAGGCAAGATGAAACCATCCGAGAAATTCGACAGCAAATTACATAGTGCAAGAAGAAAGAATTTGATAAGACCAATATGCGAAGTACTACGTCTAAGGTAGATTTGGTCATTTCGCTTATGAGTGTGACGAATGGAACGAATGTCTTTCTTCTTTACGTGATTTGAGTTTTGTCACATCTATTGTGTAGTTTACTGATTTCTCTCCTTTGTGAATTATAAAATCAAGAGCCACTAACTACGTAGCTCAAAATAAGAGTGCGTACGTAGAGTTCCACTGAGTAAGTCATCATGCTAGGAGGATTCACATGAGAAAAGTAGCATTTGTCATCGTCAGCAGAGGAATTGACACTTGCAAGTTTGAGTTGCAATGCGGAATGTAATACCTATAAAAAAAAAGAAAGGGAGAGATGCAACGTTTTAAAACAAAATGCCGCGTCTCCCCCACCCCCAATTTGTTAGAGCTTTTAGCCCTAATCCCTCTCATTTTCTCTCTCCCGATTCTCTCTCTCTCCTTCTCCCGATTCTCTCTCACCATCTACCTCCCTCTCCGTCGCTGTCCACCACCGCACGCCACCACCGCAACTCCCTCTCTCTCTCTGTCTCTGTCGCTCTCTCTCTTTCGAGCACTCTCTCTGTCTCTGTATTCTCTCTCTGTTTTCTCTCTCTCTCTCTCTATTTCCCTCTCTGCTTCCCCTCTCTCCCGCGCGTGAACAGAGTTCTCCTCTCTCTTTCTCGCACGCGACAGTAGCCTCTCTCCCTTGCTCGCTCACGCACGCTGCTCTCTGTGAGCACCACCCTTCTGCAACCTTCGCAGAAGCCCCAAGCCGATAGTAGCAAGAGACATTCGAAACCCTAGGCCGCGACCTGCATTTCATCCCCTGCGCAGGTAAGAACGATTCTATGATCAATAGCTTAGGGGTTTTTATTCTTTTGGAAATTAGGGTTAATTGCTAAAGTGTGCTTCGGTTTGAAAACATTACAAGGGTTCGGACCGAGTTGAAGACACACGGACGCTAGAGCTACAAGCTGCGAAAACCCTAGGTAAGAGAAATTCTAGTTCCTTCAGAAATTTGAATGAGTTTAGTCCAAATTTAGAATGAGAGATTTGTATATACTCTGAAAACGTGTGAAATTTGAAAAGAGTGCATTTTCCTGAATTTTGACATGTGATTTCTAGGGTTACATCTAAATTCTACATTAATTTAGGCTAATTAAAACGAAAGAAATGTGTTAGATGAAATTAAGAACTTGTTGGGTTGATTATAATAGATTTCCTTGGAATTTGAATTGAAATTGTGGATTATTGATTAGATTAAATCTGTTGGGAGCTGGAAAGGAATCAATTCGAATTTGATTGAAAAGTAGAGAGTGAATACCCTCTCTAAACATGAGTCGATAGTCTATTGTGTTATAAATAAGCAAATGATTGTAAATTTTTTTGTGAAATGTTTTGAATGATTTTTACAAGTGTTATATGAAATTATTTGTGATTGTGAGATGTCTGGAATGGAAGCTTGAATTACGAATGCATCCTATGTAATTATCAATGAATCTGTGTCATTTGCATTTGATATTGGATTTGTAAATGCTAGTAGCATGAATTTCAGAATTTGTTTGATGAACATGGCACATTGACTATAATTTGAATGATTGTGAAATGATGGTGCACGAGTGAAATGGCTATAGTCATTCCCTTCTTAGAGCGACCCGACGGGGTGACGTGGGTGGAGTTATTACGAGAGAGGAGTATGCGGCCTCTTTTCTGCCACATCGGACTATCAGAATTGCACCCCGGTGAGATACGAGCCAACGCCAAGGAAGGGGATAGTATTTTGAAATACAGAAATGGAAAACCCCTTGGCAGGCTTCCGTCTGGGTTCGGCCAAACTCAGGACGGAAGTGATTTCAATGGGACCCTTGTGAATTTCTAAAGGAATGATTGATGTGGATGTATAATTTGCGAACTACCTGATTTATTGAGAATGCTTTTACATATAAAGTATTGTTTACGATATATGTTTTGACTTTTCCACATTCACCCCTCATTTATCACACAATCATACAATTACACTCCACTCACTGAGTATTCCCCAATACTCACTCCTCTTTTCACATTTTACAGAGGATACTTAGTGCGGAGACTGCAGGGGATTGAAGCTTGCGAAGGATTTTTGCTGTTTTATGTAGGTATTACAGTGATATAGGGTTATTTTAGTTGATTTGGAAATCCATGGAAGGGAAGACTTGTATAATTCTTTTGGTATAGATTAAATCAATACTTGTTTCATATATAGGAGCAAGTATTGAAGGAATCCTTACATAATTAGTGTTGGAATTCGTACGAAACTTGTTTATTTTCTCTTAACTCTCATTTGGGATATTTGGATTGAAATTCTGAGTTTCGATACTTTCTTTTGGATTTGTGAAGTTCTGTACATCTCATGTCGCTTGGATTTTACTGACGCTAGCTCATTTCTTCATGCGAGTGTTAGTAAAATTTTGCGATTATGATTTGAGACTTCATTTGTTTTAAATGCTTTAATTGTGTTGAGAATTCTGGAACGGTTGGGATGGCCAATTTTGCATGCGTGCATGTATAGGAACCCCTACCCCATTTGTGTGCCGACGCATGCTCGTGTATACAGGGATGGACCGGATGGGTCCTTTGCATGTGTATTGTTATATGATTTTCCTATTTCTGATGAACTTGTGTATTGGATGAGTTGCTGAATTGATTTGTAGCCTTGCGGAGTCCGGTATATAGGGAGGTTCTGCTCGTGTATCGAGACAACACGGTGATTGTTGCGTGGTCGATCCGAGGATCGGGGCGTGATAGCTTTATTGGTATCAGAGCGACAGGTTGGCTCATGATTTTAAATGGTTGATGGTTTTGAAATGTTTTCAATTGTTTCCAAATGCCCCAAAAGTTTTCTAAAGATTTTGAAATATTTTAAGAGTCTCCGGAGAATGTACTGAGTCTTCCCTGGATTTCTTAGAAAATTAGAAACATTCTTTTTAGGGGGTTAAGTATTAGCCTTCGCTTAACTCCTTGATTTAATTGTAACTTCTTATTGTGTGGATCACTATGCCTCCATGAAGGAGATTTAGGAATGTGAACGAGATTCCTCCATTAGAGCATGAGGATGAGTCGTCCTCGCATGCTCTTCCTCCTTCCGTGCCTACACACCCGGCTCCTCCTATCGGAATTTCGGCTCCTCCTATTGCTACTCTTCAGTAAGTAATGGAGTGGTGGAGTACTTTCGGAGCGCAGTACCAAGCTCCACATGCAACTTCAGCTCTTCCACCGACTACTCCTTCAGTGCCAGGTGCTACGCCTAGTACACCAGTAGCACCCCCTCCTTCGGTTGATACAACAACCGATCGCCCTATTGTAGAGCTGTCAAAGCTGCTAAAAGAAGCAAGACAACTAGGGTGTGAAACATTTACGGGCACTTCTGATGCTACAATGGCCAAGGAATGGATTGGCCGCACTCAAGAGACCGTCTCCGACATGAGATTAAGCGATGAGATGAAATTATGGGTGGCGGTGAAACTGTTGGATAAAGGTGTGAGAACATGGTGGGAGAATGTGAAGGGAAGGGCTCCCATTCCTCCTACTTGGACAGAATTCCTTAGGACATTCGAGGAGGAATACTATACCAGATTCTATCGGGATCAAAAAAGAGAGGAATTTTTCAAGTTAGCTTAGGGAAATAAGACAGTATCTGAGTACGAGACAGAGCTGAGAGAACTTGCCACTTATGTTTCGGAGTTTGTGAACTCCGAGGAGTCCCTGTGTTCAAAGTTTGAGTCAGGACTGAATTTGAGTATACGAGAGAGAATGTCAATCACCAAGGGGCATAACTTTCGAGACATTCGGGACTTGGCTTTGAGAGCCGAGAAAATGGTGATGGAGAGAAGCAAAGTTAGGGAGCACCATGGGAAGAGGAAGAGACCTAGTGGCTCCAGTCCGAGTCAAGGTTTTAAAAAAGAGTCGAGGCACTGGCTCTTATAGCGGTGGATCCTTTTCAGGGTCGGTTGGCTTTCCTCAAAGTCAATCGACTTTCAGGCTAAGTGCTCCTAGCAGAACTGTTAGTATGGGAGTAGGGTCTAGGGGTGGCAGAGGAGAAATTTGCCTAAATTGCAAGGGCCGTCATTCGGGTCCATGCAGGGAACCCAAAATATGCTACCATTGTAGAAAGGAGGGTCACTTTCGATACTCTTATCTGGAGTTAAATGTAGAAGGACAAGGAAACCGGCAAGTTCGAGGTCCCCCGAGCAGTTCTAGAAGAGATCTGACAATTGCTCCTACACCTTCCACTAGCAATGCACCGAGAATAGGCACAGGAAATAATGTTGTCGCTACCCCCACACAATGCCCTCAACCTAGAACCCAGACCCGAATCTACGCCATGACTAATGAAGAGGTCCAAGTCAATCCTGACGTAGTCACAGGTAATCTTTATTGAATTATAGGTTCTGAATTGTAAATGATTATGATTTGATGGTTTGTGATTATGATTTGAGGAATGTAGATGATATAATTTTGTTTATGCGTTATATTTATAGGTACGATGAAAATTTTTGATGTAGATGCACATGTGCTCATAGATACCGGGTCTAGTAATTCATTTATGAGTTCGGAGTTTGCTAGACATTCTGATAGGCCATTAGTCCCACTTGTTGAAAAATTGTTGGTTATCACCCCCTTGGGAGAGCATTCGATTAGGGATTCGGTATACAAGTATTGTGAGGTGAAAGTTGGTGAGACAATCCTTGAAGCGGATTTGATTCCGTTGGATATGAAAGATTTTGATGCCATTCTAGGCATGGATTGGCTATATCTTCACCGAGTTTCTGTGAATTGCTTCACTAAGGAAGTGGAATTCCGAAGGCCAAGATGTTCCTTGCTTATATTCACCGGTGAACGGCGAGTGTTGCCGAGTTATGTAATTTCAGCTCTTGAAGCACGGAGATTAGTGCACAAAGGATGTGAAGCTTATTTGGCTCACATTGTGATACCACGGTGAGAAGCCCTAGTTTGAATGATGTTCCTGTGGTGAACGAGTTTCCGAATGTTTTTCCGAAAGGGTTGCCTGGGTTGCCACCAAATCGGGAATTTGATTTCACTATAGATCTAATTCCCGGTACCGTACCAATATCTATTCCTCCGTATCGAATGGCACCCTCAAAGTTGAAAGAACTGAAGATTTAGCTTCAAGAGTTGTTGGAGAAAGGGTTCATCCGACCGAACACGTCACCATGGGATGCTCCGGTTCTGTTTCTGAAGAAGAAAGACGGAACCCTTCGATTATGTATTGACTACGGACAGCTCAATAAGGCAACGATCAAGAACAAGTATCCTCTTCCGAGAATTGATGATTTGTTCGATCAACTCCAAGGTGCAAGTGTCTTTTCAAAGATCGACTTGAGATCTGGTTATCATCAGTTGAAGATCAAGGGTCGCGTTTAGAACGCAGTATGGACACTACGAATTCCTAGTAATGCCATTTGGGTTGACGAATGCTCCCGCGGCCTTCATGGATCTCATGAATCTAGTGTTCCATCCCTATCTTGATAAATTTATCATAGTCTTTATCGACGACATTTTGGTGTATTCCAAAAGTGATGAAAAGCATTCCGAACATCTCCGGATCATTTTGCAAACTCTTAGGGATAAAGAGTTGTATGCCAAGTTCTCAAAATACGAGTTTTGGCTAAGAGAGATTGGATTTTTGGGACTTGTGGTTTCTAGCGACGGGATTTTTGTGGATCCAAAGAAGGTGGAAGTCATTTTGAAGTGGGAGCAGCCTAAAAATGTCACCGAGGTGCGAAGTTTTCTCAGATTAGCGGGGTATTATCGGAGATTCGTAGAAGAATTCTCAAAAATAGCAGCTCTGTGACCAATTTGACTCAGAAAGGAATCAAGTTCGAATGGGACGAGAAGTGTGAGGATAGTTTTCGAGAGCTTAAGCAAAGGTTGACCTCCGCTCCTATCCTTGTTCTCCCTACTAGTGGCGGTGGTGATTATGTGGTGTACAGTGATACTAGCAAGCAAGGATTAGGGTACATGCTGATGCAAGGTGATAAGGTGATTGCCAACGCTTCTCACTAACTGAAGAAGCACGAAATAAACTACCCTACTCATGGTTTAGAGTTAGCTGCCATTGTGTTTGTATTAAAGATTTGGCAGCATTATTTGTATGGGGTTACTTGCAAGGTCTTTATTGACCATAGGTATCTTAAATATTTACTCACTCAGAAGGAGCTCAATTTGAGGCAAAGAAGGTGGTTAGAGCTGATTAAGGATTATGACTTAGTGATTGACTACCACCTCGAGAAGGCGAATGTTGTAACTGATGCTTTAAGCCGCAAATCCTCATCTACGACATCCCAAGGGAGTTCTTACCTCTCTTATTTAGTTAGACTCCGAGCACTAGGAGTCGAGTTGACTAAAGATGATCAAGGTGCTTTATTAGCCAAGTTTGTGGTCAGACCCACATTGTTGGATCGCATTCGGGAGCTTCAGGCTACCGATGATGAGTTGAAGGGTATTGTTGAGAAAATCCAAAAGGAGGAAGGTGGTGAATTCAGGATTCAGGATGATGGAATTATATTGTATGGGAAACGGATGTGCATTTCAAAAAATGAAGATCTCCAAAAGGCCATACTTGAAGAGGCGCATTCATCGGCCTATGTTATGCATCCAGGGAGTACCAAAATAGACCGAACCATCAAAGAATCATATTGGTGGTCTGGGATGAAGAGAGAGATAGCCGAATTTGTGGCGAAATGTCTTGTATGCCAACAGATCAAGGCCGAATATCAGAAACCGACAGGAATACTTCAACCGTTACCAATTCCCAAATGGAAATGGGAACATATCATTATGGATTTCGTATTGGGACTACCACGTACTCCGAGCTGTCACGATGCCATATGGGCGATTGTAGACCGTCTCACTAAGTTGGCTTATTTCTTGCCGATTCAGAACACTTATTCCTTGGAAAGACTGGCAAAGTTGTACATTGATGAGATCGTAAGGTTTCACGGAGTACCGGTGTCTATTGTATCGGACCATGATCCTCGATTCCCTTCTAGATTCTGGCCAAGGCTGCAAGTGTCCTTAGGGACTAAACTAAAATTCAGCACTACTTTTCATCCTCAAACCGATAGACAATCGGAGCACACCATCCAAACATTGGAAGACATACTTAGGGCATGCATTTTGGAATTTCAAGATGGTTGGGATAGGCACCTTCCGTTAGTTGAATTTGCCTACAACAACAGTTACCAAGCTAGCATAGAGATGCCCCCCTATGAAGCCCTTTACAGAAGAAAGTGTCGTACTCCCTTGTGTTGGGATGAAGTTAGAGAAAGAAAGATTGAAAGTATAGAAATGATCGAGGCCACCAAAAAGAAAGTGAAGCTGATTCAAGAAAGGATGAAGGCAGCTCAAGATCGACAAAAGAGCTATGCCGACAAGAGAAGAAGGCTTTTAGAATTTGAAGAAGAAGATATGGTGTTTTTGAAGATATCTCCGTGGAAAGGCGTAATCCATTTTCAGAAACGGGGAAAGCTAAATCCTCGTTGTATCGGTCCCTTCAAAATTCTTGAAAGGATTAGACAAGTGGCATACCGGCTAGAATTACCGCCGAAGTTGCAGAGAATCCATGATGTTTATGATGTTTTTCATGTTTCCATGTTGAAGAAGTATTTATCGGATCCCTCACATATATTGGAAGTACCTCCAATAGAATTGAATGAGAATTTGAATTTCAAAGTACAACCGGTGAAAATCACTGATAGGCAGATCAAGCAGTTAAGGAATAAGCAGATTCCTATAGTTAAGATATTATGGAGAAACAATCAAGTCGAAGAATAGATTTGGGAAACCGAAGAATTAATGCGGAAGCAATACCCGCAGCTCTTTGATGTATAATTGTATTTTGGAATTTCGAGGACGAAATTTATTTTTAGGGGGTTAAGAGTTGTAATACCTAAAAAAAAAAAAAAAAGAGGGAAAGACATAGCATTTTAAACCAAAACACCGCATCTCCCCCACCCCCAATTTGATTAGGGCTTTCAGCCCTAATCCCTCTCATTCTCTCTCTCCTGATTCTCTCTCTCTCCCTCTCCCGATTCTCTCTTACCCTCTACCTCCCTCTCCGTCGCTGTCCACCACCGCACGCCACCACCACAACTCTCTCTGTCGCTCTCTGTCTCCGTCGCTCTCTCTCTCTCGAGCACTCTCTCTATCTCCGTATTCTCTCTATGTTTCCCTCTCTGCTTCCCCTCTCTCCTACGCTCGAACAGAGTTCTCCTCTCTCTTTCTCACGCACGACAATAGCCTCTCTCCCTTGCTCGCTCGCGCGCGCTGCTCTCTACGAGCACCACCCATCTGCAACCTTCGCAGAAGCCCCAGCCAACAATAGCAAGAGACATTTGAAACCCTAGGCCGCGACCTGCATTTCATCCCATGCGCAGGTAAGAACGATTCTCTAATCAATAGTTTAGGAGTTTTGATTCTCTTAGAAATTAGGGTTAATTGCTAAAGTGCGCTTCGGTTTGGAAACATTACAGGGGTTCGGACTGAGTTGTAGACGCACTAACGCTAGAGCTGCAAGCTGCGAAAACCCTAGGTAAGAGAAATTCTAGTTCCTTCAGAAATTTGAATGAGTTTAGTCTGAATTTAGAATGAGAGATTTGTGTATACTCTAAAAACGTGTGAAATTTGAAGAGTGTATTTTCCTGAGTTTTGATATGTGATTTCTAGGGTTACGTCCAAATTCTACATGAATTTAGGCTGATTAATATGAAAGAAATGTGTTAAATGAAATTAGGAACTTGTTGGGTTGATTAGAATAGATTTCCTTGGAATTTGAATTGAAATTGTGGATTATTGATTAGGTTAAATCTGTTGGGGGTTGGAAAGAAATCAATTCAAATTTGATTGAAAAGTAGAAAGTGAATACCCTCTCTAGAGGTGAGTGGATGGTCCATTGTGTTATAAATGAGTAAATAAGTTTAAATTCTTTTGTAAAATGTTTTGAATGATTTTTACAAGTGTTATATGAAATTATTTATGATTGTGGGATGCCTGAAATGGAAGTTTGAAATACGAATGCATCTTATGTAATTATCAATGAATTTGTGTCATTTGTATTTGATATTGGATTTGTAAATGCTTGTAGCATGAATTTCAGAATTTGTTTGATAAAACATGGCACATTGATTGTAATTTGAATGATTGTGAAATGATGGTGCACGAGTGAAATGGCTATAATCATTCCCTCCACGGAGCGACCTGGCGGGGTGACGTGGGTAGGGTTTTATTGTGAGAGAAGTGTACGCACCCTCTTCTCTGCCACATCGGACTATCCGGATTGCACTTCGGTGAGGTACGAGCCAACGCCAAGGAAGAGGATAGTATTTTGAAATACAGAAATGGAAAATCCCTTGGCGGGCTTCCGTTTGGGTTCGGCCAAACTTAGAACGGAAGTGATTTCGATGGGATTCTTGTGAATTTCTAAAGGAATGATTGATGTGGATGCATAATTTGTGAACTACCTGATTTATTGAGAATGCTTTTACATATAAAGTGTTGTTTACGAGAAATGTTTTGATTTTTCCATATTCACCCCTCATTTATCACACAATCATACCATTGCACTCAACTCACTTAGTATTCCCCAATACTCAACCATCTTTTCACATTTTACAGAGAATACTTAGTGCAGAGACTACACAGGGATTGAAGCTTGCGAAGGATTTTTGCTGTTTTGTGTAGGTATTACAGTGATGTAGAGTTATTTTAGTTGATTTGGAAATCCATAGAAGGGAAGACTTATATAATTCTTTTGGTATGGATTAAATCAATGCTTGTTTCATATATGGGAGCAAGTATTGATGGAATTCTTATATAGTTTGTTTTGGAATTCGTACGAAACTTGTTTATTTTCTCTTAATTCTTATTTGTGACATTTGGATTGAAATTCTAAGTTTCGATACTTTCTTTTGGATTTGTGAAGTTCTGTACATCTCATACCGCTTGGATTTTGCTGACGCTAGCTCGTTTCTTCATGCGAGTGTTAGTAAAATCCTGCGATTATGATTTGGGACTTCTTTTATTTTAAATGCTTTAATTGTGATGAGAATTCTGGAACGGTTGGGATGGCCAATTTTGCATGCGTGCATGTACAGGAACCCCCGCCCCATTTGTGTGTCGACGCATGCTCGTGTGTACAGGGATGGATTGGATGGTTCCTTTGCATGTGTATTGTTATATGATTTTCCTATTTCTGATGGAGTTGGCTTCTCCCATCTTTCATGACTAGATTTTTTATAGTTAAATTTTCACCAACGATGACCTTCACACGTTAGGGAGTTTAAATCCACATCTTGCTGTGTATCTTTGCACTTTAACGAACCATCAACTCATCTGGAGAAGAGGGACCAGATTTTGGCATATTGGTTTATGTATGTTCATATGGACAACAAAGCAGATAAAGAAGAGGCAAGAGACAAATATAAAGAGTTAAGTCTTCTTGTATATGCAGACAATCAAACTTCGCCTGAGGCCATAAAATTGATTTTTAGAAGCAGAATAAAGCAGTTCAAAACCCAAATGGCTGAACTGTCTTAAACACTGAAGAGACGCAATCAGCAGCATCCTGTGATTACTATAGGAAGATAGGCACCAAGCATAATAGCACATTGGACAATTTATGCTCCAAGAGATAATAAAGCAGATAACATGGAGAACATGGAGAATTGGAAGAGAAGAACGTCATATTTTAGAATTCCTAAATTCATCATTGACTTCTTCAAAATTCCCAGCATGGGTGGAGAACACAATCGTAGAAGAGAATCCGACAAAAACGTGAAAGATAATAACATTAAGAAAAATAAGGCAACACGTCAAAAGTTTCATCACTGGCACGAGTTTGGATATCAACTTTCACTTAAATTCCATACTTCCCGACAAATGGCGATACAAAAGAAAAATGTAAGCATCCTGACAAAAGCACCAGAAAACAAACCTGTGGATCTGTGACTGCAAGATAGAAGGGAGAAGCCGTATGGAAAACACCTTCACACCCATCAACAACAGAATCAAAGGAAGCTTCTTCTAGTAGGTTTGCTCTAAATAGATGCAGTCTCTCTTTAGCTCCCTCGAGTGAAAGTAAATGTTCAGTCTTCTTAGGATCCTCTGGAAGTGAAAATGATTGACTTGTAAACAAATTAAAAAAAAAATTATATAAATAACTTGCATTGATGCAAAAGTGAAAGTAACAAAGCATATTTAAATCATGAATATGTCGGAACAATTTTTGCATCTGCCCTAATCCTTCCTCCCTTCTTTTACAATAATTTGCATCTGACGAAGATAAATTTTACATGGTATAGTTCATCTTTTATCTCTCTATTATTTTCCCTCTCATGCCAAACATGAGCAAATTGATTCTGTTGTGCTCAAAACTCTTGAGTAAGAAGCAGCATGCTAAAACAGACTGTTTATATATGTCAAAGGTATATACCATAGCAACCACGTGATTTTTTTTTTTTTTTTTTTTTGGTATCTTGGTTAAAGCTATCGCCTAATATCCGAGATTTTGCCACTAATCTGGACTGACCTCTATAGGAACAGTTTTGTGGGGGTGGGTCTCTCAACATTCATTTTTTCCATTCCATGTCAAGTCGAGCCCGAGCATACTTAAGAGACGTAGCACCCTTTGCCAATTGATCCAATCCATTTTGGTAGGTGAATTTCAAATTGAGATGGGATTGAGACAAATAAACAAAATAATCATAAGCGCGCCACCAATGTTTGTACGTGAATTTCAAATTGAGATGGGATCGAGACAAATAAACAAAATAATCATAAGCAAGAAAACAAGAAATTGAATCATAAAAAAGAAATCGCAATTACCAAAAAAAATTGATCCTAAAACCCAAAACCCAAAAACCAGAACCAATGAAAAATAGAATAAATCAAAAAAAAAAAAGCCAAGAAGAAAATTGGATATGGGGATTACTGACCTGGGTCACGAACAGCGGCTTTGACAGTGTAGCTGCGTTGAAGCAAGAACTTGACAATCCAAGAAGCAATATACCCAGATGCCCCGGTCACACACACTGTCTTTGTTGGCATTCCACTCATCTAGGCTTTTTGGGTTTGCTTTTTCTGGAGAGTTGAATTTGATTTACATCCCTGAAATACAGACCGGACTTATTATTATTAAGGAAAATGTAAAGAATGCTAAACAGGCGGCAGACAATTGAATAAACTTTTGACTTAAGAAGCATCTGTATTTTTATTGCTTAATAATATTTTTATATTCATACTAATAAAATTCCAAGAAATATATGTATGGAGTATATTTCTTATATTAAATTTGTTCTTTCTAAGAAATATTTTGTCAAAAAAATTTAAAATTATAACCATCAAAACGTGTGATTATTTTTAGAAAGTTTAATAAAATATATGTATGGATTATAACCGTCAAAACAATTGTCTCCTTAATTTGGATGAATGAGACTTGTCAGAGAGAGGTCGCCACTTTGTCTCCTAGGGTTTTGTATGATCAGAAAATTCTCTGCGATTAGGATATGGATTAGGTGCATTTCAAGGATAATCAAGAGGTTAAAAGGTTTTGTTCATTGATTTGTGTTAATTACAAAAATTAGGCTTCAAAATGAAACCAAAATTGAGATGACATGATGATATAGTGGCCGAATATGATATATGTTTAACCAAAACTTTTACGTTTGTTTAATGATACTTTTTATGTCCGAATGTTATGGCCAAAGGCGATGGGATTTATATTTTATATTGCTAATGTATTTCACATATGAACCAATCCTAATGTTAGAGGAGATAATGAAGGCATCCATGAGGATGAAGGGTAGAGTATCATGGGTGATGTACCTAATGGTCTTGAACCAGGAGTGATTAATGGGGATAAGCATAATGGCTCTCAGAGGATGTTTTGTTAAAGCAATAGGCTCAGAATTTGATCGATCCGGGTATGAGAAATTAAATATAGTTTATGGTAAAGTTTTATGGTGTGACATACATACAAATTGAAATGTGTACTTTCTCGTTGATTTGTGCAGGAAGTGTGCCAGGAATACCGTCATGCCATGAACAAGCTCTCAATATCACCATTGGAGATATTGGCAACGAGTCTAGGAATTTTTTAGGGACTTGTTTTTTTAAGGGAATGATTCAATTATGAGGCTTAACTATTATCCATCCTGTCAAAAACCTGACCTTGTTCTAGGTACAAGTTCTCATTGTGATCCAACTTCTATCACAATTCTTCATCGAGATTATGTGGGTGGTCTCCAAGTGCTTCGCTCGGAAACACTACAGCTCTGACATATAGAGAACAAGTGTGAGTGCAACAACTCATCTAGGCCCACCAATGAACAGTTGTTTTAATGCGTTGAAATGTTAAATTATTTAATTAAATCTCGATTTTAAAATTTAAAAATTAAAAAAATTATATTGAGAGAGTTACCTTCTAATATAGTTTCTATAAATATTCGAATCAAATTAATCAAAATATAATTTTGAATATCAATGATCAAATTTAAAAAAAAATAATCAACTAGGTCCGCAAGAAAGAGGGCATGTATTAAATGTTTAGAGCATCTCCAATCAAATGGAATGACCAAAAGAAAAGGAAAAAGGAAAAAAAAAAAAAAAAAAAAAGATTACATGTAAAGCTCATTATATTTGTTACTTTCAGTATATGTCAAGGAATTTGATTGTGTCGAGCTGGTAAATTTTTCATCGTCAATTTGAGGCTTTAAAGGGAAGAGCAATTTATGAGATGGCTATATTACTGGTGGCAAGCATTTATGTTTGACAAAATGGGATTTCGATCATTTTCTATTTAGGTCTAATTGTGTGAAGAAATTTATTTTTGGGTAAGAGGAGGGCCGGGCTAGCAACAAAATCTCAAACATCCAGGGGGGGCAAGCAATGATGGGCCGACGAGAGAGGCCGACAAAGACCTGACATGGAAAAATCAAAGAAACCGACCCGGGGCAGTGACGTGGGAGGAAAACCTCAATAGGCACATCTCCAGAGCACCCGGAGGACAACGCCTTAAAAATTTTTTTTTTAAATAATACGTTGATCTCCGATAATAATATTAACATAATTAAATTTTATTTGAATCAAATTTAATTTAAAAATAAAACTTTTTTGACATCTATTTTTATTATATATAAAAATTAATCTTAAAATTTTATTTAACGGATATTGATATTTAACTACCGGATCAATTAATCATTGATCTTAAATACCAACCACCTTGCAAGACCATATCTATAATAATTTTTTATTAAAAATTTATGACCCAGCGTAACACAATAAAGATAATTTTGTCAATGCAATCAGCACATAATAAATTACAATTATTAAAATTTAAATATACTTAAAAAAAAATTAATCCGGTAAATAATCACCCGATTATATATAAAAAAACTCAAACTCCATTTGCCGATATCTACTCCGTGCACCAATACATAGCACCATATAAATGCTCTTCTGCAGCATTTACGGAATCCAATAATCGCAGACGGACTAAGCCCCTAAAATTCAACTTCCTATCCATAATCACATTTTATTCTCCAAGTTGCAAAAAGACAACGATCTCTCCGGTTACTAATGCCCAGAATAGGTTAAAAGGATTTTAAATTTCTTATATTTTATATAATTATAATTTTTAAAAGTTTAAATTAACAAAAAAAATATTACTATTTTTCATTTAAACTAAAAACTGATATTTAGTTTTGATATCAACTTATATTTTTATGCAGCACAGTCCAAGAGACCAGAGCCCAACGGACAAGATGCATCGAAGCGTGTCGTTTACCTAGGATATATCTCCCAAACGGGTAAACACAAATTATCCGAGATTTTGTACGGAATTGATACCGTAAAAAAAAAAAAAAAATTAAAACACCACCTCCACGAAAATAACTTAAAAAAATAACGCATCTATGTTAAGTTTTCAAAACTTGACAAACACTGTTCATAACATCGAGTTTTGAAAACTCGACATAATTAAAAATAAATAAATATGTCGAATTATGAAAACTAGACATACATTCTCCCTCCTCCCTCCATCCATCTTTTTTTTCTCTCTTTTACCCTTTCTCTCTCCTGAAATCAGAGAGAGAGAGAGAAGGGGGGAAGGGAGGGAAGGAGGGGTGGGACCTACCCCCTCCCCCCTCTCTCTCTCTCTCTCTCAATCAAAGAGGGAGGGAGGGAGGGGTAGGACCCACCCTCTCTCTCTCTCTCTCTCTCTCTCTCTCTCTCTCTCTCTCTCCCTCTCTCCGCGAAATCTAATGGATTTTGGGAGAGAGAAATGGGGAGGGAGGGAAGGGGAGGGTAGGTCCCTCTCTCTCCCGAAATCCAAACTTTGGATTTCAATAAAGGGAAAGAGAGAGGGGAAAAGAGGGAAAGGGAGGGAGTGATAGACATGTCGAGTTTTCAAGAGTCGACATACTTATTTTTTTTAATTATGTCGAGTTTTCAATACTCGATATGCATGAATAGTACATATCGAGTTTTGAAAACTCAACATACCTATATTATTTTTTAAATTACTTTCACGGGGGTGTTGTTTTAAATTTTTTTTCAACGGTACCAATTCCATACAAAGCTCCAGATCATCCTCTCGGTATTCACCTATCAAGCCCTTGTCAGTAGTAACCTGATTAACTCACTGATCTCCTTAGTATTCAATATTCGGTCAAGTTGGAGTAGTATTTGTCTTTCCATAAGTCATAGGAATGATATTTAGTAATAAGAAAGGAAATTTTTAAATTCTTATTAATAAGAAAAGTAATCATTTGATAGACCGAACTTCCTCAATAGGTAGAATCCCAAATCTCCAAAGATTTCGTCAAGAAACCAATGATTTCAAGACTCCTCGATAAGGAAACTACAGTTTCAAAACCCCTAATGCACACGAGACTTAGGCCGGCAGCCCATATATATTCTTCATAAGGTTATCAACCCGGTACACTTTCTTAATTTACACATATGATACAAAGGCATAACGAACTTCTTTTTCAGTCCGTTTCTCTTTTCAAAAACTTTTATCTGACTTGAGTGTTAGAATCTTCTCCGTTGGAACCCTTTGATGGCTTTTTGCTGATCTCATTAATCAAGATCGTCAGATAGCCAATCATCCTAATCGAGTTAGCAGAATAATTATTTATGGAATAAAACTCACCTCCAATAGATTAGCACAATCCTTGAGAACAGACTAGAAAGAAACTCGTTTCACACTCGGTCCTGCCGAAGATCATGCCTCCTAAGAGAAGGACTAGAACCATATCGAAAATTGCAACCATGATAGAAGGACACATGACTAACCTGACAAACACTATCCAACCTATAGCGCCAGACAATCCTACTGAGATTTCCGCCACTACCAACCAGCCTAAACTCCAACCATTGGCCATGCAATGGAATCAACCAATTCCGCTCCCCACTCCAACCTCTCCAGAAAAGGTCATTCAACCTGAGATGGCAAGGCTCAAATCCAAGTTACAAGGCATGAGCAAGTAGTTGGAGGAGCTCAGCTGTGTTCTCAGATCAAAAGCACAACCCTGATGATCTAAGGAAACATGTCGAAGAATTAGATACGCTAACGCGAGAAGAGAGGAACTTGCCCAATATACTACCGGTTTCTCACCATTTGACTCCAAGGTTTTCATAGAACCAATGCCTCGTGACATGATCCTCCTTCCTATGGAGAGGTATGACAATACTACCGATCCCCGAGACCATATGACTCACATGGTGACTATAATGGTCTATCAAGACATGTCAAACACGGCGATATGTAAGCACTTTCTTACCACCTTGGAAGGCAATGCGTGGATATGGTTCAATTCGCTTTCTCTGTTTAGTATCAAGAGATTCTCTCAATTTCGATAGTAGATTGAGAGATGCTTTGTGATTAGTAGATGGGTTAAGAGGAAGTCCACATCCCTCTCATTACGAGAGAGGGACGATCAGCTGCTGAGAGATTTCCTCTATAAATCCAAAACTGAGATGATGAACATCTTGGATTTAGACCATTCTATTGCATTAGCCATGCTACTTACTGGGTTCGCCCATCAGGACAAAAACATCCATAGGAAGAGTCCCCCATCTACTATCCAGGAGTTTTATTCTCTGATAAAAAAGTGCATTACTCAAAAGATGTGGAAGCATTCAACAAAAAACGAAACCGATCAATTCAAAACGAATACAGTTGTTCACCCAAATAGTTATTGCCTAAGAATACCCAACAAGGACCCCCTTAACAATGAAGATTCACGAGTTACATCTCTCAGAATGAGACACTAAGTCAAGTCCAGTCTAGATCTAAAACAAGCCCTACGTAAGTGGTCCCCTTGCTCCACAGAGGATGACTCCAGGAAGGACAAAACTCGTTTCTACCATTTCCACCAAGATTATGGCCACTTAACGAATGAATGTAGAAAGTTGAAAGATGAACTCCAGTCCCTCGTTCGAAGTAGTCAGCTTCAAAGATTCATTAGTGTCACGCCCCGAACCGGGGTCATGATCAGTCGCCCGTTGCCCTGGATGCTGACTACATTTTTACAGAAAATCGGACAGAATCTCCCTATATTTCGGAGGTCTCCCAAGTATAATTTGACCTATATATCAATATCCATCCTGTAAAATAAATAAATGATCATCCCGGTCTCTCCAAAATCAACCAATGCCACAGCCAACATCCAAAACAACGCAAGACTATAAAATTTTTCAACAGATCTAACCACAGACCTCTACTGTCATGCCCAACCAAAGCATGAGCAGCCGCCACACCAAGCGGACCTAAATTTTTACATAATATACAATAATTTTTCCAAATGACATTTAAATACGTACAATTGTCTCAATATAAATAAATTATGAGAGTTTCACAAATAAATATACATAAATTATACAGTCATCCCAAAAATAAATAAATGAGTATATTTATCAAACTAAAATCTCCAATAATCATAACGGAAGATATGGTAACATCCATACCCAAACCCGGTACTATCAAGTTCACGTCGCAAGAATACAATAATTCTTCTTCAATCCAAAACTAATCCTGTGGGGAGAAAGTGAAGGGTGAGTATCTATGGAAGGATACTCAGCAAGTGAAGAGATTGATATCATACTATCAATATCAAGGGTGAATTTGGAGTGTCAAAGCATGTAACAAAATATCGAGTGTGCGAAAATAATATGTTGTTTCAGAATAAAACATATCTCAAAGCACACATCAGAAAATAACATATGCATCCATCCATGTATCAAGTCACATATGTAGAGCCGGCCGAACAAACAACTCTGGCAATAGTCTACCTAGATCAAGGACGGGCGCATTGGGGGTTTTCACTATGCAAATATCAAATAATGACTCTCTACCCCAATGTTGGCCACAGACTACTTTAACTAGTCTGTAAATAATAATAATGATACATATATATAGTTGGCCGTGTATGGTGTCCCACCCAGTGCTAGACAGAGGTAAACTCACGTCCACCCCGATGAGGGTCAACTTAGGACACCCATACACATGACGATCTGGCGGATACCTCCGGCCGAACCGTATCCGGGCACAAGGGGTGCCTCTACCAAATGTCTTTCATAACTATGGAATGCTATAGAAAACATATCACCATATCACCAAGTCGGCTGAGCACGTAAACCCATGCATCACATCATCATGTCGGCCAGGCATATAGCCCCATGTATCGTAACATAATTTCAGCATGGCGTATAGCCCAAATAGTACATGTAAATCCATTTAAAATTACGTGCCAATATAGTAAAATCATTAAAACATGTCAATATGTCAAAAAGGTGGCACAATATCAGTTATTAAACTCATGGATGCATAATCTATAAAATTAGCAGTTGGGACACTCTAATGGTCACAAAAATATGTACATATACTGATCAAAATCCAAACATTTAGTTTTCACACGTATAAAAATCATGTCATTTAAAAATCGGTAAAACATGATTTGTCAATCAATAGAAGATGTCAAAATCTCACTCACAATTCTAGGGAGGGTAGTCACTCCTTATTTTCAAAACAAATCCAATCTGACTTCTCGAGTCTCCAAAAAGATCAACCTAATCAGATTATCAGAATTTAACATCAAATTTCAAGTACTATAGGGTTTATCCATTTTTCCTAAATTTGTACAAAGCTTAACTCTTTAATTTATGAATACACTCTAATGTCATCAGTTGTATTTCATTTATAAACAATTAACGTACCTTTAAACCAAATCAAATTCAACCCTAAAACCACTCAAGATTTGAAATAAGTCTTAAAATAAATAATTTTTCTATAAGATGAAAAATTTTTGAAAAATCATACACTTTTCTAAATGTTTCAAGCCATATGTCATTTTCAAGGTATATGAATCTATTTTCATAATACGGAAATCATATTTAAATTGCCTATAAGCAAAATAATTTATAATGAGAAAGGCTGCATCAACCCTTACACTGAAATCCCAATTTCCGACTATTTTCATGCATAAGTCAATTTAAACTCCAAGAGAAACTATTAAAATCAACTTAATTTGATTCTATCATTCTGAGCAGTCTCATTCCATATAAATTCGTACATTTAACCTAATGAACTGCATATAATGTCTGAAAATGCATTCATTGCAAATCTGGTTTACATTCTAGCATATACAAGACTTCTTATTTAAATTTATGCTAAATTCAATAACCAAATCGAATGGGTTCAAAATCACTCACCTAGAGTTTTTCTCGGATCGTAGACCTTTGTCCGAATATCTCCTCGATCACCCTAAGAACTGAAATGCTACCTATCAAGACATGGTTTATTAGTTAAGTTCAAACACGTAGATCGGAAGCAAAACCCTAAGTCAGTTACCTGCGTGGAGGTTCATGGGCTGTTACGGGCTCACAGTCGTCGCGGGTTCATGGGCTACAGCGGCCTCGTGGGTTCGTGGGTCAGTAGGCCAGTGGACGTCGGCTAGCGGGCTCGCGATCTGCGGGCCAGTGGGCTAGCGGGTCGGCAGGCCGACAGGCCTGCAGGCTGGTGGGCCTACGGGCTAGCGGGCCTGTGGTTGATAGGCCTGCGGGCTGGCGGGCTGGCGGGCTGGCGGGCCTGCAGGCTGGCAGGCCTGTAGGCTGGCGGGCCTCAGGCTGATGGGCCTGCAGCCTGTGGGTGCATGGGCTTGCGGGCTAGTGCGCGCCCATGCGCTGCGCTCGTGCGTGCTCGTGCGTGCGCGCTCGTGCGCTCGTGTGCGCTCGTGTGCTGTTGCGCACCTGTGCGTTGCGCTGGTGCGCGCCCGTGCGCTGCTGCGTGCCCATGCGCTATTGCACGCCCGTGCGCTACACTGGTGCGCGCTTCACTGGTGCGCGCTTGTGCACAGGCGCGCTATGGCAAGCTCGAGCTGTGACGCGCTCGCTCGATCGGGCGTTCGCACGCTCGTGCTTGCACTTGCACTGTAGCGTGCAGGTGGGAGGACGCGCTATGGCTTGCTCGCGTGCAAAGGCGTTGGGTTGTGCTCGCGGAGGCTCGCGGGAGGAGGGAGCAGCGGCGATGGGTGGCGGAAGGGAGAGAGATCGCGAGAAATCGTGAGAGGGAGAGACTGTGAGAGAGAAACCAAGAGGGAAAGAAGAAGAAGAAGAAGAAGAAGAAGAAGAAGAGGAAGAAGGCGGCAATGATGGTGGTGGGCTGTTGGCGACGAAGCTCATGGCAAAGGAGGAGCAACGCCGTGGTGGGAGGAGAAACGAAGGGTCGGGGAGAGAGGGAGAGAGGGAGAGAGAGGAGGGATTAAGGTTTCTAACCCTAATCCCCAAATCAAGTTGGGGACGCAGCGTTTTGCCCCAAAACGCTGCGTCTCCATTTTTCTTTTCTTTTTTTTTTACTAAATAAAAAAAAAAAAATATATATATATATATATATATCTTTATGCATATATATTTTCACACCCATATTTCGTTAGAAATACAAATTTCATAAAAAAATGGGGTTTAACACATTTCCGAATAGATATATAACTTTCGATTTTAAATTCAACTTAAAATGAATAAAATTTATTCAAACTTTGAAGTAAGTGCGTTTCTCTCATCTAGGGTTCCGTGGGTTTTAGATCTAACTATCGTTCGCCTATCGGATTAGTCTAAAACCTGTAATATTTCCAAATTTGAAATATATTAGCAATAACTAAATTTCTAACACCAAATCCTAAAAGTTCAACCAAATCATAGTAATTACCTGTAGTGAAGATGCAGGGGAGCTCTCAAAGGGGAAAGTCGGTTGCGGGCTCTTGGGCCGGCGGGCTGGCGGGCTAGCGGGCTCGCGGGCTGGCTCGCTGGTGGGCTCTCAGCCCAGCTTGCTAGCTGCAGTGGGCTTCGCAGGCCGTAGTGGGCTCGCGGGTCAGCAATGGGCTTTGCGGCCTGGCTGGTGCTCGCGAGCTAGGGCTGGCTCTCGCAAGCTGGATCGTGTGCTCTTGCTCAGTGGGTCGCACGCTGGAACGCGCTCGCGCAGTGGGTCGCGCTTTGGAGCATGCTCGTGCTGGGGCGCGCTCACGTAGTGGGTCACGCGCTGGAGCGCGCTCGCGCTCGTGCAAGGGTCTCGCGCGCTCGAGCAGGGGTCTCGCGCGCTCGAGCAGGGGTCGCGAGCGCTTGCGCAGGGGTCGCGCGCTGGAGCGCGCTAGCGCTCGTGTGCAAGTGTGCTCCCAAGCAGGCATGCGCTCGGGCAGTCGCGTGCTAGGGCTCATGCTGCGGTGCGCTGGCACGAGAAACGCGCGCTCGCGCTGGTGCAAGGAGGACCGTGCTGCAGGCTGGCGCTTGTTGGGAAAATGCGCTCGTAGGAGGGAGGTCGTGCAAGGGCACACTTGGCTCGCGGAAAGGCGTTGCAACGGCGGCGATCGCTGGAGGAAGGCGAGGTGATGGGTGGCGGCGATGGCGCGGCTGCGGGAGAGGAAGAGATGGAGATGAGAGGGAGAAAGAGAGAGAGCGAGAAAGAAGAAGAAGAAATTAAGGCTTTTTAGCCCTAATCCAATTTGGGGATCTTTTTTTTTTTCTTTACAAATTTCTTTTTCCTTTTCTTTTCTTTTCTTTTCTTTTCTTTTTCTTTTTCTTTTTCTTTTATCATTATTATTATTATTATTTACATATATATATATATATATATATATATATTCATTATACACAAATTTTCACCGATACGGCATAAATTTAAATGTAGCAAAATTTTAATTTAAATACCCCAAAATCAAAATTTAATATAAATAAATAAAATTTTTCGTATAAAAATACGGTATCACAGAATCGGCGTTACAGTACTCCCAAAACCTTTCTTATAGATAACATCAGGAGTCAGGAGTAAGTGATGGAGCACAGTTCAAAAGTCCATTACCGAAAAGTGTGAGCCTAAGACCTAATAGAGAAGACACACTAAAATGCACTAAAGTGCGTCATTTAACATCTCCCAACAGGTTGTCACGACCCATTCTCTAAGGACTCACTAGTCAGACCGCTCTCGGTAATAGCCTGATTGACTCACGAATGTCCTTGGTATTCAATATTTGATTAACTTGTAGCAATATTTGTCTTTTCATAAGTCACAAGAATGACATTTCGTAATAAAAAATGAAATCTTTAAACTCTTATCGATAAGGAAAGTGATCCCTTGACAGTTTGGACTTCCCCAACAAGTAAGGTCCCAAATCTCCTAATATCTTGTCAAGTAGCCAATGACCTCGGACTCCCTACTAAGGAAACTAGAGTTTCAACACTCCGGATAGATATGAGACACATGTCGACAACCTATATATATTTATTATAAGGTCATCAATCAGGTATGCTCTCTTAACTTACACTTAGTACACAAAGGCATAACAAAATTCTATTTTAGTATGTTTTTCTTTTTGAAAATTATTCTCTAACTTGAGTATTGGAATCTCTCCGCTGAAGTACTTTTCGACAGCTTTTTATAGGTCCATCAATCAAAATCGTCAAACGACCAACCATTCCATTTAAGTCAGTAGAACCATTATCTATAGAGTGAAACTCACTTCCAACAATTTTATATCACTAACAACATTTTTAAAAATTTAAACTCATAAAAAATATGTTATGTCATTTTTTGTTTTAACATGGACAAATTTTTATTCAAACTTAATTGGGGCAGAGACAAAAGGGAATAATATTCCCATTTTTCAAAAAAAAAATGTTTGTTAATCAATGATGTACAATAATTCTTTTTAAAACGACTATCTAAATTATTTTTTCTATCAAAAAATATTGTATTTGAATTTTCATAGTCATTTTTAGATTTCAAAACAAGGTGTGAATGATAAATTCGAATTTCTTACCACTAACAAAACCTTAAACCAAAGTTATGTTAGATATGCCAGAAATAAAGAATTGAATTCTATTTTTATCTCAAAAAATTTCAGACTTTGCCTAGATCTAAGAACACATATTATTATTATTATTATTATTTTGAGTTATACTCGGAAATAATCCCTCCCTTGGCACTAACGGGGCTTATCACCACTAAAACCGACCAAGCATCAAGCACATTTGAAAGTTTTCCACGAGAGAGAGCGAGAGAGAGAGTACAAAAAAAAAAAAAAAATGAATACTCGTTAAATTTCCGTCCAAATTTGAAAATTCTCCTTCTGCGATTCATCAAGTCAAACCACTACTATTGGTCTCAGGAAGTTTTGGAGACTCAAAAGTCAAGCTACCATTCTTATTGAATGAAAAGAAAGAAGACCCTTGTTAAATTTCCTACGCAAGTGGTGAAATTCAACATCTGAGATTCAAGGAACATTCATCAGCTCAAACTCTCTCCATAACTTTAAAAACTTATACCCTCAAAAAGAGTAATTGCCTCTGATAAAGTCCTTTTTGTTCCATTGTCCATACAACAAATTATAAAACTCCAGTTGCCATATGGATCTTCCACTGCCATTTCTGCTTATTTTTCTAGTATTTCTTCCATCCTCGGCCAAGTCTCAAAGAAATATCTCTCTGGGCTCCTTAATCACGGCAACCGGCAATGGCTCGGTATGGGAATCAGCTTCAGGTGATTTTGCTTTTGGGTTCAAAGAGATCACGGATGGAGCTTTCTTACTGGCAGTCTGGTTCAACAAAATACCTGAAAAAACTGTTGTATGGTGGGCAAACGGCGGAAATCTAGTTCAAAGAGGATCAAAGGTCCAGGTTACCACAGATGGAAGATTGGTGCTCAGTGATCCAGATGGCCAACAAATTTCGATTGCTGTACCTGCTGGTAGCAATGTTTCTTATGCAGCCATGCTTGATACTGGCAACTTTGTGTTAGCAAGTGAAAACGCAGTCAATCTGTGGCAGAGTTTTAATCAACCAACTGATACATTTCTTCCAACGCAGCAATTCATCAAAGACAGCAGGCTCCTTGCCCGCTTCTCAGCGGACAATTATACAAATGGCAGATTCAAGTTTATACTACAAGCAGATGGAAACCTAGTTATTTATACCACAGAATACCCACTGGATTCTGTCACTTCTTCGAGAAACGCTTACTGGGCAAGTGACACTGTTGGCAGTGGCTATCAGTTGATGTTCAACCAGAGTGGTATCATCTACCTCATAGCACAGAATAAAACAATACTCAAAACAATTTCGTCGGATACAACTTCCACAGCAAACTTTTACCATAGGGCAGTTTTGGATTTTGATGGGGTTTTCAGGCACTATGTGTATCCAAAAGCAGGTGGATCAAGTTCCGGAGGATGGCAAGATGCCTGGTCTGTGTCAATCTCCATACCATCAAATATTTGCACGGAAATTACTGAAGATGTAGGCAGTGGGGCTTGTGGGTTCAACAGCCTCTGCCAACTTGGAGATGATCAAAGACCAAATTGTCAGTGTCCACGTGGTTACAGCTTCATGGATCCAAATCATGAGATGAGCGGGTGCAAACAAGACTTTGAATCACAGAGCTGCATAAAAAATTCACAGGACATCGATAACCTGTTTGATTTTTATGAGATGAAAAACACAGATTGGCCCTTGTCTGACTATGAACAATTTGGTTCAGTCAGTGAGGATTGGTGCAGAGATATTTGTTTTGGTGATTGCTTTTGTGCTGTAGCTATTTTCAGAGATGGGACCTGTACGAAGAAGAAGCTCCCCCTTTCCAATGGGAGAATAGACTCGAGCACAGGAGGAAAAGCGCTTATTAAGTATAGGGTACAGAATGATACTCTACCTCCTGGAGTTGAGAGTGTCAGTCCAAATCCAAAGGACAGTGATGATTCAACCTTGATTGTTGCTGGAGCAGTTTTGTTGGGCAGTTCAGTCTTACTCAACTGTCTCTTCCTGATCTATTCATACCTCAAGAAAAGAAAGTCAAAGACAGTACAACCACCCGCCACTGCTCCAGGAATGAATCTTCAAAGATTCACCTACAAAGAGATGGAACAAGCGACTAATGGCTTCAAGGAAGAAATTGGCAAGGGTGGTTTTGCAACAGTTTATAAAGGAAGTATTCAATTTGAGAACAAAAGCTTGGTTGCAGTTAAGAAGTTGGACAAAGTGGTGGAAACTGATGAAGAGTTCAAAAATGAAGTGAGTGCAATCGGTCGCACAAACCACAAGAATTTGGTGCAGCTGCTCGGATTCTGCAATGAAGGACCACACCAGCTTTTGGTGTACGAGTTCATGTGCAATGGTTCTTTGGCGGACTTCCTTTCCAGAAACTCAAGGCCCAGGTGGTATCAAAGGATGCAGATTGCCTTTGGGACTGCTAGAGGGCTGTGCTATATGCACGAAGAATGCAGCACCCAAATCATACATTGCGACATCAAGCCCCAGAATATACTTCTTGATGACTTCTTTAATGCAAAAATTTGTGATTTTGGATTGGCCAAACTTTTGAAGACCGACCAAACTCGAACCATAACAAATATTAGGGGTACCAAAGGATATGTTGCCCCAGAATGGTTCAGGAACGTGCCCATCTCTGTCAAGGTCGATGTTTACTGCTTCGGTGTTTTGCTGCTAGAACTTATTTGCTGTAGGAAGAATTTTGAAGAGGAGGCAGAGGATGGCAATACAGTTCTAACTGACTGGGCATTTGACTGCTATAAAGATGGAAATTTCAAAGTCCTTGTAGAGGATGATGAAGAGGCAAAAAATGACATAGTGCGGGTGACAAGGTTTATTATGATAGCCATATGGTGCATTCAAGATGATCCGTCAATAAGGCCTACCATGAAGAAGGTCACACAAATGCTGGAAGGAGCATTTCCAGTTCCTGCCCCCCCAGATCCAACATCTTTCATAAGTGCAATCTAGCTATAATATATACACATCTTGCTATTGAGCTGGGCCTTGAGCTATGCTTTCTGCCATTTGTACTCTCTCCGGTTGTAAATGCTCACCATGAGCATGCTTTGTGCTACTGCTGCACCTTGGGTACAAATAATGAATTGATGTATACTTCTTACATATTCAATTGATTAGACATATTGTAATAATGTGCAATCTTTGCATATCCAATCTGTTGAAATAGTTTAGTTGAATTTTTAAATAATAGGTGTTTTCATATTTTATATTTTTTTCTCTACTCAATTCTCTGACTCAAGTATTTGCAGTTCTGTTTAAAAGGAAAGAATCTAAAGGAGGAGCTCTCAATGATTGTACGTAAACTGTGAAGACCAGGAAGATTTAGAGAAACTACCATCCACTAAACAAGCGTTAAGACTACGAGGACTTCATTGGAGGCATTCCGTAAATTTGGGGCAATCTTGACCATGACTTTGCCCGCCTTTGTAACACCAGAGAACGAGAAAAAAAAATAATAATAAATAATAATAAATAATAAAAAAATAATAAAAATCTGGATTAGGGCTAAAAAGCCCTAATCTCTCTTTTTTCCCCATTTCTCTCTCCCTCTTTCTCTCTTTCTCTTCTCATCCGCCGTTGCCTTCTCCTCCTCCGCGGCCTCTCCCTTCCGCCACCTCACCCAGCCGCAGCACGACCTCCCTGCCGCGGGCGCCGCCCTCCCGCGAGCGCGCCACTGCGCAGATCCTTCATCCCGTGAGCGCTGCCGTCTCGAGCCATCGCGAGCCTTGCACGCGATCTCCCGCGAGCCAGCGCACAAGCCAACGCATGACCCAGCGCGACCCAGCGCGACCCCAGCACGAGCGCCAACGCGCTCCAGCGCGACCCTCTGTGCAAGCGTGAGCCCTAGCCCGTGAATGGGCCAGCCCACCAGCCGCGAGCCCACCAGCGGCCCAAGGCCCAGTCCAGCCGCGGCCCACTGCAACCCGCGGCCTATTACGGCCCGTGCACCCATTGTTGACCCATGAGCCCACTGCGGCCCGCGAAGCCCGGTGTGGCCGGCAAGCCGGGCTGAGAGCTTGCGAGCCTACTAACGGGCCAGCCCGCTAGCCCGCCAGCCCACCGGCAGTGAGCCCATGACGGCCCGCGAGCCCGCGACCAGCTATTCCCTTCGAGAGCTCACCTACATTTTCTGTACAGCAGGTAACGACTATAATTGGTTGAAATTCTACGGTTTGGTGTTAGAAATTTAGTTATTGCTAATATATTTGAAATTTGGAAATATTATAGATTTTAGACCAACCCGACGGGCAAACGACAGCTAGGTCTGAAACCCGAGGAACCCTAGGTGAGAGAAATGCACCCACTTCGAAGTTTGAATAAATTTTGTTGATAAAATCCCTTATTAGGGTTTTAAATGATATAAAATTTGACGATTTGATTAGTTCTGTCTTTTGGTAACTCGTTGAAAAATAGGGAGTGACCACCCTCTCTAGATAAGTGAGTGAATCTCTAATCTCTTGCATAAAATAGTAAAACGTGTTTTCTGTCGTGTTTTCGATAAAACATGCTTTTGATATGTATTGATCTGACGTATGATATTGAATTTCAAAACCGTTTTGTGATTATTGGAGTGTCTTGAAATATGTTTACGATGACTATGCATCCATGGTTTGAAATGAAAACAAAATTTGTGCCATTACTTGAAAATTGATAAATTTTCTTTTCTATCGTTGCATTAATATACTGTTTTGAAATGATTTGATAAAACGTATTGGCACGCAGACTTGAAATGCTTTGATAAACCATGTGGGTCGGATGCCCACTAGTTATGCGATGATATGATTTTACTTGTGGAACGTTGTACCCTGGGACGTTGTGCCCTTATGATACTATGGGACGTTGTGCCCTTGTGATACTATTATGATTCTGTAGCTACGAAGGGCGTTTGTAGAGGCACGGGTTGTCCGGATACACTTCTGCAGGAGGTATCCACAAACGTCATTTATTCTAAAGGCTATAGGCGCGGCCGGTTGAACTCACGTAGGGGGAGGACGTGTGTGACGCCACCGTTTAGCACTAGGCGGGGTTCTATACACGTTGATGAGTTAGCCCCAGGGAACTCATGGCCAACATCGGGGTAGAGAACGTTTTAAAGTCTATGCATAATAAAACCCCCGATACGCTTGTCCTTGGTCACGGTTGACCTTTGCCAAGATCATTTTTGGCTCGCTCTGATATTACTTGATTTTAAATGGATGCATGCATGCTTGTTATCGTATGATTGACTAAATGATTTCAAATTGCTAACACATCATGTTTTGCTGCGAAATATAAATTTTTGTTTCAAATGATATTATTTGACACTCCAATGGTTCACACATACTATTTATGCTTGATATTATCCCACTCACTCACTGAGTATCTTCCCATGATACTCACCCCTCTCTTTTCCCTCCTTAGACAGGTTTATTGTGATAGAGCGACGTTACAGACTCTAGAGCGGATTTGGTGTTCCCGACGGTGAGATTTACTTTAAATAAAAATATGAAATCTTAATTTAGTTTCGACCCTGCGAGATCTTGACATTGAGATCCGTAGTTGGCCGTGTACTTATTTTGGGATGACTGTATAATTTAACTCTCATATTTCATTTGCATTGAGGCGATTGTACATATTTAAATGTTATTTGGGAAAATTATTGTATATAAGATAAAAGTTAGATCCGCTCGGTGTGGTGGTTGTTCATACTCTAGTTAGGTATGACAGTAGAGGTTTGTGACTAGAACTGCTAGAAATTTTATAGTCTTGCGTTGTCCTGGATGTTTGGAGTAGAAATTGTTAATTTTGGAGAGGTCGGGATGGCCATTTGTTTAAATTACATATTGATTTTGATAATATAGGTTTAATTATATATGGGAAACCTCCGATTTATGTGGAGGTTTTGTCTAACTTTTTATAAAAATACAGCCAGCATCCAGGGACAACGGGCGGCTGTTCACGATCCCGGTTTGGGGCGTGACAGTTATATTGGTATCAGAGCGACTAGGTTAGAGAAAAGATAGTTGTAAGAGTTTTCCCAAGTATATGAAAAGTTCTCAATGCATTAGAGAGTTTCATACAGTCATTTAAAGTCTCATACTTGGCCATAGGCATATAAGTGCTTTTAAATTATGGAGTTGGATACATAACGCTTCTAACCCGTTATTTCACATTCAAATGCTTTGAATTATAGTTTATTTTTTTAGGGGGTTAGTTACGGAGCAACTAAAACTAACTCTTGATTTCTATCTAACAACAATATATTCTTTTCGCAGAATTATGCCACCTAGACATGATAGGAGGGGTGCTAGATTCACCTCACTTGAGGGTCTTACAGTGCCTGATACACCTAGGGCACCTGAGGCGCCACGAGTACCAGAGGTTGCTTTCTCTACTCGAGCACTCTCACCAGCGCCACTCACAGCACCTCCACCGGCTGTTACAGCCGAGATTCCTCCACCACCACTCGATGTCTTGAGGCAGTGACAGGAGTGGTACAGTAGATATGGGGCGCAGATGCCACCACCTCCACTACAAACTCCAGCGACCGCACCTACGGCCGATGAGACGTCGGCTATTTTGAGGCGCATCCACGAGCTCACTCAGTTGGTGAAAGAGTCTCGACAACTCGGATGCACAGACTTTTCAGGATCTAGTGATGCAGTAGTAGCGAAACACTAGATCAACAGGATTCGTAGGATCCTTACGGATTTGGGGTTGTCAGAGGAGCTCAGATTGAGAGTTGCTGAAAGACTCCATGACGGAGATGCCCTCTCGTGGTGGGAGGCTATCCGTGACAGTGCTACACAAACCCTGCGGTGGGAGGACTTTCTACGAGAGTTCGACCACAGGTACTTTACCCCGTTCCAGCAGGACCGGATGAGGATGGAGTTCCTATACTTGCGCCAGGGGACGAGGTCAGTTTCAGAGTACCAGGCTGAGCATAGACGATTAGCGGCCTTTGTCCCTGATATGGCTACACCGGCTCAGATGAGGTTCAAGTTTGAAATGACCTCCAATTAAGCATCAGGAAGTATATGACGGTGATTCCCCGATAGTGTCTCTACGCAGTCTACTACACAGAGACCGCCCTTCTGCCGTAGATGCAGCAGCCACCATGCCTTTGGGCATGTAGAGTACCAGTTACTTGCTTCTAGTATGGGAAGCAAGATCACGTTAGGAGTGTCTACCCCGATTTAGGTCAAGGAGGATTGACTTTACAGAGTCGTAGTGGTACGTCTGGCACAGGCCAGTAGGGGGCACCTACGCACTCAGCTCTTGCCGCTCCCCGGACTGCAGCCGAGAGTAATACAGTGCCAGGATCGTCGCGACAACAGCCTAGGGCCCAGGCTCGTGTGTTTGCGATGACACAGGAGGACGCACAGGCAAACTCTGATATTATTATGGGTAATCCTCCCGCAGACCCCTCAGTGTAGTACTTTTGTTGTACTTTTTGTATGACTTTTTTTATATATTTTGATGTCGATGCACAGTTTTGACTAGTTAAAGCTTTCGAAACTTAACTAGTTTGATATATATATATATTCGTTCACTTTTTCTTCGTATTTTAAATTCTATTGATTTTTTTTTTTACTTTTAGGTACCATGCGAATATTCGGTATCGACGCCCGTATTCTTATAGATACCGAGTCAAATTTTTCCTATGTGAGCGACACGTTCGCTCGCCATTCTGATAGACCTCTCTCGCTACTTGATAAGGAGATTATGGTAGTCACTCCTCTTGACAAGCATATCATTCGAGATACAGTCTATAGGGGCTGTGAGGTCGGTATTGGCGAGGTGATATTAGAAGCAGATCTGATTCCACTTCCTATCACGGATTTTGATGCCATCTTAGGGATGGATTGGCTGAGTTTACACCAGGCTTCCGTGGATTGTTTCACGAAAGAGGTTGAGTTTAGGAGGTCCGAGCAGCCACCGTTAGTATTCCGGGGCGAGAGACGAGTATTGTCCCGCAGTATTATCTCTGTTATGAAGGCCAGACGCTTGGTACGCCATGGTTGTGCGGCTTATCTGGTTTATGTTGTCGACACCACCGTTGAGGGACCGAGGCTTAAAGATGTCCCTGTGGTGCAGGAATTTTCAGATGTGTTCCTCGAGGAGCTTCCCGGATTACCACCAGTTCGGGAGTTCGATTTCGAAATTGATCTAGTATCGGGGACCAATCCTATTTCTATTCCGCCATACAGAATGGCGCCTGCTGAACTGAGAGAGCTTAAAACTCAGTTACAGAAACTTCTGGACAAGGAGTTTATTTGCCCGAGCACCTCACCTTGGGGCGCACCGGTGCTGTTTGTAAAGAAAAAGGATGGTACATTTCGGCTTTATGTGAACTACAGGCAATTGAATAAAGCCACCATAAAACACAGATATCCCCTGCCACGTATAAATGATTTGTTTGATCAGCTGCAGGGAGCCAGGGTTTTCTCTAAGATTGATTTCCGTTCGGGTTATCATCAGTTGAGAATTCGGGCCGAAAATATACCCAAGACAGCTTTTCGCACCCGATACGGCTATTACGAGTTTCTAGTCATGCCATTTGGGCTGACTAATGCCCCAGCTGCTTTCATAAATCGAGTTTTTCATGACTACTTGGATCGGTTCGTCATCGTATTCATCGATGACATCTTGATATATTCACGGAGTGATGAAGATCATGTTGAGCACCTTCGGATGGTATTACAGATACTCCGTGAGAAGCAACTATATGCCAAATTATCGAAATGTGAGTTTTGGCTTAGACAAATTGGGTTCTTGGGGCACATTGTTTCCGTTGAGGGTATTTATGTTGATCCGCGGAAGGTTGAGGCTATAGTGAAGTGGGAGCAGCCACAAACAGTTACCGAGATTCGTAGTTTTCTCGGTTTGGCAGGGTATTATCGCAGATTTATAGAGTGATTCTTCCGGATAGCTGCTCCGTTGTCGAGATTGACCCAGAAAGGGGTCAAATTTGTTTGGGATGATTGTTGTGAGGCGAGCTTCCAAGAGCTCAAACAACGGTTGACATCCGTTCCTATTTTAGCCCTTCCCACTAGTAGTCGGGAGTATACAGTGTACAGTGTTGTTAGTCGACAGGGATTGGGTTGTGTTCTAATGCAGGATGGTTGGGTTATTGCATATGTCTCGCGACAGCTGAAGAAACACGAGATTAATTACCCAACACATGATTTGGAGTTGGCAGCCATAGTCTTCGCATTGAAGATATGGCGGCATTATCTTTATGGGGTGACCTGCAGGGTATTTACAGATCACAAGAGTTTGAAATTTCTATTTACCCAAAAGGAGCTGAATTTGAGACAGAGGAGATGGTTAGAACTCCTCAAAGATTATGACCTCATTATTGACTATCATCCGGGCAAGGCGAATGCTGTAGCAGATGCCTTGAGTCGAAAGCCAGCATCATCCTCACAGTCGACAGAGAAAGCCTACCTTTCTTGTTTAGTGGGACTCCGAGCTTTAGGAATCAGTTTGACTAACGATGATCAGGGAGGCTTACTAGCCAGATTTGAGGTCAGGCCGACTTTGTTCGACCGTATCAGAGAGCTCCAGAGTACAGATAAGGAGATTCAGGATTTTGCGGATAGAGTCCACAGAGCTGAGATCGGAGACTTCAGAGTCTGTGATGATGGACTCATGGTATTCCGAGATAGCCGGCCGATAGTGATCTTCGACGTGCTATCCTTGAGGAAGCACATTCTTCTGCATATGCTATGCATCCCGGGGGTACGAAGATGTACCGGACCATCAGGGGTAGCTATTGGTGGTCAGACATGAAGAGGGATATAGCAGAGTTTGTGACACGATACTTGGTGTGCCAGCAGGTGAAGGCCGAGCATCAGCGTCCAGAGGGCACATTGCAGCCTCTTCCCATTCCTGAGTGGAAATGGGAGTATATTACTATAGATTTCGTGATTGGGTTGCCGCGAACTTCTACACGACATGATGCGATTTGGGTGATTGTCGATTGACTCACCAAATCTACACATTTTATCCCTATCCGCGCTGACTATTCTTTAGAGGCGTTGGCACGTCTCTACATTGATACCATAGTTCGACTTCACGGGGTGTCCGTATCGATTGTTTCAGATAGGGACCCTAGGTTCACATCTAGGTTTTGGCCCAAGTTGCAGGAGGCATTGGGTACTAGATTAAATTTCAGTACGGCATATCATCCTCAGACGGATGGCCAGTCTGAGAGGACCATTCAGACCCTTGAGGACATGCTGAGGGCATGTGTGATGGATTTCCGGAGTAGTTGGGATCGGCACCTTCCACTGGTCGAATTCGCATATAATAACAGTTATCAGGCCAGTATAGGGATGCCCCCGTATGAGGCACTGTATGGTAGGAAGTGCCACACCCCGATATGCTGGGATGAGGTTGGAGAGCGACGTGTCAACAGCGTTGAGTTGATTGAGCAAACAAAGGATAAAATTAAGGTTATCCGTGAGCGAATGAAAGCCGTCCAGGACAGACAGAAGACGTATGCTGATCGTAGGCGGCGACCTCTTGAGTTTGCTACGGGAGATATGGTTTTCTTGAGAAAATCTCCTTGGAAGAGAGTTATACGGTTCAGGCAGCGGGACAAGTTGAGCCCCAGATATATTGGGCCCTTCCGTATCCTTGAGAGGGTCGGAAGTGTGGCATATAGATTGGAACTGCCAGATGAACTCTCCCGTATTCACGACGTATTCCATGTCTCAGTACTCAGGAAATACTTGACCGATCCTTTTCATGTACTTGAACCTCCACCTCTTGAGTTACGAGAGTACCTTAGTCTTCCAGTTCAGCTCTTGGCTATTCTAGATCGACAGGTCAAAGAGCTACGGAGTAAGGAAATTTCATTGGTCAAAGTTTTGTAAATGAGTGATCAGGTCGAGGAGGAGACCTGGGAGCCCGAGAAGACTATGAGGAGACAGTACTCCCATTTATTTGCAACTTAGAACTCTTTTAGTTTCGAGAACGAAACTTGATTTTAGGGGGTTAGAAAATGTAACACCAGAGAACGAAAAAAAAAATCTGGATTAGGGCTAAAAAGCCCTAATCTCTCTTTTTTCCCCATCTCTCTCTCTCTCTCTCCCTCTCTCCCTCTTTCTCTCTCTCTCTTCTCCTCCGCCGCTGCCTTCTCCTCCGCCGCGGCCTCTCCCTTTCGCCACCTCACCCAGCTGCAGCGCGATCTCCTTGCCGCGGGCCCCGCCCTCCCGCGAGCACGCCACTACGCAGATCCTTCCTCCCGCGAGCGCTGCCGCCTCGAGCCATCGCGAGCCTTGCGTGCGATCTCCCGTGAGCCAGCACGCAAGCCAGCGCGCGACCCAGCGAGCGGCCCAGCGCATGACCCAACGCGCCACCCAGCGCTCGACCCTCCGCGAGCCTGCACGCGACACCTGCGCGAGCCAGCGCGACCCCAGTATGAGCGCCAACGCACTCCAGCGCGACCCTCTGGGCGAGCGTGAGCCCTAGCCCGTGAACGGACCAGCCCACCAGCCGCGAGCCCACTAGCGGCACAAGGCCCGGTCCAGCCGCGGCCCACTGCAACCCGCGGCCTATTGCGGCCCGTGCACCCATTGTTGACCCACGAGCCCACTGCGGCCCGCGAAGCCCGCTGCGGCCAACAAGCCGAGCTGAGAGCCCGCAAACCCACCAGCAGGCCAGCCCGCTACCCCGCCAGCCTACCGGGCCGCGAGCCTGTAACGGCCCGCGAGCCCGCGACAAGCTATTCCCTTCGAGAGCTCACCTGCATTTTCTGTACTGCAGGTAACGACTATAATTGGTTGAAGTTCTAGGATTTGGTGTTAGAAATTTAGTTGTTGCTAATATATTTAAAATTTAGAAATATTACAGGTTTTAGACCAACCCGACGAGCGAACGACAGCTAGGTCAGAAACTCGAGGAACCCTAGGTGAGAGAAATGCACCCACTTCAAAGTTTGAATAAATTTTGTTGATAAAATCCCTTATTAGGGTTTTAATTGATATAAAATTTGACGATTTGATTAGGTCTGTCTTTTGATGAAACGTATTGGCACGCAAACTTGAAATATTTTGATGAACTATATGGGTCGGATGCCCACTAGTTATGCGATGATATGATTTTACTTATGGGACGTTGTGCCCTGGGACGTTGTACCCTCGTGATACTATGGAACGTTGTGCCCTTGTGATACTATGATGATTCCGTAGCTACGAAGGGCGTTTGTAGAGACACGGGTTGCCCGGATACGCTTCTGCAGGAGGTATCCGCAAATGTCATTTATTCTAAACGCTATAGGCGCGGCCGGTTGAACCCACGTAGGGGGAGGATATGTGTGATGCCACCGTCTAGCATTGGGCGGGGTCCTATACACGTTGATGAGTTAGCCCCAGCGAACTCATGGCCAACGTTCGGGTAGAGAGCGTTTTAAAGTCTATGCATAATAAAACCTCCGATACGCCTGTTCTTGGTCACGGTTGACCTTTGTCAGGATCATTTTTGGCTCGCTCTGATATTACTTGATTTTAAATGGATTCATACATGCTTGTTATCGTGTGATTGACTAAATGATTTCAAATTGCTAAACACATCATGTTTTGCTGCGAAATATAAATTTTTGTTTCAAATGATATTATTTGACACTCCAGTGGTTCACCCACACTATTTATGCTTGATATTATCTCCCTCACTCACTGAGTATCTTCCCATGATACTCACCCCTCTCTTTTCCCTCCTCAGACAGGTTTATTGTGATAGAGCGACGTTACAGGCTCTAGAGCGGATTTGGTGTTCCCGACGGTGAGATTTACTTTAAATAGAAATATGAAATTTTAATTTAGTTTCGACCCTGCGAAATTTTGACATTGAGATCCGTAGTTGGCCGTGTACTTATTTTGGGATGATTGTATAATTTAACTCTCATATTTCATTTGTATTGAGGCGATTGTACATATTTAAATGTTATTTGGGTAAATTATTATATATAAGATAAAAGTTAGATCCGCTCGGCGTGGCGGCTTTTCATCCTCTAGTTGGGCATGACAGTAGAGGTCTGTGGCTAGAACTGCTAGAAATTTTATAGTTTTGCATTGTTTTGGATGTTTGGAGTGAAAATTGTTAATTTTGGAAAGGTCAGGATGGCCATTTATTTAAATTACATGTTGATTTTGATTATACATGTTTAATTGTACACGGGAAACTTCCGATTTATGGGGAGATTCTGTCCGATTTTCTGTAAAAATACAGCCGGTATCCAAGAACAACGAGCGGCTGTTCACGATCCCGGTTTGGGGCGTGACAGCCTTTATTACTCATATCTTCATATGTGGGTACTTTGGGGGCAATGAACCTTAAAATTATGACCACAAATATAGTAATACCAATTCTCACACTCCATCAAGAGTTTCAATTCAAATAGTTATTTAAATGACTTGAAATTTGAAGGTTTTAGTCAGTCTTCCAAGTCATATTTTCTGTTCTCTCATTTGCCATGTTAGAGCAATTTATTCTATATAAACTCTTTGGTCTAAGTGGACACAATTAGGTTCATATAGAACAAGTCAAATTAAGGCCAGCAGAATGAGCGACAAAAGAAGAATGAAATAAAAATTAAACAAAAAAGCGAGAGAGTAATAGAATTTGTATGCAAACACCTCTAACCTCTTTGCTCTCACGACAAAAAATGTTTAGACCAATGGATAGAAAATCATTGATTAAAGCACAAATATACTTATGGATTTTGACGGGAGTAATCTGACCTTTCCTCTAACCTCTTAGCCTCACAACTGTCTTCCCCTCCTGTAGAGGGTTTTGATCTCATGGTGAACCAAAATAAAAGAGCTGAAGAAAGTATTCTGGAATAGGTCAAAGTTTGCGTCAGTAATCTGACCTTTCCACTAGGTGTGGTGTTTCTGCCATTTAGTTTTTTGGTTAGGTTCTGTGGTTTTTGTTGCTTTGCTCTTTTTTTTCTCGGGAGCATCTATTAATAAAACTCTTTCTGTTTATAAAAATAATATAATCATAATCTGACCTTTCGTTTATTTGTGTGCTAATTTGAATCAAATACAAAACAAATGTCAGCCCTTGGTTTTCTCATCTTTTACAAGTTATTAGATGTTCTTCCACGTGATTTGTACACTACTACAAAATAGATTTTCAGTGATAAAAATTTACCGACGAATTTTTTTCTGTTGGTAATAGTGACAGAATTGAGATGGATTACCGATGGATATTTTACCGACCGATTACCGACGGATTAACGATAAATTTTGTATAACTTTTTTAATTTTTTTAATTTTTTAATTTTTTTTAACTTTTTTGTAAACTCATCAGCGACGGATTATAGACGGAAATTTTACCGATAGATTACCGACAAGACGGATTACCGACGGAAAAATTAGCGACGGATTACTGATGGATTAGTGACGGATTTTTCTTTTAATTTTTTTTTAATTTTTTTAATTTTTTAATTTTTTAATTTTTTAATTTTTTAAATTTTTTAAATTTTTAAATTTTTTAAATTTTTAAATTTTTTAAATTTTTTAAATTTTTAAATTTTTAATTTTTTTAATTTTTTAATTTTTAATTTTTTTATTTAATATAATTATTTGTATTTTTATTTTATTTTGTAGAAGGATAATATTATTTTATTTTTTAAAATTTTTTATTATTTTATTTTAAGCTAAAACAAAATTATTTCATTATTTTATAAAAAATTATAATTTTATATCATTTTATTATTATTAAAAAATTATAACTTTTTTTTAATTTTTTTATTAATTCTTTTTATTTTATTTTTAATTTTATTTTATTTTGTAGAAAAAATATTATTTTATTTTTTAAAATTTTTTATTATTTTATTTTAAGCTTAAACCTTATTATTTTATTATTTTATTATTTTATAATAAATTATCAATTTATATTATTTTATTATTAATAAAAAATATGAAGTAAAGATAATAAATGAAAAAAAAGAACATAAACAAAGTTTGGTTCGGTGGTTTTGTTCTTTATTGTCTTTCACATGTCCCAAGTTTGATCCAAGGCAGAGACATTTTGAAGGCATTTTACACAGATTAAAGCAAGCGGGTGGGTGGGTCAGGTGCGTGCAGGCAGGTCGGGTGGTGGTTGGGCGCGTGTTCATTTGAGAGGTTAAAAAATTAGCTCCGTCGCTAATAATGGTTCAAAAATTAGCGACGGATATTAATTCATTATCAGCAACAGAAAATTATTAATTCATTATCAGCAACAGAAAATTTTTCGTCGTTGATTTTTTTTGAAAATTAAAAAAAAAAATTTTATCAGCGAGGAATATTTTTAGAGACAGAAAATTTCCGTTACTAATATCTGAGACGGATAGAATTCTATCGTTAAAAATTAGCGTGGTCGTTTTTAGCGATAGATTTTTTCTGTCGCTAATACCCTTTAGTGATGGATGTTGGACTTTCAACGATGGAAATTTTCGTCGCTAGCAACGGATGTTGGACTTTCAGCAATGTAAATTTCCATCGCTAAAATCGTGTTTTCTGATAATAATAGGAGTCTTAATATTCTTTTTGTTGGATGAGATGAACATTCTAACTATAACCATTGCCACGGTCATGCTTTCTCTTCTTAGTCGGATGTGCTGCATCTTCACAAATAGCAGATTTTGCATTTGATCAGTTTTTAAACAAATTCTTTGCCAAAGTAGGCCTTGGACAAATTGGCCATGGATAAATCTGCGTGTACGTGATATTGCAAAGGTGGCAGTCAGAGTTCAAATCAAACTTCCTCGGATCAACGAAATGGTAGGCACGCTGGTCTGGACAGCAATTCCTAATCATCTATTCCTTGGGAGGCAAAATCTTATTTACGAAGGACAGAAGAAGAAACATTTATGGTTTAGAATGGCTCCTGAACTAGCTCAACAAGGTAAAAGTTTATTGGAAAGGACATTATCGGATCTTGGAGCAGCACCAAGGAGAACATAGTATCAAATAGCAAAGTTTATAACTTAGCTGCAAGAATCATAAAATATTACATTAAAATAATCTATAACATATTATCAAATCTAAAAGTGGAATTTATTGATTATTTCTTGTGTACAATTAATCCCTCTCACTCTCACTCTCACTCTCACTTGGAATTAGGACTGAGCATCCTCTGGGATGGGCGACACAGGGCTTAGTTGAGAAACTTTCTTCAAATGGCAAGCAATTTGGCCCAACTTAGAAGGACTTCTCTTAACATTTCTATAGTAATAGAAATTTGTGGAGTTTTTGCTCGTTCGATCAATATCTGAGTAGAAATCAATATCCATCCAATTAATATCAATGCCTACAGAAATTATAGAATAAATTCAGTGAGCCATCCAAGTCAAGCTTTATGAGGCTGGCTTTCACAAATGTCCCATGAATAAGTTACACGGACAAATTAAATGATGAAAATGGACTAATCGCAATTCTCATCAATATCTTCTAACAATTTCAAATTATTTAATTAAGAATTAATTAAAACATACTTATTATAAAATTTAATCAGTTTAATTTAGAATTTATTTGGTCGATTTAATATTAAGCACGTCGGATTAATTGGACTTTAAGAGACATAATTAGACTATTGACATAAAACTACTCACGAGGTGTATAATTAGGCAACTAATATAATCTCAATCAAAGTCTTCAAGTCTCTGATCTTAATGAATCAACATTGTTTTGCATTGAAACGTCATATTATATGTTTGTCTTTGATAATGCACAAATTGTCATTTTTATTATTAATATTATAGTTTGATTTTGGATTATTTAATGTCCTAATAGTTGTATTTATTGAATTTTATTTTTAGGAGATTGAAATTGAAGAGTTGGAGCAAATTGGGCTTAATGAGGTAATTTTGGAACTAATTGGGTCAAGACATCTTATTGGGCTTTGAAGAAAAGGAGCTTGAATTTTAATTTCAGCATTCTAGTAGAGTTTTTTTTTAGTAAAAAGTTTTTTTTAGTAGGAGTGAGGTTTGTAATTTTCTCAATGGGAAGAGTCCTAATCAAATTGGAAGACTAGAAGGAATGAAAGTTGCATTATTCTTTAGGAGAAACTATCTTCTTTCCTATTTTCTCTGAAGAGGGCCGGCTGCCCTTGCTTATTTAAATACAAAATGGCTGCACACAATTAACTTCATACTCTTTACACAAAAAGGAGGCGGCTGCATCTCAAGGAGGAAAGAGAGGGCTGCTCCTGCAAGGACTTCATTCATTCTTTCATTAGGTTTTATTTTTAATTTTTTTTATTCTTTTTAGGAACTTTGTTTTTCTCTATTTTCTTGTGTTGATACTTACCACCATGAGTGGTTAGTTCGTTTATTCTAATTCAAGGGTAATTTCAATCGATTGTTTTTCATTGTGAGATTATGTATTTTATATAATTTCTTGCATTTTTAATTCAAGTATTCGTCGATTTTTGGTTTATTTTTATGAAGGATTGGTATTGATTAATTTGACAATTTAATTCAATATCAATTTTTCTACTGCATTCAGGATTTCAGTGATCCGTAATTGTCATGAATGAATGGTACGAGTAGCAAATAGGTTATATATGTTTATGGGTCGTTTGCCGATATTCATTTTAACCTAAGGAATCGATGAAACAAAATCGAATAATTGTACGGCTATCCTGGTTATTTGCATTTTGGTTTAACTGTTTTCACAGAACTTAATGCTGTCATTATTTGATATGGAACGCTATCGTGCCCAGTCGATTAATGATAAGTTTTGATTGGATGCTGGGTTTGGTCAATTATTTTAGGAAAACACAAGATTTATTATGGCTATCCTAATAGATTTAAGGTTAAATACTTGAATTGTAAGAATAATATTTTCAACCAATGATCGATAAGACAATCGAATATATGAACCCTTAGATCGGAGTTTGGTAAATTGAATTTCTTTTTTAAATTTTAGTATTTTTGCATATTTGATTTGTCTTTTAATTTTAGCTATTTAATTTTGATTTAGAAATTTCTTTTATAACCCCCCATTTTATTTTGGCATTTACTAAGAAGTTAAGTTAACAAAGTTCATTTGGGATTCAACCTGATAACCACTATTGCTACAGTTTATTGCATTTGGGAAATCGGTATTAATTTGAGGGTTTCGACAACCCGACCAAATTTTGGCGCCGTTGCTGGGGAACTATTTTGATTTCTTAGTTGTGTTACCTTTATTATTTGTTTTGCTAACCTCTTTTATTTTATGACCCGTTTTTCTCAAGATATTCTCCTCAGCAATTCAACAGTACACAATCGTCTAATTCAGGTATGTCCCTAGAAGATATTGTGAAAACTCTCACGACTAACACTCAACAATTTCAACAGGAAACAAGAACTAGCATTCAAAACTTAGGAAATCAAATCACACAGCTAGCCACTTCAGTTAGCAATTTGGAGCGTCAAAATACAGGGAAATTACCTTCACAAACGGTAATAAACCCTAAAGAAAATGCTAGTGCAATAGTATTGAGGAGTGGGAACGAATTGCAATCAAAACCACCATCACCCAAAAAGAGAAATGAGAAGAAAGATGAAGAGGAAGAAGCCGAAGTTGCCAATGAAAATCCAAACAAGGTAAATTCCGATTCTCTTTTACCTACAAGTCCTAACATAGTTGTACCACCTTTTCCTAGCAGGTTTGAAAGATCCAAAAAGGAAGACTACGAAAAGGAGGTTTGCGAAACTTTCAAAAGGTGGAAATAAACATACCTTTGTTAGATGCCATCAAGCAAATACCAAAATATGCAAAGTTTTTGAAGGAGTTGTGCACAAACAAGAGAAAGATGAGAGGTGATGAGAAAATAAGGGTCGGCGAGAACGTGTCTGCTGTTATCAAAAGATCTCTACCCGAGAAATGTTCGGATCCAGGTATGTTCACTTTACCCTGTGTTATTGGGATGAAGAAATTTGAACGTGCTATGCTAGATTTAGGAGCATCAATCAATGTCATGCCATATTCTATTTATATTGCTCTAAATCTAGGCCCCCTAAAGGAAACTAAAGTGATTATTCAATTGGCTGACCGTTCTGTCGTGTATCCAGAAGGGATTGTTGAAGATGTTTTGGTGCGGGTTAATGAGTTAATTTTTCCAGCAGATTTTTATATCTTGAAAATGGATGAAGACACCGTTACAAATTCGGCACCACTACTATTGGGGAGACCGTTCATGAAAACGGCAAAAACTAAAATAGACGTAGATGATGGTACACTCTCCGTCGAATTCGACGGCGAGATTGTTAAATTCAATATTTTTGAAGCCATGAGATACCCGAATGAGTGTCATTCGATTTGTTCCGCTAATGTCATTGATTCAATTGTGCAGGAAATCTTTGAAGAATAAAATGACACAAGTTTTGAATTGGATACGCAATTGAACACTAAAGAAGAGATGACCGAAACTTGTGAAATTTCAGAATCAATATTGGAACAACAATCAAGATCTTTAAATTCGAGCACCACATCTCCTGTTTCTCACAAGAAAATGTTACCTTCCGTTTTGCAGGCTCCAACATTGGAATTGAAGACTTTGCCGGATCATCTCAAATATGTATACTTAGGTGACGAAGAGACCTTACCCGTTATCATAGCAAGAGAGTTGACAAAAGAACAAGAAAATCGGCTACTCCAAGTTCTAAAAGAGCACAAGACAGCAATTGGTTGGACTTTAGCCGATATAAAGGGTATTAGTCCTTCAATTTGCATGCATCGAATCCTTTTAGAAGAGGACACTAAGCCAATAAGGGAATCGCAAAGAAAGATGAATCCAATCATGAAAGAAGTGGTGATGAAAGAGATTCTCAAACTTTTGGACGAAGGCATAATTTATCCAATTTCTGACAGCAAGTGGGTTAGCCCAATTCATGTGGTACTAAAGAAAACAGGAATCACGGTAGTAAGAAATCAAGACAATGAGTTGGTACTTATGCGAGTGCAAAATGGTTGGTGAATGGTCATTGATTTTAGAAAACTCAATTTAGCTACTTGAAAGGACCACTTCCCTTTACCCTTTATTGATCAAATATTAGAGAGATTAGCCGGAAAATAATTCTTTTGTTTTCTTGATGGTTTTTCAGGTTATTATCAAATCGTGATTACATAGGAAGATCAAGAAAAGACTACATTCACATGTCCATTTGGAACATTTGCTTATAGAAGGATACCTTTCGGTCTATGTAATGCCCCAGGTACATTCCAAATATGCATGTTGAGCATTTTTTCTGAATATATTGAAAATTGTATTGAAGTATTTATGGATGATTTCACTGTTTACGGTGACTCATTTGATAGTTGTCTAGGGCATTTGATCAAAATTTTGAAAAGATGCATGAAAACGAACTTGGTTTGGAACTATGAAAAATGTCATTTCATGGTGAAAGAAGGCATAGTGTTAGGGCATGTGATTTCTCATAGGGGTATTGAGGTAGATAAGGCAAAGGTTGATTTGATCAAGAGTTTACCTTACCCTACAAATGTTAGGGAAATACGTGGTTTTCTTGGACATGCAGGTTTTTATCGCAGGTTTATTCAAGACTTCTCAAAAATTGCCTTACCATTATCCAAGTTGTTTCAGAAAGATATACCTTTCGAGTTCGGAGAAAAATGCAAGGAAGCCTTCGACAAGCTCAAAAACTTGTTAATTACTGCACCAATCATTCAACCACCTGATTGGAATTTACCTTTTGAGATCATGTGCGATGCAAGCAATTTTGCTGTGGGAGCAGTTCTTGGCCAGCGGATTGATAAGAAGAGTCACGTCATTTACTACGCTTCAAGGACATTGAACACTGCTCAATGTAACTACACCACCACCGAAAAAGAGCTTTTAGCCATTGTTTTTGTTTTAGATAAATTCAAATCATATTTACTTGGTTCCAAGGTAATTGTGTATTCTGATCATACAGCTTTGAAATATCTATTGACAAAAAAGGAGTCAAAACCCAGGTTGATACGGTGGATTCTCTTGTTGCAAGAATTTGATTTGAGCATCAAGGATCGAAGTGGAGCTGAGAACTTGGTAGCTGATCATTTAAGCAGGTTAGTGAAGAAGGAAGATCCACTATCTATTTCTGAATCTTTTCCTGATGAGCAGTTATTTCACTTGAAAGGTATTACTCCTTGGTATGCAGATTTTGTGAATTATTTGGTCACACACATCTTACCTAGTGATCTTAGTAAGTCAAGAAAGGAAAAAATTCGATGTGAGGCGAAATATTATGTGTGGGATGAACCTTACTTATGGAAATTTTGCTCTGACCAAATAATTAGGAGATGTGTCCCAAAAAATGAACATAAATCCATTTTAGCATTTTGTCATAGTTATGCTTGTGGAGGACATTTTGGGCCGAAGAGAACTACAAGGAAGGTTTTAGATTGTGGGTTATATTGGGAGATCTTGTTTAAAGATGCTTACTTATTTTGTAAAAACTGTGATAGATGTCAGAGAACAGGATCCTTGTCCCATAGAAATGAGATGCCCCAAACTCTCATTCTTGTTTGTGAAATATTTGATATATGGGGTATTGATTTTATGGGTCCATTCCCTTCGTCTTGTGGATATATTTACATTCTTTTGGCTATTGATTATGTATCAAAATGGGTGGAAGCAAAAGCCACCAGAACTGACGATTCTAAGTCTGTTGTAGGTTTTATCAAGACTAACATTTTCAGCAGGTTTGGGATCCCTAGAGCCATCATAAGTGATCAAGGAAGCCATTTTTGCAACCGAGCAGTCGAAACATTGATGAAGAAATATGGAGTGCATCACCGGGTTGCTACGGCATACCATCCTCAGACGAATGGACAAGCCGAAGTTTCCAACCGTGAAGTTAAATCCATTTTAGAGAAAATGGTCAACCCGGGATGAAAGGATTGGAGTTTACGTTTAGATGATGCACTTTGGGCTTACCGGACAGCTTTCAAAACACCAATAGGGATGTCTCCTTATAGATTAGTCTTTGGAAAATCTTGTCATTTACCAGTGGAGATTGAACATAGAGCGTATTGGGCGGTCAAACGTTGCAATATGAATATGGATGAAGCCGGTGAGTCGAGAAAATTGCAATTGCAAGAACTTAAAGAGTTGAGATTGGACTCCTATGAGAACTTGAGAATTTATAAAGAGAAAACCAAGTTGTTTCACGATGGTATGCTCTTAAGGAAACAATTTGCAGTTGGACAGAAAGTGCTTCTATACAATTCTCGACTCAAACTCATGCCGGGTAAGTTGCGTTCTCGTTGGGTTGGTCCATTTGTTGTCACTAATGTATTTTCTCATCAAAAGCCTTGACACAAACAAGAGTTTCAAAGTGAATGGGCATAGGTTGAACTTATTTCACGATGATATGGAGATTTCTACAATGTTGGACATTACATTGATGCATCCAAATTATTCCCCCGGCTGAATCAAACACGAAAACCGTCGAGCATAACAACGTTAAATACTTGCGCTTGTTGGGAGGCAACCCAAATTTTTTTTTAGAGTTTGATTTAATTTTTAGTTATTTCATTTTTTTTTCTTTTTTTTTTTCAATTTTAAATGTTTTATTAGTGTTATTTATCTCTTCTCTTAATTTTTTGTATGTATTTAGCAATTTTCTCAAGCCACGACACAAATAGAATGACAGTCAGCTTTCGGACAGAAGCAATCTTGGCATTAGGGCGTGATCACGCGGTTTCTACAACCCAGTTAAATTTTTGGGCAGAAACACATTTCTCAGTTGGAGCAGAACATCCAGGCGCTCGCGACTTTTGTGGGATTTCAACTCCCATTCCCGCCATCACCTTAGGGGAGTACTCTCGTTTTTATCTTCCTTTTCATTATCCTCTTTCATTGCCTAGCATCTTTCATTTCTGAGATTAGTTTTCAATTGTGCTGGTTTTTTAGCATTGTGTCTAAATTTCTCATCTTTTGCATACATTGAGGACAATGTAGTATTTAGGTGTGGGGGAGGATTTTCATGCCAATGTCATTTCTTCATTTCTTCTATTTTTCTTTGGAATTTTGTACTCTCTGGATTTTGTCGGATAATGATTTTGAGTTAGTATACATTGTTGATTTGAGTTTGAAATGCATGAAAGAGACAAGTGTGATTAGTTACTTTTTGGATAAATTGTTTTAAAGTGTCCCATTGATCTTGATGATTGAGTCATTTGAAAATGTGATAGATTCAATACAAATTAAACACATTTTGTGAGAATTTGAGCCTTATGAGCATGCCATCAAATTTGCTCTAATCTTTCTTCATGAGTGTTTATCAATCATAGTATACTTATTCTAGAACTTGCTTTGCTATACTTTTTGAGACTACATCAATGAGTTCATACATTAATATGATGGGAGCATTTTGGTTGACCCATTTTAGCTCTCGAAAACAAACCTTCCTGTGCATAATATTTCCCTTAGTGAAACCCTTTGAGCTTATATCCCATTTCTTTGCTTTAACCTCATTAATTAACACATAACCTTCTTTTTACGCTTTACCTTCTTTTTGGTCCTTATATTAAAGAAGCATGTGATTTAAGCATATATTGAGTAGTTATTTGCAAAGGGAATGAGTTACTTCTATTGTGGGATTTATTTTGGGAAGTCGATTATACAATTGCGGTGGATTGTACATGTGCAGCATTTTCATTGATCCTCATTTAGTTTCATTATTCAACAAAAAAACAAAAAAAAAAGAGAGAGAGAGAGAGAGAGAAAGAAGAAATTCCCAAAAGTTGAAATTGGGGAATTTGAAGAGAAAATGTGAAAAGTTTGATTGAGAAATGATAATGATCTTGATTGAAGTATCTTTCTTTTGGCTTGATTGTATTTCATGATATGAGATATAGGGGGTATGTTCTTGACATGCTTCTTTGATATATTAATTACACGATACATTTATCCTTTTACCCTACCTTTACCCAAGCCACGTTACAACCCTTACAAAGACCCCCGGATTTTTGTTTTGAATTCATATAAGTGGTGGTGGAGATTTGATAAATAAGCAAACTTATGGTAATAACATATTGTGATTTGATTTAAGAGTTATTGATAAATTCCCTTAAACACTTTGAGTGTATAGAGTGAAATCCTTGTGAGGGTATTGAATCTTGATGCATTGAATTTTAATGAGATTATCGAGATTGATGGGATGCTTATATTTTCTTTTAAAGTTTTAAAACTATGATCACTTACTATCTGGATTGTTATTTTTACTTGAATTTTTCGATATGTGCTGCTTGAAATTATTTGAAGATGAATTGAAGGAAGTGAAGGAGTGAAAAAGAAAATACTTGTGTGACATTAATCTAGTGAATGCTTGAGCACAAGCATTGGTTTGGTGTAGGGGAATTTGATAATGCACAAATTGTCATTTTTATTGTTAATATTATGGTTTGATTTTGGATTGTTTAATACCCTAATGGTTGTATTTATTGAATTTTATTTTTAGGAGATTGAAATTGAAGAATTGGAGCAAATTGGGCTTAATGAGGCAATTTTGGAACTAATTGGGTCAAGACATCTTATTGGGCTTTGAAGAAGAGGAGCTTGAATTTTAATTTCAGCATTCTAGTAGAGTTTTTTTTTAGTAAAAAGTTTTTTTAGTAGGAGTGAGGTTTGTAATTTTCTCAATGGGAAGAGTCCTAATCAAATTGGAAGACTAGAAGGAAGGAAAGTTGCATTATTCTTTAGGAGAAACTGTCTTCTTTCCTATTTTCTCTGAAGAGCGCCGGCTGCCCTTGCTTATTTAAATACAAAAGGGCTGCACACAATTAACTTCATACTCTTTACACAAAAAGGAGGCGGCTGCATTTCAAGGAGAAAAGAGAGGGCTGCTCCTGCAGGGACTTCATTCATTCTTTCATTAGGTTTTATTTTTAATTTTTTTATTCTTTTTAGAAACTTTGTTTTTCTCTATTTTCTTGTGTTGATACTTACCATCATGAGTGGTTAGTTCGTTTATTCTGATTCAAGGGAAATTTTAATCAATTGTTCTTTATTGTGAGGTTATGTATTTTATATAATTTCTAGCATTTTTAATTCAAGTATTCGTCGATTTTTGGTTTATTTTTATGAAGGATTGATATTGGTTAATCTGACAATTTAATTCAATATCAATTTTTCTACTGCATTCAGGATTTCAGTGATCCATAATTGTCATGAATGAATGGTACGAGTAGCAAATAGGTTATATATGTTTATGGGTCGTTTGTCGATATTCATTTTAACCTAAAGAATCGATGAAACAAAATCGAATAATTGTACAGCTATCCTGGTTATTTGCATTTTGGTTTAACTGTTTTCACAGAACTTAATGCTGTCATTATTTGATATGGAATGCTATCGTGCCCTTTCGATTAATGATAAGTTTTGATTGGATGCTGGGTTTGGTCAATTATTTTAAGAAAACACAAGATTTATTATGGCTATCCTAATAGATCTAAGGTTAAATGCTTGAATTGTAAGAATAATATTTTCAACCAATGATCGATAAGACAATCGAATATATGAACTCTTGGATCAGAGTTTGGTAAATTGAATTTTTTTTTTAAATTTTAGTATTTTTGCATATTTGATTTGTATTTTAATTTTAGTTATTTAATTTTGATTTAGGAATTTCTTTTATAACCCCCCATTTTATTTTGGCATTTACTAAGAATTTAAGTTAATATAGTTCTCTTGGGATTCGACCTGTTAATTACTATTGCTACAGTTTGTTGCATTGGGGAAATCAGTATTAATTTGAGGGTTCGACAACCCGACCAGTCTTCGCTCCCAATCAAGATGATACCTAAAAGTTCATGGTGATAGATTTTACAAAGGAAAGTACTTTTGTTTTTGTATTTTTTATATTTTTATTAAATTATTTTTTAAAGATACACTATTGATATTTGATAATCACACTGACTTGACTATAATTTGAGTTGAGTTGAGTTGAATTCCTAGGGGACAGAACTTTCCGATCTATTTTCTTAATACACAAGAGTCGAATGTAAAATTTTGTTTAAGGGATACAAATCTTGATTCACCGTACCAACTAAATATGGGTTATTAAATCATTTTTGTTATTAAAACAACTCTTTTAATTTTTGGGAATTTTCCATATGAACCAAGGACGTTAAGTGTTCCCTTTACTGCGGGATCAATCACTTCTACCTGAAACCAAGAAATAAACAAATGATTATGTTGAAAACATAAAAAACATCAGTATGATGAGATATAAAGAGTTACAGAGAAAAAAATACTTTCAAAGACCAACGGTACTTGATAACTAATTTCATAATAACAGCCAACTAAATGTGTAAAGAATGCAGGTAATGCATCGGAGAAGGTAGATGGATGAAGAAAACGCTTCTCCATTTTCCGGTGTCAGATGACCTTTAGTCGGGGCTGCAGTGAAAGAATATACATGTGCAAAGAAAATTGAAATTTTGTCAAGGAAAATTGAAATCTTCCGTGGCCTCTAATCGGGGCAAAAACGGTGTTGTTGAAGTTCCCCGCTCATTTTGGAGAATTAAACCTGTAAAAGATTGCTGGAGGATGATCCGATCGAGAAGACTTCATTGCTCAAATCAAAAAGGCTATTTGTAGAAAGCGATAAATAGGCTAAGAAGAGTTATCCACTTGCCCTTTGTTGTTTTTGTGTGCTTTTGTGCAGAGCTTGTGAACGGTACCTCAAGGATTGCCTTTGTTTCATATATATATCACCTATGTGGATTTTCGTATATCCACAGGATATAGAAACCCTAATTTCTTTATCAAAGCAAACTGTAGAGATCTGTTTTCTTTATAAAATAGACTTCTGAGAATAGGAGAGATTCGAATTTGTTAAAAATTTCTTTTTTTCTTGAGTTATATTTATCACGTAATAGGATTGTTTTCATACGAGATATATCTATTGAGTGGGATAACCGAGAGGTTCAGAAGGCATAAACTACTGCTTGGCAAAGAAGGTACTCCACCAAGGAGCTGAGAGGGCTGAGAGAGTAAACTTGATCGTTTACGGGCTTGGTGTTCAAAGATAGTTGTCTTCACAATAACGGGCCGCGGGACCATATACAGTCTCCAAAGATTCAAGCAATACATATACATAGAGAGAGTATATACCACAATCTACAAATACATGACAAGGAAGGGTAAAGAATAGAACTGGGAATAGGGAATGGGAAATACTGACTTGGGTCACAAACGGTGACCTCAACTGTGTAGCCACAAAGAAGCAAGACTTGACAAGCCACGAAGCTATATAGCCCAAAGCTCCTGTTACACACTGTTTTAGTATTGCTTGTTGCACTCCCACTCATTTCCTCCTTTTTGATCACTTTAGTTATTTTTTGGGGCTTTTGGCTCCTTTATTTGGTTATTCATAGCCTTGACCGTGCTAGTTTTTTTTTTATATGCAAATGCTAGGAAAGGAAGTGTGTGAGAGCGAGAGAAGATTTTTTTTTTTTCCATCTTTTTTCCTTTGCACTTTGATCCCTTATTTCTCTATTGACGACAGTTGATCTGCTGGATATAGATCGGTAATCTGAATTACTTTTGACAGCCGTTAGAGCCCGGGCCAGACTTGAGACTCAAAAATTTGTCGAGCAAAGAGGAAGGGGGAAGATGGAACAGTTTTGAAACGACCATCTTGCTAGTCAATTAATTTATGGATTATTGCTCGTGTACCAATTAATCTATCTTTCACTCTCACTCTCACTTGGAATCAGGACTGAGCATCCTCTGGGATGAGCGAGACCAGGCCGAGTTGAGAAACTTTCTTCAAATGGCCTGGAATTTCGCCCAACTTAATAGGACCTCTCTAAGATCCTAAGGTAATTGAAATTTATGGAGTTCAATATCTAACGACTACTATTTTTTATGAAATGAAAATAAAATAATCCAAAAATTCACCGGCCAAAAACATAAATCACTACAATGATCATTTTGACTCCAAATTTTCCCTTCTTTGTTCAAAATTTTTTCCACAATCATTTTGATTTTCGTCATTTTTTGAAAGATTCAATATTGTATGGAAAACAGGTTCACATGGTGAATCCGCAAACCTAATGCATTCTGTCGTCACATGCTTGAAGAGAAAATCTAATAGTAGTGTGGAAAAATCTTTTACCTATTACATATTACAACGCCCACAGGATCAAACTTTTATATCAATAAAGTATAAGTCAATTGATACCGTCATTCTTTCTCCTAAAATATGTGGTTTCTTAATATTTTTTGAATGATTTTGTTGTCTTCAATCGAAAACTTCTTATTTTAATTCATAATGCTCGAGGCACAAGTGAAGAAAGTTTGAATTGATTTGCCTTCATTACCAAAGTATCAAAGAATTTCCAAAGCGATTGCTTGGAATCTTGTGGTTATCATTTTGGCGGAGCCTTTAAATTGATCCTTCAAAATATCACACGCCTCTCCTTGAATGTTGACACACCATAATTTCGTAAATTTAGATGCGCCAGCTCCTCCTAGAATAGAAAAGAAGGCACCTGCATTCCTCATTTGATTTTTAGTAAAATGTTTTTTATTATCGTAATCACAAGTCGCTATAACATCTTGTCAATAAATTATAGTTCAATAAGTACTAAACTTTTTTAAATTGAATGATCGAAAAACTTACCTCTTTAATCAAATATTTTGAATTCGAATTTTAGAAATGTCAAAAAAAGAATTTAAGAGAAGCAACCCCTAAAATAGACTCCATAATGTTCGAACCAGATAAATCGGACAAAACCCGAATACCGATGATAAAAACAAAAAAAAAATAATTCAATTGGTACTATTCCCCCTCTCTAAATCACTCCAATCACTTTTGCCCACCGGAACAGTGGCATGGCATTCTATGTGGACTCAAAAAAATTTGAACTTTACGTGGCATGCACTCACCGAACTTCATTTTTTTTTTAAATAACCAACTTTGGCTCCCAATATGATTGAGATCACTCTGACCACTTTGCCCGTTAGAATAGTGATGTGACATCCAATGCGGACACGCCGTGGCATCCTACATGGACATGCCAGAATACTTTGAATCTTATTTGGCATCCAGGTGGGATGCACATCAACCTTCGGCTATCCGAAACCCACATTTATCACAATTATCTCCTTAATTTGTGAGAAAGAGATTTATCATAGAAAGATCACCACTTTCTCTCCGTTAGAATATTCTAAGCAATTAGTGTGGGGATTTACATGCACAAACACGAACCAATTCAAGTTATCTACTCTGAAATATCACCACGTACGTGCTTTTTTGCAGCTTTTATGGGTTTGAATATTCACACACAGAGTCAGTCCTAAAATTCCACCTCCTTATCCGTAAGCTCATTTCTACCACAAGTTTCAAAGAGGCAGCGGTCTCTCTTGTTACTCGTGCCAAGAATATGTCGAAAGGTTTTTAATTTTTTTTTTAATTTTATATAATTATCATTATTTTTAAAAGTTTAAATTAATAAAAAAAATATGTTATTATCATTTTTATATTCTGACGTGGTCAAATCTTCAATCGACTTAATTGGGGCAAAGACAAATGGGACAGTATTCCCATTTTTTTTTTTTTTAAATATTTGTTAATCAATAATGTACAATAATTCAAAATGATTATCTAAATTATTTTTTCAATCAAAAAATTTGAGTACTCTTTTTAAAAGAACCGTAGTAATGTTAGTAGTCCCTTTACATTTTTACACGGCAAAAAAAAATATATATATATTATATTCGAATTTTGATAATCATTTTTAGATTCAAAACGTGGTGTCAATAATAAATTTGTATTCTTTATCACCAACAAAACCTTAAACCAAACTCATGCTAGAAATCAAGAATTGAATTCTATTTTTACGTCAAAAATTTTCTGGCCTTGGCCTACACCTAAGATCACTTATTTATTTATTTATTTATTTGAGTTATACCGGGAAATAATCCTCTCTTTGGCACTAACGGGGAGTGTCACCAGTAAAACTGGCCAAGCATCAAGACATTTGAAGTTTTCCAAGAGAGCGAGAGCGAGCTAAAAAAAAACGAATAAAACTCTTGTTAAATTTCCAATCCAAATTTGAAAATTCTCCTTCTGAGATTCATCAATTCGACCACTATTATTGACCAAGCATGAGCACATTTGAAAGTTTGAAATGAGAGAAAGGTGAGGATAGTTTAGTAGTCATTACCCCTTCCATTAATTTCGAGATCCCGGATTCAAATATCTTGTAACCGAAGAGAGGGGGGAAGGGAGTTGTCAAAAGTGATTGGGTGTCTGGATGCTGACTCCAAAGTCAATCTACCTTTCTTCTTGAATGAAAAGAAGCAAGACCCTTGTAAAATTTCCTACGCAAGTGGTGAAATTCACCTTTTGAGATTCAAAGTACATTCATCAGCTCAAACTCTCCCCACAACAAGCCTCTGATAAAGTCCTTTTGGTTCCTTTGTCCATACAACAAATACTAAAACTCCCGTTGCCATATGGATCTTCCACTGCAATTTCTGCTAATTTTTCTAGTATTTCTTCCGTCCTCAGCCATGTCTCAAAGAAATATCTCTCTGGGCTCCTCAATCACAGCAACCGGCAATGGCTCCGTATGGGAATCAGCTTCAGGTGATTTCGCTTTTGGGTTCAAAGAGATCACGGTTGGAGCTTTTTTACTGGCAATCTGGTTCAACAAAATACATGAAAAAACCATTGTCTGGTGGGCAAACGGCGGAAATCTAGTTCAAAGAGGATCAAAGCTTCAGGTTACCACAGATGGAAGATCGGTGCTTAGTGATCCAGATGGCCAACAATTTTCAATTGCTGTACCTGCTAGTAACGATGTTTCTTATGCAGCCATGCTTGATACCGGCAACTTTGTGTTGGTAAGTGAAAACGCAGTCAATCTGTGGCAGAGTTTTGATCAACCAACCGACACATTTCTTCCAATGCAGCAATTCATCAAAGACAGCAGGCTCCTTGCCCGCTTCTCAGCGAACAATTATACAAATGGCAGATTCAAGTTTATACTACAAGAAGATGGAAACCTTGTTATTTATACCACAGAATACCACTGGATTCTGATAGTTCTTCGAGAAATGCTTACTGGGCAAGTGACACCTATGGCACGGGCTAGCAATTGATGTTCAACCAGAGTGGTATCATCTACGTCATATCACAGAATAAAACAATACTCAAAACAATTTCATCAGATACAAGTTCCACAGCAAACTTTTACCATCGAGCTGTTTTGGATTTTGATGGGGTCTTCAGGCACTATGTGTATCCAAAAGCAGGTGGATCAAGTTCAGGGGGATGGCAAGAGGCCTGGTCAGTGTCAGCCTCCATACCTTCAACGGCAATGAATGCAGAGGTTGGTAGTGGGGCTTGTGGGTTCAACAGCCTCTGCCAGCTAGGAGATGATCAAAAACCAAAGTGTCAGTGTCCACGCGGTTACAGCCTCTTGGATCCGGAAAATGAGATGAGCGGGTGCAAACAGGACTTTGAATCACAGAGCTGCATAAAAAATTCGCAGGATAAAGATAATCTGTTTGATTTTTATGAGATGAGAAACACAGATTGGCCTTCATCTGACTATGAAAATTTTGGTTCAGTCAATGAGGATTGGTGCAGAGATAGTTGTTTAGTTGATTGCTTTTGTGCTGTTGCTTTTTTTGGAGATGGGAACTGTTGGAAGAAGAAGCTCCCTCTTCTCAATGGGAGAACAGACTCGAGCACAGGAGGAAAAGCACTGATTAAGTATAGGGTAACCAATGATACTCTAACTCCTGGAGTTGTGAATGTCAGTCCAAATCCAAAGGACAGTGATGATTCAACCTTGATTGTTGCTGGAGCAGTTTTGTTGGGCAGTTCGGTCTTACTCATCTGTCTCTTCCTGATCTATTCATACCTCAAGAAAAGAAAGTCAAAGGTACTACAACCACTCGCCACTGATCCGGGAATGAATCTTCAAAGATTCACTTACAAAGAGATAGAAGAAGCCACAAATGGCTTCGAGGAAGAAATTGGCAAGGGTGCTTTTGCAAAAGTTTATAAAGGAAGTATTCAATTTGAGAACAAAAGTTTGGTTGCAGTTAAGAAGTTGGACAAAGTGGTGGAAGCTGACAAAGAGTTCAAGAATGAAGTGAGTGCAATCGGTTGCACAAACCACAAGAATTAGGTGCAGCTGCTCGGATTCTGCAATGAAGGACCACATCAGCTATGGTGTACGAGTTCATGTGCAATGGTTCTTTGGCAGATTTTCTTTTCAGAAACTCAAGGCCCAGGTGGTATCAAAGGATGCAGATTGCCTTTGGAATTGCAAGAGGGCTGTGCTATATGCACCAAGAATGCAGCACCCAAATCATACATTGTGACATCAAGCCCCAGAATATTCTTCTTGATGACTCTTTTACTAGCAAAAATTGGTGATTTTGGATTGGCCAAACTTTTGAAGACCGACCAAACTCGAACCATAACAAATATTAGGGGTACCAAAGGATATGTTGCCCCAGAATGGTTCAAGAGCATGCCCATCACTGTCAAGGTCGATGTTTACATCTTCGGTGTTTTGCTGCTAGAACTTATTTGCTGTAGGAAGAATTTTGAACCGGAGGCGGAGGATGGCAATATAGTTCTAACTGACTGGGCATTTAACTGCTATAAAGATGCAAATTTCGATGTCCTTGAACAGGATGATGAGGAAGCAAAAAATGACAGTGCAGGTGAAAAGGTTTATTATGATAGCCATATGGTGCATTCAAGATGATCCGGCAATGAGGCCTACCATGAAGAAGGTCACGCAGATGCTGGAAGGAGCATTTGAAGTTCCTCCCCCCCCCCCAGATCCAGCATCTTTCATAACTGGATCTAGCTATAATATATATACATCTTGCTATTAAGCTATTGAGCTGGAGACTTCCATGCTATGCTTTATGCCATTTTTACTCTCTTTGGTTGTAAATCAGAAATGTGCTCACACCAAGCACAAGTGTTATATGTTGGGTATAAATTATAAATTGATGCATACTTGTTACACAATCAATTGATTCAACATTGTTATAAAATGTTGAGCATCAGAATAAATTAAATATTTGAGTTAGTTTAGTTTTCTGTTTCCATGTTTGAGTTATGTATTCAATTGATTCGACATATTGTAATAATGAGTATTCTTAATATATCCAATCTATTAAAATGATTTTGTTGAACCATTGAATCATTAGGCTTTCATATTTTATGTTGCTTTCTATACTCTAATTCTTTTACTCAGTATTTGTATATCTGTCTAAAAGGACAGAAGCAAAAGGAGGAGCTCTCAATGATGGTACCTATAGTGTGAAAACTGGGAAGATTCATAGAAACTATCATCTACCAGACAAGCGTGAAGGCTAGGAAGACTTCATTGGAGGCTCTCAGAAAAGTTTGGGGGTGGAAAAAACAGATAAGAACAAGAGGCACAGAAACCTTGACTAACCCACTTTATTTCTCGTATCTTCATATGCGTGTACTATGGGGCAGTGACCCTTACTCTAATTTGGACACTTGCAATTACAATTAATTTTTCAACTCTTCATATGCCTTCCCTTCTCCGGCTCTAATGGTTGAATATGTTTTGATGCTGGAATTTTCAGCTCCACTTGACAATATGTTTTGACGCTTTGCCAACCATTAAAGACCACAAGATTTCATGTGCTGGAATTACACTTTATTTCTCATATCTTCATATGCCTTCCCTTCTCCGGCTTCCTTCTCCTTCTTAGCCAGGGTGGCACGCAAACAAGAGATCTCCTCATTCCTCTGACTGACCAAGTACTCTAGATGTCCCATCACTCAATCTCTCTTCAATGTTTGGAATTCGACTAAAACAATAGTTTGCACAAAATACGTTAAGTTTGCTCATCACAGCCAAAAATTTAAATAAAACATATCTTCAAAAAAAATTCCTGCTTGAATCCCAACAAACATAAAGCCTTCATTGCCCTACTTTATATACAACCCATTTAGCTCCAACTCGGAGCTGTGATAGTCCAGTCGGTTGCCAAACCTCCTCATCTCAATAATATCTATAAAACTACAATGATTATTGCCAACACTAATTGCTACAATATCTCTTTCTTTCAAGTCCTTTCAACAGTCGAAGGATCAAACCAAAATAGGAGAAAGAGAAGCCGTTTTCTTCGGAACAACCCCTTTGCACTTCCGCACATAAAAACGAGAAACGCACAGGACAGTCTAGCTACAATCCCCCAAGCCAAATGCTCGGGAGATATACGCCTGGGTTCATGGGAAGACCCCTTTGCTGTCCTCTCTCTCAATGCCCTCCTCAAGAGCCAATATTGGTGACCAAGGAAGGGCCAACCCAATCTCACCCTCTCCTTTCCCTAGTTGCTTGGCTGCCTCAAGCCGAGGGACCACAGACGCGCCTGTCGAGCCTCTTTCTCTATTCTCATCCACTTCTTCACTTTTGGGACTCGACATTTACATTTTTTTCTCTTTCATCTCATAATCAAAATGAGAAGAGCATCCACCTATGGAGCAGCTTGCTCCGATGCGCTCTCCTCTTCCAAAACACTTCTCCTAGACTTAGCTCTCTTCAGCCTCCTAGTGGTCACCTTGGCAAAAGAGAAAACATCAATGAGCTTCTCTAAATTAATGCCATTCAATGTTTTAGCTGAATTTGTATCATCGGTCAGGACTAAACTTTGATGTAGTGGGTTCCACCAATTTGTATCGTAGCTGAATTTGTCTAAATTAGTGCCATAAAGAAAACTGTATCGGGTTCCACCAATTCTTTTCTTCTTTTATTTATTAATTCCAAATGGTAATTACAAAATATATTAAGGATACTCAATGCGCCGGCAGAGGTTTGTTTTGACTTTGTATTGCATTTAAAATCTTTTGCTGGATCTTGGTTGGCAAAGTCAATTGCACATTACCGTATCAAATCCATCTGCACAAATTCCAACCCAAGAAAAAAATAATAGAAAATAGAAATGGAGAAACTCATCTCATACAGAGTTTTTTTTTTTTTTTTTTTATCTCAATAAAACTACCAAAATGATTAGAAACAACTTCTACATTTTTTTTTCTTTTCTTTTAAGCCATCCAAAACCAAAGAAAAGAAAAATATAAAAGGGGGGGGACTTGATTGAAAACACCCTGAAAATTCAAAAGCTTATCAGATTATCTATGAGCAGTGACCAGAGTTTCAATAAACCTCAAGCCATCGAACCTTGGTGCGAACATATCTTCTGAACTTGAATTTTCTCTTTCTTTGATGGAAATTGAGTCCTGAAAAGTCACATGTATTGCGTCAGAACAATGAATTCTCCAATTTAAAACAAAAATTGTTTACTAGAACAATAAAAGCTTGAACTTGGTAACAATTTGTCCGAGTTGAGCACTATGGTCAAGGTGATGTGCAGGTGATCAAGTCATGTGGTGGATCTCCTCCTAAGAGGACCGGTGGGGGAGACTGTTGGTGCTGGGCTCACAAATAAAGCCCATTTTGGTCCATCCCCATTTTCCCTTTATGTCTCTCGCATTGTGCCTTGACAAATGAAAGTGCCACTCATTTAATGCTTTATTTGCTTGTGTGTTACTAAAACCGAAAAAAAAAAAAAAAAAAAAAGGAGAGGGTATGGCTTATGTTTTTGAGACAAGATTTGTGGGTTTTGCTTTTGTGTGTTCAACCCGAGAGAAAAGTGGGCTTCTTCTTGAGAGGTTGAGCAACAAAGTGTGCTGCCTGGTGTTGCTGCTGTACTGCCGGAGGAGAGCACTGTCAAAAAGCAAGGTTCTTGTTCCACGGATAGGGCAAGGGTGAGAAATAAGTGTACAACAATTGGGTTCTCTTTGATGTTGATTTGTGAGACTCCAAAGAGGTATACTCTCTTGTAATCTCTCCCTTTTATTGTGAATCTTAAATTTTGAGCATAAATTTAGGATATTACCTCTTTGTAATTGCTTACTTCTCACAGTGGATTTTTATTTGGTTTGGCTTATGATTTTTCCCTCTACATTAGAGAGTTTACCATATAAATTTGATATCCTCTATTCTCTTATTTTTCCAATAATATTTGCTCTATTTTTCTGGGTAAGTACATTGGATTATTGTTATTAGTTGGTTCGCTATCTAGATTGTGGGTGTTTTGCTGTGTTAGTATTGTGACCGTTTTAGAGAGGCCTGCCCCAACACATTAGATCACTACATCGGAACAAGTATTAATGGAATAAGGTTGACTAATACAAACCTTTGATTCCTTACAAAACTCATGCATCAGAATGCCAAGTTTCATCAACTACAACGTCAGGAGTCAAAGATTTCCCGGTATATGCCACAACTGCAATAAAAGATGTCAAAACCACTCTTCTAATTGATGGGAATTTCGTATATGAGTCAAGCACATTGACTTGAGCATTACCTTCACTACAGGTTCTATCAGTTGTTTCTGAAACCAGGATTAGGCACAATTGAAAGAGGGCTTGTCAATAATTAGCAAATAGATTTTTGGTCACTTCATTGCAGGTTAAAAAGAAGGCATATAACACGAAAGAGATAGAAGGAAGACAATAGGATTTCCAAAAGTGACAAAACCCTAGAACTTTCAAAAGTGAATAATTACTTCAAAAGAAATATTATTTTTGATGTCTCCCAAATAATAAAACACTAGAAGTATTTATAGGGAATACAAACCCTAAAAATTAAGAAACTATAAAAACTATGAAAATGGAGAAATTTGGAAAGTAGAAAACTTAAAAATTAAAGAAATTTGAAAACTAGAAAAATTAATAAACTAGAGAAATCTAGGAAAATTTAGAAAAATTAGAAAATTAACTAAAACTAGATTATGGAGCCCTAAATGGCCTGTGCAACCTTGACTAAGTTTGTTGTTGCAGAGCTACATCCTTGGACTTGAGGCAACTTCACCAATTCTATAACATGTCGGGATGACTTCTAATAAACGACGGAGAAAGTTGATCTTTCTGTGGAACTATGAACAGCACTATTAAATGCAAACTCCGCCTGAGGTAACGCATGATCCCACTGGTTTGGGTGATCCCCGCAGATACAATGAACAAGATTACCCAAGATCCAATTGATAACCTCAGTCCAGCCATCCGTCTAGGGATGGGCTGTGCTACTGAAATTCAAGGAAGTATCAAACATATGTCACAAAATCATCCAGAAATGGTTGAAAAATTTAGTATCACGATCTGAAATAGTAGACTTTGGCACAACATGTAAACATACCACCTCCCTAAAGAATAATCTTGCCACATGTGAAGCATCCGAGGTCTTCTTGCATGGAATAAAGTGCACCATCTTTGAGAACCTGTCAACAACAACAAAGCCAGAATCGACTCCATGCTGAGTGAGGGTAGCCCTAAAACAAAATCCATAGACAGATCTTCCCAGATGGATTCATGGACTGGTGGAGGCATATAAAGCCCGGTATTCTCAACCGACCCTTAACCGTTGACACGTGTAGCAGCGACTCACGAACTTGCCTACATCCCACTTTAATTGGGGCCAATAATACCGCTCCTCCTAACTAGATATAGTCTTCTCTCGCCCCAAATGTCTACTCAAACCAATCCCATATAAGCCATGAATTACTTTTTCCCTTAAATATGTAAGAGGTATACATTATTGCTTTGCTTTAAAGAGATACTTGTCATGCTTATAAAAATCTTCAAAGAGAACCTTTCCCCATATATCTGCAAAGTCATTGTCATCAGCATACAATTCACAAAGGACCTCAAAGCCTGTAACCTCATAACTCAAAGTCACCAACAAAGTTGCATGCCTATTCAAGGTATCAACGGCTTTAATTTAACTTCCCAACTTATGCTTCGACATGAAGGAAAATTGCTGCAAATAAGCAATCCACCTGGCATGCATCTTGTTAACATTTTTCTCGCTGTTAATGTACTTCAAAGCCTAATGATTAGTATATACACCAAACCAGTCGTGGATGAGATAGTGCTCCTAATTCCTCAAAGACCAAACAATTACATATAGTTCCTGGTCATAGGTCGACCATTGTCAGCTGCCTTACTCAACTTCTCACTAAAATAAGCAGCAGGTCGTCCCTCTTAAGAAAGAACTGCTCCAACCCCAACATCATAAACATCACATTTCACCACAAATAATTTGTTGAAGGTAGGAAGTGCTAGGATGGGGGTTGTACACAACTTTTCTTTAATCATGGCAAACCTCCTCTTACTTAACATCCCAGCTTAACAAAGGTAGCTAGACCATGGAAACTTTGGACTTTAGATACTAACTTTGGTGTTGGCTAGTCTCGAATTGCCTTCACTTTCTCCTCATCTACTCGAATTCCTTCACCACTGACTATGAATCCAAAGAAAATTAGGCTCAACTGCAAGACGCTGCACTTTTTCAAGTTAATATACAACTTATTTTCCTACAAAATAGTCAAAACCTGCCATAAATGCTCCAAGTGCTCGGCCTCATTAGTGTTGTTCATCAAAATATTATCAAAATAAACCACAATGAATTTACCAATAAATGGTTTCAACGTATCATTCCTCAACCGCATAAATGTGCTCGGAGTATTAGATAACCCAAATAGCATAACAAGCCATTCATAGAGGCCCTCCTTAGTCTTGAAAGTCATCTTCCACACATCTCCCGGTCTAATTCATAGATCAATCTTCGTGAAAATTTTTACTCCAAATAGCCTATCAAACATATCCTCAAGTCGAGGAATTGGAAACTTGTATTGCACCGTGATCTTATTGATTGCATGGCTATCCATACACATTCGCCAACTCCCATCCTTCTTTGGGGGTCAGTAAAGCATGTACTACAGACTCTTGCTAACTCAGACTACCCTTTATCAAGTAACTCCTCCACCATTTGTTGTAGGATCTCGCTCTCCTTGGGATTTATCTGGTAATAGGGTAAATTCAACAAATTAATCCAAGGTACCAAATCAATGGCATACTGAATATCTCTCATCAAAGGGAGTCCCGCAAGGAGTTCATAAGGCATTAGCTCTTGAAACTCATTCAACAAATCCCAACCCAAACTTCAAACCTCTATCTTGAGCCCACCAGCTCCTGCTAAAGGAACTGCTTTAACCATTAAGGCATGAATTTCTCCGGTGTGCGTTGCTCCTGTCATGAACTCAAAATCTGAATAAGTTATAGTTAAGAAACTTGAAACTTCATGAGACTCAAATTTTTGTTTAGAGCTAATGGCAATAAGGTAATTTTTCATCCATCCTTATCAAACCGATAAGTATTTTCTCTATCATTGTGAGTTGCATCTAAATCATACTGCCAAAACCTACCAAACAGTAAGGGGAAGGCATCCATATCCATTTCATCAGTATAATATTTACCAATAGTTAAGGGTACTTGACACCTTTCTTTTACTCTAATTCCCTCCCCCTTCGTAATCCACATAATGTTATAAGGTTCGGGATGTTTTTCAATAAATAATTTCAAAGCATTCACCAGGTCTCGTGAAATAATATTTTCACAACTACCACTGTCAATGATAAATTCAAAAATAGGATTAGATATCGTGCACCTGGTTCGAAAGAACACATTCCGTTGTGTATCATCTCACTTAGGGCCAACAGTAGCTATCTAACCACCAGAGTCTGCACGCCTTCATCTTCTCCATCTGGTTCGATGATCCCTTCTTCTTCTTCAGCAAACCTTTCACCATCCTCCTTATCATAGTTAGACAAATGAAATTGACAGCGTTGAGGGCAATTGTTAGACTTATGCCAAGCTTGCCCATACCAATAACACTTATCTCCTGTCAAATTCGAGTAAGGGTTGTTGTTGGTTGGTTTCTTCACAGCTGGTTTCTCTACCACATCTTTATTTGCAGGTTTAGAACTAGGCCATGTAGTTACTCTCGGGTTTGCCCTAGATCCCTCACCTAAGGGTTTAGAGGTACCTTCATTCCCGTAATATCCCCTAAACCCATTAACTCTGCTCTCTAAGCCATATTCTAGGCTTCGCTGAGGGTTAAAATGATTTGAGAGCCAATTTTATCACGGATCATAGGTTTCAATCCATGAATATATCTTGCCACTTGTTGACCTTTAGTCTTCATTAAATTATTCTGTGTCGATAATTACAAGAAATCTACAATATATTCGGTCACAGATTTTTGTCCCTGCACCAATGTCTGGTATTGATGGAACAAAAATTGATCATAATCTAGAGGAAGAAATCTGGCAATCAACATCTTTTTCATCTTTGGCCAAAGCCTTATTGGCTGTTTTTCCAAATGCCTTCATTGAGCCTGAGTCTGTTCCCACCATGAAGAAGCTCCATCTTTTAGTTGTAATGCCACCAGCTTTTCTTGTTTATTCTCCGAAATCTCTGCGAAATCGAAAAACCTCTCAACTTCTGCTACCTAATCTGGGAAACCTTCAATATTTAGATTCCCATTGAATGAAGGTTGTCTACTTTCAATCAAAACTGTTCTTGTCGATATTGTCGGGTTGCTCTAGAGTTAGGGTTACGATCCCAAAACTCAGCAATCACCTCATCTGAAGAATCATTCTCATTGGTCTAAACCCTATGAGTTTGTTGATGTAACATAGGATTGACGTGAGGTCCCTGGGCGATTCTCCTAACGCCATTTTCATCTCCAATATTGCCTTGGTTTGCCCGCAAAATTTGTAGATCTGTTTCTGTCTGCTCCACCCGAATAAACAAAGTCTGGAGTTCAACCGTCACGGTTTGTAACTCTCGGAGCACATTAGAAAGAGTACTACCTTCACCATACTGGTTGGCTATCGCAACGAAAAGTCTTGGCTGTGATACCACCTAACACAAGAGATATAGAAGGAAAACAATAGGATTTATAAAAGTAACAAAACCCTAGACTTTCCAAAGAGAATAATTACTTCAAAAGAAATATTATGATTGATATCTCCAAAATAATGAAACAAAACAAGTATTTATAGGGAATGCAAACCCTAAAAATTAGGAAACTATAAAAACTAGGAAGCAAGAGAAATTTAGAAATTAGAAAATTTTAAAAATTAAAGAAATTTGAAAACTAAAAATAATTAAGAAACTAGAGAAATTTAGGAATTCAAAAAAATTAGGAAACTTAGAAAAATTAGGAAACTAACTAAAACTAAGTTAATGGAGCCTTTCCCTTTCTTGGACTAATCTCACATAGCCTAATAATCATCTGAATCTTGTTCCATATCAGCATGGCTTGACAAGGAATAAACCTGCCAATAATGCAGGGAGATGCTGCATAAAAAACATCACAACCTTCCACGATGGAATCAAATGCAATGCTTCAAGTAGTTTAGCTTTGACCAATTGAAGTCTCTCTTTGGCACCATCAAGTGAAACTAAATGTTCTACCTTCTTTGGATCGTCTACAATTTAATAATAATAATAATAATAATAGGAAAAAGAAGAAGAACAATAACAACAACATAAAACCAAGTCCCTATTTTTTGCAGTACTACAGCCTACAAGTGACTTATGGGTGCCATGACACCATGTGTCCAAATATTTCATTACTAGTCTGGACCATCATGCTGCATAGCATGACATCAAGTATTAGTTTTTGGGGAAAAAAAAAAGCAAGGAAAAAAGGCAGATTCAAAAAATAGAGATGATGAGTTTCATTCCAAAATCAGTGTTCCTATTCTATTCTAGAAAAATCATAGATTTTATCTCCCTTTTATCAATAATTCCGCAGACTCTAAATCTACAACAAATCTTCCTCGGATCAATGAAATGGTAGGCATGCTAATTTGGGCAGCAATTCCTAATCATCACTTCTTGGCAGACAAAATCTTATTTTTTAAGGATGGAAGAAGAAACATATATGGTTTTGAATTTATCATGAACTGGCTCAACAAGATAAAGTATACCGGAAATACTACTAGAAAACAGGCCACCAACGATAGAAAAATCGATCGCTGATAACCTAAAATCCATCGCTAAAGAGTATCAGCGACAGATTTTTTCCGTCTTTAAATCCGTCAGAAAAAGGCACCCCACTAAATATTAACAACAGATTTTTTTCCGTCGCTAATATCAACGACGGAAAAAATCCGTCACTAAAACTAAAAAAAAAAAAAAAAAAAAATCAACGACGGACTGACATCCGTCGCTAATTTTTGAGTTATGAAAAAAAATATTGCACGCTTTAGCCCCACCCGCACGGCACCCCCTTAATATGTGCAAATTGCTATTGGTGACCTTCGAACCCTGCACAACAGAAAATGTGAGAGCCCACTAACCAATGGACCAAGCAAGTAATCTAATTATACTTTTTTTTTTTTTTTTTTACTTATTATCTTTATTTCTTATTTTTTTTAATAATATTAAAATAATATAAAATTATAATTTACTATAAAATAATAAAATATTTTTATTTTTACTTAAAATAAAATAATAAAAATTTTGAAAAAATAAAATAATATTATTCTTTACAAAATAAAATAATAAGAATAAGAATTATAAAATAAATTAAAAAATTAAAATTAAAATTAAAAAAATAAAAAATAAAAAAATAAAAAAATAAAAAAATAAAAAATAAAAAATAAAAAAAAATACATCACTAATTTTCCGTCGGCAATTTGTCGCTAATATTTCATCGCAAATCTGTCACAAATAATTGTACTTATATATATATATATATATTTATTTTTTCCCTTCACCAAATCACCGATGGAAATTAGCAACAGAATATTTCTGTCGGTAAAAATTTCGTCGCTAATCCGTAACTGATAATTTTATAATTTTTTTTTTAGGATTTAGCGATGAAAATATTTTCATCGCTAATCCATCGGTATTGCGTCCGATGTTAATCCGTCGGAAATCCGTCGTTATTACCGATGGAATTTTTTTCGTCGGTAAAAATCCATCGCTAATACTGGTTTTTCTAGTAGTGAAATGACATAATTGGATCTTGGAGCAACACCAAAGGGAACATAGTATCAAATAGCAAAGTTTATAACTTAGTTGCAAGAATCGTAAAATATTACATTAAAATAATCTATAACATATTATCTGATGGTACATGGCCCAAGGCCCATTACCAAAAAGATAAAAACCTTATCCCAGGTCCATTAAACCAGGCTTATCAAACCAAATGTACCCATAGCTTCTCGGTCATCCAAGTCTTTGGTACTCAAGCTCCTCAGTCACTTCACTCCTCGATGAGACTATAATTCATTTGATTACACAATAAGCACGATCTGAGATAATCCATGAACATAGTCTCATCGATTATTGTGTAATCAGATCTCTAACAGTTGGTACTTCATCCTTGGCAGGCACTCCTGATAAGGATGAAGCAACAGTTGGTACTTTCTCCAAATACGAGATAGCATATCTCTAACAGATCTTTGACTATAGTTCCTATAATCTCAAAGATTCTCAACAATCTCTTCACAAGAAAATTAGAGTTTCAACAACCTCAATACCTTACCGAACTTTTCAAGAAATGTAAATATATAACTACAACATCGGCAACCACCCAGGTAAGTTTTCTTGGAATCTTACACATCAAGTACATTGGCAACACAAAGCCAAGACACTTTTCTTCTCAGTCTATTTTTCGTATTTTAAAAATCGCTCTTTCTGACTTAAATATCAAAATCTCTCTCGCCAGAGCACCCTCCAGCAGTATTGGCACATTTCATCCCTCACGAAACTTTGGACAACCTCGTAACCCAAGACTCCTACTTAGACAGGTAGAACAGGTATCTATGGAGAAAACTCACCTCCATCAGATTGGTGTCGTCCATGGGAAACAAACTATAAAACAATCCATCTCACGCTCTGTACTGCAAGAGATCATTCCTCTAAAGAGAAAGACCAAAACGACTTCCAAATCTGCGTCTATGATAGAAGGGCGCTCCCTTACTCCAACGAACTCTGTCCAGCCATTAGTTCCCACTAACCCTATGGATTTATCCACTACCCAAGTGCAACCACAAATAGCTCAGCAGCATAATCAATCAGTTCAAATGCCTACTATGCCTCTCTTGATAGGCTTCATCGTTCCAAAATACAGAGACTTGCATTAAAATCACAAGACATGAGTAGACAGTTAAAGGATCTACTCGCCAGCAATAAGGCTCACTCTCACCCAAAGGTCAAGATACTTTTGCCTACATAGACTCCTCCCTTGAAGAAACTGAAAGATTTCAACAACGTCACAGCATGACTCTGATAACCTCAGAAAACAAGTAGAAGATCTTGTAGCCGTCGAAATTAGGTGCACCAATGATAGACCAAATGAGATCCCCCCGTATGCGACCAACACGTCACCCTTTGACTAAAAAATTTCTACCGAACCAATACTACGAGATGTGCTACTTCCTCCCATAGAGAGATGTGATGGGATAACTGATCCCCGAGATCAAGTGGCACATTTCATGACAATAATGATCTTGAGAGATATGTCCACTGCAACCACATACAAACTTTTCCCCACAACACTCAAAGCTAATGCTTTAACATGATTCAATTTGATGCCACCATTCAGCATCAAGAAATTTTCCCAACTAAAGGAACAATTCAAGACCCAATTTGTGATTAGTTGGGGGGCCAAGAGAAAATCTATTTCTCTCCTCTCGCTACAACAAAGGGATAATGAGCCCTTGAAAGACTTTTTAGAGAAGTTCAAAATGCAGATGATGAAGGTCTCAGATCTAAACCATTCCATAGCCTTAGCAGCACTACTAACTAGGTTAAGACCTTTGGGCATGAAAACCTCAATCATAAAGAACCCCCTAAGCACGACACAAGAATTTTACTCGTGCGTTGAAAAGTACATAGCTACCAAATAAGCAAAAGCATTCAACAAATGTTGAACCAAATCCCACAGGAATGAACATAGTCATTCTCCCTGACAACATTCTCCCAAAAGGACTCAATCGACACTCTTGCCTCACCACAAATTCAATCACTACACACTACTGAATGAGACTCCTAGCCAGATCCTGCAATAGATAAGAGACAAACCATACATACAGTGGCCAGGACGCCTTCCGAACGATGATAATAAGAATGACCAAATGCGATACTATCATTTTCATCGACACTATGGCCATCTGAAGCTAAAAGACGAACTTGAGATTCGTTCATGATGATCGTGATAATAACCCTTGCAGAGGACCATAAGGGGAGAGACAAGGAGACGAGATGAATGAAAAGTGGGGTCCAAAAACCATTAAGGACTATACAAACTGGGTAATCCTAAACATACAAACTAGAAATCCACCTTTGATGATTCCTCTACCTAAGGGCAATCCAACTGCTCTTCTTTCCGACAACATTATAGTAGCCCCCATCTTTCAGATGGCTGGTTCATCTACCACTAAAGAAGTCTATTCAGCTTGTATCCAGAAAGGGCAAACACCGAAATGACCAATGATAGGGTTTGATGATGATGATCTCATAGGAGTTCAACCGAGCCACGATGATCCCTTGATTATCACAACAATGATATCAGTCAATTTATGGTTAAAAGAGTCTTCGTCAACCAAGGAGCGAGCTGCAACCTCCTATACTAGGAAGAATTCAAATAAATAGGCTTTGACCGTTCACATCTACAACCTCATGGTAGACCCAGTATGCTTATACATCTTCTAGGTGTAATGCCTCCAAGAACTCTCGGCACAACACCCGATACGCTCACACATTTTCAAGGTGCAACGCCTCCGAAGAAACTCAATACAATGCCTGGTACGCTCATACATTTTCAAAGCGCAACGCCTCCGTATACCGTCAGTGCAAAGCCTACTATGCTTTCACATTTTTAAGACGTAATGCATCTAAGTACCCTCCGCACAATGTCCGGTACGCCCATATGTTTTCAAGGCGCAACATCTCCAAGTACCCTCGGTGCAACGTCTCGTTCACTATACATTCTCAAGATGTGACGCCTAACTACTACACATACTCAAGATCCAATGCCTTGACAATTGTTGGCCTAACACCCGATGCACCCCACAACATTCCGTCCATATTATATTTGATGTACCACCTCAATACTCCCCGATACAATAGTAAAGATATCATTATTGCAACATCCCTGTATAGTTCGGCGCAATGCCCAACTACTATTCAACAAAAAGGATCATAACAACAAGTGTAACATCATTGAAAGATCCCTACTCAAGAATTTCATGATGACAAAGGGATAACAAGTAAGCTAATCAGCAGTGCAAAAAACTGAAAGATCTTATCATTACGAAATGCCCACAGTACAAGAAGAACACAAAAAGAAACATAAATGAAAGATAAATAAAAGGGAGGGAAGAGCACGCGGTCTTTATCGAAACTTATCAAAGTTAGCTCGAAGAGTGGGAAGAGGTAAATCAATAGCAAGTGCTCTTGTGGAAGGGACACCCCTAGTAACCAAGCTTGACCTCGGGACACTAGAACTGCAAACATCTACTCCTTCTACCAAACCTCTTCTTAAATGTCAAATGGTCTCTTAGCTCAGCGCAATTTTTCAGAGAGCTGTCGATGGTCCCATTCATAAGTCTTCTTAAGCTTTGCAAGGGTTTCCTCCCACTCTCGTGCCAACTCTTTAACGGTCAAGTGATCCGCTTTACTAGTAGGAAGTTGATCTCTCACCCTCCTTGATGGCAGCATCAGTGACCTCATACAAATAGTCCAGGCGAACTTTAGTACAAGGCACATCAATTGAACCAAAGGCAAATAAAAGGAACATATAAAAGAAGATTCGAGAAAACTAAAAAGGCGTGACCCGCGTTAAATGCCCCACTTTTGCCCTCATCCCGCTCAATCGCAAGAAACGCCTCGTCAGCATAACCCTTTATATTCCCATCCTACTTCTAAATGTCATTTTTACAAAAGCCCAATAAGGAGTAGAAGCAAATGATGGTACATAGCCCAAGGCCCATTACCAAAAAGATCAGATCTTATCCTGGGTCCGTTAACACTACTAAAAAATGGACTTCCAATTATGGAAAAATCCGTTACTAAAAGTTCATTTTCCATTGTTGAAGAGTATCAGCGACAAATTTTTTTTCGTCGCTACTATCAACGACGGAAAAAATCTGTCACTGATATTAGATACGGAAAAAAAATCCATCACTAAAAAAAATTTTAAAAAAAAAATCAGCAATGGACTAGATCCGTCGTTGATTTTAGGAGTTCTAAAAAAAATTACAATTTGCTCCAAGCAGCCTCTGACCTACGATCTTTAATTTCTGAAAAATGCCTCCAATCACCTTTGAACTCAAGCATAGTGAAATTCTATGAACAACACAACCGCCAAACCATTATAGTTATGTAATCATATCACTTTTTTTTTACTTATTATCTTTATCTCATATTTTAATAATAATAAAATAATATAAAATTATAAGTTTTTAATAATAATAAAATTATATAAAATTATAATTTATTATAAAATAATGAAATAATTTTATTTTAGCTTAAAATAAAATAATAAAAAATTTAAAATAATAAAACAATATTTTCCTTCTACAAAATAAAATAAAAATAATTATATTAAATAAAAAATTTAAAAAAATTTAAAAATTAAAAAAAGTCGCTAATCCGTCGGTAATTTTTCGTTGGTAATCCATTGCTAATTTTTCTGTCGATAAAATTTTTATCGGTAATCCGTCACTGATAGATTTACAAAAAATTATAAAAAAAAAATTTAAAATTTTAAAAATTCATTGGTAATCCGTCAGTAATCCGTCGCGAATAGATTTACAAAAAAAAATTAAAAAAACTTAAAATTAAAAAAATTATACAAAATCCGTCGGTAATCCATCGCTATTACCAATGGAAAAAAATCCGTCGGTAATTTTCTGTCGCTGAAAATCTATTTTCTAGTAGTATAAAGCGGGCTCATCAAACCAAATGCACCCATAGTTCCTTGGTGATCCTAGTCCCCGATACTTAAGCTCCTCGATCATTTCACTTCTCAATGAGACTATAATTCATTTGATCATGTGATAAGCATGATTTGAGATAATCCATAGAGGAAGTAAATCTTTAAGTAAATTTAAACATTCCTTACGCAAATGAGGATCTTCTCCTTCTGGAAACAATCCCACAAAACAAGAAAACTTACCTCGGCAAGCACTCTTGTTAAGGCATGAAACTTCCACAATAGTTGGGACTTTCTCCAGATACGACATACGTATCTCCAACAAACCTTTGACTATAGTTCTTACAATTTTAGAGATTCGCAACAATTTCTGTACAAGGAAACCTGGGTTTAAACACCCTAATACTTTAAGGAACTTTCCAAGAACCGCAGATATATAAGTATAACATTGGCCATCACCCAGATAAGTTCTCTTCGAACCTTAAACATTAAGTCTTGACAGGGAAACACCAAAGAAACGGACCAGGGACAGTGACATGGGAGGAAGACCTCAATAGGCCATAAATGCCCTTTTGCAGTGTTTACGGGTTTGAATATTCAGACACGGACTCAGCGCTAAAATTCCAACTCCCAATCCTATCCATAAGCACATTTCTTCCTCAAGTTTCAAAAAGGCACCATCTCTCTCGTTAGTGGTGCACAGAATATGTCAAAAGGTTTTCAAATATTTTATATTTTATATGATTATTATTTTTAAAAGTTTAAATTAATAAAAATATATATTATTATTTTTAATTTAAACTCAAAGCTAACATTCGGTTCTGCTATCATCTTTTAAAAAATAAATTAATAAAAAATATGTTATTAATATTTTTATATTTTTACATGGCAAAATCTTCATTCTACTTAATTGGGACAAAGACAAATGCGACAGTATTCCCATTTTAAAAAAAAAAATTGTTAATCAATGATATACAATAATTCTTTTTAAAATGACTATCTCAATTATTTTTCTATGAAAAAATTTGTGTACTCTTTTTAAAAGAACTGTAATAATGTTAGAAGTCCCTTTACATTTTTACACGACAACAAAATATATATATATATATATATATATATTGTATTTGAATTTTGATAATAATTTTTAGATTCAAAACCGGGTGTCAATAATGACATTGGATTTTTTACCACCTTCAAAACCTTAAACCAAAGTTGCGTTAGATATGCCAGAAATCGAGAATTGAATTCTATTTTTACCTCAAAATATTTCTGGCCTTGCCTACACGTAAGCATTGATAACCCTTTGGCACTAATGGGGCTTGTCCCCACTAAAGCTGACCAAGCATGGAGCACATTTGAAAGTTTTCCGTCTGAGGGACTGCTTGATAGTCATATTTTTCTTTTTCAAATTCTAAAATTTAGGATTTGAATTCTTATATAATAAAAAAAAAAGAAAAAAAGTTTTCGATGAGAGAGAGAGCGAGTTAAATTTTCAATCCAAATTTGAAAATTCTCCCTCTGCGATTCATCAAGTCACCCACTATCATTGATCGAGCATAAAGCACATTCGAAAGTTTTGAGAGAGAGAGAGAGGGGGGGGGGGGCGTTGTCAAAAGTTATTGGGTGTCTGGATGTTTTGGAGACTCAAAAGTCAAGCTACCTTTCTTCTTGAATGAAAAGAAAGAAGACCCTTGTTAAATTTCCTACGCAAGTGTTGAAATTCACCTTCTGAGATTCAATTATAAATTGATGTGTTGTTATTACATTATCAATTGATTCGATATATTGTTATAAAATATTGAGTAATAGAATAAATTAAAAATAATTATTTTAGTTTTACGTTTCCATATTTGAGTTATATATTCAATTGTTTCGACATATTGTAATAATGTGTATTCTTAATATATCCAATCTATTAAAATAGTTTAGTTCAACCATTAAATGATTAGGTTTTTCAATTCTCTTACTCATGTATTTGCAGATCTGTCTAAAAGGACAGAAGCTAAAGGAGGAGCTCTCAATGATGGTAGCTATCCTGTGAAGACTAGGAAGATTCACAGAAATTATCATCTACCAAGCAAGTGTGAAGACTGAGAGGACTTCATTGGAGGTGCTCCGTAAAGTTTGGGGTGGAAAAAACAGATGAGAACAAGAGGTACAGAAACCTTGACCTTGACTTTTGCCCCCCCCCCCCTTATTACTCATATTTTCATATGCGTGTACTATGGGGCAATGACCCTTACTCTGATTTGGACCCTAGCAATTACAATTAATACCACAAATATAGTAAGGGCAATTCTTACACTCCGTCATCAGTTTCTACTCGAATGCTCATTTAAATGACTTGAAATCTGTGTGTGTTAATGGTTGAATACCTAAAGGAATTGGTTATTGACATAAAACTTGTATGAAATAAGTTATATGGATAAATTAAATGATGAAAATTGGACTAATCGATAATTCTTGTCGATATCTTCTAACTATTTCAAATTATTTAATTAAGAATTAATTAAAACATACTTATATGGATTATCAGATAAGATTTAATTGGTTTGGTTTAGAGTTTATTTGGTCTATTTAATATTAATCTAGTTCGATTAGTAAAGCTCTAAGAGATATAAATAGGCTATTGACATAAAACCACTGTCGTGGTCGATAATTGGGCAACTGATGTATGTCCATCAAAGTCCCGAGTCTCTGATTTTAAATGAGTCAACCTTGTGTGCATTTTTTTTTTTGGGTAAGGAACCTTGTGTGCAATGAATCCTCATATAATATGTTTGTCTTTGCTCCCAGTCAGGATGATACCTAAAGTTTATGGTGATAGATTTTACAAATGAAAGCATTTTTTTTTATTAAATTACTTTTAAATAAATTATGAGTATTCAATAATCATATTAGAGTCGATCATATTTGAACTAAGCTAAATTAGATTCTTAAGAGATAAAATTCACTTAATATATGTTTTCATTATATATAAAATTCAAATTCAAAATTTTATTTAAAAAATATCATTATTGAACACCCGAATCTCGATTATTAAATCATTTTTGTCACATCATTAAGCAGCCCTAACACTTCTATCCAAACACGAGTCATTTTGATTTAGTGGCTAAGACTAACATGTGATGCAAAACAAAGCTTCATCTTGATCGAGTCTTCTTCTTGATTCTCAGTTCTCTCGTTTTTCATGTCTAATTGCAATCAATTTGCCCGGGGACTATTTCAAGAAAGACATGATAAGTATGTTGTTCTCCGACGTCCAAACTTTCCCGTAATTCAAATTTGTCATTTTTTCCCTCAAAGATCACATCCAAGAGAGATTATTCACTTTGAAAAAACTATTTAAAAGATAAATTAAAAAAAATAAAAAAATAAAAAATAAAAATAAAATAAAAATAAAATAAATAGATAAATTAATAGATAAATATTTAAAATATATTGGTTTAATTTATACGGATTATTCTACGTCATCCATTCTTATTCAAAACTATTTTCTCTTCTAAACTATTTTCTCTTCTAAACTCTTAACTTCCATATTTTTACGGATAATTTACATCTACGTTTTCAGTGATTTATCTTTTTGTTTTACTAAATCTTTTATATTTAAGTTCTCGATTCTCCTAATTTGTGTATTTTTGGATTTTCTTTACATATACTCAAACCACCTCAGACGACACTCTCGTATTTTATCCACAATTGAACCAACTTCCAACTTGTTAGGAATCTCTTCATTTCTAATTCTATCTCTATTAGGTTTTTTCACACATCTATCTAACTATTTTTATTTCTACTATAATCATCTTTTATTTTTTTTATTATTTAATAGCCCAACACTCAGTATCATACAGTAGTGTAGGTCTAACCGCGATTCTATAGAACTTTTCCTTCAAATGCAATAGTATCATGTGACCACAAATAATTCCGGATACCATTCTCAATTTCATCCAACCCGCGTGAATCTTATAGTTCACATCTCCAACTATATTGTCGTTATTTTGAATGATAGAATCTAGATATCTAAATAGTTCACTTTTGAGAACATTTTATCCATCTAACTTAGTCGTTTTTTTATTATTTCAATAAATATCGCTAAATCTACATGTCATATATTTGGTTTTCGATTTACTCAATGTAAACCCTCTGAATTCCGATATAAGTTTTCATATCTCTAGTTTAGCACTAATACTCTTCTTAATTTCATCAAATAGTACTATATTATCTATGAAAAGCATACACCAGGGTATTTCATATTTGATATTTTTTATAATTTCGTCTATTACTGTTACAAAGGGGAGAGGATTTAATGTTAAATCTTGATGGAGCATCATGTTAATGGGGAAATTATCGCTCAAACCCCCGTAAGTTCTTACCCCAGTTACAGCTTCCTCATACATATCTCCAATGAGATTAATGTATTTCAAGGATATCCATTTATTCATTAACGTCCATCACAATAAATTTCTAAAAACTCTATTATATACTTTTTTTATATCAATGAATACCATATGTAGGTCTTTTTTCTGTATTCCATATGTCTCCATCAAATATCTTAACAACTGGATTGTTTCTGTTGTAGATTTTTTTGACATAAATCCAAATTGATTTTGAGATACATTTATCTTCAATCTCAATCTATATTCTATTATTTTCTTTCATAATTTCATAGTATGATTCATAAATTTAATTTCTCTATTGTTGGAATAATTTTCTATGTCTCATTTATTCTTATATAGTAATACAATTACACTATTCCTTCATATTTGGGGTATTATCTTAATTTATCAAATTTGATTGAAAATATCCGTTAATATTTTTATACTAAATTCACCTAAATATTTCCACAATTCTATAGAAATGTCATCAGATCCTATAGTTTTATTATTCTTCATTCTCTTTAAAATCTCATTCACTTCATGAGACCGAATCTTACGTTTAAAATCTCTATTAATCTATTTTACAAATATCTCGATATTTCTTATATCTGTTATACTTTTAACATTAAAGAGGTCGTCAAAATAATCACGACAATATTTTCTTATATTCTTATCTTTTATAAATATATTATTGGTTCCACTCTTAATGTATCTAATATCATTTAGATTTTTACCTTTTTTTCCCTTAACTTGGCAATTTTGTAGATCTTTCTCCGTTTTTAGTCTCAAATTTTTTGTATAGTTCATTATATACCTTACTCTTTGACTCTTAAATAATTTTTTCATCTCTTTTTTGCATTTTTGTATTTGTCATATGTATCGCTACTATTATTACTTTTAAGGTTCCTATAACACTTTTATTTGGTACGGATAGCTGTTTGAATTTTTTCGTTCCACCACCATGATTTTTTGCCTATTGGGACTTGACCTTTAGATACATCAAAAACCTCCTTACCTATACTCATAATATTAGTAGATATCTCTTACCATATTATCTCTGAATCATTATTAGTAGACCAATTTGCCATTTGAATTAATTTATCTCTAAAAGTCATTACATTTTCTTTTTTTAGATTCCATCACTTAATTATTGACTCTACAAATAGATGGTACTTCTTTTGTCTTTTAGATACACGTATATCTAAAACTAGGGGTTTATGCTGAGTTATCATATTCTCCCTCGTTATAACCTTGTAATTGTTACAGGTCATTCTATCACCTCTCCTAATAAGAAAAAAATATATTTGACTAATATTAGATCCACTTCTATATATAATTAAGTGCGCTTCTCTTTTCTGAAAAGTGATGTTTATAACTATTAGATCGAATGTTGTGACAAATTCTAAAATGGTATATTCTGCCTCATTCCTACTACCGAATCCAAAGTTCTACGTACAGTTTTGAATCCTTCGTTCCTCACTCCTACATGTCCATTTAAGTTTCCTCCAATAAATAGTTTCTCTTTACTAGGTATGATTTATATAAATTTATCTAAATTTTCTCAAAATTATTTTTTATTAATTGTATTTATACTTATTTGGGACGCATACACACTGACTATATTAATTACGTTTTTCTCATTTACTATTTTGACAAATATAATTCTATCTTCTTTCCTTTTATCTCTATCAAATCATCTAATAGATCTTTATGTACAATTATTTCTATCCCGATCTTACTCTTTTCCCTTCTTGTGTAGCAAAGTTTATGACCATAAATCTCTACTATTCTAACTTTCTCCCCAACCTACTTAATTTCTTTAAAACACATGAGATAAATTTTTTGTCTATTCATTGTTTTTCCGATTTCTCCTAACTTATTGGTCAAAAATCTTATATTTCAAGTAGTTAAATGAATTCTATTTTTATGGTCTAACTTATTTATCTGTACCCTGAGATTCCTTGTTAACTTGTCGCTGTATCCGTGGTCTAATGTAACGCGTTGCTGAGGGGAAAAAACTCGAAAGTATTTATATATTTGTTTTTTAATTTGTATTCGATAAAAAATTTTATGTTTTTGGTGAACTTATCGTAATCTTATTTTTTTATCCGGGTTTGACACTGACCATGGCGTGAGTTTTTAAGTTATTTCAATTAATATAAATTTGTTTATTTATGTTGCTAAGGTATTTTGACTTTTGCATTTCATTTCACGTCACGTAGTGGCGCCTTGCATTTGTTGTAGCTTTCCATGACGTGGGTGTGCTGCCAAATCATGGAGGAAAAGTTAGGATCTTCGAAAGATATTGTCACTACAGCACAAAACCATTCAAATCTGACTGCCAAATACAAGCTCACCACGTGGTGAGAATGCTAAATCAAGCCTGAAAAAACTTTACTCTTATTAAATGAGAGAGAGAGAGAGAGAGAGAGAGAGAGGAAGGGAGTTGTCAAAAGTAATTGGGTGTCCCGATGTTTTTGGTGATTCAAAAGTCAAGCTACCTTTCTTCTTGAATGAAAAGAAACAAGACCCTTGTTAAATTTCCTACGCAAGTGGTGAACTTCACTTTCTGAGATTTAAGGAACTTTCATCAGCTCAAACTCCCTCCACAACTTTAAAAGCTTATACCCACAAAAAGAGTATTTGCCTCTGATAAAGTCTTTTTGGTTCCATTGTCCACCCAACAACTAATAAGACTTCCATTGCCATATGGATCTTCCACTGCCATTTCTCGTTATTTTTCTACTATTTCTTCCGTACTCAACCATGTCTCAAAAAAATATCTCTCTGGGCCTCTCAATCGCAGCAACCAGCAATGGCTCCGTATGGGAATCAGCTTCAGGTGATTTTGCTTTTGGGTTCAAAGAGATCACGGATGGAGCTTTCTTACTGGCAGTCTGGTTCAACAAAATACCTGACAAAACCGTTGTCTGGTGGGCAAACAGCGGAAATCTAGTGCAAAGAGGATCAAAGGTTCAGGTTACCACAGATGGAAGATTGGTGCTCAGTGATCCAGATGGCCAACCAATTTGGAATGCTGTACCTGCTGGTAACAATGTTTCTTATGCAGCCATGCTTGATACCGGCAACTTTGTGTTGGCAAATGAAAACGCAGTCAATCTGTGGGAGAGTTTTGATCGACCAACTGATACATTTCTTCCAACGCAGCAATTCTTCCAAAACAGCAGGCTCCTTGCCCGCTTCTCAGCGGACAATTATACAATTGGCAGATTCAAGTTTATACTACAAGGAGATGGAAACCTTGTTATTTATACCACAGAATACCCATTGGATTCTGTGACTTCTGGAAGAAGAACATCTTACTGGTCAACTGACACTGCTGGTACTGGCTATCAGTTGATGTTCAACCAAAATGGTACCATCTATCTCATAGCACAGAATACAACAATACTCAAAACAATTTCATCGGATACAAGTTCCACAACAAACTTTTACCATAGAGCAGTTTTGGATTTTGATGGGGTTTTCAGGCACACTGTGTATCCAAAACCAGGTGGATCAAGTCCCGGGGGATGGCAAGAGGCCTGGTCTGTGTCAACCCCCATACCTCCAAATATTTGCACGGCAATTACTGCAGAGGTAGGTCGTGGGGTTTGTGGGTTCAACAGCCTCTGCCAATTAGGAGATGATCAAAGACCCAAGTGTCAGTGTCCTCGTGGTTACAGCTTGTTGGATCCAAATAATGAGATGAGCGGGTGCAAACAAGACTTTGAATCACAGAGCTGCATAAAAAATTCGCAGGATAAAGATAACCTGTTTGGTTTTAATGAGATGACGAACACGGATTGGCCCTTATCTGACTATGAACAATTTGGTTCAGTCAGTGAGGATTGGTGCAGAGATATTTGTTCTGGTGATTGCTTTTGTGCGGTTGCTATTTTCAGAGATGGGTACTGTTGGAAGAAGAAGCTCCCACTTTCCAATGGGAGAATAGACTCGAGCACAGGAGGAAAAGCGCTTATTAAGTACAGGGTAAACAATGATACTCTACCTCCTGGAATTGAGAATGTCAGTCCAAATCCAAAGGACAGTGATGATTCAACCTTGATTGTTGCCGGAGCAGTTTTGTTTGGCAGTTCGGTCTTACTCAACTGTTTCTTCCTGATTTATTCATACCTCAAGAAAAGAAAGTCAAACGTTCTACAAACACAGTCAAAGCTAGTACAACCACTCACCACTGCTCCGGGAATGAATCTTCAAAGATTCACTTACAAAGAGATAGAAGAAGCCACAAATGGCTTCGAGGAAGAAATTGGCAAGGGAGCTTTTGCAACAGTTTATAAAGGAAGTATTCAATTTGAGAACAAAAGTTTGGTTGCAGTTAAGAAGTTGGACAAAGTTGTGGAAGCTGATAAAGAGTTCAAGAACGAAGTGAGTGCAATCGGTCGCACAAACCACAAGAATTTGGTGCAGCTGCTCGGATTCTGCAATGAAGGACCACATCAGCTTTTGGTGTACGAGTTCATGTGCAATGGTTCTTTGGCAGATTTTCTTTTCGGAAACTCAAGGCCCAGGTGGTATCAAAGGATGCAGATTGCCTTCGGAACTGCAAGAGGGCTGTGCTATATGCACGAAGAATGCAGCACCCAAATCATACATTGCGACATCAAGCCCCAGAATATACTTCTTGATGACTCTTTTACTGCAAAAATTGGCGACTTTGGATTGGCCAAACTTTTGAAGACAGACCAAACTCGAACCATAACAAATATTAGGGGTACCAAAGGATATGTTGCCCCAGAATGGTTCAAGAGCATGCCCATCACTGTCAAGGTTGATGTTTACAGCTTCGGTGTTTTGCTGCTAGAACTTATTTGCTGTAGGAAGAATTTTGAACCGGAGGCAGAGGATGGCAATATGGTTCTAACAGACTGGGCATTTGACTGCTATAAAGATGGAAATTTCGAAGGCCTTGTAGAGGATGATGAGGAAGCAAAAAATGACATAGTGCGGGTGAAAAGGTTTATCATGATAGCCATATGGTGCGTTCAAGATGATCCGTCAAAGAGGCCTTCCATGAAGCAGGTCACGCAGATGCTGGAAGGAGCATTTGAAGTTCCTACCCCTCCAAATCCAACATCTTTCATAACTTAGATCTCGCTATAATATATATACTTCTTGCTATTGAGCTAATAAGCTGGAGCCCTACTTCCAAGCTATGCTTTCTGCGGTTTGTACTCCCTCCTGTTGTAAATCGGAAATGTGCTTACACGAAGCACACGTGTTGCATGTTGGGTATAAATTATAAATTGATACAAACTTATTACATAATCAATTGATTCAACATTGTTTTAAAAATGTTGAGCATCAGACTAAATTAAATATTTGAGTTTCTCTAGTTTTCTGTTTCCGTATTTGAGTTATGTATTCAATTGATTCGACATATTGTAATAATGAGTATTCTTTATACGTCCAATCTATTAAAATAGTTTAGTTGAACCATTGAATCATTGGGCTTTCATATTTTTTGTTGCTTTCTATACTCAATTCTCATACTCAGTATTTGTATATCTGTCTAAGAGGACAGAAGCTTAAGGGGGAGCTCTAAATGATGGTACCTATAGTGTGAAAACTAGTTAGCTTCAGAGAAACTATCATCTACCAAACAAGCGTTAAGACTAGGAGGACCTCATTGGAGGCACTCCGAAAAGTTTGGGGGTGGAAAAAACAGATAAGAGCAAGAGGTACAGAAACCTTGACTGTGACTTGGCCCCCACTTAATTTCTCGTATCTTCATATGCGTGTACTATTGGGCAGTCACCCTTAACACACTTGCAATTACCATTAATACCACAGATATAGTAATACCATTTCTCACACTCCATCAGCAGTTTCCACCCAAATGGTCATTTAAATGACTTGAAATCTGTGTGTGTTAATGGTTCAAGGTTTTACCCAGTCTTCCAAGTCATATTTTATGATCTCTCATTTGCCGTGATAGAGCAATTTATCCTATACTAGTAGGGGTACACTTCACGTATGCACAGTGTAAAGTTTGAAATTTATATAAAATATTAGAATTATGTACCCACCGAAAATAAATGTAAAAAAATAATTGAAATGTGTTACAAAATGTGTTAAATTTTGAATTCATGAATAATTAAATTAACATAAATTAAAAGATCTCAGATAACCTTAACTTTGGTATCAGTTGTGTCATATTCAACATCACTATTTGAAAAACCTTAACAACTACCTACCCAAAAAAAATAGTCTTCTGCAATTATACTATTTAATTAAAGTTGACATACTATCTTAAAATGAAAATACTAATGACATTGCCCCATTTCGATAAAAGCCCTACAAAGCTTCCAATCTTTTAAATGCGCAACTTTTTTCTTAATCTAGATATACCATTTCTCATATACAAAATGAAAATAAAAGAAAACCACAAAATTTGCTATAAATTAAAAAAAAAAAAGTCATTATATTAATTGACCATGGCAACAGAGGTTTATAGGTCTCATCCAAATGACATCAAAATGTGGTCATTTGATTGTATTAGAGAATAGATTAAAACAATCGTTATTAATACAAAAATTAAATAATAAAGGAATCATTATAACTAACCCCAGCTGTTGATTTCGAGCTGGACCTCTCTTTTGGTAACATGCATAAGCTCTGCAAGATAAAAGTGTATATGCCTGCATATTGAGAGACATCAAAGTTTGGAGATAGCTATGTAACACATAAATACTTTTTATGTGAGATGCCTACTGTTATCCACCATTATCCAATTTTCCAAACCATGGCCTCTGCTAGATGCTCCATGCTTGGAGTAAACATCTGTTACGAATTCCACATTGGATCCCAAAAAAATCATAAAATAGTACTTAAGTCCAATAGCCTCTCTTACCAACAGGTCTATCTTTTGAGCTGAGTTCTCTTATTGGGATTGAGTTCAATAATTGGATCCATGACAAATTGGTATTAGAACTCACGATTCTTGGCAAAACGATTAAAGAATGGTAGAGGAAGCCCGGTTTGAAGAAAAAATCAACAAATTGCGACTATATGTTGATAAAAGGTTAGATGAACTAGAAAAGAAAATTGACCAAAAACTTGAAGTTTTTTTTGCTAAACTAGAAGTAAAAGTTAACAATTTCTTGAAGATGATGGATGAAGACAAGCATGAAAAGCAAGGCATCGAAACACTTTTTCAATCTTTCACTCTACCTACACTTAGTGAAGAAAATTTAAAGATAGAAGAAGAATCTTGTATGTCCAAGAAAGAAGTTGACGGTGAGTTCTTAGCAAACTCTCCAAAGATTGAGATTCCAATGTTCATCTTGCAAAATCCTTCACCATCTACTCCTAGTGAAGAAAATTTGAAGGTAGAAGGAGCATCTTGGATGTCCAAACAAGAAGTTGTTGATGGTGGGTTCTTATCAAGCTCTCCAAAGATTGAATTTCCATTATTTGTCTTGCAAAATTCTTCACCACCAAGAAGTTCAAGAAAAGCCCTATCAAATTTCATCTCTATTTTTCTCATATTATTCTCATTGCAATTCAAGTTACATTCATTGTTCATTTCCATCACCTTATTTTTCAACACAAATGCAAATCTTGGTATAAGATTTATGGATTCAAATCTCAATTCTTGAATTCCATCTTTGAGGACAAGGATATCTTCAAAAGAGGGAAGTATTGTAACAACTACTAATCATAAAGTTGATAGTTAATAATAGTTAATAGGAATAATGAATAAGATTTGATTAGTAGTTAAATGAAACAGTTAGTAAAATTAGTATAAATAATAATCTCTAGAGCATGTAATTGGATATATTGAAATTGTATTGAAATTCCCCTCTCTCTTGTATTCTTTCTCTCTTTCTCTCTCTCAATTCTCTCTTTTTCTCTCTCTCCCCTTTCTATCTCTCTATATATTTTCACTCTCAAGAGTAGATTGTTACAACATCACAAAATTTGGATCAGCCCTTTCATAACTGCAAGTAAAACAAGGGCAGCATCTCATAAGTTAGATAAGAATCAAGCAAACGAATTCTTAAAACCATGTCTCAAGAAGTGGAGGGATGATGGAAAAATGAGTAGGCAAAGCACATTTAACTTTGAGAACACAACCTCCCAAAGAAAGATGGATTGTTTGGTGCTGACTGCAACATTGCAGTATGCTCTTGGGTTTGTTGGTCTTAATATATATGATCATGGGTGAAGTACGGGAATTCACCTGCCCCGGGGAAAATTTAAGAAAAATTTTTCATATATAATTTGAAAAACTATAACCCCACAAGTTGTTTGCTTCTTAAAAATTAGAAACCCCCCCAAAAAAAAGAAAAATATTTCGTGTATATAATTTCAAAAACTATAACCTCACATATTGTTTGCGCCCAAAGAAATAAAAACCGTAAAACCAGAAAAAAAAAATTTGGATTAGGGCTAAAAAGCCCTAATCTCTTCTTTCCCTTTCTCTCTCTCTCTCTCTCTCTCCCTCTCTCTCTCTTTCTCTCTTTCTTCTTTCTCTTCTCCTCCGCCGCTACTCTTCTCCTCCGCCGTGGCCTCTCCCTTCCGCTACCCACCGCCGCTGCTCCTCCTTCGTCACGCGAGCGCGCTAGCCTGCACCGTCTCCTTCCTCGCGCGAGCAACGCTAAACCTTCTGCTCGAGTGCTCCATAGCGTGAGCGTGCGCCTGCTCGAGACCACGCTTGCGCACGACCGCCCGCTTGTGCACGACCGCGCGCCTGCTTGCACACGACCGCACGCCTGCACACGAGCTGCGCGATCCCTGCACGAGCTCCAGCGCGACCCACTGCGCAAGCCCTGCCCGCGATCTCCCGCGAGCAGTGCTCGACCCCAGTGTGAGCCAGCTAGCGAGCCCAGCGGAGCCCAGCGCGAGCACGTGCGACCCCAGCACGAGCGCGAGCGCGCTCCAGCGTATGACCCACTGCGGCCCGAGAAGCCCTCTGCGGCCAGCAAGCCCGAGGATCCCTAGATGAGAGAAACGACAACTAGGTCTGAAACCCGAGGATCCCTAGATGAGAGAAACGCACTCACTTCAAAATTTGAATAAATTTTGTTGATTTTAGGTTATATTAAATTGGAAAGAAAAAAAATTAAAAATCCCTTATTAGGGTTTTATTTGATATAAAATTTGATAATTTGATTAGATTTGTCTTTTGGAAATTCGTTAAAAAATAGGGAGTGACCACCCTCCCTAGATATGTGAGTGGGACCCTGATCTCTTGCATAAAATAGTAAAACGTGTTTTCTATCGTGTTTTCGATAAAACATGCTTTTGATATACATTGATTTGATGTATGATATTAAATTTCAAATCTGTTTTGTGATTATTGGAGTGTCTTGAATTATGTTTACGATGACTATGCATCCATGGTTTGAAATGAAACAAAAATTGTGTCATTACTTGAAAATTGATAATTTCCTTTTCTACCGTTGCATTGATATGTTGTTTTAAAATGATTTGATGAAACGTATTGGCACGCAAACTTGAAATGCTTTGATGAACTATGTGGGTCGGATGCCCACTAGTTATACGATGATATAATTTTACTTGTGGGACGTTGTGCCCTTGTGATACTATGATAATGACATTGATGATTCCGTAGTTACGAAGGGCGTTTGTAGAGGTACAGGTTGTCCGGATACGCTTCTGCAGGAGGTATCCACAAACGTCATTTATTCTAAGGGCTATAGGCACGGCCGGTTGAACCCACATAGGGGGAGGACGTGTGTGAATCCACCGTCTAGCACCGGGCAGGGTTATATACACGACGATGAGTTAGCCCCAGCAAACTCATGGCCAACGTCGGGGTAGAAAGTATTTTAAAGTCTATGCATAATAAAACCCCCGATACGCCTGTCTTTGGTCACGGTTGACCTTTGCTAGGATCATTTTTGACTCGTTCTGATATTACTTGATTTTAAATGGATACATACATGTTTGTTATCGTGTGATTGATTTAAATGATTTCAAATTGCTAAACATATCATGTTGTACTGCGAAATGTAACTTTTTGTTTCGAACGATGTTATTTGACACTCCAATGGTTCACCCATACTATTTATACTTGATATTACCCCCTCACTCACTGGGTATCTTCCCATGATCCCTCCTCAAACAGGTTTATTGTGATAGAGCGACGTTATAGGCTCTAGGGTGGATTTGGTATTCACGACGGTGAGATTTATTTCTAATAGAAATATAAAATCTTTATTTTATTTCGACACTGCGAGATCATGACATTTAGGTCCATAGTTGGCCGTATATATTATGGGACGACTGTATAACTTATGAGCAGTTGTGTGCATAACTCTTGTTTTGGTTCATTTTACTCGCATTGAGGCATTTGTAAGCGTTTTAAAATTTCTACTTGGGAAATGTGTTATACATTGTATAAACTTAGATCCGCTCGGTGTAGCGGCTGCTCATACTCTAATTGGGCATGACAGTAGAAGTCTATGGCTAGGATTGTAGGAAATTTTATAGCCTTGCGTTGTTCTGGATATTTGGAGTGGAATTTGTTGATTTTGGAGAGGCCGGGATGGCCATTTGTTTAAATTACAGGTTGATTTTGAATATACAGGTTTAATTATACACGGGAAACCTCCGATTTATGGGGATGTTCTGCCCGATTTTTTGTAAAAATAAAGTCGGCATCTAGGGGCAACGGGCGGCTATTCACGATCCTGATTTGGGGCGTGACAGTTCTATTGGTATCAGAGACTCTAGGTTGGGGAAAAGATAGTAGTAAGAGTCTTCCCAAGTATATGAAAAGTTCTCAATGCATTATAGAGTTTTATACAGTCATTTAAAGTCCTATACTTAGTCATAGGCATATAAGTTCATCTATTTTATGGAGTTGGATACATAACGCATCTAACCCGTTATTTCGCATTCAAATGTTTTGAATTATAGTTCATTTGTTTTAGGGGGTTAGTTACGGAGCAACTAACCCTAATTCTTGATTTTTATCTAATAACAATGTATTGTTTTCATAAAATTATGTCACCTAAACATGGTAGGAGAGGTGCTAGATTCGCCTCACTTGAGGGTCTTTCAGTACCTGATGCACCTAGGGCACCCGAGGCGCCACGAGTGCCAGAGAATGCTTCCTTTACTCGAGCACGCTCACCAGCGCCACCCCCAGCAACTCCACCAGCTATTACAGCCGAGATTCCTCCACCACCACTCGATGCCTTGAGGTAGTGGCAGGAGTGGTACAGTAAATATGGGGCGCAGATGCCACCACCTCTACTACAGACTCCAACGACCGCACCTGTGGCCGTACTTGCTCCTATGACACCGGTTCCTCCTTCGGTGTCCGGTCCTTCTGTTTCTACTCCGACTGATGAAACATCGACTACTTTAAGGCACATCTGCGAGCTCACGCAGTTGGTGAAAGAGTCTCGGCAGCTCGGATGCATAGACTTTTTAGGATCCAGTGATACAGTAGCGGCGAAACACTGGATCAACAGGATTCGTAGGATCCTTACGGATTTGGAGTTGTCAGAGGAGCTCAGATTGAGAGTTGCTGAGACTCCTTGATAGAGATGCCCTCTCGTGGTGGGAGGCTGTCCGTAACAGTGCTACACAGACCCTACGGTGGGAGGACTTTCTACGAGAGTTTGACCGCAGGTACTTCACCCCGTTCCAATAGGACCAGATGAGGACGGAGTTCCTGCACTTACTCCAGGGGACAATGTCAGTTTCAGAGTACGAGGCTAAGCTTATACGACTAGCGGCCTTTGTCCCCGACATGGCTACACCAGCTCAGATGAGGTTCAAGTTTGAAGATGGGCTCCAATTAAGCATCAAAAAGTATATGACGGTGACTCCCTCTTCTATACTATCAGAGGTGATTGATTCCGCGTATCGGGCAAAAGAGATCGTCCGAGCAGAGGTTAGACAGAGGGAAAGTCACCAGAAGAGGAAGACTGGGTCACAGGGTGGACAGTCGTCGAAGAGGGGTAGAGGTTCTGGATATCCCGGAGGTTCTTCTAGTTTCAGACCAGCAGCACCGGGACAGGGACCTCAACCATAGGGTTTTGGGGTACTAGCCCCTAGTGTCTCTACGCAATCTACTACACAGAGACCGCCCTTCTGTCGTAGATGCAGCAGCCATCATGCCTTTGGGGCATGTAGAGTACCAGTTACTTGCTTCCATTGTGGGAAACAAGATCACGTTAGGAGTGTCTGTCCCAATTTAGGTCGAGGAGGATTGACTTTACAGAGTCGTACTGGTACGTCTGGCATAGGCCAGCAGGGGACACCTATGCTCTCAGCTCTTACCGCTCCCTGGACTGCAACCGGGAGTAATACAGTGCCAGAATCATCACGACAGCAGCCTAGGGCCCAAGCTTGTGTGTTTGAGATGACACAGGAGGGCGCACAGGCAAACCCTGATATTATTATGGGTAATCCTCCCACAAACCCCTCAGTGTAGTACTTTTGTTGTAATTTTTGTATGACTTTTTTTGTATATCATGATGTCGATGTACAGTTTTGACTAGTTAAAACTTTCGAAACTTAACTAGTTTGATATATATATATTCGTTCACTTTTTCTTCGCATTTTAAATTCTGTTGATATTTTTCTTACTTTTAAGTACTATGCGAATATTCGGTATCGACACCAGTATTCTCAAAGATACTGGGTCGAATTTTTCCTATGTGAGCGACACGTTCGCTCGCCATTCTGATAGACCTCTCTCGTCACTTGATGAGAAGATTATGGTAGTCACTCCTCTTGACAAGCATATCATTCGAGATACAGTCTATAGGGGCTGTGAGGTCGGTATTGGGGAGGCGATATTAGAAGCAGATCTGATTCTGCTCCCTATCACGGATTTCGATGCCATCCTAGGGATGGATTGGCTGAGTTTACACTGGGCTTCAATGGATTGTTTCACGAAGGAGGTTGAGTTTAGGAGGTCCGAGTAGCCACCGTTAGTATTTCGGGACAAGAGACGAGTATTGCCCCACAGTATTATCTCGGTTATGAAGGCCAGACGCTTGGTATGCCATAGTTGTGTAACTTATTTGGCTTATGTTGTCGATACCACTATTGAAAGACCGAGACTTGAAGATATCCCTGTGGTGCAGGAGTTTCCATATGTGTTCCCCGAGGAGCTTCTCGGATTAACACCAGTTCGAGAGTTCGATTTCGAGATTGATCTAGTATCAGGGACCAATCATATTTCTATTTCACCATACAAAATGGCGCCTGCAGAATTGAGAGAGCTTAAAACTCAATTACAAGAATTTCTGGACAAGGGGTTTATTCGCCCAAGCACCTCACCTTGGGGCGCTCCGGTGATGTTTGTAAAGAAAAAGAATGATACATTTCGGTTTTGTGCGGACTACAGGCAATTGAACAAAGTCACTATCAAAAACAGATATCCCCTACCACGTATAAATGATTTGTTTGATCAGCTGCAGGAAGCCAGGGTTTTCTCTAAGATTGATCTCCGTTCGGGTTATCATCAATTGAGAATTCGGGCCGAAAATATACCCAAGACAGCTTTTCGCACCCGATACGGCCATTACGAGTTTCTAGTCATGCCGTTTGGGTTGACTAATGTCCCAGCTGCTTTCATGGATTTGATGAACCGAGTTTTTCACGACTATTTGGATCGGTTCGTCATCGTATTCATCGATGACATCTTGATATATTCACGGAGTGATGAAGATCATGTTGAGCACCTTCGGGTGGTATTGCAGATACTCCGTGAGAAGCAGTTATATGTCAAATTCTCGAAATGTGAGTTTTGGCTGAGACAAATTGGATTCTTGGGGCACATTGTTTCCGCGGAGGGTATTTATGTTGATCCATGGAAGGTTGAGGCTATAGTGAAGTGGGAGTAGCCAAAAACAATTACCGAAATTCGTAATTTTCTCGGTTTGGCAGGGTATTATCACAGATTTGTAGAGGGATTCTCCCGGATAGCTGCTCCATTGTCTAGATTGACTCAGAAGGGGGTCAAGTTTGTTTGGGATGACCGTTGTGAGACGAGCTTCCAGGAGCTCAAACAACGGTTGACATTCACTCCTATTTTAGTCCTTCCCACTAGTAGTAAGGAGTATACAGTATACAGTGATACTAGCCGATAGGGATTGGGTTGTGTTCTGATGCAGGATGGTCTGGTTATTGCATATGCCTCGCGACAGCTGAAGAAATACGAAGTTAACTACCCGACACATGATTTAGAGTTGACAGCCATAGTCTTCGCATTGAAAATATGACGGCATTATCTTTATGAGGTGACCTGCAGGGTATTTACAGATCACAGGAGTTTGAAATATCTATTTACCCAAAAGGAGCTGAATTTGAGACAGAGGAGATGGTTAGAACTCCTCAAAGATTATGACCTCATTATTGACTATCATCCGGGCAAGGCAAATGTTGTAGCAGATGTCTTGAGTTGGAAGTCAGCATCATCCTCACAGTAGACAGAGAAAGCCTACCTTTCTTGTTTAGTGGGACTTCGAGTCTTAGGAGTCAGTTTGACTAATGATGATCAGGGAGGCTTACTAGCCAGATTTGAGATCAAGCTGACTTTGTTCGACCGTATCAGAGAGCTCTAGAGTACAGATAAGGAGATTCGGGGTTTTGCGGATAGAGTCCGCAGAGCTAAGGGTGGAGATTTCAGAGTCCGTGATGATGAACTCGTGGTATTCAGAGACAGAGTGTGTGTCCCGGCCGATAGTGATCTTCGACATGCTATTCTTGAGGAAGCACATTCTTCTGCATATGCTATGCATCCCGAGGGTACGAAGATGTACCGGACCATTAGAGGTAGCTATTGGTGGTCAGGCATGAAGAGGGATATAGTAGAGTTTGTGGCACGATACTTGGTGTGCCAGCAGGTGAAGGCCAAGCATCAGTGTTCAACGGGCACATTGCAGCCTCTTCCCATTCCTGAGTGGAAATAGGAGCATATTACTATGGACTTCGTGATGGGGTTGCCGCGGACTTTTATACGGCATGATGCTATTTGGGTGATTGTTGACCGACTAACCAAATCTGTACATTTTATCCCTATCCGCGGTGACTATTCCTTAAAGGCGTTGGCACGTCTCTACATTGATACCATAGTTCGGCTTCACGGGGTGCCCGTATCGATTGTTTCAGATAGGGACCCTAGATTCACATCTAGGTTTTGGCCCAAGTTGCAAGAGGTATTGGGTACTAGATTGAACTTCAGTACGGCATATCATCCTCAGTCGGACGACCAATCTGAGAGGACGATTCAGACGCTCGAGGATATGCTTCAGGCATATGTCATTGATTTTCATGGTAGTTGGGATCGGCACCTTTCACTGGTCGAATTCACATATAATAACAGCTATCATGCGAGTATAGGGATGCCCCCGTATGAGACACTATATGGCAGGAAGTGCTACACCCCGATATGTTGGGATGAGGTCGGAGAGTGACGCCTCAGCAGCGTTGAGTTGATTGAGCAAACAAAGGATAAAGTTAAGGTCATCCGTGAGCAGATGAAAGCCGCCCAGGACAAACAGAAAACGTATGCTGATCGTAGGCGGCGACCTCTTGAGTTTGCTACGGGAGATATGGTTTTCTTGAGGATATCTCCTTGGAATGGAGTTATACGGTTCAGGTAGCAGGGCAAGTTGAGCCCCAGATATATTGGGCCCTTCCGTATCCTTGAGAGGGTCGGGAGTATGGCATATAGATTGGAGCTGCCAGATGAACTATCCCGTGTTCACGACGTATTCCATGTCTCAGTACTCAGGAAATACTTGGCCGATCCTTCTCATGTACTTGAGCCTCCATCTCTTGAGTTACGAGAGGACCTTAGTCTTCCAGTTCAGCCCGTGACTATTTTAGATCGACAGGTCAGAAAGCTACGGAGTAAGGAAATTTCATTGTTCAAAGTTTTGTGGAGGAGTGATCAGGTCGAGGAGGAGACCTGGGAGCCCAGGGAGGCTATGAGGAGAAAGTACCCCCATTTATTTGTAGTTTGGTCTTCTTTTAGTTTCAAGCACGAAACTTGATTTTAGGGGTTAGAAAATGTAACACTAGAAAAAAAAATTGAATTAGGGCTAAAAAGCCCTAATCTCTTCTTTCCCTTTCTCTTTCTCTCTCTCTCACTCTCCTTCTCTCTCTCTTTCTCTCTTTCTCTTCTCCTCCACTGCTACTCTTCTCATGCGCCACGGCCTCTCCCTTCCGCCACCCACGGCCGCTGCTCCTCCTTCCTCACGCGAGCGCGATAGCCTGCAGCGTGCGAGCAGCGCTAAACCTTCTGCCCGAGCGCTCCATAGCGTGAGCGTGCACCTACTCTAGACCACGCCTGCGTACGACTGCGCGCCTACGCACGACCGTGTGCCTGCACACAAGCTGCGCGATCCCTGCAAGAGCTCCAGCGCGACCCACTGCTCGAGCCCAGCGTGCGATCTCCCGTGACCAACGCGTGACCCCAGTGCGGGCCAGGGCGCAACCCCTGCGCGAGCACGTGCGACCCCAGCACAAGCGCTAGCGCGCTCCAATGCGCGACCCACTGCGGCCCGCGAAGCCCTCTGTAGCCAGCAAGCCAGGCTGCGAGCCTGCCAGCCCACCAGCGGGCCAGCCCGCCAACCCACCAGCCCGTCGACCCGCGAGCCCGTGACCGGCTTTCCCCTTCGAGAGCTCACCTGTATTTTCACTGTAGGTAACAACTATGATTTGGTTGAAATTCTAGAGTTTGGTGTTAGAAATTTAGTTGTTGCTAATATATTTCAAATTTAAAAATATTACAGATTTTAGACCAACTCGACGGGCGAACAACAGTTAGGTCTGAAACCCGAAGAACCCTAAGTGAGAGAAACGCACTCACTTCAAAGTTTAAATAAATTTTGTTGATTTTAGGTTATATTAAATTGGAAAGAAAAAAAATTAAAAATCCCTTATTAGGGTTTTATTTGATATAAAATTTGATAATTTGATTAGATTTGTCTTTTGGAAACTCGTTGAAAAATAGGGAGTGACCACCCTCCCTAAATATGTGAGTGGGACCCTAATCTCTTGCATAAAATAGTAAAACATGTTTTCTGCCGTGTTTTCGATAAAACATACTTTTGATATGCATTGATTTGACGTATGATATTAAATTTTAAATCTGTTTTGTGATTATTGGAGTGTCTTAAATTATGTTTACGATGACTATACATCCATGGTTTGAAATGAAACAAAAATTGTGCCATTACTTAAAAATTGATAATTTCTTTTTCTACCGTTGCATTGATATGCTGTTTTGAAATGATTTGATGAAACGTATTAGCACGCAGAAAATGCTTTGATGAACTATGTGGGTCAGATGCCCACTAGTTATGTGATTATATGATTTTACTTGTGGGACGTTGTGCCCTTGTGATACTATGATGATGACATTGATGATTCCGTAGCTACGAAGGGCGTTTGTAGAGGCACTGGTTGCCCGAATACGCTTCTGCAGGAGGTATCCATAAACATTATTTATTCTAAGGGCTATAGGCGCGGCCGGTTGAACCCATATAGGGAGAGGACGTGTGTGACGCCACCGTCTAGCACCGGGTGGGGTCTTATACATGACGATGAGTTAGTCCCAGCGAACTCATGGCCAAGTCGGGGTAGAGAGCATTTTAAAATCTATGCATAATAAAACCCCCGATGCACCTGTTCTTGGTCACGGTTGACCTTTGTCAGGACCATTTTTGGCTCGCTCTAATATTACTTGATTTTAAATAGATGCATACATACTTGTTATTGTGTGATTGATTTAAATGATTTCAAATTGCTAAACATATCATGTTGTGCTGTGAAATGTAACTTTTTGTTTCGAATGATGTTATTTGACACTCCAATGGTTCATTCATACTATTTATGCTTGATATTACCCCCCTCACTCACCGGATATTTTCCCATGATACTCACCCCTCTCTTTTCCCTCCTCAGATAGGTTTATTGTGATAGAGTGACATTACAGGCTCTAGGGCGGATTTGGTATTCACGACGGTAAGATTTACTTCAAATAGAAATATGAAATCTTTATTTTATTTCGACCCTGCGAGATCTTGACATTTAGGTCCATAGTTGGCCGTGTATATTATGGGATGACTGTATAACTTATGAGCAGTTGTATGCATAACTCTCGCTTTGATTCATTTTACTCGCATTGAGGCATCTGTAAGCGTTTTAAACTTTATACTTGGGAAATATGTTATATATTGTATAAATTTAGATCCGCTCGATGTAGCGGCTGCTCATTCTCTAGTTGGGCATGACAGTAGAGGTCTGTGATTACGATTGTAGGAAATTTTATAACATTGCGTTGTCCTGGATGTTTGGGTGGAATTTGTTGATTTTGGAGAGGCCGGGATGGCCATTTGTTTAAATTACAGGTTGATTTTGAATATACAGGTTTAATTGTATATGGGAAACCTCCGATTTATGGGGAGATTCTGTCCGATTTTTTATAAAAATACAACCGGCATCCAGGGACAACCGGCCGCTGTTCACGATCCCGGTTTGGGGCGTGATAAAAATCACCCTCTAAAATTATAAAAACACGTGGCGTTTTGACCCCCTTCAACATAAATTCCTGGTTTTGCCCTAATATAAGATCATCAGTCACACTGGCATACAGCAGCTGTGTCACGATGAAGTGTTATTATGATAGACCTGGCTTCTCTAAGATTTTCTGTAACACCGATACTTCGGTATACTCAATATTGTACTCTTTTTCATTTGAGTTAATTACTTGCCTAGTCCTTAAAGTTTGTTCGATTTTTCCAAATTAGTCCTTAAAGTTTAGAATGCTACCCTAGGGTAATCAAATTTCAAAAAATGTAATGCGTTAGTCCTTCTATCAATGACGGCGACAAGCTGTCCGTTAAATGCTGACATGTCATGACGTGGCAGTATACCTGGAGCGGAGAACGCTGACGTATCTCTGACGTGGAATGACTCGTCATGAAGTTGCTGACGTGGCAGCTCGACAGTTATTTTAATGACAGCAAAAGGGGGGCATTTTCGTAAATCTGCATGACAGTGTCACATTAGGTTTTGTTTCATATTATCAAAATGAGAACCTTTTGGCTTTTTTATTCTATCGAAGAGAGATAGAGAGAGAGAGACATAGAAAGTGAAAGCTTTGAAGATAGAAAGAGAGATTGTAGTGTCGAAACAAAAGGAGTTGCCACAGGTGTGGTCTCGAAGGAGACATTGGTGGATTGTGTGGTCCCGAAGGTGTGGTTTTCAATCATCAGACAGTGAGGCGAGACCAAAGAAGTCAAATGCCGAAGGTGTGAAATGTTTCCTTTAAATGTTTATTTCTTTTTTTACATTTAGGTTTTACACAAATGGGTCCTACGAATGTTATGGAAGGTCGTTAAGCTATTGGTCTAAAATTAGGGTTTGAAATTACTTTTCCAAATTAGGGTTTTGTAAATTAGGGTTTTTAAACAGTCTTGTAAATTAGAGTTTTAAAGCAGTCTTTTAAATTAGGGTTGTAATTGTTAATTAACCAAATCTTAATTCACCAATTGGATTGTTCATGTTTGAAATATGTTCTGACTGTCACTAAATAATATTCTTCTTCACAGTTAATTGGTACCAATTGTATTGTTCATGTTTCAATTATTATGATGTTCTTGTTTCACTAAATTATTAAACATTTTCATTTTATTATCAGATATGGATTCCATTAAATTTACTGCTGCATTCTATCATAGGGGAAAATTTGTGGGATGTAAAAAATATGAAGGCAGGAACTTGACCTATTTTGATAATTGTGATATAGATAAGATGTCTCTGGTTGAATTGAAAAGCATGGTTATACAATTAGGTTATAAAAACTTTGTAAGGGCATTGGGCTAAATTGATGGAGATGGATTCTGTGAATTTTCTAGTGATACTGATTTGTTGGAATATTTAGAGGAAAGATTAAAAACAGATAAGGAAGTTCATTTCTACATAGAGTACAAGATAGATGAGGCTAATTTTGTTGATGAAAGTGTTCTTAGGGAGGAGAAAGAAGCAATGCAGGGTAGTCCAGCACATAAATATGATTTTGAGGATCTAGTTTCTGATTATGAATCGGAAGACAGTGATTTAGGTTTCAGATTTGAAGATAGTGATTGTGATGATGAAGGGGAAGAGCTATTTCATAGTGATAATGATTGAAATGATCCCTTTATAGAAGATGAAGAAGATTTAAATTACACTATTTCAGACAATGATAATAATGATGATCGGATGCAACCGAAGGGAAGAGGAGTTAGGCGGAGTTCAAATAGAATTACAACCCTAGACGTATAGAATTGAGGAAGAGCCAACTATTTGAGAGTTTAGACTTTTTTAAACAAGTGTTGAAGGATTACGCTATTTACAATGGGAAGAACCTGAGATATATTAAAAATGATAACTTCAGGGTCTGAATGGGGTGTGTTGAGGGATGTGAATGCTTAGTGTATGCAAAGAAATTACGTGATCATGAGAAGACAACCCTGTTGGTCACATATAAGCCTAGACATACCTGTGATAGGTCATGGAAGAACAAGCATGCTACAGCTACTTGGTTGGCAAAACAATGGGTTAAGAAGGTTAAAGATGATCCCAACATCAAAGTGAATGTGTTGCAGTGAAAAGCCAAGGATAAATTTGGGTTGGTTTGTACACGAATAAAGGTATGGAGAGCCAAAAAATCGGTTAAAGAATTTGCAGAAGGGCAGGCTATGGAGCAATTTTTCCTATTGAGGTAGTATTTTGAAGAAATTTTGACAACGAATAAGGGAAGCACATGCAACATTGAAAGTTCAATTGTACCTTGTGGAGAGCATCCTTTGAAAGACATGTACCCTAATACTCCAATTTTCAGAAGATTATACATTTTTCTAGAGGCATGTAAGAGAGGTTTCTTAGCAGCTTGTCAGCCTTTCATAGATTTTGATGGCTATTTCTTGAAGTCAAGATTTGGAGGGCAATTTTTAGTTGCAATTGGGAGAGATCCTAATGATAGGATTTTCCCTTTGGCCTTTGCCCTCGTTGAGCTAGAGGAGACGGATTCTTAGAGGTGGTTTTTGCAACATTTGCTAACAGATATTGGGGAGGACAGAGGGTGGACTTTCATTTCTAATCAACAAAAGGTACTCATAGGCCTATTTTGTTGCATACTGCAAAAATTGTATTTTGTTGCACACTGAACATAGAATATGTGTATTGTAAGGATTGATAAATGCAGTTTCAGCTTTGTCCCCCCATTCTGAGCATAGGATATGTGTCAGGCACATGTACAACAATTTCCACAAGCAGTTCCCAGACTTGAAATTGAAAAACATGTTTTATACTGCTGCAAGAGCCACTTATGAGGCTAAATTTTTGAGAGCCATGACAGAAGTCCAAAATACTGACCCAAGAGCGTATGCTTGGTTGATGGAGAAGGAGAGGAAAAGATGGACAAGGTTAGCTTTTTCTGCATATATTAAATGTGATACATTGGTGAATAATTTGTGAGTCCTTTAATGCAAAAATTTTGGATGCAAGATAGTTGTCTGTCATTAGTTTATTAGAGTTTATCAGAACTGGTTTGATGGCCAAGTTTAGTGAAAATAGGACTAGGATTTCAGCTTTTTAAGGTGAAATTTGTCCCGTTATTCAAGGAAAGCTTGAGAGTTTGAAGAAGCAGAGCAGACATTGGTTTCCTTTCTTGGCTGGTGGTGGAATTTATGAAGGTTAAAGCTTCAGGAACAAATTTATTGTAAATTTAGACCATAGGACATGCAACTATAGGAAATGGGAATTAAGTGGCATTCCATGTCCTCATGCAATTAGTTGTAATTTTGCATTGAAGGATAAGCCTAAGAAATATGTCTCCAGTTGCTATTCTCCTTCTGTCTATGCTGAATGTTATGGTCCTATTATCTATCCTTGCAATGGTCCCAATGTATGAGACAAAAATGATGTCCCAACATTGTTGCCTCCAATTTACAAAAGGAAACCTGGCGTCCATCAAAGAAAATGTGCAAGGAGGCCACTGAATTTCCCCCAAAAGACTCCCATCGTCTATCAAGAGTTGGGTCGAAAATGAAGTGTACCATTTAAAAGGAAGTTGGACACAACAAGAGATCATGCAAGAAAAAGGTTATTCTTTAATCTATTATTTGTTGTATTTTTATTATTCTATCATCAATGTTATAATTGGTCAGTTCATCTCTTTAACTATATTTTTCTTTATTGTAGGGTGAAACCAGTTCATCCCAAAGTTTTCGGCACCAGTCCCATAAGGATCGTCAAACAACTTCTCAAGCTTCACAAAATTGGTCACAAGTGGATAACCCGATACCTCCTACAAGAACTGATGTGTGATGTGTAACTGGATTGTAACACTGACTCTGACTTTGAATTGTAATCATGTATCCTGTATTGTAATCCTGACTCTAACTCTGCTAACTAGAAGAACTGATAGTCTGAATTGTAATCCAACACCTTTTGCCAATGTATATGATGTTTCCATTCAGAATTGTGCTGACTTGTAAAGGATGTTAATGAAATGAATTGTACACTATGGTACAGGATGTTTCCATTCATTTCTGCTATTTTTGTATGTGAGTAATGTTTTTGTACCCAATTAACATTCATTTTTAAATTGGTATAGCATGTTTTTGTACTACATTTCCATTCATTCTCAAACATTACAGGATGTTGTTCAGTTGTTTGTTATAGTAGGGTTCCATGTAATTTTTTTCTTTTGAACTCAAATCCAACAATATATTTCTAATCAACTTGTTACCATTTATACGAAAAAGAATTAGTAATTCTTACCACTTGTTACTATGCGACTCACTTGTTACCAATTATTACCATTGTTACGATATTATATTATACAAATTTTATATAATTATTGTCTTACTACTTGTTACATTAGACCAAGATCACTTATTACCACTTATTATTATTGTTACCACAATAAAAATCATTATTACCAGAATTAAAGTAATTGTTACCATCTGTACGAATAGGAAGTAGTAATTCTTACCATTTATTATCATGCGACCCACTTTTTATAGATGTTAATGTATATTTTATATTTTAGAATTTATAATTAAAGAATATGATAATTAGATAGTCGTTATTTGATAATTAAAATGTAACCGTACCCCAATAACATTATTTAAATTTAATAATTATTTGATATTAGTAATAAAATATGATTATTGAAATTAGGAAGTAGTATTATTTAGTAATATTAATATTAATAATTAATTAAGTTGGATAGCATAATAATATTAAATTATAGTAATATAACGTTAATCAAATAAAATTGATAATCATAATTATAATAAATTTATAAATTTATATTATGAAACAATATAATTTATAGTTATCACTTGTTATTATTTGTTATTGTTATCATTTGTTATATGTAGATAGAGAAATACATTTGTTATTTTGTTACCATTTATTATTTATTATAATAAAAGTACTTGTTACAATTTATTTATGATATCATTTGTTATTTGTTATAATAAAAATATTTGTTACCATTTGCTTCTTACCACGTGTTAGCATGTCATATCACTTGATACCAAGAATGAAAGTAGACTGATTAAAAATATAAAAATAGAGAAGATAATTATTTACAATAAATCAATACATAATTGCAAAAACCAACAAGAAGAAAAAATGAAAAATGAGAAAAGGGAAATAAATGAAATAAAGAGGGAATTGTAAATAGAAAAATGAAATAAACAAATAAATAAATGAAATAAATAGAGAAATATTTTTTTGTGGTGCCAAATTGATTAAGTTGGCGTCCTAAATCTAATCTAAAAAAAAATGAACAAATACTCACGCTAAACTTTTCGCGCCAATTTTGTTGGCTCCAAGAAATGGTGCAAAGAGGAGGAGGTAATCTAAATAAAGAAGTAAATAAATACTCGCGTCTAATTTCGTGTCAATTTTGTTGGCTCTAAGAAATGGCGCCAAAGAGGAGGAGGAAGAGAGAATGAGGAAGAGAGGAGGAAGACGTGGCTGTTTTTTTAATTGATGTAAAATATACGAAATTTTGTATTTTTTTTAATTGATATAAAATTATATACTCATAATTTAAAGAAATATTTATGATATAAATTATTAATTTAATACAATTATAATATAATATAGTATTATAATATATTATACAATTTAATTATCATATTCCTTAATTATAAAATGTAGAATATAAATTATCACTTAATTATAAATTCTAAAATATAAATTATCATACAAATTAAGTGTGTAATTAATATTATTAATTATAATGCAAGAATGCATACGTGCGCATGCCTGCACGACTGTGCCGCGCATGCAAGAATGCATGCATGAGCACGCTTGCACGACTGTGACATGGGGTCCCGCGTGGCTGTGCCGTGCATGCAAGAATGCATGCGTGTGAACGCTTGCACGGCTGCGTCGCGCGAGCCTGCACGGCTATGCTGCAAATGAAAGAATGCAAGCGTGCGCACACCTACGCGGCCGTGCCGCGAGGGCCGGCGTGGCTGTGCTGTGCATTCACGCTCGGCCGCGGGGGCCGGCCGATATAAAGTTATGCTTAAGCTAATATAAAGTTAACTAGTACGGTTGTTGTTGTAATATTTACTACTACTAATATAATATAATAGTAATATTATAGTAATATTTACTAATGGTATAGTAGTAGTGGACATTATAATATATTAGTAATACATTGAAATATAAAGTTAACTAGTAATGCTGTTGTTGTAATATTTACTACTACTAATATAATATAATAGTAATATGATAGTAATATATAAAGTTATGCTTAAGCTAATGCCACGCCGATGCTCGCGGTACAGCCGTGCAGGCATGCGCACACATGCATTCTCGCATGCGTAGCACAACCGTGCTGGCCTCCGCGGTACAGCCGTCCAGGCGTATCAATGCATGCATTATTGCATGAGCGGCATAGCCACGTTGGCCTCCGCGGCACAGCCGTCCAGGCGTGAGCACGCATGCATTATTGCACGTGCGGTATAGCCGTGCTTGCCCCGTGGCATTGCCGTTTATGCATATGAATGCATTCTTGCATGCTATAAAATAGTAACATTTACTATTATAAAATAGTAACATTTATTGGATGTAAAAAAATAGTAAATTTATTTGTTTATAAAAAGATAGTAACATTTGTAGTCAAATTAACAGATAATAAAATATAATAACATTTACTATGTAATCACAATAAAATATAGTAACATTTACTATTATAATAACGGATATAAAAAATAGTAAATTTATTTGTCTCTCATGATAAAAGAATAGTAACATTTACAATTAAACTAACTACAATAGTCAAATTAACAGATAATAACATATAATAACGTTCACTATATAACCACAATAAAATATAGTAACATTTATTATAAAATAATAACATTTACTATTATAATAACGCATGTAAAAGATAATAAAATTATTTGTCTCTCATGATAAAAAAATAGTAATATTTACTATTAAACTAATTACAATAGTCAAATTAATAGATAATAACATATAATAATATTTACTATATAATTATAATAAAATATAGTAAGTTTTACTATAAAATAGTAACGTTTAATATAAAATAGTAACATTTACTATTATAATAACGCATGTGAAAAATAGTAAAATTATTTTTCTCTCATGATAAAAGGATAGTAACATTTACTATTAAGCTAACCACAATAATCAAATTAACAGATAATAATATATAATAATATTACTATGTAATCACAATAAAATATAGTAACATTTACTATAAAATAGTAATATTTACTATTATAATAACGCATGTGAAAAGTAATAAAATTATTTATCTCTCATTATAAAAAGATAATAACATTTACTATTAAGGTAATCACAATGATCAAATTAACAGATAATAACATATAGTAACATTAATTATATAATCACAATAAAAATAATAACATATACTATTATAATAACGCATCTGAAAGGTAGTAAAATTATTTATTTCTCATGATAAAATGATAGTAACATTTACTATTAAACTAATCACAATAGTCAAATTAACAGATAATAATATTTCGTAGCATTTAATTTATAATCATAATAAAATATAGTAATATTTACTATAAAATAGCAATATTTACTATTATAATAATGCATGTGAAAGTTAATAAAATTATTTGTCTTTTATGATAAAAGAATAGTAACATTTATTATTAAGTTAACAACAGTAGTCAAATTAAGAGATAATGACATATAATAACATTTACTATATAAGCACAATAAAATATAGTAATATTTACTATAAAATAGTAATATTTACTATTATAATAACGTATATGAAAGTTAGTAAATTTATTTATCTCTCATGATAAAAGTATAGTAACATTTACTATTAAATTAATCACAATAATCAAATTAACAGATAATAACATATAGTAATATTTAATATGTAACTACAATAAAATATAGTAACATTTACTATAAAATAGTAACATTTACTATTATAATAAAGCATGTGAAAGTTAGTAAATTTATTTATCTCTCATGAAAAAAAATAGTAACATTTACTATTAAACTAATCATAATAGTCAAATTAACAGATAGTAACACATAATAACATTTATTATATAACCATAATAAAATATAGTAACATTTATTATAAAATAGTAATATTTACTAATATATATACCCAATAAATTGTTTCCAACACTCTTCTAAACATCAATTTACACATCCTACACTTACCATAGCTAAAATATCTTATACTTACCATACTTACCGCAACTTACCATATTCTATATATCCTATAGTTACCTATGTTACATCTCTACTCTTCTCATACCTTACATTTCCTACACTTACCGCTATCTACCATATCCTTTTACAGTTACTATTCCTTACTATACCTTATTGTTTATTCATCCATCATCACAACGGCAGTACATATAGCATTGTCTATACACCTTTCAAAATCGTGACTACAAAATCTATATTTTACGATCACAACTTATAACCGTAAGGATAGGGGTATGTAAATTCAGACGTTCTTATATCCATAAGTATAGAGTGTTGTTTATACAAACTGTACGCTAGCTTTACCCACGATTCAAATTGTTTTATCAACGACCATTTTAAAACCGTTGGAAATATTTTCCGACGGTTTCAATCATAACCGTCTGTATTGTTTCAAAAAACCGTCACTAATATTTACCGACAGCAAACGTTACCATCAACATAATGCTTTTATTTTATAGTGTCAATACCATAAGAATTTAAGGAATTCACTCAAATGTTTTGTGCAAATTAATTGTGGTTCTAGCAGCATATAAAAGACCATTTCTGTATTTTATCTTTTAATAGACAAGTTCAAATTAATGTGCACCAAGCAAGTGCAACCACAGGCAAAAGCAAAATAGCAAAGATGACCATAAGTCACAAAGTGGGTATTCCTACTTAAATATTGAGAATGAAAAGAGGCTTTTCCTTCTCTAATGAACTCTCCTAATTTCCATTGTCCATACCAACAATTAGCAAAAGGGATACATTAAAGGACTAAAAGAAAACGCACAGCATAATGGCTAAATTAGGGAAAAATAATAAAAAAACACTGAATTATCTTCTATGCAAATTGAACCAAAATGCTGAACCATGATATAAAGAGACAAGAAGCAAACCACAAAACTTTTTGCAAGTTCAAGACCAAAATTGACTGATGGGCTTATCGATCCTAATCCGTATCCAACTGCACAACTCCAGTTATTCAAATTCTTATATCTTGCAATGCCCTTGCTTCCAACAAAGAAAAGAAAAACCAAAAAGCAGTCGTTTTCCTTGTGCTCTACTGCTGAGGATGCCTTATCCAAATGTTGCATGGAATATATAAAAACATGTCTTCAAAATCATTCTCACATGTGCTTCCAAGTATTCTTAAATTTGAGGAGAAGCTATAGCTTTAGCTTACTGCACCATGCACAACATATAAGCTGGTGCGAATGGCATGACACAAATAAGGGCCAGTAGCACCTTAGTAAAAAATGTCTTTTAAAAGTTAAATAACAATAAAGAACTAATCATTCGATTCCAGCACCAATACCCACATAGCTCCATAATGATAGCTTAAGTTTAATGTTTCAAAGCCACTAACAGACTGGATGCCCCTAATCATTCAAACATCAGCCAGCCTACACTGGAATTTACCAACCCAAACAGCCAAAGAAAAGGCTTACCTATAATTTTCAATTCAAAAAAAAAAAGGAAAAAACTATCGGATTGGAGTTTCAAGCACAAAAAAAAATGTTTGTCCATCAGAATTAGCTTTAACAACATTTATATGAGAAAATGACTTTGCAGAGCAAGGCTAGAAAATATTCTCATTTTTAACCTTCTAAAAATATATTTACTTCTTCAAAATATATAAAATTTGCCTAACAATATATGGTAGAATACTAATTTAGTATCTACAGCTCATATTACCCGAAATGAAAAGTTCTCCTTTTTCATAAATATTAAGTAGACATTTCTGACATCACATGATTACATTGTTTGACCACAGCATTATGAGTGATTAACCTGTGAACTTCAACTATGTTGATTCCAAATAACAAATCTCAAGTTACCCCAATAATAGTATAAACAATAGGTAATAAAGCCCACTTTAATTGCTTCAAAAAGATTAGTTGTAAAGGAATTCTAGCATGGAGGCTAGCAAATTGCCCACACATATATAGTGTAACTAGTGTAACTATGTGATGCAACACAAAGCAAGTTTGACAATACAATAAAATAATGCCCCATCGTGGGAAAAGGATGCCAAAAAGAAAAAAAGATTAGTAAGAAGGCTTACTTTGTGGCTTATACTGCACTCCAACAGTTAACCTTCCCATTTTGTTGATGAGCCATGCATTTTTTGGGAATTCAACTGGCACTGACAGAATAGTCCTTGTGTATTAGAAACTTATCGAATAATTAGAATATGTAAAACAATATTTGCCACACAAAAAACTCTTTTAGGGGAGTTCAACCAAACAAATCTACCAGAAAAATAAAAGGAAAAGAGGGAGCAGCGCCTGTAAACCTTACATACAACAGGATGTAGGTCACTAATTCATTATAGCCCACTAACTGAGAATAAATTGCAGTGCAGAAGCAAACGAGATGATGTAAAAGAGGATATAGCAAAATTGCGATACCATGAGTTGAAAAGTAAAAGAGATCCCACATAGATAAAAGAAGTCTATGGAAGCAACAAAGGCACGGTAATATGACCAAACAATTCAATATACCATGTTTCTGTTTAAGAGAAAAGACAACATTACAAAAAAACACAGCTTGAGCGACGGATTTTAGCAACGAATAGTTTTTGTCGCAATTTTGTGAAAGATTTAGCGACGAAGAATTTTGTCGTTGCTACTTGTAACGAAATTAGCGACGAAACCCAATTCGTGGCTAAATTAGGAACAGATATATAATTCGTAGCAAAATTTGTCTCCAATTAGGCATGAAAACATTTTCGTCACTAAATTCGTCGCTAATTGGCGATGAAGTATTTTTTGTTGTAAAATTTGTCGCTAATTAGTGACAAATAACAATTTCGTTGGTAAATTTTGCCACAGAAACATTGTCCATCACTAAATTTTGCGACGAAAATATTTCATTGCCAATTTCGTCCCCAAATTTAGCTACAAAAATTTTCTATCTCTAAAGTCGTCGCTGATTAGCGACAAAAAAATATTCGTGGCAAAATTCATTGCTAATTAGTTACAAAAAAATATTTATATCTAAATTTATCGCAAATATTAAAAATTTGTTGCTAATTTCGTGGCTAAATTAATTCAAGAAACTATTATGAAACATTTGTAATCATGTCTCTTTTTTTGACAATAGCAAAATCAAGTTTTTTATTTATTGCATGTTGCAATTTACACAAAATTAACAATGTTCGATAATAAATCATCATATAATTTGTAACAAGTAATTTTTCATTTACCGCTATCGTTGAATTGACCTTTTGTGTTCTTTATTGTCTCCACTCATTCATGACTTAGTTGTAGTCAAGAAATTTATCGGTACCTAAAATCATTAGTTATTTGTACCGGTACTTAAAAATATATCTCTCTTTTTGAAGTTTTTTGAATATCGAAATTGGAAATATTATATAATGAATGTTACAATTTCAACCAAAATAACAAATATTAATAATAAATAATTCAATCAATATGTTACAAACGAGTTTCCCTTTGCAGCTACCATTGACAGGACCATTCGTGTTCATCATCTTATACATCCATTCGCTTTACTGAAATATAGTATAATCATCATGAGTAAGGAAGAGAAAAAATCATACATGCATGTCGGAGGATCCATCTCGTCTAGTAAGTAGATGAAATAGTAGTCTGAAAGGGGCCGGTAGCATTGACATAGATGGCTATTGAGACACTAGTCCATTTATGGACAGTTTAGGGTTTAAAGAAACAAAAATAAAAAGGAAAGAAAAAAGAAAAAAGAAAAGGTTAGCGATGAATTCAAATATGCGTCGCCAACTTAGCGACGGATACGGATATCCGTCACTAACTTAGCGACAATTATCAGACTTCCATTGCTAATGTAGCGACGAAAATAGAATGCGTCGCTATTATTTTAGCGACGGATATGGATATCCGTCGCTAAGTTAGCAACGGATATCAGACTTCGTCGCCAACTATGCCCCGACGTATCTATCTCTCTCTTTCTCCCTCTCCCGCACTTCGAGATTTCTGTCTCTCTCCTTCACCCTCTCTCTCCTGCCTGCACCCCCCACATCCTGCGAGCAAGTCGATCCCAGATCTCTATCTCTGTCTCCCTCTCCCTCACTTGCAAATTTCTCTCTGTATCCTTCACCTTCTCTCTATCATGATTGCTGTTTAACTTAGAAAAATGTTTATATATATTATTTGTGATCATTTTATTTTTTAATCTCTTTAAATATATATTAAGTTTGGATTGCTTATTTTGAGTTTTTATTTTGTCTCATTTTGAATTACATCAATCAGATGGCAAATTGCTTTGGGGGTATCCTATAGCATATGGGTTTTTTTTTTTTTTTTGTTATTTATCTTTTGGTTGACATTATCCGTAGGGCGAGAATCCTTTAGCTAGAAGGTTTCTTTACTTTGTGAAATTTCTTTTCCCCGGTAATTTTGAGTTTGTTTTCTTATTGCTGGTATAATCTACAGTTAATGTTGCTTATCTTTGAACATTCTCCAGCTTCAACCTAGAACACTTCAGGTTCGTCCATCAATGATCAAAGTTAAGGCAGATTCAAGGCTTTCAAATAGACAATATTGATTACCCCGGCTCCTTTTATTTTTGACATTGGAACATACCAAGTTAGGTCCATCACTTTGGTTAGCAAATGCTATTAGTTCTCGTACTGATTTTCATGTGTCCTGTGTGAGCCACGAAGTATCTCAAAGATGCATGGAATCGCTGTTAACTAAAGTATTTGTTACCTTGAACTCTCTTGCTTTGACCATTATATGTACGATTTAGTTTAATCCCACATATTTAATTACGATGTAATTGTGTAAAGTATATGCATGTGTCTGTGATTAAAGAGAATCAGAAATGGTTCTCCCCTTTGATTTGCAGGGTTTATTCTTCGAGTGCTCGAGTATTAAAACTATACAGACAATCACTATGCATTGCTCAAAGAGTTCCTTCCCGCACTAGAGGTGAGGTTTCCGATTCTCTGCATTGCTTTGATTGAAGAGTATTTCATTGTTGAACCAACAAGGGAGGAAAAAGAATCTTTTCCAGAATTTACTTGTTTCTGAACACGCAGAAACTCTATCCATTCCTAAGTCACTCTATGTTGATTATGTTATCTTCTCGTGCGAAGCCACTTACTTGTTTCACTACAATTTCAAAATATGCCTGTTGTTGGAAGCTAGTTGCAACTTTATCTTTCTTTTCAATTTCCGTTTCTTGCTGCTGGGGTCTATCACAATGTTTGTGTCTTTATAGCATGGAAAAATAAATTTTGAAAGAATAAACGTTGTGTTTAATGGGTAGACTTTATTTTTTTTTTTTTGGGAACATAAAAAGTTCTTTTTTTTCGATGTGAGCTAGTGTTGCAAAGCAAAACAATTGAAAATAAGATTCGAATCACTTGACTTCATATTTGTGACTCAAATGTAATGACAAAATGATGAATTTTACTATTACAGATGTCTTAAATTTAGTAAACCTGCACTCTCTAAATTCTGCATTTCATAAATCGAATGCTTTCATAATGCAATAATTCTTTTTGCTTGTCACAAGTGCTCTCACTAAATAGTGCCTGCTGTATTCCAATGTCAGTCAAATGATTTTATCAGCTAGATGATACCATTGCTTTGTGCTTACTATTCAAATAGAACACCTTTCGAAAGGGGTTTTCTCCTTCACTAATTATTGAAGGGTAACTACTGATGTGTACTAAGAACTAGTAAAAAAGGCACTTTTCATATTCGGTTAGCATGTGCAGGCACATTGCTAAATTTCTTTTGAAATTACAGTTAATAAACTATGAAGTTTGTTGGATTTAATCGCACATGCGGAAGCGTAAATTAAATAGATCAGAATTTTTCGGAATAAATATCTCGATAGGGCGGTCTCCAAAAAATCGATTGTGTTGCGATTTCCCTCTAACGGATCACACGGTCGGATGGTGATCATATCGAACCACCACCGCAATTCCACAACGCCTCAACCCAAATCTGATCACGACTTTGACAAGGGAGATTTTCCTATGCGAAAATCTCCAACCCTCACTGTGTTTCTCTCTCTAGAGAATGTGCACCAACCTTGGCCTCATTCTTTTCCATGGCTACTGTTCACTCGGGAATGGAGGAGAAAAACCATGCCTCTCACGTAGGGCCTCACTTGGGGTTGAATAGGCAAGTCATTATGGGTGGTTAATGGGGTGGTAAATGATGGGAGTTACTCTATTCTTAAATTACCCAAATGCCCCCAATGGGCATATTCCAGCATCTCCCACTTGCACATAATGACATTTTACGTCCGTCACAAGATCACACCCATGCGATTTATCACATCACCGTACTAGACTTTCACACTGGATTGGGCGTCGTGCGACCGGCGAGTACACCTGCAAGCAAAGACTTCTCGATATACCTGTTAGGATGATCGAGAAGTCACAGTTAGTATAAAAAAATACTGTAACACCATATATAAAGAAAAAAAAAAAAAAAAGAGAAAATTTTAAATTAAGGCTTAAAGCCCTAATTTTCTATCCCTCTCTCTCTCTCTCTCTCTCTCTCTTTCCCTCTTTCCCTCTTCTCTCTTTCTCTTCTCCGCCGCGGCCTCTCTCCCGCCACCGCACGCCGCCCATTGCTCCACCTTTCTCCCGCGATCCCCGCCGCTACAGCGCCTCCTCCCTCCTCACACGAGCGCGCGGTCAGCCAGTGAGCAGCGCCTCACCTCCTGCACAGTGCGCACTCGTGCGATCTCCCACGAGCAGCACGACACCCAGCGCGGGCCAGCGTGCTACCCCTGCTCGAGCCAACGCGATCTCCCGCGAGCCAGCGCGCAAGCCAGCACGCGACCCAACACGAGCCAGCACGCGAGCCAGCACGAGCCAGCCCGTGCCAGCGCGCGACCCAGCTCACAACCCAGCGCGTGCCAGCGCACGACCCAACTCGCGACCCAGCGCAAGCCCTAGCCCGTGAGCGGGCCAACCCACCAGCGGCCCAAGGCCCAGTCCAGCCGCGGCCCATCGCAAACCCACGAAGCCGCTGCAGCCAGCAAGCCGGGCTGAGAGCCCGTGAGCCACCAGCAGGCCAGCCCGCTAACAGCCAGCCCACCGACCCACGAGCCCATGACGGCCCGCGATCCCACGACCGGCTTTCCCCTGCGAGAGCTTACCTGCATCTTTTGTACTGTAGGTAACGACTATATTTGGTTGAAATTCTAGGGTTTGGTGTTAGAAATTTAGTTGTTTCTAATATAATTGAAATTTAGAAATATTATAGGTTTTAGACCAATTTGACGGGCGAACGACAGTTAGGTCTGAAACCCGAGGAACTCTAGGTGAGAGAAACGCACTCACTTCACAGTGTGAATAAATTTTCCCTTATTAGGGTTTTATATGATATAAAAATTTGATAATTTAATTAGGTTTGTCTTTTGGAGAGTCGTTGAAAAGTAGGGAGTGACCACCCTCCCTAAATAGGTGAGTGGGACTCTAATCTCTTGCATAAAATAGTAAAATGCGTTTTCTGTAGTGTTTTCGATAAAACATGCTTTGATATGCATTCGTTTGACGTATGATATTGAATTTCAAAATTGTTTTGTAATTATTGGAGTGTCTTGAATTATATTTACAATGACTATGCATCCATGGTTTGAAATGAAACAATAATTGTGCCATTACTTGAAAATGTATAAATTTCATTTTATACTGTTGCATTGATATGCTGTTTTGAAATGAATTGAAGAGACGTATTGGCACGCAAATTTAAAATGTTTTTGATGAACTACGTGGGTTGGATGCCCACTAGTTATGTGATGATGTGGTGATACTTGTGGGACGTTGTGCCCTTGTGATACTATGGGACGTTGTGCCCTTGTGATACTATGATGATTCCGTAGCTATGAGGGGCGTTTGTAGAGGCACGGGTTGCCCGGATACGCTTCTGCAGGAGGTATCCGCAAACGTCATTTATTCTAAAGGCTATAGGCGCGGCCGGTTGAACCCACGTAGGGGGAGGACGTGTGTGACACCACCGTTTAACACCGGGCGGGGTCCTATACACGTTGATGAGTTGGCCCCAGCGAACTCATGGCCAACGTCGGGTTAGAGCGCGTGTCAAAGTCTATGCATAATAAAACCCCCGACGCGCCTGTCCTTGGTCACGGTTGACCTTTGCCAGGACTATTTTTGGCTCGCTCTGACATTACTTGATTTTAAATGGATGTATACATGCTTGCTATCGCGTGTTTGATTAAATGATTTCAAATTGATAAATATATCATATTTTGCTGCGAAATGTAAATTTTTGTTTCAATGATATTATTTGACACTCCAATTGTTCACTTATACTATTTACGCTTGACATTACCCCCCTCACTCACTGAGTATCTTCCCATGATACTCACCCCTCTCTTTTCCCTCCTCAGACAGGTTGATTGTGATAGAGCGGCGTTACAGGCCCTAGAGCGGATTTGTGTTCTGACGGTGAGATTTACTTCTAATTTAGTTTCGACCCTGCGAGGTCTTGATATTGAGGTCCGTAGTTGGCCATGTACTTATTTTGGGATGACTGTATAGTTTAACTCTCATATTTCATTTGCATTGAGGCGATTGTACGTATTTGAACGTTACTTGGGAAATGTGATATATATTGTATAAACTTAGATCCGCTCGGTATAGCGACTGCTCATGCTCTAGTTGGGCATGACAGTAGAGGTCTGTGGCTAGGACTGCTAGAAACTTGTAGCCTTGCGTTGTTCTGGATGCTGGCGGTGGTGTTTATTGATTTTGAAGAGGCCGGGATGGCCATTTATTTAAATTATAAATTGATTTTGATTATACAGGTTTAATTGTACACAGGAAACCTCCGATTTATGGGGAGATTCTGTCCGATTTTCTGTAAAAATACAGCCGATATCCTAGGGCAACGGGCGGCTGTTCACGATCCCGGTTTGGGGCGTGACAAATACGGCTGTTGCGACGAACCTTTGCGACAAACATTATTTGTTACTATTTTGCGACGAATTTAGTGACGAAAATATTTTTCATAGCCATTTTTGCAACGATATTAGCGACGAAAGCAACTTCGTAGCTAACTTAGCGACAACGACAAATTCGTTGCTGACGTTGCGACAAAATAGTGTTTCGTCACAGATTTCAGCGACGAAAACGTATTTCGTCGTTGATTTCAGCGACGAACAGATGTTTCGTCACTCATTTCAGCGACGAACAGCTAGGTGGTCGCTGAATATGCGACGAACACTTTTTGGTCACGGAATTCAGCGACGAAGAAGCATTTCGTCGTAGAATTCAGCGACGAAAACGTGTTTCGTCGCCGATTTCAGCGACGAAGAAGCATTTTGTCGCAGATTTCAGCGACGAAGAAGCATTCGTCGCACATTTCAGCAACAAAAACGTGTTTCGTCGCTGATTTTAGCGACGCAAAAGTTTTCGTCACAGATTTCAGCAACGAATTAGTGTTTCGTCGCTGAAATCATTGACGAGCATAGATTTCGTCGCTGAAATAGCAACAAAAAGAGCTTTTCGTTGCAGATTCAACGACGAAAAAATGTTTCGTCGTTGAATCAGCGACGAAGAGATGTTTCGTCGTTGAATCAGCGACGAAGAGATGTTTCGTCATAGATTTCAGCGACGAACATTTTTGTTGTCACGGATTTCAGCGATGAACTTCGTTTTCGTCGCTGACTGTAGCGACAATTTGGAATTTGGTTGCTGATTTCAATGACAAAATTAATATTTGTCGCTGAATTTTAAAACTTTACCACAAATGAAGCGACAAAATATATATTCGTCCCTGATATGTGCGACGAAACATGGTTCGTGATGAAAAATCCGTCGTTAATGCCTTTTAACGATGGAAAAGGGATTTTCAGTGAAGAATTATTCCGTCGCTAAAAATTTGTTTTCTAGTAGTGAATTTTCTACTTCATTTTTAATTTTTAATAAAAATTAGGAAATGTTTAAATATTACATGACATTTTTCCTAATCAAATATAATTATTATTAAATGAAAGTGCGCATTTTTATAATTAAGTATTGTAATAGTTAAATGAAACTGCCGAAAGCGTTGCTAGTGTTGATTTATGCATAATTCTTCATGCATTTCCTCTATATTTGTATGATTTGCCCCTCACGAATACATACTGATGTGCTTAATGCACTTTGCCTAAAAATAGGAAAGGGAACCCAAAGCTCATGCAATTGGAGCCGAAATACGTGGCAAGGATGCCAAAAGGAAAAGGAAATCAACTAAGGCAGAGAAGTCGCAACCACGGATGTCTATAGTAACTGCTGGTTAGACTAATAAATAATAATAGTAATTAATTGAAATAACAAAAATATATAATCAGTTAATTAGTTAGTAATAGTAATTAATTAAATAGATAGTTAGTAATTAAAATAATTAAAAAATATATATAAAGATATGAGATGAAAAAATAATAATAGCATGTCATGAAATTGATCTTTGAGCATACTTTCTTTTCCGCAGACATGTACAAAATTAATTCAAAAAAAAACTTTAAAATAACCTAAAAAGGTAATGATTTCAGCGACGAATCAGTGTTTCGTCGTTGATTTCAGCGACGAACTCAAGTTTCGTCGCTGACTGTAGCGACGAACCCCGAGTTCGTCACTGATTTCAGCAACGAACTCCGAGTTCGTCACTGATTTCAGCAACGAACACTGAGTTCGTCGTGGATTTCAGCGACGAACACAGAGTTTGTCACGGATTTCAGCGACGAACACCGAGTTCGTCGCTGATTTTAGGGACGAATCAGTCTTCGTCGCTGATTTTAGCGACGAATCAGTCTTCGTCGCTGATTTTAGCGACGAATCAGTCTTCATCGCTGATTTTAGCGACGAACAACGAATTCGTTGCTGATTTCAGCAACGAACTAGCTCTTCGTCGCTGATTTCAGCGACGAAGAACTGATACGTCGCAAGTTTCAGCAACAAATTAATATTTGTCGTTGATTTCATCGCAGAATTTTTTAAATCACCACCTTCTGCACACAAAATTCCTCTCCTTCTTCCCCACTTTCCCATCCCTCTCTTTTCCCCGCGATGCGTCTCCCTCTGATTCACGGCTTCAAGGAGGTACTCTCTCTCTCTCTCTCTCTCTCTCTCTAGATCCGGCGGTATTTGCCCCTCCCCCGGGTTTGTTTCAACAGCGGGGGAGGCACCGCAGCACCTCCCCCCGCTGAGATCCGGCCACAGAGGCCGGATCTGGGGAGGGGACGGCCCCGCCCACGTCTTCGTAGGCGGGGCCGTCCGAGGGAGGGGCAGCGCCCCTCCCCCGATGTTCTGTGATCAGAGGGGGAGGCGCCGCAGCGCCTCCCCCCGCTGAGATCCGGCCACAGAGGCCGGATTTGGGGAGGGGACGGCCCCGCCCGCATCTTCGTAGGCGGGGCCGTCCGGGGGAGGTACAATTGTATTTTGAATCCTGATGCACATATACTTCTTGTTATATTTTCCTGGCTGCTGATCTTGCTGATTGCTCTTTAAGGAATGGCGGCTTTCATGATGATCATGGTTTGGACATGGAAAAAATATTGTCTTTAAACTTGAATGACAAACAATTTTTCTACATTTTATATTTTAGTTCATTTGATATTTTAGCCTTGAATGAAAAAGTATTGTTTTTATACATTTGATATTTTATTTCGTTGACCTCTATAGACTTTGGAAAGGTTTTGTGCAAGGGGCCATTGAGCTTTATGTTGCTGAATATTTTTCTGTCAAGGTATAAAGTAATTGAAACAACTTTCTCTATCAGCTTAAGCTTTTGGAATAATTGGTTGTTTCAGATTTTCAAGTAGAGCATTTTTGGTCACAAACAACATTGTTTTAGAGTGACAACTTTTAAGTACTAAACAGCATTTTTGTTTTTAGCTGAGGTGATTAATGGTTGAAAAGTACTAAACAGCATTTAAGTAACAACAAATGCTTATATTCTCTTGCAGGCCACCCTTGGGTACAGGTTGCTGGTGTAGCTCCTGATAAACCTATGGACTCTGCTGTTTTTTCACGTTTGAAGCAATTCTCTGCGATGAACAAGCTCAAGAAGATAGCCATCAGAGTACGTACTTCTGTTTTCATATTTCTAGACTGAGGATTCAGCACAAGTTGTGATAATTTTACATTTTCTTTTTATGGTAATTGTGCTAATCTTCTTTTTTTGTCCGTTGGATGATTAAGGAAAAAAAAATAATAAAAGGCACCCAGAAGTAGCTGCTTGACACAACTACAAAGAATCACTGCCTGTGAAAATAAAACAAATTAAGAAATTCAATTGTACAATAATGTCCTATTTGCCCTTTCTTAAAGAAACACACTCTGACCACATGTTTATTATAGGAGGAAAAGGCTATCCCATATGTAAAGAATCTCTTATTTCTTTCCCTCTATATTTGCTTTTATCTATTTGAGTCCTTCAGTCTAACTTTCCACTGTTGCTCTATAAATTTGATTAAAGAACCAAGAGAGAAATTCAAATTTGAATCTTAAGCATTACTAAAAAGAGATGTTCCAGCTAATTCCTTTATTGTACATGGCCCATACACTAAACTGTCCTTGAAAGGTTCTGGGCAGTCAAATGACACTAAAATTAAGCCATCTGAGATTGAATGTATTTATATGTGTGGGTAAGAGGCATGGACGCGGAAATTGGTCATGTGAGGATGCTAACATGTGACATGGAAAAATTAAAATCCCGAGGTCATGACAAAGCATAAATTCGCATACTGAAAAATGTTTATATTAGATAAATGGTGTCATATAAATATGAAAATTTAACTACTATGTCAAGAAAGATGTAATGAACATAATACACCATCTATTACTTACTTTTTTCTTAGAAAAATTGATTTGGTCTTCATTGTATGTAGCAAGGCTTTTGTTATGAGTTGCAATTTAACTATTGTTATGTTTCTTACTTATTCTATATATATGCATGTGTGTGACACACCTATATTACTCGTTGTGCTGATCTGCAAACTCTGTTTTAGAAAAATGTCCTAAAAGTGCCAATTAAGAGTCTGGATGAAAAGAAAAATACTAAGAAATGTGAACATGGTCAAGACATGTGCTATATGAGTTTCCATAGTGTCCGAGGAGCATTGTGTCCAAAAAAATTATTCAACATGTGCATGGCTCTTTTGTGAAAGATCAAGTGCAGCATAGCCCTGCTCCGGTACAACATGAAATCTCAGGGGGAAAAAAAGCAAACATTTCCTGATAAACTTCCAAAAGACTGGTGCCCCATCTGTCCCTCTGTCGGTTTGAAGCCACTGAATATGCAATGCTATATACTCAGTTGCAAGAACCCTCTCCCACGAGCTTCTCTCTCCCCATTATAATTCTTCAACACTGCTTCTCTTGTAAGGCCCTATAAAATTTTGTCAATGATTCAATTCCAACGCCACTTTGAGGAATTGACTATCAAATAATCTGTGATTATTTAAGAGTCATAACTTGTTTTCATTATATTATAATTATATAGAAACTTGTTTACATCGATTAATCTGTTGTTATTTTTCAATTTTCACTAATTACATGAACAAAATCATTACAATATTTAGCCCCACATTATAAATGAAACTCGAGACTTATGCAAAGTAGACTGAACGAAAAGGGAAAAAAATGCAAAATTTTTGCTTCGACTCCTAATTTTAGAAATGAAGAGATTACCAGTTTCTTGTCAAAAGAAAAATTAAAAAAAAAAATCAATACTTATGGAATGCGTAATTCAAGGTTTTATAATTCCTTGTAAATAAAACTTTTCATTGATATATCTTCAATTCCATAGGTTACACATGAAAAGCAATCCATTCCAAACTACAAATTTTTGAGAGACCCCATTAAGTCCCAGAAAGAGGAAAACGAGGCAAAATTGAAGATTCTATATTTTCGGAGGATTGAAAACATCAATAATTATTAAAATAGTTATTAACAATTGACAAAGCATTGCTAGTAAGCATAGCAAGATTCAAAACACTCTTCTTGACACTGTTCTTCAAAGAAGTACTAATGTGCTTGTCACTTACCCCGTCATTGCATGTATCAAGTGGATAGACTGAGACGGTCTATAGATACAAACATTGGCAAAATTACTACTTTTGGTTATATTTGACAATGACAATGACAAACCTTAAAGCCCAATAAAATAGAAATTAAAACCATAATTTCAGCAAAAAGAAAAATAAAGAAACACTGAAATGAATAATGTTCTCTACATATTTAAAAATTTATAATACATATAATGCTATATATAGTTAATATATATTGTTAATCTTATATAATATATTTTAATATTAGATTAATTCTAAATAATATTAATGGTTTTGCATTGCAGATGTGTTTGCTATGATTGGACGTGTTGTTCAATTAGAGGGAAGAAATTCTTGTCTTGAAGCGGTGGAGGTATATATTTTTTCTTCATATATTTTATTTTATTTTCTTTGTTTTATATCCCTTGTTCCTAGTTTCCATGTATGTATATGGTATATTCGTGAAATGAAATAGTTATAAATTATTTTGTTATTTTTTCCGACTCAACGTTTTTATATTTGTTAAATTTTCTGAAAATATGTTAATATTTTTAAAATGTTTTGTTATTAGATGTTCATTATTTCTTATTAATTTTTTTTTCAATATAATATATAGTTTGTTAATACTTAATTCATTAATATTTTATAATCTTTATTTTTTTAAACAGCGACAATGCAAAACGAAAGAAATTGGATGTATAATAAGAATTTACCTGATCGTCATGTTTTAACTGATGAGTTTATTTGTGGGGTGGAACAATTCTTGAATTTCGCTACTAGTAAAGTTGAGTTTATGGATGGGAATAAGTTAAGGTGTCCGTGTAGAAAGTGTGGTAATGACAAATTTCATGTATGTGATAAAGTTAGGGAATATCTTTGTAGATTTGGTTTTACTTTAAATTACTACAATTGGACTTGTCATGGTGAACCGTTTATATCTGATGAAGAGTATATGCGAAATATGGATTATTCAGTTAGAGGGGATAACAATTATTATGATCAGTTAAATCCATATCAGCAGATGGTATTTGATGCAGTGGGTCAAAATTTTGTTCTCCAAACAAACTATGCAAGTTCTAGTTCTGTACCAACAAATCAAGATGTACCTACAAGTTATGCATCACCATTGGAGGGGGTAGAAGCAACATGTGTCGATGAGAATGTACAAGATGAAAATTATTTGTCTAACCAATTTCAAGAAATGTTGAGAGCTGCAGATGAACCGTTATGGGTTGATTGTGACACCCACACTAAGTTGTCATTAACGGCTAGAATGTTAAATGTTAAGGCAAGCATAATTTGTCGGAGAATTGTTTCAATGATATTGTTCAAGTAATAGGAAAAGTATTGCCTCGTGATCATATAATGCCAAATGACTTTTATAGTATGAAAAAGTTGGTGAATGACTTGGGTCTTCCGGTGGAAAGAATTGATGTATGCAGAAATGGTTGCACGTTATTTTGGGGAGCTGATGAAAATGTACAATTTTGTAAATTCTGCAGCCAAAGTAGGTATAAGAGTACTAGGACAGTAGGTCGTAATCAGCGACGTAAACCATTCAAGCAAATATTTTATTTGCCCTTGACTCCTAGATTGCAAAGACTTTATGCATCGAAAGCTACTGCTGAATATATGACTTGACATGCAAATCATCAAACAGAGGAAGGGTTAATGTGTCATCCTTCGGATACAGAGGTATGGAAAAATTTTTATATGACATATTCTGAATTTGCAAGAGAGACTCGAAACATTAGGTTAGGTCTTTGTGCTGATGGGTTTGCTCCATTTAGAAAATCAGGGAAAGCTTATTCATGTTGGCCAGTGATATTAACTCTGTATAATATTCCTCCGGGTATGTATATGAAAACACCCTATATGTTTTTGACATTGGTTATACCGGGCCCGCAAAATCCAAAGAAGTTGATAGATGTTTATATGCAATCATTGATTACGGAGTTAAAACAGTTATGGGATGACGGTGTTCTTACGTATGATGTTAACACTGATCAGATGTTTGTAATGAAGGCAATTCTTCTTTGGATGATAAATGACTTCCCAGCTTATGGCATGTTATCCGGATGGAGTACTGCTAGGGTTTTAGGATGTCTAATATGCATGGAGAGATCTAAATCATTCAGATTGAAATATGGTAAGAATGCGAGTTATTTTGATTGTCATAGACAATTTTTGCCACAAAATCATAAATTTAGAAGAAATAAAGAAAAATTTACGAATAATAAAGTTGAAAAAACACCTCCGCCGTTGAGATTAACTGGTCAACAAATTTGGGAGCGAGTGTCTTACTTTCCATCTGTTATTGAAGACCCACATGGTACAATGTACGGATATGGAAATATGCATAAATGGACCAAACTGAGTATATTTTGGGATTTACCAATTGGAAGACCCATCTGATTCATCATAATCTCAATTTGATGCATATCGAGAAAAATGTTTTCGAAAATGTGATTAATATATTGATGGATGTCTCTGGAAAAACGAAAGATAACTTGAATGCGAGAAAAGATATGCGGCTTCATTGTAATCGACCTACACTTGATGTGGATGGAAGTAGTAAGGGACAAAAACCAAGGCAATTTATACAACAAATAAGGATAAGAGACAGAAAGTTTGTGACTGGTTGAAATCGCTTAGATTTCCTTATGGTTATGCCTCAAATCTTGGGAGATGTGTCGATATGAAAGAATGCAAGTTGATTGGTTTGAAAAGTCATGATTGTCACATATTTATGGAAAGATTGATTCCGATTGCTTTTGAGGAACTATTACCAGATTTTGTATGGACCGTCATTACAGAGTTAAGTATTTTCCTGCATGATATTTGCTCGACAGTATTAAAGGAATCACATATGGCGAAATTAGAGAGAGATATCCCTATCATTTTATGTAATTTAGAAAGGATTTTTCCTCCATCATTTTTTGATTCCATGGAACACCTTTTAGTTCACTTGCCTTATGAAGCCAGAGTTACAGGTCCCATCCAATATCGATGGATATATCCATTTGAAAGGTAAATTTTACACCTTCTCTTCATAACAATATTTAGAGTGCAAGCCATTGTACTAAATTCATTATATATCATTTTCTAATACACTTCATTTAATTACAATTAGATTTTTATATCATTTGAAGAGAAAAGTGAAAAATAAGTTACGGGTTGAAATCTCTATTGTTAATACATACATTACGGAGGAAGTGACAACTTTTGCTTCATATTATTTCGAGCCTCATGTCCAGTGTAAGAGACGGCGAGCGGGCAGAAATAGTGAGAGTCCTGTTGATCCTAATTTAAAATCATTCTCTATTTTCAACTATCTCGGTCGACCAAGTGGGTCATGTAAGGTTAGATATTTAACTGCGAAAGAATGGCGGGCAGCCATACATATATTTTACTGAACTGTCCAGAAGTTACACCATACTTCGAGTAAGTCCTTTTTTCTCAAATATAAAAAATGTATTCTTTGTTTTGATAAAATTGTTGACATAAATCGTTTTCTTTAATCGTAGGATTTTTCAACATTTACGGTCTGAACTATCAATGTATGAGTTCAATCGTGTGTGCGATAAAGAATTTGCAGCATGGTTCAAAACATATGTTAGTTTTACGAATTTTAAATTTTATAAATATTTGAATATTAAAAAAATAACATATTTATTTTACTTCAGGTTCAATGTAATCAAGATCAAGTTGAACAAGAATTGTTACTTAATCTGTCATGGGGTCCAAATTCAACGGTACGAACTTGGCCATCATATTTTATAAACGGGTATAATTTTCACACTCAAGAATATGGAACCGGAAAAGCTACTATGAATAGTGGTGTTTGCGTTCAGTCATCCAACGGTGGAGGTGTAAAAGATGAGTTTTATAGTTTGTTGGATGAAATTATTGAGATTGAGTACACTGGAGAGAGTTGTGAGTCGTTTTATTTATGTGCCAATGGTTTGACCCTGTAAAAGGGATGGATGTGCATCCAAAATTTAATTTGGTTGATATAAATCATAAAAAAATTTATAAAAGATATGAACCATTCGTATTCGCACAACAAGCGATTCAAGTGTATTATACTTCATATCCTGGTTTGAAACGTGACAAAATTGATTGGTGGACTGTTTGTAAAACGAAAGCATGAAAGAAAATTGAGGAACGTTGGGAAGACAGCATATCAACAAAAGGAAGTTGCCAATACGTTTCAAACTGAGGAATATATTATTCTAACATTACGAGATCCACGTGGAGTAATGATAGATGTGGATCAAAATGAAATTCATGAGACTGGTGATGAAGAACCTGATTTTGAGACAGATGATGAAAATGAGGATGAATTTGATGTTGAAGAATCTGATAATGAGGATGATGATAAGAATGATGACTTTGATTTTTGATCGTCGGTAAGTATTGTTTTTTTAAGATTTATTATAATTGTCTAACATCAGATTAAATATTATTTTACTGTTTCAATGTGAAAATACATTTAAATTTGCATATTTCGTTTCTCAATTTATATGTTATATTTAGTGCCTCATGTTTCATTTTCGAATTTTTATTTGCTAATATGTTGTTTTGTTTTTATAGATCATTTCGGACGACAATTTAAATATGGTATGTTTCTTCATGTACTCTATTATATTTTTTATAATCATGCAATTTTCATTGCTTGGAAGAAAAAACTCTTGTTACAGTTTCAACGTGGAGGACATAGACAATCTTCTGATGCAAGACCAAACTCTTCGGCGTCACCGTCCGTTTCAGCTGCACCTTCCCATGCCCCTTCGCCTTGTACTGATACACCTTCACCGTTTCCATCAGTTGCACATTCAATTGTACCTTCAATACAAGATTCACACGTTGAGGGAGAAGATACGCGAGAGGTGATATCCCCTTGCGGAGATTCGTAAGTAGTAAATTTTGAAATATTATCACAATTGTTTCTTTATTTATATAGCTGATTAGTTTATTTAAATATTTTTTTTACTAACCATTTTTTTGTTTCTAATTTTATGATAGATTCACAAATTCTGTGTATGTTATTCATGAGCTGAATAGAATCATTAATAACTATTGGGGAGGAGCATCGATGTCTTACACAAGTACTCCAGATGATATCAAAGAGTTATGGTGGAGAGAATTCAAGGTAAATGAGGTCTCTAAGTTTAAATATAAAAATAAGTGTATAATTTAAATATAACAATTTTTTTTTTAAGCAAAAGTTCAATTGGGATGAGACCGAGGAGCTTGAAATAAGAAGAATATTTAAGAAAAAACGCGGTCATCACATCCAAGTGTACTAAATCATGCAAAAAAGAGCCGAAAGAAGCCACACTGCATCATCGAAGAAAATTGGCTCAATATTTTAAATTTCTGGGATTCCGATGAGAGTCGACGGAGGAGTGAGCAGAATAAAATTAATCGATCTTATAACTCTGGGGAATCATCTGCTACTTATGCGGGAGGCTCAATCAATATTGATGAGTATAAAAATAGAATGGTAATTTCGTTCAATTAATATTTTTTTGAATTTAATTCATTTATTTTTTCATTAATTCATCTAACAGTGTTTTTTTTAGACCAAGGAAATGGGATCACCACCATCATTTAGAGAGACTTTCGCACGAACTTTTCAAAAAAAAAGACAAGACCTGGAGTAGGGAGAGAGTTAGAACAGTTATGGTATGTAATTTCAAAATTTTAAATTGTTTTATAGAAACTTTATAATAAAGATTTGAAAATATTATGCTTAATTTATCATAACAATATTATAACAAGAATTTAATAGATTTGTCTATTCCAATATTTTTTCAACTACTTAAATTGAACTTTTCATTTCTAATTTATATATATATATATATATATATTTCATTATTAATTAAAATTAGAGAATACATAATATCAAATTTGTTACGTCAATTTCAAATGGCTGGTTCATTATGTTACGTATAGTATAACTTTTTCCTTTATTCAATCTGTTATAGTTTCAAACTCGTAATAGTAGTTAAATTTTAATTTCAATTACAACACCCCTCATTATCTAAATATCATTCTAATGGATTAAGCAACTAAATATATAAATATAAGTATGTGTAATTTTAATTTCATAAGTGTATTAAATTTATAATAATTGATTCAGAAGGATAATTTTTGTGTCTTATTGTTTACTGTCAATCGCTTAATGAGAAATACAACTTTGTATTCTGACTTTATTTGTTAGATTTTTTATTAAACTGTTAATTGACACTTCTAGAGCTTTTGTTAGATATTTTAGTATATTGTTATTTTAATTTTCTTCTAATTTCTTATATGACAATGCAGGAGAAATATGATCATTTTCTACTTAAAAATTCCAGTGGTAGTGATGATACTGCTACGTCTGAGCCATCTGTTAATGATATGGCTTTATGGCTCAAGGCTACTGGTGGAGCAAAGCAGGGAAGAGTACTTGGGATGGGCTGGTTGAGCAAAACTTGCAGACTCAGTGGTCTATGTTCTTCCACCCAGACACTAGTAAGAGCAGAATTAATACAAATGAATCAAGAGCTGAGCCACATGAAGGAGCTGTTAGCACAAAAAGACAATGAATTTCAAGCCATGCACGTAGAACAGCAGCGAAGACAAAATGAACTTCAAGCCATGCGCGTAGAACAGCAGCGAAGAGATAATAAATTTGAAGAGTTTCGCGTACAACAGAGGCTTATAATACAGCATCTTCAGCTAGTCTCCGCTTCAAGTTCGCTTCCCCCTTTTCTCTCTCCTCCAAATGATGGTGATGATGATTATGACATATTTGGTGATGGTGATGGTGATGGTGATGGTGATGGTGGTGGTGACGGTAATGGTGATGGTGACGATGATGGTGATAATGTTTCTTGAAACAATTTTTATTTCATGTTTATATTTAATTAGACTTCTCATTAGAATTTCGTTTATACTTCTACATATTTGATATTCTGTAACTTATTTATTACTGTTTATCATTATTTCATGACGATGGTAGTGTTTTTATAATTATTATTTGATTGATACTATTAGATGGTTAGTTGTTTGAATGAGTAGAGACTGCATAAATTTCGTATTATTGGCTGTTGGATGGTACCCTGAATGATTTGTTGATGATAATGTTGGCGGTTTAGTTCATAAACTGGTTGGTTGAGACTATCAGGGAGGAATATGATATATATGGAAATTTTGTGCAAAAATTAAACAAATCAAATTTTTTTGTGGCAAATTTTCTAGATTTGTCGCTAAATTCGTCGCTGATTTTGATTTTCATAGCAAAATTTGTTGCTTAATTTTTAACATTTCGTCGCAAAATTCGTCGTCAATTTTGTCGCAAAATTGTGACAAATTGTACTACAAATAAATATTCCTCGCACTTCAGCGACGAATAAAATTTGTCACAAATTGCGACGAAATTAATTTTGTCGCAAAATTTGTTGCAAATATTAGCAACAAAAAAACTTTTGTTGGAAATTTGCAATGACAAAATTCGTCGCTAATTTGTGACAGAAAATATTCGTCGCTGTATTGGTCGCAAAATTGCAACAAAAAATTTTTTGATGCTAATTTATCTGACGAATTTTGCGACGGATAATTTTGAAACATAATATTTCGTCGCAAAATTGGTCGGAAAATTGCAATAAAAAATATTGGTTGCTAATTTTTGCGACAATTTTTGCAACAAAAATTAGATTGTTGGAAATTTTTTCGACGAATTTTTCGTCGCAAATTTTGTCGAAAAATTGCAACTAAAAAGTTTTGGTTGCTAATTTTTGCGACGAATTTAGCGACGAAATATAATCTGTCGCTAATTTACGACAAATATGATATTTTTTGTCGCAAAATTTTGTGACGAGTTATTAGCGACAAATTCTTTTTTGTCGAAAATTTATCGCAAAATTATTTAGCGACGAATTTTTCTTAAATTTTCGTCGTAAAATTTGTGACTAAAAACTTATTTTTTTGTAGTGAAACAACTCGCTATACCCCAGACTCAATGCATTTACATCCATCGAGCCACTTTCCTCATCGAAAGTGATCCCCAATCATTTTGCTTGACTAAGTATTCACTATTATGTTTGAATCACAATATGGATTAACATAACAGGTCGACCTGTTAATACACGACAATGATGTAATGTCTATTGACTTTCCTTTTTCCAAACTCGAATCTATCAGTCTCAATTCAGTTATTTTCCTAGACCTGCCCCTTAGACCTCAATTTATCTTCCGAGCCATAGGTAAATAGACTAAAGTAGCAACACTGAATCAAAACTTTTAGAGACAGCCGAAAGTAATAAGGGCATAAGAGATCCCACCCAATGGATCTCAGGTCTCACACAGTAGGAATGGGGATATCAAGATCAAACTATTGTCTCAAATAATAGCTCCCACTGTCCCATAGTCGTCTCATCACACGTGGTATGAAACACGTGCCACAGTGTTATTCCCCCATCTCTCAAAGGGTATATGTCAGATTTCTCTAACATTGTACAGGTATGAGACTCAGTCTACACATAAGACTTTACCCAGAGATCTCAGAGAGAGTATCTCAGAGACAATATCACAAATCGCAGGTAATATCTGAGATCTCAAACCTGACTACTTACAAACAACATGGATGTGGGTATTTCCATATCGGTCATATCGCATATGACTTCATTCTAAACACATATCAGGGCGACATATATTCTAGTAGAGCCACTCTCAAAGCCTCTTACAACTAGAATCTGTCTCATCTCTGCTCACTCAGAGTCAGAGGTGGTCACTCGTGTGAGAGAGTCGACCACGCCTGCCTGACATGTCTTTTATCACAAGATCACAATATATAATAATAAATAGTGCATGAAATAAATATATGACCCAATAATGCATGCATATCATATATTTCAATAAGTATCAACAATACATAATGAGAAATGTTAAAGTACACTAAGCGCAATGATTGCTTATCTCACAAAGGAATCTTTCACAAAGGGTTTACTGAATGGATCAGCTATCATGCTGTATGTCAAGGTGTACTTTGCTGTCACAATACCCTTCTCGGTAATATCTTTCAGAAAGTGGTCTTCGGTATCAATGTGTTTGGTTTTACTATAACACTTAGGGTCTCAGTTGTTGACAATGTCGGTCTGATTATCACAATAATCATCACTGACCTCCCACTGTCTGTCACGACCCTAAGTCATTCAAAAATGTCTGAAGCCAACCATTCTCATGAACTGCAATTGAGCATACTACAAGCTCAGTCTCTATTGTAAATAGAGATATACACGTTCTCTTCTTACTGTTTTAAGAAGATAAAACCTAATATTAGTTTGCGTTTATTCAGATCGCTACTCCCAGTCAGTATCTGAACGCAAATCACCTCATCCGTAACACATGAAGAGGTCCACAGTTCAAATGAGATATTTTAGAATCATTTTTCACTGCTCTACAGTGATCCCTTCCATGATTCTATTAATACCTACTCACCAGAATGACTGCAAAATAAACGTCTGGTCATGTATGCCTCATCGCATACATTAAACTGTATATCGCACTGAAATAAGGAATTCTGCTCATCTCTCTTATTTCTTTATTAAATTTTAGGACACATGTGAAGAATCAGGTTTTTACCTTTAGCGATAAAGTATATATTAGGTCATCATCACTTATCTCGAAATACTCAAAAATCTACCTGATGTAAAACTCTTGTTAAAGAGTTAACACCATTTTCAAGCGATCCCTATGGATCCAAAATCCGAGAATGAATTAAAACCTCATAACCATATTACAATGGTCATTGGATACTCTCTGTTGTTCCCGGCCAACAAAATGTCACCTACATATGAGAACATGCTCATAAAATAGCCATCGGGACGTATCAGATAGTTACAATGATCCTACTCGATAATTACAAAACCATAAGATATCACCTTCTCATGAACTCTCACGCGCCGCTGTTTGGATGATAGCTTAAGGTCGTATGTTGATTTCTAAAATCAACAGATCTTATCTATCTGATCTACTAGAACAAACCCAGAGGGATGCTCCATGTAGATCATCTCATCCAGACTTCCATTACAGAAAGCGGTCTATTACGTCCTTGTGGTGTGACTCCAGATCCATGTTCGTGACAATCGCTAAACGGATCGAGATAAATTTGACTACGATACCTCGGTAGTCCACCCTTCATTCTAAGTGTAACCCTTGGTTACTAGACGGTTATTTACTTCTTCATCAATCCGTTGACCTTTATCTTAACTTTGAAAACCTACTTGTTCCCAATAGTCCTTCCGCCCTCAGGCAAATCAACTAGGTCCCAGACCCCGTTGATTCTCATCAACTTCTTCTCTTCATTTATGGCCTTCAATAAACGGTCTTTTGCATCTTTTGCAGAACCTTCGAGAGCCTCTTGAACTGTTTTGGATTTCTCATCATCCTCTAGAGTCACAACGAGGGTCTCACCCTCAATCGAGAAGCGACGTTTAAATACGCATCCTAGATGCTCTTATGAGGAGAAAAAAATCTTTATCTCTTGATGGATCGCTCCCACTGAGATCAAGATCTGTAATGGATTCTTGTATCCCGCCACTGGGCTCCCTGAGCTACTACGCTCATCCATCGCATAAAGGGTAAGATCCAAATTGATTTCACCTCTTTTAAGGAAATCATTCTCAAGTAATGTGGTATTACGAGACTCAATCTCGATTATAGTGCCGTCCGTATATTCTCCTAAGAATACGTATTTTCTCGTGGGCCTAACTCACCATGTGAATGGGACAAATCGCAGCACAACCCATAACCTCAAGTGGCTAAGGTCTGGCTGCCTCCCTGTCCAAAGTTCCAATTGAGAACTTGTAACACCGACACTACGGTATCCGTAAATTAAGTTATTAATGAAAAATATATATATATATATATATAAATTCCTCAGTTTATTATATATAGAGAGAGATTTTATTTATTTAAATTTGATTTTTGATTTTGAGATATTTAAATTAAATTTTTGGTATATTTTAATTTGCCGAACGACAAACCCCATCTTTAAGAAATTCGCATTTCTAACTAAATATGAGTGTGAAAATATATATGCATAATATATATAATTATTTATTTACCCAAAAAAAAAACGGATCAGAGACGCAGCGTTTTGGGGCAAAACGCTGCATCCCCAATTTGGGATTGGGGTTAAAACCCTAACCCCTTCTCTCTCTCTCTCTCTCTCTCTCTCTCTCTCTCTCTCTCTCTCTCTCTCTCTCTCTCTCCTGACTTTTCATCTTCCCGCGGTGCCTCTCTTCCCTCCGCCGCTGCTCCGTGCCTTCCTCCGCCACCGCCACCGCCATCACCACCACCCTCTCCCTTTACTTCTTTCCCTTCTCTCTCTATCTCTCACCTATTGTCTCTTTCTCTCTCTGTCTCACTGTTTCTTTCTCTCCCCCTCGTGATCTCCCGCGATCGCTCTCTCTCCGCCTCGCCTTCCTCTGTCGCGAGCCGCGATCGATCGCACCCTTCCGCCATCGCCGCCGTACGCAGCAGCTGCTCCTTCCTCCTGCGAGCCTCCGCGAGCGTAACCCAGCGCCTTTACACGCGATCAAGCCACAGCACGCAATTGCAACGCCTTCTGCCACCTCGCGATCTCCTCTCCATGAGCGCGAGCGCGACCCTGCGCGATCCACCAAACACGAGCACGATCGTGCCCCTACGCGATCCTCTCCGCACGAGTACAGCGCGAACACAGCGTGCCTCAGTCCGCGAGCTAGCACGCAACCCGTGAGCGTGACCTAGTCCGCGAGCTAGCACACAACCCGTGAGCGCGCACCAGCCCGCGAGCGCGAGCCAGATCGTGAGGGTGCACTTGTGCGTGAGTGCACGCCTGCACACGAGCGCGCGCTAGAGCGTGCCTGCCGGCGAGTACTCGCGGCCCGCAAGCCACTATGGCCCGCGAGCCACTGCCGGCCCGCAGGCCCGCCAACCCGTTGGCCCGCTAGCCGCTAGCCCACTGGCCTGCAGGCCAGCGAGCCTGCTAGCCGAAGCCCATTGGCCCGTTGACCCGCGAACCTACGAGCCCGCGAGCTCGCAACGGCCTGTGACAGCCCACAAACCTCCATGCAGGTAACTAATTTAGAGTTTTGATTTTGATCTAAGTGTTTAGATCTAACAAATAAATCTTGTTTTGATAAGAAACACTACAGACTTTGGAGTGACCGAAGAGATATTCGGACGAAACTCTGCGCTTCAAAAAAATCCTAGGTGAGGAGATTTCAGCTCTAATTGATAAATTGAATGAATCTAAAATTGAATCTAAGATGAAAGGTTCTGTATATGTTTAGTGTGTAAGTAGAATGCGAATAGAATACAATTTCTGAAATGATTATATGTGATTTTGAAGGTTAAGTATAGAATGTTACAGAAACTAGATTGTCTGATACGAAAGAAGCATGTTATAGAATTATAAAATCATGTCAAGTTAATTCGAATAGTTTCTCTTAGAATTAAACTTTGAAATATGCATGAAAGTATTTGGGTTGTAGGGTTGGAATGAAATGAGCCGTAAAGTGGAGGCTATTGCACATTTCATGTCTTTCTTAGGTTGTTTTGAGTAGTTAATTGGCAAAATGGTATGTATGAAGAAGGGTAGCTTAAAAATGGTGATCAGAGCTTAGGGATGGTTGAAATCGTTTTCATTATAAATTATTTTGCATATAGGCAATCTAAATACGATCTTAGTTTTATGAAAATGGATAAACCCTAAAAATACTTGAGAAATTGATATTAAATTTTGATGATCTGATTAGGTTGATCTTTTTTTTGGAGACTCAAGCAGTCAGATCTGATTCGTTTTGAAAATAGGGAGTGATCGCCCTCCCTGAACAGTGAGTGAGACTTTGACATCTACTATTGATTGACAAATATGATTTACTGATTTTCAAACGACATGATTTTTATCCGTGTGAAAACTGAATGTTTGGATTTTGATAAGTATATGTACATATTTTTGTGACCATTGGGGTGTTCCAACTGCTGATTTTATAGATTGTGCATCCATGAGTTTGATAACTGATATTGTGCCACTTTTTTTTTGACATATTGACACATTTTAATGATTCTACTATATTGGCACGTAATTTTAAATGGATTTACATATTCTATTTGGGCTATACGCCTGGCCAAAATTATGTTATGATGCATGGGGCTATATGCCCGGCCGACATGATGATGTGATACATGGGGCTATATGCCCAGCCGACTTGGTGATGTGGAGATATGCTTCCTATAGCATTCCGTAGCTACAAAGGACATTTAGTAGAGGCACCCCTTGTATCCGAATACGTTTCGGCTGAAGGTATCCGCCAGATCGTCATGTGTATGGGTGCCTCAGGTTGACCCTCATCGGAGAGGACGTTGAGTACGGCTCCGTCTAGCACCAGACGGGGGCACCATACACAACCGACTAGTTATATGTACATTATTATTATTTATAGGCTAGTTGGAGTAGCCTGTGGCTAACATTGGGACAGAGAGCTATTATTTAATACTTGCATTTGGAAAAACTCCCAATGCGCCGTCCTTGGTCGAGGTAGACCATTGCCGGGGTTGTTTGATTGGCCGGCTCTTTATGAATTGATTTCCACATTGGATGCATATGTTATTTTCAAATGTGTGGGTGATGATATCTGATTTGTTGAAACAACGTATTATTTTTCCCACACTTGATATTGTGTTTCATGATTTGACACTCCAAGTTCACCCTCGATATTGATAGTATAATGTCAATCCCCTCACTTACTGAGTATCCTCCCATAGATACTCACCCCTCACTTTCTTTCCCACAGGATTAGTGTTAGACCGAGGAGATATTGTTGGGTTTGTATAATTGTGACGCGAACGTGATATCACTGGGTTTGGGTATGGATATCTTCATCTCTTCCGCTACGATGATTTGGTGATATCGTTATGCATTGGAGATTTTAGTTTGACCAATGTATTTATCAAATTTTTTATGGGATGACTATATAAATTATGGACATTTATTCGTGAAACCCCCGTATTGATTTATTTCATTGCATTGAGACATTAGTGAATATTTAAAATAATTTGGGAATTTATTTTATATATGTGTAGAATTTAGATCCGCTCGATGTGGCGGCTGCTCATGCTTTTGTTGAAATGACAGTAGAGGTCTGTGGTTGGGACTGTTAGACATTTATATAGCTTTGCATTACTCTGGATGTTTGGCAGTGGGATTGTTTGAATTTGGAGAGGTCGGGATGACCATTTGTTTATTTTATAGGATGAATGTTGATATACAGGTCAAATTGTATTTGGGAGACTTCCGAAATATGGGGAGGTTCTACCCGATTTTTTGTAAAAATACAGCCGGCATCCAGGGTAACGGGCGGCTGCTCACGACCCCGGGTTAGGGCGTGACAGAACTGACTAATAGTCAGTAATCTCGTAATACTCTTCTCGAAACAGAGCTCCAAGTGTAGTTTAGACGAATACTTGCATCCCCGATCCGTTCTGAGAGTTTCTACTCTCAAATCTAACTGATTCTCAATCTCGCTTATGAATCTCCTGAAGCATTCTGATGCCTCAGACTTATGCGAAATCAGATAAATGAACCGAAATGCACGTAAGCGTCTAAAATTATCTACATATTTCCATTTCCGGCTCTCATGCTCATAAGACCACAAAAAAAGAAAGGCACAATGGTCTAACTGCAATGGAGTCCCAGCTCTTATTACATTGCCAAATAGTTTTCTCATCATTTTGCCGGCTAGGCAAAACTCACATACAGGTAACTCGAATCTGGTCAGCGGGTCCAATAAACCTCTCGCTACTCACTGATTCATCATCTCTTACCCCATGTGTCTAAGTCTACTATGTCATTCATTTACATCATCATATACGCAATCAGATGTAAAGATAATAGGAGAACAAGAAGAAACCATTAGAAGGAGCAGCCCCAGTGCATACAATCAATCATGGATTAAAATCAGAATAATTCATAGAATTGTCGTATTAAAAAAAATAGTAATTTCACGTATATCCTAGTCAATCTTAGACAAGGTACTAAATTGAAGATCCGTCGAATGCCTATAGTATTAAGAATGTCATGGCAAGTGTCGTTCCCTCTGACAACGACAAATGCTCTGTCCTTGACGTAAATCCTCTAAACTTAAGGATTCACTTGACGGAACTATATTTACACACTCCTGTCTCGAGTTACGTGGTCGGTTGCTCCTGATTATAAATGAGAGAAATTAGCGAATATTATAGTGAATGAGATAAATCTCAAACCACGTAAAAAAGAAAAATATTAATTTTTGTTTGTCACACTCACGAGCGAAATGACCAAATCTACCTCAAACGTAGCAATTTACATTGATCTAATCAAATTCCTTCTCCCTGCACTTTTATACCTCGTTGTCGGTTTTCTCAGATGATTTTTATTACCTGGATCTCGAGTCTCGTTCACATGCTTATTCTTTTGGTTTAGCATCGGGGAAGTCCTTACTTGACTCCTCTGAATAAGCATGACTCGAGTATGGTCTACTCGCCTCTAGGTGCTCCTCATCGAGCTCACAATTTGTATTCACGTCGATGAAAGTACGAATACTTTCGTCAAGTGTGAGATAGGATTTCATGGATTCCCATGAATCAGATAAAAACTAGATCATATCCAGTACCTAAATTCCATCCGAAATTTGATTGTCCGTATTTCTTAACTCAGTGATCATACTCGACATTTGTCTCATTGTATGATCAGCCATTTTCTTCTGCATCCTCACATTAAGAGCCGAAGAGAGCAACACAATACTCTTATGGGGCAAGTCGAACCGACATGTCCATACGATATGACTCATAGAACGAGATTAAGTCATCGTGCATGCCACTGATAAGGATTGCCCTAACTTGGTAATTCTTTTCTACCATGCACGATGGATCTCTTTATCTCATACATCCTGAGGCGCGATGCCCACCCTGGGGCCCATCATCTCGTACCTCAGATTCATGTTAGATTTTGCCTCTCGAGAATAAGCGGAATCTACTGATATGAAATCTCGCAGATCACATAATTCAGTTTACTCTCCTTACAAAAATTTAATACGACAATTCTTAACGTATTAAGAGAGACATTTGTGACTTGGAGATGCTTATTATCACATTTTTGTGCGCTCTACGAATCATCAAGACCAAAATGACTTGAGTACAGACCCCAAAATGAGCGTATGAGTCAACGGACACCATACACCACAACCTGGAATTGCATCTTACCATTCGGACTTTGATTCGGCACACAAAAACTCAGAAAAAGTCACATTTATAGATATAGGACCCCAAAAAATTGAAAAAATTCAATTTTAAACGACCACACGAGCAGCCCGGGGCCACACGCTCCGCCGCGCGCCGGAGATGCGCTCCACGTGCTGCCACGCGCCTCCACGTACTGCCACGCCCCTCCAGGCGCTGGCAGCAGCCTGGCGCACGTGCCAAATGCGTGGCGTGCCTCACACGTGCCACCACGCGCCTGGCGTGGCTCGGCTCAGCTCATGCGCACCCAGTCACGACACGCGGCTCACGCGCCTTCAAGCGCTGAGCCGTGTTGAGCCGGGGATCAGACCGGGTCAGTCAACGGGTCAGGATTGACCCGACCATCCGATCAACGGGTCGGTTGCGGGTCGGTCCGAGTCAGGGTCCGACCCGACAGGCTAACCGCTTCACACGCCTGTGTGGTGCGTGAAGTACACGCACCTACTGGACACGCCTTAGGGCGCGTGTGACTCACGCATCCGCGGGTCTGGGCCTGTCTTCTTTGCCTGACGGGTCCTGTAATAGGTTTTTCGACCTGGTTGTCGGAAAACTCAATTCCGGCTGCTTTTTCTCACATTTTTCGACTGGAAAAAATTAGTGGGCACCCTCCAAACATTATACACTTGATTTTAGAAGGATTCAAGCTCAAAAATAATGGAACTCAACCACCTCAGTCGTGGCCCTCCGTGGCCATTCGGAAATCTCAGTTTCTGGCATTCAAAACTCACAATAAAAGACATGAAAATGTAGATCTAGATGCAAAGAACACACTTATAACATTTTCATGCATCGATTTGCCCTCTAAAGCCATAAATCTAAGGTTTATAAGTCCGTACGGTTGCAAACTTCGACCGGACGTTTCATAGTCTAAACATGCTCGGAAAATTAAATAAAAATTAGTTTTGTAATCTCTGGGCCATGGGTATTCCTACGGTGTTCTCGGATTCACGAAACTCATTCGTGATCCGGACCCCAAAATTTTATACCCCAAAAATAATTATGAAAATCATTTAAATTAAATCCAAAAATCGCTCTGATACCAATGTTGAATTTAATCGCACATGCAGAAGCGTAAATTAAATAGATCGGAATTTTTCAGGATAAATATCTCGATAGGCAGTTTCCAAAAAATCGATCGTATCCCGATTTCCCTCGAACGGATCGCACGGTCAGATGGTGATCACATCGAACCACCACCGCAAATCCACGATGCCTCAACCAAAGTCCGATGACGACTTTAACAACGGAGATTTTTCTACGCGAAAATCTCCAACCCTCGCTGTGTTTCTCTCTAGAGAATGTGCACCAACCTTGGCCCCATTCTTTTCCATGGCTACTGTTCACTCAGGAATGGAGGAGAAAAACCATGCCTCACGTAGGGCCTCACTTGGGGTTGAATAGGCAAGTCATTATGGGAGGTTAATGGGGTGGTAAATGATGGGAGTTACCCCATTCCTAAATTACCCAAATGCCCCTCAATGGGCATATTCCAACAAAGTTGATGTCTTAAGTTAAAGTCCACACATGGGTTTAATTTTCTGCATTCTGAAAAGAGACAAAATACTGGCTTGCTCTAAATTATTGGGCCTAGCCTTATGTTAATACTTCACCTGAAATTCTTATTTAGTTGATTTACTATAATGGATTGCTTGGATATTCAGGTTGAGGCTAAGAGGGCTTTATCTAGAAAGTAGTATTTCTCCGGTACAACCACAAACTCTATCAGCCACAAAAGTTAAAACATGGTAAGCTTCTTGACGCATATTCTTATCAATTCCTAAAACATGTAATTGTTGTTTTCCTTATTTATCTAATATTTCTAATTTTTAGAATAAACGTGGAGGACACGCTTGACATTCACAAGGACGATCTACCACTCCCCTTTCCCTTTCCCCTTCTCCTTTGCCATCCCTATACCCCTCTACTTCTGAATCTGCTACAGCCCCATCTTCTTCAGTTGCAGCTTCAATGCAACATTCAAATAATGCACAAGACATATGCATAGAAGAGACACAACATATCATAACCGCATATGGAGATTCGTTAGTATTTTATTTTATAATTTTATTTAATATGATTATTTTTTTATATATGGTTCTTTTAATTATATTTATTATTTACCATTGCTCTTTTATAAATTCTTATTCTTTAGATTCTCAAATTCAGTATATGTGGTTCTTATTCTCAATAAAATTGTGAATAATCATTGGGGAGGGATATCGACCACTTACACAAGCACTTCAATGATAAAAAGGAGTTGTGGTGGAGAGAGTTTAAGATAAATTTTTCCTTTCAATTGATATATCAATTAAAGTTTATGTCTTAATAATGTTAAATATACCTTCTTTTTTATTACAGTAGAGGTTTACTTGGAATGAATCGGAGGACCATGAAAAAAGATGAATTTTCAACAACAAATTTGATGATCACATTCACAATGTGATTAATAAAGCGAAAACAAGTCGGACAAAGCCACATTGTATCACGGACGATAATTAGATGAGAATACTGGCCATTTGAGAGTCCGAGGATAGAATAAAGAAAAGCGAGCAGAACAAGAGGAATAGATCATATAATTCTGGCCAAGAGTCTACAACTTATGCGGGGGGGTCGATCAATATCGATGAGCATCGAAAAAAACTGATAACTCAATGAAAATATCTATATTTCTTTAAATCAATTAATTTATGTTCTTACTTTTTCATTAATCGAAACAATGAGTGGTTTTTATCTTTTTAATTTTTTTTTAAAATAGACTAAAGAAAAGGATTCTGAGCCTTCATATATGGACTCTTTTGAGCGCACATTTCAGAAAAAGGACAAGACCTAGAGTAGGGAGAGAGCAAGAGCTATATCGGTATGTAATTGACCACTTTTGTAGTTTAGTGTTTTATATATATTGAATTTGAATTTTGACAACTCCTCTCTCACAGATTCATAACTTGCATTGTGTTCATTAGATAATATGATGTCTCTTATATTTTGGATAGACTTATCAAATGTTGGTTATGTATGTTAATTGATGCCCATATTGGCTGGATTGGTTGTAATTCATTAAGGTGATTAGTATTCTGCATACTATTGGGATATGCTACTTTTACACTTAGAATGATAGTTTTGTTCTTTGGGTACATTACCTCTGAAGGCCCTAATAAAGTTTTCGCTGCAAGCTGCACCTAATTACTTACCGAAGATAATTTGGTGAGAGAATTAGCTGTATTGAGGGGGTTAAATTTCTATCCTCAGGATAAATCTTCAGCTCTGAATGCTCTTGTTGAGTAAGCTTTGATATCCGGATGAATTTGAATTTCTTTCTTCAATTCTCTTTATTGGGTGGCATTCTCTATCAAAGAATAAATAAATTAAAAAACCAGGACTAGAATGGCATCCCTCTTCATATTTTGGCTGATTTAATGACATATTCTCATCCAAGATCCAGTTGACTTTGTTATAGGAGAAGGGTGTTTAATAATTGGATTAAAAACTGATACCTAGTTCTGGATACCTCTTGTAATGAGTTTGATTGCTCCATAGTCCATTCATGTTCCAGCAGTGTAATGGTTTGGCTCCAGCTCAATATTGTATTAGGTTACCGGTCAATATAGACTAAGAGTAATGAAGTACCAATTTCCTGTTAGCCTCTTTCATAATTGTGTATCCCATAGCTGTACATTGATTTGCCTATGACACTTGATCTATTAATACGTTAGACAATGTATATGCTCTAATGTGGTATTGTACTTAATACACACATGAAGGAAAGCAAATGGATGTAAAGAGAGCTCAATACACATGATGCTATATAATGCCAATCTCTCTCTCTCATGTGATACGGGGATATGCCATTTGTTTCACAATCACCTCAAGATTTTTCTTTTCAGAATCAATCACTTCTGGCATGTGTTTTCCTCTTTGAAAGAGAAAAAGAACAAATCATAATATGACTTGAAAATTGTTGTCATGTGCATCCCAACAGGAAAGTAGATCCTTGATAATTTGATTGCAGTACTACTTGCATTGACTTTACATGAGGATTTGGGAAAAAGAAATATTTATTTTCCAATCCATAAACAGTATTTCCATTAGATATTAATTTAACTATATAATAAAATCAAAACAGCATAGAGTGAGAATGTGAGAATGTGATTTTGACGATCCAATTGTCATCACTATTTGTTTTTTATTTGTTTTAATAATTTCTTACTAATTTCATTCGGTTGGTTTATTGTTAATCCAATTGTCATCACTATTTGTTTTTTGTGTGTTTATTTTTTTCTTTTCTTTTCCTAAATTTTATTGAACTTCATTATTTTCTTAGACTCATTTAGTATGGTATGATTTGGTAGATATATTCTACTTCACTTTATTATTTGTGCATAATTTTTTGTCTTCTTTATATTTTTATGAACTTGTAATTCTCATTCATATTACTTTCTTTGACTTTCCTTTTGATTTCCATCATTAAAATGCAGGACAAATATAATGAACTACTATTGGCTCATTCGAGTGGTGGTGGTGATGGTACATTATCTGAGCAATCTGTTGATAATATGGCAGCATGGTTAGAGGCAACTGGTGGGGTAAAGAAAGGAAGAATATTTGGCATGGTATCCTTGAGCAAAGTGTACACACCTAGCCCTTCATGCTCCACTGCGGCCATTACAATGAAACAGGTCCAACTAGACGAAGAAGTGCTTGGTCTCAAATCGGAACTTGCAAAAAAAGATGAACAAATGAGTGCGCTCGAGCAAACGCAACAATCACTTGAGTTAATGCAACGAGTAATGTTACAGCACCTCAAGTTGGATGCAAGTCAACTTATCCCCTCGTTGAGTCAGGTTCCACCTTCTATGCCTCCTACTGATGACCTCGATGCTGACAACCAACATGATGATTGATGGATGTTTGTTCGATATTATTCGAATATTGTTATTAGATGGATATGGGACGATATTTATTTTGTTATTACTATCTTCGATGTTGGACATTAGACTATATTTACATTTGTTTTACTTTGATTTTATTCACATTTTGTTCGATGTACAAACTCTTATTCGCTAGATATTTGTTAGATTGCAAAATTTTTAGATTTATTATATGAATGTTCATTGGCTATACATTTATAGTTTTTTGGCTCCGCTGCATATGAATGGAATATTTGGTTGGATATGAATGATATTGGATTGAATAATGATTGATGGATTTTTTTTGTTCAATTGGATATTTGAATGTTGGTTGCACAGGTTTTTTTTTCCTAAATAGAGAAAAACATTAAAACAAACAAAATTTTTTTTTCCTAATTTTACAGATCTGTCGCCAAAGAATTTACAGATTCGTCGCTAAGTTAGACACGAATTAATATCGGTAAATATTGCCTGAGGTTAGCAACGGATAGAGCAGGCCGTCGCTGAGTTTAGCGATGGATAAAAGTGCCCGTCGCTGAAGTGATGGATAAAAGCGTCCGTCGTTAAATTCAGCGACGGATAAGAGCACCCGTTGCTAAACTCAGCGACGGAAAAGAGTGTTCGTTGCTGAGTTCAGCGACGAACAGGACATCCGTCGCTAAGTTTAGCAACAAACAAGGATGTCCGTCGCGGAGCTTAGCGACAGATAAAGCTATCCGTCGCTGAGGTAAGCGACAGATAGAATAGTCCGTCGCTTAGGTTAGCGATGGATAGGGATATCCATCGCTAACTTAAGCGACGAAAATGACCATCCGTCACTAAATTTAACGACAAAGGTTGTTCTCCATCGTTAAAAGTTAGCGACGGATCCATTTCTTCGTAACTAATTTAGCCACAAAATTTTTCGACGAAATTTTTTTCATCGCTATTTTGGCGACGAATTTCTTTTTTTCGTCGCTAAGCTTTTGCAACACCGTATTAGCGACGAAACAATTCTCATCACTAAATCCGTAGTTAATATATTTAGCGACGAATATTTTTAAGATTTTCAACGGTAAATCCATTGCTAATGTCTTTTTTTTGTAGTGCAATAAAATTAAAAATGGAGGTTACATACAAGATAATGGCATAAACATGGCTCCAAATGACAGATGTCGTACCCCAACCCCGTGACACCATAATCTTCAAAAGATAACCTGCAGGGGCAGAGACAAAATAAAATGTGTGCGAAAGCACAAAACAAGTTTGGATACCAAACCGACTCAAGATTCCATAGCATGTTTTATCACAAAAAAACCTTTTGTTTGATAGGAAGGGGAAGATACCAAATCCTTCAAATCCAAATTTAGGGTAATAAGCACATACTATAAAAAAATCACAGTTTTAACGACGGTTTTAACGACTAAATTTTAAAAAAGTTTATCACTAAAAATATTAGCGACGAAAAATTTTTCGTCGTTAATAACGAGTCGCAAAAGTTTAACGATGAAAAATTATTCGACACTAAATTTAGTGAATAATTTGGAATTTTCGTCACTAAATTTAGCAATGAATTCAAGGAATCCGTCGCTAAATTATATTATACATTATTTTATTATTTATTTATTATATATATTTTATTTAATGTTTATATTAATATTTTATTTTATTTTATTTTATTTTATTTAGCGACAGATATATGAAATCCATCGTTAAATTATATTATATATTATTATATTTTTTATTTATTATATATATTTTATTTAATTATTATGTTATATTTAATTTAAGGATAGATTTGTGATATCATAGCTAAAGAAAGAATCTGTCGCTTTATTATATTTTTTATTTATTATATATATTTTATTTAATTATTTTATTAATATTTTACTTTATTTAATTATATTTAGACCCGTGCCCGCAAAGACCCGCACCCGCACCCGGCTGCTGACATTCTTTATCGTGTGAAAATGCCTCAGCGTGCTTCCAGCGGGGTTCGATCAGCGGGAAAAAGTTTAGTTTCTACTCAACCACCGACCCCATGGAGTTATGCATCCCCGGCTCTTCTTTTTTTTTATTTTTTATCTTTTTAAAAAATTTATTAATATTAATTTTAAAAAAATAAAATAATATTTTAAAAAATTATTTAAAATTTTATAAAATAATAAATATGATTTATTAATATAAAATAAAACAAAAATACAAAAATAAAATAAATTAGCATTTGATTTGTTAATATGATTTTTTTTTTAATTTGTTATCATGAACTCACATTTTATTAATAATAATGAAATAATATAAAATGATAATTTGTTATAAAATAATAATATAATAAGATATTAGATTAAAATAAAATAATAAAAGATTTTAAATAATATCATTTAAAAAATATAAAAATAAAATATAATATATTAATTAAAAAAGAAATGATAATTACTTATAAAATAATAAAATACTGACTTAAGATAAAATATTAAATGAATTAAAAAATAAATCAACGTTATTCTTAAAAGATAAAATATAAAAAACAAAATAAAATGCTATTTTAAAATATTATTTAAAATTTTATAAAATAATAAATATGATATGTTAAAATAAAATAATAAAATAAATTAAAATATGATTTGCTAATATGGTTTTTTTTTAATTTGTTAACTTACGCTCATATTTTATTAATAATAATAAAATAATATAAATGATAATTTATTATAAAATAATAAAATGCTAATTTAAAATAAAATAATAAAAGATTTATAAAAATAAAATAATATTATTCTTTAAAAAATAAAATATAAAAAATAAAATGTTATTTTAAAATTTAGCGATGGTTCCAAGGAATCTGTCGCTAAATTATATTATATATTATTATATTTTTTATTTATTTAATATATTTTATTTAATTATTATATTTAATTATTATATTAATATTTTATTATATTTAATTATTTTTAATTTAACAATGAATTTGAAATTTCAATCGCTAAATTTAATGACAGATTTCTGAAATCCATCACTAAATTATATCATATATTATTATATTTTTTATTTATAATATAAAATCCGTCGTTAAATTATATCATATATTATTATATTTTTTATTTATAATATATATTTTATTTAGTTGTTATATTAATATTTTATTTTATTTTATTTTATTTTACTTAGTGACGAATTTGAGATTTCCGTCACTAAATTTAACGACGGATTTCTGAAATTCATCGCTAAATTATATTATATATTATTATATTATATTATTTATTATACATATTTCATACTTTTTCGTCCCAAATTTTGTTGTAAAATAGTGATGAAAAATTTTTTCACCGTTAAATCCATCTCATTATAGTGATGAATATTTTCTGTCGGTAAAATCGTATTTTTTTGTAGTGATAGGATCTCATCTGTAAAATCCTTCAAAGCATAAACAAGAATATTAAAAGAATATTCTTTATATAATGCAGAAAATGAAAATGTACACGGAAAAAAGTAGAATTATACTCTATGAAGTTTTACTCACGGTTCAGAGTTTGAGACAAAAAGGTCCACAAATATTGGGATCATCAACATCACTGTTTCATAAGTAAGCATTAAGCCATCATTCAATAATGGAGAAGCTTCAACAAGTTTCAAAGTCAGGCCTACTGATGATTGAAATTAGGGGAAAAAAAGATGTTCTACCTTTGCCAGCGAAACAGCGCATTTCCCACAATTTTCTCATCTGACTTTTGATAGGGCCTGAAACCTAAAAAATTTAAGAGAAAGAAACATCTAGTCTCTTTTGGAATCCATTATCGTCATTCACAAAGAGAACTATTGGTAGAAAAAGTATTTATGTGTGTTACAAGTCAAAAGTGATGTTCCTCCTCAATTTTAATAACTTCAGAAAGAATAGCATCTATCTTGTAACACATAATGAGCAAAGAACATGCCCTTTTCCGATCACCAGGCCAAAGAAGAGGAAGAATAGGACAAAGAAAAAATATATATATATTTCAAGAATAGACATGCAAATGCGGGAAAACCAGGAAGCATGATGAAACCATGAAGCCAGTAAGCGATATTTGAACCTGTTTGCCATTCACATCCTGCAAAAGAAAAAACAGGTATATTCACATCCATCTTTAGAATATCAAAAAATACAGGATGTGAATGGCAATTCAGAATAAAATTAACGCACTAAAATTATTAGGGTTTCAGACGCAATTCAGAATATCAAGAAATTCAGAATATCAAAAAATTAAGGTACTGATTACATCCATCTTCACTTTTGTCATGTCAACCTTAATTCATCAAATGTATTCAGCATTACCACAGAAAACACAATAAAATATCATTCACAAATAATCATTTACCCTCCGCTTGGAACCAAACAGGAAATAAAAAACCCCTTGGTCACCAACAGCCACCCGCGAAACCCACATTTTCCGGCTCATAGAACAACGCCGAATTAAAACTTAACAACTACAAATGATAGAACCCAAAAGACCAAAAAACAACCTGACCCCCTAAAAGGAAAAAGATCGAGATAACTAAATTGTCCAAAATTTTTAGAGAGAGAGACCTTGCAAGGTGGGATTGTTGAGAGAGCGATTAGGACAATCGAAGACCTGTCCAAGGATGGCCGATCGAAGAGACGAGAAGGTACTCTTCTTCTGATTTCTTTTCAAGTTGCAGTTGTGGCATTAGCTGTTGTGGATATCTTGTTCTTTTTCGACCATATCCAACGACCGACGACACATGTTTCCGACATCGAAATGCATGCTCCCATACCTTCTCTCTCTTTCAATAAATCATTTGTTCCCTCTCGTGCAGAGAGAGAGAGAGAGGGGGGGGACAGTATGGAGACATCATAGAGGCACGGCTTCCATGGCCATGTGATCGCATCACTCTCCTCAACTCAACTATTCTCACACAGAAGTTGCGTGTTGAAAGAGAGAGAACAGAGAGGGAAATAGAAACCAAAAATCAATGACGTAGTGGGAAGGGTTCTATGTCCTTTAATCAAGTACTCGAATTCGAGCCTCCTTGGAAACAAAAAAAATTATTTTAGGAGACCTCCCCTTAAATGAATCCCGACAGTCAGGTCGGTCTAAATTAGTCGAGACGAAATTTCAGATACCGGATGGTGGTCTTGTCATATGAACTAAAAAAAAAGATAGGGAAATAGAAATCCTATTTTTATGGTTTTGTAAAACCCATGCCAAAAGAGAGAGATAGATACATATAGGTAAACCCACTCCCAAATGAACGAATCAGCTTTCCCCGGATGGAGAATGACCAAATCCTACGTGGATGGAGTCATCAACGCTTATACCTATATTGTTAATAAACTCTTTATTCTAAGCGGCACAATCTGATTCATATAGAACAAGTTAAATTATGACCACTTGATCTAATGGTACAAGGGGAGTCATTTCTCACCGATAGTGAGCCTCACAACTCTCTTTGTAACATCGGACAAGTTCGCACTGCACCATGATGTTGTAATATCGGACAAATTCGGATTGTCATGTAAACTCTAAACAGGTTATTTGAAAATTTTTATATTTTGTGAAAATGTGAAAGAATAATTAATTCAGATATAAATGTGAATTTGCTCTTTGAGTTGTACAAGAATTTCTCTAGGCTCTTAGTTGACAAACCCTCAATTTTAAGTGTCCGATTATTTGAATGGTCAGTATTCACTAAAGTTTGATTAATACTCAGTGTCGACACTTACACCAATATAAATATGTTGAATGATCGAGCTCCATGTCGATACAACACATTCGTCTATATTGACACGAGAATTTCATGGCCAGTAGATTTATGTTGACACCACCTTAATTGTATCGACATAAATACTCTTATGTCGACATAATTCTCTTTGTATTGACACAAACATCTCTATGTTCGAGACAAACACTCTTGTGTTGAACCCGAACACTCTTGTATTGGACGGGTATCGACACAATCCTATTTGTATTACAATGTCCAATTTCCTCCGCTTGCAATCTTGTTCTCATGACATTGTGAACATGTACACCTAGGTAATTCTTTGTGAAATTGTCATTACAAAGGTTTGATCCTTAGCTCTCCAACTCCAGAAAATACTTATTACTACCATACCACTCAATCACCTTAGTTATATAATACACAATTTATATTATATCTCATATTTTTTAATATTCCAAATATTTAATATTTTGAATTTATTTTTTCATAAAAAATATTTTTATTTCAACTTCCTTATTCATCACCGGACATACTTTCTCAATAAAATAAACTTCAATTCTTAAGCCTATAAGGTTGTGCTTCCAAATAACCCCAAAAAGGCACATTGGGCATTTTGTGTAATTTGAATGTGTAAGAGGGCTACTGAATAAATATTGGAAATGAGTTTGAAGATAAAAAGGAGAAGTGAGACCTTAACCCACGAGATCCAAGCATTCTCACTTCACTCTTTAAACTATTATTCTCTCTCTAGACTTTCTTCCATCTATTTTTCCAAACTCACTTGATCCACCACTAAATCATTGAAGGTTCCAAACTACACCTCTAACTCTCTAAAGTTAGATTTTAGTTTTGATCTTGGAGAAAAGTTTAAGAATTTAGTGCTGTCACAAAAAGAGAGAATCAAGGGTTTTGTTACAACCTAAACGGGAAATAATTCTTTGGAGACAAAAAAATCAAGGCGTTTTCATCTTTCTACCCCCAAGTTTTAATTTGCTTACCTAACGGTTTACTTGGATTTGGAGAAAATTAAGTCACAATAAGTGAGAAAAAAGTTTGTGTTCTTTCTTGGGTTAAATTGAAAATTAATGTTGATAATTTTGATTACTTGATAATGTCTCTTAGGAACTGGACAAGCAAATCGTGGCAAAAGTCTTGCTATTGAGGAAACTGGGAGTGACTACCCTCCTTACCACAATGAGTGGATGGACCATTGTGATTTTAAATGAAAAAAAAGTTTTTTAAATTCTTTTATATATGACTTTATTGATTTTTGTGAATGTTTGTGATGGTAGGATATCCCAAAATTGGAGTTAAAAACATGCATGCATCCAATTTATGAATGAAAATGTCATGTGTTGTTGTGAAATGTATTCATGAATATTGTGGTATTGGTTTGGTAACCAATTGCTGATATCATGGCACATGGGATAAGATTTGAATGTTTGTGAAATGATGGTGATGGTGATAGTAAATGACTATAGTTATTCCCTCTACAAAGTGACCCGACCGGGTGATGTGGTTAGAGGTTTATTGGCAAAAGATGGTAGACACGGTCTTCTGCACCCCTATCATACTATCCAGTAACACGACCGGTGAAATATGTGTCAATGCCAAGGAATGGAGAAATAGTGTTCTATAATGAATGGATTGAAAACCGTTTAGCAAACTTCTATCCAGGTTTAGCCAAACATTGGACGAAAGTGTTTTCTTTAGGGAAATCTCATGATCTTTGAAAAATATAAACGTGTGGATGTATCTATCTTTTTAATTATCTGGATTATTTGAAACTCTATATATTTGATGAATTGTTGAAATTATGATTTTGACATTTCACACTCATTACTCGTTTACTATCACAATCATATTATTACACTGCACTCATTGAGTAGTTTATACCCATCCCTTATTTTTAATCTTTTTTAGAGGAAGTAGAGATATAAAAGCAACCCCACTGCTAGTTGAATCCAATCGAGGAGAAAACTGCCCGGGACCAACTATCGGTATTGATCATTTATAGTTGCGGATTTTTTTGACTTGTAAATGGACCCATTGGAGGATATTTAGAAGTTAAAACTTGTGTTTTGAAAATTTTATTTTGAAACTCCTCATGTAGCATATTTACATATATTCTCCTAAATATGAAATTTATGTTTTATAGTGTTAAATATTTGAGGTGTTGGTTTTCTTAAACGTAGTACTGTATTCTCATAGTCCTGTGGAATCTTGGGGTGCATACTGATAATTGCATGTACTTCTAGATCACGCGGCGGTTGTCGTATGCTCGGACCCACGGGTCGGGGTTTTGATCTCATCGTATACCAAAACAAAAGTGCTGAAGCAAATTTTTTTGAATAGGTGGAAGTTTGCATTGATTATCTGACCTTTTCTCTTGGTGTGGTGTTTCTGCCAAGTAGTCTTTTTTTGTTAGGTTTTATAGTTTATGTTGCTTTGCTCTCTTGTTCTCAGTAGCTTCTATTAACAAAACTCTTTCTGCTTATAAAAATAATATAATCATAATCTGACTTTTCGTTGATTAGTGTGTTAATTTGATTCAAATCCAAAATCAATGTTGATCCATAGATTTCTCATCTTTTTCAAGTTAGTAGACGTTCTTCCACATGATTTGGAGTCTTAATATTCCTTGCGTTGGATGAGATGAATATTCTAACTATAACCATTACCACAGTCATACTTTCTCTTTCTTAGTTGGATGTGTTGCGTCTCTTTCCATACCATGAACTTATTGGAGAAAGTAATAGAGTATAATTTGAGATTAGAGATAAATATATTTCAAAATCAATTTGAGTTTATGTCAGGAAGATCCATCACGGAAGTAATCCACTTGTTAAGATATTTGATAGAGACATATAGAGTACAGAAGAAAGATCTATATATAGTATTCATTGATCTAGAAAAAGCATATGATAGAGTTTTTAGAGACTTATTATGGTGGAATCTGATAAAGAAAGGGATATCTTTAAGATATATTAATCTCATTAAAGATATGTATGATGGACCTGTAACTAGGTAAGAACTCGTGGGGGTTTGAGCGATAGTTTCCATATTAACACCGGACTCCATCAAGGTTCGGCATTAAATCCCCTCCTTTTTGCAATAGCGATAGATAAAATCAAAAAAAAATATCAAAAATGAAATACCATGGTGTATACTTTTCGCAAATGATATAATGTTAGCTGATAAAACTAAGAAGAGTGTTAGTGCTAAACTAGAGTTATGGAGACTCATACTGGAATTCAGAGAATTTAAATTAAGTAGATCGAAAATCGAATATATGAGATGTAGGTTTAACGACAATTATTTAAATGATGAAAAAATAATTAACTTAGATGGACAAGATATACCAAAAAGTGAACGATTTAAATATCTAGATTCCATCATAATGATGGCAATATAAATGGAGATATGAACCATAGAATTCAAGCGGGTTGGATGAAATAGAGAAAGGCATCCGGAGTACTTTGCGATCGCACGATGGAATTACATTTGAAGATAAAGTTTTATAGAATCGCGGTTAGGCTTACATTATTATGTGGTACTGAGTGTTGGGCTATTAAATAATAACAAAAACAAAAAATTATTGTAGCAGAAATGAAAATATTTATGTGGATGTGTAGAAAAAATAGAAGAGATAGAATTAGAAATGAAGAGATTCGTAACAAGTTTGAAATTAGTTCAATTATGAATAAGATATGAGAGTGTCGTCTGAATGGTTTGGCCATGTGCAGAGAAAACCAAAAAATGCACCGGTTAGGAGAATCGAGAATTTAAATATAAGAGATCTAGTAAAACGTAAAAATAGATCGTTAAAAATTTGGATATAATTTATCCGTAAAAACATGATGTTAAGAGTTTAGAAAAGGTAATGGTTTTGAATAGAAATGGATGGCGTAAAAGAATTCACACAAATTAAATCAAATTTTTTTAAGATATTTATCTATTTATTTATTTATTTATTTATTTTTCCTTCTCTTTTTCTTTTCTTGTTCTTTTATTTTTATTTATATATTTTTTTATTTCATTTTCTTTTCTCTATTTTTTTCAAATTTATCTCTTAAATGGCTGATCCCAAATTTTTAGATTAAGACTTAATTTGTTGTTGTTGTTGTTGTTGTTGTTTGTTGCATCTCTACAACTGACAGATTGGTATTTGATCAGTTTCTAAACAAAGGGTTTGCAAAAGTAGCCTACGGACAAATTGGCCATGGAGAAATTTATAGGTACGTGATATTGCAAAGGCGGTAGTTATGGTTCAAATCAAACATTTCACATTAGGTTAGAGCCCTCGTACTAACCCCTAAAATGGTAAGTACACTTCTTGCCTCCACCCGTTTATCCAAAAAATGGGAAAAAATAAAATATAAAAAATAAGTCCAAATACTTATGAATGTCGAAAGTAAATTTGCCTAAGAAATTAGTCATTATTGGAAAAAAAAAAAGTACCATTTATTATGTTCAAGACCTCAAAAGGACTGGTGTCGAGTGTTGGCTGTAAGAGGGCCAATAACCATTGCTGAGTTAACTATAACTAAGTTGATGCCCTTCCCTTTCGCAAAATTACAAGCAGCTTCCTCGATCAATGTCTTTTAAAACAATATAGCAAAGCATGGGATTCCAAAATTATCCATTAGATCACCACACCGAAACAAGTATTAATAGAATAATGTTAACTGATATAAACCTTTTATTCCTTACAAAACTCTACATCAGAATACCAAGTTTCATCAACTACAATGTCAGAAGTCAAAGGTTTTCTAGTGTATGCCACAATTGCAATAGAAGATGTCAAAACCACTCTTCTGAGAGAATTTCGTACATGAGCCAAGCACATTGAGTGTTTCCTTCACTGTAGGTTTTATCAGTTGTTTCTAAAATCAGTATAAATGAGGGCTTGTGAATAATTAGTAAATCCATTCTTGGTTACTTCATTGTAGGTAAAAAGAAAGAATACATGTCCCCAAGGGCACAGTCTAGTGGTCACACTCCATCTCCCCTAACTCATGATCTATAGTTCAAATCCTTGTGTAACCAAAAAAGAAAAAAAAAAGATTGATTTGGTAAGTAATTCCTAATCATCTATTCCTTGGCAGGCAAAATCTTATTTATGGTTTAGAATTGCTCATGAACTAGCTCAACAAGGTAAAGTATATTGAAAAGGACATTATTGGATCTTGGGCAGCACCAAGGAGAACATAGCATCAAATAGCAAAGTTTATAACTTAGTTACAAGAATTATAAAATATCACATTAAAATGTTCTATAACATATTATCTAAAAAGTAGAAATAATATGAGGTTAAAACTACAAAAGAAATCTTAAATACATCAAAACATAGCTAAATGGACCATAATGTACCAAATCCCAACATGACCATACCATTTTACCATGAAAACAATCCTAAATTCGACAGCCTTGACACTATCAAATATAACCAAATAATTTAAAAACTACACACAAACCATTGTACCAACTCAGACCATGTTAAGTGTGGATGGGTATGCTTTAATTTTTTGATGAAGTTGCAAAAAACCAAGATTCGTAATACATATACATAGAGAGAGAGAGAGAGTACAAGCCACAATCTACAAATACATGACTAGGAAGGATAGAGAATGAAATTGGGAATAGGGAATGGGAAATGCTGACTTGGGTCATGAACAATGACCTTGACTGTGTAGCCACAAAGAAGCAAGAACTTGACAACCATGAAGCGATGCAGCCCGAAGCTCCCGTTGCACACACTGTTTTGGTATTGCTTGTTGCACTCCCAATCATTTCCTCTATGTTGATCTCTTCTTGTTATTTTTTTTTTGGGGCTTTTGGCTCCTTTATTTGGTTATTCATGGCCTTGACAGTGATAATTTTTTATGCTTGTAAACGAACTGTGTGAGAGTGAGAGAATATATCTTTTTTCATCTTTTTTCCTTTGCATGCTCCCTTGTTTCTCTATTGACGATAGTTGACCTGCTGGATAAAGGTAAACTATCAGTATTCGATAATCACGTTAACCTGACTATAATCCGATTTGCATTAAGTTAGATCTCTAAAAAACAAAACTTTATGATCTATTTTTCTTATATACAAGATTAAAATTTGAAATTTTATTTAAAGGGTATCAATATTGATCCACTTTACTAACTAAACATCCGTTATTAAATCATTTTTTGTTATTAAAACAATTCTTTTAGTTTTTGGGAACTTTGCACCGGAGCCAAGGACATTAAGTGTTCTCTTTACTGCGGGATCAATCAATCCTGCATGGTACCAAGAAATAAACAAATGATTATGTTGAAAACATCAAAAGCATTATTAGTCTGCTGAGACATACAGTGTCACAGAGAAAAAATACTTTCTAGACCAATGATATTTCATAACTCATTGCATAATAACAGCAACTAAATGTGCAAAGAATGCAGGTAATGCACTGGAGAAGGTCGATGGATGAACAAAAGCTTCTCCAACTTCCAGTGTCAGCCTTTATTCGGGGATGAAGTGAAAGAAGATAGATGTCCAAAGAAAATTGAAATCGTGTCAATGGAAAACAAAAACCAAAGTTAATAAATCATAGTTTGCGTGCTTGACTCCGCTCATTACAAAAATTCACCGGCCAAAAACAAAAATCACTACAATTATCATTTTGACTCCAAAATTTTCCCTTCTTTGTTTAAATATTGTATGGGAAAGATTCAATATTGTATGGGAGGCTAGTTCAAGTGGTGACTCTGCAAATCTAATGCATCCTCTCCTCACGTGCTTGAAGAGAAGATCTAATGGAAGTGTGGAAAAATCTTTTGCCTATTACAGCCCACACACAATCAAACGTCTATGGGCTTCTTAAAATTTTTTGAATGATTTTGTTGTCTTCAATCATGTCTCGAAGACTTCTCATTTTGATTAATAATGGTCGAGGCACAAGTAAAGAAAGATGTAACAATCCAACTCAAGAGAATAGTAAAAAGATAGAGAAAGGGATAGAGAGAGAAAAATAGAAAGAGTAGTAAAGAGAGAATTGAGAGAGAGAGAAAGACTATAGAGAGGTCAAGATCAATTTTCATTCCTTTCCATTTCCAATTCATTTGTTATAGTATATATTTATATTGTATTCCCTAACCGGTTACTAACCACTAACTAATTTTGCTAACCAGTTATTAACTACTAACTAATATTTATAATTATGATTAACTACTAATTATAGTTGTTACAAGAGATTGAATTTTCCTTAGTTACCAGTACCAAAGTATCAAAGAATTTCCTAAGCGATTAGAATCTTATGGTTATCATCTTGTCGAAGCCTTTAAATTGATCTCCTTCTTCTTACTATGGAACAATTTCCCATCGATCAGTATCTGAACTTATATTCTAATTAATTCCATTTAAACTACTGCTAGATCCCTTTTAGGAAAAACTCTCCGAATATAATTTTTTTCATTCCTATGATTAAGGAATCCGGTGCCCTTTCAACGATACCATCCCTTAATCTTTAAATTGATCCTTCAAAATATCACATGCCTTCTCCGATTTTGATACACCATAATTTTGTAAATTTGGATGTGCCAACTCCTGGAATTGACAAGAAGGCCCCCCCGCATTCCTCATTTGATTTTTATTAAATTGTTTTTATCATTGTAATCCCAATATGCTATATAGCATCTCGTGATTCACCACACCTATTTTGCACTTCCAAAAATCCTTGCGAAATAAAAAGAGTTTTCATTAAAATACTCCAATGCTCACAAGACTCTTCATTAAACGTGGGCAATGAGGTTTGAGAATAAGTGGAAGTTGAAGGGATGAGTCATTGGTTTGGCTAATGGATGCCTTATGTTATTTAATGGATATGGATTTTAGAATGGTAGTAAGGGTTAAGGCAGCGCTCACACCGCTGATACTGATAGGTTAGGTAGTGTTATTTAGGTGACTACTCTGTAGTTGGAGTGACTAAATTAGTAGAGAAGTATACTAGGAAGATGAGGGAGGGAGTGAATCACACAAGGGGCAGATCTAATTTTATTTTTTTTATTTTTTTTTTTTTTTGTACTTTGACTCTTCAGCATGTTATACAGAATGTCTCTTACTCCTGTTCTAAAGGAGTTTGACAACACTTAAGAATTGCACACACGTATCTCCGATCATTAATGATTAGAGTTTTATAGTAAATATTCATCAATGATGACATTTAGACACATCTTGCTGTGTATCTTTACACTTTGACGAACCATCTACTCATCTGGAGAATTAAATATAATGTGCTACAAGCTATCACGAATTCTAAAATCTTAAAACCCTATATTCTAAATACTATATCTTATTAATATATTGACCCATATTATATATGACAGGAGTCATGAAAATTCTAATCCCTAAATTTTAAATCTTAAAACTTAATTAATTGTATTTGTTATTGTTTGCTCTATTAAATTTTCGACTTTTACTCCTTTTTTGAAATAAGAAATATATATATAGTAGGACTTTTAAAATCTCAAATCATAAATTCTAAATTTTAAATCATAAATCATAATCGTGATACTTCATCTGATGTATATATATCAAAATATGTGTTCTTTGTTTCATATTTTGTAAGTTTAGATATTTTTTGTTTTGAGTAAATTTTCCTTATTCCCTTATGGTTTGGTCAAAATCCACAAGCCTTTCCTATGGTGGAAAAATGTCAATTTGTACTCTTATGGTTTTAAAAAGTGTGGAATGTGGACAGAAATAAACGGTCGTTAAGGAGATTATGACCCACACGTGTTTTTGTGTCAGATGATCAACATTACAAATTTAAATCTCAAAATTACCACAATTCGTAATAAAATGTTCTGAGTCGAAAAAAAAAAGCTTGTTCCTTTGAAACGAAGCGAATGTATCATATTTTCTTAAAATCTTCTAAACATTTTTGAAAATCTAAGCATATTTTATTCAAATTTTTGAAATATTTCTTCAAAATCCGTGAAATTAGCATCTCATCCCCGGATTTTTACGTGTTCATATAAAATATAATGCCAAGATTTGGGAGTTTTACACTTTTCTTCAAATCTTCTTATTTTTTATAACTCGAAGCATGGATTATAGTTGCATTCTTTATCCAATTTGAAAAATTTTGAGTTGCAACTAAGTTTTTCTCAAAATCCACTTTCATATTATGCCTGGATTTCTTGTTACGCTCAAACTCTAGATTTTAGTTGCATCCTATATCCGATTTGAATAAATTTGAGTTGCATGTGTTTTCATCAACATCCATTTTCATATTATGTCCAGATTTTTTTTTTCTAATTTTTGGTGTAATGTGTGTTTTTTTTTTTTTTTTTTGTGCTCTTTTTGGGTATTTTTTTAAACAAATTTAAAATGTCTTTTTCCAGTACCGGTGAAGAATCGAGAGAACTCAGGTACCAATATCGAAGGTACGATTGCGTCAACATGGCTATCCTAAAGATAGTGGAATCTAAGAAACCTTCAAAGGGATTGCTATACTTTGTTTATGAACGAAATGAATGTGGATCTTTGCATGGTGCCGGCAGATAACCAGAGAAAGGAAAAGGAATTGGAAGCAATGCCAAGACGACTAACTATCCAGGCGTCGTACCCCCAACAAAAGGAGACAAATATACAAATGCAAAAGCAGCCAACAATGCGATATCCAGACTCGCGACAGTCGTACTCCCTATATATAATAACACGGAATGAGATTTATTTTAAAAGAAAATAAGTTACTTGTTCTCCCCAAGTAAAATACCGATAGAATCTTCCCGGTTAGGTAACTATTTAGCCACTTGAGATTAGCATGAAATATGATAAAATAAACAGAACACTTCTAATATCAAACTAACTAGTATTAATGGCTCTCTCACCAATCCCATAACACATCCCAGTATAAAGTCACAATATAAATAAAACTATATATATAAGGTTCTCCTTAACCTTTAACTATACGTCCACATATAACAGATAACTCATGCAAATCCACAAAAAAAAAAAGAAACCACAAGAATAACATGCGTTAATAATATAAGTGGGTCAGAAATAAGTAGGAATCAAAATCCCTCAGCTCAAAGACCTCTACCCAAGAATTCTCTCTCGTCTCCCTGATCATCTAAAAATAAAAATATCGAGATCAGTTTAAGTTGAGTAAGTACACAGGGAATCAATAGCATGTATAATAAATAAATAGACATTGAAATATCAATATTAAAATGCAAATAGCTTGATATTGAAAAGTACACAATAGATACATGTTATCTCAACAATTCCAAAGAAATAAGTGTAAATACCACTCTAAATTCATTATTCTTCTCTATCTTTATTGTTCTAATTTGAAATTGATAGTGGAATCTGAGTAAATCAAAATTTGGTATTCCCAAATGAAATCTAAGTCTTTTTAGATTAGATACCTCAAATACTTCACTTATTTCAAATTCTACTCTCATAAGAGAAGAGATACATTTATAGTTCTTCAAGCTTTGCTTGCAGGTTTCGTAAAACTTTTGGAACTCTATCTACTAACTGCACTCTTAAACTTCACCCGCAAGCTTTGCAAAGCTTTTGGAGCGATCCTCGCATTATTACTTTCTCTTTATATTATTTTATATTCATATAAGATAATGATCACAAAAATCTCAATTTATCACAACATTACGTAGAATTCATAATCAAATATCACAAATATGTAGCTGCTATAGTCAACCAACTCATGGCACTTCAATAAGCTATTTCAATAAGTTTTTAGCGCAAACGAGTTTTGATAAAATTGGCATATCTTGAACTACAATGTCTGAATTGAAATGAATCCAATTGTCACACAAAATTAAGACTTAGGGTTACAACTTTTATGTTCATAACTAGGTTCAATTCCAACACACAAGGAGATCCAAATCAATCAATATTATAACCTACAATTCACAATATAGTTTGCGCGGTTTTCAAAAATATAGCATAACGTTTTCTACATATATTAGATTGAGGTAATTCTAATGACCATTTAAATATAAGATACAGAGCTACAATGTTTGTGTTCAGAGGTTAGTCTAATTCAGCATAGAAGGTAGCTAACAATAGAAGCAAAGTTTAGCATGGAGACAGGCAGAAACATGACAATTTGTCTGTCGAGAATGAACAAATTTAAAAATTCACCAAAAATTTATTTCTCAATAAAACTCTTCAGATTATTTGTCATTTTTTGGTTCTTTAGAAAAAACCACACTCAATTTGCAGTTGTGGAGAAAAAGATATTGGATAAAGAACAAAGTATAGTCACTTGTGAAATAGGTTAGTTTTTTTGCAGAGTTCATGTAAATTCAAAAATTTACCAAAAATTCAATTTTTCACGAAACTCTTCGTATCATATGTCATTTTAAAGCTATAGAAGTCTAGTTTAATAGAAAAAAATCATATTCCATTTGGAGTTATGCAGAAAGAGTTATGGGTTAAAAACCATAACAAGGTCCATCTATCTAGAAAACAAAATTCATGGTTATTCATATTTCTAAGTTCACAAACGTGACTCCTTCCTTCTCTAACCCACTCCATCTTTATTCTAATATCACAAACAATCTAAAAACATATTAAAGACTATTAGACTTCAAAGAAATAAATACAAGTATGGTACTTTGCTCAAATTTGTAATTTTTTCTTTGAATTTCATTCATTTCCTCTCCAATCTTGTTTTGAATTTCTAGGTTGTTTTTTATGTTTCCTACATCCCTTTTTGCTTCCCAAAAACTAGGGTTAACATGTATATAGATAAAAGTGGTTTATTTCAAGCTTAAAGGACAACTTTCATAGGTTAGGGTTTTGGTTTTTGAAAGAAGGACAAGGAAAATGTGAATAGTATTAAAAGATAAAAGACTCCCCCCTCTCCCTTCCTCTTTTCATTTCTAAGTGGATTGTGGGTCCCTCCAACATGGTAATATGTCAAAGTTGTGAGTGTCATGTGTTGGGTGATGATGTGCCTTGGTATTCTCATTCTTTTTTGGATCTCACACCAAACCCTAATTCAATTCTTTATTATCTTTATTCTGATCATTTTCCTTCGCTAATATGTTCCATAGTCTATGTTAATTTTAATATGTTCGACTTTTACTTAAAACCATAAATATAAAAATTGAAACATAAATCATAAATAAAAGGAAATCAATAAATTTTATCACAATGCGATACGAAAAATTTAAGTGTGTTCAATAAAATGCAAATGCAAATACGTATTTAAATGTTTTCTCGGAATAGGACCTTACAAATGTGCAAATGTAATGGATAGGCAAATTTGGAGTTTGATAGCACATTCGAGAGTCTCAATTTTGATGGTGCAATATATGAAGTTGGCAATAATTCAATTTGGATCCTAGGTATGGAAAGAAATTTAAGACTGATCAAGAGACTTGTGGCTGTCTCAATTGCAGTGGCGCTCTTGTCACTTGTAATATATTGTACAAAGTGAATGTTGGTTGTTATCTTTTATGAGTTTAAGTTGCAATTTTTTTTATTAGTTGTGGGCATGTCGTTTGATTCACTCTCACTCTCTCTCTTAAATTTCTTTTGGGTTCATCTGTCCTGAAATTTTTGCTCAGTTTAATATATCATCAATTTTTATTTTATATTTTTCATCACATAATAAATTAAAATTAAAATAAACATTCACTCGATTTATACTGATTTTTTATAAATTATAAATATTCAATAATTATATTAAATTATAAATTTGAGTAATCGGAGACAAAACTCTCTCCGACTTCTCGTTTCTCCGTGAACAGGCTCCAACCGATTCTAGTTATCTACTCGGAGCACCAATAAATATCAGCACATAATCATAAACGCTGTTTTGCAGCATTTACGGATTTGAAAATTCACGCGCACGGACTCGGCCCAGAAAATTCCAACTTCCTTTTGACGTGCACATTTCTTCCGCAAGATTCAAAAAGGCACCTATCTCTCTGGTTACTCGTGCTCAGAATATGCCAAAAGGAATTCAAATTTTTTATATTTTATATAATTATTAATATTATTAAAAAGTGTAAAAATGTTATTGGTCCCTTCCCTTTACATTTTTACATGGCAAAAAAATAAATAAATAAATAAATGCATTTGAGTTTTGATACTCATTTTTAGATTCAAAGTGGGTGTCAAATATAAATTTGTATTTTTTTACCTCCAACAAAGCCTTAAACTAAAGTCGTGTTAGATATGTCAGAAATCAAGAATTTGAATTCTATTTTTATCTCAAAAAATTTCTGGCCTTGCCTAGATCTAAGAACCCATATTATTAATATTATTCTCATTATTTTTGAGTTATACTCGGAACTGTTAAATTTCCAATCCAAATTTGAAAATTCTCCTTCTGCAGTTCATCAAGTGAACCACTATTATTGGTCGAGCATGAAGCACATTTGAATGTTTCAAATGAGAGAGAGAGAGAGAGAGAGAGAGAGACGAGGGTGTTGTCAGAAGTAAATGGGTTTCCGGATGTTGTCTCCAAAGTCGACTCCAAAGTCAAGCTACCTTTCTTCTTGAACGAAAAGACAGAAGACCCCTGTTCAATTTTCCTACGCAAGTGGTGAAATTCACCTTCTGATATTCAAGGAACATTCATCAGCTCAAACTCTCCCCACAACTTTAAAAGCTTATACCCCCAAAAAGTGTATTTGCCTCTGATAAAGTCCTTTTGGGTCCGTTGTCCATACAACAAATTATAGAACCCCCGTTGCCATTATGGATCTTCCACTGCCATTTCTGCTTATTTTCCTAGTATTTCTTCCTTCCTTAGCCATGTCTCAAAGACATATCTCTCTGGACACCTCAATCACAGCAACCAGCAATGGCTCTGTGTGGGAATCAGTTTCAGGTGATTTTGCTTTTGGGTTCAAAGAGATCACGGATGGAGCTTTCTTACTGGCAGTCTGGTTCAACAAAATACATGATAAAACCGTTGTCTGGTGGGCAAACAGAGGAAATCTAGTTCAAAGAGGATCAAAGGTTCAGGTTACCACAGATGGAAGGTTGGTGCTCAGTGATCCAGATGGCCAACAAATTTGGAATGCTGTACCTGCTGGTAACAATGTTTCTTATGCAGCCCTGCTTGATACCGGAAACTTTGTGTTGGCAAATGAAAACGCAGTCAATCTGTGGGAGAGTTTTGATCAACCAACTGATACATTTCTTCCAACGCAGCAATTCTTCCAAAACAGCAGGCTCCTCGCCCGCTTCTCAGCGGACAATTATGCAAATGGCAGATTCAAGTTTATACTACAAGGAGATGGAAACCTTGTTATGTATACCACAGAATACCCATTGGATTCTGTGACTTCTGGGAGAAGAACATCTTACTGGTCAACTGACACTGTTGGTGCTGGCTATCAGTTGATGTTCAACCAAAGTGGTATCATCTATCTCATAGCACAGAATAAAACAATACTCAAAACACTTTCATCGGATACAAGTTCCACAACAAACTTTTACCATAGAGCAGTTTTGGATTTTGATGGGGTTTTCAGGCACTATGTCTATCCAAAAGCAAGTGGATCAAGTTCCGGGGGATGGCAAGAGGCCTGGTCTGTGTCAACCCCCATACCTCCAAATATTTGCACGGCAATTACTGCAGAGGTAGGTCGTGGGGTTTGTGGGTTCAACAGCCTCTGCCAACTAGGAGATGATCAAAGACCCAAGTGTCAGTGTCCACGTGGTTACAGCTTCTTCGATCCAAATAATGAGATGAGCGGGTGCAAACCAGACTTTGAATCACAGAGCTGCATAAAAAATTCGCAGGATAAAGATAACCTGTTTGGTTTTTATGAGATGGCAAACGCTCGTTGGCCCTTATCTGACTATGAACAATTCGGTTCAGTCAGTGAGGATTGGTGCAGAGATATTTGTTCTGGTGATTGCTTTTGTGCTGTTGCTATTTTCAGAGATGGGAACTGCTGGAAGAAGAGGCTTCCTCTTTCCAATGGGAGAATGGACTCGAGCGCAGGAGGGAAAGCGCTTATTAAGTACAGGGTAAACAATGATACTCTACCTCCTGGAATTGAGAATGTCAGTCCAAATCCAAAGGACAGTGATGATTCAACCTTGATTGTTGCTGGAGCAGTTTTGTTTGGCAGTTCGGTGTTACTCAACTGTCTCTTGCTGATTTATTCATTCCTCAAGAAAAGAAAGTCAAACGTGATGCAAACGCGGTCAAAGGTACTACAACCACTCGCCACTGCTCTGGGAATGAATCTTCAAAGATTCACTTACAAAGAGATAGAAGAAGCCACAAATGGCTTCGAGGAAGAAATTGGCAAGGGTGCTTTTGCAACGGTTTATAAAGGAAGTATTCAATTTGAGAACAAAAGCTTGGTAGCAGTTAAGAAGTTGGACAAAGTGGTGGAAGCTGATAAAGAGTTCAAGAATGAAGTGAGTGCAATCGGTCGCACAAACCACAAGAATTTGGTGCAGCTGCTCGGATTCTGCAATGAAGAACCACATCAGATTTTGGTGTACGAGTTCATGTGCAATGGTTCTCTGGCAGATTTTCTTTTCGGAAACTCAAGGCCCAGGTGGTATCAAAGGATGCAGATTGCCTTTGGAACTGCAAGAGGGCTGTGCTATATGCACGAAGAATGCTGCACCCAGATCATACACTGTGACGTCAAGCCCAAGAATATACTTCTTGATGACTCTTTTACTGCAAAAATTGGTGATTTTGGATTGGCCAAACTTTTGAAGACTGACCAAACTCGAACCATGACAAATATTAGGGGTACCAAAGGATATGTTGCCCCAGAATGGTTCAAGAGCATGCCCATCACTGTCAAGGTCGATGTTTACAGCTTTGGTGTTTTGCTGCTAGAAATTATTTGCTGTAGGAAGAATTTTGAACCGGAGGCAGAGGATGGCAATATGGTTCTAACTGACTGGGCATTTGACTGCTATAAAGATGGAAATTTCGAAGTCCTTGTAGAGGATGATGAGGAAGCAAAAAATGACATAGTGCGGGTGAAAAGGTTTATTATGATAGCCATATGGTGCATTCAAGATGATCCGTCAATGAGGCCTACCATGAAACAGGTCACGCAGATGCTGGAAGGAGCATTTGAAGTTGCTACCCCCCCAGTTCCAACATCTTCCATAACTGGATCTAGCTATAATATATATACACCTTGCTATTGAGCTATTGAGCTATTGAGCTGGAGCCTTAATTCTAAGCTATGCTTTCAGCCGTTTGTACTCTCTCCGGTAGTAAATCAGAAATGTGCTCACACCAAGCGCCACAAGTGTTGCATGTTGTGTATAAATTATAAATTGATGCATAATTATTACATAATCAATTGATTCAACATTGTTATAAAATGTTGAGCATCAGAACAAATTAAATATTTGAGTTACTTTTAGTTTTCTGTTTCCATATTTGAGTTATGTATTCAATTGATTCGACATATTGTAATAATTAGTATTCTTTATATATCCAATCTATTAAAATAGTTTAGTTGAACCATTGAATCGTTAGGCTTTCATATTTTATGTTGCTTTCTATACTCAAATCTCGTACTCAGTATTTGTATATCTGTCTAGAAGGACAGAAGCTAAAGGAGGAGCTCATGGTACCTATAGTGTGAAAACTAGGAAGATTCATAGAAACTATCATCTACCAAACAAGCGTTAAGACTGGGAGGACTTCATTGGAGGCACTCCGAAAAGTTTGGGGGGTGGAAAAAACAGATAAGAGCAAGAGGTACAGAAACTTTGACTATGACTTTGCCCCCACTTTGTTTCTCGTATCTTCATATGCGTGTATCATGGGGCAATGGCCCATATTCTAATTTGGACACAACCACAATTAAAACCACAAATATAGTAATACCATTTCTCACACTGCATCAAGGGTTTCCACTCAAATGGTCATTCAAAGGACTTGAAATCTGTGAGCAACAAAAGAAGAATGAAATAAAAATTAAACAAAAAATGGAGAGGAATAGAATATAGTAATACCAACTCTTTGTTCTCTCACTGCAAAAGAATGTTTATACCAATGGATAAAAAATGGTTAAAACACACATACTAACGGATTTTAACGTCCATTAGTATAATGCTAACATCCACTAGCATCTATAAAAAAATCATAACAAAAACATCAAATTTTATGATTAAAATATTAACATAGGTATATTATACAAATTGTACCACTAAATCTAGTGGAACAAGGGGAGTCATTACTCACAGATAGTGAGCCTCACAACCCTCTTCCCCTTTTGTAGAGGGTTTGATCTTATGGTATACCAAAACAAAAGTGCTGAGGCAAATATTCTTGAATAGGTCAAGTTTGCATCAGTAATCTGACCTTTCCTCTAGGTGTGGTGTTTCTGCCATGTAGTGTTTTTGTTAGGTTCTGTGGTTTTTGTTGCTTTGTTCTCTTGTTCTCGGGAACTTCTATTAACAAAACTCTTTCTGCTTATAAAAATAATATAGTCATAATATGACCTCTCGTTTATGAGTGTGCTAATTTGAATCAAATCCAAAATAAATGTCAGCCCTTAGTTTTCTATCTTTTCCAAGTTATCTGATGTTCTTCCACATGATCTGGAGTCTTAATATCCTTTTTGAAGCATCTTCGACAGCCTTCGTATATGTGTCTCCCAACTCAATTATCTTCTGCACTCGCTCCTCCATGAACTTCTTGGCGGCTTGCAACTTCACCTCATGCCCCCTCTCTGCGGTTTCTAACCTTTTGCACTCTGCAACGGTCACGTTACACTACCGAAATGCAGAATCCAAGTCAGATCTTAGACACTCAATCTCTTTGTCTTTATCACTTAAAGCAGTGCTTGTTGCCTTCCCTTCTCCAGCTTCCTTCTCCTTCTGAGCCAAGGTGGCATGCAAACAAGAGATCTTTTCATCCCTCAACTCACCAAGTGCTCTAAATGTCCCATCACCAATCTCTCTTCAATGTCTGGAATTCAGTTAAAACAATAGCCCGCACAAAATATGTTAAGTTAGCTCACCACAGCCAAAAATTTAAATAAAACTTACATTCAAAAGAAAATCCTACCTGAATCACAACAAACATAAGGGTTTCGTCGCCCTACTTTATAGAGAACCTATTTAGCTCCAACTTGGAGCTGTGGTAGTCCAGTTAGTCAATGAACCTCCTCATCTCAATGATATCCACATAAGCATAATGATTATTGCCAACACTAATTGCTACAATACCTCTCTCTTTCAGGTCATTTTAGCAGTCGAAGGTTCTAACCAAAATAGAAGGGAGAGGAGCCGTTCTCTCAGGAACAACCCCTTTACACTTCCACACATAAAAACCCTTAGAGAAAGGCAAAAGATGGTCTGGCTACAGTCCCCCAAGCCATACGCTTGGGAGATATACGCCCGAGTTCATTAGGAGACCCCTTTGTTGTCCTCTCTCTCAGTGCCCTCCTCAAGAGCCAATATTGGTGACCAAGGAAGGGCCACCACAATCTCACCCTCTTCTTTCCCCACTTGCTTGGCTGCCTCCAGCCGAGGGACCACAGATGCACCTGTCGAGCCCTTTCTCTATTCTCCTCTACTTCTTCACTTTTTGGACTTTGCATCTACACTTTTTCTTCTCCTCCTCCTCAGAATCGAAATGGGGAGAGTATCCACCGATGGAGCAGTTTGCTCCGATGCACTCTCCTCTTCCTCAACACTTCTCGTAGACTTGGCTCTCTTCAGCTTCCTGGTGGTCACCTCCATTAGATCCTCTCCCTCGACAAAAGAAAAAACATCAACGAGCTCCATTAATCTCTCACAGAATGCATGAACACTTCTCGTACACTTCTTGTACCTTCTCACCCACAAACAAATCCAACTTCAACACTTCATTGTCCAAGAGAGCTTCCATGCAAATGGCCTTACTTCGTATAGAACAAAAACTCTCCCGCAGAATGTATGAACATCGAATGTTGACAAGACTTTAGAGACTTCAATCCAACAAAAGGCTTTGCCCTAGCCTCCGACAGTACCGACATCAATTCTTTGTTTACAAACTCGACCAAAAAGAATTTCTCCATCCATGCCTTATCGATGGTCTCTTTATAAAAAAACCTTCATCCTGAATCTAGCCTAATTTGAAGGCAAAACCAACCCTCTATGGGTTCCCAGAAGCACACCTCCTCAAAGAAAAAAAGCGATGCCAAAATTTCAAAATCAAAATTCAAACGACGGTAGGTTAATAGGGTTGCTACTGCCACAACCAAACGCCAGGCACTAGGGATCGCCATAGTTAGAAAGATATTCCATGTGAGAGGCTACCCCCCTCGGGCGGGTACCTTCACTCAAGATATTGTCTCTGTAGGCCGGCCATTCGACCCTTCACATCCCTACAGGGCCTTGGCATCGAACTCGTAACCTACTCCTTTACACCCCCCTCAGGAGGTCGCCTCTCACCAATTAGGTCCTGAGGGGGTGTAAAGGAGTAGGTTGTGGGTTCGACGCCAAGGCCCTACAGGGATACGAAGGGTCGAATGGCCGGCCTACAGAGACAATACATTGAGTGAAGGTACCTCTCACAATACATTGATGTGATCACGAAATCGAACAACCACCGCAGATCCACGACACCTCGATCAAGTCTGGTGAATACTTTGATGGCGCGAAAATCTCCCAAACCCTCATAATATTCTCTCTCAAAAGAATGTGCGTATTTTTCTCCAAAACCCTGGCCGTCTCTTAATGGAAGAAGAGCAAGCATGTCCTATAGAACATTCATCAGAGTTAATTATTTTCACATTATGATGGTTAATGGGGTGATAAATAGGATAATAAGAGTTAGCTCATTATTCCTAAATTATCAAAATACCTCTCAGCGGGCATACATAACCAACATTGGACAACTAATGTACTCAATCAAAGTCTCCAAGTCTCTGAATGAATAAACACTGTGTGCATTGAAACGTCATATAATATGTTTGTGTTTTGCTCCCAATCAAGATGATACCTAAAAGTTTACGGTGATAGATTTTACAAATGAAAGTATTTTTTTATTTTTTTATATTTTTTATTGAATTATTTTTTTTGAAATAAACCGTCCGTATCTGATAATCATATTAGAATCGACTCCATCCAACTCAAGTCGATTTAGAGTTTTAAAAAATAAAATTCTTTCGATATATATTTTCTTTGTATATAAATGTCAGATATGAGATTTTATTTAAAAAATATAAATATTTTGCCACTAAATCAATCGATGTTAATTAATAAATCATTTTTGTTATACCATTTACCAGACGGGATGCTTCTATCCAAACACGAGTCATTTTTATTAAGTGGCTAAGAGTAACATGTGATGCAAAACAAAGCTTCATCTTGGTCACGTCTTCTTCATTCTCAATTCTCTTGTTTTTCATGTCTAATTACAATCAATTTGTAGAGGGACCATTCTAAGAATGGCATCATAAGCATGTGGTTCTCTGCCGTCCAAACTTTTTCAATAATTCAAATTTGTCATATTTCCTTCGTAGATCACATCCGACACAAAATTATTCACTTGGTAGAGGACGACATGAGAAATCTACACTGGTACGAAAATGGTCCAAAATTTTGTTATTTCAATTAAAATAAATTTGTTTATTTATGATGCTAAGCTACTTCGACTTGATTGCATTTCACTTCACGTCTATGTGGTGCACCGAATGTGTTGTAGCCTGCCAAGACGTGGAGGAAAAGTGAGGATCTCACAAAGATATTGTCACTCAACACACGTGCAACTGTGACAGTCCAATACAAGCTTACCACGTGGCATTGCGCGTGGTAAATTATAATATTTTAATATTTTTTAAATATGAGTTTTAAAACCGTTAAATCACTGTTAAATAGTCAAGCCAATGAATTATTTCCCTTAGGTTAGCCTATCAAATTTGACCTTTTTTTATTTTTTTATTTTTTTTTTTTTTACATGCGAAAGACTAAAACTCGAGATACCGATAATAATTAAACTATAATCCTTTGGCTTAACTTGTTAATTTTAACTATTTATTTACATAAGGAACTTACAAATCGATACAAATTGATAGCATATATTAATATCATGAAATCGATAGGTAATTAATATATTTTGATCAATTTAAATTAATACTTAATTATAAATTAATTAAAACATGTTTATGTAGATTATTAGGTAAAATTTAATTAATTTAATTTAAAAATTTTTTGGTATACTTTTCTATGTCCCACTTGTTGAGCTTTTAGATATATTTTAATTAGGCCATTTGCATAAAACTACTCACGTGGGGGTATGCTTGTGCAACTTAAATATCTCAATCAAAGTCTCTAAATCTATGATTTTTAATGAATCAACATTTTGCATTGAAGCCTCATATACTATGGTCTTTGCTCCCAATAAAGACGATGCCTAAAAGTTTATGGTGATAGATTTTACAAATAAAAGCATTTCTTTTTTGTATAATTTATATTTTTCTGTTAAATCATTTATTTATATTTTAAAATTTAAAAATAAAAAAATTATATTGAGAGCTCCGTCTTATACAATCGAACTGAATTAATCAAAATATAACTATGTTTACTGATATCAGGTTAAAAAAATCATTTTCTTTTATATTATTACCTCCTATCCTCACACCAGACTGATCCACCACATGAGTCATCTTTACGTATAGATTTCGATTAGGTTTTATAAATTATGTGCATTAAATTAAATAAACATCTTATTACTGATCATATTAATTTATTTTCATAACAGAGAATTAGATTTTACTTTTATCATAGGTTAAGGGTGTCAAATCATATAAAATAATTGTTTTTGATATTCATATTTTTGGTATCTTTGGCTGGATTCCTGACATTATGATCTTAGGGAATTAATTAATATGTTCTTCCAAGAAAAATATTTTTCCTTTTAAAAATCTAGTTAATTGATTTGTTATTCTAAAAGAATAAAAGAAAAAAAAAAAGATTTCCCCGGAGCGCACGTGGTCAATGTACTGTGAGACAGAGTGTGCTGGGTGTCCCAATCTCAACAACCATCAATTATTATAACATCCTTTCTCTTCATACATTTGCCCTCGCCCACTTTAACCAGTGCGCTATTATCAGATTGCACTTCTCCAACTCATTCAACAGCAGCCACTCCCTCCTCGCTTGATTATTTCCTAGCTATCACCCCCTTCTCTCTCTCTCTCTCTCTCTCTCTCCAAGTGGCTGTTTCTTCATTCAACAACTAAGAAGAGAAGCGAAAAAGACCATTTTCATGGCTACTCTGCTCTTACCCTTCAACTGTCCCAAAACCAGTCTTTCAGATCCCAACTCTTTAAACCTTCTTACAAACATAAACTACTTCAAGAAACAAAAATTTCACCTCATCTCTCCAAAACTAACGACCATCAACTGTAAATCCACGACAACATCAAGCTTGACACCAACTTTCATAGATCACACCGAACAAGCACTCGAAGAAGAAGAAGAAGATATCCAAGAACAACAACACTACAAACAAGTAGAAGAAGAAGAAGAATTTCAAGAAACCCATAAATTCTACCAAGATGAAAGACCCCTCCGGGAAATTTGGAGGGAAATCAACGGAAGCAACAACTGGGAAGGACTCCTAGACCCCATGAACCCTCACCTAAGAAACGAAATCATTCGATATGGCGAATTTGCACAGGCTTGTTACGATGCTTTCGACTTCGATCCTCACTCTAAATACTGCGGAACTTGCAAGTACCACGGCCCTGAATTCTTTGACAAGCTCGAGATGGGAGACAGAGGATACGAGGTCACCAGACACTTGTATGCAACATCAAACATAAATCTCCCCAACTTCTTCCACAAAAAAGGAATCCGTCGGGTGTGGAGCCAACATGCGAATTGGATGGGATACGTCGCAGTAACAACCGACCCGGAAGTAATCAAACGGCAAGGAAGACGAGACATATTGATCGCATGGCGTGGCACGGTCACGTACCTTGAATGGATTCATGATCTCAAAGACATCCTCCATCCAGCGCACTTCAAAGACGATCCTTCAATCAAGATTGAATCCGGGTTCTATGATTTGTACACAGAGAAAGAAGAGAAATGCAAGTTTTGCTCTTTCTCGGCTAGAGAACAAATTCTAGCCGAAATGAAGAGGCTTCTAGAGATGTATAGTGGAGAAGAACTCAGCATCACCATCACAGGACATAGTCTTGGTGCAGCGCTCGCTTTGATAAGCGCTTACGACATCGCAGAAATGAAGGTTAATGTTGTAGATGATGGAGGGTCTATTAAGGAAGTTCCTATTTCGGTTTTTTCCTTCTCGGGTCCTCGTGTTGGGAACCTTAAATTTAAGGAAAGGTGCGATGAGCTTGGAGTTAAGGTTTTGAGAGTGATTAATGTCCATGATAAGGTTCCTACTGTACCCGGAATTTTCACGAACGAGAAATTTCAATTCCAGAAATATTTGGAGGAGAACATGTCATTCCCGTGGAGTTATGCTCATGTGGGTGTGGAGCTAGCATTGGATCATAGGCATTCGCCTTTCTTGAAATCGACGCTTGATTTTACCTGCGCGCATAATCTAGAGGCCCATTTGCACTTGGTGGATGGGTATCATGGAGAAGGGAAAAGATTTTGCTTGGTGAGCAAGAGAGATATTGCGCTTGTGAACAAGAGTTGTGACTTTTTGAGGCATGATTTCGACGTGCCCCCGAATTGGCGGCAGGACGAGAACAAGGGGATGGTGAGGAATCCTGATGGGCGGTGGGTGTTGCCGGAGAGGCGCAAGATGGAGGCTCATCCGCCCGACACGGCGCACCACCTTGCCAAAGTGCTCAAGCATGTAACTTCTTCACTCAAGCCTACTTAGATTCTCCAAACAATAGCTGTGTATACCAAAATTAGCCTTTTGTATTTGCAATATTCGGAACGCCATTTTGTGTGTTTTTTTTTTTTTTTTGAAAGCCATTTTGTGTCTTTTGAGGTTAATAGAAGTCAAGATGGGCCAAACATAGTTGTTTTAGAGTCTATATGTTCAGCCAATGGGTTAGGCTAAAGTGACACAAATTCCTTTCTTTTTTATAATAAATTCAGATTTTAATCTCATCGTAAAAAGAAAAAAAAAATCTATATGTTCAAATGAATGACTATTCGCTTGCCTTTCTCCCTTTTCGCCCCCTCCCCTAAATTATATATTAATATTTCTACGTTAGATGAAAAGAATTATTCAGTGTGTCGGCTCTGCAATGGGAAGCTTGGAGCAACTATTATCCCTTGACTTGGACAGGTCTAATCGAGTAATATCAAATTAATCTAGCATGATGGCCCATTTAAGTGATCAACGATATCTGGGGTAGGTCAGTGTTCCTACTCTATGGACAAAGAAAATCATATCTAAATTTTAACAAGAATGCGCTTCAAGAATTTCTCAGTCAGCCGCCCTTTTCTTGTCGAGCCATCCACAATAACAACTGTAGCTTACAAGTAATAAATCGCATGGCAGGGAATGGAGTGACATGTTTATAAGAGTCATAAATTTTCTCTTATATCAACAATGGCCTAGAAAATATAGTTTTTGGTTGGTTCAACTTTGACTTGAGCTTCCTCTATTACGTTTATTTCATCTCCCAATACCAATTCTCTATAGGGAACACACTTTTAGCAACTGAGATAAATCTTCAAATGCCTAAGTCTAGTGCTATTCTCTATCTCTCTCTACCAAACTAATTTTTAAGTTTTATCTATTTTTTAAAATGGAGCATGTGATTTTTAAAAATTATTATTTTTTATAAGATAAAATAATTAAATAATTAAATAAAATCAAGAATTAAGTGGTATACATATCAATTCAAACCGGGGATTTAGGAGTCTGATGTGGCGTTCAAATTTCTCATTAACACCCAAAAAAAATAACAGTCGCCTTGTTTGACGATTTATTTAATAAAAGTGTAATATATTTTAATTAAATATCGAATTTAAAATTTTAAAATATAAATAATAACGGAATATATCTGGGCTAAAAAAAATGAAGTTGCCAAGATAAAGTCTGTGGTTCCATATGAACAGCTGAAATATTATCTCTTGCTGATTAAAGAGACGCTGAGGTGGCTGTTGATCATCAATCTTGCTTTTCTCTGTGATGTAGATCCGGTTGCATAGTGTCACTGGGTCATTGTCATTTGGTGGGAGCCAATCTCCTACTAAGTAATAGTCAGGCCCATGTGACCCCAAGGGCACGAAAGGCCGTATCGAATCAAGTTAAAAATGTCAGTCCCATGTGACCCCACGGACTCAAAAGGCCTTGCCTCAATCAAGTAATTAAAAAAAATGAAAACTACACTCTGATGCTATCGATCAAATGACGAATGCCTTGGCCCATGAATCTGTCATCTTTTTGGAAGTTTCTATCTTTTTGTTAGCTTGCTAACTGATTCTCCCTTTAAAATGATAATTGAAAATGATAATTAACCCTAAGTTCCAAATTAATTGATACTACATATATATATATATATATTTTTTCATGTAAAATTTAGCATTTAATTCTTAGATATTACATGTAGAGTTTGTTCAATATACTTTTGGGTAATGGTCTTGCTGATACCAAAAAATGATTTCAATAGATCTCCAACTATCTCAAACGAGAAACCGATGATTAAGAATCTTTGGAGTAATTTTCAATGGAAAACGTACAAAAAATCCACCAGAGAAGGTTCCAATAGAGGAGACTCTAATATTCAAGTTAGAAAGAACAGTTTTAGAAGAAAAGATTGAGAGAATATGAAATCTGTGTAGTCATTGTGTGTAGTGTGTAAAGAGAAAGAGATGCTTGTTTGATATGTTGCCTTTGTTTAATATATATATGACACGTATGGCAATACCAGTATGAGTGCGAAACCCATATAAAGCATAGAGCTGAGAGATTGTTGGGAGCCATCCGCTCAGAAATTAGATCTTGTGTAGAGCCCAAGAATGGGTACGGGATACATGTAGGGTCTAGAGCCAAGAGATTATTGGGAGCCATCCGCCCGAAAGTTAGATCCCGTGTAGAGGCTAAGAATGGGTACGTAACCCATGTAGGGCATAGAGCCAAAAGATTGTTGGGAATTACTCACTAGAGAGTTAAATCCCCTGTAGAGGCTAAAAATATGGGTGGAACCCATGTGGGGAATAGAACCGAGAGACTGTTTCTGTGTTAAGCAAAATAAGGAAGTAGGGATCTGACTAATAGCATCATGTAGAAAGAAAACAGTGTCATTGTTAATAAATTGGAACACATGTCAAAACAAATTGAAAGATTGATAAGGTTAACTGATAATAGACACATAAGTTTTGCAATTTCTAGGTCCGAGTATAGCGAAGCCATTTAGATGGCAAAGTCGATATGTTCCTAGCCGAACTACCGAACGTACAGTACGAGCCTTCCCAATTTGGTTCAAGTTTCCTTCGGATTGTTGTTATCCCGTAGCTTCTGCTCTGTAGAGAACTAGATCTTCTAATTTGAACACTCTGGTTTTCACCCTTCTATTATAATATCGGGCTATACATTGTTGATAGGCTTCCATCCGAGCAAACATGATATCTCGTAGTTCAGACAGCAGGTCTAGCTTCTCGCGTAGAGCGAAATTGTTTGCCTCTGGTTGATATTGTTCTACATGGATCGAGTGAATACCTATTTCCATTGTCAGAATTGCTTCACACACATACGTTAATGTAAGAACCACCTGGAGGAGGTGAATATGTAGTTAGGTGACTCGACACTTTTTGAGTTTTTTGAAAATTTTAAACTTGAAACGTAGAGACAAGACTAGAAAAAAGGAAAGAAAATCAACACAGACTATTTGTAGTGGTTCCACTTAGTATAACGAACTTGTTTCCAGGTGCAAATCAAACATTTATAGTATTTCTTCTCAAAACACTATCTAATCTAATCTCACTGATTGTTTCTCCCTTTAAAACCCCAGACTAAGAACTCTCTCTGGTCTTTTGAACTTTTGATACAGGAGGAGAAGTAATGTTACAATAATTGAAGCTACAACTTCAGATGGAATGGATTTGAAGCTCTCAAGGAAAATTTATATTATGAACATAAAACAGAGTATGTTTGCATTAAAGTGCAAAGTACTTTTCTGTACATTGCTTCACTCCTTTCTGACCTCTCTTCTTGCATTTAAAGATGAAGAAATTCGAACGTTGAGATAGGTGAGTTTGAAGTGCTTTATTTAATGCTTTGAATCTACACTGAAGTTTGATGGTGGTTGAGCATTTAAAGAATGTGATCATTGAGAGATAAATGCTCTTTGGGTTTTGAAAATGCTTTAGATGAATACACTTTGCACCTTAGGATGGAACTTTGCTTTTTCTATAGGTGCGGCCGCATGGTTGGTCGTGATTGGGTGCCTTAAATGCTTCCAACATATTTCTTTTCTACACAAGTGATGTTAGACACAAAGAAAAATGGGTTTCAAAAATTGTTCTCACATGTTAATTATCATTACTAATTAGTCTACCGATTTGTGTGTTCTGGAATTTTTTGATCGACTAATTTTTTTATCATGTCGACTAACATATATAAAATATGATTTATGTGCTGACTAATGTGTCGACTAGTATAAGTGTCCTATTGACTATTTAACTTGAAATTCAAAGTTCTGTTCCTGTACGGTTGAAAATTCCTTTTGCTTAGTCAATTCATTTTCTTATTCTAAAATTGCTTTGTCAACTAACTTATTCTTTTAGTCGACATTAGATGTGTCTTATTAGTCTGAAATTTTATAAGCTTAGTCGACTATTATTTGAATCATCATAAGTTGTGTCAACTAGTATATCGAGTTAGCAAACTAAGATTTGAATTTTGACATGCTTCTATCGACAGAGGTTAACTGGTGGTCGACTATGTTTTCCACTTTAGTTGAAAGCCTTAGTATTTTAGTTGACTACAGCAAAATTTGGATTTAGACAAAGTCCTATAACTATGCTTGAGCATTAGTCGATCGATAGTTTTACTTGGCCAAAGTACTTTGTCGACTATAGTTTGGTCTTTTCTAACTGATGCTTTGGTTAGTGAAGTTTTTGTCGGCTATCTATATAGTTTTGTCGACAGCTTTCTAGGCATTAGTCAGCTAATCCTCCTGATTAGCTGATTGTTCAATACATATTCAGTATATTAGTCGACATCTCATAATGTCTTGTCGAATAATTTTCTTGTATAGTCAGTAGTTTTGATATCTAAGTTGGCTGCTGTGAGTTCTTAAACTTTTGAGTTCTGACTGACCTTATGTATGTGTCGACTAATATATTTAGTTGACCAATGATTTATGTTTGTTAACTAATTGTAAGATTTGAGTCTTCTTGGTTCTTTTGTCAACTAATTCTTAGAGCTTGTTGGCTATCCAAATTTAAGCTTTATGGTTCTGGAATCCACTAGTCGACACCCTTCTTTGGTTAGTCAACTAATTGTATTTCGAGTTTGTTGCAGAATTTTTTGAAACTTTTGTTATCAAATTGCTTACTGTTGTTAGTAACAAGAACATGGTATAGACCGAATCTGGTAATGATGGACGTCCAGACGAATGTTCTGCTATTATTTGAGTCAAAAGTTTGGCTTCCACCCACTTTGTGAACTAATCAATTGCAATGACGAGAAATTTTCGTTATCTGGTTGCTTATGGAAACGGTCACAGTATGTCCATTGCCCATTGTGCGAATGGCCATGGGCTTGTAAAGGAACTGAGGTCAGAGGAAGGTCGGTGAGGGACCGAAACAGAAGCAATGGCACTTGTCATAACATTTGACATATGTATCCACATCGATCCTCATAGTAGGTCAGTAGTACCCTTGTCATAAAGGCTTGTTCGCTAGGTTCCGAGCGCCAAGGTGATTGCCGTATATCCCTTCATGAATTTCTTGGAGGACATAATCTCCTTCTTCTGATGTCAGGCACCTGAGGTGTAGGTGAGTAAAGGATTTCTTGTAAAGCTCTTCGTTGATAATAACATAATGTGCAACTCCATGCTTGACCTTCGTCACTTCTTGTTAGGAGTCCAGCAATTGGCCATTTCGAAGGTAGGCAAGAATTAAATCCTTTCAATTCGGTGGACTGTCGGTGACTATGATCTATTCCAATTCATTTATGCTCGAGTACGGGGGGCTCTCAATGTAGATAGTTTGACTAGTTTCAATGGACTCTGACTTTTCGAGCTTGGAGAGTGCGTCTATTCTCGCATTCTAGGATTTGAGGATCTGTTGTATGTTGACTATATTAAAGTTGGCCATTACCTCCCAAAGCTTGGAGAGATATTTCACCATCATCGGTTCTTTTGCATCATAGGTCCCCTCGATTTGCTTGACCACAAGTTGGTTGTCGGTAAAGATTTGAATGTCCCGAGCTCCTAAAAACGCGACAATATGTAGGCCTGTCAGGAGTGCTTTGTACTCGGCTTGATTATTGGTGGCTTAAAAGTCAAAGATTTGAATGTCCCTAAGGAGTTGGAGGAGTCGTCTACATGTAAGGTCCATGGTGGGATCGACCACGCTTCTTGGAGGCTATTAGTGGATGGCTCGATAGGGTTTGGGAATGTGCATTCGAGAATCAAGTATGCTAAGCCCTGACCCTTGATGGTGGGTCTCAACTAATATTCGATGTCGAATTCTCCAACCTCGATGCTCCATTTGATGAGGCAGTCCGAGATGTCCCTCTTATATAAGATTGGTTTTAAGGGTTGGTCGGTTAGCACTACAATTGTATGCGCCTGAAAAGAGGGTCAAAGGTGACAAGCCATTATCACAAGAGCAAATGCCACCTTCTCCATGGACCTATAGTTGATTTCTGACTCCTGGAGCACATGACTAACATAGTACACTGGTTTTTGTATCATGGATTCTTGTGTCACGAGTATAAAGCAGAGAGCTTGGTCAGATACAGATAAATAGAGATAAAGTTTCACACCAAAAGTAGGCCGAGAGAGGAGAGGTGGTGACGAGAAATATTCAGTGTGTCGAAAGCTACCTGACCAACCGCTGGAAAGTTGTTTCGTCATTTTTTAGATCGAATGGCATAACTTTATGGCAGTAGGTACCGAACTCTATAATAAAACTGGTTTTTTTCTTGTTCTCGGGGGTCATGTGAATCTGGTTGTAATCCAAGTACGCATCTATAAAAGTTAGGAGTTGTTGTCCCAATGAATTGTCCATGAACTTGTCAATATTCGAGAGGGGATAACTATCTTTAGGGCATATTTTGTTGAGATCAGTAAAGTATACACATATCCTTCATTGTCCATTCACTTTCTTTACCATAACTACATTCGCTAGTCATTTAAGGTATTTCACCTCTCTGATAAAGTTTGTCACCGGTAATTTTTGTACTTGTTCTTGTATCACTCGCTGGCATTCGAGCACAATATTCTCTTCTTCTACTTCATGATTTGCCACTAAGATCCACTGTTAGCTTGTGTACAATCACTAAAGGATGTATTCCCAACATGTCCTTAGGTTTCTACATGAAGAGTCCAGAATCCCGCCACAAGACTCGATCAAGGCGTCCCGAAGGGGAGTTGGCAGGTGGGCTCCGAATTGAATAGTTCGGCCCAAGACATCGATGATCTGGATCTCTATTACCTCTTCGTCATGCTCAGGTTTAGTGGATTGATGATGTCATCTTTGAATTCTACAATGTTTACATTGAGATTCTTCTTCTCTTCCCCCAATACAGAGACATTATGGAGGTTCGGATCGCAAGCAAGTGTTGTGACGCCTAAACACTCAATTAGGGAGTCCCAAAGGGGAGTTGGCAGGTGGGCTCCGATTTGAACAATTTGGCCCGAGACATCAATGATCTGGATCTCTATTACCTTTCTGTTAGGCTTAGGTTTAGTGGATTGATCGATGTCATATCTGAATTCTTCAATGTTTACATTGAGATTCTTCTTCTCTTCCTCCAATATGGAGACATTCCGGAGGTTCGAATCGCAAGCGAGTGATGCGACGCCCAATGGTGTTTTGAACTTGACCTTTATATGTTTCGTGTTTGGTAGTGTTTCTAGATCGTTTATGCCAGGCCGACCTAGTGTGGCATTGTATAAGAACAATAACTTGACCACACTAAAAGAAGTCGTAATAGAAGCGTGATTAGGTGATGTTCCCAAAGTTATAGGAAGGGAGATAGTACTTTCGGGGTATAATTGTTCATTCGAAAACCTTTTTAAGGAGCCAACAGTGGATTGAAGTTGTGTTTGTTGAAAACCCATTTGAGAGAAGGCATCCCAGTTAGGAGATTGCATTCCGCTCCCTATTCGATCAAAATTCTCTTCACGATGTAATGGCATATTTTGGCTGTGATGATGAGGGAATCATGTCGAGTCGACCTCTTGCAAGTCATCATCGTCAAAGTTAATCGTTGGTCTTCGTTGGTCTTCTTCTTTTCGGTAGCATGCTAATCTTTTACGCTAGTCAAATAGTCGTTTCACAGGCTGTGTCAATCTATTGATATCAAAAAATAACTTCAGTAGATCGCTTTTCTGTTTCAAATGGGGAACCAATGATTGAGAATTTTCGGAGTGATATTCAATGGAAAACTTACAAAAAAACCCGTCAGAGGACGTTCGACACTTAAATCAGAAAGAGCGCTTTTAAAAGAAAAGATTAAAAGAGTTTGAATACTGTGTAATTTTTGTGTGTAGTGTGTAGAGAGAAAGAGATGTGTATCTAACATGTTGTCTCTATTTAATATATATGCGCATCTGATAGTGCCGTATGTGATTGGGGATGTAAAAACCCTACTTGTTTTGTAGAGAGATCGTATAAAATCTTTCAAAATTACATGAACTATAATGATAGAATTTTTGTATATTTGGAATCTTTCGAAATAAGAAAGTTTTAATTATTGTCACGAAGAATAAGGGAATTTCTGTCTTTAATAGATTTATTTTCTAATTAAGAAAGATCACTGTAAATTTGTATCGGATTAAAAAAAATTAAAATTTGATAGGGGTTTCTTTTCTTATCAGATAATGAAGACCTAGACTCATCGCATAGTATAAATAATTTTCGTATTACCAAAAGGACCGAGAGGTTAGAGAGCCTGATGAAGGCCGGAGAGTCATTTCGGTAGTCGAGAGATGGTTGGTTCTTTGTGAGTTTGATTGTAACCTCAGTAGGTCTAGTAAAATTTGGACTTTAGTGGCCATGGACTGTTTGATCAAGGACCGTTAGATCCACTGTCATCATGTCTGATTTGATTTACCAATAAAGACAGGATTTGACGAATAAAGACCCACATGCGATGCGATAGAGATTGAGCTTTGGCTTTTATTAATTATGGTCATTGCAAATTGCAAATTGCAAATTGCAAATGAAACGATCAAAGGATATTGTCTTTGTTGAAACTTGAGAGGCAATCTTGGGTCAGGTGGACTTTAAGTTATTCATGGAATGAAAACATTTTCCATGAACGAGAAGTATGAATATGACCGAGAGGTTCATAAGAGAAGGCATTGTTGGAAAGTCACAAAGACTTTTACCATAACTTTTCCAAGTATCCTCTCCCAATGAGAAAACCACATTTCCTTATTCCCACTGTGTTCTATGCTTCTTCCTAGCAAGTTTGGATGGGAACTCTACATGGGTGAGCTCTATGGCATCATCATAATTCTCATTGGCCTTCATCCAAGCTAAAAAGATTGATTCACTCACGGTTGGTCCATTCACCACATCACCAATCGAATCATCATCTCCAAAATTAATAACATTTTGCTCATCTAGAACATGAAAATTCAAGTGCTCAAGTCAAGATTGTCTGTAACCAATATTGAAATCACAAATTCTCAAGACTGCCTCATGCAATGATTTTGTAAAAATCGGACTAAATAGACTAGAATCGCAACTAATAAATTTTAAAAAATAATAAAATACATATTTACGTGAAATGCACTCAAACAAATTAGGATAAAAATCACAGAAAAATTTTATGATAAGAAAATAATAGGATTTGCAATTTCTCTATTTATAAAAAAAAATGAAATTTCTGTCTTTATAATAAGAGAAAATAATTACTCAACTCTTTAATATTATTTTTCTCTATGGAATGTGTGAAACCATAGACTCTTATGGCTATTTATAATGTTGTGGAGTACACAAATTTCTATTGACAGCCTACAATAGTGCAGCAACTTTTGACTTTATTGTATTCAAATTTATTACAAATTTGTTGAATTTTCCTTTCATTGTTAAATATTGTGACTTTTGTTGATTTTTTTAAACTCAATAAAAGTGACTTACATTTCCATGTATGCCACCTCGATTTGCATGCGTGTTATTACCGATTTTTTTTTTTATACTATACCAACAAACATCCGAAATTATATTCTGATTAATTTGATTCGAAACTTATAGTGATCCATTTAGAAAACTACCCTTCCAACGTAATTTGTTCCATAATCAAATTGTGAGTCAAATTCGAATTCTTGATTAAGAAATTTAACGTTACATCCAACTATATCAACTGGTCAATCAAATGCATTTTGATTCTATTTATAGTTGCATCCATGCTTTCATCTATAGGAGAAGGAGATTGATAAAAATGATGTCATGACACAATCAAGTTCTTTTCTTTAATAATCGATCGATATTTAAAATTATGTTTTGATTAATCAAATTGGGTATTATCACATCAACTTTTTTAATATAAATTTTTGAAGCCGACTGTCGGTTGGTTGTTGGGTCGGTCGTGCCCTTTATTAACATGTTTAAAAGGATACTTGATTGACCTTGAGTGATTGCATCGCCCCACATTTACGTTTGACCTTTAATGAGGTGATCAAGTTTGACCTGGAATATCCTACGAAGTATATTCGGCGGATCCTCTGGCTTCCGGCCATTTTGGGTAGGAAGTGAAAGTGATGAAAAGGTGAGGAGGATTGCCAGCCACCTGGATAGGATATAGCCATTGCATCTTAATGATTTTGGATCACGTTGGGTGATCCACCTATAAATGATGAAGACAAACCTCTCAAGACAGCATCTAGCAAACCTCTCTACACGTATGGGACCTTAATCCTTTTGATGGTCGGAACCAATTCAGTCATGAAGACTAAACCATTCTCTCCCATCCTCTTTCTCTTTGAAGATCATTTGGGGTCAAATGTTTAATTAGTAGGAATACTTCATGGATTCCTTCTATATATTTATAGTAAATACTCTGTTTTTTGCATCAAGTAAAATTACCACATTTTAGTAAATAGGGATCATATGAGATGTCAAACCCAAAAAAAAAAAAAAAAAAAAAAAAAAAAAAATTCAAAATGATTATTTTGTTAAAAATATGATAAATTTGATTTAAAAATTGTAAAATTGCTCTTAAATTTTGAGGTATTATGAAATTAGTCCTTCAACAACTGAAATATTTTTTTGGGCACTTTTATCTTAATAATTACTCCATAGAAAGAAATCACACAAATTTTTGTTGAAAATTACTCCTGGCCGTGATAAATATTTTTGGGCTCCTAAATATATCCAAGACACAGCTTTCCAAAATGTGTTTTTGTATGTGAGCTGCCTCTCAAAAACACGCCTACACCCTACTCTCTCTCTCAACCGTAACAACTAGTTTGGACAAAAAGGTTAGAAGAGAACCAATATTTTAATTAGGTCAGAGTTTAACTCCTCTTGGATACGGAAAAAATAATGTTGGGAGACTTATCCCGGTCGGGCCCTATAACGATCGATCCAGATTAGTCAGCGGTGGCCAAGCCAAGATAAAAAAAAAAAAGGTTAGGAGAGAAAAAGAAAAAATTAAGAAAAAAAATTGTAATTTTTCTTTCTTTTAGAAGTTCAGAAAATATAAAAAGGAGAGATTTGAAAATTTTTTATGTCTCAAAATGTTTTTTATATTTCAAAAAGATATTTTAAAAATTAAAAACAAAACATTTTATTTTTAATATGTCCGATTTTTTTTTCTTTTATAAAACTCTTAAACAACACGAAAAAAAATCAGAACTCTCTGATTAATCTTTTATTTTCTCTCCAAAACTCCCAAACACGCTGTAAAGGAGCAGGTTAGTCTCTCCTCGCCCGCTCTCTCTTCTCACCCTCCCCCTCTCTCATCCCCGGAGAAGGAGCAGGTTACTCTCTCTCTCTGTGTCGGCAATGAAAGGAGGAAGGAAAAACCTAAAGAGGGCAGTGACTGATGATGACAAGTTAACACTTCAACAAGGTCAAGCCATTATGCAGGTTGTCTCCCTTCGTGGTTCTAATCTCATCGAGGTACCCTCTTCTTCTTCCGAAATTGCTTTTGTCAGTGATGATGTGAAGGTTTTTCTCCTTTTATCATTATATTGACCGAAGTAGTAGCTAGAATTAGGGCAATTCGAGCCGATGAGAAAGGGCAGAGGAGTTTAGGGTTTTTCATGGGTTCCAATTTCCAAATAGATTTTGCGGTGGTTATGCGGTTGACATAGACTGCGGAGACTACAATTGAGCAATGGAGTATCGTGTTCGAGGATGACAACTAGGGCTCAGTTAAGGTTTTAAACATAACGCTAATGGGTGAATATTTTTATTGGGATTTGGTAAATGACCTAGTTATTAATAAATTCTATGATCAGCAGAACCACTTTTTTCAAAGGACTGCTGCTTTCAAGTCCACCTGGTTTCTCATGTATTTACTGTCTTTGGAGTGGCTTCAATAATAATCACTTAGGAGTTCTTGGGTATTCAACCTCATCGCTCACCCACAAAAATGCTTTAATATCTAGGTACAATGACATTGGTTCATTAATTTGTTATTTTTAATTTTAATGTGCATTGATATGCTAATTCAGGTTGGTTGGCTGCTATATGCTTTCGTACATGACTATAAAAATTTGGAATGTAAGTGTTTACATGGATAACAGATCCACTCAATAAAACTTGGTAATCTTACATTTCTCTTTTTTCTTTTTATTGCTTCTAAGCTTTTGATGACATCAAATTTTGGGAGGTCTGGTCTGCTGAAGTATGTAGTGTTAAGTGAAATTTACATTGTACATGTACATACGTATTGGGAGAATTCGGTTACTCTTCCTGCACCTAATTGCACTCTCACTTCTGAAAAACATGTTCATATGCTCTTACACTTTGAAGACACCTAGGAGCCAGTTGCAACCCAAGATTAGATTAGACAAGGTTAGAAAGATTGGATTGGATTGAGTCATATTAATTATAATGTTCTTTTTGGTACTGAACAATATAGGGTTTGTAAATAGACTATTTTTCTTTAATTTTTCAATGTTAAAGACAATTTCAAATGAGAATTTATTGCCATTGTTTCCATCAAAGTTAAGATTAGAAAGGGTAGGATTGGATTGAATCAAGTTATATAACTTTCTCCATGCCTTTCCTGCTATTTCTTGTCTTCTCTTTTCTGTTATTAAGTTTTCCTGTCACATTCATCTGTATAGGTGATGGATGCAAAAGGACAGAAGTCATTGGCATTGTTTCCATCAAAGTTCCAAAGGAGCATTTGGATTAAGCAAGGTTTGTTCCAGGCACCTGCTTTCAGCAGCTTTGGTCATATCACTGACATCCTGCATGCCAATTGAAGGTTTACAGGATTTTCTATTAATTCTGTTTTCATATCTTGTTTGCACTTTACATTTGCATGCAGCATACTGTAGCTCTCCAGTACATTGCTTGTTTCTACTAAATTGAGCCTAACTGAGCTTTGTGCTTCTAATATGCAGGGGGTTTTGTTGTTGTTGATGAAAGTGGGAGAGAGAAAGCTCTTGAATCAGGTAGCAAGGTTGCTTGTACGGTTTCTCAAGTTCTTTTTCATGAACAAGTTCGTGAGCTTCAGAAATCTCAAGAATGGTTTGATCTCTTTACTGAAATCATGAAAGTAATGAGAATTTGTCATTTATATTTACTGTGTGGATCCTTGAAGATCCTATTGCAACATATGGTACTAAAGGGGCAGCTAATATTTGCTTATGGATACCAGACGCTGCATCACTGATATCAGAGACCTTTCTCTACCTGTTAAGGTTTAAAATTGAGATACTGTTGTCCTTAAGCATATTCTAGGGAACTCTTCAATTTAGCATTCGTTAAATAGCAAATATTAGGTAGAAGTAAGAGTCCTTCCTACCCCCCCCCCCAGCGCAAGAAAAAAGAAAAGCATGATCAAAAGGTTGTATAGAATATAGATATCCACCTTGAAGTGGTATGCTCTAACCCTTTTAATTGAGGTGATATTGATTAAATATATGTGCTTGGGGTGAAGATATGATCTTCAAGCTGACAAGCACATTATCATCTTTAACAGACTGGATTTTCTTCCTTGTTATTGTCATCACTTATGTTGTGTGAGTAGTTCATTTGTGGTGCTGAATATTTACTATCTTTTGATGTAGGTCTGAGATCATCAAATCTACATCAATGGATCGTTCCAAAGAAAAATTGCAGAGACCTACATATCCACAAGGGGAGGAAATCAACTCCAGTGATGACGAAGGGCTCCCACCATTAGAAGCCAACCCAAACAGGATCAAGCCTTTGGAGTTACTTCCGGACACAGATTCGGAGTCAGAGACGGATGAGTGAAAAATTCCATGCTTACGTTAAGCATTTGCTTCACTTCCTTGAAGCCGGTTTCTAATGTGACACCCCTAAGCAAGATGGATGTTTTGTGATCTCTGGGAGCCCAATTATCCATTGGGCTTAGTTAGAACGTTGATAGATTGTTTGCAGCTGAGCATTAGCTGTGAAGATTGCTGGCCTCATTTGCCTTTGCCTTTTGATTTATTAAAATTTTTGAATTTTGCTTTTGGTCTTTTAAATCTGCATCCCACATGCAACTGTAAACAGGACAATAGTGTGAAGATTTATCTATCTTGTCTAAGAATTCAAATGAAAAGCGAAGTTATCCTTAACCAGAAACTACTGTTGTTTATGTGCCGATAGGCCGGGGATAGCACACCAATGGTGGTCCAGCACCTGAATCTTTTGAAGGGCAAAACAATTTTGTCATCGTGCAAGTACTGTTCTCTCTCGAAGAAAATCGTTGGCATCTTAAAATTATGATTTTTTTTATTAGATTACCGATATTTTGAATTATATTTCGATTAATTTGATTCGAGTATTTATGAAAATTTTGTTTAAGAGACAATTCTCTTAATATAATTTTTTCTATTCTCAAGTTTTAAATTCGAGATTTGATTAAAAGATTTAGCACTCTATTTTATTAGATCAATTATCTGTCGAGAAGAAGATGTATTTCTTGAAAGAAAGATATCACATACTATATCACGAATTTGGATGACACATCGGTGATTCAACTACTAAACTACATTTTGCATATCTATAACCTAACATATTCTTCTTTTACATTATTATATATTCAACTATAATATTAGGGCATGTAAGGAACAAACAATAAAATTAGGATAAAGTATAGTTTGCAAAGTTATATTTTCCATGTTCATGCTTTCTTTAAAACAAACACTTCGAACCAAAAATAATAATTTAAAAACTCAAAAAAAGACCCTTGCTCAAAAGATTGATATTGATCAAATAACTTTATTATTATAATTATTATTATCAAAATAAAAAATAATAATTTTGTGGTAGTACAAAGTTGTGGGGTTTCTTTGGGTTTCTGATACAGTAAAGACTCGATCAAAATCAAATCATAGCATTGATACCAAATATCATTTTCTTATGTTGAATTGAATGTCAGAGAAATTTCCTAGCAGCACCAAACTTGTGGGGCAATTATTAATATTATGTGGAGCCCAGCCTCTTCCATTTGACTAAACTGCATGGGCTGAGCCCACCTAGCCAGGGTTTCATTTTTCTTTTTTTTTTATTTACTTATTGGCATCGATAAATAATTTATTTATTTTGATTATTCTAACACTAATTAATCGTTAGATCCGTTAGGGGACAACATCTCCCAACTCCTTTTTTTTTTCGTTCTGAAAAATTAAATTTGAAAATTTATTAAAAAATTTTAATCCTCTTATCATTTGACTAGCAAGGCATTTACAGGTGAGGATTCATTTCATTCTATCACAAAATCAGTAACTATATGATAATAACTCGATGGCGATAAAGATCATAGTTTTGATGAATTGATATATTAATTAGGGAATACATTTTTTTGTATAAATTGATTTTTTTATTATTAATTGATATTTAAATTTTATCTGATTAATTCAATCTAAATATTATAAGAAATAAAAAAATAATAATTCTTTCAAATACCCCTTTTTTGTTCTCATTGGTAAGTGATTTGGTTTTGCAGTGCAGAGTGATGTAGCATCTTTGACGGGTAATTGAGTTTCTCTTTTGAATGCAGCAAATCGAATCCTATTTATGAGTATCTTCCTGAAATGACCTTTTGCTTTTACATATTAAACAAAGAAAATTTTCCACTTAAAAAGTCTTATTTATCATTATTAATTATAATGTGGGCATGACTGTCTTATTTTTAGAATTAATCAACTATAAGCAAATGTAGCAGAATTTCAATAGAATACATACAATATCATATCTTTACCCAAAGATCAATTGTTTTAAATTTGTTGGGAGTTCGACTCTTGTTAATGTAGGTAAGATAAATACTTTCGTCTCTTAATCAGGTCGGGAGTTTGACTCTTCTAAATATGAAAAAAAACAATATTGGAAGCTCGTCTCCAAAAATAGATCCTATAACGATCGATCCAGATTAATTGGGATGAAACTTCAGATACTGGGGTGGTGGTCAAGCCAAGATAAAAAAAAAAAAAATTGTTTTAAATTTGTAATCTTCAGCACAACTTAAAATCTTGTTAAAATAATAATGATAATAATAATAATAAAAGGTGAATTTCTTTCTCCAGTTTTTTTAAATAAAATAAAAAGTGACACGCATAGGGTGGGCCTCAGTGGAGTTCTTGAGGCCAAGAGGCGAGTACCCGGAAGCATGTACTCTCGCAAATACATTTGGATTGTTTGTGCAACCTGGGAGGTGGAAGCGGACTGAAGTTCCGACGACTGGGGAAGTGACACCAGCCTTGCAACAATATAGGCAGTGCTGTACAAATACAAGAAGCAGCGTTTTAGATTATTTAATAATTTTTAAAAAAGAGTAAATTCAAACTTGAATATTAATTTTAATTTATTTAATAATTATATAAGTAATGATTTTCTCATTATATAATTTTAGATCATCAGTCTTTTATTTTAAAAAAGAAATTTGTGATGCTATTAAAATAAAATATACTTAACAAAATGTATGAAAATTATTTCTTTATGCATTTCTTATTAATTCCTCCAATTACCCAATTGCTAATATCATCTCAAAATTGATTTAAAGAATTTCAACTCATAAATTGAGCAAATTAAAAGACATATATACCCCCGCCCATTTAGATAAATTTTAAATTTCAATTAAATAACAATAGTGTTAGAGGCTACCAAACCAATTATAGCTGTTATGTACATAATTGATGCACTTGAGCGTAATAACTGATTTATTATTATTATTATTATTATTATTATTATTATTATTAAAAAATAGATAATATGATGGAGGCAAAAATATTTGACAAAAAGAAAAAAGAAAAAATGTTGAAAACTGGAAAACCAACGTCAAATGTTGAGCTGATAGATACCAACCCAGAAAGGGAGAACGAGGAAAACGACGGAGTTCTATGAAAACCGAAGGCATTGGCAAAAGAGGACAATGGAATCAAGGTGGCTCACCTACCTCCCAGAAGGGCAAAAACAGGAATTGCGTCTCTCTCTCTCTCTCTCTCACCCCTTCTTGACGGTTAGGGAGAGAGAGAGAGAGAGAGAGAGCGCGCGCTTCATTTTCTTTCTTCTTTGTCAGTGAATATATATATATTTTTTGTCTATTATCTATTGATATTTAAATTTTAATTAATTAATTTAATTTAAATATCGTAAACTCGAGACGTGTAGTGTAATTAAGAAATTCTTCCGCCAACTAAACTCATGAGTTTCCATTTCTGCAGAATGCACATTGTTTTTGTTTGTTGTTAGGTTAAAAACGTTGTGAGGCATTTACAACTTTCTGCTGCATCGTAACTAACGTCACTACTCTCACTTTCTGACAAAATAATAATAATAATAATAATAAAGGTCCAAACAAGAGAGAGAAAAGAGGAGAGAGAAAGTCTCTTTCTACGTATATTATAAGGAAAGAGGGAGGGAGGGAAGGAAGGAGGGAATAGGAAAGAAAACCGAAATCTCAAAGCACAGATTCGCAATGGCCTTCGCCGCCACCTTCTTCCCTTCTTCAACATCTTCCTCATCTCCCTCTTTTCTTTCCCCCAACATCAATCCTCATCCTCCATCTCATCCTCCCACCTTCCTCACCCTCCCTCACTTTTGCACCGCCACCGCCACCTCTCTCACTCGTCCACACACCTCCCGCCGCAATCCTCTCATTCTCGCCATCTCCGGCGGCGACGGATTCAACGGTGGCGGTGACAGATTCTCTGGCGGCGGTGGCGGAGATGACGGGGCCGGCGGAGAAAATGAGAGTTTCGGTGATAAGAATCGAAAGGAGGCGATCATGGCGTTGGGTCAGTTAGGGAGATCGGCGGAGAGTCTGCCCAACGACTTGGCGGCGGCGATCAACGACGGCAGAATACCTGCCGCGATTGTTACGAGGTATGCGGAGCTGGAGAAGTCGGCGCTTTTCAGATGGTTGATGAAGTTTGGAGGGTTTAAGGAGAGATTGTTGGCTGATGATCTCTTCTTGGCAAAGGTTGGCATTGAGTGTGGTGTTGGCATCTTCACCAAGGTATTCATTCCTCCTTAAATTTCAATTGAAATTAAAATCTCTGTCTTTATTTACATTGTTATGATTTGTTTGTTTCCGCAGTTGTGTTGTCTAGGAGAGGACATGTAGTGTATGTTTAATGGGATTTGTTCTATGTATGATTATGTTGCGAGTCGTTTAGGTTGTGGACAAGTTTTTGTTTACATTTTTGCTTTTTTCGAGGATGGAGGAGACTGTTTCCCTTGAAGAAACATTTTGTGTCATTTGAAAACATTGTGTGACATTATCATATATTTTATTAATTTGGGTCTTTCTAACATTTGTTCTGGTATGACGAAAATGACTTTCTAAGATCGTGAAAGAAAAAAAAAGGTTTTGTTTTTATGTTAATCAGAAGATATCACAATTGACTAGAATCCTTTTTCAAGAAGTTATTTTACATTAAGAAAACACAGCCTTGGACTGGAAATAGGATTGAAAGTTGTTTCTTCTTGCAAAAGGGCTATCTCAATTAGTTGGTATATCTCTTAGTTGACATACAGGGTTTTTTTCTTTTTTTCTTTTTTTTTTTTTTTGGGGGGGGGGGGGGGGAAGGGGTCTGACCACCATGAGTACATTGCTCATGGAATGGACCAAAACCAGAAGGAAAAGTAACTTTGCCCCCTTTTCCCTCGGAAGAATACGGTTGGGAAGGTAATTGCTATAACACCTGGAGCAAAAGGTTTTGTTACTTTTGATTGGCAAACGTGGCTCGTTTCCTCCCTTCATTTGATTGAAGAGATGCTGTTTGGCCAGGATTAGAATTACGATTAGATGGTCAGAGAAACCTTTCTGAAGCCAATTATGCTTGATTGCAAGTTATGGTGACCATGTGCTCAGAAGTGACTATATCAGTCCTTAATACGATTTAAGTGTGCTTTTTTTTGGTGCTGAGAATGAGCACTATATAGAGGTTAAATAAGAAAAAAGATCTGAGGACAAGTTTTATATAGTGCTGGCAAAGCTAAAGAAATGGAAAGAAGATATTCTAAGATGGCTTGGACAATACATGAGAATCGGATGCCGATAATTGCAGAAAATTATCCTAGACAAATGGCTTGATCTCTTGGAACACTTTAGTGTGCATGTATTTTTATGTTTCGTACTCTGCCCTTTAATTTTAATTTTTCCTGACTGAATTTTCTTTTTGTTAAACATGGCATTTATGGTTTTGGACTATTTTTCAGACTGCTGCAGAATATTCACGTCGTGGAGAAAAGTTTTTTGAGGAAATGGATTTCGTAATTGCTGATGTGGTACGTCCTTTCTCATGATGTGTCTTCTTGTTTTTTATTCAGAGGACCAGAGTTAGCATAGTCTACCATGTTGCAAAGCTCAACTAGTTATGAGTTTGCATTTGCTTTTCTATTGTAAATCAATTGTATAGAAACAGTTTTTAATGTACCAACATCAATGCTCTATTTGTAATGTTACTCATGTCTGGTTCATTTTCTGCTAAGGCAATGGCCATAATTGCAGATTTCATGCTTGTTTATCTTCCTGCTCCCACGGTTTCTCTGCGACCGCCTCTTGCAGTCAATGCTGGAGCCGTTGCTAGGTTCTTCCATAACTGCCCAGATAATGCATTCCAGGTTGCTATATTTTTCTTAGATTAACCTATATAAAATTTCTTGTTCAGAAAATATAGTATGTTTCTGATTATTTTGTCTCATCTGCAGGTTGCTCTTGCTGGAACACCGTACTCATTTGTACAAAGAATAGGTGCAATAGTGGTATGATGAAATAATTTTCCCATCTTTACTTTGTTCTTGAGGTTTCAGAATTGAAGCATTTAAGGACAAAATGACCTCTTAACAATTTCGTGCAGCGCAATGGAGCAAAACTTTTTGTTGTTGGAACAAGTGCATCACTTGTAAGTTAATTAATTACTCTTGGATGTTTATTCCTTAAATAGCATGTTCTGTTTGTTTTTCTTGGAAATTACCCTAATGCAATTGGCCTTCATATTTTTTGTTGTTAAGAATCTTTCAAACCTTCTTAAAATACTGTTTTGCATATGTATTGAATCAGATAGGATGTTCATGCTTTTCCCATCTGTCATGTTTGTTTCTGAAAACACTTTTTAAAACTATGAATTATGAGTTGGAAGTTTCTACTAAGAGACTGCTGCCTGCTTTTGCAGCAAGTCGTGGAGGCTTTTTTTATGATATTGCAAGGATGGCTTTTATCTTTTCACTCTTCATTTATTTTATTTTCTTTTGTGTTCAATTTAGGTTAATTTTTTCCATGATAACTTAAATACAGATGACATTAGTATATTTCTTGAAATGGCATGGCATAGATTTCATCCATTCAGCCTTCCTCTCGTCAATCCTCCTTTTGGGTATTGCATTGCCCATTTTTTCTTGGGGCTTCTTTGAAGGTGGGTCATATGGGGTTGAATGCATCATACAAGAGCTTATTGAAATAATAATTTCTTGTGATATATTTGTAGGAGTGATCTCTCTGTTATGTAGTGCCACTTGTCATTTGTGTTTATTATTTATTCTAAGACTTCTAATTTCCTTCATTAATGAATAGCGATTTTAGAAGAAGGATTTGATATGAGCTCTAGTACAGGATCTAGTCAATAGATACTTTGTCGGGAATTCCTCTCTTCCCTTGCTAGAGTTTTCCCCTTTCTTAAACCCTAGGTTTGATTGCTTGGAATTTGTTCCATAACAAACTTCCTACCACACTTCTTCTATGAGAATTAGACTTACTTCTTTATCGATTATACTCTCTTTAAATAAGAGAAACTAGGGTTTACAATATAATAGATTTCCTACTTAAAAAAAAAAAAAAAAAAAAAAAAAAAAAAAGAAACTCTTAAAATGATTTCTAATATGATGAATTCCAAAACTAAGGTAATTACAATTTTTTAAAAGATAAAAATTAGGTATTAACTAAAATAAGGAAACTACTATTTTTCTAAAATATTTCATTTTACTAGTTTCGAAATATCCTCCTAAAAAATCTCTTTCTAATGATATGCGCTTTATAGAATAATTCTTTTCAATGATATGCATTGTGCATATCAGGATTCTATGGCGGCTTTAGCATAATGTGGACCTAATCTTTTGCATTTTTGAGACGTTGAGCTTGCAATTGTATGATGCACTTTGTATTGCAAAGCTTTTCTCACGGTGTCAAAAGTTTCAACAACAACAAACTAAGTCTTAATAAAAAATTTTGGGTTGGTCATTTGAGAGACCAATATAGAAGAGAGGAAGAGCTTGTATATTGCAGTTTTCCTTCTAACTAAATTGTAAACTAATTCAGTAAATCTCTCTCTCTCTCTCTCAGCAATTATTATCAGCCAAAGGAATTTTGTCTGGCGATATTTGCTTCTGATGCTTCTCAACTATTTTATGTATATTGCAGTTTTCCATTTCAGGTCTTAACTGTAAATCTGTTTTTGTACCAATTTCTTTCTCCTGATTTTTACCATGGCATTTTCTTCATTGCTCGAGTTTTCTTTTTGAGATCATAGAGATAACATACATACATGCACCATAATATGTGTATATATATCATGTGCATATTCATCTTGATGGCTATGGTGTTGTTTTAGTCCTTTGGGTGGTTTCCTCAGAAGCTGATTATCTATCTCACCATCCATTATCTAGGTTGGTACGGCTGCAACAAATGCATTGATCAAAGCGAGAAAAGCTGTTGATAAGTCTTCTGCAGGTGAAGCTGAAGACCTACCTATATTGTCAACAAGTGTTGCCTATGGTGTCTATATGGCTATTTCTAGCAACCTCAGGTATACAAGATATTACTTTTCTGCGGAACTAAGTTGAAAGCTCTGACACTTCATTTTTTTTTCTTCATCTTTAATTTATCCACTCCCTGGTTTATCAGCATGCATGTATGTATGTCTACTTGAGTACATATAAATAAATGATTTAACTAATAAAGCTTGTGCTGTTTGTAGCTCTACTTTGACCTTAATCTTGAATCATTGTACTGCTATTCTGCTTTAATGGGTTATAGTTCTTTTTAGTGCATAAGAAGAGTCAAGTTTGGTGCCACAAAAACAAAAAAGCAAGTTGCGCAAAGCACATTTAATACCTGGAATTGTAATACTGTCTCTGGAGTAACTGTGAACGGATAAATTAGTTAAAAATTCATATTCTAGAAAACAATTATTAATGTTATCATGCCTTACAATCTTTTCTTTATCTTAGCTGTGACCATTATTCTTTTAATAGAGTTGGTATTGCTGAAGTTTTTTATGTGACTTGGTGAGGTACTGAAGTTGAGTTTGTATATTCAAGTTGATAATGGAAAGAGGTGACCTACGATCTAAAAAAGCTTTATTTAATAAATTACGGTGGCTGGTTGATGTTATAGTTAAGTATGGTTGTGTGAAAATTTAAGATCAGAAGCACTTATCTTATCATCATAACTCTGGCATGCCAAGGTGTAGCGTGTAAGGGTGTCAGCAACCCTTGCCAGAGTAGAGGATTAATATTATTAATTAAGCTATGTGATCATCAAGCCTGGAAAATGCTTCAGGGCTTTAATGACGTAGCAAAGAGCTTTTTGAGCATGGTTGTTGTCTCCGCACTTAATGCTGGAATTATCCTGTTAATAAAATTAATAGAAAAATTGTAAACTTTTAGTTATGAATACTTTCCTTGTGATCATATGTTCCAGGATTTCTAATACCTTCTTTCCTCATCCCCACCATGTGCCAGAAAAAAAAATAAAAAATAAAAAATAAAAATAAAAATAAGAGCTCCATTATTTTGTCTTTAGAGAAACAAATCCTGGGTTAAAGAGAGCAAAAAAAGTAGCTTCCAATGAAAGAAGCAGACCTGACATCTTTGGCTCGACTGCATTAGCACAAAATTTTCAGAGTGCTAAACCAGAGGTTTTACTTACTATTGGCTTATCACACTGCACTCCCAAACCCAACCAGTCTGCCACTTGAGTGTGACCTCTAATGGGCTGCTCACAACAGCTAGTTTAATCAATTATATGAGTACCCTTTTTCCAAAATTTCTAACCTTTTGTAACAATTGTGTGCCTGCCAAGTTTCCTGACCCATTGGCTGGTTAAATTTAAAATAGGCTTTCAATTCTGTCTGATATACAACCGTAAATTTATGATTTGTATATCTATATTACTTAAACTTCTATTGTGTCTCATGTCATTATCTTTTCTTAAAGGATTAAGTTTTCTCTTTCTTGCCCTTGTCCTGCATTTTTTGTTGGGGGGGGGGGTACTCTACAGTAGGTTGGACATGATTATAAATTGGAAAGATGGAAGTTGTGGGTCTTTAAGGATATAGTCTACAGGGTTTTTTGTCTTTTGTAGTCACTAACTCATATATGTTGCTGATCTTCCCGTGTGGCATTGGGGCTATTCTTGTGAAAGTGAGAATTAGTTGACTGCTCTGAATAGTGTATAGGGAGAGCAGAAGTATATGTACTCACACTGAAAAACTAATTGAAATTGGGGGAGCTTGGCATAGAACCAATATGAATCAAAGTAAATTATTGAAAATTTGAACCATAGGATACATACCTATATGAAGAACTCAATATGGAGCTTTTCCAACCTCAGTTTAGTTTCTTTGTTTTTCAGTAATGAGTATCAACTTTGGTTTCATTTAACTCCTTTTGAATAACCACTACTGTCATCTTTTCAGTTGCCATTCCATTCACATGAAATATTTGATTGTATCCTACTTTTGTATGTCCAATCCAGATGTTTGTAATCATTTTCTTTTTCCATTTTGGTTTAATAGGTACCAGATACTGGCTGGTGTCATTGAACAGCGCATTTTGGAACCCTTGCTACACAATCAAAAGCTTTTGCTTAGTGCATCTTGCTTTGCTGTCCGAACGGGCAATACATTCTTGGGCTCCTTATTGTAAGATTTTCAACCTTAAAAACATTCAATTACCAATCTGTTTCTTAACTGCATTTATCTTACTCTATTTTACAACGGTGGAATAGGTGGGTGGATTATGCTCGTTGGATTGGAATTCAATAGGGATCCTATCAAGGCGATACAACAATTGGTGCTTTCTTGTTTGATATAGAGTTAAATTAACTACCGGCTGTTATTTTCCATTATTTGCCATTCAAGCATTTTAGATTCATCCCTTGGTTTAGGAAAATTTATGCATGTTTGTTTGCCTAGGCTCAGCCGTAGTGTAATATTTGTGACGCTTGATGCGAGATTCTACATTTTGTAGTATACTACACTTTTCGACTTGTTTGACAAGTGAGATGACTGTGGGTTATTTTTCCTTACTCCATGCATATATGGTCACTAAGATGGTGTGTGATTTAGTATATATTAGTAAAAGATGTCATCCTGGTCATTGAATATTCGGGGGAAGGGGGTCCCTGCAACATTTGTGTAGCAGTTAAAACTGATTGATGCAAGTTGCTACGGCCAGTTGAGACTTTGACGGCACTATGCCGTTCAGCCCACATGAAAAAAAAAAAAAAAAAAGATCAAAGGCATCTAGCTCTCGCACTCGCACGGTGATATGGTGTCACTTGGCCATACACTTCGATGCGCAGCATTTGACTGGAGCGATATAGACCAACAAGGAAAAGTGGTTCTATTTTTTTGGTACTATACCAACCGGTATCTGAACTCATGTTTTGACTAATCCGGTTCGGGACTTATAGTGACAATTTGTTCTATGCCCAAGTCATGAATCGATTGGTTAAGAAACTTAACGTCATATCCCACTAAGTTAATTGACTGTTGGTAGTGATTCTATTAAACAACGCATTTTGGAGTTGATTCTTATATGGAAAACATACAGACTAATTGGTAATGGATGTAGCACTGTATGTTTTTTGACGGATACTTCCTATGCATGATATGTGCTTGTGCTAATTTGCGAAATTTCATCTGATTTGATTTTCTTTCTGATATCGCCAATTCCTTAAGGTCCTCTCTTCGAAATAAAAAAATTTTGTACTACACTAACAGACTTTCATCCATTCAACTAATACAGGCTTGTCAGCCCCCAAACCAAGTTCAAGCATTTGATATTGCAATTAAACACATGGTCGAGATGTGAAACTTGTCCAGAAATACTTGCGACATAATTCTTTTTCCCCTACGTGGAGCCTGGAGGCTTTAATCCTGTCCTCTTTGGTCCCAGAAGGTGCTGATAAAAATAGCATTTGACTATAATGTGAAGATGAGGGGCAGGGTAGATAGTTTCCTGTTAGTGGAAATGTTTCAGAGGCATCAAGAGCTTATGTGCAGTTAGTCACCATAAGAGACTTCAGAATCCAAACCTTGGTTCAAGCCCTATTCCCCCTCCCCCAGAGAGGAAGAGGGAGGGAGAGGGAGGGAGATGCTACAAGTATTGCCTATACATTCTTAATCATTGTTCTTATGTCATAACTGAAGTTTACGATCACCGACATAGCATGACATAGGATAAGCTATAACTGTATCTCCGATCATTATTCATGATCAGCACAACTCACTACATATGAACCCCTTTTTGGCTATTAAACAATTAGATAATAAAACGGGGGTTAAAAACTACCCTCCCTTAAATGGGCAATGGTGAGACATAATTAGAAAGCCCTAGATTTTCATTACCTCGAACAAATTTTGTGAATAAATTATGATTCTTGACCGCCATCAAAAGACTGGGTCTTCCTTAGATTCCAGTGGAGGTTCTCATGGATGCTGCGCAAGAAGTCGCTGGTGGAATCAACCTGACATGCAGTTGGTACAGGCCAAGGTGCCATGCTGCACACCAATGCATCACCAGCTGCAAGCTGTTTCCTATCCTTTCCATCAAAAGAAGCCCACACATGGCCTCTGCTATTGAAAGGTACTTGCACTCGTAATGTAACAGACTCTGGCAGAATGAGAGGCCTAAAGGATAAAGAGTGTGGACAAATAGGAGTGAAAAGGATTCCAGGAACCTGCAACAAATTCAAAAGGACAGCTTTAATAGAGATTGCTAGGGGTTTGTGCGAGAATCCAGGACACAAGCCCTTTCATACTTTTCAATTGGCTTATGTATGATATACACAGTAGAATTAGCAAGACATGGATACACTTTTGCATAAGTCACTGGCCTAATTTCTGCTATTTTCACTTTGTTGATACATTGTTGCCTCCAGCCTATACTAATTGCCATCTACTTAACCACTAACAGCATTATGGGAAGGGGAAAATCGCTTTTCTTATCTGGTTCAGTGCAAGCCATCACTGAATCGGTCCAGGATGGCAGCAATGAAAGTTTAAGCTTATGATTTTAAAAGACGTACCTGTGGGTGGACCATTGACCCTCCAGCCGCCAACGAGTATGCAGTACTTCCTGATGTGGTTGATACTATCAATCCATCTCCTTGCACACATGTCACAAAGGTGTTGTCACAATAGCATTCCAAATTTGTCAAGAAAGATGATATCCCTCGATCAATGGTAACCTCATTTAAAACGAGTATGGGTTCTTCCGTCTCATATTCATTTTTTGCATCTTCTCGAATAACATGGCATTGCAGCCGGTGTCGCAATGTGATACTGATAGGACCTCTTATGACTGAATCCAGGTAGTCTCTGTAATGTTCACTATCTGATGGGTGTCAAAGACATTAACAATCCAGACAAGAACATCTTGTGTATTACTTAGTTTGGGTGGACTACATGTAAAAGAATAAGTTAACATTATTGTGATTTTTCTGAAATTGAATAATTGTGCAAAAGAAACAAATATTGTTCACTGATGGAGGATACGGAAGGGAGTCATGAAGCCAAGAGAGCCTAAAGAAAATGAGACAATGGGAGGAACTGGCCCTTTGAACATGGATGCCGCCTGCAAGAGGAAGGATTGGAATTGTGAGCAATAACCATGTTTCATGCAAAAGAGTTCCAAAATAATATTGTGGAGATCAACTCCACTCATATACATTCAATGAGAAAGAACATTTTTCTGCTGAAGCATATAAGGGAGATGCTTTTTAGCATCACTGAATCAGTACATTTGCATTACACATAGCATCATACTTCTCCCTCCCAAGATTTGGCTCATAACTTGCAATCACAACCACCACATCTATCCATGCCCCATACCTTTTGGAATACCATGCGAGCTACAAAAATGCTACATAGACAGCGAGCACTTTCCCACAATATTGGAAGAAGCTACGATACAAGCTGAATTTGTTGCTTTTCTCATGGTCTTCACAAATGCATAAAATAAAACAAAAGGCATTAGGAAAAAAAAAACACACACTCGCACACACCCACACACAGACACTCTGTTGTGTAACTTGGTAGTACTATGTCAGGAGATAGAGACAGAAAGCCACTTCCTGTTGTCTAAGCTTTTGAGGATTGCCAGATCTTACACTGCATGCCTATGTCCACAGAATGTCTAATATCTTTGTGCTCACGAGCATGTCCACCAACAGAGAGAGAATAGGAAAAGAAAAAATGGGAGTGAAGATTTCTTAAGAGGCCATGAATGCAGTCCATAGCACCAAAGGTCAAGTACTATTCAAAAGGCATGTCCAAACACAAGGCAATCCTAGAATTCTCTGGCACTTTAGAAACTTTAACTTTATATCTATTGCTTAGCCATGAAGTAAAAGAAGATTGACCACCTAAGTAAGCATCCAGATTCAGCCAAAAAGTCTCACCCAGACAACACGTTTCTTATTATTTAGCACCCTATATCATCCCTCTGTAAAATTGCGTAGTATTCTACTTTCTTCTTGCTTGATTTACGACTGATTATGTCCTGAGATAAACTTGGAAGTAAAAGTGAATACAACAATCCCTTGATCATGCACTAATCAGACTTCAGTAGCACAGTATAAACTAGCTCAAAGAATTTGCCCATAATTTTCCCACCTTATGTACTTACTTAGCCTTCTCAAAGAATTACCAACCAAGTTCACAATTTTAAGAGAAAAATGATAACTTAAGGATCTACAAATGAGCATGAAAAATTCTCTTAGTCTTTGTTGAAGTAGCGAAATTCCAACCCTTGTAACAACCACAACAACAATAACTTGAGCTTGAATCCCAAATTTTGGGATCGCCCATTTGAGAAACAAATATGGGAGAGAGGAAAAAAAGCATAAAATTAAAGTTTGAAAGCAAAAATAGAGAAGACAACGCTAAAAAAATAAAAATAAAAATAAAAATGATGAAAAAATAAATAAAAATAAACTATCCAAAGAAACTTAAAATAATGAGAGATGATTTAATTGTTTCATATTTTCTTATGCCACTCATTCATATCAAAAGTCATCTCTTCAACTAAATTTTTGACACTCACACCTATAACAACCACAAATTTTAAAACATATTAATTTTTATGTTGGCAACATTAGTAATAAATGAACAGATATGTATTCATCAGAAGACAAACTTGGGTAAGACATTCGCTCTTTTAGCATATACCATTGTCATCTTAATCTCTTCTTTCTTGTCATTTATGAATATTAGAAATCAAAACTTCCTAATTTAATCTGTTCCCAGTTAGTCCTGTTACAGGACAAGCACTTCATTTGCATGTTGCTTGCAATATCCCAAGATTTTCTTGCCAAAAAACTGATTTGATAGCAAAAGAAGAGATACATACCCTATCTGCTAATTCTGCACAAAAACAGGGAGTTTTAGGTTTAACCTGAGTAGATTTTAGGAATCTTTCTACAACATTTTAATTTTTAGATAAACAAATTAGAGATTCTAGAAATTGTTAAATTTCTTTGGCTGATGGGCTTTGATTAAATTAATTTTTCATAATTTTTATATCTCTCTCTTCCCCCCCCCCCCCGGGGCAATAGAGAGCATATGGTTAATGTAAGAGAAATCTATGACCATTGACTATTTGTTGAATATTGAATGCCTTATGCTTCGTGTTATCCATTTGCTCTAAAATTCTATACTGATTTATCCCATATTATTGCTATCTCCCTAGTCCATAAAAAACCCTCTCCCCCGCTCTCTAATTCTCTTCTTTATTTCTTCCAATACAACTAGCACAAGCTCAATAATCAATCTCCATTTTTATGACCACTAAGCCAGATGTGATGAAAATTTTGTTTTTAAGTGTCGTTTTCAGTGATCAATCTTCTTCTTTATACATAATCGAACATCATCTTATCTAAAAGATTAAACTCTTGGCTCAATTATGTGGGACACTGCCTCACACTCACACGTCTTCTAATATTCTCCCCTCGTGTGCGGGTCCAATATACCTTTTTTTCCCCCTTACCATCCCTTTTTTCCTCAACATTAATCTTTTCAAACAAATCCCTACATTTTTTTTTCTTTTCGTGGAGCTACTTTATTTATAGTTCCATGGTCTGAGCTTTACTAGACTGCCTCAACGCTCATTTCTCTCAGGTCACACCCAACTTAGTCATTGACTCCAATACCATACTGAAATCTTTGTATTTATATGTCGTTTCTGAAAACAAATCCCTATATGTATAATTGAACTCCATCTTACCTAAAAGATTAAACTTGAAGGCACTCACCTTCCAAAAAGATGTTCAGGTCTAACTTATAAACAAATTTCAGTACACTCTCATTTAGAGTAGGTTTGTTACAGTTATGCCAAACCAATTCATGCAACTATAGAGTAAAGAGCTCTGGCTACAGGGCTCAAAATGGAAAAATATTATGTTCTCTGTAGCACAGAAAGAATGTACTTTTAAAATGATTTAAATTATACCATAATAACTCTTATTCATGACAGGGTAGCAGCTGTAATCCATCAAGTTTAGATACAAAATGATTGCAAAATAAGGATGGAATATCACAAGTCAACAGATATTCTGTAGCCATTTCCATTTCTTTATCTCCCTGAATTTATGTTCATGTGACGTAGGGCACAAAATGAGGAAAGGGAAAGAGAGGCGAAGAGGAAAAGGGGGGGGAGAGAGAGAGAGAGAGAGAGAGAGAGATGCACTCAATTCTTGAATTGTATCAACATATACACTGATTCCTTTGGGGCCCCAAGCATATGGCACAAAGAGTGAGCCAAAGAGAACAAAAGCCCCAACTTCAAATAACCACAATGCTTAACGATATGTTAATCAACTCAACCCTATTTCAACCTAGGAGGTCTCCATCATGATTGCCTTGATGAGAATCACGTCCCCAAGTAGCAAAACTCCCTCTAATTCTGCACTAGATGAAAAACTCCTAAAGAGGGAGAAAAGAGAAAGTACAGAGGAATACAAACAAATTTCTTTCTCTATATTCATTCTGTAAAGGAAAGTTAGAATAAAAAAGCCATTATAACAATTTTCTGTGCTGCAGACCATAAGTATGCATGCTACTTTCAACAGCACTAGCATCTTCTTGTTATGATGTATATAAAAACATCATGTTGCCTTTAAATAGATGAATCAATATATGCTATCCAAACAAGAGATCAATACTGAGCTTTATTTACTACTAAACCCAGTCCTGAGTGGTGCAAGTCAAATTTTTAAAGGATGAGTGTATGACTGATATCTTCTCTGGGAAAATAACAGCAAGCATCCTCAAGTTTGCCCCTAATAACAATCGACACCATCTATTTTGAATACTAACACTTTGCATCTTATACTCTGATTTTAACAACACTTGCCATCCTAAGGCTAAAAAGTCAGCATGTAAACATTGGCATTTTAGTTGTAGGACTAAAATACCCTGATTTAACCAGGAATATAAACCCCAAAAGCATAAGAAGTAAAAATTAAATTAAAAAGAATAATATCATAAAAACAATGATGCATTGGGGATACAAAAAATGAAAATAGTAATATAAATTAAAAACTAGGAACAAATAAAAAACAATTAATGTCCACAACCACGTAGCATCAGTCATTATTTCTGTAGGCAGGTGACTTAATGGATCCACACAATTTTCAAGGCAGATGTCTCCAAAGTGCTCAAGCTAATTGGGAGAATTTATTATTATTATTATTATTTTAGGCATGAAGAGTTTTTTATTTAATATTTTTGGTAATTTATTGGTATTTTTATTTTCTATTGCTTCCATTTTTATGATTAAATTTAAATCCCCCCCCCCAGGGAATGCATAGTTGTTTTTGTAATATTATTTTTGAATTTAGTTTTAGTTACTCATATCTTCCGGTTTTTATTTTGGTTAAATCATGGTATTTTGTATTTTACAACCAAAATGCCGATGTCCTGATGACTTCTACACAATGCAAAGTATTCGTTTTCAAAAATAGAGGGTACGAAATGTTATTAGGTCAAACTTAGGATGCTTGCCATAGCATTCCCTGTTTTCTCTATTTTTTTTACACTTTTTTTTTGTACCGCAAAATGCAATAGACATTGTTCATCAAATTTTGTCTTAAATTTTTATTGATTTTGAGTATCTTTATGTACATGACACATCGTCTCTAGTTTAGTCCTGTGTCCTCTTGCTGTACCCTACTGCCCCCCCAAAAAAAATGATTAAAGAGGATCAACCTTGAACAAAAAACAAAAGAGGTCCACTCTTTGTGCAATTCTTTTTCCCCTTCTCTACCATTTTCTCCCTCCCTCCATTGGCTCTTCATCCATGATCCAACTGCTCTTTCTACCCATCCAGTTGCTGCTCCCTCTCTTTGACATTTTGAATGTTGTTTGAGCAGTAACAAAGCGACAACTGCTTAAAGATAGGTCTAAACAATAGGCTGTGAAATTGACAGAAAAAGGTAACTAATATTTTTTCTTTTTCTGAACGTAGAACAATGATGAAAAGGATGTTCTGGATGCAAGGAAAAACATGAGGTAGAAACAACACTTGACTGCACCCTGGGGGGGGGGGGAGTTTCCCATCTATTAAGAATTTTTATCTTTCCTGATGAAACAAGGGAAAGTTCTCATGGATATGGAGCTATGAGAATGCATGTATAATGGCTGTTTCCTTTTCTATTCTTTTTGATATGGACATTAGCTGCTTTACTCAATTGAGTCCTTTATCAATGTATTCTAATTTTAAGACAAAACACAGGAATGTGTGGGAGTCCTGCTTGTTTATTTTATTTTTGGAAATCAGAATCCAGAACAGCTATTTCAATAAGAGATGAGCAGAAAGCAACTTGAATTAAAAAAAAAAAAAAGGAATTCTGTCATCACACAGGTGAAAAGTACAAAAGTAATGTGTATGATCTGTCCCTTAGCAGAAAAGCTGTTCAAAGCCAATCAGTAACAATACATGGAAACAGTATAGGAATAATTATACCCACCCAAAGGACCGTTCCGTCCCCACCAAGTGTAACAACAAGGTCAACTTTTGTGTGAAGAAGTAATATCTCATTTTCTGTACAGCAAAGAACACAAATGACAAGGTCAGTATTAAGGTGTTCCTGTTACAGAAAGAAACTGAATTCCATAGACTTCCCCAATCCAAGAGAGCTATTTGATTTGGACAATAAACCATTGTTGCTGCAAAATCTAGACTTGCATAGAAGCATACAAACTCATAAAAGAAAAGAATATGCATGAACAAGGATAATGCTATACTGTGCAAATCCATTAGATATTGCTAAACAAATTTTGATGACAAAGTGATTATTTAAGACACTTTGGTGAGATCAAAACTGAAAAATGGTAGTGAATAAGCAGTAATATTACGTGATGCTTGACCCATTGAATATGCCATCTTCAAAGCAGAAAATTGTTCCCTATCTCTCTCTCTCTCTCTCTCTCATCCCTCCAAGAGATACAAAAGGAACAAATAAAAAGCATATCTCCATTAACAGGTTAGGTTACAGAAACAATAGAATTTGAACTGCATAAATTAAATTTAACAATTCATTTGCTTCTGGCCATTGCTATTGCTGATCGACTATGTCAAAGTAGATGACATCAGGTGAATAAACAAATTTTCAATATTTTTGAGCCGAAAAACAATCACTTACTTTTGTATAATATGAATAAGAAGAGGGAAAAGGAGTACCAAAGTGATTTTCATTTTTCCTGCAATACAAAGCTCTCAAAACTTACCGTCTTTCCAAGTCTGTATGAAGTTGAAGTAAGATGACTCAGTAAGAAGTTCAGTTCTAACACGTGGTTCCACAAAAATACCAAGCTTCCTCTGCTCTTTTAACCATCTGTCAGAGGAAAGAAAGGGATGGGCTGAATGGTGGTTAATAAAAGACTAGGTTTAATTCCTAATAATGAATGGATTATGCAAGAACTCTAAGTTCCTACATGTCTCAATGGATACCAACATACTTTCATAGAATATCAAACATAACATATGGCAGTGGCAAACCAATTTCGCAAGAAAACAATTAACAAGAACAAAGAGATGAAATCATTGCATAATTTAGCCATGTTACAAAGAGAGTCTTGTGATCAATACAGCAAAGAAAGGTACAACGTTCATCCTCCAGCATAATTAACTCAATTATGCTGGATTTGATTTTGGTTGATAGTCACAATTGGACTTGTACAACATCCAACCCGGATAAACAAAGAAGAAAAAGGAAGGTGGAGGTAATGATGGCTGGTGTACAAATTATTTCAATTGTTAATCAGGTTGATGCTGATAAGAAGTTTCAAAAGACGGCTGAATTTCCATGGACAAATTACAAGTTCATCCCAGCATTTAAACCAATTCTTATTCCAAATTGCAACCCAAGTTAAAAGCACATAGAAGCCGATCATCCTTTATCTAAATAAAACCAGCTAACTATCTGAACAATATTCCAAGGCCTTGGTCTAGATATTCTACCTTGTGTTATACTAATTAATTAGGCCCAACAACTGAAATGTGTTTCTTGATCCAACTCAGTACATGACAAATATTGAGGAAGAGTGTGACACATGTAAAGCTCAACAGTAATAAACTACTTCAGCAGCTAATTCAAATTACGCCAGTAATAAATTTCTTTCAGAACGAGCATAGTCTTGAAAAATCTATTCATTGGCTTCTAAAAAGTTTAAGATGAAGTCTCAATTCTTAGCAGTGGAACAAGCACAGTGATTTTGTGGTTACCCTGGACAAAAAAGTTGGATGCATAGGACAAAATAAAATGGACTATAAAATCATTGACATTCAATGATGGTTCAAAGTTAATTCAGTTAGCTATATTACCAGGTTATGACGCATAAGACACGAACAGGGGCACAGACAAGACACAATATCAAAATAATAATAATTGCATGCCAGATAAAACTCAAAAGTAGCATTAAACTAATATTATAGTGAACAAAAAGATATATATATATATATATATATATATATATATATATTTTTCAATGCTTTTAAATATTTTAAACATCATCAATAACAATATGTCAGGTAGAACTGGCTATCATTCCAATTTTAACATTAATTTGAGATCTGATAAATATCTAAAACAAAAAAAATTCCAAGTATTGGAGAACTATTTAGTGTTTAACAAAGCAAAATCAAAAAGCTTGCAGCATATTTATCAAGTGTCAGAGAAATGTTTTGCGAGTGCCATGTAATATATGATGTCAAAGACAAACTTGGCTTCATTTTTTAATTGTCCATTCTGTGTAGCTTTCAAGTACAAAACATCCTTTTAAAGTTTTTGTACTAACTTAATTTCAGCATCAAGGTGAAAAACTAAAGAAAGACCATAATTGTTTCTAAAGTTCATTAGAACTTTCAAGATGCATCTACATGGATGGTAGTTCAAGTTTTTCATGAGGATATGTATGGTAAGAGGGTAAAGGAATGAAAATTTAGTCTTAGAATTTACCTACAATTATGGATGTTTGATACAAAATGTTTTCCTTTGGTAATTTTTCATATGGGTAATGTTTACCCTCAAATTGGAGGTAAATGTTAACCCACCTAGGGGTAGGTACCAGGGGGAGAAAGGGGAAATCAGGAAAATGATCTGGATCCTAAATCCCCCAGGTCTCCACTGACTTTTTCTCTCGTATCCAAAGTGATTTCTCTCTCTCAGAAATAAATAAATAAATAAATAAACAAATTGAAGCCTCCAATCTCTTTCTTCACTAGATTTGCATATCGAAGCATGGAACTTTCATTACCTTGCATTTTTCTCTCTCTGTGTCGCCATCAAAAATAATTTTTAGGTGTTCGCATTCAATGAATTGAAGGTTGTTGCTGTTGTTGTGCTTGCAATATGGTGGTGGAGAGATGACAGAGTTGGTGGAGCTGATATGCCTCACTGAGGTGAGGAAGATGATAGTGAATAAAGAGAATAAGGATAAATCCTTCTTGTTCATTTTCATTTTATTTAGAAAAATAGTGAAAACTATTTTTCTACAACAACAACATCAAACTGAGCCTTAATCCCAAATTTTGGGGGTCAGCCGTTTGAGAAACCAATATAGGAGAGAGGAAAAAAAGAAAAAATAAAATAAAATAACATAAATTAAAATTTGAAGACAAAAATAGAGAAGATAAAATTAAAAAATAAAAATAATGAAAAGAAAGAAGTAAAAATAAACTATCCATAGAGACTTAAAATAATAATAATAATAATAATAATAATAATAATAATAATAATAATAAAAGTTCATTAGTAAAAAGTATTTTTCTAATTTTTTTCTAAAATAAAGGTTCTCACCCATTTAATGATACAAAATTTTAAAAAATATTCCTTTAATAGAAAATTTGAATTGGTTTTGATACTGCATTCTTTCACTGATAATGCATCATCAATGTGTTTTTTTTTTTTTTGGCTGTTTCTCATTAATGTGCTGTTAATGCTACGTTATAGAAAAGTTTTTTTTTTTTGGGGGGGGGGGGGAGAGAAAGCGAAAGAGAGGACTTTAATTAGGATTAACTTGGAGACAACTAAAGCAAGCAATTGAAAAAAAATGGGAAGTAATTATAATTTTATCTTCCCAATATTGTTTTACAAAACACAAGGAAAAACTATGAAGGTAAAATTTAAGCTTTTGTTCATCAGTTCAACCACACATAGGAAAAACACAAAATAGTATGGACTAATTTCTACCCTTGAAATAATACCCATAAAGTATTTCACCCTCAAAACTTTCCACTCATACCGCACATATCCCAAGTGGAAATTTCAATCCTCATTACCACCCAAACTACTAAAATGAAATGACTATTGAATATACTCACCTTTCTGCCAGCACTTTACCTTCAATGGACCAGAGCTTGCAGCAAGGCAAGGATTCTAGACATTCTAAAGGAAGAATGTTCATAGTCAACAACATAAAGAAGTACATATATTTACTTATCCCTCTATGATCTGCCAAAATATCATCTTGTCGAATTGAAACTTGAAACATGTCAATATAATTACTATGAAAAGAAAAATAGCTTAGTTCAAAACAAGTAGGTCAACTATACCTCAGTAATAATATTAGAAGCAGTGGTTAAGTAGCATCAGTATGACAATGATTCAAGAGAAACAACAAATGAATGAAGCAGTTTACATGTAAAAAGGATTTCTTAATCAACGTTATAACTCTTAACAATTTGCTATAACCAGCTCCACAATATAAAAAATAAAACAGGCATGTGAAAATTGCTTACTGAAACATGAAAATAAAAAACATTTTACAAGCCACACCTGACCATTTCGGCACATAAAATGCGAACAGAAGTTGAATTTGGTTTGGTCATAATTAGCACAGTCTGTGGGGGAGATTCCCACTTCAAAGATATCTGGGGCAAGAAAAAGAGTAAAGTGAACAGGGCTTTACCCGTCATGAAGTATTTTCTAGAAGTTGTATTTATTTATTTATTTTTTGGATAGAAAAAGAAGAATATATTATATGTATCAAAGAATTACAAAGACTCCTAAAGGTATATTCTAGAAGCCATTAAGGTGACTCTTCAGACATACCAACAATCTGATATTCTTCTTCGACTGAAAACTAGAATATATATTCTTAATACCCATTGCCATATCCCATGAACTATTTCACATAGTGGCATAATGCAAAGAAAGCAGCAGCACTACCTGTTTACTGCTCCGCTCTGCAGTAGTTATGTTCCCCCTTTCAAAAGAGACAATGTCATGCTTGTGTTGATCATTTTTCTCACCCTTGCATCCCCATGAAAGTTTAAATAATGCCTGGATCCCAACAAAGAGCAAAAAAAGTAATTCAGAATTTAACTTGGCATTTAAGGGTGAGATTAATGCACATATAGGAGATCTTGTTTATTTTCATCAATTATAATCACTGATGAATAAGTTGGATTGCAAATATTCAATATGTTGCACTATGTAAATTAATTCTCCATGGTGTAAAATAAATATACAAATGAAATAATATACATGCCCACAAAAAAATGTGCATAAGACTGCTCAGGAAGTATGGTGGCAATATGATAACTCATAGCTAACATGAAGCAGTATTTACCTAAATCACATTATTGTCAAAATGATGTCATCATGCTTAGAAATATGGAAGTATTGTGTCATGGCCCACATTGAACTGCCAGCCCAAAACTGGCACACTAATACATAATTATTTAAATGTGCCATGTTAACATGGTCTGACTCTAGTGCATTTAAGACCTATACAACCCATTTATCTCATTTATCCATCCATTGAGGGGATGTTAATTTCACTGTTACACCCAATGATGGTGTACAAAAATTGCTATTAAATGGGTTAGGTTAGTCATATCGTGCCAGTTCAAACTAACCTATGAGTTATATGCCATGCCGCCGCCACATTTATACAGATGATCATATTCGTTACAAACCATCATACATCATTTAGTAACTTATAATAGTTAAAATTTTGATAACATTACGGTGTCTGTGTCATGTTGCATCACATTTATGGTTTCCATGTACATGCATCATAAGTTAGATGTGTTACAGGAGTTGTGTATTGTTAGCTGTAAAGTAAACATGCCGTGTTTGTTGGTTTACTTAAGGCTGGACGTAAGACAATAAAATATTCTACAATAGGTCAACAGATCAGGGCTAAGGAATACCTTTCTCCTAAAATTTTCGTAGACAAACTTAGAATCAGAATCTGTCTCTCCATCTTGAAGAACCTCATGGGAGCAAATCCCATTCTCCCCACAACATTTCTCAAATTGCTCATCAAAATTATGACCCTGAAAATGCTCATTACCTGAACTCACTAGCCTTTCATTTGTATAGTCACCATTGCACTCCCCAAGTGATGGTTCTGTAAACAAAGCAAAAAAAAAGATCCCTCAGGGTGGTGGAAAAATTTACCCATGCAAGAGGGGAAAACACACACATGCACATTGCAAGTCAATCTAAGAAGGGGCAGAAATAGCTAAACAAACAATAAAGATTATCACATTATTTTCATTTATAACCTCTGATCTCCTGTTGCAAGTCTGACATTTTCAGCAAAACCATTGGTAATAACAGCGCAAACTTTGACTTCATCCAGAATCCAGTAATAATAGCACTCTTCGAACTTAGGCATATACGATAAGGGCTGTTTCACATGGATCCTGGGTATAATTGTTATTTTAAACAGAAAGGCTCTCTTTGAGCTAATCCACACAATTTGGGAGCACGGAAAAATGATAGTATCATTAAATTAAAGGCATGTGGATTAACAGTTGAATAAAGTCCAAATTGGCCAAAATTTGTGCAAGTCAGGGCCTATGATCATCAAAGCACCAATCTACAGAATTAAGCATGATATAACTTTAAGCCCCATTTGGTTAAGGGTGGAAATAACCCCTCCTGGAAGAAAAACTCACATCTAATGCCAAAGTCTACTAGTATAATCACCACTTTATGCTCGTTTATGGAAAAATAATGCCTTTTTAAAAACAATCAAATTTTACAAGTATAATGACTACTTTACACTCGTTTATGACAAATTAAATGACTTTTTGAAAAATCCTATGTGTCTATTTCAATTTTTTTCTTCCCTTTTTTTTTCATAGTTAAAAAAGGCTACTATTGTAGAGGATAGTAAAGGGGAGAAGAGGCTAACAGAACAGTGCCAAGTACCACAGATGTAAACCAAAAATTTTGTCCTAAAATATCCCCCGCTCCCTGGGCAACAAAAAAAGGGAACCGCTGGAAGCATGGTTAGCTCGGTATCCAAAATGGTGCAGATTGGTAAGACAATGACAAAGTATACATAGTATACAGAAGGGGATAATTATGGCAATAGTCGTAAACCTTTTCTCCTTTATCAATTTATTCCTAAACGTATAAATTTTGTCAACTGACTTTTAAGGCTTCAATAAAATTTGCAATTTGTTACATGAACATAATAGTTTAGATAATTGACTGCATGTCACCAAATATGCCATGGTAGTGCATGCATGGCACTACCACATGGCAAAAGTTATACCAGAAATTTTTATATTACAAAATTTTTAATTTTTTCTTGTTTCTTACCAAATAATAAAAAAGAAGTTGAAAATATTATGCGATTTAAAGAAGGTCAATCTCAAATATGATTTCAGTACAACAATCTCTTTTGCATAAAATCCCCCACGCCAGCGCCAAAAAGTACACTGATGAAGGCTCATGGCAGAAGCTTTAAAAGACACCCATTCTTACAATCAATTGAGAGCACAATTACACCATCACAGCAAGAACCATCTTTGTTGTCTTTGCCACCAGTATAACGCCCTTTCACCAGAACCACGACCAATCATCACCATTATGAACAATAAGAAAAGCTAAAATCGAAAGTACCCTCCTAAGCCTTGTATTTACTTTCAAAAAACCCCTAAATGGCCCTAAAACTTTTTAAAATAATAATCTAATGTTCCCTGTAAGTGAATGCCGTCAGTTTTAGAGTGAGGAGTTGATGAAATTTCCAAACCTCTTTGATTTCTATTCATGTCTCCTCCAATGATAATTTTCCAACAAGTTTAATGCCCAAACTCAATTTTGATCACAATTCAACGTGGGGTCTCCAATTTTTCATATGACTTTCTTCTTTGGGATTCTACATTTCACACAAATAAAAAATTTCTCATTAATGAAACCTTCCTAGAAATTTGGAAAACTAAGGACCTATTTTGTTTAAATTCAGTTGATGGGTGATGGTCGATTGCTGATGACAAATAGTGAATGGCTAATAGCTGCTGTTAATTGATATTAATGTTGTGTTGTTTAAGTGACAGCAATTGTTAGTCATGTATAAAATGACCAAAAAGAACAAATCTATCTTAGCTAAATCTATATCTATTGAGTATAAAATTTATAAATATAATATCCATAATTTTTTTAAAAAAAATTAATTTAAATACATATTATGAAAAAAAATGAAATGATCCAAATCATGTTAAATCTATGGCTTTATAAGAAAATACAATTTTTAACTATTTAAAAAAGGACAATCAATTAATCCAAATACATACCATAAGAATAATTTAAATAAATATCTTATTAGAAAATTAAACAAATCCTAAAGCAGAGAGGGAAGGAGAAATGGAAAGTTTGATGTTTATTGTCATTAATATAAGATGGGTAAAATAGTAAAATAAAATATATCCAATAACAGTTTTGGAAGAGTCAAAAGTTACTTTGGATGGCTGGTGACTTTTTACAGCTTTTGGATTATTAACTTTCCATCAATTATGAGCTGAGTCACCAAAGACCCTTTTTAGCTGTTGCAAAAGCCAACAGACAAATATACCCTATCACAGCTGTACCAAACACCCGCTAAATATGAAATTTTCACAAACAAAGAGTCTAACATCAATTTTCGTGATGAGATATTGCTAGAAGAGAACAAAATCATATAAAAAGGGATGCTCATGATAAAAGTTGCAAGATTTCACATAATTGACTACAATAAAAGTTGTCAACCACTGCTCTCCATCCTTGCTGCCATCTTATTCATAGAACCAGCACAAAGGGCTTGATGTTATAGGCATCAATTTGATAGTGTGAAATTAAGTTGAGAAGAGGGGAGGAGTACACTTCAGAAGTTCTTTAAACAAGGACCCAAAACAAACGCGCTACCAAGTTGCACTACACCCCTTTTAATTGTTTTACAATGACATTGTACGAAGGTTTTTGAAGGATAAATTTTCACTTCACATTGCACAACTTGGACCGAACATTGTTGATGAGCATGAAGAGAGAGAGAGAGAGAGAGAGAGAGAGAGAAGAAAACATTTTCTCAAAAAAGAAAAAAAAAAGGAAAAACAGTTTCTTTCTTATTTAACACATTTTAGAAAAGTATGGTAATATTTTATATTTAACTGTGTCTATGTGGCAACCACGTCATCACTACATGGAAGTCAACTTATGAGAGTTGATGGTCGAAATTGTCATATCAATAATTTCTGATTATATTCGTTTAATGTACTAGAGTAGCAACTTCTATGGAGAAGTCTGACCTTCGACTTAATTGACAAAAGTTGATGCCCTTAGGACTAAATTGAAAGAAGCCCTAAAGGTTTGGGACTGTGAATGTGATTCCCTTACAAAATTAAAGACTTTCTATTCTGAAGGCTGGTCATCATATGAGTCACTTTCTCAATGAACCATAACATTCTCATCTCCAGTTTCCATTCTTATCCTGCAATTTTCCTGAAGCTGGGTAAGGAAAATTTCTGGTTCATGAAAATGGACCGACAGTGATCTTAAGATGCGAAAACGAGCTTAGGCAAATAGGGATGATTTGCACAAGTAAATACATGGATTCTATGGTGCATAAAAAAATTGACAGTGACTAGGGGCCCAATGATACTAAATGTTAAAGGATAGCTCGTACTAAATTGTCGATCTCTTTGTGGAAAATCTCACTGATCCGGTGTGGGTATTAATATTATTTTTGGCTGAGGATTATGCATTAAGTTGCATGAATGCTTGTCTTCCAGGTAAACAATTATGGTACAAAGGTGATGCTTGTATAGAATCTCTCTTTTTGCTGATAATCTTAAAATTTTTCTCTTACTAAATTGACTTTAATATATTTCAAAATTTAGAGTTTTTTCAAGAATTTTACTGCATAGAAATTATCCATGCGTTTGAGGAAACTCTTGGAAGCTGGTTTAATTTTTGTTCATTAAACATTTTCAATGAAATCTCCAGAATCAGAACTTGGAATTCTTTTTCCACAAGGTCAACGTCAAAAGGGGTTTTACTTTTCACATTTCTGCATTTCCAAGCTTAAATTCAAGAAACATGACTTCTAAAGATCCCAATGTTTCCTTTTCGAGGGTCCTAAATTGATTAATTCTTTGTCCTTGCCCTCATAATGAGTTCTTCAAGCTCATACCTCTTATTTCTCTCGAGTATTCACTCACACCCATACACCAGCAGGTAAAGAGAAAGCTAGGCAACTCCCACCGGTGAAAGCATTTGGTGGCAGCCAGTTCTTCGCAAATTAGAGCAAGTACCTTCACGTACTTCATAATGCAGTTCAATAACATGGGAGAATTGATCTCATCATTCTAAAAAAATTATAAGGAAGAGGCTTATGTTTAACAACCCTGAAGCTGATCTCAGATTCTATTGCTTTCATGCCACTGATGAGCAAAGAGCCAAGAAGGTTTCCAAGTTTTTCATCTGAAGAGTGACACTCTCAGGGGTAGTAGAAACTGACCCGCAAAGTATGTCTTAAACACAGAGGACTAGAAAAGATTCTTACAATATTCATTGACCTAGAAAAGAAACGTATGGTTCAAATTCCCTGAGGAGAAGATACTATGGGTGTCCTAAGACCATATATATTGTTATCCTTAAGTGTTCTACAAGTTCTTGGTGTTTACAGAAGAAATAAGAGATTTGGGCACACCAGGCAATGTATGTGGCATGTACCTTGCAAAGGTCAAATCAGTATCATATCCGACATGGTGTCAGACAGAAACACTGCTGCCAGTTTGAAGTGTCCATAGTTCATAGTCGTACAATCAACAATTAAGTTCGTCAATGAAACAAACATAGCAAAATGATGAGGCCAAGATAAGATGAGTAGCAAAGATATGCTGATCGCAATTAAATGCAATTTTAGGACTAGAAATGTAGCATCAAGTCATCAACTGTCTTGAGTTCCCACAAGAATCCAAAGCTAAACCAATAGCAAAATTAATGTAGCCCTATTGAATATGCTACAAATATCAGAGACAAAAAGAAAATATTGCAATTACTCTAGATGAGTAACAATGTAATAACCTTTCTGTTCCAACCGCAAATTACGTGCCCTCTCCAGTTCGCACTTACGTTTCCATTCAGCTGCCTCAGCTTGAGCAGAAGCCTTAGCTTCAGCAGCTCGTCTCAATGCCTTTGCAACAGCTAAACATCATTTCAAAAACAAAAAGGGGAAATACGATATTATATCCTTTATTAAAGGCGTGATCACAGTAATTGCACAAACAAGGTTTTCACAAACCCAGGAATAACAAGATCATACTTCGCATAGCCTCTGAGAATTCTATAAGATGGTCGTCAATTCCCTGAGCAGGAAGTTGTTGAATAAGTTCCTGCACTGCCTTCTCAGAGTTGAGAAGAGTACCATTATCTAGTTGTGATCTTGAAACAGTTGTGTTACCCTATGAAAGAGACTAGTATCACAATGTGTTGCTAACAAAAAAATATATATAAATAATAATAATATCCATAAGAGAAAACTGTATTCTGTAAGTATGTTGTGGGTAAAACACCAAATAAACTCATTCTGAACGATTAAATACTACAATAAAATGTTGTATAATAGAGTTCATGCAATTCTATGCTTCTCTTTCTTGGAGGCAGTTAAGGGGTACTTAAGGCCCATGACAATTTTAGCATCTATAAGTAAAGAGGTTTGATCCTCTGATTCTCTCCATATGCTTTGGATGACAAGGACAGAAAGAAATGTGTGTTCTTAAATGATCACCCTAATACTTCATAGATTGGTGGTTGAATCCCCCTGCCTTTATAGCAAAGAAAACTTTATTGACAAAAAGAACCAAGGGTGCGCATTCAACAAATTACACACAGAAAGTCTACCAAGCTAAAACATCTATAGTGGAAAGGAAGACATGGAAAAAACCATAAATAAAGATTTTCTTTTTTTGAAAAAAATTCTCCACAAAAAGGCTTAAGAGGTTCTCAAACCCCTAAAAAACCTTTCCCATTGGGTTCACTCTACACCAATTAAAAATTGGCTGACGGGAGCACCCTGCAGACTCTCCTCTTTGTTGTAAAAATTCACTTCGCAAAGATTTTGAAAGTTGCTCACTATGTATAAGGACAATAAATCTGCTCCCACAACTTACCAGTCCACAAGCAATGGAGTAAGTGGTCAACCAACTTAACATCATTCTTGCATGAAACACAACTATTAATCAAAACAATGCTCCATCTTGGCACATTCTTTAGAGATCTGCACCAAACTGCTTCATGAAAAAATAACAAACACTGGAGTGGGTTGAAGACTTCCAAAATTCAAAAAAAAAAAGTCCAAAATACTTTCCATGTTAAACAGTTGTTCATTCCGCTCACTTAATACCTTCTTCCAAATATCATTGTTAAAAATTTTGACACCAAAGACCCCTAAAATATGTTTCCTTCCAGGTCATAAGCCTTCACAGCTATTATTTACTATCATCCATCCAAAAACCTTAAATAATTATACAAACTCTGTTAACTACCAGTCTTTACTGTTCTTAAAGAAGTTACATTCCCATGAGTCGATCCCCCCTGGGACGACAAAACTTCACTCACCAAGGCCTCATTTGAGGTTAACAGAAACTTGCTCAACTCATCAAGGACAACAGTCATACGATTTATCACGCCCCCCAAACATCCCCCTCTGTTTCTTTCTAAATGCCATATCTAAAAACCCCACTTATATCATTGACCATCCACCTTTCCTAGTGCTTTAATCATTCTCCAGAAAACATATGGCTCGACCATGAACCTCCAGAACTACTTTCCAAGCTAAGACTTGTTAAATCAATCAGAGATATGCTTCGCAAGGCCATCCTTACCTAGAGTGGGAGCTTACCCACCTTCTTAACCAGGTTGGATTCTCTCCTCCATTCTCCTTATTATTCCATAGAAGCTCCTCTGAATATTTTACCAAAAAAGAAAAATAATTGTACTGAAAAGAAAAAGAAACTCCTGTCGGCAGCCCCACCTTCATGGCCACCTGTAACGCCGACACTGCGATGTCCGTACTAATGTACTGGTCTCGAAATAAATAAATATATATATATATAGAGAAATTTTATTTAATTATATTGGTGTTTAATTTTGGGGGTTTTTAAATTTTATTTTTGGTATATTTTTAAGTTGTCAGGTTCGCGATCGAAATAAACCCCATTTGCACGAAATTCACGTTCTAACGAAAAATGAATACGAAATATATGTATATGTGTTAAAAAAAAATAAAAAATAAAAATAAAAATAAAAAATGGAGACGCAGCATTTTGGGGCAAAACGCTGCGTCCCCAAATTTTATTTGGGGATTAGGGTTGGAAACCCTAATCCCTCTCTCTCTCTCTCTCTCTCTCTCTCTCTCTCGCTCTCTCTCTCTCCCCGACTCTTCGTTTCTCTCCCCCACCACGGCGCCGCTCCTCCTTCGCTGCGAGCTCCGCCGCCAACAGGCCACCACCTTCTTCTTCTTCTTCTGTTTCTCTCCCTCTCGCGATCGCTCTCCCTTCCCGATCGCACACTGCCATGAGCTCCACCACCAGCGCACCACCGCGCGATCTCCCCCGCACACCACACGCGACTGCCGCTGCCTCCCGCAAGAGTGCGCCTTTGCACGCGATTGAGCCACAGCGCGCGGCGACCGTTTCCTCCTGCGAGCCTCCGCAAGCGCAACCCAGCGCTTGCAGTCGATCGAGCCACAGCGCATCCTTCCGCCAGCGCGCTACAGCGCAAGCGCGAGCGCACTATCAAGCGAGCGCGCCACAGCTCGAGCACGCCACAGCGCACCTGCGCATGAGTGCTCGCCTGTGCTCGCCACTGCAGCCCGCGAGCCACTGCCGGCCAGCAGGCCCATTCAGACAAGACAAACGATTTAGGATTAGAAGACATTCGAGTTATTTATCAAATTTAGGGTAAAAATTTAGGATAAGAAGTGTTGTATACGCATGAAAAGAGCTGGAATTGGACATTTGAGTTTAGAAATTTTCAAAGAATTTCTAATTGTACAAGACAAACGATTTTAAGTGGAAATTGATAATTCATTGCTTTAGGATAACATATTCGGGTTCAAAGAGGGAAGTTGAATTCGAATTGGTTTGGAATTGAGAGTGCACACCCTCCTTGAACGGTGAATGGGATTTTGACATTTACTATTGATTGACAAATCATATTTTACCAATTTTCAAACGACATGATTTTTATACGTGTGAAAACTAAATTTTTGGATTTTTTAGACATATTTTTGTGACCACTGAAATGTTCCAACTGTTGATTTTATTGATTTGCATCCATGAGTTTGATTACCTGATACTGTGCCATTTTTTTGACATATTGACATGTTTTAATACTTCCACTGTATTGGCACATAGTTTTGAACGGATTTACATGTACTATTTGGGCTGTGCGCCCGGCCGACGTTATGATACGATGCATAGGGTTGTATGCCCGGCCGACATGATGATGTGATGCATGGGGCTACGTGTCCGGCCGACTAGGTGATATGGTGATATGGTGATATGGTGATATGGTGATATGCTTCCTATAGCATTCCATAGCTACGAAGGACATTTGATAGAGGCACCCCTTGTGTCCGGATACGCTTCGGCCGGAGGTATCCGTCAGATCGTCATGTGTATGGATGTCCCAGGTTGACCCTCATCGAGGAGGACGTGAGTTTACCTCTGTCTAGCACTGGGCGGGATACCATATACGGCTGACTATATATATGTATTATTATTATTATTTACTGGCTAGTTGGAATAGCATGTGGCCAACATTGGAGTAGAGAGCCAGTATTTGATATTTGCATAGTGAAAACCCTCAATGCACCCGTCCTTGGTCAAGGTAGACCATTGTCGGGGTTGTTTGTTCGGCCGGCTCTACATATGTGACTTGATTCATGGATTGATGCATACGTTATTTTCTTATGTGTGCTTTAAGTATGTTTTACTCTGAAACAGCACGTTATTTTTGCACACTCGATATTATATTATATGTTTTGACACTCTAACTTCACCCTCGATATTGATAGCACGATATCAATCCCCTCACTTGCTGAGTATCTTTCCATAAATACTCACCCCTCACTTTCTTTCCCACAAGATTAGTCTCGGACTGAAGAAAAATTTTGTGATTTCATACTTGTGACGTAGACTTGATAGCACTAGGCTTGGATATGGATGTTACCATATGTTCCGCTACGATTTTTGGAGATTTTAGTTTGATTAATGTATTTATCTATTTAATTTCTGGGATGACTGTATAATTATGGACATTTATTTGAGAAACTTTCATATTGGCTAGGTTCACTTGCATTGAGACACCTATATGTATTTAAAATGTTAACTTGGGAATTTATTATACATGTGTATAAATATTTAGCCCCGCTCGGTGTGGCGGCTACTCATACTCTAGTTTAGCATGACGGCAGAGGTCTGTTGCTAGGACTGCTAAAAATTTCTATAACCTTCGTTGTCCTGATTGTCAGCTGTGGTTTGGTTAATGGTTGTGAGGCCGGGATAACCCTTTTATTAAATTGGCAGGATGGTTGTGAATATTATAGGTTAAATTATACATGGGAGACCTCCGAAATATGGGGAGATTCTGCCCGATTTTCTGTAAAAATGAAGCCAGTATCCAGGGCAACGGGTGGCTGTTCATGACCCCGGTTCGGGGCGTGACACCACCACTACTTTGGTTGGAAAACCCTACACTTCTGGTAGCGGATCATTGCCATACAATTATCGGTGTTTTTTTTTCCTATCTTTAGCATAACTTTTGTAATTTGGAGAAGCCCCATAATGCCTTTCAATGCTTTTAAAATTTCTCAAAAAACACTCTAAAACATTCCAGAAACATAGATCAAAGTATTATATAGATTATTGAACACCAGAAAGGAAATTCCAGAAAAAATGGACAAAACATAAAACTTCGAATAAAAATGCTTGAAATTTCAAATTATCACCTCTCCAACAAAATGAATGATGAAGCACAAGACAATTTCAGCACAGATGCAACAACAAAGACATCTACCAGCCAAAAGATTGAAGGAAGAGTTCAACCAAAAGCTCCCTTTGAACAAAGCTATAATGTAAATTCCATTCAAATTGTCAGTCTTAAAGCTTACAAAAGTCTGCTGAAATCCTAAATTAGATAGATCCAAGAAACCTTGTGTTCAAAAATCTCAACTCAACTTAAATGAGCCTTAGTCAACTTAGTTGGGGTTGGCTACCTAGTTGTTAATGAATGAACTCTCAAAAAATAAAAGTTATTGTATTCATTCAGGATTTTTCATAATTAATTTACTTGACTTATCGTGGTCTTGTTTTACCAGTTTAATCATTGAACTTACCAGTAATGTCTCATTAATAGTCACAAGTTCAGAAACCAGATGCTAGAATTTTGCTTTATAGATTACAAATAAATATTTACTCAGGATTTCTTTCAATGTGTCACACAAGAGGTTTTGAAATCATATCATTTCTGAAATGCATTCTTTTATATGCAATTACTATAACTGGCCATTTACACCACATTTTTAACAATAAGCGGCTTCAGCATGGCCGGTTGAGTAAAACATGCTCGTCAAACTAAACAACATCACAAGTAAGTAATTCATACACTTCCAAGGCCATTGACAATCATAAATTTCACATGCATGTTCAGTTCATGTGAATTCAGTAACTTGTGCACCTAGCTGATTGTCAAACGTCAATGACGTTTTTACCTCAAACTCTTAAATGCATCGTTAAATATGCAATAACTAAATATGCAGTTAGGTGCACTGTAATACAATCAATAACTACTCTGGTAAAACATAGCCATTGAATGCATTGTTAAAAACGTGCATATTCAATGACTAAACAAGTTACTTGTATATAAGTATATAAATTTCACGTACAAACTCAGTAACATTTGAAGTAACTATTTTGACTTTTGTGATACAATCAGTTGGTGCATATTTAAGAGTTTGTGTAACCATGTATCCAGAATAGGCATCATATTTCCGAAATATTTATATACAATTATTAGAAAGTAAATAAGAATAATAAAATGCCATGCACCCTAACATGGTAAAACCCAGATAATTTTTTCTCAATTATTATTACATAAAGTGGGATTTTAGTATGACAGAAAAGGCTGCTTATTTCTAGTAAAAAGTTTTGGATTTCCACCCATAACCCCCCCCCAAAGGGTTCCAGGAAGTATAACTTTTAATTATCTCAACATTCTCTATTTATCCCTGTACCTTGCCACCCAGAATTTTTAGTAACATAATACTGAAAAATCAGCTTCTTGATTTCATCTATTCAAGCTAATTCCAACCTTTTTCAAACTAGAAAGACCATCAACCATAGAATCAAATTTTTTATTTTCACAACCTTTTCTCGTTAGCAATTTTAAAATGTATTTCATATAACATTCTCATAGGTCATCAACACCCGTCACATAGAGAAAATTGCAATTTATAATATTGGTGGGAAAAGAATACAATTAGAATAATACAAAAATTGACTTTGTGATCACAATGAGTCACAATCACTTTTATTATTTTTTTTTTTTTGGCAATGGTACAATGACAAGAATGTTTTCAGAAAACCCTTCAACCACTAGCCGAGCGGCACAGTCAGTTGCATTCTTCTTGTACTTCTAGTCTATGGTAAAAATAGAGCAAATGAAGACATATCATGGTGCAGTGATAAGGTTGCCATGCAATGGCCCACAGATTCTTGGTTAGTCAAAGAACAACCTCTTTCTACTTCCAAGGATAAAGTACCAATTTTGAAGAATTGAATGACCCTCCTCACCAAGGAAAAATCACATCATGTGAAAAATATTATGGGAAAATCTTAATTTGCAAATTATTACAGTCAAAAGGGCATGTTATTTCATTTCTCAAATTAAAAATGACGAGAAATACTTGTAACTCTAATTCTACAGGATACAATATCCAAGCGAGTCTATTTGTTCCTTGATACTACACGAGAAGAATAGAAGCAATTGACAGAAAACATCAGAGGCAACAACTCCACAACCACATAGAAAAAAAAGGGGCACCAAGATTTTGAGATTTGACAGAATTGCAAGCGAGCAATCAACCATATAATTTAATAACGAAGAACCCAAGCCCCAATTTCAAGAGCCGTAATCAAGGAAATAAAACACAAGCAGCAAAACTTTCATATAATTGGGGAGAAAGAGAGAGAGAGAGAGATACATTAGAAGTGAAGGTGCGGGGAGACATGGCTTGCCTAGATGCGGACATGGGAGAAACAATCCCCTCCTGTTCTCTCAACAGATGCTCTCAGGTGGAAGAACCTATTCTCAGAGATTTCATATTTGAAGAGAGAGAGAGAGAGAGAGAGAGGAAGTGGGACCAAAGGAACGCGTGGCGAGTAAGCGACAGGACGACATGAGTATTGAGATGGGGAGAGAGAATGTTAGATATACCACATGGCTTTGATGGTCAACCACGTTCCAACAACGGGCGACGGCTTTGCTTCCGGGACTCCCTCATTGAATCCACACTCCCTCACCCTCCAATTACACTCAAACAACACTCTCTCTTTTTCTGGTTGAAGGTGACGGTCAGTGAGATTAGTCTTCCTAGCGTCTCACGTCTCAGTCTTTCTTTTCTATCGTTGTCCCGGTCAGGGCCAACGCATTCCTTGTTTGAATCCAAAGATTTTGGCACAGCTAACCTTTTTGTAATGAAACATGACATTCACAACACAGAAATTATCAAACCAAAGGGTAGCAAGAGACCACTTTACCCCGCAAAAATTTTAATATTTTTTTTTATGAATTGTAAATATTATATTTGAAGTGTCTTTTAAATTAATTATAGTATTAATGGATCAAATTATTCTTTCAAAAATCAATTTTATTGGTTCAAGTAATCATTTAACAAGGGCAAAAAATTGAAAAAAATAATAATTAATTCTTTTTTGATTTTCTAAAATGACATTTGAACCGGAAATTAAAAAAAAATAAAGTGATACTTGAGGTGGAATGAAATCTGTACTGATTTTTTATTTTATTTTATTTATATGATATTTTATAAAAATAGATGTCTGTAAATATATTTTAAATTTAAGCTTATACTTGTAATGTTTTAATCATATTTTGTGTGTCGTCAAACAACCAAAAATAAAATTACCTACTTCACTAAAGACGAGTCTAGGGTGAGCAGAATCAAACCCATAGGAAACGACGGATTTATCTCTTTTAAGGAAAATGAAAATATGGGGGGTTTTGATAAAATAATCTAAAATAACTAAATAAATAAATTACTGAAAATTTACTAAAATAAAATGATGAGATAATATCAATTAAAGGAAAAGATGTCAATTAAGATAAAATCTAACAAAAAGAGTTATTTCTATCTTGATGTATTTAATTGATTATCGATACAAAAATTACTTGATATTATGCGAATAAATTGGTTTTAACCGCTAAGTACCACGAAACAATCAATCTCTCCTTACTTCTTCAGTAACCAAAATACCATCGTTAATTAATTCTCTAATCGAAAAACAACCCAAAAGACTCTCGTTGGATTTAATGTTGCGACAACATTAAGATTTAGAGAGATCCAATTCTAATCAGTAAATTCCAATCTACATTTATTTAAATTAGATTACCTAATCTCTTAACATAAATCCTACCGCTTGCGAGACCATAAAATTATGTCAATTTCCACTCCATTAAAAATACACAAATCTTACTATTTTTAAATGGTAATGGAGTATTCTAGAATTATTAAACATAGGCCTCTATTTAACAATTCCAAAACAATCATAAATACTAAATATAAAGATTAAATAAATACCCTCAAATATCAAACAAATAAGATCATTTAGATCTCACAATCATCATTTATCAAGTTTTCAATAATCCTTTGATTAGAAAAATAAATTAAAAACAAAACATGAAAAAAAAACTCACTAAAATGCTTTATTGATGCGGAAGAAAAATGAAATTATAAGAAACATGTCCCTTCCCGACTGTAGCTTTGTTTCCCCTAATATGTGTCTCCTTTTTTATTCCAAAAGCAATGAAGAAAACTCCTTGAAGCTGCCGACTGCAGCCCTTTTGGGGCTGCACACCTAAAAGGTCAAGAATAGGGTAATATATATATCCCGGGGCTACACGCCTAAAAGGTCAAGAATAGGGCAATATATATACATATATCCCAAGAGTCTGATGCAACCCTAAAGTCAAAAGATAAAATCTTCCTATTTTTATCTTAATAAAATTGAATGAAACTCCCAAAAAAGTAAAACTCTAAAAATTTCAAGTAAAAGAAAATTCCTAAATAGAGTGTTTTTAATATTTACAACTTCCCAAAATTTCACACTCCTTAATATTAGGAAAAGAATTTCAATAGTTTTGTATTTCTCCTCAAATTCAGCGCGCCCACGTGCTAACAATCGCGCATTGCTGTCAAAATTCCTTCTTTGCATGCATCATTACCGATTTTGCTCAATTTCTCCACTTTCCTTCATAAATGACCTCCAACAAATCTAATACATCAAATACCTAAAATTAGTGCAATATTAATCCAAAAATAATATAAAACAAAGCACAAATATTACACTAAATTTATTCCTATCAAATTCCCCCACACCTAAATGATGCTTGTCCTCAAGCATTCCTAACTAAAATAAAATTAAAATTAACCAACCTATTTTTTTTCTTCCAAGCGTCCAAGTCAACAATTACTATAAGAGTCAAACCAAAAATATAATCGAAATAACAAGTATTTCACAGCGATCTGCACAACAACCACTATATATCTTAACAATCACTTATGAAATCAAAACAGCAAAATTTGACAATTCTCTCAAAGGGGTCACTCTAATACACTCGAAAGGATGAAGAATATTTCAATAACACTCAAATCAACACATTGGAATTGACATTACCATATGATTGTAAATATATCAAATATCCACCACTTAAAATTTAGAATTTCATACATCAATCTAAACGTTTTTCATTTGGTTGCAACGTAGCTAGGGTTAGAGGTAAGATAAAAGGGAATATCAAGGGTTAAAGTATACCAAAAATAATATGCAATTAACTACACGATTTTTTCTGTGATAACACCTTTGCCCTACACAGGTAGCACACAAAAAATTCATGATCTTGTCACCCACGTGCACTCAACATAGTAATATTCCAAATCACATAAATATGTCAACTTTTTTCTCTACGATCCATGATTGAAATGAATTTATAAAGAATGCATATTTCTTCCTTTTTTTTCTTTCGCTGCTGCTTTACTTCTGTCTCTTTTTTTTTTTAAGAACATTTCAGCTCAAAAATTAACAAAGTTAAACTTTTTTCTTCCCTTTTTTTTTCATATGTAACAAATATCATTATCAAAACTCTAATCAATACACATCTCATGAGACAATCATATAACTAATATCATGCAATTAACTGCATATATTCCTGGTACAAGGGTTGAAACTTCAGCCAAAATAGGGTTATAGTGTTGTATTGAAGTGTTTTGAAGAAAGAAAGGGCCTTAGGCTCAATTTGATTATTAAGAGGATTATAAATCAAGGTAGTGATTTTTACGAAAGCCAAAATTGGGTAAAACCTAAGTATCTTTATCATTTCAATGCATAAAATCCTATATGTGGTCTCGAAATGTATAACAATGCAAGTTATAGAATATGCAATCCAAGTGTGATAAACACTTATCAAGAAAAAAATAATCTCGAGCACAAAGAATGAATTTGCTCGTTTATTACTCAAAACCTCATTTTAAAGTAGTGTTTATGTCAAATCTTTACATACTCATCATTCAAAGAAAACTATTAAAAACATGAGAAACCATTTCAAGTATAAAATCCATTGATACAAGCCATTTTTCATATATTTCTAACCAATCAAATAGCATATATCAACAAAAAAAGTTCGGAATTTTTTTTTTCATTTTTGAAGAAACAAAATTTAAACTAATAAAAAAAACAAATATAGTGTCAAAAACCAAAATAAAGAGAAAAACACCTAACATCTCCCCACACCTAAATCATACATTGTCCTCAATGTATGCTTCAGTTAAGAGAGATAAAAAAAATGTATAAATAAATCAAACAAAATAAAAGAAAAAAAACAAACAAATAAAAGAGAAAGGTGAGAACAATACTCCCCTAGGGTGGAGTGAAAAATGGAGGAACAATTCCAACGAACTTGAAAAAAAAGGGCCATGATGTGGGCACGCCTTAATTATCAAGTATTTCGGTCAATTATTGAGATTTCAAGGTAGAGAGAGAAACCCTAAAAAAAATAAAATGCAAGTGTTAAAATAGAAGTGAAATTCGCCTCTATCTCTCTCTCTTTTTTTTTTTCAGAAGTGATGTGTGGTTAGGACGTGGGCACGCTCTAAATAAAGAGTATTTCTGGTCATGCAGTGAAATGTATGCTCTTTTGACAGAAATGGAATTCACTTAGGACGTGGGCACGCCATAAACAAGGAGCAAAGCTATCCATGTGATCTGTGTGGGCAGAAATGGATTTGGCTTAAGGCGTGCTGGTTTTTTTTTTTTTTTTTTTTTTTTTACAATCAATCCTAAATCAAGTTAACATAAATAAAAATAAATAAATCATAAAGAAAATATTGGGTTGCCTTCCAATAAGCGCCTTTATTTCATGTTTTTGGCTCGACATTAGCTCCTCGTTTCAACCTCGTTCAAAAACCGGTCCAGTCCATTTTGACTTCAACTTACCTGGCAAGAACTTTAATTTTGAATTAAAGTGAAGGATTTTATGGCCTACCATAAATTGCTTTCGGTGTAGGAGTTTGCCTTGAAAAAATTTGTCGTATTGTACAAAATTATTTATAAAATTCTCTTTAAACACAAAATTCAATTTATTTTGTACAAAAGAGTCATGAACAGTGAAGTTCATCTCGTTCTCATCATCTTGTTTCTCAGAATATGTCAACCTACCAGGAAAAGGAGGAAAGATAATTAGTTTCAAATTTGAGTTGTTCGGTTTTTCACTTACCTTCATAACCGATTCATTTAAAATTGATGCTTTGGTTTGTTCGGTCTCTTTATCTCCTTCAGTTGTTGATGAGTTGTCATGTAATTTTCTTTCATTCTTGACCACCATAACACTCACGTTTTCTCTTAGGTCGATCTCTACTTGAGAGGTTAACTTCGCATTATTTTTCTCCATTCGACTTATGGTTGTTGCCAGTTGTGATACCTGATTTTCCAAGTTTTGGATGTTGGTTTTTGTCTCTAGTTGAAATCGTTGATTTTCCTGTTGTAACCGTTGGATTTTCTGTTGAAATAATTGAGTGCTGTTAGCAAAACTTTTAACAATCTCTTCTATAGACATATCTTGATTTGAAGAGGGTTGTTGAGATTGAAATTGTGGTCGACATTGTGGTTGTTGTTAGAACTTTTGTAGTCAATTTCCATAACTGAAGTTTGGTTGATCCTACCATCCTTGGTTATAGGGGTTCGAATATGGATTATCATAAAGAATTGGACACTTATCGGTTGAGTGCCCCATGTTCGAGCAAATACCACATGTTTTCACTTGTTAGATTTTTCCTATAACCAATCTTTTCACAATAGAAGTTAGGGATTCTATTTTATGTTCAAGGGAAGAACTACTCACCACATTGACCCTTGTTGGAACATCTTGCCATATTCTAAATTGATGGGGAGCCTCAATATTAGAAAAATCACTGCAAAAAATATATTCATTAAAATCAGAAAATAATAATTCCTTAAAGTCTTTTGACTGACTATATCCGAATGTTTAAAATTCTTCTCTTCAATATCGTTAACAAACTTCCAGAAATTTCATTGCAAATATTAGTTCCAAAAATAAAAAAAACAAAACAAAACTTAAAAGAAATAAATCACTTAACACCGTTCCCTGACAGCGGCGCCAAAATTTGATATGTCATCAAACAACCAAAAATAAAATTACCTATTTCACTAAAGATGAGTTTAGGGTGAGTAGGGTCGAATCCACAGGCAACGACAGATTTATCTCTTTTAAGGAAAATGAAAATATGGGGGGTTTTGATAAAATAATCTAAAATAACTAAGCAAACAAATCACTGAAAATTTACTAAAATAAAATGATAAGATAATATCAATTAAAGAAAAAGATGTCAATTAAGATAAAATCTAGCCAAAAGAGTTATTTCTACCTTGATATATTTGATTGATTATCGATACAAAAATTACTTGATGTTATGCGAATAAATTGGTTATAGCCGCTAAATACCACGAAACGACCAATCTCTCCTTACTTCTTCGATAACCAAGATACTATCGTTAATTAATTCCCTAATCGAAAGACAACCCAAGAGACCCTTGTTGGATTTAATGTTCTGACAGTATTAAGATCTAGAAAGACCCAATTCTAATCAGTAAATTTCAATCTGGATTTATTTAAATTAGATTACCTAATCTCTTGACATAAATCCTACCGCTTGCGAGGCCATAAAATTATGTCAATTACCACTCCATTAAAAACACACAAATCTTGTTATTTTTAAATGGTAATAGAGTATTCTAGGATTATTAAATATAGTCTTCTATTTAACAATTTCAAAACAATCATAAACACTAATTATAGAGATTAAATAAATACTCTCAAATATCAAACAAATAAGATCATTTAGATATCACAATTATCATCCATCAAGTTTTCAATAATCCTTTGACTAGAAAAATAAATTAAAAACAAAACATAAAAAAGAAAACTCACTAAAATACTTTATTGATGTGGAAGAAAAATGAAATTACAAGAAACATATCCCTTCCCGGCTGTAGCTTTGTTTCCCCTAATATGTGTCTCCTTTTTTATTCCAAAAGCAATAAAGAAAACTCCTTGAAGTTGCCGGCTGCAGCCCTTTTGGGGCTGCACACCTAAAAGGTCAAGAATAGAGTAATATATATATCCCAAGAGACTGATGCAACCCTAAAGTCAAAAGATAAAATCTTCCTATTTTTACCTTAGTAAAATTGAATGAAACTCCCAAAAAAGTAAAACTCTAAAAATTTCAAGTAAAAGAAAATTCCTAAATAGAGTGTTTTTGATATTTACAACTTCCCAAATTTTCACACTCCTTAATATTAGGAAAAGAATTTTCAATAGTTTTGTATTTCTCCTCAAATTCAGCGCGCCCACGTGCTAACAATCGCGCATTGCTGTCAAAATTCCTTCTTTGCATGCATCATTACTGATTTTGCTCAATTTCTCCACTTTCCTTCATAAATGGCCTCCAACAAATCTAAAACATCAAATACCTAAAATTAGTACAATATTAATCCAAAAATAATATAAAACAAAGCATAAATATTATACTAAATTTATTCCTATTAATATTATATATTTTTTTATTTTTATCAACAGGCATCTAAAATTTGTTCAACGAATTCAGTCTGATTACTATGGAGTCCATTAAGGATTGACTTTCCTAAATTATTTTTTTCTATTTTCAAATCTCGAATTAAAGATCTCAATTATGTATTATATTTTTCAATAAAACAAAATTATTTCCCAATTCATAAATAAAATAATAAATATAAACTTGAATATCCAAATATTGTACAAATATAATATTAGAAACATAATTAAAATTGTGTGTGTAGTTTAGAATATCTAAACAATGCATTTTTCAATATAAAAAATTTAAAAATATTCTCCTCAAATTAAATCGGGTCTCTTGGGCGAGATTAAGTGCCTTGGGCCTGTGTCACTTTGCATTAGACTTGGGCTAAGTGGGTTTAGAATGATTTTTTTTTTCTCTTTTCACTTGCGGATATCAAAATTATCCGATTAATTTAAAAATATCATAAAATTTAATTTAAAAATTGATTTTTTATACTTATTTTCTTATTATCAAAACTTAAATTTTTTAATTTTATTTTAAAAAATTTATTATTTTATCACTACACTTAGAAAAACATTAACGTATGGAATGAATTTGGGAACATAACTCATAGGAGATCTATCTTTCATTTCATATGAGGATACCAAAATAGTTTAAAATATTAACGGATAATCGATATAATAAGATAAAATATCAAATTTTTTAATTAACTTTTGAGTTTAAAATTTAATAATATAAAAAATTACGCAGGGAAAATCACCTCTAAATAGTGTCTTTACATATATTCGACCAGATTAATTAGAGTATAGTTGTACATGCCAATGATGAGAACAAAAAAAATTTTCAAAATAACTTTATTTTATAAAATATATTTACATAATTAAAGATTCACAAATTTGAAATCTGACCCAATAACTTTTGTAAAGTTTATATTTAAAGCCCCACCCTTTTTTTATTTAAATCAAAGGTGATAGGAGTTTCGGATCTGTTCTTTGTGTGAGCTAATCTTCCCTTCCATTAATTAATTCTTGCTTTTGGTTTGGCATTTAAATTGAATGCACATTTGAAAGGATTTTTTAAAAATTTTTTTTTTCTTATAAGAAGAAACAAAAATTAATAATTTTTAAAATAAAATTAAAAGTTAACAATTAAAAGTTAAAACTTAAAAATTAAAGTTAAAGTAGAAGAGTTAGGAGGATATAAGAATAAGTGAATATATGGTATGAATATATTTAATTGAGATTATAAATGGAATAAAAAAATATAATTTTTAAAAAATTGATGTTTAAAAATTTAAAAGAAGAAAATTTTCATTCTAAAAGTTTTTTTCTTGAGAACTAATTTTTAAATTTTTATTCAAAAAGAGTTACTTTTAGCAGCGTTGAAGTCGAGAAAAAGTCTTGAAAAACGGTTACGAGTGCCCCACCGAAAATCAAAATCAAGGGACTTCTCTGCTTTCCTGTTCAACACACACACTCTCTCTCTCTCTGTTAATGGATAATCTGCGAAGCGCATACGGAGATGAGGACGAGGAAGACAGTTTATCTCGTAACACCACAACAACCTCCACCACCAACAACACCAACGGTTCCGATCACCATCCCAACCTAACTTCACTCACCACCACCACTGCAGTCGAAACCCTAGCTTCTGAATCCGAAGCTGCACTCCAAGATGGCGCCAAAGACGACCCTGATACCTTCGAATCTCTCTCCGAAGACGCCTCCGACGAAGCCCAAACCCTAAAACCCCAATTGGTTGAAGACGATGAGACTTCTCCGAAACCTAATCCAAAGGCTTCCGATGAAGACGACGACGAAGACGAGGATGACGACGAGGATGCTCCTCCTCAGAAGAAACAGAAATCTGTGAACTCGTTGACCTTGCAGACTCCTGCTGTGGGCTCTTCATTGGAAGAGCAAGCGAAGCTAGAGTCGAGTAATGGGTCTTTAGAGAAATCAAAGAAAACACCTACAACCAAGACGAATTCGAAGAAATCGAAGAAATCGAAGAAGAAGGGCAACAATGTCTGGACGAAATCAACGTCGCGAAAGGGGAAGAAGAAGACCAAAACGAATACCCAAAACGTGGCTGTGGAGGATACGGTGTTGATCACTCCAATCCCCAGATTTCCTGATAAGACTGACGACACACCTGACATGAAAATCTGTCTTTCGAAGGTGTATAAGGCGGAGAAAGTTGAGTTGAGCGAGGATAGAATGTGTGCGGGAAGCTCAAAAGGGTATAGAATGGTGAGGGCAACGAGAGGGATTATGGAGGGAGCTTGGTATTTTGAAATTAGGGTTTTGAAATTAGGGGAGTCGGGTCATACCAGACTCGGGTGGTCGATGGAGAAAGGGGATTTGCAGGCACCAGTAGGATATGATGCGAATAGTTTTGGGTATAGGGACATTGATGGGTGTAAAATTCACAAGGCTTTGCGAGAGAAATATGGAGAGGAAGGGTATGTGGAAGGTGATGTTATTGGGTTCTATATTAATTTACCAGAGGGCAGTCTGTTTGCTCCAAAAGCACCCCATAATGTGTTGTATAGGGGACAGAGGTATGTTTGTGCACCCGATTCCAAGGAAGACCCACCAAAAGTAGTGCCTGGTTAGTATCTCTGATTCTGATTTTGTTAATTAATTGCATTTCTTCATAGCAGCATGCTTAATTTCTGTAACGTAACAGGTTGATGTCAATGTAGTTCTGATGATATTCGTTTTCCTTCCCTTCTTATTTTCTCTTTAAGTTCAGAAGGCTGTCCGATTTAGATGGTCTTAACTTCACTGATATTGTTCTCTATAATATGCCTCACTCAATTACCTTTTTAGTTTCTGTGGAGCACAGAGATATAGCTTATAACTAGATAGTTGTGAAGCACAAAATGTTTAAGGCTGCAGCTTTCTTTGATTTGACTCTGCCTAGCATTATTGGCGTTTGCTTGGCTTAGCATTCTATTTATTAGCATAACTGTGAACACTCTGAAGAACAGTATTAGTGATCGGCAGTTGTGGTAGCCCAATGTTTGAATTCTTCTTTCCACCTTTATCCCCAAAAATGATTATGTGTAGCGAATTATCTACGTGGTAGGCCAAAAATAAAATAGTACTGAAATAACCACAGTAATAACACCCAAAAAAAACACTTATAAATCAAACACCAACATTTCACAAATTAAATAATTACACAACACAAATTTGGAATACTTAAAAATAACTATACACAAATAACGACCATTAAGATTTGATAGAGGAATCGAGGACTCACCTTGCCTAGTGCAAGGCATGACCATGCCTTTTTATAGATACACAATGTCAGTTGTGAACTTTCTAAACTAGAATTAAAATAATATAAGATCATTTTAGACCATAAACACAAGATCTCTCTAGAGTAAGTGTTAATAATATATTCTAGTTATCTTTAGATCATGCTATATTTTTCTAGACTATTCTAAAGTAGTCATTGACTTTATCACTCCCCCTCAATAACTACGTCCTTTTTAGTGTTGTTTTAGTTTTTATCCCTGGTGCATTATAAAATTTTTCAAGCTTGCCCATATTGAGTTTTTTGGTGAAAATGTCTGCTACATGTTTTCTAGTACTCACATGTTTCATCCTTATCCTTTCTCAAAAAAGTTTCTCCTTAATGAAGTGATAATGCACTTCATTATGTTCAGTCCTTACGTGGAGCACTGGATTCTTGGCTAGTTGAGTCGCTGATAGAATGTCACAATATAGCTCTATTGCATAATCAACTGGTTGCTACAAATTGTTTATCAATTGCATCAACCAAGTTACCTCTTGAGTTGCATTAGTTGTTGCATAATACTCAGCCTTAGTAGTGGACAATGATACTGTAGATTGTCTCTTGTAGCACCATAAGATTGCTCTAGAACCAAGACTAAACACGTAACCAGTAGCGGATCAACGAGTGTCACAATCTCCGGCATAATAGGCGTCACTGTATCCAACTAGCTTGCAGAATCCATCTTTCTTGTAGAAAACTCAATAGTCATATGTTCCTTTCATGTACTTTAATATTCGATGAGTTAGATCTAAGTGAGATTTTCTAGTATACTTGCAAGCCCGACTGCATACGCAATATCTGGCATTGTCAATGTTAGATATATCAAATTTCTGACTAACTGTCAATAGCATGTGGGATCCTTTAACTCTTTGCTTTCGAGTGAGCTTAATTTTGCATTAATTTCTATTGGAGTTGAGATAGGCTTGCAGTCTAGTATTTTTTGCTTCTTTAGCAAATCTTAGACATATTTTTGTTACCCAAAAATAATCTCTCACTTGAGTTTTCAATCTCAAGTACAAGAAAGTGGTTGAGCTCACTTAGCTCCATCTGGAAATGAACGAATAAATTCTCTCTTGCTCGGTAAATTTCTTTTTTGTCATCTTCAGTGATGATAAGATTATCAACATACACTGGTACAATTATTAATTTGTCTTCTTGATGCTTGACAAACAAGTTGGAGTCTGCTGGATCCAACAAGAATCCACTATGAGTTAAGAACTCAACGATTTTTCCGTACCATGCTCTTGAAGCTTGTTTCAATTTGAACTCAGCAATTTTCCTGTACCATTCTCTTGGAGTTTGTATCAACATACACCAGCATGCTCTTGGAGCTTGTTTCAAATTTGTGTTGTGTAATTATTTAATTTGTGAAATGTTGTTGCTTGATTTATAAGTTTTTTTTGGGTGTTATTACTGTGGTTATTTTAATACTATTTTATTTTTTTGCCTATCATGTAGATAATTCGCTATAAGTGGTATCATAGTTGGACGGTATGGGACTGTCATATTTGTGGTGCTTGCTATTCCAGGACATAGCTTTTGTGAACTCCTAATCTGTTGGAGTTAGTGAAAATCTTTATTCGTGCACAGTACGAGACTATGGAGCTACTTGATCTGGGAACCAGCTTACTTAGTATTTAGAACAATAATACTAAGTCAGGATGGTGGATTCCATATCAGTTAGTTGGATTAAAAATATAAATAACCACAACTACAGCACGTGGTAGTCATGTATGGAGTCCTATTTGGAAAGCCAAGACCTGTTGGAGTGCGTGACGGGAGCTGACGCTACACCACCTCCAACAACCGATGCCACGGCTTACCGGAATGGAAGGTGAAAGATGCCAAAGCTATGTTCACCATAAAAACATCAATTGAAGATGAAATGATAGAACGCATCAAGCAATGCAAGACACCCAAAAAAGCATGGGACACGTTTGCCAAGCGTTTTGCCAGGAAGAATGTTTTGCACCTCCAACTTCTAGAAAATGAGTTAATGTTGTTAACTCAAGGAAACTTGACAATAAGAGATTATTTCACTAAAATAAAATCTCTTTGTCAAGAAATTTCTAAATTAGATCCGGACTCTGAAATTATTGAGTTTAGGATGAGGAGAATTATTATACATGGTTAAGGCCCAAGTATAGAAGTTATACAACAGCTATACGAGGTTGGGCAACACAACCCTCTGTAGAAGAATTGGAGGTAGCTAGATTTGAAGGTTGCCCTAGTATAGCAGCCAGTTTGGTGGGGGAGGATGCTTGACGGAGAAAACAGGAAGGAGTTATTCTTAAGTTAGATTTGGAGAAAGCCTGTAATTGAGTTAGTTGCCTTTTCCTTGGCAGAGTCATAGAGAGGTAAGTTTGCAAGGATTGATGAGCAAGATGAACAGAAGGATGTTTATCCATTTGTGGTTTTTTCTTCTTATTGTTTTGAAGCCCGAATTTTGGTTTAGATTGAGGTTTACACAATGTGGGTCCTTTATTTCATTTCCTCTTTACCTCAGGTGTTGGTGTCTTGAATAGGATGCCTGATAACGGAGTGACTGTGGAGTGAGGTATGAATCATGGTCCTAAGGTTGGCACTGAGGGTGCTGTAGTTTCTTGTTTACAGTCTAATCCTCTTTCTTGATGGCAACATGAATGGATTGGATAATGTTTCCCATTTTGCTTTATGTTTTGAGGAGGTTTCTAGGGTTGAAATTAGCATGAGTAAAAGTAACCTCCTTGGTATTAACATCGATGATATTGTAGATGTTATAGCTTCTAAAGGGTCTATAGTAAGCCTCCTTGGCCTATTAATCTTTGAGGGTTTCCTGTGGGGGGTTAGCGGTAGTTCTGCTTGTTGGCCCTGGTGATAGCTAAGATCTTGTAGAGTCTGATGGCAAGAGTGGTTCTCTATTTACATTAGGTTGGCATATTACTCTTATTTAGTCATTCTTATCGAGTATTCTTTTGTATCTTTTGTCTCTATATAAGATTCCCTTGAAGATTGCAGATCTAATTTGGCTGTTGATGGGAGATTTGTTGTGGCGAGGCCCTTCTGCTAGAAGCAGCATCATTTGGTTTGTTGTACTACATGTAACATCGAAATTTGAGTGGACTTAATTCTTGATTAGATGGTGTATAAATTCATTTTTCTTGCTGGAAAAAATCATTGTAAATGTTTCTGTTGAAAGATGATTCTTTATGGCATAAAATAATATGGGGGTGAGTACTATTGTTAGAAAACTGGTCAGGATCTTATGCCTAGTGCTAATGTCACTCAAGCAAGCACTTGATTCCATTTTAATGTATCTTCAATCTTTTACCAATCTGTTTTGTATAAAGTGGAGAAAGAAATTGAAGTTCCTTTAGGGAGAGTTAGGGAGAGTGTGGATTACTAATTCCTTGAGGGTTTTTAAGCTTGTCTGCTCTTCATAACAAACCTATTTTCATCTTTTCTAATTTTTTTTTTTTAAAGTGATGTATCTTGGAATTTTCATTTTTTTTTAACCCCCTAAAGATAGAGAGGCTTATTTTGTTTAAATCCTTTAACATTTTTGCCAACCCTTGTGAGATCTGGATTCTTGAGGATTTTGAGTAGTCTTCTAGTAAGTCTCCCTCCATTGTGAACATTAAAAATTACAGTGTCATAATTTGATATCTATGATGAGCATTGGGTAGGCTTGGAATTGCAAGAGATTTGCTTGTTGCAAATTTAAATGGTTCTGGGTCCAGGAAGGATGAGTTACATTGTGGAAGAGTGCCATAGTAGTAATTGTTTGGTGCATTTAGATGGAGAAAAATGTTACGATTTTCTGAGATTACCCTGTTAGTATATCCATCTTGTGGGATTAGATTGTCTTTTATGCTTCCTTGTGTTCTCATGCTTCAGGCGGATTCTAGAATTTTAGTTTGGAGGACTTGTAGAGGAATTGCAAAGCAATTTTCTGATAGAAAGAAGAATTCACTAAGAACACCAAAGAGGTGCAACAAGTACAACCAAAATAAGAGAGAGTGAATCTATAGAGCAATTTGTTCGCCAAATGTTCCCTTTATCATGCTTTTCTCTTTTGAGGATTTGTTGTCCTTTTCTTTGTACTATAATTTTTTTTTTCTATCTCCCTCGTCCTAAGAAGGAAAAGAACTCGGATTTGGAAGAGTAATGTTCCTTTCAACATAAAGTGTCCCTCTGCTTTCTTGCTTTAAATAGGATTAATATTAATGATTTGCTGCATGGGAAAAGAATTTCTCATGAAATTTGTGTTATGGATGGAGAGGTGGAGAATTTAAGAATATCTTATTTCTCACGTGTTTAGTTGCTTGGTCATTATGGTGTAGTTTGTTTGATATTGCTGGTCTACAGATCTCATCTAGATGAGTTTTTGCTACTAACCTCAATTGCTTTTGTAGTAGCAGGGGTGTCAAACCCCTAGATGTTGCACTAAAATTATAGTAATTTGGAGGGGAAAATGAATTTCAGAAATTTAAAGAATCCTTTTTCTTCAGGTTAATCCTATTTAAGATACAATTCTATTTTTAACATTACTATGGTTCGAGTCTACTAGATTTTTCAAATGGTTAACTATCCAAGATGTTCAAAGGGATTGGATGACTATCCTTTAGGTATTCTTTTAACTCGATTTTGGTCTTTTTTATTTTGTTTTGTTTTGTTTTGTTCTGTTCATTTTTGTCTCACTGCTTTTCTTTTTTTTTTTTTTTTTTTTTTTTTTTTTTATCTTTTTTCTAGTTTTACTGATAGGGAAAATGCCTTATCCTCTGTCACCTAATCTGTTTCTTCCCTTCTGATTTTTTTCAAATACAAAAGTATTATTTTTGGTTCTATATTAGGCCAGTGTTGGGCATCATTGATCTTGAAACAACCTTTTAATTGTAACTTTTAGTTAACTTCAATTAGGGCACTGCTGTTGTTTGCAATGCATGCTTGTTTGGTTTGCCATATAATTGTGCTAGATTAACAACAGGATTTATTTTGAGCTGCTGACAAGGAGACAATGTCTTATGAAATTCAAAAATACAATTGTATATAAACAGGATAGGTTTAATCGATTCATCCAATGACCGAGAATTATACTGGTTTGAAGTCATCTTGCTTTCTTTGAGGTTAGATAATTCAGTTTGGATAGTTTTGTAAGTCTCTGCATTCTTCTGTGGCTTTAATAGAGGTACACATTCTGATTCCCCTGTGATACTTTTAGGTCATGTGCATCCTGAATAGGATCATGATGGAGCTTTGATTCTTGAACTATGCTTCATTCTTTCCTAGTTTTATTCAACCAAAAGTTCAAGTGGAATTTGCGGGATTAAAAAAACTATTGATTTAGAAGATACTAAGGTTTTCAATAGTCATATCTGGATTCAAAGTTCAGCTACTGTTTTGGTCCTAACTTTGTTTCTTTTGCTGGTGAACTTAAAGAAATTTTTGAGTTAGACACATTCCAATTTATTATAATTTTAAGATCACAAGGTAGAAAAAGTTAGATTTCTTCATTTTGAGCAAATAGCTTGCTTATCATAATTTGTATAGCCACGTTAGAAGCATGTTCGAACAATGAATTCCTCTCATGTCTCTTACGTCATAATGTCTTGATGAGTAGGTTTTAAGATCACTTCCTTGATTTTCTTGATTCTTATTGTTAAGGATTCAGCTTTCTTTCTCCTGATGGAAGATCTTGGAATCTTGATAGTTCTATGAACTTATCATGTAAATCTTTCTTTATTCTTCTTCTAAATGCTCATTCCTTCCCTCTTTCCAATTTCATTTGAAAATCTAGGTTCCTTCGAATGTTCAGGCTTTTTTATGGTCTTTTCTACTTAATAGTATTGATACTAATGGTCTGTTGCAGAAGAGGAGACCTTTAAAAGCTTTTTTATGGTTGCCTTTTTCTTAATGCTGGAAATTTCTATCTTGTATTTACTTTTATCTCGTTTAAGAGATGGTTTCTTGTCCTCTTTCACATGAGTATTTCTGTCTTGTTTGATGATATATCCTCTATAAATTCCAGGGTTTTCAACAAGAAATTACATGATGATTTAGAGACAATGCTGAGAATCCATTAGGTTTTTTCTCTTTTCTTTTGACAAAGCCTATGTCTGCTTTCAAATTTCAAGCATTTATCAACCACCATCCATGTGTTGCAACAGTTTGAATTTTCTTTGAAAAGGGGTGCATTGATTAAGTAAAACCAAATCGTTCTTGCTCTGATTGGTGCACACTTCTTTGTGTCTACTTATGTTTGTTTAAATTACGTCCTCTGTTGTTTTTGAGTCAGAATCATAAGAATCCTCTTTCTGAATTTTTAAATTCCTTTGTATAATGTTATCAGTAGCTTTAAATGATGGGGCCCATCTGATCTCTTTGTTTGGCTTTCATGTTTTATGATAGAAGTGGACTGTGATGGTTTAGAAAATCAACAAGGGTGCTATTACCATGATAAGATTGGAATGGAGATTTCGTTCACTTAGATAAGATGTTTATGGTGAAGAGTACATTTGAGCTTCCACCTTGCAAAGCTCATTTTTAGTAAAAATTTTGTTTCTAATATTACATTGTCCTTGGAGGAGTGTTTCTGGACCGGAATTGGCAGAAAGTTCATGATAACTGAATGTAATTTTCCAGTTAATAAAAATGTCTGTTACCCTTTTTGTGTGTATGCATGCGTAAGTGATTTATGGGCTTGTTGTTTGTCAGTGTAGTGGGGGCGAGAGGTCAAAAGATCAACTTAAAATGATTATCCTTCTGATTAATCAACGATGTTATATTTGTTTGTTGAATTGCTCTCTTCAATGACTGCGTCCCGAGTAGTAGAATTTCTCTTGGTTCTGGGATCTGATTGCAGTAATTCTTCTGTTTTTTAAAAATTAATCCTAGCAAAAATATATGACAATGATGTCATACCTCTGTGTAAACATTCCAAGTGCTTTTCTGCTTGAGCAGTGTGATAGTGCAAGCATTAAATACACATTGCCCTTTTATGAGGCTTGGGAAGAAATAAATGCTTCTTGATATCCATTAAGTAAAATGTTATTGCAGTCCAATATCTCTATTACTCTTAATTATGTCTTTGTATTTTAGGTGTAGAGTTAGTGGAAAAATGTTTTACGTTTTTTCATGACGTATAAAATATATAATTTTTTTCTTTTCTGTGCAGGAAGTGAGATATCCTTCTTCAAAAATGGTATATGCCAAGGTGTTGCCTTTGAAAATTTATGTGGTGGTCGTTACTATCCTGCTGCGTCTATGTATACTCTTCCCAATCAACCCAATTGTGTTGTAAAGTTCAACTTTGGCCCTGATTTTGTGTTCTTCCCGACGGACTTTGGTGGCCGTCCAGCCCCCAGACCCATGATTGAAGTTCCATATCATGGATTTGATGGCCGTGTTGAAAATGGAGTGTGTAGTGAGAAAAAGCCCCAGTAATACTTATTTAAGCTTTACAAGGATTTATTCAGATGTAGGGAGTGGCTCTTAGTTTTGCCCCAATTTTAAAATTATTATTGACATCAGTTAATACATGTGTCCATGCAAACTTCACTTTGCAAGTGAAAAGACTAAATTGACACACAAAACTGAGCATGAGATAATTTAACACCCTATGTTCGACATGGTTCAAGATCTTATCCATGAATCTATTTCTACTGTTTTTCTCATGTAAAATTTTGAGATGCTATAGCCAAAGTCCATTGTCGTGTGTCTTCGGGTGTGGATACAGTTTCTTCTATTCTCCCTAGAAGATGGTGGTGCAAGAGCTGAAGATATAACATCGTTGATAAAGGAGTGATATCTGTGTTGCATTTGCTTGCTTCATGTTTTTGTTGCTTGTGACAACTTTGAAATTTTTTTTCTCAAACCTTTTGCCAAGTTGATAGGATTCTGGTGGTCTTATTTCATATTTTGTACAGACTAAGAAGCTTTGTTTATGTTTACATGGCCATCTTACATTGCTATAGGCCATAAAGGATACAAGTCAATTTATTTTATGACCGTATCCCTTCATTTTACAATTGCATGTGACAAGTTGCAGGTTAAATTGATTTTTTCTTTTCTTCTTAGTTAAATGTATTACTTGCTAATTCCATATATTATGCAGAACCTTAATTGGGTCAATGTAAGTTCTGGCCAACTTTTTGTGATTCATCATTTGCTCCCTCACTTCACACCTTGTTTCCGCTTGGCTTTTCGATGAGGTTTACTTTTTCATCTGTATCCTGTATCTGTGTAAATATTCTACCCCGGGATTCCATTGTTCTCCGTAATTTGATGTTGCTTCTCTATGTTTTGTATCGAGGAAACTCTTCAATTTCCAATTCTCGTGGCCCACCCCTCATCATAGGAATGTCAGTTTTTCTCTGATGGCAGGTATGGGGAGGCTAGATGGTAGAAATTCAGGGGAAGATGAAGCAATCCTGCAATCCTTGGCTAAGCCTGTAATTTGGAAGACAATTCTGATGTGCCTAATGGATAGCATCATGCTTTATTAGGTCAGTACCATACCTTTTGCTCTGACATAAAACTGGAATTAGCATCCAAGCATTCCCAACTTAGTTTTAGAGTAAATTTTATTTTTTTGGCTAAAATGTATTAAAACATTGACAAACATTATATTAAACACCTTGATAATCAATTTTGTAATATATTTCAAAAGATTTTCTGTACAGGTGAGTAGAGTTGCAAGTGAACTGAGTTGTTTCTGAATGTTTCATGACTTGACCCATTTATAAGCCAGTTCAAGAAACAAGATTGTCAACTAAAGTGTTGAGCCTGACTTGAATATAAATATGTATATTATTTTTATTTTTAAGTTTATTTGGAAAGTGAGCTGATCTTAAAATAATAAATTATGACAAATTAAGCTAATTCATGCAAATGAATAGAGCTTGTTGTCTCTATTTGATATTGTTAGAGAGAGTTGATCAAGCTGAGCGAGTTGAAACTCTAACCAGTGATAATGATACACTTGTCTCCCTCCCCCCAAGACACAGAAAAAAGGGAGGGGTGATGGAGGCAAAGATTTGTTATCTGATTTTTTTTAAAAAAATTTATTATAATTGTTTTTTTTAGAGTGAGAGAGAATTTTATAGTGCTTGTGAGAAGAAGAGAGGTAGCCATTTTGTGTCTCCATCACCATTGTAGAGCAAGCTCCAAGATCGGTACAAGTTATTTGTCAACACTGAGTGATAATGTCATTTTCATTTGTGAAATATGATTCCTCTTTCATTTCCTTGCCTAGTTGTTGATAATCACACGCTTGAGATCCAAGCAAGTGTGCTGTCTTAGTGGGCTGCTTTGCTCCAGAGAGAGTTTAGTTGGTGCAGCGGGTTGGGAAGAGTATACATTTGTCAACACTGCCCGTTAGTTGACCAAGCACCGACCTTTCTAAGAAAAAAATAATAATAAATAAGGGACATAAATTTTATTCATCCCACGCACATTAGGACAAAGCTTTTTTCAACAATCAGCCTTGATTTATTATTTTAAAAATTAAAAGCTATATTTACGTCATAAATAGGATAACATCGTTTTATAATCAATGTTAAAACTGACAAATAGGTAATAAAATTTTAAAATAAAAATAACCGAAATAATTAACAAAAGCGTCGGCAAAAGATAATTACAATATCAAAATATAGCATTGCTTTCCCAATTTAAACAAACGCATTAACTTCTATAACAAATTTAAAATTATCAATATTTTAATAATTTATATTTCTTATAAAAAAGTTCGGTGAAAATAACATAATATATGAATCGATTTTTTATAGGTGTAGTAGTCGGATTCATTATTTTTTTAATCATAACTTTCAGATTCAAGTTATCTGAATGAAAAAAAAAAAAAAAGAGATTTAAAAGAATTAGTCTCTCTCATAACAGAATTTATAATATTCAGATTGAATTATTCAACTTAATTTAGATATCAGATATCTATATAATTCGGATATTAACGGAAGAAAATCAAAAAATAACATAATTATGCATTAAATGGGTCTGCGTGGTGGAAGATAGAGGGAGACGAGTCGGAGAAAAGCGTGTAAGGTTTGCAGGGATCTTTTATAATTCTCGTGCGCAGTGCCTATGGGATACACTCATCGGATCTTCATTATTTTACTATTTTCTTTTATAAAGAAATGCTTGCGCCGATATTGATCCATCTCTTGAATATCAAATCAATACAGCGAGATAGAAAATCCCGATTTGAAGAACCGAAATTAGTCGTACGGTAGTTTTTTTTCCTTTTTTTGAATGATTTTCTACGTAATTAATCTTTTTTTTTTTTTTGGTTTAACAATGAAAGTGGTTGAGATAAAAAAAAACCCTTGTCCACAGGAAAAAAAAAAGAAAATAAATTATAGCATATGATAATAATTATCATATTTTAACCAAAAAATTTATTGTCATGATCATATTTGCGACAATAAAATGATTTTTCACTCAATTTAAAATAATTGTAGTTGGAAATTCGTCATACACATATTTATAACCGTTATGATATCCTCGACCCTTGTTCCATTACATATTGCTTTAAGTACAAAGTTAGAAATACCCAAGAGAACGTCATATACCAACATTTGACCGGCAGTTGATCAAGAGAGTTACATCCTGTTTTTCGTGCTCGGATTCGACTCGACACGAGGGTGAGAAAAAATCAATATTAAAAAACATGTTTCACAAAATGAGTCCTATAATAATCGATTCAGATTTAATCAAAACGAAATCTTAAATATTGAGCAATAATCAAACCAAGATAAAAAAAAAAGACAATTGTCATATAATTTTTAGAATTTTGTCCATAAAGAAGATAAATTTCAATAAAAAGGCTAAATCTATCTTATAGTCATTGTTATCTTTGAAAATTTTGTTTTATGCTAACACCTTATGACCAATTTAATTGTGTAATAAATAACAATTTTCTCCTTATCTATTTTTTTTTTTGGGGTTTGCAGCGTAAAGGGAGTATTCATAATTTTCTTAAATGGATATGTAATTTTGATTTTCCATATTTGTTGAAACATGGGGGTGGGGCAGCCTTCTCCGTTAGCCTCGTCAAGAATGCAATTCTACCGACATTCAATTAAAACATACTGTGTTGAAAACGGATGTCATCGTTGTGTGGGTGGGTCCCATCAAGGAAATCAAATCTAGGAAGAAAATCGGACGATAAAGACAACAGCCTAATTCGGGACGAGTAGTAATGTCAAGTCAGACGGCGTGCGTTTATAGTCACGCAAACTCTCTAACCTTTTCTGTGATTGGGTTGGATCAAATTGTGCTGCCATTAGATTTGAGGATTTAAACCATTAAATGAGTCCACAGGAACGCCAAGTTGGGGCCTATCGATTAAGGTCTATCGAGTCGGGTAAATAGCTTTACTCTCGTGTTCCCGGCACTAAAAGTCTTCCCTAGCTGAAGTTAAAGGAGCAGTGTAACATAAGCTCTTGTAGTCTAGTTTTTACCGATTATCCCTCCAACTAATAGATTGAAGGTTCAAATCTCTCCTCATCTACTTCAGAACTCAAAAGAAAAGGAGGGGTGTTGGTAGAGAAGAGCAAGATGCCATACCTTAACGCTAAGGGTTCTTTAGCATGAAATCATACTTTCTTTTAAGCCATAAAGTTAGGTTACAGAGGTAGAAAATCCCTTAAAACATAACTAAACCAACCGGAAACTCGTATGACTATTTAAGTTGGGTATTTGTAGAATCCCATATGTAACAATTTATTTATACACATTATCTATGTTGTGTGCCTAAATCACTCAGATAATGGTAATTTTGTGTTCAGCATTGATATTTGTAGTCTAGGGGATGGGAGAGTTGAGACCGACTTGAGAAGACAGTGATCGATGACTTCCATGTCTTTCGGATGGGAACCCGGACTTATTGAGGTGATGTAGCATTCTCTTGGCATAAAGTGTCTGAAACATTGGAGCAGCTCTTTCCTTGAACTTGAGAACGATGACGAAGATGATTCTATAAAAAACGAAGATGCCCATTACTGCAGCTAAGTCCCACCATTTGGAGTGATCCAACGAAACCCCTAATCTGTTCTGGAGGACATCCTCTCCCTTGAGTTTAGGATATCCAGCAATTTGAGGATCAAATTCTATCCCAATCAAGTCATTCTTCAATGCTCCCTGCATTGAACAAGCAAGTCTCAGTCCAACTTCGTCCTTGAACTAGTGTCTGTTTTTGTATGTTTTGCAAATTTACCTGAAATGCCCATGCACCATAGCTAATATATGAAATGGGGTACCTCCATATTGGCTTGGGAAGATCAGGCAGTAAGCGGAAGAATCCAGAGCTCATCATTGTGACCCCCTGCATGGACATGAAGTCTATGAAGTTTTTAGATCGAATCAAAGATATTTAGTGCTAGAAGATGTAGAGTTGAAGTTGGTTTTTTCTTACCAAACTTCCAGCACCAACGATGAGTCCCATCAAGAAATTAGGAACCAGTGAAGCCACAATCATCATGAACCCTTCCACTACAGCAAGGCAGCCAAAAAGATCAAGGCATGAGAATGCGAAATGTGAAAATCCAGGCCTAGATTTCACCATATGGTAGGTAATAGATGCGGTTGCGACAGACATTGCCAACAAAAATGGGAATGAAGAGAGGAAGTTTGATAGAGCATAAACAGCTACTCCATAATGCCCATTTAGTCTCTCTCTCTGAAATACCTGTTTCCGCGTAGCAAACAAAAAGATCCATTATTGTTGGACATTGAAAGGAATTTGTGTTTCATAGACAGTTTTGTCCTTAAAAGTAACTATTTTCGAGCTTGCGTGCCAAAAAAAAAAACAGGTGCTTAGATTCTTCACCTTGAGTTCTTCAAGGAATGAAGGAAAGCCTCCTATGGACATGAATGTCATGAAGCCAGCTAGAAACCCACCGCAACCAGCTCTTGCTGCAATTGAATTATAGCTGGTCCCAATGTCGTAAAAGATGGTGCCAACACAAAGTGATAGGATTATGTAAACTACTATTCTCACCCAGTAATAACCTATATCCCTTGACATGTTCACAGTTGACCTCTTTGTCAATGTAGAGAGTTGCTTTGACCATGTTGCTTGAGTTCCCATTTTGCTTTGGATCGCAAGTCCTTCCTACAACCCACATGTTCAAATTTCCTAGTATAAAACTTGTTGCCTTATTCAAGTAAACAACAACTTGGACACGACAGATAATTAGTATTTTTAGAAGTATTTGTGCAAAATAGGTAAAATTTCACTTTCTTTTGCCAGTCTGAAGTTGCTTACAGTTACCATGATGTTTCCAGCTTTAGCTTTTGCTTTCTCTGCATGCTTGGATCGCTTGTATTTCTCAACAAGTATAGACTTAATCTCTGAAGTTGCCAAATCATTCAAAGGATCCGAAGATAATTGAATTTCCTTAAATTCCACAAAAAAAAAAGCATAAAAACTGTGATGTGCATGTACTAGGAAAGAACGGAAGAGAATTTTGGACAAATTAATGTTAAACACATACATAATGTATTCTTTGTGATCCGGTAAGTGTGGATTTAACGGCGTCAAAGTCCGAATTTGTGCAACGGAGGAAGTGATCCGAAGGATTTCTCTTGCTTGGGCATGGAAATCCAGCTTCAGCAAAGAACTACTCAAAAAGAAGCAGATGCCCAACAACCAAAATCACCATTAATATGATGAATCTAAATTTGAACCTTTTATATGGATTCAAATAGGACAATGTTATATGTTGTAGGTAAAAATTTCCACTAAGAATCCTTTGATGAGAAAGAGAGAGAGAGAGATTAAATTTGACTCATACCTCGACTGCCTTGCTTGCTTCTCCAAAATAAATACTCTGACCCCCACTGAGCAAACAGAGATCATCAAACAGAGCAAAGACTTCACTGCTTGGCTGGTGAATGGAAGCAACCACAGTTCTTCCATCTCGAGCAATATTTCTAAGAGCTTGCACGATGAAGAATGCGGAGGCACTATCAAGTCCAGTGGTAGGCTCATCAAGGAATAGCATGTGAGGCCTTACCAAAATTTCAAGTGCAATGCATAGTCTCTTCTTTTCTCCACCACTTATGCCTCTCAAATGCCAGTTTCCTATTACCCGATCCTTGCAGTCTTGGAGACCCATTTCATCAATGGTTGCTTCTACTATGTCATTTATCGCTTCTTTGCTCGTGTGGCTCGGAAGCCTCAATTTTGCCGAGTATGTAATGGTTTCTTTCACTGTTAGTGTCCCAAGCAATACATTCTCTTGGGTTACATATGCCTAGTGTAGAGAAAAGAAAAACATTCTTCTTAGTTACCGGAAAAGTTGTCATTGGAAGATTCATGTGGAGTAATATTTTCTCACAAAAGTTTGATAAGAAAATGTTGTTGTCTGAGGATTACTGGTTATTACGAATTGTAGGGTAGAAGAGTACTTTGGCCATTTTTTTTTGGTATCTTGATTATTCGTTATTTAGAGTTTCGGATTAATCCGGTCTGAGAAATCTGTCAGGACTCAATTAAGAGAGTTTTTTCTCAATAATGTTTTTTTCGTACATAGTGGGAGTTAAACTCCCGACCTGATTAAGGGACAAAAATACCTTTTCCACCTATATTGGTTAGACTACTTTGACCACGGTTAAAGGGTTCCCTCTCCCTCTCTCTCTCTCTCTCTCTCTCTCTCTCTCTCACTCTCTCTCACTCTCAGAGATCCATGAACATCGATGTTTCTACCTTAATCCAAGTCATTAAACAGCTATTATACGGTAAAGGCTCACTTACAATAGCACCATAGGGTAGTCTGGTCCTCTTTTTCCCGTTGAGAAGAACTTGGCCAGTCATTACAACATTTGTTGCAAGTCTACCTGCACCAACCATTTTATAATTGGATTATGACTCTTATTCATGGCGTCTCATATATTTTCAGAATCAAACGACTCTTAAAAAAATATAAAAATATATATTGTTTTATAATAGTTAGAAAAATGGGTACGGGCTGCCGATGAGGGCTTGACCCGACCCAAATTATATGAATCAAACAAGAAAGAGAGAGAGGAAGGAAGTAGTTTTGTTGGGAAAACTAACCCTTAAAACAAGGCCTAATTACCCACCCTACGAGGACTATAGGCCCAGTACGGTTTCACTCTTACCTAAACTTGATAAAAAAATCTGTCAATTTGTCACAAGACGAATATATATATATATTTTTTTTATAAAATTTTCTTTCTAATATAAACATGACATTAATGTAAGACCATATTATTTATTAAAAATGTCTAAAAAATTAGGAAAAAAAAAAACCATGTTTTTTCCATTGAATTTGGTGGCTTATTTTCACCAATAACTCGCAGGACAAGTTTCATGAAATATTCATGGTGTTTCCTGGGCTAAGCGAAGGTTAAGGTACTAAAAGTGTTTCCAGTGCACCAAACCTATAGAAAAATTAAAATCCTTTTCTAAACAATATATCCAAAAAAGTAAAGTATTATTGGCACAAAAATATGATGTTTGATGTAGAATAAAAGTATAATAATAATCTAAGTGCCTTGAATGTGGGTTGCATGTCGGTGAAAAAACTGGTTGAATTCTGACGAAGTTTAAGTGTGAAGATTGATATTAAAACTACTCTGCAGTAAAATAATAAGTTAAAAAATTTATTTACCATTGAAAAGAATATATATATATATATGTGTGTGTGTGTGTGTGTGTGTGTGTGTATTTATAAGGGTTGGAGTACATTCATAGGCCTTGTCTTGATAATCTTAATTTGTCCCTATTTGAGGTTTGCAAAGAAATTATCAATATATCGATACATTTTTCTTATCTAAAACTGATACATAAATAGACTTTTCAGATTGTGTATTATCGGCTTGCCAAATGTTGAAGAAGAAGGACTACAGCTCAAGTATATTCAAAGGAGAGAGAGAAAGAGAGAGGAGTCATGTACCTGCCAAAGAATCAAGAAGGGTAGACTTGCCAGAGCCGGAAGGACCCATGATAGCCATGATCCTACCAGGCTCAGAAAAACCATTAAGCCCATCAAGCAACCTCCTAGCTTGCCCATTCTTCCCTATGTTGGATAGCACCACAGTGAGCTCTTGCCACACCAAGTACATCCCCACCCTCTTCTCTCCACCACTGCCACCACTTTTCTCGTCCACCTCCACGGCCACCTGCACATCACCGCCACTTCCATTTGGCAGCTCCTCTAAATCCATATATGTATGAGGAATGTAGCAAAAGGAGAGGAACAAAGAATGACAATAAAAAAGACAAGAGTGACAATAAAACAACTCAATGTAGTGAGAAATTTATGCCACGAAACAATGATATAAAGTAGACAAATATTTTTTGGTTTTGCCCTTCATGAAGTCTTACTACCCATTGTACTGTGGTTCTGCGACTGGCAATGATCAATGCACACACTGAAGTACCATCAATGCTGCCTGGGTAGAGAGGCAGAGAGAAAAAAGAACGACATGAAAGAACATGCACATGTCGCTCATGTTACTTGATTTATAAATCTCTAATAGAACCGATGCCTATTTGGTCTAATTACTTGACAATTTTTTTTTTTGTTTTTATCGTTCGTATTTAAGATTTATCTGACTAATCCGATTCTAATATTATGAGACTCATTTTAAAAGTTGGCACTCCTAAATCTTTTTTCACCATTCTTAGGGTTCAAATTCGAAACCCTGTCCCTAAGGGAACAGTTTAGTGGTCATAATCTCGTTTCTCCACTCCTGAAATTTAGCATTTGAATTTTTGTATAACAAAAAAAAAAAAAAGAAATCGAAACGTTTGATTAAAGAGATAGAGTGTCCAACTAATTACTCGACAATTGTTAGCTCTTAAGCAATGTGTTAAGTTTTATAGATGAAAAAAATAGATATTAAGAGAATTTTGTTCAGAGTCTAATCCGACGCGAAATAAATTAAACCTGTGGTTTATATTAAAAAAAAATATCCCTAACAGATTAAGAGGGGGAGGTTTTGGCTTGGTGGACAATAAAATATGTGATTGCTTGATCCCATGGGCATTGGCGGGCCAAGGGGCCATGGCCTCTAAAATTTCAAGAGTTTTATTATTATTTTTTTAAAGGTACATAATGTATTTGTCCTCCATATATTTTAATTTTTTTTAAAGAAAATTTTCTAAATTAAAATAGAGTTTACATTAAAATAAACTTTATATTAATTTATCTTTTAATTCACACATCAAATTAAAATTTTATAATATATTTTGTATTTTACAAAATTGAATTTTACCATTTAAAATATTTCATATTGACTTCTTTACTTCTTTTTCTTCTCACCTTCATTTGTTCCTTTTCTTTTACATTTTTTTTTTGCCTTTTTAAGTTAAAATCATCGATATTTCTTTGTAATGATATATATCACTGAGCGAAAACTTAGTAAAGAAATGATAATTTTTGTAATGTGATCCTTTAAATCTTTTTATATTACATCATAATGTGAGTATTATTATACCATACGTATTATCTTACAATTAAATTTTAACTATATAATTTTCTTATTTTAATTAAAAATATCAAAAGTATAGTTTTACCCCTCCTAAGAATTTTTTTGTGAGCAACACGCTAATGAATATTAATATTTATCAATTTTTTTAATGTCTAATTATTATTTAATAATTATTATTTTTATAAATTATATATCAAAATTAAAGCAATTATTAAAAAAATATTTATATATTAAAATAAATAAATAATTGATTTGATTTTTGAAAATAATTGATTTTATTTTTATTTTTATAATTTTATATTTATAATAATAAATCTTTTATAGAAACTCAATTTATTATAATATTTTATTAAAAATAATAATTTATTAGGTTTTTATATTATTTTATTTTTAATAAATTGGAGGATAAAATAATAAGTAATTCTCCGAAAATCATTCAATTGTCTGAAGACACGTATGTGTGAATCTAACGGCCAGGATCCCACTGTTTATGGAGTTAAAATCCATGTGAATGAGAGAGAGAGAGAGAGAGAGAGAGAGAGAGCGCGCGCAACAAGTGGGAAGCCGTTGGTCCTTGTGTTTATTGCAACCTAGAAGAAGGAGATGAGATGGTAGCATGCAGCGCTTAGACCTAGAGAGTAAAGATTTGACTCCGAGAGGACTTAAATTATGACACATATGAATGTTGCCAACCCCGACCTGGATGCACAATAACGTCTTCTTCAACCCTAGTTCCTGCCTTTAGCTGACACATGCAACCACATCATTAACTCATTCACCTTCAACCACATTAAATCCAAAAACTTGGGACTCTTTATTTTCGCAAACACCCCCACCTAACCCCATTTAAGAGCACCAATTTGCCTAGCTATATTCCAAATGATTAATTCGATTTAAACGTTACCTGATTTAATTTAAAAAAAAAATTTTATTATATATATATATATTTTTTAATTTTAAGTTTTATTTACTAAACCGATTGTTTATTGATACTAAAATTTTAAATTTGTTATGAATCGAGCAAACACCTTAAAATTTTAGAATTTATTTATATCACGATCGATACGTTTCTTTTCTTTAAAAATAAATTTACAATGCTTAACATTTCATCAAAGACTTGTCATATATGGGAGAGGGATTGGCTAACCCCAAAGGCAGCGTAGACACCGAAACCTAATCTAATCTTAGGCAGGCAAAGCAGCAAAAACACCCAACATACTCCTACAACTACAACAATAAAGCAAATAGGAAGAAGAATTCAAACCCACTCCACCACCAAAATTGGCAACCTAACGCCTACGTTGAAAACAAAAACAATATCTCGCCAACCAAACCCAAACATCATGACGCCGTGCCAAAGCAAAAGTTTAAAGACCTACTCTTATCCCCTTTCTTATTTAATATTCACATTAAAAATTAAATTTATATAAATTATCTTCCTTTAAAAATAAACACATAAATTTTTTCCCTTTAAAATTTTCCTCTTTTTCCTTTGCTAAAAGTCTTATATGTGAGATCAAATTTATTTGAGTTGAGTGGTCAGTCACTCTATCCTTTTAATCAGAAATTTTGAATTTGAGTTTTGAGAATAATAAAAAAATATTTGAGGGAGTCTCTTAAAATTTATTATTTTACAATACTTGAACCAGATTAATTAAATAAATCCAATATATCAGTGATAAAAAAATTCTTATCTCCTGGGAACATTTTTTTAAGAGAAATATCTTGTCCAGTTCAATAGAAAGTTGAAAATAGTATTATCCATATAAACAAATATATATATATATATATATATATATATATATATATATATATATAAAACTTGACCAAAAAGTATAAAATTTAGTGTAGGTGGGAAGGGTACCTTCATCTTTTAACCAGGTTGGGAGTTTGAATTCCCTTGGATACGAAAAAATCAATGTTGGGAGATATCCCCTCAAATGAAGTCTCACAGTCAGGTTGACCTAAATTAGTTGAGTCGAAACCTAGATACCGGGCTATACTCTAGTCATAGGGACCGAAAAAAATAAGTATACAAAAAAAATGTTAGAAATAGTAATATCCCCATATATATTTTTTAATTTTTATTTATTATTTTGGCTCAGTAATATAACCCCACATACTTAAGAAGGTTATTTCATTGAGAGCAAGAGAAATTTTATCTACCCGAAGTACAAAGCATCAAATGACCGGAAGGAATGCCCTGTGAAACCCATAAAATGCAAATTGATGACTGGCTTCTATTTGGTCGGCATTCAATACAACTCAAAAGGACAGCAAATGTGGCATTAATAATAAACCAATTAGCTAGAGCTCAAGTATCGTCCCCTAACTTCCCTGTAAAATCTAAAAAAAAATGTCATGGTTGGATATTTTAAACATTGTAACAAAATATATACCCTAGTAGGGCAAAGCAAAAAGGTTATATTGGGTATGCAGGAATCAAGAGGTTGACTTGAAGAATTTTGAGTTCGAGTTTAATCCTTTTGTTGACCACAAAAAGAGGGTGCAGTACCCAATGGGCCGGTGGCCTAGTAAAACTTGTGCAGCCATGTTAGAAGAAGGGCCTGAGATTTATGTAGCGATTCAAGCACTCACATGGCATCTGTCCATGGACAATGGAGTGGTTTTGGCGGGCCTCACTTAGCCATACCGGACTAGTTTGAGCATCACAATATCAATTTGATCTTTGGCTAGGGCTAGGTTTGGCTAAAACTTGAGTTAATTCCATCCTCCGACTTTTTTTTTTTTTTAGGTGGACTCCATCCTCGGACTTTGCATGAACTAGCTCAAGCTCTTTTTTTGGGTGTCACTTGGGCTGAGCCGAAGCTCAAACTTTGTATAACTTATGTATAGCTTTGTTCATTACTTGGCAATTGGAGAGCTAAGACACTCCTGTGAAGAAAATGAAAAGAGGACATATGTTGTGCCTTTTTGAGGGAAAAGATGGCTTTCCCCTTGAATGAAGGCCTCTTATTTAGACGATCGAGTGTTCTCCTGGAATGAAAAGATGCGGATGGATGGTAAAGCTCTCTCTTGAGGGAGATGAAGAAGAGAAACCTATAAGATATCAGAATCATGACAATTGTTGACAAATCCCACCACTTTGTATTGATCTAATGGAATCCCAAACATTTGTTCCGCGGAGAAGCCGCCTCTAAGTTTTGTCTCACCAGGAGTCATGGGATCAAACTCGAGTCCCACCAAGTCATTCTTGTAAGAACCCTGCACTAAGTCACTCTTGTAAGAACCCAACATTAGACTAGTGGAGTTTGAAAATTGTTAATTTCTTTCTAGTACATGCAATGCCCATGAACCATAACCGATGAATGCTATTGGGTAGCGCCAAAATGGCTTGGGAAGATCAGGCAATAACCTAGAGAACCCGGATGTCATCATCATAATTCCCTGGACAAATATAGACAGTGAATACTATATGGTAAAAAAGGGTGTAAAGGCTTCAAAGAAATGAGAGGGAAATGTTGATTTTTCTTACAATGATTCCTGCACAGGTAATGAGCCACATCAAGAAGTTTGGGAACCAAGGGAGCCATGATCATCATGCAGCTCTCTACAGTAGCAATCCTATCAAAACATCTTGTTTGGACTTCCTGGGTGATTCAAAAAAAGACGGCCATAGTTAAGAAATGAAAATCCTTCCTCAAGGCGATTGAACCGAGTTCAGTAGATTTAAGGTCACAAAGTCTTTTGGATCCCTCCAGAGTAGCAGTGACAATGTCAAAGTCTGAATTGGTACAGCAAAGGAAATTGTCTGAAGGATTTCTCCTAATTGGACAAGGAAATCCTGCCCGGTGAAAGGAACTGGCCCCGAAACCAAAAGCACAATATGTTAGACAAATAGCAAGCAAGTTGCCATAGACACATAAACATGATCTGTTTCTACTTTTTGATTTTTGAATGCCTCTACCGGCTTTTTAGCCTCACCAAAATAAACAGTTTCACCCCCAGACAGCAAGAGAAGGTCATCAAACAGGGCTAAAACTTTACTGCTTGGCTGGTGAATGGAGGAGATAACAGTCCTGCCATCACAAGCAACATTCCTACAAGTCTGTATAACAAAGAAAGCTGCAGCGCTGTCATCAAGAACAACTATGCGAGGGCGTGAGGACTTGTAATGGAATGCTTAGTCTCTTCTTTTCACTACCGCTTATGCCTCTCAAATGCTAGTTCCCCATAAGCCTATTGGAACAGTCTTGCAGACCCATCTCCATTATAGTTGCTTCTACAATGTCCTTCATTTCCTCTTTGCTCAAGGATTTCGGAAGCCTCAAATGAACTTAGCATGTGATGGTTTCTTTAACGGTCAATGTCACCAATACTTCATCCTCGTGTCATGTAGGCCTGAAATACAAAGCATATATAAACTCAAATATTGGAAAAATATAATCTCAGGACGAAGTGAATATAGACTTACAATCACTCCATAGTCCAATCTCTTTTTCTTTACATTGATCAGAAAGTTGCCACTCATGATAACATTGGATGACAGGACAGTCTACCTGTGACAAGTATCAACCATCAAAAATTATAATTTAATGGACGAAAGATCTCCACAACGTTTGGCTGAAAGGGCATGGGGGAGATATCAGTATAGCCACTCCATGTAAACAAAGGTCCCTATTGATATTTTGATTTGTACAAGGAAAAACAAACTATGAAAGAGAAATATCAATGTAACTACTCCATTCGTATTATCCTAAGAGTCCAAATTGCCGTAATAATTTAATTATTGAAAGATCTTATAACAAAGAAAGAGAAATATCAACTTAACTATTCCATTCTGTTATTCTGAGAGTCCAACCCGCCATATTAATTTAATTAATGACACATTTTATAACATTCATTGTTTGGTCACAAAATATGAAACAGATCACAAAATGGGAGGCAAGTGAAGGAATTAAATGTGGCTAGTGAATGGGAGGGGAGGGTAGAGTTATTTTCCTTCATATCGAAAAAATAAAAAGTAAAATTCTTCTAGTTTGGTCATATGGGAACTTAATTATTGTCCAGAACTATATAACTTTTGCCATTGATGGCAACCCATACCAACTCTAATTCAAATCTTAAATATTGCCGTCATTTTAAAAGTATATTAACATTATTAGTTTTATCACGATGTATCACACTAGAAAAGATGCTTCAGCGACTAACGACTTGCGATGCAGCGACGATGTCGCAAAATCAGCAACGCACTTGGCGACAAATGAGATGACAACTGCAAGGCACAAACAGTAGGCGTCACCTTTCGTGTCGCCAACAAAAACAGCAATGCCTTCCTTCCGCATTAGAATGGCATCACAAATTATTGCATGAAATGGCGCAAGAAGTCGGCGACAGAAAGAGGTACGATGAAGCCGTCACAAATTCTTGTGCAAATTGCTGTGAAAACAACTCCAACAACGATGACCGGGGTATCGCAAAATCCTGAACGAAAAAAATATCATCGATTCCAGCATTGCAAAATCCATCGCAGATTTGTTGTGATATGGTGCAAAAGAGAAGCGTCACAAATGCCATCATAAATTGTTTACAGCGTAGGCAAGTGTCGTCACAAAGAGCATGGCAACTCACGACAACACCCAAGATTTCGCTAAATGTGTCGTAGAAGGCCTTTTCAATTATCCGTCATTTTGTTCCGAAGGTACGTGACCCAAATCATATAGGGTTCAAAGGCAACCGCACTCACGAATATCGAAAGACTCTCTTGGTGCTCATTGATCACTTCTTCTTTTCTCTCTCGATGGCCAAATGCTTGATATCTCGATTGATAGGTTCCTATACCCCCTCGACACCCGGTATGAGTTTTCCGATTCACTAAGGGCATATTCACTTCTTTAAAAAAAGGGAAAAATCTTATGTAAATGAAAAAATGATTAATTATCGTAGTAGATAAAGAAAAAAATTTCCATGACAATCTGGACTTCTCAAACGAGTAAATTTTTGTAATTTTGAGAATCCTATGATCTGATTACAAAAAAATCTAGGACACTCTCGTAAAGAAACTAAAGTTTTATTAGTTCGCATGTATACGATTCTCACAAGAAAATATTATATAAGGTTTAATGCACCGACCGCCTTGGTATGTCGTCTCAATCTACATGGAGCACATAAAGTATACAAAACTCTTTGGCTCTCTTTCTCTTTCGGTATCAATTTGTTTCATTCCTTTTAAAAATCGCTCTCTAACTTGAGTATCGGAGTTTTTCCACCATAGCACCCTCTAGTGGTCTTTTTGCTGGTTTTTCGATCGAGTTCACTAGACGGTCAAGTCATCCCATTCGAGTTATTAGAGCAATTATTTGTGGAGTCTAATTCACTTCTAACAGATTGACACCGTCTGTGGGAACAGATTAATTCCCAACCAAATTAGCCCATACTACCATCTTCGTCTCCCCATCATGACATCAGTCAAAAGAAATAGACCAATAACTGGTTTTTGATGATAACGATTTGAGAGGAGTTGATACTCACTAAAACGATCCACTAATCATCATAGCAACAATTACCTCTTATCTCGTCAAGAAAACTTTCATGGATGGGTTTCAATCGATGAGTTTCGTCCTATCTCAGCTTAAATCTTATGAAAAAAGCAAACGGTAAATAAAAAATATGCATAAATTTCACTAATTTCAATAAGTCAAGTCTAAAAGATAGCTATCCATTCGCCAATATTGACAAATTGATCGACAATTCGTCTGGTCATCAAATCTTGAGTTTCATGGACGCATACTCTAATTATAATCAGATATATATGGCCCCTCGAAGATGAGAAAAAGGCCAGTTTTATTGCGGAATTCATTACCTATTGTTACAAAGTCATGATGTTCATCCTCAAGAACACTGGGCAACCTTTCAATGCCTAGTTAATAAGGTCTTCACTGAATAACTAAGTAGAAACGTGGAGACTTATGTTGACAATATATTCGTCAAAAGCTGTAATGGTGATAATCATATCACAGATCTAGAGGAGACATTACAAACGTTAAAATGATATAACATAAAACTAAATCCTGTAAAGTGTACCTTCACAATCACATCTGAGAAATTCTTGAACTTTCTAATTACCTACCAGGGAATTGAGATGACTCTGGAGAAAATTCAAGCCATAATAGACATGACACGCCGAGAATAGTGAAAGATGTGCAATGCCTCACGGGTAGGATTGCAGTTCTAAACTGATTCATGTTGAAAGTGAAGGAAAAATATAAACTCTTTTACGATATCCTAAAAACGTCTCAAAAGTTCGCATGGATACCTAAGTGCGAAGCCGCGTTCAAAAGGCTAAAAAAATATCTCATATCATCCTCGCTTCTCTCCCGACTGGTCCCTAGTGAAAAACTATACTTCTATTTTTCTATTTGTGACCACTGTTTTTGTGAGATAGGAATCCATCATACAAAAACCAGTATACTATGTTAGCCGCATACTCTATGAGTCCGAAATGAATTATAAACCTATAGAGAAGATAGCTTTTGCCTTCGTCATCACTGCCAGACATCTCTAACTTTACTTCCAACTCCACATTATCGTGGTGTTGACCAATCAACCACTGAAACAGATTTAGAAGAGAGATACCTCAGGTCGACTTATCTAGTAGAGTATCGAACATGGGAGTTTGACATTGAATATCAACCAAAACTAGCCATCAAGAGCCAAGCCCTTCGGACTTTATCCTCGAATGCACCTTCCCAATGTCCATCGGACGACCCCTTGCCAATGACAAAGAAGAACACTTGTAACTCGAATGGACCCTCCATGTCGACGGTTGTCCAATTCGTTAGGAAACAAAGTTGGACTCATCCTAGTAGAGTCAAATGATTTTAAAATTGAATACGCCATCTGTTTTGACTTTCGAGCAACCAACAACCAAACCAAATACGAAACCTTTTTGACCAAGCTGCGGATCATGACATCATAAGGGCCTGAAGCATATGGGTTTTCACCAACAGCCAGTTAATTGTTAATCAGATCAAAGGCATCTACAAGACTAAAAGGCCGACGATGGTGAAATATCTATCTAAGATATACCAAGCGGTGGACAAATTCGATAAAGTGGACATATAACAAATTCCTTGGTCTGAGAACGTATGAGCTGATATGCTCTCAAAATTAGCCAGCTTTGACTCATTGACAACCAATTGCATCATCTACATAGAGAACCTATCATGTCCGAGCATTAAAGAGTCTGAACAGGTCTTGTTGGCGAACATCTCACCATGTTGGAAAGACCCCATAAAAGCTTATTTGAAGTATAAGCAACTACCAAACTCACCTTCTGAATATGACAAGTTGAGATGCAAGACTGCCCATCATGCCATCATCAACAGTGACCTTTACAAGAAGACCTATACCCATTCGTACCTGAAGTGCCTGACACCCGAAGAAGGGAACAATGTCCTCAAAGAAATTTATGAGGGAATATGCAGCAGTCATTTAGGCACCTGAAATCTGGTGAATAAAACCATTCGGTAAGAGTACTACCGGTCAACCATGAAAGCCAATTTAGACAACTATGTCAAAAGATGTGACAGGTGTTAGTACTTCTTGTCGATGCCACGCCAACCCTCCACTGAGCTCTACTCCATAGCCAGTTCGTGGCCGTTTGCCCAATGGGGAATGGTCGTTCCCCTCACGATTGGAGAATGCAAATTCTTAAACGTGATCGTAGACTATTTCACAAAGTGGATGGAAGCCGAACTTTAGCCCAGATCACCACTGGTAAAATACGATACTTCATGTGGATATCTATTATTACCAAGTTCGGCATACTTTATATCCTAATTATAGACAACAGCAAACAGTTTGACAATAGAATCTTCCAAGATTTCTGCAATAGATTGGAGATCCAATATCGATTCACTTCTATTGTTTATCCGCAAACCAATGGTCTCGCAGAGATAACAAATCGGATGATCCTCAAGGGCTAAAGGTTGCACTGAATGAGGTTAAAAACTGCTAGGTAGATGAACTCTATAGCATCTTCTACACTTATCAAACGATGCCCCAAAGGGCAATGTATTGTCTCTATTGCTAGGAGAGACACCATTTAGCCTAATGTATGGTTGCAAGGCGGTGATACCAGTCGAAATTGAGATTTACTCACTAATAATAAACCAATACGAAGAAGGGCGAAACGATCCATACTACGCAAATGCCTAGACCTACTTCCCAAGCTAAGGGATACCACCTCCATTTTAGTGGCCGCTTATCAATAGTTGACAACAAGGTACTACAATTAACGGATGAGAACTAGATCATTTAAACTGGGCGACTTGGTACTCAGGGAGGTGGAAGCCACTGGTTAACCCCAACCAATGGGCAAACTGACACCCAATTGGGAAACTTCTTCTAAGATATGCTCAAAAGTTTACCCAGACACTTATCAACTCGACCAATGGTGCCCAGAAGGTGGAACTCCAAGAACTTGTGCATTTACTATCAATAAGGGACAATAATCTATAGAACGAACACATCTCGTTTCGCGTATAGTCGAATGATTAGGTAAAACCTCTACAGTTCTCTATCTTATTGTGTTAACCTATAAATTTGTTTTTGTGCTGTAACACCGACACTACAGTGTCTGTAGAAGAGTACCATTTTCGAAATATATATATATAAATGAGATATTTCTCAGTTCATTATAGAGAGAGATTTTAGTTATTTAAATTTGATTTTTTAATTTTGAGGTATTTCAAATTAAATTTTTGGTATATTTTAATTTGCCGAATCGGCAAATCGAATTAAACCCCATTTTTATGAAATTTGCATTTCTAACGAAATATGGGTGTGAAAATATATATGCATAAATATATATATAATTATTAAAAAAATAAATTAAAAAAAAGAAAAGAAAATGGAGACGCAGCTTTTTGGGGCAAAACGCTGTGTCCCCAAATTGATTTGGGGATTATGGTTGGAAACCCTAATCCCTCTCTCTCTCTCTCTCTCCCCGACCCTTCGTTTCTCCCCCCACCGCGGCGCCGCTCCTCCTTCGCCGCGAGCTCCACCGCCAACAACCATCTTCTTCTTCTTCTTCTTCTTCTTCTTTCCCTCTCGGTTTCTCTCTCACAGTCTCTCCCTCTCACGATTTCTCGCGATCTCTCTCCCTTCCGCTATCGCCGCCGCTCACCACAGCTGCTCTTTCCTCCCGCGAGCACCGCCTTCCGCTACAGCACGCGACGACCGTCTCCTCCTACGAGCCTCCGCGAGTGCAACCCAGTGCTTGCAGGCGATCGAGCCACAACGTGTCTTTCCGCTAGCATGAGCCAGGCCGCGAGAGCGCACGAGCGCGAACCAGCGCAGCGCACGGGCGCACCAGCGCGCAAGCCACTGCAGCCCGCGAGCCACTGCCGGCCCGCAGGCCCATCAACAGCAGGCTCGCAAGTCCGCAGGCCCATCAGCTCGCAGGCTTGCCGGCCCGCTGGCCCACAGACCAGCGAGCCCGCTAGCGGAAGCCTACTGGCCCGTTGACCCGCGAACCCACGAGCTCGCTGTAGCCCACGAGCTTGCGACGACCCGTGAGCCAGTGACAGCCCACGAATCTCCACACAGGTAACTGACTTAGGGTTTTGCTTCCGATCTAAGTGTTTGAACCTAACTAATAAACCCTATCTTGATAGAAAGCATTTCAGATCTTGGTGTGATCGATGAGACATTCGAACAAAGGTCTGCAATTCGAGAAAAACCCTAGGTGAGTAATTTCGAACCCATTCGATTTGGTTATCGAATTTAGGGTAAATTTAATATAAAAAGTCTTGTATATGCTAGAATATAAATTAGATTCGTAATAAATGCATTTTCGGACATTATATGGCAGTTCATTAGGTTAAGTGTAGGAATTTATATGAAATGAGACTTTTCAAAATGATAGAATCAAATTAAGTTGATTTGAATAGTTTCCCTTGGAGTTTAAATTGACCTATACATGAAAATAGTCAGAAATTGGGATTTGAGTTCAAGGGTTGATGTAACTTTTCTCATTATAAATTGTTCTGCTCATAGACAATTTAAATATGATTTTCGTATTATAAAAATAGACTCATATACCTTGAAAATGACATATGGCTTGAAACAGTTGGATGTGAATTGAAAAGTGTATGATTTTTAAAAAAATTTTCATCTCATAGGAAAATTATTTATTTTAAGACTTATTTCCGACCTTGAGTGGTTTTAGGGTTGAATTTGACATGATTTAAAAGTACGTTAATTGTTTATAAATGAAATGCAACTGATGACATTAGAGTGTATGCATAAAATTGAAGAGTTAAGGTTTTTACAAACTTGGAAAAAATGGATAAACCCTATAATACTTGAAATTTGATGTTAAATTGTGATAATCTGATTAGGTTGATTTTTTTGGAAACTCGAGAAGTCAGATTGGATTTGTTTTGAAAATAATGAGTGACCACCCTCCCTAAAGTAGTGAGTGGGATTTTGATATCTTCTATTGATTGACAAATCATGTTTTACCAATTTTCAAACGACATGATTTCTATACATGTGAAAACTAAATTTTTGGATTTTGATAGACATATTTTTGTGACCATTGGAGTGTCCCAACTGCTAATTTAATAGAATATGCATCCATGAGTTCGATAACTGATATTGTGCCATCTTTTTGACATATTGACATGTTTTAATGATTCTATTGTATTGGCACGTAATTTTAAATGGATTTACATGTACTATTTGGGCTATACGCCCGGCCGAAGTTATGTTACGATACATGAGGTTATATGCCCGGCCGACATGATGATGTGATGCATGGGGCTATGTGCCCGGCCGACTTGGTGATATGGTGATATGGTGATATGCTTCCTATAGCATTTCGTAGTTATGAAGGACATTTGGTAGAGACACCTTTTATGCCCGGATACCCTTCGGCCGAAAGTATCCGCCAGATCGTCATGTGTATGTGTGTCCTAGGTTGACCCTCATAGGAGAGGACGTGAGTTTATCTCTATCTAGCACTGGGCGAGACACCATACACGGCCGACTATATATATGTATTATTATTATTATTTACAAGTTAGTTAGAGTAGGCTGTGGCCAACATTGGGATAAATAGCCATTATTTGATATTTATATAGTGAAAACCCCCAATGCGCCTGTGTTTGGTCTAGGTAGACTATTACCGGGGTTGTTTGTTTGGTCGGCTCTACATATATGACTTGATACATAGATGGATGCATATGTTATTTTCTGATGTGTGCCTTGAGATATATTTTATTCTGAAACAACACGTTATTTTTGTACACTCGATATTTTGTTACATATTTTGACACTCCAAATTCATCATTGATATTGATAGCATGATATCAATCCCCTCATTTGCTGAGTATCCTCCCATAGATACTCAATCCTCACTTTCTCCCTACAGGATTAGTCTTGGTTTGAAGAACAATTATTGTGTTGTGACGTGGAATTGATAGTACCGGGTTTGGGTATGGATGTTACCATATCTTCCGCTATGATTATTGGAGATTTTAGTTGATAAATGTACTCATTTATTTATTTTTGGGATAACTGTATAATTTATATATATTTATTTGTGAAACTCTCATAGTTTATTTGCATTGAATTTTTGTATATTATGTAAAATTTTAGATCCGCTCAGTGTGGCAGCTGCTCATACTCTAGTTGGACATGACAGTAGAGGTCTGTGACAAGGTCTGCTAGAAATTTTTATAGTTTTACGTTATTATGGATGTTGGCTGTGGCATTGGTTGATTTTGGAGAGGTCGGGATGACCATTTATTTATTTTACAGGATAAATGTTGATATACAGGTCAAATTGTACTTGGGAGACCTCTGAAATATGGGGAGTTTTTACTCGATTTTCTATAAAAATGTAGCCGGCATTCAGCGCAACGGACAGCTGTTCGTGACCTCGGTTCGGGGCGTGACAATTCGGTTGGTATTAGAGAGAGGTTGGGTTAGAGAAAGGATAGTAATAAAAGTCAAGTTTTCCCAAGTACATTTAAAAGTTCTCAATGCATTAGAGAGTTTCGTACAGTCATTTAAAATCCATTATATGATCATAGACCAATAATTTCATTCATTTTAAGGGGTTAGTTACTACGTAACTAACTCTAATTTTTAAATCATGTCAAACTCTAGACTTATATCTAATGAAAAATTCTCCCTTTGAAGAATCATACCGCCTAGACGTGGTAGACCAGCGGGACGCAGAGTTAGACTCGCGTTACCCGAGACTCCTCAAGTGCATGACCCTTCGAGGGGACCTGAGACCCTTGGAATGCCTGAGGCTGCTTCCTCTTCACGGGCCCCCCTGTAGCGCCTACTCAGCCGGCTGCTCCAGGCGAGGTTCCACCACCGTTCCTTGAGGCGTTTAGGCAAGTGTATGAGTGGTACACCTCCCACAGGATTCAGATGCCACCCCCACCACCACCGACGGCAGTGTCGACTTCTACGGCCGTGCCACCTCCACTAGTACCGATGGCCGCGCCGACTCCTATGGCCGTGCCACCTTCAGTTGTACCAGATCAACCCCCAGTTGTTGGTCCTTCCACTGTTTCAGGACCTAGTGATACTACCTCCTCCACCTTGAGGCGTATTCACAAGTTCACCCAGTTGGTGAAGGAGACGAGGCAGTTAGGCTGTATGGAGTTCGCGGGAACGGGTGATCCCATAGGAGTGAAACACTGGATCAACCGCACCTGCAGAATTTTGACTGATTTGGGGTTGAGCGAGGACTACTGGTTTTGGATAGTAGAGAGACTCTTGGATGGTGACACCCTCACTTGGTGGGAGGCGATTTGTGACGATGCTACTGAGCCGCTGCGATGGGAGGACTTCCTGCGGGAGTTCGATCGCAGGTACTTCTATGAGTTTCAGCAGGATCGCAAGAGGGCAGAGTTTCTGCGCTTGCGGCAGGGAACCAGGACATCGATAGAGTATGAGATGAAGTTGAGGCGATTAGCTGCTTTTGTTCCAGACTTGGCGATGCCAAAGCAGCTACGGTTCAAGTTTGAGGACGGCCTCAACTTGAACATCAGGATGTATATGACAGTGACTCCTAATCTCTCATTTGCAGAGATAGTGGACTCAGCACTTAGGGCGGAGGAGATCGTCCGTGCTGAAGGCAGACAGTAGGAGAACAGAGAGTTAAGGAAGAAGAGATCTGGTGCTTCTTCGAGCTAGGGTTCGAAGAAGGGTAGGAGTTCAGGATATCGGGAAGGCTCTTCTCAGCCGAGACAAGCACATCTTGGACAGGGATCACGATCTCAGGGATTCAGAGTACCGGCCCCTAGTGCTACTACTCAGATTTCAGATCAGCGGCACCCCTTTTGCCGCCGATGTGGTGGACACCACCCTTTTGGAGAGTGTAGGGTACCTGTTACATGCTTCCGGTGTGGGAAGTTAGGGAACATCAGGAGCGCCTGCCCTGAGTTGGGATTTGGAGGTCAGATAGTTTTAGGACACTCGAGTGTTCCCTGAGGAGGACAGTAGGGAGACCTGCGGACACGAGTCACATCACTCTACAGACAGCAGTCGGGAGCAACACAGTGCCAGGATCATTTCGATAGCAGCAGAGGACACAGACCCGTGTATACTCCATGATGCAGGAGGACGCTCAGGCGAGTCCTGACGTGATTATTGGTGCTCCTCCCACTGATCCCCATGTTTAGAGATATTTTTTTTATGTACCTTTTTTTGAGCACCATCATTAATTAAAGCCTTAGAGGCTTAACTATGTTGGTATGTATATACATTTTGATATATATATATATATATATATATATGTAAGCATATATCTTTCTATATTTATCAACAGATTTTTTTATTTTCTCACAATAGGAGTTATGAAAATATGGGAAGTCGATGCTCGTGTCCTTATTGACACCAGGTCGAATTATTCGATGTGAGAAGCGTCTTTTGCCCACGGGTTGGGTGAGCCTTGTCGCCACTTGATGAGGAGATATTGGTCATTTCTTCTCTCGGTGAGCAGATACTTAGAAATTCCGTCTACAGAGTGAGTAAGGTCATAATCAAAGATGTGGTACTTGAGGCAGACCTGATTCTACTTAAGATGACGGATTTCGATATCATCCTAGGGATGGATTGGCTAAGCATGCATAGGTTCTCAGTAGATTGCTTCACCAAAGAAGTGGAGTTTCGGAGACCCGAGGAGTCGTTGTTGAGGTTCCCAAGCGAGGGGCGAGTGTTATCTCGCTGTATTGTTTCGGTGATGAAAGCCAGGAGATTGATACGTAGAGGGTGCACGGCATACCTGACTCATGTTATTGACACCACTGTGGAGGGGCCGAGGCTTGAGGAAGTCCCAGTGGTGTAGGAGTTTCCAGATGTATTTTTCGAGGAGCTACCTGGACTACCACCAGTTTGGGAGTTTGATTTCAAGATTGACTTATCTCCAGGGATCACTCCCATATCTATTCCACCATACGGAATGGCGCCAGTTGAGCTTAGAAGGCTCAAGGTTCAGTTACAAGAATTGCTGGACAAGGGTTTAATCCGTCCGAGCACTTTGCTGTGGGTTGCTCCGGTGTTATTCGTGAAAAAGAAGGACGGGACTCTACGATTGTATATGAACTATAGGCAGCTAAACAAGGTTTCCATCAAGAATCGGTACCTTCTGCCGCGTATTGATTATTTATTTGAGCAGTTCCAGGGTGCGCGTATTTTTCTCAAAGATCGATCTTTGATCTGGATATCATCAGTTGTGGATTAGGGCTGAGAATGTGCCCAAGACTGCATTCCGTACTCAATATGGACACTACGAATTCGTGATCATACCATTTGGGCTGACCAACACACCAACAGCCACAGACAGTGACCAAGGTGCGGAGTTTCCTTGGCCTTGCGGGGTGTTATCGGCGGTTTATAGAAGGATTCTCCAGAATCGTTACTCCACTTTTCAGACTAATACAAAGGGCGTCAAGTTCTTTTGAGATGATCGTTGTGAGACGAACTTTCAGGAGCTCAAACAACAACTGACGATGGACGGCCAGTCAGAGAGGACCTTAGTTTTACAGTTCCGCATGTGGCTATTCTGGATCGGCAGGTCAGAAAACTGCGGAGCAAGGAAGTTTCATTGGTTAGAGTTTTGTGGAGCAGTGACCAAGCCGAGGAGGAGACCTGGGAGCCCGATAAGACTATTAGGAGACAGTACCCCCAATTTTTACTGTTTAGTCTTTCTTTCGTTTCGAAAACGAAACTTGTTTTTAGGGGGTTAGAAAATGTAATACCGACACTGCGGTGTCCGTAGAAGAGTACTATTTTCGAAATATATATATATATAAATGAGATATTCCTCAGTTCATTGTAGAGAGAGATTTTAGTTATTTAAATTTGATTTTTTGATTTAAGAGTATTTAAAATTAAATTTTTGGTATATTTTAATTTGTCGAATCGGCAAATCGAAATAAACCCCAGGAAAGAAAATGGAGACACAGCATTTTGGGGCAAAACGCTGCGTTCCTAAATTGATTTGGGGATTAGGGTTGGAAACCCTAATCCCTCTCTCTCTCTCTCTCTCCCTTCGTTTCTCCCCCCACTGCGGCGCCGCTCCTCCTTCGCCATGAGCTTCGCCGCCAACAGCCATCTTCTTTCCCTCTCTGTTTCTCTCTCACAATCTCTCCCTCTACTGATTTCTCGCGATCTCTCTCCCTTCCGCCATCGCCGCCGCTCGCCATAGCTGCTCTTTCCTCCTACGAGCACCACCTTCCGGCACAGTGCGCGACGACCATCTCCTCCTACGAGCCTCCGCGAGTGCAACCCAGCGCTTGTAGGCGGTCGAGCCACAGCGTGTCTTTCTGCCAACGCGCTACAGCGCAAGCGCGAGCGAGAGCCAGGCCGCGAGCGTGAGCCAGGTCGCGAGCGCGAGCCATGTCCCAAGCGCGCGCACGAGCACGCACTAGAGCAGTGCATGAGCACGCACTAGAGCAGCGCACGAGCACGCACTAGAGCAGCGCACGAGCACACGGGCGCGCACCAGCGCACGGGAGCGCACCAGCGCACGCGTGAGTACCCGCACACGGGCGCGCACCAGCCCACAATCCATTGCGGTCCGCGAGCCACTGCCGGCCCACAGGCCCATCAGCCGCAGGCCCGCAAGCCTGCAAGCCCGCAGGCCCATCAGCTCATAAGCCTATCAGCCCACTAGCCCGTTGGCCCGCTGGCCCACAAACCAACGAGCCCGCTAGCTGAAAACCACTGGCCCGCTGACTCGGGAACCCACGAGCCCGCTGTAGCCCACCAGCCCGCAACGGTCCGCGATGGCTCGTGAGCCCGTGACAGCCCACGAACCTCCACGCAAGTAACTGACTTAGGGTTTTGCTTCTGATCTAAGTGTTTGAACCTAACTAATAAATCCTGTCTTGATAGGTAGCATTTCAGATCTTAGAGTGATCGAGAAGACATTCGAACAAAGATCTGTAATCCAAGAAAAACCCTAGATGAGTGATTTCGGATCCATTCAATTTGGTTATCGAATTTAAAGTAAATTTAAGATAAGAAGTCTTGCATATGTTAGAATGTAAACTAGATTCGCAATGAATGCATTTTTAGATATTATATGCAGTTCATTAAGTTAAATGTAGGAATTTATATGAAATGAGACTGTTCAGGATGATAGAATCAAATTAAGTTGATTTGAATAGTTTCGCTCGGAGTTTAAATTGACCTATCCATGAAAATAGTCAGAAATTGTGATTTGAGTTCAAAGGTTGATGTAGCCTTCCTCATTATAAATTGTTTTGCTTATAGACAATTTAAATACGATCTTTATTTTATGAAAATAGACTCATATACCTTGAAAATGACATATAGATTGAAATATTTGGATAGAAATCGAAAAGTGTATGATTTTTCAAACATTTTCCATCTTATAGGAAAATTATTTATTTCAAGATTTATTTCCGACCTTTAGTGGTTTTAGGATTGAATTTGATTTGGTTTAAAAGTACGTTAATTGTTTATAAATGAAATGCAACTGATGACATTAAAGTGTATGCATAAAATTGAGGAGTTAAGTTTTGTACAAACTTGGGAAAAATGGATAAATCCTATAATACTTGAAATTTGATATTAAATTCTGATGATCTGATTAGGTTGATCTTTTTGGAGAATTGAGAAGTCATATTGGATTTGTTTTGAAAATAGGGAGTGACCACCCTCCCCAGAACAGTGAGTGAGACTTTGACATCTTCTATTGATTGACAAATTATGTTTTATCGATTTTCAAATAATATGATTTCTATACGTGTGAAAACTAAATTTTTGGATTTTGATAGACATATTTTTGTGACCATTGGAGTGTTCCAACTGTTGATTTTATAGATTATGAATCCATGAGTTTGATAACTGATATTGTGCCACCTTTTTGACATATTGACATGTTTTAATGATTCTACTGTATTGGCACGTAGTTTTAACTGGATTTATATGTACTATTTGAGCTATACGCCCGGCGGAAATTATGTTACGATGCATGGGGCTATATGTTTGGCCGACATGATGATGTGATGCATGGGGTTACGTACCCTGCAGACTTCGTGATATGGTGATATGCTTCCTATAGCATTCCGAAACTACGAAGAACATTTGGTAGAGGCACCCCTTGTGCCCGGATATGTTTCGGCCAGAGTTATCCGCCAGATCGTCATGTATATGGGTGTCCCAGGTTGACCCTCATCGAGGAGGACATGAGTTTACCTCTGTCTAGTACTGGGCGAGACACCATACACGGCCGACTATATATATGTATTATTATTATTATTTACAGGCTAGTAGGAGTAGTCTGTGATCAACATCGGAGTAGATAGTCATTATTTGATATTTGCATAGTGAAAACCCCAATGCGCCCATCCTTGGTCTAGGTAAACCATTGTCGGGGTTGTTTGTTCGGGCGGCTCTATATATGTAACTTGATACATGGATGGATGCATATGTTATTTTCTGATGTGTGCCTTGAGATATGTTTTATTCTGAAACAGCACGTTATTTTCGCACACTCGATATTTTGTTACATATTTTGACACTCCAAATTCACCATTGATATTGATAGTACGATATCAATCCTCTCATTTGTTGAGTATCCTTCCATAGATATTCACCATTCACTTTCTCCCCACAGGATTAGTGTTGATTTGAAGAAGAATTATTGTGTTGCGACATGGAATTTATAGTATCAGGCTTGGATATGGATGTTATCATATCTTCCGTTACGATTATTGGAGATTTAGTTGATAAATGTACTCATTTATTTATTTTTGGGATGACTATATAATTTATATATATTTATTTGTAAAACTTTCATAATTTATTTGTATTGAGGCGATTGTACATATTTGAACGTTATTTGGGAAAATTTTTGTATATTATGTAAAATTTTAGGTCCGCTCGGTATGTCGGCTACTCATGCTCTAGTTGGCAATAACAGTAGAGGTCTGTGGTTAAGTTTGTTGGAAATTTTTATAACCTTGCATTGTTCTGGATGCTGGCTGTGACATTGGTTGATTTTGGAGAGGTCGGGATGGCTATTTATTTATTTTACAGGATGAATATTGATATACAAGTCAAATTATATTTGGGAAACCTTCGAAATATGAAGAGATTCTGTCCGATTTTTTATAAAAATATAGCCGGCATCTAAGGCAACGGGCGGCTGTTCATGACCCCGGTTCGGGGCGTGACATGTACTTCCCAGGATGTACTGTTAGTAAGGGATCCATCTCCTCGAACATGCTAGTACCACCAGTATCACCCAGTTCTCTCAAACGGAGCCTATAATTAGAATTTATCTTCCCGAATAAGCAAACATCACTCCATTCTCCCGAATGGAGCCTACAATTGGGATTTATATCCCTGAATGGACAAATATTGCCTCATCCTCCCGAGCAAAGACTATCGTTGGAATTTATCTCCTAAATAGGCAAATATCACCCCATCCTCCCGAATGGAGTCTCTCGTTGAGATCTATCTCTCCGAACCGGCAAGTATCGCCCCGTCCTCCTAAACAAAGCTTATCTTTGGGATCTATCTCTCCAAATGGGTAAGTATCGCCCCGTCTTCCCGAACAAAATCTATTGCTAGGATTTATCTCTCCAAATAGGAAAATATCGTCCCGTCCTTTTAAACATAGCTTATCATTGGAATCTATCTTTGAGCGGGCAATTATCGCCCTGTCTTCCCTAACGGAGTTTATCATTAGGATTTATCTCCCTGAACGGGCAAACATCTCCCCGTTTATTAAATGAAGGTGTTGATAACATGGGATAAGACTCCCAGGCAGATGCACGCAGCCTTCCCACTCAGCTAAACTTTAGAATGAATGCTGGACAGAAGGAGAAGAGCCCTCTACTCAGGCAAGCTCACTCTCTCAGCTGCGGACTACACGATAAATGAAAGGGCAACTGCCCCTCATGCCCAATGGTGAGAACCTACAAGTTACTAAGCTAATTGACCATTGAGTCTCCAATCAGAAGTATACTTTTGGTTAAGTCACCCAGTGGTATAGCACCCATTATTCACATCAACAGACTGCTAACGGTGAAATGATTATTCAAAAGAAAGACTAACAAGTAAGTAATAAAAAACTCTTTTATATTTTAACATGATGAATATATATCAGAATACACGGTTGGGTAAAATATGAAGACTATCTTCAAGTCCCTAAGTCAGATCGAGTTATATCGAAAGAAATGTATAAGGAATCCATAGCAGAACATTAACCGAGAACCGGAGGAAGCCCCACGATTATCGACGTTACACAACTGGATTATAGGAGCCTCCATAGTCTATCAAACCATCCCTGAGCGATGGAGTTGAGGACGGTAAAAACTGCTGGAAAGAACTTTGAGAAGGTAGGAGTTGGTCAAAAAAGAGATTGAAATAATGCATTAGGTTTCAAAACTTTGCCTTGCTCAGACCTCTGACTGACTCCTAACTCTTCTTATCGCTCGACCCGAGGGAGCGCTAAGAAGTGTCTCGGACAACCTTTGCTACACCAGGCGACTGGACAATGGTTCTGACCTTGGAAGAGAGTTTCCCATGATGGGTGCCACCCCAATGAATGAACACCGAATGAAACGATGGAACCTCGTATCAACAAACACATAACATTGCATCAACAGACCCATAACCTTGCATCAACAGACCCATACTTGATAGAATCTAACATCGACAAAAGTCTCCTAAGCCATAGGGTTTTGTAACTCAAAACCCATAATTGAGATATCTCTAAAAAAATATAGAATTTTTGTGGTGGAAACTCATAGAATCGCTCATGAAAGTACACGAAATCCCCCTAGGATGATACTAGGTTATTCGGCCCCTATTTATAGCCGCAAGACACAATTCTCGCAATCTTAGGCAGATGAAATGATCAAATGAGAAACATGCACAATGAATGAAAAGTCTCAACCTCTTCAACTTCCCACGAAATATTTATTCTCGGATCATTTATTCAAGAGTTAAATGCGTTAATGCTCTTGTGACTTTCTAAATATCAACCATTGGTTTACTTCTTACGTCTCTCCTATGAAGTGGCATAAGGAGTAGGGACAAATGATGGTATGTAACTCAAATCATGTGGGGCCCAAAGGCAACCAGGCCCATGAACGTCGATAGACTCTCTTAGTGCTTACAGATCACTTTTCTCTCTCTCTCTCTCTCTCTCGATAGCTAACTACTCGACACCTTGATTGATCAATCCCTAAACCTTCTCGACACCTGGTATGAGTTGCCCAATCCGCTAAGGGCATATTCACTTCTCTAAAAAGATGAGAAAAATCTTACGTAAATAGAAAAGAAGTCTATTACTGTATCCGATAAGGAAAAGAATTTCCATAATGATCTAGACTTCCTAAATGGGCAAAATTTCATAATTTTTGAGAATCTTATAATTCGATTCCTTGAAATATTGGGACACTCTCATAATGAAACTAGAGTTTTATCACTTCACATGCATTCGATTCTTACAAAAAAAAAGTTATATAAGTTTTAATGCGCCGAACACCCAGATAAATCCTCTCGACATACACAGAGCACACAAAGCCTTCTAACTTGAGTGTTAGAGTTTCCTCACCAAAGCACCCTCTGACAGACTTTTTGTAGGTCTCTTCAATTGAGTTTACTAGATGACCAAGTCATCCGTTCAAGTTATCATAGCAGTTATCCATGAGTGTAACTCATTTTCAACACGTTGCAACATTTGTTTTTGTGGTGGATGGTGCTTTCCGTCGCAAAAGGCCTTTTAAATGTTCTGTCCCTTCGTTCAAGTGCCTTTTTTTGTGACCGATAGCGTCACACATAGCATTGCAACGTTTTGCGACGAACACTTTTGCATTGCTAAGTGCATCACAAATGGCCTTTTCAGTGTTCCGTGTCTTTTGTCAAGCACCTTATTTGCAAAAAATTGTGTAGTGCATCATTGATGGCGTCGCTAATATCTTTTTATGTTTGTTTGCGACAACATGTTTGTGTATGTGTTGATATTTGACATTATATGCAACCGCTCTATTTGTTTGCCATATGTACTTGTGTGTCGTACAATGCATTGCTATTTGACACTGTATATATACACACGACCCCGATCTCTTTGCTTGCACCACGAAATCAAAACACAACAGATCTCCATCTCCATCTCCATCTCCAACTTATTTTCCCCCATTATCAGTGATTTACCCATCTCAAATCAGGAGAGCGTTGGAATGAATTCCAACCATTATTCATGGACCATCACTCATAATACTAGTGAAAGTCATATCCTATTTGTCCCATGATTTTATAAGAAAACACAACCTCTTTCATTGCTACTCCTACGCGGCAGGATTAATGTTACCTCGATTAGACTAGTTTAGTGTGTTGGTAATATTGGATTTTAAAAAATGGCATTTGGGTTATCTAATTATATAATTAATCTCTTCTTAATGAAAATGAAAATTCATCGTTGTGAGAAATTCATAGAATAAAAATGTCCTGGAAATAAATAAAATTTAATAAGATTATCATTAAAAAAATTGATTCAATAAGGAATAAAATATGATTTAAACCTGAAGCTCTTCCGATCCAATAATAATATTTATAAAATGCAATGTGATGAGGTGGCAACAGGGAGAGAAGGCCGTTTGCTGATGAAAACCGCATGATCAACCCTCAACCGTCCTCCCCAATTCATTTCCAAGTTGTAGAAACAGAAACAAAAGAAGAAAACATCCATACAACATACCCTCTCTCTCTCTCCTCTCTTCTCTCTTCTCTCTTCTCTCTTCTCTCTTCTCTCTTCTCTCCTTCCCTCCATCACCATCCATTCAGAAATGGGAGACTCGTATTGTCCAGAATGCAAGAAAAGCACAGAAGTCGTATTGGACCACGCGGCTGGAGACACTGTGTGTTCGGAGTGCGGTCTTGTTCTGGAAGCTCATTCCGTCGACGAGACCTCCGAGTGGAGAAACTTCTCCAACGACACCGGCGACAACGATCCCGTCCGTGTCGGTGGTCCCACCAACCCTCTCCTGGCCGACGGCGGCCTCTCCACCATCATCTCCGGCGCCAATGCCAAAGCCGATGTCTCTCTCGGTCGCTGGCACAATCACGGTTCCAATCCCGATCGCTCTCTCATTCAGGCTTTCAAATCCATCGGTATTATGGCTGATAGGTCTCTCTCTCTCTCTCTCTCTCTCTCTCTCTCTCTCTCTCTCTCTCTCTCTCTCTCTCTCTCTCTCTCTATTTAATTTCAAAAATTCCCTTACCTAAAATGTCTGGGGGCAAATTTTGCGAGTGATATATAAGCCAAGTGAGTTTAACAATTTGGTTCAAAATTTCGTAACCAAGCATAAATTTTTATTAACAAAATTGTTTCTCTGTAAAGTAGTTTATCCTGGCCATAAGAGCTATTCAGATTCCCAAGTAACGTCAAAAATTATAGATGATTGATATTCTTGGACAGAAATCATTTATTCTTATCCTCAAAACTTAGGTTTCTTTACTGCTGAAGTCTTTTAAACTCAGAGAGAGCGTTAACATACAATATTTCATTGCTTGCACCACCTTCCTTATCATGTGGAGAACTTCTCATCCAACTTTACGTTTTGGGGTTGGGGGGGGGGGGGGAGGACATGGACAGCAACAATCTTTATGTGGTTAGTCTAATATTGGGGTTATAAGCTGAGCCCCTAATGTTAGGTTGTGTTCTGCAATGATGTTTTTTGAGTCCAGGAGAGCTGTGGGACCATTTCATTTAGAGAGTTAGTCCACCTTGGGAGGAGACAGCTAAGTAAAGATGTAGATCAATTTCCAAGTGGTGATCTTGTGCAAGTATAGACATTTTGTTTTTTGGTGGGTTGTTGCAGGGTTGAGTTCCCTATGGAGATACTTACCTAATTCCAATGTGGATCACCTTAATCTTTTCTTGAAACCAAATTGAAAAAGAGTTTAGTTCACTTGAAATGAATACTTAAATTTATATTTCACATCTATCTATTAATGGAACTAAAATTTAAGGTGTCATGATCCTATGAATTACAAGAGTGATCATTAGGGCCCCCAAACTCTAGATGGTTTCATTTTTCAATCCAATTTGCTTTTTGACATCATGTATAGGTTATTAGGAGTTCATCTTGGCAGGTCTAGTAAACAAATGGTGGAGTAATGATTGATACAACAGATTCCTTTATCTTGTTTTTAAAGCTAAATATGCCCCCTGAAACTTTGAAAAGGTAATTCACGTTCAATGCTAGGATGCTAATGAGATCTGAATGTGAGAAGTCCTATTGAAGACTGAAATCTGAAAGTACAATGCTAGGATGCTAATGAGATCTGAATGTAAGAAGCCCTATTGAAGACTGAAATCTTAAAGAGAAAAGTGAACCTATATAATAAATTTTTTTATGAAAGAAACTTTGAATTGTATATCCAACTTTTCCTCTTCGTACATATAATTTGTTATTTCATTTTCTTAGATGCCCAAAAAGAATTATAAAATTTAACATATATATTTTTTTGGTTCACTTTCTTGCATTCTCCATACTGAAATATCCCATAACCAGGGAAAGCTTTGAGTTATAGCGCATTTGTGATATTTTATATAATTATGACATTTTATATAATTATGGCATTTATCTATATTGCAAAATTTTAAGATGTATCATCATATATACTGTTTTTTCCATGAGTGACTGCCTTTTGAACTTGAAATTGAATTCGTCAGTGAGAGGATTCTTTTTCGGAATCTCTCTTTGAGATTTTTTGTGTGCACATTTTTGCATGTTCAGGATGCATATGACTTTGGTTGCTTCTTCTTTCATTTCTTTCCTTCTTCTCTTGTGATGATTATTTACAAAACGAGGAATGGATTCTTCATTTTGTCATGTTGAATTAGTGTTATTTGTTTATATAATTTCACTTACAAAATATTGGGTATTTCAGGTTGGGCCTTGTGGCAACTATAAAGGTATGCAACCCACTGATGTAAATGGATGTCTAAGTTTCTTAATTTTGGCACCTATATTGGTTTTATACAACTGTAAATACAGATGAATGCAAATGAATCGTTGGACAATATACAATTGTGTGGTTGTCTATTTCTATTGAAAGGGAGACGTGATAATCATTTAAACAAACAAAATAACAGTAACAAGAAATTTATGAGGCTAGAAACTTTATCAGGACACTCCGCGCCAGGGGAGGGGGGCCTTCTTTAATGCAATTCTCTCTTTCTTACTCCTATTGAACGGCAGGTGTATGGCCAATTTCTTCTGTAAATTATTTTGTAATTTTCCATATAGTCTGAGAAATTTTTGAATGGTCGCCCTCCAAAGTTCACTTTCTTAACTCTGATTTCAACTGCTTCTGATTCTACATTCTATGCCGTAGTGGAATATAGCTTGGACAGATCCTTTGCTATGGCTGATCCTTGATTTCAAATAATTTAGTGTGACATTTAAAGAGAGGCGTTGGAGTTCATACGCTATTTATTTAGATTCAATTATGGAAATGTGGCAGTCTTATGGTGAAGGCTGAATGGTGGTAAGGTTGAAGGAACAAAGATTCAGGAAAATAGCTCAGAAAAGTGAAAGGCATGGTTGTAGTACTCTTGGAATCATGTTTACATGTCCTAATCTTTTCAATTTCTTTCAGTTCACTTGATGTAAACTACATAAACCTGCTCTTTTGCATTGATTTGTTTGGAGGAGTTCTGGTTTTCCCTCAACTAGGATGTTCATGTCAATGATATTGACAGGATGATGGCTATAACTTAAAACAGATGGTGAGATGTCAGTGCTAAACAAGTAGATACAAAGAGAGGATGTAGAAGATGCTGATGGTAGGGGGATTAGTTTGTGGTATATGTTCAATGAGGAATTTTTTAGGAAAATAAGCTTTTTACATCCAAATACAAAAAATCAATGTTGAAGAAGTACTGTCCCAAGCACTCAAAACTAATGGCAGAGTTGTGATTGGAATATGACGAGAGCAAAGATTGTAGCACAAAATAAAAGAGCCGGCTAGGCTTTGCAACTGTTCTGAATTCTCTTGTGCATATCAGAAGAGCTATAAAAGGGAATTCATGGACATGATGTGTAGATCATTTGTAACATGAGAAGAGACTGAATGGGTTTTAGTGATCAATAGCAGATGCAGGTAAAGGGACAACTAAAATGAGATTGTTGACCGGTGAAAGGAGCTTAAATCGAGTTGCCAATAGTGGCTAAGGGGATCTAACGTAAGATAGATACTTGTCTATGTCTATGTAGCCAATAAATTAGAAAGAAGCAATAAACAATGGAAATAGAGTATTATCCAATTTTTATGATTCTTGCTTATTGACAAGAGAGAAGCCTCATATTGCTGCATTTGCATCAAGATAAGATTACATGAACGTCATAGTAAAGTTATTTGGATACTTTGAAACAGCTAGAGAGCAGATGTTCACATTGAGAGACTTCAATCAGCGCAATAGGGACGATCGATGAAAATTTTAGCAAGTTAATGTTGGGGAATGCGGAGAATTCTCTGCTTTATGGATTTGGACAGTGAAACTGATTGGATCTTGCATCTGCATCTATGCATTTACTAGTCTTATTGATCTACATAGGATTATCTTGTTGGTCTATGGTGAAACTTTCTTGTAAAGAAAGAGATTGAGTATAACTTCTGAATTTAGTGAAAAAATGGGAAAAAACTAATGTTTCTATTATTATAGTTTAAATAGATAATAACAATATACCACTATTACATTATTATATTCCCAGAGTCGTTCACTTGGCTTCTGGGAAGTCCAGATATTGCTATAACTCTTGAAAGATGCCCCGAATAATTTTGAGTGCTCCTCAAATATTTAATATATTTGAAGCTTTATTGCTGCTGCGTCATCACAAAACTGGGTAGCAAACTTGTTTTATCTTGTGACTGGAGCCTTTACTTGGAACACGTGAAAAACTCATCCATGAAGCTTTATTTAGATTGGCATTTGTATTGTAAAAGAATAGTATCCTCTTTGTCCATGTTCCTGAGTTTTTCAGGTTTATTACCGTTTCTTGCATATATATATATATATATATATATATATTGTTAATACCTGGACGGCAACTCCACAGCCACTCATTGAGTCATTTACTTAGATGTCTAGAGCAGGATGTAATTTTCAAACTGCAGTTCTGGGTCAGTTTTGGTCCCACCTGTCCTGTTTTCATGCCTAGCAGATTCTTGAATGGTGTTTAATTTTATGTACAGGATCGTGCCAATGAAATATATAAGAAGGTTGAAGATCAAAAACCTCTCAAAGGAAAAAATCAGGATGCAATTTTGGCTGCTTGCTTATATATTGCTTGTCGACAAGAGGAAAAACCACGTACAGTAAAAGGTGCAAGTGAAGTATTTCAATGATATGACATTTTAGGACGAAAGTTTCTCTGTATGCGTCTTTAAACATTTCTATTCTACTAGAAATCTGTTCTGTTGCAAATGGAGCCACAAGGAAAGATATTGGTCGCGCAAGAGAGTACATTGTGAAACAACTGGAGCTAGAAATGGGGGAAATGGGAACCATTCATGCCGGAGATTTTCTTGTAAGTTAGATAACATTCTTTATAGTTTCTAATTTCTTATTTTCCGGGCCGTTTCTTACATACTTCAAAGACTTGATTGAACTGGTCATTGACACAATTCCCTCATGCAAATTTGTAGAGACGATTTTGTTCTCATCTTGGCATGTCCAACCATGCTGTTAAAGCTGCCCAGGAAGCTGTACACAAATCTGAAGAGATTGATATAAGGTACATAGGTTTTCGTAGTGCTTACAATAGCAAAAACCAATGTCCTAAGAGTTATATGTGGTTTATATATACAACTGTTGGTGTTAAAAGTTACATATAACAGACGAGTTAAAAAGAAGTATTGTTCATGGGGATTTTTCTCATGATGGTTTTCTTGATGTAGATTGCAAATTACTACCGGTCTTTTTTTTTTTCTCTATTAGTTCTCATTATTTGATATCATGAAATATTGTTAAAATCTTCCAAAAGTTGAGGATTTTCCAAGTGGTAATTTGGGGAGATATCCTTTTCTTCTGGATTGAATTGAAAAGTTCAAGTGATAGACTTCTAATTTTGAATGTGGTACCAATTTTGTTCGAACAGAAAGTGGGATATAAATTTCTTAAATGGTTTCTATTATATTATATTGCAGGAGGAGCCCAATTTCCGTGGCAGCAGTTGTGATTTACATGATAACTCAACTCTCAGAAGACAGGAAGCTCCTCAAAGGTTTTTTTGACTTTACATGGAGATCGTTAAAGCATATGGCCTATATTATATGTATTGTATATTATGTGTATATATATATATATATTAATTATTATTTTGTTAAACCAGATATTTCACAGGCTACAGGGGTGGCGGAAGGGACGATCAGAAATTCATACAAGGATCTATATCCATATGCTTCTAGGATAATACCAAACTGGTTTGCCAAGGAAGAGGAGCTCAGAAATCTTTATGTTCCTTAATAAATTCCCACAACTCAAAAATTGGACAAGGCAGGGCAAATGTCGAGCCTAAAGGCTAAATATATTTGGATTTCCATGTTAGTTTTGGTTGCTAGACTTTAGTTTTTTTTGGATGAACCATCAGAGGAACTTTATCATTGAACTAATTTATGCCCATTCCATTGGCTAAAGTGATCTCATTTCCAGCTTCGTCCACAGACCTCTGAATATAAGGCCGCCTTAAATCTGCTTAGATGGTCTGATTGTGACTCGTGAGACAACATTTTCTCTTCCATGTTCCATACTCAGGTTTCAGGAAGTTCCCTCGGAAATGATGGGATTCTAAGTACAGTGACAGAATATTAATTTCTTTAATCAAAATCTCGAGTTTGAATTTTGAAAATAGAAAAATAGGTTTTAGGATAGTCGATCCTTAAATTGAGTTCATAGCTATTTGAGTCGAATTAATCGGGTTTTTAAATATTGGTAGTCAAGTGTCAAAAAAAGATCTTCTAGGCACAAAAATGGGCAAGAAACGATTGGCCCAACTTGCTAAAGATTATTGGACGGGAGTTTGTCTTTTAAAAAGGGTAACATATAGGCTGTGATGGAAGCAATCCGTGGATGCTTGCATTTTCTGGCATCTGGTGTGTCATCAAATAATTAAAAATAAAATTACTTACTTCACTAAAGACGAGTTTAGGGTAAGTAGGGTCGAATTCCCAAGTAACAGTGGATTTATCTCTTTCAAGAAAAATAAAAATATAGGAGGTTTGAGAGATGATTTAAGTCTAATAAAAATAAATAAATCAATGAAAATTAACTAAAATAAAACAACTAAATAATACCAATTAAAAGAGAAAATATTAATGAGAGAAAATTTAGCTAAAAGAGTTATTTCCACCTTAATGTATTTGATTGATTATCGATAAAAAAATTACTCGATATTATATGAATAAATTGGTTATAGTCGCTAAATACCATGAAACGACCAATCACTCTTTACTTTTTCGGTAATCAAAATACTATCGTTAATTATTTCTCTAATCGAAAAACAATTTAAGAGACTCTCGTTGGATTTAATGTTCCGACAGTATTAAGATCTAGAGAGATTCAATTCTAACCAGTAAATTGCAATATGAATTTATTTAAATTATATTATATAATCTTTTAATAAAAGAGACTCTAAAGAGGATGAAAAATAAGAAAGCCGTAGGACCTGTTGACATTCCTATAGAAGTATGGAAATGTTTGGATAAATTTAGTGTAAAAGTGTTAATGGATATTTTTAATAAAATTTGACAAACTAAGAGAATGACTCAAATATGGAGAAAGAGTGTAATTGTAATGTTATATAAAAATAAAGGAGACATACAGGATGCTCCAACTATAGAAAAATTAAACTTATGAATCATACCATGAAATTATAAGAGAGAGTAATAGAGTATAAATTGAGATTGAAGATAAATATATTTCAAAATTAATTCGGATTTATGACAGAAAAACTTACCACTGAAACAATCCACTTGTTAAAACATTTGATGGAAACATATAGAGTACAAAAGAGAGACCTATACATGATATTTATTAATTTAGAAAAAACATATGATAGGGTTTTTAAAGAATTATTGAGGTTGACGTTGATGAAAAAAGGGTATCTTTGAGATATATTAATCTCATTAAAGATATGTATGAGGGAGCTACAATCGGCGTTAGAACTTGTAGGGGTTTGAGCGATAGTTGTCCTATTAATATTGGACTCCATCAAGATTCGGCACTAAGTCACTTTCTTTTTGCAATAGTGATAAACGAAATTACAAAAAAAATATCCAAGATAAAATACCATGATATATACTTTTTATAGATGATATAGTGCTACTTGATGAAACCAGAGAGAGTATTAGTACTAAACTAGAATTATGGAGACTCACACTAAAATTCAAAGGATTTAGATTGAGTAGATCGAAAACCGAATATATGAGATGTAAGTTTAACGATAGTTATAGGAATGATGAAAAAACGATTAGATTAGATGAGCAATATGTCCTAAAAAATGAACGATTTAGATATATAGACTTTATCATTTAAAATGATTGTAATATAGATCGAGATGTGAACCATAGGATTCAAGCGAGTTAGATGAAATGGAGAAAGGCGTCCGGAGTTTTTTATGATCGGATGATACCATTATATCTCAAGGGAAAGTTCTATAGAACTATAGTTGGACCTATACTATTGTATGGTACTGAGTGTTGGGCTATTAAACAACAGTAAGAACAAAGGATGATTATAACAGAAATGAGAATATTTAGGTGGATGTGTGGAAAAATTAGAAGAGATAGAATTAAAAATAAAGATATTCGTAACGAATTGGGAGTTAGTTCAATTGTGGATAAAATGTGAGAGTATCGTTTGAGGTGGTTCGGGTATGTATGAAGAAGATCTAAACATACACCGGTTAGGAGAATCGAGAATTTAAATATACAAAATCTAGTAAAACGTAGAGTTAGACCATTGAAAATTTGGATACAAATTATCCGTAAAGACATAGAAGTTAAGGGTGTAGAAGAGAAAATTGTTTTAGATAGGAATGGATGACATAGTAGAATCCGCATAAATTAAACCAATATATTTCAGATATTTATCTATTGATTTATATATTTATATTTATTTTATTTTTCTCTTATTTTATTTTTCTTTATATATATATATATATTATTCTTATTTTTCTCTTTTTTCTATTTTTTATAAATTTGTCTCTCAAATAACCGACCTCAAATTTTAGGAATAAGGCGCAATTTGTTGTTATTGTTAGATTATCTAATTTCTTGACATAAATCCTACCGTTTGCGAGATCATAAAACTATGTCAATTACCACTCTATTAAAAACATATAAAATTTGCTGTTTTTAAATGGTTGTAAACTATTTTAGGGTTATTAAATATAGCGCTCTATTTAATAATCTCAAAACAATTATAACCATTCAATATGGAGATTAAATAAATACCCACAAATATCAAATAAATAAAATCATTTAAATCTCATAATCATCATTTATCAAGATTTCAATAATTTTTTGATTAGAAAAATAAATTAGAATGAATTCATAAAGGAAAGAAACTCACAAAATGATTATTACTGAAAAAAAAAATGAAAAGTACAAGAAGAATGCTCCTTCCCGACTGCCTCTTGTGTGCTTTCCTGGATGTCAAGAAACAAGTTTCCATGTGCTGCCGGCTGCTTCTCCTGGAGAAGAGGTGGCTGCTGCCCCCTTGGGGCTGCCTCCAAGAGTGCTCCCAAAATAATGTGTAACACTCTTATATATATAGAAGTGTAACCCTAAACTACTACTAAATAAATAAAAAGAAAGTAATAAATAAACTTCCTAAAAAATAATATTTTAAAAGATTTACATATTTAAAAATTTATTTTTCCAAATATTAGAAATGGAATAAAATTTTTCAAAATTTTCAATATCTCCAATTCTATTCTAATTTTCTCTTGAATGTGTAATTGGGAAAGAAAATTTTACTACAGTAAATTTTCAAAATTTCTTGCTTGTTTCTTGAGATCCACGCGCCTACGTGCTAATAAAAGAGTATTACTGTCTAATTTTTCATTTTTACATAATTGGTCTAATTTAGCTTTTTTTTTCATTTTTTTATAATAAATCTCCTCCTAAATCAAATGTCACAAAACATAAATATTAGTATAATATTTATTAAAAAATAATGCATAATCAATCATAAATATTACACTCATTTAAACCCATTACATCCCACTTGTAACGGTGACAACCATCTGCATACGAATCCCCTTCTACGGCTACAAACATTCTTCTCATTTTACAGTCACCTAATCCCCTTGTTCTCCGACATGTAGTGTCACCTCTCCCATCTCGGCTGATCTTTTTCAAGATCCCCACAATTCCTGATGTTGCCAATTGGGCAGCTCTTCATGTCACCATGTCGAAAAACCTTCACAACAAACCTCCGGAACTTTAAAGGCACATCTGGAATCTGCAGACGCGAAGAAACCAGTTATTGGTACAAGTTGATAGACTCTACTTGTAAGTTACAAAGTGGCGGAAAAGCATGTTTGACACAAATATTCTCATTTTGAAAAGTATATATTACAAAACTATTTTAATAAATTACTATTAACGAAAAGGCAATTGAAGAACACAAAACTTATAAAAGAACTTAGGTTGGCTTCGGATCGTGCAAATACTCGAAATAATTGCATCCCTACAAAATGCTTATGAGCAACCCCCACATGCTAGCTTCACGTAATGCCTCTCCCTGATTCTTATGTAACCAGATCATACACGGGTCACTATAGTAGCAAGCCACACAAGAACAAAATTTTCAATTGAATCATTGCCATGACAAATATGAGCCCTAGATTTAGGAACTTTCTGCCCAGTGGCTAAAATTGTATAGCAATCAATTTAGTCCTTGATTTTACCTTTTCTCAGAGAATATTGTAATATGATAATTGCGAAAGAATTTTTCATGGACCTGCACAAGAAAATTTATATTGAGACAGAATTTTGAAATCAGTGTTTACGAAAACCCGGCAAACCTGCTGAAGGCTTGAAAGTTCCAGAAGAAGTGGTGAACTAGCAAAGCAAGAGATGCTGCAGAAAAGGAACCAACAACAGAGGACTCGCAGGAGGGATGGAAGCTCAGTGACTGCAAAATCATCAACAGTGGCAGGGATTGGTTGAGCGGAAGCAAAATGTTGTTACGATCTTTGTATTATTTCCATCAGTTTCATTGATGTCCATCTCATCACAGATACATGGAGTCTATTTCATTTTTTTTACCGCCCCTAAGTGTGTTGTATTGCTGGAAATTAATTCTCTCTATCGTATGAATTTCTGTTTGGAGTTCGGACTGAGGATTTAATTTTTAAAACTTTAAAATGATCAAGTATGCCACAATATCAAATATTGATTCTTTAAAATGATCGAGCTTAAGCAGGTTAATATCTGGAAAAACATGTTTGCAGTTATTGATATCTACAGTAATGTTGTAGCAATCCAGTGTTACCTGCAGTCATATGAAGTTCGAGGTTAATGAGATGACCAGAAGTTTTCCCCTTCCATGTTTAGACCTGGGTTATTAAGGAAATATGAATGTAAGTAAATAGAAAGTCTTTACTAACATTAGTTAAGAGATGAAGGTCAAAAGACATAAGAAATCACCATTGCTCCTGAAGTTCTCAGAAGTCATTGACCCTTAATACCTGCACCTGTCCGGTCCAAGTAGCAAGCGTTTGTTCCATTTCCAATTACTACACCTGCTTAGATGACCCAAGAAGTTTGAAATAGAAAAGGATCCTCATATTCAGAAGTAAGCACCTACTTCTAAGGATCAGTTCCATTTATGAATGCACCATGAAACAGTGGTAAAGCTAAACATGTTTGTCTTTGTTGGAGGTGGGTCTAGGCTGTATAGATGATGGCCCTTCTTATTCGAACGGATGACTGGTCGCTTGGAGATCCTGATCAATAAAACTTGCAAAAGACCACCGGAGAGTGCTCTGGTAGAGAGACTCCGATACTCAAATCAGAGAGCGGTCTTCAAAAAGAGAAAGAACAGACTGAAAGAGACAGAGCTCTGTATGCCCTTGTGTGCCTCGTGTAAGTTCTAAGAGCAAAAGGACTTACCTAGTTCGTAGAGTTGATGTTATATGTATAGGTTACTCATGTGAGTCCCGCATGCATTCGGCATGCTAAAACCCTAGTTTCCTTATAAAGGTGGCCCAAGAATCATACAAATCAAATGAAATCTTAAGGGATTCAAAGTCTTAACAAGTGAAGGGAATTAGAATTTGCAAGGAGATTGCTTTCCTTCTCGAAGAGGGTTTAAAGATTTCCTTCCCAACTATGAGATTCCATTCCCGCATTTCACGAAAAAACAAATATTACTTTGTAGCGGTCAAATATTGAATACTGAGGAGGTTTAAAATACAGTCGAGCAGCTACCAAGTGGGATCTGGTCATTAGACACCGATAAGGAACAACGTGTCCGTATAAGGGATGCACCTCGACAGGTCATTAGCTTACCTTGTTCAGGCCTATGTCACACGCTAATGGGCTTTTAGGCTATGTTGCATCATTTGTCTCCTACTCCTTGTGTCGTTTTGAAGAAAAGAAAGTGGCATGAGAAATAAAATTGAAAGTTGTTACCTGAAAGGTTGTGAGGGTGTTAAGGGGGGAAACCACCAAATGAATGGCCCCAGAGTAAATGCTTCGTGGGAAGTTAGAAAGTTTGAATTCTCCATTCATTATGTACATCTTCAATTGGAGCGTTTCAATTGCCACCAGTCGTGAGGATCACGCCTTCATGATTATAAATAGGGGCGGAAACTCCAGTATTTGTCACAAAATGATCCCGAAAGATTTGAAATTGACCTCCTGAGATCTTTTCGTTGATAATTAGTACATTTTCAAGATAGCCCAGACATGCGCTTCAAACCCCAAAACTTCATATGTTAGAAGGCTTCTACCGATATAAGGTGCCTTCATGAGCGAGGCTACCGATATAAGGTGCCATAATGCCATTTGGGATCTCGACATCATGGTGGAATCTGTTGAGCTTCCTCGAGTATGCTGGTTTTAGATACAGAGAGACCTTAGCTTGGACAGGAGAGATTTTTGTTCGTGATGGAAGCTCTCTTCTTAAGATCAGAATCATCGTCTGACCTTTAGAAACAACTGCTGGTTGTAGCTCCTTCCTCAGCCTTTTTTAGGTAGAGGGATAAGAGGAGTTGGGAGGTCGAAGGAGGCCGAACGATGGAGAAGGTGCAGAACTTGATACATCTTTTCTGTCTCGTTTTGGCAAACTCCTACCTTATTGCAACATTTCTACAAATTTTCTTCTAATTGCATAATGTCTCTTTTGCATTGTACGGTGTCTTGTACTTTTCGTTGCGTCTGTGTCTGTTCTATCTTGTAATAATATTGACGAGTGAATTTCTTTCCTTTTTTGAGATTGTACTGCACGCATGTCTTGTACCTGTGATATGGATAATAATACTCTTCGATTCGTTCGAATCATTTAAGTAGCTTTCTGGTACACACATCTAATATTTGCTAACCTCAACTGATACGCCGTGTTCCGAATGAGGGAGTGAGAGTGAGTCTCAACGAGAGAATGGGACATGTTTGCTTATCTGGGAGTTGCATTCCTTTATTTACCTTACGCTTGATAGGACGTTCGAGAGAGAGAGAGAGAGGGAATCTTAAAAACAGGATGTATCATGTCTACCCATTGGGAAGTTGTCTTTTATTGGTGACACGCTATATTCGATAGGATATTTGAGAGAGTGAGAGAGAGAATCTCAATGATAGGATGGGTCGTATCTACCTATCAACGAGTCATGTCTTATTGATAACACACTACGTTCGGTCGGACATTCGAGAGAGAAAGAGAATCTCAACAATGGATGGCCGTCTCTACTCGTCGAGGAATCATGTCCCTTATTGATGACACGTTACGTTTGGTTGGACATTCGGGAGAGAGAGAGAATCTCAATTATCTCAATGATAGGATATGCCGTGTCTACCCATTGGGGAGTCATGTCTTTTATTGACGACATGCTACGTTCGGTACAGATAAAATAACAAATCAACCAATAGATAGAGTTATCGTGGTTTTATCTTACAGTTCAGTCGAAACTAAGAGGGTATCTGTCGTTACTGATAGTAGAATTTCAAGTTCTTAGCGCGATAAAACCGTCTAGGCGATTGACAGATATGTCCCCGGTTAGATTTTTGAGTTACCTAATAAGATCCTTCCCAATTGGGTGTTAGCTTTCCATTTTGTTAGGGCTGTCCTATAGCTTCACCTTCCTTAATACCAAATCGCCAGGCTTAAATGTCTTGACCCTGATTCGCCGGTTATGGTATCGTGCCATATGCTGCTGGTAAGCTATCATCCGAACAAACGTGGTTTCTCGTAACTTAGGGAGCAGGTTCAGTCATTCGCACAATGCTAGCTCATTCCGCCCCGGCTCATATTGATCTACTCAGAGCTAGTAGATGCCGATTTCTATTGATTTACTACTTCACAGTCGTAAGTCAGATTAAACGGTGTCTCTCCCATTGCCCTTCGGAGTATGGTTCTCTAGGCCCAAAGGATGCTGTAGAACTCCTCTATCCTGCAGCTTTTGACTTCATCTAGTGAGGCTTTTAGTCCTTGTAAGATTATCTGGTTCATCACTTTAGCAAGGCTGTTGGTCCGAGGGTATGCAACGAAGGTGATTCGATACTGGATTTCTAATATATGGCAGAAGTCTTAGAAGATTTTGTTATCGAACTACTTGCCATTATCAATAATAAGGACATAGGGCACGCCAAATTTGGTGATGATGGACATCCACATGAAATTTTGCATCTTGTCTGCAGTTATCTTGACTAGCCATTCAGCTTCTATCCATTTGGTGAAAGAATCAATCACTATGACAAGGAACTTCTGTTGTCTAATAGATAGTGGGAATGGCTCAAGGATGTTCATTCCCCATTGTATGAACTGCCATCAGCTCGCTATTGAGTTGAGCTTGGTGAAGAGCTAGTGAGGTACCGATCAGAAGCGCTAGTACTTGTTGCATTTTTTGACGTAATCATCTGTGTTGGCCTTCATGGTGGGCCAGTAGTATCTTTGTTGAAGAACCTTGTTCGTTAGGTTCCATGTACCTAAGTGACTACAACATATCTCTTCTTGGGTTTCTCTGAGTACGTAGTTTCTTTCCTCAGGCATCAGGCATTTCAAATAGCATTGGACATAAAACTTCTTATAAAGGTCCTCGTTAATGATGGCATAATAGGTGGCACTGCATTTCAGTTTGGCAGCTTCGGCTAGGGAGCTAGGTAGTCGGTCATGCTTCAAGTAGGCCTCCATTGGATCTTTCTAGTTCGGTGTACTGCCCACGGATAGGATTTGTTTGAGCTCGTCGATACGCAGGTACGATAGGTTCTTTATGTAGACTGTTCGATTGGTTGGCACCAAGTCAGAACCGGTTAGTTTTGAAAGGGTATAGCTTATGCATTTTCTGATTGGGGAATCTGTTGTATGTTTATCTTATCGAATCTGCCCACCGCCTCTCGTAACTTGGTCAAATACTTCGCCATTATCGGATCCTTAGTCTCATAGATCTCTTTGATTTGTTTGATGACTAGATCCCCTTGATATATTTGACGACTAGCTGATTGTCGATGAAGACCCATACATTCTGGGCTCCAGTGATGTCGTTGTTTGCAACCTGGTTATAAGAGTTTCGTACTCAACCAAATTGTTTGTTACCCGGAAGTCAAAATGGAGGGCGTATTCAGCTTTGAAATTGTCTGGTCCTACAAAAATGAGTCCGGGTCTACTCCTTGAGGAGTTCGATAATCCGTCCACGTGAAAAATCCACTCGGGTAACAAGCACTCTTCTTGATCATCGGTAAGGGTCTGCTCAGTGAATGATGAGAGTGTGCATTTGAGAATGAAGTTAACGAGGGCCTGGCCTTTAACTACCGATCTTAGCTGGTATTCGATGTCGAACTCGCCTAGTTTGATACTTCACTTGACGTGTTGACCCGAGGTGTCATTTTTTTATAGGATTTGCTTTAAAGGCTAGTTCGTCAGCACTTCGATAGTGTGGGTTTGAAAATACGGGTGGAGGTGTCTGGCGGTCACAACTAGGGTGAATGTCATCTTCTAATAGGTCAATAATTGACCTCAACTTCTTGGAGTATGCGGCTTATGCAATATAGGCTTTTGTGCGGCGGAATCCTACCTCACAAGAATAGAGTAGAGTGCTCGATCAGAAATTGAGAGATGGAGATAGAGTTTCTCATCGAAGATAGGCCGAGAAAGGAGTAGAGGCGATATGAGATATCTTTTGAACCGTTTAAATACCGCTTGGCACTCCGGTGTCCACACAAATTCTTGGGATTTCTTCAAGGCATCATAAAAGAGTTTGTACTTCTTCCCTATTTTTGACATGAATCGATTCAAAGCCATAGTTCTCCTTGTAAGGAGTTGTGTTTCCTTTACCGTCCTCGGTGGGGCCAAGTCTAAGATAGCTTGTATCTTTTCTGGATTCGCCTCAATCCTCTTAGTTAGTAATCAGGAAACCTAAAAATTTTCTAGAAGTGATTTCGAAGGTACAGTTCACGAGGTTCAGCCTCATGTTGTAGTGTTCCAATGTCTGGAACGTCTCTTCCAGATCCGTGACATGATTTTCAGTCTCAGTGCTTTTGACTAGCATGTTATCGACATAAGTCTCTACGTTTCTACCGATTTACTTGCTAAAGACTTTGTTAACTACCAATGTTCTTGAGGCTGAACGACATCATTTTGTAATAGTAAGTGCCAAACTCTATGATGAAACTGGTATTTTTCTCGTTTTCGAGGGCCATACGTATCTGGTTGTAGATAGAATATGCATTCATGAATGCCAACTTGTTGATATTAGGAAGTGGATAACTATCATTTAGGCACGCCTTGTTGAGGTTGGTGAAGTCCACACACATTCTCTACTTTCCTTGGCCTTTTTGACCATAACCATGTTGGTCAGCCACTCTGGGTAGTCCACCTTATGAATAAACCCTGCTGTTAAGAGTTTTTTGACTTTTTCCTGTATTGCGCGCTGATGTTTTAGTGCGAACACCATTTTCTTTTACTTGACAAGTTTATGAGTGGCATCCACAATTAACATGTGAACCATAACCGAGGGGTGAATGCGCAACATATCTTCTGGGGGATAATGCAAAAACTTTAGAATGTTATCAAAGACATTCATGATTGCATTCTAAAGAGGAGTTCGTAGGTGAGCACCGTCTTGGACCGTCTATACTAGTTCATCCATAATGGAAACTTCGAGTACTTCTTCCCCCTGCTTGGGCTTCGATTGGTATTGAGTGATGTCTTTAAACTCGAGTGTATCTACTGTGAGAACTTCTTTTTCTTTGTTAATGTCGGAAAAGACTGGAAGATTGGTCTCGCCATGAAGCATTGCTACCCCTAAGGGTGTTCCAAACGTAATCTTCATGTACCTCGTGCTCAATAGTGCCTTGAGACTGTCCAGGCCAGGGTGGCCTAGAATCACGTTATAGGGAGACAAAAGTTTTACCACATGAAAAATAGTCCTGATAGTGGCGTAATGAGGAAGCGTTCCTAGAGTCACGACAAAAGGAATGGTACCCTCCAGATGTAAGCACTCGTCGGCGAATCCCTTCATGGGCCTATTGGAAGGTTAAAGGTGAGATGAGTTAAAATCCATCTACTGAAAAGCACCCCAAAAGAGAAGGTTCTGATCTACTCCTTGGCCAACGAAGGTCCTTTTGACTAGGTAAGATCATATTCTTACGGTGATGATTAGTGGATCATCTTGACTTGTGTCAACTCTTTTAAGATCGTCATCGTTGAAACCGATGATCGGTCTTTTTCTCTTAGTTGACACCATGATCGTATGAAGGAGATGGCAATAAGAACTTAGAAAATCAGTCTATTTCCACAGACAGTATCAATCTATTGAAAGTGGGTCTAAACTCTACATATGATGGTTCTATTGACTCGAACAGGATGACTGGTCGCTTCGAGATCCTGATCGATGAGACCTACAAAAGACTGTCGGAGGGTGCTCCGGTGGGAAAAACTCCGATGCTCAAGTTAAAGAGAGATTTTCGAAAAAAGAAAAAAACAGACTGAAAGAAAGAGTGCTCTGTATGTCCTTGTGTGTTTCATGTAAGTTCTAAGAGTAAGAGCATTTATCTGGATGGTAAAGTTAATGTTGTATATATAGGTTACTCGTGTGAGTCCTATATGCAATCGAACTGCTAAAACTCTAGTTTTCTTATGAAGTGTCATGATATTCATGGGAATCAAACAAAATTTTAAGAAATTTGGAGTCTTACTAAGTGAAGTGAATTAGAATTTGCGAGGTGATCTCTTTCCTTCTCGAAGAGGTTTCAAAGATTTTTCTCCCAACTATGAGATTCCATTCTTGTGTTTCGCAGAGAAACAAATATTACGTTGCGGAAGCCAAACGTTGAATATCAAGAAGGTTCAAAATATAGTCAAGTAGCCACCAAGTGGGATCTGGTTGTTAGACACTGATAAGGAGCAGCATGTCAATATAAGGGACGCGCCTCGATAGGCCGTTAGCTCACCTTGTTTGTTGGGTCTTGGGCTCATGTCACACGGTAATGGGCTTTTAGGCTATGTTATATCAGTCTTCATCCTCTTTGACCGTATTTAATATTTCTCTCTTCATTTCATACTCTAAATTGGTCCGAAACAGTTGACCTTGGAGTTTGAAATTAAGGCTTCTTTGTTCTTGTTATGGTCAAAGTCGCCCATACAGAAAAGGAAGAAAAGAAGAATCTGCTTATAGAGTAGTCACAAGCTGGCCCAAATCCCACTTTGAAATTTCTTTAATGACACAAACCAGAAACTAAGTTGTCAGCAGTGACATTGCAAAACTGCAACAAAACCAATTTACTCTATTAATGCTCAAAAATAAAGGAAAGGCCACATTTCAATCCGTAGACCTTCAGTAATAATGGAACAACAACATGTGTAATTATATATATACATGTGTCAATGTATATATATGCACATATGTTTCCATCCCATATGACATACACCGCTCAAGCCAAAACCGCTAACTGTGACCATAAATATATGTCCTTATATTACAGCCACTTGTTTCCTATCGCATGTAACTCAGAGTCAATTTTTCTTTTTCCCTTTGTACTTGGATAAGATACAGATATAGCCTACCCTTCAGATCATTCAATTCCCAGGCTATTTATTGCAGATCATAACTCCATCTTGTCTACTCACTCCTGGGTCTCGAATGACAAAAGAAAAATTGGAGGTGGGAAGAAGGGGTTTTGGAGGAACTTGTCTCCATTCACTTTCATACCTTTGCTACCGACCTATATGCACCTCCCAACATTTATTTTCTTTTCACAAGCAAGCAAATGTAGACAGGGAGTGCTATATACATTAAATTAATAAAAAATTAAATAAATAAAGTTTTATTTATCAATTCACATCAGCATTATTTTAATTTTTTTTATCATATATTTATTTGAATTAATCAATATATATTAATAATTTAATTAAAAAAATTTAACCCGTTTAATTATTTGCACTTTGGTTTATATAGATATTTATTTAATTTTACAGCAAAAAAAAAATATGAAAATTTTTAATTCACAGAATTTGCAACATATATTTACTTGTTTATCCTACAACTTCTCATAGAAATTTATGTTGAAGTCCTTGTTGATATAATTACTTCTCATAGAAATATATTTTATTTCACGGTATCTATTTTTTTATTTTTAAAATTTAAATTTCAGATTTTTATTAAAAAATTTTAATATTTTTTATCATTAAATCGATAAAATATTTTTTTGAGTGTTTGATTAATCGGTATTCAGAGTTTTATTTTAATTAATCTGATTCAAACTATTGGATATCCCTTTAATTGAATTTAGGAGATCCTCTTTGGTGGGGATGCAATGGATATTGATTAATTGAATTGGTGTTATGTCCAAATCCAAGGAGGTCACTTTTGAATAATTAATCAATTGGAAAATAATATATATATATATTCCAAGTCAAATTGATGCATCCAAGACGGCCGGGTGGAATCTTGAGGCACACAAATTTTATTTTTATTTTTTTAATTTTAAAAGGAAAAGAATCTTTTAAAGCCATTCCACGTGGCCGACCCTAAGATTCCAGTAATCAAACAACTACGCCAGGTGGATGGAACCCCACTATTATTATTATTATTATTATTCCTGTTCTGGGTTGCCCACTTCCTTCATCTACGTCTAGGAGCGCACCTCGACTACCCAATCCATCAAATCAGGGCCCTCCATCTTGATAATACCAAATGAATTATTTATTATTTTATGATTTTATTTTAGGAGCACACATTTAACATGATAGATCTCCTGCGAAGGACAAAATTGTCCAAGAAAAAAACAGAATTTTAAAATGAAATTAAAAAAAAAAAAAAAAAAAAAAAAGGAAAAACATTGAAGAGGCCCACTGCCCACTTGTGACGTGTCCCTTTCATACACCGAAGACTTTTATGGAGGAAAATAAGTGAGATCTTACTCAGCTGTTTATCTGGTATCTTCTTCTTTTTTTTTTCCCGAAGGAAAATGATCTGAACCGTTCTTTCATATCTCTGCACCGAGAGGATAATCATCCTACGACTCTGATCATAGGAAATATTTTGTCCGTTTCAAACGTTGGTGTGACTGTTCAACAACTTGCCAAATAAATAAAAATTCAAAATGACCGGTCAGAGATCTTTTAATATAATAATCTTTATTGTATTTTAATTTTTTTGAATTTCATGCATAAATTATATATATAAAAAATTTATATTAAAGTTATGACTACGTTAATATAAAAAATAACAATAATAACTGGGTCATACCGATATAAAATATGGGTAAATGAGAAATATTGTATAAAATAGCTAATTAATGTAAAATTAAGATAAAAATTTATATGTGAATCATTTATTAAACTAATATAAAAAGATGAGATACATTGAAATCGAGTAATTTTAGGAGTTTATTTTCAATTATAAAATAGGAAAATGAAAGAGGAGATCACAAGAATAAGGTTAGAAAATGTGGTTATGAAAAAGAATAGTCACATTAAAGAAGAAAGAAAGCAAAAATTTAGGTAAGATGAGGTATGCAGATTGCTTTTCAAAGCATTGTTGTTAACTTCAAAGAGTTGACAGTAAAAACAGAAACAACAATAGCAGCCTCTCTGCTCTGCTGCAGAGGTGGTTATGATCTGAAGAAGAGACCTGTCTCCGCACTAACTTCCCTGCCACCATCATCTATCTACATGGACATGGACCACCCTCTCTCTGTCTCTCTCTCTCTAGATTTCTCCAAAAAGGGAAAAATAGTGAAGGGGTAGGGTAGTATGGCCCTTTGCTCTTGTGGGGTAGTCCCTTCCCCATTAGGTACAAAACCAACCCAACTCTGTGCATGACACAATCCAACTCCAAAACCTGTCTTAGTTTTCAAGACTTTGCTTGGCCCTTCTCCGCAGACCATGTCTCAGTACAAATTGATGATATTTTTTATGTCATCCATGAGCTATCTTCTTGTTTCCAATTCATGGTGTCCTCACAATCATGATCATCAAGGGCGCGGATTCGAGCAGAAAGCCAACAGGTTTTGGATATACAAAGAGCAATCAAACAGTTGGGTAGAGGTGAAGCTACCATATGATCTGATTTCGTGTGTGAATGGAAATTGTACTAAAGTAGGTACAATCAATTCTTCTGTTTCACCGGAAACAAAGGAAGAAGAAGTGTCAAGGAAGAATGAATTGGGAGAAAGGAAGAGAGGTTCCTTGAGTAGAATGTCAGAGACATCTATGTGGGTGACCGGCGAAAGTGGATCAATCTATGAGAGGTTTTGGAATGGAGTGCAGTGGGTGATTTCTCCGCACGACTTGCCAGTTTCTGCTGGTTATGCAGTTTCTGTTTTTATTGTCAATACGACCATTCTCTCTCTTTCTGAATCAGGAAACTTATACCAGGTATGTATGTATGTATGTATGTATATCTCTTGCAAATTTGTTACAAAAGAAAAAGGCTTCATCCAGATAATTTCATCAGTCGCATAGATCAAGCAAACCGAGCCTGTCTTTTCTCTTGACTATGTTATACACTCTTTTTCAAATGAACTTGTATGAGATCAGGATCATTCTTATGATATTTTTCATGAATTTAACTGACAAACCGATATTGATTTGCATAACTTACAAAAATATTTACACAAGGATTTTCTCACAATCAAATGCAAGATTTTGGAAAATATGGGAGAATCAGAATCTGGTTCATGTTCTTTTCCTTTTTAAACAAATTGTAAGCAAACCGTTGGAACATATTCTTTCTATTTGCGAAACTTGATGAATAAACTTATTAATGCAGATGAGGCTGAATGAAAATTCACAGCCAGTTTGGACCGAGTGCATGCCTAGCTCGAGCAAGGATACAGAGCTAATTAAATCTGGTGTTGTTTCACATGATGGGGAGTGAGTAACTCCCTCTTTCTTATTTTTATTTGGGAATTATATAAGATTTTTCCTTTCCTCCGATCATGATATGATGCTTCTTCACTTTGCAGGAGAGTCTATTTCTGCACAAAGAATGGATCATTATTAGAACTTAGTCAGGCGGACCCACCAAGGTGTTAGTCTTTACTTAGCAACGAACAACATGTGGTTCTCTCTCTCTCTCTCTCTCATAGCATCATTTAAAATTTTGCTTTTAATGCTGACAGATGGATTAATCATGGTAGACCACCAGGAGCAAATGTTGCAGCAATAGCAGATGCTGGCACTGTTAGATCAGAAGTAGTCTTTGTTATAAGGTTCTCTCCCTCCCTCCCTGCCTCCTCCCCCCTCTTTCTCTTTCTGATGGAGTCATAAACTGCAGTTCGGTTGGGGATCTTTATGAATTTGACAAGAGTACAAAGCCATCATGGAAGAAGCATATATGGAGAGAAAGATCAACCAAAGATGCTTCTTTGATACCAGCAAGAGGGTGCACTTTGCAAGGTGCAGGTGGACCTTATTCCACATCCTTGTTCCTCTTGACTAAGGTATCCTTTAATATGTTTGCATTGGTCTCACATTGCAGAACCTACTTCATTAATTTTCTAAGTTTTTCAACTATACAATACAGGGCGGTACTTTGGTTGAGAGAAGACTGCAACAAAGAAAATGGAAGTGGATAGTTCATGCAAGTCCTAAACATCAACTAACATCTATTGCACAAGTTTTTCAGGATGAATCAAACGACAAGTTTTCTTCATTGTTTTTCACTACAGCAATCGGATCAGTTTATGAACATCGATTACCTAAACATACAGGTAAGTAGTATCAGAAATTTACCAGATATAATCAACATTTGCATTTTGTACTAAATATACCCACTTGTGCAAAGACAGACAGCATTCAAGAGGGGGAGCTTCTTCACGAAACATGGATCAATCATATGCATCCTCAACATGCTAAAGTTGCTAGAAACATTGGAGGGGTACAAATTCAAGTTGGGAGGATCATGTTCTATTTGAATGATGGTAGGCTTGGAGAGTTGCATTTATCGGGTCTAGGAGGTGAGAGTTTGGGCCCCATAACACAAAATAACATCCGAAGAAAATCATCATATAAATATCTTTGGTCAATCCTGGATGCTCCAGAGACAGAAGGATGGAATGCAGAATACTGCACGGAAGAGCGTGGCCCTTCAAATTGTATCACAGGCACGAAAGATGAGCCAAATGATTCAATCGCTTCAAGGTCTATAGCAAGAAGGCGAAAGGGAAACCAAGTTGAACCACATTATCTAACCCTAGAAACGGGAGTTACTAATTGGGAAAAAGCTTTGAATGAATACATTTTCCCATATAATTGGATCAATGCTAATTTCCGTATGAGGGTGATGCATGGAGGGAGGTCATTTTTCCTTATAACCGATGGAGGGGAGACATTTGAATACCTTTCTACGGAAAAAATGTGGCTATGGTTGAGACATGAACACTCAACAGCAATGCAAGGTGCATTAGGTAACTATAATGGAAGCCTATTTGTGGTTGACACATACGGTAGCTTGCTAATTAGAGAGAGAAGTGGGAATGAGCTAACTTGGATAAATTGTACGGCTATGAGGAGAGGAAGACAAGTTATTGGTGGTCCACCGTGGGATGGAATGCCTGGTAAAGCATTGAAAGTTACAGCAGAGAATGCTCTCTTCTTTGTCAGTAAAACTGGAAGATTACTTCAATTCACTGTAAGTTGTCAAAATCCAGCCTGACAGTATCTCTAATGCTCTCTTTTTCCAGTTTGGCAACTATGAGCTCGTAATCAAGCATTCAAATAATTGAGGAGTATGGAAACATCTACTTAGGCCCTTGCAAATTGTCCTATTAAAGATAGGGAATATGGCATAGAGTGGGAAACAATCAGTTTCTCCAAATGCTTTAGCTAATGGTCTATGATGACTTGATGTCCTAAACATGGAATATGAAACAAGGTAAAGAGGCCTAGTAGAATTCAGAGTCCTACTCTAATACTACGCGAAATAACTGTTTATTTCAAATGCTTAAACTTGTGGATGGCGACAGTGTAATGTCTCTAACTTTGTTTTCTACTGATACTTCTCTATATTTATGGTCTAAATCCCTGTGCAGGTAGCTCTAAGGAATTTTAAATGGAAAGACTGCAAAAACCCTCCAAACACCAAGATTGCGTCTATAATAGATCAAGAGTTGTTTAGAGACAACATAGTGTTTGTCATCGGAAGAAATGGTAGGTTGTATCAATACAACAAAGTGACGGAACTATGGCATGAGCATTACCAATCTCAGCACTTGGTTCTTTCAAGAATGCCCGGGACAGCAATAAGACCCTCAACACAATCACTCACCGGATCACTCTTCATGGTCTCGGAAAATGGTGGGCTTGTTGAATACCACTGGAACTCATTGTATGGGTGGAATTGGGTGGAACATGGAACCCCATATGGGACTGTGACATTGGTTGGATCACCAGGTCCAAGCTTTGAAGGGAATCAATTGTTGTTGATTGGTTCCGATGGGAAAGTCTATCTTAGGTACCTCGATCAAGAAGCATGGAAGTGGAAAAACTTCGGTTTCCCATACATGGAGGGAATGATGGGAGCAAATAATGAGAAAGATGAAACTTGTGTTGATGAAGACAAACATAGAGAATTCAACGAACATTGTGACCCCAAAGTAAGTATTCATACAAGACAAATATAATTAAGCAAGTTTTTATATGACCATCCAGGCATATCACCTAGGCGGTTAAATAAGGTACAATGAGATTAGTTTTTTTAAACATTTTTCTCTTTTGTTCTGGGCATAGGTGGCACCTATCAGACCAATTCCATTTTCAGAGAATTCTGTCATATTTGAGCTAAGGGACAGCAGAGTAAGAGACTGCAATCTGCATCTACCTGTTGCTAAACAACATTCTAGTTGAAATACTCTGATCATACTAATAATACCGACATGGTTTATGTGGTTGCAGTTGGCGGAGCTGCAAAGGACAGAGGAGACGCAGTGGGCCTGGACACGTACTATTGGTACTCCAACAAGTTTATGCATGGCAGACTTTTGGGCAGCGGTGGCATCATGAAAGTAGATACAGATTATTGATACATGGAGCAAAAATATAGGAAATTTACCTTAGAAACCACAATGCATTCATCACTGTACAGTGTAGGAATAGGAATAAGTACACATCTCTTTCCCGCTAGAAATAGGGTACAAGAGCGTCCAGACAAGTACACAATGCAAAAGCAAGAAAAATGAAAGATGGAAAAAGAATGTCAATGAAGACTATGGCCATGTATAAACTGGTTGAATAAAAGGTTTCAGTAAGTTTTTAACTCAAAATCTTCCATTTTAATACCATATCAAACAACCAGCCGTTTAATATTTACATCCTCGTACCTGATACAATCCAACACAGAGAGAATCGATACTTTGAACTCCATACAAGCCACCCTCGTACAAATCCTAACTATAATGGCTCCAAAGTGTAACATATATTGAAATGAAATATGTTGAATTTGCTTCTTGTTGAATTTTCAGACTTTCTCATAGGGTATGATAGTACAAAAACGAATTAGAGGCCTAGCAGAATTCAGCCACAAGCCATCTTATACAAGTTGAGATCAAAGGTAAGAAGTCCAAGTCGACAAATGCTCTCGTTAACATCTGCAAATCACTGAGAATCAAAGTAAACATCATTTTTAGTAGCACCATTTGAAGAAGTAATGGATGCAAAAGGGATAACAGAAGGCTATCCTCAGCATAGTTAATCTATTAGCACACAAGCATATTAGTGACACCTAACATAACATATACTGTTCAAAACACCTCGGCATCTTCAGCATAAATATAGCATTAACGTCTTCTCCTTGGACTCCTTGATCGATGGCCCCGTGGTGATGATCTGCAGAAACAGGACAATAAAATGTAAGGCATAAGAAACTGAATATTACAAATACAAGGTCGTAGTTCATTTACTTCTTTATATTTATTTATTTATTATTTTTTACAATTATGCATAATTTTCAGGAATTATATTAAAAAAAAACACTATCCTTGATCATACATTTAAAAGCGTGATTTGGGATTGCGCTTTCCTTTAAAGAAAAAACAATTTACTTAAAATTGGCCAAATAAATTAATGAAATTGCGAATGAGGATCTCGACCTCATGAAGTCGCAATATTCAATAACGATTTCAATAGATTTGGAACTAAAAAAAAAAAAAAGGTATTTAAATAATTTTAATAAAAAAGTTATTTTGGTAAAAAAAATCCGATTGTCTTCGTGAGAAGCACACGTCCATTCATTGTAGAAATGGCACCAAATGCTTCCTCAAAGTTCTCATATTCAATCAAGGCATAGCCCTACAGGAAAAACCATTTAACAAGAATTAATTACCAAAGAATTACCACATTAATAACTACGGAACAGTATAATTAACAAAACATACACTCAAAAAGTTTCCTTGATAACAAGACAAGTGTTACCATTAAAATGACTTCATCTTAAAGAATTAACATGGCAAAATATAAAAAGATATAGCAAATCAGTGAAAACAAGGATCTAAGAGCTTAATCTAGTCATTTTTAAAGTTTCAGCTTATGCAAATAGTTGAAAAATGATATCATAATTTCACAATCCTGTGAAAATATTACTTCCTACTAGTTCGGCTACTCCAGTTAGATCAACAGTATTCTTCCTTTCTCTGTACACCCAAGCAAATTTAAAAACCATGACATTCACATAGATGCCAGCATCATAATTGTCTAACACCATCCAGAATAAATCAAAGAGAGTCTCAGATCTACCAGTTGTTTTGTGAAAGCAATTGCCCCCACTCAATTGTTTGAAATCCTTAGGTTCTTGAGGTGAAACTTCAGCATGCAACAAAAAATTGAGCATATAAAGTGTGCATTTGAGAGTGTGTTTCTGTCTGTGAGAGAGAGAGGCAGCAGGAAGAAGCAAAGGAATGAACAGAAAGAAGCAAAACAGAATACATTAGGACCCAAAGTAGAGAAAGAAAAAGATTTAAGATGAAGATATAGGAGGAAAAGGCACACATTTTAGAGCCGAGGTGCTTTATCCTAGGTTCAAAAGGTAAGAGCTTCTTTCAACTCACCTTGCCTAAAGCATCATGAGGCACTAGCCTAGTGCCTAAGACTGTGTGGACCACCTTTGGCAACACTTAGCCAGCCCATGATGCAGGTATGCAGTTACAAATGCCTGTTAAAGGGTACATTCAATTCTACTACTTAATATAGGATCATGTCCCATCAAAAGAAAGAGAATTCTCAAGCAAGCACAGGAAGATTATAATCCATTTGCAAAGTAAAAGCCTGCAATAATCTCAGAGAACATGTACTAATAATGCTTCTTAAAAGAACCAAGTTGCAAATCGCAAGAATTTGGAATGACCCGAATAATGTTGCAAGTGGTAATGACAATAATTGGTCTAATGGAGGCAATTTAAAACCGTGGACTGGGTGAAACAGGCCCACCCCTCACAATAAAGAAATAATTAAATACACAAAATGAGATGGCTCAAAGTACACAGGAGTAATTGCCAAAATCATTTAAAGGAGCTCTATTTTTTTAAGATAGAAAAAGAATTGTATTAAATGTAAAAAAGTACATATATATACATTTATTAAAAAAAAAAACCCTCTAAGAATGGGAAATCCTCATGAGTGAGTAAATAAAGGGTGGGACATAAGACTAATAAAGGACTGCCCTCCAGTCCCTCTACAACTCCACTAAACTCTAGCTTTTAAAAATATCTAAGGCATAAGCCTACAGAGAAAAATAAATAAAATCTTATCCCAAAGGAGAGAAGGACCAACACTTTGATTTCTACAAATTCTAGCACTCCACTCCCTCAAAATACACCAAGGAATAACCACAAAAGCACATCTCTGAAGAAAACGAGCATCTTATGCCTCCAAAACCTATAAATTTTGTAAGTAACAATGAAGTCAGTCTTCTAAGACACACTCATGATATACAAAGTGAAGAAATGATTCTGCAATAAAGCAATGCAAAACCAAGTGGTCTCTAGTTTTAGAATTATCATTAAAGATAACACAAACAGCAGGAGAGAGAGCTTTAAAAGGTCTACAATATCTAGAGAAATTACCTCGCAGTTTAGTTATTTTTGGCAGTGACAACACCTCCTTTCCTTTTAGATCTATAGTACTACAGATGCGGGGCACAAACTCAAAGTATGCTACACCAAAAAAATTTATGCATGAGACCCTATGAATTGGCAGATTGTTGAAGAAACAAGACAAACTTAGTACCTCAAAACAAGGTAATCAGATATGTTTCAAACATGTCAATCAAACTGTTACAACAAAAACTTGAGCACACAAAGCATTATTGGTTATCCATGACTTCACCCTCAAAAATATCAAACATTTCATTGGCTTAGTTTGCAGGGATTCCCCCAAGGAAGTATCACATATCACTCAAATCATGGTCATCAACACTGTAATTATTGGAATTAGTAAGTGCAAAAGAAGCCATGACAATAGAAGCACATTAAAAACCAAGGAAATGGATGCATGGCTGAAGTTAAGGAATGAGCAGCACATAGAGATGTTGGCAACCAACAAGAAATATATGGCATATTGTAAAAGAAGAGTTACATGGCACAACAACTATAAGATAAAGAACAGAAAGAAAAAGAAAAAAAAACATCTGACTTCTGACTCACCCTGACATATCCAGTGTGACGATTTAAGTTTACGTGCAAGCTCTTAATCTCTCCAAATTCACCAAATTCATTGTGCAGGTCATCCTCTTGAGTCTCTTCATGCAAACCGGACACCAGAATAATCCACCCTTCAGTGGCTGTAAATATTTTAGATAATTAAGATTAATTAGTTTGATTTTATCAGACATTTATGCATCAGATATAAAGCAAAAGAAGAACTTGAGTTCACAAAATGATAGAAAATTTACATTATAAAGAAAAAATCTGCCCTCACGTAAATTCTGACCATACTATGAGATAATAATATGCATGCAATATTTTGAACCGTTAAAAATAGGGGAAAGTAGAAATAATGTAAAATTGAAAAAAAAAATCACTTGTAACCTTCATACTCTTAAAGAAAGATCATAGACCATCACTTGGAATATAAAAACTGTTACAACTGTTCAAAAATGAAAGTAAAAATATCGAGTCTAAAAATCTCAAATTACATGCATCAAAACTATTCTTTTTTTATATTGAAGGAAAAATAAGTAGAGAGAAGAAATACAAAGAAACACAAGAGAGCATATGGTGTCCCTCCAAGCAAATCAATGACAAGGTACAAGAAAGTGCCAACAAGGAATAAAGCAAAAAAGCATGCAACCAATGACCAAAGAGAAACCAAGTGGACAACCTTATTTTTATTAAAACATTTTATTCACAGGAAAGCAGATCAAAAGGTGGGGAGCACTAAAGCAGGGCCCAATCACAAAAACTACAAAAGATGGAAGGGAAGAGATTGTTTCTTAAAAAAACCCAGTATATTTATTTCCTTTCCAACCACAGACGCCTAATCCCAGACATAGGAATGCATTTCCAAAATATTTTTCATCTTTACCAATTTCAAAGCCTCTGAGGCACAAAAGGAGAAAGTCTCCGAGAGATTTTAGAGTTACCCATGTCTCACCTACAATATGGAACAGCTTGTCTCCAAGCAACCATGCGATCTTGCAGTGTAAAAATAGGTCATCTCTTGATTCATCACATTGCCAATGCATCACATATTCAGAGATAGCACATCAAAGCTATTCATAATCCAACATCATACTAAGAGTGAAACAGGTTCTAGATTAAATTTCGAACCTATTATGATGGCTATATGGATTTTACTGGGAATCACACAGTGATGGAAAAAAATTACGTGACTTACTAAATGGGCCATATTTCTCCAAAAACCAAGAGTGATTACCTCTCATCATATATGTTGTAGGCGACTACCATTTTCTGACCATATCTAAACGAACATAGACATGCAAGTGCTTAGAAAAGAACAAACTCACACAAAAGTCACAAAAGCATATGAATTTCAATACCACAGCAAGAACAACCTTACCATAAGGGGATACGCATTTCCAATTTATTTACATTGTAAATATATTGGAAGTCTTGTCATGAGTTTGTTAAAAGTTGTAGTTTTTGTCCATCTAGTATTTTATATGATCGTAAAGGAGAGGAGGAAACGCTCTAGGTGGTACAAACTCAATACTCCTAACTATCCCCTCAAAAGGGGAGGGCGGAAGACTAACATCTTTCTCCACCCCCTAGGCTGGTTTTGAATATCTTGAGCTCCATAATAATAGCACTTTGCCCAGCAAGCATTATGGGGAAAATATTGAACTCAAAATCTATTAATAAAGGGAGGGGTTATCTTAGAAAATAGGAGCCTTATATTTAAAAGAAAATATAACCATTGATAACACAACTTCCAGGCGACCATATTTTCATGAAAAGTTTTAATCTGCGCATCAAAGATCATCCCTTACAGACACCATCACACACAGCATCTTTTCTGCTCTATAGTGGGCATTTCAACTGAAGTTGTTATATTGCTTACAAGCTACATGTACAAGTAAACATATCAAAGCCTTGTACTAGAGTGCAGCAATATATCAAAGAAAAATCCATTTCTTGCTTCAAACAAATTTATAGAAATTTATTTTCAGTCAGTATAATTTAACTAACTATGTGTGCCAACCAAAGCTTTCATTTGCGAGCTTTGTACGGAATTAACCCTAAAAAAAAAATTTAAATGACACCGGGACCAAAAAAATTAGGAATGTAACCTCCATTTGTCGCAAGTTGGACCTGCGACAGTGTTGCAGGTTGAACTCGCGACACCACGACGTGGCAGCACTGGGCGGCCAAAGGCCACGTGTCGCGTCTTCAAGACGCGACACAACTTGTCGCATCTTGAAAATGCGACATTCCCTCCCCCTGCGCCCGCGGCGCTCCCATGGGCGGGGGAGGGAGGGAGAGAGGAGTGCAGCGGCGGCGGGGGGCAGAGAGAGAGAGCCGCGGGCTGGGGAGGGATGAAGAGAGGAGCGCCGCGGGCGAGGGAGAGAGGGAGAGAGAGACAAGAGAGCCACTGGAGGGAGGAAGGGAGAGAGAGAGCCGCGGGGGGAGGGAGGGAGAGAGGAGCGCCACGGGCAAGGGAGGGAGGGAGAGAGGAGCGCCGCGGGCGGTGGGGGGGAGAGAGAGAGAGAGCCAAGGGTGGGGGAGGGAGAGAGAGAGCCAAGGGCGGGGGAGGGAGGGGCCGCGGGAGCACCGTGGACTGCGGGGGAGGGGGAATGAAGCTGTGTCGCGTCTTGAAGATGCGACATAGCCTGTCGCGGGTTCAACTTGCAATAAATGAGGGTTAGATCCCGAATTTTTTTGATTCCGGAGTCATTTTAATTTTTTTTTTAGGGTTAATTGCATACAAAGCTCTTCATTTGCATCCAACATCAAAGCTAAATTGAAATATCAAACATTTTCACAAGCACTCGCCACTTTGTATAATTTCTGAGCAGACCAATCAGGCATTTCTCGGTTTAGAAAGGGGAAGGGAAATTATCATCCAAGGAGTTAAGAATGAAGGACAAGCTAAACTCAAGCCAAACTCGAGCGCTGCATTCATTGAAAAAATAAAAAAAAAAAAAAAAATCCATCTCATTCTTTTTCCGACCTTCCAAGGCACAAGGGTGGGTAAAAGAGACAAGGATCAATGAGTTACTCTTACTTAAATCCCCATCGTGTCCAATAGGTAAAGCAACTTCCACCTCACTCTTTTTTTGGTCCAAAGGTGTTTTGAGCCCCACAATAAAAGTGTGGCCTTCCCCAACCCGACCCATTAACGCAATCAGCTCTGCTAGAGGCAAGATGCTCGAACTTTCACTGCCCCCAATAGACTAAGTCGCTAAAGCATGCACTAAGTGAACACAAATAGGAGACAATTACAAATTTATAAACCCTAGAACTACATTAATCAACGAAACAAAATAATTAGAAGGAAAATCAGCAAACCCTAGAATCAAACACCAAATTCTTTTTTTAAGATGAAAAAAAAAAGAATGCAGAGAGAGAGAGAGAGAGAGAGAGATAGAGACTGACATCGTTGAGGACCAGGAGCACCAGAGGAATCGAAGGAATGGAAGTGGAGAGAAGACGAGAGTGAGGGGTTCGGCTTCTTGTCGGAAGCCTCTGCCTTTGTTCTTCTTGGTTACCGCAGACTTGAGCTTGGGTTGTAAGGCTCTCGGCGATATATCAATTTCACCCTCCTCCATCAGATCCTGGCTCGTAATCCACCAACTCCATCTCTCCCTCCTTCCCGAACCCCAACCCCTCTCTTCCCGCGAGAGAGATTGTAAGCAGAGACATGTACGCGGAAATGGCCCCAACGGCCAAACAAAATTTTGAAATAATTAACCCGAAACATATTTCAAATATATCACATTTATTATCAATTTTGAATACTCAACATACACTATTCATACATGTCGAATATTCAAGATTTGACATACTAAAAAAATAACATATAGAGTTTTAAAAATTCGACAAAAATAACATATAGAGTTTTAAAAACTCGACATATATTAAACAGTGCATGTCGATTTTTCAATACCAATATGTTCGGCCCTTAAAACCCACCCCACCCCTTCTTCTTTCTTCTCCTCTTCTCTTCTACATCTCCTCTCCTCTGCCCGCAGCGCCAACTACAACAATCTCCCAGCCCGCACAAGATCTACACCGTCTGAGGAGATCTATAACGTTAGGGAGGTTAATCGAGTAGCATCCATTCATTTGGAAGATCTACGATAGCAACTTCGCGAAGGTAAAATCTTTTTGGTGCTATGAGAAATAAGGTTTATTGATTTTTAATTACATGTCTATATTGATTCTTTGTTGATATACATTGTTAAGGTCATGTTTTTTTTTATTGATTGAACTAGATTTACATAGAGTTAATGAGAAAATTTAAAATTTTAGGGTTTGTTTGAAATTAGTATGAATTAGGTTTTAGGATTTGTTTGAAATTAGTATTAATTTAGGAATTAGAATTTTTTAATTTTAGGATAAGATTAGGGTTTAGAGTTTTTGAATAAATTTATTAATTAGTAATTTTAGTAAATTTATTATTTGTAGTTAAATTAATTTTATTTAACTAATTTGGTTAATTGTTTGTTGTTTTATTAAAAATTTAAATATAGGGTTTGAATTTAAAATTTTAGTAAATTTATAGTTAAATTTAGGGTTTTAAAATATATAAATTTATTATTTATAGTTAAATTCAAAATTGAATTGAATTTACTATTATCTTAATTTGACATTTTCGATTATATATTAATTAATTGTTTTTTGATGTGAAGTAAAAATGGTAGATATAGTGAGATTGTTATATTACACGAATATATTATCCAACCATATCGCATGAAAATTAATAGTATTTGTATTTTAGTTAAAATTAATGTATTTTTTATTGTAACGGATATCATATATTTATTAAATTTATGAATTATTTGTTTTTCTTATATTTGTTATTTATCGATTATTGATATTTTTCAAATTAAATGTGTGATGTTATTGTTTATCTAATTAAGTGTTTATATTTTTCTTAATTAGCTTTTCTTTCTTTATTTTGCAGATGGATCCGAGACCATCTGATTCGAGCCTTTTCCGTTTAAAGTAATGACACCGTTCTTCTACGATTTGGGAGGAACAGAACACGACCACTTCCCTAATTTGTAGTCGACGTGAGACCGTGCTATGCCGTTGGGAGCACGATCACATCGACGAGCGGGTGCTTCCTCTTTTGGAGCACTCGGGATTCTTGGACGTAACTCGCTTACATTTCATTCAGCTAGATTGACATTTGATTGCTGTGCTGGTGGAACGATAAAGACCAGAGACCCAAACTTTTCATCTCCTCCGTGGTGAGATGACTATCACCCTTCAGGATGTTGAGATACTTTTAGGATTACCTGTAGATGGTCATCCCATCATAGCTAGGATGGTAGGAGTACCGTGGGGTGATCTATGTGAGAGGCTTTTAGGTGTTAGACTTCCACGGTCTGTGTTTATAGGTTATATTTTGAGTATGTCGTGGTTGCTTGAGTTTTTTTTCTTATTTGCCCGATGATATAGATGATGCAGTTATTTTGCGATGGACATGAGTTGACATTTTACTATTGATAGGGGGTGTGTTGTTCTGTGATAAAATAATATACTATGTACATTTACGGTTTTTATTACTTTTAGAGGATTTGGAGTTGTCGGAAAGTTATAGTCGGGGGTTTGCGTGCTTGGCATATATGTACAGATAGATTTGTATTACCACGCACGTAAATTCACATGACATAGGTGGCGCACTAGTTTTGTAATAGTTTTGGGGGTGGGAGCGGTTTCCTTACATGGCTCATATTCGACGATCTTTGCACGTTCAAGGAGATGATCCAGTCGTTTTGCTATGGCATGTAGAGTTTGATGTGACTTTATTCCCTACGAACGTTGTTTCGATGTATAGGAAGGTATTAGATAGGTAGACGATCAATCAGATCGTTTGGATCCTGTACAGTGAGGACTTACTGTCGTCCCACCACAAGGGGAGGGACATTTGACATACGCAGGTCCCATTGATTTGTTTTAGTGTCATGGAGTGGCACTTTCCTGATAGCGTATTACGGCAATTTGGAGAACTTCAGTACATTCCGGTTGACTATGACATCGCGGATAGACTCCACAATTCGAGTACGAGAGGAATGCCTAGAGGTCGATTGGTCGGTTGAGCATGCTGTGCACGCTGATCTTTGGATTCACCGAAGCGACCATCTAGTAATATTAGACACTTCGGTCAAACCTACTCTTGATCATGCCAATTCAACATGGTTTCGCACCATCTCCCAGAGATTTGTCGGTCATCGAGGAGTTTTTTTGACTTACGTGGTAAGTCTGCTATATCTATCTTGTTTTCATTCTCAATCAATAAATTTAACTTCTTATTTTAACTAACTTTTACATCATTTCAAGTAGTGGGACACTTTGCATGAGATACGAGACACACTGGGTGTTAACGTTAGTGGACTTGCTGATTCAACCATCTTGGTTCTAGCGGATGATATGATACGTCTTTTGAGCATTAGACCCAGTAGAAGTGACGACGACGGTGGTGATGCAGACCGAGCATGTGGACGATGACGAGGGAGAGGACGGTGTACGAGACTTCAACTCTTGTATGATCATGCATCACCACCACCACCCTTTCGGCAGTCGGAGGACACGCAAGCCCTTCGACTACATATGTTGAGTCTTCATCTTTCTGCATGCTTGTATTTGATGGTTTTTCTCATATTTTCACTCCGAGAGTTCCTTAGAGGGGAGTTCGTCCCGATAGCTTTCTAGATGAAGGACTGACACAAGTTGAGCAAGATGATGCACCATCAATGTATCACGTGTTCCCGCCTATTTTCTCTGACCCCAGCAGTAGGACGTAGGCCCCTTCCCGATCACATAAATAGATGATCTGGGGTTAGTTTCTCAGGATGTTGGTACTGATAGTAAAGCTGATTTAAGTTTTCAATAGTATACTAGAAAAAGAAGACAACATTAACATTTATTTTCTGTAATATATATTTTTTCGATTAATAAAATTTCATTTATTTATTTCTTCTATTAATTATTCTTTACTTAATATCTTCGGTTTCTTCGATTTGTTAGTTTGTTCTGAGTTTGGGCTGTGTTGTACATAAATTTGGTTCTGTTTCGAAAATTGATTGTGAAAAATATTTTGGAGTTTGGAGTTTGTAAATAAGATGAGTATGGAATTTGTTTCAGTTTCTTGGATTTGTTGTTTTGTTTTGAGATTTAGGTTGTATTATATAAAAATTTGGTTCTGTTTTGAAGATTGATTGTGAAAAAATGATTTGGAATTTAGAGTTTATAAATAGGTTGGGTATGGAATTTGTAGAATTTAGGTTGGTGTGTATAGTGAACATGTCGAGTCATGAAAACTCAACATGCACTGTTCAATACATATTGAGTTTTCAAGACTCGACATGCTATTTTTTTTTAATATGTCGATTTTTGAAATTTTGACATATATGAATAGTGCATGTCAAGTTTCCAAAACTCGACATAGGTGTGCTACATTTGGAATATGCTTCGTGGGTATGTTGTTTTAAAGTTTTGTTGGCCATTGGGGTCATTTTCGTACATGTCTCAATATAAGCACATGGCTCTTTTTTTTGGGGGGCAAAGAGAGAATTACGTACAGAATTACCCAAAAAAAAAATTTTTTTTAAACTTCGTGCGAAAAAAAAATTCAAATTTGATACATATTTGTCGAGTGTGAATACTCGACAAACTCTTGACATGTCAAGATTTTAGAGGTCGACAAATAGTATTTGTCGAATGTTGAACTCTCAACAAATTCGTGTCTTTTTAGGTTTCGCCTGCCCTCTTCTTTCTCCATTTTCTCTTTTCTTTTCTTGCGTCTGAAATTCTAACTCTAACTCTAACCCTAACCGTAACCATTGGTTAAAGAAGGTAGAGTAGGAGAGAGAGGTGTTCGATGTTGCGTCAATGAAGACGATTGTTTTGTTTAAGGAAATGGTGGTGTTGCAGAGGGGAGAGAAAACGTATTGGATTAGAGAGAGAGAGTTTTTCTGATGGTAGAGGAACTGAAGGTCTAATATTGTGGAATATCTTTCTCTGTAGGCAATAGCCATTTTTGGGATCTATTTAGCTCATTTTTGCCATTGGAGAGAGAATGGAGAAAGAAGTTTGTTGAGTCTTAAAAACTCGACCATGTTTATCGAGTGTTCAACACTCGAAGAATTTAGGTTATATTTAAAATTTTTTTGCAATAGATTTTTTTAAGAATTTTATTTTTTTTAATTTTTTTTGTACATAAAAATGTAATTAAGCAAATTGAAATGGAAAACTAAGGATGGAAATGGGGAGCCTCCACTGCTTAAGCTATTCCTAAGTGGCAAGTCATTTCCATACATGTCTTAGTGAATAGAAGTATAAAACCATTTGGGATGAGGGTATGTCGAGGGTGGGCCGAAAATGACAACCAGGCCGATCTTGGTTGGGTCGGGTTTAGTTTAGCAAAATCCAAATTTATCTTTAAAATTTGCAAACACAACTTTTATAGAATTCCTTTAAAAAAATGTGATGATACATAGTACAACAAATCTACTACCACAAAACCTAAGAGGTCCATGATTATGTAAACCATAGAGTACTACATGACCTCTTGGTCGATCTAAGCCCGGGTCCCTCTTGACATAAGCCTTTAAGCAAGACTCTCTCGGTCCTCGTATTGTTCGGTCATTCCCTTGACCATTCTATTCGTTAGACCTTTTAAATTTCAGCTTCACGATCTCTCGATCCCGACCTCTCGGTGCTTTCAAGGTCGACTCCTACTCCACAATGAAACCTAGTTATGATTACTCGATAAGGAAGGAAATATGTGACAAGTTTAAACTGTTCCTGATCTGATACAGGTTTATTGCGATTTCTCCCGACAATAAAGTAAATCTACTAATGGTTCAAACCTTTATGGGTTTCTGTGATAGCAAAGAAAATTTTTCCTATCTTAACGGACCCTGAATTTATTGAAAATCTACCATCACAATTCCTATGATATCAGAAAATCTCATACGATCTCTCCATAAGCGAAATGGGTTTTCTACACTCTAGATACATACGACATTCCTCGTGCAAGTTATATATATGATAATAGAGATAACTTGCCAAGTACGCATCTCTCTCTTCACACTACACACCTAGATTACACAGGATCCCTAGCTCTCTCAATATTTCCCTCTTTACTGCTTTTTTGATTTGAACGTCAGAGTCTCATCCGCCGGAACCACTTCCAGTGCAAGATGCCTTTCCAAAACAAGACAACAAACATCGCATCACTGATTTTCCATTCAGGCTAGAAAAATGATCTATTATGAAGTTATTTTGACTTCAACTGGGGGAATTGTTAACAATAAATATTGCTAAAATAATAAAATTTAATACAATAAGTTCTGATTTATTTTTTCTACAAATTATTTTAATATCGAATATCAATCATTATCATATTCTTGTGCTGATGAACAAGTATCGTTTAGACTTGTAAGGACTACCATACTTGGTACCTACGTTTAGTTGATCTAATGGTCGTACACTAATATCATTTAAAATAATATCTCGATTTCGAGTTTTGTCTATTGCAAAAGAAAATACTTTATTTTCTAAAAATTTAGTTTAAAATGAACCGAATTTAATCAGATTTAATATAATTATCGAATACTGATAGTTTATATATATTACATTACTTGATTTTATGGGTAAAATATTATTTAAAAGTAAAATTTATTAGTTTTATAATTTCTTGAATAATTTATATTTTTATATAATTTTTAAGATAAAATTAAAGAATTCATTATATAACGGCCAAGAGAAGGGAGGAAATGAATTTATTCAAATGCCCTAAAATAAAATGATGAAGAGATGCATAATAATATATGGATATATAAACAAATGAAATATGTCACTAGATTACTTAAAATGTACACAAATAACTAAATTAATTGAAACAGAGGAAGTCGGCCTTCGCGATCGTGCAAAGCTAATATTGACGGTGTCGTCGGGAATGCTTAAATATGGCGGAGGATGAGAGCCGCGAAATTGGCTTAAACAAAAGTGGGGGATCCCTGTACGGTGTTGCTTTCATGGGCAGAATTTAACGTAGATTTTCAGGTAGTTTCTATTGTTCTGAAGTTGATGTCCACAGAAGCTTGATGTCTGGGATATAAGTGAGGTAATGCCAAAAAAATCATTTTTTTCGTAACCAAATTGTCTCATGTCTTTTGAAGTGATCCAAATCAAATCTCACATCCCACTGGGTCAGTTTTGCTTTGGGTATTATACCTTGGGCTTTTGTCGACCTCCCCCACCTTCTTTATTTTTGGGCCTTTGGCTCACTAGAATATCAATAACTCCTTGGCAAAAAGTGTAATTAATAACTCCATATATATATATATATATATATATATATATATATATATATATATTACTTTATTACTGATATTTAAAACCTTTGTTAATTCGATTCGAGTAATTATAAAACTCAATTTAAATGTTAATTTTTTTGACTTCTGTTTTTTTATTTCTAAGATTCAAAGTTGAGACATTAGTTAGAAAAATTTAGTATTTTATTATTAAACTTACGTGATATTGATAATAAAGCCTGATATTCATCTTTTCAAGGTCTCATACTTATTGACGTCGAAGGTTGACTCCACAGCCACTACCCACGTACTATGGAACCTTTGGAACGCAGAAGAAATATGTTGCATATCGTTGTTTAGGTGGGAAAAGTAGAGATTTGAGTAGAAAATTATTGATATGATCCTACTTTGTTTTGCATAAGAAGAGGTTAGAAGATGAGAGGTAAGGTTATGCGAGGGTTTTTAAACTAGGGCGGAAATGATGCACAAGGCAAGTTTAGTGTAAATTATTACAAATTGGAGGCTATCATGATTATTGTGTCTGACAATCTCCGCATCTTTTCTAGTTGTGATTGACACCTTGTCCATTCGTGTGAGCAAATAGTAGTTGATAATGTCCATTTGCGACAAAGGGTCCTTTGGTAACCTAAGAAAAAATCTGGAGGGTATGGCATGGACACTACTAAGAGCTTAGAGCATGCCTTTTTTGTATGTACCCGTGCATGTTAGATTAATTATATATATATTTATGTATGTATGTATGTATGTATGTATGTATGTATGTATGTATGTATGTATGTATGCAAAAGCGTAAAAGAATTAAATGAAATGAAACCAAAATTTTTCGGGTCATAACTCAATATATAAACTTTGTATAGATTTTTAAAAATTCGTGACTACGAATTTTCAAACAGAATATACGATTAAATTATCACGATTGTATCATGACATCTCAATTCATAATCTGGTGGAATGAGTGATTAAGAGGAGATTAATGGATAAGTGGTGATAACGAGAGTTATCTTATTATTTCAATTCAAATTTAAAATAATTTAAATTAAACCTAAAATATCGGTACACCAACTAATACATTTAATAAATGTTTATTTGAAATACATAATTCTGAAAAAAGACATGCATATGTCAACATATGGAGAGGGGGCTTATTTATTGGAAGAAAACGATGTATGAACAAAGCCCGGACACCATTTGAGCTCAGTGTTAGAAGATCACCATTGTTGAACTTGATTTGTATCATTTCTTGCATGGCAGGTTGTCTGGAAAACACGGTACACCACTGATTTTTTATTTTTTTAATTTAAACTATTAGTATTTAAAATTATATTTCAATTAATTTGATTTGAATGTTTACATGAATCCTATTTAAAAAATGATTTTTGTAGCATAGTTTTGTTTATCCTAAGATTCGAATCCAAGATTTAGTTAAAGGTTTAACGCTCTATTTCACTAAACCGACTATCCGTTGGTATGACTAGTGCTTCACAGATCACAGTAGCAATACAAATGCCGGGGATACAAACACTATCTGACCCCTATTTTCCTTCGATTAGGGTTTCTTTTCCTCCATGTAGGCCTTCCCTCCATTACCAGACAGTGACCCCTCTCTCTCTCTCTCTCTCTCTCTCTCTCTCTCTCTCTCTCTCTCCCTCTCGTGGGTAGAAGATAATTTCTTAAATGAAAGAGAGGGGAAGAGGGATACAATTAAACACTTAGTGGACACAGAAACATTTTAAATTCAAGTACTGTTACGTTGATCTGCATAAAGTTTGAGATGCTCTTAGAGGTTCTCTGACCTCCAAATCATATTTTAATTCACTGTTTTTTAGGATTTTGGTTTTGTTATTAATCTGTTTGCAGCTGTGTTTTTATAATTATTAAACTCAAAGTAGTTCATGTGTCCCTTACAAAAATCTGTCGTCCTCCTTTTGGAACCGGAAAGATGGTGTGGTGTGAATATATAAATTGTGTTGGCTTTTTCATATTAAATTAAATAAATTTCTTGATCAGAGAATTAAGATTTCTATAAAATAAATATGGTTTTTACATTGAAAACAAACAAACAAGAAAAATAAATGAGGTTTCCAAATTCAATCATAACCTGTCATAATTTATTTAGTCCTAGAAAATAAGTAGTAATTGGGTTGGGATGGGATGGACCCTTGTGGCACCCGCCATGAATGCCATCATTTCCCCATCATCTCTAAGTCCCCACAATTCTCTCTCTCTCTCTCTCTCTCTCTCTCTCTCTCTCTCCCTTGAACGTAGATAAGGTAATATGCCAATTAAAATAATATTGAAATCTCAAGATATAAAAACAAGACAAAAGTTGTAGAGAAAAACTAAATAAGGGGAATATTGAAATCTCAAATGAAAGTAATCCTAATAAAAGAAATTATAAAAAGATGGTGATAGAAAGATCACTACGGATGAGAACCTCAATGGCCTTTTAATAAAAGACTTTATTTAGTATGTGATAATTGCAATAATTAATCGTGGGGTTGGTGGGTTGGTACCAGAAGACTAATTGTAGGGCAAGTTTGGAATACCCATGTCCCTCAGTTGTATGGTTGCTTTAAGTGAATTCAATATACGCTTTATAATTATAATAATTAATATCTGGGTAATTAAAATTTCTTATTTAAATTTTTTTTGAGTTTTGGTATTTGAATACGTATATTTTTTTATTTTTATAATTTTTATGACCCTATATAAATAAATAATAATAATTTGACTCTTCTTTTTAATTCCACTAAAAGAAAATTACACAAAACTATAAATCATAAAATATTTCGTAATCATTTAACATTTCAAATGGTATTCTTGTAGTAGACTTGTCCAAAGGCTACAACCCAAAAAATGATAATAATATCTAACAACCCTCCCCACCCTTTTTGGTACAAAATTTCAATTAGAAGACAAGTTTACTCTTATGATCATTTGAAAAGGCCCAAGAGAATTCTAATTTTTCCACGGATTATGGTAGCTTTGATCAATTAACAAGGCATATAATGCCCTAAACAAATAAGGATTGTTTAGATTCTATAGTGATGAGGCTCCCACATTGTAGTATTCAAAAGAAGGTAAATGCAATAATCTGTGTGATCCCTCTATATCCTATCCTTGCTTTTAAATAGCAATTAGCTTGTCATTAACCACTGGGATCACTCTTAAATATCAATTTTCTTCTAAGCTTATGGTTTGAGTTCAAAATTCCTTGGTATCAAGTTGGGGTTTCTTTGCAATCTTGATTAAGATGATTATGATCATGGTGTCGAAATCACCTTTTTCTTTTTTTTTTGGGTGAAGAAAGGGAGACGAAAGAAAAGAAAAAAGAAAAAAATAGAAAAAACATACTTAAGTTAAGCACAGAGCCCTGCCACTACTAATTCTTCTGTCTGCATCAGTAGCTAGGTCATTCTTCAAAAGAGATTGAATAGAATGCGGAGGGGTCTCCAATAAGGACAGATGATGATCGCTATTTCTTCCCAGACTCGCCAGGTGATCGGCGCACATATTGGCTTCTCTATAAGTATGCTTAATTTCAGTAGTTTTCAGATCTTTCATATACCTTTTAAAGTCCATAAGCACATGATAGAGGAGATGCGTAGGGCAGAAGTCTTTTTTCAATAATTGAGTAATCTCCAGACAATCTACTTCAACTTTTATCCCAACAAAACATCTGTTTTTTGCAATCTCTAGACCTTGTCTAAGAGCCCAAGTTTCCGCGGAGGTGACGTCTGTTTTACCTATATTCATAGTGAAGCCCACAACCCAGTTACCCTCCTCATTTCGGATGATGCCACCGCCGCCAATCCTACCAGAAACTATATCTACTGCCCCATCTATATTTAATCTGAAGTTCCCACTGCTAGGCGGATGCCATTTAGAATTTGGCCTGTGAGCGAACTTCTGATGCTTCACCGTCGCTTGAGCCTCTTGTCATATCGAGTTGATTTTAATAGCCATTTTCACCGTATCCTCCGTAAAAATTGTTTCGCCATTCATAACCAAATTACACCTGTTTTTCCCCGCACTCGAATAGAAAGAACTACTAATCATAAGAAAACTAATTAAACAGGAACAACTAAATATTCCACGGATCTTATCAAATAAATAAGCCTCAGAATTATATTTAACTCATTTAATTATAAACATTTCTACTCGTAAAGCCCACTAAAATGTTTGAGAGCGTCTTTGGAAGGAAATGTTTTGCTATTTTGTGTTTTGACTGCCGTGGGAAGCTAGGTTTTGAAGCTCAAGGGGGAAAATTTTGTAGAATTCTTTGTGTGGGAGGCAAGGAAGCATGACATGACAATTGAGTCTACGGGAGGAAGCTGTTTAATGTGTCTCTACCTGCGAAATTATTGAGCAGACAGCTTTCGTAATCAACGTACCAAAGAAGTGTAACATTTGGTCTTATAATTGTGTCTACATGCCACATCATCAATTATTTTACAATCAAAAGAAAAATGATTTGTAAATTTTCAATTATGAGTGATACGTGAGGTTTTAAGGTCTAACATGTCTATTCGTATGATGTTAGTTTCCCTTTTTGGGGGTAAGTTTAGATATGGTTTGATGTTCAAAGAAAAATTAGATATTTGATTTAGGGATAGGGAAGGGTATCCAAAATATTCCTCATTTGAGAGTTACGTTGCAACCTCTTTTTTCCGACATATACAATCATATCTAATTAATTTGATTCGAATTATTATTAAATCAAAAAAGTAATTTTAATATAATTCTTTTTATTTTTAAAATTTAAATCTAAATTTTATTTAAATGATTTGATATTATTTTTATTAAATTAATTGTTAATAATTCTCTCTCTCACTCTCTCTCTCTCTCCTCTCTCTCTCTCTCTCTCTCTCTCTCTCTCTAACATTATATCGCCTAATCATATGCACTAATCAGAACGATTATTAAAACAAATGAATAATGATGGATGATGGTGATGATTCCATTGTTTATAAAAAGTAGTGGGACACAAGACAATGATTGTCACTTTCAAAAAAGAGAGGGTGTCCTTTCAAGTGCTTTTTGATTTTAGAGGCTCTCATACAAACAAACAAAATACCGCCCTCTGGACCCAATTATGCTACCCGACCTTTTCCATTTTTTTTTCCCCCCCGAAAAAGGTTAAAAAAAAAAAAAAAAAAAAAAGTTTGACCAAAATTGGAATTTTACTCGGAGACACCAAAGGCGATTCATAACCTACCCATGTGGCCTACCAGGATATTCCACCAATTAATCAATTCACAGCTCCATGAGGTTGGATTTTTGGTTTTTTCATTTTGAAAAATTGAGAACTGATGATTAGTTTTTATTAAAAATTAAATATTACTAATAATATTAGAAATAAAAATTAGTCAAGATTTGATCCTTTCTCTTCAAAGATTCAAGGCCAAAATTGAAAGGGCAATGTTTATCAAGGGTCCATATTATTTCTCAAAACTTGAAGATTAAAAGCCATTTTTTGAAATAAAAGAAATTGCATTTAATTTCCAAAAAATTATCTAATAATTTTTAAAATTCATAATAAAATTTTAATAATTTCTTGTTTTACATAATTGGCTTAGTAAAATTTTCTAACCATGAAATATTAATTTAAAACTAGGAGACTCAATTATTTTTAATATTTTTTAACTCGGTGGATTAGTTGTTCCGAAAAATGTATATCCAAAATTTCCGATTACAACTAAAATTAAGAAACAAAAATTTTAAGTCAATAATAACTTAAAAGGCATAAGACCGGGTGAAAAATGAGTTTTACATGTTGAAACTTATTTGACAAATCTATTATCAATGCATAAGATAAATAACCTACATTTACATGTTAAATTATTAAAAAATTATAAATACCCGAAGAATATAATTGAAAGAAAGTATATCCAAATTCATGTTTTCTAAGTTTTCTTTAACGATTTCTAACGGGTGTCCTTATTCGATTGCAAAATTTTGAAAATCCTGATTTATGAGTAATCGGATGGAGTGTTAGGGATAGAAGATATTCCAAATTTGAAGATCATAAGCCCTTTTAAAGATGGTTATGTTATCTCTTACTATTTTTATCTTAATCCATCACAAAGACATGAATTATTCCTTAACTTTCTGCATATTAAGGACCACACCTTTAGATCATTTTCTCATGAAATTAGTCTAATATAATAATCTATAATATATAATTATTTATATAAAATCCCGATTAAAAAATCTAACGTTACAAACCTTCGAAAAAAGACATGCGATGAGGAGAAATTAAACTCACCAAGACCTTTGCCATTATGATGAAGGGGACCAGGACCATGACCTAGTCGTTTCAGCACATTAAGATTGATACAAGGTCGAATCCCAATTTCCAAGCAGGACCAGGACGGAATTAGCAATCTATGTTCTAAGTCTTAAACAGGGATTTCATCCCCCCCCCCCCCCGCCCACCCAAAAAATAGTGTTGGGCACTTATCGGGATAAATGCTCTTTAATTCATTGGCATCGGCAACCACTGTCCTTGGTCTAAACCTTTGTCTTTTTCACTTGCAAAAGTAAAAACAAATAGCTTAGACAACTCTATAGGAAATTATATTTGGTAACGAAAAGAATGACACCAGAAGCAAATGAGTTTAAGGATGTGTTTGTTTTCCTAGGAAAAAGAATTATAATATGAAAATATTTTCTTGGATGATGCCTTTGCAGATTGTGCAGCAGCCATAGCAAATTTATCTACTGACGGTTGCGATGGCAGTAAACGTAGTGAAAATGGAATTGCTCTCTGGAATCCTACGATAGAGGAAGTTTTTTTTTTTTTTTTTTATACTATGTCTTGGATATCAACTGATATCCAAAATTTTATCCTAACTAATCCGAACCGACCACTATAATGATTCCTTTTCCAAGGACATGTCTCTCAACGGAGAATACTCCATACGCACGAGAGCCTGATACTCCTAACGGGAGTTGAATCTCGATCATATTTAAAAAAACTCAACTCTACATCTAATTAAGTCAACCTACGTTGATTACGATAGAGGAAGTTAAGACTCATGCCTTTTGGTTGTGAAAAGGCCTGCACTTGTAGCGTGGTAGGCTTTTGTTTTAATTTCAAAACCAAGGTTTTTATCTTAAGAAATAGTCGATCTAATAAAGAAAAATATTAAAATTTTTAATTAAATCTCGAATTCGAAATTTGAAAATAAAAAAATTTATGTTAAGAGAGTTTTTTCTAAATTGAATTATATAACGTTTAGATCAGATTAATCGAAAAATAATTTTAAATAATAATTGATTATTAAAAAAATAAGCTTCTCATAATAATATCTTTGATTACCAACAGTCATTTGATCTAATGAAATGAGATACAAAATCTCTCAATTAAGATTTACAATTTGATTTACGATTTGAATATAAAATAAACTATATTGAGAGAAGTAGTATCAAAATAAATTACTGTAAATTTTGAATCGAATTAAATAAAATATGATTTCAGATTCATATAGTAAAAAAATAATAATAATATCTTTGGAAAATAGGGAAAAAAGTTTGTTTCACGGTGAAAATCCATAGTGCAACAACTGATTTTTGCAATCACATACTTATACCTTACATGAGACTTGATTGATTTGATTTAATGGAAAGTGCAACAAATCAGTTTTGCAATCACATGCCTATACCTTACGTGAGACTTGAATGGTAAGATTTAATGGATGGTTCGATGAGTATGGGTGAGCACGGTGCGGTCACCAAACACTATCATTGTTACCGTTTTTAAAGAAGTGACAATTAATTTTTTCAGTTATTATTATGATCGTATCAAAAGACTATATTTACGATTTTAAAATTTTAATTCAATTTTCATTTATTAATTTATCGTAATCGATGCTATATAGAATCTATTAACATACGATATGAGCCTAAAACCCAACGAACAAAACATACTAAAAACCTACCGAAACACGTCATCTATACAAGATGCATCCTTTTTTCTCGATGCTTAACGACCAAACCCTTCTTAGTAGTTACTCGATTAGCTCCTATACCATCTCGGTGTTTAACACTCGGTCAGTTTTGGAGTAATATTTACCTTTCCATAAAACACGGGAATGACATCTCGTAATGAGAAAGGAAATCTGTGAATCCCTAGAGACAAGGAAAGTAATTCCTTTGTGAACTGAAATTTTCTCTTATTGGTAAGATTTCGGATCTTTTAAGATTTCATTTGACACCCATGAATTTTGGGTGAATTTTGGAATATCTCCATAAGAAAATTAAGGTTTTAACACCCCGAAAACACACGGAACTTCCACAGACAGACTATACATATACCATCGACCTCGCTGGTCAGGTAAGTCCTCTTTCTGTCTGAATTCACCCATATCACAGAAAGGCTTACGAGTTTTCAATTCAGTTTGTTTCTTTTCTTCCAAAAACTGCTCTTTGACTTAAGTGTTTGAGTCTCCCCCATTGGAGCACTCTCCAATAGTTCTTTGTAGGTCTTCTCCATCAAGATCACCAGATGACAAGTCATCCCCTTCGAGTTAACAAAATTATTATCTATAAGGTTAAACCCACATTCAACAAATTGATGCCATCTGTGAGAACATATTGATTTCCCAAATTCCTACCACCATCTCTATCTTTTTACAATCATGGTGTTAGCCAAGAGAAAGAGGCCAACCATCGGCTTCGACAACAATGACCTAAGGGGAGTTGACATGAGTTGAGATGACCCGCTGATCATCATCATAGGAATAGGATCCTATCTCGTTAAGAGAATTTTCATTGATCAAGGAGCAGATCGAGAGCTTCTCTTTAGAGAGGCCTTCCAACAAATGGGCTTCAACCCATCTTATCTTCAACCTTCGAATGGACCCATAAAGGGGTTCACTGACGAATGCATATACTCTGAAGGTACCTTCTCGCTTGTCGTGACCTTAGGAACACCTTTCCACCATGCTGCTACCAAAACCACCTCCCACGTGGTAAGGCTTTTGTCCCTTTACAATGCTATTCTTGGTCTTTCTAGTTTGGATGGACTTGAAGTGCTGCCGAGTACAAAACATATGAAGATCAAGTTTTGGACGCCCTTAGGGGTTACAACATTTCGTAGTGACGTCGACCTGATGACCATCCCCACCATCAGGGAAGAAGAAAAAGAAATTTTCTCGATGGATATAATAGAACTTAGAGATGGCACTGGGCATCAATCCAAGTCTCAACCTGGACAAGAAGTAGCCAAAGTTCCAATTACTAATATACCAGGTTAGATAGTCCACGTCGGCACCTACTTGTCTACATCTCTCTAAGATACGATCGTAGATTGCCTCTGACGACACTTCAAAGTTTTTGAGTGGTTCCCCGAGAACATGTCGGATATCCATCCGTCGGTCATAGTTTACAAACTAACCGTGGACGCTAGTCACAAGCCTGTCAAGCAAAAGACAAGACTATTTGCATTGGAGTATCAACGTGCAATACAAGAAAAAGTTCAAAAGTTTTTAACAGTAGGGTTCATTTATGAGGTTGATTATCCGGATGGCCAATGTGGTTATGGTAAAAAATGTAAACAGCCAGTAAAAAATGTGTATATAGACTTTATTGATTTTAACAAGGCATGTCCCAAGAACAGATATCTACTCCTAAATATTGACAAGTTGGTAGATAACTCATCAGGTCATCAGTTTTTAAACTTTATGGATGCATATTTCGGCTATGACCAAATACGCTGGCCCTCGAAAATGAGGAAAAGATTAGTTTTATCATAGAGTTTGACACTTACTATTACAAGGTGATGTCGTTTGGTCTCAAGAATACTGGTGTGACCTTCCAACGATTGGTCAAAAAAGTTTTTAATGAATAGCTTGGCAGGAACATAGAGGCCTATGTTGATGATATGCTTGTCAAGAGCACCGACGTTGAGAATTATGTGGCAGATTTAGAAGAAACATTTTAGATGTTATAATGCTATAACATGATGTTAAACCCGACAAAATGCACCTATGGGATCACTTTTGGGAAGTTCCTAGGCTTTCTGATTACCAATCGAAGAATCGAAGCGAATCCAAAAAAGATACAAGCCATATTCGATATGGCGCCACCCAGGACAATAAAGGAAGTACAATGTCTCATGGGGAGGATTGCAACCCTAAACCGTTTCATGTCAAAGGTAAGGGAAAAGTACAGGCCCCTCTATGACACCATGAAAAAGTCTCAGAAGTTTATGTAAACGTCAGAATGCCAAGCGGTGTTGATCGATTCAAAAGGTATTTCATGTTATCTCTACTTCTCTCTCAACTTGTCCCCAGTGAGAAACTCTATCGTTACCTCTCTATCTCTGATCGAGCACTCTGCTCTATTTTTGTGAGGCATGAATTCGTCGTGCAGAAGCTGGTATATTACATCAGCCAGATATTTCAAGAGTCTGAGGCCAATTACCTACCTATCAAGAAAGTGGCCTTCGCCCTAGTTGTAACCACCCGAAGCCTCCAGCCTTATTTTCAAGCTCATACCATTGTGGTATTGATCAATCAACCGTGGAAGTAGGTTTTGTAGAAGAGATATACTTCAGGCAGACTTGTTAAGTAAAGCATCAAGTTAGGTGAATTCAACATTGAGTACTAATCGAGGCCAGCAATTAAAGGCCAAGCTCTCGTTGACTTTATTCTCGAATATACATTCCCTCAGTTCACTGATTTAACCCTAACCGATGACCAAGAAGAATGCTCATCGCCCAAATAGACTCTTCACATAGATACATCATCGAACTCCTAGGAAAGTGGGGCTGGGCTCATCCTCCTGAAATTAGATAATTTCAAAACCGAATACGCCTTCGGTTTTGACTTCTGGGCAACAACTAACTAGGCCAAATACGAAATCTTTCTAACCGGATTGTGAATAGCAATATTACTAGGAGCTCAAAAAGGGATGTATCACCCAGTTGGGTAAACATGACCCATTCTATCGTTTAAACCCTCTTAATTGGGTGTTTTACTGAGTGTAACGTGTCGTCAAGAAAGAATGTATCTCCCAATTGGGTAGATACAACCCATCATATCATTTGAACTCTTTTAATCGAGTGTCTCACCGAACATAACAAGTCGTCAAACAAAGGACATAGCTCCCTGATAAGCAGACATGGCTCACGTTTTCAAATCAAAACTTTGTAACAAAAGATAGATACACAAACAAAAAAGCTGTCTAATAACTAAAATGTGTCGAGAAATATTATTGTATCTCACATCACATATACAAAACAGACGTATAGTACAAAGGAATGAAGTTCACTTGTCAGTACTATTACAAAGACATAGTAGATATAAATGAAATGAGAAGTACAAAACTCCAGACAGTGCAAAAAAGATATCATATAATCAGAAGAAAAATTACATAAATTTTACAAAAGAAGTTAGAAAAGACTTCATAGAAGGTATAAGTTGGCAAAAAAAAAGACAAAAAATATGCATCAAGTTTAACGTCCTCTCCATCAACTGGTCTCCTCCGATCTCCCAACTCTTCTAATCATCCGATCTGAAAAGGGTTAAAGAAGAACTATCAGCCACTTGTTATACCAAGGGGCTGGATGATGATTTTAATCTCGATGATTTTAATCTTGACAAGAGAGCTTCCATTACGAACAAAGTTCTTTTCTGTCCAAGTTAAGATCTCTCTGTACCCAAAGTTAGCATTCTCGAGGAGCCCAACAGACTCAACCATAATGTTGGAAATCCAAGCATCATGATGGCGTCTTATATCGGTAGCCCTGTTTTTGATGGCACCTTACATTGACAGAAGCCTTCTAACACATAGGGTTTGGGGTTTAAAACCCGTGTTTGGACTATCTCTAAAGCATACTAACTTTTAGTGCCAAAGTACTACAGAGAAAATTCTAAATCTCTCAAGATCATTTCACGGCGACACTAAAGCCTCCTCCTCTATTTATAACCGCGATGATGTAGTCCTTATGACTATTGGCAACTGAAATGCTCCAATGGAAGACATACGCAATGAATGGAAAATTCAAAATTTCCACCTTCCTACGGAGCATTTAATTTGTAATCATTTATTCAATAGTTATCTTCATTAAACTCCCTCACCGCATTTTAGGTAAAAACTCTTGAGTTTACTCCTCATGTTATTTCTTCAAAACTACACAAGGAGCACTATACCTCCTCGGTGTTTAACACTCGGTCAGTTTTGGAGTAATATTCATCTTTTCATAAAACACGGGAATGACATCTCGTAATGAGGACGGAAATCTGTGAATCCCCATCGACAAGGAAAGTAATCCCTTTGTAAACTGAAACTTTCTCCAATTGATAAGATTCTAGGTCTCTTAAGATTTCATTTGACAACAGTGAATCTTGAGATATATTCATAAGAAAACTGGGGTTTTAACACTTTGAAAGCACACGGAACTCTCAGGGGCAGACTATATATATACCATCAACCCCACCGATTAAGTAAGTCCCCATTCTCTCTAAATTCACCCATAACACATAAGACTTACGAGTTCTCAATTTAGTCTATTTTTTTCATTTCGAAAATCGTTTTTTGACTTGGGTATCTGAATCTTCTCTGTCGGATCACTTTTCGGTAATTTTTTGTAAGTCTCATTTATCAAGATCACCAGATAACAAGTCATCCTATTCAAATCAATAGAGTCATCATCATTGAAGTTAAACCCACCTCTACTAGTAATTAATAAAAATTGTTTAGTAATCGAAGAATGGTATCTTCATGGAGAAGCAAAATCACATATATTGTCATAGAAGTAATATTCAAACAAGAATATTAACAATGAAAAACCAAATGGAGAGAGGCGGGGAAGACAAAAGTTTACTTGGATAGGGAGAGTTGAAACCGTACGGAAAGGGAGGAAAGAGTGAGTTTAGAAAATAGGGAAAAGCAAAGTGAAAAATGATGGAAGACTTCTCTGAGGTTGGCAAGGGAATAAGTAATACCAAATAGATAGGGTTTAGTTTGGTAATAAAAGAATTATTTCATCTTTAATCTTTTTTATATATTTATCAAAATATATCTAAAAATAATTTAAAAATGTACTGTACTCTAAATTTTTTTTAAACTGCTAATATTTAATAAACACGATAAATTTTTAAAAGATAAACTCTAAACCACCAATATTGTAAAAGAATTCATATAATCGAGATAAATTATGATTTTTATTATATATTATAGTTCATATCATTCAAAATCTTATCATTTATAAATCATGAATATGCATTTCATAAAAAAAAAAAAATTGTTATAAATTTGGCAAAAAAAAAAGTAGATATCGGATAATCAACATAAAATCCAAAAATAACAAACATGGGAAAGATGAATATTTCTTAAAATTGATAAAAAAATATTCAAAATTCAAAAATGGCAGGATCTAAAACATGAAAGTATATCTTGAGTTTTGGTATACAAATAAAATAAGCCATTTAAGGAGAGTAAATAATTGTGATATTCAATTTTTTTATGAGAAAATAAATACATAAATTTGCCGGAATTGGAGAGTGAGGAGGAGTTGTGAGGAGAACGCGTGTGCTGTCAATATTTTTACCCTTTTGAACCAGATCTGAATCTACCCTCCCACTGAGTCTTATTTTGTCCAATTCTGTAAAGACAAGGAGAGAGATAGAGAGAGAAAAATTTGCTCTCCCAAGGCTACGAGTTTTGCAGTGCCTCCAAAAGTTGTGGTTGAGAGAGAAAGAGGGAGAGAGAGCAGTACTACTGCATCGCAGCGGCACCAGAGCACAAGATATTCCCCACTTTCTCTCTCTGTTTTCTATTATTTTTTATGTTTTCTGAAAAAAAAAATTGAAATTGCTTTCTTTTTTGTCAAAAAGGTTCTTTTTTATGAATTGAGGAGATATAATAGGATTCTTTTATAAAAAGAAAAGAATCGCTTTCCATAATGTTGTGAAAAATTAAAAAAATCCCCATTATTACTTTTTTTAATCAAAGTTCACCCAAAACCCTCATCCACCACCTCTTTTCTCTCCCCTTATAAGCCTCGTATCATTCATTTCTCACGCTTCTCTTTCTTTACACTCTCTCTCTACCTCTCTTGTTTCTATGGATTCTTATGAAGCAACTAGTATAGTGTATCAGAGAATTCAAAGCATAGATCCAGAAAATGCCTCCAAAATCATGGGTTTTCTTCTCATCCAGGACTATGGTGAGAAAGAGATGATTCGCTTGGCTTTTGGCCCTGAAACCCTCCTTCAATCTCTCATCCTCAAAGCCAAAACCCAGTTAGGCCTTTCGTCAAACACTTCGTCTGCAACAAGAAGTCTCAACAATGGCTTCCCTTTGCCTCCTTCTCTCACCATACCAAACAATCCCTCTTCCCCAAATTCTTGGTCTTTTAGTCCCAACTCTACTACTTCCTCTTCCCTTTCCTATGCTGCTGTAGTCAATGGAAGTAATAATACTAACACCAACACCAACACCAACACTAATGGGTCATCTTCTTTTTCTCCTTCGTCTTCTACTTCCTCTACATTCCCTTTGTATTCTAGTGCTAATGGCGGTAGTGATTTGGTAGATGATTATCATCAGTTTCAAAATCAGATTTCTTTTCTGAATGACCCATCTTCTAAAAATTCTGAATTGTTCTACAACAACTGGGCTGATTCTATGAGTGAAAGTAGTTCTCCCCTTCCCATTCACAGGAGAAGTTGTTCTGTGAATGATATTTGTTTTGGGTCCGATGATTCCAGTTCTGGGTTTGGTTGGAAGCCCTGTCTTTACTTTGCTCGGGGGTTCTGTAAAAATGGAAGTGCTTGTAGGTTTGTTCATGGTGGTTGTCATGATTCTAATGATGTTGCTGCCATTGTTGGGTCTCCGAGCAAGTTTGATGGCTTTGAGCATTGCCCGGAGATGTTCAGAGCAAAGGCTGCTCAGCAACAGAGATTGGCTGCTGCTTCTCAGTTTTTGTCATCTGGGGTTTCGCCATACCAAAAATGCATCAACTATCTCAATGAAAATCAGAGGTAAGACAGTTGAAAACCACAGCTTTGAGGCCTACCCATTTGTTCATTTTGACTAATTATGCTGTAGCGTTTATGTTGAAGTGTTATGTTGATTTGAGGGCTCTTGTTTGTTGTTTGTGTGTTGTCGTGTGGCATTGTCCTGCATTGTAGATCGGCGGCAGCAGCCTTGATGATGGCCGAAGAATTTCACAAATTCGGCCGCTGCCGGCCGGAAAGGAATGATTTTGCTTCAATGGGTATGGGTGGAAGTGTGAGTCCTAGTTCCAGACAAATTTACTTAACATTTCCCGCTGACAGTACTTTTCGAGAAGAGGATGTTTCTAAGTACTTCAGGTAGAAAATTCATTCTTTACACAAATTTATGTCGCTTATTAGAGCTTGTGCCAGAAGAAGTGAATGAGAAATTTATCTTTTCTTTTTTTTTTTTTAAGTATATATGGACCAGTGCAAGATGTGAGAATTCCATACCAGCAAAAACGAATGTTTGGGTTTGTTACATTTGTCTACCCTGAAACAGTGAAGCTTATTTTGGCCAAAGGGAACCCCCATTTTGTATGTGATTCAAGAGTGCTGGTCAAGCCTTACAAGGAGAAAGGAAAAGTCCCTGAAAAGTATAGTCGTTTATCTCTTCCTGTAGTTCTTTACTGGTTTTACAAAAATTGTCTTTTGGATTGATGAGTCTGTTGTCCAATTAATCAATTTGCAGAAAGCAGCAGCAGCAGCAACAGCTAGAGAGGGGTGAGTTCGCGGCATGTTCTAGTTCTTCTGGCCATGATTCTAGGGACCCATATGATCTCCACGTTGGTAAGCAAACAAACAAGCTAGTATTGTCTTCTTCTTATCCCATACTTATAAGATTATGGTATCCAATGGAGGGTTTTTTTATTTATTATTATTGGATTTTAGGGGCTAGAATGTTCTATAATACTCAAGAGATGTTGCTGAGGAGAAAAATGGAAGAACGGGCTGATTTGCAGCAAGCAATTGAGCTCCAAGAGAGGAGACTAATGAACCTTCAACTTCTAGACTTGAAAAATCATCATCAGCCTCATCACTTTCGCAGTCTATCCACTGGATCTCCCCTTCCTTCACCTGTTCAATATCAGATTAATCCTAACCCATCTCTCACACTTCAGAACGATGGGACCAAGCATGAAGTTGCGGAAGGTTGACTAATTTAATCAGTTTGCTTTTAGCACTTTCAGAAGCTTTTTCTTTTGTCCGTCAAGTTGGTTAAATTAAATTCTGGTGTTTTGTGCTGTGTTCTTTAGCAGAGAGTGGTGCCAGCCAGGCTGCACCCATTTCTACAATTGCATCCACTGATCAGCAGTTGCAGAAAGGAGAGCTAGCTTCCAATTACAACAATAGAAATGGGAAAAGTGATATGAAGAAAGAAAGCTCCGAGCTTGATGACTCTGATCTCCCTGGAGGGTAAGATACCTCACTTTCATCATAAAAGAAGCATTACCCACTTAGGCACTTACTGCTGCATCTCACTTTTATTTATATCCCAATTTGAGTTCCATTGTCAATTACGTTGCAGCATTTTGGGCCTTTTCCAAATTTTCTCATCTTCTGGTCTTCCCAAGTTTTCTTCACATTGTTTATTTGCGTGTCATGTTATAATTATATAGATTAGAGCACATCCTCCCTGATAGCCCTTTTGCTTCACCAAAGAAAGCGGCAGCTGCAGATCACCACTCTGTGTTCTCCACCGGCATAACGGACGCTGAAGATAGCTTCACAGTCTCATCTACAACATCCTCTACTAACAATAACTTAGTGTTGCCCACCACATCTTCTGTTAATATGGCTCCCAAGTCTTGTTACTTCCAATTGCCCAGGTATGGTTCTAAATATCCATTTCTCTGAAAACATTCACATTTGCAGATATAGGTGATCTGGGGACACAAATTAAGTCTGAAATCTTCTGTGCCTTTTTTTCCCCCCTGGCTTCCTTCTGGGCCTGGAACTATTGGAATGTAGGTTATAGAGTTTAGCATGTCCAACTATGGTGGGATTGACTTTTGCTGTTGTAAGTAATTTTGAGTTGACTGGATTGAATCGTTACTTGAACCCAATCTTTGTTTATTTTCATCTCTGCAGATAAAAAAGAAAAAATTATAGAGATGCATATACAAGGAAGAAAGGTCCTGAAGCTGTATAGGCAAAACCACAACCCTCATCAAAGAAAAGATCCGTAGTTGATGTGAAGATATCCACAAGATCATCTTCATCCATACCTAAATACTTACAAGAATACATAATGCATACGTTCAAGGACAGATACTGAATTATGAACGTGGGGTCTGTCTCTTCTTTTTCTAATATAGATGTACCCTCTCTGTAGGTTTTTTTCTTTTTGAGATGGACCACACACAGTACAAAACAAAAGACTAGTAATAGCTTTTTTTTTTCTTCTTCTCTTCTCTCTCTCTCTCTCTCTCTCTCTGTAATGACATTTTACTCTCTTGTTTATTACCATTCTCTTGCTAGTGAAGTGAAAATTCATATAAAGAAATCCAAGCATGCGAAGTAGGATAGATCTTTTGTACACTGGCTGTAGGCACACCCGAGAGAAGTTTAAAAGGACTGACGCGGAAGTATAACTACAGTACTGATATGGGGCCCCAAAAAAGGGAATAAGAAGTGGACTAAGTGGAGATGAAAAAGCTGGGTTTCTGTCCTTCACTTTTCTTTTTTAATATCTTTTGAAATTTGTTTATTGGTTTTATGCAGCATCGGTCGTCACTTAGTTCATTATACTAGAAAATTAGGGTTGGGATTGGGGGGGGGGTTGGCTAGAATCAGAAGTGGGGTAAAGAAAAGATTTTTAGTACTACTATTATTTTTTCTGTTTTTCATAAAAAATTTATGAAAGGTTACTTTAGGGGCCCTGTTTGTCTCATTTTATGGTTTCGTTTAGGTGGACATGAAAGGGAAAGGGTCACAATGTCACATGGGTACTGACACCTTGTGAATGGTGTTCGGGTACCGCGCGCGCGCGCACACGCCCTCCCCCTTATTTTCCCTTTCAGTCCTCAGTCTCATTCAATTTTTTTAATTAAAAAATCCGTGGTTTTTAGTTTTTTAATGCTCTTGGGTACTGGTGTCCTTGAGTTTTTGTGAATTTAAATTATTGTCCTACTTTATGTCCTATTCTTTCTGGCTGCATGCCCCTCCATACCCAAAATTGCTTTCCTCCCCCCCCCCCCCCCACAACTTTTCCGCAGACAAGGTGGAATGATTCATCATACGTGCGGTGCAAGGCAAAAGGCTGTTTGATTTTTTTTCCCATTAACCTTTGCATATGTAAGCTGAGCCTGTGTCACAAATGACTTTTTTTTTTTTTTTTTTTTTGATGTATGAAGAATCATATTTTGATTAATTTAATTTGAATTATTGTTGAACTTTTTTTAGGATGAAAGTTTTTTTAATGTATTTCTTTAAATTTCTAAGATTTGAATCTGAACTTTGATTAAAGGGCTTAACATTCTTTCCATTAGATCAACTGTATGTTGTTCCCGAATATCTATTTTATTTACTGGCGTTGAGCAGTCACTATGGTGTATGTGCGTCCTTGTATATGTGCACTTGGAAGGGTTTCATTTGTATTTTGCACATTTTTTAGGCATTGCTGATAAAAACATTCTTGTTGGTAAAAGGTTCTGATGAATGTGGGGGGACCTTTCTTTTTGCTTGTGGGTTTCCTCTTTCCAAATCAAGTTTTGAGTTGTTTCCAGTGGAGCATTTAATAATTGGAGAAGTACCCATTTGATATGGCAAAGCTTTTGGTGCAGAAAAGAGGATGAATTTATTTCTCTTATTATTTTCATTTCAAGTGCTGCTTTTCTCATGGATTTCCTTACTGCTAAACTTTAACTTTACCCTTCGCCTTTGGTTGGGATTTGACTTCCCTACTTTCCTGTTCTTTTCTGTTCCGTCTTTTCTGCGGATTTTGGTTTTCTACTGTATGAGTATAGATCGTGTAGAGAGAGAGGGGGTGGAGAGGGAGGGAGGGAGGGAGGGAGAGAGAGAGAGAGAGAGAGAGAGAGAGCATTTAAAAGATGCATAAATATAAAATGGGTTCAAACTCAAATTTTGGCTTAATTTGTGACAGGGGTCCAGAATGGCTTCATTTAAATATTTTCTCGTACAGCTTGTTTGATGTGTTAATAAATCCCAACTAATCTTAGGCCAGGCCCAACATCTTAGGACACCAACAGCTTTTTATGATCAATGGCTTGCTGGATTTTGGGTCCAAAAAGCAATTTTTTGATTGACAACTTTATTTAAAGCTGGAAATCAACCGAATCATTATGTGTAGCTTGCAACCCAACTCATTAAGGGTTCAATTTGGCTAATTTATCTAGTTAAATGACTCGGACACAAATGTAAATTTGAGTTTTGTTTATTAAATTTGAGTTTAGATATAATGTACTTTTTTTTTTGGTTAATATTTGATTGACTAGTATTCCGTAACCAATTTATTGGTCCCGACTAAATCTGATTTGAGTTAATTGTCCGGTCCATTAAGGAGTAAGTTATTTCTGTGTCTGTTTTTTCCATTCTTACAGACTCATATCTGAAAACTTAGGAATTCATTATTTTTGTTACTGGATCAACAAGGCGTAGGTTGTAATATACATTGTCATTAAAGCATAGGATAAGCTAAGAATGATGTTGAAAATATTTTATTAATTATGTTGTAAACCCAAGCTCATAAATATTTTAACTAGGATGAGCTAAGACATGAGAATTTGGATTAAGCAAATGGTTGGTGACATCAAAATTCTTTAACTCCAAACAGGTATAGGGCTTGGGAGTGTTTCTCTTAGTCCATTTTGGGCATACTTTCCCTTGGTATAAATTTTCATTCAATGGATAATTATCATGTAAAGCCCCAGTCAGAGATGCTGTACGCATGGCCATAGTGGCAATTAAGAACAGTAAGTTTCTTCACAGAGAAATGGGTGGTTGTGCTGTGATTGAAATCTTGCCTCCTATGACCCATACTATCATTTGCATACTTCCTTTCTCTTGTTTTTGCTAAGTGAACTGTAAGGCAGTGTGTGACCAGCGTCACAACTAGAAAGAAAAATGAGTTGAACCAATTTATCAGCAGTTCATGAATGATAGATGAGTTAGATTTTTTTATTCATATAAAATATGAATCAAACTTAAACCAGAGGTCATTTCATTGATTCGATTCGTGAGCTGTCTCGATATATTTATATGTATGTATATGATAATTTAATGCTTATTAAAATTGATTTAGTTCATTTTAGAGTTTACCTTGTGGTGTACATGTAAATTTTTTTCGTTATAGCGTAGGCCATCATTAGTAACACATTTGAAAAAAAAAAATGATTAGGTTGATGCATGTGAGTTCATGATCCATACTGCCAACTCAAGGATATACGAGCTCCTTTTTGACATAGGAGAGAAAGAAGTATCGATAGATAGTCAGTCTATTAGGATGAGGTGTAAGGTCCTTTAACCAAGTTTTGGATTCGAAACTTGGAAATGAAAAAGATAAGAATGGATGAGCTGCTCCCTAAATAACGTCTCATAAACACTCAAATCCGATTAGTCAGAATATGATTTCGAGTATCGGTAGTGTGGAAAAAAAAACTATAAATATATATATATATATATATATATATATATATATATATGAGAGAAAGAAGTCCATGTAACACAGGAAAGGAGAATGTTGATGTACAGTCCTCTCACTCGTATTGGAGTTATTGATAGAATCCAAGAAATGCTCTTTTAAGCTACTGGGCCTTTTTATAGAAAGTTTGAGTCATATATGTGTCTGTTGCACAAAAGTTTGTTGGATTTGCCATGCTTCATAGGTACTAAAAAGACATGAAGATGGGCAGAAATGAATTTTACACTTGAATGGCAGAGCAGATCTTTGCACCATACTCTACGGTGGTGATTTGTTTCCTTCAATTGCAGATGGTCTTATTGACATTTTTATTTTGGAGTTGTGAAGGGGTCACATGCAATCGGAAATATATATGGCTGAGTCAGTTGCATTCTTACTCTCATGTTGATGCCTGGTCAGGGGGTTGGGGTTGAAAAGTGGAGGACAAAGTGCAAGAAGAAAGGTATGTTGTTCAATCTTGGTCGTTATAATAATAGGTCGCAAATTTATATAGCTGATCTGTCACAAGTTGTCAATATGGATCAATAATTCTGTGAAAGGACAGAGGCAGTGAAAATAGAAGTGCCATATTAGGATTTTATGTCCATGTGCAATTGCATGGATTTCTCCAAAGTGAAACAACTAAATGGAAGCTGGGTTTTGTTACAGGACTAATTTGGAGAGTCATGGAAGGTAGTTCATCCGACTTCCGAGGTAACATCGCACGCATATATTTTTTTTATTTTTTGTATAACTAATCAATAATTAAAATAATATTTTGATTAATATGATTTGAGCGTTATTAGACTTAATTTAGAGGAGCTCTTCCAATATAATATTTTCTACTCTTAAGTTTTAAAACTGAGATTTGGTTAAGAGATCTAGTATTTTTATCCAATAGACCGACTGTTCGTTGGCTATTGCAACCATATAAGGACATAAAAATTGTTAGTTTATGAATGTTAATAATAAATAGCTACGAATGTAGGAAAAGGCGAATCAAAGCTGGAAGTGCTGCAGAAGAAGCATGAGGAGAGGATGCAAAAGATTGAAGGGCTGAAGAAAAGGATTGAGTCTACGGTATCTTTGTTGCAGCAGCAGGCGGATTATCCAGAGGAGCAATTTCAAGCATTGTGTAAGGAATATAAGAATATGAAAGCTGAGTACGATTCTTTGTTGGCTAATGACTCAGCACAAACAAAGCAGTAACTCAGTCTGCTTTCTATATATGTATGAAGGTCTGATGCATAACATATATGTGTACGTTGTGTGAGTTCGTGTATGATTGTAACTTTTATGCTCCCTTGGTTGATTTATTATATGGTATTGCATATATCTATATTTATGTATGTGTGTGTATATGTATATTTATATATATGCTAACGGACAATTGGTCTACTCAGAAGGACGTTAAAATTTTTAATTAAAATTTGAATTCAAATATTAAAAATTGAAAAAATTATGTTAAAAGATCTCCCTTTATAAAGAGTTCGACCTCTATAAAGGGTTCAATCACAACACGAGACAGATTAATCAAGTACAAATATATATATATATATATGTGTGTGTGTGTGTGTGTGTGTGTGTGTGTGTGTGTGTTCATTAGAAAATATGTAGATAAAGAATTTTAACTTATCTTGATAAAACCCGAATATATGCCTCATAAAAAAAGTTGTGTGATACATGATTAGTATCGAAAGATTATCCAAATAGAAAGTATACATTTAAATAATTCAAAATTCGTATTTATAACAAAAAATTTTAACTTATCTTGATGTAAAAAAGGAAAAGAAGAAAAAGTATAAAGTTCTATTTTAAAGACTTCAAATTTGGTGAGTTTAAATTAGAAAATAAGTCGGTTTATAGGCCAACTTGATAAAAGAATATTTTACTACGCTAATGGTTATTTTGTATGGTCAGAAATTATTATTATACAGATAAAGAATATAAATAGAACATGTATAAAGTGTAACAATAGAATAAATTTTTTATTTACTTTTTTTAATAAAATAATTAAGTATGAAAAAGGACATAGATTAAAGTCAAATTTTCCTTATAGCTTGTTCCCTACCTTTGAGTTATTTTCCTTATTCCAATAGTAGAAGAAGCAATTAAGAGCCTTTGGGTTTAAAAGTAATTTTCTTAATTTCAAGTTTTAAGTTCTAGAGCTAGAATTTTTAATATGTAGAATTTTCAAAACTTGCATACTCGAAAACACGTTCAAAACCCTCCCCCTTTCTTCTTTTCTCCCTTCTTCTCCCGTGATGAACCCTAACCCTAACCCTCTCCCAGTGAAATCCGCCCATGATCTATGCATTCCGGCAAATGCTACAACCTTCGGAGGCTTTGTTGTGCAACTTTCAATCTTTTGCGGAGCCTACAACCTCAAGAAAGCTCCGAAGGTATATTGCTCTCTTTGGTTTTCTTTGGTTCATTTGAAATATTTAATTTGATGGTAAATGATATTTATTAAGTAATGTATGTTATGCTCACCGACATAGATTTGTCGAAAAATTTAATTATAAAATTTAGGATTTAGATTTGTTAAAAATTTAGTATTAATTTAGCGTTTAGGGTTTATTGAATGTTTGATATAAATTTAGGGTTTAGGGTATGTTCCCCAATTTATTAATTGGTAATTTTGTCAAATGATTAATTAATATAAATTTAGTATATTTGTTGATTTGTTATAATTACAAATTTAAGATTTATGCTTTGTTGAATGTCACTTATAAATTTAACGTTTAGAGTATATTCACCGATTAATTAATTGATCGTTTTGTTGAATGTTTAATTAATATAAATTTAATATATTTGTTGAATTGTTATAAGTTTATATTTAGGGTTCAAATTATTAAAGTTAGATTATTTGCATAAATTTATCACATGTTAAATTAGATGTTAACAAATTTATTTTTGATATTTAAAAAAATGACGTGAAATTGTTATATTAGAATAATGGTGAAATTATCACAAGTGAAAATGGAGTTAGCTATGACTATGATCCTTTGAAATTGATTAGTGTCACGTCCTGACTCTCAAATCCAGTATGTGAAAAACTGTTGTGTTACCTTAAAATACGGGTGAATCTAATCCACACACCAAATTATCGCAAGACATTCATCAATATCCATTTATTTTTCAAAATAATTCAACATTTCAAACGAGTTAACATGCATTTATCACATAACAAAAGAACTAATCCGGTCTGTTCCTATTCAAAACATGCATGCATAAAATCAGCCCGACTATTCAAATCCAAATTCATGCACAAAGCCAGTATGACAATTCCAATCAAATTCACAGAATATAAAATAAATCGCTATTTAAGAGATTCATATTAAATGCCACAAAAATAATTTTCAAGTAAAATTCAAGAAAGAAAAGTGGAGATTTCAAGATAAATTATGTAATTGCAACTAAAAAAAAACTAAGGTTAAATAAGTTCCCAATCGAGTTTATAAAAAATATCTCAAAGGGGTCCATCTAAAATCTTCAAAAAAAAAAAAAAAAAAAAAAAGAAATTGGGACAACTAGTACCCGTAATGAGTTCTTCGAGATGATCTTATCTCGTGATACTAATACTATCAATATCTTGATCTAAACTTCTACTGTGAAAAATTAAAATAAGAGAAATGAATATACAACAATAACATATTATGAAAGTAAATGAAAGATGATTATAGACATGTCAAACCATTATCTCAAAATCATATTAGCGTATTCATAAAAATTCAAGATTCATAATCAAATATAAAAATTTTCAAATAAAATTCAATATTCATAATGAACAAATAATTTGCATCCAATCATATCCATAACTTTTTCCAAAATCATGAGATTGTCAAAATCATAGCTCCCGACAATGGTCTACCACGATCAAAAGTGAAACGGCTAAGGGTTTTCATAATTTTCTAACTCACAAATACCTTCAAACTTGGTATTGGCTCGGGCATCTCTTGAATTGTTATCAAACTAGTTCGAGAAATAATAATAATAGGTTTAGAAATACCTCTCGAGTGCGGCTATCTCTTAAGGCAAACGCCCCTTAACCATGTTATCTCATCGAGTCACATTGTGAGGGGACCCACTGTAGCAATTAGATCATACATTCAAGTACCATTTGATAAATCTCATAGCATATATCAAAATATGTCATAATAACGCAAATATTTCTCAAATCATGAGTTCTATGCCAATATATTCAATATGAATTAACAAATATGACACATTATTTCAATAAAATCTTTGAATTCATTTTTCATTCTAAATTCCCTTTTGAAATACTTTACAATCACAAACTAATTTATAAATTAATATTAAAAATATTTTCAAAATTAAATAAAATATTTTCTTATTCAAAATTATAATCATACATCATTCAACTCTTGGAAGAGTAATCACTCCCAATTCAAATCCAAGTTAATGGTTTTTTGCTCCTTAAATTCCAATTGTCTTAAATCTAAGACAATATGCACACATTTATTATTTAGTCACAAACTAATATTAGAAAATATCAATATTCTCCTCACAACCCAAACTCCAATTTTTCCAAATTCACTAATCTTTCATCTAATTTTATCAAACCATATCACCAACATAAAAAAATAATTCTCCTTTTAAGATTTTCTCCAAATTAACATTATGTATACTGTAAGTCTAACTCCTAAACTTTATTTTTTCAATTTCAACATAAAAATTATATATTAGTAAAATACACTCAAATTTAAGATGAATGAAGGAAAATTACCTTACTTGAACCGCCAATTTTGTCTTTTGTTCACGTCACCTTCAAACCCTAAATTTCTCTCTCCACAAAATCCCAAATCTCAACATAAATCCAAAATTTATACAAAAATAATTAAAATTTAAGTTTAGGAAAGAGTATTATCTCTATTGGAACCACCAAATTCATTATTTGTTGAACCACTCGAAACCCTAGATTTTTCTTTCTCTAGGAAAACTTGAATCTTCCCCCACATTCAATCTTTTAGGGGTTTGTTAAAAGGTTTGGAGTTCAAATCTATGGGCATTTTGAGATATTTGATTAAATTAGAAGGAGAGAATAGAGGGAGAGAGAGAGAGTCGATAGGGTGAGATGATGAAAGAGGGGTGGGGGTGTGTGGGTTCGTGGGTGAGAGGAGAGGTAAGGGAGGAGAGAGAGAATAAGGGGAAAAAAAAAGATAAGTATGGGGGAGCATGGTTTTTGACTTTTCCCTTTCCCCACTTTTTTTGTTTTGTTCTTTTCTCTGTTTTTTTCTTTTTTTTTTGTCCTTTTCCATTGTTGTAATTCCTAACCCCCAAAAAATAAATTTTGTTCTTAAAATTTAAAGACAAAAATCATATCTCAGAAAGATGAGAGTATTGCTTTTTCATAGTATTCTCGGGTTCCCAAATTTCTTCTTCGACCTGATTGTTTTTCCACTTAATCTTAACAATAGGGGCTTGTTTGCTCCGCAATCTCTTGATCTAGCGATTAAGAATAGTTACGGGTTGAATTTTGAAACTCAAGTCTTCTTTTAGTTCGATCGATAGAGTTTCTAAAACATGTGAAAAATCCGGCAAATATTTCTTTAACATTGAGGCATGGAATACATCATGGACTTTCATCAAATTTGGAGGTAACACCAATTGGTAAACCACATTTCTTATCCTCTCAATGATCTTAAAAGGGCCAACAGAACGAGATTCAACTTTCCTCTTTTTTAGGACCCGATTACTCCCTTTCAAGATAAGATTTTTAAAAATACCATATTCTCTATTTCAAATTCCAAATGTCATCTTCTTTTATCAGCATAACTCTTTTGTTAGTCTTGGATCGTCTTCATTCTTTCTTGGATTATTTTTGCTTTCTTTACAGTGGTCTCAATCAATTTTACATTTTCTATCTTTCTCTCATCGACCTCATTCCAACACAAAGGAGTTTGACACTTTTTTCTGTATAGTACCTCGTAGGGTGGCATCAATGCTAGTTTAGTAACTGTTGTTATATGCGAATTCAATTAGTCGGATGTGTCTATCAAAACTCCCTTAGAAGTCTATCACATATGCCCTAAGCATGTCTTCCAAGCTCTGAATCGTTTGCTCCAACTGCCCATCGATTTGAGAATGGAAAGTGATACTAAACTTCAACTTAGTCTCTAAGAACTCTTGTAGTTTTAGTTAAAATCGGGAGGCGAATCTAAGATCACGATCCAAGACAATAGACACTGGAACTCTGTGAAATCTCACGATTACATCAATATACAGTTTGGTCAATCTTTCTAAAAAGTAGGTGTTCTGAATCAAAAGAAAATGGGCTGAGTTGGTGATCCGGTCTACTATCACCCAAATAGCATCATAACGGTTCGGAGCACATGGCATTCCACCATAAAGTTCATGGTTCTCACTTCTACTCAGGAATTGGTAAAGGTTGAAGGACACAAGCAGGTTTTTGATATTCGGCTTTGATTTGTTGGCACACAAGGTACTTAGCTACAAACTCGGCTGTCTCCTTTTTTAACCTCGACCACCAATAAGTTTTCTTAATGGTTCGATACATATTAGTACACTCGAGATGTATCGCATAAGTCGAGGAGTGTGCCTCTTCAAATATGGCTCTCCGAAGATCATCATTCTTGGAAATATAAATTCATTTCCCATATACCACCGAGCTATCCTCCTAGATATGGAACTCACCATCTTTACTCTTGTGAACCTTTTCTACTATGCCCTTTAGCTCATCATCAGCTGTTTGGAGCTCTCTAACACAGTCCATTAATGTTGATCACACTTCGAATTTGGCTAAAAGTACAGCATTATCATCATTTGCCGACCTAAGTCCAAGTGTACAAAATCCTACCAAGCATGGAGATAAAAACTCCCCTGGGTGCCTAAGAAGAAGACTTGCAGTTAGGGTATCTGCAACTACATTTGATTTACCTAAATGGTAATTTATAACTAAGTCGTAGTGTTTGATTAATTCTAACTATCTCCGTTATCTCAAATTTAGCTCCTTTTTAGTGAGTAAGTATTTGAGACTTTTATGGTTAATGAAGATCTTACACGTAGTCTCATATAAATAGTGTCGTTATATTTTCAATGTGAATATAATGGCGGCTAACTCCAAGTCATGCGTAGGATAATTCAACTTGTGTTTCTTCAACTACTGAAAGGTATAAACAATCACCCGTTCATTTTACATTAACATACAACCGAACCCTTGTTGGCTAGTATCACTAAACACCACATAATCACCACCATTAATAGGGAGGACAAGGATTAGAGGAGATGTGAGTCTCTTTTGAGTTCTTGAAAACTCTCTTCACATTTATCACCCCACTCAAATTTGACTCCCTTTCGAGTCAAGTTGGACAATGGAGCTGTAATTTTGGAGAATCTTTAGACAATTCTCCGATAGTATCTTGCTAATCCAAGAAAACACTCACCTCAGTGACATTCTTAGGTTGCTCCCACTTCAATACAGCTTCCATTTTCCTCTGATCAACAAATATCCCATCCCCAATTACCACATGCCCCAAAAATCCGATTTTCCTTAATCAAAACTCACATTTAGAGAATTTGGCGTACAATTTCTTCTCCCGAAGAGTTTGCAACACTATATGGAGATATTCGGAATGCTCTTCATTATTCTTGGAATACACCAAGATATCATTTATGAACACAATAACGAATATATCCAAATAAAAGTGAAACGCTTTATTCATTAAGTTTATGAAAGTCGCGAGAGCATTTGTTAACCCAAAGAGAATTACTATAAACTTGTAATGGTCATATCCCGTTCTAAATGCGGTTTTATGGATATCATCCTTATTGATTCTCAATTGATGGTATCCCAAATTTAAATCAATTTTCAAAAATACTTTAACCCATTGGAGTTGATTGAAGAGATCATCAATCCTTGGCAATGGTTACTTGCTCTTGATAGTTACGTTATTGAATTACCGGTAGTTTATGCACAACTGGAGGCTGCCATCCTTTTTTTTTCATAAATACAACTGGAGCACCTCAAGGTAAGATACTCGACCAGATAAACCATTTCTTTAATAACTCATGGAGTTGTACCTTTAGTTCCTTTAACTCTACAGGTGTCGTCCCATACGGAGGGATTGAGATTGGTATGGTGCTAGGAACCAAATCAATGATAAATTCAAACTCCTGAATTGGAGGTAAATCGAGTAATTCATCTGGAAAGACATCTGGGAACTCATTCACCACTTGAACATTTCTCGAGTTGGGACCCTCAACTGTGGTGTCAATGATGTGTGCAAGGTAAACTTCACATCCCTTATGTATTAGCCTTCTCGCTTCTATTGTCGAAATCACACAGCTCGACAAAATCCATCACTTACCAGCAAACACAAGCTTAGGATACCCTAGTCTACGGAACTCCACTTTCTTGGTGAAGCAATCTACGAATGCCTGGTGACGGTGTAACCAATCCATACCCAGAATGGTATCAAAGTACACCATATTTAGTGGAATTAGATCTGTCTCAAGAACTGTCTTATCCACATTTACTTCATAACACCCTTATAGATCGTATCCCTAGCTAGCTGTTCCCCAAGGAAGTGATAACCAACCACTCTTCCTTAAGTAAAGTCCAAGGCCTATCGGAATGCTTAGCGAATACTGTACTCACAAATGAATTATTAGACTCCGTATCAATAAACACACGGGTATAATCACCAAAAATTTTTATTATACCTAATAGTATAAACCATGAAACGATTATTAGTTAATTTCTAAAATATATAGTTCATGTATGACTCCTCATAATATCTTATTATACCACACAATCATAAATATATTTTATATTTTTCCTACCATGGGGGTTTATACTTCTACATGTGATTTTATCAGCATATAACAATATAATCATCCATATGTCTCTTCACATAGAATTTAAGTTCAAATTGATCCATAAATTCACTCTTAACATGTCAAATCATCAACATAAAATCATATAAAAGTTATATTGCATTCTAAGTCATCAAGTCCAAGTTAAGAGGATGTACCTATAATTACATCAAAATTATTCTGGACTTCCTCATTAATTATCATATAGATTCTTGTTTGAGTTCTTGGTTGGAGATGTTGAGAAGGAGGGGGCCATCGTATTGCTCCTAATCCCGATCCGTAGAGTGGTACTAGCTAATGGTATATGGGTGTTTAATTGACCACTTCTTGAGTTACACGGGTGGTCTCAACTCAAATGATTTCCATGTCCACCTAGACCCAGTTTAGGACAAACATTGTGAAAATGCCCTATCTTCCCATATTGGTAACACTTTGGAAGCTCGGTACATGGTTCGGGGAGGAACCTATTGCAATTCCGACAAAGCTCTTTTCTTGACCCTATTGACTAGCTCCTGGATGCAACATTAGAAGTGGAAGCACCAAACTTTGATGGTTGTTGGCTTTTTGGAGAGCCAACAGACTCGACAAGTAGGACGCCACCGTAAGAGTCCGTGCTCCTATTCTTCTTGTAGCCTATGCTCATCTTCTTCTTAGAGCTTTGACCCGATGTGAACCCAAGTCTTCTCTTCTTACCATGACCATCTCAAACCCTTTCCCACTTAATTACCATCTTCTCGGTCCTCAAATCCAATTCCAAAAACATCTTGAAATGTATACCCATTTGTTATCGACATCTTCTCCATTATGTTCAATTTCAAACATTGCATACAAAGACTCCTCGGAGTTCATAAACTTTGAAACATATATAGTTAACTCTCTAAGCTTTATCTCATATTCCGCCATAGTCCTATTCCCTTGTGTTAACTTGAAGAATTCATCTCTCCTTGGGTCCTTATAGAACTAAGTGTAGTATTTCTCTTCAAAAATTTTAAGAAATTCTCCCCAAGTAGGAGGAGTAAAAATCCTACCCTTCATATTCTCTTACCAAGTCCTTGCACTCTTGTCCAACAGTTTCATAGCCACCCATAATTTCATATTGTCATCCAATCTCATGTCGGTGACGATTTCTTAGATTCGGCCAATCCAATCCTTTGCTACTGAGGCATCACACGTGCCTGAGAATGTTTCACATCCAAGTTGTCTCGCCTCTTCAATCAATTTTGACAACTCAATGGTAGGGCGATCGGTTGAAGCAACAACCGAAGGAGGAGGTGATGTCATCGGAGCACTCGGAGTGAATGTAGAAATCAGAGGAGGAGTCGGTGCCTGCGGTGGAGCTTGCATTTGAGCCCTATAGGCCATCCACCACTCCATCACTTGTTAGAATGCAGCAAATGGTGGAGTCGAAGTTCTGGTTGGTGGAGCCTGGTGAGTAGGAACCGAAGGAGGTGCATGCGAAGACGATGCGGCCTCTGGTTGATGAGATGGAGTAGAAGAAATTCATTCTGATTCCTTATTCTTTTTCAAGGAAGTATAGTTATATAAAAGAGAAAGTGTATTTAGTACGTAATACTAATTGAAAAACTAAATACCTAACCCACTAAAAATAAACTCAACTTCTTTGAACCCATAGCAGGCATTTTTTAAAAATTCTTTGAAGATATCTTGAATACCAAAATTTTAAAATAACTGAAAACAATTGAAAACTTTTGAAAATATTTAAAAACCTATTAAATTTTTACAAAACAAGAGCCTAAATTTTGAAACCATTAAAATTGTCATGCCTTAATCTTCAAATCGAGCACGTGATAACCACGACGTTATCTCAGAATAAGGGTGAGCCTAACTCGCACACCAAAATACCATAAAACATTCATCGATATTAATCTATTTTCCAAAATAATCCAACATTTCCAAACGAGTCAAATCCAAATACAAGTACAAGACTAACTCAGCTATTCAAATTCAAATACATGCACAAGGCCAGCTAAATCATTCCAATCAAATCCACAAAATATAAAATAAATCGCTATTCAAGAGATTCATATCAAATGCCACAAAAACAATTTTCAAGTAAAGTTCAAAATAGAAAAATTGAGATTTTAAGATAAGTTATACAGTTTCAACTAAAAAAAAATAAAAATATTAAGGTTAAATAAGTTCCCAAAGGAGTTTATACAAAAATATCTCAAAAAAGTTCATCTAAAATCCTAAAAAAAAAAAAAATTTGCACATCTAGTACCCACAATGAGTCGTTCGAGTTGATTTTGTTTCGTGATACTAATACTGTCAATATATTGATCTAAATTTCCTCTGTGGAAAATTAAAATAAGAGGGTTGAGTATACAACATATTCAATGAGTGAATAATATATTATGAAACTAAATGAGAGATGATTGTTAACATGTCAAACCATTATCTCAAAATTATATTACCGTATCTATAAAAATTCAATATTTATCATCAAATATAAAATTTTTCAAATAAAATTCAATATTCAAAATAAACAAATCATATATATCCAATCATATCCATAACTTTTCTCAAAATTATAGAGTTGTCAAAATCATAGCTCTCGACAATGGTATACCGAGACCAAAGGTGGAACCGCCAAGCGTTTTTATATTTTTCTAACTCACAAATACTCCAAATCTCGGCATTGGCTCGGACCTCCCTTGGGGTGCTACCAACTTAGTCTGAAAAATAATAATAATAGCCTTAAAGATACCTCTCGAGCGCGGTTATCTCCTAAGGCAAATGCCCCTTAACTACATTGCCCCACGGGCAATACCGTGGGGGACTGACTATAGTCATTAGATCATGCATTCAAGTATCATTTCACAAATCTCATAACATATATTAAAGTGTACTATAATCATTCAAATGTTTCTCAAATCATGAATTCAATGCCAATATATTCAATATGAATTAATAAATATGGCACGTTATTTCAATAAAATATTTGATTGTATTTTTCATTCTAAATTTCCTTTCAGGATATTTCACAATCACAAATTAATTTATAAATCAATGTTAAAAATATTTACAAAATTGAGTAAAATATTTTTTCATTCAAAATTATAATCATACATCTACTCATCTCTTGAGAGAGTAATCACTTCCGATTCAAGTCCAAATCAATGATTTTATCATCCTTAAATTCTAATTGGCTTAAAGTTAAGATAATATGCACACATTTATCACTTAATCATAAACTAATATTAGAAAAAATTGATATTCTCCTCACAACCTAAATTCCAATTTTTCCAAATTCATAAATTTTTTATCTAATTTTATTAAACCATGTCACCAAGTTAGGGAAATAATTCCCCTTTCAAGATTTTTCCTAAATTTAACATTATATATACTTTAAATCTAAACCCCTAAACTTTGTTTTTCCAATCTCAACGTAAAATTTATATACTAGTAAAATACACTCAAATTTAAGATAAATGAAGGAAAATTACCGTACTTGAACTACCAATTTTATCTCTCGGTCACGTCACCTTCAAACTATAGATTTCTTTCTCTTTACAAAATCCCAAATGACAACATAAATCCAAGTTTATATAAGAATAATTAAAACTCAAGTTTAAGAAAAATTATTACGTTTATTGGAACCACCAATTTCATCTGTTATTGAACTACTCCAAACTCTAGTTTTTTCTCTTTTTAGGAAAACTTGAATCTTCCCCTACATTCAACCTTCTAGGGGTTTGTTGAAGAGTTTGGAATTCAAATCTATGGATATTTGGGGATATTTGAATAAATTGGAGGGAGAGAATAGAGGGAGAGGGAGAGCCGAGAGGGTGAGAGGATGAGAGAGGGGTAAAGGTGTGTGGGTTCATTGGTGAGAGGAGAGGTGAGGGAGGAGGGAGAGAATATGGGAAAAAAAAATAAAATGGTGGTAGGGGAGTATGTTTTTGACTTTTCCCTTTTCCTTTTTTTTTTGTTTTGTCCTTTTCTTTTTTTTTTTCTTTTTTTTGTCCTTTTCCGTAGGGTGACGAAAAATGTATATTTTAATAAATTGGTGTCTGTGATACGTAAAGATTTTCAGATAAATTCTATGAGAAAACATATGGAGGTTTTCCATCAGTGTCTTATTTCAAATATTCAATGTAGGAATATATGTTATGAATTGATGTCGATCAGTGAGGATGATGATATTTTTAATTTGATTGAGTTTATAGTGAATATGGGAACGAGTCTACTCATGAGTTATCGATAAAATATTACGATGGTGGAATATTTTTGCAACTAGGTTGTAATTGTATGGATGATTATCTACATATTGACCGTTGAGTGGATCTTGCTTTTGCAGAAGTAAATAACGATGTTGATGAGGAAAAAATGGAGGAAGAAGAGGCGAAGGAAGAGGATGCTGATGAAGATGAAGATGAAGATGCTGGAGAAGTTGGTAGTGGTGGTGGTGATACCAACGAGTTAATGATCAGATCCTCCTCGATCCTACTCGATCCTTGTACCTAGAGATGGTGGTTGGGGTAATGCTTATGGCCAAATAGACGTCTCAATCCCCTTCATGACCACTGCACCCAGAGGTGATGGTTTTGTGACTTTTAAGGAAAAGAGCAGATTGGCAGGCAATGGTTAGAGTTTTAGCGATAAATTGAATCAATCTCTACACTTTTGATAATAATATGTACTCAAAGGGATGAAAGTTGTAGGTAGAGGTTGTGTGCTCATAAAACAAAATTAGTTGGTACATTTGTGATTACTATTGTTGACAAACTGCAACCATGTGTGAATTTGGGTTGATACAAGATCATATACAGCTAGATTCAAATTTAATGGCTCAACAATTTTCTTAACTATGTTGCAAACTATTATGACTAAGAGAACTACATATGTAATTTCCCGTAGAAGAGTTTGGGCAACAAAGATAAGGGATATAGAGATGGTATATGAGATTGAGATGATTCCTATAAACAACTATTTGATTGTTAGATGCAATAGTGCAAAGGAATCCGGGACACTAATAAGTTGGAAATGAGGTCCGCCAAATCCAAATGGTGAAATGGCATTTGAAGTTGTGTTTTTAGCATTTGATCATAATATCATAAATTTTAGGAGTTGTAGGCTATGGATCAATATAGGTGGGACTCGCCTTTTATGGAAAATGTAAATACAAGTTGTTGATTGTATACAATATGGACGGCACAAAGCACATTGTCCTATTGGCATTCGGGTTAGTTGATGGAGAGTGATTTGCCTTGTATTATGGTTTTTGAGCTGTGTACGAGACCATATTGTTGGAGATATGGAGGCTCTTATTTACTTAATTTCAGATCATCAAGAAGGGATAAGGGTAACAATTGCCCGTTCAGAGTTTGGATGGTCACTTCCGTTGTGTAGTGATTTTGCATACATAATATTGTTCATGATTTCAACATATATCACAAAAATCAAGCTTTTAAGAGATTTGTCACCATTATTGCCACATTACAGCTATAATGTAAGAAATTTTACCTATATATGACAAGGATGAAGGAGATAAAAGAAAATACTTTTGATTATTTTGCAAATATTGCCTCTGAACAATCAACTCTCTCTCATGATGTCAGCTTCTGTTTTGGATATATGACAACAAATATAAGTGAAAGTTATAATATTGTGTTAAAGGGTGCAAGGAATCTACATGTTTCTGCCTTGGTACTTAAAACTTTTTAGAATTCGGTGAACTATTTTGAGGCTTAACTAGGTAAGGCGAGAGTGGGAATGACAAGAAAAGAGCGGTACACAAAGTTTGCCTTTATCATGCTAAGGAGATAGATGAGCACGGCCAACCTTTATACAGTTATCTCTTTTAGTAGGGAGCTTGAGATATTTGAGATAGAAACAGATCATATACAGATGCGGTATAACTACAAGATAGGTAATAAACAGATTGTAGATGTGAAAAATGAACATTGTACATGAGGGAAATAGTAAATGTATAAAATTCTTTACTCTGATGCAATTGCTGTACTAATACGGACAATTATTGATGTGCATATGATTGTTAGAAAATTGATGACCTACAAACACCAACTTAGAGTTTATGAACATCATTTTTTACCGGTAGGAGACCATTTGGGCTGACTTGTGGGTTCATACCCAAATATCATTCTCGATGTATCACTTCAACGTGAGAAAAGAAGATCTAGATTATCTTGACATTACAACGAGATGGATCTTCAAAAATCATCGTCACATACATCATGTGGGAGTTGTAGCACAGAGGGTTACAATAAGAGGAGATGCACGAGGTAAATGAGGTGCGGATTTTGTGGGAGACAGTGGCACAATCGAAGACATTGTTCGACCCAAACCATTAATGCTTGATTGTTAATATATTTTAAGTGTATTTCTTGTATTTCTTGTATTTCTTGTATTTCCTTATGTGACATATATCATCTTGTATTAATGTATTTCTTAATGTGACAGGTATTATAAGATTTGTGGATTTCTTAATGAACATTTTAATTGTTATGTATATTATATTTTATAGCTTTCTTGTATTAATGTATTTCTTAATAAACATCTTAGTTATTATTATACTTGTTGTATTAATATTTTTTTTTCTTTCCTTCCGTCACAAATGCATCCTAAACTTACTGATCAGAGCATTCTACGCTTGTAAGTAGGTCACATTTCTTCAAGAGTTTAGGATAGAGAGGACACTACATAACTCACTTGCCATAAATGTGAGACAATATTACGACATTGGGAGTAGTCATATTGACAAGCAAGTTCTCCCTCTTCTAGAGCAGTCGAGGATTTTGGGTATCACTCGATTGCAATTTATTCAACTTGATTAACATTTGATCATTGCTCTAGTAGAAAGATAGATGCAGGAGATATACACATTTCATATGCCTCACGGTAAATTTATCATCACACCACAGGATGTAGAGATCTTTTTAGGTTTACTTGTAGATAGGATTCCCGTAGTAGGTAGGTCGACAAGTGTCTCATGGGGTGATGTGTGTGAAAGGTTGTTAGGTGTTATCTCTCCACATTTTGTGTTTAGGGATTACACTTTGAGCATACTTTGGTTATCTAAGTCTTTTGATAAGTTACCCGATAATGTAGATGATGTATATATTTTACGGTGGTCACGAGCGTATATTTTGTTATTGGTATGGGGTGTTTTATTTTACAATAAGACTACATATTTCATATATCTATAGTATTTGTTACTGTTACAAAATTTAGATTCTTCTGGCCATCATAGTTAGGGTTTTACATGCTTGATATATTTACATAGACAGACTTGTATTGTCACATATGTAATTAATATTATATAATTTTATATTTTAATTTCATATATTGAATATTTAAATATTTTTATTTTTATAAAATTTTAAATTAAATAATAATATTTATAATTTTACTTAAACTAAATTATTCAACATTATAGTTATAGTTTATTATCTAATATTTTAATATTTTGTGTTACAATTTAATATTTTATTTAAATATAAAATATTTAAATTTTAATATTTAAATAATTGATATTTCAAATTATTATTTAATATTATATAAATATTTTGATATTTTAATTAATTTTTAATTTTTATATTTTAATTATTATATTAATATTATAATTTTAGTTTATTATTTAATATTCTAATATTTTCTATTACAATTTAATATTTTATTTAAATATGAAATAGCTAAAAACTGCTATTTAAATAATTGATATTTGATGTTATCATTTAATATTTTATAAACATTTAAATATCTAAAATACTCTTTATTTTTATATTTTAATTATTATATTAATATCATGATTTTCTATTATTTTTATTTTTATTCAAAAAATATTTTCCATTATAAAATTTGACAAATATTTTAGATATTTTTAATACAATCATAAAATTTTTTAATCAAATTATTATTTATTTTGCATAGTATTAAAATATGATGTTTTTAATTTTTTTAATATAAAATATTTTCAATTTTTTTACTTAATATTTCTATAATTATAAAATTTACGATATTATACTATTATGTAATATTATAGTATTTTTACTATGCATCATTATTTCAAATCTTTTTTATATTTTTAGATTAAAAAATTTATGATTTTATTAAAAATATAAAAAATATTTGAAATAAATGATATTTAGATAAAATATTAAAATATTATAATACTATGAAAGTTATAATAATAAAAATATTAAGTAAGAAATATTTAAAAATATTTTTATATCAAAAAATTAATATTCGAAATAATTTTACGGTTATATTAAAAAAACAAAAAATATGCAAAATTTTTTAGCGTATATAAAAATACTTTGAATTAAAATATTCAAATATTTATAAAATACTTACTTGCCTATAATTCTAAGTAAATAGAAAGAAAAAGTATAGATTACTATATACAAACCGAAATGACTATACATGATTCGATATTTAAATCAATTCCATACCGGCGTACACACAATAGAAAAATTACGGCAATCCATTGAGATATAGTATGTTACAAGTAAATATTTGCGACAAGAAATAAATCTTAATTTTAGGATAACTGACCATTTTAATCCGGTCCATATAATATCTTTTTTATGAGTTAGAGGAAATGTATTGTAGGTACACCGATTAGTAAGTATGAGAGGATTAATGTCGGATTTTTAAGGATAAATAATCGATTTGCCCATTCAAAGCAAATTAAGTGAGGGACTCTCTTTAAATTATTTTTTTTAATTTTTAATTTTAATTATTATATTAATATTATGATATTCTAATATTTTTATTTTATTCAAAAAAATATTTACCATGATAACATTTTATAAATATTTTAAATGTTTTTAATACAATCATACAAATTTTTAATTAAAAATATTTTCCATCATAAACTTTTTCAAATATTTTTTATATTTTTAATACAATCATAAAATTTTTTAATTAAATTATTTTTTATTTTGCATAGTATTATAATATGATCTTTTTAATTTTTTTTATTCAACAATATTTTTAATTTTTTTACTTGATATTTCTATAATTATAAAATTTACGGTATTATAATATTATATAATATTATAATATTTTTACTGTATATCATTTATTTCAAATCTTTTTTATATATTTAGATTAAAAAAATTTATGATTATACTGAAAGTATCAAAAATATTTGAGATAAATAATGTTTAGAGAAAATATTATAATATTATAATACTATAAAAATATTATAGTATTATAATAAAAATATCAAAGCTAGTCTACTCGGTCACTTTTTTAATATAAAAATATTTTTAAAATATTTTTTTAGTATTTTTATAAGTGTGATTTTTTTATAACATTATAATATTATGGAATTTGTTTTAATAGTATTTTTGCATATAATAAAATCCTCTAGACAAATATTGTATAATTAATAATTATAATTTTTATAGTATTATAATATTATAATATTTTTACAATATACCATTTATATGTGTTTAGACTCAAATATTTTAACTCTATATACATCATTTATTTGACGTTCTTGTTTTTCTTTTTCTCCCAAAAATCAATTTTAGGTTAAATTGAAATTTAAGTGTCGTTTTTAATGTTTAAAAAAATTACCTAAATTTAAAGTCGTAGTTTATTGTATTTGACACTTATATATTAAAAATTGTTTAAAGATAATTTTATGATTATAAAAAATATTAAAAATATTAAAAATATTAAGAATATTTGAAATGAATGATTTGTATTAAAAATAGATTATGTGTTATTATTATATTACATGGTTAATAACACAAAATTCTATAATTATATTAAAAATATTAAAAATAATTAAAAAATATTTGATATTTGGCATAAATGATTCTATTGTATGTAAAATATTTTTTCATGTAATATTTTTCAATTTTTCAGATGAAATTCGAGTTTCAATCGATAGCGAACATATCATCTTATTTTTAAAACCCAATTTTAAAACTCTATAGTGTGCAAACACGGTGTATTTCTCTTAATTATTCACTGAGTTCACGTATAATGTATAAAAATAAAGTAGATTTTTTACAAATCCAAACACCACACTTTCGTGCTAACAAAACTTTGGTGGGCAGGGAGGCCGTGCATTGCACAGCCGGGAATTGCCAGTATTATATATATATATATGTATATTATTTAAATGATCGACGAAAAAGATGACCGCATCAAATGAAAAAATACCAAAAAAAAACTGAAATCGGAGAAAGAAACCATCTGGATTCTTGTCCTGTGGAAAGCGTGCACAGAGAGAGAGAGAGAGAGAGAGAGAGAGAGAGACGGGGTTGATCGTTTTTGTTCCTTAATCCTAAGAAAACTTCAAACATGCAGAAACAGGACACAAATCTCAAATCCCGTTTCTTTTTCCTTACCAATGTTGGATGATTCATTGTGTCCCCAGTTTTTTTTTTTTTTTTTTTTTGTCTGTCATTCAAATTTCATGAAACGTTGTGGGTTAATGATATGTCGGCGACGTTGTTAGACTCGTCAGTTCCATCAACCATGTCTCGTCAACAAGGTCAGGTTCCTCCTTCTCCTATTTTCTCATTCAATTTTGGTGATCAGACCAATGCTGTTAATTCATCAAATCCTAACCCTAATCTTAATGAGAACTCTTCTGGGCATCGAAATTCGAATCCAATAAGCTCCGATTTAAGCTTTTCGGCGATGCCCATTTCGCGAATGGGTGCCGAGAAGGCTGCATTGAACTCTTCATCATCATCTTCTTCCTCTTCAGGTTTGTCTAAGCCACGTCTTGTGAAGGTGAGAAAACAATCTGATTCTCATCATCGCAGACCTGCTAGGGTTTCTGATCTCGGTTTCAATCCTAAATTTAGCTCCGTATCTTATGCTTCTGATTTGGGTAGTTCCAATGCTCGTGAGTTTAGTTTTAGGAAGAGTGGGGATGAGGGGTTTGTTTTTGGAAAGAGTGGTTCTAGGGAAAATGCAGAAAAAGAAATTCTTGATGAGATGGGAAAGTCGAGAATTGAGGCTGAAAAGGAGGCCGGAAGAGTGAATCTGAATTCTGCTGCTGGTTTTGTTCCTGCATTTGATGAAAGTGCAGTAGGTCAACTTCCAGAGAAGATTCGAAATTTGAAGATGGAAGGTTCTCAGGATGGCCAAAATCTGAAAACAAGTGGTGCTGCCGAGTGTAGGTTTAGTGCTGATGGGAAGACCAACTCCAGGGTTGAATTTAATGCCAATGTCAATGTGAATGCTTCTGCTAAGAACATCTTTGCATCGCAGCTCCCGAATGAGATGCAGAAATTAAGCATAAAAAGTGTGGACCCTTATGGGAGCGTCTTTCAGAGCAAAGAAGTTGACCATGCTAGAAATTCTGAGATGATGGAAATTTTGAATATAGGGTCCAATATCAATATAGAGGTAGACCATATGAAAACAAACAAAACTGGTTTCATGGTTGGTGAAAGTGGAGGAAACTTGCTTTCCACTGAGAGGGGGAGGTTGAACATCAAAACCATGAGGGAAGAGGTTTCTTCTGGTAGGGCAGAAAAGGTTGATTACCCCAGAGTCTTTGTGAAGGAGCAACAGGGAGATCTGGGAGCTAAGAATTTTAATTCTGAGGGTCAACCAAATCCCTCTCGGTTCACTTTTGTACAAAATGTGCTAGATAAGAACTTGAGTGGTGGTCAACTTACTCCAGATGGAACCATGGAAGGGGGGTTCAGTTTTACCAGCAAATGTGATGGCCCGGTCACATCCCATATTGACTTCAAAACTCCGAAACCAAAAGTCGACGTGTTCACTTCCCTGAAGAAGAGGTTGGACTTTAGAGCAAAGAGGGAAACAATCAAAGATGCTAAATTAAAGAAAAGAAGTGATAAATGGAGGCAAACTACCCGGGTTCAGCCTTGGCTTGGGCAAGATTCTTTTGTTAGAGAAACTAGTTCTCGGGAAAACACAGGGCCTTCTGATTGTTATGCTCCCATGGATGTCTCACCATATAGGGAAACGTTGGCTGACAATCAATGTTCAAGTGAAACTTTTGTTGCTTCGGATTCTTTTTATTTTGTAAAGGAGGAAGCATCAACTGTAGCATGCCCTCCAGTTTTTGCTGGTGCAACTGATGAAGATTTGGCTGCTGCAACTGCACGGTTAGATGTCAGTGATGGTGATGTGATTCTCAGAGAAACAGAAGAGGACATTACTGACCAAGGTTTTGATGGAGATACTGGTGCTCAACTTTCTGCCAGAGATTCTGATTCTAGCAGTAAACCTAATAGCTTTGGGTCCTTGAGTGAGCAGGAGAATAAAGTTGCCTATACCGCAACTCATACAGGAGATGCTGAAGCTTGTTCTCACTGTAGCATGGAGAGACAAGAAAATGAAGACAGGATGGAATTTCATCCTGCTTCAATGTCTGATGATGGTGGTGGGACTAATTTCACCTTCACTACAGCTTCATTTGCTCAAGGGCTATTGTCACCAGCAACACGCCGTGCTAAAAGGAAAAATCATTTGAAAATTGGACAGGACTTACACACATCTACTTTAAATGCCAAAATCCCATATGAATCATCCTCTGTGCAGTTTTTTCCGGTTGCTGGTACTACTGTGAGACTTGGACGAAGTCACGGGGCTGATAAATCTACTTTGAACAAGGGGATGCATGAGGTTGAGGCTCAGAAAGAAAAGGAGATCAAGCAAGAGACTACATCTACTTCCCCTGTGTCTATTGCAGCACAAGAAGCTTGTGAAAAGTGGCGGCTAAGGTGCTTATCATGTCTCATCAGCTTGTGTTTGGTCTTCACATATAAATAGAAACCAGTTTCAGTCTTGGTGCTTTGCAAATTAAAATAATTTTATAAACCAAAAAAGAAGACATTTTTAGTGAAAAGTTGCTTATAAACTTGTAAGTATTTATTAGCCTTTTAAATAAATATGCCAATTAGGACTTTATTCACCTTTTCAAAGTTTGAACCATATCAGATCCATTCAGTTTAGTTTTTGACTAAATAATCAAATTCGGTTTGGATGTATTTATGAAGAAAGACTGTCAATTAGGTGCTTGTCATTTTTAGTGTTATTAGATTAGAACTCTATTTGAACTACCTTCTGTGAACTCATCTAAGTGACTGATTGACATTGATGTAATAAGAGAGTGAATGTGGAACATTGAAATTATCTTAAACTAAGCAAGGTAATTTATGAATTTAAAAAAGAAAAGAAGAACTAAAATTCAGCCACTTTTATATTCAGCACTGATTTACCCATTCTCTGTTAATGATCTTTGGCACATGGTAGTGAATTTTGATCTTATAATCGTTATCTTCATCAGTTTTTAGACCACTTTTGATTAGTGTTGATTTTGATTGATATCAGGGGAAACCAAGCCTATGCTAATGGGGATTTGTCAAAAGCTGAGGATTTTTACACACAAGGAGTAAATAGTGTGTCACAAGGTGAGACATCTAGGAGTTGTCTTAGGGCTGTGATGCTGTGCTATAGCAATCGTGCAGCAACACGGATGTCTCTTGGGAGAATGAGAGAAGCTTTAGAGGACTGTATGATGGCTCTTTCAATAGACCCCAACTTCCTAAGAGTTCAAGTCAGAGCAGCAAAGTAAGTTCTTTTGTTTTTGGCTATTACCTTTTTTTTCTTTTGCACTTTATTATGCTGACATCATCAATGTTTGATACTAGGGGTTGTTGATTAGTGAGTTAATGTACTTTTGAAACTCTTTGCTCTTGCACTTGGCTCAAAGGAGTTACTGTTGAAACTACCAATATTTACACTATGGGAGCAGTACAGAAATGCTGTAGATAGGTTTTCTTGATTCTGTGAACACTTCTTACTGGTTCAGCAAATTGCTACACTATTTAGAATTCATGTTTTGGATAGGTGATGAGGAAGGGAAAAAAACTTGGCTAACCATCAGCCATGACACCATTGTTGAATGAATGTTAGGAGAAAACAAACTAACTAAATTTGAGTATCATAGATGGTGATATCATTCTACCATTTACTTCGTCAGCCTCTCCTTAGAGCCGTGTATCATAATTGAGTGATTATGATCTTATTCCTTTAACTGTTGAGCTTGTGCTATTTTGTTCATGATGGCTATTACTCCATTTATAACCTCGTTTTCAAAGCCTTCAAATTTGAATCCTTTTTCTTTGGCACTGGGACTAATCAAGCATTTTTCCTTATTTTATACGACATGTCCCTAGGGGCTTGAGTGATGCACAGTTGATATGACAGGATATGTTTGCAGCTTCTCAGATCTTACCCTAATTGCTGATTACCAGAACGTTGGCAGCACCAAATCTTTTTTCAAGCTTCTAGATACTGTTTTTGTCTTCAAAGACACCCAAAGCCTTTTTCGATAGAATAGGAAGACTGTATCACCAAGGAAAGGAGAATATTACAAGAAGCGGACGAGTGATACTTGAGAAAGAGCAAGTTAAGAAAAAAGGGGAAAAAAAAAAGCACCAAAGAGAATTGTCATCTAATCCCTAAATCAAGTCCTCCAAATGAACCTCTTAGTATAGGGAATAAAAATAAGTGGAAGAATAGTTCCCCCCCCCCCAAAAGAAAAAAAGTGGAAGAACATACAAAAAGATTTGCTTTCTCCAAATTGAAGGCGGCTGTTTGACACGGGATACCATAAAAATGGTAGAAAACGAACGGTGATGTACCAATTGAACTTATCCCAGGCTTTCTTTTTATCCAAACAAAATCCTCTCTAGGTGAAGGCTTCTTTCATGGTCTCATTTCATCCATGATGTGCTCACATGGCAACACCTCCTCACTCATGGTGAGTCCCATGGGTCACACACTAGGCAACACCTCATGTTGAGTCCCATGGGTCACACCATCTCTAAGCAGTATCCATTCATAAAATAGAATTGCTTATCTACCAGATGATATACTATTTCCTAATCCAAATATTATAGAATTTCTAAAATTCTAAATATTCACCTATTTGATTCACACAAAAACTTGTCAGAGTTGAAGAGCCTACATCATTCAAATCCTTAATCATTCTGCACAGCAATGGGAATCTATTGTTTCTCCATTGTAGGACTCACTTATACTCCCAAGTAAATATAAACCTTCTTGTTTTTTCTTCTTTTCATTATAATTTTTGTCGTCACCAATACATTTTCTTTCTGGTTATATTTATTTGGAGAAACCCACAAAATTGCATAGGCCATAGCATCTTCAGCAGCTATCTTCTTTTTCTTACAACTATGGGCGCAATTTTGGCTTAAGAAGTAAGCTCTGGTTTGGCTTAGACTTATTGCTTGTGCTTATCTCTTCGGTGAAATTAGTTCCTGTTCTTTTTGCCTTAAGTATTAACTACTTTGCTTTGCACCTACTCATTAGTTTGAATTTAATCTGCTTTGACTAGTACGGCCTCCAGATGGATAAATGGGAGTTTTGTTTGTTGAATTTTGTGTTGAGGACATCATTTTCTTGAGTTATTCATGTTTGAATTGAACATCCCTTAAGCCATGTAGTTTTACCAAATCTTATTGTCATGCACTTCATTTGACTATTTATTGGAATTGTTTGCCAGTGATGGTATGCTATTTGGTTATTCAAGTTGTTATGCTGGAATTTGTTTGCATGAATTTAGTTGCTGAAGCCAGGATCTCCAACAATTCTGTTACCTAAATTTTGGAAATTATTTTCTGCTAGTTGCTACCTTGCCCTTGGGGAAGTTGAGGACGCATCCCAATTTTTTAAGAAGTGCTTGCGATCTGGAAGTGACGTCTGTGTGGACAGAAAGATTGTAGTGGAAGCTTCTGATGGGTTACAAAAGGCGCAGGTATTTAAAATGCAAGTTGACCTATACATGTTGAACGCATGAAGTTAGAATCAAACATATGCAATAGAAGAAGTGTTTTAAGGTCTTTTCTTTTTGGTCTAGTTGGTGCACCTTTAACGTTTTCGAAATGAAAACCAGAAAAAATTCTCCACTTGACAGTTGAATCACCAATATTTCAAGCATTTGGTAGTCGATTTATGGCATCTTACGATGTGAAGAGAAACACTTCCATGGGTAACCTTGGCCACCATGTACTATTGTACAGGTAAATCCATTAGGCATGATTAATACTCCATACACCACAAACCACAAACCACAAACCACATGCACCTGGAAGCTTGCAGAAAAATTGGTGTCCAGGCAGCTCTGGAGCAAAATGTTACTAAAACATGCTAGTGTATGAAAAAGGACATAAATATATATCATTTCAATTACTTTATTTTATTTGTTAGGGCAGATTACAAAAAACATATGGCATATTTCCCCTCCCTTTACACTTTGCATACCATTTTTTTCATAAATTACACTTAATATTTTGAAAATAAGGATGTTTAAAATTTTGTTAGAAGAAAAATGAGATTACTTAAATCTCATCTTAAATGTTACACTCGTACTCCGAATGTAGCACTTAGATGTATCTATTGAAATGATGAACTTACAATAATGGGTGTATGTTAATTGTAATCTATTACAAAATACTAAATTAGAGTTGCTTAAGTGCGTAAATAGAGGGAAAATTTTGTATGCTTTTTGTAATTTTCCCTACTTGTCATTTTATTTTTAATGCAAATTTTGAAATTATACTTGTTTTCTATAGTCACAAAATAACTTCTATGGACAAATCTTTTCCATAGGGAATTGTTCTATGGTCAAGAATATCTTTGTTACTTACACGACAATCCTTGGAAAAAAGCTTTCTAGATGTTTTGATCTGACTCCATTAGTAAGCAATTAACAGGCACTTGCAGCGAGTCATTGATCTTGCTGTGACCTGAAATGACCATGGAAGATATTTCCTAATATGATATTTTTTGTCATTAGCCAACACAAACAGATGTATGACAACAAGGGTAGATTGCCTACAATTGGAAGAATGGTGCGTAAAAGGTAAGAAAGTGTTGTATTGGAAGAAAGTATGAGAAAACTTAGGATTTGTGATTGAAAATCGTAGAGAAGTAGCTCCAAGGTTAGAGAGCACTTTGTAGATGAAGAATCAGACAGCCAGAAAAAAAAAAGGCATACATTCCTTCAACATTAATAACTAAAAAACCACTTTATTCGTCAACACAGTTATTTTATTCGCATTTGCATCAGAGTCAATATTCATATGATTAAAGAGCCCAATAGCACTCTTAAACCTTCTAAAAATTGTCTCAATCAATATAGAAACATAATGCAATCCAGAATTTGCTAAAATTGGAAGTTTCTAAGTCTCTATAACTCTAGAAAAGATGCTAACTTAATGTTGACCAGAGACCAAAGTATTTAATTAGTTTAAATAAAAGAAGACATGTTAAGAAAATAAATTTTTCCAACACACTAAAAATTTCTGCAATTTATTTCTAGACTATTAAACTTCTTAAAAAACTTGAACCATTACAAAACAACTTGTTATTGGAGCGAGATGATCTTGTCTTCACAATAGAATCATTTCCCTTTACCCTAGGCTCAGTGATCACATTTTTTGGGCAAAGCTATGGTTGTGCCATCACAAACACTATTACAAAATGCATTATGTATTTTGTTCAAAATGCATTAATTAATTGTTCAATACATAAAACGGGAATTTTTTTTTTTTGGGGGGGGGGAGGTGGAGAAACTTGCCCCCTCCTATGTTAGCAAGGTAGTGGGATTCCTTTAAGGTAGTGGTTTTGAGCAACTTTAGAGTTCAAAGGTTATTGGAGTTGCTTTACCCTCTAGCTCTTTGTGATCGAGATCACGTGGTCCAAAATGTAGTATCATTTCGCAGCCGATCACAATGAGCGATCTGAACTTAATAGAGGTTTAAAGCAATTGATAGAATAAAAAACACAAAAGCAAAAGGAATTTTCTTTAATCTTAAGGATAATTATGATATTTAATACTTTCTTTTTCTTTCTTTATTTCTTTTAGTGTTGGTTTGTTAGGAATAATAGAGTGCATAGAGTATGTTGAAATATCAATAAAGAATTAATTAGTTCTATTGGAAATAGGAGAAAGTTTTCAGAGTCCTCTAGGGAATAGGAATAAGGGTCTTAGGAACTATACATCATATCTTGGGAATACTTCTCCTTGATATGTATAAATATAAGTGTCGTGTGTGTTCAGGCCTTCAATCGAATTGAATCAATATCATAATGTAACCACTTAAGTCAATTAAGTATACGAATATTATTTTCTTCTCCACTCTCAACATGCTATGAGAGCCCATCATCCTCTAGCCTGTCTTCGGAGGGCTCAATCACATCTTTTAATTTGTCACGAGTCAGTGTCAAGCCACTAGAGTTAGGTCAGCCTCTTGTCAAGCTCGAGTAGCTGCTCGTCATCCCTTGTTAAATCAAGCTCATCTGCCGGCTGGTCTGGCAGGAGCTTTTGTGGAACTGCCAAATGGTCAAGCAGTTTTCAATATCTCTGTTCAGTTTCTTCTGCCATCTGGTCTGGCGGAAGCTTTAATCATTTGAGTCTGCCATCGGGTTCCATTGTGTCCAAACAAGGTTATTCCACAGTGGTCGTCTCTTGATAGAGGCCATTCTCAATTTTGGCAGCCACAGATCCCTGTCAACATGTCTTCAACTGGAGCCTTGTTCAAAAGACACATCTGATCTCCAATGTCTTTCTTTGAGTCTGAGACTTCATGATCACACCAACAGCAACCTGGGTTTACTTCGAGGGCAATAAATTCAAATTGGGTCTCTTTAGGGGTTCCATATTAAGCCATTATGTTTGTAACAAGCTTGGTGCATATTGTCCATATGCTCCAGCTTAAGGGGGAGTGTTGGAAATAATAGAGTTAGAGTATGTTGGGAATATCAACAAAGAGTTAATAAGATCTATGAGCAATAGGAGAAAGTAGTCCTCTAGGGAATATAAATAGAAGTCTTAGGAACTGTACATCATATATGGGGAATGCTTCCCTTTGATATGTATAAATATAAATGTTTGGATGTGTGTAGGCACTCAGGCTAATTGAGTCAATATCATAATGTAACCACTTAAATCTATTAAGTATAGGAATATTATTTTCTCCTCATCCATTCTCAACATGGTAAAAATAGTAGTTTAAGTTTGTCTAAGCCTATCCCCATGTACTGCCTATCTCGGAAGTTACCATATCACTTTCCATACATGTATTTGATGCCATAATGCACCATGATCAGGTAACATGAGTTCGGACCTTCTACCAGCTAGCCTCGTCAATGATGAATTCTATAGAAAGTTGAATCACCCAACTCATTAACCTGCTAAGCAATCTTGACTCTGTGCTTGAACCTCCTGACCCATTTTCCTAAAATCTATATGCTTACACTTTCTGAGAGTAAGTTGAGCAAAAGATTTTCTGCTTTCAATTATTATTATTATTTTTTTTTTTGAGATTTGGGAAAGCTTGTATCGGCTTTGGAGGCTCGCTTTTCTTCTCAGTACAACTACAATAAAAAACTATCCAGTGCCATGGGGAGCTCTCTTGATACCTTTGTCCATTGGCTTCAAGATTTTCTAACTGGTAACCTGGCTGAAGCCATGATTATATTTCGTCTTCAGAAATTGATGATGAAATCTTTTACAAGGGCCAAAGTTGCTGCACAAGACTGTATAACCAACCACATTGTAGCGGATGTTAATAAACAAGAGTATGATCTATCCTACCTTTCATCATAGAACCTTTTGCAGGAGGTCCAATAGGGTTAGAATAGGACAGCTCAGATGAAGATAAATTCTGAAATATGTCATGAGTACATTGTGGGAATCTTTTTGATGCACATAGGCCAAAAAGATGACTTGCTTATCACTTTCAATTTCATAATATGAACAAATAGTTGTTAGTGCTATTCTCCTTCACCTCCTTGTGCCTTTGAGATGCCTAACACCCTCCATGTTCTCCAATTTAATAAATAAGATGCCTGTGTCTAATATGATACCATGATATGACATCTGATACCCGGATTATTATTGGACATGACACACGTCATATTTGAACTTTCTGAGATGATTGTATGAGCACTGGGATACTTTTAGACACTTCTCAGAACTTCAAAAGAGATGCTTATTAAGTGGCAATTGTTTGAGGATATTGAAAATTTTGGGTTTACGGTGGAGTTGGAAATAGATACTTTCAAGTCCTAAATTAAATGGAAGTGATTTTGTTAGAGATGAAAAAGGGACACAAAATTGGGGTTGATAAGATATTCTAATATTAAGCATAATGATTTAAACAAGATAATGATGGCATCTTTCATCCAGACAAAGATGATGCAACTCTAAACATGCTCTATGAAAGCAGAATTTTCCAATTATGTTTAATGCTCTAAAGAAATTCTCTTGAAGAGCCCAAGCTCCTATGATTGTAAATGGGATGTGGCATGAGAAAGGAATTGGGTTTACTAACCCTTATCCTACCCGTTTTAGGAAGTCACCCCAATATCTGCCATCCTCCCTTGCCCCAACCCAACTCAGAAACTTATCCCTGCCGAAGCATTTATTCCTTGCATCCACCTTGCTTGTTAGATTAAAACATTTGATGAAAACATTTAGAGTGCAAAAGAGAGACCTATATACGGTATTCATTGGCTTAGAAAAAGCATATGATAGGGTCCCTAAAGACATATTATGGTGGACGCCGATGAAAAAAGAGATTTTTTTGAAATACATTAATCTTATTAGAAATATGTATGAGAGAATTGTAACCAATATAAGAACCTGCGGGGGTTTGAGCGATAAACTTTCCTATTAACATTGGGCTCGATCAAGGCTCGACATTAAGTTTCATCCTTTTTACAATAGTGATAGATGAAATCATAAAAAGTATCCAAGATGAGATACCATGGTGTATTCTTTTTGCTGATGATATAGTATTGGTTGATAAAATTAGAGAGAGTATTAGTATTAAATTAGAGTTATAGAAGGCCACACCAGAATTTAGAGTATTTAGATTGAGTAGATCAAAAACTTAATCTATGAGATGTAATTTTAGTGACAATCATCGGTGTGATGAAAAACGATTAGATTAGAAGGGAAAGACGTACCAAAAAGTGAACATTTTAGATATTTTGGTTCATCATTCAAAATGATGACAATATAGATGAATATATGAATCATAGGATTTAAGCAGATTGGATGAAATGGAGAAAAGCATTCAGAGTTCTTTGTGATCACACGATACCATTACATTTGAAGGGAACGTTCTATAAAATCGCAATAAGTCTTGCACTATTATATAGTACTGAGTGTCTGGTCATTAAACAAAAACAGTAATAGAAAATGATTGTAACAAAAGTGAGAATATTTAGATGAAAGTGTGGTAAAACTAGAAAAGATAAAATAAAAAACGAAGAAACTAATAAGTTGAGATTTAGTTTAATTGTGAATAAGATGCAAGAGTATCGTCTGAGGTGATTTGAGCATGTGTAGCGAAAATCCAAAGACATACCGGTGAGGAGAACCAAGAACTTAAATATAGGAGATTTAGTAAAACGTAGAGATAGACCTTTGAAAATTTGGATATAAACTATTCATAAAGATATGATAGCTAAGGATCTAGATAAGGAGATGGTTTTGGATAGAAATGAGTGGCGTAGGAGAATTCGCACAAACTAAACCAACACTTTTGTACTTTTTTTTTCACGATATCTATAGTTTAAATAGCCTATCCCAAATTTTGAGATTAAGTCCCAGGTTGTTGTTGTTATTATTGTTGTTGTGTCCACCTTACTTGCTAGATATTGTGACTAGATTTACTCAAAGGGATAAAAAATATAAAAATAAAGTATTTTATGCAAAAAAATAATAATAACAATAAGTGGGGCGGAAAAATGTGTTGAGTGGCCACTTCACTACCTCAGGATTTTGTCCCATACCTAGAAGTATCCATATCCAACCTTTCCCCCTTTTATTAAATTTGTTTACCTGCACAGGGCTTTGACCCAAATGCTAACTCAATTGACATACCTACTAGCAAGGAGTGCCATAAAGGAGGAAACAGAGAATTCCTGCACTGAAGGGAAACGGAGAACATCTTATCTTGGAAAACATTCCTTTCATACAGTATAAACCAAATTGGAAAAGGATTCACTGTCCCAGTGGAAGACAGCTCACACGTATAGGGTTTTGGTTTTGCAGGCAACTTTTAGTGCCTTTGGACAGCAAATTAGGCCAAATAGGATTATGGTTTTGTTGGTGCCAGAAGATTAGAAAAACAATAGTAACAGATAATATGCAAAGTTATTGCATTGGAAACAAGTATTATCTGGTGAATGGGGGTTAGGTGGTACTGTTAGAAGGAGAAGATTCTAGGTGGTGGTTCCTGTAACATAAGTAAAACAAAAGGAGTTTTTCGTTATTCTTTTTAGTATTCCAAGATCAAGAGAAAAGAATGATATGGTTAATTGAGTTAATCTAAATTGTTTATGTATGTTGCTTTTGGAAAGAAGAAAAGAAAAAAGACTAGTTGATGTATGTTTCTTCTTGTGTATGACATTGTTGCTTAATTGGTCTTATAATATTTTTAGGAGAATCCCCCCATGCCTCTTTGACCTTTTTTTTCATTGAACTATGTTTTAGATGCTTCCAGTTTGGGTTTATGTAAGATGTGGTCAGTGATGGAAAATCTTGATCAGAATTAAACTGGACTGGGTTTTACTTTCAAGTGTACTGTTTCTAGATAAATGATTGTGGTTTCTATTGCAACTGCTGAGTCTTTTTTTTTTTTTTTTTGTGGCAATCAAAAAATTTTCTGGTGTTTTTCTTAATTTTTCTTTCTAGAGTACCAATTCTTTGTTCTGTCCTTGTCTTTGTCCTCCTTTTTCCTTTTTCCTTTTTCTCGTTAGTGTGACTGTCAGGTCTATCTAAAGACTAATCATTTCTATCTGCTGCTGGCAGAAAGTCTCAGAGTGCTTGGCACAGTGTGCTGAACTTTTGCAATGGAAAACAACTGTTGCTGCAGAGAATGCTTTGGAATTAATTGCAGAGGCATTGCAGATAAGCTCATATTCAGAAAAATTGCTGAAGATGAAAGCTGAGGCTCTTTTTCTGGTTTGTCTTCACTTAAGTTTAAAACTAAACGTCATTAAGTTTGGCAGTAAACATACAGGTCTATAGTCAGCATCAGGTTAACTTTATTTCATTCAACAGCTGCAGAAGTATGAAGCGGTGATTCAACTGGGTGAGCAGATAAGCTCAGCTGAAAAGAGCCCCGCTGTGTCACAGAATGATGGAGAGTTGGGACATGGTTCCCAAATTGATAAAACATCTAATTTTAAGCTGTGGAAGTGGAACCTTATTATTAAGTCATACTTCAATCTTGGAAGACTTGAAGAGGCTCTCAGTTTGATCAGCAAGCAAGATCAATCAAGGTCTTCCTCAGAAAAGTCAATCTTCATTCTTGCTAATTGCGACTGCTTCTTCATTTTGATGTGAATTTACTGAGCTACTATTATTTGTGGGGCTCAAAGTTCCTTAAGCTTGCTGAATTTTCCAGGACCGAAAGCAAGATACTTGAATCATCAATACCCTTGATTACAACCATCCGTGAGCTTCTACACCATAAGGTATGCCATGGGACTGTCCCACTCCTCCTGTAGACTGGGGTTTACTGTTCTTGATATATTTACTGAATTTTATTTATGATTACCAGTTTGCAGCAGTGTAGCTTGCTGAGGAATTTTGATGTTGAATGGTAACTATTCCAGAGGGATTATTACACAGCATTTGTAACTTGTTGCCTTTTGTGCCTTCATAGTTTATGGTTTGCAAATGTATGCTGGGGTTGTAAGGTGAACAACTAGTATAGTGTACATAGCTGTTGGATTTCACTGATGATAGAACTTTCATAGACTTACTGTCTGTAGGTTCTTCCTTTCCATGTAAACAATTATTAAGATTTAAAAAATAATTAAACAGCTTGTCCATAAGTTGAAGCTTTTGGAGTAGATGGTTGTTTTCACACCAATGAACTTTGTGAAGCTATGCTGATCTCAGTTGTTTGTATTGAACTCCATAATTCAGAAGCCCTAAAGGAAACGTCAGCTGGAAGAAATTCTAATTCATCTAGGAAACTGGTTGGTGGGGAAATAGGTCTATGGGCACAATGTTGTTATTATCGTTTTTCTTGTTGAATTAAGCTGAAATATTAAAAATTGGACAATTTAATATGGCTTCTAATGGTCAATTTTATATAACAACAACAAGAAGCTGGACCTTAATCCCAAAATTTTAATATCGGTCATTTGAGAGACAAATACAAGAAAGATGAAAAATATATATATAGTTAACAATTAAAAAAAAAAGAAGAAAACAAACTTTTGCTGATATTGTTGATGAAAATGTGATTTCACCCTTTTGTGATCACTATCATTAGCTGAACTGATAGGCACTTCTCTTGGATGGCTAATGCTGGAAATAATAGTAGAGAATTAATAGGGTGTTGGAAATAAGAGAGAGAGTTAATAAAGTACTAGGACTGCTAGAAATATGATTAGTCACCACAGTAAATACTTGGGAGTTAATGTTTATAAGAGATGGTGTACTCTTTGTTGTATAAATAGATGTGTGCTGAGTGCGAGTCACTAAAGCAATCCTTTCAACATGTAACTACTCAAGCCAATTGAGTCACTATCATAATGTGGAACTCAAGCCAATTAAGTCATAATAATATTGTATTCTCCTTCATTCTCAACATGGTATCAGAGCAAACCTCCTCCTGGAGGATAGTAAGTAGACCAGATTAATGTACAATCATGAGCCACTTGAGTCCAGTCAAACTTGAGTTGTTGCTCACTCTCCTTCCTCCCATCAAGCTCGTTTGGGTCTGGCAGGAGCTTTCGTAGGTCTACTTCAAGCAGTTCCCAAAATCTCTGTCAAATCTGGTCTCCATTAGAAGTTTCTTCTATTGTCTGGTCTGGCAAAGGCTTCATATTGTTGCTCTTATAAAAATAAAAAAATAAAAAACAAAACAAAACAAAACAAACAAACAAACAAACAAACAAAAACCAAAAATCACCATTTCTTCAGCATCTGGTCTGTCCTGCAGAAAATTCAGCGTGACATTGCCTTTGTTCTTCCAATGTTAGAATGTCTCTGATCAACTTGCCAGCCTTTCCTCTTCTCATTGTGGTGCCAGGCTTTCAAGTCCGGTCCTCTTTATCTTATACATCATTATTTTTGTAACAAGCTTGGTGTGTATTTTCCATATGGTCCCGCCCGAGTGGGAGTGGTAGAAATAGTAGAGAGAATTAACAGAGCGTTGGAAATAAGAGAGACTTAATAAAGTATTAGGACTACTAGAGAATATGGATAGTCAACACAAGAAATATTTAGTAGTTAAGGTTCATAGAAAATGTTGTGTTCTTTGTTGTATCAATGGATGCTTGCTGCTTGCTAGTCACTCACGCAACCCTTTCACCGTGTAACCACTCAAGCCAATTAAATCAGCTGCACTCAAGCCAAAAAGTCATATTAATATTGTTTCTCCTCCATTAAGAGCTAATTAAAAAAAAAAAAAAAAAAAAGTAGAATGGGATAGAGAAGGCATTGGAGAAAGGATATATATCTAAATGCTGTCCAGAATTGATGGATCCACAGCCACCTTTCTAGCCTAGCTGGTCCCTAGAGTGTCCCTTTTTTTTCATAGATGGGAACATGCCACAAGAACAAAGGGCTTCCTCTGTTCTTTCCCGACTGATTTTGATGTACAAGTAGTCAATCCAATGGACTTCCAGTCCATGATTCTTTTTCCAAGTTGATTTTGTGTACAAATAATCAATGATTGAATACTAGTTCTTGAGAAATAAGAGCCCTGGAGCACGCGGTGACCGGTAAATGAAGTGGACTGGCTTCTTTTTCAATTATTGCCCCTGGGACCTACATCCTGTAGGGCTTCAATTTTCCTCCTCTAATTTTTGCCAATAGAAGTTGCACCCCCAGTTTGTAAACTTATTGATATGGATTCACAACACATGGTATGGTATGCTAGTGATGTGATAGTATGGTGTGCTAGTGATGCAACAAAGTAATCCATAAGACCACCCTAAAGTTGAGAAAAAATGGTCTTGGCAAAAGTCTTTTAGTAGTTTTTAATGTAAGCGTGCATGGTAAGAGAGAACAAAACAAAGAAAGAAATTAAAGAAGCTCCACGGTTTGCTTACCATGATCTCGGTGCCAAACTTCATTTGATATCATAATGAATACCAGGATTCACTTTATCAGTCTAAGATTTCTGGCACATATTTATAAGCATGGTTGCCAAGAGCATTTTCATTTTTAGGTGGGCAATCATAAAGTTATCATAGAGGATATATCAAGCAAATGGCTGAAGTTTGGTAGGAAGAAATTTGGCACGGCCTAGTAAAATCTATGAAAGAACCAAAAAAATAAAAATAAAAATATTAAACGAAACTTCTTGATTGATATGGCACTTGCCAGGCTGGTCCTGTGTAGGACTTATAAACTGATTTATTTTTTGTTTACCTGAGTTGAAGGTGATATTTCCTCATTTTTAAACTTTTTAGTTCAATTTTTCCTCCTTTTAATTGCTGAGACCCAAAGTCCATTTATTTCTTCCTTTCAGACGTTTAAATGTTTATTTTGATTTTTGCTCCATGTGTGCATGTGTGCGCGCGGTGGGGGGCGGTTGGATGAGGTTTTATAAGGGGCAAAACTGAAGTTGAGAGGAGGCATCTTTTGAAGTATCCTAAGTATTTGTTTGGCACAAAGCTTCTGATGTACTTAGCTTACAATAAGAAGAATGTTGATTTAAAAATCATCCCATAAAAGAACTCTTTCTTTGCTGCTGCAAAACTGCATGAGGCTTATCTTTGGGGACGGTAGGTAGAGGAGGTACATTCAAGCTCAATAGGTGCTTGTCTGTGAAGTAATTATAGAATATTGAGCTGGAAAAATTTGCACCAAAAGTTTCATATTCTCACTCTTCATATGTTTTGTCCTCTGATTTCTTTGGATCAGCAATGCAAAATGGTGGGTGCTATGCTAACTGATTCAATATTTTAAGCTTGTATCTGTGCTGAACTTAGAAGTAATTTTTATGTTTATAACCTGGTAAAAAATCAGTGCTTGATCCCTAAGTATCTCTATATTTAGGAGCTTAACATTTTGTGCTTATTCATGCTGTGGTTTATTTATATCTATGTGTATGTACAAATCAATTTACCCTTTTTTATCTTTTTGATGACAGGCTGCAGGTAATGAAGCATTTGCTGCCGCAAGATATACAGAAGCTATTGAACATTACACTGCCGCTTTGTCATCTAATGTGGAGTCACGTCCTTTTGCGGCTAAGTGTTTCTGCAACCGTGCTGCTGCTTTCCAGTCTTTAGGTCAGATTGTTGATGCCATTGCTGATTGCAGCCTAGCCATTGCTCTTGATGGAATCTACTCAAAGGTGTGCTTTTTAAAATTGTTTATTTGTGTGATCCATAGATATCATCCAGTTGATTGTTACTATAGAAACTCTTAACATTCCTGGCATGTCTGGAGATCCGCTGTACTGGTCATTTGCATCCTTGAAATCCAAGTTTGTCATGGAAGTCTCTTATCTTTGAGAATGCTTGTCCCAATCCTAAAGAAAGAGTATAGTAGGTTAAGGCCAATGTGAGAGAAAGCTTTTCTCATGAGAAATTCGGAAGGAATATATAGAGAGCAGTTCTCATTTCTTTTTGTAGTGTATTTCTATTAGTCATCACACAATCTGCTAGATTTATGCATAAAGAGCGGCAAGACTCTTGAAGAAACAATTTAGGTGTTTGGACAGAACAATTTGTCATTATTTTTGAGTGATAGTCTTGATGATCCTTTTCTTTAATAGGAAACAAATTTATATGAAAGGAAAAAATAAAATAAAAGGAGGAAAAGCTCCAAAAAGATGATTTCCGTCAAATCAAGGAACCTACAAAATTGAGAATGTCTACCCATGAGACGGGATAATTAGTTGTCAAAACTTTTGGGCAACTATTTGCTGATGTTCTGATCTTTATAAACACTGCATTTCAAATTCAAGAAAGTTATTAGAGACTTGACTTTTTTTTCTTTCTTTATTTTTTTTTGGGGGGGGGGGGGGGGAGGCCCACATAGATTGTTTCATTTCTAATTGAATCACACATTTGTCCAGGAGGGTGGATAAAGAGTTAAGATACCATCATGGTCTTCGGGCTTTCTCATGAAAATATATCTTCAAACACTGAAAATTGAAAACTGGGAAAGCTAAAAAATATCAGTTGTTAGCTTTAGAATAGTTTCTAAGGCCAATGCCTAAAACCTATGGTGATCTCCCCCTGCCCAGTAGGTGCTTCTCCCCGAATGCCCTCCTTGTAGACCAAAACAGAAAATAGTTTATGGCCAAACCTTATAGAAAGCTATAACTTTAGCCTGATCGTAAAGTAACTGCATCTTATTAATCTTGGGTAAATCTTTTGAAGCAACCTCTTCTTTGTAAAAGGTGTGCTTCTTTACTTATTAGACCCCTCACCTTTGGTGTAAAGCTTTGAGCATTAGGTAAACTTTGCCTTGGGATATACTTCTTAAATTATTGTACTACAATTGTCTGATGCTGCTGGATTTGCATTCAACAACTGATCAGGATATTGTTGATGCCTACCATTGAATTTATGTATAATTAGAGAACCAGAGCATGCTCACTTAAGCTGAAAGCTTTTTATGCTAGGCTCTTGCTGGATGGTACTAGCAATGCCATCCTGTGCTGCTTTGAAATATGTGGAATATAAATTTTGTACTGCTGTGAGAGGAGAAGAAAAATTTCATGCTACTTGGCTTAGAAGGAATTAAGTCAGTGGAATCATGGGACAAGTAATCATTTTTTTTTTATATGAAGTGGTGTCTAGTACTATTATAAAAACTGTTCCCTGATTTGACACTAATCACCTTGTGTGATGCTGAAGCTGATAATTAACAAGCACCAGCACTTGCTAGAATTGACTAAAACGAATTTTGTCACTATTGTATCATCTTGCTTTTTCTTTGCCTCTTTGCCTTCTAATAATCGATTCTGTTCTATTTAGTGTCTCCTTCAATAAGCCATCTCAATTGCATTGGTAATTTTTGAGTGGTGTACTTCATTTTCTTTGGGGAACATCTAACAATTTAACGCTTGAAATTCCATTTCACATTACAAATTTCTAAATTAAATAGTTGAGACATTTCTTTGTGTGTTCAAGGGATTACTTTGCCAGAATAATTTTCTCCATCTCACAGCATGATGGGTTTTAATGGTCCTTTTGGTGCCTAATGCCCATGCACTAGTCAAGTCTGTTGTAATTGGTCCGGCTCGACAATGTGAAGACGTTTGAGCTAAATCTGGGGATATTTGATGAAAGACTTATTAAGTTGATCTCCATATCTTTCTCAGGCAATTTCTAGGCGAGCCACCTTGTTTGAGATGATAAGAGATTATAGACAAGCAGCCACTGATCTTCAGAGACTTGTAGCTCTTCTAACAAAGCAAGGAGATGAAAAGGGTCTAAAACAGGCTCAACTGCGGCTTTCTTCTATGGAGGAGGAAGCCAGAAGAGAAATTTCCCTGGATCTGTACCTCATTTTGTAAGTATGTCAAGCTAATGTTTCAAGAATTTTGTTCATCCTGAACAGTTTGACATTTGACCGGATTAATACACCGCCCTTTACTAGCAAAATTTAATTGCTTAACCCTATACTCTGGATGATAGTGAAGCAATTGTTGTGTCATATTACTGGTAAAGAATTCTTATACCAGAACTTTTTCTTTGCAGTTTAATTTTCATATTCTGACTTGTTTGGACGTTGATATAAAAATTCGCAAGTATACAAATTGTTCAAATAATAAATTAATGAGTTAATATCATTCCCATGAGAATTGTTGTCCAATTACTAGTTTATCTAACTACTTGTAATATTTAGAAAATGAAATAGATGTGAAATATTCCTAAAATCTATTAACCTAATAATCATATAAAAAAAAAATACCAAGAGAGGTAAATATGATCAACACATCCAAATGTATTTCCTACGTGGTTTGTTTTCTAAAGGTTAAGTGTTGATTTATTCTTCCTTGAATTGACAATCAGAACACTAATTTACCTTGGTCGCTCTCTCAAGTGATACCATGTCTATTGTTATATAATAACCCCCATATCTCTAACAAGAATTTAGTTATAATTAATCCATCAAGAGCAAGTTCCTTCATGATTGTACATGTCACGCACCAAATTTCTACTATGCATTCAACATATATTCATTACCCCTACATCTATTCATAACAATTCATTCCATTCAGTATCATGAATACTGAACATAATCTAAAAGGTGATCAATCAATTTAAAAGTATTAAGAACATGATAATAAAACAATTCATGGAAAAAATAGCAACAACTATTGAATTAAATATTCAAATTGTTCCTACAATCGAGTCGTAGTGACAAATATTTACTCGGTCATGGAATGAAAAGCAAAAGAAAACATTAAAGAGAAAAGCGTTGAAAACCCCTGCTATGGGAGACTCCTCTTTGCCTTCTCCTATGCCTCCTTTTTAGAATATTAATGACAAAAGAATAAAGAATGCCTCTCCAATTCTCTCTCTAACTATTTATAGAGCTCCTTTAAAGAATAGAAAATTAGGGTTATAAGTCTTCAAAATTACTTCTAAATACCTCTCTTAGAGCATTAGACAATAATTGGAAGGTAGAAACATGGAATGCTCCTTGTAGGAAATTAGAAATCAAAAAGTCAAAGTGCTCTATGCTGGAATTTGGCAAGTCTTTTACACGTCGGTGCAGTAGTGCCCAATGAGATTACCTGATGATTATACAAAACTGAGCTAAAATCTAAGCAATTAAAGGGCATAAATATATATAAATTCCATGTACATCAGACATGGTGTACACACGGCACTTGTTAGATCCTGACGTGTGGAGATGCAACGTGGAATGGCTTATTTTTATAACTTTTCTAAACTATACTTCTCATACAATCTTTAGACACTTCCATGTCCACTCTTCAAATACTTTGGAAACGTTATACATAATTATTATTACTACTTAAAACAGAATCCTTGAATCAGCTGATGTAGTTACAACTACAAGAGTGTCAAATTACAGTAATGGTCATATCTAGAGTTAATAAATGACCTGTGTGTGTGTGTGTGTTTTCGCCATGCTTATTGGTAAAAAGCATATTAGTGCTGTTTATACATAATGATAACATTAATTGAGTTCCTTTTGCTAGCTGTGTCCATGTCCTATTCTATAAATTTTCTGTCCTGTGTCTTGTCTTGCCATTGTCCGAGTGCCTATGTTTCCCAAGTCAAAAGCAACATGGAGCAAAAGGGAGATTGTCTTTAGGGCTCAAAAGTGGGAATTGTTATAGCCCCAAAACTTTTTAGTTTGCCAATTTGTTGGCATCACAGCAAATGAGAAATACTCAACCAAAAAGCACTCTCAAAACTGGAGGTGACATCAAGTGTGAGTGTTGTAGAAAGATTTGCACTTTCCAGTCCATAACAGACCTGATCTTCTCTTAATTATCTATGTCTCACTCTTTCTGGTCCAAGCTGATGGCTAAGAGATGGAACTTACATCAGCGAATGGTTCCTGCACAACTTTTCCTGTTACACTCTGAAAATCATAGGCAGTGTTCCAAACCTTTAGGTTGTGACTATAAACAATTATGTTATCAAGGTCTTCTACTACAGACTGGTTCTCCCTTTTGGCTTGAGAGCATGCAACATGAACATGTTCTTGAGCCAATGGCCAAGCCTCTTTTTTCACCTCTGCACCATGGATGGAAGTCCACCCCTTTCCCAGAAGTGTACTACTTTTTTGCAACGTCATGATGATAATCTTTTATTAATCTTTGTTCTACAACTGGATGTTGATTATTTTTCATGACAGGGGAGTTGAACCATCTGCCACTGTTTCAGATATCAGGAAGGCATACAGGAAGGCTGCTCTTAGGCATCATCCTGACAAGGTGCTGTCCTATCTGGTCTCACTTGAACATGGTTGATCGCTTTTACTCTTTCAAATTCATATATTTACAAATTCATGTCTTTTTGGCTTTAGGCTGGTCAATCATTAGCAAGAAATGAGAATGGCGATGATGGCATTTGGAAGGAAATAGCAGAAGAAGTCCATAAGGACACTGACAAGCTCTTTAAAATGATTGGAGAGGCATATGCAGTCCTTTCAGACACTGGCAAGGTATTTTCTCATTCTACATCCAATTTTCGTAGCTTGTTCATATTTCTCAATATATTTCCACGTGTTAAGTCTTTAACAAACTTCTAAGAGCACAACAGCACTTGTTCTGCAGCATCTTAGAGGGAAAAGGGTAACTTATCACATGACTGTTTGATTCTTTTGATGGATTTCATTTTCTTTTTCTGATAGAAAAAGAATTATACTAAGGAGAGCAGAAACAATACGTAAGGCTCATAGGATTGATAATCCTCAATGACTAAAAAGAAAACTCATGGAGGACTGGTCTTCTGTCTGTCTTTTAATCATAGAGTACAATCACTAAACACCGTAGCACGAGCCCAAAGAGAGGCATTAGTCTAAATCTTAAAAATCCCTGCATTCCCTTCACTTTATCCAAATACACCTAGGGAGGGATAAAAGCACTCCTCCAAAGCTAATAAGCATCGTTCTGCATTCCAAAGCCTCTAAACTTTATCAAAAGAAAGTCAAGCAGGTTTCTAGCTCACTGACTGTCACAAATTGCAAAAAGTTGGATCCACATCTCGCAAGCTACAGGGCATTGTAGGAACAAGTGGGCTCATTAGAATTCTTGCAACACATAGACACCTAATATCCAGAAAAATAGCTTTAAAAGGTTTATGTTTTTGCAATAAACCTTATATTAATCTTTTAAACACTAGAAACCAAGTAAAAGCCTTAAATATTGCCAGAACCTTTTGCCTTCCAAATGATTTGTTAAAGGAAAGGGCATACAGGGAAGACAAGTGAGATGATGTAAGAAAGATTTGCATGAGAAAATACATGAAGCATCAAACTTCCAAGCTCCAGTATCAAGAGTACCAGGATGGAGGTTTTTCCTTGTAGTTGGCAAAGAAAGGAGGAAAGTCTACAGCTTCCTTATGATTTATAATTCTTAAAAAAATAATGAAAGTTGTTAAAAAAAAAAAAATAGCCTAGAAATGTTTGATGGTGGCCAACTGAAGCATAACTAGTTAATTGGAAGGAGTGACTCCCCAATTCAAACAGTGAGGGTTATCTCCCACTTCAAAATTCTAGCTATTACATGATCACGCGTGTTGCGCATGAAAGATGATTTCTTGTATTTTTTTATGCTTTGAGGTAGTCTCTCTATAATATTCACTGTCTCTATAAAATATTACTCCCCTTAAAAGTTCACCTCTCTCCTCTTCTCTCTATGAAAAGTAATCTCTCTCTAACATTCACTTTCTCTCACCTCTTTATCTCTCTACCTCTCTCTAGAAAAATCTCTCTAAAAAATTCATTTTTTCTCTTTTCTTTCTCTAAAAATACTTACTCAAAAATTAACATTCTCTTCTCTTTTTCTGAGTAAAAAACAAATAAAAGGAAAAACTCCCTGAAGAATCACACTATCATCTATCTCTCTGCAAGCAATCATTCTCTATATAAATACACATTATTACTCCTCCCTTTTAGGGCAAAAAAAAAAAGGTATCGATGAAAAAAATAAAAAATACTTTCTTTCATCTTTCTCTCTTCACAAAAAGTAATTCTCTTTTTGTGAAGGGCCTCCGGAATTCTTTGCGATCACACGATGCCATTGCACTTAAAGGGAAAGTTTTATAGAAGCGTGGTTAGACCTACATTATTATATGGTACTGAGTGTTGGGCTGTTAAACAACAACAAGAACAAAAGATGTCTGTAGCAGAAATGAGGATGCTTAGGTGGATGTGTGGAAAAACTAGAAGAGATAGAATAAGAAATGAAGAGATCCGAAATAAGTTGGGGGTTAGTTCAATTGTGGATAAGATGCGAGAGTGCCGTCTGAGGTGGTTCGGACATGTGCAACGAAGACCCAATGATGCGCCTGTTAGGAGAACCGAGAACTTAAATCTAGACAGTTTAGTAAAACGTAGAGGTAGACCGCTGAAAACTTGGATGCAAGTTATCCGCAAAGATTTGAAGATTAAGGGTTTAGAAGAGGAAATGGTTTTGGATAGGAATGGATGGCGTAGTAGAATCCGCACAAATTAAACCAATCTGTTTTCAAATATTTATCTATTGATTTATTTATCTATTTTTCATTGTATTTATTTTATTTTATTTTATTTTTATTTTATTTTTATTTTATTTTATCTTTATTTTTATTTTATTTTTCTCTCCTTTTCAAGTTTGTCTCTCAAATGGCCGACCCCAACTATTGGGATTAAGGCGCAGTTTGTTGTTGTTGTTGTTGTTGTTGTTGTACTTTCTTTCATCTTTCTCTCTTCACAAAAAGTAATTCTCTTTCTCCAAAATCTCAAACACACTCTCCCCCATTTTCTTGTGGGGAAAAAAAATTCTCTCTACAAAAAGCAATTTGCTTCTATAATTCACTTTCTAAAAAAGTTCAAACTCTCCCCTTCGACTCTCTCTCGCTCTTTACGAAAAAAACGCCTACTTTATATACTCCTTCTGTGCTCTCTTCTCTCTCTACAGAAAAACTGTCTACTCTCTCTGCAGAAGTGATTCTCTCAAAAAAAAAATACTCTTTCAAATCTATTCTCTCCTCTTTCTGCCTAAAAAAGGTCTCTCTCTCTCTCTCTCTCTCTCCCTCCCCCCCCTCAGTATTAATGTTAAATTGTAGCTTGGCCATCTTATCTTATCCATGAACTTTTTGTTTTATCATTCTTTGATTGTTTTTTGTATCAATACTCCTTTGGTATGTTTATCTCAAAAGACTTGAAATATATATATATATATATATATATATATATGGCTTGAATGGCCCAGTGAGCAGGACTTGGGGATACAATTTTCTTTAAGGCCATGCCCCGAGCTTTGGCCCATTGAAAGTTGTGGTCTACTAGAAATATAGTTAAGTTTGGCCTATTGAAAGTTCTGGTCTGCCATAAATATTGTTGTGCTTTGACATCTTTTGTAACATGCATCTATTTTCTTGTTGGAATCAAGAAAAAAGTTAAAAGAGGAAAACAAAAAAAAAAAAGAATTTTTTTAACTATACTAGCCCTTTGAAAGTCTTAGATCTGTAACTGAGAACTATGGATACAAATGCAGATATCATATTCAACTCATTGGTGATACTGCAAATTTTCAAAACCTAGGACACAGGCATACGACCTTACATATGTATGTTGATGTGTTTGTGTGTGTATTTATAACATGAAGTTTTATTAGTTGTATTTTGCAGATAATAATGTCTTCTTTTTGAATTTTGAAGTTTAAATTTGTGATTTAGTCTAATCCCCAACAGCTTTAAAAATTTGTGGTCAAAAGCCTCAGGAGAATTGGACTAGGGAGGTGGGGAGGGAGTAGATGAGAAGAAGATCCGGAAGAGTCCAGAGGAGATGGCATCTATACCTGCCTTAATGTATCCTACCGGATTTATCTTTGATTTGGAGTCTGGAGTTGTGCTTTGAAAATGTTTCAATATGTACAATACTTACTCAAGCAACATCCTTTTCATGTCCTGCTGTCAAATCGCTTGGTTCATTTTGTGGCAGGGCCTTAAATGGCATCTTCAGTTTTTAGAGATCATTTTTGTATTTTTAATCTGTGCATGTCATTCAATGATAAGAATCTCATTGTCAAATTTCTAAATTTTTCATTGCCCTCTATGGACAACTTTAATCTTTTGTTTGCCACCATCTTTGCAGCGGTCTCGTTATGATCTTGAAGGGGTAAGGAATGTCCAGAGAAAAGGTAGTGGAAGCAGCACATCAAGAACGCAAACAGATGTGTATAACGATCATTATGAGACAAGTGGCAGCAGAAGATCCTGGAGAGAGGTCTGGAGATCATATGGCGGTTCACAGTCTCGAGGTTCAGAAGCAAGCCAATCTTACAAATATTCATGACTGCTGCAAAAGTGAGACGTTAGAATGTTATGCTTTTGGATCAAGTAATTGAAAGGGCTTGCAGGTGTGTGGCCACATGTTGGTTCTGGTCAACTGGAAAGTGCATAACGATTGCAGTATTTGGTGGAAAACCTGGTGAGACATGGGATGATTTGTGGGTCTATGAAAGCTTGTGGTTTTTCTTTTCTGATTCCAACCAAGAAGAAATGTATAGTGAGAGTGAGAGTGTACAAGGATTTGAGCAAAGCAAATGTAGCAGCAGCAGGAATCAATGCATACAGGTAGGAGCAGCATGAGTTGATGCTGATGGGTCTTAATTATATGCTCTGTAGTCTATCTCTATCACTGCATGGTGTGCAAATCAAGTGTTGGCGCAACCAAAGGACCGACCATGCTGGTGAGAACTGATTTAGAGAAGGGCTACTTGATCAAGAAGAGGCCAAACACCATCCTAGAAAATTTTGTTTCTCATTAACTGAGACACATAAAGAGTTTGAATACTTTCAAAGTAGCACACATTTATAGAAGATATGAGCTTTCATTATACATTTGGTGGAAATGAGGAAAGGTTTTGATTGTATAGAATTGATTGGACTAAGTTTATCTTGTAATTCAGCTTGGGTGATCTTTTAGCTTCTATTTGGGTGCTCCTTTAGCTTCTATATAATTCCTTGCTCGTTGTGTGTTGTTAGATAAGAGGGAATAGATCGGTTCTCCAGATATTTGAATCTGGCAAAGAGCTGAGATCTTGTGCAAGTTTTCCATGTTGAAGATTTTTTTTAATGTATGAACATCTTTCAATAATGTGTTCTTAGTCTTCACCAGGGTATGGAAACCCATAATTGGGAAACTATCGGATGAACTTGCCAAGAGGTACCCTTCATTTTTTCTAATGTGTGATGATACTTGTATCTCGTTTATTATGAATAGAGACCGTTTTAGGGTAATGAGCAATGAGTCGGATATAGGAAGATGTTAGTGATTCCATCCTAGAGCTGATTATGCATAATCACCGAGTTCTTTGGATATTTTACCGTGTATACCATGTGGAAAAAATAGAGGGGGGAAGGTGAAGTGCAACAAAAATCTGATTACTCATCTCAAACTATCCATGCCCAATGTCTGTGACTAGGCATGAAGAACTGTCATAAAAATAGTGAACACTGAAGAAGCAAATGCCAAAAAAATAAATAAATAAATAAAAATAAATCAATAAATCACACGCGCCTCACACACACATATACATATACACATAAGAAATGCAGGTTATTACATGCTTAACCTCTGTTAGTGTTGGCATTTACTGTTCATTACATTTACAATTTTGTACAAAATAATCATTGTTAAAGCTTAGGGAGAATTCCCAACCCGCCTTCATTCAACAAATCACAAGGAAGGGATTGATAGTCATTGAGTCAAGGCAATTAAAATGACCAAAGAATGATTAGTCGGCACTCACTTAAGGCTGTTCTATCGACTCTGACATTGAAAGTGAGTGCTCCGATGAACATACCCCTGCTTCTGGCACCTGCAAGGTTTATAATGCATGAATGACCATTTCAAGGCTCTGTCAGGGAAAGTTAGGATTAAGATGACTTGAAATTAAATGGAATTTTCAATATAAAAATATTATCGATACGGTAATAGTTTTAAGCACTATATTCTTTTAAAAATTATCATTTTTGTAATAAAAATTTTAGAGTATATTAAAAATAAAATGGAGGCATATCAAGGCAAACTAAGATTTCCTAAACAGTATCCAAGTGAAATGCACTTTTTTCTTTTCTTTCCACCATTTGGTTTTCTCCTCATCACTGTTGTTATATGGGTTCCAACCTCTACCTTTGCAGTGAAGTGAAATGCTGAAGAGGTAGAACAATCTTATGATTCTGGGAGGGCCTCTGGGGCATTTTTTTTTTTTTTTGGGTTCTCATTAACGGTATCTAGAGCCATATTCTAACTAATTTAGTTCGAGCGTCTACAAGGCGTTATTTAGGGGACAAATTTTTTAGTGTAATCTTTTCTATTGTCAAATTTCAAATTCGAGATTTAGTTAAATATTTCTATTGTCAAATTTCAAATTCGAGATTTAGTTAAATGACTCTATTTAGAGGGCTTTTGAATTTCTCACACATAAATTCCTAGCCCTAGCTCTTTTATCCACGCAGGCCTGTTGGAAGTAAAGCACATTACTCAACGCCAAAGGTAGAACATATAAGAATCAAATTGTCCATGTTGGGAATCCATACCTGTTCATGACAAAGTTTATTGTTCCTTGGGCGGCATGATTTAAAAGAACTTCCCTTGCCTCAACTGCAATTCCTTCTGGCTATAGAACATAGAAGAGATTTTTTTATAAAATTAATTAAAGGCTATTTTGTAGGAATCTGGTAATTGGACAGACCTCTTCTGGAAACCAGACTCCAGGTTGTGTGCTTCCTTTAAGAATATGATACAAGAGAAAAGGATGGGGGAGAGAGGATCAAAACTAATGAAAATCTTAAATACATGTAAAACCAAAAATCTCTTAACCTAAAATTTGAAATTAAAATTCAATTTATTATTATCGTTATTTTTAAAGTCAGGCTATGTTAGGATGTTGGGTATTTGAGTATTACACAAATCAAACATTTATGCCAGATTTGCACATCTAGATCAATTTCAAGGTGAGCAGCGATCAGGAAAAATAAACAAAAAATATATTTTATTTTTCAGTATTTTATTTTTTTAAAAAATTACATTATACTCACATGTATTTTAATTTTTCATGTTTTGTTATTTTTTTTAATATTTTACTCTCACTGCGTTTAGTTTCTCTTGAATGAATTGATAAATTTAATTAGATAATATATTTTTCAACTTTAAAAATACACCAAGTTTAAACCTTATTTTTTAAGCATAGATAAAAAAAGAGAAAAAAAATATGAATTTTCTTGCTGCACTTAAAATAAAATTAAAATAAATTGAATTTTGTGAGTGAGAAGTATTGATGACAACAAGGTACCCATAAAAAAATTAAAAGAAAATGATATTTTTACCCAAAAAAAAATCCAAAGAAAAAGTTTCAATAAACCAAATAAATATGTGAAAAGGCAAAATTTAAGTCTCCAGCATGCAGAGAGAGAGAGAGGGGATGAAATTTGGAGTTTCTAAAACTGAGGCCAACGGTCTTTTTTAAAAAAAAATAAAATGATACAAACCCTAAAGAGTCTTTTTCACAAAAAAAGAGGCAAATCTTCCTCAGCTCTCTGTTTATCAATTTCAAGTTCTTTATGGATATAATATTTTTAAAAATAAAAATAAAATAACACAAATGAAAAAATTTCTAAATTAGAACATATATGTCGAGTATTCAAGACTCAATATGTTTGATCTCCTATATTATAATGAGTTGATATCTGTGATATGTAAAGATTTTTGAATAAATTCCATGACATAACATATAAAAATTTTTTATCATTGTCCTGTGTCATACATGCAACGTAGGAATGTACAGCTCGAATTGATGCCAATCAGTGATGATGACGACGTTGTTAACTTGATGAAGTTTGCAATGAGTATGGGAGTGAGTACCACTCATGGGTTGTACATAAAATCAAACGATAGTAGAATGTTCGTGCAACAAGATTGTTATTATATGAATGATTATCCATATATCGAATGTCGAGTGGATCTTGCTTTTGCAAAGATAAAAAACGATATTGATGAGGAATAAATGACAGAAGAAGAGGATAACGATTAAGAAGAAGATGATGGAGAAGTTGGTGGTGCTGCTGCTGCCAACAAGTTAATAATTGGGTCTTCCTCAGCCCCTGCATCCATTGGTGGTGGTCAGGGATATGCCTATGACCAAATAAACGACTCAATTCCCTTCATTACCACCGCACCCAGAGATGATGGTTATGTGACTTTTGAGTAAGGTTGTAGATTGATAAGCGATAGTTAGACTTTCAGTGATGAATTGAAGAAATGGATGAGTTTTGAGTCGAATGAGCAGATTATATATGTTGTTAAAAGACATCATATGGAGTATCACTATCAATTTCGTGTTGAGAGATCAACCCCTACACTTTGAACAGTAATATGTATTCAAAGGGATGAAGGTTGTAGGTAGAGATTGCATACTTGTAGAAAACGACTAGCCCGTATCTTTGTTATTATTGTTATTGAGTACCAATGTGTGAATGTTGGGTTGACGTAGAATCATAGACAATTAGATTCAAATTTGATGGGCCCAACATTTTTTTAACTATGTGAGGGAAGATTCCAGTGTCAAAATTTCTTTCCTCCAAACCATTATGACTGAAATAATTACATATGTAGTTTTCCGAAGAAGAGTTTGGGCAGTGAAGACAAGGGTTATAAAGATGGTATACGGGAATTGTGATGATTCTTATAAACAACTATCTCAGCTCTTGGATGCAATAGTGCAAAGAAATCCAGGACCACAAGTCAGTTGAAAGTTGGGTCCGCCAAATGCAAATATTAAAATGGGTTTTAAATCTATGTTTTGAATATTTAGTCCTAGTATCATGGTTTTTAGGAGTTGTAGATCATTGATAAGTGTAGATGAAACTTATCTAAACGGGAAATATAAGCACAAGTTATTAATTACATGTAATATGGATGGCGTGAATCATATTGTCCCATTGGCATTTAGGTTGGTTGATGGAAAGTCACTTGTTTTATGGTCGTAGTTTTTTATGCGTGTGCGAGAGCGAGATAGAGAGAATCACATTTGCTTAATTTCATATCGATATGAATGAATAAGGACAATAGTTGCTCATCCAAAAGTTTGGATGGTGACCTCCCAATACTATGTAGCGATTTTGCATGCGACCTGTTACTAGTAATTTCAACACGTACCATAAAAACCAAGTTCAAAAGAAAGTTACTACCATTACTATATTACAACTACAACGTAAAAAATTTAACTTATATATGACAAGAATGAAAGAGATAAAAGAAAATGTTTCCGATTATTTTGTAAATATTGTCCCCTAAACAATAGATTTTTTTTTAACGATAATGGCTTTTGTTTTGGATATATGATGACAAATACAAGTGAAGGTTATAACACTGTATTAAAATATGCAAGAAATCTACCTATTTTCTGGTTTGATATTTAAGACTTTTTATAATTCGATAAACTATTTTAAGACTCGACTAGATGAGGCAAGAGTGGGAATGGTAAGAGGAGAGCGATATGCAAAATATACCTCTGCCATACTAGGGAGATGGATGAGCACGACTAACCTTCATGCAGTTGTCTCTTTTAATAGGGAGCATGAGATTTTTTGTGTAGAAACAGACCATAGACAAACACAATATAACCATAAGGAAGGTAATAAATAGATTATGAATACGAAAAATAAACATTGCACGTGCGAGAAATGACGAACATATAGAATTCCTTATTCACATGCAATTACTGTACTAACACGGACGATAATTGATACACATATGATTGTCGGGAAATGGAATACATGGGAACACTAATTTAGAGTGTATGAGTATCATTTCTTATCGGTAGGAAAAATTCAAGATAGCCCTGTCGTACCCGATTATCATTCCCGATATATCACTTAGATATGAGAAATAAAGACTTAAATCATCTTGATATCACAACGAGATGGATCCACAAAAATCATCCTCTCGGATATCATGTTGGAGTTATAGTGTAAAGGGTCACAAAATGAGGAGAAGCACGAGACAAATGAGGTATAGACTTTACAACAGACAGGGGCACAATCGAAGACATTGTTCTCCCCAAACGAATGATTCTTGATTGTATTTGTATTTTAAGTATAATTCTTATATTTCTTAGTATATCGGATATCATGTATTTGTGAAACATTTAATATATTTGACATATATTCAATATACTAAGTGTTAATCTATTTCTTAATACACTTGGCATACTTTCAATTTACTAAGTGTTGATATATTTTTTTATACATATTAACTATTATCATATTTTAATGATACACATAAACCATTATTTCTTAATGTATTTCATATACATAAACTATTATTATTTCTTAAATGTTATTATACTGTTGTATTAATATTTTTTTTTTTTTTCATTTTGTTGCAAATGGATTCTGAACTTACTAATCAAAGCATTCTACGCTTACAGCGAGATTACCGTTTTTCGAGAGTTTTGAATAGAGAGGACATTGCATAGCTTATTTTCTATCGACATAGGACAGTTCTACGGCATTAAGAGCATAGTCATATTGACAAGCAAGTGCTTCGTCTCCCAGAGCAGTCGGGATTTTTAGGTATAACTCCACCATGATTTATTTAGTTAGATTGGCATTTAATTACAACCTTAATAAAGAGATAGAGGCAGGAAATGCATACATTTCATATGCTCCACGATAAGTTTACTATCACCTTATAGGATATAGAGGTACTTTTAGATATACCTATAAATGGGATTCTTGTGATAAGTAAGATAATGGGTGCCCCATATGGTGATGTGTGTGAGAGATTATTAAGTGTTAGGTCTCCATATTCTACATTTAGATGTTACACTTTGAGTATACTGTGTTTATCTAAGTTTTTTGCTAAGTTGTTCAATAGTGTAGATGATGCACATATTATACAGTGGATACAGTAGATACAGTCATATATTTTGTTGTTGATAGGAGGTGTGCTATTTAATGATAAAACAGCACACTTTGTTTACTTACAGTATTTGTTACTATCAAAGGATTTAAATTCTTCTGATAGTCATAGTTGGTTATGTGTTTGGTATATTTATACAAATAGTTTTATATAACCACGCGCATAGAATCACATGAGATAAATGGGAGAGGTACCCTTGTATAAACCCCATTATGTGATCACTGTACATAGAAGAGGATGGTCCGTGATAAAAGGCATAATTGATGTCATTACCCGCCCTACATACATGGTGTCAGTATATTGGGAGACATTTGATAAGCAGACGATGGATCAAATCATATAGGTGCCATACACTAAGAACATATTGTCTTCTCTCCTTGACTACTGTCATGAGGGGGTGAAATTTGGCACACACGTATACCACTTATCTATTTTAGTATAGTGAAGCAGCATTTTTCAAATAGAGTGATCTGTCAATATGAAGGGTTTCAGTATATTTTAATTCATTATTATATTGAGAATCGACTTCACAATAGTAGTACAGAGGTCTACAGGAAATTGATTAGTAGGTGGAATATGTACGGTATATAGACATTTGGATTCAGCGACATGACTATCTAGTTTTACTTGACACGTTGTATGAACCTGCCGTCAATTCTATCTGCTCCGCCTGATACTGCACCACCTCTCATCAATTCATTGGTCGTTGAGGATTTTGTTTGGATTATATGGTAAATGTACAATTTCTTATTTTTTATTTATATCAATGATTTAGATATGTTAGTTTAATTAATATATATATTCTTATAGTGGGATATCTTGTATCAAATTTGAGATACTTAGGGTGTCAACGTACATAGGCTGGTGGATTCAATCCTTTCGATCTTGGTAGATGACTTAGCATATCTTTTAAGACTTAGACCGACTAGAAGTGGTGATGAGGGAGGTGAAGAAAATCGAGCACATGAACGAGAATGAGGGGAGAGCACATCCTAGGAGACCCTATCATCGTCATGTCACGTATCATCGTCACTATCTCAACATACACATGACGTCGTTGGACTTTTGAGTGGGTACGTTTAGTCTTTATCTTTCTATGCACCTGTGTTTGATGATTTCCCTCATCTTTGCACTTCGAGGGCTCCATAAAGAAAAGTTCGTCCCTATATCTATACGGATGAGGGATTGACACAAGTTGAGAGAGATGATACAATAACATCTATCACATGTCTCCTCTAGTTTTTTCTGAGCCCCACCATGAGAATGTAAGATCCTCCTAGATTACACAAATCGATGATCTGGATTTAATATCTCATGATGATAATACAGATATTAGAAATGATTTAAGTATTAAACAGTATATTAAGAGAAGAAGACGACATTAAAATTTATATATTCTATACTTTGTATATTTTTTTATATTATATTATGTGTTGGTTTTTCTGTCTAAACCTTACTCTATTTGATTTTGTTTGTTTTTTAAATTTGTTGTATTGGTGAAAAGTTATATATTATGTGTTATTCAAGAGTATATGAGTGAAAATTGATATAGTCTAGAGAATAGATATAAAAATTGAAAATTGTATAAGTATTGAATGGATATGAGAACTGAAAATTTCATAAGTGTGGAGGGGAGCAAACATGTCCAATCTTAGACTTGACATGTACTGTTTACCCATTTTTTAAAATATGTCAAGTTTTAAAGATTTAACAATATTTGTTGTGAAATTTTTTCTTAATTAGTATTGTTTTAAATTTATATAAAATGAAAAATCATTATATTTGTATAAAAGTCTATCAATTTCATTCTTCCGTTGCAAAAGGCTCTCTCAAAATTTTATTTCTTTTGTTGTTGAATCTCTTTGCCTTTTTCATTTGCTATTATCTCACGATTCCTTTTTACAAGATCGGATTTTTCTTTTTTTTGAACTCTCTCTCAATTCAATAGTTTGAGCTTTGTACGGAATTGGCTCTTAAAAAAAATTTTAAAATATCCACAGAAAACTAATTTCAAATATAATACACCCATGTCGAGTTTTTAAGACTCAACATGTACTGTTTATATTGATCTCATATCAAATTTTCAAAACTCGACATAAACTATATATGTCGAATTTTAAATACTGATATTGTTTAATGAACAGTAGTATTGTTCAATAAACAGTACCATATCGAATTTTAAAAAATCGATACATGGGTAATAGATTTAGAATTATTTTTGTACCGATGTTATTTAAAAATTATTTTATTTTTTGGAGGGCGGTTCCGAACAAATCTCCCATAGTTTTCTTTTTTTTACTATTGAATCGATCTTCTTTTTCTACTATAATTATCTCACAATTTGTTTTTGCAGTATCTAGGGTTTTCTCTTGCTTTTAGCCTTTGTTTTGTTTTGCAGTCTTTCTCTCTCGCTCTCAAACTATGGATGCCAAGAGCAGACCCGATCAAGATGTCCAATAAGAGATCAATGCATTAAGAGAAAGAGCTTTAAAGAAAGCGTATGCCCTTTTCTATTTTCAACTTTGGAGTTTTGTTCCCAATTAACCTTAAAAATAAAAAAATAAAAAATTTAAAACAACACCCCTAAAAAAATATTTCCAAATTTAATACACCCATGTCGTGACTTGAAGTCACGACATTACTATTCATTGAACAGTAAAATACTGTTCAATGAACAGTACCATGTCGTGATTTCAAGTCACAACATGTATGGTATCATGTCATGACTTGAAGTCACGACATGAGACCGTGATGAACAATGTCATGTCGTGTCATGTCGTGACTTGAAGTCGTAACATGGCACTGTTCAATGAACAGTAATGTCGTGACTTCAAGTCACGAAGTCACGACATATGTGTTAGTTTTGGAAATATTTTTTAAGGGGTGTGGTTTTAAAATTTTTTTTTTTTTAAGGTTAATTTGGAACAAAACTCTTCAACTTTGTACTCTTCTTGGTTTGTTCTATAATTCTTTGATTGCGGAAATCGAAGTGGTTGCATTCTATAGTGAGATTTGGGGTTTTTATGGTTTCTGATTTCTACAGTTTTCGATTCCTTGCATCTTGATACACGGGGTTTTCTTCTGTCCAATTTTACTTATATCTAAAGATTAGGGTTAAATAATGGGCATATGAAAATCGGGTTTTGCCAATTTTCTGTTAAATTATTAATGGGAATTAGGGTCATGCGCTGTTTTTAGGTTTGGATTTTTTTAACTCGGTAGATTGCTCCAGAACTTTGAATGAAATTGGATTCTCTTCCTTTTTGTTAAAAAAAAATACTAGTTTTCATATTAATTTTGAAACCCTAATGTTCGTAGTTGATAACTGCTGGTATTGTGGAATTAGAATGCATAATAATGTTTGAGTACTTAATGAGTCCAGCTGGACGGATTTATACCTAACCTATCAGCAATGGATTTCGACTATACTCAGCTACATGCTAACTGGAAGAGGAAAAGGTAAGGAAAACGGAGTACCCACTTCTCCAGCAAAAGAGCAATACAGGAAGCTGTTGGCTGAGACACTCAACATGAACAGAACAAGGATTCTTGCTTTCAAGGACATGCCTGCTACTCCTGTTACGGCATTTCCCTTAGAGATGTCATATCTCCTGTTCAATCTAAACCTGTGAAGCCTCGCAGACACATTCCTCAGGTTTGTACTTCCTAATCTTGCTGTGATTTGAAATTCGGCTTGAATAGGATGGTTTGTCTTGAAATCGTAATGAGTTTGGATGGGACAAGTTTGATTGGTAAAACTGAATAATATGAAGTAAAGAATGGAGATTCTCAGCCTTGATTTATTCTTCATAAAATCATGGTTAACTTGATCTAATTTGCTTTGCTTCAATTTATTTAGACTTCTGAGAGGACACTTGATGCTCCTGATCTTATGGATGACTACTACTACTTAAATTTATGACTGGGGTAACAGCAATGTGCTTGCAGTTGCACTTGGAAACGCCGTATATCTGTGGGATGCTTCAAATGGTTCTGCCTCAGAACTTGTCACCAATCACCATCAATGATGAGATTGGTCCTGTTACCAGTGTCGGGCTCCTGGCAGGCGGCATCCTGCTGTTGGCTTGAACAATTCTGATGTTCAACTCCGGGATTCAACGGCCAATTACCAGATGATGTTGTACATAGCCTTTGAAGTTAATTCAAGTTTCTCATGGTTTTCCGCATATTCTTGCAATTGACCTGCTTTGGTAGGTGGATTTCAGCTAAGAACACTGCGAGGCAGCCACCAATCTCAAGTTGGGTCAATGGACTGGAACAATCATATCCTTACAACTGGAGGAATGGAAGGGGAAATTGTCAACAATGATGTGAGAGTAAGATCACACATAGTTGAAACCTATAGAGGACACCATCGAGAAGTGTGTGGGTTAGAGTGGTCAGCTTCGGGACAGCAATTAGCCAGCAGAGGCAACGACAACTTACTCTTCGTATTGAACAGAATTGCAGATCCTCTAATAATGCTACAGTGGCTTCATAGATTTGAAGAGTGCACTGCTGCAGTGAAGGCCCTTGCTTCGTCTCCTTTCCAGGGTAATTTGCTTGCCTCAGGTGGAGGCAGTGGTGATAGGTGTATAAAGTTTTGGAACACCCACACCAGAGCATGCTTGAACACAATTGACACCGGTTCCCAAGTCTGTGCATTGCTATGGAACAAGAATGAGTGCGAGCCGCTTGATTCTCATGGGTTTTTGCAGAATCAGCTCACTCTCTGGAAATACCCTTCAATGGTCAAGATGGCAGAGCTTACTAGTCATGCATCCGGAGTTCTTTTCATGGCCCGGATATTAATTCGGAATTTACAGAGTACTATTTTGTTAATGAACCAAATTGAAGTTAATTCATCCTTCTAATATATATTGATCATGAGCTTTATTTCAGGGCCCGGATGGATGCACAGTTGCTTCCCCTGCTGGAGATGAAACTCAGGTTTTGGAATGTTTTTTGGACTGCCAAAGTGGCTAAACCTGCACCAAAAGCAAACCCTGAGCCACTTGCAAACTTCAGTCATATCCGTTGATCACGGTAAAGTTGAAAAAAGATGGTGTATAGGTAATTTTGGTCAATGGGAGACTGGCAGGAAGGAAGCTGGGCATCTCACACACCTCAACAGTATTGTTCACCATCACCAGAGAAGCAAGAGATTCAATAGTCGAGGCTGAAAATACAGCCATGGAAGCTGGTCTAGTGGCAAGGGCTAACAACTGAAGCTAGGGACAGAGCCGTATGATGCTTAAGTCTCAGGTTGGCTAGGTTGGTGCCTTGTGTTCTGTTGTATACGGGTAATCCTTACCTGTGGGAATCTTGGGTTCATGGGACATGCTGTCTGGCCCTAAAAGATTTGATTTGGTACACAATTGTGAAGCTTTCTTTCCCTCTCTCTCTCTCTCTCTCTTTCTCACCCTCCCTTTTCAACATTATAGTTTATTCCATTTCCATCTCTCAACTGTCTCAAGGCCTGCAGCTATAACTGATTGTTCACACTTTTGAGTTTGCCACTGTAGACAGCTTCATTCTGAGGGATGGGGCTGGGGCTGGGGCTGGGGATTTGAGTTTATACAGGATGATAAAATCTCGTTACGGATTACCTGATATATGAGGGGTTTTTTATTGTTTTAAACGGATACATGATATATGAGTTGTTGACATGAAACAGAGAATTTCAAATGATATTAATGACTGAAGATATGATTTCTAGGTTTGAGTGATACACAAATTAAAGAAGCCCAAAAGACATAAGCAAATGGTTCATAGCATGCATTTTTTTTTTTTTTTTTTTTTTGGTTTAACAAGAATTTGAACATGAGATCATAGGTTAAGGGAGAAGAGTTTGTATCATTAGGCTTTCTTCTTGGGGATATGGTTCATAGCATGCTTGTGTACTACTAACCCACCTACCTACCTTATACAATGCAACTGGTGTTTTTTTTAAAAGAAAAAAAAAATTTCTTCAAATTAAAATGCCTACCCCTTCCCCCGCCTAAATTGTTAATAATAGTCATGCATCATTGCACCGCAAATCCAACCTTTTTTTTCTTTTAATTAATTAAGATTGTCTAAAGCAACTATACAATGCAAATAGAGGTATTTGTGCCAAACTCCTATTGGTGTGCACTAGGGTATCATATTCTTTTAATTATCGGTTTCAAGTTCGAGCCATGGGAATGAAAAAATGGGATTTGGAGGAGTTCATAGTATTTGGATTTTATTAGTCGGGTAAAATCCGAATATAGGTTGATAAAAAAAAAAAAAAATCCGCTTACACCAAAAAAAAAAAAAAAAGGAATGTAGAGGTATTTGCCCTAATTAGGTCCTGCATGAAGTTGATCAACGGACAGCACCGAAAAAAAATGAAGTTGATCAACTGAGCCATTAATGGCAATCAACAAGTCCATAGGAAAGAAAACCAGGCTCAAGTGGGCCATTGTCATATTAAAGCCTACAAAATTTGGGCCAAGCCCAGACGAATTGTCTCCCTCCGACTCTCTCTCTTTTTTTTTTGGTGATAGCCTCTGACTCTATGATGTAGTAAAGTAAAACTTGAAGATCAAGTATGAAGAATTCAGAAGATCAAGTAGTAAAGTAAACTTCTGGGAAACTTCTTCAAATTAAAGAAATGATTGCGGTAGATTCGTTTACTTAAAAAATCTCCATTAAGTGAACTTCTTGGAAATTTCTTCAAAATACAGGTCACCAGAAAAAGATACATACATACATACATACATACATACATACATATATATAATTAAGTTCATTTTACCAAACTCTCAAGTATAGTCGTAAGGTATTGTACTCTCTCTTAATCACAAATTTCATGTTCACTATAAGAATAAAGAAATAGAATTTTGAAAAATCAATTTTTTAATAGATTCCTCGATACTCGAATCAATTAAATTTGGAGGTCTCCATTATGAAGGTATGCGTGTGCCCGCCTGGCTATACATGCAAGCTGCAAATACACGTACAGGCAATCTCCCCCCTCGCGGGGAAAAAAATGTCATAGCAAGAACTTAATTCTTTTTATTTTGATCAATCCCACCTCCAAAATGGGGGCGGGGGGGGGGAGTTGGGCGATTTCTTCCATATCATGCTTAAAATTTACAATATCAGTGGAACTATATTGTGTATATTTTAAACCAATGTGATCACCTTTAGGCACCAGTTCTATGTTCTCAGTTCATTTTAATTTTTCTATTTTATCTTATTTAATTTATAATATTTTTAAATTAAAGTAAAAAAAATTTATAGAAAATATAAAATTTTTAAGCATAAATCAAATCTCTCAAAACGAGACTACCATTAATTATGTCAATCATTTTTTTATTATTATTGTATTAATAAATTTTAATATTAAATACGTTTTAATAATAAAAAAAGTGATATCTAAAGAGTCATTTAGGTTTGATTAAAAACCTTATAGGTGTGTTACTAAGCGATTTTTTTTTCACATCATCAATATCTAAAATTATAATTCGATTAATTTGATTTAAATTTATATGAAAATTTTATTTAAATAATACTTCTATTACTATAATTTTTATATTTTAAAAAAATTTAATATTTCGTCACATTAAAAACGAGTTTTCTTTTATCCAATACCCACCCCCCCCCCCGGCTCTCCTTTCCCACAATGCGGCGCCCCCTATCACTCGCAGCGATGGGAAGATTTAGTATTAACAGTGCCGATGTATTAATTCAATTCGGTTCTTGGAACGCCATCCCATGCGATTTTCCGCTTTACACAAAATTTGTATTTTAAATAAAGACTTTCTTTTTTTATATATATTATTGAGAATTGCGTTGTTTTTTAATTTATTTTTATTTTAATATAATTTTGTCTCGGTTAAAAATATAAAACTTTACTAATAGAAATCAATTATTTTTTAAAAGAGATTAAAGAGATTAAAACCTTTATAAAAATAATTTAGAAGGAGTATATCCAATTGCACGTGACTCAGCGCATGACGTGGGGGGAAAGATCACGTGATCACGTGATTGCTCTGGCCCAAACGAGGAACGCGGAGAAACGTGACCAAGTCCGCAAAGCATCCGAGAAAGAAAAAGAAATAAGGTGGTCTCTACCCAAAATGAGCTGTCAAAAACTTGACTTGACACGTGGAGGGCGCCTAATAGATATTGTTTGTTTATGATAGCTTTTATTTATTTTTTTACGCAGCAGTCACAAAAGTTGTTTTTAAAATCAAACCGATAAAACCGGCCACTGATTCATTAGTTTATTGATCGAATTAATCATTTTATGAATCAAATAATATCATTATAATATCGTAAATATAATATATATTTTATATTTTAAAATAAAATAAAATCTATATATTTTTAAAAAAAATAAATTTATTTAATTAATAACACATGAAAAATACTGATTATAATAAAAAGTCGATCAAACCGATTTTAACGTTTCATAAATTTTATCAGTTTTAAACGATTTTGACTAAATTTGATTTTATCTGATTTAACAATAAAAATTGAACCAAATTATATAATGATTCTTTATTAAATTGGTCGAACCGGTCAAATCGACTGATCTGATTCGATTCTAAAAACACTAAAATTACAATGCTCCCCGAAAAATTTAAATACAAGAGCTCAGGAAAAACAATTTTTTACCATTCTTTTGTTAAATGATAGCTTTCATTATATATAGAAATCATTGTAAAATTTAAATTATAAAATAATATTTCAAATATTTTTAACATTAGATGTTTGAATAATTAATATTTATCCCAATCAACATTTAATAGTTTTTATTTCTGGTGAATATTAATATTAACTATAATTATTAAAAATTTATATGAATAAATTCTTTAATAGCTTCTGCTTTCTAATATATAGCAATTAAAATTATTTAAAATGAGGTGCACTTTTTATTAATAATATATATAGATAATAATATATACTTGTGCTGATTATATAATGCAGTCATGTAATATTGCTATCTTTTTTATCATTATCATAAAAGTTTTTATTTATTTTAATATATTTAATTTAAATTGTAAATAATTTTTTTTGGTAAAACTTTTTATCGCCAATTTTTCGGTATGAGAATGGGAAGACTATAAATTATTTAATTCATTAATTTGAACAATAATCTCCATGCTAGTTTATATGTATACTTAAAAAGAGATTGAAATGATACCTTTATTTATAAGAAAAAGAAGGCCAGAAATTCTTTTTCGCCCTTTGGTATGGTTTTAAAAAAATAAAAAAAGGCCAAAATTTTAAAGATTAAAAAATTTTAAAAATAATTTTTTGAAGAAAATTACGTTTTGCTCCATCACCGCTCCACCACCTACCACGACCGTCTATTTTGTGTCCCAAGCCCAATTCTAAAAGTTTTTTTTCCCCCCCATGCAGTTCCTTCCCTTATCTCTCTTTTTCCTACATAATCCCCATTTCTTTATCTCTCTTATGCTCCTCTTACTTCCTCCCTCTCTCTTTCACACTGTTTCTCTGGCCCTTTCTCTCCTTCTCCTTAAGGGTTCTGTAAGTTTAGAGTTAGAATAACACTTCTATTTGTAGGTGAGGTCTTGTATGAGTGAGATAAATCAAATGGTGGAAAATGAAATAATGTGCAGTCTGGAGGCATCCAAGTTTAACGTTAGGTTTAAGTTCATGGTTGACATCAAAACACTTGTAATACTAAGATCAGGATACGTGTGAACCAAAAATTGAAAGGTCAAGTGGACCAGTATTGGAAACGGGTGAGTATGATTTGACACTTTTGCCGAGAAAACAAAGGGATATGGCTACGGCGCCACTCCATTTCACTTGGCTTAGCTGGCTTCCAGGTTGTCCAACTCTAATCCCTTTCTCGCCTCCTTTATCAACCTCGGCCCGGACCACCGACTAAAACCAGAATTGCTGGAGGAAAAAGACACACAATAATTTACTACCGATTTACAAACTCGTGAATAAATAAACGACCAGACAAACTCTTCTCCGAACCACCGACTAAAACCAGAATTGCTGGAGGAAAAAGACACACAATAATTTACTACCAATTTACAAACTCGTGAATAAATAAACGACCAGACAAACTCTTCTCCGAACCACTCTTTGTCATTTTTTTGATTGGATAATGCTAAGGGAATAATCAATTATCCACTCTCATGTTGGATTTCTCTTTTTCAAATGAATATTAAAGGGTCATAATTAGATATGACAATCAAGTTTTTTGAGTCGGTCTTTGTAAAACTTAAGATCGCCCGTTTAAAATTTTATTGACCCGAGTTTAACTTTAACACAAGAAAACTCAAAAATCAAAACTTGATTTTGATTTAAAAAATTAAAAGGGTCTAGGTCAGGCTCGAGCTCGAATGACCCAAAAATTGAGAGAGTGAGTATGCATACCTAGAGAGTAGAACCTAGAAATGAGTTCGTCAAGAAGGGAAGCAGAGGAATCATGCTCTTCGGTGGTTGAATCAGCCTTAATTTGGATGGCACAAATTCGGGCTATGAAGATCTACAACAGTAGAAGCCTTGACAATGCCATAGGAGAGGGAGAATCCATTTGAATTTGGTGGGAGGAGTTGTTGAGTGTGTGAGAGAGAGAGAGAGTCCGTTAGGACATTCGAATGATAATAAATTCTTATTTAATTATTTTTTTTAGGATTTTGTATTTAAATTTTTATAAATACGTATATTTTTATATTTTTCATAATCTCGTATAATTAAAAACTAAAAAAAAAAAAGATCAGAGTGAGTGACCTAATGTCGCATAGGAAGGGAATGCAAGTTGGGGGGGGGTGACGGCCACATTTAAAACGAGAGTGAGAAGGTTGGTCAACGCTGATGTTGTGAACTGGAAACCAGAACCTTGTTTGGTGCAAAAATGGAGCAGTCACCATCAAGAATTCAAGTCGCGGGGTTATTTATGGCTTGGGCGTGGGGTGGGACATGAACACCACGTATGTATTCACTTAATACTTGTTCCATTTAATTCCACCATTTTCTTTAGACCCCACCCTCCACATTTCTCAGCTCTCACACTCCTATATGAGAGAGAGAGAGAGAGAGAGAGAGAAGGGGTCCATAATGATGCCAACAACTGGAATTCTGTATGGAAGAGGCCCTCAGATTATTGACATTAATGTCTGGAAAAGATATTATTGTGTGAAAAATACACTTGCACTTTTTGGTCGGCGAACCTTTTCAATTGCCTTTACCATGTTACATCAACCATTTTTTTATTTTTTTTATTTTTATTTTTTTGCTCATCTTCAAAATCTTTAGAGGGTCTCCAAGATTCCAATAGTAGTATTTGTACGAACTAAATTTCATATATATGGTGAGACACCCTAATGTGACAATAAGTTCTTAATTACACTTTGATGCATTTTGTGACTTTCCTCGATAATTTCCAAACAAATTACATAGAAATTAGGTGATATATTTTGTGTCCAAAATTTTGCATAATTTCTGCCAAACCTATCCTTAATTTTCCAAAATAAAAGTTGTGTGTCGGTTAAATCTTTTATTAAGCATTTTTTTTTGTTAAAAATAAATCTAAAATATAGTAATGAATCATTCTTTTTGAAGCCATTGGTTTGGTGCTGATTTGAATCTTTACTTGAAATGTTTGGGGCTGTGGTGGCGTAGGGGCGAAGATTATCTTGCTATGCATACGTAGCCAACTCCATTGTAGTAGGTATAGGTGAAAAAAGTACTTTTATTTTTTAATCAGATCGGAAATTTGACTTTCACAGAGTACGTAAAAAACATTATTGAGAGAGAACATTTTCAATTAAGGTATGATAGTTTTTTCGATCCGGATTAATCGGGATAAAATTTCATATATCGGATGATCAAGTTATCAAAAAATAAATAAAAAAACTCAGATTTGAGACCATTAAGATTAATAAAAATAGTATCAATTGAATTATTTATCATCAACACTTACGACAATCTTCATTCGTTGTTTGAAGTGGTTGAGGCTTGACCAGGGCTCTTGTTTTAGCAATAGCCAAAGCTCAAGCCTAAGTTCCAAATGCAGTCATCAATCAAGACCGAAACTTAAAAACACCTTATAAAAGTGAGATTGAAAGGAAAGCCCCACGTAGGAACGGTACATGTTTGGGCATCACGAGTTGAAGGGCACTAGTATTTTTTCATTGGAGTAAAATTGCACCCTCTAAATTGGCTATCCATTGCGCCTGTGGGATTTTTAGTTTTATTAGTAATTTATACAACGTTATTTATTAACTAAGTTTGGGTTTGGTATGTTCAACTCAAATTAAATTTTTAAAACCGAATTAAGTTCTCAAATTTAATTTAAACGACTTAAATCTCAAATTCTCATAATTAAGCTAAATTTCGTATTAAATTGTAGTTTTACTTTTGAGCAATATTAATGGAATTCGTATCACAAATGGGTTTTTTTTTTATGGTCTTAATATTCAAGGGCCTCCATCACTACAAATAAGTTAGAATTTTTAAAATATAACAAATGATTTTACATTTAGATGAAAAAAAGCCAAATTTTAGCCAAATATAAAGAATCTTAAATTTGGTTTATTTTTAATAAAATAAGTTTAAAATTAAATTCAGATTCAACTCCTTAATATTACGAATTAAATTCGAATCATTCTTTATTCATAAATTTAACTCAAACTGAATTCAAGTAATTTGTTGAATTTATACATACAAATTGAGTATGAGCTAAATAATTTAATAGCTCATTTAATAGACAAGCAAATTAAGGTTAGTGTATGTTTGCTTGAAGATAGAAGTGGAGCACAAACTACTTTCAATATTTATAATTCTAAACGTAAAATCATTAGCAAGCAAAAGGGTTTTTCTTGTTCTCTCTTGACATTGGAAGTGGGTGAGTGAGGGGACCAGATTATCACTCCAAGTGCTCATCCATTCCCATGCTTCATATGCAAGTTGTGAAAATAGATTAAGCCATCGTGGTTCAATAGTTAATTAAAATCGTAGATTCGAATAAAAGAAATAAAAAAATAAATATTTACCTTTTAATAAAGTCGTCTCTACTCAGAACGAAATAATCGATATTAATAAAATTAGTTGAAAATAGACTAGGCCACTCAAAGGTAGCAAATATTATGCAGAAGTTTGATTATTTTTCAAACATGGAATTAGACCCAGAATATTTCTTTGGCTTGTCTTTCTGTCTTTCATTGCCCCGCTAATTATTAGGTCAAAAACCCCCCCTCCCAAGAAGGGGCTAAATCAGGGGAGAGGAGAAAAAAAGACAAAATTTAAATTGAGGAGAGTTTGTGAGTTATCTTTGTATTTTTGAAATTGAGGACAGTCACATCCCCGGAGAAAAAATTTTCATAATTTGACCCGAGGAGATTTTTTTGGCTCACGTGCCCATATTTCCAGAAATTGTTTATTATCTTCATCCTTTTTCGATATCTTAAATTCTGCCGCAAAAAGTGCTCGGTCAAATGCCTCCAAAAAAAAAAAACCGATGTCAGTGAATTGCTCCATTGGCATCTCCCCGAAATAACAGAGGTGCTGTGTTTGTTAGGGAGAGGATAGCTGGAATTAGCGGAAGACAGCTGGCAATGTACGGCGGCGGATACGCAGCTATCGTCGCCGTTCGGGCGTGTCTTTTTCTATTTGCCCTTTTTACCCTGTCGTTTTTACACATTGACTCGTCAGTCCTTTTACTTTTTATTTCATCAAAGCCACTTCCAAAAAATCAACTTGCTAGTTTGTTACCATTCAGCTCCAAAGCCTTTCGCTTTTCAGGAAGGATTGTCCTCTTCCTAAAATGTCCCCTCTTAGCATTTTAATTTAGGGCATGGCAAACGTTTTCCAAAAATGGTTTTTCTTCTTTTTTTTCTTTTTCCAAAGTCTATTGAGTAGTAGAATTTAAATTTAATATATTTCAAAAATTTTTACTAACAAAATTAATTTACTTTTTTTAAAAAAAAAAACTTCAAAAATTAGTTCACACATTTCTTTGATATTCATAAATTAATTTATTAGAAAATTGTCTGATACATAAGATCAAAAATATTGTTAGCTATCTGGTCATTATTCGTGAATGTCAATATCAAATTTGTAGTATTTCAGTGTATTAGGTGTTTTTTGTTCACAAAGAAGATAATAGGTGTGCTGATATTCTTGTAAGATTAGGGTCGTCGATCCATTCTAGCCTCCATGAGTTCTACTCTTCTTCTTGTGAGATATATTGGTTCTTGAAATGTGATATTCGGAGCAGGATTTCTTTTAAAAACTAATTTTTTCCTTTCCGATTTGAGAATGGACAATTTTGTAAATTCACAAAATTCAAATGTCTAATACATAATTTCAAAAATAAGTTTTGAATTCCTATAATTATATATATATATATATATATATATATATGAATTCTCTCTCTCTAGTTTTTTTTTTGAAACAAAAAAAATTATGGGGAGACCGCATAACTTTGTATTTTCTTCAGTTCAAACATGAAATGCTTTGACTTTGAAGATTCTATGAATATTAGGTTGTTCAAGAAAGTGATGTTAGGTGTCATTATTGTAGTTTTATTATATTGATCCATGCAATGAGCATGCTCAAAAAACAATTACCATAAGACTCCATTAATATAAAAATTCCAAGATCAGTTTCATTTATTGGTCTGATCAAGCCAACTATAAATTATTTTAATTGATATGCGGAGCATCGCATGTGTTCATAATTGAAATAAACAAAAAAAAAAAATCAAAAGCAACTAAAAGACCCTCATTAAAAATTGCAATGTTGCCCATCATGCAAATATTATAATAATAATAATTAAAAAAAAAAAACATGTGGGAGAGAAAATGGAAGAATGAAATGCAAGGTGCCAATCATACTTTAGCTTTATTGAGACAGCAACCAAGCTAAACATATGTGATGCCAAAAGCTATTACTTAGTCCCACAATCCTAAAAACAAACCGCCAATAATTATCTCTACATTTTAAATTACAGATTATATATTTTACGAATAAATATTAAATTATAGATATTTAAATTGAATTATAATAATAGATTTGTTTAATGAATAGTAATTATAATTTTAGCCAAATATTATAAAATTAGTGAAACCTTAAATAGAGTTGCAGTGGTACTAGTTATAATTTGAAACAAATGTTATCAAATGCCAAATTTATTGAGGGGAATCATAGTAAGTTTGAGTTATTAATATTGAACAATGTGAATGAAGGAAAAAATATGGCATTGAAGGCTAAGATGATGATGCAGGAAAGGATTAGTTTAAGGGGTTGGACATTCAAAAAGAAGTTCTACCATGGAGGTTCGAGTTTGTACTGTGGAAGATAGAAATATAACTCCATCAAATTTTCAGCCCAATGTTATTGGTTTTAGGCCAAATTGGAACAAGGGTAAGACATCGGCAGTGATCGGGAAGAGCAACCTGAGGAGGGTGCACGATCAATATGTCAATCGGGTGTTTGGGAAGTGTTATAGAGGTGTTTTGCGAAGGTCGATTAATGTGGTTGATTGTGAGGGGGACGAACATGATGAGGATGCCTATCTAGAGGTGTTTTGCGAGCGTGAGGAAGACGATAACTATGAAGATGATAAAGAGACAAGTATGCGTGCTCAGGAAGGTGATGTTCGCAACAAAGGATGATAGGACTAAGTCAAGTAGTTTTGTATGAAAGTCAAGTGGTTCTGGATGAGAAGTCTGGTGGATCTGGCCTTCACTATCGTATGACTTGGTTTGATATGAAGGCTACTGCCATACAAAACTACTGTGACCTGGTTGATATGAAGGCCATCACTCAATTGTTTAGGAGACCATGACAATTTGACGTAGATGTTATCCATCACCGATGATCAACACCTACTGCTATGAGAAAGGAGTGCCAAATTTGTTTCTACTCATTTTGGTCCACAAGCAAAGGCCTCGAGAACTAAGAAGAAAACAAAAATATCTATTAATTAGTGATAAAGCAATATAAATGGATTATAAAACTATGCACTCTCCTCTACCATAAGAAAATCTTGCAATCCAGTAATAGTTAGACATTTTAAATTACATAAGAATAAGTTGTGAATTAATATTAATCATGAACTTATCTAAAAAATAATAATTATTCATCAGACCGAAATTTTTATACAAATCGAAATATTTGTAATCATTATAGGAGAAAAATGATATTTTTCTATAAGGCCATAAAACTTGTGTAGGAAATCTTCTTCTAAGTTCATAGATTATGAATTTTTTTTTTAGATTAAGGAAAATTATCACAAATGCATAGATATATATCCTACTAAACATGAAAATTAAATGTCACTTCAGTGCATGGAGTAAGGATTTTAAATATAGTAATCAGTGATGTCTCACAAATAAATAAAGGGGTATGCGCTTCTCTTAGTGCTTTCCTTATTGGGAAAATGTCTTAATCAAATTCGCTGAGTCGAGTCAAATAAAATCAACTACAGTTTTCAAAGGTCCAATGGCAAAACCGCAATACCAGATATGGAGAAGGCCAATATTGGGCATTCGACCAAAACCAACGACACGAGTCAATTTTTTTGCCATGTTTCACGTTAACATCAAACTTCCCGTATGTTTCTATAAATTGTTGAGGATACGATATTAGTCAAAAAAAAAAAAAAAAAAAACAAATCTGGAATTTTGAAATTTAATCAAGGGTAAATTCGTCATTTTAGCCTCCGCTATAACCATCACTTCGCTTTCCAACGCCACTTGCGCTCTCTCTCCCTCCTCTCACAGAGCAAACAAAAGTCTTTTTTCTCTCTCTCCTCTCCGGATCTTTTCTTCGAACGGGTCGTCTTCATCGAATTTTGGCCGGAAAACAGGTGGGGGGAAGTGAAAAAGAGAAGTGGGTATTCAATGGATTTGTTAATTGTTGTGTAACGGAGATGGGGAAAGTGAGTTTTGGGTTGGCAGTGGCGCTGAGTTGTGCGGTTGCGAGCACGGGGATAGCAGCAGTGTTGGTGGTGAGGAGAGTGAGAAGGAGAAGAAGATGGAATGGAGTCTTGGGAGTGTTGAAGGAGTTTGAAGAGGCTTGTTCTACTTCTGTTGGGCGATTGAGACAAGTCGTTGATGCCATGGCTGTTGAAATGCATGCTGGTCTGGCTTCTGAAGGTGGTAGCAAGCTCAAAATGTTGCTCTCTTTTGTCCAAAACCTCCCTTCTGGGTATTCTTTTCTATCTTGTTTCCAAGTTCTTCGGTTTTCTTGTTTTTTGAATTTTAAATTTTTGTGGTGAAATTGATCATCATTTGATGAGGTTGGTTGTTTAATTAGTTTGTTTTGTATTTGATTTCTTTGATGTTTTCAAGAATATCTTGGGGGCTATTGGATTTTTACTGATTTCTGACTATTCTTCCCTTTCTGTTCCAGTTTGGGGTTTTTTGGTCGTCGAATTTGATCAATTTTGTAATGGGTCTGTTTGTTTGTTCAATGTGTTTATTTTGTATTTGGTTGCTTTGATATATTTTGATGTTTGAATTTGTTAAATTTATTGGGTTTGGCTGATATATTATGTAATGCTACCTTCTGATTTTGGGGTTGGCTGTTTTTGGGATTTTAAATGGTGAGTTTGATCATTATGTATTTACTCTGTATAGCTGCATTATGGATTTGTTTTGTATCTAATTTATTTCTTTGGTGCTTGTTTTATGATTTTGAATGGTGTTTTAACTTGTTAGTGTTTGTTGGTGTTTTCTGGGTGTTTCTTATCTCTGGCATTAAATGATCTGCTTTTTGTATTTGATTTGGTATAAGTACGGTGCACATTGTCCTTTTCCTTTGTGGGTTTCTTGAATCTGTCTCTGCCTATCTTCTAAATTTTGTATTTTGTGGCGGTTTTTGTGCTTGGCACTTGTTTAAACATAGTCTCTTATGGCTGTTTTCATTTGATGTTGTGTTTATCTAATATTGTGGGTCTTTCTAAATTTAGTTTCTTGATGGTTTTGTTCATTTGAACATATTTACTAGAGATATTCCTTCAATTTTAAACTTTCTGTCTCATTTTTTGCATTGTGATACATCGGTCCTTTGTGAGTTGAATGTTCAATATTCTACAGCATGATCATTGATCTTTTCTTGTGCTACTTTATTGAGGAACTCCTCTTCTCTGAACTCTATAACTCTAGAAGTGCAATTTCCTCCCTTTTTCTTTCCATCTCTCTCTCGTTTCCTTGTTTGGATTCTCATTTGAGTTTTCCACAAATGAAGCTTGCTTTCACTATGTGGTTTAAATTTTTTAAAGCCTTTTCTTGTGCTGTATTGCTACCAATTTTTAGTTAGAGTGGCTCTGTTATAAAATCAATGCCCAAACTTTCGACTTTCTAGGCTCAAAGCTATAATTTTATAATCATAGGCGGTTCAAGGACTTGCATTTGGGGGTGGTAATTATATACTTTTTTCTATGTAGAAATTACATCAAAATCTTTGTGTTGTTGCTTGTATGGGTTTTTGCTGTGTAGTGGGAAAATTATGCAAATATGTGGGGATTATGTTTACCCATCTTTCTGATATCATAAATTGGTTCAAACTTGTTCTTCATGATTCTCCAATCTTAAAGAAAATAGAGGGAGAAGAACAAAATGGGTGCATTTAAAGCTCTCACATTCTCTATCTATAATTTGTTTTCTTATTTTTGATTTAAAAACAGAAACAAATTGTAAAGAAATGAAAATGAAAACAAGTTGTGAAAAAAAATGAAATTTCAAATTGTGAGTTGAATATAAAATGAATAAATCTAAGACAGCTTACTCAAATCTCAATAACACTACGGAAAAGGTTCAAAGTTTATTAGTTTATCATCAACTACTAAAGGCAACCCATTGTACTCACTTATCCATGGAAATCTGTGTCATCATCAACTCTTTGCCTTCAATGACGATGTAAGAAACAGTCAGCAGTTTTCCATTACATGAAAAACTAGAAATTCTGAAATTGGAGAATTGAGCTTCACACAATTATCTTCACTTTTATTTCATGGATAGTTGTCCAGAAAAATTTGGGATGGAGATATGCTTAAAGTTCTGTATCTTATACCCATACTTCTCATCTAGTTATTACAATGCTGCCTTCCTCTTTGGTATCATTCTGGTATTTGCTCTAGCTGATTGATGTTGTACTTTCTGCAATTGCATGTGTGGCTTTTCCACTTTGCTGTTTGCCATGGGTAGTTTTCCAAAATACCACATAATGCCCAGCATGGGCTTTATCACAGGAGGAGGGTAGTGATTTTCGCAAGCTCATATTAGTGGTATTACAAGGAAGAGGAGAAAATTGTGCATGATACATTTTTTCTTGTTGTAATTTGAGTTCATTCTTGAATTTCATATCTTTTGGCCATGACCATAAAGCTTCTTATTGGACAAAATGGCCCTAAAAAAAATTCTATCTTCTCATCTTGTACTATTTATTTGCATATGCAATTAATCGAAACTTATTTTTTTCTCAGGAATGAGAAGGGAATTTATTATGCTCTAGATATTGGTGGTACTAATTTTAGGGTGTTGCGAGTTCAGCTTGGAGGTAAACGGTCTGCTATTGTGGGATGTGATGTTGAAAGGCAGTCCATTCCCCAAGAACTAATGACCAGCACAAGTGAGGTAAAGAGTCTGTTATTTATATGTCATTCTTATATCTTGATTTTGTTGTTGAAACTTTTCTGTAAAATTGCTGAGCAAAACTTGATTTTGCTTGTAGGATTTATTTGATTTTATTACTTCATCACTGAAGCAGTTTATCGAAAAGGAAGGAAGGGGTTCTGAGCTTTTACCAGGCAGAAGAAGAGACCTTGGCTTCACATTCTCTTTTCCTGTGAAACAAACATCAGTCTCCTCAGGTCATCTTATTAAATGGACAAAAGGATTTCGCATCAAAGACCTGGTTAGTTAGATAATATACTGAGAATACATACCATTTTGATGCTCTCAAATTAGTATCTAGTCGTGCCAGTACAGAAATACCGTGTTTTGGGTGCTTCCAAAAATTCTGTGTGTCATGAGGGTGTGAGCTTTTGGTTTTCCTCTGCATGTTTTGGCTTCTGATATTACTAATGATGACACAACCAGTTAATGATATTAGGGATTTGCTTTCTGGTTACTGTTGAGTATTTGATATCGTTGTTGGTGCCAAATAAACTAACATTATTAGCATAGGTTCTGTAATTTTTGCCTCTGAATTGCCATGTGAAGGAAATCAAACATTATGTCTGAAATAAATATGACATGTGATGAATTATGAAGATGGTAATGAGACACAAATGCTGTTCTGAAGTTCAGGTGGGAAGAGATGTTGCGGAATGTTTACAACAAGCAGTAAACAAGAAAGGCTTAGATGTGCGTGTATCAGCTCTGGTAAGCATATGCACTTCAATCAAAGGCAAAATTGCACTCCAGATTTCTTTTTGAGCTATTATTTTTTTAATATATTGGAATGGTGGTTGATGTAACTTTGTAAGGCTATTGAAAGTTTTCATGGTTTCATACTGTAACATGGTTGAATTTTCAGATACTTAATTCATTTTCTTCAAAGAAAATTAAAAGTAGTATTTATTTATTTATTTATTTATTTATTTATTGGTTATCTAGCCAGTGAAAGAGAGGAGAAAAATAATAGTAAACATAGTTGTGCCATTCTGAGGCCATCCAGAAATTCGGGAGAAAGAAACTGGATTTGTGATGCTGTTCTTCTGACTACTTGAGGACATTTCTGCTTCTGTAAAACTGCAGATATATGAACACAGACATACACTAGATAATGTCCAGATGTGTTGAAATGGCTTTCTGCATCTAAAAGTTGTGTGTGTGCATGTTTGTTTTAATGCCTCCTCTGCCCAGCTAGGAAGATCTCACATTTCCTCATCGTCTCAAATATGTTAATAGGACTGATCAAATTTGAAAAGCTACAGGGTAGCAACTCGAAATACTTGCTGATTGTTCATTGCCCTTACACAATTAGCATCTAAAAACAATTATCATTGCCCTCTGCATGAGCTTGTTTTTGGTTATAGCTTGCTTAACCATGACTTAGCAAAAGAAGTTAATTTTTAGAGGGACAAAAATTTGCAAAATGCTTCTTCCAGGAACTCTCTCTAGGCTTGCTATTGATTGAGAGCTGGAAGAATTTTAATGCTTCTGTGACCTGCTTAAAGGGTTTGATGTAGTTTAAGGGTAGTGTGGAGTTGGTTATTTGGACGTGATCCAACATAAGGGTTTTTGACAGCAAAACTTCCTGTCTGCTTCCCAGAACAGGGGCGGTGCAAGCGGGAAACTCTCTATTTTTGTGGAGCTTGATTTCAAAAGTTTAAGTAGCAGCTTGGAGCAGAATTCTTACTCAAGATAACCGCCAAACAAGGATGGTCAATAGGCATCCCTTAGTAAAAGAGATTTGTAAAGCATTTTCTTTTGTATTGCCCTTGGATGTATTCTTGTCTCCATCCCTTTGGATAGAGAGAATTATGGTAGTCAAACATTTATTTGGCTCTTTACTTTCTTGGAGCTAGACACACATATATATGTGTGTGTGTGTATGCGCACACATATATATGTGTGTGTGTGTATGCGCACACATATATATGTAATTACATAAGTTGTGTTGTTCCACTATTGCTGAAGGTCTACTAGTAAAATGACTTGTTTAATTTCTATTGAATGGTGTTTACTTGGAGCAGATTAATACATGGCTTTCCTTTATTTTTGAGCCTAAATAGAGTAAATTGGCTTTCTTGCAGTTTCTAAGGTCACTGTTCACAGCTTAGTTTCTGGTTTTGTGTCAGTAGATGAATTTCAATGTGGGGCTGCATCTTGTTATTCTTCTCTTTTGTATTATAACTACTTTGACCAAATTAACTAAAGCATGAAATGAAGCCTACTGATAGTGAAAAACGCTGTAGTTCTCCATGTTGTGCAGAAATACAATTGATGATATTGATCTTTAAAATTGAAGAGAGAAGTATTAAATAGGGTCAGAACAGGATGAAGTGAAAATTAGTTTAGCTATATCCAAAAAAAATAATAATTTAGCTTTACCACTGCTAAATGGTGCATTGATAAGTGACACTGGTGTTTACAAAATCAGTGCATACTTCTGGTGAGCCTTTTCTATTTCAAACTTTTTGTGTAATTTGAGCAGGTGAATGATACCGTGGGAACGCTAACTCTGGGACGCTATCATGATCCAGACACTGTTGCTGGTGTAATAATTGGAACTGGAACAAATGCTTGCTACTTGGAACGGACGGATGCAATTATTAAGTGTCAAGGACTTCTCAGAACTTCTGGAGTTATGGTACTTTCTTATGTCTTTAGACCTTCATCTCCTAACTAATGTGAGTTCATAATCTTTTGTATTTATTTACGCTTCCATTTATTTTTTCTTATAATAGGTCATAAACATGGAATGGGGAAACTTCTGGTCATCTCATTTACCAAGAACTTCATATGATATAGACTTAGATGCAGATAGCCCTAATCCAAATGATCAGGTCAGATTAGATTGCAACAGCATTTGTGTAGATATTAATAACCGTAAAGGATGTTTTGCCTGATATTTTTCTGCTTTCAAAGGGTATAAGTTTCATCCAAATTCTGATCTGTATCGAGGCAGGGGAGACAAAAATTTCTGCCATATATCTGGGGACACTCTTTTGCAAATATATTGTTGATAAATGCTGGTTGCTTGTGTAATTAAGTTTGTAGTTGATAGAAGAAAGTGGAAAACCTATATTTTTTATTCCACTACTTTTAGATAGTTCTAGGAAAAGAAAAGGAAAATGATTCTGTTTATCTAAAACTGCATTTGATTTCATTTCATTCATTTCCTGTTATGAATGATGTACATATGTTGATTGTATTACCAAACAAAACATTTTTCAGTTATGGGAATAAAAAGTAGTGACTTTTGGCTTCATGTTCAAACCTTAATTTGCTCTGTATCTGTGTTGAGGTGGATATAAATGAAAGCAAAGGACATAAAACAAATACGGAACACAACATTTTGCTTCCGCTGCATGGAGCCTTGCCATCCATTAGTGGCTTCCATTGTTAATGACCTTGCAGTCACTGAACTTCTTTCTGCAGTATCTCTTGCTTTGCTTGTTCGCCATCTTTTCTGGGAATTTCGAAGCTTCAGCAGGTTTGCCAGGTTTTCTTAAACAGTGATTTTGAAGGCACATCCATGAAAAATTCTTTCACGATCACCATATTACAAACTGAAAACATGTAAAATTGAGGACAGAATTGACTGCTGTAGAATAGCGGCAATTGGGCTGGTAGTTCCTTTGGCCAGGGCTCATATTTGTTATGGCCACCATTCAATTGATCACCGGTTCTTGTATGGCTTGCTACTATAGTGCCAAAGACCCCTGTATGATCTGGTTATTTAAGAATCAGGGAAGGTGTAACGCTAAACTAGCATCAAGAGGGACTTCTATCACTATCTATAAAAAGACCCATAAGCATTTTGTCCAGTTTGTTTTATATTCATTCATTAACTAGAGGCTTTAGAAATAGAGGGAGGTAATCATTTTGAGTATTTATATGATCTGAAGCAACCCTTAAGTGTTTTTTCTTTTTTTTTTTTTTCAGTTTTGTGATCCTGAATTGCCTTTTTGTTAATGTTAATTTGTTAAATTTTTTTTCTTATAGACACTTACAGAAATGAACACTTGTGTCCAACAAACTTTTTAGACATGACACCATAAGTCAATTTGTAACTTAGAATCGAGTAAAATTCTTCTAACTTTGTAAAGTGGCACTCTTCATGCGAAGTGGTGTACTGTGTTCTGTGTGTGCGCTTCATACATCACAAGAGTATTGTTTTTTGTTATGACTATGTAGAGCTCAATATTGTTCTATGTGAGAGGCTGCTAATAGATTTTTGCTGGCATTGCAATAGCTATTTATGACACTTCTCCACTCAGAATTTCCTGATTGCCAAATTTATCGTTCTTTCCTTTTGATCTTACTGCAGGGTTTTGAGAAAATGATATCAGGGATGTATCTAGGTGAAATTGCGAGGAGAGTGATTCTTAGGATGGCACAAGAGAGTGATGTTTTTGGACCAGTTTCTCCTAGATTGTCTATGCCATTTACTTTGAGGTATGATGCCTTCACAGTGCACTGTACTTTAGTTACATGACTTCTCTAAGTTATCATTTGGATTTTGCAGTCTGCTATTTCTCATTGATTGATTTTTGGCGAAGGCCCCTTGTATCTTGTTTAGTTATGCATAATCTTGATGACATCAATTTTATTGACATATTGCTTTATATATATATAATCACAATTTGTGAGGTACTTCTCTCATTTTCATCAAATTACAATGATCTGTCTACTACTTCTTCCCCTTCCATCTCTCAATTGGTCAATCCATGATTTGTCAGAACTCCTCTATTACCTACCCATTGCCATTTCATTATATTATGCACCGTTAATTTTCTGCTATCAATAGAAAAAGCTCTCCTTTCTGCTTCAATTAGAAATGCTTCTGCTTGAATATGGTATCTTCGCATGCATAACTTTATATCATCTGCCAAACATTGTATAACTTTATGTAATCAGGAAAGTTGCACATAAGCAGTTGGTATCTTAAGCCAACCACTCTATACTTGTGCATTTATTGCCAACCCCAATATGATATGTTATGAAATTTGTAATTGTAGAAAAATTACTATCATTTGAACTTGCATAAGGGTGGATTAGCATGTTTACATGGTGCTGCGTTGAAAATAAACAAATGGTACAGAGCATTACTGACCTTTTTTTAAAAAAAAAAAAAAAAAAATTATATATGTTAAAAAAAAAAACCTAAAGAGGGAACATATATTTTTTAATGATTCACAAAGAAAGCACCTTTTAAGGATTCACTTTTCAATTATGTATTAGTAGTATTAAACTTGTGTTTATGATGCGACAAACAAGTAATACACAAAGCTTTGATTGGTCTATGTTGTCTTTTGAAAATGGAATTTGGATACAACTTAGAAGATTTATTATTTTATTCATTTGATTGGTTAAATTTCATTTGATAATTATATCTAAATTCAATCCTGCACCCACAACTGTAGTTGGATTGAAAAGTTGCGAATAGATAAGTTGGAATCATCTAGTTCAGAGGAAACAGCACAAAATTTCACAAAACTATGCCCCAGTTTCTTGCTTGTTCTTGTTAGTGAATGCATCTTGCCTGCATTGCATGAGATTTGGAGTTTAACATTGTAGTTTGTAAGATGAAGTTTAACATTTTACTTCCCAATTTATGGGGTCATTACCTGTTATTACCAAATAACGTTTAATGATTTTGGCATCTGGTAAATTTTGAATGGAGAAACTAGGAAGGTTCTGGGCATCAATGCATTGGAATTAAGATGTAGATAAACTTGATGAAGTTCCTTCCCTTCTCCTCTGTTCACATAGGAAAGAAAGCGGTTGATTGATATCTGCTGCATTTGATACATGGCATGTCTGGTAACTTTAATTTCATAGTTCTATGCAAAATTTATTTCAGGACACCATTGATGTCCACAATGCACGAAGATGAGTCCCCCGACCTGAGGGAAGTAGCCAGAATCTTGGACGACACTCTGGGGGTAGATAAACATCACAGGTCCCTCTGTGCTTTGTCATGTGAAGTCTATCAAGTTATACCAATGATTGATTTCTTTGCCTCTGCAGATACCAGATGTGCCTTTAAAGGTCCGGAGACTTGTTGTAAAGGTATGTGATATAGTGACACGAAGAGCTGCCCGATTGGCAGCCGCAGGAATTGTGGGGATCTTGAAAAAGATCGGCCGAGATGGGAGTGGTGGCATTACAAGTGGGAGAACAAGGGGGTCAAGTGACGGTAATATGAGAAGAACGGTGGTTGCCATTGAAGGGGCTTTGTATACAAACTATAGAAGTTTCAGAGAATACTTGAGTGAAGCATTGGTTGAGATCTTAGGAGAAGATATTGCTCAACATGTCACTCTACAGGTAAGAGAAGATGGATCAGGCGTTGGAGCTGCTCTTCTGGCTGCATGCCATTCATCAAACAGTGTGGATAGGGAAAGGTCCCCATAAATCATTATATATTTCATATTATTTATCACTATATATATTCTTGCATATATATAGCTCCCCCTGTGAAATGTAAAAAGAATTCTTTGCATATTTAATACATTTTTTTTTTTAAACGCTTTCCTGGTATTGTGCAGCCAATTTCAACGTTGAGTTGAGAGTATCCGTTTTTCCCCCCTTGTTTATATCTCATGGTGTTTTTGTTAGTCATCCTTTCTTTAGCTACTTCAGATTTCAACCTTAGCAGTCAAATGACCCATGGAACCTGTAAAATGAGGTTCAAGCTTCATTTTTTTTTTTATATATAAATCATCGATATCCGATAATTATATTGAATTTAACTAAATTTGATTTTAATCGGGTTGAGTTTTTAATGGATAAAGCTCTCTTAGTGTTTGTTTTCGTTGTACACAAAATTTAAATTCGAAATTTTATTTTATAAGTATTGGTGTTTAGCCACTCGACAATTGGTTCAATTTTTCATAAAGAACTTAGAATAAATTAGATCAGGTTCAATGTTATCCAATTATATACTGAAAATCTGACTAATCAACAAAAACAAAAAATTTCAAGCTTATATATTGAAAATTGTTTCACCAAAGTTTGAATATAAACACAACATTTTCCCAATCTTGCTTCGTGTGACAAGGCAAATATTTAGGATATCAATTTAAGGGGGAGGAAAAAAAAAAAAAAAAAAAAAAAAAAAAACTACTTTAAGGGGTATCTGGTACAACTGTTAGAAAGTATTTTTGATTGAAGATTGTTTGGTGATGAAGTTGACAAATGATGAAATTTCCTTACATAATCCAAAAACTGCAAAAAGGTTTCCGGATGCATAAAGTAATTTTTGAATTTTTAAAACCTGCTTTTTGTATTTTCTACTATTTTGACTATTTTAAGCATCAGACAGATTTAAATAGTTAAAAATTAATTTAAATTATTTTAACCATCTTACATTTTTATTTTTTTTTTACTATTTTACTCTTTAATTTTTTAATAAAACATGATTTATTTATATTATTATTATACTATATTCGGATTGATTTATTGTTTTTTTTTTAGTAATTTAAAAATTGTCTTTCATTATAAAGCCATGAATGTTTGCATGCTTTACATTAATTTTCATTTATAATATGCATTTGAATTAATTATTTTTTTTGAAAAAAACATAAATTTTATATTTCAATATATAGTAATAAAAATAGGTAATTTAAATTGAATTTCTAATTCCTACCATCTTAAAAATTTTAATTACTAAACTAATGGACAAGGGCATAATATAAAAATTTAAAGCTAGTATAAGGGGTTTTTTTTTTGGAGTAAAACCTAGTATTAATGATAACAATTTCCTTTAAAGAACTCATGGATACATGCGAACTTTTAATGTGGTAAGAATTTAAAATTATCATAATATGAATACAATGGTCAAATGGGGAAAAGATCAATATGAATAAGAACCTTTTAGGTATGATTTTAAAAATTGATACAATTTAAAGATTTAAATGTTGGTTTTATAGAAATTTGTTCGACAAAAAATATTAATTTTAGTATTATAAATTAAATAATTATAATTTAATATTTTTTTAAATTAATTTTGGTAAAAAAATATTTGATTTATCTTGTTAATATCATATTTATAGCACATCAACTTTCAAATTATTTCCAAACAAAATAGCCAAAGTACATGATAACAAACTGAACTTAAAACCCAATAATTTGATATCGATCATTTGAGAGATAAATTATGATTAAAAAAAATAAATATAAAAATAAAAATAAATATAGAAGAGAATAAAAAAGTAAATAAATAGATATATATATATCCAAAATATATTAGTTTAATTTGTGCAAATTCTTTTACATCACTCATTTCTATCAAGGTCATTTTCTCATCTAAACCCTTAACTATCATATATTTACTAATAACTTGTATCCAAATACCCTTACATTTTACTAAATCTCTCATATTTAAGTTCTCGATTTTTCTAATTGGTGCGTCCTTAAATTTTCTTTGCACATGTCTAAACTATCTCAAACGACATTTTCGCATCTTATCCACAATTGAATTAATTCCCAATTTGTTACGAATCTCTTCATTTCTAATTCTATCTCTTTTATTTTTGTCATACATCCACCTAAATATCAAAATTTCTGCTATGAAAATTTTTTATTTTTATTATTGTTTAATAGCCCAATATTCAGTACCATATAATAACGCAGGTCTAATCGTAATTTTATAAAACTTTCCCTTCAAATGCATTGGTATTGTGCGGTCGTAAAGAATTCTGGATATTTTTCTCCATTTCATCCAACCCGCTTGAATTTTATGGTTTACATTTCCATCTATATTATAATTATTTTGAATGATAGAATCTAGATATCTAAACCGTTTATTTTTCGATACATCTTATCCATCTAATTTAATCATTTTTTTATCATTTCGATAATTATTGATAAACCTACACCTCATCATAATACTGATATGATCAATTAAATCCCTTTAATCAAAATTAAATTTGAGAATTTTCTAAAATAATAATTATTTATTTATAATTATAATGATTAATATTACATTAAATATAAGTTCTGCTTACAAATTTTTATTTATTAATACTTCGTCCAAGCAGAAATATTAATAAAAATATTAATTATTTTGATATTAATTCATTAAAAGTCCTTTTTTCTAAATACCATTTAGTCAAATTACTTTTTAGAAATATAATATATTTATTGAATTAACTAAATAAATTATTGACATTTATTTTAGATTAGAAAATATAAAATACAATTACTAAAAATGGTACGGACGAGTATTGAAAGCCTAGTCTTCCTGCATTTGAGTTTTTCAAAGTAAAAGAGCGTGCAAATTACGCGAGGTTTTGGTGACGTGGCAAGGATTTTTTGAAAATAGCCGTTGGAGGGCAGAAGAGGGATCACGAAAGCCGCCCCAACGGTCGAGAAAGGTTAGATTCATCTCTTCCCCTACTCTCTCCTTTTATACACCCTCTTAGGTTAAACCTCTCAACTCTCTCTCTCTCTCTCTCTCTCTCTCTCTCTCTCTCTCTCTCTCTCTCTCTCTATCTCTCTCCTGTGAAAGAAGAAGAGTTCGATTCTGACAGCGTTCTCTTCTTCTTTCTTGATTGTTGGAAAAGAATTCCCAAATCTCTCTCCCGGTTTGCTGTTTGATTTTTCTGAATAAAGAAACAAAGATCGTATTCATCTTGTTCAACCTTGTTGAAATCTGAAGATGGCTACTGTGAATGACAACAATATGCCTTCAAACCCATCTTCCATCACCACAACCTCCAAGCAGTCTCTTCCCCCTGCAAAATCTGTTGATTCTCAGTCCGTCCTCAAAAGGTAAATCAATTTCTATATTTCTGTTGACTCTCAATTTTCTTTAAATTTCTGTTCTTGATGTGATATTTTTGTTCTAGATCTGTTGATTTTCTAACAAATCCCCTCTCTTGTTTCCTTTTTTCCCATTGAAAACAGGTTGCAGTCAGAATTGATGGCTTTAATGGTAATATAGCAAACCCTGATTTTAATTATTCAGATCTGATAGATTTATAATAGCCCTTCTGTTTTCTCTCTCTAATTTCAAAAGGGTCTCTGATAATCTTTATTTTTCATCAAAATTTTAAATGAGTAGATGTAAATATGTTGTAGACCTGATTTAACTCTTTAGTTCTGATAGATTATGTTTTTAATCTCCGTTTCGTTTTTTTATCCCCAACTTGAAAATTGCTTTCGCAAATTTCTATCTTTCTTTCATCATCAAAATTAAGATGCATGAGATGAATTCATCCCAATCCCTGATTTAACTATTCAGATCAGACGGTTTATTTGATAATCCTATGATGATATCTCTATATTTCAAAAGGGTTTTTTGTATTTTCACTTTTTTTTTTTTAATAAACTTCAAATAGGTGGAGAACAGGTAAGAGTATTGCCTCGGAGCCCAAATAAAATTCTTGAGATCTGATAGATTTGTGACGATCCTTTTGTTGCTTCTCCCTAATTTGAAAATTTTTTATTTTGATTTTTTTTTTCTTTTTGGTCATGGAAATAACAGATGAGCGGAGATGGCGGGATATCAGCATTTCCAGAAGAAGACAACATATACTGTTGGAAAGGAACAATAAGTGGAAGCAAAGACACAGTGTTTGAAGGAACTGAATACAAACTTTCCCTTTCTTTTCCCACTGATTACCCTTTCAAGCCTCCTAAGGTCAAATTTGAGACTGGCTGTTTCCATCCCAATGTGGACGTTTATGGCAATATTTGCTTGGATATTCTTCAGGTACTTTCTCTACTTCATTCCCATTAATTTGTAATTTTCATCATCTGAAATATCTGGGTTTTTTTTGTAAATTATAGGACAAGTGGTCTTCTGCTTATGATGTGAGAACTATACTTCTATCAATTCAGAGCTTACTTGGAGGTAAATGGTTCTAGCTGTTCTCTTTTAATTAATTTTATTTTGCCTTTTTCATCCCACTATTTATTTTTGATGAAAACACTGTTATTGATAATGTTTTGATTCTGGTTTTTTTAATTTATTAGAACCAAATACAAGCTCACCATTGAACACCCAAGCGGCACAACTTTGGAGTAATCAAGAGGGTACGTATTTCATAAGTTCAATTATATTTCTCTGCTCTTCTCTCTCTCTCTCTCTCTCTCTCTTATTGAATGTATGTCTGGTTCATGCTTTTGTAATGCAGAGTACAGGAAGATGGTGGAAAAGCTGTACAAGGCTCCCACTGCTTAGTTTTCTGCCAACTTTTGCCATTTTGAGTCTAGCAATGAGGGATCTTTCTACTCAGATTCTAGTGCTATTCATTCGTAAACACAATTTTTTTTTTTTAAATTTACAATGAGAGGAAAAGAGTTGTGGGTCTTTACAGTACAATGTGATGGAGTTTCATAATGCAATTTATTCTTGTTTGACATTACTCTGTCTCTCTCTCTCTCGACTTGTGATTTTTTATTTTCCTGATAGAAGATGAAGCTCTTGTTTTGGTTCATTGGGCCTCTTGTCTCCCACCGAAGTAGCTTTATAATTGCAAGTTTTTATTAAATGATATCAAACTAAAATAATTTCAAAGCCTTTGACTCACTGTGCATGCTCAGAACTATCTCATTAACAATATTGATTTCTTCTTTACCAACACCTTCTTCTCTTATACGCTCAGCCTCTGGCAGGTTTACATTCCCCCCCCCCCCGGGTTTTGCGGGTTTTTCTCAAGAAGTGATATATGACCCATTCAAAATATCAATGACAGTCAGCGTGAGCTTCTGCAAGAACAGTGATGGCCAAGTTTGTGATCATGTCAAATATGCTACTGTTCTTCGGAATATCACAAAGAATTTAAGTGCTTTGAGATTGGGGATTCGAGGTGGGTATGCTAGAACAAAAAGGTAAAATCTAACATTACATAGATGCTAAACAAAGCACAAGAGTCTCAAGTTAAGAAAGTTATCCGACATTTTTCTGGTTTTATAAGCATTTAGAAGAGGGGTGAACACCAAAATGAATGAGGATGCAGCATCTCTAATGGAGGATGTAAAACAATGGAGCACACTCATTGCCGCAATGTAAACAATGCTTCAAATATGGAGGAGGCAGCATCTTTAAGGCAGAGGCTTGCTTACAACTGGCATTAACCACAGTCAAAACATTCGTGCTGCAAAATGTTGGAGCGGTGATCCAAATTCTACAATGATTTCATTGTAGGTTTGCTCAAGACGTGTTCAAACTGCTTTTGGATTCTTGCTTGCCATAACTAGTTAAAAGAGTTTAAGATATATTGGATTTCTCTTTTGTATTTTCCAAATCTGATTATCATGTATTGGGACTGTAGTCTTTCATGTACTGAACAAGGATAGATTGCAGTGCTCAATCTTTATATATGTGGTAATCCTCTGGGGTTTAATTTGAAAGATTCCCCTTTTGGGTGATATTCTCTTTGTGACCTCCACATATTTTGTACCTCTCGCTCGATATAGTGAAATTATATTTTTCTTTCCGCTTGTGTATATATGCATATCAGACGAACTACATAAATCTTGTCTCAGCTTTATTTGGTGTAATTTTTGTGTTGACTTTGTTGATTGATTTTTGTTTTTAGATCGTAACAAATAATATCAAAGCGAGATTTTTCAATAGTTTTAATAAAATTTCACCTCAAATTCAATTACAAAATTGGTTTCAGGCTTTTAATAAGGATTAAGATGGAGGTTTTACTTAGCATGGGTTGTAAAAAGATTCCTTGGAGGAGTTTGATATTTCGATTCACTATTTCGTGAGTTTTGTTGAAAATTTTAAGTCAATGTGTAGATTTATTATAGAGATTGTTTGCCATTACCAGTTTTGTTTGGAGGAGAGTTCTATTGGAAGGTTTCACTATTGTTGGAACTTGTCTCAAGGTGAAGATTGTAGGAGTGGTGATCCAAATCCAACAGTGATTTGCACCTATGTTGGAGACATATTCTAACAGCTTTTGGATTCTTATGTGTCCAACCTAGTTAAAAGAGTTTAGGTTATTTGGGGTTTTTTTTTATGTGTTTTCCTAATATGATTTCGATGTATTGGGACTGGAGTCTATAATATATTGAATTGGGACAGATTCCGGCACCCAAGTCTTTATATATGGGGTAACCCTCTAGGGTTTAATTGACTCTCCTTTCTAGGAGATTCCCCTTTATGATGTTAGGCAATATTATCTTCATATGTTTTGTACCTCTTGTTTGATATAATAGTAAAATAATATTTTATCTATGAGAAATATCAATCAAAATACATAAATTTTGTCTCTTGTCTATTGTTTTTCGATTCTAACAATAAAGAGTCGGACCATACGGATGCTCTTTTTAAATTTTGAGGAAACATTTATAAAATTGAGAGAAATGGGTATCAAAAACTTGATTTGGGAATTGGGATGAACCATCAGCGCTCTTAATGTATCTAATTGGGGGAACCTCTTTTAGGAATTGAAATCTAAATTTAACTTGTCAAATCCTTTGTTCTAGGACGAGAACTTTTGAAAGGCCCAAGGGAGGTTCTTTCTTTCTTTCTCTTTTTGTTTTTTTTTTCGTTTTTTTTTTTTTTTTTTTTTGAATGAAATAGCCAACGTTTGGTTTCAACTGGAGAAGGCCAATCCATTAGTTTAGAACACCTTTTTTTAAAGATGATTAATTTAAGGAAACAGCATTTCCTAAAAAAACAACTATCATTCAACACCAAAATTATTGGACAAATAAGACCAATCTCCTATCACGTACCCTCACTCACACATGTTGGCGTGCAGGACAAAAGGAAAAAACAATAAGAGAATCAAGTAAGATGCAACCACTTGTTATTAAAGCATGGATGAGTGCTTACAATTATTAGAATTCTAGACTGATTGGATAAGCACATATGATGAACACCCGAAGGAAATCAATCCATGAAATGATAAAGAAAAAACAAAAACTAAAAATCATTTGGTAGGCATAATAGATTAGAGAATACCAGGAATAAAAACTCATTTTTAAGCTTCGAAAGAGTGATTACATGGTGCTGGAAACTCGAGTTGATGCTCAGACTTGGAAGACGCCAAGAACCAAAGCTTCAAAGGTTCATCACGCAGTGTGTTGCAGATCGTACGGAATCATGGATCGCTAAGAATCGGCTATCTGAATTATCGATTGCTAAGACATTTGTTAGAAATCATATAGAGGATCAACTTCCCATCTGATCATTCACTTTCATGACCATCTCAAACTATATCATTTCATTAATTTAGAATTCACCTGATTGGTTTCTCACCAGGGGAAAATTTTAATTCAGGGACCCGCAAAATTGAATGCTAATCTTGGATGGTGAGAGAATATAAATAACGCCAACTTCCTATCCAACATTAACCAATTCATAGAACTTCCAAAATAAATATTTCCAGCAGTTACAATGTATATACATTGAACCATATGTTCAATATGGATCAAGATCTATTTTGTTAGTAGTGTTGGCATTTTTTTTTCCCTATAAAACAACGAGGGGATGGGGGCAAGAGAAAAGATCATTATTACAAGATCACAACCCAAGCGCAAAAACTTTTAAGAAGAATGCAATGAGATTTTGAAAAAAAATTGTGGTGCAATGAGGTTTTACCGAAGCACGACCTTGAACTTAATCTCCACTTGTTCCCTTACTCTCCACTGCACCCACAAACGTGAACAAGTGTTGGGGTTAATGTTGTCTTGCAACCAGAATCCATCAAACTCGAGTTACTCAAGACAAAGATACTACTAACCTGCAAGTCATTTATCTCATCATCTGTTAGTGAACGCTCCATGGACCTATATGTGATCCTATAACAGTGGCTGGTCATGCCCTTCTCATTAGTGAAGCTGTCAATCAGCTGGACCTGAAAAAAGAACCAAGAGAGGGAAGGATTAGAACAGGAGTGACTAACACTGAAAAAAGAACCGACTGCAAATTCACCATTTACTCTAGCAAAGATAGAATACAATTTCATTGAAAAGGTTATTTATTTTAATGAACATACGAAAAAGCATTTTCTAGAACACAGGAAATTAGGCAGACAATGGGAAAAGATAATCATTAACAGAGGGTGATGGACACGCAGAATAATTTTGTTGGTTAAAGGTCTAGTAAAGCTCGACCTAGATATAGTAGATGGTGACACCACAGAGAAGCTAATAACATTTTTTTGACAAAAAAGCAGCAGTATAATGATAAAAACCCTTGGAAATCTTAAGAACTCTTTCCTATATGCACCAAAATGATGCAATCACACAATGCCACAACCTTTAAGGCCCATCAGTGTTTCCAAATCTCTCTAACTTTATAAATAAAGAATTGAGCAAGACTGCGTGTATATCTGTTCACCCATTAGTCATATATATAAAACTCTCAAACTAGAAAGGAAAACTGAGTAGGTGATTTGTCATTTTGAGAACACACAGCACAAACACCTACTCTTGGCACCTTACTTGGGCATCCGCACTTGTAAGAAGTTATACTGGAATTGATCTAACGGCGACGGTAACCCAAACAAAACCTTCGACTTTAAACCGTACTACATATTGAATGGCCTTAATCATTAATTAATATTAGACAATTCTTTGACATGGGAAATTTTGAAGAATAGAGATTTTTTTTTTAGTTGAATGTGGATATAGCTTTAATTTTCTTTTATTTGCTTTAGGTCGCATTAGTGATTTAGAGAATTTGACAAGAAGTATGGGCATAGCTTTATTTGATGGTTTGATGATTGATTGTGGAACTTGAATATTGAATTCAATTTCTTGATTTCCACTCTTTACTAGTTCCTGCACTATTTTGTCTCATAGGGACCAAAATACCATCTTCTACACACGGTCCTCTATTGATGCCATATGCATAAAATGCCAACACCATCAAATCCAACCAACACCCAACCAAGTCCAATTAATCATCGATTTCCAACCATCAGCAATGAACGAAGGCATCATCAAACTACAAGTTTCACCTCAGTTGGCCCAAAATGAAGCCAATTGTGAAATTGAATCCTAGTTTCAAATTCATCCATAATGAACAAGTTTCATGCCTTTCCAAACTCTAACAAAAAGATGTTCGTGGGCTCCCATTGCAAGTTGTCACCACCATCACAAGCTCAAAGGGCCACCATTTTTGCCATCACCCACTTGTTGGACATCGAACAGACACCCTTGTGTGCAAGAGAAGTCTTGGCATATGAGATCTACATGCCTGCACTTAAATCCAATTAATCAAACAGGATCAGGTTGGAGGCCTTGTTCTACCTTGATCCAGATTAATTTGCAAGTCAGTGCAGCCTGAACCAGACTAATCCATTTCCATTGGTTGAATACCTACCAATTGCTGGTTCAAGGACACTTGATTCCTGTTTAACCCAATCCAAACCTCTCCTCTATATTTGGCCCGGTCACAAATTCAGGATCTGATTCTTGTTTACTTCACAATCCTGCAGCATTTTCGATCCCATTCCGCCTTATTTCGAGGGTTTTAGCTATTTTTGGACCTAACTCTGCACAATTATAACCTCATTCAGTAATTTTTATGTATTGCCTTACATTCATGTAATATACCAGGCCTATTTTATATTGGGCTACGCGAATTTGGACAAGTTGTCAACATGCACAGAGAGAGGAGATGGAATGAGAGTTTTTAAAAGAACCGACTTATGTCCCCAAGGGGACAACTTAATGATTACACCCCTTTCCCCAACCCTATGATCCGGGGTTCAACTCTCGTTGTAACCAAAAAAATAAAAACCAACTTATCTAGGGTCTCAACAAGTGTTACTTATATCAGACAAGAGGATATATGACAAAATAGCCCTTTGGCCACACTAAACTCTCTCTAAATTAAACACTAATTTATAACTATTAAATCTTCTAATACATGACTACTATAAAATAATTGTCAGGTCTTGAATAGTGGTTTGTTGGTGGTGATTTGTGTTTTCATCCCAAAAGTGAGTAGTTACGGCCTCAAGTGGAGCCACTAGTGAAACTAAAGTTGTCCGTTTGTTGTCTACCCTGATAGCTGTGCCCCTAATTGTTTGTTGTCATTTGAATGGGAGTAAATATGTACAATAGTCAGTGGTCAAGATCAGTTATGACAAGCTGTCAAGGTCAAGGTAGGATGAGTATCTCATCAGTAAATCACCCAAAGATTTGTAGAATCAAGAAGCACAGTCTTTATGCATTTTGTGGAAACTATGGAGCCCTTTGTAATTGATGTCCGCGGTCACTTAAAAACATATAACAATGTGTTGGTAAATGTAAAATTATTATACTCCAGCAGCACAAGCTCTTCAGAATCTTATTAGCCTGATTGATTTGACTCAAGAATCCAGATTTGCTATGTATGTTTGGAGAAAGTGGGTACCTTCGCCACTTCAGCCGGTGGGCCCATTGTCTGAATATCCTCCTGATGATGATCTAGACCTTCCTATTGCTCTTCAGAAGGGTAACCTATCTTGTGCCTCTAACCTATCTCTAATGCCGTGACTTATGCTCATTTGTTTCCCTCATAGTACTCGGTTTTTTTTCTTTTTTTAATACATTCTCCCTATTCCCAAGCCTGATAGGGCTCTAGCTCATCATGGCTGGTGGGTTGATATGGAAGAGGAGAAGAGATGCAAGCATTATAAATGAATGGTACTTGGGAACTTGTGTCGCATTTTCCTGCTAAGAAATCTGTTGTTCATTGTCAATGGGTGTACACTGTTCATCCAGCTGGAGTGGTCGATCAGTTGATGCTATATAATATGATTGGATGCTGGGAAATCTGAATGTTCCACCATTATCGTGCAATTACTTGATGATACATTATACTACTTGATAATTAGCAATAGATAACTGCAATTCAGATTGTTTCTCAAGTCTTCTCAACTTTGCAGGGATAAGAAAGTCCTAAATAGTTCTGTGCTATAGTTTTAGTTCACAATTTTCTTCATTCTTTATGCAGGATGCTAGTTTTCCTTTTTTTTTTATTTGGTTTGGAAGGGGGGTTTAATAGGTAGTGATGTGGAATTTACTAAAATGTGAAGGATTCGGATTCCTAGCTTTTCCACCTACAAGTTTGTGAAGGGAGAGGATATGGACAAAGTCAAATTAGGAACTTTGGAACTTTTGAGATTAAGGGGTATTGTATGGCTGCTGGAAGAGGGGTTGAAAAAGGGATAAGGGACCCTTTCCCATAAAATGCAGCTCGGAAGTCCTTGGCACAGCAAAAGTAGCTTTCTTCTATTTAACATGTGGGAATCCAGTTGGCAATTATCTACTTCTATGTTGCTCATAGACCCAAATCTTCCAGAAGTTTGTGTTCTCATCAAGCCACCAGGTGATCGCCAAAACTTCAAGTATGATGAATGCATGGAGTATGAGGGGTTTTGTCCCAAAGGACAAACCAAAAAAAGGACTGTTTTTTCCAATTGGATCCTCTAGCAATTCCTTGTTTCGCATATAGAAAATGAATAAAGAGTATCCTTTGAAATGTTGAGAGGCCCTTGTCCAGGACTCTTGTGATAAAGGTCAAATTTCTTTCCTTGAAGATTTCCAACTTAACTTGTTCTAGTGCCACTGTTGCCATTTTGCTGAGTTCTTATTAGATCTACAGGTTTTTAAGGGTATGCTGGTTCTCCTTTCCATCTATGTACCCTTTTCCTCTAAAAAGAATGCAACAGTACAAACTTGGGAAATGATTTTATGAGGGCTTGCAACAGAAACGCTTTCTTTTTTCTTCTCATTCCAAACCCGTCCATTAGTTTGGCCTTACTTCTGATCACTCGTTGCTGTATGAATTCTACATATGGATTTCAGAAGTTTTGAAATGCATGTCTTATTCTTTTTAAAAATGCACACTTGTAGCAATGAGAAACCATTGTTCCTACTCTGAGAAAACTGATTGATTAGAAATATCAATGAGCTAGTATTTATAAAGGACCAAAAATTCCTTGTTTATGCATCATTGGGAAATGCATTAACATAAATATGGCCGTATTAGCAAAAAAATTTTGGTGGATGAAGCACCATCAATGCCAACTGAGATCGCACAAGTTGGGTAAGTATCAGTTCCTCTTCTAGATGCTCAATGATTTCACTTCTGTTAGGCAATCAAATTCACAAACTTTATAAACTTATGGAAGTCTTGACCCATTCTAGCTCTTAAGTTTGCCAACAAAAATGTAGACCTTTGTATTATTTGTCAAAGACATACCTCCTCAACAAGATCTCCAGCAACGCCTCTAACAACTTCGCACAAATTGTTTTCAGTGAATGAATCATTGATCCAGAAACTCATATCTTTGTAACATGGAGGATACTGCAATACAAAGACAATAATTTCCAGTTAAAGTATAAATATTCATAAACATCAAACTATGATGGCATTTTTATGGTGGATATGATGCATCGTTAAAGAGGAATGTGGATTGAGATGAAAAAAAAATGAGGAATGTAATTTGCAGCAAGTGAACAAGATTTTTGATTTTCAAGCTTCAAAGAAGGATGCCACTTGCACTAAAAAGTGTGTAGTATACCGAAATGTATCACATGGAAAAACCTTCTTCATACCTTTGAAATTGGCTTGAACTTGACTCCAAGCTGCCCGCTTGAGAACTAAACAATGAAGATTATACTAGTTACAACAACTTTTCTTCTTGGAGCAATATTGACAAAAAAAGAAAATAATAATTATAATAATAATAATAGTAATAACATTAACAATAATAATAAATAAATACATAAATAAATTTTAAAATGTTTCCTACAACAACAATGTCAATCTTTTAACTGTTATCTGGAAAAAGCTCAGGGGAAGAGGAGAGAGGAAATTACTTGAGAAGTAAATCGCTCATTGGCTGACCAAAAAAGACGAATATCTGGTATTTCAAAGAGTACCATTGCCAGCCTCTCCAATCCAAGACCAAAAGCCCAAGCAACATTATTCACTTTACCACTTCTTTTTAGTATTTCCTGCTCAGTTACCCCGCAACCCAAAACCTCCAACAATTTCTCCTGAAAAGGTAACAGATTGTAAATAATGAATTACATGCAAATAGAAAGTTGTCTAATAATCATCAGCAAACAACACCAGTCTTATCTCAGGTTGCAAATTTAGATGCATACACCATAATGAAACTTGTAAAAAAAAATAAATCAAGAAACAACAACAACAATAAACTGAACCTTAATACCAACATTTAGGGTCAGTCATTTGAGAGATAAATTTAAAGATGATTAAAAATAAAAATAAAAATACTAAATAAATATATATATAAATATATATATCTAAAATATGTTAGTTTAATTTGTGCAGATTTTTCTACGTCACTCATTCATAACCAAAGTTATTTTCTCGTCTAAACCCTTAACTATAATGTTTTTATGAATAACTTGTATCCAAATTTGTAACAATCCACCTCTACGTTTTATTAGATCTCCTATATTTAAATTCTCAATTCTTTTAACCGGTACGTCTTTGAGTTTTCCTTACACATGCCCAAACCACCTCAGACTTTCACTCTCGTTTCTTATCTATAATTGAACTAACTCCTAACTTGTTATGAATCTCTTCATTTCTAATTTTATCTCTTCTAGTTTTGCCACACATTAACTTATATTGCCATCATTTTGAATGCTAAAACCTAAATATCTAAATCGCTCACTTTTGGATGCATCTTGTTCATCTAACCTAATTATTTCTTCATTATTCCGATAACTGTAGCTAAACCATCTCATATACTCAGTTTTTGATTTACTCAATCTAAACCCTCTGGATTCTAGTGTGACCCTCCTTAAATCTAATTTAGTTCTAATACCCTTTCTAATTTCATCAACTAGTACTATATCATCTGCAAAATAGCATACACCATAGCATTTCAATTTGGATATTTTTTGTGATTTCGCCATTCATTATTGCAAAGAGAATAAGATTTAATGCCAAATCTTGATGGAGTCCAATGTTAATAGGAAACTATCGCTCAAACCTCTGCAAGTTCTTACATTGATTACAGCTCCCTCATACATAACTCTAATGAGATAAATGTATTTCAAGGAGATCTCTTTCTTTATCAGCTCCCACCATAATACATCTTTCAGAATCTTATATATACTTTTTCTAAATCAATGAATACCATATGTAGGTCTCTCTTCTGTGCTCTATATGTCTCCATCAAATGTCTTGGGATTGCTTTCATGATGGATCTTCCCGACATAAATCCAAATTGATTTTGAGACATTTCTCTCTAATTTCAATTTATACTCTATCACTCTCTCCCATAGTTTCATGGTAGGGCACATAAGTTTAATTTCTCTATAATTGAAACAATTTTGTATATCTTCTTTATTCTTATATAGTGGTACAATTATACTTTTCCTCCATATTTGGGGCAATCTCTTAGTTTGTCAAATTTTATTGAAAATATCCGTTAACATTATTATATCAAATTCACCCAAATATTTTCACACTTTTATGGAAATGCCATCAGATCCTATGGATTTATTATTCTTCATTCTCTTTAAAGTCTCTTTCACTTTATGATGACGAATCTTACGCTTAAAATCTCTATTAATATCTTTTACAGGTATCTCGATATTTCCTATATTTGTTATACTCTCGATAATATTAAAGAGATTATCAAAATAATTCCTCCAACACTTTTTCATATTCTCATTCTTTACAAATATATTATTAGTTCCACTCTTAATACACCTAATACCATTTAGATCTTTTCCCTTCCTTTCTCTTAGCTTGGCAATTTTGTAGATCTCTCTTTCTCTGTCTTTAGTATACAATCTCTTTATAGTTCATTATACATCTTACTCTTTGATTCTTAGATAATGTTTTCACCTCTTTTTTTATGCTTTTGTATTTTTCCATATGTGTCGCTATTACTATTACTTTTAAGGTTGCTATAACACTCTCGATTCGTTCGGATAGTAGTTTGTTTTTTTTCATTCCACCACCTTGATTCCTTGCCTATTGGGGCCTGACCCTTAGATACACTAAAACGCTCCCTACCTATACTTTTAAAATTAGTAGACATCTCTTTCCACATTATTTCCGAATCATTATTAGTAGACCAATTTGCTATTTGAATTAATTTATCTCTAAAAGTCGTCACATTTTCTCCATTTAGGCTCCACCACTTAATTTTTGACTTAACAAATAGACGATACTTCTTCAGCCTTTTAGACACGTATATCTAAAATTAGGAATCTATACTGAGTTGTCACACTCTCCCCCGATATAACCTTACAATCCTTACATGTCATTCTATCACCTCTCCTAATAAGAAAGAAATCTATTTGGCTAACATTAGCCCACTTCTATATGTAACTAAATGCACTTCTTTCTTTTAAAAATAGTGTTTACAACTACCAGATCGAATGCTGTGACAAACTCTAAAATAGTATCTCATGTCTTATTCCTACCACAAAATCCAAAGTTTCCATGTACGGTTTCGAATCCTTCATTCATCTCTCCTACATGTCCATTTAAGTCTCCTCCAATAAATAACTTCTCTCTACTAGGTATGACTTGTATAAATTCGTCGAAATCCTCCCAAAATTGTCTTTTACTAATTGCATTTATACCTATTTAGGGCCCGTACACACTGACTATATTAATTACGTTTTCTTCATCTATTAATTTGACAAGTATAATTCTATCTACTTTCATTCTTATCTCTATTACATCATCTAATAGATCCTTATGTACAATTATTCCTATCTCATTCTTAATTCTATCCCTACCTGTGTACCAAAGTTTATGACCATAAGGCTCTATTACTTGTAATACCACTGGTAGTAATAAATAATAAATAAATAAATAATAAAGTAATAGATTTTATATTAAAACTATAATAAACTAAAATATATAATAAAATAAATAAATAACAAACTAAAATATATATATATCATAAAATATATATCAATAACAATAAAGTAATAGATTTTATATTAAAACTATACAGTTATGAGTTTGAAATATTTTAAATTTTAATAGCTTTTAATTCATAATAATATATGTTATATTAATAATACTAGTAATGTTACTGGTAGTAATAATACTAATAATAATAATACTAATTCGAATATTAATAGTAATAATAATAGGAATAATAGTAATGCTAGTGATAGTAATGAAATACTAATACTAATAGTAACAACAATACAACAATAATAAAGATAATAATAATAATAATAATAATAAAGATGATGATAATAATAATAATTATAATAACAATAATAATAATAATAATAATAATAATAATAATAACAATAATAATAATAATAATAATAATAATAAAGATGATGATAATAATAAAGATGATGATAATAATAAAGATGATGATAATAATAAAGATAATAATAATAATAATAATAAAGATAATAATAATAAAGATAATAATAATAACAATAATAAAGATAATAATAACAATAATAAAGATAATAATAATAATAATAATAAAGATAATAATAACAATAATAAAGTCAAGCAATAACTGATCCACATGGAAAAGCACCAGTCAACAAACTATAGCATACTCAATTTCTTGAATAGACAACATGTGGTTCAAAGTTCGAAATGAAGAAGTTTACTGAAGAAATGTTGTAGTAAGCCCTCAATATTGAAAGAAAACATGCAATTAAGAAATACAATGGGACCATAATCCTCATCATTAGTCCACGAAAATGGCAGTGCAGAATATACACTAGGAATATTGTAATGTTATACTATAGACCTTTAATTGGCTTTACTATGTCAGCCAAATAGGTTTTCATGGGCCTTGTGTTAGTTTAAGTAGGCTTTAGCAAGGATTTATTAAGATGATTAAATTCAACGTACGCTTCCCAGTGAAGTATTTCAAGGAGGCTTATTTCATAGTTATGTTACTTAGGGTGGGTTGAAGGTCAATAAAATGGATGAAACAGTCACATTTTGGGACAGAATGAGAAGAATGGAAGAGTTATAGGGTGTGACGCCTAGAGCTTTTACTTGGAGGTGTGATTGCCTTCTTCTGGTAAACTTGGGTGTGATTGCCCAAGTTATGGCTTTCTGCTGGTGAGCAATTCCAAGAAACTCTAGGTGTGATTCCCTGGTGAAATACTGCATCTTTCATTATCATTTATTCCTTAAATACTTTCTAAATCTCCCACAAGAGCACTGTAAAGAAGATCCTGCATTAGCAACACATATAAGTTAAGGGCTAATGCAATTAGCCACCTAAATAACTGAGATGCCCCTTTGTTTTGACATCTAGTATAAGAAGTACGTACTAGAAAAACACAATGGAAAAATAAAACAGAAGAAGACATGTTCTTAAAAGAAATACAATAAAGGAAGAAAGATAATTCATTGAGAATAGTTTCTAATCATAGTGAATGTAGTAAAAACCAATCCTTGGCTCCAAAAACAAATTCTACCCAACATGCTCCCTAAAAATGTATAAATCACATTTTCAAGGCATGGGAATTGAAAGGTTAGTTTCTTGTCAGCACTCTCCCCCCTCTGTGCCATGCATAATAAGCTTGGTTGCAAAGCATTAACCATTCAAAACCTAGTGATTCCATTTATTTTAGTCTCACGTATTAGGAAACATGGCAACACTTCCACATGGCTAATTGTCAAAGCACCTTCTCTCTGTTTTTTTTTTTTTCAACGAAAGCACTGAGGAGCTGCATCCTTAACAGCCTAAAACAGAAATAAGGAATCCCTAAAGAAGGCTATGTCAACCTCCGAAGCTAGAAGCTTAGCAGATAAAAGGAAGATCACTGAAAAGGAAGTCTATAAACCTAGAAAAGGATCTCTCAGTCCCGAAAAGACTCATTTCCCTCTCCCTCCATACCAACCAAAAAATAGCCAGAGAGATCAAATGAATGACCGTCCTTTGTTACCCAACACTTCATATCCCTCTATGCGCACAACTTACCAGCCACTATGCACATAAAAGACTGATAAAAATTATAAATATCTCTTAGAAGTTCAACAATTACTTGACTGTTGGTAGGTGTCTTTGTGTTGTCCAAAAAGAGGAGGCCTCAATGATTATCCATTCACTAGAACCAAAATAAAAGTTTTGGCGAATTAGAATCCCATAAAAATTTCTTTTGAGGAATGGGCCAGACCCGGTCATTTCTCAAGAACAATATCTAAGGGCCCTGATCATGAATTTGATAGCCATACCATTGATTTGGAGGAGATTTTCCAAAAAGTATTTACTGCCCATTGTGGTCAACTCTCTACCATCTTTCTTTTGCTGAGTGGCATGTATTTCCACATTGATCATTTTTTCCAATTATGAAGGATCGATAAGTAATCCTATTCACATTGGACCTAGTGCTAAGGTGGCTTGGCCAATAGTGAGCAAAAAATATTGAATGGTGACATGGGTGGGGGTTTCAGAGCAATATAAATAATCTCTGGTTTTTTTTTTTTTCCAGATTTCATGAGGATTTGGGATAACTATTAAATTACAACTTTACTGTACTCCAATTGATGCATTGATCTTTGCAGCGTTAATGCTTTTCGCTGGTTGGTTTCATTATAGCAAAGCCGCTGCAAAATTGATTTGGTTCCAAGATGTAGAATCTATGTTAAATCACGATTGAGCACAGCTACTGGGACTTGGGTCTCTTTCTTGGGCAGGGCATCAAATACATGTGTCTTTACTGATTAGCCAGTTTTCAAATGCTGGGGTACATTCTAAAGAGATCCCACTTCCTCATGAATTTTTCTTGAATAAGGATCTTTATGCTCAATTTCATCCCAGTTTTGCTGGGGAGTTGTTCAAAATATGCAGAATTTTGTACTTTTCGAGGAGGATTAGACCCAGTAACCGGTGCCTTATGGCTGACTGACAATGCACACAACTATTTAGCTTTTGCAATTCTTTTCGTGATGGTCACATGTATAGGACCAACTGGGGCATTGGTCACGGTTTAAAAGATATTTTAGAGGTTCATAGAGGACCATTTATGGGTCAAGGCCATAAAGGCTTATATGAGATCCTAACATCATGGCATGCTCAATTATCTCTTAACCTAGCTATGTCAGGCCCTTTAACCATTGTTGTAGGTCTCTATATGTATTCCATGCCCCCTTCTCCATATCTAGCTAGTAACAATGGTGCACAATTGTCGTTGTTTACACATCATATGTGGATTGGTGGATTTCTTATAGTGGGTGCTGTTGTGCATGCAGCCATTTTTATGGTAAGTGATTATGATCCAACTACTAGATATAACAACCAATTAAATCATATCCTAAGGCATAATGCAATCATATCCCATCTCAACTAGGCAATATATATTTCTAGACTTTCACAGTTTTGGTTTGTATATTCATAATGATACTATGAGAGCTTTAGGGCGTCCTCAAGATATGTTTCAGATACCACCATACAATTACAACATGTTTTTGCTCTATGATACAAAACACCCACGCTTTAGCACCCAGCACTACATCTTTCAGTGCAATAACAACTACCATTTGACTTGGGGATGATGATTTAGTAGCAGTGGGAGGTAAAGAAGCTCTTTTACCTATTTCATGAGGAACCCAGATGTTTTGGTACATCACATTCATGCATTTACAATTCATGTGACAGTAAGGATACTCCTGAAAGGTGTTCTATTTGCTCTCAGCTCCCGTTTGATACCGGATAAAGCAAATCTTGGTTCTTCATTTCCTTTGTAATGGACATGGAAGAGGGTGGAAGAGAGTGTACTCTCAAGTATTCGCTTGGGATCATGTCATCTTAGGGCAATTCTGGATGTGCAATGCAATTTCAGCAGTAATATTTCATTTTAGCTGGATATGCAACCAGATGTTTGGGCTAGTATAAGCAATCAAGGGGTGGTAACTCATATTAAGGGAGGAAATTTTGCACAGAGTTTCATTAATATCAATAGGTGGCTTCATGATTTCTTACAAGCACAGGCATCCCAAGTATTTCAATCCAATGATTCTTCGTTATCTGCATAAGGCCTCTTTTTCCTAGGTGCTCATTTTGTATGGGCTTTTAGTTTAATGTTTCTCTAGTTCACAGTTGTGGTTATTGGCAAGAACTTAGTGAATCCATTGTTTGGACTCATAATAAGTGAAAAGTTACTCCTGCTACTCGGCCTAGAGCCTTGAGCAATGTCCAAAGGGCACATTGTATATTGCAGTAGGATAATAGCTGGGAGGTTTTGAAAGGCATTAAGGCGATAAGATTTCCGAGGTTTAGCAACGGTTAGCTCACAACCCCACTCCTCATCGTATTTGGTTCGGTATTGGTACCACAAATGACTTCGAGAGTCATGATGATAAAACTGAGAAACATTTTTCTTAGAAGATTTTTGCTTCTCACATCTGGTAATTAGCAATAATTTTTCTATGGACTTCCGGAAATCTGTTTCATGTAGATATAATTTACTAGAGGTAGTTCCCTCAAACCATGATAAATGATGGGAGCGGAGCTCCTCTTTATTATTTAAAGATATAAATTCTAAGAATTACAATCCTGAAAAAGCAACTTGATAGTTCATGTCAATTTGTCTGAATGAGTTTCTTCTCCTTTATTATTCCACATATATAGAAAATTATACAGAAATAATTCCGGAAAGTTTTTAAATTACAATCGTGATTTTCTCTCATTCCTAATCTATATATTGTATTTGTGGTAGTCTAATTATGTACAAAGTAAGATAAGACAAAGTGATGGAATTCTTGATTTTCTAATTGACTAGCTAATTGATGGAATCCCTTTATTTCCGAATTTACTTGTAGATTGATGGAATCCCCTTGATTTCTGAATTGACTTGCTCCATTTGATGTTGATTCCTTGATTGGCTCTATTGATTAAATCTCTTAGCTAATTGATGGAATCCCTTTATTTCCGAATTTACTTGTAGATTGATGGAATCTCCTTGATTTCCGAATTGACTTGCTCCATTTGATGTTGATTCCTTGATTGATTCTGTTGACTAAATCTCTTAGTAACAGTTCAAACCAATATACCCAGCTTGAAGAACTAGGAAAATTACTTCTCTTCCCATTTCCTTTTAGGTACTTATGGTATTCAAAACAAACATAGACAAATTCTACCAAAAAATAGAAATAAAAATTTGAGACAAAACATAGAAAACTCTTATGGTCCACGTCTCTATGAGATAAATAATGTCTAATCTCCAGATGATTGCCATGTAACACATAATTAAATCAACATCATGCAATAATAATGTTATGGATTTTGTTCTTCTAGATTTCTTGAAGATAAATATTGACGAAAGTAGCTCCAGAAACTACAAAATATCTATCAATTGTTCACCCCGGAGAAAAAGAACATTTCACATTTCCCCTGTCACCATACATGTGTATAATGCCTTCAATGTCTATTCCATCATTGATCTCCTTTTTTCCACTTCCATCTTATGGAAATTTCAATCCTATTTATCTAGAAGGAAGTCAAAGTCATTCTTTCGATTAATACGCTAAAATTAAAAAGCAGAGTAAACTAAAATAAACAAAGGTAAAAATGGGAAATAATTGAGTAAAAAAAACTTGTCAAATGAAGGGAAACACAGGGAATAAATGAACTAGGATTTCTAGGAGGACTTCCAGTGAGAAGGGAAAAAGAGCTAAGCCAAGACAGATAAGAGATCTTGGTCAAAGGGAAATAGCCTTCTTAGCGGTTTGAAATTGTTATGCAAAATGGTCTATCAATGGGACAATCTGCAATTCCAGGCGGCACCCGCTCAAGGTCATTGGCGTGGGAACGGTTTTTGCACCATATAATTCTATTATATGGTCCAGAACACTAATATTATTGGTGATAAAGTTGATGCCTGGTAAGTTATATATTCCCTATATAGGACTGGCTCAATATATAGCTCACAACTAAGAAACTAATTCCAACGAAGCCAAGACAAACTTCACAAATTATCATTGGTATTATTGCAGATCCCTTGTGTGTTAGCATAGATACCATCATTAGTTTAGATAGTTTTGTGTCTATTTCCTGGTAATCGTTTTCATTGAATTTGATAACATCATAATTCCAAAATGATAATGCAAGAAACTATAATTTTTCATTTATCTTACCCACGTATCTCGGATATGAATTTAAATTTCAAAAAAAAAATGTACTCATAAACACGGCTAGCAAATATGTTTAGATTATGCAATTCTTTTGCGCTGGCATAATTAAAGCATACCTGGAAGTATATCTCAAGTTCAAAAGATGGATTGGTAAATGGAAAATAAGTATCAACCCATCGCATTTCTACAGCACCTGAGAATTTTAGGAAACAGGGTGGTTACCCTCACTTAAAAGAAGAAATATTATTTATTATGATGACTATCGACTGAGATTTCAGGTGATCAATGAAATTGCTCACATTAGGTAGACAAGAATAATTTCATTACTTGCATTTCCATTTGTGTGAATTCATCAATGTAAATGAGCAATTTTTACAGTCAAATTTATATTTATTTTGGACACATACACTCTAGTTATTTAACAAGGTCAGTCAAATTTCTGTTAATCAATATTTGTATACATCTTATCTGTTTGGTAAACACTCTCATTCGAGCCCTTACCAAACAAATGGCGTGCCAAACCCTCAAGACATTTCTTTAAGTCGGCAGCAGCATAAGATTTAGAATCCATGCCTGATCCCTCCCAATCATTTGGTTCAAAAACACGAACTCCTTCCATCTTCCAAGTAAAGCTATAGTTATGAAAACGGGAATGCTAAACCAAAGAAGCTAAATTGCACAAATAGATAAAAACAGAGGGTGATTATTCACCTGATGAAAGACGGGGTAATGAGTTGCATCAATAGAATCTCTGCGGTAAACATCTCCAGTTACAAGGAAGTGAGTATGGCCCTTCCCCAACAACTCTGCTTGGTGGGCACTTGTGTGGCACCTCAAGATGGTTTGAGAGTCGATATAGTATGTATCATTGTAACTCCTACTAACATGATCAGCAGGAACCAAGACATCGTCAAAGTTCTGCAATAAATTTGTAATTTAACAAAGATGTGTCAGATAATGTCGAAAGTTCAAAACTTGGTCTACAACCACCTATTCTGCAGAGAGTTTTAGCACAGAAAGAGGCTGAATAAGATTAAAATAAATCATGAACTGAATCAACCAATAGATTCATCAAAAAGGTGAGAGAGATGTCATGTCAGGGCATAGATTTTACCCAATAATGTCAGCTAACTTAGCTGGTAAATACCCTAAAGTTGGCAAAGAGAGATCTTGGGATCAAATCCCATCAGTGGTTGGAGGGTTTACTGGTAGGAGGAGAGTCAGACCAATAGTTTGGCTCTATTACCTTTGGACTGTGACAAAAAAAAAAAAGAAGAAAAGAAAAGAATTTTCCCCAAGATGTTACTCATGAAGCTACCATGCAATACAATTTATTAGAGCTGATGTCAAACAGATTTGAATATCGTAGGTCCAACCAACAAGACATACAGAAATACCTTTTCTTGCCACTGTAATTAACACTAGCTAGTTTTTCCACAAGCTTCATGCCAGCATTAGCACTTACTCTAATTGTTCAGAACCAAGTTTGGGCTTTGTTAAACACGACGAGTGGAACATGTAGAAGAAGCATATAAACAGATGACAAGCAGGAGTTTAGAAATAATATAACAAAGAGCATACTAATTAGAAAGTTAAAAACAAGCTTGTAAAGTGCAACTATGCAACAGAAGGGAATACCTGTTTCACAGAAACAATGGGACAGAGATCATCAAACTTGTCAAATTTATTTTGGTAATTGTTGTCAAAGTAACTGTATATTGCATTCTTTAGGATCCCAATTGGGTGTTTATCCCTTCTATGAAGTTGCATCCCAAGTTTTGAAAATATTGTATCCGGTACATTATTTGTCGGGTCAACCCTCACAACATCTGCATATCCAAATTAACATAAACAATCAGCTAATTTCTAGTACCAGGATAAACAAATTGCCATTGAATAATTTTATCAAAAACATGGCATTCCATAAATTGCTAACCTAATTATCAAAAATCCGGAGAACCCACTACACAAAACCCAGAAATTGAACGATGAATAAGCATAACATAACAATTACAAACGAAAAACGAGGTGATTTTAAGAAGTGGGTAGTGCACCATTCTTATCAATCTTGACACCACCTATTTCTACAAGTGAAACAACAGGTTGTCTCCACTTGTGTCGGGGCTTATCAGCAGAAACAGCAGGAGCGAAAGAAGTGAAGGGAAAAGAAGCAATGAAATTTCTAAAGCACATCTTGTGGATAATAGGCGAAGTTTTAGGGAAGAACGCTGTCACAGCCATTGCCATGGTCAAGCAGAGCAGACCGATGAATGAGGTTTGCTTGACCGAGGCCTTCCTTGAGCACAGCAGAGCGGATGGGGAAATTCAAGTTTGGATGATAATTCAAGGGAAAAGTTTAAAATAGCTGCCAGGTGTAACTTAATTGATACCGTTTCTTTCTGTCAGGAGAATTTCAATCTCAAATCGCTTCTATTTACTATAAATAAATAAATAAATAAATAAATAATTTTATAAAATAATCACAAAATATTATTTTATAAAATTATCTATTTACAAATTATTTAAATTTCTAAACTTTCTTTCCCATTATTTGGATTACATAATTTAAATTCTTATTAATTAATTCAAATTTTGTAACCAATCAAAAATTTTAAAATTTTAAAATTATTTAGAAAATAAAAGGAAGTTATTAATAAATTAATAAATTAGAAATTTAATTGTGAAAATAAAAAGAAAAGAGTCAATATGGTAGTGCATGCATGTTTAATAGAACAAGTAATAATGAGGGAATAAATTACAGAAAAAAATAATAATAATAAAGGTTTTTTTATTAATTTTGAAATTTCAGAGAAATTGTCAAACAAAACAAGCAAAGGGATAGCAATTCGATGTAAATAAAAATAAAAATAAAAGAAAATTTTCAATTTCTCACAAATAATATTCTAGATAACAAATAACAATCCATGTTTTTTATTTCAAAAAAAAAAATGGTTGACTTGGAAAAAAAAATGTAAACAAATTTCACCTTTGAAGCAAAATACAAAAAGAATTTGCATAAGAGCATAAGGTGAGTGCTTTTTGTCTCTCTCTCTCTCTCTCTTTTTTTTTTTTTTTAAGGTTTTCTTTTTGCTAATCATAAAAGAGAATTTACAAAAAAATTATTTTCTTTCTGCATAAAAATTTGCGATATGAAATAAAATATAATAATATAAAAAAATCTATTTAGCATAGTTTATTTAGTAGAATAAAGGTTTGATTGTTGTTATTCGAATGTTGAAGTTACCAAACATCATGCTATTATGTTATCTCGCCATTATTTATGGTTTTAGGGTGAAATTTTTTTTTTTTGGTAACAATTAAAACTTTCATTATCAATTTTTAAACACATACCTATAAATTAACTCACCAACTATAAAATTAAAAACCTTAAAATTTTCTTTTGAAAAGATTCAAATCATGTCCCCATAATTCATTTTATGTAATTGTGCTTTCATCTCCTCATCTTATAAACAAATTAAAATTACAAAGCTTCTTAACCGATTAAAAAAAGACTTTGTAATAGTTAATTATGTCATTAGGCGAAATGGGATCATTTTTTTTTTACTTATTAATTTTTTAGTAATTAATATGAAAAATAGAAAGTTCAATCTAAGGCATAATTATTAATACCATTCCATATCGATTAAAATAATTTATATATCTTGTATCGGCATATCTCAAAAATAATGACCAATACATACCGATCGGATGCACTCATATCATTTTATTTATTTATTTTAATACTAATATTCATTATAACTAAAGTAATTCCTTCAAATTTTAAAAACTAAAGAAATCAACATTCTCTTCATATTATGATTAATTGGTCATTGTTTTAACACAAACTAAATCAACTTTTCCTTTAAGCCAACTATGATCTTTGTTTTAGCAATTCATTCAAATTGCTTAAAAAATTATAAAATTTTTAGGTATTTTCACAATCTAAATAAAGCAATTTGGTTTACCTAGCACTTCATTTATCCATCCAAAATTTTCTATGGTCATAGTTACATTATAAGTTCCAATGTATAAAGAAAATTATGCAAATCATTAGAACAATAATTCTAGTTTTGTTTTCTATTAGATTGTTTTTTTTTCTTTTTTTTTTATATAAAACAATGACCACAGTTTTTTTAGTGTAAAATTATGTATTCACATTTTTTTACATTAGAAATTGTTAGGAGAACACCACTGAGATATTTCACGGTCACTAATTTGGTATAAACCATAGTTTTTTTTTTTTTGGTATCTTAGCTTGGTCACCACCTAATATCTGAAGTTTCACTCCGACTAATATAGATCGATCGCTGCTTGACATATTTTGTGGAGACGAATCTCCTAACATTGTTTTTTCAATGTCCAAAGAGAATCGAACTCTCAACCTGGTTAAGAACAAATGAATTTATCCTACCTACGCCAACAAGTTAAACAACTATAGTTTAACCATTGGAAAATTTTCCCAAAACATTTTTGTCCTATTGTTTTATTCAGTTCTCATCCACCCAACACTAGGCAAGGTGGGAACGGGGTACCAAAAGTTATTAAGAAAATACAGAAAAATAAATGATGTTTTACTCTTCCACATAAGTAATTAATGGGCATCTCGCAAATGTCAGCAGCCTACTTCAGCATGAGGATAACTGCAAAGCATGTCCCGGACTGAATATTTTTCTCACTAATAACTTGATAAGGTGCTATGGATTTGATGATGTTAGCTGCCTGAGGTTGTACTTGGCAAGCTCCTTATACTTCTCAACAACTCCGAGTAAGCAGATAGTCTGCAAAAAGAGAAAAAAAGGGTCACAACAAAAAGTCCGGCATTGTTTCAGAAAATCTACATAGGTAGCTAGATTGAGAAATTACTTGCTGTCCCCAAGTTACAGATGCAAAATCCTAAAACCAAAACGAGAAAAAATGCAAATGCTTGGAATTGTCCGGTACCAGGCCTCAGCTGTACAGGTACTCCAAGGTGAAAACAAAGGGAGTAGTTAAGAAGAACTAAACTCGGTCCAGAGAACAATTCATATATGGAATTTGAACTTGATGCCATGGAATCAGTAGCACATATTTCCCCACAAGGAATAATCTAAACTGTAACTTGAGACTTATTCACAAGCGTCCAGGATAAGGATTGGCCAATCTTTGGCAGAATTCAGCAACTGAAGCCAGATATCTAACTCTCAGAGTAAATAAAGTTATCAACAACCACAAAGATTGTTATTAGACACATACTTGGATATGAATCATAGTCCCCTTCAAGCTTCATTTCAGTGAAATGAATCTCAGACAAAGATGCTACAAGAAAAGAAACTAGGACACATCATCTTTCGACGTCTTGACTACCGAACCCTTCCCCCTCCCTCTTTGCCAATCAGAATCCCAGTTATCTGACCTCATCCAACCCCCAAAAAAGGAAGAAGCAAAAGGATGGGTGGGTCTTATCGATTTATTGAGGAACACAAATTATGTCTTCAAAAAAGGGGCAAAAAAATTAATGCACTTTGATGAGATGAAATGAACTGTTTAAGGAATTTAGGATGTGTAATTAAGACACCAAAATTAGTAGTTAGCAGGAAAGAAAAAACCATTTCAAGGAGCACCTTCAAGAAGACTGAGAGAACAAGAATATGAAAGGCAGAAGAAAACATAAAAGGGGGGGGGATTAACACACTTGTAATCAAGCCAAAGATGAAGTGTAAATTAAGAACCGAAAAGATGACAATCAAAGCTTAAAAGAAGATGGCTGCACAGTACCTAGTGAGCAATACATTTGAAAGTCTTGGAGGAATAGATCTGTAAAATCCATGTTTGCAACCCACACACACCCATCATACCACACAAGCACACATGCAGCAACATTCTCATATTAAGGAAGCTGAGTGCAGATTGAAACTGCAAACCCTTAAACTAGTCTCTTTGAAACAGAAGAATATCACATATTTGTGGCAATTTTGACAAAAGAACTCTTATTCCTAAACGCTTCACTATGTCATCTTTTACTAAACCAGTTGTGGTAAATCCCATATTTAACAGCAGCCCACATCATCACAACCATTAAATAAAGCACAATTTCCACGACCATGGCCACAACTTTTCTTCTTTTGCATTTGTTCTTTTGGATAGGAAAGAAAAATAACCAAGGCCATTCTACCTGATTGAATTAATATATAGCTGCAATCCTAGGTTTAGCTAGCTTTAATGACTGATATTTTCATTTATGAGCTTAGCGGCTGTTTTAAATCAATTACACAGTTGGACTGGAGTAAATATATCTCCCCGTTGGTATTGACATTGGCCAATATGTTACCTGGACTTCGGGGCTCATAAAAAGAAAAAATAAAAAAAAAAGAAAAGCATTTATGACCCTGCCTATAACTACACCACATCACATGGATGCAGCTAGCAAAAGAAAGAGAACCTTGGATGTAAGACCAATACAAGCCCATCCCCTATATGTTTCTATGACAATATCTTATTACCATTTGCAGGTAATAGAACCTTTGCTTCACAAATCCCTCTAAAAAAGGAAGAACAAAAATAAAGCCAAGCCCATATCCTTCTATGCCATCAAAAACTGCTCAAGTCAATTGGAAACAATAAGTGCAATCCGTAGAGGGCCAATTAGAATTAAGAAACATGAATTTTCTCACCTTTACAATCTGAACAATAATGGTCTTATCTGGACTGCTGAGGTCAACTTTGTGCGGTCCTGGAATAGATTTTGCAACTGCATGTATTATTTTCATTCTATCAATACCAGAATTCGCTCGAGCTTCATACAATACAGCAAACTGCCAACAGAAATAGAGAAATCAGAGTATGCCTTCTTCACCCTTCCTCACCAGGGTGATACTGTTAATTTGTCCTTTTCTTTCTGCCTCCCCTCCCCACCCCCACCCACAACCTTATTGGGGTGGGGAAGAGTGGGGTATGGAAGTCAGAAGAGGATTCTGTTGAGAAAACAATAGGGCCCTAAATGCAGGAAGAACAAATAAACAATGGCCCAGAAAATCAGTTACTAATAAAAGACAAACAAGTGATAAAGAAACATCCCAAAACAGGTAGGGCCATTACCATCTATTCTATGTCCACAAGATTCTGCAGAAGGTAAGGCATGGCTAAATTCAGTAGAATTTCAAACATTAATTGCTTCTCTGGGAATCATGCACCCAACACCAAAAAGGCAAAATTGAACAGGAAGGACATGAAAATCCTTTCCCTTGTGACAGAACTTACCACATCAATTTACCACAATAACGCGTGTTTATGAAGACTATCCAGTATCTAGTTGAAGTGATCTTGTACACAAAGGAAGGGAAAGTTACCAAGCAAGATATTGAAAGTGAGAATGTTTATTAAAGAACCTTAATTATGATCTATTCAAGTGAAATTCCAGTTAATTGAAACAAAACTAAGATGCGTGTTTATGAAGACTATCCAGCATCTAGTTAAAGTGATCTTGTACCCAAAGAAAGGAAAAGTTCCCAAGCAAGATATTGGTAGAAGAAAAGTGGGCATGTTTCTAAAAGAACCTCAATTGTGATCCACACAAGTGAAAGGCCAGTTAATTGAAACAAAACTAAAGCTTTTGCATTGAACCTAGCCTCCTATTCCACAAATTCTTCTTTTTTCCTGCAGAAGCTTCTGTCAGAAGTTGCAGGTAAAGAAACAGAGAAAAAGAAGTTAGCATATAATACCTTGTATGCCGTTTTGGTTTCTGTTGGGAAATATCGTTCAACAAGAGGCTTCATTGCTCTAGTAATTTCCTCTTCGGAAGTATAGCATGTCACTTCAACGGGCACCAATCTTAAGATGAACCTAATGAAAAGCAATTGTACATATTCACATAGTCAGGCACAAACTCTTCACACATTATTTATGAAAATAATCACTATTCTGCTGTATATGAAAACATCTGCAAACCTTGAAATATGTCTCCTTGTTGAGGCAGCAGATGTCAGCAGGTGCTCTGCAATTTCTTTGGTGCTGGGTTCCCCATCCTTTTTACGCATTTGAACAAAGACGACACCATTACAACCTGAATCGAGGCTAGAAAACCGCCTCTGTTGAAAATGAGAATCTATCATATTCATTACAAAATTCACTGTATGCTATTTTTTAGGTATTGAACTTGCATCAAATATTAAAGCACTAAGTATAAGTTGGGAAATGAATAGCTGTGGATTTTCTGGCATGCAGATCATGACAATCAGATCAACTTTAGAGACAACAGCAGGCAAACACTCCCAACTATATGCCTCTGCCTGTTGAAGTATCACACCAATCATGTGGATGCGTGTGTTTGTGTGTGCATGTGTGTGTGTGAGGGGAAGAAAGAGAGAGAGAGAGAGAGAGAGAGAGGCAAACAAGATTTGATTTTCCAATATAATTGCACCAATTAAAATTATGAAGACACTACTCATACTTTTCTGGACATATAAGTCATTACTATCAGGCAATTCACTTTTTATAGTCAGCAGCAAATGGTATTTATTTCACTAGAGAGTTTAATTGACCATAGTCACCTTTTCACCAAGAACTCTTAAAAGTCCTGGATGAAAATCCTGGCAACAGAAAGCTGCAAGTTATGTACTATCCAATGATCAAGAATGTACAAACAGAAATCTGGTATGATATGATTTTAGGATAATGAATTTTTATTTAAGTACTAATCTTTCTTGTGCAACCAACTCAAGATTAAGAGACCCCTTCCCACCAAAAACTCCGGTTGACTACACTATCCACAACTTTTTCTGCTTTTTAGCTCCACCTGTTGAATTAGGATCAAAACATGTTGTTACTTGTAATTTCTTAGCAACCCTTCTTTTAGGTAATCATTTCTTGTTAAGGCTTCTTCAGCTGGAAGAATTATATATTACTCGATGCACTCTTCCATCTTCATCATTCAAAACAACTATCTTGCATGATCCTCCATCACCCCAGCCTCAATTGTAGCATCAATACTTCTTTTCATAATAAGACCTTTTCTTTCTATACTATTTTGACCAACAATCATATTCAATCTTTTCTTAAACAATCATATATCTCAACATCATCACATTTAAAGGCTTTACCCAGCAAAACTTCTCTAATGCAGATCTGATGAGGTTTGACTCTAAAGATGTTAAGCCTTTGTCAAATTACACCAAGTCCCTGCTTCCACAAGAAAAGCTAGAAGCTCCCATTAATCAGAAAAAAGCAAAAAGCTTTCGGTCAACAACAACAACAACAACAACAACAACAAAAAACTGAGACTTAATCCCAATATTTGGAATCGACCATTTGAGAGATAAATTTAAAAAAGATAGAGAAAAGAAAAACGAAATAAAAAATAAATAATAAATAAATAATAAATAATAAATAATAAATAATAAATAAATAATATATATATAAATAAAATAAAATAAACTAAAACTAAACTAAAAATAAAAATAAAAATAAATTAATAGATAAATATCTAAAATATATTGATTTAATTTGTGCGGATTCTTCTACGCCATCCATTCCTATTCAAGACAATTTTCCTATTCTAAACCCTTAACTTCCATGCCTTTGCAGATAACTTGTATCCAAATTTTTAGTGGTCTACCTCCACGTTTTACTAGATCTCCTATATTTAAGTTATCGGTTCTCCTAACCGATACATCTTTGGGCCTTCTTTGCATATGCCCGAACCACCTCAGACGACAATAGCATTTTTTCCACAATTGAACTAATAGCATTTTTTCCACAATTGAACTAATTTCCAACTTGTTACGAATCTCTTCGTTTCTAATTCTATCTCTTCTAGTTTTTCCACACATCTACCTAAATATACTCATTTCTGCTACAGTTATCTTTTGTTATTGTTGTTGTTTAATAACCCAACACTCAATACCATACAATAGCGTAGATCTAACCACGGTTTTGTAGAGCTTTTCTTTCAAATGCAATTGTATCGTGCGATCGTAAAGAATTCCGGATGCCCTTCTCCATCATCCAACCCGTCTGAATCCTATGGTTCACATCTCCATCTATATTACCATCATTTTGAGCGATAAAATCTAAATATCTAAATCGTTCACTTTTTTGTACATTTTGCCTATATAACCTAATCGTTTTTTTATCATTCCGATAACTATCACAAAACCTACATCTCATATATTCGGTTTTCGATCTACTCAATCTAAACCCTCTGAATTCCGATGTGAGTCTCCAAACAGTTGGAAGCCTCATCCTGCACACAGTTGGAAGTTACCCACTACATGAGTAAAAGCAAAAGGATCCTTCCCCCACAACAAGCAACTCCGGGAATGAAAAAGTTATGCGATCCACAGACTCAATGTCTCTGTTGCATAGAACACATCTCTTCACCACACCTTTCCCCACTGTTCAACCTCAGCAAATTGTAGAAACCCTTGACGAAAAAGGTTTCCAAGGCAAACCTCTCCAGACTACAGTGTCATCCCTTCACATATCCAACTTCACCAGCATTTAAAAGAAGCTGAAGAAACTCTCTACTGCTCTCCTTGTCCAAGAAACCCGCTTTCTGATCTCTTTTTTCAACCAGACCATAAATCTCTCCCATAAGAAACTCTCACTCGGGTAGGTTTATGCAAAAAAACTTGGTGTTACCATTAGTATATAATGCTAGGCTCTTTGGCTCAAAGAAGGAGATAGGAACATTATGACTATTTCTGAATTCATCAACATCCAAAACAGGGCTAATTTCCAATTAAAATTTTGGTTCTGGGGGCTGGTGGCAGTTGGGGAGGGGATAGAACAAGCTATTATAACTCCTACATCTCAATCAGGATAACTCTTACAGAAATAAAAATCTAGTTTGAAGTCATGCATATATCCCCTATTTATATTTCTTGGGGTTGTTTAAAATGAAGATATGAACTTGCTGCTTATCTGAAATTCATTTCTTTTTTCCACACAGCTTTAATTACAAAGAAAATCAGAGAAAGGATAGCCTCCATAAGTACAAAAAGAAAAAGAAAAGCAATATTCCCTAAGATTTTAATTCAGGGAAACACTGATTACCAGTGACAGCATGTGACTAGAAAGAAAGGGATGTAAATAAATGGCAGAAAAATACAGAGATAGAGAAATAAGAGAACAGACAAGACTATCTATGAGACAAGAAATATAACCAAATGAAACACGACTTTAATTATATTAATAAATTGTAATGACCATTCACCATCTCAAGTTAACCTACCTTGCTCTTGTCTCCCAACTCCTGAAGTTCAGCTTCAATTAACTTATCAATGGACTTCTCCTCCATCTTCGCACAGACAGCATTTTGGCATTGTGTTGCATCTGTTTCCAGGCATTGTTTCTTTGCCGGTGGCTCCTCAGCTTCATTCTTTTGATTTTCAAGGCATGTATTGTTCCCTTTATCATCTTCCCGACCTTTTTCTTGAGTCGCATGGTCCAGATCATCATCCTGATCCGATGTTTTAACAGAATGTTCATCATTTGCATTGCCATTTTTATTAGTGTCAGCAACCTCTTCAGTGTCATCTTCAGCGCCATTGTCATCCTCCTCATCACTAGAATCCGCAAATATGATCTTTTTATTCATGGGCTTACTGGTTGCCATTGAGAACTTTGTGCTTGAATCCTTCCCATGGACAAGCTCTTCATAAAACTTAAAAAAAAAAAAAAAAAAGAAAAAAAATAGATCTACTTCAGTGCAATAGTTTGGCAGGAAAAGAATCAATATAACCTATTTCAACATTCAAATGAACTGATTTCATTCATTCGTCTCTTCATTAAAATGGTTCCAAAAATCTGCACATGGTTAAAGAATACATTTAATCATTAGATGTGAAATCATGATAAGAATTAGTTTAAGCTCAACAGGGTTGTTTCTTTCCTGGTAGGTTAGGAGTACTGGTATCACCATGCATCACTGAAAAATGCAAACAGAGCTGAGAACCATAAGCTACCATCATATCATCTCTCATCATTCCTATTTTCTTCCTATTTCTTTGGTTTGCTTTTTCTTTTTTCTTTTTTTTTTGCCCCATATTTTCGGTCATGGCCAATCTATCGAAGTTCAGAACTTGCACTGCATAGTTGTACTCCTTCTCGGTGCCTTTTTTAATAAGAAAAAAAGAATAGGATGCCTTAGAAGCGTCAACAGATTGGTGCACCCTTACAGCCTTCAATAAAAGTCAGAAATTTACAAAGACTACCTGCAGCCACATGACGAGAGAGAGAGAGAGAGAGAGAGAGAGAGAGAGAGAGAGAGAGAGAGGGTAGCCAAAAGTAGAGTCCTATAAAGATCTGCAATATCAAAATAGAGTCCTCTGACCCTCGGAAAACTCATATTCTATACCTATACCGACCAATTAATTGATACAAGGACCAAGTTGCCAATCTGTACACAAAACTTTATACCCCCATCATGCGGCCTACTCACTATGTACATTGCTAGAAGGGACCTGAGCAATGTATTGATTCTATGTACCCAAACCAGCATAATAAATAAATGGGAAGCAAAGGCTACTTTATAAAGAAGTGATCCTCTGAAATGATCCTATCTCGAGCTGCCTCCCAAGCAACAAAGGCTACTTTATGGCAATTGCCATGGCTTTCAACAGATAATTAAACCTTCTATCCAAAGTAAATCCCTCCACAAATCACCCTATAGAAACCCCAATAAGTATAAATCCCCGATTTGTCACCTTCCACTTGGCCAAGTCCTCACCATCCTAGGGCACTATCATCCTCTCTAAAAGCTCCTAAATAGGGGGGGGGAAAGTTTAATATACAATCAGTTGAATGCTCACATACTCCACGTTTCAACACTTGAAATCCCCACTCCACAAAATTGCAAAGTTCAAAGTCTCTTTGTCCCTTGCTTAAGCAATAAGGTAAAGGGATAAGTTGTTTAAGGGTATAGGGCCACAAACCAGATCTTGCTGAAACAAAACTCTCGCACTGTACCCCCTTTAAAATACACCTTCCTTGAGAAGAAATACTCTTCCTAATCTCATCAATATTTCATAAGACCTGTAAACAGTCTTAATCATCCATCCACTGCTACATGCCCCTTATTTAGCACTAAGCAACACTATCAAAATGACCTCCCTCTTCAACACAAACTTCTAGGGACATTTATTACACTCCACCACAGGCCTAATAAGAGATCACCATATCTATAGAATTGCATATTTAATGATGAATAGGATACAGGGTCATCCGAAACGATCTGTGGATTGGTATTGCTCCACTTACATTAGTTTTTCTCATATATTTTTGTAATCTAAAGCTTCTCAAAATGCCTTTTCATGTATCATGATTCATGGGTAGGGTAACATATCTAGGAGATTTCATTTCTTTCATCATATTAATCATGGAGAGGCTCTTGAATTAATTTCTTTGATCATGCATTCCTGTGACTTTTCTGAAAATCCTAATAGGGGGTGGGAGGAGTCTTGATGATTTTGGTATTTTTTTTCTTACAATTTCTCTTTCAGTCATCTCACCTAGAGCCATAACATCCTTGTTCTAATTTTTTCAGTCCAGAACAATGTTAAGGCCTTCCTTTCTGTGTCAAAATAATTCACTGCAAAGCCATGCACAGCCTTGTGGTGCTGCTACCCCACATCCTAGGGTTCCACTTGGCATTCGCTTGATCACCTGCACTCCATAGAATGAACACAAAGTATCCGTTGCAAGTGAGAGACAGAAGGCTTAATTTCACTGTATTTGGGTCATGTCATGTGCCATCAAAGTAGCGAACCCCAAAATCATATAGTTCATCATCGTTTGGCTTCATGGACTCTTAGAGTAGACCTATTTGATATTTTTAAGGAAATCCTATGTATACAAAAGGAGATTCCAGTCCCATAAGTCTAATAATACTGTGTGCAGTGATGAATGAACCTACATACATATGTAAACACAAAAAATAAATCTTTTCTGCAACCAACAACATTAATGGATAATAGGATAGTATACATACAGAATCGAGAACATTAATGGCTTCATGGGAGGCTTGGCGTTCTCTTCCTCCATCGCATGTTATGAAGAAACCCTCCACTCCTGGCCGCAACGGATACGATCCCTTCTTTTTTACTGGTTTCTGCAATTATCCCACCCCAGTTAAAACCCAGAGAGAGAGAGAGAGGGAGAGAGGGAGAGAGGGAGAGCGAGAAGTGGCATACATTATGAGGAAGATATTGCTTTCTCTTCTTGTTTTTGCCGGCGTTATTGGTGTTGTTAGGCTCGGCATTGTTCTCGGCGGCCATTGAAAAGAAAGTGAAGCCAAACGCAGATGACTGAACAACGACAACGTGATTAAACCCTTCACAGCTCCTCTCCCCTGATTTTCTACTTTTATTTTAAACAGGGGCGTAGGGATTATCTGATATCGCATTTAATTATTAAAAAAATTAATTAATTTGATTAATCAATTTTTTGGGGAATTAAATGAACTTTTTTAAAAAATTAAAGTTTATTTATTATTCTAAGTTTTGTTATTTGGAGCACAAAAAAGTTTATAACAAAATTATTAAATAAATATTAAACAAAACAATAAAAATTCAAAAAACTAAATTAATTAATAAATGAGCACAAAAAATGTAATAAAAAGAAACATATACTACATTATGAAAAATAAATAAATAAAAACTCAAATAAACATCCTAAGATCATTCAAATTTATTATAACAGATAGTTACACAAATTATATTTTAACTAATTCAGTTCAAATTTTTATTAAATCCATCTTAGAAGAATAACTCTCTCAATATAGTATTTTTCATTACCAAGATTCAAATCTAAAATTTGATTAAACAGTTTAATACTCCTATCTATTAAACCGATCGATTGTTTTCCTTAAATTTTGACGAGAGCAGAGGTTAATGTTACTCAAATAAAGAGGGTAAAACAATTATTACAACAATCAAATATTTATCCCCCAAAGGGAAATAGAATATTTAAATCTTTTTCTACACAATTATATTTTATTTTATATTGTATATTTATATATAAGATTAGAGAGAGTAACACAAGTGAAAAGAAATAAAAGTTTTAAAACAAATACTTATCCAGTGAAAAAATTATCCTTGCTATCAGCAAGGAGATGATAAATAATGATAGCACCATTCCTCCAAAAATCTTGCTATCAACAAGGAGATGATCAATAATATGACACTTGGTTAAACAATATGCAGTTCGGTGAAACACAGCACGGATAGGCTTTCATAGGCCGTGCATGTGCAAGCACACGTACAGGTGGAACACCCAAAAAGAATGACAAAGAGGCGGAATGATACAGAGAGACTGGACATAACAATACATTGCCAGACGAACTACACGATAGATATGTAAAATGGAAATTCCTATAATGCTCCTAAACAAACAAAACTAATCAATATGAGCAATATAAGAGAATCCTTTTCGTGAAATTAGGAGCAGTGATCCAACTTCTCCCTTAAAAACCATCCAAAGAAAGGAAAGGCATCAGTGATGTCCATTAACTACTCGGGAGACCCTCTGAAAGAAGACTGGACACATGCTCATGCTAAACATCAGAATGTCCCGCATCCACTCTGGCGCAACCCTCTCGAACGTTCCCAATGAAGAGGCTTGATACAGCAGCTCCATTTCCTCTTTTGCTGCTTGGTTTACCCATGTTAAAGTGAATGAGTAACCTGCAGGAAACACAAGCATCACAGCTTAACAAATGGAACTTCACCGGCTTTTTTCTTCTGCAATTTTAAAACAATAAAAAAATTTAAATAAAAAGGTTTTAAAGGTCAAATTCACTATAATTATGATATCACACACAAGAAGTAAAATTTTCTTTCCACTTAAATACTGACGAGTGCTCAAAGAAGTAATTCAATTAGAAACTATTATCTTGCAAGATTGTGATAATAAATGTTAAGAGCATTGAAGGCTCATAGGATAAACAATTCTTCCAACATATACCCTCAAGTGAAAATATGGTGAGCTATAGCAATGACATTTAGCATTATCCATTATTAAATCAAGAAAAGATCAAAACTAGAGGCTTGAAATGGGGTTTGGGGTAATATGTATGAGGACTCTAGGCTCATAAACAAATTGTTTAAGTAGCTATCGCTCAAGCCAAACATTCCGTAACAGGTGATGGCTATTTTAGAATCAGGAAAGAAAAAAGGAAATTGTTTTCATCTACAAGAGGACTCAGGGACAAATGGCTATTTTAGAATCCATTGTTACTTTAAAAATAAATAAATGTTCCCATTTTTGAAGGAAATACCACTTGATTGATGAATTGCAGATATGCATGGCCCTTCGCTCTGGCTCATGATGCTCAGTTTCATGCCAACTAAGCTCTCAACAAGAGTGTGAAACAGGCAATTGGCAGAATCACTGCCAATTAAACCACCACCTACACAATAAATGATTATGGTAAGCAGAAAATCAGATGCCTGGTAGCAAGACAAGAGGTTTCCATTTTCAGGTGCCTACCTGAACGATCAATATCTCCTGTGCAACATGCAGCCTGAAAGATTTTTAAGAGCAATAGTCAGAGTGAAAGCCAAAAAACGAAGGGAAAATAAAACATTCTGATTTTTAAAGTACCACAAAGATGTACCTGCTGAATATTTGCAATAACTCCAGGGGTCACAGTTCCCTTTTGTATACACTGTGATGATTCTCTTGCTATAACATACTCCATTTTACCACCACCTGGTGTAGATGCACCTGCCTTTTCAGCTGCTGAAACTCTTTGACGCTTATTTGAGACATTGGAAATGTTAACTGATCCAACCTGATCACCCCCAGGTGTACGCAAGTGATAATCAATTTTATCATCCTCCCTACTGCTTGAGAGCCCCTGTTCTTGCAGTTTCTGGAGCCTCTCAACTTCTTCAGAGAGATCTGCATCTATAAACCTCACAATATGTTACTTCGACAGGAATGCAATTACTGGATGACCATTTATAAAATTGCAAAGCATTGAAATGGGGTGAATGGCACAACCAAATCACATCTACAAGGTAAAGTCAACCATAGGACAGAACACACTTAGGCTCCCTTGCCAAGTACTTCTATTCTAAGTAGCAGCAATCAGAATGGTCAGCTTTATTCTATTCATGCATATGGCTAAAGTGGTTCTAATCTCTTTTTTCTTTTTCTCAAAAAAGAAAATAATATCATGGTTTGGAAAGTAAAAAATGATCACTCCTCTCGAAAACTGAAGGAACAAAGAAATGTTAACAACTAATGGAGTCCAGATGATTGTAGAACCAGAAAATATAATTCTCATGCAGGCAATAAAACCTGTTAATGAATCTAGTTTTATCAGGGACAGAAACAGCAATAACATGCTAGGGTAAGGTTGCAAACATCTAAGTTTTTTTAAAGCACAGAAAGGCAGCTCTTCACTGCCATAAAATCAAGAACATGATCTGGCCTTATAAGGATGCGTGCATGCACATCTGGACATATATGAAACTTTCCAACTTGTAGATTGGATGAATTACTGAATACCTAAGCTTTATGCAATTTTTTTAACAGAAAAGAATAATATTAGGATAAAAGAAAGAATACAAAAGGCGCAAAAGATGAGAAATCATTAGACTGAATGGTAAACTAAACAAACACTTAATGGAAATTTATTTATTACAGGAAAAAAGATTGTATTAGATGTAATAGAGAGAACATACAAAAACTCCAAAGATGAGAAATACTCAAAATTGTGTGTGTGTGAGAGAGAGAACATAAACTAATAAAGAACACTCTCTAATCCCTCTTTAATTCATCTAAATTGTAATTTATAAATCCGTGAGGTATGAGTCCATAGAAAAGTGTAAAACACAATATTCTCCCATATGAGAGAAGAACGAATGATCTGATCTCTAAAAATTCTAGCATTCCACTCCCTAAAAATACAACATCTTTCCACCCACCAAAACCTCTAAATTTTGTGAGAAAGAATACCAAAGAGCCTCCTACGACAAACCCATTCATTATTAGACACAACAAATTGAAGGTTTCACATCTCATGCGCAATAGAACAATACAAAAACATGTGATCTCTAGTTTCAAAATTATTGTAACACATTTTATCAAAAAAATATATATAATGTAACATGACACAAACATCTGGGAAGATACCCTTAGAAGGTCTCCTCTTTTGTAACTAAATCATTTGGATCAATCTTGTGAAGCACCATAAACCAAGTAAAAACCTTAAACTTTGGGAGGAACCCTTTTGTCTTCCAAATAAGATTGTTCATTGAGAAAAGAGTTTTGGGAAGGCTAATAAGATTTTGGAAAACAGATTTGCAAGAAAACACCCCTCCATAGAATAAGAGTTCATGGACAATTGCTTTCCTATACCTCTTCAACCCATCTAGATTTTAATCCCGAAACATCCCCAAAGTGTGAACCCTAAGAGAACCATAAAAAAAATTTTTGTCTCAGAGAAAGGCAGACCACTGGCCTGAACTCAACTGAACTTCTATACCTATTTAGTTAAGGCCAACTATATAGATCTGTCTTTTTCATTCAGCTCTATCAAAAACCAATCACAAGTTAAGTCATCAGTTATTATTACCACGTTTTATCACATATTTTAGGGTTTTCTAAAAATCCCAGCATTCCACTCCTTCAAATGCTCCAAGGAAAAGCCATAGTAACAGACCTACAAAGAGGCATCCTTCTGTTAGCCAAGATCTAAACTTTGTAAATAGGGAATCGGGAAGGCTTCTAGGAAAAATTTATAGAGAGAGCTTTTAAATGTCTCCTTTATTGCAACAAATCATTTCTAGGAATTTTTTAAATATGATAAATTAAGTAAAGCCTTAAGTTCGAGAGCAACCTTCCAAATGAACTTGGATAGCAGAAATCGAGGATGGTGTGGAACATTTTTCATGCAAGTTTTGTTATATGCTATATTGCACCAACACATTTACCTATAAGCCATCTCCATGTAGGACAGTTTAAAAGACAATTGTTTTATGATACATTAAAGACGATTGTTTTATGATACATTAAAGACGCGCATACAACAATTCTTCATATATTTTTTGAATCATTCTTGCAAACTAAACAGCAAAATATTAAGTACATGATAATAACAACAACAACAACCACATGAACCTTAATCCCAAATTTTGGGGTCGGCTATTTGAGAGTCAAAATATAGGATAAAGGAAAAAAATATAAAATTAAAGTTTGAAAGCCAAAATAGAAAAAATAACACTAAAAAAATAAAAAGAAAAACGAAAATAATGACAAAAGAGAAAAAGAAAAAACTATTCACAAAAACTTAAAATAATAAGAGATAATTTAATTGTTTCGGATTCTCTTATACCACTCATTCCTATCTAAAATCATCTTCTCAACTAAACTTTTGACACATATATTTACAGATAGCTTGCATCCATATATTCACCAGTTTACCCTGACGTTTCACTAAATCTTCTACATTTAAGATTTCGCACCTTCTAACCGGTGCGTCTTTAGGATTTTGTTGCATATGTCCAAACCACAAGACAATACTCTATCATTTTATCCACAATTGAACTCGCTCCCAACTTAGTACATATCTTTTCATTTCTAAATAACCTAGCACTTGGTTTCGTACAATAATGCGCTTCTTACTGTAATTCTATAAAACTTTCCCTTAAAAAACAATAGTATCATGTGATTACAAAGAACTCCAACTATACTTCTCCATTTCATCCAACTTGTTTGGATCCTTGATTTACATCCCCATCCATGTTACCGTTGTTTTGAATGATAAACCCAAGATATCTAAAACGTTCACTTGGTACATCTTAGCCTTTTAACTTAATAGTTTTTTCATCATTCTAATAACTGCCACTAAACGTACATCTCATATACTTAGTTTTTGATTGACTCAATCTAAATTTTCTAGATTTTAGTATGTTCCTCCATAATTCCAATTTAACACTAATACCCCTTTCTAGTCTCATCGACTAATTTAGCAATAATACTCAGTTTTTGACCAATTCAATCTAAATCCTCTGGATTTCAGTGTGTCCCTTCATAATTCCAATTAAATACATGATACAAAGTAATATAAAACCTATGAAGCATGGAAACTCAAGATCTAACACCAGTCAGGTAAATTAACTGTCAGCACAGGCAAAGTGTTTAGACCAAGGGGCACCAAGGTTCCCCCAACCTTGAACTCCCCTATAACGTAGATACAATGGCTTCAATCTTTAATGATCTCTTGTCTGACTGAGATTAGGGGCTTTATATTGGGTCCTGTTCCAGTGGTCCACTTCTTCAGCCCATTCAAGGATCTCCAAATGAAGAAACAATGAATTTAATTATTATTGATCACACACAAACAGCATCCATATACTTCTCAAATACTTGAGGATACTTAACTAATTATTATAAATAGGTCCTTCTAGTGTATTAGATATTTGTGAAGGTCTCCAATAAATTAAGGCAAAATAACAACAAGTATACTTAGTGGAAGGCAAAAAATATATGAGGATATAGATTCACTATCATTACACAGAACTAACTTATTTCAGTGTCGCATTCTAGCAAAAATGTATCCTTTTCTGGAAAATAAAATAAAAAAACCCACTCAGTTGCATTGGAAGGTTTGTATCATGTTAAGTCTGTAACAGATATTCATATCTAAACCAAGAAGGGTAAAATCTTATATGATTTATTGATAACATTACATAGAGAGGGCTAGTGACCATAAAGGTGCTATAATGAAGGACAAAGGAGAGGCTGCTACTTATTCCCTGATGAGTTGTGACTCAAAAGCAGTCTTTTATTCTCTCTTTTTGGGAAAATGCTATGCTATTCTAGTTAGTTCTGAAGAAAAGTTGTCAAGAGCCATCACTTGTTATCTCTTTCAAATTTTATGAATTGGGCATCTCTAATGAGATCAGTCCACCAACAGCCTTAAAGACAACTCTTCTTAAAGAAACACTTTGTTTGGTATAAGCACACCAGTGCATTTTGGGGAAATCTTATCTTTTATCCAAAGCTTAGGATTAGAAAATAGAATACACACACACATATAACTTATAACTTCTTCCTGATATAGGCATTAGTAACCACATATCCAATGCAAATCTTTCTGGCATACATTCTCTGCTACCTTTTTCAAATCATGTAAACACCACCTATGCTTTTAAACAATGGACCACATAAAGCAATCATTACTATGTTAAAACTTGGTTGATCAATCCATAACTAAATGAGAACTTTAGCAGAAGTAGCTGTTCATTTATAAATTTATCCCCACTTACTCCTTTTGTTTTCTTCCGTCAAAAGCTTCTGATATTCTGCATATTGTTTATCCTTGTTGGATCTGTAATTGAAATGACAGAGTGGTTATCCCTGGTCAACAATTCCAATTTAGAAATCATAAATACATGCCTGATAGAAGTAACTTCACTCCTCAAGTCATTAATCTGAATTTTCAGCCTGTCATTTTCATTCCTCAAAAACTGAATTAATTCCTCTGCAACTGCACCAACAAACACAAAACATAAAGATTTATGAACAAAACCACTTCTAGGAAGACAGAAAACATTATGCAGTTAAAACAATCTATTTATGCGGTTCAAAAAAAAAAGAAGAAAAAACACTATTGATCAACAATAATCAGACTCATTTCATACCATTTTATATCCATGAAATAACTTGAGCACAAGAAGAGCCCTGATAATTCTCACACAGTTCCAAAATCTAAACCTCCAACTTGCCAATTCATTATCCGGTTCAAAGTATGCATGACAAAGCTATTGTGGCAATAAATACATTCACATACAATAAAAAATGGGAAATAAGATTCTCTCTCTGGCTAATGCATCCAAATAATCAAAGTTCATCAGACTTTTAAGCAAGTCAGAAAAGTTGCCACACTTGAATAGGGTCAGATGGGTGATGTCAATCAGCACCAAAAGAAGAAGAGAGAAAGAGAGAGAGAGAGAGAGAGAGAGAGAGAGAGTCAAATCTTCAGATGAGGAAACTGCTTTAGAAACCAAAGGTGGTTGCATTTGCAGGGGAGTGGGTAGGGCAGGGCACATTGCATTGACTTAGGATTGCAGAAATATACTTGTGGCATCCATGTGTTGGAATAAGCCATTAAAAGCCAACGGACTATGAAAGGAAAAGAAAATGCTAATGATTTGAGTAGCCATAAGCGTGCATGTGTGCATGCATATGCGTGTGTGTGTGTGAGTGAGAGAGAGAGAGAGAGAGAGAGAGAGAGAAGAGCAATATAAAATAGAAAAGGTAAAAGGAGTATATTTCATAACATGCAAGATCTGGGAAACAAGAGGAGACTTAATAAGCACATGCACAAAGATACTAGAGGCATACGATTACACATAGATACTTAAGGCAGAAGATTTCACAAAGATACTTGTGGCATTGTGTTGCACAAAGATACTCACAGCACCCATAGGTTGGAGAGAGCCATTAAAAGCCAATAGACTGTGGAAAGGAAAAAGTAAATGCTCATGATTTGAGTAGCCTTGAGAGACACACACACAGAGAAAGAGAGAGACAGGGACAGAGACATAGACATAGAAATAGACAGAGACAGAAAGCACATGAAAACTAAAAAGGTAAAAGGAGTATATTTCATAATACGCAAGATCTGGAAAATGAGAGAAGAGTTAATAGGCACATGCACCTGCCCCAAATGAATACACCAGCTAATAATCATTAGCTCATAGAAGAAATTAAGAAATATGCAAAACAAGCAGAAGCAGCTACTGCTAGGATAAGAATGATCTCAATGGCTACAGATCTGAAAACTGCACAAGGAGATGCATCACTTGTTGACATTGTGGGCAATCTCTCAATTCACATCATGAGAATTTCCTAGACTGATACACATAGTTACATTTCTTGATTTCTATTTGTAAAACACAAAGCAATAAATGGATAGTCGTTCACATAAATACACCCTAAAACAAAAGGTCAATCAGGTGCCAACGTTAATTCTTCCCACTTTAAGATGGCAAGACAGGTAATATAGAGGAAATATAAGAAAATAGTTGAGAAAGATAAGAAAGGCATACCAGAGACATAATCCATGAATTTTAACTCTTGATCTCGAGTGAGCTGATCTGTTTTAGATTCCTCTTTTTGCTGAAGTAGGTACCCATAGATTCGTCAAACATAAAAACCAAACAATAAGATTCTAATGTGCGGCTTTGGAAAACATTATAACGAACAAAACTTTAGACAAGATATAATGGTAGTGTAGTGTTTGTCACAAGCAAAAGAACATTTCAAAACCAAGATGCACTCACATCTAAAACCAGCAATATCAACATTCATAAAATAAGGGCTCACCCGGTGTACAAAGTGCTTTCCGGCTTAGTGTGGGGGTAGGGGGACAGTAGACATATATAAACACAACCTTCTCTTTGCATTTTTTGCAAAAAAACTGTTTCCACACCTCGAACATGTCAATATCAACATTCATAGTCATGGGTTTTTTTTTTTTTTAAAAGCAACTTGTTTTTTCTTTCTTTTCTTTTTCAAAACAGAAATGCAACTTCATCTGATTCTGAAGCCATAAGACTTACATTTGAGACAAAACTTTCTTTTTTTGTACAGAGAATCACAAGATCAACAAATTTCATATATTTACTAAAGTTGTGAATTCATTTAGCAAGTAAACATATCCCAAGAACTGCAAAGGGTGTCATGACAAAGAAAGGAAGAAAGAACCTTGAGTTTGGTGTACTTATCATAGAGTTTAGAGTAAAGACCCTCCATCTGCAATCAGAGGTTGGCATTTCGAATGAATACAAAACAATAATAAAAATCATATGAACGATTATGATAAAGATGCAAAAGCCAACAACATCACTTGGCAGCGGAAATTGAAATCAAAATGTTGCAGATTAGTGAAACAAATGATGTATAACTCAAGTTTTCCGCCTGTTCCCAGAAATCGTTGAAGGCCCTTCGCCAAGAATCTCAGATGGCGAAAACGGAGGTTGACGATGGTAGATAAGTTGAGACTTTGTTTTCCAGCAAACAGTCCTCGACTCCCAGCAGATCTCAGTCGAGACGTTGGATTGATGAGGTGAAGGAAGAGCGGAAAGACAGATTTTACGGCAATGGTGGTGGACCGGGTACGGTGGATGTTGCTTATGGAAAGCCAGTGCTGAGGAATGAAGGAAAGATGAATAGAGGGCTCATCGATGGCGGAAGATTCCTTTTCAAATTGTGAAAATAGGTGGAAGCGGAAGATGAAAGGTGGAGAGACCCCTCCCCCTCCGTGCTTAGAGCTGTGTTGTGGACTAGACGAAAGATGGGCCTCTTTAGTGGGCTAGAGAAGAATATGAATCGGCCTGCTTGGATGGATAACAAGGTGGGCTGGCCATTCTGAGAAGGTGGGCCCATCAGTTTGGGTTAAAAGGCCGAAACGTGGATTAGTTAAGGTCCCAATTTTGATACGGAATGTGTTTTTTTTTAGTTACATAGATATTCGTACATGAGATTATCAGATTGAGAGAAAAAGTTATGATCATTAGATTATCCCCTTGAAAACATTTTGATACAAGATGTTGAAGTGGTTTTAGGACTTAAATCTTTTTTTTTCTTATTTTACTTGATATCTAAAAACTCGACTAATCCGATTCAAACAACTACGAGACCCAAACTGATTCTTCTGGTATCTGTTTTTCTATTTCCAAGAGTTGAACTCAAAATTTTAATTAATAGAGTTTAGTGTTCTATCACTAGACCCATAAAATATTGATTGAGCTCATTCTTATGATGATACTAAGGAGGAGTCAAAGCAATTATAGCTAGTAGAATGTTTGACGAAGTATGTGAATTCCTTTGATGCCTTGCTGACAAAAGCAAAGATGTGTAGGGTTGTCCCTAGGTGAACTGCAAGAGGGTTTAAGAATTGTTGTTAGGAGCAATGCCTGAAACTCTCCATAAGACTAGCAACATACTGCCAAGATTTATCAAACCCAACCGTACGACATCATACCCTCTCAACACAATATTCTCCCAACCTCTTTCCTTTCACATTTTCCATAGACTAGGAACCAAATTTTAATTGCGATACATTTTTCTCAATAATCAACATGCATGATCTTGGTTGTATCATATAATTACCCATTCCACTTCCTCTTCTCATTAACTAAGAGGATTAGTTGTTTAAGTTCTCAATAGTAAGAAGGCGATTTTTCACATCCAATTGACTAATTAGAGTATATAAGAGCAAGCAAAAATAAATCTCATAAAATAAGTCATTGATTCAATAAATTAAAATGATTTAACTTCCATATACAACAATAACAATCAAACACTTTCCCACTAAGTATGATAGGTTATATGGATCATTCTATACTATTATATTCTGTTTCATATCTTATACTCACCCATATGATTATCCTCTTTATATGACAATAATAATTGTGTGGAAAAATACGTGCCAACCTGTTTTCCTAATTTATGAATTATGAAAATATCTGTTTCCTAAAATATAAGAATTTGAGAAATCATTGATTAGAGATATATTTCCTAGAATATAGGGATTTGGTTTAGAGAAAATCAAGAATCCTTGATTAGAGAATATACAAAATTAGGGTAGGTGCTATTTTTCTTCCTATGAAGAATTCTGTATATATATCACATTAGAGACTCTTGTATAATATATAGAAATAATAAAAAACAGTTTTTCTCCTCTGATTTACCACATGATATCATAGTCGTAAGGTTTATTTTCTGGGAAATTCTTAACTTCTTCTGACGTTCATAGCCAATTTTCTTATTTGTGACTTGTCTTAATTGTAGTTATCCTTGACAATTATTTGTCATTTTTTTTAACCCTAACTATCCCCTATTTCTTGGCCTTTATAGTCGACCATTGAAGGATATCAGAGGTAGCCATGTTATCGTCTGAACAAGTGCAGATTCAACAGTCATATGGCGACCAGCAGAATTCCAACCAACAACTGGCGACCTGCAGAACATTTAACCGGCATATCATCTTAATGGAAAAACTACTTGAAATGATCTCAATTGGTTTAAACTTTTCTGAAAGGAAAGGGAAAACTAAGCCATTTACTTGGGATAGGACTGAAAGAAGGAGATAAAGGCTCTGATGCATGGGATGAGGAAGATTCAATGGTCATGTCTTAGTTGTGGAACTTTATGACACCCGAAATTAGTGATACATGTATGTTCCTTCCAACCACCAAGGCTATTTGGGACGCTCTCAATCGGATATACTCCAAGGTTAATGATGCAGCACGAGTCTATGAGATCAAGGTCAAGACGGCTTCGATGAAACATGACATCAAATTAGTGACAGAATATGCAACTTTTTTGCAAAACCAGTGGCAGGAACTGGATCACTATAGAGTGATTGAATTAAAGTATAGTGATTGTGCAGCAATTATTAAACGATTCATTGAGAAGGATCATATTTATGATTTTCTTGCTGGGTTGAATGCTGAATTTGATCAGGTAAGGATTCAAATCTTGGCAAAGAATTACCAACTTTAGATGAGGTGATCTCGCTGATTATGACTGAGGAAAGTCGGAGAGGAGTCATGCTTGAGCCTCAAACTATTGATAGCTCAGTGCTTGCAACTTCTGGTGATAAACGGCAAGGATTAATACTACAATAGCCACAAATTACAGAGCATGGAAACCAGAATTATCAAAGAATGCCAATCGGGACAATCTCTGGTGTACATACTGTAAAAAGCTGAGACACACTAATAAACGTTGTTAGAAATTACATGGAAAACCTCCAACTTCTAACCGAGAATGGGGAAACAAAGGGAGACGACAGCAAAGGAATTTAGGACAAGCTCATATGACCACACAGAGGGAACATGAGCAACAGAAAGAATATAGAGTTTTTAACAATGAAGAAATAGAGAAGTTGAAAAATATGTTAGGAACCCTTGAAAAATTGGCTACTAGCACTTTTAGGTAAACCTTCAAACTCTCTTAGATTAAATGTCTTTGATAAAATGTTTGGAAATTCATGGATCCTAGAATTAGGGGCCCACAGACCACATGACACATGTCTCTAACAATTTTAGTACTTATATACCATGTCCAAGCAATAGAAAAATTACTGTTGCAAATGGAACCATGACCACAATAGCAGGTTAGGTGATATCCAGATAATCCCTGACATTATCTTAAAAAATGTTTTACATGTTCCAAAATTGTCTGTTAATCTTGTGTCTATTCAAAAACTTACAAAAGACTTACACTGTCATGTTATATTTTATTCTTTTTACTGTGTTTTTCAGGAACAAGGCTCGAGTAAGAGAATTGGACTTGTTAAAGAAAATGATGGACTTTACTATCTTGAGACGCCAACCCTTCCCAAAACAAATTTATCCTCTTCTTTTCTTTTTTCGTCTAATAAAAATATTTTATGGTTGCACCATTTCTGTTTAGGACATCCTTTATTTACTGTTTTAAAGATTATATTTTCTTCTCTTTTCAAGGGATTAGATATTAAAATCTTTCATTGTGACATCTGTGAATATGCCAAACACGCTCATATACCTTTTTCCAGTAGTAATAAAAAGAGTTCTTTTCCATTCCATTTAATTCATAGTGATATTTAGGGACCCTCCACAATTCCAAATGTTTCGGGTTCACGGTGGTTTGTTTCTTTTATTGATGATTGCACTAGAATCTATTGAATTTTTCTGCTAAAAAACAAATCAGATGTGAGTGTCGTTTTTCCAAAATTTCATGTCATGATTCACAACCAATTTGGTACTAAAATTAAAAGTTTTCGCTTGGATAATGCAAAAAATTATTTCAATCAAGTTTTGTCTCCTTTTTTCACAAAGGAAGAAATAATTCATGAATCATTTTGCACTAATACACCTCAGTAAAATGGCGTAACCGAGAAAAATAATGGTATCTCCTAAACACTCCCTGAGCACTGTTGTTTTATTATAATGTACCAAAACAATATTGGGGGAAACAGTTCTTATATCTGCATACATCATAAATCGTCTCATTTCTCGGGTTTTAGGGCTCAAAAGTCGAATAGAAGCACTCTCAAAATTCTGCCATCATATTCATACCACAAACAATCTTACTCCTAGAATTTTTTGGTGCACTTCATTTGTCCATGTCCATAGCCATAACAAGGAGAAGTTATATCCAAGAGCCATCAAGTGTGTTTTTGTTGGGTACTCATCCACACAAAAGGGTTACAAATACTATCATCCACCCACAAGGAAACTCTATGTCTCAGTTGATGTCACCTTTATAGAAGGGAAACCATATTTTACTAAATCTTATCTTCAGGAGAAGTCAACTACAGTGGAAGATAAGGACTTTTATTTCCTTGATCCGCCATCTCGTCCACCAGTTGTATCAACTGTATCAAAACTCCTTCAGTCCAATTCTCAGTCCAATTTAAAATCATCAACTCCACCAGCTGTATCACCTGTGCAAAACTCTCAATCTGAATCCAAATCTATCCCTGAGTCCCTATATCCTAATCAAGTACGGTTTGGGAAAGGAAACGTATATTCAAGACGGCGAGGTACAATTCCTGCTCTTGAACAAGTCCAACGCTCCAATTTGAGTCCTGAAAATGAGGTAACTATATCTAAATCTACCCTTAAAGAAGACTAGCCTCTAGAAACTGAAACCAGGGATCAAGATTTGCCTATAGCTGTGAGGAAAGGAACCCGAGAGTGTGTAAAAAGACCACTGTACCCCTTGTCCTACTTTGTGTCGTTTGAAAAATTCTCACCAGCCTATAAAGCCTTCTCACAAGTCTAAATGAAATTCCTATTCCAAACACTGTATCCGAGATAGTATCTAAGGAATGGAGAAAAGCCATGAAAGATGAGATGCATGCATCGGAGAAAAATGAGACTTAGGAATTAGTTGATCTACCAAAAGAAAAGAAGGCAATGTGGTGTAAGTGGATTTTTACCTTGAAATATAAGGCTAATGGTTCATTAGAATGCTATAAAGTAAGGTTAGTTGCAAAAGAGTACAATCAAACATATGGAGTCGATTACCAAGAGACTTTTGCTCAGGTCGCAAAAATGAATACGGTGAGAATTTTGTTATCATTGGCAGCCAATTATGACTGGAATTTATAGCAGTATGATGTAAAAAATGCCTTCCTTCATGGTGAATCGGAAGAGGAAATATATATATATATATATATATATATATATATATATATGAATATTCCGCCGGGGTTTGGAGGAGTTAGAGGAAATAAGGTATGCAAATTGAAGAAAGCCTTATATGGTGTAAAACAGTCACCCCGAGCTTGATTTGGGAGATTCACTAGAGCAATGGTAGCTATGAGATATAAGCAAAGTCAAGGCGATCACACTATTTTTATCAAACACTCAGCTTTGGGAGAGTTACAGCCCTAATAGTCTATATGGATAATATAATTGTGATTGGAAATGATGAAAAAGAGAAGCAAGTTTTAAAAAAGTGTTTGATCAAGGAATTTGAGATCAAAGATTTGGGGAGATTAAAGTATTTTTTGGGAATTGAAGTAACTTGTTTTAAACAATAGACTTTCATTTCCCAACAGAAGTATGTTACTGATCTTCTTAAAGAAATAGGGATGCTTGCGAGTAAACCAATTGGAATACCTATAGAGCCGAATCATAGACTTTGAGAGGCTGTTGGAGATCAATCAGTAGACAAGGAGATGTACAAAAGATTGATTGGTAAATTGATATATCTTTCTCACACCTAGCCGGACATTGCATACTCTGTGAGTGTCATTAGCCAATTCATACAAGATCCTAAAGAAGTTCTCCTATAGGTTGCCCATAGGGTCCTTCATTACTTGAAAGCTAATCCAGGGAACGGAATATTGTACATAAAGAATTCTAAGCTTATTCCATCCGGACATTGCATACTCTGTGAGTATCATTAGCCAATTCATACATGATCATGAAGAAGTTTACCTATAGGCTGCCTATAGGGTCCTTCATTACTTGAAACTAATCCAGGGAAAGGAATATTGTACAGAAAGAATTCTGAACTTATTCTTGAAGTCTATACAGATGCAAATTATGCAGGGTCCCCTATGGATCGAAGGTCAACCTCCGGCTATTGTACATTTTTGACGGAAATCTAGTGACATGGTGGAGTAAAAAACAAAATGTTGTCGCTCGGTCAAGTACAGAAGCGGAATTCAGAGCAATGACACAAGGTGTTTATGAGTTGTTATGACTGAAGGTTATATTGGAGGACTTAAAGATTAAATGGAGTGGATTAATGAGACTCTACTGTGATAATAGATTAGCAATTAGTATTGTACATAATCCTATATAACATGATCGAACAAACATATTGAGATAGATAGGCACTTCATCAAGGAGAAACTGGAAAGTGGACTCATTTGCACACCATATGTTCCCACGGGAGGTCAATTGGTGGATGTTCTCACAAAAGGACTAAACAATGCTCCATTTCAAAATATTACTTCTAAGCTGGAAATTGACGATATCTATTCAACAGCTTGAGGGGAAGTGTGGAAAAATATGTGCCAATCTGTTTTTCTAATTTAGGAATTATGAAAATATCGGTTTCCTAAAAATATAGAAATTTGATCGAGAGAAAATCAGGAATTCTTGATAAAGAGCTGTTTCCTAAAATATAGGAATTTGATTGAGAGGAAATCAGGAAGTCTTGATTAGAGGACATACAAAATTAAAGTAATTACTATTTTTCTTTCTATGAAGAATTCTGTATATATAGTCCATTAGAGACTCTTATACAATATATAAAAACAATAAAAAACAATTTTTTCCTCTAATTTGCCACAAATCGTATTTTTTTTGAAATATGTATGCAATTTTATTCACATGCGCTACAGATGTAGCTCTTACAATTTTTTGGATGTTAGAATAACCAAACACTAGGGGACTCAGATGCATGAAATTTCAGAAATCTAGGTTCAAATTGCTAATGGGGTTCACTTGGTCTATACAACACCTCCAAATGTACTCGGTGTACAATAGCATAGAATATTGGGAGAAATTATGTGGGACTTTACTGCTCACACATTGCATATTACTTACCATGGGAGGTCGGTCCATTTACAGGAGACAAGGGAGGGTCAGTGCATGTTTCCCTCAAACAAAATAATACCCAAAAATTCTATTCTTTCATGTTTTAGTCTATTTTCATTATTGGCTTACTTATATATATCCTAAGTTTCGGGTTATTATATCTCTTTATCTAATCTTTCATCTTTCTTAGCTGACAAGCTAAGACAGTTGAACCAACATACTTTACTCCGAGGATGAAAGTCGGTCATATGCAATTACTACTGTTTTCCATTTTTTGTTGCAAGTGGGAAAAATCTCTTAGTGCATATTTGCTAGCATGCGTGAGATAAAAATCTCTCCATTTGGAGAGTCTCCCATCCTTTCTCTCAATTTCTTCCCATCTTATGTCCTCCATGATGGGAGTGTGGCAGCATCTAGCTCTGCAAATACAATCAACATTCAATAAATCAGTGATTTCTGGGGGCAGAGCAAGGTCTTCAATTTGGAGGGTATAGATTTAAGAGAGGAAGGAGGGTTGAAGTTTAGCCGTGACTTTAGGTTTTTTAAGCTGGGTTTCTCTTCATACGATTTGGCCTTTCTTACTAGAAATTTAGCGCCTTATGCATTAGATTTGATGTGAAGTATCCCAATCATTGTTATTTAGTTGATTAAATGCGAAGTTTTCCAATCATAGTTCTTTACGTGAATGGTTGGTTAAGTGTAGATTCACAAAAGGATTTTGTTCGACACCTTCTTCTTTTGATAAGGCGAGGCATGCTAGGGGGTTGTGGTGTTCCTCATTGGCCTCGATCTTAGTTTTGAGTCATATTCCAAATTAAACCTAAAAAAAAAATTTTAAAACAACATTAATATCAAAAAAATTCTAAAAATAACTATATTTTATTGTGAGTTGAACCCACGACACCACGTGGTAGTACCCGATTGGGCTAGAGCCACGTGTCGTATCTTCAAGACGCGACACAGCTTGTTGCGTCTTGAAGACACGACAGTCCGGCTCCCCCCACCCCTCGCCCCTCGCGGCGCTCCCGTGGCTCCTCCCTCCACTGCCCGCGGCGCTCCTCTCTCCCTCCCTCCCCTGCCCGCGGCGCTGCTCCTCTCCCCCTCCCTCCCCCGTGGCTCTCTCTCTCCTTCCCTTCCCCCGCCGCCCACTGCACTCCTCCCTCCCTCCCCCTCTGCCAACGGCTCTCCCTCCCTCCCTCCCTCCCCTGCCCACGTCTCTCTCCCTCCTTCCCTCCCCCCCGTGGCTCTCTCTCTCTCCCCCCGCTGCCCGCAGCTCTCTCTCTCCCTCCCTCCCTCCCCCGCCCGCAACTATCTCTCTCTCCCTCCCCCCACGGCTGTCTCTCTCTCGCCCTCCCTCCCCCGCCCGTAGCTCTCTCTCTCCCCCCGCTGCCCGCAACCCCTCCCTCCACCGCCTGCGGCTGTCTCTCTCTCTCCCTCCCCCGTGGCTCTCTCTCTCTCTCTCCCCACCACGGCAATCCTCTCTCTCTCCCTCCCTCCCCCCGCAGCACTCCTCCCTCTCCCTCCCTCCCCCAATGCCACGGAAGCCCTCTCCCTCCTTCCCCCACTGCCGCCCACCACCGCGGGAGCCCTCTCCCTTCCTCCCACGGTGCTGTTGGCCATATCGCGGGTTCAACCCGCTAGAAATATGAGTTTTCTCCAGAATTTCTTTCTCTCGCGGGTCATTTTAATTTTTTTTTTAGATATAATTGCGTACATGACTCCTTAGTTTTAGGAAACATTTTTGTATTTTTTTATATTATACCAACCGATATCTAAAATCACATATTGATTAATTCGATTCGAGTATTTGTTAGATCCATTTTAGGGAGTAGCTCTCTCAAAGTTAATTTTTTTTCTCAAATTTTGAATTTAAAAATTAATTAAGAGATTTAATATTTTTATCAATCAGACTTAACTGATGTTTATATAGTGATTTTGTCGTGTGTTTCATGTGTTAAGTCCCCGTTTTGAGGGCCTTTTGCTTGTCAAAGGTGGGCCCTTTACGGGCCTCGGTTGCTCTCCTAATTGAAATATTAGTTTTTAGGTTGCATCTTTATGAGTGAGATTGTTTCACCATATTATCCATGGAGATTGTGGTGGTTAGTCAACATTAGGCTCCAATTAAATTCTTAATAAAGTGACAACAAATTCCAATTTATTCTCAAATTAAATTTTTAAGTACCCAAAGAGTACATAATAAGTTTTTATTTTAAATTTAATTATCAAGTGTAATTTTACCCATACACTACCATAAAGACAAAATTAAGCTTTCAAGATAATATTTAGGTAAACCTGTCATTGATATTTAAGCAAGTTAGATTAAGGGCCCTTGAGTGTAATGGTACGAAAGGCTCCTCTTTTGACCTGAGGTATCAAGTTTGCACCATGACTCCCCTCCATTGCACAATATCCTCCTTTGTAACTTAACCCAAAAAAAAAAAAATCAAACGCAAAAGCAGGAAGGTCAAAAAAAAAAAAAAAAAAAAAAAAACTGGATAAATGGCTCGAAAGAAGTACCTTTAGTGTTAATATTTATGTCTATCAACGTGTTTCATAAAAACAATAATAACTTTAATTCCAAATTTTGAGGTCGATCATTAATGTTTTTCATAATAAAAATTGCAGAAAAAGGTCAGCCAATAATTAAGATATCTTGTTTTCTAGTATGAAAGATCAAATCCCCAAGAAAGACAGAATTAAAATCAATATTCAAGAATTTTAGTTGATATACAATGAATATGTCAAACAATTACTTCAATTCTTCAAATACCAAAAAACAAAAGGCCCAATTAGGGATTATGTTCCAAAATTTGTTTCATGAGTTTTTCAAGGATGATAATGCTTCCCTTGTAGTAGCTGAGATGACAGCATCTGAAGCATTTGGCAGGTAATAATATTTTCCTGGAAACAAAAGATAATGTATCCATTATATTGTCCATCAAAGAATGACAAGAAGTTGATAATACAGTCTATATACCTTGGGCAACTCTTGCAATCTCCTTTGCAAAACCAGTCGAAACAAATTTATTTTCTGTATCGATGACAAGCAAAGACATCCCTGCTTTGTATATTTTGCCAGCGACTTCAAGAATCTCATCCTTTAGCAACCAAAAAAGAAGAGAAATGATTAACACAAAGTTCTTTTCAGTTGACATAAAAGGGAAGAATGAGAGCTGTACCGCAAGTTGATCTAATACATCTCTGAGCAGATCACGTCATTAGGCTGTATGTTTTGATGTTGTTTCTTTAGGATGGTTAAAAGTGCTTGTAGGCTTGTAAAGAGGAAACTTGAGACTAAAAATGCTCGATATTATAAATGGAATGTGAGGCTATTTGTCTCTAGTTTTACATATGTAGGAGTATTGCTGATTAAAGCACATTTTACCTTTAATTCTTGTGAAGAAGGTCTAGGAGCATCAGAAGCAGCTACTTCAGGGTCTGTGGAATGTTTTAGCGATATGTTGGCTCTGCCATCAGTTATTGCAACAATCATCACACGGCCAACATCACCACTCTTTTCTGCATTTAGCCCGACTCTAACAGCCTGTGGAAAATTGAAAATAAAGTGAAATTAGTTAGAACAAGACCCCAAAATGGAAAAAAGAGGCCGGTACACAGCTTAATCATATGGAATAACTGGATACTAAACAATCCACTAATTACCGTGGTAAGGCCGTGAGCCAAGGGGGATCCTCCACCACATGGGAGTCTCTCTAGACGTTTTCTTGCCATTGCAATTGATCTGGAAGGAGGTAGCAGAACTTCCGCAGCATCTCCTCGGAAAGGTATGATGGAGACCTATTCATTTTGGAAAATCATGTAAAATCAGTGAAGATATCAGAAGAAGATATTTCGAGTATAGCAGGTGAAAACCATGAGAATCTCTCAACAATTTGAATCTTCATCAGACAAGAACCATGCAAACGACTGTTCTCTTTTACTGAGCAGGAACAAAAAAGTTTTTGACGCATTACAGTAAATGACCAAGTGCTGTTGCAGCAATTGAAATTACTGAGATAAAACCAAAGAACCACAAGGGGCTAGGTGAAAATTAAAAAAGCAAAAAGCTATATTATTCATGAATTTTACTTGAGAAAATATGTTTTTTAATCCCATTATTGATTATTTAAATATAGACAAGGTTTTCCAGTAAAATGGGCATCTGCTACTCTTTTCATAGAGCTGATAAATTGGGAGGCAACTGATTTGTCCTAATTTTGTACTCAACTCATAATCAATTTTACTAGGATTTGTAGTTATTTTACCATTATTTAGCCACAAATGCTACTCAATCTGGTCTGATTTTCTTTTAGGTATGTTGGGCAAATTTTGGTTGTTAATGAAGGATTTGATTGGGCTTTAATTAATTTTATTTGAAGCATAATTCCAAAGCCAATTAAAGTTTGAGTGCAAGCCAACTACAAGACCAAGTGAAGAGCAAGTTAAGGCCAAGACCAATTCCAAATTCAAGCGAAGCCTAATTACATTTCAAAGCCAACACAATCCCCAGTTGAAGAGAAGCTCAACCAAGCTAAATCCAATTCAAGCACTAATACAAGACCAATTTGGGACCAAGCTCAAGTTGGGCAGCAGAGAGAGAGAGAGAGAGAGAGAGAGAGAGAGAGAGAGAGAGAGAGAGAGAGAGAGAGAGAGAGAGAGAGCGCTTAACGTTTGCAAACACAATAAATAAATTAACAAATTAATAAATGCAAACCCAGGAGCTGTCAAGCACATTGTGTGCAGCCAAGAGTGGGTTAAAAAGCAAGGGTAGCGCTGCTCATTTTATTTATTTATATTTTTCAAAAACAAAAAAGCAGAGAAGAAAGAAAAAAATGGTGTCATTTTCTATTAAGAGCAACCCTAGGTCTCCTAATGAAGACTGAAGAGTTTCTGATGACCAGTGACGAACAGAGCTAAATATTAGATGACAGAGTCGAAAAAGAGCAGATCACAAGAAATTGCAAAGAAAAAGGGAAAACAGAATCTGACAAACATTGAGTATGACAATGAATTGAAAAGAAAATATTGGCACAATCTCATGAAGAGGAGAGGAATTGGAGTTAAATAGAAGGACAACAGAACAGGGAGTGCACCAGACAGTAAAGGAATTCCGAGTGACAGACAGGATAATCTCTTTGACACCATTCAAATTCTGCAATTTCTGCTCTTGTAATTATTCAATTTTTTACTTGCCGTTAGATTTTTGTTTCAATCACTTTTTGTTGCAGTGGTTGTTTTGTTGGAAATTTGGTCGTTGCTTTATTTTTTCAATCACTGTTGTATTCAGTATCCGCTGTTCAACTGCTAGTTTGCTGTTTCCATCTTCAGTTGCCTTCTCGCCATTGAATATTCCACTTCCTTTCCATCATCACCAGAGTCCAGTAGCCATTGCTTCAAGTTTACTGTTTCTTTTAATTTTTATTATTCTTTTTTTGTTTAGTCCTCACTTATTTTATTTCAACTTCTTGCCTATTGCTTTAGTTTCAAACTCTTTTTCTTGACTTTAAACTTTAATTATTGATTTTTTTTTAATACATGTTCTTCATCCATTTAATTTTAGCTTTTGGATTAGCGTCCTTTAATTGCAATAGTATTCAAATTCAAAGGCTCTTGTTCGATCAAAATTTTAGTTCATCTGTCTTTTATTTATTTATTTATTTGATATTCAGTTTTGGGGCTTTAAATCAGTTAATTTCCAAATTTCTATTTCTAGGAAATTTTCCCACTAGATTTTATTTTGTCAATAGGGGCTTTAATTTTTAATGTTCTTGTTATTTTGATCTTTAGATTTGTTTTCTATTGGCATCATTTCAGTCTAATCTATTTGTATAGTCTTTAATAGTTATTTTCTTTATTTTGTTTTTTAATGTTAATTCTTTTAGGAGTAATTTTCAAGATGATATATATGTAATTCTAGTTTAGTTTACGTTAATTTAGTTTTTGTCGAATTTTTTTAATTAGAGTTAATTTAGTTTAGTTTTTCTTATTCTAGTTTTATGTTTCTTAAATTTTCATTATTATTTCCCGTTTGTGTTTCTTCCAGAGTTTTATAGTTAATTCCTTTCCTATCTAGCTTTATTTAATTTCCTAGCATTTATATTAATTTCTCTTCTTATGATTTCTCAGTTTCTAATTTGTAATATATATATATATATATGTAGGGGACTTAGAATTTAGTTTTAGTCAATAAGATATAAATTCATTAGATATGTTTTTATATTATTTAAACTTTTAAATTTTAGAGTTTATAATTTTCAAGTTAAATTCACTGAAAAATTTTGAACTTTTACATAAAATTAAAATCTAAAAAAATAAAAACTACAACCAAACAAGAGCATAAACATAATTTGAAAACTATTGCAATTAAAGGACACCAATCCAAAAAATGGAATGAAATGGATGAAGAAGAAGTCAAACAATCACTAAGAAAAAAGTTCAACAACTAAAATTTTAGGTCAAGAAAAAGAGTTAGTTAACAGGCCAGGAATTGAAATAAAATAACCAAGGACTGAAACAAAAAATAAAAATAAAAATAACAGCGGTTAAAATCACATCAATAACACTGGACTCAAGTGATGATGGAAAGGTGGTGGAACAACCACCTCAATAAAAAGGAAAAAGGCTATAAAATAAGGATAAATATAAGACATTTTTTAGATAGTTATTTTTAATATGTATACTAAAACACCAGTCAATTTGCTCTGGGTCACAATATTAAGACATGCAATAGATATGGGTTATTTCCCTTAATATTACATTTAGGGTTAAAAATAATATTGATATTATGATTTTTACTTCAATCACAGAAATGTTGAAACAAATTCCAAGAAGGTGCTTTCTGAAGTCGATTTCCTAGAAGTTGTTTTCATATATGAATGAGGCAATTGGAAGCGGGCTCATTGGACCCACTATGAAAATAACTTCTAGGAGATCGATTTCAGATAACACATTCCTCGGAGTTACTTTCAATATTTCAGTAATTGGAATAAAAATCATATTAATATCATTTTTAATACAAAATGCAATATTAAGGGAAATAACCCTAATAAATACAATGCAACAGGACATTGGTGATTGGTTTGCCAAAAGAATAAGAGTGTTTCTTATTTGAGTTTTAAAGTTTTTTTTTTTCCTCATTTGATCTTTTGTGCTTATAGCTTTCCAATTATGAGGCAAAAGTGTCAATTTACATACATATATTAAAATCATAGTAGCAAATATCAATCCTGTTGAAGACAAGAATGAATAGGCCACTTTCTCTGAATGATGTAAGCACTGGATCCAGTTAAACAAAGTTTCATAAATCATAGGGTGTTAGTTAATCTCATTTAAACCCCACGGATTAACAAAGCTATCACAATGGCAAGAAATAACAGAGAATCATCTTCTACTTATGGGAAGGTAAGCACCGGGAGACCTACACAGAAGAAATGTCACCAAAGACATCAAAAAGAAAAATAGTCAGGAAATGCCCAAAGCTTTGAAGTAAAAGCAACCGTTAATGACAAGAGAGAATTGTTTTTGAATTGTAGCGAGAATGCCCTTAACATGTCCTTCCAACTATCCATTTAGCAAGGGTAGTCTATTAAAAAATATAGCAAGGGGAGCAATAAATGATATTATCCTGCTGTTCTCAAAGAAGTACTCACGTCTAACCTATAAAGATGACAAAATTGACCTAATATTACGTCAGTGAAGTCCAAAAATTACTTTTCTCCCTCTCAAAACATTAAAAGTCTACATTCAGAAGCCATTCCTAGGCGCTTATGAAATTTGGAAGTTTAAATCTTTCTCAATGGCAGATGACAAAATAAAGCTAAAGCTAAAAAGAATGCAAATATGTAGCGTTGAAGAAATATTCATGTGCCGGATTTACCATTGGATTATTTCTCATCTGGTGGCATGACATAAAATTGTAAAATTTTGCTGAATGACGAAATTTAAGTAGTTGTTTCTGGGCAACATAGATAAGCTTCTTGTTTTCTTTGATAAGAAAAGAGAAAAGATATGAATTAAAGAACACCATGCATTCTACAACCTGGGGACATACCCGGAAGTCTACAAGATTGGCAGCTCTACATAAGAAGCAAAAAGCTTGCAAGTAAACCAAAAGGTATTTTAAGGAACAAATTAACAAAAAGATAAGGGAAATTGGTTTTTGAGAAAGTGATTCAAATTTAGTACTTCTGATTTTAATGGTTCTCCAGGAATTTCACCATGTAATTATCTCCTTTCTTACTTCTATATACCGATTCGATGACTACTTTCACAACCTGCTTCCAACATGGATGACACTGATGTCGGAAAGAATTCACAATAACCAGCCAAAGGCAAAAAGATATCTATTGGACCATCTGTGCCCAAATTCAATTGACTTAATGTATTCCTATTTGACTAGAAAATAAAAATTTCACACTGAAGTTTAGCATTCAAAGGGTTACCTGGTCTCTGCTTGTGTAGCTCTCCGCCAATAGCTTAAGTGCTGCACCTTTTGCATTCTGCATTCGGTTTAATGCCATGCTCCCACTTGCATCAACGACAAATATAACCTGACACAAACCAGTAACCTTAAGTGCCCATGTGACAACTCCTCGCTTAAGGCATAAGTGATTGCCGTCCAGGGCATATATAGATGTTCAAGTGATAGATAAAAGTGGAAATTTGTATGATACAATAACCTTTCTAAGACAAAATGTGAAGCAACAATAAACAACCCATTTATGGTCCAAAGTGATATCCTAGAAGCAAGCCCCTCACAACTTCTCCTAGAAGCGATTGTGAGCTAAAAAAAAAAAGGACCTACATTTTTCTTTAAATGCATTCAAAGTGAATTAGTACTTAAGTATAATAAACTTCAAAAGTGTAGCCACACAGTCTTTAAAGAGTAAATGAAAAAGGGTAATTGGTAAATGTCCTCAGATTGTGAAGGTGCTAACATGTTGGCCACTAAGTCTCTCAGCTGCCATACCCAGAAATGTGCCTTAGTAAGGGCGGGTAGGGTTTACGGGGTGGGAGAGAAGATCGCCTCATGTTTGCCGCACATTAATGCCTTTGCACAGTAGAAAAGAAACCAGAGGGACAAGAGGGAAACACCTTAGGTTGCCAAATGCAAACTCAAGGCCTGAGACATGAAGTAGCCATTTTGTGCAAAATTGTTGGATATTTGGACCTTGTGCAAATCAACGTTCCCAAGTTTCCAGCTGGTAAGTATCTTCACTAATTAATAGACTTTTTGCATATTATCTCCTTCTCTTTTAGTTTACCCATCCTTGGACACATAGAATCGAACTCACTTTTCCATTGAAACACTACCTCTGGTTTTTCTGCATTTGTGAATGTTAAATAATATATATGGAAAAGCTAGTGATGCCTTGTGAATGCCCTGCTGGAGCTTAGGATGAGATTTCTAACTGGGAACCTATATATACATGTTCTCTTTGTTCAAGGAAACCTGCAGCAAGATAAATGAAATAATTGCAGATAGAGACCAGCAAACTAGCATACCAAGGCTCCTGCTTTACGCGCCATCCATTTTGCCCTCATGTCAGTTTTCTCCACAAAAACTTTCCTGCTCTTTGAAGTTTCCTTTTCCCTTCTCAACTTCTGATAGGGTGCAGCTGCTCTGAGGGTTGCGTCAACAGCTAGTCTTTTTACAGGACCCTGCACAAGAGCTTGTAGTTACTAAGATCATAGAGAAAGGACTGCTCATAGAGAAATAACGTTCTAGCTTTCAAGATTCAGGAATAACAACAATAACAACGATTATTTTTGCTGCTTCTAACTGCCGAAAGATGGCAATTCTGGAAAAACCATTCAAAATGAAGAATTTCATGCCTGATCACTCGTCTAGTTAGAGAAAGGCTTTTCCATCGTGACAAAAGCTATCTTATTTCCTGCAAGTTCGAAACCTGAGATTTTGAAGGAAATTTGTCTTACCACATGGTGTATATTCATTCAGGCATAAGGGCATGCACGTGCCCCTGAGAACACATTATATATTTTCATTTTAAACTCATAACTTTTACCACAATTTGCTCAGCCTTCATCCTTTCTCATGGAAAGTCTCATCGTTTTGCCTTCAAACCATATGGTATGATGAACTAACCTTAGGAAGCATTGGCTTGATATATCTGCCTCTATCCTCTGAGAAAATGATATTCTTTGCCCTCCCAGCCTTTCCTCGGCGTCTCTGTGCTTGTAGTGCAAAGAATAGAAGCTTTTCATCCACTAAACCTCCCTCTGCATCAAAGATGAACTCTTCGGGTATTTGTTCCTGCTGTTGCTCATTTTCGTCATCATTCTCATCCTGTTAAATAAAGAAACTACATGATATGACCAAAAATGATTGCAGCTCCCCAAAGAGATCCAAAGAAGAAGATGAAGCAGAGATGATCTTGCAAAAGTTACCAAACCCAGTAAAATATATATAGAACCTTAAGATGCTTTCAACACAAACCTCCTGATCTTCCTCCTCGTTTTGCTCCTCCCCAGATTCTTGATTTTGTGGTGGTGGAGGTGGCGGCGGCTGGTTCTGTTGTTCTGCTGGTTTCTCCATAATAATTGACCGAGGTAGAATGACCAATTCTACCTGTATCATATAACACAGAGCCATAGTTAGTAACACAATATTACATCACAAGCAAGCTATGCATTACCAGGAGGAGTAAGAGGAATGCACTATAGTACAACGAAATTTGGTAGAAAGAACATGATCTAAAAAGCCAAAGCCAAAGTGAGAATGAGAGAGAGAGAGAGAGAGAGATTTAAGACTGATGAAGAGTAATGTGCTACTATAAAGAAAGATCTATGCCTGATCGCTCTTAGTTTTAGTCTCCAATGCTACATGAGTGATGAAATGGCACGGATATCCCAGGGCATCACGTAGATGGATCAAGGTCATAGACTCTGCCAAAGCCTCGCTATTATGAAGACAACTAACTTTCATCTATTGAAAATCAATTTTCTTGTCACCATAAGTAATGCAAACATCTAGAGGTGAGCATAATAATCAAGAGGATGTACACAAGAAAAATGGAAATGGAAATAGAAAATGAAGATTAGACAAAGTGGCTTCAAAAGAATAGAATCTTCTATGTCAAAGTTATGATTAACTTCAACGAAAAGAAAATAACTTTCCAATTGAGAGAAGCAATCAACACAAAATAAGATCCACAAAAATTTAGAGAAACATAAATATATATGTGTGTGTATATATATATATTCGAAAGAGAACATGCAAAATTGAACTGAAATGAAAGCAAGTTGCCCTGATAGCCATCCCATGCATTCATGGTGAACAACAATATTTTCTGATGGCAAAGCATGTCTCAAAGATAGAAAGCAACGACCCATGCATTTATAGAAATAATAAAAATTTAGGGATAATCTTATCGATTACTGACAGCTTTTTTCAGGTCATCCACATTAACTTTGTCACGTCCTTCTAGAGCGGCAAGGCACTTTGCAACACGGGCAGCATAGAGCTCAGCTCTGTGTCCCTGGAAGACATCTTGATGTTCAATAGATAGTCAAATCTAATTGTAAATAAGAGAAATATGCCAAAAGGAAGCAATATATACATCCAGATCCAAAGACTTGGATAGTACTTCACTATGAAACAAAATTTGTTTGTTAGAATTAATTTAACAGCTAATACCCTCCCCCACCCCCCATGTGCATGTGGTGGGGGGAGGGATGTTCCCATCCCCCTCTTTTCCTTCAACTTTGTATCATTGAAAATCAGACCAAATTAAAGTCATTTCAGAAGCCTCATCAGATTAAATGATCAAGACATGGGCTGGGCTAGCATTCACATTGCCGCCAAAAAGAAGCTGATAAACAAAAAAATATGAAACATGATGAACAATAGCATATTCTGGAAAAGTGTTAAAAGGAAGAACCTGACAACCACCTCGTATAGCTTCCATAACAAGATATTTCAATTGTTCTCTGCTGATACTTACATCCTTCAAATACTCCCTTGCCAAAATGATCTACATTTGATGATAAGTTGCAAATTAGTATTGTCATGATCAAATCAGATCAATAAGGAAACACAGACTTGTTCATTTGATGTGACACACAGCAATAATATGAAGAAAGCAGCTTGCTTTTTCCCTCTTTGGCTGGCAAAAATCCTAAAATACACTGAAGTGAGAACCCAAATCAGAAAGCCTCACCTCCCGAATTCAAGTAACTTCCATTCAGAGGCCAACCTGCCATGTCAGACCAGGTCATGGATGAAACAAAATTTCCTAACCGAAAGGATTTTCAGGGCTGGATCAGACCCAAGTGGTTACACCATTCTTGTTATCTGGCTAGGTCAAGCAGAACCGAGATTAAGCATAAACTGCAACCTAGGGATTATCTTCTGGCTTGGCCAATTTAAGGCTGTCAACCAATAAGCATGCCCAAGCCGGGCCAGTCAAGACCATGCTGGCATTTGATTCTCAACCTAATACTTGTTCCCGTCATCGTGTTAGCCTCTTCATTCCAAGCTATATTTTATTCTCGCATATCACAACTTCATTGCGCATTTTTTCCCCTCTCCTGCAAACTCCTTGAATGCAGTTAATGAAGGACAATCCAGTTCTTCAATCTCACAACTTCAGGCTCTGTATAAAATGAATTATGGGTATGGCATTGCTTAAGGAAAAATATAGCAAAGAGCAGAGGATTGCTTAAGGAACTATATAAAGAAGAGGAAGTTTATAGGATGCTTCTCTGGCATTCAATTCTCTCATCTCACCCCTTTAAGCTACGTACAAGGTGAATTACAGGCTGGGTGTTGCTTAAGAACTATGCAGAGAAGAGAGTTTATAGGATTCTTCCTCGGGCTTTTTCTAGTTGGTCTAGAGAAAGCATAAATTAAGGAATTTAGGGAGTAAAGAGACCTCTGTCCAACATTATAGATAGATTTCTGATAAACTTTATTTTTTGTCCATGTTTTTGTTGTCTACTACTTTGAAGATGGTGTTGACTTTGTGGCCTCCAAGTACTATAATATCTGGGAAAGCACCTTCTTTATACTCTTCCTCCCTGCCATTTAATAAATTTTCTTCTCCTATAAAACAAGAGGACAATTAGCGAGAAAAATCCAAGCCATCACCATTCCACATAGGCAATTTTTTATCCTTTTACTCCCATATACTTCCAATTCAATGATCTCATTGTCAAAGAATCAAAATTCTCATTTTTCTTTCTCTGTATTTAAATGGAAAATCACTTTGCACCAACACCTTTGCTGCTTCTCATCTGCTATCCTTAGAAAGACTTCCTATTCATATCTCTCTAGGTTTATCAAAATGCAGACGTATGTACATGACTACAAGATGTTGATAAAAAGATATGAAAATCTTCCAAAAAAATAAAAAAAAGGCATAATTATGTAATGTTATGTTCTCACCAACAGCCACTTGGCGGAATGGAACTGGGATTTTTAGCCCTCATCCAAGGGTGAGGGTTTGAAACCCAATAGTCCCCCTCCCCCGTTTTGTATCTAAGGTATAGCCCTCCAAATGGAACACAAAAAAAAAAATAGTTCGGTCATCTAACCAATTAATACTCCATTTGTTTCAGGGGTCTTATAAGTCATCAGAAGACCACATAAAACAAAGTCTTAAGAAATTACATTTCTCCATTGGCTTAAACTTAAATCAAATGTGTAGGCTAAAACTACAAATAACCCTCTGAACTTTGGGCATACTAACAACACTAACATTTACTATAGATCATTACACCCAAAACTTTTAAAATAGAAGTTAATCAGCCCTATCCATGGATGGATTTATAATCTCATCCCCTTACAAATCACGTGCAAGGCACCTAAAGTGTGTCTTTCTCGTCTTCCTCTTTCAAGCAAAATAGAATAGATTCAGGATAAAGAAGAAACAAGATTGAGGAAAAAAATCATTTGTAGATCAAATATGAAATTTTTTGTGAAAATTCAGGTGGAAGACTAAAATTTGTTGGAAAATTATCATTGAAGGATATAGAAATCAAAATCAAAAATCCAAAAGGGTTCACCAAAAAATGTTACAAAGTCCCAAAAACTTTATCAACTTCTGCCAGAGAGAGAAGAAAGAGGAGGAAAGAGAGTTACATGTGCAATCCGGAGGCTAGATTCAAAATCCTAAAGAAAATCGAGGACACTAGATATGAAACCTTACCTCATCTATTTTGGGAGCAAATTGGAAGCTATTTCAAAAGTTTCGACAGTAATCCACTATAATTAAAGTTCAACGAATTATTAGAAAGTAGGTCAATGGGGCTATATCTGATCCTAGCCAATATGTATAACTCAAAATGTTGCTAGAGTTACATTTTTTTTCCCTCTAATGAAAATTTGTCATATAATAAGCACCAATATTTGCAAGAATGATGATTGTTTTCCAAGTCATATATGTGCTTTGTAGAAATTGTTGATTTTATAGAGTCTTTGGCCATGTAATAATGAGTGAAATGGCACTATGTTAGTACTCTTTCCCTTTTATTTGTTGTTTCATGTGAATTAATTTCTTTTCTTTTTTTTCTTTAATATAGAAACAATTGCAAGAGCGATAACTATTGAAGTGTCCCTTGGATGTCAAGAAGCTTTTGAGGTTTAAAAGATAATTAAAAAAAGAAAATGATGAATTAAAAAAAGAAAATGATGAGTTGTGTAATGCCATGACAAACTTGAGTAAAGTTGATCCAAAACAATGTAGCTCATCTACATAGCTTTCACTTGGAAAAGACTGTGCTTAAAGACATATCTAACCCTAAACTACTAGAATTCCTATGCTGTCAAAATAGACTTAAAAGCCAATAAATTTCAGTTGCAGATTTACCTGAGTTTTTGCATAGTCAGTTTCTTCCTCAACCATTTTAAAAACATCATTACTGCTCTCTTGAAACTGAGTAGCAATTCCCACAGCTGCTACACGATCTTCAAAACTCATTGGAAGATCTGCGCTGCAGAAAAACTGTTCATCAGCAGAAAGAAGAATTATGAAATATAAGAAATTAGGGCATTGTATGTAAGCATTGCTTCCATTGACCAGGCATTTAGATCTCTTGCAAAAATGCTGAATTGAAGTCTTTACCTTAAGTTTATTGCAATGCGATCTAGCAAGTGTTCACGGACAGAACCCTCTTCTGGATTGTAAGTGGCAATAAAGAGCGGCTTGCATGGATGCCGAAAGCTGATTCCCTCCCTTTCTACAGTATTGACTCCCTCGGTTAGCACATTAAGAAGCAAGTTGCTGATACCATCATCTAAAAGATTGATCTCATCAACGTATAGAACACCCCTATGGGCTTCAGCAAGAAGGCCTGGCTGGAAAACAGTTGTTCCAGTTTTTATGGATTCCTCGACGTCAACAGATCCAATAAGCCTATCCTCTGTAACTCCAAGTGGAACCTACAGGATAAAAATGTAAGATGAATAATAAATCCATGAGAAAAGTTTGGCTCTATTTCATTACAAAATGCTTACACAAAAATTACCTGAACAAATGGAGATCTAACAACTCGGGTGTTAACATTACCAGAGGAATCATATTTGGCTCGTTCAGTTAAACCATCTTCCCACCTTAATAAAGATGATATTGAAGCATTAGAAATGTAAAAAGTAATTATTCAGTGGAAATATGTGCCACAATAGACCAAGAAGCTATCCATTAAGGGTAGAATCTGAAGGTCTAGAATTATAGAAGTAACAGTCCGCTCTAATCCAAAACACAGCTTATTCTTGTGGTGTTTTTATAAGTTTCCATTTGGGACAACCTCCTCTTCTTTTTGAGTTGATAGCCCATATTTAAAAAACAAACTTTTATATTAATTTTCTTGCTGCTCACAGAATGAAATTTGCAATACATCATGCATTGGAAAACAGATATTCAGTTTAATTAACTACATATGTTTAATTACTTTTGATACCTGATCATCTTGGTTGGAGGACATAATGGTTCTTCATAAATAAGTTTTGTTACTTGGAACCAAAAAATGGTTCTTCATATTTTTAAAAACACATACATATATTTATTAATGCAGCTCACTTGCTAGGAAACATTGTAACCCTGCATAATTTCCATATACTATTCCATTGTCATCTCCAAACCGGTCTAACATCTCCTCCACCTCCTCCCCCATCTTACTATTACAGGGTGGCAAACTGTGATTTTTCAGCAACTTAGTTCTCATGGTCTTAACAGAACCATATACCATGGCTGACCACCCGCAAGTCAAGAGTACAAACAGTTTAACTATGCCAATAATCTTCTAAATGACTGATTGTTACGTCAGTCAACTACGAAAGGTTACAGAATGAACTGACAGCCCTGGCAACATCTGACAAGTTAGGATCACAAATCTGCCGAAGCACATTTATTTAAAGAAAAAAGATGGATGTCAGGTTTTTGAAATACTCAATCATTTATAGAGAAAAACTTTTGAATATGCATCCCCAATAATCACAAAATATCCCACTCTATGAGCTATCTCAGTAATGATCTCTTTAACCCCAACAGGGACCTCAGAATTATTGCATCAGCTATCCTTGTAAATAAGCACTCACTTGACATGCTGATGACTGACAACAGGATGACCCTGTGGCATACAGGGACATTCAGACGCTCCATAAGAAATTATACCAATAATAATGCCTATTTGTGGACTAAAAAGGAAAAGAAAGCTGACCACTACTGACCACTGTACTTGATCTTATAAGATACCAAACATATTTGGATGGGAAAAGTACTTTTTAACCTCTGAAGCCCTCGATCACCAAGAAAGCTGACCACCATACTTGATCATATAAGAATATTGTTAGTAGAGAACTAAATCCAAGAGAACAGGATGTTAGTAGAGAACTAAATCCAAGAGAAAAGGATAAGGTATCCATCTAGGCAAGCAAAAGATAAAGGAAAGTGAAAAAAAAAGGCATGGGAATATATATCTTCCGATACCTTATAATGATTTCTAAAGAGATCTCTTTGAAAGTCACAAAGGCTGTCAGTTGCAAAGATGCTAAAGAATACAATCTTATTCATTGAGATGTGAGAGGGAAGATAGAGCACTGTAAAATCCAAGTTCTCGTTAATCCAAATGTGCCAAACAATCACAAACGTCCATAACAGCTCTCCTATCTAAAAATTAAAACCTCCAATATTCCAAGATAAAAATCCGATACCAGCCATTTGAATGGAAGCAACTCCCTTCCCTTTTCAAGCAGCAATAGCCAACGAGGTCTTGCCTATTCCTCCATAGATCATTGTCTATGCCAAACATTTTAAGTCCCACCTTCATCACTCCTCTCCCTCTGATTCATGAAAGCAATGAACATTGGGGAAATCCTTCTATGAACACAATAGTACTATGGTTGGAAAAGTGTACCCCTTCTCCATGTTGCTCTAAAACATGCATTTTTTTAAGGTTCATACAGCACCTAGCCGTCTTTGTGCTGTTAAACAATAAGAATGACCTCGATCAAAAGGGCAAATCACATGACAGAAAGAAATATCCTTTTTTTTTTCAGAAGGCAACAAAATATTCTTGGGAGAGTTTAATCATCTGTTAGATGTTGTAGATGCATTACTGCTTTCACTTTGAAGTATAAATTATGTACATTTGTAGACGCCATGGGAATATTCGGCTAATAGATTCCTGACTCAAAATGGAGTTATTGACAATAAATATGGCCTGGCACTCTAGAATTCTCTTGAAGGTCGTAATTAGGAGGAAAATACTCTACAACATCCTCAAAATTTTCTCTCATTAACTTCTGCCACAAATAAATTTAATCATTTTATAGCTAATAAGAAACACCAAGATCATTAATGTAGTAAAACAAACTCAAAGCAAATTCATATTGATATGTAAAGATAGATATCAAATGCTAGCTACCTCTATCAAACTACTGCATGTGTTATGAAAGATATTTTTCAGTTTTCATTGAATATGTAACTTCAGCATCAACGTTTTCCACACCTATTTCATCAAACTGGGGAAAAAGGGTGGTACGGATACCAGTTCCATGTTTGGGAAACAAAAATCCCAAAACCATGAAGAGAGCTATTGTACACTACAATCTCATAAACCAACATTCTGACAACATTTAGGCATTTTAATAAATACCCCCAACATAACTTTTCATGTACATATATGCAATTTCAACTCATGCTAGACATAGGTTGAAAAGATTCTACAAGATCTGCAGGGATGGCAATACAGATAAGAAAAAGATCCAAATACTTTGATCTACATTGAAAATGTCTACAGATCAAGAAAATTGCATATGAGTTACACCTTAAAGTTCAAGTAGAAAAATTATCAAGGAATTATCTCAGGTTTACTAAAACATGGACTGGGGATTTCACATGAAAGGAATAAAATCCAACACCAACACATTAACTTCTTTTGTTTCGTGGGATAAGATCCAATTAGTAAGATTTCTGGTGGGTTTTAGTCAATAAATCAGAATTTTATTGTCATGGTAAGTTTTAAATATAAGTTAGTTGCTACAAGAAAAATAAAAAACCACCATGTAATATTGACTACAGAGACTATCTTTCAATCTCAACCAATGCCAAAAACCATTAATATCAAGTGTGAATCTATAGGTCTATCTATTTATTGAAAACTATGAACAATCAAGTATAAACCGGTAAATAAAAGCTTACTCTTCTGGGAATGCTGGATCTGCATTTGCGATTGAGCCAACAACAACTTCAATTGGTGGCAAAATCGCATGTAAACCACGGGCCATTACTGTCTTGGCAGTTCCTCTTTTCCCAGAGATGGCAATTCCTCCAATCTCACGGTCAATAGCTCCAAGTAAAAGAGCAGTTTTTATTCCATCCTACAAACCAAATTGCTTGTTATAAGCTTCCACTTCAGAATATAAATATAGGGCTTATTAATCACGCATTCTCACATAAAAAATGACTAAAAACGTGCACCATGTATTATTATTACATGAGCGAAGAACTACTTCCAAAAAGGATCATCTGTTAAATATGAATTATTCAATCGAAGATCCAAAAATATGAAGAATTTAAAATCACACAGAAAATATGATCTCAAGGAGCTATTGATGCATTTCAAAGAAGTACAGGCAATTGTTGGTCCATGGATTTTGTGGGGTCTCGCATGGCTTTCGTTGTGTTTGTGGCTTGAATTTTGTTCCCCAACCCCTCCTTATGTACTGAACTTGCTTCAGATTTTCAGGCTGTAATCTTTTGTGTGTGTGCATATACATATTTTAGTGGTTGTCATCATGCTCATTGGGGTTTAAAGATTGAAAGGATGCCATCTCTATTTTATACCTCTGCTTGTGCTAAAAGATTTTTCCCCTCTCCGACTTGTGGACGGCTTCAGAGCTGAACCATTATCTTCTCAATTAGCTTGATTTGTTGTTTTTTACTTTCACAATTATTTCAATGGTTTGGTACGACAGTTTCCATGGCCATTCATTATTATAAATGATAGCAGAAGTTAGAAATTTGATTTTTTTTTTATTCTTTATTTTATGTAGATAAACGCCAAAGTATATATCAGCTCTAAAAGAACAAACTCTTCCTTAAATGAAGTTTCCAGAGTAATTGATTTGCTTCTTTACCTGATCTTTTATAACTAACAAGAACATTCCATAGTCCTAGAAAGTGGGCGGACTCATAAAGGACCTCCATTTTGCTGTTTTTCCTGAAATAGATGACCTTTTTTAAACCTTTCTTCGATATAATTAACCACTGTATGTCTTTTTCTCGTAATAATACTCCTTACTTTTTCAAAAGTCATATCACAATATGCCCTGCCACAAGTGGTATCTTTCACCATTCCCAGAATCTTCAAGGGAACATTAATCTAGGTTTAGAATACATATCACCATCCATAGAATGTGAGTTTTAAACTTAATAGCAGGAGGAAAAAAAGGCACTCCTTTGTGTTAGGCCAGCAGCAGCAATGATCAGAGATTAATTTGTTACATAACCCTCTTGAAGCACTTAAAATATCAACAGCGTTAAACTTTCCTTTGCTCTCATTCAATATGGAAGCAAAATAAAAAAATAAAAAAACAAAAAACAAAAACTTGTAAAATTCAAGAGTTTGATTAGATAAAGTGCTCATGCAGCCACATGAAAAGAAGAATAAATATCTCCATATACCATACGCTCACTAATAAGTACTGCATCTTCAGAATTGACATTTAAACTTTCATATGCAACAGTTAAACCTTAATATGAAAAGTCATTGTAGGCCAGTTGCAACCATAGGTTTTGGAAGCCTAAAATTCAACTTTTGGGATCCACAATAATCAAAGAAACCTTTTTGTTTCAGTAAATGGAAGTGTAGGTTGGATCAATGGTCACCCTAGCTATTTGCAAATCTTTTGCTTAAATGTTTTTTTCTTTTAGAGTGTTCACAATTGCAATGTGGTATTATCTTAGTATAAGGATTTCATCTAGAAACCACACATACTTCAAAATGGAACCACATGTGCATTGGATACATACTTGCTGGATACTCATTAGAGATACATCAAAGTCACCACATAACATATGCATTTTTCTATTATTTTTCTGAACAGAAAATACTTCTGTCGTATACATCTCAAACACTTCTCATCTAGACCTCTTTGAGACAATTACATTCACTAATGACATATTGAATGATTTTGCCTACTTGTTGATATTATAATTTATAAATGAATTAAACATTATTAGTATCTATTTGTATCTGATATCTCATTGCTAATCATTTTTTAAATTATTTAAATTGCAAATTTTTAAGTTGGACATATCTACAAATAAAAAGTTCCAATCGTTGCTTGTTTCAAAGCCATACTTTGTTAAACTTAATCCAAAGTTAAAAAAAAAAAAAAAGAAAACTTGTTATAGTGTATTGTGTCCGTGCCCCTTCATTTGTTTCCATGTTTCATAAGATTCCATATTTCTTTTAGAGGGAGATAACTTGCTCAGAGGGCAATGGGAAGAGTTAAACCATGGAAATACAAGAATGTAATTGAAGATAACCTAATCTATTGTTCACAAATAAAAAAAGTGCCCCCATTACCTCTTCAAGCGCTTTCATTCCCTTTTTTAGTTGTTCTAATTTCATGCCAAACCTCTTCCATGTCTATATATTAAGGTCCTTGAAACTCAAAATCCTCTCTAGGTTCTACCTGTTTAGGAAGTTTCACTCTTGTTCTATGAATGTAGGTTTATAACTAGAAGAGAACCCAAAATATACAGATTTTCAATCCTCCAAATTGAGCATTTTCAAACTAAAAACATCAAATACAAAGAGACCTAAAAGAATTCTCGTCGAGAGAGAGAGAGAGACCTGGCCAACGACGGCAGCGAGAGGGAAATAATGTCTTCCATAGGTAGAGGAAGCATCAGAATGAGAGGGTTCGTCGAGGCCAACGAGAGCACCATTGGAGGATTCGACAGCTGCAGTGGCGCCAACAGTCAGAGCGGAAGGTGATGTGAACTGGAGGCGTTTGTGACGCTGGGATCGTTTGGGCTTAAGAGAAGAGGAGAGGGAGAGGAGTGGTCGTAGTTTATCTTTATCAACTGCAAAATGAGACCAACACCAACACCTCCCAGTTGCACTTGCTGTAGCTTGTGCCATTCCACCATCAACGAACTCACAGAGAGAGAGAGAGGGGGGAGAGACACTATAACGCTCGCTTTCCTTATCTGTTCTGGTATTCTTTTTTATTTTCGGATTTTCCTTTTTCTGTTCTCGGTTCCCGTTTTACTATCTTTTTTGTGTGTTTTTACCGAAATAACGTTAATTTAAAAAAGAATTCTTTAAATATGCTTCTTTTTTTTTTTTATTCTCAAAATGATAATTTCACACTCTCAAAATACGAAATTAAATTTTTTTATTTTTTATTTTTTTAACTTTTGATAATTTATTTTTTTTAGTCGGGAAAAATAGATTTCACGCTCGAAAAATACGAAACTGACTTTGCACTCGTGGAGTGCGAAATCCCAAGCGTCCCTAACCAGCAACCCCCGTGTCACAGCACTTGCCCTTGATAGAAATAAAATAAGTATAATATTTGTAATTGATTTTTGTATTATTTTAAAAAAATATTACACTAATTATAGAGATTGATATGTTAGATTAATCAAAAGAGAGGCATGGAGAAACATGAAGAAAAAGAGGCTTAATTGAAGCAATTATGCGATGATGGAAGAGCGGACAGGAGTGACCTTTCTTTAGCACGTGGGCACGCGAAATTCAAGGAGAAATACAAGCTTTTTGAAGATTTTTTTCTTCATTCCTAATATTTAGGAGTGTGAAATTTTAGAAAGTTGTAAATGTCAAAAACATTTTATTTATAATTTTCTTTTATTTGAAATTTTTAGGATTTTATTCCTTAGGGTATTTCAGTCAATTTTAGAAAGTATTTTGAATAATTTTACTAAGATAAAAATACGAAAATTTTACCTTATTACTTTAGGGTTACAGCCGGCTTCCTCTTGGGCTATGTATACTTCCCTATTCTTAAATTTAGAGACACACAAAAAAAAACAAGGGAGGCTGCAGCCATAGGAAAGAACAAACTATTCTTTTTTGTCACTTCTCATTCCTGGAAAGCAATAATATTGGTCTTGTGAGTTTTCTTTTATTATGAATTTCTTTTAATTTGTTTTTCTAGTTGAAAGTTAGTAGAAATTTTGATTCATGATATTGTGAGATCTAACTCTGCTATTTTTTTCAACAATCATATTTATTTAATTCTTGTACTTCATGAATCATAATTTTTTAGGGTTTATTGAATAGATGGTCAATATTTAATAGATTCAGAATAATCTATAACTAATTAAAACTGTAAATCCGTAATTATTTGTTAGTTTTAATAAAATAGTGAATGACATTTATATCATGGAATTGAATAATCTAATTTAGATAAACCCGTCATGTGTTTGTTAATTAGAATTGAGTTTCTGTAAATTTTAATACTGTTGAGACTTTAAATTCTAAAAGTTTCTCTAGAGTTGACTCTCGATTAGGAAAATAATTAACGACTTTCTCTTGATTATCAACGAAATAAGTAGAGATTGGTCGTTGGACGTTTGTTGACAACTATAACCAATTGAATTATCATTGAATCGAGAATCAATTGAGTGAATCAAAGTGGAAACGAACCCTTCAACTAAATTAATTTATCATGACTTTTAATCCTTTAATTCTATCTCACTTTATTTTGCCGATTGTTACTTTAATTTTAATTAGTTGTTTATTACAATTTGTTAGGTTATTTAGTTAATTTGAAATCTCCGAATTTTTATTTTTATTTTTCTTTCTTAAAAGAAATAAATCGCCTTTTTTCTTGCGTATTTGACCCTACTTGCCCTACAATTATATTTAGTGAAGTAGCTATTTTATTTTTGGTTATTTGACGACATACTAAATTTTGGCGCCATTGCTGGAGAAGAAGGTGTCAAAAGAATTATCTCTTTTAATTTTTTCTTTTCTCTCTGTTTCTGGTTTATGCCTCGTTCTACTCGTACAGGTAAACTAATTTTTGACCCAGAGATCGAGAAAACAGCCCAAAAACTAAAAAAGGAGACTTAGGAAGCAAAGAAGATAGCAAGTTCGTCACTTGGAAACAATCTAGTCAACTAGCTCTTAGACTCAGACGTAGACGTTGATGTTGAAGAGAAGAAAGTCAAAGAAATAAATATGGCTGCCCAACGGACTTTAAGGGAGTTGGCAACCGCTGAATTTAATTAACAACCTTTGTTCATTAATTTTTTCAATATTACAACTCCATTCGAATTAAAATTTAGATTAATTCATTTATTGCTTAAATTTCATGGTTTTGCAAGGGAGGATCCTCACAAACACTTTAAAGAGTTCCACATTATCTGTTCCACCATGAGACCACAAGGGGTAACCAAAGAACAACTTAAACTTGTTGTTTTTCCTTTTTCTTTGGTAGATAAGGCCAATGATTAGCTCTTTTATTTGCCTTCTAATTCTATTACTACTTGGCCTGACTTGGAAAGAATGTTTTTAAAAAAAATTTTCTAGCTTTCCGTGCAACTACTATTAGAAAGGAAATTTGTGAAATAAGGCAGTACAATGGGAAAATCTTATATGAATATTGGAAAAGATTTAAACAACTATGTGTCAGCTATCCTCAATATCAGATTTTAGAACAATTGTTAATCCAATATTTCTATGAAGGACTATCCCCAATGGAACAGAACATGATCGATGTTGCGAGTGGATGAGCATTGGTGAACAAGATACCCAATGACGCGAGAAATTTGATCTCTAATATGGCAGCTAATGTCCAACAATTTGGAATAAGACAAGAAGTTCTAAAAAAAATCAACGAGATAAGTGATTTTTCCCTTGATCAAGAATTGAAATAACTAACTTCTTTTATGCGTAATTTTATTGTAGGAAAAACACAACAGGTCAAGATATGTGAAGTTTGTTTTGATTTTGGTCATCCTATGGATTTGTGCCCTACCCTTCGAGAAGATTCAAACGAACAAATCAATGCAGTGGGGGAATTTCCGGGACAACCACAACGGAAGTATGATCCCTATTCAAACACCTACAACCCAGGATAGAGGGATCACCCAAATTTTAGTTATGGGAATTGACAACAAGGGTTTCAACAACAATCTCAATCACAATCTCAACCACATCAACTCTCTTCAAATCAAGGTATATCTCTAGAAGAGATTGTTAAAATTTGGTTAACAATACTCAATTGTTTCAACAGGAAAGCCAACAATTTCAACTAGAAACAAGAACCGGCTTCTAAAACTTGGAAAATCAGGTGTCGCAATTGGCAATGACCGTGAGTCGCATGAAGAAAAAATAATGGGAAGCTACCCTCTCAAGTAGATATCAACCCGAGAGAAAACGTAAGTGTTATGGCGATAAAAAATGAAAGGAAAGTGCAAAACAACTCATCGACAACTGAAGAAGATAAAGAGGCCGAATAAAACAAAGTATCAATTTTGAATGAATCGGCCACGAAGATAAGTAAAGAAACTGATACTTCTAAGACTAAAATTGTAATTCCACCTCCTTTTCCTAGCAGGTTAGCAAGATCGAAGAAAAAGAATGAGGAGAAGGAAATATTAAAGACTTTTCAAAAGGTAGAAATCAACATCCTACTCTTGGATACGATCTGACAAGTGCCAAGGTATGCAAAATTTCTTAAAGAATTATGCACTAGAAAAACAAGGTTAGGGGATAGCGATAAGATTTGTGTTAATGAGAATGTTTCAGCTATCATTCAAAGAAAATTGTCTCCTAAGTGTAAGGATCCCGGTATGTTCACCATACCGATCATCATAGGAGTCAAAAGTATAGAGAAGGCAATGCTTGACATAGGTGCATCAATCAATATTATGCCCTTAACTGTTTTTAGGTACTTGAATTTAGGACCTTTGAATAAGACTAATGTGATCATACAATTAGTTGATAGGTCCACGTTATACTTCGAGGGGATTGTTGAGGATGTCTTAGTCAATGTCAATGAATTGATTTTTCCGGTTGATTTTTATATCATTGACATGGATGATACTTGTTCACCAAAATCTGCTCTTATATTGCTTTAAAGGCCTTTTATGAAAACAGCAAAAACCAAGATTGATATTGATAAAGGAACCTTGTCATTTGAATTTGATGGCAAGATGGTCACATTTAATATTTTTGATGCCATGCAACATCCGAATGACTCAGAATCCATTTTTCATTTTAGCGTTATTGATTCTATTGTGCATGAGAATGTTGAACAAAATGTGGTACTTCATAAGCTTGATTTTGTACTGAAAAGGGGATGAACAAATAAACAAATCGAGGTAACTCGAGACGAAGAAATAGAGGAAGCTATCATGGCTTTGCAGTCCACACCGGAGTTACCTCTCAGGCATGTAAGTAACTTTCTGCCATTACCTCTTTCTAATGAGAGAATTCTTCTTTCAACAATGCAGACCCCAAATCTCGAGTTGAAACCCTTACCCAAACATCTCAAGTATGCATATTTAGGTGATACCGGTAATCATAGTCAAGGACTTGACCGAAAATCAAGAAGAGAGTTTGATGCGGGTATTCAGAGAGTACAAAACGGCCATTGGATGGATCTTGGATGACATAAAAGGTATCAACCCTTCTGTGTGTATGCATTAAATTTTGCTCGAACTCAATTCCAAACCAGTAAGAGAAATGCAATGCAAACTTAACCCTACCATGAAAGAAGTTGTCTTGAAGGAAATTTTGAAACTATTACAGTTAGGAATTATATATCCAATTTTTGATAGTCAATGGGTGAGTTCGGTTCATGTTGTTTCCAAAAAGTGTGGATTTCAATTGGTGAAAAATGAGAATAATGAGTTAATGCCAATGAGACTTCAAACCGGGAGACGAATGTGCATTAACTTTAGAAAATTAAATACCGCCACCCAGAAAAATCATTTTCCTTTACCCTTCATTGATCAAATGCTAGAAAGATTGGTGGGTAAATTGTTTTTCTGTTTCTTGGATGGGTATTCGGACTATTACCAAATAGTTGTAGTTTAAGAAGATCAAAAAAAGACCACTTTCACTTGCTCATTTGGAACTTTTGCATATCGTAGGATACCCTTTGGACTTTGTAATACACCAGGAACGTTTCAAAAATGCATGATGAGTATATTTTCTAATTTAATTGAAAATTGCATCGAGATTTTCATGGATGATTTTACGGTGTATGGTGATTCATTCAATCAATACTTAGATAATTTGTGTAAAGTTCTTAAGAGATGCATTGATACTAATCTAGTTCTTAACTATGAGAAATGTCATTTTATAGTGAATGAGGGAATACTGTTTGGTCATGTAATTTCTTCAAGAGGCATTGAAATTGACAAAGCCAAGGTGGATTTAATTGCTAACTTGTCATATCCTACTAACGTGTGAGAAATTCGTAGTTTTCTTGGTCATACAGATTTCTATTGGCGATTCATCAAGGACTTCTCAAAAATAGCTCAACCACTCTCGAGATTGTTGCAAAATGATGTTACATTCGATTTTGGAAATGAGTGTAAGGAAGCTTTTGATAAATTGAAAACTTTGCTAACTTCAGCTCCGATTTTGCAAGCACCCAATTGGGATCTACTATTTGAGTTGATGTACGATGCCAGTCACTATGCCATGGGAGCCGTTCTTGGACAAAGGGAGGGAAAATTGTCTCATGCAATTTATTATACTTCTAAGACACTTAATTCGGCTCAACATAACTATACCACCATAGAGAATGAGCTTTTAGCTATTGTGTTTGCTTTTGAAAAATTTAGGTCTTATTTATTAGGATCTAAAGTCATTGTGCACTCTGATCTTGCAGTTCTCAAATACCTCTTGGCGAAGAAGGATTCGAAGCCACGACTCATTTAATGGGTTTTACTTTTGCAAGAGTTCAATTGGGAGATTAAAGATTGGAAAGAAATCAAAAATTCTGTGGCTGATCACTTGAGTCGATTGGTGTGTAATGAAGAACCCTTCCCAATATCCGAAACATTCCCAGATGGGCATTTGTTTACCCTACAAGGTAAGACAGGTAAGGAGTCTTAGTTTGCTGACATTGTTAATTTTTTAGTGACTAGGAGTTTACCACATAGCTTAAGCACTGCATAGAAAAATAAGATTAGGAATAACTCTAAATATTATATTTGGGATGAACCTTATTTGTGGAAGATATAGTCTGATCAAATCATTCGTAAATGTGTCCCTAATGATAAAATTCATTCCATAATTGCTTATTGTCATAGTCATGCATGTGGTGGATATTTTGGTCCCAAGAGGACAGCTAGGAAAATTCTGGATAGCGGTTTTTACTGGGAGACTATTTTTAAAGATACTTACTAATATTGTAAAAGTTGTGAAAATTGTCAAAAGATTGGTAACATATCTTCTAAAGATGAAATGCCTCAAACCCCTATCTTAGTTTGTGAGATTTTTTATATATAGGGTATGGATATTATGGGATCGTTTCCGAGTTTATGTGGTTGTTTATATATTTTACTTGCAGTTGATTATATTTCAAAATGGGTAAAAGCAAAAACTACCCGTACTAATGATTCTAAGGTTGTTGTATGTTTCCTTAAATTGAACATTTTCAATAGGTTTGGGATGCCGAAGATGATTATTAGTGATCAAGGTACAAATTTTTGCAATCACACGGTGGAGGCCTTAATGTCCAAGTGCCGGGTGAATCATCGAGTGGCTACCATGTATCATCCACAAACTAATGGACAAGCGGAAGTTTCCAATCGAGAAATCAAAACCATCTTAGGGAAGGTGAATCCAAGCCATAAGGATTAGAGTTTACGATTGGAGGATGCACTTTGGACATATCGAACGACATACAAAACCCCTATTGGAATGTCGCCTTACCGACTAGTTTTTGGTAAGTTATGTCATTTACCGGTTGAAATTGAACACCGTGCTTTTTGGGCAATCAAGCAATGCAACCTAGATGCTAAGGAAGCTGGAATCGAAAGGAAATTGCAACTTCAAAAGTTGGAAGAGATTCGCATGGAGGCATATGACAACACAATGCTGTATAAGGAACGGACAAAGTACCTTCATGACAAATACTTGAATCAAAAACAATTCTCGGTAGGGCAAAAAGTTCTCCTTTATAATTCAAGATTGAAACTCATGTCGGGTAAGCTTAAGTCTCGTTGGACGGGTCCATATGCTATTGTAAGTATCTCTTCATTTGGCATGATTCAAATTCAAAGTTTTGAAACTAACAAGATTTTTTAGGTGAATGGACAACAATTGAAACTATTTATTGACGGATTTGATGTCTCTACAGTGGAGGAAGTTCAATTGGCACACCTTACATACAATGAGGAGTAAGATGAGAGGACAACGTCAAGCCAAAGACGATAAACACAGGCGCTCCTTGGGAGGCAACCCAATACTCCTATTTTGTTTTATTTTATTTATTTATTTTCCTTTTATTATTTTGGTATTTATTTTCAGTTATTTAGACTTGATTTAGGAGTGATATTAAAAAAAACAGAAATGGTCTCCTATTAAGGCGTCCCCATGCCTTAACAATATTTCATCTCTGTCCACAGTTCTACAATTCCACCTAGCTATCTGTTTAGGGCATGCCCATGCCCTATACCAATCTCACTTCTGCCCCAGTCACTCACATGGGAAGATGTACTCACACTTTAGGGCATGCCCACGTCCTAAAACCCATTCACCCCGGCCCAAGGAACAGAGATACACTTTGTTTAGGGCGTGCCCACGCCCTAAACCCTTTTCACATCTGCCTTGAGACCACTTGTTGGACAGAGACGCACTTTATTCAAGGTGTGCCAACACCCTAAAATCCCCACTTCTGCTCCAAAAAAAAACAGAGAAAACAAAATCAAACTATTCCTTTCTAACATTTCGTGATTTTGTTTTTTAGGGTTTCTTTCTTCTTCCTTTCACCTTCGAAGTCACCATCGCTACCCAACTTCATCTTCCTCGGTCGCTTCATCCTCCACTACCACCACTGATGGCCAAAAAACAAATACACCCCACCGCCACCACCCTGGCCTCCAACCACATTGGCCCCATGGATCTAAAAGTCCGACCTAAACTCGCATCTCTCTCTCTTCTGATAGCGACGAATCGCCTTCGTCGCCTCCTGCAAATCTTTCAACCACTACCTCTCGATCCTGTCCAAACTCACCATCCCCTCCTCATCCTCTTGCAGTGATCGAGAGCCCTCTTCTCCAAACCCTAATCTCCAATTTCCCCCTCTCAAAACCCTAGCCCCCATCCGGCCTCTTCAACTCCTCTTGACCCCTCTCCATCTCATTCCACCTTTGTTCCTGCTACAGCGGCCAAACAGTCCTCTTCACATCCAAAACGGTCTCGCGTACATTCAAGGGTGGCGAAAGGGAAGTCTGTACTCCCTCCGCCACGTATTCATCTTTACGATTGTCTCCGATTTCATATGGCTGAGGCCAGACAAAGATACGCTTCAATTTCTGTTCGACCTATTATTCTTTGTAAATCTTTTCATATTCCTTCTTTGCAATTGCTCTATATTCATGACTCCATTGTCCGATATCTATCTGCTATTGGCTAGGAACCGTACTTGAATCTCTACTATCCTGCATTGCTTGAATTAACTCACGAGTTCTATACCACCTTTCACTTTCACAAACCCATGGATTTTACTGCCTACACCCCTAAGTTAATTCAATTTCGCTTGATGAATCACTCTTTCACTCTATCCTTGACTGAATTTAACGTTGCATTAGGGTTCCTCAGTGAGGATCAATCACAGTCATTTACATATCAGACAGGTTTATGTGATTTCACTCCCACCTTTAACTCTAAGTATATGCGAATTTGGTCTGAAATGACAGTGGATCATGTACACTATCACCTTAGTCATTCTAAGGGTAGTTATTTAAAGGATAATACTTTGCAACTCATTTATAGGTTCCTTGCCTTTAGTTTCTCCGGTCGAAAGGACAGCTCGGCCGTTTGTACTAAACTTGAACTCTTCTTCCTATGGTGCACGCACATCAACCGACGGGTTAATTTCAGGTATTGGGTAGCCTTTCAATTCCTATCTCGTGTGAACAATCCAAGGCGACCATTAATTTTAGGCTCCCTCTTTACCCTTTTCGCGGTGAATTTGGGTGTGTTGGACTTGAATAATCATGATTTACATGTAGCATGCCCTATCGTCCCGTTGGACTTAGATTGTTTTGTACGAATGGGTGTTCTCTCGGTTTCACATGGCCGTTACACTTTTAACCCCCCGGGTACACGCCCAAAGCAATTTTCTCGTCCTTGTGCAGGCTCTCCCATCTCTGAGGCCATCCCTCTACCCTCTGCAATCACCACTCTCACATTGCAATCCCTCAACGAATGCTTGTCTCACATGGAGCACAACGTTATGGCATTTTTCGAGTTTGTTGGATTTACTCCTCCGTTTCCTTCTCTAGGGGAGTGTTCTTCCACCTCACTTTGTTTCTTCCTTTATTTCTGCGTTGTTTTATTTTTGCATTCTTTCTCATTCTGACCATACATTGGGAGTAATGTATGGTTTAGGTGTGGAGGAGGTTAGCCATTCTTTTAGGTTCATACTTAGGAACATTTTTTTTAGATATTTCTTTCATTTGAAATTATTGAGTTTTGTTTTCATACATATTAAAAAAAATTTCAAGTTTTCTTTGTTGATGTATGTTGTTTGGTTGGCTGGGAATGTATGAAAAATAGCTTATACCAATGATATTTTTGTGCTTCAAATAGCTGCTCATGTCCTATATAGTTTTCTTTGAATGACAAACATTCAAGATTTGATATAAACCCTACTTAAATAGTGAAATTTTGAGACAAAAACGAGTAATTTTATTTTTTGTGCTTGAGATTATTTTTATTGATGAGTGATTATTACACTTGGATTGCACATTTTAAAACTTGTATTGTTATACATTTCGAGACCACATTCTAGGATTTCAAGTATTGAAATGACAAAGACAATTAGGTTTTACCCCCTTCTTGGCTTTTGAAAAATCCCTACCTTGATTTTATAAATCCGTAGTTAACCCAATTCGACCCTGAGACCCTTTCTTTCTTCAAAACCCTTCAATACAACACTATAACCCTATTTTGGTAGGCGTTTCAACCCTTGTACCAAGGATATATATAGTTAATTGCATAATATTGGTTATATGATTGCTTCATGAGATATGTATCGATTAGAGTTTAGTGATGATATCTGCTACAAATGAAAAAGGAAAGAAAAAGTTTGATTTTGTTCTTCTTTGTGTTGAAATATTTTTCATAAAAAAAAGAAAAAAAAAAGAGAAAAAAAGGGCTGCATTTTTTAGAATTTCATTTCAATCATGGATTGTAGAGAAAAAGTTTGATGTTTTTATGTGATTTTGAATGTTGGCTATGTTGAGCACATGTGAGTAACAAGATCATAAATTTTTGGTGTGCTACTTATGCGGGGTAAATGTGTTATCACAGAAAGAATCATGTGGTTAGTTGTATATTTATTTGGTACATTTTAACCCTTGATATTCCCTTTTATCCTACCCCTAACCCTAGCCATGTTACAACCAAATGAAAGACTTTTAGATTGGTGCAGGAAATTCAAATTCTGAGTGGTAGAAATTTGATATATTTGTAAGCATATGGTAGTGTTATTCAATTTTGTTAGTTTGAGAGATATATACATTCTTGACCTTTTTCAAGTGCATTTGAGTGATCCCTTGAAGAGGATTGTTGAATTTTGCTGTTTGGATTTCATAAGTAGCTGTTAAGATGTGTGGTGGTTGTTTTCGTGCAGAACACTGTGAAGTACTTGCTATTGCGATTATGTTTTCGGTTTAACTTTTATGGTGTTTTTTGACTTGGGACTTGGAAGAAAAACAGGTGGTTAGTTCTAGTTTTATAAGTTATGAATGATTGAGGACAAATATCATCTAGGTATGGGGGAATTTGATAGTAATAAAATAAGTATAGTATTTGTAATTGATTTTTACATTATTTTGAGAAAATATTATACTAATTGTGGTGATTGATGTGCTGATTAATCGAAAGAGAGGCATGAAGAAATATGAAGAAATATGAAGAAAAAGATACTTAATTGGAGTAATTATGCGAGGATGGAAGAGTGGACAGAAGTGATCTTTCTTTAGCACGTGGGCACACGGAATTCAGGAGAAATACAAGACTTTTGAAGATTCTTTTCTTCATTCATAATATTTAAGAGTATGAAATTTTGGGAAGTTGTAAATGTCAAAAACATTTTATTTAGAATTTTCTTTTATTTGAAGTTTTTAGGATTTTATTCCTTTGGTTATTTCAGTCAATTTTAGAAAGCATTTTGAATAATTTTACTAAGGTAAAAATAGGAAGATCTTACCTTGTTGCTTTAGGGTTGCAGCTGGCTCCCTCTTGGGCTATATATACTTCCATATTCTTGACTTTAGAGACACACATAAAAAAAATAACTAGGGAGGCTGCAACCGTGGAAAAGAACAAATTATTCTTTTTTGTCACTTTTCATTCCTGAAAACCAATAATATTGATTTTGTGAGTTTTGTTTTATTATGAATTCATTTTAATTTGCATTTCTAGCTGAAGGTTAGTGAAAACTTTGATTCATGATATTGTGAGATCTAAATCTACTATTTTTTCAACAATTATAGGTATTTATTTAATTCTTGTACTTCATGGATCATGATTTTCTAGAGTTTATTGAATAGATGGTCAATATTTAATATATCCAGAAAAATCTGCAACTGATTAAAACGACAAATTCATAATTGTTTGTTAATTTTAATAAAATGGTGAATGAAATTGAATAATCTAATTTAAACGAACATGTTATGTGTTTATTAATTAGAATTGGGTTTCTGTAAATCTTAATATTGTTGAAACTTTAAATTCTAAGAATTTCTCTAGGGTTGACTATCGATTAAGGAAATAATTAATGAATTTCTCTTGATTATTGACGAAGCATGGAGAGATTGATCGTTGGGCATTTGTCGACAACTATAACCTATTTATTTATGTGTTGTTAAATTATCATTGAATCGAGAATCAATTGATTGAATCAAAGTGGAAACGAATCCTTCAACTAGATTAATTTATCGTGACTTTTAATTTTTTAATTCTGTCTCACTTTATTTTGCCGATTGTTATTTTAATTTTAATTAGTTGTTTATTTCAATTTGTTAGGTTATTTAGTTAATCCGAAATCCCTGAATCTTGTTTTTTATTTTATTTTCTTAAAAGAGATAAAACCCCTTTTTCCCTGCGGATTCGACCATACTTGCCCTAAACTTGTCTTTTGTGAAATAAGTATTTTATTTTTTATTGTTTGACAACACACCAGCCCTCTACAGGTTACGAGCGATGCCTATGTAGTGCATGTGCATGCCTCATGCATAGCACGTGGGGTGAAGATGCAACAACACGTATGCATTATGTGATTCACGAGCGGTGTCTATGTGCACGCGCATGCATTGTGTGCAGCGTGTGGGGTGCAGATGCCATAGCACGTATGAACTGTGAGTGTCACGAGCGATGCGTATACAGTGCGCTTGCAGCGTAGTGCGTAGAACATGCATGACGTGGGCACCGCGTCCCATTCCATAACATGCATGGCCTATGCGCACCACCCCCGCAGTGCTCATGAGGAAGGAAAACATAATATCAAGTCCATCACACAGACTCCACTGGGAACACTCACGACAAGACTTCAAATATTACTACTGTACTTGAATCACCATAAAACCGGTACTGTAAATACTATCATGCATACTTCATAGCAATAAAGAAACACAACCAAACAAAACCAAACATCATGTAACTAATTTCATAACCAATATAAGAATGAAACGAGAAGAACAAGAAAGTAACGAAAATGGTTTTATAAAAAAATTGAATCAATGTTTACAAATTTGCAATCATACAAATGAAATGTGAAATATAATCTAAGTGCCGCAAGGAGGTCGTCTAGTATGGCGTCGCGGCTGACGTCTCACGAGTATACGAGCTGGTTTACCAGGTGTAGGTGGAGGTATATCGTATAAAAGTACACCCTCATCAACCTCAGGAAAGACAACTGGAGGAGGAATATCAACTGAATGTCGAGAACAACAAAGTATTCACTCGTAAACACTAAGTCATGGAGGCTCATCGACATGGTCTGTACAAACCGGAGTCGGAGTCGAACTCGAGTAGGAAGATGATGGCACCAGCTCCGTCGCGTTATCATAATTATTCGCAACACCCAAGGTCGAAAGTATATCCATATGTGCAGTAAGTTTATGTGCGGATGTCGAAGGACGGTTCTCGTCAAATGACACATGATCGACAAACTAAAGGACACGCCATGACGTATCTCTAAACTCTCCAAATATTGGATCCACTCCTTTCTCAGCAAGTATATTCGAGGCCAGTAAGTGCAAATTTTTCAACTCATAGCACTACAAAACACGGAAAAAGAAAATGTTACATAAATTATGAAACCCTAAAAAATGGTAAACATAAATTATTGCTGTGGGTTGGTATCCGCGCTGATAACGATGGGCAGGACATGCAATATATAAACGGGTGATCTGACGATACCACTGCATATACTCAAATGTAGTCCTCGGCTCACCGAAAGTGTCATCGTACTCTACAATGTGGTATGTATGATTTTTCCAGACTTGCAAGTGTACGGCATGTGTCCTCTCCCAATCGCGTCCCTGCCTCCCTCGTTGATCAGTCCGGTGCAACTCCTGATCCATAGATACAGGCAAAGGAACATGTTGTAGGAGGCCGAACTATCTCATTACCCTCTGGCGGTAATGAAACTCAACGACCTCGAATCAAATCAAGAGAACCTCGGCCTACCATATATCGCTGCCGACGAGACAATAGAATAGCAATGTCATCAAGTCGGCCTGGGAGTAGGGCATCCAAATGAACTATAAAATAAAATAATGTATTAGTAAAGAGTATAGATATCGAAAACAATGTAAATAAAAGGAATTTATACTGATGCCTATATCTCCCATATGATCAAGCCGGTCTCTGTATATTCTAAGAACGAACTGCCCTGTATGTACAAACTTATGAAAAACATCCCAACTATTTACAAATAAGACTATGTCAATATCAAATATAACAAAATAAAGAGAATATGGATAAAATACAAATAAAATAAATTAAAAATACGTATAGTGATTCTTTAGAGCCTACGGGTAGGTGAAGAGCAATAAGTATCAGATCAATATAGTGATGCCTAATGGGGGTAAATATGGGCACTCTCTCCTATGCCCAAAGTTGATAAGACAAAAATATATGGAAAATGTTATATAATATTTATATAAATTATCGTTAATGAAGAAATAAAAATTGAATACGAAAATAAATATCTGGATAAGCAAAATCGGACCACAGATCTGTCTTACACTATCAAAGCAAGCCCGACACATGGCTTTGTAAAGCGTCACCAATATAGTATTGTCCCAACTATATTGTCCCGTGCACTCTAGATCTCGCAGAAGCTCCAAATAACAAAGTTTAACCCTTGATCCCGACTGATCCTCGAAAAAAGTACCCAATAACTGCATAGATGACAACGTACGTGGAAATGCACTACTGTCGCATTTGAGTTCAGCTGCAGAGGATGTGAATAAAGAAAATCCGTGATAGCCCGTATCTTAAGACGGTCACCAAAAAAGTCCTCTGGTGCAGGATAGAAACCAAATAGTCCATGACAAACATCCTGCCACTGAGCAATAGAATGAGAATAATCTACTCCAATAACTGTATCTCCATCGACAGGCTAGCAGGACAAAAACATCATGTAACGTAATCGTGGCCTCCTCAACTGGTAAGTGAAAGTATTGGGTCTCCTATCTCCACCGCTCTACAAACGCGATAATATGAGCATGATCATAAGTAATGTGGCCACATCTATACAAGTCGTAAAACCCAACTTGTAACAAAATCTGTTGTATCCTAATATCAAGAGGTCGAGCAGCCCAAAACGAACGGTCCGATCGTCGCACCTCTAGTGGAGTATCACTGCCGGTCTCCCAGATAGTCTGAGATTGATATATACCCTGAAAGGTCAACACACTAAAGTCCCGAGAGCCTAGAGTGAAGTCCGAAATAATATAGTCCATATCTGAAATGACAACAAAATTATGGAAGAATAAAATTTATAAGTAATCAAAACAAGTAAGAAATATAGACATTAAATCATAACTTATAAAAATATATAACATCCATAATATGAAAACAATAACGTATTTATACCAACCTCCTCAACCTTGTCTAGCTCTCGTTTGTAAACTAGCTATATTTAGGCAATGATGACGATTATGGCCGTATGCACCACATGCCTTACAATGCTGCGTTTTTCTTCTATCCATTTCATTTTATATCCGCATACTTCGAGATCTACTTGGTTGGTTATTAAGTCGTGAAATATTGTGTACCAAATTGAAAGAAGCAGGGGGTCAATAATACTTGTGTGGAAGAGGATAAAATCTCCCACAGTATGTTAACTCCAAAGATTGACAACTATGGAGGCTGTGCACAAAAGTCCTAAACTCCCGACCCATATCCGCATAAACTCTCCATATATGCAAGCAAAGAAGTTTAAATATTGCATACTTTCCACATGTACATGATGGGACATCTAACAGGATGGTATAGTTGTTTCCGCCCCTTCCACCATGATATCTTGTGATGACCTCATACTCACCCCCGTTTCTATCAAACGCAATAACGCGATGAAAATTGGCTTTTTGCTCAATTCTCACCAATTTTTCCATAACATTTGTTAGTTACATATTGCCGTCCCTTATATGGTTGGCTGCTTGTTCTCGATTCTTATTAAAGAATCGAACTATGCGGTACAATGTCGCTCGTACACATGCAGTTATTGGCAGCTTCCTTGCATCCTTAAGCACTTCATTAAATGATTTTGATCGATTGATCGTCATATTGTCCCATCTATGCCCACCATCATAACACAAAGTCTATTTGTTGAGCGGAATCTCCATCAACACACCGCTCTATAGCTCGCATAATATTGGGCGTATTTGATCTCAAACACACTCCATGTCGATCACCAATAATGTGCACTCTCAAGTTCTCCAAAAACCAATCCCAACTAACAATTGTCTCATCGACAATAGCAAAATACAAAAAAACAATGTGATTAGCAGCATCGGTTTCAACTGCAATTAAAATTTTCTCCCTATATCTCCCGTACTGAAATATGCCATTAATACTAATCACCGGCTTACAATGTCTAAATGCTTCAATGCATGGCTTGAAGGCCTAAAAAACTGAGTGAAATATCCTCTCATTAGCCCCCGATAACTCTGTAAACCTCCAATCAATAACTGTCCCAGAATTACTTATCTGTACAGTATCAAAAAGTTGTGGTAATAATGTATAAGAAGTCTCTCAATTACCACACACCATTCCAATATATTTTCGGCGTCCCGTCCAAGCCTTTTTGTAAGATAAATTTACTCCGTACGTTCTCATATGCTCAGCCACGTCACACATTTTGTAATCAACATTTTCTTTTATGTGACCCACCATCATACGACTCACCATATTCGAATCCACATTCGGATGATTCCCCGAAGGCAATTGAGGGAAACACGTGTATTTCCCTTGGAATTGAGTGATTTCCCAAAACTGATGACTCTTCTTTAGTCTAGACTGAACATGCCACAAACAATTATTCTCATGGTATATAGAACACCTCACAAACCAAATGTTTTGACAACTCTCATAGACTTAAAAGTATATGTGCTCTTGTATCGACAAACACTTAACAGCATGCTAAATTTGCTCTTTCGAAGCAAAAACCATCCCAACTTTTAACTCCGATATCTAATCATTATCCCATATTGAACGATCATAGTCATTATACGTATAAACTATCATGGCTCCTTCATCTATACTATATATGTATGGTATAACCCTTCCGCTTCAACTACTTGATTTTCTTCCTCTTCCGCAGCTTCAATTTCTTCATTTATAACATTATGCTCATCATCACTTTCACCTTCCGATTTCTCAACAACAAATGCATCTACCGGATCAGTCACTGTCCCCTCGTAGGGTCTACTCGTATTAGCCCCCAAATCAACATTATTTGAAAGAAATGCACCATAATGGAACCAATCATTTCCAATATGTCCACTACTCAATAATCTTGTATAATAACTAATATTTCTCTCATCACCATCACACATCGCCTCCGTACTATTTTCAATCATCGCAGAGCTACCCGGGATGCCTTCCACATTTTTTCTGCCCTAACTTGAGTAACCCACCATGGGTAGGTCAACATGTGGAGACACAATTGCTTCTGACTTTAAAAATAATTCAACTGCCGTCAAACTACCAATATATTTCGCAGGTAACAACACTTTCGACAAAAAGTCATCATTCTCCATGAGTAATACACAATAAGAGAGAGATTGCCCAGATCAAAGAGAATATCTACATGCAACATTCAGTTTGAATTTCCTACAATCAAACACACTCTTGCGATGCAAGATTTTCATAAACTCTTACAATCTAATTATGCTATCAACCATAATACCTATATTTGAACCAACACTATATCGATACTCATTTTCAACCCCACCAATTACACCACCCCAATAACGTATCTATCTCATACGGTCGTCACTCATATTTTCTTTCTGTATCTACAACAACAACAAAGTATCATTATATGCCAATAGCAATATAAACGATATTGGATAAACAAGACCGATGAACTTTTCAAATAATACAAAAACAAAACCCAACAATATATATCAAGTAGTATTTCATTTTACAAAACTTAATTTCAAATTTAAAACTCTAATTTCAATACTCTATTTAAAATTTTAAAACCCTAATTTAAAACCCTAATTTCAAATTGAAAACCCTAATTTAAATTTCAAAACTCTAATTTCAATTTAAAAACCCTAATTTCAAATTTAAAACCCTAATTTTATTTTAAAAACTCTAATTTTGTAATCATAATCCTAATACCATAATTTCAGGAAACATTTAACCATACAACATAAATTAAATGAAACCCTAAAATATCAAGAATTCAAACAAGGAAATATATGAATTTCGAAACCCTAATTTCGTATGTTGGAGAAGAATGAACCCCAACTACATTCAACGATACAAATAACAAAACCAACCAAATTAGGTATAAGGACAACGAGATTTACTTTCTACAAATGATATTTCTACTGTTGGAGAAGAACAATTAAAGCCCTCCGTGCTTGCAGTCCGAGCTTTGCAGCAGCAGGGAGGAGAGCGGAGAAATGACTTCACGGGAGAGGAGAGGGAGAGCAGAAGAAATGATTTCATGTTCGCGAAGTGGGCTTTTAGCCCGTTTGTTTCGCGCTCCTGGAGCGCAAAACTTATTTCGCACTTCTCGAGCGAGAAACCCATTTCGCGCTTCTCGAGCGCGAAACCTATTTTCCCTGACTAAAAATAAATAAATCGTTGAAAATTTTTTAAAAATTTAAAAATTAAAAAAAAATGATTTCGCACTCTGAGAGTGAAATCGTTATTTTGGAAAACAAAAAAAAGAACCATATTTAAAGAATTTTTTTTAAATTAACGTTATTTTGATAAATAGCCTTATTTTTCATATGATAAGTTCGCTTTCTTTTTCTTTTTCTTTTTAATAATGAAGTACACAACATAGAAATAATATAAAAACTTATTATATTTTATTTTTATATCAAGCTATATTAAAATTAAAAAAATTAAAAAAATTAAAAAAATTAAAAAAATTAAAAAAATTAAAAAAATTAAAAAAATTAAAAAAATTAAAAAAATTAAAAAAATTAAAAAAATTAAAAAAATTAAAAATAATCATTATTTGAGATATATTTATTATTAATAATGAATGACATTACCAATAATAAATAAATTTTAAAATTGTAAAACTTAAAAAAAAAAAAAGAAATCCTTAAAAAGAAAAATTATTTTAATTTAATTCAAATTGATTAACTATTAGGACAATGAATTAGGTGAAACAAATTTTGAAATATTAATCAAAATTGCATCAACCACAACCCACTTCTCTCTTCTTCTCTCCCTTTCACCATAAACAATAATCTATACTCTACTCTTTCAAACCCCAATCAAGATATTTTATTTCTTTTTTTCTTTTGTCTTTTAGTAAGCAAAATTAATATATTAAAATGAGAAATTATCTGTAAATCATAATATACTGTACAAACATTGTATGTACTCGAAAATTTTGGATTTTAATAGAAAAAAATACACTAGTTTGTATTAAAAATTTATTATACATGTGGTAAAATTTTAATATTGTGTTTAAAAAAATATTAGAAGTGTAAAATAATAATCACAAAATTAAAAAAGGAAATGAAAAATTGATGAGGTGAATCGATTATGTAATATTACAGAGTTACTCTCTTCAAAAAGACAGAAAAGAAAATTTGGATTTTGTTCTAGGAGTGGCTTCTCCATTAAGATTGCACAAGTTGGGGGCTTCTGGAGGCCCGCCTAGGACTCCATAAAGGAGGATAATCCCCCCCCCCCACCCCCACCCCCCCACCCAAAAAAAAAATAAATCTCCATATTTACTTCATGGTTCGACATAAACTTAATGGTGCTCATTATGCATCTGCAGTTCACCCGAAGTGCACACCAAAGTAATTAACCTTTAAAGCTTGGTGCAAGTTCTTGAATTTTGCTTCTTTTGATCTTTCTCAAAAAGCGAGTACACCAATTAAATTTAGAGATTGGAAGTATTATCTTGAAAAGGACCCAAGTAGTACCAAGAACTCTTTTTTTTTTTTTTTTTTTTTTTTTTTATTCTTGTAGTACCAAGAACTCTTCCTTTTGATTTGATGTCTTGAGTTTAAACTCTCATCCCCTCTCCTAATGCAATGCCCTCCTTTGTGACCGAAAAAAAGGGGATTATCTCCCTAGTTCAATTACCAAAATACTCATTTCGAGGACTTGGAAGATGTCTTTCTACTATTCTCAAAGAAATGCTTTCATGGGCTGATGAAAGAGTTCACAGGAAGCACCACGCAAAGCCTGCACAGCGGGCTAAAAACGAAAAAGTTCATGAGGATTATGAAAGCCACTGAAGCACCACTCAGATGGACATTTGCATGTGTCTCAGAATTATACATCAACTTATTGTTTAAAAGGAAATTATATTAGACCTGACAAAATGCTGAGAAACAAGACCTAAAGAGACCATGAGCAGCATACAAAACCTTATTGCACTGAGTTGTTCAATGGCTGCAAAAATGCCTAGCGAAAATGTAGATCCCAGTATTTAAAAAGGTTGCTACAAGAATTGTTTACAAAGAATAATACTTTAAAATAAATCACTTTCACAATGACCACAGTTTAACGGTCTCAGGGTGGAGTAGAATGCTTTCTAAGTTTCCTTGTATTTGATTATGAAGCCTATAGGATTATGACAATTTTAAACACAGACCTCAAGAAGTTTCCCATCTGCTGGCAAGAGTAAAATTGCCTCTGCTCATGATTTTGTTGCCTGCATAAAGGAAGTGCTTAGAACAGGTCTGCACGGCTATGGAGTATCCAAGCAAAACTATATTTTAACAAGCAAGTAGAAGGAGCGGTCTGCAGGGCCGTTCACAGAGCACGTAATAAAGCCAAATAATGCCCCGAAGTACCACAAGAATGATGATACTTCAAGGGAATTCTATAATAATAAGGTACGTGTAGAAAAATATAATTGTGTTGAAATTTCTTGACTGTTCTAGCTGGAGCAGTCAAGAAGTGAATGTCTTCAAGAGCCAAATGAAGCAAATATGAATTTCAAATCAAAAAAATTACACAAAGAAAATTATAAATAACTTACACTTTGATTCATTCATGTCACCACCATAGCTGCTCATTTGATATGAAAAAATGTGCTATTGGTGAAGCCTCAAATTGGCATACCTTCTGAACCTCCAATTCACATGATAAACAATACATTAAATACCTTAATCAGGTTTTCGGCAATGTAAGCTGTCCTAAATAAGAGAATGATGAATTAGTAATAATTGTAGTTGAGAGATATACTTACAACTTGGAACCTCCATGCCCATGCATCATGTAAATAACTCAACCCATAAACCTGAAACAGTGCTACTTAATATCTCTTGCCTCAAAGGAAACACAGCAACACAAAATTCTTTTCAAGTGTTGTTCCCAAATGGGAAAGGCAATTCCTTGTATACTTCTTATTATCTGTGAAAAATGAATCCTTCCAATATGCCATTTCAATTTCGCATAGATCTTGATAACAATGAAGATTTACAAATGGTCCTAGTCTAAGGTGTTGGTAATCAGATTCTATGATCAGTTACAGCGCACTAGAAAACTAAACTATGCTGTTGATTCTCCCTCATCTACTAAATTACTCGATGTCTGAACTGCTTCTGGATTTGATTCCAAAGAGTCAACAATGCCGCCCTCCACTGGCACCTCCTGGGTAGAATTTGCCAGCAATAGGCCATCTGCAACCTTACCTTGCCCTAACAAGGATACTTTTGCATCTACAGCAACCACATTAGATCCACATGAGGGAAGCTTTTCTTCAATTAAACTCACAGAAACATGTTCGGGTTCCATTCTATTTTCTTCCATCACAATGTCTATGGTAGATTCAGCAGGACCTGGTAATAAATCTTTCTCATCAGTTTTCAATGCTTCTGATACTGCCTCTGCACTAGGTAATAGCTTCCCAATTGGTACTTCCATTTCTGGTGTTATCATGCAAGTCTGATTTGAATCTGCGATAGTATCAACATGTTTGTCCATAACCATAGGCTCATCATCAAGAGATGAACCAAGAATACCTTCCTCTAAGTGAGTGACAAGATTTGGACTCTTCTCACTTTTTGCCACAACATTCCCTTCCTCCTCTGTGCTCAGTGAATTGTTTTCAACTTTCAACTGGGTTGTATTCTGCAATTTAGGACAGACAGGAGGATTCCCGTTGCAACATAGATGGCACCTGAATCCAATAATGTTAACAATACTTTCTGCATTTACTCCATAAGCATCTCCATGAAACCAACCTGCAGGATTATAAAATAAGAAAGAATGGTCAAATAACCCGAAGTATAAATCCTAGCATTAACAAAATAATAATAATAATTCAAAAAAAAAATCAAAGTAGAAAGAAACTTAACACTTCAGCAGGAAAATGAATTCTTTTTGAGTATTAAATGACAAAAGGTAAAAATTGAAAGGGAAAGGGGAGGGACAGCTTGCAATCAGAGATATTTAGTCACCTTTACAGAATTCGCAGCATATATAGGTTGATGTGGATATACTTTGGAATTCACAACAAAGTTGGCATTTGGGTGTATCCACAGTCACATCCATATGATCAGAAGGGAAGATAACTTGTTTTTTCCTAAAATGCAGAGTTCTTTCATCATTTGGTTTTCTTGAAAACCGAAGACCATTCAACCAGAAAGGATGATGGATCCGAGTTCTCTTCTTCTGCCAAGCAGAACGCTTCACTGATTTCTTAGACTTGCGCTTCTTACGCTTGGGCTTCTTCCCTTTGCTTCTCTCATCCACCTTTTTCTTTTGCAGGGCCATGTATTGAACTATCCTACTAGAACGTCGCAGAGGTACACCTGGAGGGGCATTTTTCTTACTTTGCAACTGTGATCTCACTCCAGAAGTGCATGCTTTCTTACTTTTTCTTGATTGACCCGGCTTAGTAATTTTTGATCGTCCTGGCCTACAGCTTGTGGAGGACTTTTTACTTCGAGGTTGTAGTTTCCCAGTCCTCCTTTCAACCTTCATAACCTCATCCTGACATTTGTGACATGTGTAAGCGAATTCAGAGGTAATAATGCCAGCAGACTTCCGAACATGCCTTTTATGAAAGAATCCTGAAATATTAAAATCATTGTCAGTGATAAAACAATTTTACTTAAGTAGCAGACAAACTAAAAGTTGATCCTCAAGTTTATTAGAACATACAACAAAATACAATAATAACTATCAAGAATGCAATGAATTGAGTTAGAAAAGATAAATAACTTTCAATAACTATCCTAATTCCATGTGAAATAATCAACTTCTCCAAAAGGTTAAGCTTATGGAGGAAGGTTCATTTATTCCGTTACACCTTAACATTTCCATATGCCATGTCAAAAAGGTTTTCTTAGATGGATTTCTACAAATGATCTCATGACAACTGATACAAATTTTCGAGATTTAGACTTAAATCAACCTTCCCCTCAACATCTAAATGAAATTTGTTTGTAATGACCTACTTCATTCCTTCCAATCAAAGAATGAGCTCCCTTATTCTTGAATCCTATGTGATGGCAAAGTTTTAACTTCTTTGGTGTACTCATATTTCGATTGTACAGAAAAAGATACACAAATACATATATGTGGTTACATGTGCAACATGGATAAACTATTTGCCCCGCATTTTAGTAAAGTGTCTATCAATATTCTTCAGCAGGATCCTTTCTAAAGTTTACTTATGGATGACAGTTTTTAGAATCCCTTTTCTTTTAAGAAAGTGCCAGTTAAGCAGTCATGAATGGGTTTAGACCCATACCCAATAATAAGAATCACCAAGCATATATTTCAAAAAGATGTCTTTTGTGTCTTCTGTTTCAGGTACGTTAGGACCAGACCAGAGTCATGAAGCAGGAACTACAGTGTAAGGACATGATAGTAGCACAAATCACAAAACACAATTTCCAAAATTATCTTAGTAAAGTGTTTCAATGCATGGGAATCTGTGTGCAAGAGAGTACATGCCTATATGACAACATCATAAAAGAGCAAAGATAAACATTGCATAAAATTAACCATTTAAGTGAAGTCTTCTAAAAGACATTTTTCATACAACTCCTAACATTTTTGTTTGTGATAGGTAAATGTTCATTAATAAACAAAAAAAAAAAAGCTGTATAAGCCATCAAGAAAAGGAAAACCATAAAGAAGTAAACAAATGAACAGCATCCTCACCAAACTGTATGAAACCACTTGTTTGGCAATCCAAGAATCTATTTTCTGTCTAAAAACGTTCATCCACACTAAAAGTTTGATGAATCCAGAATTTCCACGTCAATAATAAGGAAAGCCATATGGTTCCATCATGCAATCAACTTTACCTCTCCCCATCATAACTGTCCAACATACTACTCTAGCCACATGCTTAAGCATAAACTAGTTGATTCTAACAGATATATTAAGCACAAAACATGGTCCATGAAGAACTGAAGTGGTCAATGATAATTTCTTTCATCAAAAGCTTAGTAAATGCAACATTACTGAAATAGAAAATTTCAACCACATAATATACAAATCAAGGTTATCCAAGTCTCTGTCCACAATCATTAAATAAGTCAAAGAATTCTTTTTTAACCAAAAAGAAAGAAGAACAAGTGAAACAAAAGATTTCAACCTTCGTTAAATTTCCAAAATTGCCGACTGCCAGCGATAATCTCCTACTAAATATGTCTGGTAAGAATGGCAAAGATGGCATTACTGGTAGTTTAGGAATACATCAGCTTGAATTTCACGCATAGATTGGAAATACTTCCAAGTACTTAATTTGGACTTCCTTTGGGGCTAAGCAAAAGGATAAAGCTATTTGGGATAGGGTGGTGCAGAGGATAAAGGAAAAAGAAAATAATAAACGTAGGATAGAAGAAAAGCTTATTATCAATAAGCTCTTATTAAGAGTATCTTAGCTCATCTTCCTTTGTATTTATGACGCTTTTTTCTTCATCTACCTCAGTAACTAAAAAACATGAAAGTATAACAAAACTTTCTATGAAGTGATTCTGGAGGCAGCAAAATTCTGTTTCGCAAGATGGGAGGCAATGAAGAATCACATGTCCAAGTGAGGCTTAGTTATTTGGTCATACATTGTCAGAAAATGGTTTCAGAAATTCATAGTGGAGAGAGTGCTGTTGTGAGAGAGTTGGTTGAGATTAAGTATAGGTGGTTAATGGATGGAGGACAGAAAAAGTGTCCCAAAGGCTCATGGTTCACTGTATAGGAAAGCCATAATTAGCAGATGGGCCAACTATGCAACAGAAGTGTGTTTTAGGGTGGGGGTTGGTGCAATGACCTCCCTTTCAAATGATGTCTAATGTGGTTTTATCCCAGGCACACAAATCCTCTTTCCAGAGCTGTTTGCAACAGTGGGCAGTTGAGTTTGTGTGATATACCAATCATTAAGAGCTGGAAGCAACTTTTAAAATTTTTTAGCCTTTTGGGAAGAAATGCAGTATTTTTTGAGAAAGAGAATACCATGTGATCAGAAAAGGTGGAGTTTTTCAGGTGAAAGTTAGGGTTCTTAGTTATGAGGCTATGATGGACAAAAAGGGTTTTCCAAACACCTCCGCGTACCAAAGGTGGTGTCTTTTTTCTTTGCTTATTTATTTTTTTGTTTGTTTTTGAAAGGGGATGTAACTATTAGTAGAATAATAATTAAGAAAATCTTCAAAGAAGAGGGCCTCCGCCTGAAAACAAACGCCCTCTCTGCAAATGAATTTTATCACCTCTTATTCGTTCCTGCATGAGAATCTTCAGTGCTCCCGCACAAGCTGTTCATGGAAGATGGCTAATGCCATGCTCTAAATTGGTAAGGATGTGTTCTTACCATTTCTGCCATTCCCAGTTTGGTGGGACTTAAGATGTTGTATGAGGAATACTATTTCATTTGGTCCCTCCTCAAATTTGGTTAATCTGGAGATGGGAAGACTTGAGAGCTTAGGGTTCCAAGAGACCTGTGCCAGCTTTTTGGACTTTCAGCTAAGATCTCTTCATTTTTGGCAGGAGAATCTTTACTTCTCTTTAAGATTACAGGATACACACATTGGTGTGCTTTTCATCATTCTTTCTTTTTACTATAAGAAAAGAATGGCAAAATAGAAACACTCCAACAACCAGTAACATTAAGGAATCAGCACAGTATTTTTCAAGCAAACTAGCTTAAACCTAAGGCACCCCCACCCTCCCGCCCCCCGACAAGGAAAGGGCATTTAACTTGATGTCTGACAGCACCAAGTGGATCTTACAGTTGAGGAATTTAAGACACCAAATCTCAAAATCCTTATTCAACTATGAAGAATGTGATATACTAACAGACATAGGACAAAAGAAGACACAAAGCAAATAAGAGGGAAAAGCTATGTGGATCCACCAATACATCTCAGTATGCACTGGAAAATCCATCGCTTTTCTTCACTATTACTTCAATCAAGAGCGGGAGTCTATAAATATGAACTTGCATTTGTATGAGTTGACTCCCTCGATCTCAGTAATCCAAATAATTTTGGACTCCATAACTTAAGGGGGAAAAGATTGGCTGAACCATAAAGAATGGGTATAGCTTCCTCACAACATAATCCTTTGCCTAAATAACTTCTGAACTGATTCTACGCATGAGATGGGTAGTGATTATAAGACACTTCTATTTACATCAACAACCAGAGCTGCATATAACAATACAGTAAAATTCTCACCTTAACAGTTAGGGAATTCTTTAACGGAATAACTAGATTCTTGCACATGAATTTTCAATCAGAGAAAAAGAAAGAAATAAAGAAATAAAACACTAAAGAGAATAAACATTAAAGAGTAGGTAAGTTAACTCCGTGATTCTGCAGAAAGATATAGAAGGGGCAAGCACAGGGAAGGGAATTAAGAAACTTTCTTTTTCCCTTTTTTAACTTTTTTCCTCCTTTTTTTCCTCCTTTTTTTCCTCCATCAACATTAGTGGAACATACAAATGGTCAAAACAGTTAAAAGCAGCAGACAAATGGGAATGCATAAATAACAGAGCTCTTCTAATGAGGATATGAAGAAGTTACCTTTGCAATACTTGCAGCTCACAGCTTCACTGCAAAGAAAGAGTAAGAATAACCTCAGTGAGACGACTATAGGTAGAATTCAAAAGTAAAACGGATAATGGAAAATTAGCATAAATTTAGCCCTTCCAAGTTAAAAATGTTTAAGTCACCCAACTAACCAAGTTTCTCTTTTCCCATTTCTCAAACCATTCAGATCAAACAACATAGCCTTCCTAAGGCTTTCAACAGTAAAAATGACAATTTGACAGGACAAACTGCCGGCCTTTCCAGGTTTAAGTAGAGTAACTAAGGTAAGAAGGGGAAATTCTATATCAAAGGAATCTAGTTGGATTGATGTAAAACCTGAAATGATGCAAATGGTAGAGAGAGAACAACAGATGCAATACAATTGATGGATGGAAGATCAACTGTCCCATAAGGTTCAGACTGCAGTGCACATCTTTTAATTTTCAGAGCACAATTTGTTTTTTGCATAAATGTTTTTCAATTTAAGAAACCTTTTCAAAAAGGGAAAAAAAAATACTCATCTTGAATCCTTCAGATAATCAGTTGAGAAAGTTACAGCAACCAAGAGCAAAGGACTTCATAACTTCTAAGAATATAACACATCTCACTGACTTCCTAGCTCTTAAGTCTTGTATTAGTACTTGTAATATTTTATTCTTACTTATGGTCCCAGTCCAGAAACATGGTTCATTACATGACATAATGGCCTAAACATTATACAGAAGCATAATTGAAGAAATCAGGAGAACAAACAAATTACAACTCCTCGAAGTGAAAGATGTTCATTTACCAGAAGCCAGTGTTGTAGACACGGCCTCAGCAAATACTTCAAAGTTTTAAGTAGAAAAATTCCAAAACCAGAACTTTGAAACAAACAAAATGAATTGGACATACTGTAGGAGATGGCAGAAACACATAAAGGGATTGGTGATCTTCACCACAATTTTCACAACTAAATCACAAATAATCCAATTCTGGTGCTCATAAAAGTAGCAATCTGTGAAATAATCACAACTTTTTCATTATCAACAATGTCTCTCTGTGTGTGCGTGCCTCTGTGTGTGCGTGTGTGAGAGAGCAACTTCAGTTTCTTCAGTCCACCAGTCAAGAACCTAACACTTAAATTATGCAACAAAAATTACTGATCCTTGAAGGTAAAAGTAAAACCAATAAACTTAAACCACAATTAATTTTAAAATAAGACCTGTTTTGGCAGTTACAAGCAAAAATACTATTCATTCTCAACAATAGTTCTCCTGCTATTTCCACACATAATTTGTTACTTTAAATCTACCATTGGGTTCCATTGCCATATCTTTGTTGTTTTTAAATCTGCCATTGGGTTTCATTGCCAAATCTTTGTTGTTTACTTTTCACATGTCAAGGAGTAAAAAAACTTTTATGAATTTGGGGTGTACATAACACCATTTTGACACTAAGAACATATTGATACTGAAATATTGGTTCGTGTTTGGCTCCTATTTCTTGCATGAGATGACTTGTATAATCATTCATATTACAAAATAAAATATGAGTTTATCCAAGCAAATTCTATTACAGTATCTCCATTTTATTATTAGTATCCAGGCTTGCCTTTCCTAATCGTGCATGAAATTGGAAAGTTGAAGCTTCAAATCGAATTATCAGGTTGACACATCTAAATGTCAGTCTTGGAAATATATGACACCTATATAATAATCAACCATCAATCAAAGAGAAGGATAAGCTAAGCATTTACGATTAACATTCTGAAATGTACCTGATTCGGACATCTTTGTTGCAGTGCCTGCACCTATAATTCTCAGATTTTTCTGCTCTTGAGAAGAGGTAAGAAAAATCCTTCCTCAAGGATCTTTCCAAAATTCTCGTGTGCTGAGGAGGTTTGACAGGGGTTGCTGCATTGGATTTGCGTGCAATCCTTTTCTCTTCAAAACACTTCAAGAGATGCAACGGTACATGGGATTCCCCCAGCCAATATTTCTTCCTTCCACTTGAGGATTCTTCAATCATGGTACCATGCTTGACAACGATATCAGGAATTATCTTCCTCTTCCCAAAGTCGAGAAGATATTTGGCAACTGAGTCTTCGATGCATTTCCGGCGGATAATAACCTTTTTGAAAGGTCTCACTGCTTTGCTCAACTCCTTATCCAAATTAGCAGCATGGGTGTTTTCAATATCATCCCAATTGATGTTTAAGTCCAGCTCTCTAACCTGAAAAATAGATGAAGATAAAAGTTGTAACTTATTGCACAATGTCTTAAAGGTTATAAAACAAGCTGATGGTAAAGCTGGCCAATAATAAAGTTTTTACAGGATTTGATTGCTTAATGGAAACTTTAATCTGCACAGCTCAAGAGAACCGTATCAATTGAGGCCAACAGACAACAAATGAACCAAATATCATAAACAATTACTTCAAAATTCATCTCTAACGACATTTAATGAAGTGGTTATGCTAAATGCTAAATTCAGGGTACTAAAATTAGGATTGTTATTTGATTAATCAATAGGCATGCTGAATGGACCGCTATGGTCTTATGGTAAAAGTTCCTCGGCACATTACATCATAATTTCTGGTCTCAGTACCAAGCACTTTTAAAAGTGATAAAATATAACAAGAAAATCTAATCTAACCATGACCCAGTATATGTGGCTTTGTACTTTCTCCTTCCAACATAAATCTTCTTTTTCAAACAAAAATATAAATCCTCCTCTACACCATTCTGATCATGTACGAATGAACAGCTTTCCCTCTACTTTTCTTCTAATATGAACACAAATAACTTGTTACAAGCAAGGAGACCAAATCTTCTATTATTATTATCATCATGATTATTATTATCATGATGATGATGATAGAAACCTTTCATTCCTTTATTTTTCAAGCGATCTCTCTATGTTTAGATGAAATTTCTTCATATGGTTGTTCTTGTCCGTCTACTTATCGAAAACAATATTTGCAACTTGAATGAGCTACAAATTCACTCACTTTTATAACAAAGAAAACCTTAAGATGAACGAGACCTTGAAATAGAAACAACTTAAAAGGAAAGTAGGCCATTGACAACCCCCTTGACATGAGAAAAAGACTAAACACATTTCATTTCTCTGATCTTTTCTTCTTTTAGTTTCATACATAAATAATAATGAGAAGCAAGTTCACCTCTTGAGGAGGCCAAACCCCTTTGACAAGAAATGTGAGACATTACCATCTACAGGATACAGCAACCTCACAACAAAACTAGGAAGCAAAAACCATTTGAGTGGCATGCAGTTGTTTTACCTGTAAAGCAAGCTGCTCTGCACATGTTGATGCCTCAACTGCAGCTCTCCAAGCAAAACACTTTCTTCTCTTGGCAAATTCAGATCCATCAGGATAAAAAACACCTGGTATCTTCAAGCATCCACCTGCATAGTTTCAAACTTCAAAAAATTCATAACAAGTACTCAAGTGACTAAACTGTGGATTTTTACCACTATGAACTAGAGTGAAAGAAAGATTACAGACCTTGACGGGCAGCCTTGGACACTAAAGAACGAGGCAAGAGCTTCCAATTGAATAACTTGCGGGAAACACTACCACCTCTCCACCAAAGTAAACCTAGTCCAGTGGCAGCATTTGAAGAAGGATTCGAAGCAGAATCCGAACATCTAGCTCTTTTTCTTCCAATCCCACTCCTTGTAGAGAAACGAGATGAGCTTGTCACGATATGCGCAGCTGAACCCACGGTAGGAACTGAATCAACATGCTTAAACCACTCTGCTGACAATGTAAGATGATGCAAATTTGATTCTAACTGCAAATGCAAATTGACAATATATGTTAAAACCTTTTTATAGATTTTATGCAGTAACCTGGCAAGAGGAAAAGCAGAAACCAAGGAAGTAACTCAGATATAACCATTACCCACAGGATAGTAGCAATTTTAAACAAACAAGTGTCCTAAGGCAACCAATCATTAGGATGAACAAGAAATTTTCCTCTGCGTTACTAGTTACGGCTCGACGGTGGACTTGTAAAATGATGGATGCTATTAGAACTGAGAATGGAGTATCTCGCCTGATTGGCTAAATAAGCACATATGAAAATTGAAATTGTATTAACTACCAAAAGCAACAAAACCAACCACATCACAGAAATTGCCTAAATTAAGTTTCTCTCCTCAAAGTGACTTGGTGACTTTTTAACGATGTTTCTCTTATACTTGAATACTTAAAATAGCCTTAGACTGAAAGTCGTCAGGTTTGGACTGCTTTATTAAATGCCAATACAAAATGGAGAGATGATATGGATTGTCAATTCATGAGTTTAGAGGACAGGAAAAACCAGCATCCTAACGCCAACTAGTTGCACCCAGATCACATTAGCCATACCTTTTTAAGTCCTAATATGCAAACAGTGATCAAATGCTTACCGTAAGTAGCATATGTTTGGCAGACACAATATCAAATGCCTTGATAACACCCATTCCCCAAATCTTTGAATGGTGTGGACTTTGCCATGGGCCCAAGAGAAGCCCACGTAAGCGACCTTCCATTGACAGAATCTGGCATAATATGTCAATAAGATGGCTTTTTTTAATTTTTTGGGAATGGAAGCCAACCACCTCACTGTTACAAGGATCTTGAAGAGACCTTTTCCCATACTTCGTAAACAAGCAACTCATGTTGTCTGTTGAAGTTTGGCAAGAGAAGCACCAACCACATTTTTCTTTTTGGGCCTCCGCATTTGACTCCTGCAAATTTGTCCAACAAAATTTTGTAGAATTCTTCAAGATGGCCTGCACCTGCAATGATATTATCTCCTCCACCGGACTTGGGGTCTCTTCATTGATTTTATTTGGCTTTTTCTGAACTAACCCTTCAGCAATAGATGAGGCCACCCGAGCATAACTGTAATAGTTGAAGTAGCCATTCGCACACTGCATGTCTGATACTTCACCTTTTGGGTTTAATTTGCAGGGCACACGACCAGGAGCTCCAAATTCATTGCACTTCTCTTGTTGGCTATCTAAAGTGGTAGATGTCAAAGAGCAGTCTCCAGCAGACAAAATATTTTCACCATTGCAATCCAAATTCTGAAATCCTTGACTTACTTTTGATGTCACAACGGATCCTTCGGAGTTTGTCAAGGGGTTTTCGACCTCATTAAAATTTTTCAAGGTTGCAGACTGTAAGTTCTTCGAATTTCCACATCCTGGATTTCCAGACTGAGCCATAAAACTGTCTCTCTCTTTGTTGTCATCAACAGTTTCATCTGTGATTAGAAAGCTTCCTAAAGGCACCAAAGGTAGTGATGGTACACAAAAAGGAGACCTGGGCTCCCCCTTGAGAAAACCTGACTGTCTTAGATGATCTTGTGAATCCAAAAGTTTTCCAGATCCATTTATCCCAACAGGAAGGTTCCAGTACTTAGATATTGCACCCAGTATGCTGCTATATACAATATGTGAAGATTTCAACACTTCAATAACAATGCCCAAGTTATTACGGTGGTAATATGTGGATGATGATTCAGCATCATTAGACTCTGACCTGAAAGCGAAACCAGTATATTAGATAACAAAAATTGTGAAGACTACAAAACAGTCTCTGAAGCCATAGGCTGTCATATGTGAAACTTTAGAAGCTTATCAAGATTTTAATTTCTCATTCGCATCTATTCAAGGCTGAAAAGAGAACTATGATCCCTCAAGATAGATCACTTCATCTTTCAATATCTGAAATAATTAGTTGCAAGAATTCTATACTCATGATGTTAAATGGTAGATATGCTTCAACTCCAAAAATCAAAATCCAAATTCGCCAAACACTAGAAACAATTCAGTCATTAAGCATGATAAAGACTTTCAAATAGCAAAAGACAAGAATTGAGTAATCAACAAATTATGGGTCTTGCTAACTAAACAACTTACAAAACAACTGGACCTGCAGATCTAGTTGATACAGCAACTTAATAGTGGAATGGTTAAATGATTCATTGATTAATGTTGTGTGATGTAGCGGTTACTAGTGCAACAAAAAGGGAACATAAGACAAGAAAAGTTCTGATCACCATAGTTAATAAAATTGCAGTATAAAAATGTTTCATAACATAAAGCGGTGTTAACTGCAATAAAAAATTATTTTAAAAAAAGGGAAGAGTGTCATTTAGATAAGAATGCCAAGGTGGATGAGAAGTTTGGCAAGAACATGTAGAATTGAAAATAAGAATTTAATTTAAAATAGGTTATCGTTCCTTGGACCAAGGTGTACAAGCTCTTGCACTTACAACAATGAAGTCTAGGGTTCAAGCATGCTCCCTTCCCCACTAGAGAAATAATAAGTTATGGACTGCCCCACCAATGAACGAAGTGAGTAGGGTTTATCATGTACAAAGAAGACCTAATGCAACAATAAGAGACATCACAATGGACAAATTAAAAACATTTTGAACTTGTAGTTTGGTTCCTAGTCTTTGTATTTCCTAGTCTTAGAGGATTTCTCATGAGCTCTACTTATTCTTTCTTCTCTCATTAATCAAATCCTTTTTCTATTGAGAGAGGAAGAGAGAGAAGAGTGCTCCGAAATCTAGGGGAAGGCCTAAGAGATCTCCAGATGTGATAGTGGGACGCAATACCTTCAACTTAACTTGTAGTCCAGCAGTAGGAAAAAGAAAAGGAAACTTGGATTTATGTCACCCTCACCAGTTAGAGTGGGATGTGAAGCATAGATGTGTTGGGTTGAGATGTGACATAACCAGTCATAACTAGTGTGGTGATGTGTTCGGCCACTTGAGAAGCTATTCCAAAGACAAGATCCGAAAGCATGTCAGACACAAACTCCATAAAATTGTCAAGGCCACAACTCCCAGTAACTAACAGCTGAAGCAAACATGAAATTCCTCCATCTTGTTTGTTCCTCCCTCACCAACCCTAATGATTAAAGAAAAAAAAATGGAAGTCTTCCCAACTACTCTAAAAGGCTACCCACTATCTCTTTCCATAACAGGGACCAGGGGTCCAAGAAAGAATGTTTTTCCATGTTATTGGAATTATTAACATTATAGTTATGCAAGAATATCTATCCCAACCATTAACATCAAAAAAGCAACTTTACCCTGGATTTTCAAAGTGTAACATTTTTAAAACCAAACCTTTTGAACATTTAATGAGAAACCTCACATATTCTACATCTGGAAAACTAAGATCTAATAATGTCAAAAATGGATTGGCTTTAAAATGTTTAAAAAAGAAAAATCTCAAGTATTTACCTTCAAAAGAACACAGCAGATCACACTATCATAATTTTCATGATGGCTACGAATTTGCAAAATCTGATTCTATTTTTTTCATCAAAAGAAAATTTCCATTCTTTTCAGCTGAAAAATGGAAAATCAAAAAACATGCACTGTCCTTTATATGAACCATACTTCACATAATTATAGGCCTCAAATGTAACTTCCTCATTGTCCGAGGTCTCATTGACCTAATGGCATTAAATAATGAAACTACAGTATTCAAAAGGGGGCATCAAACTTATGGGCATGAAACACAATAATATTAATCATAGTTGTCAAATGGGGCATATCAATATCCCTTTATTCTTTCAATTGTATCATATATCATAAGGGTTCTTTAGATATTGACAAACTGATTGTATAAAATAAATATTTTCATGAAATATGTAGGTATCATTAAGATAAAGGCCAAACCTTATCTTGGTCCTCATTTTTTAAGTCATAAATATGTTGGTACCTCAACCTATTTTACTCCTTGAACCTATTAATTGCTTAAAATATTCCCCAAAATAACTAAATTTGGGCCAATAAAAGCAAATAGATTAGATTATCAACTTTGCAAAGTAGCAGAGTTCCTGAACGAGTATTATTGAGCTAGAATTGTTTGAAGTTATTACATATCCAAATCCAATGGGCTCGGGGCAAATTACAAGCAGTTAAGAAGTTCAACGGACAATTACAATAGTAAAATAAGTTTGGGCACCAAAATAGAAATGACTTAAAGTTCATGGCCAAAATTCTATTTTAGCCCAAAATAAATAAGTGAACTTTAATTAACATTAATTAAGCTAGGCAGCGACTTTTCTTGCCCATGTGTCTTTTTCTTTATACATTTCCTAGAGCTAATTATTGTTTCCAGAAAAGAGCCTATTTAAAAATGTTCATATATAATTTTAAGTAAATCATAGCATTAAAGATCGAACAAGAAAACAACATTTTATTATTCTTAATACCTGAAAGTCGAGGAATGTAGGAAAAATGTGCTGCCATTCATAGCATAGAACTTGAAAAGGGAGAATACTGTAAGGTCTAGAAACATTTGTAGAAGTTCTAAAATCAAACTTCTATAAAAATTAGAATATTTCTTAGAAGTGAAAAGTTGGATTAGAAAATATAGTAAGATATTATATACATTAAGTTCAATCATCTCGTAATATACTCATTGTATACTGTGCGACAATACCTCTACCTAAGATATGGACATAAGATATGAATGATAATACCTCCATTTGAATATCTATGGAGCATATCCTAAGTTTTTGACAACTATGGTACTAACTTCTACCTCCATTTGCACTCCCAGAGGGAAGTTGACTTGAGGTCTACAGTCTTCCACTTTTGAGCTACAAGCATGTCACCCAGTATCTTTATTGGTTATTATTGAATATGAATTACTTAGAATTGGAATCCTCTTTACCTTAATGTTGAAAATTGAAATGATCAAACCTTGCCAATGCAGGATTCTTCACTAAAGGAATAGATTCAGATACCAAATGGCGCAGCTACTCCTTCGTTGATTTGATCAATTTCCTAAGTAGTCCTCAAATAACTACGCCTTATCAGGCAATACACCAAATATCAAGGATATAATTAGTTTCTCTCAATGTAGAAACTGTTATTTTTCAGAAGGATCAAGATTTTATGCTACCTTCAACTCCCATAATAGTTAATAATACACCAAATATCAAGGATATAATTCGTTTCTCTCAATGTAGAAACTGTTATTTTTCAGAAGGATCAAGATTTTATGCTACCTTCAACTCCCATAATGGTTAATAATAGATACCAAGCCAAATTTATTGGTAAATTGATATATGCTTTAATAGAGATAGATAAATCAACCAATCCTACCTTTAGCATAAGTAAACTCTTAATAGTGAGATGAACCAAAAGAACATACATAAAATATGCCGTATCACTGTCACAGGAAAAACAAATTAATGTGGTCCAGATTCATTTCCTTTTATACCAAATCAGATAAATGCTAGATCATTTAAGCAGCTAGCACAGCAATTCATTAATCATGACACAACCAACATGCTGGGTCTGATGTGTACGGAGTTCAAGTAATATCTAGGAACTAGTCAACTCTACCATCGGACAATTAACACAAGTCCATGACAAACAAAGCAAATTCTCTTCTCTAATTTCATGCCAAACAACCACACCTCAAAAACCCAATTCTTTTGATAATTGTTGCTCTTTCCCCAAAGGCAGCACTAATTCAAGTCCATATCTACTGTTTTTTTTTTCCTTTGTTTGGAGAAAAAGCTCCTATGCTAACAAAGTTTCTTCTGTTGTACCACTTTGGTACTCTCAGAAATGTCCAAAGAGAAGGTTAATATCACCATTGTCATATGTAAGAAATTTACAAGATGATTAATTTTGATGAGGTGAGAAATTCAGAAAAATTGAGTAAAAAATTAATATTCATGCCTCACATGAACGCTACATCAACATATGAAGCAAAAGAAACCCATGAAAAGGTTGACAAAGGGGGGATATGTAAATCGTTTTTATGGATTTTCTTTTCGCCCTCATTTACCATTTCATATTGTCAATGTGAGCATATATTTCTAGCTTCAAAGGTGAATTACAGCACGAATGTTTTCTTACTACTCATTTGCGTAGTCTCAACATGGACTAAAAGTTTCAATCTAGGTAAGGCATAGACTCATATAGGAGTCCATCTACTAATGCAAAACATATTTATTTAGGCATAATCCATCAGGAATCCAATATTTCCATGCTACAAGTTACACGTTCAAAGAATGCATCTTATTATGCCATTGTAACATGAGATTCTTCTCCTTTCATGGTGTACTCCTCCACAAGCTTAGGCAAACTTCATTTATATTATATCCTACCAAGCACATGTACTTCAAAACGGAAGCACAACCTGTATAAGAGATCATTCTGACCAAATATATGTTGGATACAGGTGGAAATTTCCAAATGGAATATCCCCTTTTAAATACTTTCTAGAACCTAGATACTTCTGGAATACTTTTTGGATACTTGGAGATACTCCATTTAGTTTTGTCTACAACATTAAGATTTGTTTTCCTTACTATATCAGTGCAATGAGAGTGAACCTTGGCGCAACGGTAGAATTGCTCTTTTGGTAGGTCACGGATTCGAGGTGTGGAAACAAGCTCTTTGAAAAAATGCAAGGGTAAGGCTACGTATGTATACGCCCACCCTTCCCCTACCCCTACCCCCGCACTAAGCCAAGAAACACTTTGTCCACTGGGTAAGCCTTTACTGTCATCAATGCAATGAAACGAGATCACCTCTTTGTACATCATGGAGTTGCACAGTTGCCTTGAATAATATGTTCCACACATTAGTTAAGACTTGGGTAACACCACCATCTCTTGAGGTATTCTTCTCACACAAATTGATATCAAGTAAGGAAGCAAAAATTCTGTGTTACATACACTTATGTTGGTGTTTTCGTGAGATTGGTTGGAAAGAAACACAATGATTTTAGTAACACAATCTCACCCCATCTTTTGTAGAAAAGGTTGTGCCTCTAGCATCTTTACAGTCCCCGTTCCATTGTGCATTTAGAGGACCTTCTTTGCAAGACATCCAACTACATCTAAGAGTTCCTTTGTTTTGACTCTTCTGAGATTTTGTTGTCCCTTCTATATTATATCTTATTTTTGCATAAAAGTTTATCTTCCTATATGTTTCTTTGTAATACTTGTCTTTTTCGATAGAAATTTTTCTTTCCATTAAAAATTTAAAAAAAAACACTTATATAATATTTAACATCAATATATACTTGATGATGATGCAATACATGACTGAGCAAACCATGTATTTTTTCATATAACCAAAATATTGCCCCAATTTCCCTCAACTGATGACCCACAAATCCTCAAATCTAGATCAATATACCTTTCTTTCTCAAAGTTCGTAGGTTTTATTTACCACAATAACATATGTTGTATTGTCCCAAACATTGCAAAAGTTGCTTTATCTTTTTCGTATAATCAAAACCTTACCCCAATTACACTCCTTTCATGACCCACAAATTCTCAAATCTAATGCCGTAAACTTCCTTGCTCAAACTTTTGAGCTCTTAAGTATCACAATACCTTATGCTGTAGTGATCCAATATGTGTTGCAAAAAGAGCTTTAAGATCCACATAAGAATCCGCAAGCATATCACTTTGATCTTCTAGCAATAATGCCAACTAACTCTAATCCTATAAAGAAACCTCTTATACATTTCTTAAAGCTTTTCACAATGTAAAACAATATACTTTTCAGATGTTTTTGTTATTTAAATCTAACAATAGCTTCCCATGCCATGCATCCAAAAAAAGGTAAATTTCATTTATAAAAAAGTAGAAACAAAAAAAGAAATTTTTAAGAAGATGATTTTGAGAGAATAACAAAGGTAAAAGGAGTAACAGGCTGCTAATAGGAATTTATTGCATAGGATTTTTTTAATATGCAAAACCAATTTAATCCTTTTTAAACATTTTTACAAAAAATCCAGATACCAAATTTCAAGCATAATTTGTGATAGGTTTTGAACAACAAATAATGATTTGCTTTATTAATAGTCCAAAAGTTCATCTCATTAGTATTATAAATTTATAGTCATTCTCTAAGTTGTGCAACTTGCCTATTTAAGACATTAGACACATTGTAGACATAAATATAAAATTACTTCGGTGATGTAACCATGTTCTATTGTACCTTATTTTCTCAAAATTTGCCTTATCCATCTTATATCGTGTTTGTATCCCATGCTTGTATTTGTGCTTCATTAGACATAACCAACCTGAAATTTTCATCACACTTATTGATAACCACCTAATAGGCCAAAACCACAAATAGCTCCATGAACTTTAGGCCTCCTTTCAAATTGCCCTAAACTTTTACTGCAATCAATTACCCCCCCCCCAAAAAAAAAACTTTTAAATATAAGTCAATAAAGCCCTTAAGTTGATAAAGTTAGTATTCTACCCACTTAAAGGTTGATCATGAGCAAGGCACCCACGTGAGTCTTTCTCTTCCTACTTTCTCCTACAGGGAAAAAAATTCTACATAAAGGATACAAGAGGGGGAAAATTCATTTGGAGACTAATATAGATTTTTTTAGAAAAATTTTAGCTCGGAGAGTCAAATCAATATTGTGAAAAATTATCAGTGAAGGGCAACAATTAAAATCTAAAATGCCATTAAAAATGTTAATTATTGCCAGAAATGTGATAAACTTTTTTGAGAAAGAGAAGAAAGAGGAAGAAAATAAATCATGCGCACAATTTGGAAGTTACACTCAAATTTTTGCAAAAGATAGAGGGTGACATCATCCATTTAGGGGGCCCATTAAAACCTATTTTAAAAAGTATGAGGTAATTAAATTGCAATACAAGTTTGAGGATTACGAAAATGTCTAAATTTTAGGGGTTTATCTATAGTTTTAGTCTCGCCTAATAATAGCACTACCTAGTAAGTGTTTAGAATTTTAAGCACCCTTTCTACTATTCCCTCCCTCCAAGAAGACACCAACTTGTCATGCTAAAACGTCTTTGTGGTGCTATTTGGAAAAATGATATTTTACTTCATTTACACTTGCTGTAAAGGAAGTTCTTGGATCAACAAAATAAGGTCAATGTTTAATATAGTTGCAACAATTATTTATAAAGGAGAATCATATTTTAACCAAAAATATATATTTTGCATCTCAACCATTAATATCAATAAAGGACACCCATTAACACTGATTATCCCTCTTATTAGTTAATTTCTTTTTCAATTTCCCTCTTCATTTCCTTTGAAGTTTGAGGAAAACTTATCCTCTCTTTCATTTATAAAAATATCTCTCTTTATTGATTATTCTTTCATCACAATGATTCTTGTGGTACACCAAAGCCCACTAAACTTTCCTTCTCATTCCCATCACCTAAGGCCCTAAAAGCATGAGTCTCTCATCTTTTACCTTGGTGTACAAGGATGCTTCTGTCGTGAAAAGTTTTCCTTGGTGCACTTGGATGAATCGAAGCACTGGGATCTTCAAAATTTAGTCTATTGGTCTTTCTCTCATACAGGAAAGATCATTTTCTTTTATATGTGACCTTGGACTCGTACACAAAGAGTCTTCAAAGTCTTTAGATTAGAGGCCTTGGAAGGAGATTGGAAGTTAATCCTCTCTAAATTTTTATATAATTTGTTTTGGTCTCGTAGAGGATTTCTCATCCTTTTCATCTTTTCCACTATCTCTCTTCCCCACTTAATAAAGTTTCTTTCTTTTTTTTTTTTTGAAAAAGAAAAACCACCATATTTACTTTTGAAACAGATAATAACTATAATGTTCATAACAAACAAGAAAGATGAAATGAAAATTAATCTCATCAACCGTATAGGACTATAACTTACACCAATAGGTAATTGTAGCAGCCATAGAACATCCGATCATAAGGATCAATTCCAAGCAGCTCTGCTCCACGAAGAGATCTCCGTGGTGTCATATAGGGTTTCTTTTTTTCGAGCACACACTCGGGGCAGAACCAGTCACCCTCTGGCAAAAGATTGCTAGCAACTCCTACACATCTTGAATGGTAGGCGGCAGGACAACCATCACAACAAATTAGGCTTCCATCCATTTTGCAGAGGCAGCACTCATCACTATTCCAGTCAGTAGTTCCATTTCCCATGTCCTGGGCCCAGCAAGAACCACCAGAATCCATTTGACTCCGCCTTCTCTTACCAAAATCGGGCCTCCCATTTCTATCTGAATCCACATCAAACTCAGAACCAGACATTCTCCTATTAAGCTCTGTCCTAATGGCTTCACCCTCAAACAAATCATCACATAAAGACCTAAGAATCTCAAGCTTTACAGATGTTGGTTGTTTGTAATAGTCATTGTTAAAAAGTTTCATGCCACAGAGGTCATAACCAGGTTTTAATCTGGAACCATGAAAGAATAGGTAAGCAGCCACATAAATAGGCCACGTTATCAGGTCCAATAAATCCCAGTTGAGATCCCTACAATAAATATCAAACAGGGGAAAGAAATTATATATAAGTGGATAGGTAGATCCCGATGATTATTCCTAAATGAGGCTAACAGAAAAATTCATTATGGATAGAAGAGAATACCTCAGACAATAAGAAGCAGACTGATGACCTTCATTAGAAAGAAATTCCAACTGCTTTCTAAGGACTTGCAACACAGAAACATGGATTGAATCAAACAATGAATTAGGAGAATCACACTTCAATGCAGTGACAAAATCTTCCAATTCAAATGGGCTCAGAAATAGTAATATACTAAATGATCTTAAACAAGCATAAACGGAGAAAAGGTCAAGTATGGGGATCCCTTCTAAGTTGAGGTCATTTGAAGGGGGTAAAGGAAGCTTGGCAGGAAGCACTTCCACTTCTCCATGTCCTTTGCAACCTGAGACCTCTGGCCTCTCCTCAAGGATTTCATCTGCTGTGATCGTACTTGAAGAGTGATTTTGAGCAGACAAAGCTGCCGCTCCCCTACGAGCACTTCTCCTCAGTACTGTTTCTGTTGCAGATTTCATATTTTCAGAAAGTTTTCTTCTTTTCCGAGGACCAGCTTTTTTCTCTTCGGAAGGTGTCACAATGTCATCATAGCTCCTCTGAAGATCTGTAAGGCCCTCTTCCACCTGAGCTTCGGCTAAACTATTTTCTTTAACAGGCTTGACGTCCAAAATTTCAGAAGGCTTATTTACTCCCCCAGCTACGCCTGAAACATGATCTGCATTCTGAATTCCATCAGGCAGCCACAGATATCCATCTCTACCCACCGCCCCAAGGGAAACAACACCACTCTTTACAGCAGTTGCAACAAACTCAACATGGGCATCCTTCAATGCCCCATCAGCAACATAGCCATTTGATAAAGTTGCTTCAGTTGCTTGATCAATCCTTTCTGGGGTTTCTTCAACAGCTACACAGTTGATTTCCTCATTATAGCCCAAATTCAAATCAAAGCCACGCTCTTGCTTTCGGGTCAGCACATTGGAATCATCTAAAGCATAATCCACCAAATTCCCATCAACGTCAACACTCACATTCAAATTCAAATCAATCCCAACCCCACCAGAGCCAACACTTGAAGAATTTTTCGGACCCGCATTCACAGAAACGCGTTCTCCTTCATTTTCCCCGAGACCATTTTCCAATTCTAGGGTTTTGGACGAACCATGGGAAGCATTATTACATTTCACCATAATCTCCGTTAAACCCTCCCCTAAACAATAACCTTCAACAGCATTATCACTACCAGTGTCCATCAAGGCAGAAATTTTACCTGAATCACCGCAAATTCCATCACATTTATCAACTTTCCTCCTCTTCTTCGGCTTCCTACCAACCTTCTTCGGTATCTTCGTCTCCAAATTGAGAGTCTGCTCAGCGTAGGAATCAGAATTCGTCATTTCCTCTATGAGAGGAGCGAGTTGAGAGAGCTCGAGCTCTTCGGTTGAATCATTTTCATATAAGATCTCATAGAAACCACGTGAAGCGTCGAATTGCTTCACAGTTCCAGAGAGGATACCGAGCCCTAGAAATTCCTTCCGAACTGTTTTTCCTATCAAGTCCATTCACATACTAGGGTTTTTTTCTATTGCAGAATGAGGAAACCGTGATCAATCCCGCAGCTACAAAATATCTCTCTCTCTCTCTCAGAAAGCCGCCACCGACTCCGTTTCAAACTTTATATTAGAGAGAGGAGAAAGGGGGGAGAGAGAGAGCGAGAGAGAGAGAGAGACGGAGGGGGCGGCGTTGGAGAGAGAAACGATGCAAAAATATGCTAGGCAGAGAGAGGAAATTCGGTAATGGAGAAAGAAACCTCAGCGATTTCTTTGCTGACCAAAAAGGACAACGTGCTTCGGCGAAGGACAAAAAGTCGAATTCATAATTAAAAAAAAAAAAAAAAAAAAGAGGGGGGCAAACTTTCGTTTAATTTTTTTATTTAAAAAAAATTTAAAAAAAAATTAATAATTTCTATATATAAAATGTAAGAAAAAATATGAACCAATAATTATTATTAAAAAGATTAAAATTTTTAAATTTGGATAAGGTTTAAATATATTTTAAATTACATGAAAAATTATTAAAATATATTAAAGTGAATGTCACATTCAATTTAATTCATCTTTAATTCATTTAATCTCTTTGGCATTATTTAATCAAAAATAAATTAAATACTATTACATAAAAAAAAGTTAGAGAGATAAAACTTAATTTCTTTCTAAATACTAATTAAATAATTCAATAAATTCTAAGAAATAATACTAAAACATAATCTCCACATTGTTCTTTCTTGGGATGCACTTGGCCTTTTAAAACTTTATATAAATGACTCTCAAAATTGACTTATATGATCCTATTTTGATTAATTTATGTTTACATATATATATTGAAATATTAGTAAACTTTATAATATGCATTGATTTTTAAAGTAAAATTATTCTTGAAAAGCTAATTTGATACCCTCACAAGGTATTTATTATCAATTGGCAATTTAATTACAAGAAATGTCAGTAAACGAAAAGATATAAAATTTTTCTTTTATATAAAAGAAAATATATATTTTAAAAAAAAGAATATACAGATGTCAGAATATATACCAGAATATCCGAAAAATCATCAGATCACTATAAGTGACTCATATAAAATATCAAATTATCTAATTTCTGATCTCAACCAAAAATCAACTAACAAAATTATAACCTCTCCAAAACATGCCTCCATGGGACCTCTAGCATGGGCCCATAAGCCTATCCAAGATATGAAAAATGATATGAATCAACGATCGATTCATTGTTATATTAATGATATTTCATATTTGTAGTGAGACTAAATTATAATATAAGAAAATTAATTGTAAAGTTAAGTAATAGAACAGTGAGTTTATCATTAATTCAATTAATTTGATTAGTAAGTATGTTAAAATTCATAAAAAAAATGTAATATTAAGGATTGAATCTAACAAATTAGAAACTTTAGAGTCTAAATCTGCTGAATCCAAATATTAGGTATTAAATATGTCGATTTGTAAAATTATCGGTTGATATTTCCATCAAGAAACCACTTCTTTGTACTTTGGTAGGTTTCTTATGTTTAATTTTTTCATCATGAGGCTTAACAAAGAAATTAATTCGAAACATTCATCATGGGTTTTTTTTTTTTTTGGTCGAATGCTGATATTCATGTATCCTTTTTGTTGGTTTGAGTTGTACTATTTTTATTTTTGTAGATGAGAGCTTGTGTAGAAGAGAAATGTATTTTGAAGCATTAATGGGACAACAACATAGGAAATGCAATTATTTGGTAAAAGAAAGTTCATCTTAAAAAAGGGTATTACATTTGAGTATGTTATATTAAATGTCATATAGCTTTATGATCGTAGAAATTAAATATTAATCATATTGGTATTTATATACCGTAAATAATTACAGTAGCGTTTTTAGATACGTTTGATGTGTGGCTAAAGAAAAATCGAAAGGAACATTTGAGTTCCACCTAAAACATTTAAAGGGAATTAGCAAATTCAACTAAAATACTTTTAAAAGAAATTACACATTGAATATATCATAAGTTGAGTTCCATCTAGTGTCATATTTTTGTTTAAATTATTTAAATTTTATATTACATAAATTACATAATTCTCTCATTTCTTGTATTTTTGTAAAAAAAAATTTATAATTTGATAAATTAAATAACGAATGGGTTGTAAAACTACTTCCGCTACTTCTAAACCATTTTTAACATATAAATTTAAAATAGGGCATGCACACTATTATGAAAAAATGTTCAATCTAATATTATTTTTAAAATATTAATGACACTAGTACTAACCGATACGTTATTGAAAGATAGAGAAAAAATTCTATCACTAATATCATATTAAAAAAAAACATTCGTAATTACTCAATCTATATGAATATCGGAATATGGGTGTTTCTAATATTAAAAAGTTAAAATTCTTTTTTTAAAAACTCATTAATTATTAATTCAATAACATATTATTACAATAAAATATTCTTTTTTAAGTTCATTTTTTTAAGTATCCGAAATTAATAAAAACTAACAATTAGTGCTCATAAAATTTATAATTAAATCAATTTTCAAAATTTGAAATCAATCCAATGATCTCCTCCTATCTATTTTTTTACTACTTTTTTTTATAATTCAGTTATAAATATTTTTGAATATATTTTTCAAAAACTTCTCATTCAACTATACTAAATGATAACTTTTTATGTGCTATCCATTTTATTTGTCACATTTTTTCGACCTCCGCATTATATCTAAACGTATCCGTAAGATTTCCTTAGATGACTATTTGTGTTTGCCTAATTTAAAGTAATTTATTCGGGTGATCTCTTACTATATATCTCTTAAGTGTCTCCACTTCCCAATTTTTCAAAAATTTATATTTTTTATGACAAATTTTACAAGCTGTCATTTGCTCCTTATAATTTTTAACAAAATAATCTCATGTATTAAAATTATCTTTTGTAGTACATGTTGTATTAGATTGTTTATTATTAGATTCATTTTCTTCAAAACCAATATTAATATTTATGTATTATGGAATACTCTTTTGGAAAAATGAAAATGGGGGAGAGGAGATTGTTGGGAAAATTATGAAAAGTATATTCCGACGATTTAAAAAAAAAAGTTTAAATATGTAAAAAAAATAATGCAAATGAATTAAATATGCACAAAAAAAAAAAGTTGCAAAAAAAGTAAAATTGAAAAAAATAAAATGTTACTGATTTGATAAAAATTACGGTTGTTTATCACCAAATCTTTAAAATTTGAGTTTCCAATCTTGAAATATTGTCAAATCTTAAAAGATATTATAGGTGGTGTGATTGGTAGAAGATTATAAAAATGTGTCAAATGTGAGAGAGAAGAAAATGTTATAGGTAAAAAGAGTTATAGAAAATTGGAAATGAATTATTATATAGAGATTTTGAGAGAATGTAATAGAAAGAAGAAGATTGTGAGAGAGAGAGTATAAGATTTTATTGTGTAAAATTTGAAAATAGTTGTGAGTTATTTACAAGAAAATTGATTCACCTTATGAATCAAAATATCTCTCAAACTAGCAATTTCATAACCGTTTGAAGAGGTAAAATTGGAAATATTCAAAAAAAAAATTTTGAAGTAGCTATTGGAACCGGTCGGGCCAGGCCATTCTGGTTTCTGGCCCATGGCAAGATGGTTCCTGGTTCTAGATTGTGTTGAACCAGACTAGCCCTATTCTGAGTTATTGTTCACCTGAGTCGATATCGGTCTGAGTTAAAACATGCCGGTTGGACCAGAATCGGCTTAATCCCATCTCTATAGAGAAGTCAATACATTCATAAGCAAACAAAGAGAAAATCATTTTTGTCACTTTACTTGCAAAACATTGGTCATTTAACAAAAATACTGGACAACACACAAGAATAAGTAGCAATCTCAATAGTTAAAATCATTTTGAAACCAAAAGAACATGTCAGATCCAAATATACACCCAAACCGTTATTCTTCTTATCCACAAACCACCATGGATTATATTCAAATTCATGGACTCAAAAGTTTTCTTTAAATATTATTTAGGAATAAGAAGAATTCTTTTGCATGGAACTGAGTTCGCTGCTTGGTAGTTTTTCTATACCTGACAGAATGAATTTTCTGTTTAACAAAAACAAAAGGTGTAGTGCTAAAGGCTCAATGAATGACCGAAAAACAAAGGACTGCAAAGCTCAACACATGACTGTACAACAAGCAATAGCAAAAGCAAGCTGAATGATCGAAAAAATTCTTCTAGCAATGGTAAAGACTAAAGACAAGTTGGATGCCCACTAAGCCAAAAAACAAAACAGTTAAATAAACACAAGTGGGTAGTACAATGAACACCGGAAAACAAAAGGATAATGTAACAAAGAAGCAGTGGCATTTTTTATTACACAATCTATTTCCACCACAAAAATAAGTCTACAGCAAAGATAATATACCAAAGAAGCAAAACAAATAAAGAATATTAGATGGGTAAGTATAAATTGCAAAAGAAAAACAACTGAAATAGATACCATGCATTAATCACAACTAGAAGTAGAGCCAAAATTAATGGGGAAACAAAAGAGAGATAGCAAACCCAATAGAAGATAGACGAAGGGCAAAATGCACAAATGAAATGTCAGAGACAATTAAGATGGAAAAAAAAAGAAGACAAAATGACAAAAAGATTATTAAAGAAGAAGAAGTACATACACATATACACGAAATCACTAGAAAAGAGAGAAAAAATAAAAGAAGAAGAAGAAAAAACGTACTATCGTGATCATTGTGTCAAATAAGCAACAAAGAAACAACATAGAAACCACTGTACAATGGCGTAGGCTCATCATTATTATCCTATCGTCCAACAAAATTACATTTACACTAAAGGGACTATGGGCAAAAGAGGGAAGGCGAGAATACATGAAAGCTTCAAAATCTATCCAAGCCACCCTAACCACAACCAATTACAATTGAAGCCAAACTTGTGTGTCCGATACTAATAATGATGGAAAATGACTGAGACGATGGAAGAGTGGGGGAAAATGATGAGGGAAAATGGCAAAGTCTGGTTGACAAATCCATGAGCGCAAACATGGGGGTTTACAAATCCATGGGGGCTTACGAATCCATAGCCGAAAGAGATAGTAATTGTTGGGTGGAGGGTTTGGGCAAAAGAGGAAAGAGATTCCTATATTATCTCATGTTTAGGTGTTAGTCTTGATTGCCAAATTCTAGCCAACGGATGAAGTACATGGATATACAAAAACCGTCAGATCATGACCAAACCCCTCCTCCACTCAATAATTATTCATCCATTCTAACAAAGTGTGTTTGTTCATCCATGAGCTTCATTTTGCTTTATTATATGTTTTGATATTCATGGAGATTAAAGTGTTCTATATTTCTTTATTGTTTTAACCACATTGCAATTGCAATTGTGGAAACAATTCTTATTATTTTGAAAATTTATTTCTAGCTTGATTTTATATGGCAACTAGATGCTATATGTGAGTGTTTTTTCAAATAAATCAATTAATTAAAAGTAATAATTTTTTTTTGTGAAAAAAAATAGGTGGTGACAAACCAAAAATGTGTATACAATTCCATTTTTTCTATCATTTTATTCTAGTACAAGAAAAGAAACTCCATTTGTTATATTAAGACTATTCTTGGAAACTTGAGGTCTAAAATTGACAAATGTTTCATAAATTACTCCTTCTAGATCCTAACAATTAACCCAGTGATGCGTGAAAATTAAATACGTGATCTTGGTAACATTTTCTTAAAAATAAATATATTTGTTTTGTTATTTTCACAAAATTTAGAAGATAACATATATGCCATATCTATATATATATATATATATATATATATTATATATATGTTTTAGATTACATTTTTTTGTATAACCAATTGTTATATGGCATTGAGAATGTTTAAGGACTTCGAAAAAGCAAAATATGAAAGGTCTTGCACGTGAGATAATCACTGTTCTTGAGGAAATTATACTCTCACTATATTACTGGTTAGGTTGACGATAAATTTCTTCATGATATGCAAATTGAAAACAGAAATTTGATAATTTGATATAACAAAATGTCAAATTTCTTCTAAAAACGAAATAAAGATTTTTAGAAAACGAAAATTGTCAATGACGGAAAATTTTGGAGTGAAGTTTCAAAATGGGGAGAGAGAGTATTTATAGAAAATGAATGATTGCAATTATAAGAAATCATTTCATTCAAAGGGTATAATGAATATGTTATTTTGATTTAAAAAGCCAACTGTTTATTTAATAGGTATCACTTCGTTATTAAAAAATGACATTTCAATCAAAAGACACCAATTTATTTAATTTTCAAAATTATTCTTTTAAATAAAAATAAATAACTGAATAACTATTTATTTTCTAATGCCCAAGTGCCTAAGTACCCTATTTTTGACCCTTAAATAATTATTTATTTATTTATTCATTTAGGGTCATTTGATGAATTTCATTTTCTCTCCAACGCACCATTTTAACAAAATTCAAATGATTTCAAATTTGATAAGTTATAAACGTATCAAATTTTCTTTACCTTTTTAATGTGAGACAAATATCCACAAGATATTACAAACTATATTTAGCAATTCCCTACTTAGTTTGTAATATCTATTAGTAATACAATTTTATTTTAGAATTATCCATGCAATAGGTGTTTCTCGACTTAAATCTAAAGATAATATTAATATTTTCAAAATTTCGTCGAAATTTTGGTGAATATTATTAACCTTAATTTCTCATGATAAAATCGAAAAAGATAATATTCATAATTCTTTACAAATCCTTAATACATTCACCGTGAGCTTTAGCACCCTAATATGGCCGTGTGCTAAATTCATAAACATTTATAAAGTTTATTCCCAAACTTTATTAAAAACAGCACCACTTCTCATATTTATATAGGTGAGGTTTGAAAATCTTAAATTTGGATTTTACTTGTTTTTTATGCAAACGAAACTCCATTAAGAATAATTATTATTCACTTTCATTTTCTTAAATATTAAAAGTTCTAATGCTTGCTTTATATCACTTAAGTAACTTCTTGTTATATTTTAAACATTTATAATTGCTAAACAACAAGAAAAGTAAAATTCCTGTTATCAGTGATAAATTAGAATTGTCTTAAATCCATTTCATCTGTAGTATTTTTTATTCTATCTCTCGAAAGTCATTTGGTTAATTGGTCAGTAAGATTACTACTAGATCTCACATAGACAACTGTGATAATATTATCAGAAATCAATTGTCTAACATATTCATATCATAAACCAATATGTCTAGATTTACCGTTGTAAATTTTGTTGAATGCCCTATACATAATTGCTTCGTTGTCACTGTGTAAAGAGACCACTGGTATTGGTTGTGGCTACAACTCTATTTCTATTAATAAGTTTCTTAGTCATTCTGCTTCTTTACCAACTATTGCTAATGCAACACATTCTGATTTCATAATTGAATGAATAATACACGTCTGTTTTTTGGATGCCCAAGAAATTACTCCTCCACCTAGTTTAAATATCCAACCAGACGTTGATTTGTTGTCATTAACACTAGTTATCCAACTAATATCAGTGTAACCTTCTAATATTGAAGGAAATTTATTATAAAATAATTCCAAAATTTTGATTCTTTTAAAATAGCCAAAAACCCTTCTAATAGCTCTCTAATGATCTACACTGGAATTATGTGTAAACCTTGAAAGTTTACATATTACAAAAGCAATGTCAAGTCTAGTGTAGTACATAGCATATATCAAACTACCAATTGCACTACTACGGTCTAATTGACTTACAGATCTTCTTGAATTTTCCATCAGTTTGTTTGAAATATCAAATATGGTATTAATTTCTTTAATTTCCAAGTAGTCAAATTTTGAAAGTATTTTATCCACATAATGTGATTGACACGAAGCATAACCCCGACTATGTTTCCTAATTTTAATTCTTAAAATAGTATCGACTTCTTCTAAATCTTTCATTTTGAAATGTTGAGTCAGATATCTTTTAGTATCATTTATACCTTACGTATTAATCCCAAATATTAGCAAGTCATTCACATAAAGACATTTGATCACTTCAAAATTTTTTGTGAATTTAGAATAAATGCATTTATTTGCTCTATTATATTTAAATCCATTTGATAATATCACACTATCAAAGTTTGCATGTCATTGTTTCGGAGCCTGCTTTAGACCATAAAGGGATTTTACTAATTTACACACTTTATTTTCATTACTAGGAAGGATAAATCCTTCTGACTGCTCCATATATACCTTTTCATTAAGATCACCATTTAAGAATACTGTTTTAATATCCATTTGATGGACATATAAATCATAAATTGATGTTAGGACAAACAACACTCTTATTGAAATAATCCTGACAACAGGAGTATATGTATCAAAATAATCTATCCAATCCTTTTGTCTGAAACCCTTAGCAACTAGTCTTACTTTAAAGGTTTGTATGGTATTGCTAGTATTATACTTTTTTCTAAATATCCACTTACATCCAATTGGTTTTGAACTAGGAGGTAGATTTACAAATACCCATGTACCATTTGCTAAAAGAAAATTCATTTTATCATTTATTGTTTCTTTCCAAAAAGCAGAATCTCTTAAAGAAAATGCTCAATTATATGTTTTAGAATCATTCTCCAAATGCAATACGATGGGTATTTTATTTAGGAACTTAGTTCTATTTCCTTCAACCAAGAATGTTAGTACTTATGAAGAAATAAAATCAGAATCAAAGTTCTTTTCTTTTCATACATTTTTACTCCTTCTAGAATCTGCAGGCAAGTCAATTGACTTTCGTTTATCGAAAGAATTGAGGTGTACAACCGTATCCAGCACCAAAGTGGGAGAAGAAATCCTTTTATTTGATTGTGGATTCATAGTTCGATCACTAAGAAATGTAGTTTTTAAAAACTCAACGTTTATGGAACTCTATAATAGGCAATGCAACCACATACCCTTAAATAACACAAATTTGGTTTCCTTTTTTTCAAAATCTCGTATGGAGAACTTTTCATTTTCTTTGAAAGTATTCGGTTGTGTACGTAACAAACCGTTAATAGAGCTTCACCCCATAAATTTGTTGACAATTTTGGCATATATTAATATGGAATTAACCATATCAATTAATATTCTATTTTTTCTTTCTGCCAAACCATTTTGTTGTGAAGTATATGATACACTTATTTGATAAATCAACATTTTCTTCACAAAAATTAGAAAATTCAGTTGAAAAATATTTGCCACCATTATCACTTCATAGTATTTTACTTTTCTTTTACAATTGATTTTCTACCAAAACTTTATAATATTTAAATATGTCAAATGCTTAATTTTTTGTTTTCATCAAATAAATATAAGTGAATCTAAAATAGTCATCTGTGAAAGTAATAAAATATCTATTTCTATCTCTTGTTAAATGATCATTTAATTCACATATATCAGAATGCACAAATTCAAGTAACTCTGAAATCCTTTCATTTTTTGGGAATGGTTTCTTAGTTATCTTAGCTTGTATGCATATTTCGCATTTTCCTGATTCTTTATTGGCACATGAAATAAAACCATGTTTAGACATAAATTTAATTGAATTAAAATTAGCACGTGATAAACGTGCATGTCACAAATCAAAAGAAAATTCAACAATATAAGCAAAAAATTCAACTTTATTAATATTTAATTTAAACATGCCATCACATGAATATCTCTATCCTATGAATATACCATTTTTAGATACAATGAATTTTTTTGCTTCTATGACAACTTTGAGGCATTTTTTACAAAGCATGCTTCCAAAAATCAGATTTTTTCTCACATCCAGAACATGGAAAACATTTATCATGATCAACTTCTTTCCTGAAGTAAATAGCAATTTAACAGTTCCCTTTTCTATAACTTTAGCTGTGCCGTGATTCCCTATAAAAACCTTTTCATCCTTGGTTGCCATTGCGTAGATTTTGAAAAAATCTTTATTGTTGCAAACATGTACAGTAGCACCGGAATCATACAACCATTCAGAAGATTTTTCTGTTACTATCATATTACATTCTATAACCATGCTGATGTTGAGTCCTACAATCATGGCAATAATTTCTGCGTTGTTGGATTGATATTCAACCACATATGCCTTATTCTCAGTGTTTTCCTCAAATTTCAGTTTCTTATAAAATCTACATTTTCTCTTAAAATAACATTTTTTTCCACAGAAAAAACATGACTTGTTTTTCTTATTGTTGGTAGGTCCGTCTTAAGAGATGTTGTCATATTTTATTTTCTTTTTCCAATTTTTAATACTAAACTCAACTTGATTTATCTTATTTTTAGACCCCAAAACATATTTATTTTTATTATTTCGAGTTTTCTCTTCAATTCAAATATGCTTTAAGAGTTTGTTTATAGTAAAATCTTCATAAGTGTGTAACAATTTATTTCAAAAATTGTTTCAAGTGGTTGGTAATTTTGAAATAACTGCAACTGCTTGTAATTGTTCAGAAACTTTTACTTTTAAATTATCGAGTTTAGACACCAAGATCAGTAATTCATCCACTTGATCCATGACAGATTTATTATCCACCATTTGAAATTCAAAAATTTCATATTAAGAAATTTGTCCGTACCTTACTTTACAGAAGTATACTTGTTCTCCAATACTTTCCATATTTCTTTTGGGGTCTTGAGTGGACGAAACAAATCATATAATCGATCAGACAGAGAATTCAAAATGAATCCTCTACAACGAATTTCATCATCTTGACGTTTCTGGTGATCAGTATCACTTTCACTTGGTTTTGGAATTTGTGGTAAGTTCGGATTCAGCAGATAAATAATATTCAACTAGGTAAGAAGGAAGAGTAACTTATCATTCCAGTGAGTGAAGTTTGTCCCATCAAAGCGATATAACTTGAAATATTTGGGTTGATCATCTTGTTGAAAATAGAATCAAATCCAGTAGTCTCCATTGCAGACTAATTTCCTTAAGATTATTGGGAATGTTCAAGGATTTCGAAAAAGCAAAATATGAAAGGACTTACACATGAGATGATCACTATACTTAAGGAAATTATGCCCCCACTATATTGTTGGTTGGGTTAATGATAAAATTTTTCAGAATATGCAAATCGAAAATAAAAATTTGAGACAGTAAAATCTCAAATTTCTCCTAAAAACGAAATAAAGATTTTTAGAAAACGAAAATTACCAATAATGGAAAATTTTGAAGTGAAGTTTACAATGGGGAGAGGGAGTATTTATAGAAAATGAAAGATTGCAATTATGATAAATCTTTTCATTCAAAGAGTATAATGAATATGTTCTTCTGATTTAAAAAACTAACCGTTTATTCAATAGGTATCACTTGGTTATTAAAAAATGACATTTCAATCAAAAGATACCAATTTATTTAATTTTCAAAATTATGTCTTTTAAATAAAAATAAATAACCGAATAGCTATTTATTTTCTAATGCTCAAGTGCCCCCAAATGCCCAAATACCCTATCTTTGACCCTTAAATATTTATTTATTTATTTATTCATTTAGGGTCATTTGATGAAAATTCTATTTTCCCTTCGACACACATTTTCTATCAAATTCAAAAGATTTCGAATTTGATGGGTTATAAACCCAACAAATTTTTTTTACCTTTTCAATGTGGGACAAATACCTATAACATATTACAAACTATATCTAATATTTGGAACTATATTACAACTTAGAGAGATCTCTTTTCATATAATTTTTTTCATTTTTAAATTTTAAAATCAAAATTTAATTAGGGGATCAATATCCTTACCCACTACTAGGCTGACTGTTCGTTAGTATAACCAATATAGTTTTTTTTTTTATTATTATTTTTCTCTTTTAGATTGCATATACCTTGCATGTATCTAAAATTGGAATTAACAAATATAAATATATATAAAGCGATGTGTATGAGAAAAAAATAGGTATTCCCAAGATACCCAAATTCAAAAGGATAAAAAATGATAGAACAAAAAAGGAGAAGTTTGTCCCAAGGGGACAGTTTAATGGTACAAACTCCTTCCTCTAATCTGATGATTTCAGATTTAAATTTTTGTACAATAAAAAAAAAAAGAAAAGTTTAATAGAATATATAAGGATGAAAAAGATATTTATTTTTTTATGAGGGTGACATTGGTAAAAAATAATTTTATCACATACATACTTTTATGTATAGCATGAATAAGTATATTTATTTTGTTATGTGGACAGAATTTAAAAGAAGACAGACATTCCTTTGCAGGCATATAAAATTGAAATGAATATATATAAAATTATATATATATATATATATAAGAAAAAAAATGTAATTTCCAGAACTACAAACCCAGATAGATAAGAGGAAAATATAATAAAAGAAGAAAAGTATAATGAAATATATAAAATTAGTATAGAAAACTTATTTTTTAATTATTGTAAGATAGGCAAAAAATGATTATATTAGATACGCACTTCTATATAAATTGAAGATAAATATATTAATTTTGTTTGGTGAACAAAATTTTGAAGAATACACACATGTACATGTTTATATATAAATATATATTTTATTTATACTCTCTTTAAATTAGATCTGATAATATTTAGATCGAGTTAATTACAATATAGTTTCAGATACCAGCGGATTTAAAAAAAAAATTGAAGTTGAAGAGATACCGGCTGATTTAAAAAAAAAAATTGAAGATGAAGAAAGACTCTGGGCTTTGGAAGGATTTTCATGTGCTCATAGTTCATACCTACACAACCAATGTTGATTGGCTCAACTGAACGTGAGGTTGAGTATCTTTAAATATAATCGAAGTTTGACTTCTGCTAAAAGTATCGAACCCTCATGCGTATGGAGCATTTCCTGTTGGAAGACCCGTCTTCTGAAAGAAATCACTATAATGATCGATCTAGATTAATCGGGATAAAATCTAAAATATTGGGTGGTGTCTAAGACATGATAAAAAAAAAAATAGTTCATACCTACACACAATTCTAATCTCAAGTCATCACTAGCCCAAACATCGACGGTCTTCCTCTGGACATTTTGTTTACTCGTCCGGCCGGCCCAAAGTCAGGCCCATTTCTTGAAAGGGAGGACTCAGGCTCATTTACCTCATAATTAGAACCAAATCAAAAAAAAAAAAAAAATCAATTCGTTTCAAAATGAATTGAATTGTGAAATTAATGTACAAGTAAAATATTGTATTTTAAATCAAAAAATAAAATATGAAATTTAATTAAAATTTTCTACTTAAAACAACAAAAAATTTAAATACCAAATTCCTTTCTAAATATTGTTATTTACTAATTATGTTTTACTCTTCATTTTTAAGTATTATAACTTGAAATAAAAATGAAATCCTCTATATGCTTGTGAATTAATAAAAGTAAATATTTTCATGACGATATTCATAAAATTAATATAAATCAATATTAAAGTTCTTCATTTGCAACCATTCAAAATAAAAATTATTGTTAAAACTCTTTACAATTCAAAACCGACTCTGAATTAAGTCAAATTCGTTATTTCAAAGCTCTCAAAATCTTTATTCCTTAATTTAGAATAATCCATATAATTCAATTAATAGTCATTGAGCTGATAATTCAAAATCGGTTAAAATTTATCATTCAACTAAGTTCAGTTCATACAGAACCCGAATGTATTTTATTTTTTTATGATGCCTCTTAAAAAATAAAAGAGAAATGTGCTAGGAAGGAAACATCTCACAAAAAAGGTCTACCCAAGAAAAATCATCTCACAAAAAGTAAAAATTTGTATGGTGGAATGGAGAAAGATTAGTCATGATGATGATTTCAATTACAATATATTATCAGTGTAATGCAATTTAAATAAAAAAATAATTACGTGCAGCTGTGTTATATAGTATAAAACATTTTTTTTTAGATTTAGGGGCGTTTGATTTATATTAGAGAATCGAAATAAAAAATCTTAAGAATCGAAATCGAAATTGAAATCTGATATCTTTTATTTAATTTAAATTCTGAAATGGATATGATTACTGTTTTTGATATTTGATTTATATATTTTTATGAATGAAAATTATATAATTATTAACTTTATCCCCTCGTAAAAAAAACTTTTATGATTTAATTTCTTTTTATTAAAAACCCTTCATGGTAAAAAAAAAAAAAATATATATATATATATATATATATATATATGATAAAAATGGATTTTTTATGATAAAAGTGTTTGATAAATATTTTTTTATTAAATTTTCTTCATGATAAAAAAATATTTGATAAAAAATGTTGGATAAATGTTTTTTAATTAAAAATTTTGCCCATTTTGAAGGTGTGAATAGACCTCCTTCTTTTTTATTTTTTACTTTTTTGCTAAATTAATCCTAGACTGTTTGTGGCTGCTTTCCTCTGCTCCATTCCCAAACTAGAGTTCAAGCTTGAAATGTGGCCACTCCTAATTCAAGACAAGCATACTCATCAAAACTTATACAAAGTATTTTTACCAGAAAAAGATTTAAAAAAAAAAGATTCCGTTCGAGTAAATTTGTTTGGAATGAACCAGGCCAGATTCAAATTTGACACCACTCAACATGAAGCACCAGTGCCTTTTACATCATCGCCTCTAGCTCCACCACCCCCAAAGGAAAAAAAAAAAAAAAAAAAAAACCCTATAGTAGAATTTCAAATTCACCGTGAGAAAATGTTTTTGCCGATGGAAATCTATGATGTATAAAAACTTCTCAATACTAACATTTTTCGGTTTATGAAATATTTCAAAATATTTCATAACGTTAAATTAATTAATATTTACACAAAATTTTTTCTATTTTTTATATTTAACAATTTATTTATTTATTTATATTTATAATTTTTATATTATTTATCTTATAATTAATAATTATATATTTGATTATTTTAAAATTTTATTATAAAATATGATTATTATATTATTTTTATAAAATAATTAATATTTACATAAAAATTCTTATTTTTTTTATATTTACGCATTTGTCTATATTTCCATTTTCTGTATTTTTAAAAAGTGTCATTTCTTTATATCGTTTCATATTTGTTTCTATTTCCCTGTTTCCGTTTTCGTGTAATATAGATGGAAACTGTAAAACTCAAATCTCACAAAAAAATCCCAAGAGAAGACATGATAAGGAAATTATGGGACACAATTCTCTCTGAAAATTTTTCTCATTTCCCAACAAAAAGTGTGGTCGCAAAGTCAATTCTCTCTTCCAGATGGAGGTATTTATAGACTCTAGGGTTTTTCTCTCTCTAATGAAGCTTGATGACAAGAAAATAGAGTCAATTTCAAAATGTAAGGAGAGAGAGGGAGCCCTATGCAGCGGAAGTATGCAGCGGAAGTAGAGGTTCTTATGGTCTCTATAGTGGCAACAACGGCAATGGCAGCTGAGAGCCCCGTATTGTTGAAAGAAGAGGATCTTGGATCATCTAAGCCGTCGGCTGAATGAAAGGGTAAAAGGACAAAAAGTGACTAATTTTTTTCTTAGATTTTATCTATGAGTTAGGAATCCATCATTTTATTTGCATTTTACAAAATCTATAATTTTTTGGGTTTTATTTTCAAATCTTTATTCCCATTTCATTAATACAAACAATTTATATGGGTTTTAAAATCATTCGTGAACTCTACTTGCCCCAGTTTATTCCTCTCTCTTCCCTCCCTCACTAATACAATTGATCTCTTCACTTCCTCTTCTTTTTTCCTTCTTTGCTATCAAAATTAGAAATCTCTCTCTCACGGTAAACAATTGATCTCTCTAATAATCGTCGATCAATCTTCGATTAAATCATAACTGAAATTATCAAAATTAAAATAATAGATTTAATTTGATTGTACAATTTTTATAAACATAACATTACCATATGAACTAAAAAATCGATAATTGGTTTAATTCAGTTCAGTTATTTAAATTAATGAAATTATTGAAATCTCTTACTATAAAAGAACTATTTTCTGTTCATACATATGTAAATTTGATATATATCATTCATATCATGTTGTGACTATAAATTATAATTTTAATTCACTAAATGTTATTTTAAAATTTTCAACTTTCTAATAAACTAAAATTTGAAAGTAAAATAGGAGAAGGAGAGGGGAAATGCATGAGTGAGAGTCTCAAATTTAGAAGTAAAAGAGCTTTAAAATTAGCTGGATATTGAAAATTTGGAATTAAAAAAGTGAAAACTAAAAACTTTTCATTAATTGCGCATTTTCCACTATAGTAGTTTTAATTTTTAAAGTTTTTTTTTAAATTTTTAATTATAATATTATAATAATATTTATATGAATAAAAATTATCTAAAAAATATAAAATATTTTTAATTAATTCAGTTAATTCGGTTTAATCGAAATAAAAATTATTAAACTGATAACCACACAGATAAGTCAAATTAAATTTTGATTTTATCTAAAATTAAATTGAATACCCGATAAATCATTTAAAATATAAATAAATAATTTAATAAAAATAGTTTTTTTTCGGTTTTAATCAAATAGTACTCACCCCTATCGATGAGGTGCATCCTATCAGATGCGGGTTCCCACAGAGTGCACCTTGATTCTCATAAATCAATTCTGATAGGAAATAATAGCAAAGATGTTAAATCCTCCCTGGTTAGCCCATGCATTAAAATCACATCCCTCAAGGTCCACCACAACTAACAAAGAAAGCAAATTAGGACCAACAAATGGTGGTGTAGACGGGTAGAAACGTTTTTATCCTTTAATTATACGGGGGTTTGAACCTTGATATGGGCATAGAAAGCCCTTTGTTGGGAGACCCGTTCCCATAAAAGTGGGTCCCACAGTCAGTCGATCCGGAATAGTCGAGACGAAATCTCAGATAATGGACGATAACCAAACCAAGGTACCAAAAAAAAAAAAAACCAAATTAGGCATCATAGATGTAAGAGACCACAAGTGATCTCCTGACCCAAGTAAACTATTCATACTCATAATAAATACAAATAAATTATTTTTTTACTTAATAATCGATATCTAAAAATCCAATTAATCTGATTTAAATAATCATGAAATTCAATCTAAGAATTGATTTTGTAATAATAAAAAATAAAAAATTACTAAAAATAAGGAAACGATAATCTCTAGTAAACCGGCATAACTAGATAGCCTATAGTAAGAAAGGTTGAGAGACATGGGGACTATGGGTTCAGAAAGTGAGAGAGATTGAGAGAAGTATTGAGACTATGGAAGCCATTAAGAGGGAGAATAGGAGGTTTATACTAATAATCTTAAAATTTTTTTAATTACAGTAAATTTTTCAACCACTATCTTGAAGTGTATATTGGTGAACCATCGAGTCTGACGAGTCACAGTCATTAAACATGGACATATAGATTTTTAATTTTTGTACTTAATGTTCTATTTTAAACATTTTTATTGACTGTTTGGGAGTTTTATGACTCCATGAAGCAAATATAGGAAGGCAAACAAAATCTCTGAAGGGATACTCGGCAGGTAAAGAATTTTTGTTTAAATTTCTTTTTTGAGATTTTATATTTAAATATTCGTGGATACGTGTAATTTTTTGATTTTTATGATTTTTACGTATCATAAAAAGAAATTAAGAAATTTGAATTTACAAGCATATTTATTATGATCATGCAGGGCATATTAATGACCTTTATTGAGCCCCAATTCTAGGTACTAAGATCAAAAACTGAAAATTTACACCCCTCTCTCCTCTCTCCCAGTACTGATTAATGGGACTCGATAGATTCGTGGCTAGAAAGAAATGAAATAGATCAGAGTGCCTCACCCATGCTCCCCCATGTGAAGACAAAAGGCAAAGGACAACATGGACACGTAACAAATTCCGACCACAATAGCAACTTCAAAAACAACATTTCCCAATAGTTGTCATACAATATGCGGAAAGAAGCCTGTGGTTCCTCTCACATTGGTGCCCACATTCTTCGATGCTCTCTTTTTTTTTATCCCTTCTCAAGACTAGTCGTTATCTTCTTACTAATTTATTTGTTTCGATTAATTCGATTCAAGATAGCAATCAGATCAATAAAAAACGAGCTCTCCCACCATCTAATTTTTTTATTTATAAAATTTGAATTTAAATTTTTAATTAAAAACTTTGATATTCTTATTATTGGGCCAATAAAAAATTAATTAAATTTTCGATAGTTGTGGTTGTGTTAATTACTTTTCTTTGTCTGCTGCGGCACTTTTTAAAGGCCCCGCTGGAGACCTAATTGGGCATGTGATTGCACATGTGATGGGCCTCGCAATCAACTCAACCTCATGTGCTCCGTTGCTCATGGATGAGGATGGTTAAATGCTGCCCTCGAACTCCTGTAGAGGGTCGACTGCCAAATTGTATCCCAACTTGGCCATCCTATCCTTTCTCCTCTGTTTGTGACACTTCTTTTCTTAATATGTTCCTCGTGCATCATTGAAATGTCATCAGGATCAAATAGATTTTCTTTAATTATCTTTTGTAGCATTGAGTTTGTAGTCATCTTATCTTGAACTTGAAAACCGGGAGATCGCAAGTTGCCCTACATTGATATTATAATTGACATTTTGAAATTTAAGTTTTGCTTGTTACACAGGTAAATATATTCATGCGTGGTATTTTTTTAATAAAATAATTGATAATTTTAATGATTTTGATTTATTTAATAATTGTACTGACGAATAATTACTTTTATTGTATAATTTTAATTCATGAACCTTTTGATAAAAAAAATCTTATACCAACAACCCAAATGTTTATTATGTAAGGATAAGTTTATCTATAGGGTCATAGAATATTTCAATTAAGTCATTGTAAGAACATCCAAATGGTAGAAAATTCTTATCTTCCCTGATGTGGGTCCAATATTCAAATTTTAGTAAACGAGTATATTTTTACGATTTTCTCAATCTTATATAAAAATATATATATTTCAATTAAAATACTGCAATAGCAATAATAGAAGATTATTGTGGTTCTTTGAATAAATGGGGGTTCTATTGTCATTTTAAATGAGGCAAAAAGGACTCCGGTGAACAAAAATGTTTGCCAGCATTTATGTTTGGCTAAGCAATCTGGGTACATAGTCCTCAACTCCCTATATAAACCTCTCACTCACTCCTCTTCAATGTCACTCATCTCCCTCCCACCTCTCTCTCTCTCGGTCTAAGTTGTCTTCCACTCCCTCCTCTCCAGGACAAACGAATGGCAAGTAAATTAAACATTCTCTGGTTCTGGGTGTGTCTCATGCTTGTTTTGCTGGCTGAAAACCAGGTAATCTCCCTATCAACTTCATGATTTTTCTCTGGACTCGGAAGGAAATGCAACAAGGATGTAGTTGGGTAGCTTTCTGTGTTTCAATTTATTAATCCATCGACCTTTCTATAGATGTTTAGGGCCACAGTTTCAGCTTCAGGGGCGCAACCACAAGGCACCCACCAAATGGTGAGGTCATACGATTCATGTCTTCATAAATAAAAATGTCTCTCTCTCTCTCTCTCTCTCCACATTTTGGTTGATTCCATTTTTTCGGGGTTGTGCTGTGTGCAGTATGGTGCCTCTCAAGGCAGTCTTCGTCCTCGAGGTAATTTGACAAATGTAAACTTTTTTAATTGTTTATTTAAAATCATCAATATGATTAACAAAAGCTTTAAATGCAAAATAAAAAAATTTCGAATTTTTTAGAATTTTTCTTTTTTCTTTTTATTTTCACCACTAATATTCAGAGTTATACTCTGAATGATTCGGTTCGAGTGTCCGTCTGAATGATTCGGTTCGAGTGTCCGCATGGGCTCTATTTGATGAGCAGCTCTCCTAACATATTATTTTCTATTTTTAAATTTTGAACCCAAAACTTGTTTAAAGGATTTAATATCGCGTCCCACTATTTTGAATATATTTTTTAGGATTTATTATGTTTATTCTTTGTAAATGAGAATATATGCAGAGTGTGGACCACGGTGCACCACAAGATGCTCGGCAACGGCGTACAAGAAACCATGCATGTTCTTCTGCCAGAAATGCTGCGCTAAGTGCCTGTGTGTGCCTCCAGGCACTTACGGAAACAAGCAAATGTGTCCCTGCTACAATAATTGGAAGACCAAGAAAGGAGGCCCCAAATGCCCTTAGACATAGATTCATTCTCTATCTTCTATTGAAAAGAAAATGGGCTTCTCCTTTGGTGGAGATTATCAATAGTTCAATTAGCTAATTGTATTGCTTTTGATGTGATTAATGATCAAATAAAGAGGTTAATCCAATTAGGAGTACGCGTTCCCCAGTGTTCTTGCTGATTTATGTGATTGCCACAAAATTTATATGAAAGTGAATGGAGGATTTTTTATTAATCATATTTAAACTTAGCTTTAAAGATTTGAAAGGTCAGTGTTCTCTCTACCTATACTTTTTTTCTGCTGTTGTAACCTTGAAGCAATGTCTTAGGTCAGAGACAGATTTTGTCGTATCAATATTTAGTTGATCCAACGACTATATACTGATATTTTTTAAATAATATTTTACATTTGAATATCTTATATGAAGAAAATAGATATCGGAAAAGTTTTATTGTTTAAACGTCTAACACGACTCGAACTGAATTTAATCAGAATTAATATAATTATTAGATACCGATGGTTTATAAAATTTTTTTTATTCTATTTTATTTCCTAAAGATGAAATCAAATATTTTCATAGAATACAATTTTTTTTTTTAAAAAAATGAAATGACCATTTTCAGTTTCACTAACTTATTTATTTATATGATAAAAATTTATTTATTTATTTATTTATCTTACAAAAATAAAGATATTAACAATCAAATTTCATTTCTTAAAATAAAAATAAACCAAAACTACAAAAATCCCCAGAAATATTGGTGGGTGCTTACAAATATACTTTCAAAATTCAAAATGCAGCTAAAAAGTTATCTAAACTTTTAAGATTACTTTTCTCTTTACCACCTCCCCCCCTTTTTCCCCCCAAATTGCCTTGATGACAGAAAAGAGAGAGGAGGAAATAAAAAAAAAAAACCCTTTTTAGTTCAAATATAATATTTGTGTTCAAAATAAAAAATGTATTTAAAAATAACTTTTTTATATGAGTAAAATTCTTAAGGAAATATTTTTCATATAAACTTATTTTAATTAAAAAATTAATAATTAAAATAATCAATTAAGGTTAACAAGAATTTGGTTATTTTAACATACTAATCGTTTACTACGAGTTAAAATATAAAGTTAATTAATTTTTTTAATAACCCTAATTAGTTAAACTGCGTCACAAATTATATCTTGGGTGGAGATTATTTTAAAATATAAATTATTTAAATGAATAGTTTATTATTATTATTATTATTATCATCATTATTATCATTTTAATTTTTTATAAATAGTTTATTTTTATTTATTTCCTTTCATTATTTTTATTTTTAATTTTACTTTTTATTTTTATTTTTAAACTTTAATTTTATATTATTTTCTCCATCATATATTGATTTTTTAAATGATCGACTCTAAAATTTATGATTAAAATTCAGTTTATTGTTTATCATTATTGTATAAATTATTTAAATGACTTTATTAAAAATTAATACAACTTTCTATGATTTGGGTATGCTTTGACAAGTCAATAAGAGTCCATACCTTTCAAATAGTTTTGCTCCGTTGGAAAAGGGTAAGACCGAAAATTTAGAACATAACAGGCCTGTTTATATATGACTCAAGAAAAACATTGAAAAACAAAAAGAAGAAAGGACGTGGGGTTTGGTGGGTAGGATGGAACGATGTCGTTTGGTTAATCCCTCGCCCTCTTGGTTTAGGGGTTATGATGAAGCTCAGAGGGGAAAGGAGAGGGAGTAGATCTACAATGCCGACGGAGGGAGTCAGAGCCACCGTCGACGCCAGAAGAGAGTGAAAGAGCAGATCTATCTTTGACGGGGAGAGACAGGGAGAGGGAGAGGGAGAAACCCTATCCGTGGAAGCGAGATCTCTCATTTTGGGTTGCCGAAGTAAGTGACTTGTTGTCCTCTACTACTCCTACTACTACTACTACTTTCTTGCCTGGAAATGGCGAATGTTTCTAAGTGCATTGTACATTTGCTTTCAGGATATGGAAAATTTGCCCTCTAGTGGACACCGGTTTCGGAGAATTCCTCGGCCGTCCGCAGCTGCCAATTGGAAGCTGGACCCCCTGGTAAGCCTAAATGTGGGTCTCTATTAAGTTGCAATCGAATGTCTCACCTTGTACATCTCACATTCGGTGATGCCTAGGTGTGTTATTTTGTTGTCATCTTCTCACTCTAGTCAGCTTTTCAACTAAGGTAAACTGTATTTCCTTATTTTTCAACATCCTTAAGCAGAAATCCTCCGCTGAAGAAATTAAGAGAATCCGGTCGAAAAAAAGGATTAGAGCATCCAACATCCTTGATGGATACTAAAACGAGGAACTTTTTAGACATATTAATTTTTTTTGATGCTTCTTTTTGCTGTTTTCTTACATAATTTTCTTCTTTCTTATTACTAAAAGAAGGGGAAAATGTTGGACCATATCCCTAGCCGCTGAGCACCACAACTCAGCGCAGCAGGAAAAAAAAAATGAAAAAACAAAAAATGAGTATATGGAATAAAAGTGGACTGAAGAATTTATTGGAAGACCTCCATTTTATTTCCTGGCCATTTTTTTCCTGACCATTTTTCCCTTGGATATCTTATTCCCTTTCTTTCATCTTGTACAACTATGAAATAAAATAGCATTCATAGGTGCCAGATCATGGTCATAAACTCTTCATACAACAGTCAATGGGCACATAATATTGCTATCAAGACTAGGCTTGGTACAAACTACGGACGTTCCATGCAAACACAATTCTTATTGCCTGATATGGTTGCTATTTGTGTTGGCATGTTAGGTTTGTTGTTGTGTTAATATGGTGACCTGAATGGAACACCAAATGATATGCATGTGATAGAACATACATGAAGTTGGCATATTTATGAGACAGATAACAACATGACTTGCAGAATATGTATAATAAATGGGATACAGTTTAAATTGACCAGATATGGCACACATTACCGTTTAGTGAATTGGTTAGTATGTGCTTATAGGTTATAGAATAACATATTAATTAGCGGATTATTCATTGTTCAAATTATAAACAGATTCTTATAAGAGGGGCGACTTAGTGGTACATCCTTTGTTGAGTAAAGATGATATTTTGGATAAATATGATACTTCCCATAATATATGGATGTCTAATGAAGATAATGGTCTCTTTGGGGGTAGTTGTTTAGAAGGGGATTAGCAAAGGGTGGATGTTTTTGGGGCAAGGTGGAGTTTAAAGTGTCGATGGGGTGAGAATTTCCTTTTCTGCATGACAAGTGTGATTTTGGTCCGTCAAAGAGTTGTGTTTCCTGAATTTTTTGAGTTGGTATCAGACAAAGAGGTGGTAGTTTGCTTCTTAGACTCTCTTCAAAGGGGCTGCTTCTTTTGAAATTGAACTTTAACCGATAAGCAAATGATGGGTACTCGGAGGAGTTCTCTAACGTTTTTGCATGACAAGCAAAGAGGCGGTAGTTAAGGGTATATTGAATCACAAGCAAAGAGGTGGTAGTTTAGCATATAATATGTTTAGTTTGAATAGCAAGGATGAGGGAAGTGTTCCCGCTCCTTTGAAATTTATTTGGAATTTTCCTCACCCAAGAATTCCTTTTTTTTTTTTTTTTTTTTTTTTTGCATACTATAATATGCTTAGGTTGAACAGCAAGGATGTGGGAAGGTTCTGCTTCCTTGGAAGTTTATTTGAAAATTTTCCTTCCCTGGATAGTTCTTTTTTGCGTGGAAGATGGCTTGGAAAAGGACTTTCACTTAGGATAATATGCAAAGGAGAGACATTGTTGTGGTAAATAAATGTTTAATATGCAAAAGAGTGTTCGGGTGAATGCTTAACTTGTTTATTTATTGCACATGGATTCGATCCTTGGGGGAAAGTATTAAGCTCTCTTATGTGGATAACTTTATAAGCAACTAGGAACTAAGTATGGAGAAAAAGAGTTGCAAGTTCTGTCAGCCTATGTTGTACTAAGTTAAACTGGCTATAGTTTCTTCTGGATTCCCTTGAAAAGAAAAAAATGAGAAGAAAACAAAATGTGGCTTAAAGAATTTACGGAAATGAAAATCATTCATATTGACATTCTTTTGAAATGTAGATTTCTATCAACATTTTTCTTCCTTTACTAACTTGTGTTGCCTATCTTCAGCTTGATGAAAATCTGGAGCAATGGCCTCATTTGAATGAGCTTGTCCAGTGCTATAGAGCAGACTGGGTGAAAGATGAACACAAATATGGACATTACGAAAGCATCAGGCCTATTTCTTTTGAAAGTCAAATTTTTGAGGGTCCTGATACAGATATTGAAACTGGTAAGGGAGAGACAGATGCAGCTAGAATCTACTTTTGAGGGCTTTCTTTTTGCTATTTATAATTTAGCTTCTGGAAGCAGATCTTGCATTTGGTTCTATAGTATAAGGAAGTCCAAATTTGTTCTAATCCATACCTATTGCAGAAAATCTTCTTTTCATGCTTTCTTTTTGTGGTTGATGTTATTTCTTTCCTCTTTGAAGAATTACTTATGATTTGATGAGAGTTTTCAACTGCATTATTGGCTAAAGGACTTTCCTTTTCCTGGCGGTCACTAGAGGATTTTATCTTGTTTTCCATGTTGTACCCAATGTTTAAAAACTTAAGCCTATTTGCAGAAATGCATCTTTCAAGTGCAAGACAGATGAAGACTGAAGAAAATACAGATGATGACGTCCCGAGTACCTCAGGGAGGCAATTTTCAGAGGTAATGATATCTGACATGTCACATTCAAAAGTTCTGAAGGTGATGCTTCCACGCTTGTTCATTTTTATTTATTTGAAATCTTTTAATGGTTATATGAACTTCCGGTTAGTTAACAAAACCACTCCTCCCTTTTTCTTTACATTTGTTGCCATTCTATTATTATTATTACAGCTAATATCTAGTAATTAAACTCTGGGTTGCACACTTTGGTGCCTTTGTTTTTTTTTTTGCTATACCGATAACTATTTTTTTCCACTTCATGTCATTTGGTTAACTTTTAGGTGGACGTGTTTATTGAATCTTTTTTTTTTTTTTTCAATCATTTGAATCTGACTAGGCTCTATGTTTTGTGAAAAGTACTTTCGCTTGATGAAATCCTTTTCAGTAGCAAAAAATAGGCAAAGGAAATGTTTTTCAAAAAGATATTTTATCTGAAAGAAGCAAAGCCTATAAACTATTTGCTTTTGTTGACTTTCCAGCATTTTGGCCATTCGCCTCTCCCTGCTTATGAACCTGCTTTTGACTGGGAAAATGAAAGATCAATGATTTTTGGCCAAAGAATTCCAGAAGCTTATTTGGCACACTACGGAAGGTTTGGCAACTTCAAGAGCTTTTTCTTTTCTTCTTTCTGTGGTTTATTCATCTATATTTGGCAAAAGCTATCCTCCCTCTGTCATCTTTTCATGAAACCTATGTACGTTTTGGTTTCAGTGGTTTGAAGATCTCTATGAAAGTTCTGTCCCTCTCATTTCAAGCAGCATTAGTTGGTGAGTGCCTATTTCTCTCTGCCCTCCCATTTTATCCCTGGCAAATCTTACAATTTTGTTGTGTCCTGCTACCTTAGTTTTGTTAGTTCATTTTTGAATTGCTGTTTCTTTATTTAACTGAATTGATCCTTTCTTGTGTTGTGATTTGACTCTAAAGTCCATTTTATGCAGAGCCATTTTATGGTACCATTTGCTTATACAATAGGGAGAGAAGAGAGAAATTGTCCGAGGATTTCTTTTTCCGTGTGCTACCAACTGAAATGCAGGATGTAAGCTTTAGAAGTTATTATTATTTTATCTAATAAGAGTAGTCTATTATGTTTTCTCATATCTTTTTTGTTGATTTCATTCTGCTGCATGTTCTGGATCCTATCATGCATTTGTAAAAATCTATTTGTTGAATTTTCTTTCTTGGTCGTAGCAGGTTGGAAGTTCTTACCAATCTCATGGTACTTTCCATTTAGATGCTCCATCAGCATCTGTTTGCATGCTGATCCAGCTGGAGAAGACAGCAACAGAAGAAGGTGGGATTAGTCCATCTGTTTATTCGCGAAAAGAACCAGTAAGTCCACCCCCATTTAATATTTGTCACATATTTCTTATGCTTGGTCTAAAATTGAATTGTACCCTATGGCAGTTTGGCTCTTTGTCTCAGCACCATTGTGTGTTTGGTTTCTTTTTTGGGGACAAATTATTGGTTACATCAGTCTACGAAAATCCTTGTATTTTCAAGGTGTCCTCTGATTACCTGCTTTGTGCATATTGATGTTCACCTCAAATTGGCAATAATTACTCCTAAAATTAAAAAAGTAAGCTATATCTGCATATGTATTGAAATAAGCGCTTGAGAAGTTGCATATTAAGCTTCTTAGTGATGCTAAAATATGCTAAGAGCTTTTCCTCTGAAGACATAATAGTTTACGAAGAAATTTATGTATTGTTTTAACCTATTCTTATATTTTGAGACTCTGGAATTTAATTCTGTTTGTTAAATTGAAGCATTTTTGTGCTTACTAATGTCTAGGTTTCAATTCTTGGAATTGACCTCTTCTTTATGAATGGAGCTATGATTGTATAGACATGGCCTGTGTTGGATTATGTTGTATTTTACAGCTTAATTAGCATGCTTTAAGCAACAGGTAACCGTTTCAGGTTGATATTATGCTGTACTAATTGCTGCTGTCTAATGTGTTCTGAATGATGTAGTCTGTGTAGAGAGGAAGAGAAGAGGGAGGAAGAAGCAGTAGAGGGAAGGAGGGGAGACAAGAAGTCTCTTTGATAGAAGTTTGGGGAGAAGACCATTTGTGTCATTCCAAAATTAGAACCGGTCAAAATTAGTGTTACTTACGCCTTTTGCATGAGAAGACAATTTTAGAAAGAAACAACTAAAAATCTTGTTACTCTAAAAGTTTTCTCAATAACAAAACATCTGAAGCCAAATAATAACTCTTAACACAGATATTGAACCCCAGGTGTGCGCCTAAGATAAGTGTGATGATCTTTGGATCCTTGACCTCTTCCTGACTTAAGAGCCCTCATCTCCGGAGAGAGATGATTGAGGCAAGCATCTAGTAGAATTGGAGCCAACTAGCAAAGTACCTTCTCAGCAAGCCAAGTACCATCATAAATTGAACACTTGATGAATGAGGTACTGTTGGATGTGATAAGTTGGTGAGGCAACAATCTCATCAACAATGACCTCAATCTGAGCATAACACAACCAAAGTAGTGGGGGACATGGCTTGGGCACTCCTATTGACCAATCAACTCAAATTCCTATAGCCATCATTGGAGGCTCAAGTTGGCCTCCAAAAGAAAAAGGAATCCTCCATATTGAAAACAAAAGGATTAATATGCATATGGGAAGAGCATGCATTAGGTCCAAGTCTCAAAAATAGGAAAAGGACTGATGACACGAAGATGCAATTTCTTATAAGGTTGTTTGGGAATGTTTTTGAGACTAATATGCATCAGCACATATCACCTAGTTGAAATTCATGATTCATACGGTCAACTTAAGTAGCCATTTTAGAATATTGATTACTCTTAACAATTTTCTTTGAACCTGGTTGGCATAGGACTTGGCACACTTGGAGGTACAGGCCTCAAGAGGTAATGGAGCAAGATCAACAGTTTGACAAGTGAAGGAGCCATTAACAATCTCAAAAGGATTAAGGCCAGTGGAATGGTTAGTAGAGTTATTGTAAGCAAGCCACGCAGCTCCTGGTTCCAACTTGTCATACAATATATCTAAGCAAATTGCCCAAACTTTGTTCATCACTTGGGTTTTAGCATCGGTTTCGGGTGGAATGTTGACAAAACCTAAGGTGAACTAGCAAACTAAGTGCAAAGAGCTTCCGAACTGTCTTCTGGTACTGGCAAACAAAATGAAATAATAAATAACTCCAACACAAGTATTGAACTGTTTGTCTATGCCTAAACTAAATGCGGATATCTGAAGATCCTCCATCTCTGAATATCTGTAGATCCTTCATCTCTGAATCTATGTAAGTCCTAGAACAAAAGAGGGAAAGGAACTCAGGAATATTAATGGATGGAAAATGGTCTTAATAATTTTAAAAAACCTTAGCCGGTTTGTACTGATAATCACTGGTCCTCCAATATCTAGAAGGCCAATATAATGTTTGAGCATTGTAATGGCTAGCTTAATGTTGTTGGTCTCCAACTTCAGGTTTAATTTCAAGCTGTATTGTTCAGTCGCAAGAATTTGACTTCTTTCCAAGAAAGGTCAGCTAGGCTATAATCTTTCTAAGTTTCTGAGGCATGAGCTTGGAGAGAAGTATAATACACAACCACTTTTAATTTATGTTGTTTATGCAGATTTCTCATTTTTAGAGTCTTTTTTTTTTAATAATCTTTTCTATTACATCTAATTCTTTTCCTATCTGAAAAAAAAAAATCAGTCATGCTTGAGATCTTCTCTTAGTATAAATTCATTTTTTTCCCTTTTAAAATATAGTATTGTATTTTACAGGCAAAGCTTCAGATGTTGACAAAATCTATGCTTAAGGTCTTTGATTACCACTTCCTTACAGAAGAAGGCCTGATTGCTACCATATCGGCCCCAAGTGCATTGTCAGATGCTTCTAGACCATGTGGCATTTTTTTTCCCTTATATATTCTCTTCTTTTTTCAAATACATGAAAAATGACTATAAATGGCTGAATACTCTTAACTCTGTTGAAAAAGTTTGATACCCTGGCAGAAAGCATGGGCTACTCCATTATCAGAGGTGGATTGTGGATGGTGGATTTTTTTAAATTTATTTTATTTTGGTTGTATGCTAGATTATTGTATGGTTGAAGTATCTAAAAAATGCTAAGGGAATATTTAATACAGGGAAAATGATTGACTCTAGGGAAGTTCAAAGTATGCATGTGGAGTTTTATGCCAGCTTCATTTGCACAAACCTTGAGGGCATAACATTCCTTGCTGCTGCACAAACATGTGGCATGGTAACATAGAATTGCACATGCATACTTCTAGTGCCAAATATATTACTCCCCATCCTTAACCCCATGGACGGCCTAAGGGGTGAAACTTTGATACTGTTCTGTAAGGTTGACATTTTCATTGTAGGTTTGAAATCCTAGAATTTGTCCAATGTTAGGAACATTTATTTATTTGCTTTTTTCATTTTATACTTTTGTTTCTTCTTGTTCTGTTTGGCTTTTCTGTAATTTAGGCTTTGCCTTCAGTCATGTTCTCTAGGTACATAGAATTTGCAATCTTTGAGGATGTTTTTTGCCTTTCAAATTAATTCATCTGATTAATGATGTGATATCTTTTTTCCTAATAGGTGCACTTAACTGAGAGAGAGAAGCAAAAGCTTCAGGTGTGGTCTCGAATCATGCCATATAGAGAATCTTTTGCTTGGTCAATTGTTCCACTTTTTGATAACAGCATTAATGGTGCCACCGGTGGGTCGGCTTCCCCTGGTAGCCCTCTTGCTCCAAGTGTATCTGGTCCAAATGAGGCTGTGTCTGAATCAGTTGCAAAGATCACACAAGATGGAAAGTTGAGTTATTCAAGTGGAAGCTCTGTTGTTGTTGAGATATCAAATCTAAACAAAGTGAAGGAGAGCTATACTGAAGACTCACTCCAGGTTTGTCTATGCTTCTTACTTGAATTTGAAAAGTCCCTATGCACCTTTTTTCTGCCTTGTTTGTTAATGTTTGTCTACATTTCATTTTCCCTTTTCTTGATAGAGAAGGGGAATTTCATAAGTAAAACATAATATAGAAGGTATCACATGGGTGTATGAGACATCCTCCAGGTGGAGTGCCCAGCTTTCCTGGTCAAGGCTTGGCTTAAAAATTAGCCAACGTTTCGTATGTTTGAATCTGAATTCAATAATAGCTCGGTTGGAGTAGGCATGACTTCTTTAAAGAGGTCTAGGTTCGTATCCCCATAAAGCAAGATATTTTTGAAGTTCACCTTTTAGAGAGCACCGAGTGCTTCCTTTCTATGCTATGTTCATAACAAAAACAACACATTGTTCTCTAGTTATCATATTTCCATTTAAAAAAGTTGTGAGGAGTTCAATTCCCCTCCCAAACATTAGTCTTATCTTTTCCCATTTTTATCTGCAATTTGGGTCCTCGGCCGGTCTTGGTCTTTGAAATGATAAAAGGTGTGGGCCTGGGCAGATTGATTAGACTCAATTCTGAGCTGGGTCAGGCAGGGCATGACATAACGAATGTGTGTTTTTATAAGGGTGAGCCTAACTCAGCCATGGCCACTCCTACCTCCAAGGAATGAGTACAAAAAATTAAAAAGAAACAATTAGTGCCTTTTTTTTCTTGCTCATATTATAATGAGTCAACTGTGGTGGTTTCTTAAGGTACTAATGACTTTTGATTGTTTATCTTCATTGTGTAAGTGGTTGAGGCTAAGTATGGTCTTTGTAATCATGGTTTGGTTGAAGAATATCTCTAACATGTTTTTGAAACTTCATTCCTAAGTTTACTTACATTCTTCTTTTACTAAATCCAGAGCTGGCATGGATAATGGTTGTTGTATGTGCTTTTGGGAGGATTTTAAATTAGTGCAATTCCTTCTTTTGATGCCCTTCTCTTGTCATTTTTTCTTTAATTTTATTCTTTATGATGATGTTATGTCCAATTTTTTACATATCCGGAGGAAGTTTACTCTTTTGAAAGTTTTAGTTCTCTAAAAGCCTTAACAATAGGAAGAATAAGAGGGAGCTTCGTCATCCATATAGTTATAGTATTCCTCATGCCCAACTTCTGGTCCAAATGAGGTCAAATAAGTTTTCCTAATAATAAAAGGGTGATTGTGCTACGACAAGATATGATCTAAGGATTAAATTCAAGCTGAAAAATTTTGCTGTAAATGGGCCAAGATAAACAATATTTAGATGTGCCACTTATGTACTTTGTTGTTTGGGGCATTGAATGTGGTCTTAGTCGGCATCAGTATCATCATACCTTATTGTCCCTGAATAGTTGGGTTTTCTTCTTTGCTTATAGTGTGAGTGATCTTTTCTCTCACACATTGTCACTATCTGTTCGCTCTATTAATTGATTATGTCGTTCCTCTTTTAGGATCCAAAACGCAAGGTACACAAACCAGTCAAAGGCCTTCTAAGATTAGAAATTGAGAAACTCCAGGCTGGTCAAGTTGACTTGGAAAATGTTTCAGAGACTGGCAGTGTGACCAACGACTCAATTGACCCAGTGGATCAAATTGCTAATTCTGCATTTTCTAGATCTTTGAGTAATGGATGTGAAGGGCATCGGACAGGAAATCCCAAGTTTAGTTTTGCCGATGGAAAAGAAACTCCCAGAAATGGATCCACTTCCTTGGGTACTACAGACTCTGTAGCCGATGAGGTAAGTGGTTTTGCCTTCCGATTTATCATGCAAGACCCATTTTCTATAGTGCTACCGATAGAGTAACATTTTTCTTAATCTTGTGGTAGTTATTTGAATTGTCCTTGAGTTACACAAAGATATAATGGCGGCACAAATTTTGTTGGACTTCTTTGGCATGTGAGTAATGAAATGAGTGGATGGCACTTTTTGAACTTTAGACTGTAGAATCATGAACCCTGGGTTATGTTTGTCTGCAGTACAGACCACATAAAATTTGAGTACAGCAACGAACACCATAGATTATTTTCAGGCAGCATTTGGTCGCTCGTCATAAGTGCTTATAGTGTATTTTGTCTTTATTTCAAATATACCATTTGTTGACTAGGGTATAAAGTTTTTATGCATATATAGTTTTTCGTTCAAAACTAAAAGTTCCCAATGAAACCCTTGTTTGTGATTACATCAAAACTGTTTTAGGTAGACAGTAAAAAATCTCAAAATAGGCAATAAACAAATTGAAGTGCCTCCAAACAACCTCCAGTACAGAACACCTAAACATGTTCAGACTCTTCAGCCCGCCAGTTCATATATTGTTCTTTTTTTTTTTGAAGGAAGAAAATTAATTAACAAGTCAAAAAGAGGGACTCAGCACCAAGGCAGTGGAACCCTAGAGATTAAAACCCCAGAGAATCTACAACAAGCCTCCTCTAGGAAGCTCTTGAATAATTTTTCAGCGGACCAAAAATGCAATCTTTAGTAAAATTATCTGCATAACTTGGGAAGAAATAATAAAAATGGGTAAAATGCAAAATAGAAACTTGAACTTTGGGCCATTTATAAACTTAGACTTTTGTTTTTACAATTAAATTCCTGAACTTTTTGAACTCATGAATTGGCGCTAGAATGTTTTGTTACTTAACTTTTCGTGTATTATATTCCAGTTTTAATGGTCTTTTAATGCCAAATTATGCGAGTGAAAAAGTTTCTTTATTTTAACCCAAAAAAACTACGAGGGTCTATTTCAAGTTTCTGAAAGATCAGGGGCTCGTAAAAGTTTTTGAAGTTTAGGGATCTCTTTCTTTGCAAATGGCTAAAAAGTTGGTGGTCATTTTTGCATTTTGCCAATGAAGAACCTAGTTCTTTTCATTCTTTATTTCCAAAAACGCCTCTGAATTCTTCTAACTTCTAAGCGTATATGTATTTTTCTATGAGATTTAAGTTTTATTTTTGAGTGTAAAAGTCAAATTATGCTGTGTGCAGTTTCAAGCTTTTGACTTCCGTACTATGACAAGGAATGAGCCATTCTTGCAACTCTTTCATAGTCTCTACGTGTATCCTCTCACTGTGGCCTTGAGTCGAAAAAGAAATTTGTTCATAAGGGTTGAACTCAGGAAGGATGACTCAGATATACGTAAACAGCCTTTGGAGGTATTATTTTTTACTTTGTGCTTCGTATTGACTATCATTTCTATATTGATTCTCTGTTTCTACTGAACTAATGGTTTGAGGTTCCTATGTCATGCTCTTCCCTGAAGGCAATGTGTCCAAGGGAGCCAGGAGCATTGCTTCAAAAATGGGCTCACACTCAAGTTGCGGTTGGGGCTAGGATTGCCAGCTTCCATGATGAAATTAAACTTTTTCTCCCTGCTATTTGGACACCTATGCATCATCTACTATTCACATTCTTTCATGTTGATCTCCAAACAAAGCTTGAAGCACCGAAGCCTGTATGTTTTAATCGTATTACGAGCAATCAAGGATTTCATGCCTACTATTTTGGTTGGATTTGCATAAATTCTTTTATGTTAGTTTTCATTTGACTCATTTGATTATGTTAGTTTTCATTTGACTCATTTGACTGGCCTTTTCTTTTACAGGCCCTTATATGTGAAGATTCACTTTCTTGTTTCTTTTGCAGGTTGTGATCGGCTATGCCTCACTTCCTTTATCTACCCATGCTCAGTATGTTCTTTTCTTGAGCTAGATCAATCTAGTTTGTGTATATCTTTTCAAAATTTCTAGTCTGTTGAATAATTATAGATTGGTTTCTTGTTTAGTTTCTAGTGTAAGCCTTCCAGTTTTTTTTTTCCATTTTTCTTCTTAGAAAGGCATTTGAAAAATCTTTTTGTGAGGAATACTTCTATTAAACAATGTTGTCTTTTACTAGTAGGATAATTTGGAGCAAGAAAAATCATGGGATTCTATCAAGTATTGTATTCATAACTGAGAGAAATAAGAATCAAATTAAATTGAATGAGGGCAGAATCCAAGGTTTAGGGGCTCTGTTACTTTCGAAATTACGGAGTCTTTGAAAGATAGATTTTACATATCGGTCCCATTTGAAAATAATTGTTTGATGGTTTCTATGATTTTGGAACTTATTGGGTCTATTTTTAAAATCTTTTATGTTCTAACAAGCTTTTCAACTATGAATTAGTTTGCTTTTATTTTCCTTTTCCTCAATTTTTCTTTAAGGTTTATAACAATGCCTTGTTTTATGCTTAAATAATTCTTAATGTGATTATGAGACTTTGGTGGGCTTCCCTCCCCCTCTGTTGAATTCAACGGTTACCAGAGCGATGAAAAGAATGTTGTTTTCATGCATAATTCTTAGCATCTTTATATCATTGATCCGGCTTGAACCCAAAATTTATATACCATAGACCAAAAAGGATCTGAAATTCCTACTCCATATTTTATGTAATAAAGATGATTTAGAGACTTAGTTTCATAATTACACAGGCACACATGATTACCCCGGAAAGAAGTCTTGCTTGGACATGATAAACTAGGTGGCGTAAGGTAGATTTGGAACTCAAGTACTAAAGGTACTGAGTTGGGTTTGACTCAGGGTTAAGGCATAATTTGACAAACTGAACAATCAAAGTCAACTTCTCATTAAGTTAAAAGAACATGATGACTTAACTAACTATATTTTGAAGTAAGGGTTTCAGTTACGAATAGAGGTGTTAGTTACGACATCAGTGGACAAGGTTTCAGTTTATGTCATACTTGTTTTGGTGGGGGGTTTAAAGTTGTATTTATCATTATTCTTCAAGACTGACATAATTTGTGTGGAAGCCATGGACATCTAATGCAAGTGGATTGTTCTCAAACATTTGATCTAGAATGATGGTCATTTTTCCTAAATTGCGAATGAAATGAATAACAAGCACCGACATGGACACAAGGACAGAACAAAATTATTAAAGTTTTATCCTATCGCAAATAAAGTGTTATATCGTGTTGTGAGATAGTATCTGTGCCACATTGAATGTCATGATGAAAAAAGAACTAGTCCCTCTTCTATCTTTGGAAATTATTGAAATTTTCATGTTTTCACTGAAAAGTTGCATTTTAGATGTAATATTAATCACATTTAGCATTTACCAAACTCTGAAATGAAGCATCCTTCAATTCCTTAACTTACATTCAGGGAGATGTTATCTTGTTGGTTGTATTAGTCTTTCTTTGGACCTCAAATAAAGAGGAAAAATTGAAGAGCTTTGGAGTCTCTCTCTCTTTCTCTTCCCTCTCTCCCTCCTACAAATGTATGTTAAAATTATATTTGCACGTATTGTTTTCACTTGGCTCATTGATCTTTCTATTTGCATAATTCTTTTTGCTACTTCTTGCATAGTACTAATATGGCAATGTGGGCACAATGAAATTATAAATGTTTTACTCTATTCTAAGTTACAAAGTGTCATATCCTATTGTGTCAAATGGCACATCCACTGCACAATGCTCATTTTTTGATGTCTCTGAAACAGTTTTTTTCTGAAATGGGGTTGATATTTGACGCATATAAAACTTGTTTTCCAGGCTGCGGTCCGAAGTTTCATTGCCAATTATGAGAGAGTTGGTACCGCATTATCTTCAAGATAATAACAAGGTAAACATCCAATTTTGATATTTGTAGGTTCCTATCCAGCAGATTAAAAGCTTTGCTGCATAAAATTTAGATACATATAGAGCAAATTACTTTTCAAGATCTTAAGTCTTCCCTTGATAAACAAATAAATCTCTAATATTTTGTAGTGTCCAAGGTCTTGACCTTTAATTTGTAACATGTAAGGTTCTTCTGTCAACTGATGTTAAAAGACATTAATGAACATTAATGACTAGAAGAAACTTGTACTGTAATTGAACTTCTAATAGAGCTTAATGCTGTCAAGTGTGACAATTGTTGATCTGGAAGCTGTCACCAAATGATCTGAACATCCCATGTTCATCACTAATCACAAGTAACCTTCATGTGGGCCCAATTCCCTTTCAAAATGCATCAATGGACCTCAACATGCTGCTGCTCACGGCATTTCATTTATGAAGCAAAATCTAAAATATTGAAGGATGCAGATACCACTTTAAGCCTCGAACAGTTAGATAACTTCTATCTATAGCACATGTTGCAGTAGTAAAGATCTTTGGAGCGTGCCTCCAACTTTGTTTCTCCGCATGGGGATGATTGTCTTAGGTGGCGGAAGCCAAGCTGCCCGAAGTAGAGGAGAAAGAGCAATCCAAAGCTGCAATGGCAGCAGTGGTGGTGGTCGTCTTGAGTGATCTGTAGAGTTTTCTGAGCTTGAAGGAGACAGAGAACGTGGAGTCAAAGAAGAAGATGTTGGAATTTATGATGGGAGGCTATGAAACTTTAAGCTATGGCTTCGGACAAATATATTCGGGTTTTGAGTTACTACGAGTCTCGACCATTTTTGAAAGAGTGGCCTGCAATGCAGTAAGCATGGCTTCTTGGAGGGTTTTTGTTGTATGGAAGGTCTTTAAAGGTGGTAGCCAGAGATTGTACAGTGGTGGATTTGATGTGGGCAGTCAAATGGGGCAGCATAGGGCTTTCGATTACGATCTGCGATCTAGGGTTGATAAATTGGACAATTGAGCAACACAAAGATATCAATTCCTTTTTTCTATGAATTTGATCCCTTAAGAAGAAATTTGACTTTCAAAAAGTTACCATGAAAAGATTGTTTTCTTCGTTTCTCCTTTGACTTCTCCTCTCTCTCTCTGTCTCTCATACATCCAATGGTGATCGATGATGGAGGTGGTGGTATTGAAATCAAGGGAGAGGTGATGGTGGTTGAGGGTAGGGGAGGGGAGTCATGGAGACATGGCGGAAGGCAGGAAAAAGTTTTCACCTACTCTTTGTTCTTAGCTTTCACACTTTAGGATCGTTATGTTCCATTTGAAGTTTCTATCCAAAAAAGGTTTAGAAGTGTTGTTAAGTGATTGACATTCGTTGATGTGTGTTAATGTTTGTTGACAAAAGAATTTCATTGGTCACGGAACTAAAGTTAAACCTTAGATTTTACCAAAGAAGGTTTAAAATCTTATTTTGACAAGTAAGTTGCTTAATATATGTGTATTGAATGTATGCATGTGTATTCTTGCCTGTGTTTTTTTTTGGATTTTAGCTCTCATGTATTACAAAATTTTTTGATGCCTCGTTTCTAATCATTATCATCGTTTTATTTTGTAGTTATTCACACTGATAACTGTGGGCAGATTTGGCGTTTAAACTTGATTATACCTTCTGATGTTAGTATCTACTTTTGGAAACAATATGTAGGAGAGGCTAGAATACTTGGAGGATGGGAAAAGCATCTTTAGATTGCGCTTAAGGCTATGTTCGTCCTTGTATCCTGTTAATGAGCGCATCAGAGATTTCTTTCTTGAATATGACAGGCACACTCTTCGTACAAGCCCTCCTTGGGGGTCAGAACTTCTTGAGGTACTTATCAGTTTTCTTCGTTTACGTCTTATGGGCAGTTGTTTATCTTTCAAATTTTCTTAGATTGCTGCCACTGTGTTAGATTTGTAGACTGGTATTTTGTATTTATGGCTGCAATTCTCATCTATCCGGTAAGACTACTTCATTTGATTGAGATCTTAGAAGGATAAGATGCAACCAGAGTCACAAATCTATAAAGCATGGACATGGACTTGTAACAGGACATCCAACAGGCGACACAGACACAGTGACTTGATAAAATTTAGAAATTCAACTTACAATGTCAGTTACAAAGTGTGATATTGTTTTGCATCCAAAGATATCTTTGACATAGGTATGGCAATGACACAACTCACTTCTAGTGGTGTAAGGATGTACAATTACAATAGAAGTATAATATGACTCCATCCTGTATGATTTTAAAAATGTGTGGAACCGTGCTGCTATGGCCAGATGGATATGAGTGATTATAATTATTATGGAGGAATTGTGTGCATGTTGATAAGGATGACTTACAATGAGTCTTCCTTAGAATTAAAGCTACTACTGCTTTTGTTAAAGAGTGCATATGTTCCTAAAGGAGGTTGATCTGTCAAGGTATCAGATTAAAGAGCTATTGGTAACCATGATGCATCTGTGTGTGTGATCTATTCTATCCAGTGTTGTAGCCATTGAATTGCTGCCTTGCTGGTAGCATTATTTGTCTGTTCCCTCTTGCTGTCATTGGAATGAGGTGTGTTTCAGGTGCCATTCTGGTGGCAAATGCAGTGGCCGACAATCCATACTTTTTTTTATTATTTTTATTATTTATTTATTTTTTGGTGGAATCTTGCTGCCTTTGCTGTATAAAGTTTTTTCTACGTTAAATTGGCTTTGTATATGCGTACAAGAAAGAGTCGGGTCTGCAATTCTTCCATTCAAGTTTTGGTGAGCATTAATCTGAATAAGAGAAGATCACAGCCTGTTGTTAAACGAGTGGAATGAGTGAATCCCTGAAAGAAATATTAGTTACTGCTCCTATCCACCTTGGAAACTATTGTTCATTTCTAAACAGTTTGCCAACAACTCCACCAATATGGACTGAGATAGTGTCCTTGTTTTCCCACTCAACAAGTGGGTCCAATTCACAGGCAAAGGGTGTAAAATAAATCTCCAAATTAGCTCATTTGTGTCTATCCAAACACCCACTTATACTACAGATAATTCCCGAATATGGTAAAATGTAGGCTTTCTCTGTGGTCGTTCTTGCTTAGGATTTATTAGCTCAATCTAGGTTTCATCCACTTCCTTGTCTGAAGTTGTATTAAGAGTTTGCCTCCTCTGACAGAGGCTTTTTTCCAGGAGTAACCACTTCACTCAATTACCTCTGTCAGCAGAGTTACTCTGATCTTTCATCCTAGAGTTTTGTTTCATTTGTTACATATTCTTCAAATGGCTTTCGTAGCCATGCTGCAACTTTCCACTGTCCTGCTAAAGTCATTGCCTCCAATCTAACTTGTGGTCCTTATACTTTTTTAGAAAGAAGAAAGGAAAAGAAGCTACTAATATTGTAACTGGGTATGCTTGTTTGAGTTGGGAAAAGAAGCTACTGATACTGTAACTGGGTATGCTTGTTTGAGTTGGGGATCGACCTATGATTTGGAGAAATTGGGATATGGAAGCTAGATGATTGGATAGATTGCGGGTTATTTTTGTTATTAGGCTACTGAATTAAGGGGGCAGTCTTCTTGGCGTTAGTGGCGGGGATGACAAATTGTTGCCAGTTGTTTTACCATTTGCTGTATTTTTTTTCCCGATTTCCAGGTTTCTGTATAGCTTTTGCAAAGAAGTATGTATATGGCAACCTACGAGTCTAACAAGGCATGTAGAAATTTAGATATATTTTTATATTGGAGACAAAAACCTGCACAAAAGACTGGAGATAAGGAGTTTAAGCCAAAGAAGCTGGAAAAGGGGACTCTGAAATTAGTTCGAAGTTCTTTTACTCCTAGTCTACCAAAATGTAGCTAGGGGGATCAACTGTATAGATCAATCTTGCTGGCCGTGTAATGTGATAAACATGCTGCCAGTTGTGTTTTGTTGTTATAGTTTGCTTGAAACCTGAGAAACCTCATGTTTAAGTTTGTTTTCCCTTTTCCTGCCTCTAAGTATGAACAATGGCTATTGGTTGCGTCTGGTTGGTTGGCACTGCAGAAAGGGCTTATGTTACTTAATTCTATTTATATGTAGGCCATCAACAGTTTGAAGAATGTTGATTCAACTGCTCTGCTACAGTTTCTTCAGCCGATTTTGAATATGCTTCTTCATCTTATAGGAAATGGTGGTGAAACCCTACAGGTTTTGTAGTAACTTCTGTCAAAACCTTTCGCTTAATGCATCTGTTAATGTAATCATTTGTGCATAGATTATTCTTTTGTTATTATATGGTATATTGTCAGATAATCGAAAGCAAGAATGATTCTCTCATTTTTTTTCCCTCTCTTTTGCATGCTCAATTTCTTTTTCCATCTCCTCCTTTCAGGTTGCAGCCTTTAGAGCCATGGTCAATATCTTAACCAGGTAATTTTCTTATCACCACTTGACCATTTATGAGCTAGTCATGGCTGCATAACATGATATGGTCACCAACTTAGAGTGATATGGCTTTCAATAGAGCTAAATGGCAAATACGTGCATATGGCTGACCCCGATTAAGTTGGGAGAAAGTGTTAGTTGAGTTTGAGTTAATTGTGGTCTCCTTTTGATCGTGTTACTGCTGGGATTTTTTTTAATTTTAATTTTTTGCACCGTATATAGTTGCAGACTTGGGTGTGAATAATTTTTTTTCTTTTTCCTCTTTTGATGATCCAAAAATTATAGTTGAGGACTTGGGAGATGGTTTACTTGATTGGTAATTTCTTTGGTAGTAGATTATTAAAGACATTGTGTGTGCATTTCATTGGGGGAGGGAAGCTGTTCTTGTACTAATACTGTTATATTGGTTCCCAAGAGGGAATGTATTGATATAGCAATTGTGATGTACAGGGTGCAGCAGGAATCAGTTGATGATTCTGAAAGAAATCGCTTTCTGGTTAACTATGTTGATTATGCTTTTGATGACTTTGGGGGTCGGCAGCCTCCTGTTTATCCTGGCTTGTCTACAGTGTGGGGCAGTTTGGCCCGGAGTAAGGTATATTCAATCGGATCCCTGATGGAATAATTTTCTACAAGTGTTGGTTATCAGGCAGTACTCATGTTCAATATCTGTGGCCTTTGGTATCAAAATTCCAAGCCGACTAATAGTGGGGAAGTTCATTTGGGTTGGGTTGTTTAAAATTACACCAGGCAAGCCGAACAGCTTAGATCAGCCATTCTGAACTTGTTAAGGGAAAAAGGACCAGAATGCCCTTATGAGCTAATGTGCATTTTGTGTCGGTTTATATAAGATGGATATTGTAATTAATGTTGTTGTTAATATTGGTGTTATTCGGTGACAAAGGGTAGGAGACTCAAACAAAGAACTTTGTAGGCAGAAATGGAAAATTGTAGAATGAAAATCGATAATGGTCTATGAATTCTACATGTCAGTAGGGAACTCTGAATATAGTTCATGACCAATATAGCATGCTTCGGTTTATATTTCACCCCGCCAGTCCATCCTTTTAGACCAATCAGAATAATATGATACTTAATCCCAAGATCCCAGATAAAAACTTGAATGTCGGACCAGCAAATTTTTGGCTATACTTTACAGAATTTTTACATAAATAGAACTAAGCCGTTTCATTGGAAGAAAATGAATTTTACGTTTATATAATCTGGCTCTTTGCTGTTTCTCTTTTTGTATTTATCCTTACACAAGTTTAATGTGCAGGCTAAAGGGTACCGTGTAGGACCTGTATATGACGATGTCCTTGCAATGGCTTGGTTTTTTCTCGAGTTGGTTGTCAAATCAATGGCATTGGAGCAATCTCGCCTTTTCTACCATACCCTTCCATTAGGTAGATACAAATGTAGCCATAAATTCTTTTTTCTCCTTAAAATTGGAGCTTCTTTGTCTATGTACTATTAGTTTATATCTGGACCAAGCAATGTGATCAATCATCATTTATGTTGTGTTTGGGTATGAGGCATATCTACTTTGCATACATTGGAATTCCTTGCCACAACTTTGGATGATTTCTAGTTTTATTAAAGCATGGGAAAATTTCTGGAAATGTGTGCTGGGATCTCGGTTTTGGTTCAAGCCCAAATATAGTCTCTTACTAGGCCTGGACAGAATTGTTTTCAATCAGAAGTTTTTTTCTCATCAGATAAACAGGTGATTAGTGTTATGTTCTTAGAAACAATGTCAAGGGTATCCATTCATTTAAATAAACACCTCAGTGAATTAACATATTTTCTTTGTGGTAAATATTGACATCCAAGGTACTAGTTTCAAAACTGTGTTAAGGACCTCAAATTTGGATTTTTACCAGAATATTTTCTGGTTTGCCTAGTTGAAGGAAGGTGGTTTCAAGAAGTTAGTTATAAAGTGGTGGTGTGGAAGGTGTTTCAAGCCATGTTACCTTCGTGTTAGGCTCTAGGCTAAAGATTATCAAATCTCAAGTGATGTATTGGACTAAAGAAGGATCGCACTATGGTGGATATTGGAAGAATTAATGAGTTGGAGAAGTGTCGTACAATTAGACATGCAGATGTGGAGGAGAACAGACCATAGATAAGAGTTCGATCATGTCTTAGGCTAAGAGGAGATATTTTGGCATAAAAAACCATGCATCCTTTGGCTAAAAGGACAAAAATAAAAACTGTTTCACAAAATGCTGAACTTTCATGTGAAAACTAATTGTTTTAGCAGCAAAATGTGGACAGCGAGAACTGGCAGGGTAGACGTGAGTTCTACGAGGATCTTTATAGGAAAGGGCTGAAGGAAGTTGTGAATGGAGGAGATGGGGTTGGTTCCATTGGGGGAGAGAAAGCTTTTGGTTGGAAAGGCATTTCATGAATGAGGAAATTCTTTAAGCTTTAAAAGATCCTAATGGTGACAAGGCTCGGGTTTGGATAGGTTTACCATGGTTTTCTTCGGGGAGAATTGGAAGGTTGTGAAAAGAGTTTGGTGTGATTCTTTGTCAAGTATCATGCTTTAGGTGGCTTTGTGGAAGCATGAACAATATCTATTTCTAATTCTGGAAGAATATTGAGCATCAACTTTGGAGGACTCTAGGCATATCAACCTGGGCGTTGTGTCTACAAGTTCTTAGCCTGATTTTCAATATTTAGGTTGATAAGGGTTACATGGATATGGCTAGGAAGTACCAACATAATTTTGTGAAGGGGATGCAACTCATTGAGGCTGTTTTGGTAGGTAATTTGTGGTTGACTAGAATTGAACTCATTCCAGTGGGTTCAATTGTCCATGTTGAGTTGTTGGGCCCATGCATAAGTGGAAAGTATGGAGCCAGCCTCTACAGTATTTAGGTTTTCCTGTCTGAGCAAAATTTAAAGATACGACATTTTGGAGGGGGTGTTAGAGAAATTTGGCAGCCGATGTAAGAAATGATATCTATCTGCAATGGGGAGGCTAATGCTTATGAATGGCACTCTCTTTAATCTCCTGTTTTGCTTTGTGTTTGTCTTTTGATCCCTGCTTCAGTAGCTAGAACAATTGAGGACATTGAGTGGAGGTTTTGTGGTGGTTCGTGTAGGATGGCAAGGCAAAGTTTAGTCTTGTCAAATTGGAGATCGTTAAACTCCTGCTTAATCTATGGATTAGAACCTTGGTTGAGTGAAAGTACGCTCTTCTTGGTATATGGCTTTGGAGTTTCATGGTTGATCCCAACAATCTATGGAGAATTGTAATAGTGGCTATGGGATTGCATTGTTGATGTTCAGTGGTGTGGGTGGAACTTTTGGTGTTGTACGGGTAAAAAGAGATTAGAAGAGGGTGGGAAATGTTTTGACTGTTCATTTTAGAAGCAGGGATGGGTCAAGGATTTTCGTTAGGCATGGTTGATGGTGTTGAGGATTTCCTCTGATGGTTAGCAATGTTTTGTTTATTGCTGGGGTTACAACTACTGAAAGTGTTTTTCATTAGGTGAGCAAAGAACTTGGATTTGGAGGACATTTTCCTTTTTTTGGGGTGTTCAGAGGGAGCTCGATTTGACCATGGTGGGGAGGATATTCTGGTGAGGAAGGGTACTTCTGATGGTCTGCTTGATAGTAGGTTAAGATACACATTTTTCCTGGTTTGACCTTGTGCCAAAGGAGAGAAATAAAATTCTTCTTTCTTCTATCTAAAAAGAAAAGAGTATCTTTTCTTTAGTTTAGGGGAGTTAGTCCTTATTCATGCCTATGTGTGCCTTTATAGATATTATGCAAGGATTCTCAACATAAGGTCCCCTAGTTTGTAGATTTTTCCCAATAATGTAAAATTTTTATGGAAAAGAAGATAAAGATTTGCCCGCAAGCTGCATCAGAGTTGATTGTACCATCTTTTGCGGTACATTTTGTCCCTACTAGATTGAAGTTGAGTGGAAACTGTTCGTTGTAGTCTCCTCTTTCCCCTTCATCTTCCATCACAGTGCAGAAGTGTGTGGAGTCAACTATCCCTGCTTGGTGCCAATTCACATGCGGATGTGTTTGTACCGAGACTTGTCCTTCATATTTATATACAGTTTTCCATTCTTCTAGCTAGCAATATGTATCAGCTGCTTGTTTGATAATATCAGTTTTTTAGTTTAGAGAATCTTCATTTTTCTCTTTTCAACTTTCTTTGTCCATTGAATATGACTTTGCATCATCTTTACTACTAAAGAGTGAAATGCCACCAAAGGTGGAAGTAGTTATCATCATTATCATCATTGAAAGTGTAATTTATTTTTTTAATGTCCAACAGGCGAAGATGTTCCTCCTATGCAGTTGAAGGAAGGTGTTTTCAGGTGTATCATGCAGCTATATGATTGCCTGCTAACTGAAGTACACGAGCGGTGTAAAAAGGGTTTAAGCTTGGCAAAACGTTTGAATAGTAGTTTGGCCTTCTTTTGTTATGATCTCTTGTCTATAATTGAGCCCCGCCAAGTATTTGAATTGGTCAGTGCTCTGGGTTTCTTTCTGTTTAAAAGTTTTTAATGTTTTCATGCTGTTTACTTTTTTATTTTCCTTGTCTTGGATTAGGAGCTGTGAAATTTTGGATTTATCTGATGATTTGGTGGGAATTTTATTGAATTTCTTTTCTGTTATACTAGCTGTTGTATAGAATGTTTCTTGTGACTTATCCTTGTTTTTTTCTCATGCATTTTAAAGAATAGTGAAACATTTTCTATGAAATGATCTTTTTGATTATGCTTTTTTGTCTCAAGATGGTTTCCTTCTAGTTTTTGGAGGTGACCACCGTGCTAATTAATAGCTTATTAAGTGCATGAAATTTGGATTTTTTTCCTCCTTTTCTGACATGACATGAGCCTGAAGGTGCTCAACTAGTTTTTTTGGGATATAAACTTGCTTTATTGGATTTTTGATGCCACATTATTTGGTGGATCTCCAAAACTACAAAGGATCTCTTTCCAAGCTATATGAATACTTTCTATCTTATTCAAAAATCTCTATTAAATATTTTAAAATTTTAAGAGACATAAGTCAAGTGCTTCTTTATAATGAGAGCAATGCATGTTTTCCTTATTTATGCAATCTGTGTAGTTTCTTTTTTGGTTAATGCTGGGAATCTACTTTCTAAATGAATAGAGGAAGAGAGAAAAGACAAAAGGGAGTCTAGACAGAGGAGGGAGACAGGAGAGATGAACTTGCATGTGCATGAGTGAGGAGAGTCCTTCACTGTTAAGGAAGCTTGAATTCGTTCTTTCAAAAATTCCAAATATCCCAGTTCCTAGGGTATCAAATCCTTCTGTAGCATATGTTAGCCGACCAAAGATAAAAACCTTATATTGCTTCCTGCAACAAGTAGTAAAATAAATTACCAAATAACCAAGCTAAAGGCCTAAATAAAAACCTAAGCTAAAGAAAGAATACAGATCTTGAAAGAACATCCTAAAATAATAAATTTTTCTTAGAAATGTTTATCTTCAATCTGTGTGGGCTTTTGCCCTTTATCATTAAATAGGCACCTGACACTATTGGTATGTTCTTCCAGAGAGGGGGAGCATAAATTTCCACCTCCTCTTCTAACATTCTTTGTTATAATTTAGATAGTATTTTCCCAGTTAATTATTATGAGTTGCCAAGAAAGCGATGTGAAAAAAAAAAAAAAAAAAAAAAACTGCCTTTTCAGCTTGAGGTGACCAAAGCTCTGCTGTAGGAACCATGAATGTGGTAAACTGGACACAGTAACTTCCTTTGTTTGAAGTATTTAAGTGAGTTCTTCTATTGATCTTTAAATCTCGCATCACCTTCTTAGCTTTCTGTTCCCTTTTCACGTGGCAAATGGTTTGAGCAGTAGACAAATATATCCTTGAATATGCTTCTTAATGCTGAGGGAAGTATAAGACTGCAGGGATTTTTTTTGGGGACATATTTTCAATATTATGTATTTATATATTTGGTAGAGTTTGTTGACATGCAGGATGTGCTATTTTATGAATTTTGACTTGAAAATAATATTTGTGTAAGTGGAATACTTGAAGTATTTCCTTTTGGGTCCATCGTTTATTAAGTTCAGAGTAGTGCAATGGTGCACAGAAAATTAAAGTAGTGCAATGGTGCACAGAAAATTAAAAAATTTCTGATTTTGTTATAACTACCTGAATTAGCTTGCTTTAGCATGAATACTCTGATAGCGGTCTCTACAAACGAGAATGCTTGTTTAGTACCTTTAAGAAATACCCTTCTGTAAGAACTTAGAGTGGATCTGCAATTTTGTGGTAATTGTGATTATTCTGGGACCTAGAATGCATCAACCACTGTGTTGATCCTGGAAGGACTGAAAGGGAATCAAGACAAGGCTGTTCCATTAACACACAGTTAATTTGTTTGATGTCCATGTCAATTTGTCTGAATGAGTTTCTTCTCCTTTGTTATTCCATATATATAGAAAATTGTACAGAAATAATTCAGGAAAGTTTTTAAATTACAATCGTGATCTTCTCTCATTCCTAATCTATATATTCTATTTGTGGTAGTCTAATTATATACAATATATGATAAGACAAAGTGATGGAATCTCTTGATTTTCTAATTGATTAGTTAATTGATGAAATCCCTTTATTTTCGAATTTACTTGTAGATTGATGGAATCTCCTTGATTTACGAATTGACTTGCTCCATTTGATGTTAATTCCTTGATTGGCTTTGTTGATTAAATCTCTTATTAACATCCCCCCTCAAATTGATGCGGCTGATCAAGAAGCATCAATTTGTTTATGAGAAACTGGTGACAATCCCGAGGTAGGGCTTTGGTAAGTACATCAGCCAGTTGAAGTTCTGAGGTAATATGCGGCAGGGAGATAACCTTATTTTCAAAAAATTCACGGATAGAATGACAATCCACTTCAATGTGCTTGGTACGTTCATGAAAGACAGGATTAGCAACAATTTGAATAGCACTAGTATTATCTGCATAGAGGAGTGAGGTCGGATTGAGGAAATCCAATTTCAGCAAATAAACCGCAAAGCCAAACAATCTCTGAACAAGCAGTAGACATAGCATGATATTCCGATTCGGTGGAAGATTTGGAGACCCGAGCTTGTTTCTTACTTTTCCAAGAAATGAGCGCAGAGCCAAGAAACATAAACCAATCGGTAACAGAACGTCGGGTATCAGGGCAGCCAGCCCAATCAGCGTCACTGTAACCAAGTAAACGAAGGGAGGAGCCAATAGGAAAAAATAAACCCCGACCAGAAGTACCCTTCAAGTAGCGAATGATACGACGAACAACAGCGAAGTGAAGGTGTCGAGGGGTATGCATAAACTGACTGACTTGCTGAACAGCGAAAGAAATGTCAGGACGTATAATTGTTAAACAATTAAGACTTCCTACCAACTGACGATATATCATAGGATTAGAAAGAAGATCACCCTCATCACGACTAAATTTCACATTAACCTCAAGAGGGGTGTCAACAGGAGAAGCAGATTGCACTCCAGCTAAAGAGATCAAATCCTCCGTATATTTGTGTTGATACAAAAAAATACCCTTGCGATCCAAACGGACCTCAAGACCCAAAAAATAGTGGAGAGAACCAAGATCCTTCATACGAAATAAAGATTGGAGCTGCTGTTTAAGCTGTTAAATCAAAACACTATTTGTGCCCGTGATAACAATATCATCAACATAGACAAGAAGAAGAGCAACACCATCCACTGTTTTGTGAAGGAACAAAGAGGAATCATACTGGCTTTGGTTAAAAGAAAAGCCGAGTAAAGTAGAACGAAATTTCTCAAACCATGCCCGAGGTGCTTGTTTCAAGCCATAGAGAGAACGTCGAAGTTTGCAAATGCCAGAAGAGGAAGAGAATAAACCTGGAGGAGGAGTCAAAAATATCTTCTTTAAGATCACCATGCAGAAACGCATTTTTAACATCCATTTGATGAAGTGACCATGCCTTAGAAGCAGCAATAGCAATAATAGTTCGGATAGTAGTCATTTTGGCTACGGGAGCAAAGGTTTCATCGTAATCCATCCCATATTCCTGTCTATTGTCAAGAGTAACCAACCGAGCCTTATAATGATCAAGAGAACCATCAGAATTCAATTTCACAGAATATATCCACTTACAGCCAATAGGTTTAACACTTGGAGGACATGGAACAATATATGTATGATTTTCTTGAAGCGCTTGGAGCTCATCTTGTATTGCTTGTTTCCGGCACGCATGTTGGGCTGCCTGAGAATAACAAGTAGGAATAAGAATATTCGATAAAGTTACATGAAGAGATGTATGTGGGAACCCATACTGATCTGGTAGATGAGAGACACGTGTAGATCGTCGAGGTGCCGGAGGTACAGGCTCAGAAGGCGGATGAGTGTCACAAGGAGTTAAAGTAATTTTACGTCTCGTATACACAACACCTGGTTTGAAATGCTCAATAGGAAACAGAACATCATCAAAGTGAGGAAGTATAGGAGTGGTAGAAGAGACCACATGAGACTGAAAAAAATAGTGATTCTCAAAAATCACATTTTGAGAAGTACGAAGACGATTAGCAATAGCATCATAACAGACAAAACCCTTTTGAGTGGTACTGTAACCTAGAAACGCACACTTAATAGCTTGGGCACCAAGTTTGTGACGTTCAGTAGATAGTAAGTGAACAAAACAGACACACCCAAAAGTATGAAGTGTGTGATAACTAGGATGGGTGTTGTAGAGACGAAAAAATGGGGAGTCAAAAGTGCAAGACTTGAGATGGAAGACGATTAATCAGATAGACAGTAGTAGACATGGCCTCAACCCAAAATCGAGGGAAAACTAAAGATTCAAGTAGTAAGGCACGAGTGACATCCAACAAATGTTGATTTTTTCGTTCAGCAACACCATTCTGTTGAGGTATATAAGGACAAGAGCGTCGGGAAATAATACCTTTGCGCTGTCAGAAAACTCGGAATTCATTTGATATGTATTATCCTCCAGAGTCAGATTGCAAGACTTTAATACTAGTAGAAAATTGATTCTCAACATATGTCAAGAAACTTTGAAACACGGAAAAGACCTCAGCTTTAGAGTGAAGAAAATAAATCCAAGAAACCGACTGTGGTCATCAATAAATGTTACGAAACATTTGTGATTTGTTTGAAAGAGGACAAGAGAAACACCCCAAACATTACTATGAATAATATCAAAACACTTTTCTGCATGATGACTAGAGGAAGGAAATTGTAGTCTTACTCTTAGCAAGTTTACAGGTAGAGCAATCAAAAAATAAAGAGGAAGACTGATGTTTATTGCCCAAAAATACATGCTTCAATAAGTGAGACATGACAAGCGAATTAGGATGACTCAAATGCTTATGCCAGACCTTACTTAGATTAGTTACAGTATTACAAACCAAAGAAAAAATACCATGACTACGGAAATGTATAGGAAACAATCTTCCCACTTTAGGCCCCTTCGCGATCACTTTCCCGGACCTCTGATCCTGCACAAGACAACCATCACGAGAAAAATGTACGTTACAATTGTTATCTACCAATTGACCAACTGAAATTAAACTTGATGAAAGTCCAGGGGACACAAACACATTACGAAAAGATGAATCAATATCACCAACAGTAGCAATAGGAAGAGAACTACCATCGGCAATTTGAATATGTTGTGCACCACAATAGGGTCGAACATTGTGCAAATAATCAGAAGTACCAGTCATATGATTCGAAGCCGCAGAGTCAACAAACCAAGGTTGAAGAGTATGTTTAGTCGTACCTTGAATGCCCAAGGCAGAGAATGCTGAGATAATCATTTGTTGTACCATTTCTGGAGTCAAGGCAACTTGATTAGAGACTGCTGGAGGTGCTGTCATGGGACCCTGATCTGTTGGCTCTGTAGGGGAAGAGGAATGGACCGCAGCATGGAAGGCTTTGGTTGGATGATTCTCTGGTCGTGTTGGACATTCTTTAATAATGTGACCACGTTGTTTGCAATAGTTGCAGAATTTTCTGTTGCAATTTTGAGCAATATGTCCAAAATCCTTGCATGAATAACACTGAATCTACTTCATATCTCTTCCTTTTCTCTTCCCTTGAGCAGCGTAGGCAACTGTTACAGACTTTGAAGTAAGTGTGTCTTGTGCCATAGCTTCTTGAGTAATTAATCGCTGCTCTTCCCAGAGTAATTCTCCAACACACACATCCAGAGAGGGAATTGGATCTTGGTTCAACAAAGCAGTCCTTGCAACCTCAAATTCTGGTCTAAGTTTAATGAGAAACTGATCCCGTCGAGTAGTGTCATGAACGCCTTTGAGAACAGACAGTGCCTCTCGTGGTACTTTATCAGTATAATGGCTGAATGTTCTGTCCATAAATTAAGAAAACCAGAATAGTATTCTTGAATTGAAAGATTACCCTGCCTGAAATTTGCGATATCGAGCTCCAATTGAAAGCGCTTTGCATTGTTGTCTTGATTATAAATACGTTTCAAATATTCCCACATTTCCTTGACTGTTGTAAAAGAGCGTAAATTGTTGACCATGTATGGCTCAATAGATCCTAAGATCCAAGATCCAAGAAATAATTTGAGCATCTTTTGTCTCTCACATAGCAAAGCCAATTTTGTCATTTGGTGCAGTAGAGGACCCATCAATATGTCCCCAGAGTCCTTTGCCTTTGACATACATCCTGAATTGAAACTCCCAAACTAAATAGTTCTTTCCACTGAACCGAACAAAAAAGTTTTCTGTTGTCATAGTGATCTAACAAACACTCAAAAGTGTGTAACTCTCCAAAATAGAAATCCCACAATATGTAATCGGGAAATAATTCCAAGATCAAAATGACTAAACAAAAAAAAGGAGAAAGCCAAATATTCGAGAGCCCTTAGGGCTGACACAAGGACACTAAAGTCCCTAGAACTGAACCAAAGATATTCGAGAGCCCCTAGAGCTAAAAAACAAGGCTATTTTAGATTTTGATAGAAGGCTCTGATATCATGTCAATTTATCTGAATGAGTTTCTTCTCCTTTATTATTCCATATATATAGAAAATTGTACGGAAATAATTTAGAAAAACTTTTAAATTACAATCGTGATCTTCTTTCATTCCTAATCTATATATTCTATTTGTGGTAGTCTAATTATGTACAAGGTATGATAAGACAAAGTGATGAAATCCCTTGATTTTCTAATTGACTAGCTAATTGATGGAATCCCTTTATTTCCAAATTTACTTGTAGATTGATGGAATCCCCTTGATTTCTGAATTGACTTGCTCCATTTGATGTTGATTCCTTGATTGGCTTTGTTCATTAAATCTCTTAGCTAATTGATGGAATTCCTTTATTTCCGAATTTACTTGTAGATTGATGGAATCCCCTTGATTTCTGAATTGACTTGCTTCATTTGATATTGATTCCTTGATTGGCTCTGTTGATTAAATCTCTTATTAACAGTCCAGTCCTATACACAGAAAGTAGAATGTAGATTTAGGGAAGGAAGGCTGAGCTTGTAGTAAATGTCTTAACTTGGTACTTTTTGCCACCATTCTTGTGTAATAGAGGGCCCATGTCTGTTTCTTGTTTGTTTTTTTCTGACCAAATTCCCTCGTAGACTCTAAGGTCCTTGCCTTTTGTGTTTTGTACCCTTCTCATAAAAAACTTGTTTTGGATGACTTATGTTTGACATACTGTGAAAACACTTCATGACAAGAAATTGCTCATGGAAACTCAACATCAAGTGACTTTTGACATCTTTGCAGAAACCCTAGTACTTTCCAGACCATTTTTTTTGCTTCGTATCAGATAAATGCGATTGTTCTCTAGTGATAGTTGATGCTTGTACTTGGTCGTTGGGGATGATTTTTCCTGTAATGCTGGCCCATGCAATTTGCTGACCTGCAGTTTAGCCATGCACAGATTTGACGAGCTAATGCTGTTCTATTAAAGCCATTCTTTTTCATGCAGGTCTCTCTCTACCTTGATAAGTTCTCTGGGGTATGTCAATCAGTTCTGCATGACTGCAAGCTCACATTTTTGCAGATCATATGTGATCATGATCTTTTTGTGGAAATGCCTGGGAGAGATCCTTCAGATAGGTACTAAACTACTGACTGGTTTGACATGGATTACTTTATTATCCATTAACCAAGTTATGAATTTCAGCTCAAGTTTAGCGATGATAGAAAGTAGTAATATCAATGATGTCAACCCGGCCATATATTTGACTTGCAATACAAAGATTGTTCTATCTCTTACACTTTTTAGTGGTTTTTAACATGTTACGAAAAAAAATCATTTGCAAGTGTTGCACTGTTATCTCAAGCAACATAATTATATTGCACGTTTGTGGCACTATGGAATAACTATATAGTACACAAAGACAAGTCTACATGGGATAGTGTGGTGGAATAATTTAGAAGGAAGAGGAGCTGCCTTTCCAAAGGAGGAATTATGAGATATTGATGACGCACAATGACAAAACCAAGTTCTTGTCTACTACCCACCCCCTTCTGCGAATATAAAAACATGATCAACAGGGTTGTCAAAAACCAACAATACACAATATGTATCTAAATGGAGGTATTTTGTGTGTATCTTATCTTGATATGTTGATAACGTTTTTCTGCTTCAATGTACGATATGTATTTTATAATACAAAACAAATTTATGATGAATGATTTCTATTTTGTTGTACTTTTCTGACCCATCTTTCAAACAAATAATTTTATCTTATATAATGTTTTCTTTTTAGAACTTTTGCAGTAGTTTTAGTCATTATTGTGTTCCCTAAACCACTTTCACCGCTTTTCAAGTTACAGGTTGACAATGACAGTCCATTTTTATGGTATTCCTTTTTTCTATATTCCTTAACATTTCAGATTCTAAAAAGTAAAGAGTATTATTTTGTTTTCGAATTTTTAGTGTCATAGTTCATGTAGAATTGTATGTTAGCAATTAAAATACATTTCTTCAGTCCGATTTGCATGATTAGTATGATTAGTTCAAAAAAATAAAAAAAAAATTGAAAAGTTAAAAGACATGGGCTAGAGGAGAGTGATTATGCTCTAAAGGTGCTTTGCATAATGCAGGAACTACCTATCATCAGTCCTAATTCAGGAGGTCTTCCTTACTTTGGATCATGAAGACTTGACCCAGCGAGCAAAAGTGAGTTCCTTGAAGTTTTCTCACTGATGTCTATTCTCATTGTTCAAATCATTACATTCCTTATATGTCATTTGTCCTTTATCTGGATATTGCTGGATTCTCCTTTTTTCCTATGTTGTATGCTTGCTAAGGTGTCTTGAAAACTGGTATAGTTCTGAATGAACTATCAAGTGTTCATATCCCTCTCACTCCTTGATGCTTATTTTATATATTTTTTGTGTTTGTAGGCAGCTAGGATTTTGGTAGTCCTTTTATGCAAGCATGAGTTTGATGCTCGGTACCAGAAGACAGAAGATAAATTATACATTGCTCAGCTATACTTTCCACTTATTGGCCAGGTTCATATCATTCATAATTTTTTTCTGTGCATAATTCACCTCTTTTCCTTTTATATTTTACATTTGAGTAAGAAAATTTTCAGTAGATAATGAGATAAATGTCACTTGGTACTTGAGTGATGAAAAGATATTATTCAACATATGCTCACGTTAAGTTGATACATGAGTTGATATTTCTTTTTGAAATATCAACTCATGTATCACTTTCTCTTTTATAGAATGTACAACTTTTGAGATTCATTATTTCTTTAATTGTTTCTCAGTTAATTTTGCTTGTGTTAGTGTTATATACGAGTGCTGGCCACATCATATTTACCTTGTTTCTTCTTTTTGAAATTTCTCCTTAATGATTGTAGTACAAAGCTAGCTATTTAATAACAAAGCAGAGATCTAGCTATCTTGATTCTCCATGTTCATAAACGTGATGTGGTTGAATCATTGCATAGTTCGGCAGATTCCTCATTTAATTTGAGGTACTACTATTCACAGGTCTTTTTTTTAATTTTTTTTAATGGTGAAATTTCTGTTCGATTTTGCGACACTAAAAATGCAAGGGAAAGTAGCATCATCACCTCTATTGGATGCTGCCACTACAGTCTGTTCTATCAGTGTGATCCCTTATCCTTTCTTTAAAGGACTTACCTGTGTCTCTAATTCATTGTTGGAGATTCAGAAAGTGATATTGTAAGGCCCACATAGGATTGAAGCTAAAGCTTTTGCTTCCCTTTTCAAATGTAGAGGTCTGTATTTTTCATTCATCTATCTCTCATTGTTTCAAGAGCAGGAAGGGGTTGTCGATGTGATTGTGTGAAATTCAGGAAGTATTAGCTCAAGGTTTTCAGTGTTGGAATCAGTTGCGGTCTAGAGAAAGAAAGGGAGCCCTTCCCCTTGACATTGATACTCAAGCCCTCAACTCTTTCTTTAATATTTCCCATTTTGGAAGTGATGTTACCATTCTTGATTGTTGTATTTCATGTAAATGTCTTGATGACTTGGTGAAAAATCTTCTGCTAGATCGTCTTTTGAAAATTTTCTTTTCTTCTGCTTCGTCTAATATGTCTGACTGTGTTCAGCATCTGTCTGGCAAAATGTGATTGGACTATACTATTCTCTAAAGAAATGCTTCTACTAATCTCCGGCTACTTTTGGTTGGTCTGGTGGGGCCCAAGTATAAGGTTTATTGGTTTAAGATCCAAAGTACTTATTCTTCTCTCAACATGTTGTTGATGAAGCCTATCATATATATTAACGGTACAGATTTGTTCCGTGAAAACCTCTTATAAATGAACTTAAGAAATTGTCAAGAATGTCTCTAATGTTGTTTAGATCTGATTTCTTTTGTGTTGTTCACTCTGGGAGTTAGATGTTTGGACATCAACATAATGATCTCTCTGTGCTGTCTGCAGATTCTTGATGAAATGCCTGTTTTTTACAACTTGAATGCTGTTGAGAAGCGAGAAGTGTTAATTGTTATTTTGCAAATTGTACGTAATCTGGATGGTGCATCACTTGTCAAGGCATGGCAGCAAAGTGTTGCTCGAACGAGATTATTTTTCAAACTTTTGGAGGAATGCCTTGTTCTCTTTGAGGTTTGTAGTTTGTTTACTTTTGGGTCTATTCATTTAACGTTGCAAATTCATTTTCCACTTATCACAGCATTATTTGACCATCAGGGAAATAGTCTTAAGTTTCATTCAAATTACTTTTTCTATGCTAAAACAAAATTAAAACTATGAAACTCAAAAAAAAAATCATAATTGAAGGAAATTCTTAGCTTTATCCCCCTCAATTTTTCATTGAGTATGGGTTGTTGTGCCTACTATTGAAACTTCTGTGATCTACATAACAGCATAGAAAACCTGCTGAAAGCATGCTCATGGGTTCAAGCTCTCGCAGCCCAGCAGCAGATGGACCTGTCTCCCCCAAGTATTCTGACAGGCTTTCCCCAGCAATCAATAATTATCTGTCTGAAGCGTCACGTCAAGAAGTAAGAGTAAGTGTACCATTTTCATGCATTCTTAATTTATGTTATGCTTTATCATTCTACCTTTATTGCATGACTACAATGAATTCTTAATTTTCAGTTAACTTCTGTTTTTGATCATGTAATTTTCATCCTGGTTGCTCTTTACTTCTCAGGCTTTTGCGAAATTTTTTCGCAAAAGGAAATGGAAGTAAGACATCTTCTGTCCTCAATTGTGATAAATCTATCTTATGCAGCCTCAGGGAACACCTGAGAATGGTTATCTGTGGCAGAGGGTTAATTCCCAGTTAAGCTCCCCTAGCCAACCGTATTCCTTAAGAGAAGCTCTTGCTCAGGCGCAATCTTCCAGGATTGGGGCATCTACCCAAGCACTTAGAGAATCTTTGCACCCACTGTTGAGGCAAAAACTGGTAATTTTTAGAGTTCTGGTGGAAAAGCAAATGTCTATTGCTAATTAATTTTCCATGTTGTCAATAAGGCAACAAACTTCTATTAAAAATACTTGCCAGTTGAATTTATTCAGTTTGTGGTGTCCAGTCATTTCAAGTGGTTGATTCCTACTTCATTACTCCAGGAATTATGGGAGGAGAACCTGAGTGCTGCGGTTAGTCTTCAGGTTTTGGAAATACTGGAGAAGTTCTCTACAGCTGCAGCCTCTCATAGCATTGCTACGGATTATCAGAAGCTTGATTGCATAACAGCTGTGCTTATGAGCTTCTTTTCATGCAATCAACCTCTGGAATTTTGGAAAGCTTTATTTGTTGCATTTAACAAGGTCTTCAATCTTCATGGGGCAACACTAATGGCAAGAGAGAATGATCGTTTCTTAAAGCAAGTTGCCTTTCACCTCCTTCGGCTCGCCGTTTTTAGAAATGATAATATCAGGAAGAGGGCTGTAATTGGACTTCAGATACTAGTCAGGGTAGGTTTATTGGTGCTTATAAGTTCATTGACCTCTTCTTGCTTATACTCTTGTTTGTATGATCTGTGCTTTTGCAGAGTTCTTTCTATTATTTTATGCAAACAACAAGATTGAGGGTCATGCTGACAATTACGTTGTCAGAGTTGATGTCTGATGTGCAAGTAACTCAGATGAAGCCTGATGGAACACTTGAAGAAAGCGGTGAAGCTCGCCGACTCCGGAGCTCATTGCAGGATATGGCTGATGAAGATAAGAGCCCAAGCTTACTAAAGGAGTGTTGTCTTCCTGAGGATTCTCTGGTTGCAATAGGAGAAGGTCTAACAGAGAATCGCTGGTCCTGGTCAGAGGTCAAGTATCTCTCTGATAGTCTTCTACTTGCCCTGGATGCCAGTCTGGAACATGCACTTCTGGTATGTACTTGCACCATTTCAGAACACAGCACTGGGCAAAAGAATTGTGCTGATGCACTTCTTGCATTGAGCTGACCAGTTGTGCTTTTGATTGCAGTCCTCGGTGATGACCATGGATAGATATGCGGCTGCTGAAAGTTTCTACAAACTTGCGATGGCTTTTGCCCCTGTCCCAGATCTTCACATTATGTGGTTGCTGCATCTATGTGATGCACATCAGGAGATGCAGTCCTGGGCTGAAGCTGCACAATGTGCTGTTGCTGTTGCTGGGGTTGTGATGCAGGTAAATAGTCTTTTGGATTTTATTCCTTTGTCCTTCCCCTTACATTGACACTCTTCCCCCCCACCCCCACCAAAAAAAAAAGTCTCTTCTCTTCCTGTGTTTCTTGCCTTCCTTCTCTCGTTCTCCCATCTGTTCTCTTCACCCAGTCATTGTAATACTCTTACAATTCAGATGCATATTTTTCCATTTCATCTTTATGGTTCTATGCATCAGAGGCCTTTATATATTTTTGTATTTGTATGGAGGACATTTATGGGGATTGAGGAGCAATCTAATTTTAGTAATCTCTTTTATCTATTTTCTATCTATAATTTTCTTCATCCTTAATAATATCTTCTTTTTCTACCTAAATAATAAAATAGAATGTTGAGATCATCCTTGTTTGAAGTGCCATACAAGTGCTAAATATATCCTGCACCTAGGTCTACTATTTGTCTTTCTGGTACTAAAGCCCTTCTTATTGCATGCAATGTCTGATTGTAATGCATCCTAAAATGTGGTGACATACTTGTCTTCATGAGAAATGGAGTGAATATCAACCAGAATGGAATTTTCAGTGTTTCATGGCATGTTATTATTGCTAGAGATTGTTCTATATTTGTGCAATATTATGGAGATCTGTCCAGTCATCTGGTATAGTTTTCATTTTGCTTGCATATTTCTCTGATCAAGCTCATCAGCTATTCAATTTATTAGTAACCTAACTCTTAGAGGATTACAACATTATTGTATGCACAAGCACGCCACCAATAAAAAGTCAAGGTTTTTGTTGCCATCGAAACTAATTCAGAAACTGTGGGACTTACATTTATGCATAGAGGATGAACTGCTGTGATTTTTTTTTTTTTTTTTTGTGTGTGGGGGAGCGGGGAATAAAGTGCTTTTAAAATATTATGTTCCTCACTGGCCAGTTGTTCCACATTATTGCTTTTAAAATATTTCAGGAACTTTCAACACCAAGCAGTTATGAACTTGGTGGCAAGAAGGTTGTTAAATTCTTCTGAATTACCCGGATCCATTAGATCCCTAAAATTAGATTTGGAAGAATTTGCATACGGTACAAAAGAGGATGAGACATCCTTTACATAATCAAAAGAACAGCAACTTTAATAATATGGCATTTCAATCTTTACAAATATCTCTGAAGGAGCTGACTTAAGAAGGCATCCACAGGTGGGGCCCAAAAACATCATTTAATATGCATTAATTTTTTCTACCTATGATTTTTAGTTAAACTTGTTCTTTGTAGGCCCATATTAAAGTTTTCTCTTCAATAGTCGTTGGCTTTCAATAGGTTGAAAATAATAATAATAACTTAAAATATATTTTTCAGTTGATGTCACTAGTCTGCAGATATATCTTGCCATGGATTTCAACAATTTTCTTTAACTATTTCTACATGGAATATATATTTATGACTTACAGGTTCAGCCAAGTGCTGGCCTTGCCTAGTTATATGTAATTCTGATTTGCTTATCTTGTTCAATCTAATTTTTCCATAGGCACTTGTGGCTCGAAATGATGGTGTCTGGAGCAGGGATCATGTAACAGCCCTTCATAAGATATGCCCTATGGTCAGCAGTGAGATCACTGCAGAGGCATCTGCAGCAGAGGTGGAGGGCTATGGTGCTTCAAAACTCACAGTTGATTCAGCAGTGAAGTATCTACAACTTGCAAATAAGCTTTTTTCTCAAGCTGAGCTGTTTCATTTCTGTGCAAGCATTCTAGAACTTGTAATTCCAGTTTACAAAAGCAGAAGGGCTTATGGACAGCTAGCAAAATGTCACACTTTGTTGACCAATATCTATGAATCGATTCTTGAGCAGGAGTCGAGCCCAATTCCCTTCACTGACGCAACATATTACAGAGTGGGATTTTATGGTGACAGATTTGGTAAATTGGATAGAAAGGAATATGTGTATCGAGAACCTCGTGATGTTCGTTTGGGAGACATAATGGAGAAACTAAGTCATATATACGAGTCTAGGATGGATGGAAACCACACGCTGCATATCATACCAGATTCTAGGCAAGTCAAAGCAGAAGAGTTGCAACCTGGTGTGTGCTACCTGCAGATAACTGCTGTTGATCCAGTTATGGAAGATGAAGATCTGGGCAGCCGGAGGGAGAGAATCTTTTCACTTTCAACTGGAAGCATCCGAGCACGTGTATTTGACCGCTTCTTGTTTGATACCCCATTCACGAAAAATGGCAAGACCCAAGGTGGACTAGAAGACCAGTGGAAGCGACGGACTGTTCTTCAGACTGAGGGTTCATTCCCTGCTCTTGTGAATCGACTTTTGGTTATTAAATCGGAATCTCTCGAGTTTTCACCGGTGGAGAATGCAATTGGGATGATTGAAACTCGAACAGCTGCACTACGAAATGAACTTGAGGAGCCTCGTAGCTCTGAAGGGGATCAACTTCCACGTCTCCAGAGTCTACAGAGAATACTTCAGGGCAGTGTTGCAGTTCAAGTAAGTAGCTATCAGTGAGTTAATTTTGATAATCTGATTCTTTTCTCATTTATGAGCACACTTAACACTTGAAATTCCAATTTGCAGTGCTTTGAAAATCTTATATGGTGTAAATCCCCATGATTCATGTTCAGTTCATATTAATACATTCCTATTGCTCCGAATGCCACTTTTTGCAGGTGAATAGCGGTGTCCTGAGTGTGTGCACGGCTTTCTTGTCGGGTGAGCCTGCAACAAGGCTGCGCTCACAAGAGCTGCAGCAGCTCATTGCTGCACTTCTTGAGTTTATGGCTGTTTGCAAGCGTGCTATCCGTGTACACTTTAGGCTGATAGGTGAAGAGGACCAGGATTTCCACACGCAGCTTGTGAATGGCTTTCAGTCGCTTACTGCAGAATTATCTCACTACATCCCTGCCATCCTATCAGAACTGTGACAGTTGTAATCATATGACTAATTTTAGACTTGATTTATACTGTAATGTGTTCATATTGTTTGTATTTCCTACTATTTTTGGGTCCCACTTTTGTATGTGCATCCTCGTCTATGTTCATTTAACCCTGATATTTTATCATGTATCATGTTCTAGCTGTAATTCAAACATCCCAGGTTGATGGTTGTGTAATTCAATTCCTTGCTCAATGTGGTGGTGCTTCTTACATTGACTTGTGCATGTTGGAGATGTGATGGTGATTTCGTGGGACTTGTGAGCAAAACAATACATTTGGAAATCTGGGTTTCCCTTGTAGAACAAGTTTGTGAAGGTCTTCTTCCTTTGGCACCAACAAGGCAACTTTCAGTATGAATCCTTTTGGCCACCCTACATCGAGGATTAATTGTCGTCTGTTGATTGGGATGGTGAAAATTGTCTGACCAATCAACGGACAGTTGGCCTAATGGAATGTGGTGTTAGGTCTATTAACCAAGTTCCTGATTTCGATTTACGATTTGGGTATGGAAAAAACAACGTTGGGAGGATAGTCCCTTTAAATGGATCACTGCAAGTCTCGAACCAGATTAGTCGAAGCATGACTTAGGGTACCGGTTAGTATGGTACCAAAAAAAAAGGAAAATTGTCTTGCCAATAAAAAACCATCTGACAAAAGAAAAGGGAATGCTTGCCTTGTAGATAATTTCATAGTTACTGAAAAAATATTTGTTTTCAAATTAAAATAAAGACATGAAAACATTGCGGCCGTGATATGTGGCGTTTTGCATGCTATGCGTCCGGTTCTCTGTATCATACAGAAATGAGTTCTCAACTAGTTGCTGAATCCAAGCCAAAATTTGAATTCTAAAAGACGTTTGTTTAGTGTAATACAAACCCTCTAATGGCATCAATGGACACTGGACTTGGTGGGAAGGACACGAGATCCCTTAATCATGATCTTAGGTTTGAGTCATGGAATGGAGAAAATTATGTAGAGAGAGTTTTCTCCTAATTTGAGTCCGAATCTGATTAATCAGTATAATTTCGGATACTCAGTAGTCAAATATATATAAAAAAAAAAAAAAACAAACCATCCATTGGCACCAACAACAGCATCAAACTGCTTTACGGCCAAGAGGACTCCCAGAACAATGGAATCCCAGTGAAAAGCTCCCTTGCAGGTTGACTCCAGACTCGCTCTAACAACATTTATAACATACCTTCACGCTAAAACCAAAAGTTCATATTTATGTAAGAACACAAAGTGCATTTACCATGGTTTTTGAACATGATAGCACGAGCAACAAATGCCTCAAGAAGTTCGAATGGGAGTGTAGTAAATTTATTAAATTTCTTCTCTTTTTTCACTTATGGTTTCATTATCAATTGTGAAATTTATGACACAGGAAAAGGAATACAATGCCATCCCCCAACCAGAAGCTGTACAAAGCTGAAGTATTACACAATGCTACGCATTGCATTGCTAGGCTTTTCTTTTGTCTCAATTTTCCTACATAAAGATAGGGAGGGGAGAATTTACAAATATCTAGACTTTTTTCTGGCTATTGCTCCTTGTAGCCCAAGGGCTATTCCTTGATGAAACTACAGGTAGAGGCAAAATAGCCCCATCTTTGATTTCACTGGACTTTGGCAGTTGTTCCACTGTATGACCTGCTTCGTATATCGTCAATTCTCTAAGCTACAGCAAAAACATTTTAATAAAAAAGTGATGGCAGTACATCAAAATGTATATGCAGTTACAAACAGCAAATGGAAGGATGTCCATTCACATAGGTAGCGCAAGCAGGTTTTACCCGACTCTCCAGCTCTTCGATCTTCTCATTCTTCGGGCTTACCTTGGGTTTCTTCCAGAAACAACTCAACAAGGTCATACAGAAAGAAAAGCACAAAATTTGCCTACTTTTGCCATGAAATCAAAAGCACGTCACAAGTCTATCATGACCACCACAATGTTGCCCTAGGAAAATTTTGTACTGCTTTAATACATGTTTGTACAACAGAAAAAATAGCATGTGTAAATCCTAAAAAAGAGCATTGCACATGTTAGTCTTATGTTTGCATGCCTTATTTATTTAAACAGAAGGGGTTATGCTATACCCTTACAGGGCATATATGTTAACCTACCAAAAAGGGTTGCTCTATTACAACTTCCCCATCCTCTTCCTATTAAAAGGGAAAAAAAAGGGGGACTATTTTCAGGATTTTGATAAACACATTTACACTAACCATTCGTATCGCATGAAATGCCAACCTCTGATTTTAGTTTAACTCTGAATTTTCTTGCCAATATGTAAACAAGGACATCACAAAGATATTAGTCGAACAGGCCATTCCAAGGAACTATAAATAGAGTTGCAAATAGCAATGACTACAGTTTTATGAATTTATTCAATCTACAGACAACAGTCCAAAAGTTGCAGTTGAAATTCAGCAGCAAACACCAGCAGTGGAGGGTACATCAGCTAAAAGGAACAAACTACAAATTGTGCTGCAATATACACACGAATATGTTGGCTATTGCCAACCATTTAGTATGACCTTTGAAAATCTAATCATGTCACATAGGCAAAGCTATGGAACATAGCCTCCATTGAAAGACAAGAACTTCAGCAAGTAATCAAAAGGGCTACATGGTTCAGTATTTCAGCTTAAAATCCTCATTAGATCATCTGCAGGTGGATATCCTTGTAAGAAGTTATGTGCAAGTATATCTATGAGTTTGATTGCTCAATTCAGTGGATCTATTAAAACCTGACTGAGGACCTGGAAGACTAGGCACCACAGGTATTGTGGCCCAACATTCTAAAGAACAGAGGACACCATACCTCAATGAAAAACAAACTTAAGAAAACAAATATATATGCATTCCCATGTTGGTGTGGTTTTTGTGAATATCAAATCAACTAATACATATTGATACATAATGGTAACCACAGAATCAACAATCCAATGTAACATCAATAAGGTTAATTAGGGTCATTACCATTTCCTATTCTGGAAAAAGAAATATATATATAGACCACAATGAGGCAGCCATGTCCAGATCAAGCTAGTGAATGCGGGGCTATGTCCACCTCATTCCAAGGCCATTCCAATGACCACAATTAGTTATCTCGTGTCTGACATGTTTTAAGGGTAATCGTATCTCCAAAGTATGCCAGACACCTATTCGCCCCAGTGAATGGGAACCAATGCTTCATAGAACTGCATAAAACTCTCCTCGCAAGCACGAGGTTATGGCTTTCTTATTGTTCCCTCTGATGGCCATGTGATGTCATCTTGATGACGGTCAACCATCATGCTCTTTTTTTGTTTGTTTGATAGAAAAAGCAATTTATTATGAAGAGAAGAATGAACAAAAAGGCTAAAAGGGCATGCTTAAAAAAAGAAAGAGAAAGAAAACAGGAAGCCATGAAGGGCTTCTTTCCAGACTCTTTAAATTGTCTAGGCCATAATCTTTGAAAACCCTTGATGCATGAACCCAAATGATACCATAAAAAACAAGCAAACCAGCAACAATCATGCTCTTGCCATCAATGCATTATGGTAAAAAGAAAATGTCACTTCCTCCTCTTACTCCTTTGCGCTCCTACAATATGATGGTTAGGCATATTCCCTTTTGTTTTTCATTTTATTCCCTATGTTTCAAGGAGAAGACAGATTGAATTAGAAAAAGTTGTGGAATGTTCATGAAATCAAAGATTTCACCGGGATTCACATGTTTTAAATTTTAGATAGAAAACAGGTAGCACAAAACTGACATTCAAATGGCAATGAGTAAAATTCGAGTTTTGTACGGATCAGACACTGAAAAAATAAAAAAATTTTAAAACAACACCCATGGGAAAATAATTTCTAAAATGACACACATATGTCGAGTTTTCAAAACTCAACAAACACGGTTCATGCATGTCAAGTCTTGAACACTCGATATGCATATTGAGCAAGACTCGACATGCATATTGAGCAAGACTCGACATGGTTCAAAACTCGACATGTTCGTGACTTAAAACTCCCCCCTCCTTTCTTCTTCTTTCCTTCTTTCCTTTCGCTTTTCTTCTCTCCTTCCCCCGCCGTGGACGACTGCATTTGCTCCCACTACGCGCACGATCGGCAGCATCTGAGGATATTTGCAACCCCGAGGTAATTAATTGAGCGATCTGCCTTGTGAAATTTGGCGAAGGTAAATTTTGTTGTCCGCTGTAAATTTTTAGGATTTATATGTTTATATTGATTCAAATTTTATGTAAATTGTTAAATTGATGTGTTTTTGGTTTATTAAACAATATTTTGTAGAGATTGAGTTAGGAAAATTTTGTTGAGAATTAATATTAATTTAGGGATTATGGTTTTTTAAATATAGGATAAAATTAAGGTTTAGGGCTTTTTGAGAAATTGTTTAATTTGTAAATTTATTATTTGTATTTAAATTAATATTAATTACCTAATTTGGTTAACTTTGTCATGTTGAATTGTTTAAAAATTTAAATTTAGGGTTTTAATTGAAAAATTTAGTAAATTTAGTATGTTTAGTGAAATTTAGGGTTTTAATATAATAAAATTTATTATTTATAGTTAATTTGAGAAATGAATTGAATTTAGTATATGGTTTAGATTTGATGGAAATTAATATTAATTTAAAGATTAGGGATTTTTTAATTTAGGATAAAATAAGGGTTTAGAGTTTTTTGAAAAATTGTTTAATTTGTAAATTTATTATTTGTATTCAAATTAATATTATTTACCTAATTTGGTTAACTTTGTCATGTTGATTTGTTTAAAATTTAAATTTAATTAAAATTATTATGTATAGTGAAATTTAGGGTTTTAATATAATTAAATTTATTATTTAAAGTTAAATTGAGAAATGAATTGAATTTAGTATAGGGTTTATGTTTGTTGGAAATTAATATTAATTTAGAGATTATGGTTTCTAAAATTTAGGATGAAATTATGGTGTAGGGTTTGTTAAAAAATTTAATTATTGATAAATTTAGAAAATTTAATCTTGTTTGTCTGTTGCAATTTTTTAAGATTTATATATTTATATTAATTCAAATTTTATGTACATTGTCAAATTGATGTGTTTTCAGTTCATTGAATAATATTTTGGAAAGATTGAGTTAGGAAAATTAGGGTTTAAGTTTTTTGGGAATTAATATTAATTTAGGGATTAGGGTTTTTCAAATGTAGGATAAAATTAGGGTTTAGGGTTTTTTGAGAAATTGTTTAAGTAAATTTATTATTTGTATTTAAATTAATATTATTTACCTAATTTGGTTAACTTTGTCATATTGATTTGTTTAAAAATTTAAATTTTGTGTTTTAATTAAAAATTTTAGTAAATTTATTATGTATAGTGAAATTTAGGGTTTTAATATAATAAAGTTATTATTTATAATTAATTTGAGAAATGAATTGAATTTAGTATATGGTTTAGATTCGATGGAAATTAATTTAGAGATTAGGGTTTTTTTAATTTAGGATAAAATTAGGGTTTAGAGTTTTTAGAAAAAAATTTTAATTTGTAAATTTATTGTTTGTATTTAAATTAATATTATTTACCTAATTTAGTTAACTTTGTCATGTTGATTTGTTTAAAATTTAACTTTAGTGTTTTAATTGAAAATTTTATTAAATTTATTATGTATAGTGAAATTTAGGGTTTTAATATAATAAAAGTTATTATTTATAGTTAATTTGAGAAATGAATTAAATTTAGTATATGGTTTAGATTTGATGTAAATTAATATTAATTTAGAGATTAGGGTTTTTTTAATTTAGGATAAAATTAGGGTTTAGAGTTTTTTGGAAAATTGTTTAATTTGTAAATTTATTATTTGTATTTAAATTAATATTATTTACCTAATTTGGTTAATTTTGTCATGTTGATTTGTTTAAAATTTAAATTTAGGGTTTTAATTGAAAATTTTATTAAATTTATTATGTATAGTGAAATTTAGGGTTTTAATATAATTAAATTTTTTATTTAAAGTTAAATTGAGAAATGAATTGAATTTAGTATAGGGTTTAGGTTTGTTGGAAATTAATATTAATTTAGGGATTTGGGTTTCTTAAATTTAGAACGAAATTATGGTGTAGGGTTTGTTAAAAAATTTAATTATTAGTAATTTTAGAAAATTTAATCTTATTTGTCTGCAGTAAATTTTTAAGATTTATATGTTTATATTAATTCAAATTTTATGTAAATTGTTAAATTGATGTATTTTTGGTTCATTGAATAATATTTTGTAGAGATTGAGTTAGGAAAATTAGGGCTTAAGTTTGTCGGGAATTAATATTAATTTAAGAATTACGGTTTTTTTAAATGTAAGATAAAATTAGGGTTTAGTATTTTTTGAGAAATTGTTTAAGTAATTTGTATTTAAATTAATATTATTTACCTAATTTGGTTAACTTTGTCATAATGATTTGTTTAAAAATTTAAATTTAGGGTTTTAATTGAAAATTTTAGTAAATTTATTATGTATAGTGAAATTTAGGGTTTTAATATAATAAAATTTATTATTTGTAGTTAATTTGAGAATTGAATTGAATTTAGTATATGGTTTAGATTTGATGGAAATTAATATTAATTTAAAGATTATGGTTTTTTAAATTTAGGATAAAATTAGGGTTTAGAGTTTTTTGAAAAATTGTTTAATTTGTAAATTTATTATTTGTATTTAAATTAATATTATTTACTTAATTTGGTTAATTTTGTCATGTTAATTTGTTTAAAATTTAAATTTAGGGTTTTAATTGAAAATTTTATTAAATTTATTATATATAGTGAAATTTAGGGTTTTAATAGAATTAAATTTATTATTTAAAGTTAAATTGAGAGATGAATTGAGTTTAGCATAGGGTTTAGGTTTGTTGGAAATTAATATTAATTTAGAAATTACGGTTTTTTAAATTTAGGACGAAATTATGGTGTAGGGTTTGTTAAAAAAAATAATTATTAGTAATTTTAGAAAATTTATTATTTGTAGTTAAATTAATATTATTTAACTAATTTGGTTAATTGTTTGTGGATTTATTTAAATATTAAATTTAGAGTTTTAATTGAAAATTTAATTAAATTGAAAATTGAATTGAATTTAGTGTTATGTTAAATTGTTATTGACATACTATAGTAATGAATTGTTTTTTGCTGTTGAGTAGAATGACGGATATGGTGAGATTGTTATATTACACAAATGAAGAAATTGTGATGGGGAGAATGGAGTTGGTTATGACTATGGACCTTCGAAATTGATTCAGGTCAGGAAAAATGTATCTTTTAATGAGTTGGTTTCCGTAATATGTAAGGGTTTTTAGATAAATTTCATGAGATAATATGTAGAGATTTATCATCGTTGTCATGTGTCATGCATGCAAGGGGGAATGTACGGTACGCATTGGTACCAACAAGTGATGATGACGATATTTTGACATCGATAGAGTTTGCGGTGAGTATGAGAGTGGGTATAACGGATAAATTGTATATAAAAAGATACAATGCTGAAACATCCGTGCAACAAGGTTGCGATTATACGGATGAATATCCACATATCGATTGTTGAGTGGATTTCGATACCATAGATGTGGATAACAATTTGGATAAGGAAGAAATAACGGAAGATGAGGTGGAAAAGAGGATGATGATGAAGATGAAAATGTTGGAGAAGTTGGTTGTGATAATGGTGGTACTTTTGCGAACTAAATAATATTGGGGTTTTCCTCAGCACCTCCACCGATTGGTGGTGGTTATAACGGAGTTGATGACTCAATTCCTTTCATGAGAACTGCACCGGGAGGAGATGGTTATGTGACTTTTGAGAAAGATTATAGATTGAGAAACGATAGTGAGAGTTTTAGCGATGAATGGAAAAAAGAGATGATATTTGAGTCGACAGAGCAACGTATACATTGTGTGAAAATGTATCATGTGGAGCATTACTATCAATTTCATGTTGGAAGATCAACTCCTACACTATGGATAGCGATATGTACTCAAAGGGATGATAGTTGTTAGTAGAGATTGCATACACATAAAACCAGACTACTTAATGCCTTTGTGATAACTGTTGTGGAGGGACCTCACACGTGTCAATGCTGGGTTGACGCAGGATCTAAGGCATTTGGGTTCAAATTTTGATGAGATCATCAAGATTGCAAGGAATTCATGAGATCCAACTCAAGTCCCAGTTGGGCCGGTGACAAAGACCCGAGTTAAAAGATTCAAAAAAGTACTGAATAACTTAATTCAGGGGGCTTTACAATAAGAAATTGGAGCCCAAACAAATAAAGAACCAAAAGGGGCCTTAATTATACTCATACAAGTCCAGTTGGAAGAATAAAAGACCCAAAACTACCCAAAACTACCCAAAACTAAGAGAGGACGAAAATAAAGAAAAATAACAGCAAAATTTGGTCAAAATAGTTTGATTTATTTAGTTTCCTAATTTTTTTTTTTTGTAACTTATATTTTAGTTTCCTAATTCTTTATTATTTAGGAAATTACTAAATTTTTAGTTGCCAATTAAGTTTTGACCTTTAGGCTATAAATAGGCTATTATACATTGTGTAAAAGACAACACTTTGAAGAGAATTAATAAAATTGTGAGGATTCTTCACATAAATTTTGTTCTTTTGAGAATTTTGAACTTATTCAAGATAGGAGTCTTGTTTAGTTTTTTGACTTATCAATCTAGATTTCGAAACATCTAAATTGTGGCGTCATTCATTCCATTTTTATACCAAGGTTCTTGATCTAGTGAGAAACGAGTCTAAGATCATATACCTTAGGTTCTTCCTTCTTTAGGACAAGGGTTAAGATTTTTAATTCCACCGGTTCAAATAATTCGTTGGGACGATTTTTTGGGCTAAATTAACGTGTTCGTGGGTTCTAAAGTTTTTATACCCAATGGGTTCACATCAAATTTGATGGCCCGAGATTTTCTTAACTACGTAAGGGAAGACCCAAGTGTGAAATTTTTTTTCTTATGAACTATTGTGACGAAAAGAACTACGTATGCAGTTTCTTGAAAATGTATTTGGGCCGCTAAAAGAAGGGCCACAGAGATGGTATACGATGATTGGAATGAATCATACAAAGAGTTGTCTTGAGTTTTGGATGCAATAGTCCAAAGGAATCCAGGATCATAAGTGTCATAGAAGTTGGGTCCGTCACAAGCAAATGGTGAAAAGGTTTTTGAAGTTGTGTTTTGGGCTTTTGGTCCTAACATCACAGCATTTAGGAGTTGTCGGTCATTGGTAAGTATAAATGGGACTCACCTGTATAGAAAATACAAGTACAAGTTGTTGATTGTATGCGGTATGTACAGGGCAAATCACATTGTCCCGTTGGCATTCGCTTTGGTGGATGCAGAGTCGCTTACGTCGAGGTCGTGGTTTTTGATGTGTGTGCGAAACTATATTGTTGGAGATAGACAGGGTCTCATTTGCTTGATTTCAGATCGACCTGAAAGGATAAGAGTAACTGTTGCTCGTCCGGAGTTTGGGTGATCACCTCTGAATGTTGTGTGGTGCTTTTGCACGAGACATGTCATTAGTAATTTCAATACGCATCACAAAAGTCAAGCTTGTAAAAGAGTCACCACTATTGCTGCTTTACAACCACAACGCAAGAAATTTGATATATATATATATATATGACGAGAATGAAGGAGATAAAAGATGATACCCCCGAATACTTTGCGAACATTGCCCCCTAACAGTAGACCCTTTCTTATGATGGTGGATTTCGTTTTTGGTACATAACGACCAATATCAGTGAAAGTTATAATGTTGTCTTCAAAAGTATAAGGAATCTACCTGTTTTTGCTTTGGTATTTAAAATCTTTTATAATTCGGTGAATTATTTAGAAGCTAGAGTTGTTGAGGCGAAAGCGAGAATGGTAAGAGGAGAGCGGTACACGAAGTATGCCAATGTCATAGTAAGAAGGTGGATGAACACCACTAACGTCCATACGGTTGTCTCTTTTTGTAGAGAGAATAGGATCTTCGAGAGAGAAATAGTGCATAGACAAACCTGGTATGGTCACAAGAGAGGTAATAAATAGATCGTCGACGTCAATAATGAACATTGCATATGCTGTAAGTGGCAAATGTATAGAATTCCTTATTCGCATGCAATCGCTGCACTAATATGAACGATGATAGATGTGCATATGATCGTTAGGAAATAGTACACATGAGAACAACTTAGTGTGTACGAGTCAAATTTTTTACCAGTGGGAGATAGTTCTGTATGGCCCGTGGGTTCGTACCCAACTATCATTCCCGATGTATCTCTTAAACATGAGAAAGGAAGACATAAGGCATCTTGAAATCATAACGAGATGGATCTTCGGGAGTCATCTTTGTGGTCAACATGTGGCAGTTATAATACAGAGGGTCATAATCGGAGAAAACGCACGAAACAAATGAGATGTGGTCTATGTGACAGACAAGAACAGAATCGACGACATTGTCCAACCCTATCGTGTGAAAATTAATTGTATTTGTATTTTAATCATAATTGCCAATGTCTTTGTAGATGGTTAATGCATGTGTGTAGATGTTATATGTGATTTCTTGTTTTTATTGACTTTTGATATCTCTTTATTAATGTCGTATATTTTTCTTAATGCATAATTTATGTTACTTATTTGAAATATTAATTAGCTTTTCTTTATTTTTTTTGTAGATGGATTTAGGACCTTTTGATCTGAGTCTTCTACGGTTATAGTGATGCCACCGTTCTTTTACGATTTGGCAGGGAGACGACACGACCGCTTCCCTTACTTGTCGTCGACGTGAGGTCGTGCTATGCCGTTGGGAGCACGGCCAGATCGACGACTGAGTTCTTCCTCTTCTGGAGCAGTCGGGATTTTTGGGTGTTGCCTAACTCCGATTTATTCAGTTAGATTGGCACATGATTATCACCCTAATGAAGCGATGGAGGCCGGAGACTCACACTTTTCACCCCCCACGATAAGTTGACTATCACACTTCAGAATATAGAGGTATTCCTAGGGTTACCTGTGGATGGGCATCATGTAGTCACTAGAATTGCAGGAGTGTTGGGGGTGATGTTTGTGAGAGACTGTTAGGTGTTAGACCTCTACGGTCTACGTTTAGAGGTTACACTTTGATGTCGTGATTGTCTGATTTTTTTTCTGATTTGCCCGAGCAAGATGATGATGTACATATTACACAGTGGACATGGGCTTATATTTTACTTTTATTAGGAGGTGTGCTGTTTAGTGATGAGACAACATATTTGTATATTTACAGTTTTTATTATTATTAGAGGACTTAGATGCTTTGGGTAGATATTGTTGGAGTTTTGTGTGTTTGGCCTATTTGTATAGGTAGCTCTGTATTGTCACACACTCAAATTCACGTGAGATAGGTAACGCATTCGTTTTGCTACAAATTTGGGGGTGGGAGCGGTTCTCTTATATGGCACCTATTCGACAGTTGTTGCATGAAAATGGAGATAACCTACTTTCTTTGTGATGGATGGTAGATTTCGACGTCACTACTTTCCCTATATACGTAGTCTTTGTATATAGGGAGGCACTAGATAGACAGATGATGGATCAGATTGTATCGGTCCCGTTCACGGAAGATTTACTGGCATCCCTCCTCGGCTACTGTCATGAAGGAAAGGATATTTGGCACGCGTGGGTTCCATTGATCTGTTTTAGTATCGTGGAGTGACACTTTTCAGTTAGAGTGTTATGACAGTTTGAAGGATTTCAGTACATTTCGATTCATTGTAATACAGAGGATCGACTTTACGATACAAACACTCGAGATATACTGGAGGCGGATTGGTTGGTAGAGCATGCAGCGTACATTGATTTTTGAATGTACCGATACGACCATCTATTTTACTAGACACTTCAACCGAACCTGCCGTCGATCTCGCCCACTCTACCTGGTTTCGTACCATCTCTCGCAGATTTGTTGGTTGTTGGGGAGCTTCTTTGACTTACGTGGTAAGTCCTCTACCTCTGCCTTCTTTTCTTTATCAATCAATGATTTTAATTTATTTTTTTAACTAACTTTTACCTGATTTCTTGTAGTGTGATATATTGCATGAGTTATGAGACACTTCGGAGCCACTGTTTGGAGACTTGCTGATTCAGCTATATTAGCACTACCAGATGATATGACTTGCTAAGACATAGACCCGCTAGAGGTGGTGATGTAGACCGACCACATGGACGACGATGAGGACAACGACAATGTACGAAACCACTACCCTCACCCGATCATGCGTCATCGCCACCATCTCAGCAACCCGAGGACGTCACAGGACCTTCGAATACATTCAGTGAGTTTTCATCTTTCTATACGCCTGTGCTTGATGACTTCCCTCAGGTTTTCTCTTCGGGGGCTCCTCGCAAGGGAGCTCATCTAGATAGTTTTATAGATGAGGGACTGACACAGGTACAGAGAGATGATTTACCACTCGTGTATCACGTCCCCCCACCAGTTTTCTCTGACCCCCATTAGTAGGATGTAGGCCCCTCACAAATCACACAAATAGATGATTTGGGATTAGTTTCTCACTCTAATTATATTGAGAGTAAATCTGATGCAGGTGTTAGATATTATACTAGGAGAAAAAGATATCGTTGATCTTATGTACTATAAACATTTTTTTTTAATTAGTAAAATCTCATATGTTCTTTATATTTTATGGTAATATGTTTATTTTTTTTTATCTGCTTTGGTACTGGACATGTTTAGACTGTATGGTTCAGAAATTTACTTACGTATCGAAGTTGGGATGTGATATTTCAGAGAGTGTAATTAGGGTTGGCATAGGAATGTATAAGTGTTGGGGTGAAGGGGGAAGATGGTATATCGAGTTTTGAAAACTCGACATATGTGTGTCATTTTAGGAATTATTTTCCCGCGGATATTGTTTTAAAATTTTTTTATTTTTTAAGTGTCTAATCCGTACAAGCTTTGAAAAATTCACTTACTGAGAAATTCACGACACGAAGTTGAAGGAGAAATCAAAAACCAATATGATCAAATATATAAACTCAGTCGAATTTAAGCTATATTCTTGACACGATTCGTGCTTAGGGTTTCACTTTAGCAAAAAATCAACAATTACTACTCAAAAAAAGAACTGATGGTAATTACATCATAGAGTCGAGGACTAAATATGAACAGACAAATTAAATTAATTGCAGCTAGAAGAACTAATTTGGTAGAGAGAGAGAGATTACAAGAAGATGAGAAGAGGATTGATTGGTGAAGAGGTGCACAACTCCTTTGGTTTCTTCGATTCTAGGGTTTCCTGATGAAAAGGAAATTATCTCCGTCAATTCATACTCGGACCAAGATGTGTCGCCAGAAACCGAAACCATCTCCTCCAACAATGAGCCGGTGGCAACAGTGCTGGTAGTTGCTGTAGCTGTGGAGTTTGTTGACATATCCAACGGAGAGAGGGGGACGGAACGCTTTTGTTTCGCCAGCGGCTCATGTATGCAATTTCCGACTAAGTCAACCGACTCGCAACTCCAATTAGGCCCCAACATGGACGGGCTACCGTTGAGCCCAACAAAGTCCCCTTGGTATTCCTTTTGGTGGCCCAATATTTTTTCTTTATTTTTTTCACTTGCAAGGCCCATTCCACACTTTTTAAAGTTTTCTGCCACATTAAGTCTTACGAAAAAATAATATTTTGTACGAAACTCCTTTGACTCTAGTAGTCAGTCACTCTTCCTTCTTAATAATATATTTTGAATTTGAATTTTGCAAATGGAGAAAATTGATTTGTGAAAGCTAGAACTTTGTACGGAATTGACACCGTTGGGGAAAAAAATTAATAACACACTCGCGAAAAAAATTCCTAAAGTAACACACTATATCAAGTTTTTAAAACTCAACATGCACTGTTCATATATGTCGAGTCTTTAAAACTCATGTTTGGGACTTAAACCCCCCGCCCGTTTTTCTTTGTTCTTTCTTTCTTTCTTTCCTTCCTCTTCTCTTATACTTTTCTTCTCTCCTCCGCCCGCGGCCAACTACTGCAATCTCCTACCCAGCACAGGATTTGCACCATCTGAGGAGATCTACAACCTCGGGAGGTTAATCGAGCACCATCCAATCTTTTAGAAGATCTGCAACAGCAATTTGACGAAGGTAAATTGTTTTTGGTGTTCTGCGAATTACAAAAATTGATATGTCTATATTGATTTTTTTTTTATATACATTATTAAATTGATATTTTTTTTTATTCATTAAGCTAGATTTATATAAATTTAATAGGTTTAGGGTTTATTAGAAATTAGTATTAATTTAGAGATTAGGGTTTTTTAATTTAGGATAAGATTAGGGTTTAGAATTTTTTGATAACTTTATTAATTAGTTATTTTAGTAAATTTATTATTTGTAGTTAAATTAATATTATTTAACTAATTTGGTTAATTGTTTGTTGTTTTGTTAAAAATTTAAATTTAGAGTTTTAATTGAAAATTTTAATAAATTTATTATTTATAGTTAAATTTAGGATTTTAAAATATATAAATTCATTATTTATCGTTAAATTGAAAATTGAATTGAATTTAATATTCTCTTAAATTGACATTTTCAATTACATATTAATAAATTGTTTTTTTGATGTTAAGTAGAAATTGTGAATATGATGAGATTGCTATATTACACGAATGGTAAAATTGTGACAGGTGATAATGGAGTAAGTTATGACCGTCAACCTTCGAAATTGATTCGAGTAAAAAAAAATATATCTTTAAATGAGTTGGTATCCGTGATATATAAGAATTTTCAAATCAATTTCATGAGACAACATATAGAGATTTTTCATCGTTATCCTGTGTTATACATGCAAAGAGGGAATGTACGGCACGAATTCGTACCGATTAGTAATGATGATAATATTTGGAACTTGATGGCATTTGCGGTGGGTATGGAGTGAGTACAACTTATGATTTGTATATAAAGGTATATAATACTGGAATGTCTGTGCAACAAGGTTGTGATTATATGGATGAATATCTACATATCGAATCTCGAGTGGATCATGCTATTGCGGATGTGGATAACGATGTGGATGAGAAAGAAATGACAGAAGAAGAGGTGGAAGAAGAGGCAGAAAAAGAGGCAGAAAAAGAGGATGATGATGAATAAGAAGATGTAAGAGAAGTTGGTCGTGGTAGTGGTGGTAGTTTTATTAACTAGATATTGTTGAGGTCCTTCTCAGTGCCCATACCCATTGGTGGTGGTCGGAGATATGTGTATAGCGGAGTTGATGAGTCAATTCATTTCATAAGGACTGCATTAGGAGTAGATGATTATGTGACTTTTGAGAAAGATAATAGATTAACATGCGATAATGGGAGTTTTAGCTGAAGATTTATCGGTTGTCGGGGAGTTTCTTTGACTTACGTGATAAGTCTTCTATATCTACCTTGTTTTCATTCTCAATCAATGAATTTAACTTGTTATTTTAACTAACTTTTACATAATTTCTTATTATGGGACACTTTGCACGAGAAACGAGAGTTTGGGTGTCGATGTTTGCGAACTTGTTGATTCAGCCATCTCAGTTCTAGCAGATGATATTGCATATCTTTTGAGAGTTAAACCCGGTAGAGGTGGTGACGATAGTGGTGATGCAGACCGAGCACGTGGACAACAACAATCATGTGTCACCACCACCCTTTCAGTAGTCGGACGACATCGCAGGACCTTGTACTATATATGGTGAGTTTTCATCTTTTTATACGTTTGTATTTGATGATTTCTCTCAAGATTTCACTCTAGGAGCTTCTCAGAGGGGAGTTCGTCCCGATAATTTTATGGATGAAAGACTGACACAGGTTGAGAGAGATGATACTCTACCAGTGTATCACGTGTCCCTGCCTGTTTTCTCTCACCCCACCAGTAGGTTGTAGGCCCATCCCAGACCACACAGATAGATGATTTAGGGTTAGTATCTCACGATGATTGTACAAATAGTAGAGCTGATTTAGGTTTTCGACAATATATTAGGAGAAGAAGACGACATTGAAATTTATTTTCTGTAATATGTACATTTCTTTCGATTAATGAAATTTCTTTTATTTATTTCTTCTGTTAATTCTACTTTATTTAATATCTTATGTATTTTGGATTTGCTGTTTTGTTCTGATATTTGAGCTGTATTGTACACAATTTGATTATGTTTCAAAAATTGGTTGTAAAAAATACTTTGGAATTTGGGATTTATAAATAGGGTCGGTATAGAATTTGCAAAATTCATATGGGGGCATACCATTTTCATGTCGAGTCTTAAAAATTCGACACGTACTATTCAAGTGCATGTCGAGTTTTTTGAAAACTCGATATAGGTGTGATTTTTTGAATTTCTTTCACAAGTGTATTGTTTTAAAATTTTTTTTCCTTAACAGTGTCAATCCGTACAAATCTCGTGAAAGCCAACCTCTCAATGGATCCCACGATACTTGAATCGGATTAATCGGATAATAATCGATAAAAATAAAATAATAATAATAATAATAATATTTTATAAAAATAAAAAAGATAACAAAATCTATGTAAATATAAAAATATAAAGATTTTTATATAAATATAACTTATTTTATAATAAAAGATATAAAATAATCAAATATAAAATTATTAATTATAAATAATTAATAAATAAATAATTATTTAAATATGAAAAAACGTATAAAAAATATAATAAAATTTACATAAATATTAATTAATTTAAAATATTTTAAAATTAAAATATCTTAAATTAATTATATATGATCAATATAATATTATCATCATCGGAATCTAAACATGGTTTATTATTGGTAAAATATATGTGCAAATATTTTCCTAAGAAATCTGGAAAAAAAAATGCAAGTAATTTGAACTTAAATTTCCGCATGTTCGTTCAAATCTCCGCATTTGGCGATTAATGTTGTTCCTCGTATTCTCCTCTCCTAGTCCTCTATAAATCAATACCTCAATTTTCTCAAGTATCTCAAGCTCAGTCAATCATGACTTCTCGCGCCATGTTCCTCAACACCTCGGTTTCAATTTCTCCGGCAGGCGGCCTCCGTCGTCAGTTCAATCTTATCAGCTTAAGAGAGAACTGCGAATTCGGAGGTTTGAGAAGGAGAGTCAGTGCGTGTCTTAGCGTGGACGTGAGCGCACCTGATTCGGGGAAATTGGGGTTGGGAGGGGGACGAAGTAAGCAAGTGATGGAGGAAGAGGGGAGGGTTCTTGTGGGGACGTATGCACGGAATCCATTGGTGCTTGCCAGTGGCGAGGGTTGTAAATTGTACGATGCTGAGGGAAGAGAGTATTTGGACATGACGTCAGGGATTGCCGTGAATGCTCTTGGGCATGGTGATCCTGATTGGGTTAGGGCTGTTACTGAGCAGGCTTGCAAGTTGACTCATGTTAGCAATGTCTTCTATTCTATTCCCCAGGTATTTTTTTATCTTAATTTGAATTTTATTTTATTTTATTTTTTAATCGATGGTGCTCTGTGTTTTTCTACGTGCATTTATATGAAGGCATGCAATTTTAAGAATTTTTTTTCCTAGTCAGTGAGGATAATGCTTGAGCAGAAGTGTATTAATTTATTTGAACATGAAAGAATGTAAATACATTAAAGAGAGGAAATCCTGCTTTGATTTCTGATGTATCATTTCACCTTATGAATATCATTGAGAAATGAGAGCTATCTGGGTAATTTCATATACATTGTGAATGATTGGGATTCAGGATTTCGTTTCCAAATTACAAGCACACGTTACATTACCATATAACATATATATCCTTTGGATCCTCATTTTTTAAGCATTATAGTTTCAACACTATAGTTCAATTTTGTAGAAACTCATTTTTAGCATTTAATGTATTTTAATTCCAAAAGGCTTAGTAGCGGCAAGTAAACAGTTGAGGTAAGAGTTGCACTGTGAATGCATTCCTTTTTTTTTTAACCTTTATAAGTAAAGAGACTGGCATCCATCATTAGTTGGTACTTCAATTTCAATAAAATGGTGAAGCATGATAATTAAGGATGTTAGGGCTTTCATCATCAAAATGTTATATTTTAGGACTGTACGGTGAAAAGCTGCAAAAAGAGGTTGTTTTCATGTGATGGTGACAGTAACATGCTGAAACTAGTGAGGCCCAGAATTAAGTTATTTTGGTTGATCCTACTGTAATTATGGTTATTATTCATGTTGGGACGGCTGATGTATGACATCCAGAAAGGTCAGAAGCACTAGATGGTAGCTGAAGTTAGTTTAGACTTTGCTGTGAACTCTAGGTTTCAATGGAATTGATCAACAAATGAAGGGTTTAGGGAGTTAATGTGTGGATCAAGGTGCCATATATAAAATTTATCCTCATGAGGAAAGCCTTTTGAGCCTGTGTAATGACCTCAGCTTATCCGTCTGTTGATGGCCAAAATTGAATGAGTAGTTTAGTGTGTGATTCTATGGAAGCACTGAATTTTGATAACTCAGCTTCTCATTCTTCTTGTTTCAAGCCTCTTCTTAGTTCTCACTTTTCCTCTTCTGTTGTTTCTACACTGGTTTCTATACCACCTAAGTTTAGATTGTGTTCATTAATAGGAGTCATAGCTTAGGGATGCCCATTCATGTTGGTAGAGTCATAAATTGTTTCACATCCATGACATGACAGTTTAGAACCTTGTGCGGGATTATAAAAGAGAACAGCGTTTAAATAGTTATTTCTTTGTATATTTATTTCTTTTTCAAAGAAGTGATTGACATCCACAAAGACTAGCTGATAAAATGAGTGTACTTTCCAACTTTTTTCAGTAGGGATTGGATCACATATTTACTTATCCCCGGAATTGTTCTCAAGGCTTGCTAATGTTTCTAGCACTTCTGAATCAAAAATTAAGATCTTCATATGACCAGCATTGATGTGAAAGTTCCCTTCCAATTCTGTGCAACTACAGTGCTTCTTGGACCTGTCTTCTGTCTGACCCATATAGCATTCTCTGCTGGGTAGGATTTGGACTTAAATGGAAAGGGGATTTCACTATTTCACAGCTGCTCTTCAACTTACCAGCTGCATAGCATGATAACCGAACTAAGAACTGTATGGTAAGGAGAAGGAAATCGACATTCCCTTGTCCTGATTGGGTCATTGTTGCTTTGTCCTTGCATTGTGCACATGCATCTTCTGTGGTTTGAGTAGTATTGCCATTAATGTTTCTATTTTTTGTTTACCCTATGCTTGGGACCAAACAAAAAAGGAGTTTTGTTCATTTGAAATGAACTGAATGTGGAGTTCATTTGCAAATGAAATCATCTTTTTTTTTTTCCTTGTCACTTCTTAGATTTCTCATCTTTGGGAGATTTTGAGATACTCTTTTCTTTATCTAATACAATTATCTTTTTTTTTTTTTATTAAAAAAATTGGATACTAATTAAATTCCTACATTTGGAACAGCAAAAAGTGAAATGCGGAATTCATTTTTAAATATATCTGTTTACTAAATTACCCGTTACCTTCATTTAAAAAGTATGATAACTTGAAAAATAAAAGAAAAATATCTACATGTTTGTAAATTTATCAAAAGAAAGATTTTGATGGCAATATTTAAGAAAAAATTATGACCAAACCAGGATTCAGGAAAGAGAGATTCATGTACAAAATTATTGGGATAGGTAGAGTCACATGTTTTTCCTTGAAAAGATATTGGGTTCCCTAAAAAAAAAATAATAATAGTATCCCTCCCTATCATATTAGGAAAATACGGTAATTAAAAATAATTATTGTGGAGTTCATTTGCAATTCCATTCTTTTTTTTTTTTTTGGCTAATTTAGAAATCCATAATTTTTGTGGAGTTAGAAAAGAAGTCCACATTTGCTGGGTTCTAAACAATAAAACTTGGAATTGGAAATCAAGTTCAGCCTTAAGGATTTTAGCTGTACACAGGGTCATGCCCATCCTCTCAAGTTTTCCAAATCAATCTGTTGGCAGATACTGTGATTGTTAACCATATTATGTTATCATATAATTCCTGCATGGTTCTTTTAGTTCCTACAATATTTTGATTAGACTGTTTGTGTCCAGCACCATGTTAGAAATTTATGGGGGAAAATAATATTTATCATTATCTTTTAGACAATTAGAACTTTTTGGGCATTTCCCAAACATATCTTAGTAGAAATACGTTTTATAGTGATTGTATTGTAAAGGTGATTGTATTATTTTAGAATCTTACCAGAATCTTGTATTCAAGAGACATATTAGTATTTATGTAGTATAAATTATGTAGTTCCTTAGTTTGAATTTCTTAGGCTACTTTGTTAAAATAAGGTCATTTTATGGTCATTTTGTTCTGATAGGCGTTAATTTAAATTATTGTGCTTGATAAAAATTATTTTAGTTTCATGTCTTAACCATTTTGTGTCATGTTCTCTTAAATTTTGGTTTTTCACCTTATCTGTGTCCTAAATATATATATGTATATCTGTGCTTTATGGTTGGACTGCCTTCGGTTGTTTTTGCAACTTTTCTGCCTTAGATATAGGTTTGAGGTTATACTTGTGCAGTTTCCTGTGTCTCCTGCTCAGGTATAAGTATGGAAATGGCCCTCCTTTTTGGCCAGTTAAAAGTTATTTTTGATTCGAAATTGCTTATTGTACTAGGCAGTGGAGAGAAACTTTACTCAAGGTGACTGTTGTTTTTGTCACTAATCCTAGGTCTTTATATCCTTAATTCTGAGAATAATTGCCCTTTTATTCTCTGCTTCATCATTGACTCATAACGATGGATTTGGTTTATTATGCATCAAAGAATGTTAACTGTCAGGAAAGCGTGCAGCTACAATGGTTACAACTTGGAAAAAAAAATAGGAGCTATCTGGATGTAAGATCCAGCAATTATGTCAGAACTTTGTTACTTATTTTGCTGTTCCTATTCCGGATGTGTCTAGATATGTATGTCTTATTTTCATTGGATACGTCACTTGTTATGCCTCCACCTGTTTGACGTATTATTGTAACTGCTAGTCTTGGCTTTTCACTTCACACTCGAGCATAATGGCTACCCATAGACCACTTCCAAGTAAATAGCCATATGTCCCTGCTTGCAGATTCTCCTGGTCTGCATTTTTTTTTTTTTTTTTTGGGGTTGAAGACTCAGATGCTATATAATTGCCCACCCAAATGGTTACCTCTGGGATGACCTACATTTTTACCAACATTAACAAAATAACCCCCCCTTCCGAGGTGAAACTCTGAAGACTTACAGGTCTGGGTGTGCTACTGCCACTTTCTTAAGGTGCCACACTTGCTAGCAGACTGTTATCCACACAGTAAGTATGAGGGGCATAGAAATTAATTCTGGAAGCCCTGGCTAATGCACAATAAAAGGTGAATGCCTGTGTGAAAGGCATCCTACTATATTATAGCATGTAAATATACATTCACATTACATTTATCACAACACAGTCCGGAAAGTCATAATTATTACACAACTCAGATCATAATGACAGTGCTGTTTTTCGCCTCAACCTCAAATTTTGGTGCTCAATATATCCTTAATGTGTCAATTGGTTATAGGTTGTAGGCAATTGTTTGTTTATGTTGTTACTAAATGGAGAATTTCTTGTTGTAGGTAGAGCTTGCCAAACGCCTTGTGGCCAGTTCTTTTGCTGATCGTGTCTTTTTCACAAACTCTGGAACCGAAGCAAATGAAGCTGCAATAAAATTTGCAAGAAAATTCCAACGATTTTCCCATCCGAATGAGAAAGATCCGGCAACAGAGTTCATTGCTTTTACCAACAGTTTCCATGGAAGGACCATGGGTGCCCTTGCATTGACAAGTAAAGAGCATTACAGATCACCTTTTGAACCTGTCATGCCTGGAGTTACTTTCCTAGAGTATGGCAATTCAGAAGCTGCAAAAGAACTAATTCAGAGTGGCAAGATTGCTGCAGTATTTGTGGAACCCATTCAAGGCGAAGGCGGTATTTATAGTGCAACAAAGGAATTTTTGTTGTCCTTGCGTAAGGCTTGTGATGGAGCTGGCGCTCTATTGGTCTATGATGAAGTGAGTTTTTTTTGTGATTTTAAAGAGACACTGCACATGGACATTGGTCTTTGTCAAAATATTAGATTAGTTTTACATTCTGATAATCGTTGTTATGCATTTGCAAGGTGGAGCCTTTTGTTCCACAGCCCAATTTAAAATCTAATCTTGCAAGTCTTGAACTATAGATGAATTTTCTGATGACAATTATTTGTTTATTTATTTGTTATCTTGACCCCGGATCAGCTTTAATGTTTGTTTGTTTCCAGGTCCAATGTGGGCTAGGTCGATCTGGTTATCTCTGGGCACATGAAGCATATGGAGTATTCCCTGATATAATGACACTTGCCAAGCCTCTTGCAGGAGGTCTTCCCATTGGAGCTGTACTAGTGACTGAAAGAGTTTCTGCTGCCATAAAGGCAGGGGATCATGGTAGCACGTTTGCTGGTGGTCCATTAGTTTGTCATGCTGCCATTGCTGTATTTGATAAAATCTCAAATCCTTGTTTCTTAGCTGGTGTGGCAAAGAAAGGCCATTATTTTAAGGAACTGTTAGTGCAGAAGCTGGGAAAGAATTCACATGTCAAAGAAGTGCGAGGCCTGGGGCTTATTATTGGTATAGAGCTTGATGTATCGGCCTCACCCCTGGTAGAGGCATGTCGGGATTCTGGCCTACTTATCTTGACTGCTGGCAAAGGGAATGTCGTCAGGCTTGTCCCACCTTTGATTGTATCAGAGCAAGAATTGGATTACACTGCTGATATCCTGCACAAATGCATGCCAGTATTGGACCAAAGTATCTGAAATAAACAGAAAAATATATCATTAGTGCTTTGTTGGTCATAGGTAAGGTTTGTAATATCCTCGTAATTATAAATGTTCTTGGGACTTATTTATTGAAAGTTATATCAAGGAATGAAAAATAAGTCCATCGCTTCTTTATTTTCTGTTTTATTTTATTATTTACATAGTCGAATAGAGGCTGCAGCTTGATCTTGGATAGCAGAAGCGCATCCACATCCCAACAGACATCTGTCTGACTGTTACACGACATTGGTATTAGGGTACAAAGTTCTATCTACTTGAATTAGATCAGTAGTTGCTGACCTAATCGCAGGAGATAAGCAACAATTAAGTAGACTAACTTCACAGATCCTTTTGGCTCTACAGCTCCGGTAGCAGCACCGAAAGTGCCCATCATCGCATATGTAGTAATCAGCACCTCTGTATAGAAAGGGCATCCAATGACAAGATAAGTGATCATGTTCAACGATGCAGAAACGCCAGGGTATTGCAGAATATGAAAACTGCATAGGAGGAGGCTTTACTAGAAGCCAAGGCCGACTTTCCTGCAACATGATCATTCTCAGCAGAGTTGTCTAGCCATACGCCACCTGGTGGATTAATTCCAGCTTGGAAGGTTGCGGCTGCAATCAGGGCTGCCACCACCAAGTTCTTTGAAGGGTCCTTTGAGGGGTCAACTAGAATTGGAGCCATTCTTTGAAGCAGCATCCTCAATTGTCCAGGTTGTTTAAATAGAGACAAAGCAAATCCCGATTGGTTAAATTATACAAGTTTCTTAGAAAGATACGCCAAACCAGCAAGGACAAATTTGTCGAAATGTACAAGAACTTTCTCCAGAGACAAGATACCAATTGCTGATGCTACACGTTCAGCATGAGAAGCAGCCAAGCCCCCCTCCCCCCCCCCCCCCGGGGGGGAGGGGGAAGCCCAATAGGGGCGGGATCGGAAGAGAAATCATGTTGCTCATTTCTAGCACTATGTGCATTAATCAACATACTATACATATGAACTCGAATTGTATTTAATTTTCAGAGAAAAAAGATAATGTCTTACTTAAATATGATATACTGCTATGCCACTTGACAAAACTATTAGTTTGGTTCATATTTTAGGACTTGTGGTTTTATCGTTTAAATCAATATCCACTGTACCTTCTGTATGGTTAAAAAATGATGGGGAAAGGCAAGATATATAACCCCAAAACATAATCACAGGAATTTTGTTTTCTTTTTTAATTAGAGTATTGATATTTGAAGGTATATTCTGACTAATTTGGTTCGAACATTTGCGGGAGCCCTATAAGGGGATGGCTTTTTCAGCATAGTATTTTTCATTCTCAAATTTTGAATTTAAGACTTGATTAAAAAATCTAACACCTCATCCTACTAAATCGACTGTACATTGTTATAATCACAAGAATTTCTACCCCTAGCAAATGTTTAGTTTGAATTGTACCGCTTATGACAACGTTACATCTTCATACAGTGTTCGATTCATTCATGGAGTATTACTTCATACGAATTCAAGCCCGTGAACATGCAGAAATGCAAATGTTCTTCAGTCGTTTAGCTTTAGTTTACCATCTAGTGGTGTTAGTAATTTGTGAAGGTAGCACAACCTCGTTTAAGATTATGCATCTACAAAGGCACTTTGGTGTACTTTCATGTGGTGCTAGACCTGTCCAATTCAACCACATATCTTCTTGCCAAGTCACCTCATCCTCATTTGTTTTTTGTTTGTTTGGGCGATATCATCAATGACAATACTTTGAACCTCTCTCTCTCTCTCTCTCTCTCTGCGCCTGTTTCTGAGCTGTAAATCAGCCAGGATCAACACCCACATAGGGCTCCACGAATGAGGTCACCTAGACGGTCTCTGAGAAGTAACCGTCCCATCTTAATGTCCAGGATAAAAGGTGGGTACAGTTGGCCTGAGTGATGTCCTCAAGTGTCCGCTATAAAGCGAAGGGAGTGAACATGGGCCGGGTCTGACCCAGCCCACAGCATGACTAGACGGGCCAAACCTAACCAAGCCTTGGCTCCATTGCAATGCCATTATTATCGACCAATCTTGCTACAAATAACCCTTTTCTACGAAAGGGTTTCAGTGACTCACTTTCAAGTGTGAAAGGTGCAAACTGCAGACATCAAGTAATGAAAATGTTTGGAAAATTTTGCAGCCTCTGAATCATGCAGTCCATATCAGAAATTTGCTTTATGAGAATTTCTTACCTCACAAGCACAGAGATTAACAAAATTCTGAACAAATCACTAACTAGTAACTACACAAAATGATAGAATGAAAATGCAAAGATTATATAATTGAACTGTAGATTACAGAGTGGAAAGTCTTCAAAGTTTTCAGTAGAATGCGATAAGCAAAACCTACCATAACAATTAGAAAGAGAAGGAAAAAAAATCAAATTGAATTCAAAGCCTATACTATCAAATATGGGGTTTTATCTCTTACATCTCCAGGCAGACACCGAAAAAAGGACTCTGTCTTGCCAACAGATAACCAAACAGCCATTTTCCTCCTTTATTTTATAACCTTCACAACCATAACCTTGCAACAACCTTTTAGCTTGCAACATGCCATAATAGCTCAAAGGCACTTTCCCAAACCCAGCTGAGTCGAGCCTTTGAATCCATTTCCCCAGCTTTTCATGCCTTTCTTTTCTATCAGCTCCTTCACTTGCAACAATGTTTTTAATTTCCTCTCCAAACAATGACTTCTCCACCTTCAGTCTCTCCACCGACGCTCTAGATAAGGTTGATTCCAAACAATCAAATAGTGCCGCATAGTAATACAAGGCTTCCAACAGCCTCTCCATCAAGGTTGATCCATTGTGATTGGAGTCTTGCTCGGTTATCACCATAAGCTTTGGTGACAAACACCACAATGCATGAAGAAAGCTATATAACTTAGCAGAGGAGCTCAAAGAAACAGGTGAGGACGAAGCCGAGTCATGGCTTGGGCTATACCCATTAACCAAATCTTTCTCTAGCAACTCACCTAATGTGCTTGGATTCATTTGTGCAACTCTTTGCAATGGAATTCCATTTAAACTCTTAGATACATGTGGTGACCTTTTGCAGGGATCATCGTCAAATGCCAAAAGTGAATGTAGCTGCAAAGCCGAGCAGATGGCCACAGCTTCCCCAGTCTTAACCCGCAATTTATCAACATCAAGGTTCTCTAATTTTCCAACTATTGGATTGAACTGAAATGGGATGTCCAACTTTTCTGCTTCCTTAGTCAACCTGTGAGCCATTTGTTCCAAAACTTCTTTCTGTTGATGGATCCCCGTAATTCTCAAGTGGGGAGGCCCTTCAGGGCGAGCACTCAAATCTTGAAGAAGTGCAAGCCATTGAGCAGGCTCAGCAGCATTGAGATCAATTATGTGCACCACCTTTTCTCCTTCCATGGCTTCAACAATAGCTTGGTTTGTCACCACAAAAGCCACCTTCAAGAATGGAAACATCTCGAAAAACAACTTCCTAACAAGAACTTCTTCAGAAACCAAAGAGATTCTGGTGGTATTCAAGGCCTTGTGGATCCCAGGCCACGCCTTGAGAATCCGATCAGCCATTGCCTCAGTAAAGTATGCAGCAATTCTCTGCATCGTATCGCCATCAGGCGAGGCAAGTTGAGATATCTGCTCAAGTGCAATGTTAGCATTTTCAAGGCTTCCAGAAGCCACATGATTTGCACAGGTGAGTAACAAGTGGATCAAATACAAGCCCCTTTCTTCGGATTTTAGCTCTCTAAGCCATGGATGTGGTGACCCTGTGCTAGGAGAAAGTGACATCATCGAGAAAAACTGCAGAGGTGATGATGTTACAGAGGAAGATCCCTCGTCTTGAAACATTGTTATAATGCTAAATATGCAGTACAAGTTCTTAGAAATTGGAAGGAATTCTATCTGAAAACTATTTCAACTTCAAAGAAGACAATCAACAAAATATTGGGGCTCTTGAAACGAGAAAAACTCAATGATGAGATAACCAAAGAATGGGATTTAAGTTATCTCCTCAATTCATGAGAACACAGGTAAAGCAGAGGCAAATTCACATCAAATCCATGCAAAATGAGGATTTTTCTCAGCAGTCGAAGCTGTGTTCAAATTAACCACGTAGAGAAGACAAGCGTGAAATCTAGGAAAGAGGGTGATGTTCAAAAGTTAAGTTGAGATGGGTATTAAAAGATTCATCAATTCAGATCCGATTGAAGCAGGTTTGAATCAAACCAAATGAAAGAAGACAAATTTGCTTACTGGGTCTTGAGTTTCATGAAAAACCCAATTGAAGCCCTCCTCAGAAGTTGATGAATTATGCAAGCCAACAGAGTGAGAGACTCTGTTTGTCCTCTCTGGTCTTCTTGTAGGAGAGAGAGAGAAGAGAGAGACTGTGTTTGATTGAGATTGAATTTGGATTAAACAAAAACTAAAATATAAAGACCCTTTTCTTTGCCAAAGGACTTCTCAATGTTTACGTTGGCGACAATGCTTTTCTGGGAGGACGTTTTCGTCGTTACTATTTTGGTGTCCTTTCCTTACCAGAGGAATATGGAATTTGTGAGAAGAAGAGCCCTTTCCCTTGCTTTGCTCTGCAGAAGTGCCCTCCCTCTCTCCCTCTCTCTCTCTCTCTCTCTCTAATTTTGTAAACTTTTATTGTTTGTTTATAGCTTTGTCCTGATGTAATGTGGATGGGGAATCCAGAGAAGCCCACCCACTCTATTATTCCCATTTCATACTCACTTCCAAACATGCCCTAACAAAGACAAACAAATTCCCCTTCACCGCTTTTTTGTTTCCTAGTAGACTTGGAGTAGAAAGTGTGTGTGAGAACAGCCTCCCCTCAATATACTTCCAAACTCCTCTTTTGTTATTATCTTCCTCCTCTATTAAGACAAACAGACAAACAAGCTAAAGCTGCCTACAACTCCAAAACTACTTGCCTGTGTATCTGCACTTGCACTTACTAATGCCAAGTGAATAGACAAAAGTAAAAAGTTAAAAAGTAAAAAGTCAAATTAGGGTAGGCTCTCCCTCTCCCAAAAAAACTGATTTTTAAAGTTTCATAATTATTCAAATCGAATTAATCGTATTTCTAAATCGATAAAAATAGATATTACATGAAATGAGAGCAAATCATTTTTATTGTTTCTTTTCTAATTTACTTTTTATTTAAAAATAATAAATTATGAAAGTTAATATTTTATTTCCCTTAATTAACTCTTCTCTATATTTTTCCTTTTACTTTCAAATCTCTTTATTTTTCTGTCTTACTTTCTGATTTCTTCATTTTCTCATTTTTCTGTCATTCTTTTTACAATAACCTTTTACTATTTTCTTTTTCTAATTTTAAATATCCAAATCATTATCTATCACTTTATTTTCATCGGAGAAGATTAAATTGATTATAATAATATAAATTGAATACAACTCGCATATTCCCACCCCTCATTATTTTTTCAACAGTCTTTTTGCTTTTGTTTTTATCTTCATTTTATTGTGCATAGTAATTTTTCTTATGAATAAATTGTGTATAACGACTCTGCCATGGTGGATCCCAATCTCGGATAAAGGAAAAGGATTACGATAGATTGACAGTTAGCGTAATCCTATGTCAAAACGAAAATGGAAGACAATAAATTATGTATAACAATTGAAGTAATAATTATGAAAAGATATTATTTTTTATTTTTATATTTATTAAATAATTATTTATTATTTATTTCATCGTATAATTATCGCTTGCTTTTACATTGCTAAATATTACGTAATCACTTGTATTAGTAAAAAAAAAAGAAATTTGAATAATTTGAATAATTTTGAGTTGATCAAAATAATTTTTAGATCTAGTAAAAAAATTAAAAGTATAAGAAGGTAATTTGAATTCGACTAATTTAATTATTGACTCATTTAGTTTCAGTGGTATAATTTTATCACGAATAGCATTTGCCAAAAAAAAAATAGTGGCATACCTAAAAAAATATTTATTTAGGACATTAATGTTTATTTTGTGGAAATTAGTTAAAGTAATTTGTTGGTAAACATAAAATATTCAAATTTGGGTTAACGGGATAACTCTCGTTATCCCACCAACCAACTATCATCCTACTAATTAAACAACTTTCTTAGATTTCTTAATTATACCTACCAACCAACTATCATCCCACTAACTAAACTACCCACTTAGATTTCTTAATTATACCTATGTGAAAGTGGAGTTTTGAGGGAGAGAACTCCCTAGGCAAATTGCCAAGAGAGAGCATTTGAGTTTGATTAAGATACAAACTCTCTAGAGAGAAATTAATTGAGGGTTTGAGAAATTTTGAGTAAAAAAATTTCTTTCGTCATTGAGTTTATCGGATTTTGAGTTGAAACATCGTGGATCCATGATGGTAATTCAATTTAGTGATCACTATCTCAACTGAGCGATCTATACTAGGGAGTTTGTAATTCAGTTGATTTTTGGAGATCTAGTATTGAGATATTTATCCGAAAATTCTAAATTATTTAATTTATATGATTTATCATGCTTCGATGTATGAATAAATCTTACATAATTTTTAATCCAATGTATTATCAAAATAATACACATCAAAAAACATTACTCTTTTTTTGGTAATTTGATGTAGAAGGATTTCTTTGATAATTGTCACCTTAATATATATTATTAATATTTTTGAATCATAATTTTCTTAAAGCATTAATAATGACACAAGAAACTAAAACAATCAAACAAAAAATTCTTAAATTTTATAAATAAATAACATTTTCTGCTGGAATTATGACTGATAAATATTATTTAATCAATACTAGGGCGTTATTCTTTGAAAACACATTTCAAATGATTTTGGAATTATATGGATGGTTTTAGCTAAAATGTCTATTATTCAACCCCTTGATGTGATTCCAAAATATTCCTAATTTTATTTATGTTTTGCCATGTTATCTTATCGGGTGCTAGGTATCCAATTGTGGGTTGCCAAGTCAACCTCTTCATTATTTTTGAGCTTGGTATCTTAGGTAAGGACAAGGATTCAGACATGGCAGCACAACTACCATATCCTCTGAATTTCTACCTTTTCTTGTTTTTAAATGTTGAAGCCAATTCCTCGGTTTGTTTTTTTTTAGTTCAAAGATAGGAATACCGATAAGTGGAAACTTAAAAAAAAAAAAAAAAAAAAAATCATGTTAAAAAAATTTTCTCTTAATTAGATCCGATAACGCTTAAACTAAATTAATAAAAATATAACCCCAAATGTTTATTATTTAAAAAAAAAAAAGATTCAAATGTAATTGGGGATATTAAGATCATTATTTATATTGGCATTTGGTTTAGATTGAGGCAAGGTTTGCATAAAAATCACAGCTAAGAAATGAATTATTCATAGATCAATAACAGAGAACAACTTGAAGTTGGTAAAATGCCTGGTCTGGATTGATATTACAGATTTAAACCATAAAATGGCAAAGTTTCACATCCAGTTAAGCAAGAAAGGTTTTTACATTCTTCTTTAAACCATAAAATCTTATAATTCTACAACTTGATAGTAAAATCCCACCAACAGCCTCAAAGTAAGCACAACTCTAATTTCACTCAAAAGAAGGGAAGCTTGGCAATCTCTTGGCATGGACCAAAATCCAGCTCTCCAGAAAGTTGAGTCCTTGATGGGCATTCCAAAGCTTATGACTCTTACTCTGCATTATCTGCAATAGAGAGATCAAAATATTTTCTTATAAATCTGCCCAGCAAACTATCAGTAATCCATGACAAGGACCAGAAGTCTGTTAGCACAGACATCAGACATGAACACACAATGCTCAGGCATATAAACACAAATACGATCTGAGAACAGTAGGTTGCGGACAAGGATGGGGTCGAGGAAGGCCCTTTTAGCAAACTTTTAACAATCCGGTCCTATTTCAACCATAATAAATACTTGTAAGAAAAGTCTTGATCCAAACATAGCAAGTGATCAGTAAAGACGTGAAAATGGTGCAAATATTTGGAATCCATAAAGATGCAAAAATGGTTTCTCGGTGTTCTTTGATAGCTATAATTTGGTGTCAATGATCAGAGAGGTCTACCAGTTTGTTCAGAGTGAAAATTACCAATAGACCTGCAATTTAGAGGGATTGGGATTAGATGCCTGTTCTTTTGATGGTTGCATTTTATTTTTTTCACTTCTGTTCTCCTTCCCCACATGATGCCCAGGCCTTAATATTACATTTAGGATTAAAAATGTTGAAAGTAACTTCCATGAAGATGCTTTCTAAAATCGATTTTCCAAAAATGACTTTCAAAAATCAACTTTCAGAAAATCGATTTCCGTTTATTTATTCTTTCAACGTACTTAATGAATATATATTCTTTATATATACCTCCCAAATTTATGTGCTTGTTATTCACATTCAATTATTTTTTAATTGATTTATGTTTAACGTTACTCTCAGCAAAATTTTAGCAAACTTTATACTTTTTTTTACATACAGGTCGCTTTCTAAGGAAAAAAATCTCCACGTACATTTTCATGAAAATAGGATTTTTGAGAATAAGCAAAGTGAAATCGATTTTCAAAAAATTGTTTTCTAAACACAACTTCCAAGAAATCTATTTCAAAAAACACATTCCTTAAAGTTGCTTTCAAAATTTTTTTTATTGGAATAAAAATCATAATATCAGTATCATTTTCAATCCTAAATGCAATATTAAGGGAAATAACCCTATGATATCCACCCTCCTCAGTTATTTTACTTTTGTAATTCCCCCTCTTCTGATGAATCTTTTCCTTCTCCATCCAGAAAATGGGGCAAATAATTTGGGCGATTGAATGCTTGTCCACTAGTTTGATAATTTTGCCATCTTGGCAAATGTTATGTCAAATAAAAGATCTCATGCATAGAAATTCAGTTAAAATTGTAAGAGCTCATATACTCCTTTAGGAGAACTCTGGAGTGATTGAGCAAAATTTTTTCCCAGAAGTTATTTTTGTAAAAACTCGCTTTTATTCAAACTCTAATAAAAGCAAGCTTTTAAGTCTTCAAGCTCATCTATGTGACTAAGGAAAAAGAAAAATGAAAAAAAAAAAAAAAAACTCATCTCTGTGATTCAAAGAGCTTCACAATCCCTCATAGGTATAGGTGGCAAACAAGTTTTCTTAACAGCAAATCCATTAGTTAATTGCTTAGGACTTACCTAACCATGCTAAAATGTTCAATGCCAAACTGTGCTCTCTTCTACTAGTTTGCCTCTCCAAAGCCTATCCTCTCTCTTTCAAGGCACAAAATACTTGATACTTGCTTCAAACAACCACAAAGGGAATATGATACAAACCTCCATTATTCTGCTCTCTTAGCTGAGCAAGGCAGACAGCAATCTTAGCCCCAACAAGTGCATTATTCTTTAGAAGTTCAATATCTTGAAACTTGTTAAGAAAATATCAAATACCATGGAAAATATCCAAAATGAGATAACCATAAAAGGAAAAACATAAAGATAATAGATTTTCAATCAGGTATTTGTATTGATTTATGTAGACAAAATGCGACTACCTACAAATGTTCCCAGTACTATAATAAAAGGATACTTGAAGCCAGTGAAGCTCCTCCAGTCAGTTCATTCACCCTTGCAAGCAAGAATAGAGTCTCAGCACTGCCTGTTATATTCTTATCCCTGGAGGGCCAAACCAAAGACAATGTCTATATAAATTATGAAAGAAATGAACTAATGAATAGTATGATGCAAAGTTCAGAGAGGCCACTGGAAGAACCTGGCTTCTTTAATAGCCCTTTGTATCGCGGACTCAATTATGCTACCTGAAGCCGAGTGCTCCTTTGGTATTGGCACAGCTATCAAAACACCAGTTCCCAATTTAAGTCTTGTGTGTGCATCTGGGGGAGACAGAGATATATTTAGTCAGATAGAGTAGGAAAAACAACATTGCATCCAACTTTTGTATGGCATCAAACCTATTAGCCAAGCACAATCTTCTGGAGAATCAACATGACCGGGCACCTATAATTGCACAAATGACCTCCATGAGAAGACTTAAGAAGTTACATCTAATACTTAGGACCAAGAAAATTTTGTGCGTGTTTTGGATACTACATAACAACTCAAAATAACCCCCATATCTCAGTTACTTGAAAACTACAGCTAAATCCATTTTCTTAGCTCAACATCCAGGGGCCACCTAATTACAAGCACTGAATGCATTAATGTTATCAGAAACTCCATGGTCATATTGAATCGAATCCTGTCAGGTGCTACATTATGTATTATAATTAAGGCCAAAGAGCCAGAACAACAGCTGCAAAACGTTGTCAGAAACCTTCAAATGGATTCCTACTCTAACATCAAGTCTATAGATTCAATCATTCAAAGCAGTGATGTTTGAAGGTTCTAGACATGTTATGACCTGGAGTCTAGGCATGTTAATGATGAATAGAGAAGAACAATAACGACAAAAACCTTCAAATGGAGGGAACCACAAACACAACCACAAACAACCTATATCAAGAAGAAATCAATTTATCAGGTGAAAAGAAATTCCAGTTTGACAATTTCAGAAAAGATAAGGTTCCAGAATTAGCACCTTGCATCCACTTCTTTCTGTGAAGAAAGCAGGAAATTCATTTGTCCTATAGCCAACAACACAAACACCTTGGGTCTCCTGTATTTGTGACAACAGAAATAAGCACATATGTCAAATGAATCATAATCAAGTTTTCTTGAAATGAAATTTTAGATGCCAGATCAGCTACCAGGTATTCAAGAGTCCTGGGAATATCTAGTATTGATTTTGCACCAGCACTAATTACAGCGACAGGAGTTTTTCCAAGCTCAGTGAGATCAGAGGATATATCCATTGCTGCAAGAATTACATGGAAAAATAAATAGAATAAGAATAAAGAAGGCATGACCAACATATAATGAAAAATCTAGCTATCATAACCAATTAAACTTAGTTTTTGAATAGACAAATGACTTCGTGACTCAGAAGTATGTGTCGAAATTCTTGTGATTAAATGTCAGAATAGTGGAAACCAGTCCCAATGATTCCATTAGAACAAAACTCCCAACTTATCACAACAACTCTTGTGGTCTGTTTTAAAATTCTGCATCCCTAAGTTTAAAATGAAAAACTGAAGAATGTCCACTTGCCCCTTTTCTCCACTGTTCTGCTCAGCAAACCATAGCCACATGATTTTTTTTTGCTCGCTTCACACAATATGGTCCTTGACTCACATTTTTCATTGTATCGGGAATCCCGTAAACAGATGGATATCTACCTCCAACATTTTTTAGGCAGTACCATGAATCAAGTCCCGACTCATCAAAATGCTCACCTAAATGGCAAGAAACTTTGAACTCCGCCCCAGCACTGCACCCACAAAACCAAAAGCATACAAAGAACAAGCTACAACTCAGAGGGCCTAGTCCTAAGTTCTCTCTTGCACTGCATACTGATGCATTCTAGCATCCAGTGCCTTGCCTGGATTAAATGGCCAACTTTAAACTTTTTACTCAACACTAATAGATCAAGGACAAGAACAGCTTCACCACAAATGCAACATCATGCAGATGCCAGCAGCATGGCATATTCTCATAACAGGTCATCATCATAAGTTAATAACAAATTCCAGAAAGATTGATGTTTAAACTAACAGGGTGTGGCTTCATTAATAAAATCAGAATAAACTCTTGCATCAAAATTATATAGACATGCTTACTATGCTGGCCATGCCTATGTACTCCTCCAATGCCTCCAGTAACAAAAACAGGGATGCCAACCTGCAAATATTTGTACCATACAAAACATTAGTGATATTTTAGGAAGGGAAAAATATGTATAGTAAACCACGTGTAGAACACAATGGAAAATCATTGCAATTGCAACTAAAGTAGTCACCCTCGAAGCAAAAAACATGGTTGCAGAAACAGTAGTTGCACCATTCCCCCTGCTTGCCACCTAAAACATAATAAAAAAGCACAAATCCATAAATCATCAGACAGGTGATTAACATTTTTCTGCAGGAGGTAGACGAGGTGTGCACTTTAATGCAATCAACAGACTCATGTTGTCAAATTTACACTCACACGCAGGAATCTATTGAAGGAATATACTAGAGACAAAACAAAGATGATTGTACAGAAATAACCTTTAAAAAAGATTAAAATTCCTAAAAAAAGGCCCACTCGAAAATAATTCCAGAAGTAACCCATGTATGCCGTGACTTGAAGACGCGACATACTCGAGGGCTTCTTCAAAAGCCCTCTCTTCTCTTTTTTCTCCCTTCTCTCTTCTTCTCTTCTCTTCTCCCTTCTCTCTTCTCTCCCACGACGAACCCTATCACCTTCTACCACTGCAATCTGGCCACCATCTACGCATTTCGATGGACGAAGCAATCTCCATTGGCTTTGTTGTGCAACTGCAACCTTCTGCGTTGATTCCTGCAACATGCAACCCGAATCCTCAAAAAGGCTTCGAAGGTATATTGTTCTCTTTGATTCATTTGGTGAATGATATTTGTTAAGTGATATATGTTATATTCACTAAATAGATTCGTCGATTAATTAAGGGTTTAGGGTTTGTTGAATGTTTAGTATAAATTTAGGGTTTAGGGTATCTTCACCAATTTATTAATTGTTCAATGTTTAATTAATACAAATTTAGTATATTTGTTGAACGTTTGTTGAATTGTTATATTATAAATTTAATATTTTAGAGTGTGTTGAATGTTTAGTATAAATTTAAGATTTTAAGATATGTTCACCAATTTATTAATTGACAATTCTGTTGAATACTTAATAAATATAAATTTAGTATTTTTGTTGAATATTTGTTGAATTGTTACAAGTTTATGTTTAGCATTCAAATTGTAAAAGTTGGGTTCAAGTTGAATTAGATGTTAACAAGTTGTTTTTTATGTTAAGAAAAAATGACGGATATGATGAGATTGTTATGCTATAGTAATGATAATTTGTGATGGATGAGGATGTAGTTCGTTATGACCGTGGTCCTTCGAAATTGATTAGGGTGATGAAGAATATATGTTTTAATAAGTTGTTGTTTATAATATTTTTCAATAAATTATATGACACATATCTGAAGATTTCTCATCGTTGTTCCATTTCACACATCCAAGATGGGAATGTACGATATGAATTGATGCCAATCAGTGATGATGACGATATTTTTAATTTAATAAAGTTTGCGGTAAGTATAGAAGTAGGTTCCACTCATGAATTGTATATAAAATTATATGATAGTGGAATGTCTATACAATAAAGTTATGATTATTCGAATAATTATCTACATATCGAATCTCGAGTGAATATTACTTTCACAGAGGTGGATAACGATGTTGATGAGAAAGAAATTGTGGAAAAAGAGGCAGAAGAAGAGGATGATGATGAGGAAGAAGATGATGGAGAAGTTGGTGGCAGTAATAGTGGTGCTGCTACCAACAAGTTAATGATCGTGTCCTCCTTAACCCCTGCACCCATTGGTGGTGGTCGGACATATGCCTATGGCCGAATAAACGACTTAATTCCTTTCGTGACCACTGCACTCGGAGGTAATAGTTACGTAACTTTTGAGGAAGATTGTAAATTGACGGGCGATAGTTGGAATTTTAGCGATGAATTGAAAAGGGGGATGAAATTTGAGTCAAAAGAGTAGCTTATTCATGCCGTCAAAATATACTATACAGAGCACCACTATCAATTTCGGATTGAGAAATCAACCTTTGAACTTTAGATAGCAATATATACTCAAAGAGAAGACGATTGTAGTTTGAGGTTGCGTGCTCGTCGAACAAGACTAGTTGGTGCCTTTGTGATTACTGTTGTTGAGGGACCACACACATGTGAATGATGGGTTGACACAAGACCATAGGAAGCTAGATTCAAATTTGATGGCTTAACATTTTCTTAAAAATTTCTTTTCTTCGAACTGTTATAACCGAAAGAACCATATATACAGTTTCCTGTAGAAGAGTTTGGGTAGCTAAGAGAAGGGTTAAAGATGGTAGACAGGGATTAAGATGATTCTTACAAACAACTGTCTCGATTGTTGGATGCAATAGTACAATGGAATCCGGGGACACAAGTCAGTGAGAAGTTGGGTCTGTCAAATGCAAATGGTGAAAAGGTTTTCGAAACTGTGTTTTGGGCATTTAGTCCTAGTATCATGGTTTTTAGGAGTCGTAGGTCATTGATAAGTATAGATGAGACTTACATCTATGGGAAATACAAGCACAAGTTGTTGATTGCATGCAGTATGGATGGCGTGAATCACATTGTCTCATTGGCATTCAGATTTATCAATGGAGAGTCACTTGCTTCCTAGTAGTGGTTTTTGAGCTATGTGCAAGAGCATATTGTTGAAGATAGGGAGAGTCTCATTTGCTTAATTTCAAATCAACATGAAGGGATAAGGACAATAGTTGCTCATCTAGAGTTTGGGCGGTCACATCTAAATGTTGTGCGGCGATTTTGTATGCGTCATATCGTTAGAAATTTCAACAGGCACCACAAAAATCAAACTTGTAAGAGAGTTGCTACTATTGCTGCATTACAGTCACAACATAATAAATTTGACCTATATATCGCGAGGATGAAAGAGATAAAAGAAGATGTTCCCGATTATTTGCAAATATTGCCCCTTGAACAATGAATTTTCTCTCATGATGGTGACTTTCGTTTTGGGTTTACAACAACAAATATAAGTGAAAGTTATGCTAAAGGATGCAAGGAATCTACCTGTTTCTATCTTGGTACTTAAGACTTTCTACAATTCGGTGAACTACTCTGAGGCTCAAGGAGGTGAGGTGAGAGCGGGAACAGCAAGAGGAAAGCGGTATACAAAACATGCCTCTATCATGCTAGGGAGATGGACGAGAACGGGTAACCTCCATATAGTTTTCTCTTTTAGCAGGGAGTATGGAATCTTTAAGATAGAAATAGACCATAGACAGACACACTATGACCACAAGGGGGGAATAAACAGTTTATGAATATAAGAGATGAACATTGCACATGTGAAAAATGACGAACGTATAGAATTCCTTACTCTCATGTAATTGCTGCACTAATACAGACGATAATTGATATGCATATGATTGTCGGGAAATGGATGACATGGGAACACCAACTTTATAAGCATCATTTCTTACCAACAGACGACCATTCAGGATGGCCCGTAACTTCATACCCAACTATCATTCCCGATATATCACTTCGACGTGAGAAAGAACGACCTAGATCATCTCAATATCACAGCGCGACTGATTTTTGAGAATCATTTTCGCGGACATCATGTGGGAGTTGTAGTGCAAAGAGTCACAAAGAAAGAGATGTATGAGGCAAGTGAGGTGCAGACTTTGTGGGAGATGGGCACAATCAAAGACATTGTCCGATCTAAACCAATAATGTTTGACTATTAATGCATTTCAAGTGTATTTCTTTTATTTGTTAATGTAACAATATCATCTTGTATTAATGTATTTGTTAATGAACATTAATTGTTATTGTATTAATGTATTTCTTAATGTGACAGACCTTATAAGATTTATGATTTTCTTAATGAATATTTTAATTGTTATTATATATTATATTTTATGGGTTTATTGTATTAATGTATTTCTTAATTAATATCTTAATTGTAATTATATTGTTGTATTAATGCCTTTTTCTTTCCTTCTGTCTCAGATGGATCACGAGCCTACTGATCAAAGTGTTCTATGCTTGCAGCAAGGTCACCGTTCTTCGAGAGTTTGGGATGAAAAGGACACTATATGGTACACTTGTCGTAGACATGAAATAGTGTTACGACGTTGGGAGTACAATCATATTGAAGAGTATGGTCTCCCTCTCCTAGAGCAATTAGGGTTTTTAGACATTGCTCGACTGCGATTCATTCAGCTAGACTGACATTTGATCACTATCTCCTAGTGGAGAGATGGAGACAGGAGACATACATTTCATATGCCCCATGGTGATCTTACTATTACACTACAGGATGTAGAGATTATTTTAGGTTTACCTGTAGATGAGATTTCCGTAGTTGATAGGCCGACAAGTGTCTCGTGGAGTGATGTTTGTGAGAGATTGTTAGGTGTTAGGTCTCCACGTTTTGCATTTAGGGGGTTATACTTTGAGCATGCCTTAGTTATTTGAGCTTTTTGGTGAATTGCTCGATTATGTAGATGATGTACATATTCTACAGTGGACACGGATGTATATTTTGTTGCTCATGGGGGTGTTTTGTTTAGTGATAAAACTGGATACTATGTACATTTACAGTATTTATTACTGTTAGAGAATTTAACTTTGTCTGGTTATCGTAGTTGGGGTTTTGCATGTTTGGTTTACTTGTACAGACAATTTTGCATGGTTATGCACGACAGCTTTGCATGGTTACGCACACAAACTCACATGAGATAAGTTGGGCACTTAATCTTTTGCAAATTTGGGCATGGGAGAGGTTCCCTTACATAACTCCCATTAGACGATCACTGCACTTGTAGAAGGATGGTTCGCTGGTTTTGCTATGGAAGACAAAGTTTGATGTAATTACCCTCCCTATACACGTGATGACAATGTATAGGAAAGCATTTGATAGGCAAAGGATAGATCAAGTCATGTGAGTGTTCTACACTGAAAACGTATTATCTTCCCTCTTTGACTATTATCACGAGGGAGAAATATTTGACATGCTCACGTACCACTTGTTTGTTTTAGTATCGTGGAATGACACTTTTCTGATTTGAGTGATCCGTCAATTCGGCAGGATACAGTATATTACCATTCACTGTAATATTAAGGATCGACTCCACGACACTAGTACGCGTGATCCACAGGAGAGTGATTGGTCGATCGAGTATGCACGATATGTAGACATTTAAACTTGGTGACACGACCATCTAGCCCCACTTGACATGTCGTTTGGACCGACGGTCCATCTTACCTACAATGTCTGGTACTGCACTATCTCCTACCGATTCATTGGTCGTCAAGTAACATGTTTGAATTATGTGATAAGTGTACAATTTTCTATTTTTCAGTTATATCAATAATTTAAATTTGTTAGTTTAACTAACATATATATACTTTCTTGTAGCAGGATACCATACATCATATTCGAGACTCTGACAGTATCGATGTCCATAGACTAGCGGATTCAGCCATTTCGGTGTTGGCAAATGACATGACATACCTCTTGAGGTTTAAACTGACTAAAGATGGCGATGAGAAAGGTGATGAGAACCAAGGACGTGGACAACATCAAGGGAGAGCACATCCTAGAAGACCACCATATCATGCATTATCACTACCATCTGAGCATCCACATGATGTCTAAGGACTTTCAAGTGGGTGTGTACAGTTTTTGTCTTTCTACACACCTATATTTGATAATTTACCATAGGTTTTTACTCCGGCAACTCCACAGAAGGGAGTTCGTCTCAATGTTTATATAGATGACGGATAGACACATTGAGAAAGATGATGCACCATTCATGAATCATGTGTCTCCTCCAGTTTTTTCTAATGCCCACCACGATAATGTAGTACCCTCATGGATCATACAGATAGATGATCTGGATTTAATATCTCGTGATGATAGTACAGATATTAGTCCTGATTTAGTTATTAGACAGTGTATTAGGAGAAGAAAATGACGTTAAAACTTATATATTATGTACTTTGTAAACTTTGTTATATTAATAAAAATTATATTTCATTATGTATTGATTTTGCTGTGTATATTTTATTACATCTGATTTAATTTGTTTGTTTGTTTTGCTGTGCTGGTGAGAAGTTGAGTTCATGCGTTGTTGAGAAGTTTGGGTATGACAATTGTGTTGAAAAGATGGAGTATGAAACTCGGGGAAAACCCGCCAAATATCAAGGCCTCGAGAGGTGGTCCATAAAGAAGTCCAGAAATGTCCAAAGCATAAACCGAGGCGGTCCAAGTGCAAAGCTCATTTAGAGGCAATCGTGAGTCCAACCTCGAGAGGTGGTCCATGGAGAAGTCTAGAAATGTCCAAAACACAAATCGAGACGGTACAAGTGCAAAGCATATCCGGAGACAAATCCTGAGACCAACCCAAGAGAAGTTTTGTAGCTCACAATTAGGGCATTAAATGAGTGTATTTTGTAATACTAAACAAGGTCCAACAATGCACCAGCTAAGGGGGCCCAAAGAGCCCCCAACAGCTAGTGGAGGGAGCTTTATGCTCTCTCCACTCTCTCTTTTTCTCACAAATCTCTCCCCCTCTTTCTTTATAATTAAGCACTCCCTTGTACCTTTGAAGTATGGAGAAAATTCTCCCAAATAGAGGGCTAAATGACCCTCATAGATGGGGCATTAGTTTCTCAATTTTAAGCAAAGTCTCACAGATATTTTTTAGCATTTCTCATTGTGATTTTCTTAGAACATTGTCCCTCTTGTATTTCCAAATATATTTGGGCATTGTCCCACATTCTTTATTTATAAAATGCCTATTGAGGCAAATTCATTTTATAAAATTTTTACAAATTGGTGTTATTGGGGTATGAGAATTGGTGATCTATGGATATGAGAATAAGAAAGTAACTGGAGGGCTAGAAGTATGTCGTGTCTTGAAGACGCGACATATGTGGGTTAATTTTCAAATTATTTACAACGCCGTATTGTTTTAAGATTTTTTTTTTTTTAAAAAAAAAGGGGTATTTCCATACACATCTTCAAACTGGGGCATTCTAAGGAAATTGAACTTCTTTCCATAGATCAACCACAAAAAGAAATTTGCCTAAATCTATGCAAAATGGGGCATTCTATTTAAGAGACAAGATTATGGTGGGAGTCCAACACCATTCCTTTAATTTGTTTTAGACACTCCTCCATCTAATGTTCTGAGCTTTAAAACTTCACCAAAGCTACACATGTTCATTAAGCTCGTAAACATGATGTTCAAATTAAAAAAATGAAAAATGGATCATGGTATTTGGCACCTCAGTATCTTTGAATCACCATCCTCATCAGCAATATCCATCCCGATATTTATTCAGGCAAGTTTGCTTGCAATAAATTGAAATACCGGCTGTAATAGTCTCCACCAATATTGGGGCCATGAGGGACCAATTAAAAGCAGACAATTTATGTCCCAAAATTAAATTATTCGATCTCTGTGATCTTATATAGACCTATAGTAGCTGGAACAGTCAACGGACAAAAAGAAGGGGAAAGATGCTTTTTGGGGTGGGGGATGGAAGGTGAATAAAAGAGGAAGCTGAAGAAATGGCTAAGGAAGCAGAACAGTAATATAATGAATATGAGAATAAGTAGAACAGAAGATGTCTGGAGCCCGTTTCAGACAAAAAAATATAATGCGAAAAAAAAAGACAATTTCCATTACAACAGAACATCTGGTGCAGTTGTTCGTATCATATTAGGTTCTGAGTTATGATAAATTGTGTTTCATGAGAAACTTTTCCATTAAATGCGCAGTGATCATCTTCCATAGTATTGCTATTGTAAAAAAAATATAGGGGCCGAATGCATTTAAGCAAGTTCTTACAAGTAAATGGACCCAAATAATAGAGTAATATAAAGATTGCTGAGAATTCAATAGAAAATAATCAACTAGATCCAATGTTACACCACAATCACAACCACTCTTAACAAGGTTGCTTCAATTTTGTTATTACTGTCTCTCCCTTTTCTGTATCAGGAAAACTGGAAGTTTTGAGCATGAATTGTTGGTGGATAAGGAATATATTACTTGATGAATCTCAAACCTAAATTGCCACAAAATTGCTTCAAGGACATATTACTTTTCTCCGATCATCAACCACAGATTTCAGAATATAACATTAATCAACAACCATAACAAGAATGATCAAGATGTAAACAATTACAGTTGCATGAGTTAGCTCTTATTTTATACACATGGATGTATCGTTACTGTAACCAACTCTATGTTAATACAAACATTTACTACACAAGCACATTTAACCTCATCGGGTTGCCATATAATATAAAACAATCAATCTTCCCTTGAAAATCAATGACACATTCTAGTACATACCGATTTCCCAATTATTATGATAGGAAAGTTGCTGCTATAGAGTAACAAACACCTTTAAGTCAAACATCAAAAGGTAAAACACATTGAAAGTATCCATATTCCATACATCACATGAAGATGCCATCACTTACAACATATCCTATGTCCCTGCGAGCTGTCTTTTTAGCTGCAGGCCCCAAAATAGCAAGTCTTTCCAGCTCTTCCATGCTCAGACCTGCAGATAGATAAATGAACAAATAAAGGAACAAGACCTGGAAAAGAGAATTTCATTGAAAAAGACAAAACAGTAATAGTTAGTGACAACTTAACATAAGCCAGAAATGTTCATACTTGGAGAATCAGAACAGGGGCAGACCATATAAATAACCCAATAAAAAAGTTACATCCTAGAAGTGAGCAACAGAGGATAGAGAGCACAATCATTTCTTTAAGTCCTTAATATTTTCCCCTTTTTTGTGATTAACTTCCTGAACAGTATGAAAAAGAATCTTCAAAATGATGATGGAAAATATCTCAAAAAAGGCGGAAGAAATATAAAAAACTAAGGCCACTCATAAGCAATATCCCAAAATTTATAAAGGAAAACAAAGAAAAGCACATTTTTGAGCTTTATGATAATAGACTCACTCCAAAAATAAGTGCAGTAACGCCAATCTCCCACAAACTTAAAAAGAGTGGTGAGCAATTATATAGTATCACTCTTTAGAAGATATATATTCTTCCACCAAGCTAACTACCTCTCTAGACCAAACCACTAAAAACTTTGAAGTTTAAAGCACAACTCCATGAGGCAGATAGAGCAACTGGAAAGGAGATCTCACAACACAAGACACTACCTGAAACATCGCTCTTTGGAAAACCTAGGAGAATGACTGTCATGTGAGTGAATGACTTGCATCCTTCTGACAAAAGATTGGTCTCATATTTATTTATTTATTTATTATTATTATTATTTTGCTTGGCAAAGGGGTGCGGGCAAAACAAGTGTGACTAACTATACCATTTGAGCCAAAGCTCTGGGTCAATATAAGGTCTGATCTTACCATAAATATAAACAGACGAACCAAATTTTCAGGTAATTGAGGTTGCCCCATCCGAGGACACTAACAGCAAATAATAAAAGTAATTTTGACAAGGGAGATAGACCTATGCAAGGAACGCCATCCAGAATAGCAATAATTGCGGGAACTGCACCATTTTGCTTAACGATTGCCATCACTTGCTTTGCAATTTCCAAATTTTGGGGATAAGGCATTCCTGATCAAAAGCAATATTAAGTAGAACACCATTAAAATCAAATGCCCACCAAGATTTAAGAAATACCATGGCAGATATTAGTTGATTCAAGAGCAACAACAGCTTGGCCAGATCGTAGTGCCTCTGAAACATCAGCAGATATCTTCAAAACCCCTCTTTCACTGTCAACCCCACCACCCTGTTCACTTGGTTATTTAATATCAAATACCACTGGGAAAGGAAAGATGAGAAGAATGAAGATTTGTTGTTACCTTGAAATGCCTATGAAGATTCTCAATTCTGGAGAGAGCCGAGGAGGACGACATTATTTTTTTTTGTGGGTTATAATAAAAGGATCAACTTTTCTACTTCCTGAGGTCCAACTCCACCGTGGCCTGCGCCTGCGAGTTCGATTTTGTGCAGATGCAAGTCTCCTCTCTCGGTTTTTCTCCATGTATATAATCAATGACTATTTTTCTTTCCTTTTCTTCTCCATCCAACAGTATTTCATGAAATATTTAGCAATAATTAACATTTTTTTAGTAATTTATTTTCGATTTTCACTTCTTTGTTTTTCATGATAATTTATCGTTAATTTTGATTTTCCTGAATGACAGGCAAGGGCAAGTCCCCGATGATGATGTTATCATATCGTCGAGTCCCATAACGATGAAAAAAAGAATTTAAGAGAATCAACTCATATAATATTTAAATAGAATTAATCGAACAAAATTTAGATACAAATAATAAAAATAAAAAAAATCACCTTAAACGGAGAGGAAAACATTTCAAAATATTTTATGTTTAATTTTTGAGTAAATTTTTCTTCTTTAAAAATAAATTTTAATTTTATAATTTTCATTTATTGTTATTATATTATTGTTTTAAATATCATCGATTTTGTTTTTATATTATATTACAAGTAATAAATATAACTTAAAAAATAGGAAAAATATTTAAAAAGATAAATATAGTAAACATAATTTATAAGTGGTTAATAAACAAATATTTGATAATTTTATAATTAATTATATAATTTTAATATATTTATTTTAATCTTTTCCAACAATAAAAATTTCAAAAGGCATTTATATCACATTGAAGTTTATCGTTTTCTTCTAGACAAGGAAAAGTATGGAAATTTGGTAGAAATAATTTAATTATTGTACAAAATGGTTGCTTGCAAATATTTGAAACAATTTTAAATTTTTAGCATAGAAATAGTATTTTCTTTTCTTTTCTTCTAAAAAATGATTCATTAAAATAGTTTTTTTTTTGTAAATTTTATAATTTAAACTTTTCTGATATATTTTAATAATAATAAAAATATTTTATTATTATTATTATAATTTTGTTATTTGGATTTAAAACTTGTTAAAATGTCCTTTTGTTTGCTTCTAGGACAGTTCAAGTCATTAAAATAAAATTTTTTTAAATTTTATAATTATTATAATTTAATAAAAAATACTTTAATTACATAATTTACTTTAAAATCATTTTTTTTTAAATTTTCAAAACTTGTCAAATACTCTTGAAATTGTTTCGGTCATCCTTTTATTTTTCTCTCGCCCAAAAAAAAAAAAAATCAAATGATGGTATTAGAACATAATTGCAACAATAAAAATAATTTCTAATTTTTTTTCTTTGTCGTTTTATGGTTTTCTGAAAATATTACTTTTCCTAATAATAATAGTTTTTTTTTTTGGGTTATTTCTTTGTAAAGGATCAGTGATCCGTTGCCACGTGGTAACCTTGGGAAATCAAGTCCAACCATAACGACCATAACAAGGCTCTCACTCCCCTGTCTCTCTCTCTTACCCGCGCTTCATGGCTTCAGGACTCTCAATAGCCCCAATTCCTCTCCTCTCCGTTTCTTGCGAAAATCTTCATCAACCGAATACTCTGTTTTCAAACCCATCTCTGTTTGCTTTTTACAAGACAATTTCCAGCTCTAAGTCTAAGAGAAGACCACAACTTGTTCACGTGGTGAATCAAGAACTGGTTCAATCCGCAGATTCAGAACTCACCCATGATTCCCAAACTGCCCCTCAATCTTCAAAGCTTGTTCTGGTCGCCGGAGGCTCTGGCGGCGTTGGTAAAAAAAAATTTTTATGCCATGTCTTTTCTGTAAATTTATTGCTGAAATTTTTGGATGTTTCATTAAATATGAAATTCTCCGGATGATAAATGGCTGAGGTTCATTGTTAATGGTGGAGGGGTTTTGGGGTTTGGACAGAAAGAGAACCCTAGTTAGGGAGATGGATATTTTGAAGATCTAACCCATTTGTAATTTGGACATAGAGCTCCATCCCAGGACAATTTGTCCGATGGATTAGTAATCATGGTTTTAGAGTTGGTCCCATCCCATGCCTATTTCTAGTATGCATTACGATTGATACCTATATTTGCTAAAATATAGGTAACAAGATAATAATAAACTTTGAAGGAAATTGATTTTTAGAGCTTTGAGATTTAATGAATCCCATGCCTAAGGGACTGATAGACCCCGGTGTTGGGTGGTGGGTACTATAAAAGGATATTTTAACTTTGAAGAGGAGGAAGTGGGGAGGAGAACACTTTTGTTTTTCTCAACTTAAACACACATCTATTACTTTTTCTCTCTTGGTTATATTTTTCTCCTCATGGCAATGACTTGAGAAATCCCTCCTATTTTTACTAATACAAGGAGTAATCTAGAGACTCCCTATTAATTGCTTCTACAAATTCCAAAAACCGATAAATATTAAACTTATATATCTTGGACTCTTATTATTTCATCTAGATGTCACACACTAATTAAAAGTTTTAACCACCCTTCATGAATCAAGATTAATATTTCCGACATGCTCTATTAAGCTTGATTCTTGCATCCCATGTAAGTACCTTGCAATTTGATCATCAGATTTCGCAAACTTCACCTACACTTTGCTGTTTAGCAACCCCTCTGGATTTTCATATTTCTCAGCTTCTTCTTTTTCTTCTTCGTATCCTGAACCATCCTAACCTGAGCTTTCAGCTTATACCTCAAACTTCTTCCATTCATGCAAATCATTGTCTACTTCATATTTTGCATCTGGATGCTCCTTTCTAGCATGCTCATCCACTTCACTCATATAACAACCGTTGTCCTTGTAACCTGTATCATTCTTGATGTTCACCATCAATTTCCTGCAATTGAGAAATAAACACAAAATCATCCTTTTGCAGGTATACATTACCCTTTCCTTTTCATTGCCTTTTTTCCTTTCTAGGCATTAGCTCAAGATCTCTCAACTTGGTTTCAAAATAGATCTGCAGGCCTCTTAATAGGTACTTAACTCATAAACCTAGAAAATGATATAACACTCATAAAGGGGAGTGAATCTCTCACTCAAACCCATTCTTTCAACATGGAGCTTCTCAACCTTTCAACTATGAAACCAACCACGACTCTTTCCTTGGGAGTAATCAAAGTCTCCAACAACATAACCAGGAAAATATCTCGCAATTTTTTTCTTTTTTTTTTTTTTAATTTCAACCTCAAAATCAACCAAGTTTGCTAAACCTAAATCCAAATCAAATGAAAAATTTCACACAAAACATCCAGCCAAACCATCGGCTATGAACCCAGACCAAACCATTGGCTACAATACCACTATGTTGGGTGGCAGGCACTATAAAACTATATATGAACTTTGGAGAGGAGGAAGGTGGGAAGAGAAAACTCTACAGATTTCAGAACTAATAAACACTAAACTTATTCATCTTGGACTCTAAGGAAAATACATATTTATTCATCTAGATGCCAAACACTAATTAATAGTTTTAACCCATCCTTCATTAATCAAGATTATTATTTCCAAACCTAGAGCATTTCGAAGAAACAAACGTTAGAATAATATTTTGTAGGAACCAAATCTGGCTTACTCTATCCTTCCCCTCCCACACCCTAAAAGAAACTTAAGATAATGTTTTGTAGGAATCAAGTTTGAATTACTCTACCTCTCCACTCCCTTCCTCTAAAAGAATTGTGTTTAGGATCCTGAAGGTCTAAATGCGGTTCATTTGTGATCTACACAAGTGCATTCTGGATTGAGCATAGGTTTTGAGAAATTGAAAAATGCATAATACGAGAATAGAAAGAAAACTACTGAAAGAACAAATATTTCTATATTCTAGTTAAAATTGAAGATATTGTAATTTTCTTTCTGAACCATCGTTTTCCTATGGTCCGCATTACGCATAACTCAGAATGCACCTGCATCACCATCTTTTGCATGATGAGTGTTTGAAATTTCACACCATTATTTCACAATAGAAAGATTCAATGAATGGTAAATGTGGCATGGTCAATCTTTAGTAGTGATCAGCAGTTTTTCTTATCTAAATTCTGATTCCTTCAAAAACTCTAGAATGAAATGACAGCCATCTAGTTTAAAGGAAACACGTGGGTATGATTGTACAGTTTTGATGATTAATACGGTGGAATAATGTTAGAAAGTACTTGACAGAATATTAGTGATTTGCATATTTGATTATTTGCCATGAAGTTGCATGGGTTGGTGTGCAACTAGGTAGAATCTTCTTGTTCTTTATTTCTTTTCTTGTTCCACTTCTTGTGAGTTTTGCATGCTTGATATCCACAGATTTAAGCATTGCTTCTTTTCAGGACAGTTAGTAGTAGCTTCTTTACTTAGCCGAAATATCAAATCACGTCTGATATTACGAGATCCTGAGAAAGCAACTATTTTGTTCGGTGGACAAGATGCAGAGAAATTACAGGTACCATGCTTTTGCAATGGCATTTCTTATTTTTGTATATTCTAATCATCTAAAACACTACATGAAGTTTTGCACACCATTATCTTTGTCAAATATGTTCCTTATTTGCTTAAAACTTGATAGGTGTGGAAAGGTGACACACGGGACCCTGGTGATCTAGATCCATTACTTTTTGAGGTCTGTGCCTAATTCTTTTGATCTCTATCCTGAGTTTTAAAATTGATCAATTGTTACCTCAGATGTAAGAGATATCTGTTTAGTGTTAAGTATGATACCTTCTCATTTCTTTGCTTGTAGGGAGTTACACATGTTATATGTTGCACTGGAACCACAGCCTTCCCATCAAAGCGCTGGGATGGAGATAATACACCAGAAAGAGTAGGTTAGTGTAAATGCTTGCTCAGTGCAAATTTTGACTGGAATCTATATCTTATAAGGGGTCTATTTAATAAAAAGTTGCTTGATTGAGTCTTAAAAGGCCAGGTAAATTGGCTAGTTTTTTTATGGCCTGTCCACTAAGGGAGCTGATAGTGATGAAGAAACTATGCTAAAGAGAAACTATTGTTATTCACCTTTCAGTATAGACTGCACCAAGATAATTAGCCAAATGTTATGCAAACATGTATCTGTGACTGTGTTTGCATTGCCATCATGCCGCTCGCAATTTTTTTTAAGATGATTAGCCAAATGTTATGCAAACATATGTCTGTGACTGTGTTTTCATTGCCATCATGCCGCTCACAGTTTTCTTTTTTTTTTTTTTTCTTTTTTGATCTTTCAAGATTGGGAGGGTGTGAGAAATCTTGTGTCTATGCTGCCACCGTCGGTGAGGAGAGTAGTCCTTGTTTCGTCTATTGGAGTTACTAAATTTAATGAGCTGCCATGGAGGTAAATTACTGTTTAATGAATGCTAAGCTCATAAAGTAACTTTCCACTGTCTCAGTTTGGATTAACTTGTATAAAGGAAAAAGGATTCTTTGCAATGGAATTGGTATGACTCATGAAAACATAGTTTTGTTCTTGCTAGCTATCTGAGGCTTTTAGATTGAGGTTGGGCAGAAAGGAACTTGCTTGTCATGAATGTCTGCCTCATTTTCTTAAAAATCCAAATTTTATGCATAAATAGTTTTTGATAATGAACTATGCTCAAAAATCACTTTTGCCTCTTCATGTTTAAGAAACACTTTTAAGGTATGTGAATTGTGTCATAAGTGGCTATTTTGCCACCCTCATTTGCTTGACTGTCAATCAAGCCCACATGGTGTTGGAATATCACCAAAAAAAGGTTGACATTGAATGTCCATTTCATTAAAAATTTAAATATAGTTTTTTAAGAATAATTTTGGCATGTTAATCTATTGAAATAATAATAATAATAATTTCTAATAATAATAATAATTTCCATAAGGAAATTTCAAGCTATTTGAATTTGTTAATGTATGCCCAACACTATAATTAATGTGATGACAATTTGGAGCTTAAAGTTTCCTTGGAGATAAAATCTTTCACTTGGAAAGTAGGTAAGATCATTCTCTCTGCCAAATCCAATCTCTTAAAAAAAATGAAAGAAAAAAAAAGTTATAGAATGTAATTGTGTTGCTTGTGGAATCCAAATAAGTTTGACGGGCGAGTTGCCCTTCCTTGGATGGTTTATGTTACTGCAGTTTTGTACTTGAGCATGGATTGGATTTGGAAAATTGTTGCCAAGTCGTTGAGAAGCCTTGGAAGAGTTTGTGATATGCCTACACACCATCTGGAATAATAAAAACAATATAATTTTCAAGAAGACCAGTGTAACTCCTTGGATGTTGGTGATGAAGCTCATAATCTGCCTTTTGAACTCAAAAAAGCTGATGGCCCCATGCCTTAAATGAGAAGTGAGTTGGTAGCCTCCACTTCAAGGGTTATATAGAACAGACGTTGATGCAGCTGTTTTGAGTGAGACAGAAAAATTTGGTGTCTTATCATCGTCAGAGACACAATAAGGGGCAGGGGGTAGCCGTTCTATCCAAAATGATAAATGCACCATCCTCAACCTTGTATGTAGAAGTAGTACTGGTGTAGGAAGGCCTAAAGTTTGTTGTCAAAATCAGTGTTGAGGACATTATTTTGGAAGTAGATTCTCTTATGGTCCAAAATGCTTTGAATTCCACAGTTATGACTTATCTTTGGCAAGAGTGATGTCAAAACGGTTTGAAGATCTTTTGAATTTTCCAACTTTGGCATGCTTGGCAAATTCAGCCACTTGTAGTTGAATTTGCTTGAAATATGAAGGAACTTTGCACTATGGATGAAAGAAAGTCCCTTCTGTGCACGGCCTTGTATTTTGCACTATGGAGGAGCTTTGCACTGCTTTTGTATTTTTTTCCATAGAAAAAAAAAATTGAATTCTAATTATTGTGTTGTCCTTGCATTAAAAATCAATGAAATCAATGGACAGGTCATTTTCTCACTTAAACTATGGAATAAAAGAGGCTAAGAAAAAAAAAAGGGAAAAAGGAACCAAAGAGGGATACCGGGATAATAGGGTGGATGGTAATGAGCCATAATAATTTTGTTTAATTATTTTTATTTTCAACTTTGCTTATTTTTATTACTATTAATTGATGAGCTAAATATTTATTTTTTATAAATCATAGACATTTTAAACTTTTTATTTTTAAATGATTTGGAAATTTCATGCTGGCATATCAATGACATGGATATTCTATGTTAGGCATTTTCTGAATAACATGACAATACCACATGCATAGTTAACCACAATGCAAGATTCTCTAATACTCACAATGGCACAGATAAAATGTCAATTTTTGCATAATTTAGGTATTTTAGGAGTGCTTTTGAAAGATAGAGGTTTAAAAGATTTTGCTGTTCGGATACCCAAAAAGGATTTAAGCCTTTTTTTTATTCCATGTGGTTTATGGTGTTTCCTACCAATCAATTTTGATAAAATAAACTAAACAAAAAATAATTAAATAAATAATCTATATGATAAGTTAAGTATTTTTCTTCATTTAACCAGATTCGTGTGTTTATATACTTTTTCTTTGCTAACTCAAGTGTACAATTGTTTAGCAAAAAAAAAAAAAAAAAAGTTTCCCTTAATGGGATCTCATGGTTTGATGGTATTGTGGTTTGCTACCTTTTTCATGGTATTGGCTATAAAATCACATATTACCTCTGCCTTTTCATTTAACTTTGCCTATCATTTGTCTGGTTTTTTTCTAAAAAAGGAAGGATCAGGAGACAATAACCAGACTGTGACTGGTTTGGGAAGAAAACAAAGGGAGAGAAAATTCTGTTGTCAGGAAAACATGGAATTGAAAGAAAAGAAAGGGAGAAAATTCATTTTAATTGCAAAAGAGGAGAATATGGTGGGAGTAGGTAACTTGGAGAATTTAGTTGATGAAAATTTCTCTTCATTTCTAGTTAGTGGAACCGTTGATAAAGGTATATAAATGTTTTTCACATGATTTTTCTATATTTCTCTTTATGATGGGGCGAAAAGGAGTTGATAACATTTTCTTTCCACTCTTCCCTCTTTCTGTCCCTTTTCTCCCCTCAAGCAAGGCGAATCGCCTTTGATCTCTCTCTCTCTCACTCTCTCTTGGTTCCAAACATTAGTTTCTTGTGCCTTCAAGGTTTATCATATAATTAGTTACACTAGCTATTCTCCAGTGACTGGATATATTTTTTTTTTTCCTTTTTTGTGGTTGAGCTCATTGCACCTAATTTGCAAAAAGAACCTATCAGCTTTTTTTTTCTTCTGAGTCTCTATTTTGCTAAGACTTTCTAATGAAATTTGGTGCAAAGGCAGTCCTAATTTTTAAGCCCATAGAGTTCCTCAGTCTTTCACTCCCAAAGTTCTAAGGTGATATTATTTTCAAAATTTTTCTGTAGTATCATGAATCTGTTTGGTGTTCTCAAGTACAAGAAGATGGGGGAGGATTTTGTTCGCAATTCTGGCCTTCCATTTACCATTATCAGGTATTCAATATTATTTGATATTTAAAGTGATATGTTTCCTATTTATTCGCAATTGTGTTCCACATATTTTCCTTATAATGTTGCTCTTTTAAATCAGAGCTGGTAGGCTAACGGATGGACCATACACATCATATGATTTGAATACTCTTCTCAGGGCTACAGCCGGGCAACGGCGTGCAGTTGTTCTTGGTCAAGGTATTCAATGTTTTTTTCCCTTCTAATTATTATCCTTGATTTATATAAGCTCGATGAATAGTAGGTCCTTTATACCAATTCTATCAATCTGCAAAATGCTAGATTAATATTGGAAAAATGTGTGCTTACTGGAATAAATAGTTAATGAAAGTTATAAGGTGGTTTTCATAACTAGCAATTGCTTTGTAGTGGCCTCTTTGTTTTTATTCATTTTGTTGTTATCAAAGGTGAAAACAATTATTCATTCTACTTAGCTGTTCCTTCAACTATGAACCTTCATTTTTTGTAGTCTAGAATGGTTAATTTTATGGATACCGTTATGCAAAGAAACAATATCTACTAGAAAAATTTGTTATTACTGCTGAAAAATTTTTGTTTTACCCCTGTCCCAGTTTTGTGTCCAAATCGATACTTAAAATTATTTAAGTTATCAATTTTGTATAAATAATAAAAAAATGGCGGAAGCATATAAAAATACTAAAATACTGAACAAAAAAAAGAAAAAAAAAATCAGATGAGCATCTAGTTAATTTTGAAAGAAAAATACAGGGCAGAAAACTAAAAAAAAAAAAAAAAAAAAAAAAAAAAAAAAAAAAAAAAGAAAAGGAATCTTGAGAAAGCAATGCCACTCTTACATGCCAAAAAAGCAATAGTTGGAGGAAAGCATTTGTATTACTCTTGTTTTCATGTTAGTGCTACCTCAATTACATTTAAAATGAAATATATAATAAAAAACCTAAATAACAAATGGAAAAACAAGCGGCTGATATAACACATAAAAAAGTAAGTCTTAAGGGACCAATAAAACCTTAAAAGCACAATATAAGGCCAGAAATGCTTGTCATCAACATCATTAGCCACACCCTGTTTTAGGTTATGATAAATTGTAAGATGCGTACTATGATTTTTTTAAAATTTTTTCCCAATAAATCACTATTTGCTGTTATTTGTTATGCATTTTGTTCCTTTGAGTGAAAATAAGAGGCATATTAATGATGTATGTTGGCTTTTCCTATTGATTTGCAATATCTTGAGTTATGTCAACAACTGTTGTAATTTGCATTTCTTACTTTTGGTTCGCTGATTGCCCTTCTTTTCTTGAGTACAGTTTTAATATTCCTCTACATTCATGGATTTGTAAATGATCTCTTAGGTGATAAACTGGTGGGAGAGGCTAGTAGGCTTGTTGTGGCTGAAGCTTGCATACAGGCATTGGATATAGAATTTACTGAAGGACAGATATATGAAATCAACTCTGTTGAGGTAATTATATAGAGGATTCTGTAGATATATGTTTATGTGTTTTGCAGACAAGTATGAAATTCATCATTTGATCGATTCATTCATGTTCAAGTAAGTCTGCAATCTAGATCTTGGTGAGGGAATGCATTGTTAGTTTCCTCTCTTTAAATCATATAGTCTTGCAGTCATATAAATTATAATATGGGGATTAACTTTTAAGTTGCTTGAGTTTGCCCTTAAAGTCTTCGCAGCATTTCCTCCTCTGGTTGGTTATTCTGATAACTAAAATGTGTACTACAGAAGGGCTCAGTTATTGAGATTCATATTATTTATAATAAAAACCGTGTTAAGTTGTTCTATTCTTGATATGTCTCTGCATGCTTTTTTCTCGTTGAAAAACCAGTTCAAGACTCAATGTAATCCCAATATACTGTGGACTAATGATTGTTCTTCGGTCCTTTAGCATACACAAACTATTGCTCATCCTCCATTTCATTTTGAGTGACTGTTACATATATATATATAGTCAATATAATAAACACATGATTTTACTATTATCCCCCCTAAAAAGTAAATTAACGAAATTAAATGACTTTTAATGAATAAAATCAAACAATTAGTGAATGCTTGGTGCTTATGGATTAAATTGCAGGGTGAAGGGCCGGGGAGTGATCCGCAGAAGTGGCTGGAGCTATTCAAAGCTGCTCAAGCACAGTGAACAGGCCTCATAGTTCTGATATCTTGATGCATTAAGAACCCATCCTTTGATTGCTTGGGTGGTTTGAGCTATACGAGTGCCATATGTAAATAGAGCGTCTATCATACGATTTGTCCTTGCAACTTCAATATGTATATATACATAATGTTTGTTGTTGAGGATATTACGAGTAGAATTCATGAGATTGTACTCAATTAATCTTGATTTTTTTGTTCTCATTCTTATTCTCATATGCATGAGGTTAGCTCATGCGTTGATGATCTAATAATTGTTTCATTTATATCAAAGGATACGGGCTTGTCTCTTCCTCCTCCCCTATGAGAATCTTATGATTGCTTATTGCACGTTTGGTTTTCGATGTCCTATTCGATATTGGGAGAATGATGGAATTTGGTGCTTTCAGCTCCTTCCATCACAAGAATGAGACTTCTTCAAGAAGTTGTAGCTCAGCAAAACCAACTGCAAAGTACTATGTAGCCCTCCAATATCTTGTTTTGGAGGGGATTATGGAGCAATGAATAGGTGTATCCCTAGTTTCAACTTTCCTCAAGTTTTACTCCTGATGTTCGCTTCTTTACCCGGTAAGCTTTCAAGTGTTTTTAGCAAACCGATTACGATCTTTAAGTTGATTCACTAGCAGGACATTAATTCTTAATTAAGATTTTGAATTTGAATATTAAGAATGAAAAAATAGGTATGGCAATAATCATTTTCTTAATTGATCTCTTGCAGTTGTTTGAACCAAATTAATCAAATTTTTACATACCCATAATCAAGTTAAAAAAATGGAAACTACTCAATGTTTGATTGATGAACATGGGCTACAATCCTAGCAAAAGAGCTATATTTCGCCACACATCTTGAATGCCTCCTTTCCATGTTTACACAATTTCCAATAAATTGCTTGTTACACTTTACAAAATTTGAATGCCTAAATAAATATCACCGAGTAGATAGTCTAATGATTATATTTTCCTCATTTAATTTTAGGATTCGGAGTTTAAATCTTATTATAACAAATAAAAAATATCTAAATAAGAGACTTTCTTGAAAATTCATAGTTGGATTGTTTAGATGTGATCTAGACAGGCCGGTCCATGTAGCGACAGGTCTACATGGGATTGGTCTAAGACAGCAAAGAAGAGATTTGTACGATATTGACTCGTTAAAAAAATTCTTAAAAAAACCATAACAAAAAAATAATTTTCATACTAATCCAGATTGATATGGGAATTGAACACGCGAACAACAGTCTTACGCTTTGACAAACAATGTTGGTCGGGTTGGTCGAGTGTTGAACACTCGACCAATATTCTCTATTCTCTGCCACCCGATATCCTTTTGCAGTCGCGCTAGCCTCCCTTCTCCATCATCTCTGCCGTCTCTGAAATCGTCGACCAAAACTCAGGACAGTTTGATGCCTTTTCTCTCTCTTTGGAGCCCGTACAAAATCCAGAGTTTAGGTTTGTCATTTCCTCTCTCTCTCTCTCTCTATTTGTTCTCTCTCCCTGTCTTCCAATCTAACGAATGCCACCCCTTCTTCTTTCGGTCTAAAGCTTTCTCTGTTGCGAATTCGCCGAATTGAAATCCTCTCCCACTCAGAATCTTGATCCTTCTCACGTTTGATCTCTTTCTTTCTCTTCATTCGTGCAAGTTAAGGTTTCAGATGCTGTCTTTTCCTTCCTCCCTCCATCTCTCTGTAGTTTTTCTTTTTCGTCCTGGGCTTTGGTGAACACTCCAAATATTGGTCAGTGTTCAATATTCGACCATCTTGGCTTAGTTTGGGAATTATTTTCCCAACAGGGTTTTTTTAAGAATTTTTTTAAAGAAAAATAGGTCAATTCTGTACAGATCTCCGGTAAAGGAAATCAAGAGCGAAGGCATTCATCAAGGCCGTAAACCACGACCACATGATGCCCACTCGCTGCATACTGGACGTTGATCTCAAGGAAGTTGTCTCTCTCTGCAACAAGGTCCCTGCTCGCTTCGAGGAGCGTTTCAATTCTGGTTCTTGTCCAAGCTTCCAATTTTGAATTAGGGTTGATAGATGGGTTTGAATGATTATATGAATATATGGTGGATCAATTTCTATAATGCTCTAAAGAACGAAATCTGGGTTTTGAGATCTGTTTGAAATTAGTGTATGGTGCGCTGTGTGTTGTACTTTGTTCATGTGGTCAATTGTGGGTGATTGGCATCTTCTCGTATTATGTTCTTGGGGCCAAATCCCAGTTTTAGGTGATGGGTTAATACCAAACTAAACCAATCCATGAAACTGCAGTCCATCGAATTTCAGCAAACAACAGATACAACCCTCAAAGAAGAAACAAGAATAGGAATTCTCCCAATGAAGACCACTCGCTTTTCTCAATCCAAGAAATTGCCAGTTAGTCTAAAAATGCACCAGAGGTCGCGGCCATGAACAAAGGGATCAACGCAAAGGATTCTATCAATTGCCTCTTGATGGGGATCGTCAACCACTGCGGCCAGAAGAACAAAACGTTTTAGGTGCCAGCTGCTAAACAAATGAAAAAAATATATATATAAAATATAAAATAAAAAATTGCATAGCACACCCTTCAAAGTGCATCACAAGTTGTGGGACAATTAATCATTCTGCTTAATTCAAATGTGAAAAACACCTGCTCGACCACAAAAAAAAAAGAAAAGGTTTTTTGTTCTTTTATTTTTTTCCTCCCTCAAGTTTTCATGATTTGGCATTGTACCAAATTATACAATCGTAGGACACCTAAATTTTTTTTAGTACCATAGTTTGGTCACCAATCCAATATTTAAAGTTTCACCTCTCGATTAATCTGAGTCGATTGCTTGTAAGGTTCATTTTAGGGATAAGTCTCTCAACGTTAATTTTTTTGTTTTTATAAGAATCGAAGTCTCGATCATAATCAAAGGACATTAGCTTTTGAATCAACTTATTCATCGAATGTTTATCAGGACACCTAAATTATGAGAAGTATTCGGTCAGTTTTTCATGATAAAGTCCCTTTTTTCTGGGAAAAAAAATTAAAAATTAAAAAATCTGCAAAAGCACAGGTTATCTCTGAAGCCTGCCATAGGAGCGAGCGCCTTATGGAACATTAGAAATGTGAGAATGACACATGTATAAGTACTCTTAAAGGGACGAGGAGAAGCACTCCATTGCCATTCCTCCGGAGTGAACAAAGCCGAAGTGACTTAATAAATCAGGATCCAACTCTTAATGAATAGCAGGAACGTCCCGGACGATAATTCAAATAGTAGAATCTTTTTATTTATATCCTTTACTTTTCGATTCAATTTTACTTAATTGGATCTCCTTATAAAAATAAATAAATTATAGAAATAATTTATAAATTACTTTGAAAAATTATCAATTTCTCCTTTTCTTTCATATGCACAAAAGATTAAAAGTTTTGCCAAAAGCATTTGAATGCAGTAATTGTAAAGATTTCCCTTTACGGGAGGTCTCATCCATTATTCCTTTTCTCCAAAATAATATTCTCCTTGTGTGTATATATATAACTCCTCCTTATGCTTAAGCTAGAGTATCATTAAGTAAAACATCAAAGTGGTTTAGAAGTGGGTGTATTTGTTTATAATTATCCGGGTATATTGTAGTGATATGAACTAGATTTGCGTGGGGAGCTCCAGTTGACCTCCGTGGAAACTAGTGGGTTCCATTTCATTTGATGGTCAAAACCGCAGTGTCCTAATGCCTAATGACAATGGGAAATGAAGAGAACCACTATGTTTTGGGCTATGTGTGCAATGTCAGTTATAGATCTTATATGGATCTCCATGGGAATTAGCTCCAATGGTGGGACTAGGGGCAAAATCGTGAGTCCAGTGGACAAAATATGTCATAGAATAAACCAACTATAGAGCAAGAAAAAAAAATTGATATATTTCTTTGAAATATGTTATAGAAAACAAATTGATATGATTAAAATATTACACTGCATATTTGAACTTGCCAAAATAATACATGAAACAGATCTTTCCCTTTTTAGAAAAACTCATTCTTCCAATAGACATCCATATATAAATATATAAAACCCATTTGGGACAAACTCATTTTTAAGGGTTTGCTAACTAATTGGAGAGCACAAATAAGTAAAAGTAGATGCAAGATATAAGAAAAGCAGGCTTTTAACAAGTACGTGCACAAATATATAATTGCTTAAAGTGGGACGTATTTCTTGAAAGATAAGCCAGAGCCATCTAATTTATCTTCCATCACTTTGTTTAATCTCTCCGCCATTGAAGGAGTCAAGTGGTTCTTCCAATCCCCAACTTCACCTTTCCTAAACAGACTCTTATTCTCAAAGCATGCAATAGACTTCCCACACTTGTTCACTTCCAACTCCTTCAAGTTCTCAAAACTGCATAGTCTAACTATCTCTTCCACCACACCATTTTTCTCCTCCTCCAAAGAAAAATGGAACCCTACAAAACCAGCTATCCTTTTTACATGAACACTGATGTCTTCTTTCATGTCTTCATATTTAAGAAACAACACCTTTTGGGGTTGCTCTAAACTTGCATGCCAATACCCTAACATGTGGTCCCAATAAGGACCAAAACCCACGACACCTCTGCTGTACATTTCAAAGCCATCTTCAAACGATAATGGGGGAAGGGTCTTTGGTCGCATACCCTTGAGGAAATGCCAAACAGAGACGAAGTTGTCAAGTGGGTTTCGGCAGAGATAGATGACTCGACAAGTGTCGGAGCTGTTGATGGAACTTGGCAATGAAGGGAAAGGCAAATGGGTAGCCAAAAGTCTTGGTTCTTGATCATGGAAGAGAGCTGAGAGATCGGGAATGCGCCCATTTGCATAGAGCTTGTACTCGAGGAATGGCACAAGGTCATGAGGGTTGGAGGAAAGCAATGGATGATCATTATGGGAAGTTTTGGAGAGGGAAGTGTTGAAATGCGTGCGATTAACAATGGCGAAGGCTAAGGCCTTGAGCCAAGTGGTGCCTGATTTCGGTATGGTGGCCACGATCAGGTCATTATCTTGTGCTTGGAAGTGTTTTTGGAGAGAGACTATAGCTTGGATTTCCTTTGGTTGACACCAGAAGTTTTGGAAGAGGTAGAGATGAGAAGTTCTCCAACCTCTCTCTTTAGGAAGAGATAGAAGAAACTCCTTCACTTCATTGTTACTTAGCTCTGCATCTTGATGATGGTCTATTGCTGATGGAGGCATGATGAAGGGTAAGAATAATTGGATTTAGGTTACAAAGAGATGGATTGTTAGGCTACAAAAACCTGCACCTTATATAGCCAAATGAGCTAATAATTTAGCATTGATTTTTATTAGGGTGTGAAAGGGTTTTCAAAAGGGTTTTCTTTCACGTTGAGAAAATGAAACCAGTAAATAGAAAACGTGGCAATGACTTTGGAGGAAAACTTGCTTTTATGTGATTTTATATTTATAAACCAACAGTAATTTAAAGAAAACTTAAAATGACTTTTTATGTATTATTAAATATAGTTAAAAAGACATATCAACATTTTGTTTCAGGGTATTGCCTATACTCCCTTCCCCCCCCCCTCTCTCTTTAGCCAGGGAGTTGAAATTGCCTTGGGAAGAGATGAAAGAAGACTTATATCTATAAAATTATTATATTAAAAAAATCGTATTTAAATAGGATTTTTATCTATCTTTGAATAAGAATAGTAAAAATATGATTTTAATTATTAATATTGAAAATAAAAAAAAAAAGGTGAAATTCTAGTGCGTCATTTATGAGTCGGCCAAACTTGTCGAAACCCGCGTGCAAGAGAGTAGGTCAAAAAATGGAAACAAGGAGGATCCCCAATTTAGGTGCCACTTCGTGGGGCATGGGCAGCCAAAACTGACTTTTCAAGTTGATGTTACTATTTCTTTCTTTTGAAAAAATATATTTTATTTACATATTATTCATAGTAATCAAATTAACATTTAAACCTCAATTATTATTTGAGAGCTTTACCAATTTAATCTAATCCACATCATAGCCGACAACTACCCTTCCAAAACCTTCAAATCTTAATCAGACATCTTTATAATATATCAAAAAAGGGTAAACAGATCGATCGATGGTCAGTCGCTAGAATTTTAAAAGCTGGTCAAAAAGTATAGTTATCTGTATTTATAATTTATAAGTTGTTACATGTTATTCAAAACACACGTAAAAGATAATAATTAAATACTGGTTTCTTATTTAAATAATAATAATAATAAAATGCAAAAAAGTGCTATTGGGATGGCAGCTTGGGCTTAATTTGGCCAAGTTAAAGGAGCGCCCTGTATGGAGGTCTCCATGAGGGTCTGCACAAATGTCATGTGGCCAATTATTTCAGTTCATTGGAGGTATTGTGCACATCAAAGAAGTCGGCAATAAATTTGACAAAGGGACCAAGAGAAGCGACAAATATTAAAAGATAGATTTGATAGAGAAAATGAAAAAATGATTCAAATGGTGAGAATTTGTCTCAGTTGTGGCTTGTGAGGTGAGATTGCATTCTTTTGTACCGATCAGTTATAACTCAATTGATATCGTTTCTCTTTTTTTTATAAAAAATTCAAATTCGAAACTCTTTACATATAAAAAAAATCTCCATATAAAAAATACAATGATACAAAATTTATTGAGTTAAAAATTTTACCATATATAAAAATTATTATAATAATTTTGACGCAATATTATAATCCGGATCATGACCTTAAAGCACAAATTCATATTCAGAAGTGGAAACCTTAACAACTATCTTTTGAAAATGCTGGTGTTTGGTTTGTGACTACTCGAGGCTTTGTCGGTGCATATATTTTGAATATGAATGCACCGACAAACCCTCTAGTAGTCACAAAAAAAACACCTAGAGAGAGGTGGCTTAGCAAGAGGCATTGTATGTGGAAGACGGTGTGTCCCAATGCATGGACATGAGCATCAGCTCAACTGTAACGGTCACAAGCAGTTTTCACATCCAACAGCTCTCTCAACATAAGATTTCTTGGATCCTCAATAGCTGAGGCTGAAACTATTGCATTCAAGTAAAAATTTAACAGGAAAAGGTATCAAAATTGTAAGTTCGACAGATTTGATATTTCGTGGGAACTCCAACATGTTTACATCCATAATATAGTTTTTTCTCAACACAATACACATCACAGGGAAAGAAAAAACATGAAAAACACAAATTGCAACTCATTTAACAGAACCAGGCCTCAAAAAATAAAAATAAAAATGAAAAAGAAAAAGAAATTGTGATCATCAAACACCAAGATGGAAAACCCATGACAGAAGATATAATTCTGATTAGAAATCAACTAATGTTGCCACCAATGAATTCACCACTGTCATTCCATGGACGGCTCTCAAAGGACTTCCCAATGATGCTGCGCTTTTCATTTATAGTTCCATCAGCACACCGATACTCAGGAAAGTAATCAAGAAAAGATTTACTTCCCAGTTCATCAATTCCATTGAAAAGAAAGTTCTTCAATAAGTCCTACATATTAAGATAGGAGGTATTAACTTTGCCTTAACCAACACAAACAACAAAGCAACATTAAGAGCATCTGGCTAAATGGCATACCTTTGCATTAGCCTCCCCAATTAACTTCTTGAGAATTTGTTGACCTGGATCCTGAATTCAAGAAGTTAAATTAAATGGTCAAATTTCCTGGCAAAAATGGAGCTAGGAGTGACTAGTGTGATGCAGGAGAGGTAAAGTACAACAGTAAGGAGGAGAGGAAAAGACATCGGAACTGAGAGGAAGATGTAAACCCATTGCCTTTTACCAGGTGAGCCTGTTTGGGTTGCCTCTTTTCCTCATTTAAGGAAAAAAAGTATGTTTTGGAAAAATGTGTTAATCGACTGGTTGTTTACTTAAAAATTTTAAAATGAACTTTCTATTTGTGTAGGCAAACACCATAATGCTGAACTATTTAGATGCTACTTAGTATTTAGGGTTCTAGTATAATTTGTTATTCTTTTATTTCTAATTTTTTAATATATTATTTCATATTTCTTTTAGGGTATTTCCTATATATTTTCGCATTGCAATTTATTACCAATTATACTTGAATAACAAGCTGATATTGGGTTGAATATATCTCTCTGTGTCCATCTTCCCCCCTCTCCGCCTTTCTTGTCCACCTCTTTCTCCTCTCATACTCTGATTTCTATCTCCTATTGCATTCTTCAGTATACCTATTAAAGGAGAAAGAACTTATACCTCTAGAACAGACATGCAGATGCATTAAACCTGGCATGAAACAAAGAAGCACATGATTAATAAGCATTGAAGCATATCTCCAAGCGTAGTGCTTTAAATTGTTTGAATGCAATTACCTAAAATAGAAGGAAACTCACATAAGCTAGCAAAAGAGAACATAAATATCTAAGTAAATAAATCTTGTGGCATCTGAGTCCCAATAAGCAAAAATATAACAATCCTGTCAGCAGAATAAATCCTTCTCCAATCATATGTTCCGTTTTTCTAACTTCTTTGAACTCCAACACTCTTGCAAGAAATACCATTGATCCAACAGCCTCTTCCAAGATTTGGGACTGATGTAAAATATTCTTCCGGGCACATCTTGACACAATCCATCCAGCTAATAATCCACACTGAATCAGGACTTCTCATTCATAGTGGACTTCATAATAAATATATTGAACAATTTTGACCATAATCAATTTAAGAGAAGTCAAGCCTGTTAATCATGGCCAGTATGCTGAGTTTCTGCATCATCATGCAACTTAACCACATAAATTTCCTCTTCTCAAAACAACACTATACATACCTAGGAAACCAATTATACCCTTTTGGATAAACATGTCATGTGAAAGCCCCCATTGTCCACCTTGATGCCATACAATTCAATGCCACACAAAGTTGAAGTTCTGTAGAAGATGCAGGTTCAGTCCACTAGTCAGATTTGACTGTAATTCTTAGCATACATGCAGATTTGTCTCACCATTAAACCAATTGAGTGAGTACACTAAGTGACAATGACCACAGAGATTTCTCCCATTTGCCTCTACGAGCATGCAAGGCCTCAACTAGCTGCCTTCTCCTGCTCTGCTGACTAGGGAGCAGAATATTAACTTACTCATGTCTTTTCTACAAGTATGATTACCGCACTGGATCCATCAAAAAAGATTTTTATACTGCTTAAGAAAATCATATAGAGTGTTCAAAAATCATGAAACCATTTACGTATACAAGTGATCCAATTCACAACTACATTCCAAACCATTAATCATCATCCTTCACCACACAAACTGCAACTTCCGATGTTTGGAGACAAAGCTCTCTTCAGTCTACTTACCAGCCTTTAGGAGCTATGCACTTCTCCTCGAGTCATTTTGTGGAAGAAAAGTATAAATGAATAAGCAAAAAATAAAATAAAATAAAATAAAATCTTCTTTGAATGGGGATAGGGAAACCATGAAAAGTATACTTTTCTATCATGTGAGGCGTGGGCACCAAGTGTTTTGCCAATTCTGAATTAATTCATTTCCAACACAATTACAGCATTTGAACAATTGTAAGTCATCTTAAATTCAAGGAGCTTCTTTCGTGCAAGCAAATACAGAGACGAAGAACAGAAGAGGTGAAAGGCTGAGGAGGGAGAAGAGATGAGCCAATCAAGCTTTGACAACTGGGAGAAAGAAAACTCAAAATCAGGATGCTTCATAAGAATGTTATGTCGCATAATTATCCTTCCCCTTCTTCATTCATCTTTCCGGAAGCCCAATGCAAACCTTGAACAATCAAAGCCTCTACAATGACCTAAGATGCAGACTGCTTTCCTACATAACTGATGCTTCAAGATGCACTCTCATAAAGTTCAGTGAGCCAAGGCTGGATTCTGATTATCATCTAAAGGTCTAAGACACTAAAATAGGCATCGGAAATGATTTTAATCCAGGACCTGCAAAAATGTCTTCAATTTTTCAGGACGCAAACATAGCAACGAATAAGTACAAAGTTCATGAAGGCTCTGCATCTCGAAGTTCTTGAAAGAACAAAATTACAAATTAAATCACAGTAATTGGGGCAATGGGTAGATCCTACTTCTGCTTAGTGTTCCAATAGTGATCGTGAATGTGATGGAGAAACAGAAATGCACCCCAAATATTTCACATTCACACAGGCAAAAAGCTATTATATTTCCCTGCTTTACCTCTTAATGCTCTTCCTCGTTTGGTTTAGTACTGTCTGGCAGATCTTGCTGAGAAAGATGCCTAAAATGCCCTTAGAAGGCAAATTACTTATTTACTAGCTCCTAGCAACTCCAGCTGGCAGCAGCATCTAATTGATACTGATGAAGTACTCAGGCAAACAGGTTCTAGACAATTGAAATGCAATGAACTTCCCCCAACCCATTTAAATAACATCAGCTCTGTTTCTTTTACAAAAACTATCATAGTCTCTATTTTCTTAATTCATAAGTACAGTTCTTCAAGGGACAAGCAATGAATATGAAGCCAACCATTCCCTACCCGACATCAATGATCTTCTTGCATATCATTTTTCTTCATGTCAATGAAAGTACTATACTCTTAAACAGGGTCCAAGGCCAAAACTAATTCTGAAAACACTTGAACATGTTGCCTCTGGAAGTCAAATGAGAGGACCAGAAGATAAGTCTATAAGTGAAAGGTCCAGTATTTGCCTTAGTAGAATATACATATTGAAATCCAGAAGAAACATCCAATGGACTTGCACAAGATAATAATTTGTGATATGTGTGCTGTTTTAAGCCAAAAATATCCAAAGATTTATGAATAACATTAGAACTCCACAAGCAGACGGGTCCCATTTATGCAAAACATACAAAGGGCAAAAAAGAAATAAAAGAAAATATTGTTCTAGCCAATTAAAAGAATCCACACACAGGCATCCAACAGACACTCAAACTTTGAGAGAGAGAGAGAGAGAGAGAGAGAGAGTCACCTTCTCCATTCTCCATGTCAGATACTTATGCTGTGCTTCACAATTGCAATTAATTCGAGAAGCATCCATTTCCTCATCTGCCTGTTGCATCAATTGAAGCCACGCCTACAAGAGCGAAAGAATCTAGTGATATGACCACCTTAAGAATCAAGAAGAATTCAATCATCTGCCAAACAGTATGAAAATGAGAAAGACATAACAATATGTACAATGTCAAGCTGCAAAATAAGATATAACACCTTGTAGTAATCCATGAATGCAGAATATAAGACATTGTGGTGGTATGAGCTCGATGTAAACTTTGTCCATAATACAATTGGAGAGAAAAATCTTATTGACTCGCTTGTAATTTTTCCACCCCATGGTAAAAGCTGCATCAAATCTGTGTTAAGTCACCCTACCATAATTATACAGTGTTAGGCATCATATATAATTCCAGGAAGCAATATTTTCTGAATATACCACTGCTCGAGATCCCATTTACCTCCGCATACTTTGAACCAAGAGGCATTAGACTTCGATAATATTTCTCCCTGTAATCCATATGGCTAATGACATCATGCAATGGATTGAGGTCCCTGGAATGAAAGTCATTAAACAAAAAGCTTCCAAAAAATCTTCAAGCTTCAGGACCATTTTTGGAAAAAGAGTCCAAGAAATAATGTGAGCATCCTCTATAAAGAAGTATAGTTTTGTGCAGTAGGAATTTAATGTGACGCACCAAGTCTTTCCATTTCTGCAGTCTCAAATTTAGTTTGGAGGCTGTGACCAGTTTCCAAAATGAACAAAAGGCCTAATCTTTAATTTGCCCATGTACATTTTGGGTCTTAGTATTTTGCACCAAGCACTTTGACACTAAAACAACCAAGGACGTTTTCCCTTGTCCAAAAATACTTCTTCCTGCATGGGTAATTAATTTCAGATTCTATGGTTTTCTTCCCAGTCTTTGGTAGTCATAGTTTCTATCCTAAGTAGCTACATCCTTTTGGTGGTGAGTTCCTCTCTACTTTGATACCTAGTTCTTCCGTTAAAAGCCATTCAAGTATCTATTTCATCACCTAAATTATCAACATTGGAATAAAACAATTAGCTCAATCAGCAGTTCTGCTTATATCAGAAGATGCTACTTGCTAGATTTGATCACAAAATATCTACGTAAGAGACAATTATAAAATAAAGCTGCTCACAAATATGAAGAGTGTGTGTGTGATAGAGAGAGAGAGAGAGAGAGAAAGCAATCGTGCTAGTTCCCAAAAGACCCTACATACTCAAATGAAGCTATCAACAGTTAACAAAATCCAGACTGCAGGGAGAGGAAAGGGAAATTTAAAGGAAAAATACTTACAACACAACTATATTCATTGAAGAAGAACTGAAAAAGTTGGCACAAAATATGGGTAGATCATATTGTGGTGTTGGAAAAGCAGCAAAATCCAGTACCTGAAAATGTCTTCAATTTTCAGGACACAAACATCTAGCAACAAATAAGTACACAATTTGTGAAGGCTCTGCATCTCAAAGTTCTTGCAGAATCACAAATTAAATTAAACCAGGCATCATCCCATGTCACATAAAGAATTGCCTTTCTTCAGTTTTTGTAGGTATTTCACTAGCGTCGTGCTTGCAGCTATGTAGAAGAACAAACATTAATATACAGATTGTACCACGTACTACGATTAGGTACTAATTTAGTTAGTTGCCATTTAAAGAATTGTTTACAAAAGATTATAGCAAAATCAAGCGATATAGGAGGCAACTCAATGATGCGCAAGGCAACCCTAGAAAGTAATTTTGTTACCCATATATGTGTAGGCAATAGATGAAAATTTCAAACTGAAGCTATGTACACCTTCATGAACTCTTGTGGAGTTCATTTGTAAAATAAAAATTTCTCTTTCTGTTGGGTAGTGTAGGAATCAAAAGTAATTTTAGGTGGGTCCGCAAACTCTATTGGAGTTCATTTACAAACTCCATTTTGTTTTTCCTTTTTGCTGATTTGGAAATCTATAATTTTTGTGGAGTTAGAAATGAACTCCACAAAATATATGGAGTTCATTTGGTTCCAAGCACTGCCACAAGGAAAGGGCATTTTTGGACCCCAGAGGGCTCAGAGAACATTTTCAGAAATAGGCACATCCAAGGTACCCCCTCACTTGAGAAAAAGCAGATAACAAGAGCCAAAAGGCCTAAAAAATGGTGTACATAGCTCATACAGGGGAAGTATGATGGTGTACAAACCAGGTCAAGATGATCAAGCCAAAGACAAGTGAATCTTTTCAAACATAATTGAACAATTATGGTTGTTTTTAGACAAGTAATCTAAGCCAGAATAAAAGGTGATGTTATCCATATTCAACAGATAAAATTACATGGAGAGCGACGGTGATGTGATTGTCAGGCTCTAATTGGATTAGCCATTGCAACTAACTATCCTACTTCGCAACTATCACCATTCTGAAGGTTCACAAAATTTTAAACAATCAGCAAATCATATTTTGAATAAGAATAAATCCAACACATACCACTTGAAAAAAGTTCAACTAGCTTCCCGATACTTTATATAGTATGTAGCTTGACAGCTTAAATTAAAAGACATACCATTATTTGACACCACTGATATTGCTTGAAACTACTTAATTTAAGTTACTATTGTATCATTTTCAAATTTTCATATAGTTTCTTCTTCTGGGACCAAAGCTGTTGCATGCAAAAATTTTGGCCTCATGAAATTTAAATAAAAAAAAAAGCATCATAAATTACTACTGATTAAATTGATCAACCTACAGGGGCATATTGTTGCATGCTGAGGATGGAGAATAAGTGGATCAGGTTGAAGTTCATATTTAATTTCTTAATTGGGCTATATTTGGGAAGACAGGTGATGAATGCATCATGTCAAGCACAACTAACACCAAGAGTGAAAATTTTCAAGATGCAATTTCTGAATCACTGGGCATATCAAAGTTGTTAAGACTCAAGCAGGTTTGACAGTCTTGAAAAGGTCAAACTCTGATCAAGAGCGCAAGAGGTCGCAATTATCTGTATGAAGTACAACCAGCATACAGAAAAGAGGAATATATGACAGAATTTAGTTGTAGCAAAGCTGAAATTAAACTTAAAAAATGTACCTGCATTGTTTCACCGGCATCGATATTCAAACTACGAAGAAGTCTTATCTTTGGTGCTTGAAATGATAACATTTGAAGCTGTGTTTTTCCATCGAAAGCCTTCACCGATCTGTATTTATCCTGTTAACATTGAAAGTAACAGGTGGAAGCATTACATTCTAAAAGGAAAAGGGGTGATGTTTCCACCAATCAAGCAACACAAATGTATTGGCACAGACAGTTGCTTTTCATATACATTCGTATGTACATATATACATATATATATTGGATATTATATATTATGAACTTGATAAGAGATTAGCTTTCCAAACAAATTAATAGAAACTTCCCATTATTTAAAGCATTCACTATGCAGAACTTTATCCACAGTATCTTTAGAAGCACAAACAGAAAATATAGAAACCTTCAGAAGCTACTACACTAATGGAAATCTGAACTATTTCTAAAGTTGGAATTCAGATAGAGATGTAATCAGTAACTTGTTAAATTGCAATTGCAGAAACTCCAAACAGATCAAAAAGACATTCCTAATTCATACTCTGTACAAAGAGATGATCCTCAGCAATGAAGACGCATAAATAAGGAGGGGATATTATGATAGGGAAACCTTGTAATAAAATTGGAGTGGAAGCAGGTGCACTTACTCCAGCAGACATAGCTGCTGCAGTCATGGACATTATGATATCTACCATTTTGGATATTATGGAATAAACCCGTCAATACAGTAGCAACATACAGCAGTTCTGAAAAAAGTAATACTAATAAATGTGAATGCTTGTAATGTCAATGATGATGGCAGAGAAAACAAAAGCATAGCTGCATATTAATCAGGACATTGTAAAAGAAATCCTAAGTTGTTCCACGAATAAACGAGAAACTAAAAGCACCGATGCTTTCTCTTGCAAGCAGATCAAAAATGGCCATGATGACCATATCTTTTACTGGCAGCAAAGACACAAAAACCAAAACTCTTCCCCGCTTTTACAAATTATCCTATTTAGGACCCCCATACTCTTCCCTACAAAGAGAAGCAAACTCTCATACCCTATGCCTATGATATTTGGAATTGAGTATGAGTGCATGGTGTTGGTAAGCATTAAACACAGGAAGCCTTGATTTTAACAATTTCTGTTCATATGAAGTGTCTGCAACCCATACTCATACCCATGCCATTTCCCACAAGTGGTTTGGTAGGGCAAAGCGAAGGGCTTATGTAGCATAGCTTGCACAAAAAATGACGCTGAAAGATTTCACTTCCAGCTAATCTGGAAATCTTCCAGCAGAACTTGTCTATTGCCCCCACTTGGACATGCGACTGATAAAATAACTCAAAAGTGGAGGTAAACAGCTTTGCACCCAATCATGAGTGTGGCAACATGAACTCCATATTCTCATTTCCTCCACAATAGCTCATAAAAGGAACCATGATTCTATGTTTATCTCTGGAAATGGAGTAAAGATAGCAGAACCTAACTTTGAAAGGTGTAAAATCAGTCTGCCAATTACACTAAAAGAAAATGGATGTGCTGCCCAGACCAAAAGCTGAAGAAAGCCATATGTCTTTCCAACATTTTATAATAGCCTTCCACCCAAAAAGTCCCATCAACTTCCTTCAAAGGCAATTTGTCATGTCAGACTTTGTGCTGCCAACCTTTTTTTTGATAGGAATCCGGCTAATACTTTCATCCATAGCACATCCTTTCACAATACATCCCCCCATAACCAATTTCCTTATAACAGCTTTCCAGATACGCCTTCTCGATGGGCTTTCTTTACTAACTCCTCCATCACAAGGCTACACAATGATATCCTTTCAAACATTTCCCCCCACCAAGAATTCCAGATATCCTGGACCATCAAAGACACTAAAAAAGAATCATCAAAGGCAGCTGAATCTCCATTTCTAAATTGGACAAAGTACAATATTTGGCATTCTCCAACTCCTACTTTTCGAAGATCTAATAGTAAAGTGCCCACATGGTGTCATTTGTGTGTAGTGTTCATGCCCCATAACAGCCATGTATTTGAAACCAGACAATCAAAAGCAGAGTTATTAACACCTTTATATGACTCGTTGATTTAGAGTCAAATGAAGTTTCTGGTGTCAATTTTGCGGCCTGCGACAGTGGTGTAATTACCATAATTTGAACCAAATTATTCAATATGGTTTCAAGTATCATGGGGAACTTGTTAGACGTTAATGCAAGAAAAAGTTGACTGTAGAGAGGTCTCCCCAAGACTGACAAGAATACTTGGAGAAGAGGATTAGATGGGTGTTACTGTAACAGCTAAGGGGAAGTTAATTTCTATATCCCTTTCGCAACTTTCAGGTGGAGATGCAGAGTTTAGACGGAATTACCAAATCTGGGAGAACAAAAGAGCAGCTTAAGTTTCAATTTCCACAAGGAAAACTAGACAGCAGCAAGTATTGACGATAAAAATCGACTTAAGGGAGATACTTGGAAAATATATGCATCTTTTCCTAAGAAAAGAAGGAAAAGTGAATGAATAAATAAATAAATCTGCTTCCTGGCAGTTAATTGTTGACATAGCCTCTTTTGAAGGAAAGTGAGATTGCTAGCATGGTTGCCTTTCCTAATTTGCTAGGTCCCAACCGTTTGAAAAGGAATCCAAATCCTAGAGCGGATCAACTGCAGACCATGTCAGATTCATGTCATCAGCCATATGTGTATAAAGAAAGAATTGAGTGTTCATATGAGAGGCGAGTCACCATGGCAAATCTAAGATCAAATTGCTCTCAACATACTTTAATAAAGCGAGATTTTGTTTGTAATGAAAGGAACTCGTATATCCTAAAAATCAGAAGACCATAATAATAATACAACTTCCCGCAATTCACTGTGAAAACCTTAAATATTACACAAATCAGCTCGGCCAAATCTAATGTTATCCCCAGCACCAAAACCCTAAACCAATTATTATCCACATGGCCATTAATTTATGCTTTCCTTTCTGGGCAAACATGTTATTCACAATAATTGGAAGTATAGCAGAAAAAGGCTACAACTCGGGAATCACAAAGTGAGGGAGAGGGAGAAAGGGAGAAAGGGAGGGAGGGGGGGGAGAGAGAGAGAGAGAGAGAGAGAGAGAGAGATTACGTGCAAAGGAGAAGGAGACAAATTGGTGTAGAGCTTGGTTTCACTGAGAGCAAAGTCGATGAAATTCTGGTAAGAAAAAGCAGAGACTTCAATGAGAGCTGCTCTGTTACAGTTGCGCCTCGTGCTCCAACTCGTACAGCTTCTACTAGTTAATAGAGGAGAAGGCCGCTTTTTTGCTGGAAATATCGACATCGTCGTCGAAAGGCAAAAGCAATGCTCCATTGTAAGTCAGGCTTCTTCTTCTTCTCCTCCTCCTCCTCCCCCTCCCACTCAGAAGCCTTAGCCTCAACTCATAAATTTTCGATTTTTGGTTTGTTTTATAACTAATCTTGGGGTGGGTTGAGAGTATCTCTTTGCGACAAATTTCTTCACCTGATATCTAAGGACTGTTCAGTTGTTTTTCAGTTGTCAGTTCAAACCGTGATAGATAGATAGAGAGAGAGAGAGAGAGAGAGAGAGAGAGAGAGAGAGAGAGAGAGACCACGAATTCCTAAAATGGTACAACGAGGTTTATCCCTTGCTGACGGTCTTGAGTTCCCATAAGCTTCTTTCTTCCGTTGTTAAATTTTATTTAGAATTAAATCTCAATTTATTATTATTATTATAAAAAAATAATAATCGAACAATCGAAAATATAAAATTATTAAATAAAAAAAATAAATATATGAATCTAGATATTGAACAACTCACATATGAGTCTTTGCATCAATCGGACATAATCAAGGTAATATAATGCTGAATTCCTTCAATTGATGGAGAGAAATAACTTGATGAAAGGGCAATAGGTGGCTAGGTGTTTTTAGAAAGGTTGCTTAGGAAGGAGATTGGGTTGCAGGAGTCCAGTTTAGTTGCCATGACAGGAAATAAGGCTCTGAGGGCTAAGGATATGCCACAACAAAGGAGTAGTGTGAGACTTCGTACTTTCTGTGTCAAAACCTTGGATTAAGATTTTAATCCTTAGAATTTGTGCTGAACAAATTCAATCACACCACTGACTGCGTGAAACCTGCCTGGATGATCAAATACTTGAAAACAGCCCCGTCACACACCAACAATGTCCCCACATAAATACAGTCAATTCACTAAGAAGAAGAACCAGGGACAAAGGCAACCTGCCCCCTGTTTACAAGATTATCATTTTACCTTACAAGTTAGCTCTTGAAAACTCTCTCTGTCGAGTCTCCCAATGTTCCTTATCTAATCCAAAAGTATATTTCCTATTTTGAGTTGTCACCACGGCATCAACATTTTGCAAAGGCCATCTCATCAGCCAGTGAACCTACCACATTCTTAGAATCCTTGAAGCATGAACGCTGGAAAATAAGCCTTGAATTTGGAGTTACAGGCTTTAAAAGAAAATAAGAGATGGGAGATAGTCTCATTGCCACATGGAAAACAATTCATAGCGATAGAAGAGGGTTTATTGAGAGAATAAATTCTGTCCTTATTTTAGACAATTACATTTCATTACATATAAATAATTACAAGAATATATAAGTATACAACGTATGATTAGATACATGATTGATTAGATTAAAAACAAAACAAATTATTAAGTTAAATAAGTTAATATTCTATACTAAATAATAGGTTAGATGTAAGGATCAATATTCTATCATACCCCCACAATTGGAGTGGGAGGAGATCGAACACTTATACTGGATCGGAAATCAAGGAAAAGCGATGAATGTCTCATGTCCCTTTTGCCAAAGCGACATCGTGTACAATCTTTGGTCGAGCACCGGGGCCTTGTGCACTTGCTCCTTTGGGTCTGCTCTAATTGTTGCTGCACAAAGAACATAAGATGGTGTGTATTTGCATGTCTTCTCCACTAAATCTTCATCGGGTGTAGGAGAAGATTGAGCCAAGGTTCTAAGGAAGAGAGAGAGAGAAAAATACTTGAAAGAAGAAAGAGAGATTTTGCTGACATTCCTATTGAGAAATAGAATCCATTTGGAGTACCTTCACTCCAGCCATACGAAATTACTCATATATAGTGATGGAATCGAGATGTCATAGATATCTATTGAATTCAAAAGAATATTAATTATATTATTATTTTTTAAGTGCTTGCAGGTTTATGTATTTCAATCATCCACCTAATAAACAATAGAATGATTTAGAAGAAGATGTGAGCATAACAGAGAAAAGACCCTCCCAATTAATTTGAAACAAATGTTTCATTTCAATTAAAAATTGTAAAGAGAATCTCAATTTTTGTTGATTATGTTGGCAATAATTTCCTCTTAAATGCATAAGAGCTCTGGCTCCAAGAAGTTAGGAGTGGACATTCAAGGTGGTTCAAGTTGGTGAGCGACTAGTGAGACAATCTTTTGCATAAGATTTAACCTCCCGGGAAAAAAAAAATGAGTTTTACGATATTTGGATCAGATTAGTCGGACAAATTCTGAATACTGATCAATGAAAACCAAAAAAAAAAAAAAGAAAAGTTTGATGGAAAAAGTCCTTGCTTTCAAAATCAACCCATCCAAGAAACCAGAAAAAAAAAAAGGTAAAAAGACCAAGACAATTATTCGAATAATTTAAAGGGCACTTTCAGATTTCAATTAATTGACTAAGAGAGACCTAACATCAGAATTGCTAAATACCTTCATCAGATCTCAATACAAAATTATTGAACTTAACAAATGAAAAAAAAAAAAACAAAACAAAACAAAACAAAAAAGCACAAAATGTGAAGTAGGAAAAACTTATCACTCTCATCAATTCTCCCCATCAATCTCCCACAATTTGGTGCAAGAAACCAAACTCAGTTTATGACTGCAGATATCCTGTATGCTAGTATCTGGATCAATAGGGCCTCCGATTCTGTCGTGCCTGTACTTGAGTTCATCCTTTATGGGATTGTAAGAAAAATATTGATAGCTGCATCTCAAAAGCACCTCGTCAGGTTTCCACAAACCAATCACCTCGACTTGCCCATTATTTGAAGCTTTGATCCCAATCCTGCATTCCTTTAACCACTGATCTTTCTTCTTCAAAATCCAAATATCAATTTGAGTATTTGATGAACAATCAGCCATAGCTAAACACCCTCCCAAATCAACCAAGTGAAACAACTCTGCATTCCCATACCCAAAATCTGGAGCCGGTGTCAGGTAAAACTCCTCCTTCGCAATATCAAAAGAAATGATTCTGGGCTTTTGATGGAAATAGTCATTCTCATGGAGAGACTCTGCCATCCAATGCAGAGCCCCAAAAGCAAAAACAGGCCTTCCCCTGAGAAAACAAGATGGGTTTTTACCACTTGATATTTCTTTCCATGAATTTGTTCCCAAAGTTTGTACTTCGGCGACCAAATTGTATCCTTGATGTTCAACAAAAACTCTAACAATCTTGTAATTTTTGCTTGAAGAATCCCAACCCAATCCGTATTTCACGGTATACCCTTTTCTCATCCTTGTTATTGCTCCATTAGGAACCGTAAATTTTTTTTCTCTGAGAACATCAAACACCATAACAGTCCAAGGATCATCACTGTTCTTGAAACAGAGCAAGCAATTGCAGGAACAGGACAGAGTCTGAAGTCTTGGAGAAACAGAGATTGTCTTCAACTTCAACAACTCGGCGTTATTCTTCAATTGGCAGAGATTTATTAGTTCTCTCTTCTGAGATTTGTCCGAAAGATGCATAAGAAGTGTGAATTCTTCCCCTGACTGTGCCAATTGTTGAAAACCAAAACATGGGTCGTCGATAATTTTGCGCCAGAGTTTGCAAACAATCTTCAATTGGAAAAGAGTCTTCACAGACAATCTTGAGAGTATATTGCATATGATTTCAACAGGGAATTCCTCCATCTCGCAGCACTATGCTATGCCACTGTGATAACGACAAGAAGAAGGATCAAAACATGATAGTTATATATAGATTTCTCCACCACTAGGTTTTGTAATGCGTCTCACCTTGATTCCAAAGTTACTACTTTGTCTACAAGTTACACAATTATTAGACAATCGTAAGTCACACAAATTTATGTAGACTTGGACGACGCTAAGGACATGATTTTTCTTTTTCCTAATAAAATTAGAAGATGAGATTTCTTTTGTTTTCTTTCTATGTATATATTCGAATAAAATAGAAATAATTACATATATATATATATATATATATATATATATATATATATATATTTCTTCTCTACTTTTTGTCAACAAGTTACACAATTTATGTAAACATAGACAATGCTAGGCGACGTCGTTTTTTAGTAATATGTTTCCTTTTTCTAATAAAATTAGAAAATGTAATTTCTTTTATATTTTTTCTATATATATGTTTAAATAAAATAGAAATTTAAGTTCAATATTGATTCAGTTTTCTCTATTTTTATGTTTTTATATAAGATTATGAAAATTAAAATTTATATTAAATTATTTTTAAAATGAAAATTATATAATTAAGTTGTGATAAAAGAAATATTTGGTGGAAATCAGTGCAAGCCCTCAAAGACCTTTCTAATTGAACTAGGATTCAAGGCACATACGTTTGTGCATATTTGCGTCATCCAGATATCATTTTGAAAGAGTTGAGAAGTAAATAATTATTTGAATAAATTTAAAAAGTATTGTATTTCGAGAGAAAGAGAGAGAGGATAAGGAGTGCGGAGATTAAATTCCATCTCTCTCTCTCTTCTCTTTGTGGCCTAGTTTCAAGTATTGTTCCCTGGTGGCCTAGATTCCAACTTCCCAATGCTCCCAACTCTTTCCGTGAACCAGCACTCTACCCTGCCATGAATGAGACAAACAGCATCATGTCAATGGAGTCTTTTCTCGTTGGACTCGGAGGACAATCTCCCATGGCCCTTCGGAAGTTACAAAATTTACTTAACCACAGAGAAAGAAGGGGATGAACATAAAATTCTCTCTTCCTGAGGTGGAACCAGTCTTTCCTCTTTCAGTCCTTCCAGACACCCCCCCCCCCAAAAAAAAAGGCAGCTTGGTCCAGAAATTGTCACATAAGTTCAATTATTTAAAACCAAATTCTCCAACAACAATAGCAATATGACGGCAATATACAACCCTCAAGTATATAAAACATAAAAAAAAATGAAAGAAAGAAAGAAAGAAAGAAACTCACAACTGTTACAGGAAGTGCATATCCTCGAGAAAAAGATGTAATTAAAAAAAAAAATTCTAATACACAATGACTATTGATGGTAATCCGAAAAAAGTTTATGTTATGCATATGGCAATTCTATAGCAATCCTGCTTCTTTCAATGCAACCTCGAAGTCACGGTCGCTCTGCCATGATGGCACCTACAGCCAAAAGAAAATGGGCAAAAAGATAAAATTATGGATGTGGAAATTTCCGTAGTAACAGTAAAAAACTGAGAGCATAAAAAATTAGGATTTTTTTTTTTAATTTTGTAAACATAATTGATACAAGAGAAAAAGAAAAACCATGAAAATTACCTCAGCAATACTTTTGCCAAAATGTCTTTCAATCTTCTGCATAACTGCATCATCTCTAGCATCACAAATCAGATTAAAAGCAGCACCTGAAAGATCACAAAGTATGGTCATCACTCTACGAAAAACCTCAAATAAGATAGGTAAAGTTCACTCCATAATAGGGTCCTCAGTTTTTCCCAAATAAAAATGAGGGGCACTGAGGGCCATAAACGAATGGTGAATGATCACAACTTTGGTGCCAATAAAAAAGAAAAAAGAACAAACAGATGCCAAATTAAGGGGAAAAAAGAATAGTCACTCGTATTCTAAAATTGGACATATAATTGAAGGAAAAAAAATATATATATATCTTTAGAACACTCTGAAAGTCTATATTATACAGTACTCAAAAACATTGAAAATCATGGACTGTCATAGTGATAATGCTCAAAATCTGCTAGTCCATAGGAGCCAAAAGTAAAAATGTGAAAGCAGTCAGTGATCCTCCTATCCAAGTAATTCAACCCTTTCCAAAAGCCTCAGCATTTTCAGGCAGTGCACACTGATTATCCAGAACCCGCTCCCAAAACAATTTTGCAAATGTGTAAAAATGCTCAACGTCTGCAACCCCAAAATAAGCAACCATGTATCAGTGACAGTGAGGGCACCAAAGCATATGCACATGCCAATGGTCTCCCTGGATAGCCAAATTAAACAATAGAGCAGTGGTGCATTTAACACATTTTTGTTCATGTGTCGAGGTGAGTCTGTACAACAGACATCTTCGTATGTAAGATCTTTTCTCTTTTTGCAGACCATCAAGGCTTTGGTAAAGTCAAGCCATATTTACAGAAATGTATGAGTATGATAGCAATCACTATAAAAGAGTGGTGTTTTATTTTCTTATGATGTATATTTCCCACTGATATATCCAACCAAAAATACATGTTTTCTACGGGTTTAAGAGTTCAGCCAAAAATATATGAAGGATAAGTATTTTCTATGTATGATCCTCTCTCTCTCTCTCTCTCTCTCTCTCTCTCTCTCTCTCTCTCTAGCCATATATTCGACCACATTGTCCTGCTTATCCTCTTATTCTTAAAACCTTAACTCTACAAATCAGAAATCAGGTAAAGACCGGAAACTTCATTTAAAATTTTGAAACCAGCACAGGCAAGACTCTCTATGCTCAATACATGCCTCCCCCTTACAAAGAGAAAAAAATGTGCATGAGTAACCACAATGGACACATCTTGAACTCGTGCATGTAATATCAGAATCAATAGCCAAAGGAGAATAGGATATATTACCAAAAGCTACTCAAACAAATACAAGGCTATAAGAGGATATTGAGAGACTTGAGAGACAAAGAAAGAAGACATGGAGGGAAAAGAACCAGATCATGGTGAGAAAACCACAAAGTGATAAGAGGGAGAATAAGAAATTGTAGAGAGAGAGAGAGAGTGAGAAGCAAATTCTGCTCAGTCCAATATGTTTGACCTCCTTTCCTTATGGGTCCTAAACCATATTTATTACTTTTCCCGTTCAATTCCGACATTAATATATCAAATTAGTAATGGGCCTCAAATAGGATCCAATGAATCTAAATAATGACCTGAACATTACACAAGATCAGAAGTTTAATACAAACATCAAATTTTTGTTTCCCACATTATTCTATTGGGCTTAGAACAGGCCCTTAATTCAAGGGCATACATAGATGTGGAGTCACATTAAAGGGGCATCCATTGAGCAAAGGTCCTAGTAGACCTAATACAATCTTCATGAGTAATTTGAAACTTCACTATTCTAGTTGAACATTCAAACTCAATGAACCATCAAATAGGGCCAAACCAAGATAGAAACAATTCACTTGCCGTATCAAACTCACCCTGTCTATTATTCCGTTTCAGTCTTGAATTGCACATACCCTACTGCTGGTACAACAAAGTCATCTTATGCTTTTGCCAAAACCACTATAGCTAATATAGGAACTTATGGGACAGGATTTGATTCTGCAAGCAGCTCAATACAAATGAAGGAATTTTGTGCAAAAACCACTTAAGTGGCTTACTCTAATATCCAGATACATATCATAATCCCTCTCTCCTCCCTCTTCAGCGGGAAAAAATTAGATTGTGCCATGTGCCCCTTCTGCATGTGTGGGTTGTTGGATGATTGTTGTACCAGCGTGATGTTTGACTCTAACATGGATTTGCTTCACAATTTCATAGTTGATATAGCGCCTAATCAGAATCAAAAGGCTGTGCTCACTGGGCCCACAGTTGGGCAATTAGAAAACTACCATAGTTGAACTTCTCAATGAAAAAGTTCTCCATCCAACAGAAAAGTCAACTCCCTGCACCACTAGTCCCATATTTCTGTTAAGAGGACCTCCGACAGAGTGCTTCTCAAACAGAATCTCCAAACTGTTTGCATTGCATGACAAGATCCTCTACAATAAATCCAGACACCAATTCATCTTCCATTTACAACCGCACCCTTGCAAAGACTTCAAACAGGCACCGACATGAGTGCAATAATGGATGGGGATGTTTTATGGGAGTAGAAACCGTGTAGAGCAATTCCTTCCTTGGTTTAACAAAGTGCCAAAATACAAGGACCTAGAGTCTATGCCAACAACAAACCAAGAACCCAGAGAACAATAAACTATCATCAGCCGACCCTCATCAAACCACCCACCTAAAGAACCAAACCATCCTAAATGCTTAGTGAACAAAATATCAACCAACAACAACAAATGACCTTTGCATTGGAAGATCGAGACTTTGATATTTCCACCTTTCAATGGCTTGATATGCATAACTTAGTAAAGGCGGCAACTTAAATCACTTTATAAGTTCTAACTAAAAATCAATTACAAGTAAATATTTGCAAAATTGTAGTGGTATCTCCCAAATATACAGCTTTGCTAAAAGATCTTGTCTTATAATCTGGTGTATGAGTTCAATGAACTGGGGGCAGAAAGGGCAGGGAGGCTGAAGTTCAATATTTACTGACATATTTTGTAAAATTCAAATATTTATAAAGTGCAAAGAACATAAAACATAACAACAATCATTAAAAACACAACCAAAAAAAATCATGACCTCATTTTGAAAGCACATCTAGACTGGGGAAAAAAAACCAAAAAAAAAAAAAAAAATTCCAAAAACTGACAAATAAAATCTCACATTGGCAAAAAGGTATTTAAAATAATCAAAAATTTGCTGCCACACCATGTATTACAGGCACATGATGTGCAGAAAACAATGTTACAAACTTAATATCATAAATTAACAAAATACCATATTGAAAAAAAAATGGATTTTTTACTCAGAGGAAGATAAAATACATCAACCAATTTTAAGAACTTAAAAGGCTTAACAAAACCTGGAATTTACACTTCTTTTCCTCTGTTCTTTTTGACTTAGAAAATTTTAGTTTTACAATTCAAGTCAATTTCAAAAGAAATCATAAAAACAAGAATGCCACTTATGTCCCTGCACATGTGCATGACAGTTATCATGCCCATGCTGAAGTCAGATCCGAAATCAAACACTAATAAACTTCGTAAAACATTTCTGTCAATGCTCAAGTCTACCAAACTCCATAAAAACCATAACTCCACTTGTGTCCCACCAATGTTGAAGTCAAATCTGAAATTAAACTAATAAATTACTTCCAAAACCGTCTCCACTAATGTTCACCTACAGAACCGTGTGAGCCGACACAGCTACCTCTCCCCCAGTACCAATAAGTATGACTGACCTCCAATCCCTATACACATACTTGCCCTCAAACCAGTGGCACCACACAACCATAAATTACAGACATTAGTTTTAGCTTCATCTCCTGAAATCTTGAAGCCTTAACAAGAATTATTGAGCTATCTTGCTTTCATTATGTCAAGGGATTTTAGAATTAGGAAAATCAAAGAACCATAAATTCTATGCCCTGAGTCTATCTACTAAAAAAAAAGATACCCCAAGTCATTTCAAGAGACTGTTGCGAATCTAAAATTAGAATACGAAATTTCACAGCCTCATCAAAAGCAGGTCAACATAAGATGTCTGACATGTATGCTATAGTTAAAACAATAATCACAACATAGATCTGACAAAGCATTTTATAAGATTTTACTAATCATGCATGCCAAACTTATGACTAGTAACTCAGAATTTTAACAAAGAAGCTATAAAACAACTAGTAAACAAGCAATACATCCTCAGTTTTGGTGTGATCAAACTGATCATGTAAGTTAAATAAGAGGATCGATCTTCTCTAGATTTAGTGATTAATGAAGTAAAAAAAGGGAAATACACAATCTATGCCCTCAACTACAACTTCATTTGAGCCATGGTGTGATCTGCTTAGCCATGTGACATATCCATCAATGTGGATGTCCAAAATGAGACAGAGGATTTCCCTAGTTGTCAAAATTTTGATAAAAAACTAGGAATGGGTTCGCCAAAAATAATAACACATTGTACTGAAAAATACCAACATAGGCTCGCACTTCACAAGGGCAAAACCTACAATGATAACTTCTTGTGCTATGACCAAGACTACAACAGATTCATACACAGAGAGACACACAAAAGAACAAAAAATGAGCTGATATAAGCTACAAATATATGATCTACAATTGAAAGTCCTACCTTTGCGGCCAAAACGTCCTGCCCTGCCAACCCTATGTAAATACACCTCACAGTCAGGCTCCCTTGGAGAGTCATGTTTCACCGGAAGATCATAATTGACAACCAAATTCACCTTCAGAAAATAAAAAAGATTAGCACATAGACATCCTTATGACAGAATAGGAAAATTTAAATTGTGAAATGCAAGAAATCTACACCTGTGACTGGTCAAAGCCACGAGCAAGGAGATCAGTTGAGATGAGAACTTGAGTCAAGCCATCTTTAAACTCCTTAACTATTTTGTCCCTATCTTCCTGTCTAAGGGCACCTTGTATAGTTGTAACTTCATACCCTAACTGAGCCAGTGACTTGTGAAGCATGCTGGCACTGTGTCTTGAACGGACAAATATGATCGTCTGTCCCAACTTCTGACCCAGATCAAGAATTTTGTCTTTGATCACTGAAATTTTGGCACTCTCATCAGGACAGCGCACCTTGTACTGTTTGACCGCATCCAAGGATAATTCTTCCTTCTTCACAAACATTTCATTCCGATCTTTCACAACTCTTGAAACAAAATTCTTGACAGTTTCATCATAAGTAGCAGAAAACAGAATCACCTGGAAGCCAAAAAAGGATATTAAGCCCTCGAATGGGAATATGAAAGCCCTTGTTTCTGAAGCCTCTAATTACATTTTCGCTCCTCTCCCCTTCTAACCACCTTTATCTTATTCTATTTAAAATATTTGTCAACTAATTTTTTATAGAAAATATAAGATTGTGCAAATAAAAATCAAATTTCTCCATAAATAAATAAATAAATAAATAAATCATTATGTCAATAATTTTTTGCATTAAATACTCCACCTAACCTTTTCTCTGCTCAATATTATCTTGCTCAAACACCACCAAAACAGATTAATTTCGCAATTGTCAACTTAGCCATATGAAACACAATAATTAGTGCATCAAAACAAACTAAGCATATATATTTTTTTGGTTCCCACCACCGGTATACGAAACCATACTCCGAATAATCTGGTTCGAGCATATGCGGGAGCCCAACTTAGGGGAGCGGCTCGCCCAACATAGTCTTTTCCATTTCCAAGTTTCGAACACGAGACTTAATTAAGAGATGTAACATCACATCTCACTAGGCCGACTGTCCATTGGTACTAAACATATATTTTTGATAAACCAAAGTAAGCACTTTGAGAGCTGGCTGAGACAAATGATGGACAAGTTGTTGAGTTCAAATGTTGTTGGTTCTAGCATAATATTATAGGTATGAGCCAAGGTTTTAATAAAGTGAATTCTATGACGATACTTGCCCACAATGATTGAACATTATTATTATTTAAATGCTATTCCGCAAACCAACATGCCAATGGCATGTAAATCATGCCATGACCTTTTGGCAAGCATATCATGAGCTAAGGGCATCACTCATCTAAGAAAGGAAACAAACCAACATGCCAACGGCATGTAAATCAGCCATGACCTTTTGGCAAGCATATCATGAACAAAGGGCATCACTCATCTAGAAAGGAAACAAGCATCGCAATCAATATCCACTTGTATGTTGCCAATCAAGATATTAAGTATCATGGACAGGCCATTTCTAGATCACATTTAAGTATGTCACCAACCACTCCCCCCCCCCCAAAAAAAAAAGAAAAAGTAAAAAATAACCTAACAAAAAAGGGGTGGGAAAATCGGAATTTTCTATCACCAATTGCACTAAATTTTCCGTATGCAAAATACAAAATTGAATCTGGAACCAAAAAGTCAGGCAAAGGAGAATTCATGATTGAGTACATCCAGGAGAAGCCTTTAGCAATTGATATTTTCACTAGATAAAGTTAACAATTAAAAGTGGAAGAGATTGGAACACAAAACAACTTAACCAACCATCTAAGTTGATCCATCCCTCTTATCTCCTCCAACACTTTTTTTTTTTTTTGGCCTGTGGTGGTGGAGAAGGGTGGAGGTCAGAGAATCTTTCTAGATCCATAACCTTTTTGTTATACAGGCATAGGTCTTAAGGAGTAAGGTCCATTCAGAGAGAATTTTTCAATGACAGAAAAAGGCGTCAGAGTCCTCCAAACACCAACTTAAAGTGTCCTTACAAGTAGATTGAGTGGACACACCAAGTGAAGTGAGCATAATTTTCTTGTCCACCTCATAACTTACTGGGGACCCCTCCATTATGTCGTACTTAGATCAAAGACAACAAAATCATGTCAAGTTTATTCTCCTATTACGAATGAGTTACAAAGAAACTCTGCATGCCGGCACCTTTCAATCTCCAAGTCAAGCACCAATAGTATGAGTAAAACTTATCAGGAACCAATGGAACAAACCTGGCAACGGGCACCACTTCTTTCAATATCCTTCATTATCCTTAAGGAGTCATCTTTAAAACCGTCCTGCACCAAAATAATGAAATAAGTCACCAAGCAGGACATTAATTAAGAAATTAAACCACAGCTGATGGGAGAATGAAGCAAACAACAGCATCACAAGAAGTTTGTAGTGCAAGCTACTAACATGCAAAGAGAGAAAAATGGCAACTTCTTAATAAAACCTTTTCAGAAACCAGTGTACAAAATTTGATAGGACGCAGACTATTATGCTCTCCCAAATAAAAAAATTGTAATAAAAAAATGCACCCAAGAGTGCATGCGCACAGTTCAAGTTTCATCATCAACCTTTTGAAGAAGAGAGCTGCAGAGGGTTTGTGCAAAATTTTTATTAGATAAAACACATGGTCTTTATGGAGAAAGTCAAGTCAAGTTAAATCAACCACAGATGATTGATATAGTCACAAACTCTTTTATGGTAAAATAAATGCATGCAAACATATTTTCCTCTGCTTTTATATGCATCTAGGATCTATCATTTTGATCTTCAAGAACAGATTCTTCCAAGAGATAAGACTTGTTATCATAATAAACATGAACTAGTTAACCAACAAGAATATATTTTAGAAGGAAAGAAAGAATGGTACAATGAAGAGAATAGAACAACCCGTTCAAATATTAAAAGAAAATAGAACAAAAAGAACTTCATCCACAGGATGAAACACAAATATGACAATATTGCAGATTTCTACAAAAAAAAAAAGGGAAACACAAATAGGATCCAGCACTAGACGTGTTATACTTGCATGTAGCTTTAATCAATATTTATAAGTTTTGCAAATAAGTTACAATATAAAAAAATAAGTGACGTATATATGTCAAATATAACCATAATTATTACTCATCTTTATACTTTATAAATTATTCAAGCTTTAAAAACAACAGTCAACTCAACTGAAGCATTCATGAGTAGGACACACTTCACAGGTAATGATTAAACTTGGCCAACTAAATTTTTTTTAAAGAGATCCAATTTCACTTCTCCATTCACATCATTCTCCAAAACTACCCATTGCAAAGACCGGCCTTTGGACCATTTATTACATTCTCAATTTCATTCTCCCTCCCTCTTCTTTGTAGAACTGAAAAGGTACTTTTAATTTCAGAGTTTATTCAATCTACCTCCAGTTCAGATCCTTTTAATGTCATTTTACCAGATTTCCTGTGCTCCTCTTTACAGATTTATATCGGGGAAGAGAAGATTTGATGTTATGGCATTCTGTAGATGCCATGTATATTTTCCAGATAAATCGTTGTTACTTTGCAAACATTTTATTCATTCTCACTATCATTTTGACGCACCACATTTTGGAAATACAAAAGATAATTTGTTTCCAAAAATCAATGAAGTCTAAAGTTTCTTAACATCGACCTCAACGCGATGGAAAAGACAAGTTCAGAATAAAAGTGATGTACTCATTATGAAAGCAAGGCAGTGCATGTCCTACCATTATCGAAGCCCAATCCACCTAATGCATGCACAACTTAACACCCACTAACCTATTATGCATGACTAACCATCATTACTTATGCTGTTTAATTAGCTGGACAGACGACAAAATATTGTTGCAATAATGGTGAGAAAAATCAGAGCTCAGAAGGAATCACCTCAGCCAACATGTGATCAGCCTCGTCAAACACGAGAATCTTCAAATCTCTAAGCGCCAATTTCTTTGCAGAGATCCACTTCTTTATGGTACCAGGAGTCCCAATCACAACTTGTGACGTTATAGGCATCCTTTTATAAATAGGCAAATCAGTCCCGGTCGGAACTGCAGCCTCCGATGTTATACCAGTATACTTGCCCATTTTCAACAGAACCTCCAGATTCTATCAAATCAACGTGTAGGAATACTACCCATTAAGCCCTAAACTCAAAAATCATATAAATGAACAAAAATTGAAAACCAAAGACAGAAAGAAAGAAACCTGGATAGCCAATTCTCTAGTAGGACAAATGCAGAGGGCTTGGGGAGCTTTGAGGTTGGGATCAACACGACTTAACATTCCGAGGACGAAACAGGTGGTCTTCCCGGAACCATTGTGAGCTTGTGCAACCAAATCTTTATATGGAGGCGTCAAAATCATAGGTAAACTGATGGCCTGAATCTTGCTTGGCCTTTCAAACTTCATCTCCACATATAAACCCTTCAACAATTCCGAAGACAAGTTCAACTCCTCAAAAGTCTTCGCTGAAGTGTAAGGCGTGTCTCCAGTAGCCTACATCAATCAAAATTATAAAACCCTAACACTGTTAAACCTTAAAATATTAGAACGACGTAAACAAATAGAGAGAGAGAAAGAGAGAGAGAGATATATTACTGTCTCGATGCTGGAGTCTTCGGGATCTTCGAGGGTTTTCGGCTCTTTAGGCTCGCCGATTGCTAGAGAGTTCACATCGGGCACAGGAGTGGAAGAAGAGGAAGATTCGGCTGCTTCTTCCACTTCATCGCCCCAGGATTTGGAAACCGTAGGGGCTTTAGCGGATGAATCGGTGGCGGCGTCAGCCATGAGAGGGTCTGAGTGGAGCTGGGGTTTGCGAGAGTGACGCTAATATATTATTTCCGAAGGTTCTATTGAATTCGATTGAAAGAAATGATTGTCGAGGATTCCTATTGCCGAAGAGAGAGACCGATTTGGGTGGACAATTCGAAGAGAGAATCGGGGTTTGTTTACTTCAATCGGAGAGGGAGAAAATCCGTTGAAGGGGAAATAGAGTGATGGCGGAGAGAGGGACTGTACAGTTGTAGTCCGGATTAGGCTTTAGTAAAGAGAATCAATTAAAAATTAAAATTTTAAATAATTTTAATTTTAAAAATATATTAAAAATTATTTTTTAATTTAAAAGTAGAATGGCCGCCTCATCACCACGTTGTCCTACATTTTTTATACCTTGCGAACGAAAACGATCACTTTGTTTGAATTAAATAGATAAACAACTCGATCAGTTTATAAAATTATTCATAAAACTATTAATCGGATTAATCGAATCATTTTATAAATTAAATAATATTATCATAATATTATATAAATAATTTATATCCTATATATTTTAAAATAAAATTTATATATTTTTATAAAAAATGAATTTATTCTATACACAATTTATTAATACGATAACGTGTTATTAAATGAATTTGAATTAATTTGAATGATTTATTAATTTTGATTGATCTTAACGGGATTTGAATTCATCTAACTTGATAATGAAAATTGAACCATACTATAAAATGATTTTTGATTGAACCGATCAAACTGACTGATCGTTTTAAAAGCGCTGCCAAACAATGGTCTCCTTCTTTCATGTTCTCTCCCTTCTCTCGTTTTCCAGGTGATTAACTAATATAATCTTCCTTATATACAAGTTTGATATAATACCAAGAGTAGAGTTTTCTTCGTATTTTATAATTATCTAAATAAATATATATATTTTTATAATTTTTACAATTCTATATAATAAAAAAATGATATACAAATTCAATCATCATTTTCATCCTCAGCAACACCTCATCCTCCATTACTCTTTATGATCAAATGATGAAATTTTTTATGGTCGCATGTATGATCTACGGGCAAGCTATTATCCATGAACAATTGAACATACAACAATTGTTTTGAATGAAATTGTTTCCTAGAGAGAGAACTTAAGTGATAAGTTTGAATGACCGGAGAATGAAGACAGTGAGAGAACTCCACACCATAAATAAAGAATTTCTTAAAACCACCATTTTGGGGTGGGAGTGTTGAAAGCAGCGAGCGAGAGTTATGTGGATGATGACAATTGAATGGTATTCTAATTTGTAAAACCATTTGATGGAAGTTAATGATGATTGAATCTGCAGAACCACTGATAAAAGACAATGAAGATTTTACTGTTGATGTTGCAAGAGTTTCATCTACAGCAAATTCATTACTTCGTCGCAACCATGGAATGGGAGAGAGAGAGAGAGAGAGTAGAATAGGAAAAAAATGATAAATATTAGTAATAATAATAATTTTTCTTAAGTTGTATGCTTTACCTAATTTCTAAGTTAGTAGTTGTTAGCATTTTTCATGCCTCCTAGGTTTCATGGAATCAACCTTGGATGCTAAGAAAGTAATAGTTATCGCACATTGAAATTCTTGGTTTACTGAGCTAAGCCCACAGAACATGAAGATTGATGGTAAACCAGCATATTGGCATTCTTCAACATGCACAATCACCGCATCATAGTAAATTATTTCATAATATCTAAGTAAACAAATAATTACAATCCATATATAAAAGGAGGCCCTGATGAGTAACCTTGATTATGTCGATAATTGAACACGACAAATTAGGTAAAATCATAAACTCTTAGAAAATTGTAAAATTAATATTCGCAATTAAAGATCTTTAAATTTAATAACAAAAATACAAATAGGAGCGAGAAAAAGGTTTAAGCAAAGGTTTAAAAATTTTTAAAAAGTAAAAATTTAGAGAAAAATGTCTGTTTGGAGGGAATTAATTTCAAGAGAATACAAAAGTATTACTTTTGTCGATGAATAAAATGATTTAAAAGAGAAATGATATAATTTGAATTGTTATTATAATTTATTATTCAAATCATTACCTTTTTTTTATGACAAAATTTAAATCTCGAATCACGGGATTAAAAGAGGTGATGTGATCATTAAGTTATCTTCTTTGATTATTCAAGTCATCACTATAAGTTACTATAGAGACCAACTATAATATGTTGGATAATACTTTTACTATCTTCGGTTTTTTATGAAGAGAGGGAAAGCAACAAGGGATGGAGTGAGAAATGAGAGTCTATTTGAGTTGAATCGATCCCAAATATCCTTATATTCAAACTTGAACTCGAATTTTTTAATGATACTTGAATTCGAATTCAAATTTGACGAGTAATAATAATATATTTCGAATTTAACTCGTTTATAATTTAATGAGATCAAGATCGACATAGAAACTTGACTCGTTTATAGATATAAATATTTATATAATATATTAATATATTATACTTAATTTAATTTTTTATATTATAATAATATATGGATATATATAAAATATATATTAATATATGTTATCGAATTATTCAACGAATTTTCAAATCTAAAATTCTATTACTCGAACTTGAATCAATTATATAATAAAATCATTCAACTCGACTTGATTTCGGTCAAAATCAAGTTGAGTCAAGTTTTTCACCAAGAGGCTTGCTAGTGACTTGAGATCGACTCGATTCGTATAATAGTTCTAGTGAGAAAAAGAGAGAAGAACGAGGGAGCTTTGTATGGATGTGGCAATATTAAAAAAAAATTAAAACATTATCCATGGTAAACTAATTACGAAAGTGTCACAATATGTTGGGTCTTGAAAACTCGACATGTTCGTGCCATAAACCACCCCTGCCCCTTCTTCTTTCTTTCCTTCTTCTTCCCTTCTGCTTTTCTTCTCTCCTCCTTCGCCGCGGACGACAACATATTCTCCCACTATGCAGACGATCTGCAGCATCTAAGGAGATCTGTAATCTCGAGGTAATTAACTGAGCACGATCCAAGCATTTGCAAGATCTGTATGGCCAATTTTTGCTAAGGTAAAATTTTGTTTATCCCCTACAAAGTTTGAAAATTTGATATATTTATATTGATTTAATTTTTATGTATATTGTTAAATTAATGCGTTTTTCGTTCACTGAACAAAATTTTGTGGAGATTGAATAAGAAAAATTAGGGTTTAGAATTTTTTAAATTTAGGATAAAATTAGGGTTAGGGTTTTTTCAAAATTTTAATAATTAGTAAATTTATTATTTATATGTAAATTAGTATTATTTACCTAGATTGGTTAACATTGTAATGTTAATTTGTTTAGCGATTAAAATTTTTTAAATTTAGAATCGAATTAAACTTTAGAGTTTTTTGAAAATTTTAATTATTAATAATTTTAGAAAATTTAATATTAGTAGTTCAATTAATACTATTTAACTAATTTAGTAAATTGTTTGTTGATTATTTTAAAATTTCAATTTAGGGTTTAAATTTAAAAATTTAGTAAATTTATTATGTATAGTGAAATTTAGGATTTTAATATATTTAAATTTATTATTTATAGTTAGATTGAGAAATGAATTGAATTTAGTATAGGGCTTAGGTATGTTGAAAATTAATATTAATTTAGAAATTAGGTTTTTTAAATTTAGGAACAAATTAGGGTTTAGGGTTTTTAAAAAATTTTAATTATTTGTATTTTTAGAAAAGTTAATATTAATAGTTCAATTAATATTATTTAACTAATTTTGTTAATTGTTTGTTGATTTGTTTGAAATTTTAATTTAGAACCGAATTAAGGTTTAGGTCTTAGGTTTTTAATTTAGGGTTAATTTTAAAAATTTTTTAAATTGAAAATTGATTTAAATTTAGTATTATGTTAAATGGATATTGACAAATAATAGTAATAAATTGTTTTTTGATTGGGGAAGGAGAAATGCATCTTTTAATGAGTTGGTTTCTGTGATGTGTAAAAGTTTTCAGATAAATTTTATTAGACAACATGTAAAGATTTATCATCGTTGTCCCATATTACATATGCAAGGGGAAATGTACAGTACGAAATGGTACAATTAGTGGTTAGATGATGTTTTGAACTTGATGAAATTTACGGTGAGTATGGGACTGGGTACGACGCATGAATTGTATATAAAAACATACAATGCTGGTATATCAGTGTAACAAGATTATGATTATACGAATGAATATTCACATATCAAATATCGTGTAGATCTTGCTAGCGCAGATGTGGATAATGATGTGGATTAGGAAGAAATGGTGAAAGAAGAGGATGATAACGAAGAAGAAGATATTGGAGAAGTTGGTAGTAGTAGTGGTGGTAGTTTTGCAAACCAGATAATGTTGGGATCCTCCACAAGGCCTTCACCCATTGGTGGTAGTCGGAGATATGTCTATAGCAGACTTGATAACTCAATTCCTTTCATGAAAACTGTATCGGGAGGAGATGGTTATGTGACTTTTAATGAAGATTGTAAATTGAGAAGTGATAATGAGAGTTTTAGTGATAAATTGAAGAAAGGAATGAGATTTGAGTCGAATAAGGAACTTATATATTTTGTGAAAATATATCATATGGAGTATCAGTATCAATTTCGTGTTCAGAGATTATCACCTACATTGTGGACAGCGATATGTACTCAAAGGGATGATAGTTGTAGGTGGAGGTTGCGTACACGTAAAACAAGACTAGTTAGCGCCTTTGTGATAACTGTTGTAGATGGACTGCATACTGTGTCAATGCTGGGTTAACGTAAGATCATAGGCAATTTGATTCAAATTTGATGACCCGACATTTTTTTAACTACGTAAGAGAAGACCTAAGTGTGAAAGTTTTTTTTCCTACGAACCGTTATGATGGAAAGAACCATATATACAGTTTCTTGAAGACGTGTTTGGGCTGCTAAAAGAAGGGCTATAGAGATGTTATACGGGGATCGGGAGAAATCATATAAAGAGTTGCCTCGAGTTTTGGATCCAATAGTCCAAAGAAATCTTGGATCACAAATTTCATGGAAGTTGGGTCCACCACAAGCAAATGGTGAAAGGGTTTTGAAGCTGTGTTTTATGCATTTGGTCATAGTATCACCACATTTAGGAGTTATGGGTTATTAATAAGTATATATAAGACTCACCTGTATGGAAAAATATAAGCACAAGTTGTTGATTGCATGTAGTATGGAAGGGGCGAATCACATTGTCCCGTTGGTATTTGCCTTGGTGGATGTAGAGTCATTTGCATTGTGGTCGTGGTTTTTGATGTGTGTACGAAACTATATTGTTGGAGATAGGCAGGGTCCATTTGCTTGATTTCAGATTGACATGAAGGGATAAGAACAACTGTTGCTCGATCGGAATTCGGTTGGTCACCTCCGAATACTGTATGGTACTTTTGCATGAGACATGTCGTTAGTAATTTTAACACCTATCACAAAAGTTAAATTTGTAAGAGAGTCACCACTATTACTGCTTTACAACTACAATGTAAGAAATTTGATGTATATATGGCGAGATTGAAAGAGATAAAAGATAATACCTCCGAGTACTTTGTGAACGTTGCCCCTGAACAGTAGAACCTTTCACATGACGGTGGCTTTCGTTTTGGGTACATGACGACCAATATCAGTGAAAGTTATAATATCGTCCTCAAAGGTGTAAGAAATCTGCATGTTTCTGCATTGGCACTTAAAACCTTTTATAATTTGGTGAACTACTTTAAAGCTAGAATCGCTGAGGTGAAAGCGGGAATGGTAAGAGAAGAGCGGTACACGAAGTATGCCAATGCCATACTAGGAAGGTGGATGAACACTGCTAACGTCCATACGGTTCTCTCTTTTAGTTGGGAGAATGGGATCTTCGAGATAAAAACAGGGAATAGACAAACTCGGTATGGCCACAAGGGAGGTAACAAACAGATTGTCGACGTCAATAATGAATATTGCGTATGCGAGAAGTGACAAACTTATAAAATACCTTGCTCGCATGCAATCGCTACATTAACACGAACGATGATCAATGTGCATATGATCGTTGGGAGTGGTATACACGAAAACATCAACTTAGTGTGTACGAATCTAATTTTTGGCCGGTAAGAGACAGATTTGGATGGCCCTTGGATTTGTACCCAATTGTCATTCTCGATATATCTCTTAGACGGATGACAGGAAGATTTAAATTATCTCGATATCATAACGAGATAGATTTTCAAGAGTCATCATTATGATCATCATGTGACAGTTGTAGTGCAGAGGGTCATTACCGGAGAAGATGCACGAAACAAATGAGATGTGGTCTCATGGCAGACAAGTACATAATCGACAACATTGTCCCATCATATTGCGTGAAAATTGATTGTATTTGTATTTTAATCATAATTCTTGATGTATTTGATATTATATTTTATATTATGAAATTGCCAAACTTTGGAATCATTTGTTTTTCTTTTAATGGTTAATGCAGCTTCGCAGATCTTATATGTGTCATTAACTTTCCATATGTCTTTATTAATGCCGTATATTTTTCTTAACGCACAATATATGTTACGTATTTAAAGTATTAATTAATTTTTCATTAAATTTTTCACAGATAGATCTAGGACCTTCTGATTCGAGTCTTTTATGATTACAACAATACCACAGTTCTTCAACTGTTTGGCAAGGAGACTATCGACCATTTCCCTTACTTGTTGTCGACGTGAAGCCGTGCTACACTGTTGGGAGGACAGTCAGATTGATGAGCGAGTTCTCCCTTTTCTCGAATGGTCGGGATTTTTGGACGTTGCTTGACTGCGATTTATTTAGTTAGATTGACACCTGATCACGGTTCTAGTAGAGCGATGAAGGCCGGAGACCCACACTTTTCACCTCCTTCACGGTGAGTTGACTATCCTAGAGTTACCTATGGATGGACATCTTGTAGTCGTTAGGACTGTAAGAGTACCGTGAGATAATGTGTGTGAGAGACTCTTAGGTATTAGACCTTCATGGTCTGCGTTTAGAGATTACATTTTGAGTATGTCGTGATTGTCTAAATTTTTTTCTAATTTGTCCGATGGAGTTGATGATATACATATTACACAGTGAACATGGGCTTATATTTTACTTTTGTTAGGAGGTATGCTGTTTTGTAATAAAACAGTATCTTATGTATATTTACAGTTTTTAGTATTGTTAGAAGACTTAGAGGTTTTGAGTAGTTATAGTTGGGGTTCTGTGTGCCTGGCATATTTGTATAAATAGTTTTGTATTGTCACGCATACAGACTCACGTGAGATAGGTGGCCATTAGTTTTGTTACAGATTTGGGGATATGAGCGATTCCCTTATATGACACTTATTCGACGGTCGTTGCATGGAGATGAGGATGGGCCGCTTGTTTTGTAATGGATGGCAGATTTTGACATCACAACTTTCCCTACACACGTAGTCTCAGTGTATAAGGAGGTACTAATAGGCAGGTGATGGATCGGGTCGTCTAGGTACCGTATACGGAGGATTTACTAGCATTCCTCTCCGGTTACCGTCATGAGAGAAGGGAGATTTGGCACACGTAGGTCCTATTGATCTGTTTTAATATCGTGGAGTGACACTTTCCAGATAGAGTGTTACGATAGTTTGGAGCATATCAACACATTCTGATTCATTGTGACACAGATGATAGATTCTATGATACGAGCACTCGAGGTACGCCGGAGGTCGATTGGTCAGTGGAGCATGTAGTTTACGTTGGTCTTTGGAGGCACTGACACAACCATCTAGTTTTACTAGAAATTTCGTTCGGACTAGCCATTGATCTTACCTACTCTACTTGATTTCGCACCATCTCTCGCATGTTCGTCGGTTGTTGGGGAGTTTCTTTGACTTACGTGTAACTTTTCTACATCTTCATTTTCTTTATCAATCAATAAATTTAATTTTTTATTTTAACAAATTTTAACATGATTTATTGTAGTGGGATACGTTGCACGAGCTGTGAGACACTCCAGACGTCACTGTTAGGGGACTTGTTAATTCAGCCACTTGGATTTAACAGATGATATGACTTATCTTTTAAGATGTAGACCCACTAGAGATAGTGACGATGGTGGTGATACAGACTGACCACGTGGCCGATGATGAGGACGACTATGAGACCACCACCATCACCTGATCATGCGTCACCGCCACCGTCTCAGCAGCTTGAAGATGTTCTATTACGTTCGATAAGTTTTCATCTTTCTACACGCCTATGTTTGATGACTTCTCTCAAGTTTTCACTCCTGGAGCTCCTCAAAGGGATCTCGTCCCGATAATTTTTTAGATGAGAGACTGACACAGATAAAGAGAGAAGATACACCACCCATATTTCATGTCTCCCTATCAGTTTTCTCTGACCTCCACTAGCATGATGTAGGTCCCTTCCAAATCTCACAGATAGATGATCTGAGATTAGTATCTCACTCTGATTATACTGAGAGTAAAGTTGATATAAGTGTTAGATATTATATTAGAAAAAGAAGATATCGTTGATCTTATGTACTATGAATATTTTTGTAATTAATAAAAATAAAATCTCTTCTGTTATTTATATTTTATTGTAATAAGTTTATTTTCATCGATCTGTTTTGGTATCAGAGATGTTTGGACTATATTGTTCCTAAATTTTTTTTTGTTTCGAAGTTGGGTTTGGCAAATTTTAGAGTTTGTAATTATGGCACAGAAAATATACAAGTGTTGGGAGAATGCAGAAATGTTATGTCGAGTTTTGAAATCTCGATATATTATAATATTTTTAGAATTAGTTTGTCGCGAATGATATTGAAAAATTTTTTTCTTAATAGTGTCACATTAGTACAAAATTCAAAGAATGAGGTGAGGAAGAGCGAGATCATAGGGGGGAGAGAGAGGAGTTGAGTAAGAGATAATAAAAGCTTTAAATTTTTTTATTTTTCACAGTATTTCAATTCCACGCATTGTTTAAACTCTACTCTTTATGTTAAAGTGGCCGATTGTTCCCCCATGGTCCAAAATTTTGGGGATAATCCGGAACCCAAAATTAATCAGGCCACGCAAATTCTCTCACCACCCCGGACAAGTGGATTTATCTCATCCGTCTCTGTTACGTAATGCCTTGGCTGAGACATTCAAACCCACTGTGAAAACACAGATTTAGAGAGAGAAAGAAGAGAGAGAATGCCTCTATAAACGTCTCTGTCCCCCCCCCCCCCCCCGGCCCCAAAAAAAAAGCCAAAAGGCTAAAAACAAAAAGCCTCTCCCACTCGTATAACCTCTCTCTTTTATTTTTTGCCCTTGATAATCTCTCTCTCTCTAAAAGCAACTTTCTCTCTCTCTCCGGACATCATCGACCGGTAAATCCAGTCATTCCCTATTGAAATTTTCACCCAAATCGGTCGCTCTCTTCGCCGATAACCCTCCTCCATAACCATTTCTTCAATCAAATGTAATAAAACCTTCGAAATTCGACCGAGTAACCTCTTCAATTTCGGAGTCGCCGCCGGCGCAGACTCTTCTCCGGCGACCGCCGTTCTGAGGTGCGCAATATTTGTTAATTTGCGCGCCCAACTCTTCCTATTTCTATTCAATTTGTCTCGTTTACCCTTGATTTATGGATAGATAGGTGGTTGTGAAACTCTTCTGTCTCTCTCGCTTCGGTTGAGTAATCAGTGTGGTTTGTGTCGTTTCTTACTTGAATCTTCTGTCGATTTAGGGTTCTGATTGGTGATTTAGGGTTTGGAATTGGAATAAGGTTCGGAAATTGAAGTTTTTCTCGGGTTTTGGGCGTCAAACTTGGCTCTCTTTATTAATCGACTAGGCGATCCATTGTTTGCTCTTCTAGATTCGGTTGTTTAAGTCCTTATCATAATGGACGAGTTCTTTTAACGTTTTAGATCGATTTTTGTTGGATTTATGATTGTTTGAAGTTCAAATTTGGTTGCCTAGACGATAGTTTTCATACGGAGTCTCTGATAGAATTTCTCTTTCGAGGTTCGCTTTCTACCGTGCTGAACATTCGTCTGTTGATGATGTTTCCTGTTTCGTGTTAAGGATGATTCAATTTAGGATCGCCTAGCAATTCTTCCGAGTTCCACCGAGTTTGAACTGCCTCCTGCCAGCGAGTCAAGTAGCCCTAATTTTGAAAATAATCGTGTGTGTCAATGTGAATTTTATTTTCCAACAGTTTAATGTAGGCTTCTCTTGTGTTTTGATTGTATATAAGACTCGTGGTATGTCGAAATCTATCAACCGAGTCCAATTGGCAGTCACAAAACTAGAAGTTCCTAATGTCTGGAAGCATTATATTTTTTGTAGGATATGCATGGTTTGGTGCAACATTTCTTGCTTGCTGAGTGCTTCTTGTTTTCTATGTGGGTAAAAGAGGTTGGTCTTAACTCCACCACAATTTTGATATAACAGGATGGCATTTTTTAGAAATTACTCTGGAGAAACAGTTTCTCAAAGGGTCTTGGATGAGAGAGGCCATGGTCAAAATGTTGATAGAGGTCAGAGCACACTAATGAATGAAGATGCTTACACTACTTCAAGTGAGAAGGAATCCGAAGTGAAGATGGGTGGGTCGTATCACAGTGATGGTGATGCAGATGGCGCCAGACGGCTGCAAAATGAGACAGGTTGTGAAGATGATGTTGGTGTCAGCAGTTCAACTTTTCAGCCTTCTGGAAGGAGAGCAGCCATGGCAGGGAAATGGGGTTCAACATTTTGGAAAGATTGCCAACCTATGTGCCCTCAAGTGGATGACTCTGGTCAAGATTCAAAGAGTGGTTCTAATGATAAGAATCAGGATGGTTGTGATGATAATTCTTCAGATGGCAGGGAGGACCGATCTGAGTCAGGGGAGGATGATAGGCAGAAAGTGGTGGACAAGATACAAAGGGGTCATGTAGATGTCCCTGCAGATGAAATGTTGTCTGATGAATATTATGAGCAAGATGGAGAAGAGCAAAGTGACACACTGCACTACAAAGGGCTGAATCCATCCAGTGCATTCAACTCGAGGCCCCTGTCAAAGCCAGCTTTTAACAATGCAGCATCCCGGAGAGTAAAAACTTCAACTGACAATTATTATGATGACAACGATGATGCTAGTTATGAGGATGAGGACGAGGAAGATGATGATGGTAGCTTTGATATGAAGTCTACCTTTCTGTTGAATAACTGTCCTGTGATGTTGTTATTTCTGAATGATGAAGCTTGTTAATTAATTAAGGCACTACGTTATTTTGTTGTTGACCTATTAATTGCATGTCTATTTATCCTTTTCAGTTTTATTCCATTTGCAGGAGATGACCCTGATGATGCAGATTTTGAGCCTGATTATGGGGCAACAACTGGTCAGGCAGGGAACAAGGTCGTTCGATATATCAACTTCAGTAAACCGAGTAAATAGTTAATTACTTTATCATTGCCATGTTTGTTGAAAATTGGAATTATTTTTATCCATAAGATGTTGCCGGTCAATAACCATACCGGTAATTTTTGTTGCTGTGCAATTTGCTCTCTTTCTTGGTTTCTTGTCTTTCTGAGATTAACTCTTCTTGAATTCTAGCCTTTTTTTGTACTGTAGCATCAATGTGCTTGTTCCATGCCTTAATTCCACTGATGTGCTTAATTTGGTCTGTTGCCGTCATTAATCAGGTTTTCTGCTTCTTGAATCCTGTTTGGCTGTAGCCTGCACTTATCAAGAGATTATCAGTGGTTGAAAGTAACTTGACATGCATTTAAGAGTTTGACATCCATTAAGTGCTTTCGGAAACTATCTTCACAATTTGTTCTTGACCCATAATTAGTTTTGGATGAGTGACAAAGTGGTTGCTTTTGGACTTTGACTTTTGCTTTGAATAGGTTATACTTGCATTGTCCCATTTTCATGTGACAAAAGTTAGTTTTGCCACACTTTAAACTGCTAATTATCTTTTTATCTGTCAAATAGGCTTCCACTCTTATGAATCTGTTCTGAATTATAATTTCACATTATTATCGCTTGTGCCTAAGCTGAGCAGTGAATGGGTTGATATTGTGGAGGCGTCAAGCTCTAAATGTAGCTCCCACCATTTGTAAAGCCCAAGTTTAATTCTAAAGTCAGTATGTTAATTTAGTAGTTTATTTTTCTCATTCTGAGAGCGACAAGATTCCAATTTTGATTGGAGATTGTTTTTGGGGGTTGTGGGCTCGGATAAAAGCATAGGCGGTTATTAATCTGGCTATAGTTGATGTGAAATAGTGTTGGTCAAGAAGGACTATTTAATGTAAGGTTCATCTTCCAATTACAACTTTACAATGGTTGCATAATGGCCAAAGAAGCAAGACTTACTTTAGAAAAGAAAAAAGAAATAGAAGGAGAAAAGTGACAATCAAACAAGCCCTCCAATCCCTTGGAATATCTTTGATATTTTTATTTTACAAAAAGGGTAAATCTTCAAGTGGTTTGCAATTAAAAGCTCCAGCATCACCATAGTCTGGAGAGAAAATCAATTATGCCGTTAATCAGAGAGAACAAAAAAAAAAAAAAAATTGTCCTAAATCAAAATTACAAGATAGGAATTGGTCACCAGAATTTCTGGCCTTTTTCTCCATTGAAATACACCAAGTGACTATCTTCAATGCACAATGCCTCTAGGTTTATCAACCTTTGAATACTAAACACTCTAAGTCTATTAGCTGATTGATACCTCCAATTTTCAAGTGAGGGTCCTTCTTCCCTCCAAAACATCTAAAACTTGTGAGAAACCAATCTGGGAGGGTGTTGGGGCAGACCCATACACTATCACGCTGCAAATTAGGAGTTCCACATCTCCTGCTTGATAGGACAGTGTAGAAAGAAGTGATCTCTGCTCCAGAAGAATTATGATTTAAACAAGATTATAATAATACTCTACTATACATTCTAAGACAAGAATCTATGTAGGTGGCAACACATCAGCCTCTTGATACCATTAATGTGAATTTGGCGTTTTAAAGGGTAATATATTGTAAAACATGATTGCAAATAAAGATTCAAGTACTGGTAGTAACCCTATAATGAGTTCTCTCTATGGAAACCCGACAGAACTAAATCTCCAGCTAAACACTGATCAGAACAGGGACCAAAACCTGTTAGAGCCCGTTTGAAGGAAAATTACTGATATATAGGCCAGGTGGGATTGTCCACAGAAGTAAGTCACCACATTTTTCTTAGTGAAACTGAAAGAAGAATCATGGAGACTCTCACCTTTTATCCTCCAACTAATATTTTGTTGAATGATAACCCCTCCCTCAAATAAGAGCCACAATACTTATGGTTCTCCCCTTCTTGGACAATTCCCAAAACTCTTATTAAAACTAGCTTAGTGTCAACGACTTCCTATTGAATCTCCTGAAGAAATCCTGAGTTCGGAGCATTAAATGTTTCCCTTGACAGTTCTATTCTTATGGAGAATCACCCATGACTTTGTCCTAACAATTCATATTCGACGCATTGGGATATGCTTATTTAGTAGAACTCTTAGGCAGAAGGAAAGCACCGACATGGAAGTCCGTGCATATAAAAGGAGAGTTGTAAAGCTACTATATCTGACATCACACTGCACAGATAAAAAATAAAAAAGCCTTTCCCGTAATTATGACCAGCAATCATTTTTTGTGGTGCTAGGGTTTGGGGCAATCATATTTTGCAATTATGCTTTTTTTTGTCTAGTATATTTGATAAATTCTCGTCAGAAGTTTTTGCATTTGTAACAGCCTATTAGTTATGTTGGAAACTTGTTACTGAATCCTCTAATTCTAATGTAGTACATTCATTATGCCCTTTCTTCGTTTCATTCATATCTTGTGGAACAACATGAGTGTCAGCAATATTTTTTTCCCCCCTTCTTTTTTATACCAAGATAATGACTGGGATGGGTTTTCCCCTTTTTTTTTAAATACAAGCATAACAACTTGAGTGTCTGCAATAGTTTTTCCTTTCCCCCCCCTAATATCTTTGTTGTGATTATACCAGGATAAGGACTGGGGTGGTGAAGATTCTGATGAAGAAAATGGTGGAAGTGATGATGATCTTGACATCTCAGATGAAGATGAGGCTTATCATACAAAGATGACCAAAGGCAGGCAGCAAGGTAAGGGTGGCCGCAGGGTTACATTGACCAAGGAGCACAAATTGTTAGCCGCATCTGGTCGACGAAGAAAGGGAAGAGCATCATTTGAAGAAGAAAATTCTTCAGCGAAAGACACTGATTATGAAAGTGATGATGATTTCAAAAGCGTGGCCCCTAGAGGTACAAGTAGTCGTAAGAATGGGACTGGTCGATCATCTATCTTGATGAGTTCTGGTCAAAAAAGTGAGCTTCGCAGTTCCAGTAGGTCAGTTCGGAAGGTATCATATGTTGAAAGCGAAGAAAGTGAAGATATTGACGAGGGAAAGAAAAAGAAGGTTCAAAAGGTGCAGTCTTCTCACCATGAATGACAATTTGTATGATTTCCATTTCCAGTTTCTATGGTTAATAACTATGGATGGGTGAAGGTTAAAGGACTGTCATGTGCAGCATTTTAGAAAAGTCAACAAAGTCAATTGAAGTTGAGTTGCTATTTTAAACCATTGGCTTTAGGTGAGGTGAAGTTTGACAATTTTGGGTTGTATAACTTCATTTTTTTTTCAGTCACCGTTGCCACAAAAAGAAAACCTTTTATGTTTTATTGGTCATTAAGGTCTACTCTTTCAGAGTGCTATAGTCATTGGAGAAGTATCACACTTGGTAGACGGGACAAATTTGCCAGATTCAACACTTTGGGGCTGAATGGTAAATGGGTTTTGTTTGCAATTTTTCTGGTGTGGTCAGACTGTTGATGATCATCTTCTTGTATTTTGCTTGCAATTGTGATAAAGCCCTACTTATTTTTGTAGTTGTGGCTGAGAAGGTGGGTTAGATTTTGTGCGATTTTAATGACAAGTAGTTGGATCATATGGTATAGAAAGGCACAAATGTGTTATTACCAAAATTAGCTTGCCTAATTTCTTGTTTTCATGTATGTATTTGAATTAGAAGCTGTTGATGCTTTACTTAGTGGGATTTTTTGAGGGATCAATTAAAGGACTGGAGATGCCTTTCTGGTGGTGGCTTTTTGGGCAGTCTACTTGCTAGATAGGATCCTGGAAGTGCTATAGATTTGGAAGTCTACTAAGATCTTGCACTCTCAGTTCTCTAGTTAGATGCCCAGAGTCTGGAAAAAGTAGTGGTTTATGCTGCTTACTGGAGATTAAGTGATTTTAGATGCTGAGAAGTGAGGCTGCTGACTAAATAGTGTATCTTTTCAGTTTTTGAGGTTTCTTCTCTTCTGTTATAATTTTAATTCTTAACCTTCAGAGATTTTGGATGGCCTCTTAATATTGCATTGGTAGTGAAATTATGCTTGAGCCTTTTGTTTAATTTGTTTGATGAACTTAGATAGGAAAAGAAAAAGTTTTAGAGAGGAGAATATACACAAAGATGATGTGAATCCAAAAAATGGTTTCTTTGATTGTGAATCATTCTATATGTGTGTATTTTTTTTTTTGGGTGGACAATACAAATCAGTATGTTCCATTTAAGTTCATAGCCTTATCAGTGTTTGTATCATATATTGTATGATTCTACGTTTTCAATTTTGAATTAGCATGTTTGACAAATGTGTTCTCCTCCCATTTCCTCTTATTTGCGAGACAGTTTTTTGTGACTCACTTTTGCTGGACTGACTTAAATTGGAAAAATTAACTATTTTCCTCTTTATAAGATATTTGTTGAATAGATGGCCACTAATACATTTTCCCAAGTCCTATCATGCCAGAAATATTTTTCCCTCAAAAATTGTGTCAAACATAAAGTTGTACTAACTATATATTTCAACCTTTCAATCAGAGTTAACCCTTTCCTAAGATGCTTATTCATAATTATATAATTTCTTGTCAAACTAGTCATCTGCGATAGCTTTTATCTCCCAAACACATTTTTTTTTTTTGGGTATCAGTAAAAGTTTCCATTGAGTGTATCATTGTTTACTTTTTACCTAAGTGTTGGTAGTCTTCATTCTTTTTTTTTTCTTATTTTTTTAATAATCTCTCTCTGTCTCTCTTTTAATTTGGCTAAAGTTTTGCTACATAAAACTTTAGAAAAACTTATTCATTCGCTGCTTCCCTCTTGTCCTCAAGCTTATGTGCCCCACTATTATCAATTTCTTCAATTTTTTGAACAATATATTTTTAAATAAGAAAAAGTTATTCTTTTTGTCACAATTTCTTTTTGAATTTTCACAATCCTTGATTCAGTTGCATTTTGCTAGAGCCGGTTTTACTTTAAGAAAATGAATCTTTAACAATTATAGAGGGGTATAAGGTGCTGTAGAACAAAGATGATAATTTCAGGGCCAGTTCCTTTAGCCAGCTTTTTTATATTTCTTCTCTCCCCATGCTTCTCTTGTTGTTGCTTTGGGCAGGGCCTGATAAGGCCTAAGGCCTTAAGCAGGACATACAAAGAGGTTGTGCTCATCTTTTGGGCCTTAAGATGTTGATTGCAATAAGGCAGGAGCTTCGTTGATATTATGCAATTTTATTGCTTCTATTTTCCTTTGTCTGTTTATCTTTCTAGTTTGAGGTCTTTTGTTATTTGTCTGTTGGTTTTATGCTTTAACTAGATTCAATATATAATTTTGTGGTTGAGTTCCTTTGGTGTTCAAATTATATAGTTTGTGATATTGTTAGGACTAATGTTACGTTTCAGTTGACATGAATAAAATGATGCAACTCTTTGCTAATGGTAATGGATGCAAATCATGATATAAAGATTTTTTCTTTTGAGTTTACAATGCATATCTTTGTTCTTTGGTTTTGGTTATAACTAAGTATACCTTTGGGAAAGAACCATTTCTTACACAATTGCTCCTCATTGTCAGAGGTTAGCACCTTTACAACATTGATTGCTCAGTCAAGAGGCTTTTAGTTTTCTCTTCCCTTGAGCACAGCAAGGACTTTTCCCTATCAGTGCACATTTGAGTCTTGACTTTTCCTATCAGTGCACATTTGAGTCTTGATTATCTTACTATGTTCAACATGTGCGAGTGTCAACATGTTTTGTTTTTACTGCTAGGGTCTGAAGTCACTGAAATCTCCTTCGGATGTCTTATTTTATTCCAAAGAAATTGAAGGACAGAAAAAGGATGGCAACACAGATCTGTACATATGGCCATAATTTCTATTTCCTTTGAATCCCACCCTTTGGCATTCCTTTTGTGGCTCTTGCATGGGTGTGCATGTGTAAATGACATGTTCAAAATGAAATCCTTGTATGCTGCAATTTTGATCAAATTTCTTTCAAAAGTACTATATATGCAAACCACATTTATTCAGCTCTAAATGTGTATGATTTCTGAGGATTTGCCTCTCTTGCAGTGTTCCCCCTGTATTAATCTCATCCATTGTGTCATGTCCTTTGATTGAAGTGTTGTTTTTCCTTGGGAATTGTGCTTTATCGCAATTTAAAAGTCTTCTGATGCTATGAACCAAGTGTTATAGCGAATTTTCTTTTCGCTTTGATGTTTCATGTGTTTCTGTGCCTTTTTATATATGGTCCTTACTTTATTTTGTATTATTATTATTATTATTATTATTATTTATTTTTTTTAAAGGAGGATATTGAAGAAGAGGATGGTGATACAATTGAAAAAGTTCTATGGCATCAGCCCAAGGGTACTGCTGAAGATGCTTTAAAAAACAATAAATCAACTGAGCCTGTGCTCTCAAGCAACTTGTTCGACTCTGAGCCAGATTGGAATGAGATGGAGTTCTTGATAAAATGGAAAGGTCAATCACATCTGCATTGTCAGTGGAAGTTGATGTACGATCTGCAAAATGTAAGTACCAAGTTGCAACTTCTTATGTAATGCACAGTTTGTGTTGATTTCTTATTCAGAAGTGGTGCTGAACTTTCTCTCTTTGATGTGTATCTCCTTCTGCCAACATCTTAGCTAAGTGGTTTTAAGAAGGTAGTTAATTACACCAAAAGGGTGATGGAAGAAGTAAAATACAGGAAGACTGTTTCACGTGAAGAGGTATATTTTTATTTCTGTTATTTTCTAGTTTATTCGTAATGCTAGTTTCGCATGTTCCCTAAACCCTATGTAACCGCACTTTTCTAGATAGCAGGACCCGTACGTTAAAATGACTTAGTAGGGGATTGATTGCATGAGAAAGATTACTGTCATTTTATTTATTTATTTATTTTATAATTTTAAACTGGCGGCTGAGGGAAAATTTATTTCATGACCTCCATAAGGCTGCTGTTTGACCCTTTTGACAATTGCGCAAATGCCTTTGTTCCTTTTTGCGATTCTTTTTTGGCTTTAACTTTTTTTGGGACAAGAAGTAATGAGATTTGTTATCTGATTCTTTTCCAATTGTGGACTAATGGAGTTAAAGGAATGACTTGTCAGGCTTGGTGTTACAACTGTAGTATTTGTTATAAGCGGGACAGTGTTTCATTTCTCTGATTGGAGTGTGTCTGATCGTTTTTCTTTGCCCTCATATATCTACTTGTTTCCATTCAGATTGAGGTTAATGATGTGAGCAAGGAAATGGATTTGGATCTCATCAAACAAAATAGCCAAGTATATCTAACTCCAATTTATCTTGTCTTCCTCGATTCACTATTGTGTGTCTCTAAGATCGTTCTCAACATCTTAATCCTATGATTTGTCCATCAAACTCATTTTCAGGTTGAGCGAATAATTGCTGACAGAATTAGAACAGAAGGTTCAGGTGATGTTTTGGTGGAATATTTGGTCAAATGGCAAGGATTATCATATGCTGAAGCAACCTGGTATTTTATTCTGCCTAGCACATAACTTGTATAATGGGTAGATACGAGAAGTAGATAATGCTATTTTCTTATATAAACTTAAACATGAAAGCTGATAATGGATATTATGTGTTGTTATAGGGAGAAGGATGTAGATATTGCATTTGCTCAAGATGCCATAGATGAATACAAGGTAGAGTTTCAGATCTATTTTTTCATGATAACTGTGCATGTTAAAGTATTTTTAATAAATTGGTATCCTGATGATATTATTTAACTGCATTAAATTTCATTTTCTTTGTATTGCTTGTAGTGTAAGAGCTGGCTTCTTCACTCAATTCAAGTGTCACGCTTGTGCTGTCTATGAAATTCTGACTTAAAACTTGTGAAGTAGAGAATTTTACTCATTTGAGTGTTTCTCTAAAAATTGTTGATTCTGGCAACAGTTTTATGGGCGAGTTCTTTTTTCCTAGTTCTTCTTTTCCTTCATTATTTCTCAAGAAAAAAAAGAAAATACATTAAAATGATGAGCACCAAGGATGTGCTAGTGTTACACAGACAAGCTAAGCATAGTAGAGAGAAATCAAATTGCAAGCACAAGCAACGTATTTGGGAAAGAGAATAAACCTATGAAAAGAAAATCTTAGGTAACATAACAAAAATTGTAGGAGAAGGTTCTTCCCTGTTGGCAAAACTCCTCTACCCCCTTATTCTCCACCAATTGTTGAAAGTAAATTTTTCTCCAATGAAATAAACCTGAAATGCCTTTGGTTCAACTTTAAACTGGTGTATCGAGCCTCAATCAAAGCTAAAACTCCAAACTAACAAATTCATTGTTAGCAGTTGATATGGCTGTTATGGTTTATTGATTCCATGCTCTACATATGTTTTACTGCCCCCACGTCTGGTGAGATGCTTTGAGAATCATGTAAACTTGTTGGAGACTAGGATGAACTCCAGCCACTCCAGTCTTTAAATGTTTTACCACTTCATTGTCCATTATTTATAGACCTGGACCAAAATACCAATTGCTGTGTGCCTTTTGTATTGCTTTAACACAAAAGCTCTTCAGTAAGAACAGTTTCTGCTTGGTAGTTTACTTGGTTTGACAGCCATTTGCAACTCCTAGTTCTGCTTCTTGATATGGACTTGCTGCTATTATTTGGTGAATCTGTTTGAAAGTTGTTGCCTTTTGTGTGTGTGCTGTATTACCAACAATTTTAAACAAGTCACGAGTTGGGAGATTGACCTATGATTGCAGTCGACATATGTAGATAGACATCAACTTGAAAATAGTTCCACAAGGAGTGCCAAGTCGGTGCAACCCATGTATACAGGGAAAAAGTGTTTAGAGACGAGGGGAATTCATAAACCACAAACTGTTATTAGCATCAACAGAAGACTGAGTGGATATCTTAATTTCTATTATTTTTAACCAATGCCTGATTTGAAAACCTAAGGTTTCTCCTCTCTATTAAAGTTAGTACGGATCTCAAGATTGCCCGACAAACAACTTGAGGGATCAAGATATCTGATTTCCTTTGTTTAGGGGTTTTGGAATTTGCACAGATTGTTGGATTTATTTGGTGCCGAGTCTCTGATTTTGAACAAATCTTTCTCGCAGAGAAATAATATTAGTGTGGAGTCTTATGCACTCTAATTCATCAATTTGATTTATATTTTACTATTTAATGTCTGTCAAATGTCTGTTTGCAGCCACTTGATGGAAAAGATTGTTGTAAGCTTTTGATGCAGTGAAAAGCTTTCAAAATTTGTCTAGTGGCTATATGTTATTCAAAAGATTAAAGATGTTGTCACCCTCTCTCATTTATTTATTTACTTTTTTTTTCAGCTCTTTTGATCTTCTTGTTGAGCCCCGTGTGATCAATATTTAGAAATTCAAATGTTGCTTTCATGATCTCATTTATGTAGGTCCTCTAGTGGCACATAATTTATGTTTTTGACAGGGATATTATTCTGATCTGTCATTTTCTTGGCAGGCTCGTGAAGCAGCAACTAATGTGCAAGGAAAGCCAGTAGATCTCCAGCGTAAAAAGAGCAAAGGTCTGTGTCACCATTTTGGTAGTGGCCTCTTGTTTAGCTTTCCTATAATTTATTGTAATCTTTGCAAGTAGAGTATCTGCAAACTCTAAATGATTGAACATAAATCATGAAATAAGTTATAAGAAAAAAGTGAAGAAAATCGAGAGGATAAGTTGATGTTTTAAAGTCATATTTCTTGGATGATAATCATAAAGTTGATTCATGAAGTCTTATCGAGAAAACAGTTGGAGATTTTTTTTCTTATTTTTTTCTTTTGGTGTGGAGGGTCACTATCTTTGCTAAAGCACACTGTGACAATGGAATCTCTGTTCGTACCTTCTATTATCTAGATTTTCCATGTATTTATGTAGCAAGGAGTCGGAAGAAAGGATATTGTAATCAGTTGGTGAAAGTTGCATCAGACATCTTCTTTGGGAAGTGGCTTTTATTTTCAGATGATTAAAACAATTCTGCAATGGAAATTGGCCTCTGATTGTGGCCTTCTGTCAAGTATTTTAGATGAAGTTTTTGGTGTAGTGGCCAGATAGATTGAATCATTGACATAATGGTTGGTTGGGTTAAAGTCCTATCATTCCCTTCCCATTAAAGAAGAGAAGCTCTTTAATTTGTCGCGCAAGCGGCAGTACAATTCTGTCAGTGAGTTGGTTTAAATATCTTACTGATGAGTTTCCATGTTAAATTTCTGGAGAAACTTGCTATTACTAGTTAGTACATCATTGGACTGTCTCGTTGATCATTCAGCTGACTGAATAACTTGTCCACGATTTTATGCTTGCACGTAGAAGACAGTTGTGCTGTGTAGTGGTCTATGCAGGATTGATTAGCATTGATGTAAAACCTTTCAGATTTACACCAGCTATTAATTCTGTGGGATTCAAAATTTTATTATTCTACTGTTTGCTAAAATCTTTTATCCATGCAAAATGTAGACATTTGAGTCACAATTAACTCTGATTAAACGCGATGACATCATGTCTTCTCTTTTTGCCTTGTGATGCACTTTGAGTGCATAAGATTCATCCCTTTTTCTTTAGGTTCTTTTTTTTTTTTTTTTTTTTTTTTTTTTACTCTTTGATGAAGATTGTAATTAGTAGGTTAAGTTTGGATTAGCATATGAGGGCTACTTTTTTTTTTATTATTGAATATGATATTATCACATAAAATCATGTCCTTTTTTCCTACCCTTTTGTTAGCTTGACTATTCTCTTGCTGTTTAGCAAGTTTGCGAAAGCTTGATGAACAACCTGAATGGTTAAGAGGGGGAAAGCTTCGTGATTACCAACTTGAGGGGTTGAATTTTCTTGTAAACAGGTATTTGTAAGTCCAACTTATTGTTTATTGGAATTGCGTTCCTTAATTCAGTGCTTAATGTTGAGTTTTATGCTAACACGCTTTGATCACAGTTGGAGGAATGATACAAATGTTATATTAGCTGATGAAATGGGTCTTGGTAAAACTGTTCAGTCTGTTTCCATGCTTGGTTTTCTACAGGTACAATTTACATTTCTTTTTTGAATTCTTGCTTGTACCTGTACTTCTGTTTCTGCATTTGTGTATTCATCTTTTCCTCTATTGGGTACAGAATGCTCAAGAAATCCATGGGCCATTTCTTGTTGTTGTACCTTTGTCCACTTTGTCAAACTGGGCGAAAGAATTCAGGAAGTGGTTACCTGACATGAATGTTATTGTTTATGTTGGAACTCGAGCAAGCCGAGAGGTAAGCTATTATTATATAAGCTCACTTGGTGGGCTAGAATGGCTTTCCCATTTTGTTTGCATGGAAACTCTGGCTTCTTGATGATAAACTTAAAACAGTGGCCCTAAAACTGTGATTAATTTATGTTGGGTTTCATTGAAATCTCACAGTTCATGGGGCTCGAAAGTACCTCCAAAACGAGTGGATTTTTTAGATACTTTTATTTGTGGATCTACATAGTTAGAGGGATCAAAAAAGAGTGACTTTGCTTTTTTTTTTTTTGTATGGTGCCTATATCCCTTTATGACCATTGCACACCATAAGTCGATCTACGGTTTACTTTCTTAAGGAAAGACCTTGTGGTTAGTCAATTGATATGCAGCTGCATAGGGTAGACAAGCTCCCACAGTGTCTATTTCCAAGGAATTCTATTAGATGCTTGATAGATGCCTCTCTTACATGGAGGGCACCTGTTGACCAAGACAACTAATCTGCTTTGTGAGTAGATCTAATCCATGTGTGGGCTGGGTTGAAAGTCTGCTCGCGTAGTTACCCAAAATTCTTTCGTGGTGGGATCGAGCCAGGGGGCCTGGTATTCATACAGTTAGACAGTTCCAATCGGCACAGTTAGGCCAAAGTGAGAGTGAGGTGGTTGCTTTGAATCATGCTTAACAATTGTTCTGGGTTTACCTTGAAAAAAATCGTGCAAAAAGGAAAAAATGGGTCTATTCTAGGTATAATTTTTTTTCTTATTCTTTTTGGGTTTATTGAGTGCAAAATTCGCATTTCGTCCTGCACCGCCAAATTATCCCGAAATTAACTACATCCACTCTCAATACAAAAGTTTTAGAGATTTCAATCTAATAGCATGGAGAAGCTTAACTGTGCTCCTCCGCAACACAAAAATTCTAGCATTCCATTCATGTCCTTCAACATTAGTAGCTTAATCATTGTGCTTAGATACAAAAGGAAAACTCAAGAAAAGGATCAATCTCATATTGTAAAAGGTTTGCCTTGAGACAAGAAATAACTTCAAAGCAACGAAGAATAATTTTCAGTTATCAAACTTGCTTCAACTCAGCTTTATGACAAATTAATGGCCTTTTCAGTAAAAAGAAGATGAGATATCTTATCATCTCTTTCTTCCGTTTTTTCCAAGACAAACCCTTCCAACCAGTCTATCTCCAAAATAGATCGAAGAAAATGATAAGGGACTCTGTTGCTTTAGGCTCCTAGAAGAGTGGATATTTCCAAAAGGAAATATTGATTATAACGGAGAAAATTGGAGCACTTATGTGCTTTTTGATACTAATCCTCCATTTTACATTAAAAATCATTCTACTACCTAAAATTTTAAAATATATGTCAATTAGCCTCATAAATGGATGAAATTAGGATTTTGTCCACTTAAACATTACGTGTAAGGCATCTAAAATGTGTCTTTAACTTCCTTGTATCTCTGGCAAAAATGAATGTATTTGAGAGTGGGTGGGGGGAACGAATAGTGAAGAGGGTTTCATTTGGCAACAATAATGGACTTGTGATAATTTTAGTTGGGATTATCAATTTTAGTGAAAAATTAGTGCAGGAGGACAAAGAGATCGAAAGACAATAATTCTTATCAACAAATTTTAGTTATTGCTAGAAATTTTGTGAATACTTTTGTCGAAGATTTAAGAAAGAGGAAGGAAAAGAGTGATGTACATAATTTGAAGGTTAGATTTAGATTCCTTGTGATTCTTTTATTTTTGGGAGGGGGGAGGGCAGAGTCTGGTTATGGATCACATTGGAACCTATTTCAAATTTTTTATAGTGTAATTAACTGTAATTAATGTTTGGGAGACTATTTGAGCATAGGTCTAAAGTTGGCAGGTTATTTGTGATTTCGGATAAATTATAAGTTGAATGCTAAAGTTTTGAAAGAGAATTGTGTTTTTTTTAATCAAATATTTGTTGAGTTGGTAAGAAAGGGTGTTGCTAAAGAGTCAATCTTGAAACTCATCCTTGCATGTGAGAACTGACAAATGAATTCTAGGGGGTGTGTATCTTAGGACTGGTAGATAGACATTTAGACATTTTGTTGTTTCATTTTATGCTAGATTGATTTTTTTCCCCAATTATTTTATCTTTGTCATTACATATATTTAGTTACTAAAATAGGACCGAACTGACATGGTGTCACATCATACATTCTTTATATAGGTTTGTCAGCAGTATGAGTTCTACACCAATAAGAAAACTGGCAGATCCATAAAATTTGATGCGCTTTTGACGACTTATGAAGTTTTGCTGAAGGATAAGTCTGTGCTTAGTAAGATTAAGTGGAGCTATCTCATGGTTGATGAGGCTCATCGCTTGAAGAACAGTGAAGCTTCATTGTACAATACCCTCTCAGTAAGTTCATTTTTCTGGTTGTCCTTCTGATTTATTTCATTGTGGATTTTTTTTTTATTTTTATTTTTATTTTTTAAATTGTATACAATTGTATGTTGCTGTTGGTTTACAGGAATTCAGTACCAAGAACAAGTTACTCATTACTGGTACTCCATTGCAGAACAGTGTTGAAGAGCTATGGTAAGCTTGTTTTCTCAATGAATGGCTCTTCATATTTTATTTGTTCATCTCTATAGCATGTCATATCATTTTTAATCGCTTATTGTGCTGTTACTTTGCTCTGGTAATATTGTGTGACGCTTACCTCTAGAACAAACAGGAAAAAACTTTCACATCCTGTAAAGCAAAGCTACTTGAAATCTTTGGGAACAAACTGGAACTGAGTAAGCTTTCACATCCTGTAGAACAAACAGGCTAGTGAAGTCGAATATTTATCTTCGATGAGATTTGGGTATGAAAATTATTTGAGGATTTGTTGGTGCATGCATAAGTGGAAGCATCTTTTTGTTGAGTTCTCATTTCGAAGTTCTTCAGATTAGTAGTTTAGCATCCATAGAATGTAAAGCATTTCTAACGAAGAGTAATCAAGCTCTTGTGTAATGCTGCAATTAACTCTGGAATTCTTTAGGAACTGTCTGCATGGTGTTCAATGAGTCTGACTGTCTACTTACATGTTGTGGAACTGAAGCAGAGTGTAAGCTTAAAATTATCATTTATGCTATTGTTTCTGGAGATTGCAAGGAATGACCCGTGTGTCAGCAGAGGATTTTGAGCTGGATTAGAAAGCTCTCCTTTACTAGTCATTTCTTGCTTTTCTAGGAGGCTTCTTGTGTTTTGCTCTTCTTTTTCTTTGATACGCAGCAAAGTCTAATGTCATGTGTCATACAACGAAGATAATAATAAATTCAATATCGAACTGTATTGTGTCTACTAACTAGATAATTCAGGATTTAAGTTGATGATCATAAATGAGTGGCTACTAGGGTGATTGCATCATACTTACATTTGATCAATGACCATGGTGGAATCAGTGGTAGATTTGCTTTCCAGTTCCTATTGCTGGCTTTGCTAGTTTGTTATCAGTCTTGAACAAGTCGCTGTTGCATCTTCTGTCAATGCATATAATAGATATATTACTTGTTTATCACATGTATTTTCTTTCATTTCTTTCTTGGCTTTGGATTTCCATTGATGGAGCTACATAGCATCCTTATTTTGATATTTTGACATTCTAAAGGGTTAATGTCCTCTTAAATATTATATGTTCCTAAAGAATTAGAAATAAATCTTAGCTCATTCAATGAGCTTTCATTTTGTTCCGTACTTGTCTGGCTTTCTTTCTTCTCCTCTTATAATTTTTTCTTGATATCAGGGCTCTACTTCACTTTCTTGATCGTGATAAGTTCAACAGTAAGGATGATTTTGTTCAAAACTACAAGAATCTTAGCTCATTCAATGAGATTGAGGTACATTATTTGTTTTCATCTTGCATTGTTATTAAGTTCTTGCATTTTTTTACTTCCTAGTATAGTCTTTTTTCACTTACTACATCCTTTTTCCCTGTTGTCTAAACTATGCATTGGAGCCTTGTGCAGCTTGCTAATCTTCATAAAGAATTGAGGCCCCACATTCTTCGAAGAGTTATCAAGGATGTTGAGAAGTCCTTGCCTCCAAAAATAGAACGTATTCTTCGGGTCGAAATGTCCCCTCTTCAGAAACAGTGAGTCCCATGGTTTCCAGGGATTTGGTGAAACTGACTTTTCCACTTCGTGTGCTCATACCAGTGTTAATGCAGGTACTATAAGTGGATTTTGGAGCGTAATTTCCAAGACTTGAATAAAGGAGTTCGAGGCAATCAGGTAAGTTTCTTTGGGAAACGAAGTGTATCAATTTTATTGGATTTTAGCAATGGGAGTGGCTCATCAATCATTTATGTGTCTTCTTTGGAATGTGGCAAAATTTCATCATTGATGGCCATTATGTTATGGCTTTTCCCATCGTAGTTGCATGTTTTCTTGCTCATGTTTTTTCCTTACGCTGTGATAATTCTTAAATGCCCACATTTGTATAGACTCACAAACTTATTGTATATAAACATGTCTTCTGTGATGATGAGTTGATTGTAGTAGTTATGTCAACAATACTGCTTGGTTTATTTGTTTTATTCTTGATGTTATCTTGTGCTCCAATTTTGCAGGTTTCACTTTTGAATATCGTAGTAGAGTTGAAGAAATGCTGCAATCATCCTTTCCTATTTGAAAGTGCTGACCATGGTTATGGAGGGGACATGAACACAAGCGACAGCAGTAAACTAGAGAGAATTATATTAAGTAGTGGGAAGCTAGTTATCCTTGATAAGCTGCTTGTCAGATTGCATCAAACACAACATCGTGTTCTGATATTTTCGCAGGTAAGTTGTGGAAATGACATTACTTGGTTTGTATACCACTGTCAGTCAATCTATTAAACTAGATACATTTTGACAAGTTTCTTTCTTGCTGCGGGCTAAACTGCTTATTTTATCTCTTTCATCCAGAGTAGTATGCATGTTAATTGTTTCTTGTGCTTGTCTAAGTTGGAATAGTTGGTTGATGTATATCTGTTATGGTTTTCTTTTGGTCAGGAATGACCTTCTCTACTCAACTTTGAGTAAAAACATTATTGATGAAATTGAAATAGGAGTGTTATTTTCTTTTATTTCCTGTCTCAATTTTCCCCTTTTAATTGTTCATTAGCAGTTGATATAGAACAGTATCAGATCCTGGTGCAACTACCGTGGGCTGCCTTTTTTTTTGGGGGGGGGAGGTACAGGCTTTCTCGTTGTTGTGGTTCTAATTGCCATTTATGAATCATGGACGTAGATATAGGGTCAAGACATGACACAAGGTAGTAAAATGTTTTATGCCGAAGTTAAAAGGTGTCACCTTATGTTGGGTTGAAGGACATTTCTACAAGCTAAGTAATTGCAAAGGCCATTACAAATCTTTGACAACCATAACAGATGTGCCTTTCTGTTGCTTTGAGAGGAAGTTTGGTAATTTGGTTCCCTTGTTGAGAAGAAAACTATTTCCCGCATATGAAGCATGGATATGCCTTCTCATTGTTGTGGTTGTAATGGCTATTTATGAAGCATGGACATGGACATTGAGACATGATGCTAGATGACACAGACATAGGCACAATTACATGAAGAAGTTGTAAAATATTTTTATGTTAAACATAGAAGGTGTCACATCATGTTGTGTCCAAAGGACATTTCTAGGGGCAACATGGTTGCTGTCATGACATTTGTAAAGGGCGTTACATGTCTTTGACAACCCTCACATTATAAAAGGTGTCATATCATGTTGGGTTGGAAGGACATTTCAAGGAGTGACATGGTGGCTGTTATGATAATCGTAAAGGGTGTTACATATCTTTGACAACCATCATGTTTTCCTTGTTATTGCCTGTTCTGTTACATTGTCAGCTGTTGTTGAGGCTGCCATGCAAATTCATGCTTTTTAGCATTCAATTTCTATCAACTCGTTTCTGGCACATTGTAAAGGTGCTAGTGATATGGGTCTAGAATTTATGTTGCTTTGCAATTTCACAAGTTATAAGGTGTACTGAGTTGAGTAGTGATCTGTATCATCGGACACAAAGCTCAGCCTCTATAATCTCTAATATTATTCTGTGTTGCTCATAGGGGAACATGAATGGGAGTTAACCATTATCAAAATTGAACTATTTCTGCAGATGGTTAGAATGTTAGATATACTGGCGGATTATTTGTCACTCCGAGGATTCCAATTTCAGAGGCTTGATGGTAGTACAAAAGCCGAGTTGCGTCATCAGGCAATGGAACATTTTAATGCACCGGGTAGTGATGATTTCTGCTTTCTTCTTTCAACTCGTGCTGGTGGCCTTGGCATCAATCTTGCTACAGCTGACACAGTCATAATATTTGATTCTGATTGGAATCCCCAAAATGATTTACAGGTTCTTAACCTAGCAAAAACCCAGATTATTCAGTGCTCTCCATTCTCATTTTCCTTTTACTCTTGTTTATTTTCGTGGCTGTATCTACAAACTAGAGTTGTTTCATTAATAAGTTACATATTTGTGCATTAGGCTATGAGCCGGGCGCATAGAATTGGACAAGTAGAAGTCGTTAACATCTACAGGTTTGTTACAAGCAAAAGTGTTGAAGAAGATATCCTGGAGCGAGCAAAGAAGAAAATGGTACAGATAATATGATCTTACGTATACTGTCTCTCCCTTTTGATATAACTTGAGAATTAGTTCTGATGGCACTACATAGAAATTGGTGACAAACAGTGAGGCTGACATGCTGACCAAGCATATCTTTATATCCTTATTGCAGGTGCTTGATCATTTGGTTATACAAAAGCTGAATGCTGAGGGTAGACTTGAAAGGAAGGAAGCAAAAAATGGGAGTAAATTTGATAAAGTAACCATGCATCTATAAGAAGTTTATATATGAGATCCCTGTTGTCTGGGTTATGTTTAATATGTTTATGCTTGCTTTGGAAAATGAAGACTTTGATTTTCATTTTTCTTATTTCCTGCTAGAACTTTCTTGTAATCTATCTTGTCATTTTGGTGTTGTAGCAAAATTTAAACTAAGCTTTTTAATCTCATGATTGCAGAATGAGCTGTCTGCTATCTTAAGGTTTGGGGCCGAGGAGTTATTTAAGGAAGATAAAAATGAGGAGGAAAGCAAAAAGAGACTATTAAGTATGGATATTGACGAGATTCTTGAGAGAGCAGAGAAGGTTGAAGAGAAAGAAGCTGGAGTGGAAGAAGGGCATGAGCTTTTAAGTGCCTTTAAGGTAATTCATGTCTATCATTGTGATGCTTGGGCTGATGGTTTGCCCTCTCTTCATTACAATGTTTTACAACTCGAAATGTGAGTACAAGAAAGGAAAAGGATTGGAGGTTTATGTCAATCCATATCCCTCAAGCCACAAAAAAGAAAAGAAATGATGCTGCTGATTATTTATTTATTTATTTATTTTTTATAATAATGAAAACGCTTATGCCTTTATGGTTATTTCTGGAGGAATTTGGTTTTAAGAAATAACTTTTTTCCATAAGTTGATTCTTTTTGCAATTTTATTCAGGTTGCCAATTTTGGTAGTTCAGAAGATGATGGGAGTTTTTGGAGTCGTTTGATAAAACCAGAAGCTGTTGCCCATGCTGAGGTTTGAGTTCATTGAGTTGTACATCTAAATTTAATTTCTCCACTGATCTGTAGTGGTTAGGCTTGGCTCTTTTCTGGATGCATGGCTTTTAATTTATATTCATTTTCATCCAGGATGCCCCTGCTCCTCGTGCTGCAAGGAATACCAAGAGCTATGCGGAGGAAAACCATTCTGAGAGGAGTACTAAGAGGAAAAAGAAAGGTGTTGAGCCTCAAGAGAGGGTGCAGAAGCGCCGAAGAGCTAATAATGCTGCTTTTTGTTCTGTGCCAATGGTTGAGGGTGCGACTGCTCAAGTGAGAGAATGGTCATGTGGAAACTTATCGAAAAGAGATGCGACTCGCTTTCTTCGTGCCGTAAGAGCCTGCCTGTTTCTATTAATGGATATTAAGTTTTGTATCTTTTAGGATTTACATCTGTCCACTGTAAAATATGGCATCACTGTATTAGTTACATCATACTAATCTAACAAATTAGAAAGAAAATTCACGTACTCATAAAAGATATTTTTGGAAAGGAAAGACATCACATAGAAAAGCCCTAAGGTAGTGCCTCTCCTTGTAAATAAGTAGGAAATCAAGTAAATCAACAATTCTTCTTCAGAAAAGATTTTTAAGAAGACCAAAAGTAATAAAAAATACTTGGCGGAGACTGTCCGCTGAAAAATTCAAGGGCTTCTCAATCCTCTCAAAACCCCTTATTTTCAATTTTTTCTCTCTCGTTGGGAGAATTCCTATTATACCTAGCAAAAAATTGTCAGAGGGAGCATTCTAAAAATTAGCCTCACCATACAAATCCTCAAATGACTCCAAGCCTATAATTTACTTTGCACAAAGCTTGTAGGGGCCTGCTGAACATGCAAGTTAGCCAAAATCTGCTTCCATAAAAGCTATGTCCTGGAGCAATGTAACTTATAGCACAACTATTAACCATTTTTCGGTTGCATATTAACCACTATAATTGAGCATTGAGCTGTTGAAATTGGTATTACCTACACATAGGAGCATTTTAACTCCTATTTCCTATCTCATAGTATATCTTTGTAGTTAAAATGCCAGCAAAAGGAGATAAGTTTATATCACAAAATTTTTTACCATCCAGAATTAGACAAGTAGAATATTGAACTACACAGCACTGTCACAACACACGGAATACGGCACAACATGACACATCGAAGTTTCAAAATGTTTTACACTATTGTAAGTTAAAATGTATTGTTGTAGTATCCTGTCATGTGTTAAGAATGTGACAAACATGATTTATTTATTCTAGAGGTGTCATTGCAACATACATCTCAAGTCTTAAGATTGTTTATTCCTGCTCATTAATGGCCTAAACCATTTGGTTAAAAGAACATTCAAGAAGCAGAAGCATTGTTTTTCTTTGCTGTATTGATGAGAAACAGTAATTTCTAATGTGGATAGAATTTTTTGCTCAGGTTTGTCATTCCAGTTTTGGTGTTACAAATTTAGTAAATTATGTCATCTTACCCATATATTGTATATATTATGTTCACTTCTAAACCGGTGTCTAGATTACTCTCAACTGGCAAAAAGTTATTTAGCTATAATGAAGAGCTTCCGAGGTTGAGTATAGAGAAAACACTCTTAAAGTGGTCTCTATTAATTCTTGCTATTATTTGGAACATATTAAGTAGCAATTTTTCGATGCATGGTTTTTTTGAGGTATTTAATACGTAGGGGTCTGACCGCTAAGATGGAGAGATCAGAAAGTGGCTCACCTTGTTGAAGAATCATCAAGTAGTGTAAGAAACAAGATCTGCAGAGAAAAACATTCGACTTCCCCCTGATGACAAAGTCCTTTGGGGAAATGTTCATGTCTCCGGTCTTTTAACCTCCCTAAAATTGTGTTTTAAGAACTTTACGTTGGAGAGAAACAACCGCTCCCTGTTCTTCCCCGTCACCCCTAGCATTTGAACTCTATCTCAAGCTTGTCTTCAATGGCCAAGCCCCTCTCTGCTGTTGCCCTCAATGAAATATCCTCTAAGAAATTAGCAAATTGAACATTTGCCTCGAAAACCCCATTGCGAGGATCCAATGGTCGGATCCATAGACATGATAGAGCCATTTCTAAGGAAAACTAGCCGTCTTCTAACATCCTGTTATTTGGTTTGTTAACTATTTTTCAGTCACACTTTGTCTTATATCACAACCTAATACCTCAGCAACTGTACAAACTGGTTAGTGGCAAGTTGAGTGCAACTGAAGTGCCTTCCTTTATGGGGAAGAAACTTGCTAAACTTAATATGGGTCAAGACCTAGATGAATTAAAGAAGAGCCAACAACAAAGAGAAAGTGGTGGATCTCTCAAAGACGGTATCTTTTTGAAATTGTAGAAAGAAAATGGGAAAAGGCCCTTATGCTGGCTTTCTTGATAAATCCTTCTCATATGCTCTCTAGATTTCAAATTCAAAAGCTTCCCGTGTACTAGGTGCTATTACTCATGTGGCCATTACCAGAAACAACTAACAAACTCCTTATCCATGCACTAATTTTATTGAAGTTGTTGTCACCTTTAATCATCCGAGGAACACTCCCACAAGCCCATATGTAATAAACATCTTTGGCATCTCATTCTGACCTGAACAACTGAGTGCCATTCCCATAAAGTCACCATAAGATTTCCTTAAAACACCACATCCACAAGTCCCACATCTACAAATAAGGAACTGAAGAAACTGCATTGAGGCTGACTTTAATTGTCACAGAAAAAAGAAAAAAAAAAAAAAGAAAAATCCTGCAGCAGATCTTCTCTTCTCCCATCGCCACATAACGACCATTTTTATTGAAAAGAATTTTCTACCTTATTTGAAAAGGGCTTACATAATTCGTTTGAATCTTTAAGCTGAAAGGAAAGACCATAATTGCTCTCTATTAGTCTCTCTTTTGTGATAAATTTGATCATTTTCATCACCAGAGTTTCATTACTTACCGTCGTAACCTTGAGCTGTCATTTTCATCCCTGTTGTTCTATCTGAGGAGCAATTAATCATTATCTCACTATGACCTTAGCCTTCTTCATTGTGACCTGTTACTCTTCTGCTTTCTTCCTAATTTACCTATCCATTATAGCAAATTAAACCATGCAGTTCACCTGCCAAATGTTGATTTTTTTATGCTTTCATGTGACTGGCATTGAATCCATGGTTGGCAGGGGCCACATGCTTTCCCGAGATCTCCTGACAGAATCAAAAGCAATCCTTTATATTGAACCCATTGGCCTTCTTCAAGAAGGGTTAATTGAATGGTCGGCTTTTGAACCAAGTGTAAATGAAGTAAAAATTCAGATATAGATTAATTCAGTGATAGTTAATATAAAGTTATGGTTTTATTATTTTTTGGTGTATTTTTATTATGCTTTAAATGGCTAACTCCTGGTTAGCATGCTGGCATGTTTTGTACATCTGAAATATAAAGGCACACATTTTCTATTGGATATTATGTCTCCATTTTAATCTGTTATGCCTGTTGTTTGAGGAATCAGTTTGTTTGCCCTTTCCTTGTGCGTATTTCACCCACATTTTAGGTCTCTGATATTCAATGTAGTTTCCTTTTTTCCCCCCAACATTATGTATTTGTACAATTATGTCTTTCTTTATTTAGCAATTGGTCAGATTACCATACAAAATATTTATATAATTCCTTATAGATCTCTAGGCACCGGATTGAGATCAGTTTTGAGTCCAGCGTAGGTAGAATGATCATCTTTTGTCCTTAGCGGGAAGTGTCGTTTCCTTTAATAAATCCAAGAAAATTTGATCGAGCTTTACTGTTTTGTCACCTCAACTGTTTAGGTTATGAAATTTGGGAACCCAAGCCAAATCCGTTTAATAGCTGCAGAGGTTGGAGGCACAATTGAAGCAGCTCAGACAAATGCACAGATTGAGATTTTTAATGCTTTAATTGATGGATGTAGAGAAGCGGCAGATAGAGGAAATTTGGACCCAAAGGTTGGTTCCTGGAATATTTATTACACAATTTGTTATGGCAGTGGTCATAGTTTGCACTTTAAGGATGTTTTAGCTGAAATTATTTGTTGCAATCATCTGTAGGAGCCTCTTTTGGACTTTTTTGGTGTCCCTGTTAGGGCTGCTGAAACGCTAAACCGAATTCAAGAACTACAACTCCTAGCTAAACGCATAAGTCGTTATGAAAATCCAATTGCACAGTTCCGTGCATTGGGTTACCTAAAACCTCCACAGTGGTCCAAAGGATGTGGCTGGAATCAAAGTATGTCCTGGCTCATCTTCCTGTTTCTATTTCTTTTACTTTTTCTATTTCCTTCTCTGCCTCGCTGTCATGGTCCTTCTCTCTGATTGAGTAGAAAGGAAAATTTTCTAGAGTAATTTGCTGATCACTCTGCTTTTTTTGTTTGATAGTTGATGATGGAAGATTGCTTCTGGGAATACACTATCATGGGTTTGGAAGTTGGGAAAAGATAAGATTAGATGAAAGCCTTGGTCTAACAAAGAAGATTGCTCCAGTGGAACTCGCCGCCACTGAAACTTTCCTACCGCGTGCTAATAATCTGTATAAACGTGCATGCGCGCTTCTGTCAATGGTATGTGATACATGTGGAAAATGCACTAAAGAAATTTGTGAAAATCAGTCTTGTGAAAATCATGGAAAAAAAATACTTAAAAAAAAAAAAAGAAATTCATTCTTATGATAATTGTATTCTACTGGAAAACTGGATTAGTTTGAAATTTGTCATTCACTAATTTGTCATATCCTGGTTAGCATTACGAACCACCTTTTGGCTGAGTGAAGCTTGTTACAACGAGTATGTTAATTGTTTTCTTTGAACAATCTAACTAAGATTTGAGTACCCAACTTGTGTTTGCTAGGTGCCTTCCAGTTGGTTATATTTCTAAAATCTAATCTCGTATCCGTTTGTCCTTGCACCAAACCTGCCTTCGTTGGCCTGTTAATGCTAATACTGCTGCTTTTTTGATTTATCTTGATATGTCTTTTGTAGGTTATGTTTAGATGCTGCCCTTATGCATCTAACATCATGATATTGCTTTGAGCCCTTTCATTCCCATGAACTGACTTATCAGTTTCTGCTACAGGAAACTGCGGCTTTCGGTGGAAGTAATCTAAATGCTAAAGCAGGTCAAAAGAGTTCCAAAAAAAAGAAGGAAAATCTACAAAGCATGTCAAAATCTCGCTTGAAGGACAGAAAAAAACCTGTTTCTCCTAAGCATAATGCACAAATTGACAAGGGCAGACCTCAGAGACTTCAGAGAGTTGAACCTGTGGTGAAGGAGGAGGGTGAAATGTCAGACACTGAAGAAGTTTGTTTGCAATTCAGGGACATGAAATTTATGGAATGGTGCCAAGATGCAATGAAGAAAGAGGAGAGAACCTTGAACCGACTTTATAGGCTGCAGACTACAAGTGCAGATCTTCCTAAGGAGAAGGTTCATCCTAGTCCTCATACTTGTGATCTCACCATTGTATATTTCATTTATATTTCGGATGCTATAATCATCTCTCTCTTCAGGTTCTTTCCAAAATTCGAAATTATTTACAACTTCTTGGAAGAAGAATAGATGAAATTGTTCTCGACTATGAGGATCCCCAAGATCAAGAATGTATGTAATCTCTACCCTTCATATTGTTGGTTCATGATGTGTCCTTTTGACTTCTACGAGAGTTATGATCTGGGTGCTTGAATTGATTGAACTCCTTATATCGATTTGATTTACTTTTTCCCTCCTCCTTAAGCATCTATATTTGAGGTTTCACTTCCTGTTGCCTTGTAAATTGAATTGCAAACTGCTTATGTCCGTTCGAATATGTTAATTAGTTTGACACACTGTTAAACTTTTGCAGGGGTAACCGAGCGACTCTGGGATTATGTCTCAACATTCTCAAATTTGTCAGGGGAGAGACTATGTCAGATCTACTCAAAACTGAGAAGGGAGCAGGAAGAGGAGGCAGGTGTTGGACCTTCCCACATGAATGGTTCATCGTCATCCCTGGCTGATAGAGATGGGGACTCCGGCCTTTATCCCATTTTTTCTCGCCATATTGAGAGGCCAAGGGGGTTAAGAAACGCAACTATTCATCAGTCAGCGGAACCATTTAAGATTCCTGATACAGGAAAGGTTGAGGCATGGAAACGCAGGAGAAGACCGGAGGCCAATAATCAATTCCAAGTTTCCCCTCATCAGAAGCCCATGAGCAATGGCACACACTTGCCTAACCCCAACTCCTTAGGAATTTTAGGGTCAGGACCATTGGATAGTAGACGCTTCAATGACCAGAGGCCTCATAGGGTACGCCAAACCGGTTTTCCACCAAAGCAAGGTTTCTCCTCAGGGATCAAGTAGCTTCTCTGTTGCTTAGTTGCATGGCGGCCAGATGAACAGAGGGTTTTCTTGTGGCAGTTGACAGACACAATTGGCCACTTATATTCTCTACAACTGTTTTTTCTCGTTCAGGGGATTATTACTCCACAGACTTTCTCCAGACTTTCTATGTGAAGGTGCGATTGATGTAAGACTATGGTGATTTGACCGCATTGAAGAAAATTAGCGGCTGGATCAAAAACCTGAGGATCCTTCTGGAGGTGCATGACCTGAAACGCAAATACAATCTTGCAGCATTTTTGTTTTCAATTTTTGTTTTCTTTTTTCTTTTTTGGGTTGCTTTCCTTTATCAAAATGAGGCCCGTAATTTGTTCACATGTATAGTGAAAGGAGAACAAAAAGAAGATTAAAATCTTTTCTTCTTTTTCATTTTTACTCCTGTAAGAGGAATAACATTGCATATGTATTTTTTGGGAAGAACTGTACATTATGCAATTTTGCAACTTATAAATTTTGCACTTCGATCATAAATGAATAATCTGATCAATTTGTTTGACATTGTGGCCTTCTTTGCTTTAGCAGTTGAGGAAGGCCACCTTCAGGTCTGAAAATGGTTCAAATGACTTGCTTTTGGAAGCGGGCTTGACTTGAGTTCTATGGAGGAGTCTTTATGTTAGATAAGAGGTTAAAATCCTCTCTTGAACTCATCTTTGGAGCCAAATTTTTAATCTGTTGGTTGCTTCATTGTTTTCTGTATGAAGTGTCGAAGTGATTTAGTGCAAGTCGTGCACTCCGTCTCGTGTTATATGTCCTATAATTCGACATTGCAGCTGGAGATCCAAGCATGGTTATGGCTGCGGAAGTATTACCACTAACCTCTCTTTCTTTTCTGTTTCTGTGCAATAAATAGAACCACAGGTGAGAGTGTGCCCATTTTTCATGGACGCAAAGCGATTCATTGGTGAAAGCAATTAGTTTTTTCTTTTGTTCCTCTCTCTCTCTCTCTGTCTCTCTCTCTCCGTACTTTTTCGGGCTCAAATTGCTAATATGTAGGGTGTCCCAGGGTCAAGAATGCTCAGTTCAGCTTGGATGGGGAAAAGTTTTTAGTTTCTGCAAGTTCTCTTCACAGTCTGTGCAAAGAAGACGGAAATTGGATGAAAGAGACAGGAAGAAGGATGGTTAACAAAGGATAATGAATGGCCCACAAAAGGGCAGCAGCCTCAATAAAACATCTAAATAGCACAGGTTTTTATGAAAATCACAGAATTCTTAATAGAAAATCGAGAAAGGACAAAAACAAGGAGCCGTGTGGGTTTTGGGATTCACAAGAAATGGTGTGGTTGACATCCCTTTATCACTTTATCTTTCCCTCGTTCCTTTCTCAACCTCAAACCAATTGCTTGCATGGCTTCTTCTTAAGCAATCATGTTTGGCTCCTTTAAAATTCTTCCTTTTTTAAAAAAAATTATTTTATTATTATTATTTTTTTAAATTTGATTTTGATTTAAACTGGTACCTTCATAAAAGAAGTAAATTCATTGCCCCGAGGGGGGGGGGGGTTTAGCTAGAAAAGGATAAAATTGAAAAACTTCTGAAGTGAACATGTTAATATTGAAATTTGAGAAGTATTTTATAAAGATTATTGGAAAATTGAGATTGACCTTCGAGGGTCAAGAAATGTGAACCCCAGGATTCATATAAATACCTCTTATCTGCCACGTGGCTTATGCGGGGGCATACATGGTACCTGATTGGTTGGCCTCCCGCGCTCTTATAATAACGAATACCTCTTTGGCTTCTATCTCCCACTCTCTCTCTTTCTCTCTTCCTATCTATATATTTACTAATATAAAAATTTTGCTGACTACTCGAGAAGAGAGGAGCTTTGCAGTCCTTACAGGACATACGTGTTGGATTCTCCAACCAAAAGGTAACTAAATTCTGCTTGCTCAAATTTCAGTTGTATCTTTTACTCTATTTCATGTTTGATTTTACTCTTAAGCTGTCAAGCATGCAAAACTTGTTTTTGATTCTTTGTTTTAATTTTCCCATATCAAGATTGAGATTATGCTCTGTTTGGTTTTACTGATTAATCTCATATTGGATTGTGGGTACTTGTTATATATCTGTCTTAGATTAGATTAGACCAATGATGAGAGTGCAAGTGTCTGTTTTTTCTTTCTTTCTTTTCTTTTTACCATAATTAAAGAGATCTAGTTTGAGGAAGGAGAAATCAGAATTTGTCAGGTCAGCAGTTGTCAGAGGTAGAGACATAAGTCTGTTCATCACTTTGTGATGAACCATGTTTCAAGTATAGCATCCATAACTTCTTGTCAGTTTTTTCTCTTCCTTGTCTTTATCCTTCAATTTGGAAACAGGCATGGCAGGCGCCTTATATTTTTCTTTTTCCATTTTTTAGATATGAGAAAAATAATACAAATACAAACTATAATATTTCATTGTTAATTGACATATTATGGTGTAGAATTGATTAGCTGATATATATGGAATGCTAGAGTGGTGGATAATACAACATAATTATAAGCCAAAATGTTAATCTAATCTCATTTGCTATTTGTAGGTAGGGTTGTTCTTCTGGTGAGAATCAAGCAAGAATGGACTACATGTATGGACCGGGAAGAAACCATCTCTTTGTTCCCGGGCCGGTCAACATCCCGGAACCAGTCATTCGTGCTATGAACCGGAACAATGAGGATTATCGCTCTCCAGCCATTCCTGCATTGACCAAAACACTTCTTGAGGATGTCAAAAAGATTTTCAAGACAACTACTGGAACTCCATTCCTTATCCCCACCACCGGTATTTATTATCTTCTTTGCTGCTATGTCAAAAAAACACCTTTCTGCTATGTTTACGTATAATATGTTCATGGTACAACATATTAAAATTTTGTTCAAATATGTTATCCTAGCGATTTGATTTGATTTGTACTGAACAACCATGCTTGAGTTAAGCCAACGTATTGATGTAATTGGATTACAACTTGCGAATGCATCTTAAGATTGTCCTGTTCTCGTATTTTTGAGGCTAAAATGAAATTATGATCTTAATGGTGTGTCATAACTCTTTGATTATCATATTTGATCCTATCCACAATTGAACAAAATTATTATTTCTAATCCTGTCGAGTCCCATCCCTCTAATTTCATTTAATAATCTCTAGCTCATATTGTTATTCAAATTGAGTGAATGAAAAAATAACTATATAATGTTTGTTAACCTATAAAGCGTGGAGAGAGACATGGCAGGACATGATAAAGTTACAAAATTTTGCACTATTTTAAATTATAAAATGTCACACATGTCCAACATAGATGTGGGCAAAACAGATGCACTCGTTCTTAGAAGTGTTTGTGTAACATAGGAGTTAACACATGGTTCATCAAAAAACGGCCGATAATTTTTGGTTGTACTGACTCTTTGCAGCTATGAAGAAATATTGTGTAATGGTGCACATAAGACACTATAATGTTGAATTTATAGCGGAAATCTTGTGGTTCTACATTTTTCATGACCAAAGCGTTTCTAATTATGTAGGATTTGTGTAACTTATGGGTGTTAATGTGTTGGACTAGGCACCGGTGCATGGGAAAGTGCACTTACAAACACATTGTCTCCTGGAGATCGAATTGTATCATTCCTGATTGGGCAATTCAGTTTGCTGTGGATTGATCAGCAGCGACGCCTCAACTTCAATGTGGATGTCGTAGAAAGCGAGTGGGGTCAAGGTGCCAATCTTGAAATACTAGCTGCTAAGCTTTCTGCTGATTCTGCACACACCATCAAGGCTGTTTGCATTGTTCATAATGAGACTGCAACTGGAGTCACCAACAATTTGGCCACGGTCAGAAAAATTCTTGGTAAGCAGCCTGAATTCTCTTCCTTCAAAGTGTTTTATTCCCACGCCATAGTTTTCTCCAGGTGATATATAAGCATATAAGTGCCCTTTACCATGAGCTTGTTTCCCATATCCACCTTATCTAGGTTCTGACTAGGGATTTCTGTAGTGCTTTTGCTTTCAATCCTTTGGGAGAATCAGATTTCATTTCTTATTTTTTTTTATCTATTTATTTTTTCAGATCACTACAGGCATCCAGCACTCCTCCTCGTTGATGGGGTTTCTTCCATATGTGCCCTTGACTTCCGTATGGATGAATGGGGGGTCGATGTAGCTCTAACTGGCTCTCAGAAAGCTCTGTCCATGCCCACTGGGATGGGTATAGTTTGTGCAAGTCCCAAAGCTCTTGAGGCTTCCAAAACTGCAAGATCTGTCAGGGTTTTCTTCGATTGGAATGACTACTTGAAGTTCTATAAGATGGGAACATTTTGGCCATACACTCCTTCTATCCAACTACTTTATGGTCTCCGAGCTGCTCTTGATCTTGTTTTCGAAGAAGGCCTTGACAATGTCATTGCTAGGCACAGCCGTCTGGGAAAGGCAACAAGGTATACATGGTGGCCTTTCATTGTAATCCTCTTAGGTCATTTTTGTGCAATGATACTCTCAGTTTTAAAAAATGCAGACTCGCTGTGGAGGCATGGGGCTTGAAGAACTGCACCCAGAAGGCGGAATGGTACAGTGACACCGTGACTGCTGTGGTCGTTCCTCCGTATATTGATAGCTCGGAAATTGTTAGAAGGGCATGGAAGAGATACAATATGAGCTTAGGTCTAGGCTTGAACAAAGTGGCTGGAAAGGTTTTCAGAATAGGGCATCTAGGCAACCTAAATGAGGTAAAAGTTTTTTCATTCCTTGCTCTTTGTTAGAAGAACTTTGTTCCTTTATTACTAAATTGCACAATAAACTATTTCATTTTTTTTTTGGGAAATATGATTCGTGTTTGATTGCTAACCACGAACCTGGTTTGCAAAATCTTTTCCACTTACATTTGCAGCTGCAATTGTTGGGCTGCCTTGCCGGTGTGGAAATGATCCTTAAGGATGTTGGGTACCCAGTTAAGCTGGGAAGCGGAGTTGCAGCTGCAAGCGCATATCTGCAGAACAACATTCCCTTGATCCCTTCCAGGATTTGACATATTCTCCAGCCATCCACCCATGTAACTTCACCTGTTCATCATTTCCCTCGGACTAGTCTGTAAAAAAAATTTGCTTACTTTTTCGTTGTATCTGCACTCTTCAGAGGCTTGACTCTAAAAGTTAAGTGTTTTTATTTGTTGTTTCAAATATCTTATGGATCTTTTTAAGTTCTCTACTCTTTAACACTAATCTGACCCTTATCATTGGCTTTTGGTATCTGCTATTTTTTGCTCTCGCTAATAGCACACTTGATAGGCTTGTTTATCTGTGGGGCAGAAAATGAGAGTGCGAAATGTGAGGAGTGGGTAAACCATTGCACAGTTTTTCAAAATTTTTGTTGTTATATATGTTATACTAAGGGGAGTACATCATGGTGTGTGTGCAGCTTGTTGTGGAGTTTGAATTTTTTATATAATATTAGAGTCATATATCGATTGAAAATAATATAAAAAAATAATTAAAACGTTATTATTGTTACGAAATGTATTAAATTTTGAATTTATAAAAAATTAAATTAATATAAATTAAAAAATTGAAATTTAATTAGTATAATTAGTAATCATAAAAGTTTGAAATGACAAGCAAGAAATGTATTAATTTTAAAATTTATAGAAGGTGTCCTAATGGCGAATGTGATTAATCCTATTTGACTTTTTTTGAGGAATGCTTGTAGTTCGTAGAAAACTTTGAGACCGAATAGGGAAGAGGATTCGAGAGAGGACGAAGGAGGAGCACTTTTTGGAGCGTGTTACTATTTGTTAATTTTAAAGATGACATAAATGAGTTAAATGGGGAGAGAGAGAGTTAAATAAATGTGATATAAATGAATTAATACTTCGTGTGGTTGTGTGAAGAAAACTCTCGGCTAGAGTTATGGGCTTGAGTGAGAAGGTTTTAGAGAGAGAATATTCATGAATTGTAAGAAGATTTTATAGAGAGAGAATAGTAGGACACATGGTGATGATTCCAGTGTCTAATTATATATATATATATATATATGTGATGGTGTGAGAACAATGGGTTAATGTATCCATATTGATGGCAAATGGGTAAATATATTTTAGTGAGAGAAAGATGACGCTTCTAAAAGGTGAATAGAAAATATATTTGTGGGCGTGACGATACCAGGAGATCCCATGGTTGGAGAAACAATAAATGGGAAACTCTTGGTAGAGAAGAATTGTTTAAGAAAGGAAGGTCTCGGTTCAAGAATTGTACACATGGAAAGAGATAAGATGTGAAATAGGTTTTGTGAGAAGGGTTTATGTTGGAAAGTCAGTTGTTTGGAGAGAGAATTGATGGGTTTAGAGTGAGAAACTTTTAGAGAGAGAGAGAGAGAGAGAGGAGACCTTCATGTTGGTGTGCTCATAGAGAGAGGGGGTGTGTGAAAAGTATGTTGAAAAGTCAATATTATTGAGAGAGATGATTATAGTGAGAGAGACAATGGGGTGACTGAGGGTGACACATGGCGTGGAGAAAAATGGTGAAGAAAATAGAAGCAAAGTCAGTAAATCGATTGCATTTTGGGTGCAGTCGACCGTATGGGCTAGTTGGATGTTTAATATAAAATAATCAAATTATCTTCTCATGGATATTTTTGTTTGGCAAAATCATCCGATTGGTTTGATATTTATCATATTTAAAATCTATACTCTTCAGAAAATTTCAATTTATTAGAGAGAAAATGTAGCTCTCAATTTTAGAGAGAGAGAGAGAGAGAGAGAGAGGAAGATGGCACATGGCGTGAAGGCTTGAAAAGAGATATTATCATCTCGTAGTTGAGATAGTAGGCAGCTCTTGGTGACATTGTGAAAGCTCTCAGTTAAAATATTGGACATCTTTCGATTATTATTTTAAAAAATATTTAGCATCTCTTGGTTATTGTTCAATGGGGTAAGGTGTTCAAGAGTGAGAGGTGTGACAATGTGAAGAAAGCTTTCGGTTAAAATATTGGATATCTCTCGCTCAACTAAAGTGAGAGTATTTCTTAGTTAAAATAATGAGTTTGAGTGAGAATGTTTTAGAAATAAAAAGTAGATAGTGAAAGATATTGGAATAATAAATATTTATAATGTGCTTCAAATAAGTGAACATAATATATATATATATATATTTAAGAGTTATTAAACTAATGAGTTTAAGTGAAAATAGTAGGCATCTTTTGGTCAACACAATACATAGATAGGTCTTGGTTGAAGTTGTATTTCTCGATCATTTCTAGATTATTTAGAGTGAGAAAGTAGTCGAACGGTAAATAGGTTAATGTATATATATAGCAAATGGGTAAATAATGAAAGAGGATGGTGAGAATGTTAAATGTGGAAGTTAGAGAGATTGTGTTATGTGGGCGTTTTAGAATGAAAAGGTTTTTGTTAGAGAGGGAGTATGTACTAGCAATATTGGAAAACATAAGTTGAGAGCTTTGTATGGTTCTAACCTAAAAAAAATACAAATAAAACAACCTTGACAGAAAATTATTTTCATTTGTAATTCTTATATATAGCGGTTGGAACTTGCGACATACTATGTCGTGGGTTCAAGATGCGATATACTGTGTCACGTCTTGAACCTGCGACATAGCATACCGTGGGCGGTAGAGAGGGGTGGCGCGTGGGGAGAGAGAGAGAGAGAGGGTGCGGCAGGGGGAAGAGAGAGGGGAGTGCCATGGGGGAGGAGAGAGAGAGGAGTGCTACGGGGGGAGTGCCGCAGGAGTGAGAGAGAGAGAGAGAGGAGTTTGTAGGGGGAGAGAAAGAGAGAAAGAGGGGAGGGGCAGTGGGGGGCCGTCTGCCACGGTGGGGGGGGGGGGGTGTCTGCTGTGGGCACAAGAGAAGGAGAGAGAGAAGTCTACCGAGGGGCAGAGAGAGAGAGCGGAGGAGCGTGGGGGAGGGAGAGAGGAGCAGCGCCATAGGTGGCGGGGGGAAAGAGACAGAGAGCCACAGGTGGGGGAGGGAGGGGGAGCGGAGCAGAGCCACGGGCAGGGGAGGGAGGGAGAGAGGAGCGCCACAAACGACGGAGAGAGGGGCCGCGGGGCGTCGCGGGCAGCGGATTGTCGTGTTTTCAAGACGCGATAAGTTGTGTCGCATTTTGAAGACACGACACATAGCTTTCGACCAATCAGGTGTTGCCAGATGGTGTTGTAGGTCCAACTTGTGACAAATGAGGGTTATATCCTGAATTTTTTTTGTTCTAAGGTTGTTTTAATTTTTTTTTTTTATTTAAGGTTTAATTCCGAACATTACTCTACAAGTTGATCTATAGTGGTGGAGAGAGAGAGAAAGAAATAGGACACATGGTGATGGAATTGTGAGATCATTTTTTAAATATGTATATTTGTATATAAATGTTAGTGAGAGAGAGAGAGAGAGAGAGAGAGAGAGAGAGAGAGAGAGAGAGAGATGGTGCTTCCAAAAAATGTAAATGTTAAAAGGTGTAACATGTGGGCGTGAGATGATTATTAAAAAAAATCATTCAGAGCAGGATATGTTAAAAATTAAATTTTATTGAGAGAGAGAGATAATGAGTATAGGATTTAGTTTACATGGTTTACATGAGACGGAGGGAGAGAGTGTTGTGAAGAATAAACAAAAACAAAAGAGAAAGTATTGGTATTTTGTGAAATTCTCTCGGTTAAACCTTTCGGTCAATCGAGAAAGTACTGATATTTTGTGGAGATCTTATGGTTAAATCTCTCAACCTTTTGATAGAGTTCTCTTGGTTAGACTTGGCTTGATCTTAAAGTAAAGTAGTGATATTTTGTATTTATTTTTTCATAAATTCTAATTTTTATTTTCAAGTTTTTTTTTTATCCTCATGAAATACATTTTTCTCAATGAAATATAATTTCAAACATTTAAATTCATAGGATTAATTTTTTCAATAATCTAAAAAGGATATATTGGACACTTGTACAATTTAGAGGTGTAAAAAGACTATTAAACAAATATTAGAAATGATTTGAAAATAAACGGAGAAATGAGATTTTAGAACCCACAAGACTCAAGCATTTCACTTCACTTTTTAAATTATTCTTCTTTTTTCTCCCAAATCTAATCGATTCACCACTAAAACTCAAGATAAAGATTTCAAATTATCCATCTAACTCCCCAAAATTATATTTTAATCTTGATTTTAGAGAAAAGTTTAAAGATTTAGAATTTTCACAAAAAAGGGAGAATCAATAGATCTTGTGTAACCTAAACAAGAAAGATTTTTTGGAAACGAATCAATGCATTATAATTTTCTAAATTGTTATAAAATGATCGAACTATCATCCCAAGTATTTTCTTATTTGGTAATAATACCTCTCTAGAATTTTTTGAAACACTTACTTTTGTTTGCAGATGGAAAGAAGGACCGATCGTATTTTGTTTGCTCTTTTGTTTTGGGTGCCATTGTGATTGTTCGCACTTGAGAATGGGTGTTCTTTTAAGAGATTGAGAAGGGAGAACATTTATGAGTTATGGAATGAGCTTTTCTTCTCTCAAGGGCATGCCAAAATTGAAAATTTTGAGAAATTAAAATATATGTAGCCTAGTGAGGTAAAGAGAAATATTGTCATCTCTCAGTCAAAATAATAGGCAACTCTTGGTGACGTTGTGAAAGCTCTCGGTTAAAATAGTGAGAGAGAGAGAGAGAGGAGAGAGAGAGAGACAAAGTTCTTAAAGATGATAAATGGGTAAATATTTGGAGAGAGAGAGAGAGAGAGAAATGCTTAAGAATGATAGCAAATGGGTAAATTCAATTAACGTTATCATTGTTATTTAATATGTTTAAAATTTGTTTTTGTTAAAATAGAGAATTTTTATTAAAAAAATAATTTTCAGGTTCAAGTACCTGCCCGAATCCAAGTAATTTGTTTGGGTTCATGTTCGGGCCCAAAAAAAATGAAACCCAAATACCTCAGGCTTGGGTTAAAGTAAAGCGTTCGGATTCAAGTACCGGACCTGGACACAGCCCTACCATCTCAACCGAGAGCTACCTATACATTGAGTCAATCGGGTATAAATATTTACCCATTTGCTATCATTCTTAAGCATTTGAAATAAATTAGAAAATTTATTTAAAATTACAACAAACTAACATAACAAACAAAAAAATGTAACAACTTCATCATTTTTTTAAAAAGGACAAATCTTTTTGGAAAAAATTTAAAATAATATTTAAATATTATTTTTTAGTGAACACAAAGAAAGGAGACTTTTTTTAAAAAAAAAAAAAAAAAATTTGCCCTAATTGCATTTTTACACTTATAATTATTACATATTTACAAATATATTCAGATTTTTAATTATCAACCTGAATCCAACCCGGTATAACAAAAAATCCAAATTAACCCAATCCAAACACCTTGGGTTTTCATGGGTTACGGGTTTTGTTTGGGTCCAACCCAGCCCTATAAGATAGTAGGTAGCTCTCGGTCATTCAACGTGAAGGTTGTTCTCGGTTAAGAAAATTATCTCGGTAAACTAAAATGAGTTCAAGAAAATGTCTCTCGGAGAACTTGGTTGGGCCCTCCAATTGTTCAAGAGAATGTTTAACATCTCTCGGTTATTGTTCAAAGGGGTGAGGTGTTCGAGAGAATATCAATATGAACATGGAGCGATGAGTGTGAGTGGTGAATTTTCAAAATAGGATTGGATCCCACCTGGACATGCATGGCACAAAGAAAAGAGAAAAAAGTAAAATTCATATATCCATTCTCACATGTCATTTTCTCTGGGAGTTGCTCCACTTGCTCTCGGTTCAAGAAAAGTCAATGTTGTTTAGAGAGAGCGAGATGGTGGGTTCAGAGTGAGATGCTTTTAGAGAGAGAGATATGTGGGACACACGTAGCGATGGTGAATGGGTAATTATATCTAAAGAGAGAGAAAGACGATGCTTCTAAGAAGTGAAAATGTTAAAAGGCCTAACATGTGGTCGTGAGTTGGTTACTAAAAATTATAGATAAATTACAATTTTTTTCTCATAATTTGATCGAAAATTACATAATTTCCTTATGGTGAAAAAATATCCACTTATCCCCTTGTGTTTTTAAAAAGTACAGTAAGTGTACGAAATATTTCAAAATTAATGGAAATGTAACAAGACGACATAAAATGCACATTTTACCCCCTCTTAAAATGTTATTATTTTCTAAACACTAAAACACTTTGTTTTTCCTTGCACGGAGAGAGAGAGAGAGAGACCGAAAAACGCTTTGTTTTTCCTTTGAGTAATGGGAAAGTTTTTCCTTTGAAATCATTTCAGTGGGAGGGAAATGATCAAATATTTTTGGAGTGGAAAGGTGAGATGGGTGGGAGACTTTCGGATTGATTTAATGGGATCCAGTGGGAAGGTGAGATTGAAGTCACTATCAGGTAATAATTTTTTTTTCTTTTTCTATAAAGCATATTTAGAGTTTCAATAAGTTCAAAGTTTGAATTTTGAGTCACGAGAACAGCAATTTTATTTGTTTATTATATCCTAAATGTAATGTGTTGATTAAAAAGAGGTTGTTACTTTTTCTGCTAATGTATTGATCTTTACATGTATTTTTGTTTTTCTTTTCATCTTTATATAGATTATTTTGTAGAAAAAATGGGTAAAAGATAGCATCATGAAACTAAGTTTGAAATGATAGATATTAAGTTTCATTTTGAAGGGAGATTCTTATGGAAATCTAACTTATTATACCTAATAAATACACAGGAGAGAGAATTATAGTGTTTAATAGATTTTCTAGAAAGAAGTCATTTTGAAGTGAGTTGTATAACTTGTGTAACTTATTGGATGTTGAGGAGGCAAGTGAAGTTAAAATGTACTTTAAACTTGTAGCATAGATGTGGGTGTGGTTGAGATAAATAGTGAGGAAGACATCAAGGTTAGGTTAGAAGCACATGAATATGACTTACAATTTTTTCCCCAAAAATATTTTTTTATTCAAAATTATTTAAATATAGTAGTTTTTTTATTTCTGAAAATATTGATTTCGCACTTTGAGAGTGCGAAATCAAGCTTTTAAAAAATTTTAAGGCTTTTTTTTTAAAAAAAAAGAGACAATTTTGCACTAACAGAGTGCAAAATCATCGGACTATAACCCCTATCTCAGAACACAATTCTTGTTTCGCGTTCTCTCATTCTTCCGCCGAAAACCGTGCTGTCTCCTTTGCGACAAAAGACCGATCTTGCTTGAGACAAGAAGAGTGCAACATAAGCCCCTAATTTCATCCTTTGTCATGTGAGGCTTCATCTACAGTCTCTGTCATTTTTTTTTTGTTACTATTTCCTGTGAGTGGAGATCCTTCTAGGGTTTGCATTATTTGAATGTTGCATTGTTTGAAGCTAGGGTTTGTTTGCATTAGGATTGTGGTTGATACCATGATGTTGCATTGTTTGAATTTAAAGTTTGTCTGCATTATGGTTCCTACAAATCGACGGTTTTCATTAATCCAAAGAAAAATAAAAACATATTGTGATTGATGTAATGTTGTTGATGCCGAGTGTAGGGTAATTTTCTATTATACATTACATTTGTTACATTATACTTGTGGCAACGACATTGCTATAAATCAATGTAGGTTTGCATTATACATTAACCACATTTGTTACATTATAAATCAATATAGGATTTGCTATAAATTGATGTAAGGTTTTCATTAACCACATTTGTTACATTATAAATCAATATAGGGTTTTCATTAACCACAATTATATTTGTTAATGTTGTGTTGTTGATGCTCTATTGGACTTAGTTCTAGAATTTGCATTATATTTGTTGTTGATATCTTTTTATTGATTATTATTGTCATTGATAGAAGAAAGCAATATCGATGACAACTGTGTAAGGTTAGTGCTTTATTGGATGTTAAAATTGGTGGGTCTAAGAATGATTATCAGTATAGTATGGTCCAAAAATGAGTGTTGTGATTGATAGTACTATTAGATGGCATGAGTTTATAAAAATTTTGCATCGCAGAAATGAGATTGATTTTAGATAATTCAAACTGAATGTGGCATATAGATATCCTCTTTGATTTAGTCAGTCTCTCTCTTATTGTGTATTATTGGTGGAGGATGATGAATTCTTGCTAAAAGTGTTGTCACTCTCCAAATATATCCCAAATTTAATGACAGTTGAACTATTCTTAAAGCCAAAAGCAATTCTAATTGGAATAGAAAGAATGTGTCAGACATTTCAGGTAGCTCATCTAGGATCCAAAATTGTCTTGATTTTAGTGGTGAGACAAATTTTGGTTTCTATACAAAGATATTGAGGAGTAAGAATATTGGAGATGAGTGGCTACAGTATAGGGCATTTATTTCAGATGATGTTGTTTTGTCTGGTCATCATGAATTAGTTATGCTTATCACAAGTGAGTATGGGGAGTCTTGTACCAGTAGACCCTATGAAAGGCAAGAGACAGATCTTGTAGAAACATTTGTTGATGAGGAATCAAATGGTGAAAGCGATGAGCAGAATGATACAGATGAAGAGGATCCGATTGTTGAAGAGGAAGATGAAATACAATACCTACACACTATGGGGAAAGGGACTATGATGGTTGATGAGTACAATGACTATGACCGTCCAACATGGAATGATGATTGCATTTCTTGAATGGTTTTCAGTTCCAAAGAGAAAGTTCAGCATGTTGTCAAGTGTTGCGCGATACAAGAGCATAGGCACTTTAAAGTGTATGAAAGTTCTCTAAACAAATGGTTTGTTAGGTGTTCTCTTTATCATGAGAATAATTGTTTGTGGCATGTTCGGATTAGACAAAAATAGAATCATCGCCTTTAGAAAATTACAAGGTTGAAAGCAAAACATACTTGTTTCCCTGAATTGCCTTTGGGGGATTACCCCAACGTGGACTTGAATATGGTGGGTCATATGATTAGAAGCCACGTAAAAGAGAATGTTGGTTATAAAATGTATGATGTGGTTGAGAATATGAGATTGTACGGATTAAACCTGTCATACAAAAAAACTTAGATAAGGCGTCAAAAATCTATAGAAATTATGTATGGTAATTAGGAGACTTTTTATATATTATTGCCTCAGTTGTTGGATACTGTGTAGATGAGTAATCTCGGGATTATTGTTGATTGAGGGTTTACTAAAGTGTCAGGGTCTAATTAGAGGGTTTTTCACTAAGTTTTCTAGGTTTTCAAACCATATATCAATGCATCTAGGCATTACAAACCAGTGAAAATTATTGACGGGACTTTTCAATATAGGAGATATAGGGAGAAAATTCTAATTGCTGTTGGAATGGATACAGAAAAGCACATTTTTCTTTTGTGTTTTGCTATTGTTGATGAAAAGACTATTGTGAGTTGGGCATAGTTTTTGAAGAATTTGAGAGTGTATCCTATTGGTGATCGGTATAGAGTATGTTTAATCTTCGATAGAGCTCCCGTTATAATGCGAACCATAGAGAGGAATAATTATCTACAACCAGTATTTGTATTTCACAGATTTTTTTTGCACCATAGAAGGCTATTTTTAGTTAGCGATTCAAAAATAAGCCATTAATAGAGTTAATGCATAAGACGGTTAGGCAAAAACAAGTTAGAAAATTTGATACTGTCATGAATAAGATCAAAGAGTTTAATGAGCCGGCGTATAAATGGTTGATGGAGATTCCTCTAGATAAATAGATATTTTGTCATGATGGGGGCCACAGATGGGGGAACATGACCAGTAATCAATCAGAGTCATTTAATTGAGTGCTTAAAAGTGTAAGAAAGTTGTCAATAAATACATGTGTGTAGGCGACATCGTACCGTATAGTTGAATTTTTCAATAAAAATCGAGAAGAAGCAAATAAGAATGTCAATGAAGGCAAGATGTAGCCAACATTGATAATGAAAAAAAAGGTTAAAATGAGTAGAAATCCAAATTCCACCGCACCATTGCATTTAATGGATATAGATGGATATGTGAGGTGATAACCGGATTCCATGGTGGGAGAGGTGGGAATAACCCCACCGTGGTTATAGATATCCTATCATATACTTGTGAGAAATATGTTATTTCTAAACTTCTTTGTTCTCATATGTGGAGAGTTTGTACAGAAATAGGCTGTGAGTACAGGACACTTGTAAACAAATTACATAGTTGCCAATCAATACTGCTGACATATGGTGGTGAATTTTATTCTCCTCCATACAAGGACTATTGGCTCCCTCATTCTTTCATATTGTTACACAATGTTTTACGTCTTAATAACCAACCAAGTAGATCACGTAGTATGCAGATCCATAATGAAATGGATAAAAGAGGAACTCAACGTTGCAAAACTTGTGGTGAACAAGGGCATAATCGTTATCATTGCCCAAATACTATCTGATTGCAAGAGAGGGCAAGACAAGGTTGAAACTTTTATCCCATCATGTACTTGTCTTGTATTGTATCATGGACTTATTCAATTATTATGGATGTACAACATTTTCATAACTTATTACTTTATGTGTTCATTTTTATTTGGTTTGAGGATTTGGAGTTTTTATTATTCTTTACTTTTTTGTGATCATAGCTATGGACTACACTTATTCAGAGTTTACCCCAAACCCACAGGACCCTAGTGTCTTTACTTTATAGCCCACACACTAGTCTCAATTTATATGGGAGACGAGAGTGATACCTACTAGAGGTTAATCATTTCGATCATGGGTTTTGGGTTGCTCGATCCCTTAATATTAGGGTACAGTAGATTTTGTTGCGGGTGGCCTTTTATGGTCTCTATAAGTGTGGATATATTTAGCATGATCATGGACTTATTAGTGCATTTGTTGAGAGATAAAGACAGGAGACTCATACCATTCATTTACTAGTTTGTGGGTTACGATTACGTTACAGGATGTTTTGGTCCTTCTCGGTTTGCCTATAGATGAAGATGTAGTTATTGTGATGGACCACCCTCATTTTATCGTTAAGTGGTTGGATATTTGTTATACTCTCTTAGGTTTCTTTCCTAGTCTAGAGGATGTTTTTGGAGATCTTATTAAATTACGGACTATCACGGATTTTTTTTATTTATATCCTCTGGATCCGATGTCAGATGTGATCTTGATTGCATTATATAACTGCTGGGTAGTCTTTTCAGGGACCAGTCTAGGTTAAGAGTGAAACATATATATTTGGAACTTCTACGAGATCTTGATTACACAGGATGGTATAGTTGGGATAGTGTTGTCTTGGCGACATTTTACAAAGCCATGTGTTGGGTTTCTATTGATAGTGTTAGACAGATTTGTATGCCAGTTCTACTTATTCAGGTATCATATTTCCATTCGATGTATTATTTTTTACTTAATTATACTTTCTCTACATAGTATATCATTTATTTGTTATTGTATCTTTTATTAACTTTGAGCATGGGAGAAAGTGCCCATATTTACCCTGATCAGAGGCTACATCAATGCTCTGATGCCCTCTGCTTTAGACTTGCCTACCACCCTAGAGAATCTTTGTATGTAGTGTTTACTTCATTTATTCATTTTTTTCCTCTATTTCCTTCACTTTGTATAATTTCAACTTGACATTGTTTTTTTTTTTTTTTTTAAATAGTTGGGATGTTCTGCATAGTTATGTACAAACACGATAGTTTGTTCTTAGAATATACTGGAATTAGCTAGATCATATGGGAGACACTGGGGTGAGTATATTCTTTTCTTTTTCAGTTCGTTTGGATGCTATTTTCGTATGCTAACCTAGCAGTGTTGCCCACGTATTGCTTCAGAGACTATGAAATATGGCGTGTTGATATCTCCCCATCTGTTTTGAGGTCGTTGAGTATCATTTCGCTCAAAGGGTTATGAAACAGTTCAGGTTGCTATAGCATATTCCTTTTACTCATGCATACAGACTAGGAGTTGTACCGGACTGATCGACATGGGGGAAATGGATATGATTGGACTACGATATATGAGATACTCTTGTAATTGTGGGGTAACCATCGATATCACATCATAGAGGGTGAGGAAACTTTTAGTAAGCTGATGACGACAGCTAACTACATGTCATGGTATTGTTAGATTATCCGCTTATATATTGGTAGCCCTGCACATTGTTATCAGCAGGAATTCCAGTCTAGAGTGACGCAGATCGAGTATCTCATAAATCAAAATAAGTTTACCATTTAATATTGTTTTATTGTTTACATAATATTTCTTTCCCTTTTATTTTTTGTAGTGCTATGAACTCGAAAACATGTATTTAGTAGCATCTGACATATTTGCAACGGAAGGAGTGGATTCTGGAGTTGAACATCTTAGAGATGCATCATGGCATCCACTTCAGTTTGTCAGACATGCTCCATCTGAGTATTACCATCCTTCAACATCCATACAAACAACTACTGAGCCAATGGACATACTTTCCACTTTGGGTGCTGTGGATGCTTATGATGAGCCGATGGAGATACTTGTGTCATTTTCGTATTCGACTCTAACTCAAGTGTTTACGAACATGTTGATGATGTTGCACCGACCGAACCTCCACGACTTAAGTTTACGAGAGGTGGCATCGTCGTTGTCGACATTTTGATGATGTTGGTATAGTTACATTCCCTAAGGCTGATGAGGGTACACAGATATATGATACACCTCAACCTCTACCTAGTAGGTCGGCTCGTATTCTTGTTAGATGTAAGCCGCGATACAATGTTAGATGATCTCCTTATGGTATTTAGTCGAGATTTATTATTTTATATATATTACATTTAAATTTTATATACATTAATTTGAATTTTTATCAAAAATTTTTTTGTTATTATCTCTTTTTTATGAATTTTTTCTTTATATCACTTTAATGTTTATAAGTATTTTGGTTAATGGTTGTGTTTGGTGTTTGGCTATTGGTGTTTGGTGTTTGATGTTTGGCTGTAGGGGTTGCAAAGTGATTTCACATTCCAAAAATACGAAATTTGGTTTCGCATTTTGGGAGTACGAATTCAACAATTTTTTAAAAAGAATAATTTAATTTGAAAAAAGAAAAAAAAAAGGATGATTTCGCACTCTCAAAGTACAAAATCAATAGTTTGGGAAATTAAAAAAAAAAAAGCCAAAAGTTAAATTATTTTTATTAAAAATAACAATATTTAGGTAAAAAGCCCAAATTAACTTGTGTGTAGAAAAGGGGGTACGAAGCAAGCAAATTGTGTCGCACTCGTGTGTCACAAAGGGAGAACTTTGGGTCACATCAAGGTAATGTTGGACAGTGGGATGATGCTTATGGGCCTACAACAAGGGCTCAACAAGCAGGAGCAAAAGCAAATAGTCAAAGTTGTCCTAAGCAAACTACACTTGCGAAGAAATTGGGATAAAGTTAATAAGAAAAGAAACTGCAGAAAGAAAACTCTAAAAAATTGGTAATGATGACAATTCAAAATCTTATGATCAAGTAGAGTGGCTGAAATAAGGATTGGAAGGCTCGGAAGATGAAGATATCTTTGAGGGTTTAAAAAATAACTTTCAGCAACCACATGTTCAACAAGCAGCCAATGTTGATAAAGGAACCCAACGACAATAAGAGGTGGGATTGATGGTTCATTTTCAGATGAAAAATGGAATGAGAAATAAGATTTAGATGATGGAGAATTGTTAGATAAAGTCATCGTTAAGGATGATGAAGGGTTTATAGGTAGATCAAATTTATCAAACTTTTATCCTGAAGTTGAATTCAAGAAAGCAAATTTTCAACTCAAAGTAGGGCAAAAATTTGTAAATAAAAGACTTTTTAGGGAAGTTTTAGGTGAGTGGCATGTTCGAAAGGGGTACACATTCAAGTGTCTTAAATATGACTTAAATAGAATCAATGTAACATATAAGAAGGGGTGTTCTTGGAGGCCACATGCAAATTAAGTTCAACAGGAGAAGACATTTCAACCCAAGCATTGCGAGAGTCTCATGAATACGGAAGAGAATATAAAAATGGATATGTAAATGCAAGATATTTGAGCAAGAAGTTTCAATGTAAAGTCAGAGATGATCCAAAAAAGGGTTGTAGAATACTGGCAGGAGAGAACTCATGCTTGACATCAATTTGAGGCAGGCTTATAGAATGATGAAGTATATATTGGAGGATATAGATAGTGCTAATGTTGATCAGTATCACAAGATAAAAGCATATGCCTAGCAGGTATTGCATGATATGCTTGGTACTCATGTCACTATACAAGTTGAAATATATAATACTAATAAATTGCCCACTTTTCAAAGGATATTTTGGTATTTGGATGCCATGAGGAGAGGATTTCTTGAAGGATGTAGACTAATTATTGGGTTAGATGGGTGTTTTTGAAGAGTCCATCCGATGGTCAACTATTTACAACAATGGGAAGGGATGGTAATGACAACATGTTTCCAATTATCTTGGCAATGGTAGAGGCCGATAGATATAAAAGTTGGCAGTGGTTCCTACTTGAACTGAAGAGTGTAATTGGTGTTGGGATTGAATCTCCTTGATATTTATATCAAACAGGCAAAAAGGTTTGGTCAAATCACTTCAAGAAGTATTTTCACATTCTGAGCATCGAGTATGTGTGAGACATCTATATCAGAATTTCAAAGAAAAGTTTAAGGGATTTCTAAGATATTTCGAGAGAACTGTGAATCTCTCCTTGTGTTATGAAGGAGGTGATTTGCGTTTAGTTGGATATTCAGACGTTGATTAGAGTTACGATCTGGATAGACACAAATTGACATTTGTTTTTGTTGTCTTGCTTAATAATTGGTACCATATCTTGGAGAAATAAGAAATAAATCTGTGTATCTCTATCTACGATAGAGACTGAGCTTGTGGTATGCACAGTGGAAACTTAGTGGCAGTTTAAGGGAGTGTTTGGTTTTGGAGATTTCTGGATGATTTAGGGGTTGTGATAAAAAGTGAGAGACCAGTGATGATTTATAGTGATAATCGGGCCGATATTGCCTACAATTGAAATCCTAAGTATCACAGTAAGACCAAATATATTGATACCAGATATCATTTTGTGAGAAATATCATCAAGAAGGGTGTAGTGATATCTAAGTACATTTTTATACAGTATGGTGGTTGATCCTTTCACTAAACACATTGTAAGAGATTTATTTGTGAGACATATGAAATCATTGGGTTTACATGTACTTTGACATTTCTCACTATATACTAAATTTGATACTTATTGATATATATGACATACGTGCATTGTATATAGTCACAAGTTGATTTCTTGTACTTGTTTATTATTATATATTATGTAGTATGTTATGAAAAAGACATGTCAGATAGACGTGGTCAACTCTCTCACACGAGAGACCACCTCCAGTTCTGAGTGAGCGAAGATGAGACGAGTGACCCTATTAGAACATAAGTCATCCTAGTATGTGTTCAAGATGAAATCATATATGATGTGACCGACTTGAATATACCCACGTCCATGTTGCCTATAAGAAGCCAGTTTGAGATCTCAGATGTCACCTGCGTCAAGTGATATCATCTCTGAGATACTTTCTCTGAGATCTCTAGGGTAAAGTTTTATGTGTAAGCTGAGTCTCATACCTGTGCAGTATTAGAGAAATCTAACATATGCTCTTTTGAGAGATTGAGGAATAGCACTGTGGTACGTGTTTCATACCACGTGTGATAAAACGACTATATTTTGGTACTGCTACTTTAACATGTCACTGAGAAACTATGGTTGATTCGATTTGACAGTACATATCTAGAAAAGTAACTAAGATAAGATTGAAGTTAGTAGTATGAAAGAAAGACCAATCGGCATTAAATCATGTTGTTGTATTCACTGGCCGACCTATTATGTGATAGTGAATACACAGTGGAGCAATAAATTGGGGATCACTTTCATTGAGAAAAGTGACTCGATAGATATAATTGTATTGAGTCCGGGGGTACAGCGAATTCTTTTGGTACTAATGGTGACTTCTCGTCATTCTAACAAGTGTATTGAGGAATCTTTGCTTGCAAGTATACTCGTCGGTCGCACGACATCCAATCCTGTATGAAAGTCTAGTAGGGTGATATGATAGATCGCATGAGTTGTGATCTTGTGACGAATGTAAAATACTCTCATATGTAAGTGAAAAATGTTGATAGTTATGCCGACAAAGGGGCATTTTTGTTAAAACAAGGGTTAGTTATTTTTAATAACCCCTTCACCAACCAACTACAATGTAGAAATATAACCCCCCTTTTAGTCTGAACGTGTGGCTATGTGCAAAGAGAATGGATTCCTTTTTTTTGTGAAGACGTGTGCACAATGGTCATCCATGTCTAGTAGAGAATAATTGAAGAAGGCAAGATTGTACCTTTAGACTCAAGAGTACATAGCTGAAAAAAATGAAATTGCACGATTGAGAGATTATTCTCAACGAAAAAAAAATAGATAAAGGGTTTGAGAAAATTTTCAAATAGAAAAATTTCTCTCATCACCGGAGAACATCGGACTTAGGGTTGAGGTGCCGTGGTATTACGGTGATGGTTTGTTTTCGTGATCACCATCTCGACCGTGCAATCCGTATGAGAGAGTTTATGGATCGATTGATTTTTGGGAAGTCTACTCATCGAGATATTTATTTAAAAATTTAAAAATTTCAATTTATATATTTTCTCATACGCATATAGTGTAATAAATCCAATATATACAACTGTAAAATTATATCTATATTGTATGTTCTACAATCACAACTTTTTTTATATAAACTATAAGTATTCATTAATTATTTTAAATTTGATTAAATTCGATTCAAGTTGAATTAAATATTTAAAAAATAAAATTATTCTGATATTTATTTAATTTTTATTTTTGACTTTAACTCCACGTCTTGTTTAAGCAGTGGTTAATTTATAATTCACGAAGGAGAGGGTGTCCCCGTCATTGTTCACATTTTTCATGAAGGGAAAGATGCGGAGGCATACATTATACGACGTGTTTTTTTTTTTTTTTTATCACGTTTTTTTATTGCATAAAAAGAACATCGCCGACCACAGTGGGCCAACATATATTTAAGGTTCCTTCCTTCTTTCTCTGCAAGCCTTAACCACCTTCTGCCATTCTTTTTTTGAAGAGATTAATATCTATCTATGACAATTTCGATTTCGTTTGCTGCCATAGCCATCTATGCTTCTGAGGTATTCATTTCAAAACTCTCTCTCTTTCTCTCTCTAGAAACGGTGTTTTGACCAAAAATGAATTTGTTGGGTGTGTGTAATAAACAGGTTACTCAAAAACGTAGTGCAGCAGGGGACAAATTGTGCCGTGAAACAAATACCATGGGAACTCTAACAAGATTGAAGAGAACTTTGTTAAGCACATCAACAACAGCAACAAGCAGGGAGAGAGAGAAGATGATGGAGAACTGCGAAAGCCACGAGCTAGAGAAGAAAGTTCATGTTCAGCCACGTTTAGCACCTAAATTTGATGGTCTAAATTGCTTTGAGACACTGGCCCTTAATTAGCTAGTCTCGCTCGCTCCCTCCCTCCCTCCCTCCCTCCATGCTTCTTTTTTATGTATAACCCACACCCACACCCACACCTACAAATTATGACTGAAGAAAGATTTCAAGCCGCGACTCATGGATGCTGATTCATATGAATGGTTGGAAAATTCCTTAATTTCTGCTGAAAAGTAAATATAGTTTTTCCTATAACTTGCGTCTTCATTTTATTTATTTATTTATTTTGACATAAACAGATGTAATCAACAAAAATCAAATCGGTGAAGCAAGAATAGAAATAAAGAGACTCTATCACTTGAGCACAACTCAATATATGATAATTTTTTTTTAATAATCGATCGATAGTTGTCGATTAATTCGATTTAAAAGTTATCGGGTCTAATTTAATAATTTTTTTTGTTTTCAAGGGTTGACATGCTAAATTTATATCTTGTAATGGGTTTTGGAACGTGAGGATTGGTATTTGAGAAATCCCAGAGGGTTTGTTGATGTTAAGCTCAAACGGCTTAGAACCATAAGATGTTTTGTTGGGGGGGGGGGGGTAGGATAAAGAAGAATTTATCATCATTTAAGGGATTTATAGTCTTGATTTGGAAGCTTCTATTTAGGAAAATTAATTGTTTTTTAAAAAAAGAACACGTCATGCCCAGTCGTACAAACTTGGGAATCCGCAAAAGGGTAGTATTCAAAAGCAGCCAAAAAAGTCAAATCTGAATTCAATGAATCCTCTTCCTCAACAATATATTTTTTAATATTACTAAATTCCAAAATTTGTCAAAAGCGATAAGATTGCCACGTAAGGGCACACGAGGTATATCATTTTAATTTTCATTAACCACGTGTATCCAACGATGAATTCAAATCCAAATAAATTCTTAAAAGATAAATATTTCTAATATCTATTTTTTATTTAAAAATATTAATAATCAAGTATTGAATTATGTCACAAGGTATGTATCCTCCCATTGAAAATCAAGTATTGATTTTTAAAATAATAAATAAAATTTTAATTATTATATTTTAAAAATGCATTGAAATAATGCATAAATAGTATAAGTTGGTTGGTCAAGTATACGAATAAAATCAAATTCTCTTAAAATTTATTTTGTTGGAGAAAAAAAACAGGAGTAAGATTTTTTCTAAAGTTAAACTTTAGAAGTAAAAAGGAGAAAGATTTTTATCTGGTCAAACAAGAGGAACAGTCTCTCCTGCAGGGTGCAGGAGGAATTTCCAGTCTACCTGCCCTGCCCTGCCCAGCACACCATTACCCACAAGAAACGGCGATTCAAAACATCAATCAGTCAACGGTGAACAATAATCAATCTCTCCAATTCTTTAAACGTGTTCCATTTTCCCCTTTTTTTTATTTTTTTTTACTTTTGAGACCATTAGATTAAATTTACCGTTTGATATATGAAAATTTATCCCGACTAATTCAAATTAACCGAATTGAGATCCCTATTAGAGATAAATATCTCCCAATATAATCAATTTCATATCCAAATCGATCTTAATTGAGTGAAGCAGCGTCTTACGTACGCCCACTGTCCGTCGGTAAACGTGCACATCTCTCTCTTTTGAACCTTCGCACCACTTTCTCTCTCTCTCTTTCTCTCTCTCTTCAAAAGCGACCAAGCCTCCCTCTCATTTCCATCTTCTTCTCCCAAGCTTTATCATCTACTCTCTTAGAGAAATGAATTTTGAAGATGAGCAACGGGATGAGCTCGACCACTTTGATCGTTTGCCAGACCCACTTGTTCTCCTCATCTTCAACAAAATCCACGACCACAATTCTCTTTTTAACTGCCTCTCCGTCTCCAAGCGTTTCAACTCTCTAATCCCCCAAATCGATGACCTTTTCATCAAACTCCATCGCCGAACCTTCAATTTCTTCGACCCTGACGAGGACGACCGCCATTGTTGTTGCTCCAAATCCAATTCCTCCAAAAACCCGTTCAAGCATTTCCTCCGAAAACCACTCAAATTCATTCACAAACTCATCTCTCCAAATCCATCATCTACATCTCCGATTCCAAATCCTAAAACCCAGTCTCCCGATCAGATTTTGAAAAATTTCAGAGAAATTCAATCCCTGAAACTCCAGCTTCCTTCCTGGAGCGGAATACTCGGATCGAACATCGGCGGCGAACTGCTTAAATGGAGAGCAGAATTCGGAGCAGAGCTAGAGAAATGCGCGATAATCGCAGCAGAGTCATTTTACAGAGAGAACAATTTCGACGAAAACAAGAAGACATCATCAAACCAAGAATTGTTCGAACAGGATTTGAATCTAAGAGTAATGTGGACTGTCTCCTGCTTGATTGCCGCATCCGCGAGGCACCGATTGTTGCGGAAAATGATAAAAGATCACGAAAAGATCAAGAATGTCACCGTAAGCGATTCAGAAAAACAGGGAACACTACGTATGAACGAAGAACAAATACGTAAATCGTGTTGTTGTTCTTCGAATTCCGAAGAACGTGGAGAGGCGATGTTTTCAGAGATGGAGAGAAGTCGAATTCCGAATGTGAGAGTGAGGCTATGGTACGTACCAAAGCAGGAGCTGAAAGAGAGTGGGCATGTGATGGAAGGAGCCACGCTTATTGTGATTAATCCCATTGACAAAATTTGTGACGACGACGACGATGATGGTTGGATTTTACAGGCTTTTGATGGGGATGAAGAGGAGAACCCACTCAAGGATGCTGTCAAGGTTATGATTAGGAGTGAGCTTCATTATGTGCTTGAAATCAACTCCTTTTGATTTTTTTTTTTTTCCTTTTAATTTTGTGTATAAAAATTATTATGATCACAAACTAAAAACCACTCTTGTGGTGTGATTTTTTTTTTTTATTTTTTTTTACGCCGTACCAACTAATACCCAGAATCTAATTTTATTATTATTATTCATAATCATTCTTATTAATATTTCATATTCATAATTTTATATTTACCTCCGTAGCATTATTTATTAATTAAACATGATAGAAATATTAAAAAACAAAAATATATACTGATCCTAATATTTTGAATAATAAATTTCCTGATTATCATAGTAAAAACAAGTGTGAACCACACCACACAAACAAATGAAATATTCAAATAACACAATGGTACCAGAAAAATTGCAAGTTCAAAGAAACCGAGGTCACAACTCGAAGCACGACAAGTTCGGGTTAAAACCCGAATGGCCAGCTTTTGTAGATTTGGTATAGTATTTCCACGATTCATCGACCATTCAACTATTTTTTTTTTGTTGTACTGATATTCAAATCTGAAATTTTCAGATCAGTAGAGAGAATTTTGACCACTAAACTATTTAGGTTTACCGGGAGCCATGACATTGCGATCAAATTCAACTAAATTATGACCAAAATCTCTGTTTGCGTTTCTAAATATCTTCATTTCACTTGTTAATTTGCTTCTCAAAGAAGGATTCCCAGAGGCTACTCCAAGAGCCCTGACATAGTCAAGTGTGGCTTGCCATTTGAGAATAATCATATTGGAATTGTGGATTCAATCATACCCGGCTGCCTGAAGATTCCAAGATAATTGATTACTCCATCTAGGATCGATTATTTTAAGGACTAATCCTTTTCCTCCTCTGAAATCTCCTTATCATCACTTCTCTAACATTGTGAAAAGCTGGGTAAATAATCCATACAAATCCTAACTTCATTGTCAACAAGTTGAAAGAATCCTAATACGAAGGCCCAATTAGTTGCGCAATTACCCCAAACTCTTTCCAAAATATTAAGCTCAACACATCTTCCGTAAACATGACATGGTCGACTCCCTGATGTCACCATGGCTCTTAAAGCATCCTTTTGCATCTGGATACTTTGTATGGTTATAAAATTAGCAGCAACTCCTGTAGGGGAAGGATGAAATATCTCTCTTCCACCAGTAAATTTTCTCATCAAATACAAGGGATAACAATTATTACAAATGTATATGATAGTCGTTGAAGCATGAGAGACAATATTGGCTATTTCATCCAACTTGCTCATATCTTGCAGTGTCAAATTAAAGCAATGTTCGCACAACGTGCCCAAAATAAACGGCGAAACTCTTACCGGTAGCAACATAATTTGCAGCATCATCTATGACCATGTGCACACCAATTTTAGGATCAACAAATGATATAACCTTACGAAACAACCCACATAACATTTCTTCAGTTTTTGAGGCATCCAATGCATCATCTGAATTAAAAAATACTACCCCCTTAGGACAACGAACTAAGAAACTAATCAAGATTCTCCTACATTGATCTGTCCACTCATCAGCCATAACTATATATCCAGTGTTCTGTACCAAAAAAATATATATATATCCAGTGTTCGTCATATAGCACGAAGTTCAACATACTTCTTCCCTTCCTTGCAAGTGAAAACTCCTAAGGTCACCAAAACCAGACCCTTTATAACCACCACACAAATTGAATTCATGGCATTGAGAGGAATTCAAGCATCAATTATCCACTTAGATATAGCAATATCGCACCTTTGCACATCAGCCTTACTTTGCAGCACACCTTTCAAAGTGGGTTGAGCTCTAGGAGTGGTCCTTGGTAGAAAATAACTCTCAATGCCAATTCTCTCTTGCTTTTGTCATGTCTCTCTTAGTTTTTCTTTTAGAGCTTGAATCAGAACTCGGAGGAGGAATTTCTTGCACTTCATTGTCATTTGCTTCGATATGCATTTGCTCTTGTTTTTTCCTATGGCATGGAGTACAAGGATCAAGTTCATCATGAATTACTTGGGTTTTTCTCTTCATTGCAACAAAACCTTCAAGAACTTCTTTTGATGCCGAGTATGTTGGAAAATGTTGAAAGAATTTCGAAAGATACAAATGTGAAAAGACTTACACGTGAAACAATCACTATCCTTAAGGAAATTATGCCCCCACTATATAGCTGGCCAGATTGGTGGCAAACTCCTTCAGGATATGCAAATCGAAAACAGAAATTTGAGATAACAAAATCTCAAATTTCTCCCAAGATCGAATAGAGTCTTTTTAGAACACGAAAATTATATATAACAGAAAAATCCAAAGAAGAATTTCATAATGGTGAGAGGGAGTATTTATAGAAGATGAAGGATTGCAATTATGAAAAATCCTTTCATTCAAAGATTATAATGAATATGTCCTTTTGAAAAAATAACTATTTATTCAATAGATATCACTTGGTTTTTGTTTTGAAAAATAATATTTTAATTAAAAGATATCAATTTATTTAATTTCCAAATTATATCTTTTAAACAAAAAACAAAAAATTAAATAACCGAAAAACACTTATTTTCTAATGTCCAAGGCCCAAGTATCCTATCTTTTGAGCCTTAAATAATTAATTAATTATTTAATTAATTCATTATTGAAAATTTTATTTTCCTTCCAACACACCATTTTAACTAAATTCAAATGGTTTCAAATTTGATAAATTATATATCCATTATATGCTCTTCAACTTTTCAATATAGAATAAATGCCTGTAATATATTATAAACTATATTCAACAGAGTACCGAGACGATCTCTCACACATACCTTGGCTTCACTTTTCACTCTAGCTAGATGCTGTCTGACTCAGTTAATGCTACCATAAGCAAGGGTTTTTGAGCACTACAACCATCTCAACTTCTTTCTCCTTGTTCCCTATATATTGGACAATTTCTTGATAATAATTCCATGCTTTCTTGACAATGATTCCATACTTCATTTAATTTTCGTCTGACTGCCATGCTCGTTGGATAAAAATCTTCTCTTGGTGGAGACTCTGTCGGTTCATTGTCTGGTTCGATTTGAAAATTTTTGGCATCTCGCTCTCGCCCACGATGGACCCGCCTCGACATGCTCCAGGTTAGCTACAACGTTGGTAGATCGAATAAATAAAACTGTGCCCAACAAGACAATATTAATGCCAACGATATTTTGGTTACACATGTATAAAAATTCCAGCCTTTGTGGAGCCCAAAATAAATAGGTGGTTGTTTGGAGAGAGAAGTACAATGTACTGGTTAACAGGAGAACATTTCCCTTTTCCACGACAACAAGCAAACAGAGAAAACCCAAAACAACAATCAACAATCGAAGATTTACACGGGATGATTACATGACGTGAAGGTGATAGAGACGATGATTTGAGTGATCAATGATTGGAGAAATTTCGATGAGGAAAAAGAGTACAGAAGAGAGAGATTTGAAATGGATTTCTCTCAAGACAATCTCAAGGGATTTGTTTTGGCTCTCTTGTCTAGTGGGTTCATAGGTTCCAGCTTTATCATCAAGAAGAAAGGCCTCCGTCGTGCTGCCGCTGCTTCTGGCGTCCGAGCCGGTTCCTACCTATTTTTCATCTCCCCCCATCTCTCTCTCTCTCTCTCCGCCTCTTTCTTTTTCATGGGTTTTTCATTTTTTTTAATGGGTCCCTCTTGTTCTGACTTTTGCAGGTGTTGGTGGATATGCTTATCTATTAGAGCCTCTATGGTGGATTGGCATGATCACAAGTAAATATTTCTGCTTTCTTTTAATCCTTATTTTTTGTACCCACATTGATAATTTTTTTTTTATTGCTTGATTTGGAAGGAATTCAACTAATTAGATTAATCATGTGTTTCGTGTATTGTTTATGAGATTGATTGTTTTTCACTTATTTTTATCAATTAAATGATAAATTATGTCCTTTTTCAGATTTGGGTCCTTCAGTTCTGCTTCTTATCTTTTATCTTTTTAATGATTGGATATTCCAAGGAATCTGAAAGTGATTTGACACATTCTACCTTTCTCTGACCATTTGTTGAATCTTTCTTTAACTTTTTCTGTAGTGATTGTTGGAGAAGTTGCAAACTTTCTTGCATATGCATTTGCTCCAGCAGTTCTTGTTACACCTCTTGGTGCATTAAGCATTATAGTCAGGTACTTGTAAATTGAATTTTACACAAAATTGTTCCCAGGTCACCATAAATTCTTTTTTAGCATCATAACTGTGTTGGGTTTGCTTGCCTGTTTCGATTGGTCTGGTCCAGTGCTGTATTGGCTCATTTCATCTTAAATGAAAGGCTACACAAACTAGGGATCTTGGGTTGTGTGATGTGCATCACTGGTTCCATTATAGTTGTCATCCATGCGCCAGAGGAGCATCCTATCACATCTGTGCATGAAATATGGCTTCTGGCTACCCAAACATGTAAGTTGGAAGTTGCCCACTTGTGTTTGTTGTTTGTGTAGTTCAACCCATGCCAACTAACTGCATCTTTTTCTCTATTTCAGCATTTTTGCTCTATGTGGCTTCAGTAATTGTTTTGGTTTTCATTCTGGTCTTCCATTTTGCACCTCAGTGTGGACACTCAAATGTACTAGTTTTTACTGGCATTTGTTCCTTGATGGGTTCTCTGTCTGTAAGTTCCTATTTATTTGTTTCCCTTTTCTGTTGCTGCATATTATGATTTTGGAGTTTAAATTGGTGACTCCAGTTTTTATTTTTATTTATTTATTTATTTTTTTGAGTGGGGAGGGAAGCAAAACTGTTCATTCTAAACCAATGCTTTTGAAATCTTTACAAATTTTCAAAAGACGTAGAAGTGTTGATTCTAGCAGATGCTTTTGAGAAAGAACACAAAGTAATGCAACATCTGTTGCAGAGTCAGAGACTTAGGAAAACTAAAACGATATTGCTGCAAAAAACTGTTCGCTAAGACCTCTACGAGTTTCTCCTTCCCCTAAAAGATCCTATTTTGTTCCCTCAGACAACCTAAAAGTGGCTAGAGTAGCAACTCAATACTCTCCTTTTGGTATACAGACCCCCAAATCAATCCAAGACCCACAACACACTTTGCATAGACTTAGAGGTTACCCAACTTATATGAAGTGTAAAGAGGACTGCCACTGGATTCCCAGAGCAATGAAGGGGCAAGTAATCCATCTGCTCAAGCTTCATATCACACAAAACACATCTATAAACAAAAGCCAAACTCCTTCTTGACTGGATGTCTCCAGTCAAATCCTCCCCTCAAGAAGCTTTTCAGGCAAAGAAACCACTCGTTGGATTTGGAGGGGGTGGCTGAAGATTCCACCACCGATTTCCAAGCGTAGAACATCCTTCGGCTAGCTTCTTTTACCAAAAAGATGACTAAGTTAGTTTTTAATGCAACCTCAACTTTCAAAAGGCAAACAGAGTTTAAAGTAGGCCATTTAATTGATAAAGTTTCAAAGTAAAAAGTGCTAGAGAAATTTATGCAAAGGTCTTCCTAGGACAATAAGCTTTGGTCTTTGTGTGGTGGGATATGTTCACAAGCTGTGTGGTGGGATATGTTCACAATTGGGGACTCTATGGATGCATATACTGAATGCTGCTGTTTTAGTGTTTCTCTGCAACATATGATTGACTTGCGTTAGTTTATGCCTCATTCACAAGCTCTGCAACTTGTATTTATAGGTAATGAGCGTCAAAGCCCTCGGAACTTCCCTAAAGTTGACATTTGAGGGTACAAACCAGCTAACTTATCCAGAGACATGGTTTTTTGCAGCTGTTGTCATCATATGTGTTGTAACTCAAATGAATTATTTGAATAAGGTCAGTTATAATTTACACTGTTACTCCTAAAAATGCTATCTCTCTCTCTCTCTCTCTTTAGTTGGTTTGCGTATGCACATTATAAACTGAACCTGTTATGTGAATATATATATATATATATATATATATATGGGGAACTATAATTACCTCTGTGAACTACTGGGCTAAGGAAAAGCTAAAGGGTCTTTTTTTTTCTTTTTTTTTGGGGGGGGAGTTGAATTTTGATATGGACATCTTAATTGGGGGGGGGGGTTAGCTTTCTCTTGTTTTCTTTAGTTTGTTTGTTGTTTGTTGTTTCTGTTGGAGTTTTATTGTTTTTTTTTTCAATCATCTTAACAAGGGTCTATTTCTTCCTAGGCTTAATCTTTCTCTTGGAATTTGTCTTCTTCTCCTTGATAGATTTCTCTTTTGCTTGTTTGCAATAAATTTTACATCGATAAACATCTGTACTGATGGACAGAAGGGAATCAAATAGACTTTTGTATTAGGAGAGCTTCTATGAAGTCTATTAATCATGTATTAAGTTAAAATTCACAACCAGACATATAGACTGACTCAAGCAGGGAATGGCTAATTTTGGTACCTTTTTTAATGTTATTTCTTTATTTATTTTTAGTAAGCCAAATACTTCTGGATTGAAAGCTTGCAGTGAATTCTTATTTGTGATAAGAGTTATTTTTTTAATTGCTTTTGTGATCATCATTTGGGACCTCATTCTTCTCTACTTACAAAAAAGTGATTTTAAGAGAAGAATTTAGGAATTCATCTGATTAGAAGGAGACCAAGTGATATCACTATGTACTAAGTTAAATACAGACTATTTTGGTCTCTCATGGTGTTGACAAAAGTTTTACGCTGTCTGTCAACCAACCGCCCTCCTCTTTTACCCGGGCTTGAGACTGAAGGGTTAAAAAAAGCACAGGCAGAGTTTGTAAGTTAAATACAGATTAATACTGTATAGATTGATATTTCAAGTATAGTGCCCTGTGTATAATTTGCCTACAACTTTGGAAAAAATAAGTTGATGACTTTATATCATGTCAATGCTACACACTCATCTTAAAAATTTTATTTAAGTTTTTATTATTTGTAGAAAGAAGAAGAAAGGCTTTGCTTTGCTAAGTGATGATGATAAGAAAACAGTGATTGTACTAGCTACCATAGCTCCTAATGGACTGTTATGTGCTGCTTTTACAACTACTATTGCTGGTAATAGGTCACAGCTGTTCTGGCTGTCTCACAGTATTTGCCACCCATTATTACGATCTGATTGCAATGCAAATATTGTCGTATTTCTACCATTACGGTTGTTTGTTACTGTCATTTAAGTCAAGAGATATCTGCTATTGTATCTGATAATTTAATTTAATAGATTAGCAGAAACGAATTCATCAATTACCTTGTGGAAGTTTTTTGTTGTCAAATAAGGCTACATAGCTGTGATTCTGGCATCTCTGTCCTTAGTTTTTAGGCTGTCACAGATGGCTTCACCTGTCCTTATTTCTAATATCTTGAAATTGCATTAATATACATAATAACAATATACTGCTTGTACATTCTAATCATATCCATTCAGATGGTTCATAATATAAAATTTTGGTTTTCTTGCCATACCGATTTCCATGCTACATGGTACAAAATTATGAGCTGCAAGTTTATTAACATCATATGTATTATGTATATTAACACGGGATTCGCAATATTTTCCATAGATGGGATTTGCAAATACAGGAGGAATTAGCTTCCACATAGGTCACAGCAGAAACCTTTACCTCCAAAAGTTGCTTCTTTGTTTGCAAAGCAAATTAGGGGAGGATTTACTTGAGATGAACTTCAAAAGGGGACTTAATTTTATAAAGTGTTGTCATCTCATTTAGTGAGGAAGGTCGAGATAGTTGATCTTTTTTTTCTTTTTTTTTCCCACAATTTTTGTTGACCATCATCCGCAGTAGTCTTTTTAGCTTTGCATATCTGTGTGGTGCCTGAATGCTGTCTGTGGTTGCTTGATATACTTTTACATATTTATTTATTTATTTATTTATTTATTTGGTTATTTTGAAGATAAAGTAATAGGTAAAGTCTCTGGTGCAGTGCAGGAGGACTACTCCTGTTTTCTAAGACTTGGTTTACCTACTTCTCCTTTCATATCTTAGTTAGAGATTTCGGTCCTTCACCCTTTCTCTAAATATTCCCTAAAATTATGACAAATTTGTTATTACAAAAAAGAAAGGAAAAAAAATTCAAGGGCACCATTTGATGCCTCAGCAGCTTGGGCCTGATTTCCAAAGATTGACACCAAATTTTGCTCATGTGATTTTGTGCATGGGTCATGTGTAACAAGTTTTGGATGTGTTAATCTTTCTTGTGTTTCTTTTTCTTTACTCAGTGCATTTGTGCTGATTATTTCCTTCTTCGTTACTATTATATGACTATCTTTAATATATTTTAACATTCTAAAGTTCCTTTTTAGAGTTTTAATAAAACCAGTTACTGAAAAAAATGGTTAATTGCACAAATTTGGAGAATTAATGACACTGGAAATGTTTGTACTATATTGTTTTGAAATTTTAAAAATGTTTGTTTTAGATCCCTGCTGCATTATTTTTTGCTCTAAATCCAAAAGCATAAATGTAAATATTAGTGTCCTTTCAAGGGGAAAAAATCATGAAACTGTTAATTAAAATAAAACTGACACATGCACTCTACCCTCCATCCATCCCCCCCAAAAAACAAAAAATTCTGGCTCTGACACTACACGGACGAAGTACAGAAACAAGCAACATACTTGGTGTTTAAGTTCTCTCTCTCTCTCTCTCTCTCTGTGTCCCCAGTTTCTGTGGTATATACCAGGATGATACTTATTATTACTACTACACTACCAAATTTCAGGCTCTTGACACCTTCAACACTGCAGTTGTGTCCCCAATTTATTATGTGATGTTCACATCGCTCACAATCCTTGCCAGCGTTATAATGTTCAAGGTACTTTACTTTCAATTTATTTGCTGTCTCAATTATTGAAACATGTTGGTTAAATCCTGTTTCATGTGAAGAAACTGATGAAAAGAAATCTTGTTGGCTTCTGAGGGGTGATTTGAGAAAACTTGTCTGGAGTTTTGACAAGGCATGAACCATACTAACAATCATTTTCGCACAAAGCATAATTTGCCAGCATTCTGTTGTCATACATGAGATGTAGATGAATCATAAAAAATTAAATATAGAACAAATCACACATTTCTTTCATTAGTGTGGTAGTGCAAGAAGTTTAATGATGGAGTCCAGGCGTAGACCATAATCTAGTCCTTGAGCTTTTACACTACTATTTTGGTCTAAAATTCTAATGCTTTAATGCAGTCCTTAGTATATGCTTTCTCAACAATTTGGGGGTCAATAGAATCTAATATTTTTAAGTATAATCTGTTATGACTGACCTGGAGGAAGGCAGCATAAACCTGCCTTCTAGTATGCTGAGCACATAAGTTTTTTAAATTTGAATAAAAGCATCAAGAAGAACACAAACATGTGGTATTTTTAAAAATTAAAACATCAACCGTGTTTTCCAGAAGCGGAAAAGTTAATTTGTATAATCAAATTTTCATAATAAATTCTGGATTTAGAGGACTTTGTCACCAAAAAAGTGAAAAGTCACCATTTATCAATTATGCATAATAATTCAAAATCATAATTGAGGACCATACCAAAACCAAAACTTCAAGACTAAATTTGAATAAGGGTTTTGGCCAAGAAATTTATTATAATATGACATTGAAAGTAATAGCCATCACAAACTGTAGAGTGCAATTTAACTTCTTTTGGGTAAAAATATAAAAAGAAAAGAAAAAAAATAACCCGACAGAGAACTTAACACGCAAGATTTAATGACAGTCACCTCGAGATTAAAAAATGCATCAACTTATGCCTAACATAATGACACTTCAATTTCAAGAGTGTCATTTTAATTGCTTCAGACCTGTCAATGAACTTGGTTGTCTTGACATAATAATGTTCATTGCGTGAGTTGTTGTGCTTGCTTTTCATTCTGTAACATGGAAAGACAGAAGCTATATGGAATGAAGATATGGACTTGGGGGTATTCATGTTCTAATATCTAGATCTGATGTGCCTGACTTGAAATTGGCTGGTGCAAACAAGCCTGGCGTGGCATCTTGAGGCAAGCTAGATAAGTTGTAAAGTTGCAGACTTGAATATATGAGACAGCTTCTCTTATGAGTTGGTTCTTTGAAAAAGCCAGGTTCCCTTATATTAGATCTAATGCAATTAACATACATTCTTTTTTTTTTTAATGGAAATGCAACTAATATACTTTGCGAAGTAAAAATAATCTAAATAAGCAGAAAAACTAGTAGAAGAGAGATAAAAGAGGGGATAGGGGAGTTTATCAATTAACCTTGAGAGGGCATTTATTTAGAACTCTGTCAGAGTTTTGGTGTGCCAGCTGCAATTTTTTCTCTCTCCGGCTAGAAATAAGTTTTCTCAGCAAAAGATTACCATTCTGCAGGATTGGGACGGTGAAGAGGGAGGAAGCATTGCGTCAGAAATTTGTGGCTTTGTTGTTGTGATATCAGGAACTATCTTACTGCATGCAACTAAAGATTTTGAGAGAAGTCAATCCTTCAGAGGTAGCTAGTTTGCTCATAACTATTGAAATGGTTCGACCATCTTTGGGGGGCTTTTTTTTTTCCCCGACATTGATGCTGCTAATTCCTGATGCAAAATGCAGGTAGCTATGCACCTTTATCCCCAACATTATCTACCGGACTCTGCAGCGGCATTGGGGAGTCAATGAAGCTTGATGAAGAGGGTGGAGAAGTATCTTCTGAGGATATATGTTTAAGAAGACAAGAACCGTATTAGACACGGACATGACTAGCATTATACAAGTCAGACCACTATAGACATGAAAAGATGAATTAAACTAAATATTTTCCTTGGGAACAAAGGACAGTGGATGGAACGAAACAAGAGGTCAGTGAAGAAGAGAACTTCATGTCGTGGTTCACAATATAAGTTCTGGACAGGGACTTTGCAAACCGCAGGGTTAAAAGTTCGTGCAGGTTACATTTCAAAGTTTGAATCAGAGATTGATCTTTTGGGTGTTATCTTTGTAGAGTGCCCTAAAGAAAAGCTGCGGTCTGCCATGTTAGAATCATAGGGAACTTAGTGGGGGATGTGGTGGAGTCTTTCAATTCAATTCTTTCTGTTGTCTTCTTTTTGACCTTGTGTTTTTGGGCTTGCAATGAACAGGTCTGCAGGAGAAATGCTTTGTTGGGAAAGTTTTCTCCATTCCCAGACATTGTTATAAATATTACTCCTGCATGATGGATGCCACATATTTTGTATTGAGAAATGACATGAGCACAAACACCTCCCCTCCCCCCCCCCCCCCCCAAAAAAAAAAAAATATATTAGACCAAAAAATGAATATTCTTACAAACAAATAGGTTTTCATTTTAACTGAAATAAAGAAATGAAATTAGATAATATATATTGAGAAAAATGAAATGAAAAAAAGGTACCCATAAATCTCTCTTTCTTATGAGAACCATGCTTACCATCAAATATTAAATTTATTTATTTATTTTATTAGAAAAGAAAAAAAAAATATTACAAAAATAAAGTGTCTCATGAGATGCTTGTGACAACTAGATTTAAAACTTTCTCATTTGGCACTTTTAGCTTAGTCTACTCTCATTTAAATTTTATATTATTACATTTTGAGCGATTTATTTATATAGCGAATATAGTTTTGTGAACACAAGTGTTAATGTTTTCCTAAATTTAAAATTAATAAATTTTAATTTTAGTATACATTTCTTATAAAATTATTTTATTAATTATTATTGTTAGTTATATTTTTAAATTTTATTATATTATATAATAATTATTATTAAAATTTATCATTCAATTATACGTATAAAATATTTAAAAATATCATATTATTCCTTTTAAAAAAAAATTCTTTTAACAACAACCGACGGGTTGAACTAATGAAAAAGGGAAGGCATCCATCGAGAATAACTCAAACAGTAGAATCTCTCTATATCTATCGTTCTTTTTTCGGTTCGATCCGTTTGTTGTATATCCTTGTAACCAAATAAAAAATGGAAAGGAAAGCGACGGATGTCATAAACCGGGTTCAGGTCAGGGCAACCGGTGGTAGCCATATCCGGGACTTTATGCTACCTTAATGCCCAAGTTTTCATTTCCACCTCCTATATATCCTTGACAATCCATCCATAATCCACAAATTTGCATTTGATTTTCATCAGAAAGGGTTTCGTTTCACCAATTGTCTCTTTTCCTCAAGAGTTCGACTTGGGTTTTTGGGCACCAGAAATGGAAGCTAAGATTGGGAGGTTCTTCGAGTCCTTCGGCACCTTCTTCTCAGGCGGTGATCAGATTCCTTGGTGTGATCGTGACATCGTTGCTGTAAGCTTTAACTCCCTCTCTCTCTCATAATTAGGGTTTTTAAATCTTTCTACTTGTGCAGCCGGGGGGTTTTCGAATTGACTGCTGTGTGTCTGTTTAGATGGGTTTTCAAATTTTGGGGGTGGGTTTGCACTTCTGTCCTTCCTTGTTAGAGTTATATGCGAATTTCAGTAATCTGCTCCTCTTTTGGCTTGGGTTTAACACAACAGCTTTGAATTCAATATAATCTAGGTGGCTTTATTAGATTAGGAGTGCCCAACGTAGGGATTTTTCTTGAAGAGAAAATTTTCTTTCAATCCTACAGGTGATAAAATCTTTCTGTAATTGTTTGCCTCTGTTTATGTTTCAAACTTTTAACATCAGGAGGAGAACATGTCTTTTGCATGTGCCTTGTGGAGACTTCATTGAAGGATCCTTGCCCGAGATGGACCTTTTGGGTGAGGGATTCTCAAATCTCAAGTATGTTATCTTAAGGCCGCCCAATTTGGGAAAATGCTTAGAGAACCAAACCTAGCTGATGGGCCGTTCAAGTGTGGATTCAAAACAAAGAAAGAAGCTATTTCAATGGGTAGAATAAGTGGCAAGTGGCAAGTGGCAAGTGGCAAGCAGGGTCACTGGAAAAGATTTGATATTTGTGTTACGATAGGCTAGGAGATTCTGAAGAGATTCTGTTTGCTGTATAGATCACAAAATAGTGAGAATGCATGAGGGAAAGGGATTGTTTTAAAGGGAACAAGTATCAAAGCAATCGACGAAGATACATGTTGAGCTATGATAGGGTCTAAGATTTTGAAAGGAATGAGCATAACGTCCAAGAAAGAGTTTAGAAATGCCATTGTTTGAAGTGTCCAATATATTGTCCAGTCTAAAGATGTATCCAGCGAGGCAGAAGAGAAAGAAAATAATTTAAAGAATCATTTCAATAAGGAGTGAAACTATAAATCTCTTTGTGCCGGTCACAGGATATTGTTGATCAGAAGGGTGACAATCATGTAGTGGAGACCTTAGGTAAAAATATTTGTATTGAAAAGTGAGATGGTTGAAATTTGTCATCCTCTCTGATGGTAATTTTGGGGGTTTAGTGGGAATTTCAGAATTTGGCTTCCATATGAATGAGGGGACTCTCAACAAAAAGAGTATGAGGAAAACTTTAAACAATGATGAAATTTTGAAATGTCTTGCCTTAATGATGTTGTCAATCACTGTTATGTGTTTCTTAAAGTTTAATTATTATTATTATTATTATTATGTAGCCCTACTGTTGGTTTTTCTCTTGCTTGTTATGGGGAATAAACAGTTGCCCTTAATGCATTCTTTATTACTTCGTCATTGAAAAAATTTCTTGCTTTGTTTGATTAAACAATGATGAAATTTTGAAATGTCTTGCCTTAATGATGTTGTCAATCACTGTTCTGTGTTTCTTAAAGTTTAATTATTATTATTATTATTATGTAGCCCTACTGTTGGTTTTTCTCTTGCTTGTTATGGGGAATAAACAGTTGCCCTTAATGCATTCTTTATTACTTCGTCATTGAAAAAATTTCTTGCTTTGTTAGAAAAAGCAAAATAAAAATGATCTTGGTTCATTTACTTTTGTAAATGATCTTGGCTTCTTCAAAAATTGAGTGAACATTCACCTTTCCTTTTTCTTAGAAGGGGTGGAGAATGGAGCGGTAGGAAATTATAGTTTCTGGAAAAACCACATTTTTTGCTAAAGCATTGGCTCATCCACATGTTTTGACATGAAATTCTGTGCGCATTCTATTTTGTCCTTTTGGTTCTAGTTTAAGTTGTTCAACTCTGTCTAAGAGGTTGCCAATTTTGTGGACTTCCTTTCTGTGTGACCTTTGTCCTCATGCACTCTCTGGGTGCTATTTGCTGAAGATTTTTCTGTTCCTATAAAAAAGAGCGTTCAAGACTATCTTCAAATACTGATGTCCCCCCCCCCCCAAAAAAAAAGGTTGCGAGATCTAGTTAAGTTCCTCCCACCTTCTCTGCGGTTGGGAAATTCTTTATTTCTAAAGGCAGAAAGCTTAGTTTCTACAAGGTTAATATTCACCTTTGTGTTTTGTTGGAAAGGCTTGGTGTCATAAAATTTTACTTGTTTTGTCCCGTTTTATGTCACTTAACTTTGATGAAAGATATTTATGGTCTAACATGCAACTCCGGCAAAGTATTGCTTCTTTATTGTCTTTGAAGTTTACATATTCAAAATTGATGGTATGCATACGGAGACTTCTTTACTTTCTTATTTTCTAATAAAAGATAATTCTACAGCCTGTAAGTACCTCTAGATGGGACTGGATAATACAACTCCACAGTGATGTAGGTCTAAATCAAATCAAAAATCTAAATAAACAAGGGAAACAAATAGTTATTAAATTCTCAATAAATCAAATAATAGTTGTTGAATTCGTGATATGTTCACACCTTCAACAACTGCGGTCGATTCCTTGAATTGATTCATGTTTCCAACCACTGGATTGCTTTATCCATTGGTGCTTTGCGATTATTACTGTGTGATCCAAATAGTGGTACCATAGTTATTCAAATTACTAAAATAGTCAGTCTGAACTAAATTTAGTTTTCTAGGAATTGCTGAAGTACAAATGACATAAATAGGAAGGGGTTTTGCTCCAAAGTGCAATTATAATATTTAAGACTCATATTTCTTTTCTTTATTTGTTTTACTAATTGTTAAAATTTATGCTATTTATACTTATCACCAAAAACCACTCATAAAACGTCTGTGGTACTTGAGTCAAAGTGAGCTACCACAAGAAAATAGTAGTCTAAACATCTTAGTTTTCCCGCCATGTATCTCAAATTAGGGAGGGTAATCCACAACATTTGTGTAGTTGTACATTGTACTGTAATGAACCACAATCAGAATGTGTAGTTTCTATCTATTTTAAGTGATTAACTTCAGAAAATGTATCTGGAGAACAGCTGTAATAATACTGGAAAGTGGATATAAATAAGATAAAAGATTTTGGAGTTTGGAGTAAGGATGGGCACTGCATCAGTTGGTTTGGCTGAGCATAGTGTGGAGATTGACCTAATCAATTTCAGTAGTTTTAGATTCAAAACTGGCTTAACTAGCTTGATTGATTTGACCAGGCAATTATATCACTTCCTAGAATTTTTGGGATAATCTTTCATCTTATCTTTTCCTTTGATTTGGTTTCATTTTGTCCCTTCTTTTGCTTTAAGGCCCAACTTTACTTATTGATAAATCAGTTGCAGTGGCATATCTGCTAAGGTGGTACAATCACAAGCCCTCTACGCATTTGGCAGAATAAATATTAAAACTAAGAAAATGGACAACCATGTAAACATGTTATATTGCAGTAAAATGAAGCTATTGCAACAGTGCTAAAGAACATTATCTAATTATGAAACATGAACATTCCAAAATGGAAGTTCTGTGTTTGACATGACACACGTTGGACAATAACTACACGTGTGGTCCTATGTGGCATGTTTAATTTCATTGTTCTTTTATTATGGCACTTGTTGGGCAGTTCTCGGGCAATTCATAAACGGGACGCTTTGCATAATTATTATTTATAAAATTGACATGCTTGTATTATTTGGTCTGGTTGTATCATGTCTCATTTAAGAGTTTATTAAAATAAGATCACATTTAAACATATAAAATTTCTTATGTGCTAATATTGTGATGCCTATAGGTTAAGCTTAATATGACTGTTTAGGTTGTACGTAGGTTTATAGAAATAATATTGTTTTGATGTTGTGTATTAGCTGTGTCCATCTTGTACTGTGTTATATTCTAACTGATTTTTCTCTCTGGTTGAAGAGGAACATGTAGATGCCAGTTCTTCTTCTCTTCTAACTAATCTTTGTCTTCATTTTTTATCTTCATTTCCCATTTGAGTTTCATGGCTATGATTTCATATGTTCCTTCAGGGGGAGTCCTATTGAATGAATGAGAATCAAAAGATATTTGTTAAGCAGCCATGTATGAGTAGTTTTCAGCATCAATCTCTAATTCAATTCAATAGGGTTTAATAGGATTTATCGGGGAAGTGGCTTTTGGGGTTCGTGATACACTATGTACCATATTCAAATCAATGTCTTATGGCAGTTTACTCAGTTTAAAGAACCGGATGTGTGCCAAGTTTATGATTTGCATGTTTTTGTGTCCAATTGGGTCTAGTCCTTAATTTGCACACTATCAGTGGTCCCACTTTTAATGTTCTATTGTTCTATTGATTTGCATTCTGAAATTTCTATGTATCTCTAGGGTTGTGAGAGAGAGGTTGCTGAGGCTGCAAAGGGTGAATCCGAAGAGCTTAAGAGTGAATGTATCATGCGACTGTCATGGGCCCTTGTTCACTCTAGACAGCCAGAAGATGTGCAACGAGGGATAGCAATGCTTGAAGGTGAAAAAAAAAATGGAGCGACTCTTAAGGAGGCAACTTGTGGCAGTGTTTAGTTTTCAGGTCTTATCTGTTACTTTCATTTAAATTTTGTATTTGCAGCTTCCTTGGCCAACACCACTACTCCACTGCAAAAGAGAGAGAAGATGTATCTTCTTGCTGTTGGTTATTACAGAAGTGGTGACTACACGAGGAGCAGGCAGCTGGTGGAAAAGTGTTTGGAGGTTTGGCCTACATTTGCCTAGATCAATGTTGTTTCTTGCAAATTATGGGTTAATGAGGTTCTGTTTTCTTAAATGTATTTACTGCTATATGAATATTTACTAGAGTTCAACTTTGTTGGTGTCCTTTGGTTATTCCTGAACCACATATTGCTTGCGTGTTTTTGCAAATAATTTAGTTGTCTGTCAATCAATGCTTGTACAGATGTCTGACATGTGATTTCTATCACTATTACTTTCTTTTGTTAGATTGCTCCCGACTGGAGGCAGGCCCAGACTCTTAAGAAGACAATTGAAGATCACATCACTAAAGGTAAAGAATCAAAGATTTACCCTGTTTATATTCTTTCTGCTATTTCTTTTCGTTTCCTTTATTGGCACAAAAATCTGCATTTTTGAGTTCTCGGAGCTCCAACTTCTTTTTTGGATTACAGATGGTGTTATCGGCATAGGCATTGCTGCAACTGCAGTGGGGCTACTGGCCGGAGGTATTGCTGCTGCACTTTCTCGCAAGAATTAGTCTGCACTTCCTAACAATACTTATGAAACAATATGGTTACAAGTATCCCTTTTTCCTGTTCACATCTGATCATGAGATCCTCAATTTTCATTCTATGGGTGAAAAACTGTTGTCTTGTGCTCCTACACCTTTGGGAGGATATCAATTTTAACATGTGATGCTTGAAGGTTGCTTTACTAATACAACATGTCTCCCGTTTTCAATGATGAACAGCATAGGTTGTTGAACAATCTCATGAAATGCCCTTTGGAGCAAACATTTCTTTCTTTTTTTATAGGTATCTGGCATTACAATCTCAAATTGCATTTGCATAAGGTAGAAGTTGAGAAATTCACGGCCCTTGATGCGCATACATGATCTGGGCTACGATGTCCTGTAGTTTCTGAACATTGATTTAAGGGACTAAAAGTACAAATCAGGGATAGAGTAAAACCTATGAAGGTTAAACGATAGGGTAGTCTAATGGGAAAAAGTCTCATTACAAGTGCCCGGCTGGGGTTGCAGCTCATCAATCTCAAAAGCCTTTCGGCAAATGCATTCTTTTAACATCCTTGCAAGGCAAGGGAAAGCCTTATGGTGTCCCGACGTGTCTTTTGCCACTGCATCTTCCAGCACCCTGTCGTTCCTCTGCAGATACAAATCCTTAATTTCTTTCAAGTCCTTTTCGGCACGAGTTACTCTCACCCGTGTGAGGACTTCTTCGGATTGCGCGTTGCAGCACCTGAAAGTGTAGCCTCTTTCCTTGGTGCTGGGAATAAATTAAGCTAAGGTAAGCAAAGCTTCAGCTTTGCCTCATAATTCAATTCAATGTTTAGTGAGTATATTTTTTGGTTCAAGCCCCAGTGAGATTGAGCTCATGAGTGGCATGTCTCGGTTTATAAACTCATATTATATTATTCTAATTCAAAAAACCATATATCAATAAACTCAACTATGATTATAACTTATTATAGAAATTAAACCATAAATTAAGTTTTGTAAATTGTTCAATATCATAAGAAAAATCAAAATAAAATTTGTTTTTTGAAAAAAAGAAAACATAGATTTTAAATTTTTTGTTTTATTAGTTTACAAAGCATACTACTAATTAGTTTGCAAGAAAAATTGTCATTTTTTGTGGCTTTTTTCCATCAAGAGAAAATAATGTTAGGTAATGAGTGATAAGACTCGGGAGAGAAAAGTCTATGAGGGACAGCTTAGTGGTTATAGGCTTTTTTTTTCTAACCTGTGATTCGGGTTTAAATCTCATGTAATTTAAAAAAAAAAAAAAAAAAAAAAAAAAAAAAAAAATCCATTAGAGTTGAGATACACAACCTCTCTTCATTTATCACTAGATTTCCAAGAAAGTTCATGGAATCCATTCAAATTCTAGATAATCAACCAAACTAGATTGGATCATTACTAGTTTGCATCTCCAATAGGGCGGTTCAGTGCTATAAGCATCTCAATAAACATTTGGAGTCTCAGATAGATATTACGCAGACAACAGTAACTGAGGAAACAAGAAGTAGCTTCAGAGAATTAAACCTGGTCTCAAGTAACAAATAGGCATCTTTACCATTACCATTAGATCAAGTGGGATCTCCAACTCGAAGGAAAAAATTTTATTTAAGGGACTAGAAGCACAAATCATGGCTAGAGAAAAACCTATTAAGGCTAAATGAAAGTGTGTTCTAATTCGAAAAATCTCATTAAAAGTGTGGGGGGAGCTCAATAAATCTCAAAAGCCTTAGGGCAAAAACATTTCTTTTAACATCCTGACAAGGCAAGGAGGAAAGCCTCATAGTCTCCTGACATGTCATTGGCCATTGCATCTCTCGGTGTCCTGTTGTTCCTCTGCAGATACAAATCCTTGATTTCTTTCAAGTCTGTTTCAGCATGCCTAGCTATCACGCGGGTGAGAACTTCTTCAATATCCATCTGTTGGATGTGGGTTATCCTCCACAGATGATACTTTACTCACCGAGCTTTTTTTCAATTTCTCTTCTCCTTATAAGGAGAAAATTTACCAAACAGGATTTTTTAAAAACTCTTAAAGAAAAAAGAGCTTTTTTTTCATAAAGAAAATTTTGAAAAATAGCTTTTAAGTAAAAACTCCTGAAATGAGCTTTTATTCCTCCTTTTTTTTAATGGTCCAGCTTTTTCAAAAATTTATATATTTTTTTTCCATTTATATCGTCACATAATTGTTTTTATTCCATTAATATGTTCATTTAAATGATACAAAATTTCAAATATACTCATTAATTTTTAACTTTTAACTTTACTTCAAGAGTAAAAAAGTAAAAAAGAAATTAATTACTTTATTTCAAAAGTAAAACAACTAAACAATTTTTAACTTTTTTTAAAAAGTAATTAATTTTTACTTCTCCTTAAAATGAGAAGATAAGTCGAAAAAAAACCCTACCAAACAGGCACTAACTCGAATGAGATGGCTGGATCGTCTGGCGATCTCGATCAATGGGACCTGCAAAAGGCTGCCGGAGGATGCTCTAGCGGGGAGGTTTCAACGCTCAAATTAGAAAGTGGTTTTTGAAAGGAAGGAAACAGATTGACACTGAAAGAGAAAGAGAGCCAAAAAGCTCTGTATGCCTTGTGTGCTCTGTGTAGATCGAAATGACTTACCTAGACAATAGACACATTGAAACTTATATACTTTCGCTTGTGAGAGTCGTGTGCATGTGGAATAATAAATTCCTAGTTTCCTTATGAGAATATACTGAGATTTCAGAGAATCAAATCATAAGATTTTCAAAGATTACAAAATCTTACTCATTTGGAAAGTTTAGATCGTCATAGAGATTTTTTTTCTTATCGATTACGGTTGCAGATTTTTTTTTTCTATTTATGTAAGATTCTCCCGGTGTTTTTAGGGAAGTGAATATTGCCTTATCGGATTGGACAGTTCATATTGGATGTCAAGGAGGTCTAGAGACCGATCGGTCAAGCTGCCAAACAGTTGGCAATCGATAGAGAGAAGTGATCGGTGAGTGTAGAGAGAGTCTGTTAACGTTCGTGGGTCTAGCTGTTTTTGGACCCTACATGATTTTGACCATATACCATCATTTGCCCCAATTCCTTATGTTATTTCGAAGAAGAGGCATAAAAATTTAGCCAAAGGGTTGATACTTGAAAAATCTTAAGAGTGTTAACGCATTTAATTTCTAAGTAAATGATTCCGAAACAAATATTTCATGAAAAGTTGAAGAAGTTAAGCCCCTCATTCATTGCGCATGTTTCTTATTGGATCGTTTCCTTTGCTCAAGATTAACATTGCTCAGGAGATGGGATTTGCAGAGAAAGTGGGAGTCTCAATTGGGATTCAAGAAGCTCAAAATTTTGTCTGAGAGTGAGTTCTAGTTGATTTGGAGCCTCAAAAGTTCCTACTTCAATCAATTGTGGTGAGATTAAAACTGAACGGGACGTATAATTGATAATATTAGGAAGTGGAGAACAAAAGCAATTCACAGAAGTAGTAAGGATAGCAAAAACTCACGGGGTTGATGCATCGACGTCGACCGGAGCCAGACAGAGACTTTCATTCTGAGTCGTTCGCCAAATTTCGGGTGGGTTGAGGTGAGCGCTTTATTGATTCTTTTGTTATACAGACCTGGATTTGGGAGAATTGAGAGATTTTTAATAGTATGTAGCGATGATAATTAAGGAAAAAATTAATAACGCCAAATGGTGAATCTCTTTGTCGGAGATTTTTGAAATTTCAGAATAAATGTTCGACAAGGAAGAGGATACGAGGACAGAGGAGAGAACCATGGAGTCGACACTTAGTCGATGTTGGAAAATCGTATTTTTATTTTGAACATTATATTAAACTTCTTCATATATTATCAAGAATAATACCAAAGAGAATAAATAAATTTTATGTATCAATTTAATTCTACACTTTTATTTTTCAAAAAAAAAATGTTTGGATCCATTTACTCGAGAGCTCTAACCACCCTGGAATGGCTTTGGGGTTGCAAACTACTGCCGAGTGAAAGGCCAGCTAAGCTGGGTCGATGTCGAGGAGATTGATGATCCTTTTAGGAGGCAGGAGTGCCTAGATACAAGGTTAGGTGCTCTGAAAGAAGAAGAGATGACAATAGTTCTGGCACAGTTGGGTGAGACTGCAAAATGTTGCATGGCGAATAGCAGCCCAAAAGATGGGGACTGAAACTGAAAAGTGAACGCCACTTCTGGTCATCATTATATACATATCCAAAGTTGCTTGGTCTTTTGTAGGGTGCAGTTACCGTAGTCTGGTTGAGTGCAGCGTTTTGGGAGGGTTCTTCCAAACTTGGAAATTTTTTGAATGCCCAAATGCAATTCAAAGTACTAAACAATTTCGTCTACAAACCTTGGGTTGTTGTTAAGAGATGGTGGTAAAGGTAAACAAAAATTGAATGGGTTGATCATACTTTCTTGACTAGAACAAATTCCATTGAAATTTATCAAAAATATAGATCTCATATCACTACCGGAAAACAAGATATTAGCGGCAAAAATATTCACCGATAGTAAAGATTCCGTCATTATATCGTATTACTGACAAAAAATTCTGTCGGTAAATCCGTCGCTAAAAACCTCATCACTAAATGTTACCGACAGAATACCATCCGTCACTAAACTATCAGTGACGGAAATTTTCCGTCACTAAAAAATCTGTCGTTAATTCGTCGTTGATAAAAAGACAATTTGTAAAAATATCAATGACGGATTAGTGATGAAAATTTTCCGTCGTTAAAAAATCCGTCGCTAATAGTAGACAATATGTAAAACTATCAACGACGGAAAATTTCCTTCACTAATCCGTCGCTAATAGTTTTACATATTATTTCTAATCCGTCAGTAATAATTTAGCGACGGAAATTTTTATCGTTAATAGTTTTACATATTGTTTACTATCAACGACAGATTAGTGACAGATTTTTTAACAACAAAAAAATTATGTCGTTAATCCGTCGGTGATAGTTTAGCGACGAAAATTTTAGTATCAGCGACGTATATTTTCATCGTTGATACTATATTTTCTCGTAGTATTATATCATTTTATTTATTGCATTTAAGTTATCTCTATTTATTTATTCAATTTGTTCATAGATTACACTTTTCGTTTCCCGGTAGTATTATAAATATTATACAACTTTAGACTTAGGCGAAAGATCCTACGGCATCTGTGATTTTTTATCTTAGGAGCTAACAATAAATAAATGAGCTAATATATACACTACTCTTTTACTCTTTAGAAAAAGGAAAAAATACATTATCAACAAACCCAGATGAAGGGTTTTCCTAAGAGCAAAGGGATCATTGTTTTTTGGTACAGATAGCAAAGGGATCATGTTAAATGTAGATGAGAGCATTGGGGATTGGATTGGTAGAGGAGGTTTTCCTCGGGAATGAGGAAAATATGGAGGCTAGGATACTAGGGAAGTTGAGCCATGGGTGTCTCAAAATGTTGAACTATGATGAGGCCTTTGGTATGAACTATGAAGCGAGAATTGCCTAGAGCTTTGAAGCTAATGATCTAGACTCCGTGTGACTGTTCAGCTCCTAAATCAAGAGCCGCCCCCGACGTATGGCAACTTCCAACCTAATGAAGCAATGGAGCTAACCGGTGCCCAACCCTGAGTTGGGTTTCACCCTTCTCCATGACCCAGGATGAATTTTCTCCTCCGTGGAGCCCTTAGCTTAGCCTATGTTTTATTATTTGGGGCATAAGACTCCATGATAACCCATGACAACATTTCTAAAAGAAGATTGTTTCTCAAATAATAAACAACAAACAGAAGATTATTACTCAAAAGAATAGAAAATAATTTGGATTATAAAAACATATGGGGGTGGGGGTGGCTGTTGTTGTTGTTGTTGGGTTGCAAAGGAAGCCTACAAAGAGGGCAATTAGACTTCCCCCTAAGCCACTCAAGAATACAGCTAGGATGATACGAGTGCATACATTTCATGGCCGCCAGTTCCTCTCCTTTTTCCATCATCTCCTGACATATCCCACACACTGCTTCTTCTTCTTCTTCTTCTACTACAACTTTCACCAACTGTCCGATCACCGGATCACTACAAGTTTGAAGAATCATGGCCAGGTTCTTCGCCACATTGAACTCCACCTCCATCAGCACCGCCTCCAATGGCCGGTTCGTCGACTCGGCCCGCGATTGCGCCAACGCACGAGTCATGGCTTCCAGTTTGGAGAAGGTGAGTTGGTCTTCGTCTAATTTGGCCGACTTCTTGTGGCGCAGGTACTCCTTAATTGAACCCTTGAAATTTGTGGAGTAATGGTGCTCCAGATTGTGGAGCGTCTTTGCCTTGTATATTGCTATCTGCAATTCTTCATTCAACATGGGTTCCATCTGAGAGAAAGAAAGAGAGAATAGAGGAGAGAGAGAGAGAGAGAGAGAGAGAGAGAGAGATAGTTGTAGCAAAACTATGGATTAATTTGTTTCTAATTTAGACCCGAAAGCGCCGCCTTTGAGCATATAAGCCATGTCACCACCAAAGTCGATAGCTTCCATGACTCGCCATTTTTGACCCGTCCTTTGACTCTTCCTTTTTTAAAAAAATAAATAAATAAACAAGAAAAAGGAAAAAAGAATGGTTAATAGGTGAAGGTGAAGGGTCAAAATAAGGCGATTAAACCGTGTTGACCAGAAGGGGCTTTCTCTTCCAATGATATGAAGTCAAAGGGAAGGAGTGAAGACGCCTTTCCCACGTAATAAACAACAGATATTCTCAATTTACAATTTTACCCTCAAATTTATGAACACATAAATCACTGAAATTAATGTTTCGCATGAAAACGTGCAAGCAGTCAAACGCAGCCTTCTATCTTCTGATGACCGACTCATCAACCGAAGCTCGGTTTCGCGCTTAACTCAAATTTGATCTTTCTCTCTCTCTCTCTCTCTCTCTCATGTGAGAAGAAATAAATGGACATCCGAAATCTGCTGTGTCTGATGAAAGAATGCATCAATTCCAAGTCATTGAAACGGGGGAAATTGCTTCATCAGAAAATAATCTGTCTAGGTTTGCAAAACGACACCTCCTTGTGCAAGAGCCTTATAAACCTTTACTTTTCTTGCCATTTATACGACTCTGCTGCCCATGTTTTTGGAGCTATTGACAGGCCTTTTGACGTTTCTTTGTGGAATACCCTCTTTGCTGCGTACGCGAAGAGCTTCATGTTTGTTGAAGCTCTTGAACTCTTCAAAATCATGATGGTCAACCCTTTTGTTAAACCTGATAATTACACATACCCAAGTGTTCTTAAGGCCTGTGGTGGATTGGGAAGGATTAATAATGGAAAAATGTTGCATGCCCATTTGATAAAAGCTGGAATTTTGTCATCAGATGTTGTGGTTACAAGCTCTCTAGTGGGTGTTTATGCAAAGTGCAGCCTGTTTAATTATGCAATACAGCTGTTTGATGAAACGCACGAAAGAGACGTGGCTTGCTGGAACACCGTGATAACTTGTTTCTACCATGATGGGCAATGCGAGAAAGCATTGGAAATGTTTGAAGAAATGAAAAGGGCAGGATTTGAGCCTGATTCGGTGACGTTCACCACGGTTCTGTCTGCATGTGCAAGGCTTTTGGATTTAGAAAGAGGCAAGATGATTCATGGTGAACTGATGAGGAGCGACTTCTTATATGATGACTTTGTTTGCTCTGCTCTTGTTGACATGTATGGTAAATGTGGGTGTTTAGAGATGGCTAAAGAAGTTTTTGAGCGAATGCCTCAAAAAAGTGTTGTTTCTTGGAATTCTATGGTTGCTGGATACAGTTTACAAGGCGACAGCGTATCATGCATTGAGCTTTTCCGGAGGCTAATTCTGCAAGGAGTCAAACCCACTTTGACGACTTTGAGCAGCTTATTAATGGCTTGTTCTCGGTCAGCAGATCTGCGTCGAGGAAAATTTGTTCATGGTTATATTGTACGAAACAACGTGGAGCCAGACATATTCATTGGTACTACACTGATTGATCTATACTTCAAATGCTGTTGTGTTCAGTCAGCAGATAGAGTATTTGAAAAGATGCCTAAGACAAATGTAGTTGTGTGGAACGTAATGATTTCTGGATATGTGACACTAGGACATTACCTTGAGGCTTTTGAACTTATCACTGAAATGAGAAATGTTGGGGTGCAACCAGATGCAATTACACTAACCAGTATCTTAACAGCTTGCTCACAGCTAGGCACTTTAGGTCAGGGTAAGGAGATTCACAAAAGTTATATTGAGGGAAAACTCGACTCAAATGAGATAGTGATGGGGGCTCTCCTTGACATGTATGCAAAATGTGGTGCTGTTAATGAAGCAGTTTCTGTTTTCAATCAACTTCCAAGAAAAGACTACGTGTCATGGACTTCGATGATCACTGCCTATGGATCTCATGGCAAAGCCATCGAAGCTCTCAAGCTTTTTGATGAGATGCAGAAAACCAATGAAAAACCAGATCATGTTACTTTTCTCTCAATACTGTCTGCTTGTAGCCATGCTGGCCTGGTTGACAAAGGGTGTTATTACTTTGATCTTATGCTTACCAAGTACAGCATTGTACCTAATCTTCAACACTACTCTTGCTTGATAGATCTTCTTGGTCGTGCTGGCAGATTGCGTGAAGCCTATGAAATCCTTAAAAGAATACCAAACGTTGGTGAAGATTTTGGGTTGTTAAGCACATTGTTTTCTGCATGCCATTTTCATGGGGATCTAGAATTGGGAGAAGAAATTGCCAGATTGCTTATTCAAAAGGATCCTAGTGACCCATCCACGTATATTACTCTATCAAACATGTATGCTTCTGACAAAAATTGGAAGGGAGTCCGCAAGATAAGATCAATGATAAAGGAGCTCAAATTGAGAAAAAACCCTGCTTGTAGCTGGATTGAAGTTGAAAAGCGAATACAACAATTCTCTGTAGAAGATAAATTGTTACCGAAAGTGGAAATGATTTATGAATGTTTACAATTTCTTAGCAATCATATGGAGAAGGATGAAACATTCGGTGACTGAAAAGCGGAAAAGCAAGCAGATGCATGATGTGCTGAAAACAGATGCGAAGTCCTTAAAGGGGCTGAATGGCTCCATAACCTCCAAACAAAAGAAATGCATCTAAAGTCTTTGATTGGTGATTACTCCCATATGATAAAAAGAAACCAAGAAGCTTCAATCATAGGATCAATATGGAACCTGAGCAGGATCAATGTTTTCGTCATTGGTTCCCTCTTCTCTATGAAATCTTGAGACTATTACAGTAGTCATACTGGAAAAACTACACATTGATCAAATTTAGATAATAACTTGAGGAGCCAACGCAAGCTTCACCTTATTGAAACACGTTTTTTTTTTTTTTTTTTTTTTTTTTTTGAGCAATACCCTCCTGCCCAAAAGCAAATAACTATAGTACAGTAAACGACTTTCCACCTGAAAAAGTATCCCTTTGATTCTGTCATCTAAGGCAACAATATCTTGACCTGTATACAAGACTTTTGAGTCTACCACCTGATAAATCACCTCCGCTCTTGGGACTATACTAGGAAGAGTCAATTTGCAAGTATAGTAGAATTTCCCGTCGTTGAATTTCAAGCAAGTGACAAGGGGATGCTTCCCCAGAAATCTGACCATTGATATATTTGAAAGAAATTTTACCATAGAGCAAGATAAATCCATAGGTTCCTCATGAAATTTGTTTTGGCAGAGCCTGGGTCCTTGATCAGAAAATGATCTCAAAAATGAATTTATTGGTTTATGTAGCTTGAACAGTGCAAGGACTATCCTTGCGTGTCCATTCTGACACAGAGTGACCAACATTGCACATGATGCCTGACTGCCACAACCACAGCCAAAAGAAAAGGATGGAAGTCATTGCGTATACCTGTTTTGTTGATTTATCAATTCGCCCCACACTAATAGACATCACATTCATAAGTCATAATAAATCCAAGAGATCTTTTCTAATTGCAATTCAACTAAATAATAAAATCTTCTAAAGCCCTAATTTGCACTACAACCCTTGTTGCTTTCATGTTTGGTAGAATATGACCCAGTTACATGAGTATGTATTTGGTAGAATCTAAACATGGTAACCGCTTGTGTTTGACTGCTTTTGAGAAATTTGTGCTTTGATCAACTCCAAGACCATGAAAAAACTTCAAAAACATAAGCTTGATCAAATAAGGAAGGCCATGGCCAACAAGACAGGTCTAACCTCAATAAGGTAAGAAAAACTAATTGAATTGGATAAAACCGATCAAACCATGCTCACAGCAAAAAAGGAAAAAAAATGAAAATGCATTCCTTTTTGGAATTTACATGGCAGCTGCTTTTGAATAAGAGCTAGCAACCTAGTAAGAATTTACAATTTTCTCGCCCCCATCCCCCACACAAAAGGCAGATTTAGAGAAGCAAAAATTAAAATTTGAAATCAGGTTAGAAGAAATAGAATTGAAAATGGAAAAAGAAACAATCAAACCCTGCCAAATCTCTCTCTCCCCCGCTACTATACCACTCACTGCTATCTCTCGGGCAGTTAAGCAGGTACCTCAAAGTATGCAATTCATTTACAGATGATGATAGTTACCAAATGTCAATGAGCCAAGTCCTCACTTCCGACACCAACACTTGATTTGTCAATCGTACGTACATTGTATCGTTCATACACTCTTGCACGATTTTCCGCCCACCATTGTTCTGCCTGTTTCTCGCTAAACCGCTTCCGACTGCACCCAATAATCATGGACCATCATCATTTCAGCAAGACATTAGATATAGTTCAGTTTCCACTTGTCAATTAAGGCTTTTACATGGTTGTGACATCCAATGCAGTTACAAGATCAAAACAACATATACTAGAGTTGCATTGAAAAAATTTGACATGAAGAGGGAAGCAAATCAATTGTGCCGATTTGATATGCAACTAAAGCATCCATATTTTCAAGAGATCAAAACAATATACTGGAGTTGCGTTAAAAAAAAAAAAAAAAAAAAAAAAAAAAAAAAAAAAAAAATTTGTCTCTTGATCATGTTCTCAAAAATAAGCTTCCATGGTATGATAATTTTTCGAAAATGCTATGATTTTTTCCCCCAAAAAAATACAGCAAGCCTTTTCTGCATCATGTTTGTTTAGATGAAGCCAATCCCTCTGCTTTCAAAGTGAAGTCCCTTTCCACAGATACTTTTCTCTCCAAGTAGCTCAATTGGTCATATGGCCTAATTCAGACTCTTACCCTACACTACTGGGACGTACCATTATAAAATATTGAAAGCATAGAACAAGGACAAGACCATACTTGTTAAGAAAGAAACTTATGGAATTGTAATCCATATCTTGGCGTCACCAGGTGGACCGCATGGTGCACCTAGTTGACTGCCTGAGTTAAGGCCTAAAGTCAAGCCTGGCAACGTGGACATGGTATAATGATGACAGCATAAATAGTACATAATTATGATACCATAAACAAGGTTTTGCCAAAATTGTGCATAGGAATTCAAATAAATAAGACCCACAGAAAGAAATCTGAAGTTGATAAATACAGCATACCTGAATCGAACTCGCTTGAGATCTTTCACGCCTCCAGGTAAGGAAGTAAGGGTTATATAAACACCAGGCTCATCTTGCTCAACCCATTCATTGTCATTATGAGCCTCACCTTCCTTCGCTCTGTTCCCATTCCGTGTTGGTTCCGAGTGGATCGTTCTATTATGACCAGAATTACGAATACTTGCAGTATTTGACCCATTAGAAAGTAAATGAGAGTTTGGTCCATTGGCATCTGATACCTGGCACGTAATTTGCCCATTCAACTTTTCAATAGATACCGTAGAAACATCAGTGGATGGGGGACTGGAGCCAAAGGATGTGAAGGAAGGTGATTTGCTGTTTCGAGCTGCTCCCACAGGCAACCTTTCAGCCATATCCTTCAACTGTGAAGCATACAGTAGAGCCAAATGAGCTATCAAAGTCACAAAGAAAAGCCCTCTAGTATTATAGATTTGGAGCATTTTACAACAATAGGTTACTCACATACAAAAATTATATTCACCATAAAAAGCATGGGATATGATATTCACAATTTGAAATGATAACAATAACCGGCCGACACAACTTATCAAAATTTAGATGCCCAACTGAAGTTAGTAGGCAGAGACAAAGCTAGCACAAGGCTTTTTTTTGGGGGTGGGGGTGGGGGTGGGGAATAGTAACCCGTTGAATTTTTTGAAATTCTATTATAGCCATATGCAAGAGGGCCTTTTTTTAACACTTTTATTTCATCCCCCCCCCCCAATATTTGATGCATTTACAAGTATGACCCTTTATATTTAACTTTAACCTTCTACTCGTGGGCCCCATCTAATTCTTAATTTTTTCTTTATTAAATGGTGTCTTGGAGTAGAATTTTCTTTTTCTTTCATAAACCCATCATTGTCCATCTCTTTCTCCCTATGGATTAATTATATAGCCTATGAGATCTTCCTAGTTTGTCTCACTACCGCCCTTCCATCACACAAAAATAGGAGTTCTTAATTTGGTTTTTTTATTTAACATTATCATTGAACATTCAAATTAAAAATAAAACCCTTTTTGTCAAGTAAAATAGAATTTTCCATTTTTTAGATACAGTAAAAGAAACTAATTTTATTATTTTTTGGGGGAAAATTTGAAAATTAAATATTTTCTTTTTTTGGAATGTACTCTTTTAATATGCCATCTAGCATTGCGCCCCTCAGAGAAAAATGCTAGCCTCATCTCTATAAATAGGCAATGGACCTAACCTCAATAATGCATCTTAAATTGAGAATTTTCAGTAGAACAGGCAAAAGTCCTAGAACAACAAGACTCATTTGTTACCAACACGATAATGTGTCTTTCTCCCTGAATAGAAAATGACGTGTCCTGCGACACTTCGGACGAAATATTGGTTAGGTTATAGCTTCATGCAGTGCCAGTAGGGAAAAAGAGGAAAATGATGGGAAATGAAGAGAGGGGGAGAAAATACTTGGTGAAAAAAGATCAATACTCTGTTCGGTACTCATTGTCTGCTAATTACATTGTTTGGCCTTCAATCCAACACATGGAAAGTCAGATCCTAGATAATCAAGTCTCCAATCAATCTCTCGTACTTAATCAATCAAAATCCCTAAACATGACCCTAGTCAAAGATGCCACCTTAGGACTAATTTCATTAAGTTCTTTAGTTTTACCATCCCCAAGAGAGATAGATACTTGACTATTCTCTCTCTCTCTTCAAAGATGCCACCTTAGGAATAATTTCGTTAAGTTCTTTAGTTTTACCATCCCCAAGAGAGATAGATACTTGACTATTCTCTCTCTCTCTCTCTCTCTTAGTTTGAAAAGAAAGTCAAAAATTAATTTGCATGGCAACTAGGAGGAAGTTTTGCTATGCTCCCAAAAAAAGAAAAAGAAATAAAAAAGTCAAAGTTTTATTGTAGATGAACCATAATATGGACTGTATGATAACAAAAACTTATTAAGTTAAAAGGGGAAAAAAAAGGTCCTGAGTGTTGACACAATAATGTATATTGTACTATATTCTCACTCCAATTCTATAGTTGCTCCAAAATTATGATCAGTGTATAACATCACATTCTTTAACCCTTATTTAGTCCTCTAAGTATCCTGTAAATTGTCTACTAATACAGACGACTTATTCCCAGTTGGGAATGGAACAAGGTTTTGTCTAAATGGTCAAGATTTGTAAAATGTTTTTTGGACTTCCATCTGAAAGGTTGCAATTGAGGATTACCAGATCAATGTATCATGTTGCACAATTTTAGAACCATGCAATATGTTAAAAGTTATCCAGATAAAAACCCCAAACAAGTTGCACTGCACCTATGTACTTTCCTCAGTTTCCAAAATCACAGAATCTTTTTCTGGGTAATCACCAATTTTTTCCTTATCGATATTCTCCTTTTTTTCTCCTCTCCTCATTATTTATTCCAATAATTCTGTGGTTGCATTTTTTGTACTGCTAAATTTCACATACGGAAGTCTTATGCTTTAATCTTCTCTTTGGGATTTTCAATAAATGGTTTATTACATTAGTGACCATCATACATCATACAGATGTACAAAGAATCTTCATTTCCCTAACATCTTTGACATTCCTCTTAGTGCCTTTAGTTGAGGCAGCAGCATGGACAACTTTCAATAACCATTTTCCAAAATCAGGGGCATATGGTACCAAGGAATTATTTCCCTCACAATTCTCAAAATATTCATGACAGAAGCCACTTTCATGAAATTAGTCCTCCTTTTTTAATTTTAATTTTATTTTTGCTGGTCTAAATCCTGGTCCCTCTTTCATGTTGTCATATTGATGTTTTCTTCCCATTCCTGGTATGAAGAAAAAGAGATCATTTGAAGATCACAAATAACTTGTTAAACATGGTCAATATAAATCTTTCAAGGTTATTCATAATCTCCAGAATAACCACAAGCCATTAAGGGTTCACAACAGATAGCCCTCCCCTAATATTATCATGCTTGTTGATCCTAAAAAGCCACAAATAACTGCATTGAAATGGTCAGACAAGAGATTAGAACACATTGTTGCTCATAGAAATAGCTTTAAACTTCTAATGCTTCACTTATTTGCTACTTCACATTGGCAACCTTCTAGCCACATAAATTATTACCAACTTTATAAATGAGAGAAACTAGGACCTTTTTAGAAAGTACTTAACATGCTCATCGTTTGAAATGGTCTCAATAAAAAAAAACAAATAGGAGCTTACTTGTGCAGTAAGAGACTTGATCACTTCCTTAGCTGCTTTGCATTTTGCAGTTTCCTCTCCAGCAATCGCTATAGCCTCCTTCAGCTGCTTAGTGGTTCTTTCCAGCTCGATCTCTTGAAGTTGGGCTTTACGCGTCAGATTTTCCACCTGAGAAAAAAGACAATCAAGCATATACATATCACTATCTTAAATTAATTATTTCAGAATAGAAATCCGCAGCGTGCTCGACAGCCTCTATTCACAAGTATCAATACTTCACAACTGTCATAGATGTCTCATAAAATGCACCAAAAAGAAAGGAAAAATCAGAATACAATTTTATAATCCCATCAAAGTTATTTGGCCAATGTTGGAACGAAGACACAAACAGTGAGTGGTGATTTTGGCGCATTATGGCCATAGCATGGACTGATCATGTACAGATCATTCAAAAGCTGAAAGGAGTGGCCATTCAATAGGTGATGCATGACACCAGCTCAACAGTGGATATGATGTATAATCATGGCCATGCCAATATAATACAAAGTATTAATGCATCACTATGCAGAACAATGAGATTGGTCAAAAATGGCACTCACGATTATGCAAGGTATAAACTTACACACATTGGACAAGAATATTCAGAACTTCTCAACATAAGGAAATTAACCTAAAGCTGCTGCAAGGTTCGCACTAGACAATCAAACTCCACCAGTACAAAAGACAAACTCGGTGCAAGTTAGAGAAGCCACGCAGCAACTACTCATAGATATTCGCAATGTCTGACACCTAGACCTTCCTCAAGCCCAAAAAACGAGAGAGAGAGAGAAAGAAGGGGGGAGAGAGAGAGCGAGAGAGGAAATAAACTTTGTACCTGTGCTCTTAATTTGATAACCTCTTGACTGAGGTTATCATTTGTCTTTTTTGCATCATCCACAACAATCATTGGTGATGCGAGTCCAGCCAGAGTTGGGGTTGGTGTCTTGGAACGAGGTGGGCTGGGCCGCCTTGATACGGGTGATGTAGCCCGAGAAACAATTCTGGATCCAGGAACAGAGGCCGAGAAGAACTTTTTGGACGATCCAAATACAGGATTAAAGGACTTGGAAACATTAAGTGCACCCCACTGGGAACCCCCATTAGGGATAGGGGAGACTCGACTACTATTAAATTCTAATTTCTTATTCCTCTTCGAAGAGCGGGTTTCCACTTGCTTTAAGGATTCCATGGAAGAAAATCTAGCAAGTTGCACCCGCGGCTTGCTGTCCAACTTCTCCTCCTTCTCAATTAGCTCACTTACACCTTGATTGACAACACCTCTTCTACTCAGAGATGATTGAGATGATGTATCAGTCTCAATAGCCTTTTTAAGTTTGCCAAAACAATTGTCACAAACTCGATAAGGTTTGTTGGGGTTTGGTGCCATGGACGCCTTAAGACACTTTTTACTGCTGCAAGAATGACAAAAAACAAGTCCACAATTATAACAATTATGTCGTTTCCTTTTGAAATTAAATGGGAGGCGGCAGCCAGAGCACATAGACTGATCAACACCAGACACCCACTTATGCAGGCAGATTGCAGCAGTGAAGTTGGTGCCACAAGCAATACTCTTCACTTGTTTGTCCTTCAAAGCTTCAACTAAGGATGGGGAATTTCTGTCATCAACGTCTCCATGGCCTAGTCGACCATTTGCTCCTTTTCCCCAAGTATATACTTCCGTCCTTGAAGTTAAGACTGCAACATGATAAGCGCCACAAGCTATCTCCTCCACAAAACTCTTCAACAGTTTCCCTTCAACGCGAGTTGGGAGCTTTCCATCTGCCTGAGGATTTCCGAGCTGGCCATAAACTGGACTCCCCATTGTGTAGACATGGCCAGAGGTTGCAAGCGCAACTGTCAGGCTATGACCACAAGCAACTTGACAGAAATTGGGATCAACCAGTGCAGCAACACAAGTAGGCACAAATCTTGCTTCCTTGTCTCCATGCCCAAGCCGTCCTTTATCCCCATCTCCCCAGGTGAATAGTTTCCCCGAGGAACAGTTGCTTGAACTTGAATTGCCAACCATGATTTCTACAACCGCAGCCGTATGCCAAACACCACAGGCTGCTCTTACAGTACGAAGTCCCTTCAAGGATTCAACTTCCCTAGGTTTTGAAACACTTTGCCGATCTCCATGGCCCAGAACTCCAAAAGTGCCATCCCCAAAGGTAAACAGCTGCCCAGCAGAGGTCACAACAGCTGTATGCCATGGTCCACAGGAGATTGATGAGACATGAATACCCTCCAAAGGTCCATTCACTCTTTTAGGTAACCAGTGACTCACTTCATTCCCATGTCCAAGAAGACCATAATTATAAGTGCCATCACCCCAGGTATAGAGGTCTCCAGATAGTGTAACAGCACAAGTATGGTACTCACCACATGCTACAAGCTCAATATTACTATTGCTAAGAGCATCAATAAGTTTTGGATGGAAAACATCAGAATCAACACCATGACCAAGCCTACCCCCTGATTCTTCTCCCCATGAGAAAATCTCTCCTTGCTTGGTGACCAAAGCGGCATGATGTCCACCACAAGCTATGTTCTGAACATCAAGCACTACTGCAGATTCTAAGGCTTTAGGTAACAAAGAATCCATCTTTACACCAAGAGAACTGCCAACCCTGTGAATTCCACCGCCTAGAACACCATCACCAGTGCCTTCTCCCCAGATGAAAACATCACCCAAGGCATCTCCATCATCGTGACCAGAACCTTGGCTTGATGAGCTAACGGCACTTGATAAACTTACTCTAAAAGCATCCATTGCCATTGTCTTCACATGGCCATGCATGCTATCTGACCCACCTGATGACAAAGAATGGACAGAGCCAGTTGCAGAGTCGGAGGGAAAGAAGCCCTTGGGAGGCGCTGCATACAGCATCACATCAGAAAATGCCTTGTCCAAGCCATTCTTTGGGGGGCTTTCATATGGACTATGAAGACGAAGGTTATCTATACCATCCTGAGTCAATAAAACCAAGAACCTCTCATTAGCTGGGGTTGTGTAACAAACAAAAGGAACTAAAATACAAGAAATAGATACCTTCTGTGAGCTATCACCACTACCAAATGGAGAATGCAAAGGTGAACTCCTTCTTGTGTATGTTCTTGGACTATTTGCTTCAGATGGAATGCCATCACTCCTTGATTCTGTTCTCCATTTCCTGTTGTGACTCCGTGATATCAATGCTTTTAAACCGCTAAACCATACCTCAGCCTCATCTTTATCCTTGCAAATCTGATACAAAATTACAGATAGCTAGCTCACAGAAACTTAAGCCAATATAAATGTGGAAAGATATTCATATTATAGGCACTGTATGCCATTTGTTTATTGAAAAAAAAGGGCAATGACAAAAATAGCTCCAGAAGATGTTCTTACCAAATCCAATGACCTATCATTGTAAATGAGAGAAAACGACTGGTACTCTTTCTCAGGCCGTGGATACCTTTGAAAGATTGGCTAGAAAAAGTTTGCGGAAAAACTAACATCAAACATAGAGCTCAATAAGGTCTATCAATAAGCAATACAATGTGCACAAGAAAGGAATGAAAGCATAAACCAAGGATATATAGAAAGTGACATTCTGACAGGTGATCCACAGGCCAAACAAGAAACAGAAAGACAAGCAATAGAATAGAAGTCATACCAACTTTGATCTTATGAGAAGCAGATCTGTGAACTTAGCTCGAGGACATAAAAAGCATGCATTAGTGAAGTATGGTCAAAGGATTATGCCAATTGATCTATTATAACCCTAATTTTAGGTGTCTCGCAGCATGATCCATACCCATGTAGCATGCATTAGTGAAGAATAGTCAAAGGATTATGCCAATTGATCTATTATAACCCTAATTTTAGGTATCTGGCAGCATGATCCGTACCCTGGCCGCATGATCCGTACCCATGTGACATGGGTCATGTCACATTTTACCATGCAAATAGTATAAAAGTAAAGACAACCTAGTATTTTAGCAGTGCCTCATCCACAAAAGTCATCTGGCTTGCTTCCACAATGCAATTTCAGTGAGGTCTGATGCCTGTGATTTAGTTCTGATTTGTTATACTGGTTCCACAGGAAATAATTCTCATAAGGATTGCCTTAGCAGTATGGTTACACCTTTTTGACTTCTTTGTTCAGACAGATATGCTCCAAAAAAATAAGCAGAACCTCATGCCTGGTTATTTCTTTAATATCATCTCAGCTGACTTGTGATTTGTTTCTTCATTGTGGCTTGTGTTGCTTTCAAATACTTATTCCACATTTAACATGCATTCAAAAGTTTGACCATTTTTATCTATCAAGTTCTTAAAGTTTATGAAAATTACAACATCCATAAGTTTCCTTATCCCCACCAGCAATACCAATGATAATTGTCCAGTATCAAATGACTGACTTTTATATAACCATGAATCATGGTTGTCTACAATCTGAAAGTCTACAGGGCTCAATCCATCTCCGTATTAACAATTCTTTATGTAAGCCTATATATGCATTTCAAATTCCAATTCTTGAAACCCAACTTATAGCAGAGTAAGTATACAAAGAAATAAATAAATAATGACCGCAATTAGAAACTTACTGTGCGCTGCCCAGATATTATTCTTGAAACATGGCTTAGTTTGAGGTGTTTCTCCTCCTTCCCGGAGAACCATATCAATACAGATTCATCCTGTAAGAAACAAATCAGTGTCTTGCATCAAATTAGCAATACAAGATACCCATGCAATGATATCCGCATAAATTAAGGGACTAAAGTTCTGAAGGGCATTCTACTGATACTTGCACATGCCATGAGCACTGAAGAATATGAAAAAGAGAAGTAATACTGGTGGGAGTCCACAAGAGGGCAACACGAGGACAGTAAGAGTCCAGATTCCACCAAGGCCCAGGTGCAACCCATCCCCCTTTACATTTCCAGCCAAAATCCACTACCACTCAAACAAGCGAAATGTTAACTCCAGCACCCGAGCTGGAGTAAAATGAACAAAATATATACGTGTGATCTCATGAAAACATTATGTGAAACTATCAAATGAAATTCCTGGAAAAGATGCACGTGTAATGCTGCACCTATAAGCCACAAAATGCATGTGCCAAACCATGGCCAGGTAGGGAAAAAATGGAAAAAAACATAATAGATGAAAAATGTTTGAGCGTAACATTGTATAACACAAGCATGTACCCATATGCTTTCCACTAGTTGCACACTTTGACCAGCTAATGCAAGCCATCAAACAGCTGTACAAATAATGACACAGGTTTTTCCTATTTAGCCTCATTTTACGTAGTGGAGTGAATGGTCACACTTATACATGCTACAAGGAGCTTCAACACTAATACGTGCGGCAACATCTGATAATCTGAAAGTGGGGGTCAGGTCACAATCTTGGATATGGACGAAACAAGGAGGATACAGGAACAAGTGCAACAAGAAAGGATGGTAAAGTCTTCCTGTCCCATGCAATACATCTTCAGGAGCAGAAGAAAGGACCATAGAATTCTAGATGTTTATGATCAGTGTACAAAAGGTTTTAAAATTAAATGCATAGATCTAATGGTATATTAGTAAACGCAGGATAACCATATATAAAGCCTGGCCACCAGCCACAAGAATTGAACAAATAACAAAATTTCAGTTCTATAAGCCCGATGGCTAAGGACCAGCATGTTGTGAACATGCAAATTATAATCGCAAGAGATTTCAAAACATAAAATGTAGAAAAGTGCATCCAAGCAACAGAAACTAGATAATACTTACATTAGACAGCCGAAAGGGACAAAATTTGGGCTTCCCCCGTCTTCCATACTTGAGCAGATAGGCCCCTTTCTTAAGAGCAGTGATAGCCTGTGGTAAAAATCGATCTAAGAACCTAATTATATATATCCAGTATATGCACAACTAGCAAAAAAATTATCTAGAAACAAAACATATATAGAATACTGCAAAAACAAATTCAAAATAATGCCACATCTATCCACCATGCTGTTTTAAGCTGTTTGCTCTTTTTAACAATGAATTTTGCTGGTGTGGATGCTATAACTGCAGTTCCACCAATTTCCAACCCCCCCCCCCAAAAAAAGGAAGTCCCAATCCATCCCCATATCAAAATTAACTTAATCTAAGATTAAATTTAAGATTCATGCATGAACCTGGACCTAATAACAAAGTTGCTTGCATATTACCTAAGAATCTGGGTTCAATCCATGGAAGCAACCTTTTCACTTTAGAAGAAGGCATAGCTATCTACACTTTTTCCATCTTAGACCCATATATTAAGTGGGATACTTAAAGCATAGATGAACCTTCTAAATTTAAGACTCAAAAATTTCAGGAACAAAATATAAAAAACCACACTAACTTAAGTCACTAAGCATAATCCCATTGTACTATCGTCCATTCTATTCTAGGCCATACTTAAAAAGTTACATTACATGCTAGTACATTTTTCCATTACCTAATCCCACATGTTATGCTTCCCCCTGGTTCCTAAATAATCTTCCCTATAAATATAACTGTCGCTCTTGGTGGTGTATTTCAAATTCTTATTTTTAACATGACCAAATTATCTTAACAGATTCCCTCTAAACCCTAGCTTGTGTAAATGTTCAACCAGATCACTAGAAAAACTTGTCGACACTACAAACGACCCAACACTTTTGTGTCTGATTTATAAACAACCACAGCTCTAATAGCAGTTTTGAAGAATTATCCTTTCTAAGTAAGTTGAAACTGCACTTTAGCCACAAACAAAAACACCCATCCACTTAATCTGTCCAAACTTTATCCAATGTGCCACCATATCCTCAAGTTTCCATCATTTTACACGATAGACTCTAAGTATCAAAACTACATTTTTCCAGATACATGTAATCATAAATGTTATTTCACCCTTGTCAGTATTTACTCTTAGCTTAAGTTGATGTTTTACAGATTAAGGGAGTAAGACCAAATAATAACATTTAATTCTAATTACTTGGAATTCAAAATTAGAGTTTGAACGTTCAACAGAGCATTAGCAAGAAACTATTTATTTATTTTTTTATTGATTTAGCCTTCCAAGAGTAATTTAAAACATGTCCCACTTTATTTTGACTACCCTAGTTTTAAGAAGCAAATCAGCAAACCTCCTTTATATTAAATAAAAGTCTAAAAGTTAAATTTCAGACTTCTTCTTAGTCTTTGTCAGTGTGTGCAAATTTTAGATTTTGAAGATTTAGTTGTCGGAGTACAAACCTTTTTCGTTGCTAAGCATAATATAGAATGGTGCACTTAACATGTCACCTCATAAAAAGTGAAAAAAATTTCCAATACACTCATAATGGAAACAAATCAGATTCTGTAAAATTTAGTTCTTGTACTACAAATTCTTCTCTTTTTATGCACAATATACATTGGGGCACTATGCACGTTACTACATAAAAAGTGAAAGGTTTCCAAAATGCTCATACTGAAAACAAATGACAATTGAAGAGCAATCATTGCATTAAGCTCTCAGCTGAAAATAATTTTCTTCAAAATTTTCCTCTGATGAAATGCTTCTCTTGCTTTCTAAAGGGGGGAAATGATGCCAAGCATGTGAAAATGAAAGTAAAATTTTTTGGCAGGAAAAAGGGATGTGGCTAGAAATTTGGGATGAGTGGAGTAAGCTTTTCACATAGTATTTGAACCAAAAAATAAATAATAATAAAGAAAAGGAGTGGATCGACTAATGAGGGATGCCTCCAGCATTATGTAGAATGCAGTGCATCTTTGTTCACAATACAAGAAGGTCATAGAAAGCATTCCGGCCCTACGTGCAGGTCAGTAGGAGTATGCATAACCAGTTTGTTAGGTACTATAGGTACAGTAACATAAGTTTAGATAACATAACATATGGCATTAAGAGTGTGCAAGCTATGTTGTACCAACATGTGTACAAATGATTGTGTGCATGCTCATGGCAGATTAAAAATTACAGCACTTTGTGAAATATAACAAATAATTTTTTTATAAATTTCCATATCAATATCCCCGTGTCGAATAATGTCCTCTATGTTGTGTTTGTATCCGAGCTTCATGGTACGCAAGCAACACCTTCAATGATTGAATTGAAAATACTCCATAATATTGAATACGATGATTATTGGTTCCCCTTTTCTACAACAGAGAGAGATAGTTGCCGTCTTTTGTGACTACTTGCATAAATTTAGTCAAGATCAGATCACTATAAATTTTTGGTATTCCGGTCCTTTAGTTTTACTCTTTCCACCATTTTTTTAATTTTCAAAAATCTTATATTGGATGCACAAAATTTAGAGATTTTTAATCCATATCTCATGTTTACAAACCATAACACACATTCGCAGTGGGATTATCAACTAAAATAACAATAATATGCAGTAATGCATAGCTCTCATTTACTTTATGGTCAAGAGACATGAAGCTTAGTAAGTCAAAGGTATTATAAGCTCACCATGAGTCATGTCTTTTATAGTTTAGGGGAAAAATCTAGAATTCAGCAATGCCAATTATGTTTAAGGCTTTGTTCAGTTAATCTCCCCTTCAAAAGGTATGCGTAGTTGATACATTCCATGCAGTGATTCTATTACTTCAAATGTTTCAGATATCTGAAATCAAATTCATAATGTTTTTTTCCTTATTTAGTGAACAGCTTTGCAGTAAGAACATAAAGCCTCACACGTGGTATTATGGGATCAAACTTATTAGGTCTAGTGAACTGTTATTGATATCATCGGATCAAGGGAGAGACACCAAACCCCAACTAAAACCTCTAGCAGACTTGGACCAAACGCACTCCATGCACTTCGCACAAAGCAAACTCAGCCCAAAATCGAGCACTAGTACATTAATTATTAAGATAGAAACAGAAGGTATGCTCCTAATTTCCCCATTGTTCCAATAAAAGCAAATATATTCGTGTTCAATATGAATCAGTGGTCATCCGAATTTGAATTTCCTCTAAAGCTGTCAAAGATAATGTCACCTATCACAGCTATGAAGTAATCTTATACATCCCAAAAACCAATCATTTTACCCGCCACAGTCATACAAGCAAGGACAAGAGCTTCGGAAACAATTAGAAATGGAAAGTAAAAATGAAGGAAGAATGGAGTTACCTGCTCAATGTCTCTTTCAACAGGACCAGCACGGCTAAGATCCGAAGCCATTCTATCCATACTTGATATCAAAAAAGGCTTAAAAAATCCAAAATAAAAACGAAAACAAAAAAAAGGGAAAAAGCTAAACTAGAATTGGTGGATCAACCATTCTCATAATCAAACCCTTCCATGCACTCAACTCGACAATCTTAATCCAGCTACTAAACTTCAAATTGCCTCTCCCAAACCCCAAATTGAAGATCAGGATCGCCCCTAACTTCAGGAACAATTCACGAAAGGCCAGCAATGGGATGAAGTCGACTGAGTTCAGCAACAATCAACTTCCACAGAAATTAAACGCTGCGAATTCCAAAAAGGAAAGCTGATTTTGGTTTCTGGCGAGAGAGATAGAAAGAGAGAAGTGAAGTGGTTTGGACGATTGTGGACTCTTTTTAAAGTACAAGGCTAGAGAGAGAGAGAGAGAGAGAGAGAGAGGAAGAGAAGAAAAGGCGAAAATGGAATCTGTGAATGGATGATCCAAAGGATCAGTAACAGACTTCACAACAGACTTAAAGAGAGAGAACGAGCAAGCTACAACTGGTCGATCCAGGGTTTAGAGAGAGAGAGAGAGAGAGAGAGAGAGAGAAAGGAATATAGAAATAGGAAAAAGAATAAAGAAAAAAAGAGCAAAAAAATTGGAGGATGTGTCTGTGTATGGCCAAGAAATCGAATAAAATAAAAGAAAAATAAAATGAAAAAAAGTCAGTGACAGTAAAGAAACGACATGAAATTCCACTTATCTACAAAAATGACACTGTTGCTGTTCCTTTCCTTTCATCCTATCCCCGAAAATAGCAGAATTTTTGAGTTATGGTTTGACTCGGTTATTGACTCATTTCTTTGTACATCTGGCTCTCACGACGAGCTGAGCACTGACCGAGGGCCCTTTTCTTTGTTTATTTTTTAGAAAACAAATTTGAATTGATTTTTTATCTTCATTCAAAATTAATAATATTAAAATTAATTAATTTTAGATTGACTTTTCATTTAGCCTATGTATTAATTTAAAATTTATTATTGATTTATATATATCTTTTACTGAATCATACTCGAATCATATTTAATCAAATTCAATATAGTTATCAAATACAGATACAAGTGATTTATTCCTAAAATTTTAAAATTTATTATTTTATTAAAAAAGAAATCATTAAAATCAATAATATCAATGCTAGGGGAGAAGATGGGAAAATAAAATTAAATCACTTGTAACCATATTAAGTGCCCGTTTGATAGGATTTTTTTTAACCTCTTTTCTCCTTATAAAGAAAAGTTCTGTCAAATAAGATTTTTTAAAAGTTTTAAAAAAAAAAAAGCTTTTTTTTTCATGAAAAAATTTAAAATGTCGCTTTTAAGTAAAACTCTTGGGAGGAGTTTTTACTTCTCATTGTTTTTTTAATACTCCAATTTTTTTGAAAATTTATATTTTTTTCTATTTATATTCTTACATAATTATTTTTATTCTATTAATATTCTCATTTAAATAATATAAAATTTTAAATATATCTATTAATTTTAATTTTTAACTTCAATCGAGCACTAAGATTTGGTCTGAAAGATCTCTTTGCATTTGTTGGCTTCTTAGTACATAATGTCTGGTCCATCACCAAAACTCAAAAAGTAATTTTTTATGTTAAAAATATATTTTATGGCAATTCCATTAGGGAATCAACACAGGGCTCATGGGTTTTCCTTGTAAAAGAGTTTTGTTCGTATTTGGGTGAAGTAGGGCCATTCGCAATGTATATGGTCACAAACAAAGAATAGACATGACTGATACAACTATGATGATGGACGTGTGTGGATATCAAGTTGCATTGGGATTGGTGAAAAAGCGCACAAGGCAGAGTCTCTATAAGTATGTCTACCAGCTTACCAGTGGCAGGGGAATGGCCAACTTAGAGGAAGCCAGGGCCCAGGTGTGACTAAGATCACAAATATGGCATGAGGAGCGAGTTATGTAGCACTGATGTCATCTCCCAAAACAAAGGAATTGAATGCTTGGTTAAGTCCAATTTCATCTGGGAAGGAAGAAGTTCGAAGGAGATCCGGGGTAAGCTTTATACTCTGCTTCCGGACTTGAAAGAGCCACCGTGGGCTGCCTCTTAACACTTGAGGGTCAAAGAAAAATGCAATGACCAGTGGTGGATCAACGAGACCTGTCAAAATTCAAGTAGATAGATGGTGAAAGGAGAATTTTTTTTTTTTTGTTTAGTTATATTGAGATCACGAATATCACGAAAATACACTCACTAATAAAAATTTAAATATTAGATATCGATTTCAGGAAATACACTTAAAAATGATATGTCTACCAAATGCTATGGGAGCAGGAAGAGGCTAACATCCTACCTAGCATGTTGTGTCTTATATAGTATATTTAAGAGATACTTGATTTAAGCAAGTTCTAGTGAATCAAAGGTACGAGTAACTTCGATAAATTCAATATATAAGTGATATTACATTATTTGAATATGAGATTTCTATACTTATTAATTGTCACCGGCATAAATGGACCGATTTAAGACTATATATTGATTTTTCTGTATTATAATAATATTTGTATTAATTATTTAAATAGATAAACATATTTATACACATATAAAATCCAATTGTTTGATATATATATGCCTTACGTATCGATAAGCAAACAATGTATACAAAAATAATAAATCATGATTATATTAACGTAAAAACAAATTATCTATAACTGATCGATAAAAATAGACATTTTATCTAAATTTATACTATAGCTTGCAAGTTTTCTAATTATCGGAGATAATTTATCTTAATGATCGGATAAGATCTAAAGTTGGATAATATTCGGGCTCAATAGTGGTTATTGTAGGTGGCTAGCACCGAACAAAACCTTTAGGGTAATTTTTTGGAATATATTATGAATGGAAATTATACTCTATAATTATATATAATTTATATGCTCTTAATCTTGAATGTATATGGATCAACATGTGAAATCAGAATTGTGTAAATTGATATATCATGCATAAAATCTTTTATGGTCAAGAGTTTCGTACAATTAGTATATGATATTGGTTTGTTGTGATATGCATACACAATAAAGAATTTATACCGACTATATCAAGAATCACACGCTTGAGTCGTCCTAATTGACTATCCAAAAATTGGATTGAATGATACGATTTTATATCGTATTGGATATTTTTAAAATTTATCAAATTCTATCGGTTAATGAAAAATAAATTGAACATTTTAGATGTCTTCTATTTTCGATGAGAGATTCAAAATATTAAATAATTGAGAAAACGATACTATATTTATGTATACATGTGTATATATATTGTTTTACCTCAATTATATATGTTATATACAGAAGTAACGTTTAAAAATAGATGAGTCAAAAACAAAGTAATAGATGTTCATTTATTGACTTATGTAAATGATGTGACATTTATTTCGAAATATAACTCTAATTATCTATGGAAATTAATTTAAATTAAAATAATTTTAATTCAGTTACTATATTAACGGTGGTACTAAAATTATTTTGAAGTCAAAATAAATATATTTTAAATCACTTCTCTAAAAACTCGTTTGGTGTTTATTATTTATTCGTATGAGATTATTTTTGTACTAATTTAATTATAAATGAAAAATAGTGGAGAGAGAAGTTTAGGATTAGATTATAAATTTGAAAAAATTATAGGATCAATCTATAATTTTAGAAACATTTTATCCTGATTTATAATTTCAAAAATCTACTTTATAATTTTCAAAATTATTTTCTCTTATATTATAATTTTAAAAATTATTGTGACTATTTTGTAATTTCAAGAAAAGTATGAAAAGCTTGTTTTATAATTTAAAAAATACAAACTCTAAAAATATTTTATTTTAATCAAAATTTTAACCAACAACATTCTCTAGCTGTCTCATGTATGACTAAAATTTGTGGCTACTAAAGTTTGTTTCATACAACACTATGAAATCAATGTTCCGCCATTTATAAATACATAGCCTACTTGCAATTGGCCGATCAAAGAAATATCCAAAATTTGCATGGCCAATTATATCTAACTTAGATACATTAAGATAATATAAATTCATATCCATTGCTCTTCGAAAGTATCTAAGCATGTCTCCAACTTCATTCCAATGTCTTCACGCTAGAAAAAATCTATATCTTTCTAATAAATTTAGTGAAAATGATATATAATCTCGTGTATGATCGACAAGTGCTCCTATTGCACTAAGATACTTTATTTCAAGAACAAGAATTTCTTCATTAACATTTCAAGATCGAAATAAATATGTATTCATATTAAGTGATCTTAACGTGCTTCATTCATATAAAAACGTTTTAATACCTTTGTGGAGTAAACTTTTGATTTACAAAAATTTCATTACAAAAATATTCAATTTTCAAGTCGAGACAAAATTTTGTTTTTTTTTTTCATAATCTTTCATCTCAAATTCTTTTTTTTATAGATATTCAACAATATTTGATTACGTTTCAAGAATTTTAATGATATTTAAATTATCAATATATATTATTATAAGAGTTTGTTTCAACTCTAAAAATAAGCTTGTTTATTTTCTCTCAAACTTAAAATTTTGATAATTTATAGTTTCTTGTCCAAGAGGACAGCCTGATAATTATAATCTCTCTCTCTCAATCCTGAGATTCAGGGTTCGAATTCTTGTGTAATCAAAAAATGAAATAATTCAAGCGGTACAATCTCTTCATTTCCATTCTTCATACTCTGTTCCAATTTTATTTAGTTGTATCTCTTTATAAAATAAAAAATAAAAAGAAAATAATGGTCATAAATTTCTGATCACATTGGCTTTGCCCTTAAAACAAAAGGAAAATTAGTAAAAAGGAGTTGGCAATTGTTCAAAAACTCTTGAACAATAGGATATGTTTGTGTTATATTGCTCAAATTCACATGCAGTGAGAGGTTGGAGATTGCCCCTTCACAAAATCAATTAGGTCTTCCCAAGCATTGGAAAGCGACCAAAACCACGTTTGGTGCACCCTTTATTTATTTATTCCTTGAAAAAGTTGCAAAGCTACAAGTCGCTTTCTGGTCCCTTAGTCAAATTACCCCCCACCTCTTTTATTTTAATTTTTTACTCCCCCCCCATGGGGTTGATAGATTTTTTTTCATATATATATATATATATAAATTATCGGTATCAATGATTATAATAGATCTAAATAAATTTAATTTAAATCAAATTAAATATTTAAGAAATAAAACTCTCTTTATATCTATTTTTATTTTATATAAAATTTAAATATAAAATATTATTTAAAAAATATCGATACTCGATTATCGAACCGATTCAACTTTAGCCCAACGGGGTTGATGGATGACATATCAAATGTCCACATCGAAAATAATGTCACCCAATAATTTAGCTCCCAAAGCAAAAAGAAATGTATAAAATTACCTTTTCTTGAATTTCAAGTTTTGATAAAATTGGTCACTCCATCTATTTTTCAGTCAAAATCTACTTTATATACTTTATTTCTTATATTTTTTTTTTAAAAAAAAAATTGAATTTTAGCAATCATGCGCCTGGAATATAAATAATATAAAATACATTGAACTAAAAACAAAATATGAAAAACGAAATAACAAAAAAAAAATAAAGAAAGAAAGGACTCAACCCTAACTCTATAATCAATCAATAAACAAAAAATAAATAAAAATAAAAATTATTGTCAATGGCGAATTTGAAATTGGGTTGATGTATTAGGTTTTGAAAAAATAATTTTGTTCTCCTATTCTTAATGCTGGAGTTTCATCCGACTAATGTGAATCAACCGCTGCAAAACTCATTTTGTGAGGCAAATCTTTCAATATTACTTTTTCTATATTTAGGGAGAGTCAAACTCCCAACCTGATTAAGAAATGAAGGTGGTCATTCCACCTACGCCAATAAATATTAGTTTTATTAACAATGGTTAACGGTAAGGAGTCGATGATTAGAAAGTACAAAACATGGCATCTTTCGAACGGTAAAGAACTCTTGTTTCAATTTTATAGAAAGAAAAAGAAAATTAGCATTTCTCTCACCGATCATCTTCTCTATCAATCAAGACTTAAAAAGCCATGGATTTTGAAAGTGCCCTGTCGTCTTTGTGCAGATTGACTAGCACTTTAATAATTGCGGGAGGGGGTCCATTAATGATGCAAGATTTTCAATCGCCTTTGAGGAAAGGATACTGATCTTTTTTCCCTGCATAGGTTCAGCAAAACTTCCAATTCTTGGATTTGGTACAGAGATAGATATATGCTTTTCACCCAAACGCCACACAACCCTTGTATGTAATCAACTTGTATATCCAATCAGAATAGCTGATATAAAATTGAGAAATTAAGGGAAAGGGGCATATCCATGCAAACCTAATCCTCCAGCTTATGACCTAGCTACAAATTTCCTAGGCTATAGACTTCCATGTGGTATTTAATGTGTTGTTCATAGGATCAACATCAGGTAAAGCTTTTTCTAGTTTTTGTATAAGTTTTAACTTCCACCGTAGATATTATTTGTATCGGGCCATGGGACTATTGCTCAACGTAAGATTAGTAGACTAAGCAGAGGTCTTTAACAAAAAAGCCTCAACTAGCTTAAAGAGATGGGCTTCACATACTTACCGTGTACAGAACAAAGTTGCAGCTGCTTTTAGCAGGAATTTCATAGGAGACCATGAAATAACACATATTTGACCTGCAGCCATTAACATTTTGCAGCTTTCAGTAGCATGAATTTTATGTGACCAAAAGAGGACCGTAAATCATCAATTCATTGATCCAGAACATAACAACCTGTATGATCAGAATCAGAACTAAGCACGGAGAATGAAGCTAGAGCACTCTGCCCAACTGGTAGTTAGACAATGCACTTAAGAAAATAGCTCATGCCATTTCTGTTGCTTTGAAATCATTAGCGGCTTCTCACTCACAATGAGATTAGCAAAGCAAAGCCCAGAGGCATCATCAGAATCTTGTTGTACCAAAAATTTTTTAAAAGTATATAAACAGCACCTCAAGGAAGAGGAGAAAGAAATTTCAACATAGAACTAAACTTCGAGCTAATTCGGTTGCTATTGCTACACAAAGTACACATTGTTTCAACTGTACAAACCTCATAAGCATTTTTTTTTCTTTGGCATTTGGGGATACATGCTTTGTGCTCGATGATTTCAATAGTGCACCTTTTCAATGCTTGAGCAGAAATTTCACCCCATGGAAGAACTGGTTTCACCAGTTTCATCTTCGCTGAAACTGGATGGTATCTCCGGAGGACCTCTACGGTTGAAAAAGAAAATGGACGAAATCAGAAACAAAGACTAAAAATCATTTAAGAAAAACATCTATTCAAATACAAAGAAAATATGTCCAGCAAGAGCACCACAAGTTGCCTCATACACATGCACTAACCAAAATAAGCATCTGAGTGGGAAGAATCTATCAATGAATGTAGTTAAAATTCAAGGAAACCAAACTTCAATAGGTCAGAAATCAATTTGAGATGATATGAACAATTTCCTTATTACATGCAGAATCATCCATTTCTGTGGCATAAACGGCAGAACATTTGGGGGGGGAACAAGACAAAACAAAACAAAACACAAAAGAAGGCGAAAACTATAACTCTGAAACTCAGAATATATATATTTCTGTTTTGAGTGACAGAGAAAGGACTCCTCTTTTTGGTTTCTTACACAAGTACCAAGCATACGCAACAAAGTAGAGAAGAGAGGAAGAAAGAAAGAAAGACATGATCGGTTGTTTCAGCAATCCAAATAATTGAAGCAAGTTTGAATTGTATGTCAATCAAACAGGCATGCAATGAATACCAAGTAGAGGAAAAGGAGTCTGCTTTAGTATTTTAACATGCATATCCAGTATGTCATCGAAACAGGTGTGAGATAATTAGAATCACTACTATCGGTCCAGGACTCAATTGGGTTTGTTACTAAGCCTGACCTTCCTACTTCCCAAAAGCCATGCTCCTGAAATGAGACAATTCACATGGAACAGAAAGGAAGAGAGCCTCCCTCATTATCACCACAAGAGAATCCCTACCTTTAATAACTCGTGGGTTTACACCTGTCACTTTATTGTTGCCAATTTCCCCATGCACTTGGTTTATTTATCAGACGCCCTATGGAGTTATATATAACTCCAGACTTGGAATGTTATTACTTTTCACAATTCACATGGATGTCTGAATCCACCAAAATTTAGAGGTATTGACCTGGAAATGAATAAATACACAGATATGATGTCTGGAAAGCTTATGGGTACTTGCTGGCATTGGTTCCTGGACCTCAACAGTTTTATTTATTCTTTGATGGATCGCAGACTTGAGACGCTTGTTCGGGACCCAACATAGGGCAATGCATGGCATGCTGATCACATTGTACCAGTCTTTCTTGGAGGAAGTTGATGCAATTTACCCCTTTCAATTCTCCTACTCAAAGATTGAATAACAAGAGGATCCATCTGAAAGATTAATATTTCCTGTGTCAAGTATTAGGACTGCCTTCCACTTTTCTACCTAAAATTCCTGGGATTTCTTTAAGTTTGTTTCTTGAGCCACTTCTCATTCATAAAATGGGTTTTGTTGTTGTTTAGTGAAATTTATCCCTAACCAAAGTTGTGGGCTTTGATTTTGATATCCTCCTTTTCTTTTAAATCTTTTGTAGGTGAGTGCAGACTGTGTGGCTTGCCATGCTGATGTCACTTCAGCACGGGGTGCTCAACGATGTTTCATTAGGGTCAAGGCTAAGAAACAACACAAAGCCATCAGGAGTAGTCTCAAAAATGCTCGAGAAACAGAACAAACTAATGATAATGTAAAGGTATGCTTTTTTGAGGAGTTCTGCTTTCTGGAAATGATATTTCCACGGAAATTATAACCATATCATACTAGTTAAAGCAACAAAAATGCCCTCATTACCACCATGAGGAGATGGAATAGAATTGAGATGGAAAAAGAATGATAAATTGAGATTGAACAGAAAGCAAGAAAGCCTGCCTCATTATCAGCAAGAGGAGAATTCCTATCTCTACTGAGAAATGATCTTTCCATGGAAATTATAACTACTATATCATACTAGTTAAAACAACAAAATGCCCACGTTTTCTACTTTCCGAATCTTTGATGAGGAAGATTCCTATAAAGACAAGAGAAAGAAGTGGATAAAGGCAAATCCTCAATTCACAAATACTCTGGAATTGAAGTTCTTTTTCACTATTTACTTATGTCACTTGACTTTGTGAATTGAGGATTTGCCTTTAATTCCAGAGTATTTGTGACAAGAGAAAGAAATTACACACACACACACACATATATATTGGAAACAAGTGACATACTACCGGACACTGACCTTCCTAACACACCCACAAAAAAATAAAATAAAAATAGTTCGAATTAGTCACATTTTTTAATCATGGATTCTATCCTTCTTTGAAAACAATTTGTCAACAGGAGGGAACAGTAAAAAGAACTAACCCTTTAGCGTGGTTTGTCCAGGTTGGAAGGCCAGGAACTGATGTCTTTGGTGCATCATCAAGCTGTGAGAACTCATCCCTACCCCGCTTTCCAACCTTTGGATACAGAGGCAATATGAAGTTATGAACTAGATCCAATTAAATAGTGTAGCAATGGTACTAGTACTCATACTGATACTAAATAATAAAATAAGATACTGATTGTAATTTTAATAATTAATATCATACACAAATTATAAGTTTAAGCATCAAAGTGTTCAGCACCACAAAATAGCTAGAACTTACTCTTATATCATTTGTTGGATTCATGTTCATCCTAACAACATCGGAGTGCTCCTTCAATATTCTTCTTTCAGCAGAAGACTTATCCTTCTGAAAGTATAGAAATCAATAGTTCAGCATAACACTTAAACTGCTACCACCATAGCAAGAGGAACCAAAATCATCCTAAACACACATAAAAAGAGTAACTAAACCTTTGTAACCCGATTTGACAGTGCCACATCCTCTATATCAAATGACTCACTGGCCCTACGTATCAAATTGGATGATTTGGACTCTAATTGTTCCTTCCTCTGGACAACTTTTGAAGTGATATGATCACAGTCATCCAACCAAGGCTCTGCACTTCTACCAGAAATTTTTCCGCCATATGGAAGCGCAGAATGGTTAGAAACAGAAGCAGCTCTCATCTCTTCAGATCCATGCTTAGATCTCATCCCATGCTTCCTGCTAGCATGGAAAACAGAGGTTTCTCCAGCAGAATCATCATTTAGATCCAGTGGGGAATTTCTTCGTGTGAAAGGTTGACCATAATTGGGCAAAGAAGATTTCTGCTTTAATTTGTAATGAGAATACTTCTCTTGATCTGAACTGTCCATGCTTCTAAAGTTCATTCGGTCAACATATGAATCTGGCGAAGTCATTTTAGGATTATATGCTTCATACCTCTGACAACAAAAAAGAGGAAAAGTTTAACTAATCAAAGACATAGACAATTAAGCTCCAAAAGGTTGGAAAACAGACGTACATGTCTATGATGTTGAATATGTATTTGAATGAACACATAGGAATCAACATACACAAGCTATAATGGCAGGTTCTAATTATTCAAAACTTTAATATCCATGACTATCAATCTCCTCCGTATTTTTCTTTTTACAAGTCTAGGTTGAATCTTCTTTACATTTCTGATTAAAGGTTAAGAAATGGAAGAAACATGGAACAGCTGAATGAAGGAATTTGAATGAGAGCAACTTCTGTACACAAACTGACAAAGAATTTAAGCTCAGAAAATACTTTACACCGAATAAGGAGTTGGCAAAGGTGTGGCACATAGTGTAGAGCAGTCAGTTTTCCCACAGGACATGCAAAGTCAACAAGAACACAGGCTATACATATGTATAGTCTTTGTCTTTATCTTTAATGGTTTATAACAAGAAGAGAGTTGGCATGCTAATACTTCCTCTGTGTCATCCTGCCTATGCTCAGCTTGGCCCTTTCAAAACTAAAATCTTTTCTTTGTTCAGCAACGTAAGGCTTTTGGAAACTTCAACTTCCCATTGTTGGTTTTACATTTTTTTTTAATATTAAACTTAGTTGCAGTTGTTTACTTCTAGATAAAATTTTATTTCTGCAGCACATTGCAATTAAATTAAATTATGAAAAAACATCCATCCATTTCTTTCTCTACTAGCATTTCTATATATTTCTACTCCCTCTATTTTAAGAACTTTCCATCAAACAGATTGTAACTAAAATCCATTTTCCACAGCATATGGTTTTGTTACTTCTTCTTAATGGATAAGGAGGTCAGGTGACCCATTTCATACCAAAGAAAAGCTATTTATAGAGAAAAACACCCAATGTGACCTTTTTACTTAAAAGGAAACATTGTGAGTGCTGTAAAACACATAGGTAGTAGGTTACGGTTGACCATTCTCAACATAATTAATAAATAGATAAAGGAGTTTACACATTCCTCTCCTGTTCATGTTTTGATTTAAGACAAACATGAGCAAGCACAACTCAATTACACCTAGTAACACATAGGAACGCAACAGGGTGGTTATGGCAGAGATAACAATGGATGGTTGATAGCTAGAAGTTGGATCACTTGCCATAGTAACCGTGATCACAGGCTCCCCAGACGCAGGAAGGAAAATAGAATACAAAGGATAAAGTAGTTGGCCCTTAAAATGCTTATGGATGTTTATTTGGTATCAAAACACATTCTCCTATAGCTATACAAGGAAAACATGCCGGGCAACCATAGTATCCACAAGGATGCAGGTTCAAGTAGCACTGAGTAGCCAGTTCCAGTTGGGGAAGTTCATGAGGATATCATGACACAATACGTATAAACCTACCAGGTGTTTTTGTTCTATTATTTACATACTTGGAAAAACACATGGTATAGAAATAATTAAGCAGATAACTACAAGTGAGCAACTAAGACCATCACAGCTGCTTGCTGAAAACTCCATAATTACACAAGAACTTGTTTGACACAGTGGTAAAATTTTGGCATGTAAATACAGCAGACCTGCTGAAAATGGCATCCTCAAAAAGGCCGGGACTTGTCTGTCCAAGTTAACTTCTTTCTTGTATCTATTTATAATTAAGCTTGCAGTTCAATTGGGCTGAGATACACAAACCAACTAGATAACACATTAGGCTGTGTAAAAGCTCAATAGCTTTACCTTACCCTAAGTTTCCCTTAATAAATAATTCAAAGAATAAAATATTCAGGACTAGATGATGCCAGTTTACTACAATTTGTCAAGCATTGAAAAGTATAAAGCACGAAGACCACTCACAGGTTTAAGACTGGCTTGCCTATGAACCCCGTTAATGTCTGGTGACTGGGCCAAGTGGTCACCACTGAAGTATGATTCTGCCAAAAAGCTCCAATAGATCAACAATAACAGAAGGGTGTCCTGCAGCTAACAAGCATAGACCAGGAACAATGCTTGCATATAATTACAAAGCTTGAGCAGTTTATATACACACTTTTGCATTCATTAAGATTTGTAAAGGCGAAGTTCCAATTGCATCCAATATTAAAGAAGAGATATTGAGATAAAACATGGTGTTACAACAATTTTCTAGAAAGAAAAAAAAACACTATTTTGGGGCACAACAAGGATATGGTTTTTAAAAATGAATTTTGATATTCATCAGAATAAGTGTTCATATATTTGGTCCAACTCAGCTTTGTCAGCAGAGTAGCTGAGGCTGGCCATCTAGATTCTTATTTTTTTCATTCATCCCTGGTTAAATCCATGTGGGTGCTTAAATAAAAAATCAGCACGTTGTGTTTAACCACCTCTCCTTGTGTTTGCTTAGGTCTACCCATGATCCCTTGAGCACCTAAGCAACATATGAAATCCAGAAATAACTACAGTTTTCCATTATCTCAGCAACCAAAAAAAACCCCATTAATAATTAAAGCACATTGGGATCTAATTAGGACCAACTATATGATGTATCTAGTGTTTAAAAAATACTATTAAAAATAAATATTTCCTGTTGTCAAAATACACAGCAGTTATCAGATGACTTTGTACACAACGTGGTATCTTCAGCATGTATGGCTTCGGTTGTGAGGTATCCACATTCAAGATAGCCAGCCAAAGTGGGTAGAAACATCAGAAAAACAAAAAGAAAAATCCAATTAAAACAACCGTTTTGAAATGAGTAAAATACATCCAAAGAATTAAGATAACAATGACCACATTTCAATATGTCCCTCCATATCAAAGCATAAATAAGGTACACAGACTTCTTTTACTTGGCAATCCTAGTTGATAGGGTTATGGTAAAACCTCGGTATGGTCAAACTATTCCTTGAGACTTCGAAACTCAGAAAACCACAGAGACCATGGACATGCATGCAAGACATTAAGCAAACAACAAGAAGCTTTACCATGATTCTGGAAAGAAAGACCAGTAATATAATTCATCCCTAATTGACAAACAAATGAAAAACAGATACACAAATAAAAGGAAATCAAGTGGATATATCTTACCATGAGCAGGATTTGCTTCTGGTAGCTCAAATGCACCAGGGGGCAGAGGCTGAAATTCAACGCCGAGTGGTGGACCATCCTCCCGGTAATGCCTGCCCAACTGTCTCTTGACAGCTGTTATAGCAGCATTCTCTACTTCACCCTTCACTTTCAAATATCCCGATGGCCTCCCATATCCCCTATTGCCGACAACTTTGGCATTTGGTGGAAAAATGATTCCATTCTGTGCAAGATATCGTGAAGATTCTGCATCACAAGGAACCTCACCCTGCAGGAAGTGGCTATCTTGGAGAGCTGAACTACTTTCTGAAGAAGAATCATCCATGCCACTGTAATGACTTATATGCCCATAATTGGCATCAGGAGCTTGATGATCATTGCCATAGAGCCTACGACTTTCAACTTCCCTTGGATCAACATACCTATAATCCCCTTGTTTGGTGCTGCCACAAGAATCCTGTTTGAGTCCACTACCACGATCCTGTATAATTCCACTTGAACGATCTTGTCTTCCATTTGCACATGCTTCATCCCTTTTTTTGTCCTTTAATCTTCTATGGCAAAACCATCCAGAAACCTGCTTTTCTGTCAAACCTATCTTCTCTGCAAATTGCAACTTCAATTCCTCCGATGGATATTTGTGTTCTGCAAGGTTTACCCTTGTTTTTAAGTTATTTATGTATTAGCAAAAGGTCACCATCATCATTATAGAACACAGGAAACAAAATCATCCATACCATTGTAAAATTTCTCCAACGCCTTCACCTGATCAGGTGTCTTTAGCTTTCTTTTCTTGTTTTTATCAGTAAGTGCTTTATTTTCTTCTGAATGCACTTCACATGATTCTGCAACAGTGATGAAACAAAAGATAGCACAAGGGAAGTGACAAAGTATCAAATTAGACAGGAGTCCTTAAATGTGTAAGCATATACTTTATACTTATCGACCATAGCAATAGACTCTTTCAACAAGAATACCATAGAAGAGCCAAAACCATATATTATACAGCAAGATGTTTGAAAGCGGATTTGACAAATGTGAACAAGTTCTACTTTCAAAAATATCAGGGAGAACAAAGAAAGACATACTGCAATCAGTAAGAACCAAATTGTAGCAAAGCTGTGGCAAAACATAAAGGTATGAATTATCTTTTTTGGTTGAGAAACACATCTCTCAATCCTGATGCTCATTCAGATAATTGCAATGAAGAAAGCTTTTGCGTTGTGAAACATAATGTTCTCTAACTTTGTGGCCAATAAAAATTCCCATCACTAAATAAATAGGATAAAAGAAGTATCTTTCCTATAATCTATACATGACATTTTCCCCCTCCAATGCAATGACTAGCCTCATTAAAAGGAACCTAGAAGATATTCTAAACTTGGGATAACCCATTATCCATAGTTCTGCATGTAAGAGAGCAGATAGCAAATAAAAAACAACAGAAAACAGGAGCACTGGCTTGCACCATGCATGGTGCCTATCTCCAGATCCATGATTTGTTTCAAGACTTAAAAGCCATTGAGAGGCCAACTTAGAATACCCAACAAATTGTTGGACATAGGAGGTTCCAAAGATATTGAATTGGCAGAACCAAAATGCAGATGTTATACAGCTAACATGCTACATGCAACATCTGACATAGCATATATCCATACGGTTCATGTGCGTTAGGTGAAACTAAAGGAAATTCATCCGAAATCATCAGTGAGATGGATTTCCACCAACCAAGAATCTACTACAATCATTGCAACGATATCAGATGATCTCCAGCAGCAAAGAAAATCTAATTTTGTTCCAACAGGAAACTCTATAAACCAATAACAGATACAGTATGGGTTATGATCAAAGGACATGAAAAGACACCCTACAAATTCAGCCTAAATGATTTCAACTTATAAGCCTAATTAGACTCAAACCAGCAACCATCAACCTATGTAAACAAAAACCAATCCAGGTTAAAGACCCGTTACACCGAAACAATAACCGCAAAATGTTCCATCTTCTCAATGATTTCAGAAAAGAGGAGCAAATGCATACGACTCAATGTGGAAGACCCGTTCAGTTTGACCAAAATTGGTATTACAATTGCCGAAAAAACTAGATTAAATGCGTGATCTGAAAGGTGAAAATGGGAAAAATCGATTGAATGAATACCTTCTTCCATTGTGTTGGTGAGAAATGTCTAGGGTTTCTGCGTTGTTTCTCTACCCCCTTCTTGTGGACAGACACAGAAGAGAATCAATTGGGCGCCAAAAAAGGGGAAAATGCATGAGAAAATTCAATTGAAATTGAAATTCTAAAGCCAGAAAGTAAAAAATGAATGGGTTTAAGAGAGGAGGCTTAAGAAGAAGAGAGAGAGAGAGAGAGAGAGAGAGAGAGAGAGAAGGGGGTGGGAATAGGCAGCTTGTGCTTTGTCATTCATTGCAAGGGGCCTTGTCCAATCCTTTCCGCTCAAAAGCTTTTACTAATGTCAGTTTGGTTTGTCTTTAATCAAATCCAATTCTGGCTCTATTCTCTTTTTTCTCTCCATTATTTTATCTTTCGATGGTGAAGAAGCTTCTCAAGGTTACTCGTACGAGACTAACAATACCTATCATGCAATATCCAATAAATTTTCTAATACATATTGATATTCAAAAGCATTAAGATACGATATTCTATTTCTTTATTAAGGTCATATGTGATACCAAGTAAAAATTATCTCCTAAAAATTCTTTTTTTCATATTTGGTATGCATATTTTATGCTTTTTTTTTTTCTAGAAAAAATTTTTTTATTAAAATATATCTACGCTAAATTCGATCTATTAAATATTTGATCTGAATAGATATATCAAATAGGAAATCAATTTTTTATTAAGATATGTATATCCTAAGTCTGATCTCTTATATATTTAATCTGAGTAGATACATCAAATGAGAAATCAATTCTTTATGCATACAGGGTTAACTAATCGGACACTCTACTCTCTTAATTAGAGGTCTCGAATTCGAGTGTCGAGAATGGTAAAAAAGAATTTATGAGAGTTAACCCCTAAAATGGATCCTATAGTATTCAAATCAGATTAATTGAGTAAATTTCGGATACCGGTGGTGAAAATAAAAAGAAAAATTCCAATTTTGTATGATTTTTATGCATATTAATAAAGAAGAATAAAGTTTCTAAGAGAGGTTCACGGAGGCTAAAGAAAATGGCAGAGTATCTTTCATAAAAAGTGTTAAAACCTTTTGAAATTACAAAACAGCCCATTAAAGACTATATGATTGCATTTAAGTCCTTCACGACCACAAACCTATCATCTCGCTTTCTTTTAATTATTATTCTTGTCCGATTAATTTAACACAAAACAATGTCTTATTAAGTCAGTAATTAATACTAATTAAATTTTAGGATAGAGAAGAAATTTAAGAAATATTTATTTCTTACATAAAAACCGTATTAAAAAAAGATAAGTTTCCACGAAATTTCAAACATTAAATCATTTTTTCTAAAATCTAATATTTAAATTATAAGCACGAGTTGACGTATATATATATGTAAGACCCATGTGTTGATATTTAATATCACTTATAAGTTATGATTTTTTATGATAATATAAATAATATAAATAACATAAATAACATAAATAATATAAATTCTATGATATTATAATATCATAGAAAATCGTAGGACCTATTCGTGTTGATATTATAAATATAATATCACTTCCTTTTATTTCTTATTTAGTTGATGGTATTCAAAAAATTTTAAAAACATATGATATAATTTAAAATCGTATTACCGATCGTAAATAATCAAGTAAGATCAAAGAAACGATATCTAATATAATCGATATAGATTATATTTATATATGCATATTCTAACTAATCAACACTATATACCCATATATAAAATTTTTAATTGATAAAAAAATCTCGCTTATAATATATCAAAATATACAATCATGATTTTAAATGTTCATCTATTAGTATTCAAAATTAAGAACATATGAACTATATACAATTATATAATATCAATTTTATTTCAAAATATATTTAAACAAATCACACTAAAGTTTTGTCGTTGTTAATCACCGACACTAAATTATAGTGGCAGATCCAAGACACAAGGGCAGTGGGGGCAAAATATTTTCATGGAGTAGAATGATATATATAGTGGGTCGACTGACGATCTTAATGAGGGTAATATTTTAGATTGAATGGGACAATTATTGACATATAAAAATTAATGGAATTATTTTGGTTTAGTGAGGGCAATTGTCTACCCTCCCTTCTATGTGGCTCTGTCACTGCTAAATTCTATTGAGTCCTAAATCTATCAAAAAATTGAGGAAAATCATCACCGATTAAAAGAAAACTCACATGTTATAAACTACACATGATGAAATATCTACCTTCCCCATTATTAATTTTTACTTTAGGTTAGTATAATTATGACTTGTACATACATGTATACGTCGTTAAACTAATCATATGCATAAACTGTTCATATTAAATCAAAAATCTTATATACGAATAAATAATATAAATATTTATTTATCTATTTGAATAACTAAATCAAAAAAGTCCATAAGAGACTGGTATAGAGTCCCGACTTCATAAATTTATCTATTCATACTCAAGATTAAGAGTATATAAACTACATATAATATAGAGTACAAACATCCATCCATAGAAGATTTTAGAAAATCGCTTTGTATATGATGTTTAGACCTCACCACTTGCACTAACTTTATGGATCACATCTAATAATCAAGATAAATCATCTCCAACAAACAGACGATTCGTAATTTATAGCTTATAAATGATAAAGTGTCCAACTTTATCAATCAGCCACAAACTATTTACTGATTGTCGATATATCCATGACTTATCTTTATATATGCATCATTAATCCGATCACATACATAAGTTATATACAAACTATTGGATCTTATACATATACAAATAATATAATTGATTTTTACTTGATTAAAAAAATGCAAATGTGCATAAATTGGGATGTCAAAAATATACATTCTTTAGGGCATACATGAATTATTTCTCAAAAAATGGGAATATTTCAAACATATATATATATATATATACACACATATAGAATGTATGAGTTTAATAAATTTCATAAATAAGTTGTTGGTCCAATAAATTAAAATGATTTAAATTATACATAATTTAAAAATAATGCCAAAAGAAGAATAATGCAGACATAAAGAAATTTATCACTGGATTATAGTTTTTAGAAAATTTTAAAATCAGTTCGTAATTTTAGAAATTATTTTATTATGTTTTATAATTTTTGAAATTATTTGGTCATGTTTTATTATTTTTAAAATTATTCTGTCATATTTTATAATTTTAAAAATTATTGTAATTATTTTACAATTTTGAAATGAAAACCATTCAAAATTGCATACCGATTCTTACAATCCCCAAGTCTATTATCTATGGCAGGAATATTCTTTGTTCTCTTCACCCCATGTTTCTTGTAAGCTAAAGTTGTCCACAAATATATATATATATATATATATATATATATATATATATATTATTCTTTTTGTGTTACAGAATACTTTTTCATTAATCGAAATTCATAATTATATTTCAATTAATTCGTTTTAAATAACGATCAGTCTATCAATTTTAGGTAAAATTTTTCTAACATAATTATTTTTATTCTGAGAATTCAAATCTGAATTTTAGTTAAAAGATCTAATACCCTTTCTAGTGGGCCAACTATCCATTATATATATATATGTGTGTGTGTGTGTGTGTGTGTGTGTGTACATTGATTGAGCTCACCTTAATTTAATTACCTTAAAGTTCAACTTGCACATGGATTCATATAAGTAAACTATTTTAATTTAATTCTGGATGTTTAGAAAACCAGCATCGCACAGATTTTTCGACCAAAATGGCTGGTTCGTTTGTTCCACGTTGATGACTATGCTTAGGAAAAGTATAGGAAATGTCTTATGACGATGTTTGAGAACATAAAAATCATGCTGGGCTTAAATATAAACCCAACACTTTTCAAGCTGCCAACTTATTGTATAATTTCATTAAAGTAAATAATTTTTGGATCAAAATTAAAATAAATAATTATGAAACTAGTGTATTTTTTTTTATTACACAAGAATTAGAATTCTGGATCTCAGGGTGGGGAAGGAGATTGTGACTATTAGACCGTCCCTTTGGGGACTGAAACTAGTGTATTTGTAAAATGAAATTAAATGAAGAATTCTTATTACTGAGAGAATAGGATAATAGTAATTTCATTTACCAATGACTTGTGAATTTAATAGTAAGATATTAGATTTTTTTAATCAAAATATCGACTTTGAGTTTTGATAATAAAAAAAAAAGTATTAAGAGAGTTGATTTTTAGATCAAATGGTATAGGGTAAAAAAAATAAATAAAGAAAAGAGGAAAAGGCAATCCTATCTGTTAGGGCCCAAAACTCCGCCTACAGAAGAGGACCGGCCCACATTTCTTGTAAAACCCCCCCGGCCCTTTCTCTCTCTTAGGACTTGTTTTCTCTCTTTAATTAAAAAAAAAAAAGACTAGTTTTCTCTCGATCTCTGTCTCTCGTAGGAAACAGAAGAAAAGATAGAGAGGAGACGTAACCCTAGGGGGTGTAGGAAAGAAGGAAGAAGAAGATGCTGAGAATAGCAGGGAGGAGGTTGTCTTGTATGACATGGAGAGGGCCGAGCACGCACTGCGGTGCCTCGTCGGCGATCATTTCCAGGATGAATCCGGGTCCTTTCGATGATGACTGCTCTTCCGGATCTGTCGCCTCCTCACCACCTCCTTCGTTTCGCTTCGCCTTTATCGATTCTCCTTTCTCTGTCCGAGGTTACACCTCTCTCTCATCTCCATTCCTTTCGTATCTATTATTTTTTTATCTGATTTATTTTTTGTTTTTCATTATTTTTAGTTCTATAGCTTTTGATTGGATTTTTAGGACTAGAAGGGATAATAAACATTATGATGATCCACCGTGCGTGTTATTGCCTGATTGGAGCTTGAAATTGAGATAAGACTGGTCTCTTGGGATTTAATTGATGAAAAATGGAAGAAATTCAGATTTGAGACAAAGAATGGGGGTCGAGAGAGAGAGAGAGAGAGAGAAGGTCAAACAAAATTGTGATGTCAGATTATGTTGCAGTGTTTTGGTTGGGAAGCGAATTCGGGAAGAAAGAACAAGAGAAGAGGAAGGAGGGAACAAAAGTTTAAAAAAAAAAAAGCCCAGATGTTTTTCTTTCTTTATTATTATATTTCAATTTGTCAAAAAATTCACATGTATTTTATTTTATACTTCTTCAATTTTTAACATCCACAAGAAGCTGCTGGATTTGAAACCTTGGGACTTAGTTAACCAAAACAAAAACGTTTTTTGCAGTATATTCTTAAATGGGCCATCAGTTTGGGAATTGTTTGTCAATATTTCCAAGTGCACATATATGTTATCAGGTGATTTAAAGTGGCCATTGATACGAAGTGAAAAGAGTGTTTGTGGAGGGTGAGGTAAGTTACAAGCATATTTAGCTAGATTAAATCATGTGATATTACATTTAAAGCATTTGAAAAGAAAAGGAAAAAAAATTGTAGTATTCAATAATTAGACGTTATAATTCAAATTCCAAATCAACCTGTTCTTCTAACGAGAAAGAATTCTGTTTTTGAGATTTGGTAACAAACTCTTACAAGGGAGAGGCTTAATAGCCTGAAACACTTGCTGCATTAGAGCCATTTAGAGCCCACACACACACACACGCACTCTCTCTCTCTCTCTCTCTCTCAGAAAAGGTTAACGAAATGACAACACCCAGCTTCTCATTTAACTAGATGACACCCCTCCCACACTCGACTCTATTCTCATACTTTGCAAAATTCACATTGCCTGCTCTGTATATTTCTTATTTCAGAAGTCAGCTGCCCTTCTTGTTCTTCTCTGCATTCCTGATCCATACCCTGTCAATTTCTAAATTGCCATCTGCATCAGGTTCTCCTAGAGTTTTTATTTACTTTCTTATTAACTACTTTTATAACAACCCCCTTCATTTTCTTAATTTTACCTTCCATTTTACTTGTGCTCAGGGGCCCTTATTAGGATTATTGATTTTCCATGCATCCCTTCCCTCTATTTGCACCTATGAAATTGTGACCTTTTTCTTTTAATTCAAAAAAATTCTTTGCATCTCTCCAGGTATTTGACATTGTTTCAGCTATCTGTCTCAGAAATTCCTTCTGTTTGGTTGTGTGGGAGAGATATGATGACATGTTAGATCTCTTATTCTAGCCATGCCAGTTAAGAAACCATTTATTATGGTCACTTCATTTTATTGATTTTTTTTTTTTTCTGCTTATTATGCCAAATTATTTAAATATCATGAAAGCTCATTGAAAGGAATCTTTTTAATTATAACAGTTCCGTCAAAATAATGGTAAGGATGTTGAGTTCATAAATGTCATCTCTGTGCATGTGTGTGTATGTGTTCAGACCAGGCACATGTGTGAGTTGTTTTATTAGTTAGGTTTACATAAAAGAATAGTCTTGTGAAGTGATAAGCTTTAAATAATGAGTTCAATGAGTCACTTTCTGATTGATTGACTTTCTGTTTCGGGTTTTCTTAGTCTTGTGAAGCGATAAGCTTTATATAATGAGTTCAACGAGTCACTTTATGATTGATTGATTTTCTGTTTCAGGGTTTTCTTCTGGATCCCTAGCTCCTAGCCCAGACATGGGCCTGATCTCAACCGACCTTCCAGCTACCGTAGCTGCAGTGAAGACTCCTTCTTCAAAAATTGTTTATGATGAACACAATCATGAACGCTATCCTCCTGGTGACCCCAGCAAGCGTGCCTTTGCCTACTTTGTCTTAACTGGTGGCAGGTTTGTGTATGTATCCGTGGTTCGTCTCTTAATCCTCAAATTTGTTTTGAGCATGTCTGCCACCAAAGATGTTCTTGCCCTTGCCTCTCTTGAGGTTGATCTTTCAAGCATTGAGCCCGGAACCACTGTTACAGTTAAGTGGCGTGGGAAGCCAGTTTTCATTAGACGTAGGACTGAGGATGACATTAAGCTGGCAAACAGTGTTGATGTAGGGTCCCTTCGTGACCCACAGGATGATGCGGAAAGGGTTAAAAATCCAGAGTGGCTAGTTGTAATTGGGGTCTGCACCCATCTGGGGTGCATCCCATTGCCAAATGCTGGAGACTTTGGCGGCTGGTTTTGCCCGTGCCATGGCTCCCACTATGATATTTCTGGCAGGATCCGCAAGGGGCCAGCACCATATAATCTAGAAGTGCCAACCTACACCTTCTTGGATGAAAACAAGTTACTAGTAGGTTGATACTTACTAGTTGATACTTACGTGGTTAATTTTGGTCAAAGTGGCAGTGTGGTAACTGCAACATTTATATTTGATCTTCTATTCCGTGCTTGATAAAAGTCCAGTGCCTAGCTTATGCAAATTTCTTACATTTTGCTTTTCTCATTTTCTTCTCCTTGTTCAGTCATGTTTTGTGTCACTTGGTTGTACCTTGGCCAGTTCTGACCCAGTTCTAAGTTTCTGAATAATCTGGCCCTTTTTTGTTCAGTTAATATATTCAATCGTACTTGTAGTTATTCAAATGATAATGATTCATATGCAGGGGGTGCATTTAGGTTCGTTTTTTTCTTCTTTATTTTAGTGTTGATAAATACCCCTCCTTTTATCATCACCTTAGAAAGAGAGGCAAAAGCAATAAAATCTGGAATAAAAATAGGTTTTGGCGGGAGCTGCCCCAGACCAGGGTTGTATGTACTTAAGTTGCTTTGGGAGGACGACAAAGATGTGTCATATTTACTATAGTGCCTGCATGCATTACACGTATCCTCATCTTGTAGCTAGTCTTATTGAGGTCAGATGACAGAGAAGCTCTAGCCATAGAGCTCCTTTGGGTTGAGTGGTCGGGTATTTTAATCCCTTAATCAGACGTTTTAAGTTCGAGCCTTAAGAATAGCGAAAAAGGATTTGTGAGAGTTAACCCCTAAAATGGATTTCACAGTGCTCGAATCAGATTAGTTAAGTAAAATTCGGATATCGATAGTGAAAACTAAAAAAAAAATAACGCTGTCCCACTCCCACCATACTCTTACGCCAATGTTAGAGCATGTTAAGTGTGGCAACCAGCTGCCACTTGTCACGAGTGGTGGAAAGGAGCTAAAGAACATCCACTCAGAGGTCTCAATGTTGGCTCTCACCAATATATGGTAAGAGTGTTGGTCCCTGCTTTTGTTCTCAACCAGATGATGGGTGTGTGAATTTGCAAGTGTACAGGTTGCATCAACTAATAGAGTATTAAAATAGAAATTGTTCCCACAATAATTATTATTTGAATGCTAACCTAGCCAACTAAGCCAATTAATTGAAATATTTAGAAAACGAAATCGGTGGGAAATAGTTCTAAAGTCTACTATAAAAATAAAATTAATATAAAAAAATATGGGCAGAACCTCTAATGGTATCCAGTTTGTTTTCCAAAGAAGAGTATCGGATTATCCTTCCCTAAATTGCTATTTAGAAAATCTAGTTTACTTTTTCAATGAATGAAATATTGCCAAGTATTCCTACGAGATTTGTTAGGTGGACTGCCTTCCTATCCCATGGAAGAGCCAAGTTTACCGATTGGTTTAATCTGTTTTGAACCAAAAATAGCCCTTCTTTGGGGGCTGGAACAAAGATGTCTTGCATCCCATGATTTTGTTTCATGCCTGCCACTTGTGCTACAACCATGTTTTTGACAAAAATATCACATTGAAAGCAAATGAAACTTTATTTTGCACAAAAAAGTCTTTTTCTTCTTAAAGCCAAAGCAACCTTTGTTTTGTACCTAAATGACATACAGATGCACTTCCTCAATTGTAATTGTGCACGTACCGAAGCGTATAAATAAACTTCTCCCGCAACTTGCCTTAAAAAATCGAGACATGTACAGAAATAACCAAATTTTTTTTTTAAAAAAAAAATAATATAAGGGAGAAACGAATTTTGGAAATAACCCACAATTGTCGCGTGTTGAAGTCGCGGCGAGATATACCGCTGGTTGAACCCGCGGCATGGCCACGTAACACATCCTGGTGTGCCGCGTCTTGAAGACGCGATAGACTGTGCCACGTCGTCTTCAAGATGCGGCAAGACCACGTGGCGCGTTCTGGTGTGTTGTGTCTTTAAGACGTGACACTTGTCCACGAGTTACACACGTGACAAGGCCGCGGGTCAACACGTCGACCCGTGAACCATTTGGGCCTAACACTTGATTTAATTTGAGAAAACTGAAATCGAACTCTCTAAACATGCCGCAACTCGAATGCGTTGTGACAGACCTTCATCCACTAAGCAGGCCAACGGGCCGACCCGTAGGCCATTTGGACTTAATACTTGATTTAATTTGAGAAAATCGAAATCGGACTCTCTACACATACCGCAACTCGAATGGTTGCAAAAAACCCTCACCCCACTAAGCGGGCCAACGGGCCGGCCCGTGGGCCAATGGGGCCTAGCACTTGACACAGCCCTCTGTCACACATTTGAGTTGTAGCATGTTTAGGGAATCAGATTTTGGTTTTCCCAAACCGAGTCAAATGCTAAACCCCATTGGCTCATGGGTCGGCCCATTGGCCTGCTTAGTGGGGTGAGAACTTGTCGCAACACGTTCGAGTTACGACATGTTTAGAGAGTCCGATTTCAATTTTCCCAAATTAAATCAAGTATTAGGTCCAAATGACCCGCGAAGTGACCCGGTGGCCCGCTTAGTGGGTGAAGGCTTGTCACAACGCGTTCGAGTTACGACATATTTAAAGAATTTGATTTCAGTTTTCTCAAATTAAATCAAATGTTAGGCTCAAATGGTTCGTGGGTCAGCGTGTTGACTCGCGACCTTGTCGCATGTGCAACTCGTGGACATTGTCACGTTTTAAAGACGCAACACACCAGAACGCGTCACATGACCATACCACGTCTTGAAAAAACGGCACAGTGTGTCACATCTTAAAGACACAACACACTAAAATGCGCCACGTGACCATGCCGCGGGTTGAACCCGCGACATACCTCGCCGTAACTCCAACATGCAACAATTATATATTATTTACGAAATTAGTTTCTCCCTCTGGTTATTTAAATTTTTTCTTTTAAAGTTATTTCCGTACATGTCTCTTAAAAAATCAGCACCCCAATTGAGTGCTTAACCTTGACACTCGAATGATAAAATGGAACGTAAATCAGTGGATTGAAATCCTGGTCCACAGTAAGTGAAGTCATGGTGATCAGTTATAAGACAAAATACTGGTTCTCTACTATAAAAACCGCTAAACTTGTAATTCTTAAACATATCTTTATTGCTTAAAATTCCAAAATGTGTTACTATGGCATCCTGTGCAGTTGCATAAGTTAAAGCTGGCTAAGTTTTGAGCTTTCAAGCGACTATCTCTGGAACTACATCAACAACCATCTCAAGCCAGGATCCTTTGACTCGGTCTCTCTAGTTATTCCACTTTCTTGCTCGGTTTATCATTGCCGCCACCATCTTGTGCAGGAGCTGTCTTGGACTCATCAAACTCCATCAACTACATCATAAGCATAAAATCAAGAGTCAATTTCAACTAGCACATAGCTACCGGCAACATTCAACTAACATTTCTGGTTCTATAAGCATGTCCTCCAACAATGTACCTTCAGAAATTTTGACAGTAAAAAGAAAAGAAAATGGAAATCAACTTGCTACACAGTTTGCCAGTCCTGTAAATGATTTGCTATTGTCTGCATCAAAAGAACACCTAGAAGCTAATTCTTTAATGGTGTGATTATTAATGGCACTTCAAAGACAACAAGGTCCAGGGCACCACTCAACACAATAATGTTAGCATCCACTAATTTAAGAATCCAATCCAATGCAATTATTATTATTATTATTATTATTTTGGTTGGAAAAGGCAGCCCTCCCGCGGGGCGGGGCGGGGGGGGGGGGGGGGGGGTTGTTTCACGTTCGCAACTTTAACAAGTCAGAGAAGAGGTTAGCTTTTGTGATTTAAATTGTCGATGCCCATGACAAGCTTTCTACTAGTTACATGGTAATGATAATGTCCTGATGGAAAACAAAAAGAACTCCAAGGCCAAAATTTCTTTTATCATGCAATAGAATCATCAGTCAAAATAAGTTGAAATCAGGTAGGAACCAGATGGTAATTTAAAGAACATCAAAAGAACAATCAAAGTCATGAGGATGTCGAACAAACCGGTTTCACTTCACCATTCCATAGGCAATGAGCGGCCAAAAATCCAATCACAGAAGGTACAATATATAGAAGTGCAGGCTGCAGGTAAAAAGAATATATTGAGATGGCAATATAATTACAAAGGGTGTAAAATAGTTAAGAAGAAAATGCCCTTGATGGAGACAACTTCTATGAATCTCAATCTTGGTGCATATCAAAACATAAATGGGACATAGATGCCCTACACACACACATTGAGAAATAATAGTCACCTGTGCAGCTTGAAACCAATTCATTACAACAATAGTAAGAATAATGCCAACTGCATAACCAAGAAATGCACTCTTAAAATATTGACTCTCCTTTCCCCTGGAAACATCAAATCGCAGAGCCAGGGCCACAAAAATCCCTGAAAAATGAGAGAATGGAAACTGAACCACTCAAAAATGTCTGACGGAAAAACTACAAGTTGGTATGTATAATACATGTGCAATTATTTTCTACAAGAAATATCAAGAAACTCCCCAACATTTTTTTGGAAAAAAAAAAAAAAATTACAGAAGCAATATATACTTGGCAAACAAAAATGTTTTGTTCATTTGGAATTTAAGCAAAGCAGGAAATCTCTAGGCAGTTCACAAGCTATAGATGGATGCATGTGCTATAGATGGATGCATGTACGCTGAATAGGAATTCTGGACTTTACTTCCCTTCAACCGACTCCCATCAAACAGCCTGCAATTTTAGCAGCTGATGCAATGGGAGATGCAACTCCCCAATTTTTTTAATTAGATTATCCCTGTTGTTAGGCGCTGTCCTCCGTTTCCCAAAAGAAGGGGAATAAATGAAGCAAGTCATAAATTTCACAAGCAATATAATGATGCATCTGTTTATTTACCTAATCCATACAAATGAGAACCAGAATGTTAACGATGCAATGGTTATTAAATACGTTCACCTCTACCGTGGTTGTACTTAAAACAGGAATTCCTAAGCAAGACTAATCTCTTGTCCACACAAGAAACTGCCATAAAGAGCAGAATTCAGTAACATCAAGCCCCTAAGCACCACACTTGCATATTATAAAACCAGTATGAAATAAAACTAGCTGGGTTCCTGACATTATACTTACCATACTAGCATCAAATCTCATAGGTAATCAGGTTGAAGTGGTGAAACAAGTAATAATCACAACTTGATATGGGGATATAAATAAGTCCAAAAGCAAAAATCATTAAACAATACTTAAGACAACCTCTTAAACATATTGCACATCGCAAGTATAATTCACCAGTTTGTCATAATATTGTGCAAGGACTGTTAAAGAATCTATTTGTTGAGAAAAATAAGGATTAAATTCATTCCATAAAACGCAAGAGGTAACAAAATACCGAACTTCTACAGTAAAAATTATAATAAATTAAAAATCACCTCCTAACATAAAGTGTCATGGTGCATAAGCTCACAAACTTCACATGGAAAAGAAAATTTCTTTCTAGAAATTAGCAAAGACCTATCCATCCAACATCAAACCTCACCACATCTTTCTTTATCCATTCAATCATGTTTACTCCTCCAGAAACTATCAGGTCAAAAATTTATTTCCTCTCTTTGAAGTATTAACAATGGATACATATTAAAGAATCTTGTAGATAAGATTCACCGAGTAGATTCCAATATGTTATGTCCAAACTGTTTGGGCAGTTCAAGCCACTGCATCCAAACTCTAACACTTATAGGGGGGAGCCCTTACCAGGTATTACAATGTCACCAAGCCCAAGCATTGAAAATGGGCGTGCAATATCTGCTGTTGGGAACAAAAGCTGCACGAGTGTCAAATAAAATGACATAAAAATAGAATGAACCACGTGAATATAACATAGTATCAAAGAGGCCACAATTAATCAACTCAATTTTGACTAACCTTTATAGGCGCATCAAAGGATTTTGCAACACTAACCATCACAGGTGTAAAGAAAACCCAGAAAATATCATAAACAAACAGGCCAGCCTGCAGAATACCAGAAAAGTTTGCCAAAAACCCATAAAAATAATATCCAGTGTCAAAGACTTATTCTGTTTAAGAAAAGGGGAAAAAAGGAGAGAAAGAGAACTGCAAAAGAAAAAAAGATATATACATCAACATTCAATGAATCCCCGCAAGGTTGCAAGAAAGAAGAAAAATAGCAGCAAGAATTTGTTCAAAAGATTGAAGGTTCTCGATTGACTTTATAGTTTAGCATGCCTATATTGTTATGAAGTAAATGTGTTGAGATTCAGGTCACAAGGCAGAAAAGAGATTCAACTACTTTGCTTTGATGGCAGATAGAGGGGCAAATTTGAAACATATAACATACATAAGGCATGTGTTCCATTGACTCTTCATTCTGCCCAGCCATACCAACATCAACATGACACTTCATGGGGATGGTATAGTTGTCAGACACTTCATTCTAATATGAACTTTGCCTAGATGATAAACGTACTCACACCAAGTCCACGCTTCATAAGATAAGACTACCACTAAAGCTCTAGATAGTATTAGATAGATGTATGCTACTTTATCTTATGCAAACAGACGCTATTAATGGTATTTGAACCCATAACCTGCAAGGCACAATGCGACGCTCCAATTGTTACACCAACTCTTGCCCTGTTCTCATTTAGCCACCTCCATTTCCAAATAATCCCTTCTCATCTCAAACCCAAACCAAACCTAGCCCCCAGTGATTTCCATGTGATTCCTCATTAAGTTTCAGAAGATTCTGGATCGAGCAATGACAGTACACAAACCCTGATAATATACAACAACAACAACAACAACAACAACAACAATCTCCTGGGTAACTTCATTCTACAGTGTCACTCTGCCAATACCTTACTAAAAATCTCAAACGGGATGAATCACTTGGGTAACTTAATGGTTCAGCAGCACTAGAGTATTGCATTTGTTTTCATTTTCATTTTTATTTTTATTTTTTTGGACCCAAAGCAGTACCATGGACATACATGGTTCCAATTTGCCATGCAACAACCTAACTATAATTCAAATGTCACAAGCTGGTGATTTTGACCAGCATTTCAGGTCAACATGCTCACATTGATGCCACACTTCTTCCATACTCTTCCACAGTCACGCACAGGCATAAACAAAAAGAAGCGATAAGTACAGCATTATCAAAATTACTTATTGTATTAAACTAGTGGCTTGGAAGAACTTGAAAGTGTCTGGAAGTTGTGATCTAGAAAAAATTTTTCTCAACAAGCGTCAAATGCTTGCACAAGATATAGGAGAGGTACATAAATTCATGCACTCACCAAAAGAATTGCACCAGTTTTAAATGATCCAAGAGAGAGCATCTCAATCCCCTGAAAAATAATAAAAAATAGAGATCCCCAATTAGAATACAGTATTCAGAATGGATCGAATATATAGAACATAACAAGGCAAACCATTGTCGTGATCTAAACTACTATAAAGCACCCATCAAATGCTTCGCAACATTTTCCCTATCCCAGGTGATTATGACCAAGTGATCAGGGAAGGTTGTATTCAACAGGAAAAACTAGGGCATAAAACAAAAAATTTCAAATTAACCTTGAACAGTTAACGATGCATTGTGATCTAACACTTCCCAAAAAGTGTGGGTATAAAGTGACATAAGGACATCTGCTCAAGCAACTGCTAGACATTAGAAATCAAAATAAGAAACTGGTAGACATTAGAAATCAAAATATCTTCTCATTTAACAAATTAAAAAGGCAACATCATAATTGAAAGAGTCAACCACCCCTCCCCCCAAAAAAAAATCACTGAAACAAAAGATAAGATGATTTATTAAATGTACATAATGAACATCCACCAGCTGCGATTCTCCAAAAAGGAGTTATGAGTTTTGAATTCCTAGTTCCTTTGTGATACAAATGAAGATATCTAAACCATTGGCAGGGTGATTCAAACACATACTAACACCTAATGAACTTTTACATGTTTCATTTTTTTTCAATCTGCGGGAACAATGCTCCGAACCTAGTCCATGACTTTCTCAATCACAATGATACCATCAACCTAGGAACAGCCTTGTGATTGTTTTCAATTTGACAAAATGCTGTATATCAATCCCAAGCTCCAACACAATAACCACATAACAGATGAAATTTAGTGATAGATCAGCATAAGATATCACATATTTCATGACAAAATCATAAAATATAGTCATTTGGCTCTCACCATTTTAAAGTTACCTAATCTAAAACTCATTGAGGTCCGGTTCTTTGGAAGCCCAAAAGGAAAGTAAGCTAAGCAAACCATATGTGATTGATGGATTGAATCACAATCATTGATTCAATACAGGATATTTTTTTAATCTTCAGAAATAATCAGCTTTGCCCAACACCTCATCTCATTTCTCAATCAAGAATGACCTGTGTATTATTCAATTTTTTCTTTTTCTAAAAATGCTGACTCTCCACATAATACAAATAACATCTTTACTACCATCAACATCTTTTAGAAGTAATAAGATAAGAATCAGAATACTAGATATATGTGCAAGGAAGAGAAAAATAGCATATTTATTCTGCGCTATGTCCAACTTGCCCTTATTATCAATTCATTTTAACCAACTAAATTTACTAAATTCCAAAATGTGTACAGACTAAACTAATCCAAGCAACAGCCGAACAACAACCAGATACAAAAGTACCCATTATACCAGTCACTCGAGACAAAATCAAAGACAAGACTGTTTCCCCCCACTAAGGGCAACAACTAGTAACAACAAACCCAAATCAAGAATATGCTTCACTTAAAAAAAAAGGAGGACTTAGAGAATGAAAAAGTCACAATTAAAGAAAGAAACATAAACATAATCCAACCTGGATGCAGAAAGCAAGGCCCAAGACATTGTTTGCCAACCAATGCTTCTTTGATGCATACCATGCACAAAAGAATGTACCAGGGATTGCTGCAACAATTTGAGATCTTGTAAACTCAGCATCCAAAGCTGTGTAAAAAAGGTGGGAAACAAATATCAACAGTCTATTACAAGAAAAAGAATATCAAGAGGATAGAATGAAATCTGAAGGCAGTGAAAAATTAAGAAAATGCTCAGAAATGTTGGCATTCTTATCAATTTTTTCCTTTCTTGGAGAGACAATGGCAGTCTCATGAACTATACAAGCAGTTGGCACATGCTAGATCAAACAGTATGTTTTCACTAATTTCTATGTCACTATGTATGGTTTTAAACTTGTAAGCAAGGAGGCAAACACAACTAAAACCAAATCCAGCAAGGATTAAAAGGGGAAAAAAACACTTTAAGACTTCACAAAGATATTCCCATTAAATCATACAAAAGACACAAGCCCTCAAGAAGCACATCATTGCACATGGGAAAGCAGCACCTTAAGCTCGAGCACAACCAAGAATCTTATCAAATTTAGATGTTAAATCAGTACCAGATTAGAAGAGGAAAGTAGTATCAGGTGACAGTTGTATACCCCAAACAATATAGTTCAAGAACAAATAATGGGAGAAAAAAAATGAAATGCATAATAGCAAATGAAGTATTGTATCCATATCATACTTATCCACATGTGTAGGGATGATGCTATGTCAAACTAAGCACTCGAGCCTCACCCCCTACCCCCACCCCCCAAACAAAAATTCCACATTTATGATCAGCATATCAATAAAAAAGCAGAGTACCTGAGTAACCAAAACCAAGAAAATACTCATAACGCCCAATCTTTAGAATTCAATCCGATTTCATGTTGCTAAAGCCACTTTGACTGCTCCTCGTGCTGGCAAATTCTTCTTGGAGCCTAAAGCAAGGTGCTTTCAAAGAGGCACTAGCCAGTTATATCACCAAGGTTCCCAATGAAGCACCTCAAGAAAATTTACTAGATTACAGTTTACTTTCCAGCTTATTCTTGTAATCCACTCTCCTCAGACTAATATTCTTTTGATCTGAGTATAATTTTCCCTTTTTTCCTGTTCATTTATCTACGCCACTTCTCTCTCCTCCGCTTCTTTCAATCTAAGCATGTTGTTTTCTATTCACCCATACATTGAATCAAGGAATACAAGTGTTTGTTTTCTTCTGGTATTAGAACTTAAAATCATAAAGTTATTTGAGTAACGTTCACGATAATGTAGTGATCCTAGTGCATTGTAAATTTTCATAGCAATGACCACAATAGAGAAACTACTGTTTTCTTTTATTTACAATGAATCTCTTTGTTTAGCCACAAAATCTTAGTTCCACCTAAGATTGTTTAAGAAAAAATCATATCAATTATCAATAAAAGAATTATTGATCACAAATGTTATTGAATGATATAGCATAATACATGAAAATTAGAGAAGTGCTATTTTTCTCAATTATTTAATTTCAATGATATTTCAATTCTTCTCTAGCTTATTCAAAACCTCAACATCTATCGATTACTTATTTAAAAGATTAGGCTCTGTAAACCCCCTTTTTAGAAGTTTTCAAACAACCTTAGAAAAAGTAAGTTGGTTAGATTTTAACCGACAACGGGAGGAGGAAGATGGTATATACTAAAGCTTAAATGTGAATCAAAAGGAAGATATAAAAATCTCAAAAGAAGGGGAAAAAAGAAAGGAACCAACAATAGCACATAACATCAAAGCTTCTTGCCACCACATTACGACTTCTTCAAAACATACATATTTGGACAATTGAAGGATCATTTATCTAATAATAGCAGCACACAATAAAAATCAATATGGTTCTACCCAAAAATGACAGTTGTTAAGGCCCAACAAGTGACAAATCACTAAATTCAATAGACCACAGATATTTCAAAACAATCTTCTGAAACAGAATCTATTAAAGATAGGTCCATCTAATATAGGACTTCTTGTCTAGTGGACCCTGTAACATTGGCATCCATACACACAGAGGACCAAACAAGTAGAGAACCAACCATACAACAGCATTAGAGAGAGGAGGGACGACACATTTATCATATCTAGATACAAGTTAAACTTCAACACAGACACACAACATACCAATATGACAGATATTAAAAATTTTATAATATTGTCAGTCAGGTATCAAGGGTCATATATGTATCATGTCTAAAACGATTTGTCCAAAGTGGAGATACTCATTTCCAGAGGTGTCTATAGAACATAGAAGCTTGCTATGAATTACAGAAATTACAAAAGGCAAAGTGGAAGCATCCCAGCATTTCAGTTATGCAAAATATTGTATGTTACATAGTCTCTTATTGTATCGTGTCTATAGAAAAATATCTGACAGACACTCTGATTTGTAAAAGTGTCCACTCAACATAGAAGCTTAATATAGAATGTAAGCAATTTATACAAACTATAGAATGCATTTGCAGAAATCTTTGATCAAAAAATTTCCAATCTATCAACTACAACTGGCAGGTGTCCAAAAGCACAAGAACAATCAAAGCCTGCACGCATGAAACTCAACTAAAGCCCCTCCCCCACAAAACCACCTACATGCAAGGCAAAGTGCAAAAAGAACAGCATTTCAATTCTATGTGGACTAACATGAGAAAAACATTGCAGTGCCTGAGAAAAGAAAAGTAGCTGATCAAATAAATGCACAATTTGTATTATAATGAGGGTCAACATCAACATTCTTATATAAGACAAACATTGCATTACAAGACACACACATCTCAATTCTCAACCAAAAAGCAATCACAAATATCAAGAAAAAAAAATAAAAGAGAGCATCTGCACAAACATCGGAAATATGGGAAATGCCACACAATAAGGTTCTGATTCCAATGGTCGGGCAAAAAACGTTTTATTGATGGTAATAATGTTGCCCTGCACAGGAAGGAGGAAGATTTAAGACAGAAAAATAACTTCAAAAATAATAAGCAATTGTTCGATTACCAATAAGTTTTAATAACCAAAACAAAACCACTTACGAAAGAGCAATGATCCCCAGTACAAAGAAGTAGCAAGTCAGTACAGCATTAACCAAATCTTTTGATAGAAACTTGAAGAGTAAGAATAATGATAACAACATCACACTTCCAACCAAGGGAAAACGCATTGCATGCTCATTAGACATCGTCTCCTACAGCAGTTTAAACAAACAAAGAAAAAAGGTTAAAAATGCAAATCTTAAGGTCAAAAAGTAGAAGTAAAACAAAGCAACGGAAGAACATCTTTGCTGCTAGACTTACTGAAGGTGGGGTTGGCTTGACAGAGCGATAGCAACCCACATAGACCGTAAGGCAAGCAGTTAAAACAACGTTTAAATTTGAATCAACTTTCATGATCAGTGGTGCCAGAGTCAAACCTGAAAAGATCCCCCAGAGAATAACAGTATCAATGCAGGAAAAAAATAGATGAGGAAGCACAATGGCTTGGTATCTTTATGGGTTATGCCTAATTAGCCAACTGTGAAAGCCGAATACCCTAACCAACAACAAAGAACACAGGTATTTTGAGAAAAGAAATGACATGAAAAATCTTGAGAAGCCAACTTATTCTCTCCAACAGTATCAAAACACTCCTATCCTACAAAGAAACCACAGCTCTTTTTGTCGTGAATTTCCACCAAAAAGAAGCCTCAAAATGCAGTTTGCGGCATACCCAAATGGAACTAAAGCATAAGTCACCTATCGATGTTTATAAAAATTTTCAGTCCAATGCCAGAATTTGACAGAGCAGAAATATTCATACATTTTGAAGATCACTCATAATGGAGAAGACAAGCCACACTCATCTCAACAAATCTTGAAAGGGGAAAATAGATCAAAGAATTAAAACACAGACTGCTACAATTATAATCGATCGACTGAGAGAGAGGGGGGAAATAAATTACCTGCTAGAGCGACATTAGCAAGACGTTCACACTTCTTCATTGTGCACTGATATTCCAAGAAATTATTCAAAATTTCAACACACCCCAAATATGCCCCAACTTTGCAGCAACAGAAAGTATGGAAGGGGAAAGGAAACCCCCCTATGTTATCAATCAAGATTTCTAAATCTCCATAACCCCCCAAGATCACAAGCCTAAACCTAAGATCATAAGAATTGAAAATTCTGAATGTTAATCAAGAAAAGAAACCGATCTAGTAGGGTTCTGAGAGCAACTTGAACGTACAGAAGGAGAGAGAAACACACGATCTCCCTCTTCTCTTCCTCCCTCTATCTAAGTATGAAAGAGATGGATCGAAAGTACAAAAGAGAGAGAGAGATGACTTTTTTCTACCGGAATAGGGCTTTTACCCCATTGATGGAAAATCATGCATTGTCTCAGTCACCAGGAGTTAGTTCAGGGTGACGGGGCTGTCATCCAAAATTTCAACATTTTATATTTTTGATAAATTCAAATTTCTAAACTTTTAAACTGAGAACTATCTTAATTTATTTCAAATAAATAGAAATGATCCACGTGTTTGTACATTATTGGATCTTCGCACCTATTTATTTGACGGGCTGTGATCGATATGCTAAATTTTTTATTTTTTATTTTTTTCCTCTAAAAATTTGAAACTCGTGCGTTGTGGCTTCGTTCTAGGGCTCCGTGTAATGAGAGTCATCCTCTAATTAAAATGTGCCACGTCAATTTTCGAACCAATAACATACGTGGGAATTTCTAAATAAGGAAGATCATGCCACGTCAGATATACCATCACGTCTATATATACCTTACCTGGGAATTTCATTCTAGTTGAGGAAGTTTTGATCATCTGTGGTATATGTTTTGTCGTAATTCTACTTTATTCTATATTTAGCTTCTATTTATACCATTCCTTAAAAGAAATCAAATCAAATGATTTATGAAATAATTACTACTAAACTAAATCAAAATTAATTGACAAATGTCTCCTCGTAAATCTTATCCCAATTTCAAAAAAAGTTTCATAATTCAAGTTTTACTATTTTTTATCATTATGTAAAAGAAAAAAAACGGCTATATTGATGATATAATTTCACTTTTTTTTTTTTTTATTGTCGAATAAAGATTAGGATATATACATTAATTTATGTCATGTAAAAGCATTGAAATTTGATAAAAACATGAAACATAGATTTTTTTGGTCTTACTCATATGATATTTAAGTTATTCGATTAATTTGGTTTGAGTATCGTAAAATTCAAATTTAAAGTTTAACTTCCCTAATACCTATTTTTTTCATTTTTAAAATTAGAATTCGAGATTTTGGTTAGGAGAATCTATTAGTTCACCATTAAATCACAGGACATTGGTATATGAAACATAAAATGGTCGTTCAATAACGGATTTTTTTTTATTTTTTCAATTTTAGTTTTCCTTCGAAAATATGTTTATTTCTAAAAATTTTAAAATATTTTTTTCAAGTTGTCAACATACATTAATTTTTCCCTAACGAAAATTAGTAAAGAATGCGAATAAATTAGACTATTAGAATCTTGCTAACAATAAGAAAGGTTTTGAGTTTTTTCACTGTCAATGGATTGTTAATTATCTTATTAAAATATATTATATATTAAAATCAAATCAATTATTAATTTGATTTTAAAAATATTTGATTTTTTTTTTTATATTTTATATTTATAATTATCACAACGCACCAAGTGTAATTATCATGTTAATTATAACATAATTAATTCTTAATTTGGTTCAGACACTCTATATATGAGTGATTTGAAAAACCATGTGTAATTTTCATGTTAGTTACCACACCAACACCAGGTCTTATTGAATATCAGGGTATCATGGGAGATGAACCAAATGAAGAATTTAACTTATTCTTGACATTTTAGTTTCCAAATCCACCTCCAAGTTGTGGTGAAGGTAGTAGCAATCTCCTCCCAACAATGAAACAAGGAGTAAGTTGATCTTACTGAAAAGCTCCCTAAAGAGTCACCCGCGGCAAACTAAGTCTTGGACATTCAGATTATGGGAAATCATAACAGCTCACACCTTCTCCATAATAAATTCTAGCAATGCATCAGCCAAGCTAAAATTGTCCCAAATCCTATCAGTAATAATAAATTGATGAACCCTCAATCCTGGGAGGAATTTGAAATTCCTCTAGGGACTCTCATCACCATCGGACTCTTTCCAATCCATCAATCCTTCCAAAAATTAATGTCCAATCCATTACCTAGTTACCAATGAACTCTACCTCTCAGAAAATCCCGAATCCGTAAGAGACCTCTCTAAAGGAAAGAGCAGTTGAAAAGATTTTTACTGTGAAAGAAGTCTCCCTATTCGAGATATTTATTTCTAGGAACCTTACACCAAAGAGTCAGATCAAATGATAGAAAGTGCTACCCTAGTTTGGTGAGAAGAGCACGCTTTGCATCCTTGATCTTACAAATAGCCAGACACCCATAATACTTAGGCTGACGCGCCAAATCCCAGCGCATTGCATGGATTTTACGAGTCCCCTCTGTATCCCCTAAAGGAATTGGTGATTAAGTCAATCCATATGAGCGCAAACCAACTTAAGGAGCCATGCAGACTGCATAGCATAACCAAAAATCATTGAAACTATAACAGAACAAGAGTTTTCTGCCTAGCCATACTTAAGGTCTTCGCCTTCCATCCAGATATCTTATTTTAAATCCGATCTATTAGATATTGATAATGAGACCTAATGATCCATCCATGTACAATAGGGACAACATATATAGCCCAGATTCTCCGTCAATTGAAATTGGCATGAAATTGGCACTGGGAGGCTAAACTTCTCTTCAGGACAAAAGGAGCTCGAGGAGACGTATATAATTTAGACTTTAGTGGATTCAGCACTAGTCCACTACACCTAGAAAATTCTCCAAGACAATCCAGAATAGAGGACATCACACAGGGTTTAGCATTCGCAAATAGCAAGAGATCGCTTGCAAAAAACATATCAAAAATAGCGGGATTTGAGCATGATGTGCGGATCGGGGTCCATTAGCCCCCTCTCAATTTTTTATGGATCATGTAAAAAAGTTTTTCCATTACTAAAATAAATAAATAGGGGGATTGCCCTAACACAAACCCTTTTCGAGCACAAAATAAGGAAGGAACTCTCTATTTAAAAAGAATTGTAGAGTGAGTATGAGAAACTGCAGGACCAACAAATCAGGGATGTAGAAGTCCTGTAAAGTTTGCCTCAGAAAAGTCCAGTCTACATTATCATAAATCTTTTGAAGATCTACCTTCAGGACCATTTTCCATTGGGCCCCTCAGGATATGCATAGGGTATGCACAATATCCTGAGCGACAATCATATTATCTATCAGGCCACGATTAGAAAGCTATTTTGAAAAGAATCCATCACCTTGTGAAGAATACGACGCAACTATTGGACAAATACTGTAATACTTCTACCCCAGGATGCTACTGGTGTGAAGACGACAACAAACTACTGAACCGGTCAACACTATCACTAGCTTAACTAAATACTTTAGAATATAACAAAATAATATAATGAATAGCAAAAAAAAGAACATTTTATAAAATAAAAGTTTAACCTAACTAAATGAATAAACTAAATCGAGTTTTCTTAAATTCCAAATTAATATAACTAAAATTAATAAATAAAATGTCGAACTAAATAAACTAACTCAAATTATAACTTTTTCAAAATAAACGGAATATAAGAAAAAATATCACAAAAACCAAATACTCGTATGTAAATATTCTAACCTCCATGGAGATCCGAACTCCGTCTCACCCGATCCCATCATCGACTAGATGAATGATCGAAAAAGAGTATAAACTATGAACTAATTCTCACCCGAGAAATGTGAGAAAATAACATAAGACAAAAAGGTATCGGTGAGTGTTACTTGACTCACAACGGAACTTATCTTCAAATGTATCAAAATTCGTATAAAACTGTAATAAAAAATCTATACATGATAATTCATATAAAAAATAACGTCTATGAGATTTAATAAAAATAAATACTTCAAAATTTATGTCAATTCACTTTTAAAAAACAAAATATATCACATTACATAACAGATTCGAGATCAGTACAAAACATACCAAAGGCTATCGGCCAACAATAATCTCAAAAAAATAATGTCTTTCTTGTACTTCTAGGTGGCAAAGCATTACATGCCATATGCGCACAGGCAGATCCGTATCCAGTCCTCCGCAATATCCAAATTTAAACCATAAATCTATCTATATAACCAAAAGTCCATAACTCATATTTTCAGATAATACAACACTCCTAAACAAGATTAGAGTATATACGACATATCACCCATAAACTCAACATATATCAAAATAGATAAATTTCAAAATTTCGCATGATCATAAAAGGATCGGGTAGTATTTGATACACAATTGGTAATCATTATTATAGTTTTCAAAACATGTGTATAAATAAATAAATTATAAACCAAAATACGTCAAAATATAAACAGTAAATAAAATAATAATTTTAATCAGTCATTTCCAAATATCCCAGATTATGAAAACGTTTTTCAAAAAAATAATTTATAAAAATTATGATTAAAATAAAATTCACAGATGACCGAAGATGTTTATATGTGGCTAGACTCTGTCTAGTTCTCCACATGATCAGCTTAAAAAATCTCTAATAAAATAATAGAAAACACACAATAAAATATAACGTTTTTGTCTGAAGAAGCATATCTTACCACATGATTACCTATGCCATGTATCAACATTTGATTAATCCAAGTGTACAGTCTTAGCCACATATATTACAAATGGCTGCTTGACATAGTGTTAAGTGGCACAATTTGCCATATGTCACCTTCTTAATGGTTGGTTTGGGTCAAATTACCCCCTACGTGGTCAACTATCACCACGTGTCTCTCTATGGTTAGTCAGGCTACGAGTGTCACGTTCTGGTCAAAAAGCTAACTAGTCTATGCGTTCTAAGGCTGTAATACCAGGTTGAGAGAGTTGGTATATATATAGATTCTGGTAAAAACTCTTATCTAATGTGAAATTCAAGATTTTCGGGATGGAATTTATATAATTTGATCATCATTTTTCATGGTGATCCGATGCCAAAAAAAGTAACCAACACGTAGGGTTGAAAGTATGAAGTGTGGACATCATTTTAAGGTCAATTCAAGTCATTTACGACAACTCTAGGTCATTGGAAAAATAGAGTAGTAGGTGAGCTTTGAGTCTGTTTCCTGATTTTTACATAGCTGATAGAGGATATTCAACATGATTTTTGACCCGGATCAGTAGGTTTTAAAGATAAATTTTTTTATGAAATATAGTCTTCACAATGGTTCAAAAATCATTGAAAATGAAGTTTAGAGGAGAAAGTTATGAGCGGTCAAATTGGCCTCTCGAAACATAATTAAAAATCTGGATTACATTTCTGAAATTCTGGTTTACGATAGAGGTTTTTCGAATGCATTTTTGTCTATGATTTCAAAGGTTTGAAATCTAGTTTTTTAAGGTCAATTAATTTATGAAATACAAATTTTACGATGGTTTGAAAATCTCAGAAAGAGGTTCCCTATAAAGAAAGAAATTGAAATTCGAAAATGGTCCCTTGAAACTGTCCAAAAATAAGGGAAGGTTGAATTTTCAAATTCCAACGACTCTTTTCTTTAATTTTTGGTGACTTCTCCTATTGGATTTTATTTTTTCAAATTTAAATCTTCCTAAAACTAATTTAACTTCAAGAATCGTTCACGAATTGTTTTCAATTTCTTAAATTTCTTCCTCACTCCCGATCTCTATCTCTTTTCTTCCTTTCTATCTCTCTCTTCTCCCTCAATTTAACCCCAATTAAAGCGTGAAAAACTCCAACAACTCTTTTTATTTCAAATCTAAGAGAAATTTTAGGAATTAAGACAATTTGATGGAGTTTTCATCGCGAAGGATTCGAGAATGAGATGATAGTGTATGGTAGTTTACAGTGATATGTATCGCATGGGATTCCGGTATTTTGGTGCATGATACTTACAGTAAACCACGTTGCAGCGAATCGCACCCCATTTTTTTCTTATTATTTTTTTTTGAAAAATTTCTCTTATTAAATGGAGCAACTTTTACTAATCAAGTGGTATCAAATTAATCAAATTATTAAAATTTTTTACTCTAAAAATCTTTTAGAATAGAGATTTTTATTCATATCAATATAAATATAATATATATCATTCATACTAATATGTAACTATAAGCTATAATTTTAAAATAGAAAATTCACTTATGATTTTAGTTCACTAAATGTAATTTTGAAAATTTTAAATTTTAAATACACTAAATTTTGGGAGTGAAAAATGAGTGAAATAGGAGAATGAAAGGGAAAGGCATGAGTGAGAGTCTAAGATTGGGAGTGAAAAAACTGTAAAATGGACTAAACATCGGAAATTTGAAATTAAAAATATGAAAACTAAAAATCTTTCATTAATTATGCGCTCTTTATTATATTAATTTTAATTTTTCAATTTTTTCTTTTAATTTTTAATTATAATATTATAGTAATATTCATATGAATAAAAATTATCCGATATATATATATATATATTATATTTTTAATTAATTTGGTTAATTCGATTTAATCGAAATAAAAATTGTTAAAAGCAATAATCATCTAAATAAATCAAATTAAAGTTTGATTTTATTCAAAATAAAATCGAATACATAATAAATACTCAAAATATAAATAATAGTTTAATAAAAATAATTTTTTAGATTTTAATCAAATAGTGCTCACGGTAGATATCAGGAAGCAAGCGGGTGTTGGGGATCATTATTGGACTCCACTGCTGGGTTAGTTGCTCGGTGATGGTCCCAGTGAGGATCAGTTTCTGCGGCTAAAATCAAGAGGCTACGCTTGACACTTAAATATGGTTTAAATGTGCGTAACGTGGCGTGTGGAATTGATATTGTAGTTGGCATGTCAGGGATGTGGAGGAGCTCTGAAATGCCAAGAACAAACAAGCCAAAGGAATAGGGCAGTTGCGTTTGTGAATGCTTCAGATAAATGAATGCCACTTTGGGTGCTAGACATGAATGGCTTTTTATTTTTTTGTATTCCTGACTTAGTCATCGCTTAATATTCGAGATTTCATGCTCATTAATTTGGACCGATCCACTGTCAGACCCTGTTTCTAAAGATTTCTCAACGTGATTTTTTCTATTATCATACCGAATCAAACCTGGACACATATGATTAAACGGTCCCAGTATCCTTCCAACTGAGCCAACCAACCAAACGTTAGTACATGGATGGCTTTTCAAGGGTTCAGTCAGTTGCCTTCGGGGGTAATCAGCTGTGAGGTGCTTTTACAAACAATTATCTGTAATTTAATTGGTTGTGTTTCTTAAAAAAATTATCCAGAAAGGCAGTTTAAGAAGAAAATGGCAGCATTTTCTATTGAGGGACCAACTAGGAGATCCACAATTTCTGTGACCAATGCAGAACTTATTCCAACATAAAAGACTTCAAACGCATGCATGGTTGATTCTCTAAAATTGTTGTATATTTGGTTCAGTGGAGAATGATGAAGATGATGATGGGTGATGATGATGATGGGTGATGATGATAATAGGTGATGATGATGATGATGCCCAAAACAGCCTGCTTCTTCTTGTCCCCTAAAAATAATTGATGTGTATGTGCTATGTACACGTACAAGCCTATTGATGCCGGATGAAAACAAATCTAATTTATGAATAAAATAGAAAAAAAAATTAATATATATATTTTTTTAAAAAATGAACAACAACTATTAATTTCTGTTTAAGATATGGAAACAATTTTAATATTTTTTAAGGATTGAAAGGAGCTACATTTTCTGTAAGTGATGCAGATGAAAAGAACTTTAGTATCTGTTTAAGGATTGACAAGAGGAGCTAAATTTTTAATATCTATTTAAGATATGGAAACAATTTTTGTTAAGGATTTTAATTATTAGTGCTAAATTAAGAGATTTTCTATTTAAGATGGAAAAAATTTTAATTTTTTTGTTAAGTATTACGAAATGACGAAAATAACCCTCACCATCAAATCTTCAAACCAATGTTATCGGAACCGTACCGTGTATTGATCCGTAAAATTCAAAAATATGATTGAACCGATTGAACCAATTGAACCGTGGATCAATATGGTCGAACCGTTGATTTTTTTAATAATAATTAAATATATATATAATCAATAATTACTTTTAAAACTCATATTGATAATTAAGAACTAAATAACTAAATTATAAAGTCATATAAAATATAAATTAAAATCATAATATCAAAAATTGATAGTCTCACATCTCATAGAAATTAAAAAAATAAAAAAAAAAATCTTTAAAAAAATATTTTTTTAGGTTTTAACCCTAGACCGTAGTTTTTTTAAACCGACGGTTCAACCTCGGTTCACGGTTGAACCGCGGTTGAACAGTCGGTTCAGTCCGGTTCAATTGTAAAACGGTATTTTTATTCAATCGAACCGTAAAATTATTAAAAGAAGGGTTGAACCGGTTGAATCGATGATTCGGTCCGATTTTAATAACATTGCTTCAAACATGCCACCATTCACCCTATCGTCTTATACAACATAATTCACTACTTTTGATAAAATATTTAAAAAATCCATAAAATATAGGATATCCCCTTTTGTAAAATAAAATAGTTTAAAGGTACATCGTAACGGAGATTATTTATATTTTTTATATCATAACAACGATTTTATATTTTGTCGGTGCTGAAATTTTCTTGACCGATTGGAATTATTTTAAATCTTATAATTTATTTTTAGATACGTAAATTATGTTTGGATTTTATAATTTGAACTTAATTTAATTTTAGGTTTATATTGAAATTCATGCAACTTGAATTAATATTTTAGATTATAAATATGTTTATTTATACATATAGGATCACAAAAGAGAGAATCGAAATCGAGAATTATTAATGAATGCATAGACTTAATAATAATAATGTTGAAGATGATAAGAAAATAGGAATAATGAAAAGGGTTACTTGAAAAATTCTATGGGCCTCTTGGGCATGTACAAAGCATGTTTGACTTTTTGTTTATCTTTTGTTTGTCTGGTTTACGTTTGACTTAGTATGAGAGTTTGATAAAATCTTTGGATACGTATTTAGACAGTTTTAGTTAAATCCAGAGCCAAAAGTCCCAAATCATCATCATTTGAATAAGAAAGAAAGAAAACATGTTTGTGGGGTTTCATAAAAGCTTGGCAATTGCAACACTCAATTTTGGGTCTAACCCCATCCAATCCCATTTTTTTTTTTAATTTGAAATTTTCTTATGGGCAATCATTGGTTTAATTCAGACAAAGGGTTCTCTCTCTCCTTTATGGAGTTCAACGCCCAAGCAAGTTGTCATTTTTCTATGGGCGGATGAATGAACCAAAATGATTAGAGGTGCAAAATAGACACATGACAAACATAATATGTGAATAATAATAGGAAGTGGATTGATGGATATAGTTGGGAAGAGATTAGATTTTTTAATCGAAATTCAGATTTAAATTATTGAAATAAAAGAAATTATGTTAAAAAAATTTTTTCTTAAAAAAGTTTGACAATTAATTCAAATCAAAATAATTAAAATATAATTTCAGATATTGATTCATCAAATGAAAAAAAACTAATAACAGGATTGATGCATGCGTGGTATTGCTCAATGATAAGATTTAAATTGATTTACTATGTGCCTTCAAGGGAAATTTTTGAAATTTAAGCCCTTTTCCTTCTAGGTGGGCGTTAGGGTTACTCAAAAATTGGATTGATGCATGTGAATTTTACTTGGTGATTATTGGAAAGTCTTGTGGGCGTAAGTTGGGGTTACACAAAAATATTAAACACTGTAAATAATTTTTATGCTTGAGTTTCTTTAATTTGCAATTTAATTAATAAAATGATTTACTATATTTTTTTTATCACGTCTTGAACACCTTCTGGTATCCGAAATTTTAATCCGACTAATTCTGACAGACCGCTGTAATAATTCTTTTCAGATGGCGGGTCTCCCAATAGATATTGTTCTATATACATGAGCACCCGATATTTTCGGTGAAAGTTGAATCTCGGTCATATTTAAAAGTATTCAATTTCACATCCAATTAAATCAACCCACCACGTTGTTATAATTTACTATACATCGGTGATACATCAATCAATCAATTAAATTGACATTTATAGGAAAATCATTTTGTGAGAACCATTGCCAGAAGACAAGATTTCTGAAAATGCTCTAGAAAGAGATGGAATCTCTCTCTCTCTCTCTCTCAAGGTATTTTTCTCCTTCTCCATTACAAACGATGTGCCATCTCCATCTTCATGGGTTACACTCCGGCAGCTTATTGCCTAAATCAACTTCTCCGGTTGTTTATCCCTACAATCTCAACAAATATAATATGTATAATGTATATGTATATGTATATGTATATGTATCTCTTTGTTCAGAACATGAGGAAAAAAAAGTTTTGAATTCTTCTCTAAGGCGATTTAGTTTGACTAGCTTGACTTCGGATTACAGGACATATGAATAAGGCTATTGATCTTTGGGTTGTTTTTGCAATATTTATATGTTTGTTTGCAATTAACCTATATATGAAACATTAAAAAAATAATAATAATAAAGATGGGAAACCAAACAGGAAATAGAAATTTGAGAGAGAGAAGTGAATGGAACTCAGGGTTTTCTATGAGAAAGAGAGAGAGAAATAAATTTTGTGGGTAATGTCTAAAAGTGATCGATTAGTAGATAGTTACATAAAACCTTTCAAGATAAGAAAGTTTTTGTACATTGGACCCAAAAAAGTTTATTTGAAAATGAAATGACTCATATAATGAATGTGAAGAGAGAGAGAGAGAGAGAGAGAGAGGGAGAGAGAGAGCAATTGGCTTGTTCTCTCTTTGCTCTCTCTATAAACGTTGAAGTTCTTTAGTCCTACGTTGGAAAGTCAAGTTTATGTAATGCCAATAAATCTCATTTTATGTCTAACTAATCTCACTTATCGTTTGATAACAAAGGTTGTCATCACATGATCACTCTCGCCGGGAAAAGATTAAGAAAAGAAATGAAATATTTTTGTCACGTTCAGAATATGTTGCTTGCAGTAAAGGATTAATTAAAGTGGACTATAGATATTTTGTGGGTAATCTTATGACAAGTCTATGCGAAATCTATAAATGGTGACACTGCTTTCGTAGAGACGTTCAAGTTCAAAGCCACCATGTCTGACCACCGACCTTCCCACCCCACCACCATTTGCCTGCCCGGGACTTTTTCTCCAAGTCAATGCTCCTCCTCCTCATATTTAACCTCCTCCTCTCTTAACTCTTCTCTTCCATTCAACCCCCAACTCTCTCTCTCTCTCTCTCTCTCTCTCTCTCTCTCTCTCTCTCTCTCTCTCTCTCTCTCTCATTCATGGGAAATGCAGTTTCACCATGCTTTGGACCAAACCCCAAGCCATTAATAAGGCTAGTCTTTTGGGATGGAGCCACAAAGTACCTCGCCGGGAGGCGAATAGCCGGCGAGATCATGTTTGAGTTTCCGGATCACCTAGTATGCCATGCAGACTCCTTCTTCATCGGTCAAAGGATACCGGCACTATCCATTGATGATCAACTATGCACCGGTCAAACCTACTTTGTTCTTCCAATTGATCGCTTTGCATGCAATATCCTCTCGGTCTCTTCTCTGGCAACCCTAAGCACAAGCCCTAAACCCCGCCCCATCAATTTCAGCGATTGCCCTTTCGAGTACGTCAGGAGCTCTAATGGAAGGTTGTTGATAAAAGTGATGCCTGAATTCATAACAAAGCTCATCACAAGTAGTGACAAAACTGCCTGCGATAGCAATAGTTTTCTTTGTAGTACTCCGGAATTGAAGAAACATTATGAACAATTAGTGGGGTCTAGAGAACATCTGTGGTCTCCCAAGCTTGAGACAATTTCGGAGCACAAGATTAGGTTTTCACCCTGCAGGTTTATTGGGTGGGAATGGAAAGTAAAAGAGCATGATGGGTAATTCTTTTTTTTTTTTTTCTTTTAGGATAAGCTCTTCAATCTCCACTAATGGAGGGAAGAAATGACACATTAATGAAGATAGATGATGATGATGAATACTAATTTTGTTTGCTTACATTTTCTGCTTTTGGTGTAAATCGAACATGAGTTCATGTAGACAGCATAACTATGTATGCAATAATTCTGGTATGATTGGTGTCTATACTTCCTTGGAGATATATGACACTAATCACTTTGGTATTTCATCCTTCTCTCTTTGTTTGTGATCAAATTAGAATAAAGGGTTTTAACTATCTTTCAATGATAATCAAACCCTTAATTTTTGTGATATAAACATGTGCCATATGCATGTGATTTTAAAGATCCAAGTCTCTCCAGTTTAGTCAAACTCTTCAAGTTTTTGCAGACTTCAAGCAAAGTGAGTTTGGATTTTATGTAAAGGGTTATGTTGAAGTTCTCTTTTAAATCTCTCCAAAGCTCTAAATTGTTGTAATTGATTAAAGAATGTGAGAACAGTTTATTTATGGTTCAAAAACTTTAGATTAGGAGTTGTGCTTTGAAACTGAGAGGGCATAAGAAGATATTTAGGTTTTCACCCAAGTTTATGCCTGTCAGCATATACTAACTAGATGGAGCCATCATCTTGGGTTATGACTTGAGGATAACGCCCCAACCCACCTAAATTCAGAAATCAGTTTTTCAAAGATTTAAGAATTGGTATCACTCATTATATCCTCACTCATCCCTACATAAACAACTAATTCGTGAACTTGCCCAACTTAGGTATTTTTCAAAATATTTGTTTTTTTTTTGTTTATATAACTAATTGGCCTCTGAAATTATATTTCGACTATTCTTATTCAAGTATCGTCGGATCCAATTTAAGAACGAACTCTCTTAACGAAATTTTTTTTATTCTCAAATGTTAAATGTGAGATTTAATTAAATAATATAACACTTTTATTCAATAGATTAACTGTTCATCGGTGCGATATTTTTCAAAATATAATAACTAATTCATTTATGACTTCCATATGAACAATACTCACAGGATGGGACATCAGTCAGACCATTCAATTGCTACCCATCATTTATTATTTCAATACGGAGAGAATGGCAGCCCTTTGAATAATAATTCAACAATCACCAATCTCATTAATATTAATAGCATGGCTAGAATAGTGAAATTCCCTTACTTTTGAACCCCAAGCTATAAAAAAGAAATTACATATCTAATTAATTCCTATTATTAGCAACTAAGCATCTTAAATGAAAATGATTCTAAAGAGATTTCCATGAGAGCTTGAAGCAAGACTTGTGTGTGTTTTTCTGTTCAAAATTTCAAGTGAGGGGGTGTAGGGTTGTAAAGGTTCACCACCTTAATCAAGGGGCTCTGATTTGGGAGTCAAACCTTGACTACGAGAGCAGTTTAGTAGTCATAATTCCACTCTCAAAATCTAGTGATTCCAGATTCGAATATCTGTATAACAAAAAAATAAAAAAAATAAACACATAGCTGAATGTTCAAAAAATAGGCTAGTAACAAGAACAAGGGATATTGTTAGGGTTAAGTATTGAGTTTTTAAAACCCGCAAGTCGAAAAGGAGCTAAATCTTTAACATGGATATTGTAATAATTATGATTAATAGTTAATTATAGTTAGAAATATTCATCTATAGTTTTGATAGTTTTTAGTAATTATAAAGTTAGGAAATTAGTAATTGAGTGGTTAAATGGTTAGAGAAATTAGGAAGTGGTTAAATAGTTTTATTTACTCTTAGTGAAAAAATATCGATGGTAAAAGAATAGTCACAAATGATCAAGAAAGAACGTATTAATTATAATTTCTTACCAAACCTTTTAAAAGTTGAAATTATAGGAGTCATTGAGAAAATTTCTTCACTAGAAACAAGATTTTAATTGTCCAAGACAGAACATGTTAATAGTGATTTCTTGTCAAGTCTTCCGATAATTGAATTTTCGATATTCACCGAAAAAAATCCTCCACCAAAACTAACTCAAGAAAGGTCTCTTTCAAACTCTCTCATCTTCACTTTTCCCTCACTACTCTCATTGCAACTCAAGTCACATCCGTTATTCATCTACATCATTTTATCTTTCAACACAAATGCAAATCTTTGGCTCAAGATTCATGAATTCAAAGTCTCAATTCTTAATTTTTCATATCTGAGGACGATGATATCTTCAAGAGAGAAAATATTATAATAACTATGGTTAGTAGTTAATTATAGTTAGAAATATTAATTAGTAATTTTGATAGTTTTAGTAGTCAGGAAGTTAGAAAATTAGTAGTTGAGTAGTTAAATGGTTAAAGAAATTAGTTAATAGTTAGTGAGTGATTAGGGAAATTGCAAATTGAATGAAATTGATAATATTCTCACTTTCTCTCTAGTCTTTCTCTCTCTCTCTAGTCCTTCTCTCTCTCCTCTTTCTATTTCTCTCCCTATGCATTTTTTCCCCTCTCTACGGTGGATTGTTACATATTTGTGAGGGGTTGGTGCAGCCAGTAGGGCCTGCTTTTGGGTCTATTGGGCTTCAAGATTCATGCTTATCGGCTTCTGCCAACTCTGGGTTCCTTTCTATGGGCTTCCCTGGACGCTCATTGATCCTCTACTTTTAAAACGCAATTTGGGCCATTAAAAAAATCACCCAATAACTTATTTTACCCCATCCCCCAACAACTTATTTCACCCAGTAACTCATTGACCCAATAACTTATTTTACGATTGTATAATTTTAGTCCTATGGATGAGGTTCACGTCCCCTTGGGGACATCCGATGGATGAGGTTCACAATCTGGTGGTGGTAGTCATTTGAAGTCTGGTTGCTCAAGCACCCCGGCCCAACCAAAATTTGCAAAGCTAAAGGGCCTGACAATTAGCCCAAAAGGTGAGAGTAGTTAATTATGGAGGGCCCATTTATTTATTTATTTATTTTTAACATTAAAAATACTCAAACTTAAGATTTTTAAGAGAGAGAGAGAGAGGATGATCTATATAATGTACGGAAACTTTTGAATACCGATGTTTTTCCGTTTTCGAAATGTTTCCCGTCTCCAAAAAGTTTCCACACTTCAAATTAATTAATATTTATGCAAAAATTCTTATATTTTTTTTATATTTATATATTTTTTATATTTAATAAATTATTTATTTATTTAATCATAATTTTTATTTTTTATATTATTTATCTTATGTTTAATACTTATATATTTGATTATTTTTTATGTTATAATAAAATATGGTTATTCTATTATTTTCAAAAAATAATTAATATTTATATAAAAATCTTTATATTTTTTATATTTATATATTTATTCATGTTTTTATTTTTTATATTTTTATAAAATATCATTTCATTGTATCATTTTGTATCCGTTTCGTTTTTCCGTTTTCAACTCCGTGGGGGATGAAAACAGAAATAGTGTCGGTTAAACAATAACTCAGCCATTTAAATTTTGGACAAGGAAAATTGGGGTTATTTACCTAAATGATGTACTTTTGAAAAAAAATATTACAGGAATTGCATTAATTTTTTTTGCTTCCCAAAGTATCGATTTCGTACTCTCAGAATGTGAAATCCAATATTTTTTTTCTGTTTTTTGACAATTTATAATTTTTTTTTTGTGTAAAACAAGTTTCGCACTTAGAGAGTGCAAAACATGTTCTGCCCCTCCCCAATCCCACCTGGTCACGTCCTTGCCCCAACCTACATATAGTACCTATCTCAAGTCAGTGTTTTCAACCACCAATATGCATATACCCAAATGTCATCACCCATACTCCTATTAAATACAAACTATTAAATATAAACAATAAAAATACGATGATCCAATAAAACAATATTATGAAACGAAATCATTATGTAATGTCAATAAACTAATTTGAATTACGTAAAAAATATACAACAATAAAGAAAATTATTTTTAAAACAAATAAAATTAATGATTACAAAGTTCAAATTTAATACAAATCAAATAGAAAATGTATACTAAGTGCCGTAAGGAGGTCGTTCAGCATGGCGTCGCGGCTGATGTCTCACAGGAATACGAGCTGGCCTACCAGGTGCAGGTAGAGAAATATCGTATAACAGTGCACCCTCATCCACCTCGGGAAATGCAGCTGGAGGGACATTAACTAAATGTCGAAGACGACGACGTCTCTGCTCATAAACATTAAGTCGTGGTGGCTCGGCAACATCATCCGTGCATATCGGAGTCAGAGTGGGGTAGGAAAACGATGGATCTAATTTAGTCGCTACATCGTAATCATCTGCAGCACCCAAAGTGGAATGTATATCGAAAGAGTATCTGTGCGTGGATGTTAAGGGAGCGGAGTCGTGAAATGGCACAAGGCCGACATACTGAAGCGCACACCATGATATATCTCTGAACTGTCCAAATCTCCGATCCACTCCTTCCTCAGCGAGTAGATCCGACATCATCAAGGTGCATGTTTTCCAACTCAAACCACTTCAAAAGATAAAAAGAAATAAAATTTACATCAAATATCAAGATTAACTAGAAAACATATATTGACTTACTAGATACTCCATTTGCGTCGCGGTAGATCGGTATCTATGGTGATAACGATGAGCGGGAGATGCAATATATAAACGGGTAATCCGACGATACCACCGCATACAGTCAGATGTGGTCCTCGGGTGGTCGAAAGAATCATCACCCTGCACAATGTGGGTTGTCCGGTCATCCCATAGTTGCAAGTGTATAGCATGTCTCCTCGTCCAATCGCACCATTGCATCCCGCGTCTAGAAAGACGATGTAACTCCTGGTGCGTAGGTACCAGTAAAGGAACAGGCTGCAGAAGTCTGAACTGTCTCATTACTCTCTGAGGGTAATGATACTTGACTACCTCAAAACAAATTAACGGAATCTCGACATGCCATATATTGCTGCCGAGGAGACAATAGGCAAGCAACGCCATCATGTCGGCATGCAAATATGGCATCCAAATGAACTGAACAAATTGATCATGTTAGTATAATATATATAAATTGAATAACATGTAAATAAAATAAATTTATACTAACTTAGGTATCTCTCATATAATCCAACTGGTCTCTGTACGTTCTAAGAACGAACTGCCCTGTATATACATAACTACGCAGGACATTCCAACTATGTACAAATAAATTAATGTCAACACGCCATATAACAAAATTAAGATAAATTCATAATGCGAAAAAATAAATCAACATTACGTACAATAATCCTCGAGGTCCAACAGGCAGGTGTGGAGCAGATGATATCGGATTAACAACATGACGCCTGATCGGGGTAAACATGGGAACTCTCTCCCATGCTCATGACTGCTATACACGTTCAATTAATTCATGATATTTTTCGGACAATCCTAAACATTAAAATAATATCCATGCATAATATAAAAGCAAATGATAGAGCATAGGAAAAATTAGGGTTTAGTCCACACATCAACTTGTGATGATCTTTGCGATTGGAGAAGATGAAAGGAGACCAACGTTCGGAGAAGATGAGAAGATGCGATCGTCGAGCAGGAGAGAGCAAGCATAATAGGCAAGATGAAGATGCAGACTGCAAATCTATTTCACAGTTGGCATATAAGTACGCAGATTTCGCACTCTGGGAGTGTGATACTTACTTGTTTTGTATTCTGGGAATGCGAAACAGGTATTCGCAAGAACAAAAGAAATTTATTCTGAAGAAAATCTTATAAAAAAAGAAAAAAAAATGGATTTCATACTCTGAGAGTATAATATCGATACTTTGAGAAATTAAAAAAAAAAAAAAATTAACGCTATTTTTGTAATTTTTTTATAAAAGTATATGGTTTAGGTAAATAACCCAGAAAATTGTGCAATGAAGCGTGAGGACAGTAGCAGTGGGTGAAGAAAAGGGATTTGAAAGTGCTCAGATCGGAACCATTGGCACCAAAGAAGTTAAGGTGTTGTTTCGTTGATTTTTTGGAATTGAGGAAAATAGTCAAGGATTTCTTTCCAACGTAGCTATCAACGTCACCGATATTTATTTAAAAGAAAAAACAGATATTAAATAAATTTAATTTAAAAATAAATTTTGATTCTATTATATTTTTACAGACTGATTACGAATTTTATTCCTTATTGGCTGTTTAGTCGCATGATAAAAATAAAGGGATAATCAAATTTATTTGTGTTGAATAATCAAATATTTTATTTTTTTAATTAAAAATCTTAAATTTAAGTTCTTAAAAATAATAAAAAAAAATGATTTGAAAAAATTAAATTCTAATCAGGTGATTAGAAGGCACGTGATTAGCATTAAGAAGGTCATTTAGGTGGGTGCAAGTCACGCTCATGCATCATGCCTCATGTTCATCTGTTATCCTAATAATTATTTAATTCAGGATAATCTTAGTCCCTCCGGTAATTCAACAATTATTAAAAAAGTCAGGAGGTTGATGCGATGGGATTGCAAAAACATCGGGCTATAATTTCATTTTGATCTTGACCTTTGGTTATTGGGAACAACAAATCAATATCAATAAAATAATGGAAACCGGATGGAGTTGTGTTGTAACCCAACCCAACCAAAAGCAAAGCAAGGCGGGAGGGGGGAGCAAACGAAAGTGACTTCAAGACTCGAAATGGAAAGGAGAGATGAATGGGTGATGATGACGATGATGTGTACAACCATTCGTCACCGTCGGTCATTTTTTATTATGGAAAATACAATAGAGAGAGAAACAGAACAGAGAGAGTGAGAGAGAGAAACGGAGAGATCCGTCAACTCATCTCTCACATGTCTTCACACAAGAAGCTGCGAGGCACGGTGCTCCAAGCCCCTTTATAAAGAGAGAAGAGTGAGAGAGGGTAAGGACGACAAGTCGGGAAGCAGCAGAAGAAGGGAGAAGAGAGAGAAAGACACATAAGCATATGCATAGAGAGAGAGAGAGAGAGAGAGAGAGAGAGATAGAGGCTCGGTGCTCGAGACCCAAAAAGTTGAGGCCAATGCGGGGCCGTCATAGAATCGGCGACCACGCATCCTCAATTTACGGAGGTGGCGTGCTATCAATGTGGGTCCCCTTCTATTCCCATTGCCATTCTTCTTTTATCATTTGGACCTCTACCCTCGTATTTCTCAAATAAACAAGTAAAAAATTAAAATTCAAGAAAAGCATTTAAATTCGTCGCAATTTAAGACCAATCCCAAAAATAAAAATAAAAATAAAAAATAATAAAGTTTTAATGAAGCACATGGATTATTATTATTGACCCCAAAGTTAAAATATAATTTTAATTAAGTTTTTCTATTTTTAATTTATAAATATCTTAATATAATAAATATCGAATATATTTTATTGAATTTTTTTAAATTGAAATTAAAAAAAAAATAAATGATATCAGTAGTTGAGTTATAATTTATTGATATATTTTATTAAATTTTAATATATATTAATCATTTAATTGATTTATGTCATTTTTACGATAATTTATTTAGCATTAATCTCCCCCCTTATGGTTGCAATGAAAATGGACAAACCTAACCCAAGTGGGTTACTTGCCTTTTGGCTTGTTTGTTAAATATTTTAAATTTGTGAATCTATTTTATGTATTATATAATTTGTTTTCATAATATTATTTTATAAATTATCGATACATGTAATTATGTTAAATCTCACAAAATCAATTTGAAATAAATTAAAATTTAATTCGAATCGAATCGAATCGATTAAGAATCATTCTAACCCCCCTGCGGTTGTGTCTACCGTAACCTAATTAATATGCGCCAATAGAAAGTGAACACTGAACCATGGGGGAGTGATATGTATAAACGATAGCAATGGTTCAAAGGTGAAGTTAAAATAATAATAATAATAATAATAATAATAATAATAATAATCTTAATGGAAAGAAAAAAAAATACCAGGAAATTTTGAAAATAGACCTGGTTTTGATTTTGTCCAAAGACTCTTTTTCTTCTGTTCTCGTCCCAATTCCAATTTATTAAACTCTTTCCCTCTCTCAGTCGATTTCAACAATTCTTTATTTTTTTTATACGATACCGATCGATATTTAAAATTATACCATAATTAATCTGATCTAAAAATTATAATAATCTATTTAAAAAAAAACTATCATTCTAATATATTCTGTTTTATGTCTAAGTTGTGAGTCAAACTCGTCACATTGATTAAAAAATCTAATATCACATCTCATTAGACTAACTGATTACGATGATTTCAATAATTTTTTTTTTTACTCCTTTCTCTTTCTTTCTTCCTTTTATTTTCTATGTTAAAACAAAGAAAATTGATAGAAAATTAGAAAAGATCGACATTCTCCTTTCTTGTTTATGAGAATCGATTAGAATTCATAGATTAACGATCAAAAAGAGAGAAAAACAAGAGGCACTATCAAAACAAAAAGAAAAGAAGAAAATTAAAAATCGAGGCTAAGCTAAGGTGAGAGAAGAGGTAAAATGACTAAGATAGAAAGAGAGATTGATCGATCGAGATAAAAAAAAAAAGATGAGAAAAGAGGCAAACCCGAACAAAATAATTTACAGACAAGATGATCAATTTGGTCAGAGTTTGTGGTATTGGGTGAAGTTTTCTAATTTTGTGGCCTAATTTTTTATTTATTTCTTTCTTTTAAAGTTGGATTCAACTCGACAATTGTTGGAAGAGATTAGAAGAAGGTGAGAAATGAAGAGGGAGGGGGACTGAGGCATACTCGCACGGTGCAAAGGTCAAGGATGAAATAAAGATCGGAAGGAAGGGGCTGACATGAGATTTGATTTTCCTAATTTTATTATTATATTTTATAATTTATTTAATATATTTTTCTGGCTCACATTTCAACTTATATTCATAAAAAATCTCTCTCTCTCTCCCCCCGTGAACATACTCGATGCAAAATCGGCAAAATAGGGGCTCTGTTTGGGAGAGAAAGTAAGAGAATTTCTCCGACTCTTAATTTAATATTTAAAATTATATCTATCAAACCAACGCTTCGTTGATTTTATAGGTAGGACACTCGCATCCTAAAAAAAATCAAAATTCAAGTTTTGCTAGTGACAAAAACGACGTTGGAAGAGTTTCTTTCCGATTAGAACCCGATATCAGCTTGGTCAAAATTAGTCAGAGTAAAATTTTGAATACTCGACGGTAAACCAAATCCAGGAATCGAAAAAAATTTTCAAGTAATTGAATTCATACTTTTAATACACCCATTTATGCATATCAAATTTTACAATTTACGTGTATATATATATTTTTATTATATAGAAAATATTTAAATTTAAAATCTTTAAATAAAAGAAAATGATACTTATTGACATTTATCATGTATATATTACGGTGAATTCAATGCTCTTTGCAATACATGCAATACATCAAGTCACGGCATTTCTCAAGTAGCACTTCTAAAAAAAAAAAAAAAAAGAAAAAAAATCAGCTTAATTAAAAATTTAGATTATCCAATAATTTGTTGCAATATCAATTTTCTTATTACATTAATCAATTCTAAAGCCCCAAAAAGTGGACTTTACCTGGAAGTGAATAAATGAAACCTAGAATCCTTAAAATACGTAGAAGATGTACAGAAAAATAAAAAATTATAATTTTTTATTTAATTTACAGAGATAAAAAGAAAATCAAAAATTATAATTTTCTTTTTTTTATATATATAATATAATTTTCTTTTCAACTTTCTGCTTATGTGTATTTTTAAAATTGACTCTATTTTTTAGGGGGACTTAAGGCTGCTTTTAGGATGAGGTATGCATGGTTGCCCAGCTTTTCTCTTCATCTTTTCTTTCCTTTTTTATTTTAACGCAATATTTAAATCTTGAATCGCCGGATCGAAAAAAAAAATGTGACCACTAAATTATCTCCTTAAAAACAATAACTATGCAATTTTAAACGGTTCTTATAAGAAGAAAACAGTAATCTTGTTTGACTCTCCCAAAGATTAACTAATAGTTAATAAATTAATTCGTAATTAACAAATTGGTAAATTAATCAAATAAGTTAGTAGGAATAGTATAATCAGTAATCTCAAAATATGCAATGAGTATTGAATGTAATGAAATAAAATTATATTGAAATCTCTTTTTCTTCCTTTGGTATTCTCTCTCCCTCCTTTCTCTCTCTCTCTCTCTATAGCCTTTCTCTCTTTATCTCTCATTCTCTCTACACCTTTTTACCACTCTTGGAGTTGGATTGTTATATATGCATGTGTAGAATGGCTGCCCAATTTTGAGCAACCCTTATAAAAAGAAAGCCGTAACCTTGTTTGACTCTCCCCAGATACTCAACAGGGGTGCACAAGCCCTAAGATCTGTGCCTTTGAGCTTTGCCTCCTCCGATCCGAGCCCTAGGAAAAAAGGGAAGCACATTGGATGTTTCTCATCAAAAACCCATCAAATAATATCATTATTTTTCCCTCTTTACCCAAGGACAAAGAAGGAACACACAAGGTTGTCAAGAACAGAAACCCTAGAAACTTTAGGACTACACACTCCAAAGGTAAAAGTTTGTCCAAAGAGGGTTAGAGACAAATGCAATAAAGGGTGCTAAACTCCGTCCTTTCCAGCTATCAATTGTGCCAATCTTCATTCCAAATCCTTATGCAAATTCTCCACCTCAACGCACCCAGCAGTAATATTTTTAATGCTGATTCTATTTTCAATTTTTTACACCATTTCTAATAGACGAAGAAGCCATAACGAGACACTTTCTATTGATAAAAGTTCCCTGGCTTCTGCCCTGGTTCCAATTCTGACGACCCTAAAAACATAGGCTCGGCCCCAGACCAGCGGGATGGGCCTAAACCTGATCCCTCCTCCTGCAAGCGTAATCCACGACTTCTCCTGCCAAGAATTGAAAAATATCATGGGTGTCTGTTTTGATGCCGAGTTGTCGCGCTTTGGCCGAAGCTGAAGTCAAACTGATGGTCCACACCCAGTATATATATATATTACGTAAAATCATCACAAAAATTCAAATATTAAATTAAAAAAAACATTTAAATTTATTTAAATAAGAATTATTAATATATCCCAATAACAATAATAATTTTCCTTTCTTAATAAATCGGTGTTCGTACTTGACTAATCACCATTATAAGTACCAAGAAACCATAATCACCATTAAAGGGATCCATTTGACAATGTATTGTTTTCAAGAATTTTGTTGCTTTTGCTTGGCAAAGGGACTAAGAATGCATCCATGGGCGCTGAAGCAAGGATTTCAGGCACCTAAAGAAAGGGGCGTCCATCAAAGTTTGAAGATGTTGGAGAGATCATTATGTAAATATTAATTTCACGCACCGAAATACATTGTGTATATCCGATATGAAAATAAATACATTAAAATTTTATAAAAAATATGTATAAATTAGGTGTAATAGTTTATAAATTATATACGCCAGATAGTTATAATACCCATTTAAAGAAAATAATGTTATGATTTTCATATCGGATGATATTTTATTTAATTATACTGAATTAAACAATATTGTCTCGTGCCTCCATCTTTAAGAATTTTAAAAATATAAAGTGACACCTTTATATATTTTTTTTTGACATAAATCATCCTATTAATTTCTATTAAATCTAATTCAAAATGAATTAAATTTTAAAAAAATAAAATTCTTTCGATATCTATTTTTTGTATAAATAAAATTTTATTTAAGAATACCAATACCTATATATATATATATATATATATATACACAAAATATGTAAATGTACGAAATTTCGTGGAAATGCAAGCGAAAATGATAGTGGTAAATTGGAACCAGTTATATTGGTGCAGAGGGGGGCCAATACAAATAAAGAAATGGATATGACTAAAACCTAACCAAAAATCCGTGATAGTTTGCAAACGAGAGGACAGAGATAGGAGGGTGCGTGACTAGCACATGGTTGAGAGGGTAGCTGAGAGATATTTGCGCCTTAGATGAGGCTTTCAAGGATGGCTTGATTTAGATGAAGGGTTGAGATCAACCGGTTGTTTCCTCCTATCTTGAATTTAAGGTTCAGATTTAATCACAATTTCTCAATTATTTTTCTTTTTTTCTTTTTAAATATAAATGACTGAGATCATTTTAGATCACAAGGGCCGCCGATGTGTCCACCCGTGCATACGAGCGGACATGGATTGGTTGACCTGCCCGGAGCAAAACCCTACAAAATTTTATAATAATAATTAGGTCACGTGTCCGCGCTTATTTTACGGGTAAAACTTCCTATCATATAATATAAGTTAAATAGAATAATAAAATAAAATTAAATAAAATAATAATTTATTTATTTATGATATATAATTGATTTTTACCGATAAGTAATTTTTTATTTCTATCACAACGGTGGATTCATCATCGTAATTCTATATAAATATAAAATTTAAAAGATAAATTATTAAAAAAAAAGGGATGCAAATTAATAAGGAAAAAGGAAAAGTATTAGACATAAAAATAAAACATTTTTATATTATCTCAATAAATTGTATATACCTGATAATATTAAAATTACTATAAATGCGAGTCTCCACCATTAAATAATTTCATTAATTATATCTCTAGAAAAATAATTAATTAAATTTCTAATCTTTTTAAAAATATAAAAAATATAATTTTTTTCTTACGTAACATTCCCTATTATAATCTCCATAAGACACTATTTTATTTAATGATATAAATAATAATTATTATTATTTTATATTTTTAATACTTTATATAACTATTATTTTTTAAAAAAAATTAAACCAGTCATGTATTTCTTTTTTTAACTATCATTTCTTTTAAAAGTTTAAGAATAGAGTGAGACCATATTAATTATTTTGAAATCTCTATGTTATGGGTAATTGTCGAATCTCATTTAACATTCCTCCTTATATACTACATAATTCATCCAATTACATAAAATTTCTACATATGGTAAAAGCATATTTGAAATGATTTGAGTTCAAAATACAAATTTTATATTTGATGTAATTACTTTTCATTTTAAATATTTAAATTAGTAAAATAAGATAATTAGTTATTTGACGGTTTTTTCGAAATTTTCTTTCGTTCCAAGATGAACATGAATCGTATTGTTACCGTTAAGCAATATAGAAAATGGTATCTTTTTAAGAAAATAGTTTAGTGATCACAATCTTCTTTTTCAATCTGATATTCCTGAATTCAAATTCTTGTATAACAAAAAAATATAATAAACAATATTTTTAAGAAATCGTATAGTAAAAAAATCAAAAAATAAATTACTACTTTATGGCAACAATAAGAGTAATGATATTATATCTTACTGTTTTAAGAGTATTTTTATAAATATATAAAAATATTAAGAATTAAATAATCTTTTTATTAATAAACACATGCTTTTACTCCCTAACTCTACCCATCCTGTGTATATTCATATATATAATGTTAATATATATATATAACGACACACCGTCAAAGGAATAATAATATTTTATCGACCGATAATTAATCTAGTGAAAATGGTATTAAATCACTTTATCAAAATTCAAATTCAAATTTTAAAAATAAAAAAAAAATTATATTATAAGAGCTTTTTAAAAACGATCATCAGATAATAATTCAAATCAAATTAATAAAAATATGTTCCAAAATATCAATTTTGTATGTTACCAAAAAGAACGATGAGACTGTCTATCGGTAGAAGAAGACACCCACGAACATCAAAAGACACATCTTATTCCTATGCAAGCGCTCGCCAATAACATGGTTTCTACCATTTTTTTTTTCCCAATATGTTTTCAGGCGCAGTGAGATACTTACACCGGTATGCTTTTATTTTTTATTTTTGATATTATATCGATCGGTGTTTGAAATCTAATTAATCCGATTTGAAATTTATAATGATCTATTTAAGGGGTTACCCTCCTAACGTAATTTTTTTCATGTATAAAGCGTGAATCGAACTCGTGACCTTGATTAAAAAATCCAGTATCATATCTCACTAATCCAACCAATCGTCGGTCTCAATATGCTTTTATACATCAACGACTTTAGAGCCAAATACTTAGATTTGATATGATCGGTTTTTTCAATTAGTAATTTTATTAATTATGATTAATTACTATTGCAGTTATTGTATTGTGTAATTTTTTTGTTAAAAAAAAACTTTTTTGATAAGGTAATGGCAGTAGAAATATTATTAACATTTTTTCCATAATGATAAAAGCCATAAATATTTTGTATGATCAACAATATGATGTTCATTATACTCTAGACCTACCTCTGTCTCATTGAGATCCTTCTTGTTAAAAACTCTACCTCATTTGATTCTCACCCCAAGTAACCAATGTTTTGATTTTCGCTAGGTATCAAGGATACAAACATCGTCTGTATGTGTTCCATGGTCATCGTTTCTTTCCCGAATAATAAGATTTTTATACGAATAATTAATCTAATAAAATGAAATATTAAATCTTTTCATTAAGTTTTGAGTTTGAAAGTTAAAAATGAAAAAAATATATATATACTGAGAGAGTCACCCCTTTAATAAAATTTTTATAAATATTTAAATTAAATTAATTAAAATATAATTTAGGAAAACATTAAAAAATGTTATATTTTTGTAACTGATTAAAAGTTCAAATGATCCGGTTCAAATGCTACACAAGATTTTTGGCATTCAAAATTTGTGTAACTTTCTCTTGATACCTAATTTGTTAGTCAAAGTTTTCGCCAAATAAAACTTTTTTAACTTTTCTCAAATCATAGAGGTGGAAATACCACTAACAATGCAAAGCTATATTACATCAACGTACATTGACTAAATTGGATATGGGATTAAGTTTTCTTAAATATGATCGAGATTCGATTCTTATCGAGAGTATCAGACTCTCATGTGTATAGAGTATTCTTCATGGAGTCATTATAGCGATTGATCTGGATTAATCGGGATAAAATCTTAAAGGAACTCCTCCGTGTTGTAATCACTCATCGTTTTGGCAGGCTGTTAGACTCTTCAAAACTCTTGCCAAATCTTGTTGAATGAGAAGACCTTTTCCCATCATATTTTAAAATGCTCCGATCATCAAACTCCTCGATCGTCAGTTTTAAAGAAATATTCATCGTATTTGTCAAACTTTTTTGACGACAGAATCTTATTTATGTAACAAAATCATAATACACGCAAATCCAAACTCTTTAATTACTAGAATAAATCAAACAAATAGTAATGCTGGAATTAAAAACCTATATAAAACAAATTAAAAAATGTCTATAAAAATCTATTATTTGGTATCAATTTAAATTCAAGAACCTTTTTCTATTGTAATAATAATAATACTTCCCCCGAATGATTACGGAATTCTAAAAAGCTGCTAATATCATCCTTGAAAATGGTACTCATGCTAAATCTCATCGATGTCATACTAGCATGTAACTCACCTACCGCAACAAAATCCCCCTTCCAATATTAGAGAGAGAGAGAGAGAGAGAGAGAGAAAGGAATAAGACAAATAAAAACTTGAGGGCGTTTGAGTCAGGTCCTGTCCTGTCCCCAATAATTATTTCCTTGATATTGTCATAAATTTTTATTTATAAATTTAAATTAAAATAATTTTTTTATAAATAAATAAAATGATCGTTAATATTTTATAATTTTAATAATAAAACACTGAACCCTTCTCATCAATCTCTCGTATTTAAGTTTTAAAAATAAAAAAATAGACATTAATAGAGTCTATCCCTATATTAAATTTCATAATATTCAAATCAAATTAAATGGATAAAAAATATATATTTATTACTAAATCTAATATTTATAACTAAACCCTTTGCCTAGTAAATTGAATTAAGTCGAAGAATTAACTACTTAACTATTCATTAGAAAATTAAATTTTATTAGGTAATAAATTTGAAAATATTATTTTAGCTAACTTATTTAAATTACTATATAAGTTGAGTCAAAATTTATATCACTCAAATTTTATCAAACATAATTAATTTAATAAAAATTACTCAAAAGTAATTTTGATTCAAAGGACAGAAAGCGTAGAGTTGAAATAATTGGTCGGACTCTGTTATGGGTTTCTAACCACATTCTCTATGGGGTATGTTATCTTGAAATTATTTCAAAAAAGTTGAATTATTTTGAATTGTTTGTCGATACAAGCAAAGTTAAGGAAAATCTTAGAAATTATTTTAAAAGCCCATCTCCAAGTTGTTGAAGAATAATGGAATAATGTTTGTATTTAACGAGCGAGTTATCGATTTTTCTAATTTAGATTGTGAATTAAAACGTTCTTTATGGTTTAAAGTGATTATAATTTTATAATATTTTTTAAGTTCTTTTGTAAATTATTATTATTATTATTTTTTTGAAACCAAAACAATAGTGTAGAGTTTATTTCTAACTTCACAAAAAGTATGAATTTTTAAATGAGTAAAAAAAAATGTGTAATTAATTTCTAATTTCATAAAAGCTATGGATTTTTAAATGGGTAAAAAAAAAAAAATTTTGTAAATGAATTGCAGATGAGTTTTAGGGTTCACCTAATTTTCAATTACTATTCTGTCTTAATTAACTTTAAAAGGATAAATTGTCAAATATAATTAAGTAAATAACTGTATTTATCGATGAATTCTATATTTTAATTTATTGTTCCGAATACATGAATTGAAATGAAAATTTTAATTTTGATTCCAATATAAAAATTCATTTATTAATAAATTATGACAATTTTTTATATACAGAGTATAATAATATTAAATAATTTTTATATCTGATTTTATTCGGTGAGATAAAAGTTTGATCATCGTTGTTATATAATTTTAAATAAAGGAATTCAATTAAGTTCTATATTTTTCTTGATATTATGATTTCGTTGCTAATAAATTTCATAATTTAATTCATTTTAAATAAATTAAACTCATTATTCATTTGATTTTAAATATAGAGATATTATATATATCAATTATTATTAATTACAAAACACTCTTATGAACTAGTTATATATATATCAATAATAAATTTTTTTACTCTATTTTTAATTGTTAAATTCTAATAAAAAGTTATAAAATACCTTTATTTCTCAAAGTTTCTTAACATTATTCCTAATTGGGCATAATTATAATTAAATAAAAGAAGTAAGAGTATCTTTTTATATAAATCAGGTATAAATGTTATTAAATAAAAGTCCTAGAACTTTCTTTTTTAATTTTTTAACAAACAAACTATAAATTTCAAAAGTTCATAAGGTTTGGTACTTTAAGTAAAATTTTTAAATCAAGTTTTGATAAAAATAGATATCGAAAGGGTTTTATTTTTTTAAAATTTAATCTAACTTGAATTGGATTTATCAGGTATACCGTAATTATCGAATATTAATAATTTATAAAAAATAGTTATAAGTCAAAAAATAAAAATAAAAATTTCTTTTTAATATAAATATATATTTTATTTTCTTAAAAAATTGAGATATCAAAGTTTTGTGAATACCTTAATATTGCTTTTCCTCTTTCTTTTTTGTTTATCATTAATTGATATTTAGCTTTTATTCGATTAACCCCCCCCTCTCTCTCTCTCTCTCTCTCTCTCTCTCTCTCTCTCTCTCTCTCTCTCTCTCTCTCTCTCTCTCTCTCGGTTATTATCTGTGCCTGTGGGGACCTTGATTTCATGAAAAGAGAAAAAGATAATTTAATATAATAAAATGTGTAATTTAAACCATGCGTTCTCCGAGTGATTTGCATTAACACATATCCCACGATGGACTTCAGAGGCCGACCATCGCCTCCCTTCCCAATTGCAGTATTTATTAATGGGCGCGAACATATGGGAGATTTATGTACACGCGCTCCTTGGAAATGGAGAGGTTGGATTAAACGTGAACACACGCGCAGTAAGAAGAGTAGGAGTGTATGAATTAATTGATGAGAGGAAGTAGCCCAAAGGAATGAGAGGTGCCCTGTGACTTTTAAGGTCCCATAAAATTACAAAAGCTACACCACAAAAGTCTTTACGCTCTCTCTCTCTCTCTTCACATCACAACAGTTAGTGTGATTATTGGAGAGAGAGAGAGAGAGAGAGGGGGGGGGGGGAGGGACAGGGAGACTACTGTAGTTAGTGAGGAGGGTATTGGGGGGTGCGGGTGAAGAGAGAGAGACAGAGAAAGAGAGAGAGAGAGAGTGATTATTAGAGAGAAAGTGGTGTGAGAGGAACTGAGAAACCCACCTCGGTTCGCTTTCTTGGAGACCAGAGAGAGAGAGAGAGAGGGCAGTCGGATAACTAGTTCAAAGAAAGAAGGGAAGAAGAAACGATGATATGAGAGAGAAAGGTCTGCAACAAATAACAACTGCAGAAGATTTAGAAGACAGATAGGGTCGTTATTGCGCATTTTTTCTCTATACCATCTTTCTCTCTCTCTGCAACGCTTCTGCTCTCTCTCTCTCTCTCTCTCACTCTTAAAAACAAAGAAGCTTTTTTATCATCAGAAAAGGAAAAGTGACAGTAGTAGTGTGTGGTATTAGCAGCCCACAGAAGCAGGAGCCTGAGCAGTCGCTGCAGTTATTAAGATACAAAGTCGATTCATACAACATCCTCTCTCTCTGTCTGTCTGTCTCTCTCTCTCTCTCTCTCTGATGAAATTTCAGAGACCCCACTTACGCATCCCAACTGATTACGCGCTTACTTCAACTTTTCTCTGCTAGAGAGAGAGAGAGTAAATAAAAAAATATTTTAGTAGAGTATTAAGTTTGCTGGGGGGTTGGATTTGTCATCCTTGTGTCTTTAGATAGCAATTTAGCAGTTGTGGCTACTACAAGAAGGCTACCGTCAGAGTCCGGAGCCTTCGCAGATTGGGTGGCCTCTTCTTCCTCATCCCGTGCCGCAGACGATCTCTCTCTCGGATTCAATGCCGCCCCCTCCGCCGCCGGACCCTCCGCCCCTTCCATGTGGTCCGCCACTCGTCAGATCAACTATGGTCTTCCTCCCGAGATGGGCATGTTGGGTGTCCGCGACGTGTTTGTTGTTGCTCCCGCCTCCTCCTTCCACCCCCAACAGCCTGAATCCGTTGTCTCCGCCGACCCCCACTCCCTCGGCGTCGGCGTCGGAGTCATCCCTCTTCTCGCCACCACACCTTGTCTTGCTCCCGCAAATGTCGGGGTCGGAGCCGGGATTGAAGACGAGAGCAACAGTAGTAACAACAATTTGCTGACTATGGGAAGTAACCGTGGAAGAACTGCCAGTGGGGGAATTCAGCTTTGGCAAAATCAGCCGTCCAATTATAATTTGAAGAAGCCCATAAGTGTTAGCTTTGATCACGGTAATTCCCAAGGTATTCTTCACGGCGGCGGCGGCGGCGGAGGTCTGAGTGCGTCTTCAACGGCGACGTGTCAGGATTGTGGGAATCAAGCCAAGAAGGATTGTACGCATCGTAGGTGTAGGACTTGTTGCAAGAGTCGTGGTTTTGACTGTGCTACTCACGTGAAGAGCACGTGGGTTCCGGCTGCTCGTCGGAGGGAACGGCAGATTTCGGCTGCTGCGGCCGTTGCTGGTGGTGGCGGAGCCGGGTCTTCGGGTTCGACTTCAGCATCAAAGAAGCCGAGGCTTCTTACTTCACAAACCACTACTACTTCTCATACCTCTACTTCTAACACTACACCTCCAAGAAGCTTTGACACTAGTTCTAGTCATCAAGGTAAATTGTTCATCTCACTCTCTTCTTCTTCTTTTCTATCCCTCTAGATGTACTTTTAATGAAGAATTGTACCATGTAGATGGAAGTTTTAAAGAGCCGTTGCCTGGGCAAGTTCGGGCTCCAGCAGTGTTCAAGTGTGTAAGAGTGACGGCAGTAGATGGTGGAGAAGATGAATTTGCATATCAAGCAGTGGTAAAGATAGGTGGACATGTGTTTAAGGGTTTTCTATATGCCCAAGGCAATGAAACGAGAGATGCTTTCCCTAACATATCTGAGTTGCATCTGGGTGGTAACAGTAATAGCAACCTTGGGGGAAGAAATGTTGCTTCATCTTCGTCTCCAATTCTTGATCCTTCTGATGTTTATGCCACCTCTGGCGGCGGCGGCGGAGGTTTATTTGGTGGTGGCTCCAACTATGGTAACCCAATAAATTGATAAATTTCTTTTTATCTGCAAGCAGGCAAAATGGAAGTGTAATTCAATCTCATTGTTTTTTTCTCCCTTTTCATTTTGGTAAATTAAAAATAGGGTTCTTAGGATACCTGTTCTCTCTTCTAGTCATTATGTATCAAAATGTTGCTTATGTGCCTGTCGATTTTTAGATCTTCTTTTGCTTCATCTTCTTGGGTTCTCTCTCAATCTCTCTCTCTCTTTTTCATATTTTTGTTACCATCATTTACGAATCTTCTGATATTACCCAAGAAGGGATGTTGTTCTGACTGCCAAAAAAAAATTGTTAAAAAGAAAATTGACATTTCTGGTTCTGGCTCTGAAATATTTCACATTCGGTAACATTTTGTTACTTTTTCCAGTTTCTGCATAGTCTTTATATTTTATTATATATTCTTGACTTATATTTATATTATTAACATATATATATATATATATATATATATATATATATATATTTGAATACAATAAAGGCGTTTCATTTATTTAATGGTGAAATCTACAGTTTCAACTGCTATATGTCCATTATCAATAGAATATTGTGAAATATGCGTAAATAGTTTAGCAATTTTGTGTTGCTTGGTATTGTGTTACCTTGTTTTGCTTTAACACATGCCAATCTTTGTCATCTTAATCTAAAATAATGATCATAATAATGGTAATGATAATCTAGAGGTTCTTTATCTTTTCAACTAGAGTATTTTCCGGATCTCTTTCTTTTGTAATACAACTCGGAACAAAGCAATGAAAATTCACACATAATATACTATCATTGGTACCAGAAGAAAAGAAATATATAAAAAATCTGATGAATACTCTTTGTGGTGGCATCGTTCCTACAGTTTTCACATTGCTTTCGTTCAAGTACAGACCTACAGTGAGAAGCCCAAGTGCCATCTTTTTATGATTCTATGTATGTGCAATAGCCAAGTTTCATTAATTTAGTTCACGATCAAGCAGGAGTTACGGTGGAATTGGTCAATATCGTGCTGCTACAGACTTTAGCCATGTAAAGTGGTTGTAATGTCAACATCATTCATTAGTCGAAGAGGAAAAGAACATTACATTGGTTGTCCTTTTCAGCCCCACTTAACTGCTTAGATTAATTTCTCTTAGTTTTTGGCGTCCTTGCAATTGCATGCATTGATTAACACATGGTATACTTTCCTTTGTTGTTACCCCTATGCCTGATGTTATGGCCGACTTAATGTCAATATTAAGTTTGTTTATAACCCTATGTGCTCTTTTTTATCTTCTAGGCCTTTTTTTTAATCGGTGCAGGTTCACATGTGCTTTCCTTGCCCCTTTAAAATTTCTAGTTGATATGGATTGCTGAATTTGTCTATTTTCTTGGTGTTTGATGCAATTATTTCCATATTTTATGCTTCTGGCTTTGTTAATACATCACATAGGACACTGATTGCAGTTTCCTCCTTCCCCCTTTCCTGTTTTGCTATCGATCAACATAAATTATGAATTTATGCCGAAATTAAGTGATTCAATCCCATGTTAAGCTTGGGTTCGGGATTTTTTTTTTTTATATATAATTTTGTTTATAAATTGTTAAATCACTTTGAGCTTGATGGGATAAGCATGAAATATTGCATTGTATCTTATGTATAACTGCATTCATATGTAGACGTTAATTTATCTATTGTTGTTATATACTTTGTCAATGTGAATTGCAGCCCAAGATGCTTCTCTTTGTTTTGTAGTTGTACTTTATTCCTCGAAACGCTGCATAGATTAAGTGACATTTGATATCGACTGTGATTTGGTAGACACTATGTTGACTATAGTGACCCATATTATTAATTGAATGCTTCATTTTTATTTTTTTATGAGCTGTACTACTTGAGTGACATTGTGTTTTATTGCAAATATATACCTATCATGTATATTGTATATTTGTTGTGATAATTTGTGTCTAGATTTTTTTTTTCTTTTGTTAGACATTTGGAGATAATAATTTTCACTGGTTTGGATGATGTTAGACTTCTTTGTGCCATGTGCTTCTCAGAGGAAAAATTTATGTTTGCAACCTGTTTACCTTGTGCCCTTACATTTTATTTTTGTCTTGCATTGTTTCTTTGAAAATTTGTATCTGAATGGCATGTCTCGGGGAGAATTCTTGACATTCCTATGGATCAAAGGTGTCGATTTCTGCAGCTGATTCCAAACTGATTCATCTCATTGATATATGTTTATTGAACGTATATGCATGTAATCAAACTTCTCTTGCTGTTCAGTTTTCTAGATTCCATGCTTTTATGGATTTGATTATTTCATATGTCCCCAAGAGTTAAGAGGGAGCTTAGAATTTGATAGCCACTGCAAGTTCTTGTTTGTTACCCTTCTGGATATCAATCCCAAAAGCATCCTTTTATTGACAATTATGTTTTTAACTCTTTCATGAATTGTTTTGTAATTTTAACCTTTACTTTGTATTATTTTCACAAAAATCGTCTTCAGGATCTTTAACTAGTTTTTGATTGACATGGATTTCTTGCAAAAGTTTTCCTTTTACACTTTAGGTGGTCAAGATTAGTTGCTTTGTGAGTAGCGGGGCAGCATAAATTAGGCCTGATTGCATAAGATTATGGAAGAATGTCATAATCTGGTTAGTTTTATTTGTTCAAAATTAATCAATAATTGGAAGTTCAAAAATGCGAAGATCATGGGTGCTCTAGAAAATGATGTATAGGTTTTGCTTGTCTTATAACTAAATAGGTATGTTAGACATGCTCATGTATAAAAATAACACTTCTATTTAGTATTAAGATCTCGTGTAAAAATTGTCTAGCAAGAAATTGGAATGAATGTTGATCTAATTTCTAGAAGTTGGGACTATATTCCTCATTTGAAAGGGAAAGGAAAGATTATTGAGAATCATGCATGAGGGAAGGCTCTCAAATTTGGATCACCTAGATAAGCCTAGGCTATATACTGTTTCTCTTTAGCAAACGAATAATATCTACCTGTTTCTTTTTCTGTGAAAAGCGCATTGCTAGGTTTTAATGTCAAGGCCTTTATTGCACTATTGGTGGAAATTTTGGATTATAATGGAAATATTATATTTTCAACTGCATCTGCAGTAGTTATGTATTGGATTCGGAGCCGCGCTGATGGATCTTTTCTCTGTTCATATGATATTTTTATTATAAATCTTGTATCTAAACAGAACATTTATTTGGGTGAATCTTGAATGATTAGAAGGGATAAGGGTTTCTATAGCTTGCATCATTGTGCTTCATGTGATCGATATTTGTAGGTTGTTAAGTCTTCACTCTTCTTGCATGCATATGAGTAGGTGTCTTGAAGGATGTAAGGAGAAGGACTTATAATGAGAACGAGTCGATCATGAGCATGTGAAGTTCACATATTTTAGTTCGTGTTAACCATGCTAAACTCCAGGGCATAAACAAGCATGATTCAACATCCTTGTAAAATTATGCTAGACATACACACGTTTATGGGTAGTATGATCTTTGCATTGCTATGTATGTGCAGCATAATTTTGGCATTGCTATATATGTGGCATTTCTGTGTCCTTTGGATTCTCAAATCTATTGCCCAGGAAAACTTTTTGACATTTTTGTGCTGCCTTGATCATTTTCCATTTCTTGCTAACATAGCTCTCTGCAGAGTCTAGATTTGATGATTGCAATACCTATGTTATATATGAAGGTGGCATCTTTTGGGAATTTTCTTGGTGCTTCGCATGTGTATATATTCTTCATTGAAATGCATGAGCAGTTTGTGAAGCTTTGGGTGCATTCAATATCTTGGGCCTCGTGGAGATGCAACTTCTAAAGGTAACCTAAACCTCACTCGTTGGATTTTCAGCATGCGACTATGTATTTCAAATTTCAGAATTTAGTTGTATGTTGCAAAGAAGCTATGGGAAGCCTACAAAAATGTCCTTTTTTTTTATAAAATCTATAGTTCTGTAGTTTAAGTGGGTTTATACTTGGTAAAATCAATGCATTGCGTTCTTTTTGAGTATCTGACCTCTCTACTGCATGCATTTTGGAATCCATTTCTATCTTGAATATTTGATTATGTGTTTGGTTATGCATCCTCTCATGCGCACGGAAAGAGCAAAATGATATATTTCTCTTTAGTTGCGCATTGGGAACTCCAGTACCAAGGTGAGTTTCCATTATCGAATGGAATATCGGAGTTCTTTGTTGACAGTGTACGAAAACTGTGTTATTGCCCCCTAGTGTGAAGTTAAGACTTAGAATTTGTGAATATTCGACCTCAAGATGCTAGCGTTAGGGTATGTTAAAGCATCCTTGGTTAAAGATATACAGGTGGGAGGAATCTGTACTAAAAGTCTGCCTAATGAAAGTAACGCCAGAAACTAAAAGTAAGGTTGGGGGTTTTATTCTAAAAAAATTTGTCTCACGCATGATAAATTGTCCTCCCTCTTCAAACCCCATTGAAGGTGAAAAGTGATTCTCACAAGACGTTATGTTTATAGTGGTCCAAGGCCGAAGCATCCCTGTATTTTGATACGGGGATTGTTTTTTAGTGCTTTATGGACTGTATTTTCCACACAAACTATTAAAATAAAGGGGGCTGGGGGAGAGAATTTTTAAAATTTTTGTTCTGCTGTGGTTCTCTAGCTATGCTTATATTTCAGATTTTTTTTTTCTTTGGGTAACCTTACTATTTTTTCAAAAAAATAATGGGTTTTGTTAACAGACGGAAGTTATATAAAGGGATGCCTGTAAGTTATTGGGTGTTGAAGAACATGCATTTTAAGCATTTGTGGGTGTTGAGTTGAGGGGCACTTGGGAGAGAATAAAGGGTTGTGTACCGAAAAGGATGACTTTTTTCTTTGGTTGGTGTTACAGAGAGAATATGTGGGACCTTGTTTTCATAATTTGATTGTCTGATGTCTGGTGAATTGAGTGAGTTTATATTAATTAGGGGGGGGGGGAGCAAGGTCCTTCTCAACTTCCTAACTTGCTTTCACAGATGAGGAATAATCTCATTTATATATTTGGAACAAAAATAATAATCAACTCTCTTTGTGGGTAACTCGTATGTTGGGTCCTGGAAGAGGATGCTGTCGCCTTCCACTTGTGTTTGTGAAACTTCTAAAGGCATGTTTGGCTGTTTCATGAAGCCAAACATGTGCGTATGTGTACTTATTAGAAATGTGTGTGTGTGTGTGTTTGTGTGGTCACGCGCATGGATGGGACAATACAAATCTGACAGTATTTATAAGATCCAAGGTTGTGTTTGGATGTAACATTTTCTGCAGTGGTGGGGGAAAAGTGATTGTTTTGATGTCCAAATTTGTTGGTATGATTGCTATATTTGTGTTTTTAGAGAAAATTTTTCATTTTATTACAGAAAATTTTTAAAATTTGTGTGTAAAATTTTAGGTGGAAATTTTAAAAGGCTTGAACAAGTCATAATTCCTTGTTTCAGATTGATATGTTACCTTTTTTAACAGATGGAACGTAGAAAAATAGGTAATCAAGCTGACCTGATAGGTTCATTTTAAGTACTATTTATTCTAAAGGAGCCATCCACTTTTCTTTGCCACACTCTCTCTCTCTCTCTCTCTCTCTCTCTCTCTCTAAGCAATTTCTCTGGTGGTGGTCATTTATGAGCCATACAGAAACGATATAGTATACTTGCATGTGGTCAAAGAGTTAGGTCTGGTTTTGAATCTGTGGGGGGGCGGGGGACTGTTTGCGGCTGTAGGATTGTGTGGGTGACTTTCAAGAATTTAAAGAATTTTTATAACTTTGGAATCTCTTTTTATGGAGTTTGGTATGCTTCTTACCTAACATCCCTAATGTCATTCCTATTCTATTCCTATATTTAAAAGCAAAAATGTTTTCCAGATTTTTTTCTTTGTGCGTTATGCTTCAACGTGAGGCTATAGTTTTTGGAATACCTCTCGTGCATGTCTATAATGCTTAACTTTGTTTTACATTGGAATAGCTCTCTCTCTCTCTCTCTCTCTCTCTCTCTCTCTCAGATAAAGCAAGAAGTAAAATTGTTCTGACAAACAAAATTTACCATTGCTCAATAAGTCAAAAAAAGAACGAAAAATACAAGATGCAAGATAATTGCATCTTTGAGGGTCTGATTTAAATGAAAGAGAAGAACAACTACAAAAAGAAGAGTTTTGCAAGCGAGAGTTCGTTAGCATATTGGACTGTAGATTTTGCATATTGATGTCTGCTTGGCCTATTGTTTCTGTGGTCTTGGACAGCCTGAAAATCAACCAAGTCTTGAAAATACCTTGGTTGGGCGTATATGTAAATTAGCATTCCTGCAGCGTGGCCCAGCTCCATGGTATCATATTTTTTATTTTGGATAGAGCTATGTTAATTTTTTTTTTTTTTTTTTTTAAGTGTAGTGAACAATGTTGATTATGATTTATGAAACAGCATTCCTTTATTTTGATGGAAGATAAATTGTAGACTTATATGAATCTTTTAACATTATATCTCGTTACATTTAAAAGTGATTTGATTAAACTCTTTTAAATTGAGTGGTTGGTCATTTTATCCTGTTATTCAGAAATCTCAAATTCGAGTCGTGAGAATAGAGAAAAAGGATTTGGAAGAGTAAATCTCTTAATGGGTTCATAGTGCTTGGATAGATTAGTTGGCTTGTTGATCCATTACTAAAAAAAAAAAAAGGGCATCTTTTGTTAGATTTAATTGCACATGCGAAAGCAAAAATAAATAAATTTAGAATTTTTCGGGATAAATACCTCGATAGGACGGTTTTCAAAAATCAACCGTGTCTCGATGTCACTTGACTCGAATGGATCGCACGGTCGGATGGTGATCACGCGATTGAACCATCACTATAAATCCACGATATCTTAAATCTCATGTCCGGTGAATCTTCTGACGAGGGAGATTTTCCTATGCGAAAATCTCCAACTTTCATGGAGTTTTTCTCTCTCTCAAGAGGCGTGTGTATTTCCTCAAAACCCTAGCCCTCATTCTTTCTATTGAGGAAGAGAAAACCATCTCACATAGGGTGGGTAAGTTAAGCAGGGAGTTATCACTTCATGAGTGGTTAGTGAAGTGGTAGATGAGATAATGTGAGTTATTTCATTATCTCTAAGTTATCAAAATACCTCTCTTTGACATACAATAACATCTTTCATTTGTACATGAGGGCATTTCATAACTTTTAGGACACTCTCGAATGGTATGATTGCTACATATTTTTGGGATCATATATATTTTTTTTATTTTTTTTATTTTTCTTCTTCATGTCTTTGTGTTTTATTGACCTTGTTTTTTTCTTGTTTTACTTAAATTTCAAATCTTTCGTCTTTTTTGTACTAAATTTTTTCGTTGGTATCTTTTGACCCGATAGATGGTTGTTCATTTATTTTTGAATCACAAATTTTTATTTGATCATTCAGTTCTTACACTTTTTATTTTTTGACTCAATTTTTTTCTCCTCTTATATCCTTCGTTTAATTTTTTGGACATTCTTGAATAGTCATCCAATATTTTCGGGGCCATAGTTTTTCTTTTTTCATGCAAATTCTTGTGGTTTTTTTTTTTTTGACATTTTTTTGTTTAAATTATTCATCCTTTTTTGGATATAGGTTTTTCTCTTTTTTAACCCAATGGATGGTTGTTCCTTGATTTTTAGATTATAATATTTTTTTTTCCATTAAGTCCTTACTTTTAAATCATTTTGACTTCGTATTTTTTGAAAATAACATTTTCCCTTTTCATTTTTTTTACGCCACTTATGGTTGTGTCGTTATTTTTAAATCATATATATATATATATATATATATATTTATTTTTTTATTTAATTCCTTGCTCTTTTTATATTTTGACCTAGTTTTTTCCCTCAAGTCATATAGGTTTAGGGTTTTATTTTTTATTTTTTATTTTTAAGTTGACTTCTTTCGTCTTTTTTGAATATAAATTTTTCTCCTATTGTTTTTTTTTGGTCCACGGATGATTATCCCTTTATTTTTACAATATAGTTTTTTTTTTAATTTATGTCCATTTTTTATTTTTGACCCATTTTTCTCTTAAATAATTCGTCTTTTTTTTTTACATAGATTTTTTCCTTTTGTTTTTTTTTCCCATGGATGGTGGGGTTTTTTTTTTATTATTATTTTTTATTTCTATTACCTTCTTATTCCACTTATTACATTTTTTTAATCTCATTCGATGGTTTTTCTTTTAAAATCTCCGGTGGTTAGATTTTTTTATTGTTAATATACATCGTATTTTTCATCAACTTAAACAATAATTTAGTTTAAATATGGAACTATTTATAAATCAAACAAATATTTGTATATTGAAAAAATACAATTCACATCTTGTAGGTAACGCGGGGCAATATTAGCCAACATGCTTGAACCTGTATTTCAAAACTGTATTTTTTACAGAGTCAAAGAAAAGATTCAACAAAGAAATAGGGAAATTATGAAAGGGATTATAATATGGTATTGTCTATGCTAATGTTTTATGAATTTAACGACAGAATGTTAAAATTTTCTTAATTAAAATTTTGAGTTTAAGTTTTAAAATAAAAAAACAGACTTATTTCAGGTAATTTCAACATCTATGATCAAGAATCCAAACATTGGCCGTGAAGGAAGAACATTCAGATCAATCCTTTTAACATATATTAGCAATTAGGGTCTGTAGTCTCTTAATATGAATCGGTTGGATTTGGGTTTACAGTGACTAACCTATTTGACAAATATGTATATATGACATTTTCTTATATTAAATTTCCTGAATGAGGAAATTTCTGGTCAACTAAGGTTGAGTCGGTTGGGTAATGGGCCGTTGACCAGGCCCAATAAGGAAAAGGTCAATTGTACCAAAGAGTCCAAATAATAAAAATAAAAGAAATTAATTTGGGATTTTATATGATCCACATTTTTAATTTTCTCTTCCGTCTTCTTTCGGTCTTTTAATTCATCGGAATCCGAATAAACCTTCGGAATCTCTCTTTGTTCCCTCTCTCTCTCTCTCTCTCTCTTTCTTTCCGCGAAAGCTCTGATCGACGTTCATCTATTAGCAAGATCTCTCTCTTTCTCTCTCTCTCTCTCTCTCTCTCTCTCTCTCTCTCTCTCTCTCTCTCTCTCGCTTTCCCTGCTCCATTTCTGTCTAACGCTTGACCTCGGTCGCGACATGAGTACCTCACTCGTAGATGCTATGCGCGCAATTTCCATAGAAGAGCCGGTACATCGACTTTCTCTTCCTTTCAGTTCCTGTTGGATCTTGGTCGATTCAATTCAAGCAATTTCGCCTTGATTGTTTTATCGTTTTTCTGTTCCTATATTTTTACACAAATTCTCGCTTGGAGTTGTTTTTGGATCGTTGTTTGATGTGTTGCAACTTAGAATTTTCTTTGATCTTTTTGTTTAATTTTAGGGCGAAATTGAAGCAAAAAGAGCTGCAATTGAGGGAAAGGGTTGTGAGAGTCATGGAACTTGCGCAATTTGTTTGGATGATATCGATCTTCAAGAAATTGCTCTTGTAAAAGGTTGCGAGCATGCATACTGGTTTGTCTCACCCATCTTGTGTTGTTTAAATTTCCGGTTTTCAAGTATTTGGGTTCACACTTTCTGCTACATGTGGTTGCCCCGCTATCATCGAGGGGAATGGAGATTGAATCTATGTTAGGGTGTCTGATAACAAGAAATACACATTTTGAAACAGGTTTCGACGTATAACTTATTCCCTAATTAGTTTTTGTGTTCTGAAATTTGTTTATGATTAAATTCCAGCGGTTCTAGATGAAGAAGAGAAGTGGTGATGAAAATTTAATGGGACCGAATTTCCTTGAGTCCTTTATTTGAATCCGCCATTTGCCCTAGTCTCCCTGCTTGAAGAACCCAAGTCCAATCTGGATTCTCTTAAGTTGGCCCCCATGATTGTGGATCATTCCATTTCCTTTTCTAGCACGGCTTAATGTTTGTGCAATCATAGCAGGAATATAAAGTACTGTACCTAGAGTTGCTTTTTATGTTTTAGTTAATCAGTACCTAGGAGGGCGAACCTTGACGCAATGGTGGAGTTGCTCTTTTGGTAACCTCGAGGTCAAGGGTTCAAGGTGTGGAAACAGTTTCTTTGCAAAAATGTGAGGGGAAGGCTGCTTACAATATGCCCACCCTCCCCTTACCCCGCGCTAAACTTGGAGCACTTTGTGTACCGGGTGAGCTCTAGTTAATCGGTACCTAGGTGTAATGAACCGCTACTTATATAATCGGTAATGTAAGGTATTTGTTGAGAATATTTGGAGATATTAGTTTTGCGAATAGAACTTTGGAGTTGAGGGGTATGAACCACCGAATTTTATTTTCTTAGAGGATCTAACCATTAGGTGTGAAGGAATCGCCTAAGTTTTGTAGTAGTTTGTTAGTATGATGCCTATTAGAAGAATTCAATTGCTAATCTTAGGAAAGATTGTTTTAAAATGCTTTCTAATTATCAAATTATTGTGGAAAAGTGGCTTAAGAAGGGGGTTGTCTGATTACTAACTCTTTTATTAAATTGGAAAGAGAGAAGTCATGTCATGCATGCTGATGTGCTCTAAGAGACCTTTTGTCTTGTCTTTGAATTGTAGAGACTTGCCAACTATAATTTGCAGTTATAAAGTTGATTTGGATATCAAATATTCTAGGAGTTTTTGTTGAGGTTCTTCTCCTTGCTGCTGTAGCCTCTCCTCTGTCTCCCATGTTTCTTGCCCGGATTAATATTAATTTGTTCTCATGTCTATGGTTTCTAGTGGAGTAAAATATGGCCTATGGTAATATTTTTAGAATAAATTAGATGAATAAAGAATGTTCAGAAATTTATGGTCTATAGTAATTGTTTTTTAATATGCTAGTATTTTGACATTCAAGTGGCTCCATTTTATTTTAGTTTTGGGAACGATTAGTGATGAATGTAAAACATTGGTGTTTGGTCTTAACAAGACTAATTTTGGAAGTAATTTAGGGTTGAAATAGGGTGTTGATGTCGGAATGTTGATCTGGTGATAGTGGGTGGACTATTATTTTTGAAGTGATGCTCTTGATTCATTGTCGACCCCAAAATTTGGGATTAAGGTTCGGATTGTTGTTGTTTTTGTTTTTGATTCATTCTTGGCTCCCCATTGAGAGTAAAGTGGGCTCCCTCCAAACAAAAGATACGTGAGACAAATAGAAATGATAGACCACAGGATCTTATGTTTTCACCTTTCATTTATGATTGTCGTCTCAATGCGGTTTGTTCACAATAGGGTAGTCAACCGAAGCATACATCACTTATACCTCCACTGCGTGATGTGCTCAAAGAGGGAGGTACATGGGTTGGTAGTGAAGTTCTAAAAGATTTTCAAGTTCAATAAGAGAGTTGGTGATGTGTCCAAGTTGGATAGATTGGAGGATGGTGTGGTCTAGATACAAGAGTGCTTATCTTGGATCTGCACATTATCTTCACTGCTGGTTTTGGCGAGTTTTTTGGGCCCAGTAATGATGATTGACTTTGGTTCATATGAGTTAACTGGGTCAAATCCATGCTGAAAATGATATCAGTTTCTCTAATCCATTATCTTGGCTTCTACACATGGGTTGCTTAGAGTAGGTCGAAACGTTGTTTATTATGGGCCTAATAATGATGATCAGTTTGGGGTTGATATGAGTCATTGGGTCAAATCCGAGCTGAAAATGATATAAGTGACTCTTCCAATTATCTAAGCTCCTACACATGGGTTGTTTAGAGAAGGCTGAAACTTTGCTTCTTTGGGGCCTAGTAATGATGATTGATTTGGGTTGAATAAATCTTTCTAATCGGTTATCTTAGCTTGTACTTATGGTTATTTAGAAAAATGTGAAACTTTGTTGGGGAAGGTCAGGGGTATTAAAGAGAGAAAATGTACATTTCTTTGAAAACTAACAGTTTGTTGTCACAAACTAAATCCTCCTTTTTGCGAGAGAGAGAGAGAGAGAGTGAGAATTTTGTGTAGCATAGGAGGTGCCAACCCCAAATTTTGGGAATAAGGCTCGGTTTGTTGTTGTTGTATAGGAGGTGCCAAGCATAAATGGGACTTTAAATTAATTTGACTTCCTAATGAAATTAGAAAAGAGTTAAATGTAAGTTTGCAGTGAACACTGCTTTTCCTTTTGTAAGTTCTTTGATTGGTATTAGAGAATCTAATCTTTATCAAGGTTTTCTTACAAATGTGCTGATTGTTGTTTATGGAAATCATTTCAATTAGCAGAACTATTTTTCCCCCAATGAAATAGTTTCTGATGTCATGGTTCCACATCGTATCTTGAACTTAATGTTTAGCTGGAGCCTGGAACACTCAAGTAAATTACCAATTTTGGTCCTGAAACAGTTAAAATGAATATGATTGTAGTTATTTATTGTTGGAAAATGAATATGATTGTGGTTATTTATTGTTGGAATTCATTGGCTTTCACATTATTCTTGGGCCTTTTGTGATTGCATGGATTATGGTTTGTAAGGTGGCCTGTAGGAGCGAAAGAGCTATAGCTCAGTTGGCATCGTCCCCCTCCTTTTGTAAAGGTCTCAAGTTCGAGCCTTCCTGTCTACCAAAAAAAAGCGTTGGCCTGTAGGAGCTATTGATTCTGTTCCTTGTATCCATCAGATACTTTGATAGGTGCTATAGATATATTGTTATGTTGCAATCTACTTTCATGTAAATTCAGTATAACCTTGATTTTCAAATTTGGAAAACAAATATTTATTTTGGGCTGTAGCTCTTTACTGGGTAATAGAAACAGACAAATAACGAGTGTTTTTATGACTACAGTACCTGTACTTTTGTTTCCTAGATGCACCGATCTCTTTGATAAAAAAGAAAAAGGTTTTCTATAATTGTATCTTGGATTCCTATCTAGATTCGGTTTTTTTCATGGTTCTAGTTATACTTGTCTTTCTTTTGGCTGATCTTGAGCTAAGGCTCAGCCTGCCTTTAGTGAGAGAGAAAACTATCGGCTTCATATTGGTTCTAATGGAATTTTTGCGTTATTATGAGATGGACGGAATGCATTCTGGTGATGATTGGTATTTCATTGTTAGTGTTACTAATCATTTTTCTATGACTTGTCCTGCAGTGTGACATGCATTCTTAGATGGGCAACTTATAGAGAGAAACCTACTTGTCCTCAGTGTAAATATCCATTCGAGTTTCTCAATGTTCATCGATCTTTGGATGGCAGGTAAAAGCATTGCCAACTTCTCTTGCTTTCATTTTGCTTCTTGGCAAAACCAACAAATTATTATTATTCTTTTTTATTTTGGTTGTATATTTAGTAATAGTGCTTAAGCATGGTTAATAAGTAGTCATTATTATATGTTGGGCTCACTAGTGTGCTTGCAGCAGCATAGATTGTTTATATGCCAAGCCTTTGTTTTCATGCTTGAATTGTCTTTTGCTAATATTTTATTCAGTTACTTTTTAAGAAGTGAGAAATAAGTGGATGTAGCGTCCCTTTTATGCACTTGCTTCATATGTTGTTACATGTTTAGCTGATTGGAAGTTTTCTTTGTTTACTTTGCAGCATCAATGACTACATGTTCGAGGAAAGTGTGTGCCTTCTTCTGAGAGCATCATGGTTCAACCCATTAGAGTTAGAATATGAGGAAGATACTTACGATGGTATGGAAGCTCTCTATCCATATGGGTATGATGAGGATGAGGTAGATGATGAGTTAGATGATAATTACTATCACAGCTCAAGTAACCTTCGTATAGGAAACCGAAGATGGGGTGATAGTGGATATGTAAGGGCTGGCCGTCAAGAGGCCAGGCCTGTTTATCGACCAAACAACCAAAGCGCTGCTAGTTCATCTCGTGAACCACGAAAGAAAGAAGTTGTGAAAGAGACTACAGGGCGCCGTGCAAAGAGGGCAATGAAGCGTGAAGCTGCTGACAAAGCTGCTGCCGCAAAACATCAGCAGCATTTGATAAGGCTGGGCAGAAATTGATTTTACTTCTAACATTCCCAACTTAAAAAACTGGAACACCGTCATCCCTTTTGTACAGCATGTGCGTCCATTTTAAATAATGGTTGGGTATCACCCTGTAAGTTACTGAATTACTTCCCCTCATTGTATCATTTCTCAGATCTCATGCAAATTCTTTGTGAATTTCTTCCAACCAAGATTATAGTTCTGAATCTATCTTCAATTTCTAATCATGTTGAAGATGGCTTATCTTGTAAATAATTGAAAGTTTCTTTTCAAATTATATAAATCCAGTGAACACTTTGTGATGAAGCTTGAGCTTAAAATGCAGCTGCTGGAGTCTTTCAACTTTTTGTTTAAAGGATTGGAGTTCTTAAGAAGTGCAGATTTTATGTCACTTATGATTGGTTTCAATCTTGCAAAGCACGGGAGAATAGCATTACTTTCTGAGACAGGTTTTATTTGGTGAAGGCCACTTGAATGGCGCAATGATCTTGTGAATCGTGGGTTTATAAATGGTCATTGTTGGCCATTTAATAAATTGGACTTTTGTGAATTTGAACCTTTTCTGGGCAAAATGAATTTCATAAGTGGTGACTGGTATGCAGTCACAGGCTATTCCATAACACGGGCAGTGGCATTATGCTCGATTTCTTTTTCTTTATGTTTGGTTTGACCTTTTCCTGCACTCGGCAAGAGGTTGTGCTGGTAGCTCTCTTGTAACGACACATATGATTTTAATGTTTGTCCCACTTTAATTTCGGGAAAGCCCATGCATTAGTGAGTCTGTCTCTTTCAGTCGATTGTGGCCGCAAGGAGATTGCAAAATGTTTTATTCATTTATATATATATTTTTTTAAAGTATTAGACTAATTGAATTTTAGAATCATATTTCAATTAATTCGGTTAGAATTGCTATCAAATATTTTTAGGAGAACTTAGGAGAGAGTTCTCCTAACGTAATTTTTTTTATTCTCAAAATTCGCATTTGAGTTTTAATTAGGGGATCAAATGCCTATCCCACTTGACCAATTATTCGGTGGTTGCAAGAGATGGCTAACATTTCCTTTTTTCATAAGGTGATCCTTAGGCATATCAAATTAGTCCTCTGTTTGCACATATTTTTCATGTTCAAACCCGAGCAGTGAACTATGTTTTGATGGACATGACATGTTTTGGCTTATAAGTAATTCTAGCTTATTCACAGAGTGGGTAACAAAGGTAATAGAGTGGCCTCTTTAGCTGCTTTGGACTAAACACCATGGTTAAGCAAAATAAAGAAAAGGGATAGCTACCGACGTAGCGTGTTAAGCTTTTTATTCATTTTTTGATTTAATTCTAAATCTTTTAATTTTTCGTTTCGAGTTTGAATGTTTGGATTTGTTAAAATTCTACTTCTATAACATAATTATAAATGGATTATACACTCTAATTTTAAATATATTATTCTTAGACTCTTACGAGAATATCGATCAGACACTATATTTTCTTAATCATAGATTTCGGGTTCGAATTACGAAAATAGAAAAAATAGAATTTGAAAAATCCAACACTTTCACGGAGGACCCAACAGTGTTTGGATTGAATTAGTAGAACGAAACTTAAATATCAGTTGATGACAAGAAATCACTCACGCAAATTATATATATATTTATATACCACTTGATATTGTACATGGCATTGATGACCCGTTACATGAAATTCATGTGACTCGATTATTCTTCAAATATTTACATGGCTACCTTGTTTTGGACATTATTCTGTGATTGTTGAGTGTAGAATGTAGTTCCTTAGTAATTCCATTTTATAGGACCAGAATTGAAAGCAAAACTAAACATTTAGAATTTAATAGAAAAAATTAAAAAGTTTATGAGTAAATGGAGAAATAGGTGAAGGTTTTACAACATAGCATGTAATTATCCCAAAAGAAAAATGGAGAGCACCATAAAATTGGATCAAGAATTGTTGATCCAAAGTATCCTGTCTTCCCTATTGTCCCAAACATGGTCTAACCTTCTTATAAACATGGGCAATGTAGCTAGAGAACAATGTTAGTTGCAAAACCTTTCATGGCTAATATGGTAAGAAATGATAATTTTATGCAATTTCATGCAATGCTTGTCTGCGATAATAAGCGAGTAGTTGGAGAGTATTCGAGTAAATGACGTGACATTCAAAAATAAAAGGAAAAGATTAGCGGTGGCCGTCATTCCATTTCCTGGTAATGATGTAACCCTCAGACAACATACTAAATTCCAATTAATGTTTCCATGCGCAATTAGAATTTGTCAATTTCATTTCTCTTCTTTTTCCTTTAGGAGAAGACCGTGTGGGGGATATGATGGGGGTCTGGTGAGTAATTTGTGGGTGGAGAATAGAAGAAAAGATTGTGGTTGTCTTGGGAAGCATTGGGAGAGCATCTCCCATGGTGGGAAAGTGATGATGAGGATGAGGATTGGGGGGCCCCAGATGGGTCCTCCCCAATTAACTCAGTGTACCGGAGCTTCTTCACTGTAGGTGGAAGTGGAAGCTGCAACGTCAAGCAAAGCTAACAAAAATCTCTCTATCCTCTACCCACTCCACAATAGAGAGAGAGAGAGAGTTGAAAAAGAGGTCCGTGAAAGAAAGAAGACGAAGAAGAAAAAAAGAAATAGAAAGAAAATCCCTCCCAAGCATCATTGTCATCATCAACTTCTTCTTTATTGAGTTTTTGCTCTCTCTTATTCATTCTCACCTACTTCCTCACCCACCTCTTCAATTATGCACAAAATTTTCTCTTACTCTAAATACTCTCTCTCTCTCTCTACACCACATGTTAAATGTGATGCAAGATTTATAGGCTTCCAACACTGTGTTATGCTTTAATCTGACACAATTATGCTTTGGTTCTGCTAACAACTCTGTTTCTGCTCCGTTCTCTTCCACTACGCAGAAAAAGTTGGTGCCAAATTATTCAGATAGAAGCTGGAAATCGACAAGATTGAAAATTCTGGGTATGGAGTCATACAATCAGACAACTGGATTTCATTACAATCCCAATTCCGATGGCGATGATGGAGAGGTAGATTTTTCTGGGCTATTAGAAATTTATGTTCATCATGCTAGGAATATTCACAACATCTGCATCTATGACAACCAAGATGTGTATGCCAAATTCTCTCTAACCTATAACCCAGATGATACTCTATCCACTAGAATCATCAAGGGTGGTGGAAAAAACCCAGAATTCAATGAAAATCTAACCATGAAAGTGACCCAATTGGATGCTGTCCTAAAATGTGAGATTTGGATGCTTAGCAGAGCTAGAAATTACATGGAAGATCAGCTCTTGGGCTTTGCTCTGGTTCCTCTCTCTTGTGTTGCAGGAAAAGGCAAGATAACTCAAGACTTTGTTCTCTCATCTACTGATCTCTTCCACTCCCCTGCAGGCACCGTTCAATTGACTCTTTTCCTCAACACTTGCATAAACTCATTCTCTAAATCCCCTTCTTCAATTTGTTCATCCATTACTTCAGAAGTTGTTTTGCTTGATCGGAAGATCAGCTCCCAAGTCATATCAGACCCGGTTGAGTACTCGAGGATTGAGTTTCCAGACATCAATGTTGTAAAAGAGAATCAGCAGATGGTTACCGAGTACTTTTCAAGTACCGGTTTGATTGGACCGGTTCCGTTTCTCCATCTTGGAACTCTGCCACAACCTGCAGTAGATGACCATGAAATGACCTCAAATTGTTCAGAAGAAAACCGCGAGAGATCGGTTTCTCCTGATGTGAGTCTGCAGAATAGTGGGTTCATGAGCTCAACAACAACATGCATAAGCGATGATAGAAACTCGGGTGATTCAACAGAGAAGAACACTGGTACTCTTTTGGCGGGTGAAACCGCCAATAATGTTCATGCTTCGCCAGAGACACCAACTTCGAAGAAAGCAATTGAAGCGCCCAAAGATGATAAAGAACGGAATAAGGTAGAGAACCGAGAAGAGACCAGCGGCGCAAAAGAAGCAAAATTTTCACAAGTTTTCTCGGCACCACTAGGTAATATAAATCTAGAGGTAGAGCAATCGGCAATGCAGCAGCAGATAGTAGACATGTACATGAGAAGCATGCAACAGTTCACAGAGTCCTTGGCAAGGATGGAGCTTCCAATGGAACTTGATCAAATGGCTCAGAGCAGCAAAGATGGTAGTGGAGGCAATGGTGAAGTAGTGATTCAAAACAGGAACAAGAAGATTGACGTTGAGAAGAGAAAAGATGGATCAAGAGTGTTTTATGGAAGTAGAGCTTTCTTCTGACTTCTTAGACAAATTGTGCTCCTGCTTGTTGAGAGGCCTAATCCTTTTGTAAGCGTTGCTAGAGGTGTTTTTTCTTTGTACTTGTGGAAATTGAGATTTTCATGTCGTTATTATTGTTACCAAGTGTTATTTATGACATTTTAGTACTAATACTGTTTGATATGTTGCGGTACAAAATCCTAATTTATCCTAATTTTGATACACACAAGAAATTATACGCAACTCATCTATAGTATCTTTTAATATTTTCTCATTATTACATATTTATGATTTTATTCTAATTTCGTTTTGGATTATTTCTCTCTTATTAGCTTACAGAATTGTATAATAACAAGTTCTTTGATTGGCATTTTGCGATTAAACATCTTTTAAGGAAAGAACAAAATAATGCAAACGATTAGAAGTTTGCAGATTACTAATATCACAACCTTGAATTGGCAAAATTCACAACTAAAGCACAATCAACTGGCGGTCGACCCTGGTTGGTGCTACTTCTTATTTCCCTTTCTATATGGTACTTAGCTAGACTGCGGTCCTGATTCGCCCCAGCCACAAGTACCCACGTCCAAACTAACAATAGCCAGCTACTCTTGTTGAAGTCCCTAAAATATTGCAAAGGGTGGCAGACATATTTGTTGGAAGATCTGGTAATTTCGATTTAAAACGGAGAACGGGATCCCAAAAAAACAGCTTAGTGATACAAATCTCCTCCAATATGATGATTTTAGGTTTATATCCGGGTATAACAAAAAAATGGAGAACCGGGATTGCTTGCCTGATTGATGGCCGTAATTTGAAGTCAAAGCGTGAGCACACCTCCATAGAGATCCCCCACCAACCCACCAAACCCATGCAAGAAGTCGCAGCCACAGGATTTACAGACTTTGCCCGCAAGCACCACCTCGGACCTAAAACTCTTTTTTTTTTTTTTTTGGTCAATTTATAATTATATTTTGATTAATTCGATTCGAGTGTTTATTTCTTAACAAAATTTTTTTTTTATTTCTAAATTTTAAATTTAATATTTAATTAAAAAATTAAATATTTTTATTTACTAAACGTAATATCTTTTCTTTATTCCCTCCGAGGGAGGATGACCTGTGTTGTTGGAAGCTTGGTTATTGGGCCAAGCTTGATCTCACGAGCCCACAAATATGAAGTCTTGCCGGATGGACATGGCATAGTGATACTCAAGGCACCAACACGGTTGACGTAGTAGGAAGGATACGTTCGTCTTTTAATTAGATCAAATTTCTGCTCTCCTAGGTACAAAAAAATATTATTAAGAGATGACTCTCTCAATTGAGATCTGACAGACTCCTCAGTCTGGATTAGTCGGGGGTGAACCTCCAAATACCGGACGATCAAGGTACCAAAAAAAAAATAATGATATTTAAAGTACTAACGTAGGTTAACTCAACTGGATGTGGGGTTGAGTATTCTTAAGCATGACCAAGGTTTGACTCTCGTTGAAAATATCGGATCCTCATATGTATGGAACGTTCTCCATTGAGAGATCCGTCATCTGAAAGGAATTATTGTAGTGATTGATCCAGATTAGTTGAGATAAAATTTTAGATATTTTGTGGTGTTTAAGACAAGGTAAAAAAAAATAATGATACTTAAGGCCAATTTGAGGGTGTTTTGTCAATGATACGTGAATAGTGGGGATTTATACCTATGTCGGCCTTTTGGATAAGATCAAGAATAGTGGGGATTTGATTTTATAGGCAGAATGTTGGTCTTGGGTACGCTGAAAATTACAGCGTAACGCGCGACCTAAAACCAATGCGGATTAAGAATGGTTAGTCGTTTATTTCTTGGAGGGGCTAGCTAATTATTTTAGGAGTTTTATTAAATGAAAAATTTTCGTTTATCAGAAATTCTTATTTATAAAATAGTTTGATTTTAATTTTTTTTAAAAATTTTAAAAATTATTCGTTAATGGTTTTTTTGGGGGTAATTTCTATTATTATTATTAAATATTATTAAATAAGAAGATATCAACGTTTGCTTGTTGTTATAGATAGGAATGATATTTTCATCCCTTAATCACATCGGAGATTTTACTCTTATTGGGTACGAAGAAAACAATATTAAGAAACCTTCTCTTCAAATGAATCCCGACAATTAACCCGATTTCAGATTAGTTAGGATGAATCTACCAATATCATATGTTCATGTAAAAAAATTAAATAAGAAGACAAATATTATTAAATTAATAAAAAGTAACATTTTTCTTCCCCAATAAAAGAAAAGAGTCATCCTTTCCGTCGCTTAAAACCAAAGGAGGGCCTAGAGAATAGAGTTCCAGATGTGACTCCATGTACGGTGGGACCACCCGATCTACTTTTCAACCTTGAACGAAGCACCACGCCACTGCATTTACATTACATTATTACAACGTAACTCCGCGCTCCATATCCATCTCTCTCTCTCTCTCTCTCTCTCTCTACAATGGCCGAGTGCAGCGGAGCAATATCTCTATCACCTTCTCAAGCGCACACCTCCGACGAAGAAGACGAGGCAGTGGAGAGTCCTAAAAGTAAAACCTCACCACCACCACAAGCAGCAGCCCCAACCTCCTACGCCGAGCTCACTCGGAAGCCTCGAGGCCGTCCTCCTGGTTCCAGGAACAAGCCTAAGCCCCCCATCGTCATCACCCGAGAGAGCGACTCGTCCATGAGGCCAGCAATACTCGAAGTCTCCCCAGGCTCCGACATAATCGACTCGGTCGTGAAGTTCGCCCACCGCCAACATGTTGGTCTTACCCTCATCAGCGGCGCCGGCACCGTCTCTAGCGTCACTCTTCGCCACCCCATCAATCACGCCCCTTCCTTCTCTCTCCACGGCCCTTTTAGCATTCTCTCTCTATCCGGAACTTATATAAGTCCGACATCTACTTGTTCTCCTAATTCATCGTCGTCATCCGCTGCTGCTAGTGCTGCAACAACGTCGTCTTCGAGTCCGTGTTGTTTTGGAATATCACTTGCTGGACAACAAGGACAGGTGTTTGGGGGGATTGTGGCGGGAGAAGTTATTGCTGCGAGTCAAGTTTTGGTTATGGCCGCTACTTTCTCGAATCCTTCCTTTCACAAACTTCCTTCTGAGGTTGAAGATAATTCCAGAGTCGGAACCGCGGCTGTTGGTGGCGGAGGCGGCGGCGAGGGAGGCGCTTGTGTTTCGGCTCCGACAACGTTGCACTGTCAGCTCCCTCCTGAAATTCTGCCGTGGGTTCCAACGCCGCGTCCTCCTCCGCGTTATTGACAAAATAGTAAATGTGATCTGCTAGTGGTTTTTTTTTTTTTAAATGGCACAACTTTTTCTACCTCCCTGCTCCTGCATGTGCCATTTAAGATTACTATTTGATTTGATTTGATTTTAGGATCACATATTAATCTCTCTCTACTATTATGTTAATTCATTGTTCTCTCTCTCGTGTTGTTATGGAGGCTGTAGTGCAATGCAACAGAAACTACTTCTCTTTCTTTCACTCCCTTGAGAGAAAGGGAAGATGCAATGCAGTGCAGGAAATGTGGTCAGTCGGGTGGCGAAAGGTGTGATTAGTGATGACCAAAAATGTGTTGATGTCAGGGTGGGGGGAGCTAGCTTCTCGGGAAGGTACTTTCTCTCTCCCCAAAGCAATCAAAGTGACATGAGAGAGAGACAGAGAGAGAGGTTTTTCTTTTATCATCGTCTCTCTGCATCTTCGTTGGTTGTGTTGTTCGGATAGAGTCAGGGGTCAGCCTCTTCTCTCTCCATCTGTGACCGCCTGTACCTAATGAACACTGTACAAAGCTACTACGAGAGGTGGATGTGTCACTCTATTGCTTTTTTACAGTGGAAATTTCATCGCTACCCCCCAAAACCAAGACAAAGCCAATGCCCAACAAAAACTGGGAAACAACTTCAATCCTATAACCGGCAAAGACAGCATTGTCTTTAGTTTTCCATCGCAGAGCGGAGGGGGAGAAGGAGACTTACAGCTAGGTCCACTCAAAAGTATTTTAGAAATAGGACAAAAGGGCCCTAAATTCAATTATTCATGGTTTGGGGAATAAATATTTACTTCAAATTTTTAGACATAATATTTACTTACTCCTACTCCAATTTTCCACTTTTTCCTATTTTCTTGGAGAGAAAAAACTTAGATCAAGACATGTAGGATGGTGGGAGTTAAGAAATAAACACTTATGCAAGAATTTGAATCGTAAAATTTCATATTTTCTTCCTTTAATATATGGTTTGGGAGATGGATGGAATTAATATATAGAATTTTAATTCTATCTCTGCCCTTCTCTCTCTAGTGTAACGGAATTATTTTGTTTGTTTCCTTCCCTGTTGGGTTGGGTGTGTATTCTTATATTTATCAAATAATTTTATTGTTTTATAAATATGTAAGACAATGTTGTCTTTTTCTCTCAATAACTGCCGGAGTTAAAGAAAAACAGCAGTCCAAGATCCGGTCAACACAAGTACACTCGTTCAGCTTCACCCTCTCCCTCTCTCTCTACGTCTCCTTTGCCTTCATTAATTTCTCGAAACCGTGATGGGAATTACAGTGGGAGTGGTTGGTTAAATCTTTGGCGAAGCAAGGTTGCTGCTGATCCTGCAATGTCTGGGAAGGGTTTCGGTTTAGGCTCAAGTTGGCGCATGCGGGGACTGCTTGCTGTCTGATATAGTCACGGGTGTCCATCCTGCGTTGGTCGGTCATCAATGCAGGAAATTGATTTCGGAAAGAAAAAGCTGCTCCTTCGATTTGGTCAAGTCAGTCAAAATATTAGAAACTTACTTTAACCCAACAAAATCAAAAGCAAAATGAAAATTACTGGGGAATGGGTTGAGGGTGGTCGTGGTGTGTTTTCTTCCTTGTTATTTATTTATTTATTTTTTTTTTTAAATTTAATAAAGAGATATAATCAAACCAAATAAAAAATAAAAATAAAGATAAAGAGACTCTATTTGAACCGTCCCCAAGACCTACCTTGTTAATCTCCTGTTGACACTATCTTTGGAGGGCAGAGTGATCAACATGGTGAGTAAATTAGACCAACCAGATGACGAGTGATAAGATGTCTACATTTCTTGTCTTATGATTTGTGATGTGTGAATTAAAAACAAAAAAAAAACCTAGTGACCAAGTTGATGTTCATAATTTAGAAGTCAAAGATGTATCGGATGTTATTTCAAATTGATCTGAAAAGCAAAAATATGATCAAGATTTTAAATTCAGAAAATAATAAGTTTAACCGCTCAACATCAGCTCGAGTTCGGTAAAAATAAATTCGAGTCGAGCTTTTGACTGAGTGGTTTACGAATGATTCGAACTCGACTCGATTCACATAATAGCTCTAGGTTATATACGCCTCAATAATATTCATTGTGTCGTCCACTTTTGACGCGATCGACAAGTTAGAAGTATTTAATTGAAATTTTCGGTATTATCATATAAGTTTGTTCTCAAAGTTTCTTTATGGGATTTCTTTTCTTTCTCGACTTGCTTTCCTATAAAGAAAGAAGTCCTTTTGTCCCCCATCTTTCGGCTACGACACGCTTTGATCTTTGTTTCCTCGCGACTCTCTCCTGGTTTCAAAATTCTGATGGAGGGTTTTCAAGCTTACCCTCTAAAAAGCAATTTGGGTTTGTCCAGCCCTCCCCTTCGTCCATGTGTAACTATTCCTTCTTCGTTTTTAATCTTGTTTTGAATATGGCCAAAAGAGGAGTAGTTCCAATGTCTGAGATTTTCTTTGCTCACCTTTAGTTTTCCTTATAAAATTCTATATTTTTATTAAAAGACTTTTATTTTAGTAAAAAGTATGGTAAAAATATAAAAATAAAAATGAATTAAGATAAATAAAAAAGTTGAAGTTTCTTTAGAATGGATAATGGTACAAAACGAAAAATGGCAGGCTAAATAGCATTTGAAAAAAATAAAAATATTAGGCTGACGTTCCATTCAGGGTAGTTGAGGTTTGATGTAGTTAAAATTAGGTAGATTTCTTCTTCTTCTCCTTCTTTTTTTCTTTTTTTGTTCATATTTTTTGGATCTTCTATTGGAAATCATCTTTGGCGGTGCCAAGAAATTCCAAAGGGATGATTCAGTTCACGCATTGTTTTAGAAAAGAAAAGCAGCCAAATTCTTAGCAAAAATTGAGAGGATGTGTGCATGCAATCCAATGTAAAAATGCATTCAAGTCAATGCGATCCGAACCAATCTTAACATAATTTAGAATTTGAATCACCCAAATACTGATTCACAATTACCAAACTCCTCCACTAGCTTATTTTTCCTCAACAAATTGCTACTATTCTACTTGGTAGTTCCAACCTCCAATCTCCATATACCCACCACCAACAAAATTTATCTTCCTTCTTACTCTTTATCAACTTCGCAGCTACCATCCCAAAAATTTCTCTCTCTCTCTCTCTCTCCCCCTCTCCCTCCTCCCTCCTCATTTTCCGTTCTTTTACCTGATAGTATTCCCTATATAACATTTTCTCTCTTTTCTCTCTCTCGCAACCAAGAAAATGGCAACTTGCTTTGCAGAGCCAAGTATGGAGGATGACACTGCAGTGCTTTTCTCTACTTCAAACTCCCCAGAAGAGTCGACTAGCCCATCATCTACACTCTATAACTCGTCACCACCATCCCATCGAAGTTGCAAACAAACTCATCATCAACTAACAGTTAAAAATTTATCCTACTCTATTCACAACCATCATAGTATTCTTAAAGCCACTTCTCTCTATTTCCCACTTCCACAAAAGCCTAAACCCATTACTATATTGAACTCCATTTCCTTTTCAGCACAAAGTTCAGAAATTCTGGCAGTGGTTGGTCCAAGTGGCACCGGAAAATCTTCCCTCCTCCGAATAATCTCAGGACGAATGGGACATTCGGAGTTTGATAGGAAGAGCATTTGGCTCGATGACTGTCCTATAATCAATCCGAATCAGTTGAGAAAGATATGTGGGTTCGTTGCACAAGAGGACAATCTGCTTCCTTTGCTCACCGTGAAGGAGACACTCGAGTACAGTGCCATGTTTAGGCTTAAAGATATGAGTAGAAAAGAGAAGGAAGGGAGGGTAGAAAGCTTGATGCAAGAGCTTGGTCTTGTTCATGTGGCGGATAGCTATGTCGGCGATGAAGAGACTAAAGGGATTTCAGGTGGAGAGAGAAAGAGAGTGTCCATCGGTGCCGACATGATTCATGAGCCACCAATATTGCTCCTCGACGAGCCTACCTCGGGGCTAGATAGTACCTCTGCTCTTCAAGTGATGGAAATGCTTTCAACAATGGCAAGGACAAAGAAAAGGATGGTAATTCTTACGATTCATCAACCCAGCTATAGAATACTCCAATATGTTTCCAACTTGATGATTTTGTCACATGGAACTATTGTACACAATGGTAGTCTTCAACTTCTAGAGGAGAAAATAGCTCATTTGGGATACCAGATTCCCTTGCAGTTAAACCCTCTTGAATTTGCTATGGAGATTATCTCTAAACTGGAGGAATCATCCAAACCTAAGATGACAATTCATCGAAACGATAAGCAATGTTCTTCATATTTAACATGGAGAGCCGATGAGATTGAAATATTTTCGTCAAATTCAAATAACAAATTAGAAATGGTGGCCGGGTCTCCTAATTACATTTACACCACAATGTTTGAGATATTCTTTTTGTGCTCGAGATTTTGGAAAATTATTTACAGAACAAAGCAGCTTCTCTTGGCCAGAACAATGCAAGCAATTGTTGGAGGACTCGGGTTGGGAAGTGTCTATGTGAGGGTGAAAAAGGATGAAGGTGGAGTCGCGGAGCGTTTGGGACTATTTGCTTTTAGTCTTAGCTTTCTTCTCTCTTCGACCGTGGAAGCTCTTCCAATATATCTTCAAGAGCGACACGTCTTAATGAAGGAAGTCTCTCGAGGAGCTTACAAAGTTTCCTCTTACGTAATCGCCAACACCATTGTCTTTCTCCCTTTCTTGCTTGTAGTCGCAATACTTTTCGCGATCCCCGTCTATTGGATTGTAGGACTCAATCCATCTTTGGCTTCTTTTGCATTCTTCATGTTTGTGGTTTGGATGATTGTTTTGATGGCTAGCTCTCTTGTACTTTTCCTTAGTGCGGTCTCCTCGGATTTTATAGCGGGAAACTCTCTCATCTGCACTGTCCTCGGTGCCTTCTTCCTCTTCTCCGGCTACTTCATTCCAAAGGAAAGCATTCCAAAGTATTGGATTTTCATGTACCACGTTTCGCTTTACAGGTACCCATTGGACTCGCTACTGATCAATGAGTATTGGAGTATGAGAGAGGAGTGTTTCTCTTGGCAGAGCCAACAACAAGGCCTTGCAGAATGTGCACTTACAGGCTATGATGTTTTGAAGAGCAGGGGACTCATGGAGGACACCAGGTGGATTAATGTGGGGATAATGTTTGCTTTCTTCTTGTTCTATCGGCTACTTTGTTGGGTTGTTTTAGCTAGAAGGGCTTCAAAGACAACAATTTAGGAGAGTCTAGTATTCTGAGATGATCGTTCCGATATGTGTTCCTCAACCTACTGAAATATAGTTGTTTTTATGTTTTATTTCGCTGCTATGTATGAATCTCAATCACTACAAATCAATGAGACCACCCATTGTAGAAAACTTTTAGAATAGTAATTAATATTATTTCAATTTTGTGTTAACCATTACCGCGGTTAAAATATCCGAATTAAATAAACGTAAAAAAAAAAAAAAAAAAAATCTGAATTTTTGTAGTGTCAATGATACTTTGAAAATATTATGAAAACTTATCAAAAATAGTATTACTCTTTATATTTACACTTTTCATCCTTGTCTTTTGCGGACACATTTTATTGGTGTATTAAAGGGCTACAAAAGTAATTTACTATGATGTTGATATTGATTACTTTTGCTAGGTATATGTTCTATAACATGATAAATTTTAACAAACAATAGGTCCTTGATTAATATAACTAATCATTAAGCTTCGTTGTCCACGAAAAAAGATTTATGGTCCTCGAGAAAGAGGCAAAAATGAGAACACTTCAAGAAAATGATAGAAACCATGAAAACTATCGTCGGAGGTGGGTCTTATTCCATAAATAATAACTCTACCGACTCAAATGGGATAACTAGTCGCCAGACAATCTTGATTGATGTGACTTACAAAAAGCTACCGGAGAGTTTTTCAACAGGGAAGATTCCGACACTCAAATTAGAGAACAATTTTCAAAAAAAGAAACAAACTGAAAGAAAATTTCATTATACCTTTGTGTGCTATGTGAGTTGAGGGAATGTAACTGACCGGTGACCTTGTGGTGTGTATATATAGGTTGCTTTTATGAATCTCAAGTACATTCAGAGCATTGAAACCCTTGTTTCCATATATAAGTGCCCCGAGATCGAAAGATCCTTAAGAAAAAATTTTCATAAAATTCAGAATTATTCTGATTAAGAATATTCTAATTGTCAAGCTATTCCTTTCCTTATTGATTAGGGTTCAGAATCACTTTACTAATTATGAGATGTTGTTTCCGTAAACTAAGAAAAATTGAATATTACTCTAAGTTGACCGTACACTGAGCATCGGGGAGGTCTTAAGGCCGATCTGCCTTTTGCTGAGTAGAATCTAGCCAATGAGTGTCGAGAGTGGGCCGCATTCACCTGATTGGGTGGTTCACCCCGTTTTCGTAAGCTATTGGGTCATGGGTTTAAATTCTATGATAACGTGCCATTGGACCATATTCTATCATTTTCTCCCTACTCTTGGTATCATTCTGGAGGAAAGACTATAGGAGTAGTTTCAAATGGATACGAATTCAAAGAGACACTAATTAAATGCAACTGAACTGGTGTCATCCCTTAACAATAGGGCTACGAGTAAATGAGACAGTGATGAGGGAAGGCAAAAAGCGCGAAGTATCATAAGTAAGTAGAAGGGTCACAATGGGAAGCGTTTGCGTTGAGGTGTGATTATTAAATACCGAACGTTCTTTCGACTTTCAGGGGATTTGGCAATACGTTTTCCATCTTTGTGCTATATATACACAAGATAGTGGGGCGTAAGGTTCTGAATGGTTGCTTGTGAGGAAAAAGTTACCATCTCTACGGGGGTTCGAGATTGAGAGGAAATTTTTTCCTTTCTGAGGGTTTGGCTTCCGAAAGGGTAATGGCAATAAATGTCGTGGGTACAAGATTCTGTCAATAAAAGAACCATGGGTACTCAGTTGGGCAAGTCAAAGGTCATTGTTATGACGGTCTTGTCTCAGAGTGTTCTGATTGGGCTCTTGCAACTCATCATTACTCTTACACTCCTTAATTACCAAAGCGTGGGTGTATTTTGATGAGCTGTAAAGTCCTTTTCAGCTTCTGTTTAGCATCTAGTTGTTTCTCTAATTTTTAATATCTTCCTAGGTGCTAGATTAGGGGCTGTGAGATTCGTAGAGTTCATCCGCTAGTTGAATTAAGAAGGCATTGATCACTTTGTCCAAGAGAAAACATCGAGGCTTAAGGAGCTAATCCATTTTAGGAAGACAAAGATGTTCATCAACACATTTCTCCTAAGTTTTCCTATTCTGATATAATCTAGCATAACTTATGAATATGTAGACTCTCCGTTTCATTATACTCAACTATGTATTTTGATATGTACTTTGAAATAATAATAAAGAAGGCTTTGCTACTTACTTGTTTGTCTTGTCTTGACCGAGAGATAATTGTCCGGTCCGTTTCATGATCCCAGAATGTCGATATAAGGAGTGTACTGTCGAGTGGATTTTTTAATTGATATCATTATAGCTAGTCGGTTGGCTTGTCCAATCCTTAGATGTCGTGTTTGGTTATTTCTCGATATGCCTCAGTGTACTTGACTAAAAGAATGGACCATATTCATTTGGCGGGAAGACATATCCCTTATTCATATTTTGTTCGATCAAAAATTGGATCATGCCTACCTTTTAGGGAGATGCATCCCTCTTTAATGGCACATTCTTTTGATTGGGAGATGGGGCCATGCTTACTCGTATAGAAGATATATTCTTTATTGACGGCATGTACATTTGGTTAGAAGATTGGGCCGTACCCATCCGCTCGGGAGATATATCCCCTATTGACGACACGTTCGTTCGATTGAGAGCAACATGCAAAATAATACCCTATACGGATAAACCGAGAGAGAGTAATTATCAAAACTAGTGAGAGTGGAAGAGAATACTGGTGGTAGATATGCAAGTTCTTTGAATTCTACATTCTTGGCACAACCAATCCGTGTAGATTGCTAAGTCGATACATCCCTGAGTGAACCACCGAGTATATTTGATGCGGATCTTTCCAGTTAGGTACTAGTTTACCCCCGGGTCGGGGTTGTTTGGTACCTTCCACTTTACGGAGAATTAGATCTCTTAATTTGAACACTCTAATTTTTACCCAAGTATTATAATAATGTACCATCTCGTACTGACAAGCAACCATTTGAGTGGACACAATTTTTCGTAGCTCGAGGGGTAAATCTAACCGTTTGCACAATGCAAGCTCATTCCTCCAATTCTTATATTGATCTAATAGAAGTAAATGAATGTCGTTTTCTATCGATATTACTGCTTCACAGTTATAAGTTAGATTGAAAGATATTTCTCTCGTTGCCTTTTAGGACATCGTTCCTTAGGTCCAGAGGATACTATAGAGCTCATCTACCCAGCAACCTTTAACTTCATCTAGTACATCATTTAGTCCTTATAAGATTGTTCGATTCGTTATCTCAGTGAAACTATTAACTTGTAGGTATGCAACGAAAGTGAAATAATGCTGGATTTCCGGTCTACTACAGAAATTTTGGAAACTTTTGTTATCAAACTATTTACCATTATTGGTAATCAGAACGTAGGGCACACCAAATTTGGTGATGATGGATATCTATATGAAATTTTGTATCTTTCTGATGGTAATCTGGACTAATGGTTCAGTTTCTATCCATTTGGTGAAATAGTCGATAGCTACGACTAGAAACTTTCGCTATCTGGTTGCCAGTGGAAATGGCCCCAAGATGTCCATTTCCCATTATACGAACGGCCATGGGTTTGTTATCGGGCGGAGTTTGATGAAGGGCTGGTGTGGTACCGATAAAGAGCATTGACACTTGTCATATTTTTAGACGTTATCATCCACACCAATTCTCATGGTAGGCTAATAATATCCTTATCGGAGAGATTTGTTCACCAAATTCCGAACGTCTAAGTGCTTATCACATATTATTTCATGGATTTCTTTGAGCACGAAGTTTCCTTACTCATGCGTCAAACACTTTAGATATGGATGGGTAAAAAATTTCTTATAAAGGTCCCTGTTGATAACGGTATAGTGGGCATATTTAAGCCTCAACTTACTAGTCTTGAAAGGTAAGTTTGGTAGTTGTTCGTACTTCAAATAAATCTCTATAGGGTCATTCCAACTTGGTAAAATATTCGCTGATAGGATCTACTCGACCTTATCGATGCTCGAGTATGGAAAGCTCTTTATATAAACGATTCGGTTGGTCGAACTGGGTTAGAGCTTACTAACTTTGAGAGAGTATCGGCTTGTGCATTCTCTGATTGAGAGATTTGTTGTATATCCATCTTGTCGAATTTGTTTACTACCTCTAGTAACTTGAATAAATACTTTTCCATTGTTGGTGCTTAGTTTCATAGAACCCTTTAATCTACTTGACGGCTAACTGACTGTCAATAGAGATTTGTATATTGTGAGCTCCTAGTAATGTTGTGATTCGCAATCCAGTCAAAAAGTTTCATATTTGGTCTAATTATTTGTTACTTGGAAGTCAAAACAGATGGTATATTCTACTTTGAAATTATCCAGTTCTACGAGAATGAGTCCGACTCCACTTCTGAGGAATTCATTGACCTATCTACACGAAGGATCCACTCATGCAATGAGCATTCTTCTCGATCATCGGCAATGTCACGTCCCAACTCTCGAGTCGAGCATGTAACAACCGCCGTATTATCTCGGCATACAGGTAGAATCTCCCCATATACCGGGACAACGCAAGGCATTCCACCTATTCAAATCTGTTTTGAAAAATCATACAAAGGACCAACCCGATCCATCCAATCTTAATAGCATGCACGAGGCCAACCGGCCATTCCAATTCCAATATATACTCTAAACCAATATAGTCAACAATAAATTTTCAAAAATATTTTCAAAATTCACAATAAAAGTACAAATGTCCCATATAAACAAAAATAAGTTTGTGAAAGTAAATTTAATATCATTTACAAGATTTCAAATGGTTTAGGAGTGGATTCCACCAATACTTGTCTACAAAGAGAAAAAAAAAGAAAATAAAATAAGTATCAATCGAATCCAAACTAAATAAAAGTACAAAATTCTCTTTCTATGGATTTTACTACATTAATCCCAAAAATAGAAACTACACCATCAATACATATTAAAAATCATCAAAAACACTTCTCCAATCGTTCCAAATGAAATCTCTCATCTAAACTTTCTCTGAAAAATGTGAAAGAGAGGAGTGAGCACTATAAATATTCAGTGAGTGGATTGCAATGATATAATTGTGTAATGAGTTAGGGGTGAGTGTGAGGAAATAAAAAACACATATATCATAAACAACTCATTTCATAAGAAATAGTTTCAGCAAATAAGAATAATTTCAAATAAATATCCATCCATAGACTTTAAATTTTCCGAAAATCACGGGATTTATCTAAAGAAAATACTTCCGAGATTTGGCCTAATCCGGGTAGAAGCCTACAAAGGGATTTTCAATCCACTTATTTCGAAATACTATATCTTCCTACCTTGGCGTTGAGTCGTATCTCACCGGGATGCATCCAGATATAGCATGACTTCAGTAGAGAGAGCCACATCTGCCTCCCCCGCTCACCCAACCCCAACCACGTTATCTCGTCGGGTCCGTGGAGGGAATGACTATAGTTATTTATCTCATGCACCATGTTTTCACAAATATCAAAATCACATTCCGTATGTTATGTTTCAACAAACAATTCTCAAAATTATATCAAAACATTCATGAATCAAATATCCAACAACATATAATATACATTCATTTATAAATACAATGGATGCGTATGTAATTCAAATCCTCATTTCAGATATCTCACAATTACAAAAATTTATATAAAAGATATAAAATAATTCAAAATCATTTATTAAAGAATTTAAAATAATTTACTTATTTAAAAGTACAACGAACCTTCACTCACCTCTTGAAAGGGTAATCACTCACAATTTCAAACCAAATTAAAATCAACCCCTTCTTTTTGAATGCTTTAGTTTAGGACATTGAGTACCAAATAAATCAATAAATCATAAATCAACATTTGGCTAATTTGTTTTTGCTTAATATTCCAAAATTTTAATTTCCAGTAAATTCTTAATATAACATGTCCTAGAAAAGGACTATATTTTGAACTACAATCATTGGATTGCCGTAATTCTAATTTTTGCTTAAAGATTAAATATGAAACTATGACTTTTATATTCATGACTCAAGTCAATTTTAATCACACAAAAATATCCAAATCTATAAATGTGATAGTCCTAAATTCATGATCAGATTTGCCCGGTCACCTAAGAATCGTCATAACTTTCATTACACATCTCGGATTTAAGCAATTCTTGTCTCAAATTAAAGATAAAATATAGATGTATAACTTTTATGTTCAGATGTTAGCCAAACTTTGCCTCAAAGATAGCTCAAATCCACAACAACAATCACATCCATAATAGGACAGGAAGGAGGGGATTCTGCAGAACATGTTATCTTGAAAAATTTACAAAAAATTCAATTCTCAACAAAAAGCCTACTGCAATATATCATTTTAAATTTCTGGGAGTCTAGTTTCATAAGAATAAAACCACATTTGAATTGTCTATATGCAGAAGGACTTATGAGGGTAATATCACAGCATGCACAAACTATCCCCTTTGCAAAAAAATCAAAGTTTCAATTAGATTTCACTTTTCTCTATTATTCGAAGTTTAGAGCATCTATCAATGTTTTACTTATATAATTATACAATTTTCATTCATTCCAAACCCTAAACCCAATATTTTGTAACCCAAAGTCTAGATTTCCCAAATTTAATTTTATCAATTTTAACAAAATCTTCAAATTCATGGAATAAGAAAGTAAACCCAAATTAAGACGAGAAAATTATCTAAGTTTTTATCATCAATTTCACCTCCAAGCCAAGCCACCACCATATCCTAACCATCGTACTTTTTATGGGGAAAAAGAGAGAGAGAGTGTTGTGATTTTGGGTAAGGAGAGAGCAAGAGAGAGAGAGAGAGAGAGACAAGAAAGGGAGTATGGGAGAGAGTGAATAAGGTCGAGAGAAGAGAGAAAAATGTTGGGTCTCGGGTGAGGGAAAAGAGTAAATGTGGGGTGAGATTTTTTTTTAGGCATTACAATACTTAACCCCCTAAAAAAATTTTCGTTTTTAAAATTAAAAAAAAAATTATACATAAAAAAGGTGAGCGTATTGTTTCTGCAACGTACCCTCGGGTTCCCAAGTCTCTTCCTTGACTTGGTTATGTCTCAACAGTACCTTGACCATAGGGATTTGTTTACTTCTCAATTATTTGGTTTGTCGATCAATGATCTTTATTGGTTGTATCTTGAAATTCAAATTTTCATTCAACTCTACCGGAGGAGATTCCAATACATGCGAAGGATCCGCCAAGTCCTTTTTCAACATTGAGACGTAAAAAACATTGTGGATCCTCTGCAATTTCGATGGCAAGTGTAACCGATATGTTACTTGTCTAATCCTTTCAAGGATTTTGAAAGGACCGATGTATCGAGCATTTAACTTTCCTTATTTCTGAAATCGAATTATTTCCCTTCAATGAGAGACCTTAAAAAATACTCTATCTCTTATTTTGAATTCCAAATGTCTTCTCCTCTCGTTAGCATTGCTCTTTTGTCGATCTTGAGCCACATTCATTATTTCCCGAATCAGCTTCACATTTTCTTTAGTGGTCTCGATCAATTCTATATTTTCAATCTTTCTCTCTCCAACCTCGTCTTAATACAACAGAGTCTGGCACTCATTTCTGTAAAGAACTTCATAGGGAGGCATCCCTATGCTAGCTTGACAGCTGTTATTATAGGCAGATTCAACCAATAAAAGGTGCTGGTCCCAAGTTCCCTGGAAATCCAAGACACATGCCCTCAACATGTCCTCTAAAGTTTGAATTGTACACTCCGATTGCCCATTGGTCTTAGGATGGAAAGTAGTACTAAATTTCAGTTTAGTTTCTAAGAATTCTTGCAGCTTAGGTCAAAATGTAGAAGTAAATCGAATATCACGCTCTGATACAATGGATACCAGAACACCGTGAAATCTTACAATCTCATGAATATATAATTTAGCCAATCTTTCCAAAAAATAGGTATTCTGAATCAGTAAGAAGTGAGCCAACTTAATGAGATAGTCCACAATCACCCAAATGGCATCGTAATGTCTTGGAGTACGTGGTAATCCCACAACGAAATCCATAGTAATATATTCCCACTTCCATTCGAGAATCAAGAGTGGTTGGAGGATATCAGTTGGCCTCTAGTGTTCAGCTTTGACTTGTTTGCATACTATATATCTAGCAACAAACTCAACTATCTCTCTCTGCAATCCGGACCATCAATATGATTCCTTGATGGTTTGGTACATCTTGGTACTCCTGAGATGCATAGCATAAGCCGAGAAATGGACCTTTTTAAGTATGATCTTTCGGAGATTCTCATCATTCGGGATACATATGCGTCTCTCATAAGTTACAAGCTCATATTCCCAAATCTGAAACCCACCACCTTCCTCTTTTTGAATCTTCTCCACTATGCCCTTCAATTCCCCATCGGTCGCTTGAAGTTCCCAAATGCGGTCTACCAAAGTAGGCCTAACCATAAACTTGGCTAATAGAGTACCTTGATTATCCTTAGCCAATTCGATAGGGCACGAAATCCAACCAAACATGAGAGATAAGAACTCTTTTGATTTGCCAAAATTAAAGATTTGCAACTTAAAGTATCTGCAACAACATTCGCCTTCCCAAGGTGATATTTAATCACCAAATCATAATCTTTGATTAGTTCCAACCACTTTCGCTGCCTCAATTTTAACTTCTTCTGAGTGAGCAAGTATTTCAAACTTTTGTGATCGATAAAGATCTTGCATGTGACCTCATATAAATAATGTCACCAAATCTTTAAAGTAAAGACAATTGCAGCTATCTCCAAATCATGAGTAAGGTAGTTCACTTCATACTTCCTTAATTAGCGAGAGGTATAAGCAATCACTCAATCGCCTTACATTAACACACACCCTGGTCCTTACTTGCTAGCGTCACTGTATACCACAAAATCACCACTGCTGCTAGTAGGAAGAGCAAGAATACGAGCAAAGGTCATTCTTTACTTAAACTCTTGAAAATTACCCTCACACAATTCATCCCATTCGAACTTGACTCCCTTCCAAGTCAAATTAGTTATTGGAGCTGCTATTTTTGAGAATCCTTCTATGAATTTCCAATAATATCCTGCTAATCCGAGAAAATTTCTCACCTCAGTGACATTCTTAGGCTGCTCCCACTTTAGAATGGCTTCTACCTTCTTTGGATTCACAAAAATCCCATCTTTGAAAACTACGTGTCCCAAAAACCTAATTTCTCTTGGCTAAAACTCGCATTTGGAGAACTTGACATACAATTCCTTCTCTCTAAGAGTTTGCAATATAGTTTGAAAATGTTCGGAATGTTTTTCATCACTCTTGGAATATACCAAGATGTCGTCGATGAAGATTATGACAAATTTATCGAGATAGGGATGAAACACTCTATTGGTGAGATCCATGAAGGTTGCAGGAGTATTCGTCAACTCAAATGGCATTACCAGAAATTCATAGTATTCATTCCGCGTCCTAAATGCAGTCTTGTGTACATCATCACCTTTGATCCTCAATTGATAATACCCCGATCTTAAATCTATCTTTGAGAACATACTAGCCTCTTGAAGTTGATAAAAAAGATCATCAATCCTTGAGAAAGGATACTTGTTCTTGATTGTTGCCTTATTGAGTTGTCGGTAATCAATACATAACTGGAGGACTCCGTTTTTCTTCTTCACAAACAGAACCGAAGCACCCCAAGGTGAAGTACTCAGCCTGATGAACCCATTGTCCAATAACTCTTGGAGCTGAACCTTCAATTCTTTTAACTTTGCGGATGCCATTTGATAGGGAGGAATTAAGATTGGAGCAGTGCTGGGAATTAAATCAATAAAGAAGTCAAATTTTTGAACAAGAGGTAGACAATTTTTCTGAGAAGACATCAGGAAATTCATTCACTATGGGAACAGCATCTAGATTAGAACTTCTCGCCGTGATGTCAACAATGTGAGCTAAATAAGTTTCGTATCCTTTGTACACTAATCTCCATGTTTTAAGAGTAGAAATTACACAACTCGGTAAGACTCGCTGCTTACCACAGAACACAAGCAGAGGACTTTCCGGTCTGTGAAATTTCACTTCCTTGGTGAAATAGTTTACTGAAACTCTGTAAAGATACAGCCAATCCATGCCTAGTATGGTATCAAAATCTTTCATCTCTAACGGAATCAAATCCGTTTCGAGAGTTATCTCACCGAACTTTACGTCACAATTCTTATATACCGTATCCTTAATCAGCTGTTCTCCCAAAGGGGTGATAACCAACAATTTTTCAACAAGCGGAGTTAAAAGTCTATGAGAATGCCTAACAAATTTCACACTCACAAATGAATTATTAGGCTCTGTATCTATTAATACACGAGCTTCTACCTCAAAAATTTTCATCGTACCTATCAATATAGACCATAAACAAAATCATTAGTCAACTCACAAATTTATCATTCGTATATAGCTCTCTATGACATTCCGTTGCATTACATAATTATGATCAATTCATATATCTATTTATTATAGAAATTCATCCTCTGATATAATTATAATATCATACTAATGATCATAAATAAAATCATATCATTGATATTCTTCAAATCAAAATAATAACCATATATATCATATTTTTAAATTAACAAGTTCAAATCCCAAAGTGGTTTACCTGTAACCACGTACGGATTGGATTTGGCTTCTTTGTTGGTTATAGCATAGATTCTTGCTTGAGATCTAGGCTAGGGACGTTAAGTGGAGGCGGCTACGGTATTGCTTTCTATGCCCGTCCTAGGAATAACACTAGTGGAAGGTGTCGAAGTAATAATCTGGTCTCTCTTGGAACCACTAGGAGGTCCCCAAACTTAACGACTTCCTTACCCTTCTACATTCAATTCTGGGCAAGCGTATCGGAGGTGACCCTCCTTCCCGTAATGGTATCCAAATGGTATCCCTTGCAATTTGGACAAAATTCTCCTCTACCACCTCTCGATCTTACTCCCGTACCAACAATTCTACTGGGAGCATCTGGCTTGAAAACTGATTGGCTTTGGGGAGAGCCAACCAACCCTAAAACGGATCCATCACTATAAGAGCTCGTGTTATGTTATTCTTAGAACTTTGGCATGAAATGAAACCACTCGACCTCTTTCTCTTCTCATGGTGTTCTCTGACTATGCTTCTGTCTATCACCATTTTCTCGACCCTTAAAACCAAGTCCAAGACATCTTGGAATGTATGCCCTTTAGTGACAAACATTTTCTCTCTTATGCTCAAGTTCAACCCTGATTCAAATTTTGCATACAGGGACTCTTCGGAATTTACAAACTCTAGAACATAAGTGACGAGTTCCCTCAGTTTTACCTCATATTCAGACACTGTCTTGTTTCCTTTAGAAAGCTTGAAGAATTCCTCTCTTATGGTCCCTATAGAATTGGGTATAATGTTTCTCGTCAAAAGCTCAGAGGAACTCTCCCCAGGTAAGTGGTGTAGTCACTCTAACCTTCACATTTTCCCACCACGTTTTAGCACCCTTATCCAATAATTTCACTGCCACCTACAATTTCGTCTTATCATCTAGCCTCATGTCAATGATTGTCTCTTGAATTTAACTAATCCACTCCTTGGTCACGGAAGTATCACACGTGTCAGAGAATGTCTCACATTCGAGTTGTCTTGCCTTTTTAATTAGTTTTGACAACTCTGCAACAACCGGATAAAAATGTGTTATGGGAACACTAGGTGTAACTACTGGCATAGGAGGAGAAACAGGTGAAGGAGCTGAAGTTGGATACGAAGTTTGGTACTGTGCTCCGTAAGTACTCCACAACTCCATCACTTGTTGGAGGACAGCTATAGGAATAGCAAGAATCCCGATTGAAGGGGCCGGGTGTGTAGACACTGACAGAGGTAGAGCATGTGAGGATGACTCATCCTCACGCTCTTGAGGTAGAATTTCGCTCACATTTCTTATCCTTCTACGTGGAAGCATGATTATCTACAAAAGAAAAGTGATATTTAGCACACAGGGTTAAGTGAGAAACTAATCCTCACGCTCTTGAGGTAGAATTTCGCTCACATTTCTTATCCTTCTACGTGGAAGCATGATTATCTACAAAAGAAAAGTGATATTTAGCACACAGGGTTAAGTGAGAAACTAATTACTTAACTCCATAAAAATGATGCTCTTAGTTTCCTAGGAATCCATGGAAGACTTTTGTATATCTTTTGAAAAATCTTTTTTTTTTAAGATCTGAATTTTTAGTAAAAAAACGTTCTTAAAACTTTTAGCAAACCATTGGGAACATTTAGAGACATTTCGAATCTTCAAATATCCTAAAAATCGAGTCTAACCTGTCTCTAATACCAATAAAGTTGTCATATCCCGACTCTCGAGTCGACCACACAACAACTGTCGCATTATCTCGATATACAAGCAGAATCTCCTCATATATTGGGACAACGCAAGACATTCCACCCATTCAAACATATTTTCAAAACTATTTAAAATCATACAAAGAACCAACCCCATCCATCCAATCTCAATAGTATACACGAGGCCAACCAAGCCATTCTAATTCCAATGCATGCTCTAAATCAATATAGTCAACAATAAATTTTTCAAAATATTTTCAAAATTCACAATAAAAGTATAAATGTCTCACATAAACAAAAATAAGTTCGCGAAAGTAAATTTAACATCATTTACAAGATTTTAAATGGTTTAAAAGTGGATTTCATCAATACTTGCCTACAAAGAAAAAAAAAAGAAGAAAAAAATAAAACAAGTATTAATCGAATTCAAACAAAATAAAAGTACAAAATTCTCGTTACATGGATTTTACTATATTAATCCCAAAAATAGAAACTATATCATCAATACCTATCAAAAATCAGCAAAAACACTTCTCCAATTGTTTCAAACGAAATCTCTCATCTAAACTTCCTCTGAAAAATGTGAAAGAGATAAGTGAGTACTATAAATACTCAGTGACTAGAATGCAGTGATATAATTGTGCAATTAGAGAGGAGTGAGTGTGAAGAAGTCAAAAACACATATGTCATAAATAACTCATTTCATAAGAAATAAGTTCAGTAAATTAGAATAATTTCAAATAAATATGCATTCACAGACTTTAAACTTTCTGAAAATCACGGAGTTTCTTTAAAAAAAACACTTCCGTCCAAGGTTTGGCCTAACCCAGATAGAAACCCACTAAGGGGTTTTCAATCCACTTATTTCGAAATACAATATCACCATACCTTGACGTTGACTCGTACCTCACCGGGATGCATCCAGATATAGCACGACTTTGACAGAGGGAGCCACGTCTGCCTCCCCCATCCAACCCCCACCACATTTTCTCGTCGGGTCGCTCCGTGGAGAGAATGACTATAGTCATTTATCTCATGGCACCATCATTTCACAAATATCTAAATCACATTCCTTGTACCATATTTCAACAAACAATTTTTAAAATCATATCAAAATATTCATGAATCAAATATCTAATAACATATGACACACATTCATTTATAAATACAATAGATGCATATGTGATTCAAATCTTCATTTCAGACATTCCACAATCAGAAAAATTTATATAAAAAATATAAAATCACTCAAAATCATTTATTAAAAAATTTAAAACAATTTGCTTATTTAAAGGCATAACAAACCATCCACTCATCTCTTAGAAAGGTAATCACTCCCAATTTCAAATCAAATTAAATCCAACCCCTCCTTTTCGAATCCTTTAACTAGAACATTGAGTACCAAATAAATCAATAAATGATGAATTAATATTTGGCTAATTTGTTTTTTTCCTCAATATTTTAAAATTGTAATTTCTAATAAATTTTTAACATAACATGTTATAGAAAATGGCTATATTTCGAAATACAATTCTTGGATTGTTGTAATTCCAATTTTTTCTTAAAGATTAAACATGAAACTATGACTTTTATGTTCATGACTCAAGTCAATTCTAATAACACAAAAATATCCAAATTTATAAATGTGATAGTCTTAAATTCATAATCAGATTTATGCAGACGATCACATCTGATCTATAACTTTTATGTTCAGACGTTAGCCTAACTTTGCCTCAAAGGCAGCTCAAATCCACAACAACGATCACATCCCGAACAAGACAGGAAGCAGGGCATTCAGCAGAACATGTTATCTTGAAAAATTCACCAAAAATTCAATTCTCAATGAAACACTTACTACAATTTGTTATTTTAAACCTTTGGGAGTCTAGTTTTATGAGAACAAAACCATATTTAAATTGCCCATACGCAAAAGGAGTTATGAGAGTAAGATTACAGCATTCACAAGTTATCCCCTTTGCAGAAAAATCAAGGTTTCAATTAGATTTCACTTTTCTCCATTATTCTAAATTCAAATCATCTATCAATACTTTACTTATATAATTACACAATTTTCATTCATTCCAAACCCGAAACTCAATATTTTATAACCCTAGATCTAAGTTTCCCAAATTTAATTTTATCAATTTCAACAAAATCTTTAAATTCATGGAACAAGAAAGTAAACCCAAGTTAAGACGAGAAAATTACCTAAATTTTCATCATCAATTTCACCCCCAAGCCAAGCCACCACCATACCCTAACCATCGTGCTTCTTGGGGGGAAAAAAGAGAGAGAGTGCTGTGAGTTTGGGTGAGGAGAGAGCAAGAGAGAGAGAGACGAGAGAGGGAGTGCGAGAGAGAGTGAATAAGGTTGAGAGAAGAGAGAAAAATGTTGGGTCTCGGGTGAGGGGAAAAGAGAAGAGGTGGGGTGGGATTTTTTATTTTTTTAGGCATTACAAGTATGGGCTTGTTCAAAAGGTGTTAGGAGTGTGCATTTGAGGATAAAGTCAGTGAGGGATTGGTCTTTAATTACTAATCTCGATTGATTTTTTATATCAAATTCGTCTAACTTGATGCCCCACTTAATGAGTCAATCAGAGGTATCTCTTTTTTGTAGAATCTACTACAGAGACTGATTGGTTAATAGTACAATTGTATGGATTTGGAAGTAAAGCCGAAGGTATCTGGTGGTAATAACTACAAATACCATTTTCTCGATGGGTCTGTTATTGACTTCTGACTTATGAAGTATACGGCTGACGTAGTACATTGGCTTCAATATGGTGGATTCCTATCTTATGAGAATAGAGCAGAATGTTTGATCAGAAATGGAGAGATAAAGGTAGAGTTTCTCACCTAAAACAGGTCAAGAAATGAGCGGAGGTGATGCAAGGTATTTTTTGAGCCATTCTAATACTGCTTGGCACTCTAGGGTCCACGCAAATTTTTGAAACTTTTTTCATAGTATCATAGAAGGGTTATACTTCTCTCACACTTTCAACATAAACAGATTTAGCGTTGTGATCCTCTCTGTGAGGCGTTGCATTTTTTTATTGTTTTTGACAGTACCATATCTAATATGACTTGTATTTTCTCTGAATTTGTCTCGATTCTCAGGTTGGTAATTAGGAAATTTAGAAATTTTTTTGAAGTAATTCCGAAAGTGCACATTGCAAGATTCAGTTTCATGTTATAACGTTCTAACGTTTGAAATATTTTTTCCAAGTCTACGACGTGGTTTTCAACATTAGCACTTTTGATGAGCAAGTTGTTGACATAAGCTTCCACATTCTTCCCAAGCTATTCACTAAAGACCTTGTTGACCAATCGTTGGGAAATTGCTCCGGCATTCTTGAGACCAAACGACATGACCTTGTAGCAGTAGATGCTAAACTTTGTAATAAAACTCGTTACTTCCTCGTTCTTAGGGGCTATGTATATCTGGTTGTAACCGGAATGTGTATCTATAAAATTTACAAGTTGGTGATTTAATGAGTTGTTCATAGATTTGTCAATGTTGGGAAACAGATAACTATCTTTTGGACATGTCTTGTTGAGATAGGTAAAGTTTACATACATTCTCTATTTGTCGTTAACCTTTTTTACCATAATTATGTTGGCTAGCTACTCAGGGTACTCTAATTCTCGAATAAACACTATTGTTAGGAGCTTTCGAACTTTTTCTTGTATTACGTGTTGACGTTCCTGCGTGAACACCCTCTTTTCCTGCTTTAGAGGCTTTTGACTTGCATTTACAATCAATTTATGGACTAGGAACGAAGGATGGATGCCCAACATGTCTTCTGGAGACCATGCAAGGACTTTAGAATATTGTTGAAAACAATCCACAATTGCTTTCGCATGGGATATTGGTAGTGGGTGCCAACTTGAACTGTTTGACCGGGTACATCCATGATGGGGACTTCGATCACCTTCTCTCCGAGTTAAGGTTTAGACGGTTGCTCGATCTTATCTCAGAGTTCCATAGTATCTATTGCAAGAACTTCTCATTTATCTCCCGTACGGGGATGAACGATGGGTCGAGATCACCGCGAAGTATTGCTACCCTTAGAGACTTCCTAAACTTGATCTTTATGTGCCTTGTGCTTGGAAGCACTTCGAGACCATCCAAACTAGGATGGCCTAAGATTGCATTATAAGGAGATGAGAGCTTCACCACGTGGAAGGTGGTATTCATGATAGCATGATGAGGAGGCATTCTTAAAGATACAACAAGTGAGATAATATGTTTTGGAAGTATGCATTCATCGGTGAATCCCCTTAAGGGGTCGTCAGGAAGTTGAAGATGGAATTGAGTAAAACTCATTCATTGGAAGACATTCCGAAGAGGAGATCTTGATCTGCTACTTGATCAATAAAAGTTCTTTTGACAAAGAATGGTCTTATTCTGGCTATAATGACTAACATGTCATTTCGGTTAGTGTCAACCCCTATCAAGTCGTCGTCATTGAAATCGATTGTCATTCTTTTTCTTTTTGTTGGTGTCATGACTGGGGGAGGAGAAAACAGAATAAGAAACATGAAGGTATTAGTCTATTCCCACAGTCTATACCAATTTGTTGAAGGTGAGTCTTACTCTACATATAATGACTCTGATATCTCAAATGGGATAACTGATCGCCAAGCAATCCTAATCGATGGCTCTGCAAAAAGCCGCTGGAGGATGCTCCGGCGAGGGAGATTCCAACGCTCAAGTCAAAGAGCAATTTTCAAAAAGAGAAATAAATTAAAAAAGAGTTTCGTTATGCTTTTGTGTGCTATTTGGTACTTGATTAGTGACCTTATGGTGTGTATATATAGGTTGCTTCTATGAATTTCATGTGCATGCAGAGTGTTGAAACCCCAGTTCCAAATGTAAGTGCCTCGAGATCGTAGGACCCTTAAGAAAAGATTTCCATAAAATTCAGAATCATTTTGATTAAGAAAATTGTAGTTGTCAAGGGATTTATTTTTTTATCGATTAGGGTTTAAAGTCTTCTTACTAATTATGAGATATTGCTTCAGTGATTTAAAGAAAGTTGAATATTGCTTTGAGTTGACCATATATTGAGCACTGAGGAGGTATTAAGACCGATCAGCATTTTGCCGAGCAGAATCTAGTCGATGAGTACCAAGAGTGGGCTGTGTTCACCTGACCGGGAGGTTTACTCCATTTTTGCATTCTACTGGGTCATGGATTTAAATTCTATGATAATAAGCGTTTGAGCCATATTCCATCAACTACATTTCAAAATTTCAAGCTATGATAAAAAATAAAATCATGACATATCTTCACATAAAAAATGAATGGTGTCTCCTTTGGGAAAATAATGAGTTCATCCCTGGACTAAATGGCTAAAGCACCCCAACCACTCTCACTTTTCTCTTCTTAACATGACCATCGATTCTCTCAATTTTATTGATCTGTATCTCCCGCTTTCTTTTGGTTGAGGCAACACACACATACATTCTCTCAATTTTATTGATCTGTGAATTAATCTTTCTTTTTTTTTTTTCTGTTTTTCTCAAAATTGATAGTTTTTCTGGATCATCAATACGCGGACTAATCATTTTCTCTCCTTTCCTTATTCCTTCTCTCTCGATTGCTCATTTTATCCCTCTTCCCATTCAACTCTCTCTTTTCTTAATTGTCAAGCTATGTTGATTATTTTCTCTCTCTTCCTCGATATTTCTTTTAAATCATTTGTTTTTTTCTCTGTATCTTTCTCTCTTAGTTTTCTCTGTTTTTGGATAAGAGAGAGAAAGGGACAAAGGGGGGAAAATAATCAATTGAATAAGAGAGAGGAAGAGAAATCAAGACTGTTTTCTCTCTTATCACGTTTTGCGATGGTATGATTAATCAAGATAAGAACAAATATCAAGAAAATAAGACAGGGAAAAAAGTCACAGACAAAGAAAATGCATGAGACAAACTGGTTATTTTCCCTCAACGAAGTTGTCTTCTCTTCCAAAATTGGCATAGCTTGTGTTATGGAAACCTGTCATGGTTGTCTTTTCATCCGTCAATTTGTTTCAGAATCTGGTTTTTATGAAACATGGCCATAAATCCTTCAAGTTGAATTTATGAAATAAGAAACTTTAATTTTTGTTGATAAAATTAAAAAAAAAAAAATCCCCTTTTAAAAAAATTGAAATTAGATGCATATTTTGATATAAAAATTTATCGTGATAATTTAAATTATTTTATAAAAAAAAATCTAATTTTTATTCATAAATTTTTATTTTTTAAAATTCTTTTATTTTAACTAAACCAAATAATATTACAAATAAAATAAAATAAAAATAATAATTTAAATTAAAGGTTGAGAAAATTGAGATTTTCATGAACATGGTCAAAATCAAAATGGGCATTCCCTTGAGGACAGCATAAATCCGACCATTACGTACAAGGCAATCTAAAAACATTATTGTCTACCAACCCCAAATCTTAAGAAGTCATTTGTGGAATCTGAGGTGCTTTACCATTTGAGCATCTGAATTTTTGAATCTTCCTGTTACGCTTCCTATCCAAATCTGCAATGTGATAATCTCGTCAACCACTGTTCAACAAAAATACCCATATTTTAATTTTAACTATTTCAATTCAAAGCCTTATAACGGGGGTTGAAAATCTTCTCTCTCCTCTGAAGCTGCCTCCATACTATAGGTTCAGGTTCATTCATGTCCACTCTGTTTCCGCCGTTGACTTGGTTTTTATTCCCTCGATTCCTTTACATGTTTTTAATGTTGTTGTTCTGATTTCACCGACCTTACAGAAACATTAACTCATTTCTGACAACCATTGCATTCACTTCTTCTGATATGCAGATTTCTCAAGTAATTACCACTGCCTCAAGGTCCGAATTTTGGTGAGGAGAAATTCTTGGGGGAAAAAATGATGGGGAGGAAAAACATGGGCAGGGCATCCCCTCTGCTATTGGTTCTATTGGCACTAGGGTTTCTCTTTGCAACTTACAATGTATTAACTATGTTTATTCACAACAAATCAATCAACTTGAGTAAATTGGGTGAGGATGGGTCGGAGATGTCTGATCCAGTTATTGGGATGCCTGAGGATGTGAAGAGAAGTGGGGTTTCAAATTTGAGGTACCATGTTGCCCTTACGGCAACTGATGCTCCTTATAATAAATGGCAGTGTAGAATCATGTATTACTGGTACAAGAAGATGAGGAACATGCCTGGATCTGATATGGGCGGCTTTACGCGGGTTTTGCATTCTGGTGCTCCTGACAATTTGATGGATGAGATGCCAACTGTGGTGGTTGATCCTCTTCCAGAGGGCGTAGATCGGGTAATTTTTTCTCTTGCCCTCCCTTTTTTTGCCCATTTAACATGTTTGACTTGGTTTAGTTAGTTTTAATTTCTTTGATGTACAATTTAATTTTGTGGTTTCTGCTTCTTTACTTAATGGATAATGATTACAACTAGGAAATTTCTTTTGGGATATTTTCAGCTAAATATGTTTAGGAAGGTGTAGGAGTAGTATTTGAAGAAATAGTGAAAGACCATGAATATTCTAGAAAAGCCATGTAAGTTTTCCTAGGGGATGAGCAGCAAAGGCAACTCAGTTAATCTCTTCGCTGAAGTCGACATCCCTTTCCCTGATCCAAAAGGTTTCTAGTTTGTGTCCCTTTTTGTTTTACAACGCTTTTTTTGATATGCTGTAAGCTGGTCCTGATTTCCCGGAATTTATCTATAATCATCTTTTTTCAATTGGAGTGCAATATTTTTTGTTATTATTTTGTTCATGTAGCTCATAGTTTACAATTGCATAGAAATGTGATAGCATCTACTCCTAGCTGCTTTGCCAACCAGTCAGTTTTTGTTGATACCTAGTTAAGTTGGTAGGTCTCTTTACATGAATGGATATTGTCCCCTCGTTTATCTCATGTTGTGCATGATTCTGATGATGTTGAATATATGAAAACTGTAACTTAACGGCTTGTGTTATCATATTTGTAAGAGTGTTTGTCATAAGAAGTGATTATTAACAACAAGAACAACAAGAGTAATAACAACAACAATGTCAATATCAATAACAATAACAATAAGATGCAATTTTTTAGGAGTTATTAGCACTTTAGAGTTCAAATTATTGGAGAAGGATAAACATCTCATCAACTGACCGACTTAAATGAACAAGTGGATATTTAGTTTTCTTGATTCTTTGTAGTTGTATTGTTGGCACAAAGCTGAGGTGGGTTCAGATTTTTATTCTTTCATTTTGCACCATTTTTCTTGGACGTGGATCACAAGAGCATCAATATTGGTCCAGCTAGCCCTTTAAAACATAAATGTTAGTACTGGCTAGGCTTGCTCCAAAGCTCCTACTCTTTTCGGTGTTATCTGCATAAGTGTTATCATAAATCTTCTAGAAATGCAAGTCTAAAAATTTTCCTTTGGGGACATTAAGCCTGGAAGTTGTGAAGTCATTAAACAACATGCCATAACAAATGCATCGCCAACAACATATCATATACTTTTTGTGCACATTCTCAAAGGAATTCTTTGCATTTCCTATTCAGTAACTTTGTTTGCCTTGAGGAGCCACAATGGATTTGAGATGCAGTGACAGACAGGATTGAAGCAAAGTACAGGACTGATAGTTTGATTCACGGAAAGGAGACTGATTGTTCTAATAAAGAGCATGCTATATAGTTTACATACTTAATTCACGTTCCTTCGAAATTAATTGTAGTTTGTAAAGCACTTCTCTATCAGGACTTGGAGACAAGGTTATAGTTTAGCTTAGTATAACAGGGTTTGTTGTTCTGTCTGACCAATGGTCAAGATCCATGGGTGAGAGATGGCCTCTTGTCCTAAAAACAAAGCAAATGCATTGGGAGATTTCGATGTAAATCAGAAATATTATAAGCTTGAAGCATGAAATTGCTTAAAATTCATGAAGCCATAACACCTGAGGGGTTCTCAAGGCTGTGGAATTTTGAAAACAATGCAAGAAGAAAGAAATTTCCCATGGGATTAAATTCTAAAGAGATTAGGGACTACAGGGTTTGTTGAAAGGATTTCTTAATATGTTTATGATCATGGTTAAAAAGTAAAGGTAGTTGTATTTTTCTGTATGGTGGTCAGAGATGAAGGCAGGAGTAGATTTCTGATCCAGAATCTACTCGCCTTTTTTATCGTGGGAAAGTATTGTAGATGATGACAGAGTCGACCTGTATCTATTCCCATAGGGGATATTCTTGAAAAGATGTCTGCAATGTGAAATCTTATTTTGAGATACAATGAGACGTAGGATGGGCCATTTTCATGTTCCGGGTCTCACTAAAGGTAATTTTTTTTTTGGTTGGCTTGTGGTTTATGGAAAATGCTTCAAGAGTATAGTCCCAGCAAAAGGAGAATATTTACTATTGGCAAGTGTGGCATGTCTAAAGTTGGACCTAATTTTGCTTGATTGCACTGTTTCATGCCATTAGACTTGGACTATATCTTGCTTGGCTGGGATGAGGGTGAATGATTGAAAATGTTAAAAGTTATCTGTAGAGAGCAATCTGCATCTGTCTTGGATAGTGGGATTGAAAGTAATAGTTGCTTCTTTGTACAGTAAAAAAATGGAGAAAAGGAGTTATAAAAGTTGATACTCCTGTGTAAGGAAAATAGTTTATTTTTTAATCCTGCTTCGATTAGAAGAAATGAAGATTTTATGGGTTGGCTTTACTTTGAATGGTGAGAAATCACTTATACTGTGAACTGGGAAACCAGTCCTTTCTTCAACTAACAAGAATGGGTTAAATGACACAACCTAGACATGGTCCCACTACTAATAAATGCATATTTCCAAACACAAGACCTTAAAATATTGAGATCGGATTGGAACATGATCTTGCAATTTGAGTCTTTTTACGGGCACTTTATCCAGAGTTGTCAAAGGATTATTAGCATAATGTCTTCTTGCTTTTTTGTACCTTCAATGCTTGAAAACCCATTTTCACTGTTCTCCACAAAAGTATGAGTTAGTAGATATGCTTCCGCTTAAATCATGATAATGCTGATCCTAGGCCTCTGGTCAGTTAATCATTCCCATTATGACTGCATTCTCATCAATTGATTGACAGTAGTTACTTTTCGTGTACTTTCTATGCTATGGTTGCTTCTCTATATTCTTCCATCAATTAGCACCGAAAGCCTGACTCCATGGAGGCTCATGTTATTTCTGCAATGCCGTTTTCTTTTTCAATATTTTCTGTTCAGGGTTACGTTGTCTTGAACAGACCATGGGCTTTTGTGCAATGGTTGGAAAAAGCAACAATTGAGGAGGAGTGAGTTTTGCCTTTTCTTTATCTTTTTTCCCCCCTAACCATCAGTTAGATTTCTTTCTTCTGTAAAATGTCTGACAAGTTGTATTTTGTATGAATTATGCAGATATATTCTAATGGCAGAACCTGATCATGTGTTTGTAAATCCTTTGCCTAACTTGGCACATGGGGACTATCCAGCAGGATTTCCCTTTTTTTATATCAAACCTGCTGAAAATGAGAAAGTTGTTAGAAAATTTTATCCTGCAGAGAAAGGGCCTGTAACCAATGTTGATCCAATTGGCAACTCCCCTGTAATTATCAAAAAGGTACTTATTTTGTAGCCTTTCGGCCCATTGAATTCAACTGAAGCAGCCTTTGAGCTCATTCATTTTCATGCATTCCTCTGGTTTGATCTTTTACCTAAGACAGATAATAGCATAATAGTTTAGCTTACATCTCATGAGAATTAGGAAGATGGAACTTACTGCATTTCGTGATTAAAATAGCCAAAGTCCCTTCAATCCTAATTTATGCATACCTTTCTTCTGTACGTGTGTCCTTTGTTGCTTATTGTGGCATTTACCATGCTTTTCTTCTTACAGTCCCTTTTGGAGAAAATCGCACCTACCTGGATGAATGTTTCTTTGAAAATGAAGAATGATCCAGAGACTGATAAGGCTTTTGGATGGGTACTGGAAATGTGAGTATACCTCCAACAGGATTCTAACACTATTTTGATTTGATTTCATATAAATAATTTAGTAGGAGTTGCTCGTTCTTATCTGTCTCAAATTACATTGGTTACAGGTATGCATATGCTGTAGCCTCTGCATTGCATGACGTGAAACATATTCTTCGGAAAGATTTTATGCTGCAGGTTTGTTTGATAAATATTGGAAGTTTTAAGCATTCCACTGGTTCCTATTTAATCCTTTTACACTTAAACTTCTCATCCTATGTATCCTTGATGCACCCCCTTTGGTATTGCAGCCGCCTTGGGATTTGGAAATTGGGAGAAAGTTTATTATTCATTATACATATGGTTGTGATTACAATATGAAGGTAGGTGGTCTCTCTCTGTGAACAGATGTGTTTCTCCATTATTCTTGATACCCTTATTTCAGAAAATCATAACTAATTAGGTTGAAATTTTCAGACCATGTTGTTAAATATCCATAGACATGTCCTGCATCATAGGGTTACACCCCTTATTGTTCAGACAGCAGTGGAACTTGATAGTTTCTTAAAGAAGAACATGCAATTATTTGTTATGCCTGATGATTGAAGTAGATAACTCAAATGGGATATGATCATTTCCCAATTGAAAGAGAAAAGAAACAAAAATGAGTTTAGCCAAAAGCAGCCCTTGATTAGTGAGAGAAAGTCTGGAGATTCTTTTGACCTGATTCTCTCATGAGAGGGACATGACCCATCCATTTTGGCCTATGACCTTATCTTCCAATTTAAGATGTGAATCGGCAAACATCCATCAGTTAGAGTTCAACCCACGGATGCATGCTGAAATTTCTTGTATTACATAGAGTTGCACACTTTTGTTACATTCCTCATTCGAGCATTTATCACTAAAATGAGTTCCAAATTATGGTACTCTCTTTTAGTTCCATAGCAATTCCTTGGATGGCTACCACATTGACTTTTAATTTTTAACATTTCAGGGGGAATTAACATATGGAAAGATTGGTGAGTGGCGTTTTGACAAGAGATCACATCTTCGCGGTCCTCCACCAAGGAACCTCTCTTTACCCCCTCCTGGAGTCCCTGAAAGTGTGGTATGTTGTTTACTTGCTTTGATATCTTAAAATGCTGAGGTTTGAAATGCACAATTAAAATAGTCATATTTGACTGGGAATTTTAAAGCTGCATTATAGGTAAAATAAGTAATAAGATTATATCCTCTCATTCCCCCCCCCCCCCGGGGGGGAGGGGGTTGGCTTCACAAGTACAAGCTAAAGAAACACACTCTATACATCTAGACTCCTTCACCATCTGAACAATAAGGTTAGGAAGATCTTCCAACCTAAGGAAACCACCAATAGGTTCTCCAGCAGAGGCAGCCCAATGGCTTTTTGCTGTGAGCTACACTAGCTTTCCTATGCATACAGCTCACTTTACAGTTACAACATAGTCTAAGCTTGCCCTGCAGAAGAACTCAAGGCACCAATAGCCAGTTTCCCTTCAGCTCCTAGTTTATCAGGGGGAAGCAATGTTAAGAAACCAAACTGCCAGTAAAACCCAACTTGATTGAGCCTTGAATGGCCTTTAGAGCCACAGTCACCTCTTCCACTTCAGCAAAGAAAAATACTCTATGACTGATGCAAACTGCAATTACCCGGCCCAAGTGATTTCTTTTAACCAGCAGCAAATTGCAGAGAGTTGAGGTCTGTGCGCAGCATCCACATTACACTTGCTGATATCCTTGGGAGGGGGCACCACTGGACTTCTGAGAAGCAGAAAAATATTGCAGCTTTTTCAGGGATAACACAGAATTCTTGGCTCAGTCTAATTAGATTAAATTAGAGCTCCTAAAAAAACAAATTCTCATTGTCAATAAATAGGATCATCTTCATGTCATGCAAACTATTTGGTCGACTCATGGAGCTTTCCCATTTGATGAGAACCTCAGATTGAGGTCAAGATTACCACTTTGGGATTCTTGGCTTATTTATATATAAATATATATATATATATATATATATCCTTGTTATAAGCCTTGATATGTCTTATCATCTCTCCATTGCATTTTTTTCCCCACAAATTGGTGTATGATGCGTAAGAGGTATGAGTATCTTAGGCTAGATCTTGATAACTGGATATGACACAACACGCAAGCTAAACTTTTGCTTTCATATCATCAATATGGATCTACGCTATTACTTATCTGGCTACATATTTCTGTTTAATTGGGCATTCTTACCATGTTATTAGCTCCAACTTATGTGCTGCACATTGGTATGGTTGCAGGTTAGGCTTGTAAAAATGGTGAACGAGGCCACTGCTAATATTCCAGACTGGGACACCACATAATCTCCATTGTCAAGGTTGGATGAAGTACCCTTATTTTTGGAAATCCTGGTAAGAGACGTGTATCCTTCAAAGAACTCCTACATACTAAGCACGGCTCATAGAGGAGTGACAGTACAGTTACATGGCATGACTGAGAACACAGAAATAAAGGTCTTATTAGTACACTATGAAAAAAAGTATGAAGTCAAGGCTACCAAATTCTTTCTGTATCCAAGTGGTCAACTAATTGTTTTGGCGCTCTCTCTCTCTCTCTCTCTCTCTCTCTCTCATTTACGGGATGGCTGTGGATCACCTATGTTGCTTGTATGATTTGGTCTTTGGACATGTATACTTTCCTCCACAGTAAAGAAGCAGAGAAAATGAGCTCGAATTTGGTTTTTTTTTTTGGTTACTTGGCTTGGTCACCATCGGAGTTTCGTCCCAACTAATCTAGATCGACCGTTGTAGGACCTGACCGGGAGTAGGTCTCCCGATATTGTTTTTTCCGTACTTAGGGGGAGTCGAACTCCCTACCTGATTAAGGGACGAAGGTGTCGATCCACCTATGCCAACAAACGAGCTCGAATTTTGTCAAAGCATTTAGATGACAAAGCTTTTTGCATTTCATGCGATAGGTTTTTTTATTACTTTACAGCCCAACTTTCCATGGCAGCATTCCTACCTAAATTGACTGCCAATTCTATAGCTTTGAGTTGAAGGATTCAAAGATCTGGTGGTGGTGGTTCTTATATTCACAATTTGGTTGTCATCTACACCAGTCCGGTCCCAAAGTGCTGGACAGCGTCTTCCATATACCCCTTCCTTTGTTTTACAGTCATTTGCTGGCCAATCTTACTGGTCGTCAAAATATCATCTCCTCTTAGTGAAGCAGCAAGCTGCAATAACTCCTGCTGAAATTCACTGGGCTTCGCATCTTCATCTGCTTCCCATTCTCTCATCTTTACCGGAGTTGGAAATGTCTCTGTAAAGAACAGTATGTATGCAGTTCAACATGCAAATCAAAAATGGTAAATCAATTTTAAAAAAATTGGTTAGATTTACTGACCACTGGTCAAATACCGCGAATTCGGAGACGAGGGCTTTGTAGACAGCGACTTTATCGGGCTGAAAACCGTTCATGACGCTGTCGAGCGTGGTGGATTCCTCCCTGGATTTGGCTTGTTGGGAAAAGCCGTTCGTGGGAGGCGGGTCAGCGGAGGTGTCGTCACGGATAGCTAGGAAGGAGTGAGCGCAGCAGCATCATGATTGACGTAATGAGATGGGTCCGTGCAGAAAAAGGGTGGTGAGTTGGGGTGGTGAGTTAGACTCGGAGCCGTCGACTTCGTTGATTTCATGCAATCCAACCCAGTACGTGTCAAAAGACCCCGTTCTGTGTTCTCCATAACCAGAATCACCACGGTCTTAATTGGACTTGGCAAGAAGGAGAAGATTTAAGACCAGAATGGCATCACCATGGGGATGGCCGTTGCAGAAAAGTGAGAGGCGCAGTGGTATGTGGTATGTTTTTTTTTTTTTGGGGGGGGGGGGGGGGGGGTTTAATGACTATGGCATCACCATAGTGTAGAACTTGTTATATTTTCACAATAATTTGGTTTAAATAAAGAAATTAAATCGACTATCTTTACTTGAACCTAGATAGAGCTCATTACATTCCATAAATGTTTCAAAGAAAGAAATTTCTATGAAATATATTTATTTATCTGATCACATGTATTCGGATTGTCTGATTATTATAAGTTCTAATTTATAAACGGACTCTCATGACATCTAAATTTTCATGTATTTGGTTTAAAAAAAAAAAAAAAAAAAAAAAAAAAACTAGTTTAGTATCTAGGTTTATTTTACAAATTGATTCTCTGGTGTTTATTTTTTTTAATTTTAAAACTTAAAATTAAAATTTTAATTAAAAAAATTTAATACTATCCATATAATTGTTGTTGATTTTTATTGATAATAAATTTGAGAGGGTTCTCCTCTGGACTACCGAGAACCAGAAATGTAATGCAGCATTTTAAGGGATAACAGAGAAGTTCTTTACCCACACTAATTAATTTTTCCTGAAAAACCTAATTCTAATTGTCAATAAATAGGATCATCATTCCTGTCATGTAAACTGATTTGATTTGTCGGCTTCTGGACCTTTCCCGTACAACATATCTGAACCCATTTTGTCTTTGGACGTGTAAACTCTGATATTGAAGAAGCAGAGAAAATAATCTTTAATTTTATATCAAAGCATTGATTTTTGCCTTTGATGCGATAGGTTTATTGATTACTTTACAGCCCACATTCCATGGTTCCATGTTCATATCTGAAAGTAAATAGTTCATGCCCCTGTGTCCCTTTTCCCATCCTTCCCAACACTTTGTAATTACTTTATAACCTAATATATAACTGCAATTGCCTGTACAACTAACAAAGCTATGGCTCTTCAGTTGAAGGACTCGAAGATCTGGTAGTGAGGGAGGTTCTCATTTTCACAATTTGGTTCTCTTCTACACCCATTCTTTTTGCGGCCAGTCCCGCCTCAAAGAATCGCTTGACAGCATCTTCCATGTACTTCTTCCCTTGTTTTACAGTCATTTGCTGGCCCATCTTATTCGGGTAACTAGTTAAAATATCATCTCCTTTTAGTGAAGCAGCAAGCTGCATTAGCTCCTGTTGAAATTCACTGAGCTTTGCATCTTCATTTGCTTCCCCTTTTCTTATCTTCACCGGAGTTGGAAGTGTCACTGTAAAGAGCATACACATGCAGTTCAATAACCATATCGAAAATGGTAAATCAGTTTTAGTAGATTAGGTTGGGTATACTGACCAGGGCAATCTGTTCTAGGTTCAGTCCGGGTCAGCACAATGCCTTCAAAGGTTCCGGCCCATTCATCCCTCTTGGTTAGAAAAGATGGGAGGTTGAAGAGTTTCTTCACAGTGGCTGGAATGGAGGAGTGCTCATACTCAGAGGTTGGGAAAGGTGATCTGTTGGGACCATGAACAACTGTAAGAGGACCCATATCAGTAAGAAAACATATAATCACAAGGATTATGGATGCATCAGCCACAATCTAATTCATGAAAATTGATGTTAAGGTTTGCCTTTGTTCCTTTTACACTGCTCCCCATTCATCAACAATAGTAGAGTTCAAAACTTTAAATAAAAAATTTATTTTAATTTGAGAGTCAAACACATACCAAATAAGATACAAGATAAAACTATGTGCAAATCAAGGATTATAAATATTAAGGATTGAATCCTATTAGGAATTACAATCAATGATCAAGATTTAATAATAGGAAAAGAATTATTTTCTAATTTTCCAGTATGTTGTCTTTTTCTCCGGTCCCCTACTTTTTTCCCCCCAAATGATTTCATTTCACATACTTCATGCTCAATAGCAAGTACAGATTCATAAAACTTCAATGAAGCTCTGGAAAGGTTTCATTAAATATCCTGCTAAACTATTTAATTTCTTGTATTTAGATGACTGTAGAAGGGGACAAATGAAGGTTATCTGCTTCTTGACCATGAAAGAAAAAGAGAAAAATGGAAAATGGAAAATGGAAAAGAAATCAAGGTTAGCTACCCATATCACCAAAAATCAAATACTTTTTTAAGCATGGCATTATTATAAATTCCTTAAAAAAAAAAAAAAAAGGACTCTTCAGCAACCCAGCATTTTCCCACTTTTCTGCTGTCTTTTCTTTGTACATTTTTTGAAAAGGAAGTGTGAACTGAACCAACTCAACATGGATGCTCACTTCAATTTTTGCAGACAAAAGAATAATGCAGATTCATATGACATTTTCTCAATAATTGTTAGAACAATAAATAATTACATTATTAATACTAAAAAAGTGCGGCATAACAACCAATAATAATTAAACCTATCAACTCTCAAGAAATTCATGGTATACCTTTGGGTAACAAAGATGACCAGAAAGAGGATGATTCCAATGAAAAAATTTATTAATATAATAATAATTTTAAATTATTTTATAAAAATTTTGATTATGTATATAAAATCAAATGCTAAGTTCAAAAATGAGCTGAAATATAACATTCATTTTAAGTTATAATCATAGTTTTAAATTCATGGGTATTTATTCTTTTGTTACTAGACCATTGGAGCTGATATGGTAGGAGAATTGTGGCGTCTAATTTAGAGATAGATTCTCGAATAATAAATTTTTTTATTTCTAAAATTTGAAATTGACGGGTTAATTAAGAAAATTTAGTATACAGTGAGCCACTCAACTCACATGAGTCTAGCGCCCAGTCCCAGCCCAGCCACTAAACTCAGTCTGAACTCGAACTCGAGTATTGTGGGCGTTTATGTGAAAGCAAAATGGGTGAAAAAGAAAGGTCTAAAATATTATAAAGATGATTAAATTATAGGTTGAGAGAGAAAGGGATGGGCACATGTATGAAATTGATGAATGGCGTCAAATCTACTAAGGATATCTTCACATCCAAATCCAAATCCAAATCCAAATCATTTCCCGTCAAAAACAACTACTTGGAATTTATTTTTTATTTTTGTTGGTCGCACAGAATCAAACTTCACCAAATAATTCTTGTAGTAAAACTTCAAATGCCCCAAATCAAAACTGAATAAGTCTCTCTCTCTCTCTCTCTCTCTCTCTCTCTCTCGGGTCTCGCATGTGCAAAACATTAATCATATCTATTAACTTAAACCAGGTGAGAGAGAGAGAGAGAGAGAAAAAGATGTACCAGTGCCTTTCTCAATCCAGGGAGAAATCACGATGGTGGGGACCCTGACACCCAAGCGGTCAAACGTAAAATTAAACGGTTCGGGTCCGACAATGCCGTCGGGGCTTGGAACGCCCCGAACAGGAGTCGGCACGTGATCGAAGAACCCTCCGTGCTCGTCGTAGGTGATGATAAACATAGTCTCGTTCCACTGCGGACTAGCCCTCAGCGTCTCGTACACTTCCTTCACAAACATCTGCCCCTGATACACATCGTGCGACGGATGATCATCATTCCCCGGCTCCGACTTCGTGTCCGTGTATCTCTGTTCCACCACCACGTAGTTCGGTAGCTTCCCCGACTTGGCATCGCCCTGCAATGAATCGTAGGGATGGAATTTCCCAAGATACTTCAACTTCCTCAGATTCCGGTAAAATAGCGTCGCCGGAATATTCTGATAGTATATTCCGAACGAGAATCCGGCATCATCCAGATTCTCAAATATGGTTCTCATGGGGTACCCTGATGCGAGTTTCTGAGGAATGTTGCTGGTAGCGCCGTCCGATGTTCCGGAATGGACGAAGAGCCGATTCGGCTGTGTCGACGACGGGACCGAGGCGAACCACCGGTCGAATACTGCGAATTCGGAGACGAGGGCTTTGTAGACGGCGACTTTATCGGGTTGGAAACCGTTCATGACGTTCTCGGGCATGGTGGAATTCATGGAATTGGCTTGTTGGGCAAAGCCGTTCATGGGAGGCGGGTTGGCAGAGGTGTCGTTGGACCCGAATATCTGCTCCCGGATTGCTTGGAAAGAGTGACCGGGATCGGGATCGACGTAATGAGATTGGTCCTGGAAGAAAATGCGAGGTGAATTGGGGTCGGTTGTTGACAAGGGATTAGACTCGGAGCCGTCGACGCCGTTGATATTTTGGTTGAGCTTCTTCATCCAACCCAGCATGTGATCAAAGGACCTATTCTCCATGACCAGAACCACCACCGTCTTAATTGGACTTGGCAAAGCCAAAGACGGAGGTGGTGCCCAAAGAATAACTAGGAGAAGAAGAAGATTGAAGACCACCATTTTCCGTACTGATGATGCAGATCTCGGCATTGTTGCCTCGTGGAGCGCACTCGCAGTGCAGTGGGAGTAATGGGAGAAAGTAAAGTGGGTAGTGAGCATTATATAGCGGGGCAGAGGGCACGCCTTCCAGTTAATTTTTCCTTATTTGGCGAAAATGCCCTTCGTTTTAAATCTACTAAATTATATTACTCTTTTTAATTTAAAATTAATTAATTTAAAATTTGTCTCTATAAATTTAAAGGTCAAAATCACAACTATTCCTATAAATTCTGATTTTTTTTCCTTTTTATTTTTATATATTTTTTATTTTTTATAAATTTTTTATTTTTATAGTTTTTTTATTTTTTTATTTTTTATTTTTTAGTCTCGTGACCGAACAAGAGATATGCTCAAATAATAATTAGAGTTGGGGAAGGGAAGGCGAAGGGGAAATGAAGGGATAGGATACACGTAAGATGCCAAAACAGAAGTCCCTAAGAGCTCGGCCTACGCTCACGATAACCGTATCCAACCAGGCGATGCATCCCGTTAACCGTTTCCAGCCACCCATGTCTCCTTTAATTACTGACCTGCAAAATTTAATGCGCAAGACTTTTTTTTTTTAACTTATTTTCTCCATTTAAAAAAAATAAAAATTAATTCCTTAAAAAAAAAGTTAATATTAAAGGTTAATTCTATTTTTATTCTTTTACTTTTTTAAGTAAAATTAAAAATTAAAAATTAAAAATTAAAAATTAATAGTCATATTTTAAATTTTGTATCATTTAAATAAAGATATTAATAAAATAAAATAATTATGTGATAATATAAATGGAATAAAAATATATATATTTTAAAAAAAATTGGAGTATTAAAAAAAAAAGAAAAGAAAAAGCTCCTCCTTTTTAAATTTTTAAATTTAAAAATTACTTTTTAAATTTTTCTTCATAAAAAAACTCTTTTTTTAAGATATTTTAAAAAATATTATTTAACAGAATTTCTTCTTATAAGAAAAAGAGAAGTAAAAAATGAATCTAATCCCAATCAATTTTCAGATGAACCTAAGTGAGCCAAAAATGTTAAAGTCACTACAACAGCAGCATTTGTAAAATCCAAAATTGTACAACATTATGAAATGTTTATTAATAATTGTCAAAATATAATGTAATAAAAATGAAATTAATACTTCAATGGTTTATTAAACATGCTATAACATGTTTATTAAACATGTCAAAAATGTTTATTAAACATGCTATAACATGTTTTAAAAAGATTTATAAGTTTACTTCAATGCCCTCTCAATAGATTTTGACATGCGATGAGATTTAAATCAAATTTTTATATTTATCATAATTATTTTGTAGAATTTTGTCCAACTTGTGTGTGTGTTTGAGAGAGAGAGAGAGAGAGAGAGAGAGAGAGAGAGAGAGAGAGATAGATAGAGAGAGAGATAGAGAGGGAAGAGCCTTGTAATATAAAGATGGTTTCTTTAAGGGGGGCGACTTGAGAGAGTCTGGGAAAGTAACGGCGGGTGGCATGGCATATGAGACTAAAGTGATGGACCTTTACTTTGAATCTACGAATAATAAACATACAGTCACGTTACCTATATATATATATATATATATATATATATAATATATATAATATATATGAAATATACATCAATATCTGGTGACCTGATCTGAGTATTTTTTAAATAAAATTTTAAATTTAAATTAAAATTTTATGTGAGATAAAAATAAATATCGAGAGAATTTTATTTTTTAAGAGATTAGTTTAACTCGAATCAAATTTAATTATATCAATGTAATTATCAGATATTAAAAAATATATATATTATTTAAGGTTTGGATCGAATATATTTACTTTTCTTAATAAGAAAAGAGATTTTAATTTTCATAATTAAGGTTGAGAAATTTTTAGTGTAATGACCACAGTACCTTTCAAAAAGAATTTAATCTCTCCTCTCTCTCTCTCCTTCCTTTCTCTTTCAGCTCTCATCTCTACTCTTCTGCGATTTTCCTTCTTTTTCTCTCCTCTTTCTATTTCCTCTCTTCTTCTTTGCTAGTTTCTCTCCTCTCTCTCTCTCTCTCTCTTGTCTTTCTTCTTTCTCTCTCCTCCATCCTCTTCCTTGGATTTTCTCTTGTCGCTTCTTTCTTCTCTCTCATCTCTCCTCCTCGGCCAGAAATTGCAAATCGAAAGCGTGCCATTTCAATGGTGGTAGGAGCATTTTTATCCTCCGAAAAAACTCCAAACGTTCTGAATAATAAAGAGTTATCCACCACATTAGTTATTTTACCTTTTCTTCTAGTTTTCTTCTTCAATATTAATTATATAATTTCAAAGGCTAAAAAAATTTAAAATCTTAATCGGTATAAAAATTTCTTAATTAAGATAAAAATATTAAATTTATAAATAACAATAAATGTACTTATAAAGTTAAAGCTATCATTATATTAATAATTTTTAATTAATTTATATATTTTTTTATTTCGTCTGCCCGAAAACTACCTAAACCGAACCAAAGGGAAGGCATTTGTGGAGGGTAACCCCGCGGCCAACAAGGAGGAGGAGATATTTTAGTAGTGAGAGAAGGATAGAGAGAGAGAGAGAGAAAGAAAGAAAGAGAATATGTTTCGTGGCGTACGCCGTTATTGGAAATGGAAAGGATGGGAAGCACTTTTCCCCCAGAGGCAAGTTGAGTGTGACATGTAATTGTTTTGAACTTATTATCATTGTTAATTAATGATTTCTTCATTAAAAAATAATTTCTGATTATAAACTAATTTAAATAATTTCTTGATCTTAACATGTTTTTATTATTTTTCTTTTTAGAGTTTACTTCTATTAGCTTTTGATCATAAAACCCTAAGTTTTTGTTAATGAAGAGTCTCCACAACCAACACATGAACTTTCCTATGCCCATTGGGTAGGGAAAGGGATGATTAGCTGCTTCCTTAAGAGTTTCACTGAAGCAACTTTTCACCCCTAATTCACTATCTTATAGCTTTCTAACCATATAACAGATATATATATATATACACATGCGCATGCGCACGCACAAACCCCATATGAAAACTAGAATTGAAGAGAAAAATTAACAAAACTTATCAAGTAGAATGTGGCCATGGTAGCAGAATCATGATAACGGTAATTGTTATGGTTCAAGTTGGAACAATACCATGATCACACCCAAAGGGGCTAACAACACAATTCCTCTCTCACGTCTCTTTTCTTTTTTTTGTAGATACTAAGACTCAAACCCGAGTTTATTATATGGGAAAGGGGGAAGGTGCACTTGAGTCAAAGCTCTTTGACCTCTCACGTCTCTTAGAATAACAAGAAGAAAGAGTAAAATGTAGCCATGTAAGCTAAAATGTTTTTTCCCAAGAATTTTAGCATTCATCTGTACTTTGATCCTCCTAACAACAAATAAAAAAATTCGGGAAATATGGTTGATAAGAGTCAAAAGTGTTTAATCTTTTCTAAATTCAATTTAAATTTTAATAATAATAATAATCACCACCTATCATACAGACAAATGTGCTCAAATTCCTCCAAGTCCTATTATGAAAAAACAAGTACAATGAATTAAGGGTATGCAGGGCATGGGCAGTCTACAGCCAAAAGCACGATTTCCTCTAAATCACCAATCATATAGACAAATCGCGCATCGGAAGTAAATAACACAATCATATACAATACCTTGCACTCTACAGCCAAAAGCAAGATTTCCTCTAAATCACCTATCATATAGACAAATCGCACATAGGAAGTAAATAACACTATCATATACACTACCTTGACCCTTAGCTTAAAAATTCTATTACCATTGGCCTCTTGGTTCAAGAAAAGATATAACATTACCACATAGAGTTGGCTTCCAAGTTTTAATCCGACAACCATAACTAAGAGTTTTTTGGGGCGCCCCAACTCCAACTTCTCCATTTTATGTTGCTTAGCCATCCAAAGCCCATCAGGCATTGCCCAGACTGCAACCTCAAAACATTTCTTCTATATGGTATTAACACATTCTTGAGACCTACCAATTCAAAGTCCAAACATGATAAGTCCTCCACAAAGTGAAGAAAATGAGAAAGGGTAAAAATAAAATGTAGATCAACAGATTCACACAAGATCTAAATTTACTGTTACAAATTACCTGTAATGCACATTGTCTTGTAAAGACGAGCAACATGGGCATCTCCTTTGTTTTCCATATGTGGCCTCTCCAAGCACTTGAGAAATGCCAAATCTGCCTCTAGAAGCTTCTCCTGATCATGGGTATCATAACCAATATCATGGCAATAACAGCAGAAGTCCAGCCAATCAATTGGGCGTCTGTCCCATAACAGGGATCCGCTATCCTTGCCACTTGACCAATTGGGCCCACAGTAATGACCATATCGTGGGAATAGCTGTGAAAGAAAAGCTCTTGCACCAGTATGCCATGGGACCTTGCAAACATATGGTCGGAAGCACATAGACACAATTGTACCAACCTTTTCCCTTGCCCCTTGAGACTGGGCATGGTTTCTCAAGCCTTTATTTACAGTGGATGGAAGTGTAGTCTTACTATCCTTGCCAAAGAGGACCCAAGGAACAACGGAAAGGAGGGACCATCCCCATAGCTTGTAATTGAACTGAGTATGCTGTGCGGGGACTTCCAGCTGGTAACTGACTGTTTCTGCTGCTTTTGCAGTGTTCTTGTTTTCATGGTCTCTAAACCAAGGAATATTGATATTAAAATTCATCTTTGAGTACCACAATATGTCAACAGCTTTCCCTTTCACACTTCACAGGATCACTGAGATAATAAACCTGACAAATTAGAAAAATGTTTTCTAATAAGAAATCTGCAGCTTAAAATGAACTGCTTTCACACTCACTTGGGCTCAGCAGAAAACTAGCAGGATATCACCAAATAGAAGGATGAAAATGGTGACAGCCATATTATGGGGTATAAGGAGTGCAAGCAGCAGTTGCTTCAACAACCGTGAACTAACACTTTGTTCAACCATTTGATGACATAAATTCAATTTCCAATGGTATATTGGCAACCGGTCGGAGATATCTTTTTTAAGCATGGTATAACACTAAATATTTGAAATAAAGAAAGTTACAGCGAAAAAGGAACCAAGTCATTTGGGCGTGAATGAATTGCGGCTTTTGAAGACCCACTTAAAGTTTTTCAACCCTCTTCTATCCCCTCAAATCCTTTATTTATTCTAAATCACATGCAGCATTTTTTAAGTAGAGTAAAAATTTTTACCTAAGATAATATAAAAGACAGAATCTCTCTATAAATAGACACAAAATGCCCATTATGCTAATAAGTCTCTCCCTTTCTCAAGTTGTCAGATTGTGGCTCAAAAAATTTCAATTAACTAACCATGTTGTTTCCTCTGCTAGCACCATCTTATGTCTGAAATCCAGTTAGAAATGCTACTCTATTAGCCCAAGTCCACCTCATTTTAATCATTCGAATCAATTTCAAATGAAATTCGAGCACTAATAATTACATCACAATGTCTCCAAGTTTTCTTATCATCAGTAAACAAAATTTCCAACAAACCATATTGAAATTTTTGAACTCAGTGCAGCATTTTTCTGGTCATGTATGACATATATAACATTTTCATTAGTATTTTAGACAAAAAGGTGGTGAAATGCTAACTTAAGAAACCATATAGTAGTTAATTGCAACTTTTTTAGATTCACAGCATGGCAACTTAAAATCAGGCTAAGTTATAAGGGGTTTGTTATACTTAATCCAATATATTTTAATACTTTGAATGCAAGTGAATTACACAACAGAAACATTTTAATTCAATGATAAAAGAGAAACTTATATAGTCAAATCAGGATTATTTTATAATTTTTTTTAAAAAGAAACTCTCACAAAGATCTCAACAACATGAGCACTTCATTTTACACGCAACAGTTATGTATAGTATCACCAGTGTGTTCAAGAAGTGCTCTACAAGCATTTAAGTAATGTCCCAAAAAGTATCTGCTGCTTAAAGAAACAGTAAAATGTTTAACACATCATGTGTTATATTGAATGTGTTGCTAATAAGTGACACACAAGCATAGTAAGCAACACCAATAGTGAGGTAAGCAATACCAATAGTGAGCAACAACAAGAACCAAAAAAAAAGAAAAAAGAAAAAAGGAAAAGCAACACCACCACCACCACCACCACCACCACAAAGAATATGGTGTGTATTATGAGTATGTTGAAAAAATTATGCTTTGTTAGGTAAATTTCATATTTAATAATGTTGAGCTTTTCTTAATTGGCACAAGTCTTTGTTAAGTAAATTTCTTAATTGGCCAAAAGAGTCCTTAATTGGCACAAGTCTTTGTTAGGCAAATTTCATATATAATAATGTTAAGCTTTTCTTGAGTCTTGAAAACAAATTGAGAAAGAGATTTTCAAGCATTTACAAGAAAGAAACAACTAAAAGTGATATTTTGGCCTACTCCCCTTTGGATCAATATTTTCAATCAGGAAACAGAAATACAAGTATGAACATTGTCTGGATGATAATCATGCCTGTGTAGCATTAAACCAGAAAAAAGATATATCCCATTTCTCAAAAATTATCAATTTATATGTCACAATGGTAACCAAATTTTAGGAAACATTGGATCTATTTCATTATGTTTCTCATTGTAAGATCATTACAAAAGTGTTCACTTCCTAAACATAGCATGCTCAGGTTATCACCATCAAATGCACTCAAATTCATCCAAGTCTTTTTTATTTTTTTAACCTATATTAGTTCATGTATTTTGAAATTTAAAGTAAATATTCATGCTCAGCAATGAAAGTTCTTGTCTTTTTTAGATATATTACATAATGCATTTTGATATTTAAGGTAAGTATTCATGCTAGAAAATGCCTAATCACCACTTATTCAGTTTGTGGCAACAAAAAACCTCTATGAATTTCCAGAGAATAATATCAAACTCTCAACTATGAACTTTATGTTAATGACCATTACCGATTATAGTTTTGATAGAAAAAGAACTCTATTAGATAGAAGAAAATATACAAAAGGCCTAAAGTTGAGAAAACAAAGTGGAGGTCAAGAACAAAAGCTAATGAAGGACTTATTTCCAATTCCTCTTCAAATCCCCTAAACTATATTCTCTAAGACTCGTAAGCACGGGCTAAAAGAGATACATAAGAAAACAACATAAGAGAACAATATTGGCACGAAGGATAGAATGACCAATATTTTTATTTCTAAAAATTCTAGCATCCCGCTCCCACTAAATACACCATGAAATAGCTAATAAGAGCACATTTACAAAGCAAAGAGGCATCTTTTGCCAAAAGGGTAGATTTTAATGCAATTGAGGAGCTACACACCTGAAATCATAGTCATGTTTCAAGAATCGCTAAAATAACATGGAGTTTTCTATGTATGTGGAAGTGGGTTACTGTTCATCCCGATAAAGATGGGAAGCGGTATAAAAATATGAATCCCTAATGCTCGATGTTTCAATTAAGTAACAATAGATTGGATTTATATAAAAAACTCATCGTTAAAAATATGAAAACAAGGAAAATCAAATATTCACAAAATCAAATTAATTATTAATTGATTCTAACGCACAATATTTTTTTATAATTGACCTAATTTTGATACATACTATTTTCTAACAATTCTTACTAAGAAAGTCACCAAATCGAAAAGTCCTCAGTTGTAAGACATTCACTCAAAATATGATCAATATTAAGAATTTTCTACTTCTGATCAATGATTAAAAAAAAAAACTAAAATCGTTTATCTCATTACATTTCTATATCACAAAAGGGGGGACTTTTAGCAGACATGTCCCAAACTAGAGAAACTAAGAAGAAGAAGAAGAAGAAGGAAAATTCACTTGGTACTCAAACATCCCACTTACCATGTTGAGTCCAAGATTGTTAGAGGAAGATGTTACTGACAAGAATCGTCAAGTGAAGTACAAAAAACCTTATTTCCAGAAAAACTAAGAAATGAAACCGAAAATAAAAGGTAACCACAAAGAAAGAAAACTGGTTCTCCTAAATCCTTCCTAAAAATCACTGAGCATCAAGAAAGCCGGAGAAAATAAGACCAGGGAAGACCGGAGGAAAATGACCCGAAGAAGTCAATTTGGTTCCACATACCTGGGTTCGGGAGATGGAGTTGAAACTGAAAGTGCTTCATGACCACTGGGAAAGATGATCCATGGGAAAGATGATCCATCGGAAAACCCCAAGTCCCCGGCCGGAATATCCGAAGTGAGAGAGAGAGAGAGAGAGAGAGAGAGAGAGGAACTTTTGAATGGGCGTGGGATGGGCCGATGGCGTTTGATTCTCAAACGACCATCCGTTTCCTTCCCTCGACTCCTATTTCCGACCCTTTTCCTCCTCTTGCTTTTATTTTTATTTATTTATTTATTCCGCACACGTTATTTATTTTCATTTCTTTTATTTCATCATTTTCAAAATACTTGTTTTGAATTATATTAGACTTACCATTTTCTTATGGATAGAAATGTTAGAATTCAAATTTTATAAAAAAATAAATAAATTAAAAATACATTAATTTGGGAAAATTTTTAAGGTTGGGACACCAAGATGCAAACATCCAAATAACGCCTTAAAATGTTATTTTATGTATACAAAACTGGAAATTATTCGTTCGAAACATATATAAAAAAGAACGAATAAACGTCACACTCAAAATTTTATATAAATTAAGTGAAAAGAAATGGGTTTTCTATAGTGAATGTGAGGAATATCTCAACGAAATTATTTAAAGGATCGTGAAATAATTTTTAAAAATTTTTCTTTAAAATAAATTAATCACAAAACTTTTGATTTAGAATTGTACAAGAGAATTTTACATCCATTAGCAATCCATGTAATTCGACCTAAAGGAGGAAACTATTTCACAGGAGCTAAGGAAGACCGCAGGTTGATGGCATGTATAATGAATAAGAAAAATTCAAATCTGTATTTTTTTATGCCTATTTTTATTATAGAGGTAGCTAAATCTGAGAAAATTAGTCTTCCTTATTGCTCCTTGATAACTGATATGCTGAGTGCTATGATGATCAATTTAGAAAATAAGCCAATGACTAAACTATCAATGAAACTAAGTATCGGAGAAGGAGCTTCTGCTCAAAGGGGGTTGGAAGATTAAAAATGGATCTTGGCAAAAAAATAATAAAAAAAGGTTGAAAAAGAAATTCAAGGAGACATCAGCACTCACTGAAATAATAGATAGCCAGGATGATTAAATCGTCAAGCCCACCATTAGAATCAGTGCCATGAAGTAGAGAATAAGAAATTGAATGGATGCCATTTGAAAAAACATAAAAAAAAAGGACAAATAAGAGAAAAAGCTAAAGAAGAGGGAGAGAAACTGACAGAAAAAATGTTAAGAAAAACACAAGTGCTTCATTCCCAGCCTTAAGAGCTTCATAATTGGAGCAACCAACTTTGTCTCCGACCAAGCAAGGAGATAGAGCCTTCAGTGAAAAACTAAAAGAACAAATAATCTCTTACCGAGGACTTGGAGGCATTGGATTTGGAGGCAACATTGCCTCCAAGAAGGGTGGGAAAATTGCCATCAAAATCTAAGTCATATCCTAGTCTTCTAAGCTTTAACCTAGACCAGGATGTCAAGTTGAATTCTATTTATAAATAGATTCAACTCATAAATTAATAATTTTGGGGAAGGAAGTGAAAGGGTCTTATATTTTTCTTTTTTTGTATTAAATCGAATGATTATTATGTAAATTATTGTTTAATGTAAATTATATCCGGAGGTTTGTTTGCTTATTTCCCATTAACATTACAATTTGTTTATTTGATCTCATGCTTGTCTGAGGTGAATTTTATCCAAAAAATAAAAATAAAAAAATAGCAGGCATGAAAAGGATGAAGTTTTTTTTTCCAAGTTGTCTTATTTTCTCATTAGAAAATTTTTTATGGTTTCATGAGGTTATGTGGATAAGAAACAAGTTGGATTTTTAAAAGATTAAAAGAATTGTTTGACATTGGAATTATGCGGATTGTTTGACCTTGGAATTCTGTCAATAGGATATGTCATGTTGGTAGTTGCACTGCTACCCTAAGGTCAACAGCTCTGACACCTTTTTTGGCTTATCAAGGTCTGTGCTCTATCACGTTGCAGTTGGAGTTGTCAACAAATTTTGAAAGTACATATATATATATATATATATATATATATACACACACACACGCACCAGGAGGAAGCAGGCTGTGCTATGTATAGACACCGCCCCCTCTATTGCAAGTAAATTTCAAATATTCAAAAGGACCAACGTAATACAACCAATCTTCATGGTTATGGATGACAACATGTATTCTTACCTATGAATAATACAATGGGTTAGAGAATGCTAGATGCAACCATAAACTTATGCTTATTATTCAATCATATAGTCAAAATATGCTAAAATTCTAAATTAGAGGAATAACAATAAATTAAACACAATAGCATATCCAAACAGCCAAGCAATTCATAGTTTATCAAATACATGTCGTTAGATGTTTTCTATGGAAGCATGAGTAGTTCATCTGCATGGCAACTACATCACTTATATTGTGATCCATTAAACTTACATGCTAAGATAATGGATGACTATTGTGGCAAAAGAAGTCTTTAGCAAAGTAAGCTTGTAATAGATTAGCAAAAGAATTTCTGAATTTCGTCTTATCAGTCAAGTTGAATATTGTATTGTTCTTCTTAGCTGGACTTATATAAACTTTTTTCATCGATGGGTTGGCTTTTGTAGGGCTGCATTCAACTACTTTTTTTATCAACTTTTTGAACCTCAGCTGCTGCGATGTTCTTACCAGTGTTGGAACCAGCTTTAGTCTTTTCCTAAACAAACGTGATGTCTTTTTTCACTCCACTTCATGAGGTTGAATTGTTAATTAGGCTGACAGCAGCGAGAGATATTTCATCAAGGATTTTCTTTGTTGTTAGAGTGAACATTTCTTCACATGATTTCTGCTTATTTTTTGCGACAGACAAATTAATCTGATTAAATGGAACACTTGTTTCTGGAAATGTACTAAGAGGTCGTTTGGAATTGCTTAAAAAATACTACTTATAAGTAGCCTTCTAGTTTATAATCCCATTTTAATTTTTTCGAAAAATAAGTTATTTTTTGTTTGGATAAATGTTACTTAAAAATAATTAATTGTTTGGTAAAATGAATTTTTATAAACTATATAAAATAGAGAAAAGATCATGATGAACATAAACATTTTTTGGGCATATGGTATAATTGTAATTTTTGTTAAATACAAAAAGATGAAAATAGTCAAAATAGTTTATTCTAGTTGTACTTAAAAACACCAAAATGAAAGGCCGGGGAGCAGCTTATTGTTCTTTTGGCTTATAATCAGTTTTTGGGCTTATAAACATTTTTACAAATTTTAATTATCAAATAATTATATTTTTAATTTTGGCTTATAAGCTTGACCCAATCCCAAACATCCTCTAAATATGAGTATTGAATACAAGGTGCAATAGTTTTGGTTATTCGAAATAAATAGGTTAGAGATGTCCTGTAGGTATACCTAAATAGTAAAGAGATTTTGTTCAAATATCTTCTCTGTTCAAACTTTTATAAGTATGTATATTTTCATAATTTTCGCGATATCTATGTAATAAAAAAAATAAATTAGAGATTAAAGCATATAAAAAAATTAATTGGTACTATCAAAGAATATGCAGAAATTTAAATGACATACATGTTAGAAAAGCATCCATTTTCTTTTGGAAATACTTTTTGTAAACTCTAAAAACTATGTGTTTTTATGTCCTATGATTCGATATAAGTGATTTGTATAAATAATTAGTTTAACGGTACATACAAAACCTATAAGTGTTCATAACTAATTGATAAAACTAAATACTTCATACTTTATCATGCATGAGGTATAATTTGAGAGTTTTCTTCTAATTAAAGATGATTTTGGAGTCTGAACTTGCAAGTGGTTAACATTGAATAGAATATATGTAATAATTTTTTTAAAAAAATTATTATGAAATTAAAATTGATATTCCATAAATGTTTATAGTTTATTTATTTTTAATTTTGAGTGTATATAGATAAATTTGTGAAATCACGACTTTCTATTTTATATATCGGGTATGTAGCATTTATTAATTGGAACATACATATGTCATGTAGAACTTATGACAACTGCGTCGGATATCACTCCCTCGGTCATCCTAATTAATTATCTAGAAACTGAACTTAGTGCTATAATATTGTATTATATTGGATGAGAGATTCAACAATATTAAATAATTTAACAGATGATAATATGTTTAATTTATTCGATCTCAATTATAGTAGTTACATATATGGACAATATATAAAAATACATATAAATCAAAAACAAAACAATAAATCGCTATTTATTAATTTCTGTAAATAATGTAGTATTTATTTTAGAGTGCATGTCTAATTATTTAGTAAAATTAATTAAAATTAAAATGATTTTAATATAATTAATAGATTAAAAGATTATATTATAATTATTTTAGAGGTAAAATAAATATTTTAAATCTCTTTTCTATCTTAAAACTCTGCTAGTATTAATTACTTACTCGATATAAGAATATATTGGTGTTGCGTTAATTGGAGAAGAAAAATAATATATAAAAAAAGAAGTTAACGTGCGAATTATAACTTTCGGAAAGTATTATGACCGATTTATAATTTCATAATTTTTTATCATGATTTATAATTTCTGAAAGTTATTTATCTTATTTTGTGATTTTAAAGTTATTTATCATATATTATTATATTTTAATTTGTAGTATTCTCTAATATTTTAAAATTATTTTGTGATTATTTTCATTCAGTTAATTTTAATCTCTATACTCTCTAATATTTTGAATAAAAATGATTATAACATGCGTATGAGTTCGGACAAGTAGTATCATAGTCACGAGACGATCGGCGGTGATCACATCAAGGCGTGTTGGCAAATTGCAACTGAGGCCATCACCTTCGACTGTCAGATGGGATGATAACCGCGATTGCAGCCCCACGATGGTTCTTCGCTGTGGTGCCGGCCACAATAATAGCTTACAAGCCTCACCACGGTAGAGACAAGCAAAGCTCACCATTTTGACGGCCAAAGGGCCGCGGTTGCGACGCCATGGTGGTTTATTATCATGGTTGCGGCCCCAACTATACTCATCTCTTTCCTCAAAGAGAGAGTGAGAGAATGGTTTAACCCCAAGCATTCATCGTAGCAAAGGGCCTCTCTTCATCTGTTGAAGGTAGAGAGAGACCATCATGGTAACAAAAGTGTGATCTGCCTTCGTTGGGGCTTGATAGAATTAGGCCCCCGTCTTCCCTCAACTTAGGGTTGAGTTAGTAGTTTGCATGGCTACTAACTTACTTACAGAGGTGATTTAGTAGCCAGAGGGCTACTGAATAGGACCACGAGTATCGACTAGGCAGCCCATGTGGTGACTAAGTTAGTAGTTTATTATTAGAAAAAAAATCTGAAACCAATTTATTTTTATGTAGTGACTCGGTGCATATTTTATTTTTTTAATATTTTTTAAATAACGTTGTTCCATAATTATTTATAAATTATAGACTTTATCCAAGATACACAATTTTATTAAAATAATTTATTTTAAATGATTAAAATTTTCATAATAAATTTTCATAGGGCTTAAATATTATTGGATAAAATAATATGCTATCTAAATAATAATATTTAATTAAAAGATTTGGAGTGACCACGGTAAAAGAGAAAGAGAAGGAGAAGGAGGAGAGAACGGAGAAGAGAGGAACGATGGAAAATAACAATTTTATTCGGAAATGGGCATTTTTTAAAATTCAAAACAAAAAAATTGTCCTTGTTTCCGATTTTGACGTGTCCTTGGAATTTTGAAAAGTTTGGTTCGCTGTATCCGTCATTTAGTCCAAAGATTTTTTTATTTTTGTGGATTTTTTATGTTAATTTTTTATTTGTATTCCTTGTGATCAAGTTTTGTATGGATGTATTACGGCTTTAAAAAAAAATTAAAATAACATAACGGGCAAAATGAATACAAAAATAACCCACTTATGTCGTGACTTTAAAACACAATATGCACTGTTCATGCATGTCGTGACTTGAAGTCATGACATATATTAAAAATAGGACATGTCGTGAATTGAACTCATGACATACTTCTTGTCACTTTTCAAGCACATTATATACGAACCGAATTTATAACAATCCAACTTACAATACAACGCAAACACTACAACAATATAATATTTAAATTTCATACTTCAAATTATTATTCACAACCATTCTTCGAACTCATAACCAGAATTCATATACAATACATTTCAAATCTCATGACAACCCAATTTACAAACTCCAAACTCCAACATATTTTTTACTACCAATCTTCAAAACAAATATACAATACAATACAAATATCATAACAGATCATCAACAAATCTCAAAAATAAAAAATAACTAAATAAAGCACAACGAAAAGAAGAAAGAAATAAATTAAATTTCATTAATTTTAAAAGAAATTACAAATTACAAAAAATAAAATTCAATATCGTCATCTTTTTCTAGTGTACTTTCGAAGACCTAAACCTACTCTACTGTCTATAGAATCATCGCAAGATACTAAACTCAGAGCATCTATTTGTGTGATCTGGGAGGGGTCTACATCATGTTGGTTGGGATCGGAGAAAATAGGCGGGAACACGTGATACACCCGTGGTGTATCATCTCTCACATCCTGTGTCAGTCTTTCATCCATAAAACTACTAGGATGAGCTCCCATCTGCGGAGCCCCCGGAGTGAAAACCTGAGAGAACTTATCAAAAACAGGGATGTAGAAAGATGAAAACTCATCGTATATGGTGGAAGGTCTTGCAACGTTGTCTAACTACTAAAAGGGTGGCGGTGACGCATGATCGGACGAGGGTGGAGGTCTCGTATGCTGTCCTCTCCCTCGTTGTCATCCACGTGCTCGGTTTGTATCACCACTATCTTTGCCACCTCTATTGGGTCGAATGCTGAAAAGTCGTGTCATATCATCTACCAGAACCAAGATGGCCGACTCAGCAAGGCCATGAACGTCGACACCAGACCTGTCTCATATCTCGTGCAAAGTGTCCCACTACTAGAAATAATATGAGAAATAGTTAAAACAACAAATTAAATTCATTGATTGTGAATGAAAAGAAGGTAGATGAAAACTTACCACGTAAATCAAAGGAACTCCTCGACGACCAACAAATCTGCGGGAGATGGTACGAAACCAGACCAAATAGGCAGGATCGAGCACAGGTTTGAAAGAGATATTTAGCAGAACTAGATTGTCGTGTCGGTGAATCCAAAGATCAACGTACACTGCATGTTCTGCCGACCAATCGAGCTCTAGTATATCTTGCGTGCTCGTATTATAGAGTCTGTCCTCGGTGCCACACTCACTTGGAACGTACTGCAAACCTCCAAACTGTCGTAACACCCTACCTGGGAAGTGTCACTCCACGATACTAAAACAAATCAAAAGGACCCGTACGTGCCAAATATCCCCCTCTGTGACAGTAGTCTGTGATGGATGATAGTACATCATCCGAATACGGGACCCAAATGATCTGATCGACCGTCTGGCTATTGAGTGCCTCCCTATACACGGAAACGATGTGTGTAGGGAATATAGTGATATAAAATTCAGCGTGCCACCACAAAGCAAGTGGTCTATCCTTATCTACATGCAAACCTCATTGAATAGGAGCCATATAAAGAAACCACTCACACCCCCAAAGTTGTAACAAAACAAGCGCCCCACCAATTTCACATGAATCTGCATGCGTGGCTATACACATCTGTCTGTACAGATATGTCAAACAAAAAGATCTCCAACTAAATCTATCTGACAACCCTAAATTCTCTAAAAACAATAAAAACTGTAAATGTATAAAAGTTTATTTTTTATCAGAAAACAGAATACCCCCTATCAAAAGTAAAATATAAACCCATATCTACCGTAAAATAGCTATATCATCAACACCAGCGAGCAAATTAGAAAAAATCTTGAACAACCACGGCATGCTCAAAGTTTAATCACTAAACGCAGACTGTGGTGGCCTAACACCTAAAAGTCTCTCGCATATATCACCCATGTCACTCCCGTCGTCCTAGATATGAGGGGATGACCATCCACAGGTAATGCTAATAGAATCTCAATATCCTGAAATGTAATAGTGATCTCATCATGAGGAAGGTAAAAAGTGTGCGTCTTCGGCCTCCATCGCTCCACCAGAATAGTGATAAAATGCCAATCAAACTGAATGAAACGTAGTTGAGCAATGCCCAAAAATCCAGAGTCCTCCAAAAGAGGAAGCACTCGCTCATCGATGGCAAGTGAGCGTAATCATCGTGCCGACTCCCTCCTAAAGGTGAGAAGAATGGTGCTGTCGCTGTAACCAGAGAACACTCAGATCAAAAGACCCTAAATCCATCTACAAAATAAAGAAAGAAAAAATAAATTAGATTACAAATACACAATATTAAAAATAAATTAGATTTCAAATACTCGATTATAAAAATAATTTAAATTACAAGTACTCAATTAAAAAAATAGAAATACTCAATTATAAATATGAATGTGAAAACACATTTAAGTTGAAAATATCAAAAGTCAAATATACGAAAAACAAATACATAATGTCTTTTATAATAAGAAATACATAAATTTTAACTAAAATACAAAAACTATTTATTTTCACGCAGTATGGTTGGATAATTTTTTTGGTTGTGACTCTGTCTCCCACAAATACCACATCTCATTTGTTTCGTGCATTTTCTCCAACTATGGCCCTCGAGACTACAACTGTCACACGATACTCGTGAAGATAATTCTCGGATATCCATCTCATTATGATATCGAGATAACTTTGGTTTCCTTTTCTTACGCCTTAGTGATATGTCCCGAATAATAGTCGGGTACGATCCGAGTGGCCATCCAGATCTATCTCCCACCGATAAAAAATATGACTCGTATACTCCAAATTGTTATTCCCATGTATACCATTTTCCGACAATCAAGTAGTCTTGTTTTATGTGCACGCAACCTCCACCCACAACATTCATCCATTTGAGTACATACAGCTGTCCAAAGTGTAGGGGTTGATCTCTCAACAGGAAATTGACGGTGATTCTCTATATGATGCACTTTTACAAAATGTACAAGTTGATCTTTCGACTCAAATCTCATCACTTTCTTTAATTTATCGCTAAAACTCCCATTATGAAAGTGACATAACCATCACCTCCCGGTGCAATTCTTATGAAAGGAATTGACTCATCGACTCCGCTATAGACATATCTCCTACCACCATGAATGGGTGCAAGTGCTGTGGATGACCCAAACATTATCTGGTTTCCAAAACTATGACCACTAGTACAACCAACCTCTCTACCATCTTTTTCTTCATCATCATCATTTTCTTCGGCATCTTTTTCGGCCTCTTCTGTCATTTCTTTTTTATCCACATCTTTATCCATGTCTACCATAACAACATCTATTCGAAATTCGATATGTGGATACTCATCCATATAATCGCAATCTTGTTGTACAGGCACAAACGTCCGACCATTGTATGCCTTTATATACAATTTATGACTTATACCCACTTTTATAGCCACCGCAAATTCTATCAAGTTCAGAACGTCATCATCATCATTGATCGGTACCAATACATACTTTATATTCCCCCTTTGTATGTGTGACATAGGACAACGATGAAAAATCTCTATGTGTTGCCTTGTCCAATTAGTTTGAAGTCCCTTACAATTCACACATACCGGCTCATTAAAAGATATATCATTTTTCACCCGAATCAACTTCGAAGGTTTACAGTCATAACCCACTCCATTCTCACTCTTCACAATTTCACCATTTGTATAATATAACAATTTCACTATATCCGCTATTTCTACTTAAAATTAAAAAATATTTTATTAATATACATTCTAAAATGACAATCGAGGAGAATACAAAATTCATTTCAATTTTTAGTTTAACTATAAAAAATAAATTTATATATTTTAAAACCATAAATTTAACTATAAATAATAAATTTAATATATTTTTCAATTAAAATCCTATAATTAAACTCGTAATAAAATTACAACAATTAACTGAATTTATAAAAAAATATTCTAATTTCATTTAATTACAAATAATAAATCTAACTAAATTTACTTATTCATACATTTATAAAAAAAACCCTAAAACTTAATTTTATTCCAAATTAAAAAAACACTAATTTCTAAATTAATATTAATTTCCAACAAAAATCTAAAGTCTAAATATCTAATTATATCTCTTTAAAATATAGTTAAATTAACAAAAAATACATTAACTGAACAATGTATATCAAAATTTAATCAATATAAATATATAAAATTTCAAATTTCAAAAAGTACAAACAACAATTTACCTTCGTCAAATTTTATGTGTGAAACTTCCAACAGCTATGGATCGCGGTCAATTCACTTCCCTAGGTTGCAGATGTCCTTGACTGTTGCAGATTGTGCACGTAGAGGTAGAGAATGCCTTTGTCCGTGATGGAGCAGAGAAGAAGTAAAAGGGGAAGAAGGAAAGAAAAAGGAGAAGTGAGAAAAGAGAGAAGGGACGGGGGTTATGTTCGAACATGTGGTGAGTTCAACTCACGACATGTCCCATTTTTAATATATGTCGTGATTTCAAGTCACAATATTTATGAACAGTGCATGACGTGTCTTGAAGACACGACATAGGTAGGTTACTTTTATATTTATTTTACCCGTTGTGTTATATAATTTTTTTTTAAAAAACTGTAATACATCCGTACAAAGCTCTTTGTTATCCAATTCCTAAGTTTTGTACGGATATAACCTTATTTTTTTAAAAAAAATTTAAAATAATACCATTCAAAAAATATTTACAAATCTAATAATCATATGTCGTGATTTTAAGTTACGATATGGTACTGTTCATCACGGTCTCGTGTTGGGATTTAAAGTCACGATACGTGGGTATTAGATTTAAAAATATTTTTTGACCGGTGTTGTTTTAAATTATTATTATTTTTTTGAGTTCAATTCCGAACAAGGCTCCCAATTCCAATTGCAGAGACTACGTTCTTTTCAAATTGGCCCTTATTTTCTATTGGACTCTATAGTTGTTGGACTGAGGAAGACGACAATGGCGGCATCATCGGCGGCATCTTCGGCTCCTTCGCAGAAATCCGATGAAGAAGTAGAAGAGTTGCTTGATCGGATGCTGACTCGATTGGCTTTCTGCGACGACTCCAACCTCCAACCTTTACTCTCCAAGCTTCTTCCTTTCACTATTTCTTCTCTATCTTCTTCCTCCCTCGCTGTGCGGAACAAGGTTAGAACTCTTTCTGTAATCTTGGCTTGTTTAAAGTTGCTCCATTATATTACCTAAATTTTTAGATCGTTCGGAACATGGATTGAATAGGTTGATGGTATTTACTATGAAACCCTAGTTCATTCTATCTTGGAGATTATTGTTTGTCAACCAAAACCCTTTATCTTTTTTTTAAGAAATTGAGATGCGGTGCATCATTCGGCTTTAAAATTGAGCTATTCTAATGTTGATCCTGAGGAGATTGTATTTTTCTCTGATCAATAATAAACGCTTTTATTAATGCCACAAAGGGGTACCAAACCCTTACCAATTACAAGCTATCATGCCCAAAAAATTCCCTAAAATCAACCCATCACATGTATCTTTAGTTTTCCAAAAAAAAAAGTTTTGTTTTCACTAGCCTTAAAACTATCAAAATCTGTGGCTAAATTTTCAAACGCCCTCCTATTCCTTTCTTTCCAAACCTCCCAAAAAATGCATAAAGGGACCATAGCAATAACTCTCCTCTTATGTTTTGGTGTTGGAAAACACAGCCAAGTCTAAACTTTATCTTCTATACAATGTGCCACCACCCAAGATACCCGTGTAGCCTGCAAAACAGTTTCCCACAGAGGTCTCAACCATGCACATTGGAACAAAAGATGATGAATGGACTCAACCACACTTTTACATAAGAAACAATGGTTAACCACTACCCTTCCTCTTTGCTGTAAATTATCCAACGTCAAAATTCTCTCCCGTACAGCCTTCCAATTGAAAAAAGCCACTTGAGGAGGGACCGACGCCTTCCAAATTGCCTTCCACGAAAAATCAATATGCCTATGTTGCAGATTTGCTCATATCAATACTGCATAAAAAGATTTAACTGTGAAGAAACTTTTAGACTGTCCAACCCAAGCACATTTATCGGAATCATTAACACCTATGCATTGAGTCAACCTGATCATGAAAGGTCAATAAGCTATCCAACTCCCAATCATTCATTTTCCGTCTATATGAAACCGCAAAAAAACTTGCTAAAGTTCGCCACCCTTCCTAACCCATTTCCACGCTCCTAATAGACTTCCATTGACCACCATCCTTATCATACTTTCCCACAATAATCTGTCACCACAAAACAACGCGCTCTGTGGCAAACTGCCATAGCCACTTCCCCATCAAAGCTATATTAAAAAGCACAATAGACTTCAGTGCTAAACCCCCTTGCTGAATAGGTTGTTGCACCACCTCCATCTCACAAGATGATATTTGAAAGTATCCCCGGTTCCTCCCCATAAAAATCTCCTTTGGTTGCCCTCCAACCTGTTACCCACATTAGTAGCAATAGGGAATAACAACATGAATTAAACTTGCAAACTCATCAATAAACCTTTTATAAGATCCCTCCTTCCCCCGCCCCTGGACAAATAGTTTCATTTTCAACTGGCCAATCTCTTCTCAATTTTTTTCACAACTGGACTACAACTGGACTCCAAATAGAAATGTTTTTAAATCATCTTCCTAGAGGTAAACCCAAATAAATGAATGGCAAAGAACCCACTCCACAACTCATTATGACCGATAACACTCCAATCTCCACCCTTTCCCCAATTAGGATCAGCTCACTCTTACTCAAATTAATATTCAGCCCAGAAACAATTTCAAAACCCAACGAGATACTTCTCAAATTTAAAATGTGGTTCAAATCTGCCGCACTAATAATACTTGTGTCGTCAGCAAATAAAATACGAGACACCAGCACAGAGGAGCTAACCCATCCCACCTCAAAACCAGTCAACAAGCCAACCTAAACAGCCCTATCAAGAAATCTTGACAATGCTTCCATCACCAAAATAAACAATAAAGGAGAGAGAGAATCTCCATGTCTAAGCCCTGTCGACACATGAAATTGACTTGTTGGACAGCCATTGATCATCACCAAAAAAGAAGTGGTAGAAATACAGCATGTCATCCGAACAATCCACTTTCCACCAAGCCCATTCTCCCTAATAGATATAAAAGAAAATGCCAACACACATGGTCATAGGCTTTTTCCATGTCGAGTTTACAAATTACTCCTTGCTTATCTTTCCGCAGACCATCCTCCATGACTTCATTGGCAATTTGCACCCTATCTAAATCTGTCTGGCACCTACAAATGCACTTTGGAAAGGAGACACCAAACCTGGAACGACACCCTTCAACCTTCTAATTAATACTTACGCGATGATTTTATAAATACATCCTGTAAGACCAATCGTCCTGAAATCCTGAATATTCACCGACCCGTCTTTTTGGAATTAAAACAATAAACATAGCATTTAAAAATTTTACAAATTTACCTACGTGATGAAAATCCTCAAAAACTGCGATGATGTCACCCTCATTACTTCCCAATTTACCTGCAAAAATGCCATAAATAAACCAGTACGTCCAAATTTCTTCTTCTGAAAAAGGAGGTTCTAACCTATTACTTTCTGCTGAACTAAGACAATTAAATTGCAAGCCATTTAAATTAGGTCTCCATTCAAACTGTTCCTTCTAAAAATTACTATAGAAATCCACTACAAACCTTTTAAATTCACCCTCCACCTTCACCAATCTGCCCTCCACTACTAACTTATGAATCAAATTGGATCGTCGATTTATATTGGCTGTCTTGTGAATAACATTTATATTCTGATCACTTTCTTTAAGCCATAACAATCTTGATTTTTGTCACAATGAAATCTCTTCCATCAAACATAGCTTAGCTAGCTCTTTCTTCAACCCCACCCTAATCCCCTTGTCCTGCGGAGATAGACCTAACTGCTCCTCTAAAAAATCCAGCCGATTTATCTCGCAAATCAGCTCATTTTTTTCATCCCCACATCCCCAAAAATCTTCTTATTCCTATTTTTAAAAGCCATTTTTAAATGTTTCAACTTTTAACAACAACAATAGACTGTGTCTTAATCTCGAATTTTAGGATCGGTATATTGAGAGACCAATATAGGAGAGAGAAAAAAATAGATAAATAAAAATAAAAAACATAAAATTAAAGTTTGAAAACAAAAATAGAGAAAATAATATTTAAAAAATAAACAATAAAAATAATGAAAGGAGAGAAGTAAAAATAAACCATTTGTAGAAATTTTAAATAATAATAATAATAATAATATTATTATTTTTTAACTGTTTTGGATTTTGCTACACTATTCATTCTTATTTAAAGTCATCTTTTCAATTAAACTCTTAACATTTAAATCTTTATAGATAACTTGCATCCAGATTTTTAACTGTTTATCCCGACATTTCACTAAATATCTTGCATTTAAGGTCTTGCTTCTCCCAATTGGTGTGTTTTTGGGTTTTTATTGCACATGTCCAAACCACCTTAAATGATATTTTTTCATTTTATCCATAATTAAATTCACTCCCAACTTGGTATGTATCTTTTTATTTCTAATTCTATTTTTTCTTGTTTTATCACACATTCATGAGTATTCTCATTTCAGTTATAACCATTTTGTTGTTTAATGGTCCAACAGTTGGTGCCATATAATAATGCAGGTGTCATTGCGGTTCTATAAAAGTTCCCCTTCAACTGCAATAATATCGTGCGATCACAAAAAACCTCATATGCACTTCTTCATTTCATCCAAATTGCTTGAATTCTATTATTCATATTCCTATCTATATTGTCATCACTTTGAATGATTGATCCAAAATATCTAAAATGTTCATTTTTTTTGTATATCTTGTCCTTTTAATTTAATCTTTTTTCATCATTTTGATGACTATAGGTAAACATATATTTCATATATTCAGTTTTTGACCGGTCGATCTAAATTCTCTAGATTCTAATGTATCTCTCTATAACTCAAATTTGACAATAATATCTTCTTTAATTTTATCAACTAGCACTATATTATCTGCAAAAAACATACACCATGATATTTTATCTTAGATATTCTTTGTTATTTTATTTATCACTATTACAAAAAGAAGGGAATTTAATGCCGAGTTTTGGTGAATCTCAATGTTAATTAGAAAGCTATAATTTAAACCCCCCGCATGTTATTACATTGGTCCCAGGTTCCTCATACATTATCTTTGATGAGACCAATGTATTTCAAGGAGATTTCCTTTTTCGTCAACACTCATCACTGTATGCCTTTGAGAACCCTATCGTATGCTTTTTCTAGGTCAATAAATATTTCAACTTTTAAGCCACCACAAAACTCATATGCCCTTGTCTAGTAGCATTGTTGCACCACTCTGCCACCAACCCACTAAAACCATCCACCCGCAGTCACATGTTCTCGAGCCTGAAAGGTGAGGGACCCCATTTCACCAAGCTCATCTCCGACATAATAGGATGATGGTCAGAATACACTCTAGGAAGCAATTTCTGGTGCGTGCCTGATCATCCATCATCCCATAGATTATCAATTAGAAACCTGTCTAACCAAGAAAAAGTGTGTGAATTTGAACAAGTGAAGGCCCCTTGTTCCAAGGGTATATCAATCAAAGAATGGAAATTGGCAACACCACTAAAACTTGACATACCATTGGAGAAATCCGAATGCGCCTTCTGTTCTTGTGGAAATAGCACTGTTTTAAAATCACCTCCTACCACCCTATGCAAATTCGAACGAGTTTCATTTCTCCTAGTTCCCATAGCATAATTTCCATGGCTACTCCTTCCCTTGGACCATACACTGCTGCATACAACCATGTCCAATCACAATCCCACATATGAAGAGCACATGAGATAGAAAAATCCCCAATGGCCTGATCAACCAACTCTAAGAAAGTATCATCTCTCATCATTAAAATTCCTCCAGACCTTCCACCAGCCGGTTTTGTCCACCAGTTACAATGCCTACTTGCCTGTAAACTCCGAACTAAGTTGTCATCCATACTCCCCACCTTTGTCCTTTGGATACAAACCACCTTTGCATTTTTACTCTTTTAGTGCTTTAATAACTGCTCTCTTTTCACCATTATTGATCCCCGACAATTCTATGATGTCACTCTAAATCCATCAACAACGGCCAATCCCGTTCCCTTGCCCTTTACCTAGACTTGTACCCTCTTTGTCTTAATCTCTTTTCACCATTCATACCATACCTTCTATTCTTTTTCCTTTGCCTTCAACACTTGTTATTGGTAATCTACCAAGACATGAACTCGGGGGGGGGGGGGAACTTGTCCATTTCATCCTTGGTGGCATTGTAAGCTTAATCTAAGAGTGATTTTGCATTTATTAGAAAAAATTTCATTTTAAACTATTTCTTCTCTTGTGGCTTGGAATAATCATTTCCATGCACCTGCTGTGTGTGATTATAACAAAATTCATGTTTCTGCTCAATGGTGCCTGGTAAAGCCAACATGAGATTGCAAAAAGGATTCTACAATCCTCATCATTTAGTTAAGCTTCAAGCTAGAACACAAAGGCCTTCCCATTGGTATTGTAGAAAATTCTGAATATTGCTGAGTAGCAGTGATATGGGAATGAATTTTCTCCTTCCCCTTTGGCTTTGACTATTTCTTTTTCTAAGAACGTTGAAAGATTCTTGCTTAATGTACTAGTTTTGAGTTTGGCTGCAGGTTTGGTCTTGTTAACTTTGAAAATCTATGCAAGTGATATTTTTCATTGTTGTGATAGGTTATTGAGATTCTGAGCCATGTCAATAAGCGAGTAAAGCACCAGCTGGAGATTGGTTTGCCCATGTTGGAGTTATGGAACATGTATACAGAAACTACTGCCACTTCAATGGTTAAGAACTTCTGTATTGTGTATGTTGACATGGGATTTGAACGCATGCAATTGGAGGTCTGTGCGTTTCCTCTTGATTTCCATGCATTAAATGAAAAATTTGTCTAATAATTATAATTGACTTTGAAATGGGTTTTGGCTACTGCAGGAAAAGGAAAAGATGGCACCAACACTTTTGGCGAGCATTTCAAAGCTTCCTTCTCAACATCAAGAGATAATTTTGAGGATTATTGTCAAGGTTCTTTTCTTTTTTGAGAGTAAATCATGACATTTTTGTGTTGCTAAATTTGCAAGTTTTACAAGTTGTCATTGTTTACAATGTGCAAGAAAAGTGCTTTTATATCTGGTCTGCAAAACAATTTCATGTTTTTGCCCTTCACACTTTCGGACTTACATAAATTTTCTTCTTGACTTAAATTCTTTTTTGTATTCTTCTCTGTCTATAACGGAAAGGTTTATGGTGGTTCATCACATGTACGTACACATCTCTTGTATTTGTGTCATTCTAAATGCCTACTTTGGTATTTCTGGAAAACATAGTGGGAGAGGATGGACAACTTTATTTTTTTCCTTGCATGAAAGTAATAATAGAATAGATGTTTGGTCTTGGCCCTGAAACATTTACAGGCTTTGGGGTTTGACAGCCATCTAAGCCACCACATCAACGTAACCCTTTTTTGTTTGATTTTCTGTGACTGGAAACTGTTAAACTACCTTAGTGATTTTTATTCAGAAAAAAGAAATTTATTTATGGAAAAACAAAAGGGCAAGAGCACCAAGCGCCACCATATACCAAGTTCACAATGCCAAAGACTCTATAAAATCGACAACCTTTGTAAAAGACACAACCACTTGGAACGCAACCAAAAAATACAGTTAATTACAATGTCCACAAAGAGTTTACTTGAATGAAAGCATAAAATACTTCATTTGTTTTTCACCTTACCTCTGTTCTAGTTATACATTTACTTTCTACTTTTGGGCAATTGCCGCAGACTTATTCATTATCCATGCTTATGAAGGCTGAAATTGTTGATTCCACATTTACAACCACGATTGCATTGGAAATGCTCCTGCATTTATTCCCTTGTTCCAGCCTTTGGGTTCCTTTCTCTATGGAGAGATGAAAATAGGACAATAACATGATCAATTTACCTAAAGTTCATTGTGAATGTCTCATTATTTAAACAAGAGTTCATCTCATTAAATCAACAAGACAAGCTCAAAAATTGTACTACTTATAATCTTTGTGTAATAACTAAACTAACGAAGATAGTTGAGTTTTGCTTGTGCTTGGGACAAATCTATGCTGTACTGCTTGATATTTATGTATTTGAGACAATTCCTGGGGAACCCAGACGTTATGTATGGTTGTAGTTTTTGAGTATATTGTTTATGTAAAATGGGGGTATATAGATTTTAGATGTTGCTTTGGCGAAAAATGAGGTGGTTATGCTGGGAAGTTTAATCATGGTGTTGTTTTGAAGTCTGATTTAAAAAGGCTGATGATAACATTAGTTGGAATTTCCTACATAGGTTGTGGAGAGAAAAAGTTTTTGGTAATTTATGGACTTGTGAATCATTGGTAATGGAGCACAAAATTCCTGGTTTTGGCTTTTATAGGCTTTAGGTAAAGAGATCTACTTTCCTCCTTTTTCATTCGAGGTTGGTAATGAGGGCATTTGTATTTTGGATATTCATTTTGTTGATGATACCATTTTCTTCTTAATTGAACACTAAAATCGTCACCTTAATATAACTTCTCTTCTTAGGATTTATTTGCCTTTTGGACTTAAGACAGACATTTTCAAAAGTACTATCATGGGCATCAATGTATTTTAAGTTTGGATGGAAGTTTTCTATCATGGAGCCTTTTTATTGTTTTCTGGAATCTTACTGCCAGGGCAGCACATGACCTAGCTTTCTTGGTCACCTTATAGCAAAGGGTTCATCCTTTTTCTAGAGAATTTGGAAACTTTATTGCTTTGTGTTTCTTTCTTCTTCCTTCTCTAAAATCCTCTTCTGATCATTTTATTTGGTTCCCACATGTTCATTCTTTTCCTTTAGCTGTTTCATTTGGAAAAACATAGTTCCAGTTAATGCTTTCAAAGTTCTCTCTTGACAATGATGTTTGGTGCTAAAATAGATTAAAGCCAGAATCATTTATTAATTTCTTCATTGTCCGACTTTGAAGGATATGTGGAGCAGCTTACTTGGTGTATGTGGTGAGATTTGGGTTTGTCCGAGAAGCATGAATTATCCAATTGTTGCCGTGTTTAGTGCTATAGGATGTGAGTAAATTGGCTAACATTTTATAGTACAACACCTAAATGTTTATTTTTTTTTGTGCATTTGAATAGAGAGGAATTGCATGAATTTTCAGGATAGGGTACCAATTTCTCTCTTGCGTTGGGGGTATAGTGCTCACTTAGTTGCTGCCTTGTTCTTTCTGCTTTACTTTTTCAATTTTTCCTCCTCTCCTTTTTTGTGAATAGAGGATCTCTCATTCTCATTCTTGTATATTTTCCCCTCTTTAATGATCTCTTCCTTTTAATTAAAAGAAGATAAATGTTCGCTAGTGCCAATTTCTTTCCCATATGTAATTTTATGTACTTGCGCAAGAGATATGTCTTGGATGGCATTGGGTTTATTGATGACTTGTTCAAACTTCACTGATTGTCGTGTTTTAAAACTAGATTTAAGCAAGTGTAAGTTTGAAAATCTTCAGTACTTGGTCTCTGTGCATATGTGATATTGAACTCACTAATTACATGATCTCTAAACTGCATTTCTTTTGTTTAACCTCTATTATCAATGAAAAACTTTCTCACTGCATCAAAGAACTCCTATATTGAGGCAAAACATGAACAACAGAAAGTACTAGTTTATGCATGCTCTTCATATGCATCTTATGGGGGGGATGTATCCCATACTACTTTATTGGCCCACTTTGTTGCAACAACAAAATGTAGGCACCATAGATTGTTCATAAACCATATAAGAATTATCTCAGACAGATCCTGATAAAATTTTCGTTGATCATCGGCAATCTCTTCCAACAACCATATTTTGGGTATAGTGCCCTTCATCATCAGGCATATTTGTTGCTGCATTTGAATTCATATCCTCACTGTTTACTCAACATGTAGCCTTGATTGACTGGCTTCACCATTATGAGCACCCACTTCGATTCTAATATCTTGAGAAGTACTAACAACTTCCATGTTTTAATAGTCAAGATGCATATAGGTGTCTGTAAACAACTTGACTTGGATCCTCTCTATCTCATTGATACGTATGTACAATTCAAAGGACCATAAGACATGCATCTTAATTATATCATAAACACATGGGTACAACTCTTCATCTGTTATGGAAAGTGGAAAAACTTGAACGTTATCTCTGCATCAACTTCATACATATTAGCCTATAATCAAGTCATGCACATTTTATTGATTGTACATATCTCAACTGTTTCGTGACTCATAACATATGAGTTGTTCCCCCTTCTTACTCCACACCTTCAGGCCCCTCAGTAATTTTTTCACCCTAATGGTGCAAGAATACAATTTTTTGACTTCTTATTTCTTGAAATTTGATGTCAATTCATATATATATATGACTAAGTCATTTGTACTAATAAGCCTAACAATTGAAAGTGTTCCTAAATTTCTATCTTGTTGGGCAGAAGTTTTGAAATATTTTCCATTTCATCAACAATTACCCTCACCCTAGTTCTTGAGTTACTCCCAAAATTCCCAAAAATTATGGGAAACTATCTAACCGTCAAGAATCTCTATACAACACTCTTCTATCAGAGTTTGGAAGGCAAAACTTTTTTCCAAGGTTAAGGCTTTTACTTGGTTCATGGTGTGGAACAAGATCAATTATAACGATTTGCTATGAAAGAGGAGGCCTTCGAAAGCTATTTTCGTGGATATTTGTGTCATGTGCTATAACAATTCTGAAAAGAGGCTATTTGTTTTTGCATTGTTCAATTCCTCAAGAGGTGGAATGCCTATTTGCTGTGTGTGGCAATGACTGAGTTATTTTTTTTACAAGTCCCAAGGTTCGTTTCTTTTGAATTTTAGAGGTTTCGGATGGCAGAAAAATGCTTGTTTATGTTGGTGATATGCATTTGTGGCTATTCATTGGTTTATTTGGAGAGACCGGAATAACAGAATTTTCAGAACTAGATCATTGATTCTTTTGTTCTATGGGATAATGATTCTTATTTTATGCTTCTCTATGTGCTTATGCCTTAGGGATTAGCTTTGAAGAGTTGAGGAGGGACTTCTGAGTAGTTATCCATTGTTCATTTTTTTCACTTTTGAGGATTTTTATCCTGGAGTTCTGTACATTTTCTGATGCATCTAATACAATTTTAATTTTCTATATAAAAAGATCAAATACAGTTCCTTTCTTGAGCAATATAATTGTGCAAAATATTCACAGCTAATGAAATGACAAATCAATTTCAATCATGTGAAAATCAACCTAAATTAAACAATTAACATGCATTAATTGTGCAATTTATGAAGACAAATTTTATTTTGCAAGTGTTGGACAGAGAAGGAGAGAGAGTAATTTAGTTGCATTGATGAAAAGTGAGAGATACATATCTGTAAGATGGTGGAAAGAGGAAGAAAAATAAGTCCTTGTTGAGAAATAAAGAAAGATAAAAAGGAGGATGTAGGTGGAGAAGGGCCAAAGGAATAAAACAAGAAGAAAGAAATGGGGAGGAAAGAAAGAAGAGCGAACGTGATTATGAAGGGCTAATGACAAGATTGCCCTATTGCATAGTGATATGTATTCTAAATGTGTGATCTAAAGCATGATATGGTAGCACATCAGATCACTAAAGTTGGCTATCCCCACTTAATTTATGTTTCAAGAAAATTGAAAAAATAGAAATTACATGTATAAAAGTTCTTTTCCCCTTTTCTGTTTAAGAGTTATTGTGATATCCAATGCTTGTTTTTCTTTTCCTTATTTGTTTGAGTATTGGTTAAAATTTGTTTTCTATTGACTTATTTTTCAAAACGGCAAATTGAAACATGTTGAGTACTACAGTGAAAGCAAACTGCCACTAGAAATAATAGTCGAAGTATTGAAGTCCATTACCACGTATCCCAGAAGGTGAAGGTTAGGTAGCGTGCTCCCATGCCATAGTAAATCATGATTTAGGTAACATTGGGTAAGTTATACCACATAATATTATTTTTTTAATAGGAAAAGAAATGTTTTTAAATAAGGTAAAAAAAATAAATAAAAAACTCCAAGGATTAGAAATTCACAAAGATGAGAAAATGAGCAACACAGACTACCGAAGAACTGCATTCCAAAGCCTCATCAACTGCTTTGTACCATAATCCTTGAGGCATGAGTGCACAAAGAATCACAAAATATAATATTATCCCATAGAAAAAAGTGCCACTAATTTGATTGTTGAAAATGCTCGCATTTCACTCTCTTTGAATTTGATAAAGACAAATTATAAAAGCACATCTCCTGAGTGAACGAACATCTATTTGCCCTCAAAACCTCTAAAAATTTTGTGAGAGAGAGTTTTGGGGCCTCATAGGACAAATCAGATCATTATCACATATGACAACAAGGAGGTTCGAGTTCTCCCATGCCATGGGACAATGCAAAAGCATTTGATATCTAGTTTCTGAATCACTATAGTACATGATACAAACATCCACAAGGGTTATTTTAGAAGGCCTTCTCTTTTATAACAAGTTACTGGTATTGGTCTTATTAAGCACCATATACTGAGTAAATGCCTTAATTTTGGGAGGAACGTTTGTATTCAAAATTGGTTGGTGGAAAAAAAGGATTATGTGGAAGGCTAATAAGATGTTGAAAGTGAGATTTGCAAATGATTCCTTAAAAAGATTATGATGTGAAACCGTGTTAAAGTTTAATGAACCAGGGTTTCGTTATTTTGTTTTTAACTTCCTTGATGACTGCATTTTAGTTCCATGTTTATTGTCTTTCCTTAATTGAGTCTCTTGTCCATAATAACTCAGAAGTCATTTCCACAAATAGGCAACCGTGTGAGATTTACTTGCTTTGAGCTACAAGGTGGAAAACTGTGTATGGGTCATACTCCATAAAAGTAAAGCAAAAAATGCCCATCAGTTCATTAGCAGCACTTCAGTTCTTCTGCTCAGACATCTAAGAACTGATATACTTCCCCTTCTTAGCTTAGTATAATCGATATCTGATATGCATTGCATGCTTCTAGTGGAACATATTAGAGGCATTATAGCTTTACTTTGTCTTGCTATAGTTTTGTGACAAAGTATCTTGTGATTCTTTATTTGTGTCAGGTCATTGGTGAATGCCATTCAAGGGTTGTTGTTGATGAAGTTGCTATGAAGTACAGATCCATAAATAGTGCTCCAGACTGGAAGATATTCCTTGAATTTTGCCTTCATACCATGCTGTATTATCCAGCACCTCAAGGGTTTGGAATCCAGTTTACTATATGAGCACAAGGTTGGCCTTCTGTTGCTTCCTCTTGTTTCGGTGCTGATCATAAGAAGTTATTTTTTCTTTGCAGTGGGGGTTGCCCTGGAGGGCTTTCAGTTTCTCAAGTGGACCGTATTACTGGAAAACAGCCTTTGAAGAGTGATATACTTTTATTGAGGAAGGTGAATTCAGTACAACTTTAAAATAATCGCTATGTTGGGATCCTTAAATTGTTCTGCTATCTTAGGAACAAATCTTCCCCCCAAGTGAAGACTTAATAACTAGTTATTGGTTATAACTTATTCTTTAGTTGCCCTTTTCCTTTCATTACTGTTGCCAGTTGGGGATCTTGAATGTTATAGAAGTGATGGATCTGGCTGCTGAGCTTGTTTATCCTCTATATTTGGTTGCTTCTGCTGATTGGTATTTGCTCAACTTCCATTGTATGCTATTTGATAGCTTACATGCTTCAATACTGCAAATCATAACTTTTTGATTACTTTCCTTGCAAGCCAAGAGCCTGTTTCTAAGAGAGGCGAGGAGCTTTTAAAGAAGAAGGCTTTCAGTGCAAACTTAGATGATCCAGATTTAATAAACAGGCTGTTTGTGCTATTTAATGGTAAACTATAACTTAAATTATTGTTTTTTTCCTGTACACTCATCTTTAAGTTGGAGTAAATGTTGTCTTCAATATGTATCTTGAGGCAAATTTTTGGCTTGTCTAAAATATAAATCTTTTTGCAATAGCATGTTCACTCTTTGGACGCTGTTCATTACCTGCATTTATGCATTGTTGTAGAAGCTTTTTTGCATCACTCCAACTCCTAATGATTAACATAAAAAATTCATTTCATGCATTATATGATTGTGCCACCTGAATTTTGTTTGCTATTTGGCATTCCATTCTGTTAATGATTCTTCTTGATATGCTTCATTGCAAGTTTTGACTGGCATTCCCTTGTGAAGTTTTCCATCAATCCTTTGGTGACCTCTGGCCGCAATCTTAATTCTGATGTGCCTTTTATAGCAATCATATCCATTGTTTTTAGGCCAAGACCATAATACTTTGGTGAACTTCGTGCCTAGTTGCAATCCACTCAGTGAACTTTTATTGCATTTAGTTACCTTTCCTAAGAGTTTCAAGATAAAATTCAATGTCTCTAATAAGTGGATGATGTTAGCTTACAAGTGCGGACTTCATAAAATTCTCGGTGTTGGTTTTGGGTTTTGATTTCTCTCTCATTTGGTAACCTCGAGCTCCTTTTTTGTAAGCCTTTTGCTTTTTTTTTTTAACTATATTGGATAAAAAGAAAAATATGTTCAATATATGAAAAAATGTACAAAACTTCTAAGGATATAAAACATCGAAAGTATTAAAAAATAAAACAATTGAGATAAAAAAGACTAATACACAAGTGCTGTCCAATCTTTCTTCAAATCCTATAGACTATAATCTTGATAAATTCTTGAGGTGTGAGCTTATAGAGAAGTATACAATGTAATTTTGTTCCCCCAAAGAGAAGGTCCAATGGTTTGCTTTGCAGGATTTTTTGGCATTTTGTTTTCTCCAAATACACCATTGGATGACCAAAAGCGCACATTCCTTAACAACCTAGTATCTTTCTTTCCTCCAAAATCTCTAAATTTCATGAGAAACAAATAGGAAATTCTCCGGCCATATCTTCTCCACAATAGAGCAAGGTAAAAGTAAGTGATCTCTAGATTCAAAATTCACATGGCACATAACACATACATCTGGGAAGACTTATGTTTTGAAAAATATCAACAACAATAGCAACAAAGAACTCCAAATACACTTTTTCATTTTGTCGAACCCGCTTGAATTCTATGATTCACATTCCCATCTATGTTGCCATTGTTTTGAATGATAGATCCAAGGTATCTAAAATGTTCGCTCTTTGATATATCATGTTTTCTTAATTTAATCATTTCTCAATCATTCTGATGATTGATCAAACGTATATCTCATATACTTAGTTTTTTATCGACTCAATCTAAATTTCAGGATTTTATTATATCTCTCCATAACTCCAATTTAGCTCTCCCTAATTTCATCGATCAACACTATATCATTGGCAAAAAGCATACACGATAATACTTCATTTTGGATGATTTTCATTATTTCATCTACTAATGTAAAAGGAGAGAGCTTAATGCTGAATCTTGGTAAAAACCAATGTTAATTGAGAAGATTTCACTTAAACCCCAGTAGGTTCTATATTGTTAATAGTTCCCTCATACATATCTTCGATGAGATCAATGTATTTCAAGAAAATCCCTTTCTTTATCAACGTCCATCACAGCATGTTTGTGGGAACCCTATTATTTGTTTTTTTTAGGTCAATGAATACTATATGCTAATCTCTTTTCTTAACTTTAAACGTCTCCATCAAATGTCAGAGCAAGAGAATGGTTTTGGAGGTGGATCGTCTTGGCATAAACCCAAATTGATTTTGAGACACATTTACTTTTGATCTCAATTTATGCTCCATCGCTTTCTCCCACAACTTCATAATATGACTAATAAATTTAATTACCCTGTAATTGGAACAATCTTGTATGTCAACTTTATTCTTATGTAGTGGTTCAACTGTAGTCTCTTTTCACGTTTGGAGTATTTTCTTGGTTTGCCAAATTTTGTTAAAAAGATCCATTAATATTCCTATTTCCATTTCACCCAAATACTTCCACACCTCAATAGGGATGCCATCGGATCCTGTGACCTTATTATTCTTCATTTTCTTTATGGTATTTCTTATTTCATGAGAATGAATTTTGCATTTAAAATTCTTATTGATTTCCTCGAGTGGTATTGCGATATCACCAATATTTCTTGCGCCCTAAAGAGGTTATCAAAATGGTCTCTCCAATGTTTTCTTATATTCTCATTGCTTATGAGTATATTATTGATTTCACTCTTGATACACCTAACACCATTCGAGTCTTTTTCCTTCCTATCCCTTAGGTTGACAATTCCCTTAGGTTGACAATTTTGTAAAACTCTTTTTCCCCATCCTTAGTTTCTAGTTTTTTATATAATTCGTTATATATCTTGCTTTTTGATTCGTGAATAATTTTATTCATTTTTTTTTAATCTTGTAATTATTTAATGTATCGCTACCTCTCTTACTTTTAGGATTCCTATAACACTCTTTTGATTCGTGTGACAGTTCTGGATTTCCTCATTTCATCAACCTCCTTGTCTAATTTCTTAATATTACTAGATATTTCTACCTACATGGTTTTCGAATTATCATTTATAGACCAAGTAGTTTCTTGAATTAATTTGTCTCTAAGGTTGTCACCTTTTCCTCTTTTAGGTTCCACCGTTTAATTCTTGACTTCATAAATTGACAATCCTTTTTTTGCCTTTTAGACACTCGCACATTTAAAACTAAAAACATATGTTGAGTTGCTATACTTTTAGTTGGTATAACCTTACAATCCCTGCATGTCATTCTATCGGCCCTCCTCGTGAAAAAGAAATCTATTTGGTTGGTATTCAACCCACTCTTGTATGTGACCATTTGCGATTCTCTCTCTGTTTTTTTTTTTTTTTTTGAAAAAGATGTATATAAATATCAAATCAAATGATGTGACAAACTCTAAAATAGTACCCTTGTTTCATTTAAGAAGCTTTTGAAAATGAGGAATCTTTACTTTCCAAATAAAATTATTTAACCGAAAATGAGGATTTGGGGGTAAACTTGGTAGATTTCCAAAAACAGATCTATAAATGAAAACCTTTGAAGAATTAGACTTTAAACTCCTAGAGTGAGAAGCACAAGGAGAAGGTTCATTTCCAGGAGAGAAATCAAATATTAAAACTCAACGATTTCTTTATCATCAAGAGTAGTTAAAAATTTTAAAATCCCAAGAAGGTGAATAACATTCCCAAATTTAGAAATCTTTGATTAAAGTGAAGTTTGAATAACCTTTAAAGGCAAGGAAAGAGCTAGATAAGGTTGAACCCAATCCTCCCGGAATAACACAGAAGAACCATCACCAATCTTAAAGGAAAATTGTGCTGGAGGAAAATATTATATAAATGAGAAACTTATTTCCAAGGACCGCAATGAGAATTTGGTTCTCATACTTGACATCCCATCCATTTTGATGGAGACTATACTTGGCCTTTATAACTCTATGCTGAAGAGAATTGGGTTCTTGGGGGAATCTAGATAGCCATTTGCTTGCCAACGAGATGTTTTTTGGATACCAAATTGCCTAAACCCAACCCACACTGAGACTTGGATTTAGACACTCGAAATAACTTTTCTTAAATAACCCACTTCCAAAACAAGGAAAGTCTCTCTTCAATTTTTCAATCTCGTTCATGACTCCAACCAGAATCCTGATAAAGGAGAGAAAATATGAAGGAATACTAGAGAAGCATGCCTATGGTTAAAAAGGCTCCGTTCCACCCATTAAGTCTCTTATGGAATCTATTCACCTGGTTGCAAAACTGACACTCCTAGGATTACCCACCAAGGGAACTCTTGATGGGAAATAGATCACTACATCTTCCAATTAGTAATATCTGCCACGTTATCCAACTCACTAATATAGGTCAATTACAAATAGGATTATAAAAATTTTAGTTTAGTTTGGGGAGTGGCTCTGTACTAGTCTGTGTTGCTCTTTTTTGACTCACTTCTGGGAATTTCTCACCCTTAGGGTACTTGTTTTTTCTCTATTGCATCTAATACAATTCTTTTCCTATTAAAAAGAGCAGCTTTGGCAGCATGAGGTCACATAGACGCCCACTTTCCATAGACGCCCCCTTTCACTTGTTAATTAAAACATCACCATTTTTTTTGGGGGGGGGGGAGAAATATGTAGATAGTCTTACCTTATTATTATTATGAAAAGCTTGTTTGTGAAAATTGAACCTGAAGCCTTCTTATATTTATCTCGAAGTTTTCCAGCTTGATTTCATATTGGTCAAACAGTCTTTTGACAAATACTTTGGAGCTTTGTATGGGATCCATCTCCAAACTCCTGATCTTAGGTTTCTCTGAATCCTCTCATGGTAAAGAATCCTATAAGAGACTATAACCTCCTACTTAATAATTTGTGGATCCATTACTAGCCAGGATATTTGTGAATCCTCTCATAATAAGGGAATATTTGTCATAGTAGCCGATAATTCATACTAATAGCTGATGCACTGTTAACAATTTGTTGTCCAAAAGAAATTTAATCTCTTGACTGTTCTTTAGATCATTCTCAGTATGGATTGCATCCCCTTAGTTCTCATAGCAGTATTCTCCCTCAGTGACTGCTTTTCTTTTTAATTTTCTTAACTCAATTTGTTTTGACTAAATGAATATGTCAATGATTTATGAAGAGAATGCTTTACAGGCTAACTAGAGACACAAGCCAGTGTAGGCAGAGAAACAGAAATGAGTTATATTTTACATAAATTATACTCTTGGCATTTTTCCTTTTCTCCTACCATCATTTACTTGGACATTGTATGCATTATTCTCCCTCACGTGTGATTCACTTACATCTTCTGCAGGCACTGTTGGAGTTGAAACTATTGCTCCTGAATCTCGAATAAGTCCTGGGAATTCTGCCCTGAGAGCAAAACTTATGTCAACTTTCTGTCATTCTATTACAGCAGCAAACAGTTTCCCATCAACTTTGCAATGCATATTTGGCTGTATATATGGTAATTAACGTTTTTTTCTTATGAAGTTTGTGAACCACAAGATGGCCCCACCTTTTTTTGCTTGTAAATGAAAACTTTCCAAACAGATTTGTCATTCTAAACGTATTGAGGATAGCCACATCAAAATCTCTAATGCTACTATTATATATGGTCTTTGTTTATGATTTGAAGTGTGCTACTTGAAAAATTACTTCGGTCTAGTAGCAGGTTGGAGAGGAAGAACCGTGTGGTTGCTGGAAGGCAGTTTAGGGGCCTAAGTTTGAAAGGGTTTAGGTCTTGGAAACTTGGTGTCAAACTCATTTCTCTTGCTGGAAAATGGTTGTGGAGATTTCTGTACAGCCAAAGTCTTAATGTTCATGTATAAAATATTTAAATGCCATATTATACAACAAATTCAAAATATTCTAATATTTACCACATTTAAGAGCATAGTGTGAAAGCATCTAGTAGTCTGTTTCAAACACATCATTTACTCAGTAACTCGATCAACCTCCAACAAATAACTCTTTTGTATGAAAATTCTGAGTAAAACATATGAAGAGTGCCATAAAATGATAAGCAATGCAAAATAGCTGTTAATATTGAGAAAGATTCCTTAATCCGTAATGGGGTTATCTTTCCATGTGTAGAACTTTCCTTAAATAAAAGTATAAAGGAATATGAAATATCGGGATGCCAGATTAGTTTTCTTCGTCGTAATGTTTTGAGAAATCTCTTTTTCGTTGCTTGTGCAGGAACTGGTTATTTGGTTGGGGTGTATATGCTGAAATATCTTCCTTACTAATTGATTTAATTTTGGTTTGCATAGGAAGTGGAACCACATCAAGGTTGAAGCAATTGGGAATGGAATTCACTGTTTGGGTATTTAAACATGTAAGGACCTTACGATTGGCTCTGTTGTTGTCCCTAGGTTGTTTTACTTTTACTGTCTAAAGCCTTCCTGAGGAAGAATAAAATTTGGCATTTTCATCAAAAACATCTGTTATCATATTCATCACCTGCTAGGTGGTTTATAGTTGGTTTCTGCTTCATTCTTCACCATGGTAATGACATATAAGTTGCTGCTGCAATATCCAAATGATATGATTTGACATTTTCCACTGTCTGATTTCATTCACAGGCCAGACCAGACCAGCTGAAGCTAATGGGCCCTGTAATTTTGAATGGAGTACTGAATTATCTAGATTCTGACATGTATAAGGAACCAGGTTTCTTTTTAATGCAGTTTTTTCATCCCCCTCCATATCTTGTTCAAACAATAAGTGTGAAATATATATATATATATATATATATTTATATTTATATAAATTCACTTATCAGATGCCATAGCAAGGGACACCAAAACCTTTGCTTTTCAAGCGATTGGATTGCTGTCACAGCGTTTGCCCCGTCTATTCAGGTTTTGGCCTTCTTCTGCTTTTGACTGACAATTTTTCCTTGTTATTCATAAAATTATTTAAAAGAAAAATTCACTTGCTCAGAGACAAGATTGACATGGCTGTGCGGCTTTTCCGTGCTTTGAAAGAGGAGTCTCAGTTTCTTCGTCTTGTTATCCAGGATGTGACCAACAGCCTTGCTATTGCATATAAGGTATTACCATTGTATTGATCTATGATCTCAAATTTTATGTCTCCAGCTATCTTGTGAATGATTACTAGCTTTAATTATTGAACTTACACTAGTGCTGTGACCACTGCTTCTTGTTAAAACCCTTGGCCTAGATCCTCTTTTAGCTTAAGTTATTAACTTTCTCTAATGCCGAGGCCTGTGCCTCTTGTAACAACTTTTGGCTGTGACCCCCTTTTATGACTGAATGTGGAGCATTCTTGAGCTTTATGGATATGATCAATATTAAAACTAGAAAAAAGTGAGGAGTAAATTAGTTTTAAGACCCATGCATTGCACAGGTTTCTGTGTGAAATTACATTAAAGATATGTTAAATAACTAAAATCTATTTGGCCCCATTCAAGCAGTTTTATTTATTTATTTATTTATTTTTTTAATCAATCAAAAGCTTTGACTCGAGGTCACTGACTCAAGAGGACACCCAAGTGAGTTAAAATCGTTATGTGTTATAAAGGTCATGTGTTTGATTCCTCTCCTCATCATTGCTGACCCCCCCAAAAAAAAGTTGTCTTTTCATTTTATAATTTTCTCAAATTGTGTCTATTAAAAGGTAACTTTTTCTATTTGTTTGTCATTCCTAATTTTTTGCAATTAAAATATAGGGGGATGGAGTGAATAAGTAGTGCTTGACTCTTCATGTAACATCTAGCATTCAAGAGACAATGTTGTTAGTTACATACGACAACTTAAGAGAATGAAGAAATTAATGGAGGAAGAGTAAGCATGATGGACCATAGTAATTAGCAAGCAAATATGAGAGCTGGCTATTAAAGGAACTACCTAGTCAAGGAAGCCAGAAAATTAAAGATATAGTCAAGTCTATCTCTGTTGCATACCAGATGTACATACATAATATAGATATTTGTCAAGTCTTGTTGAACTTAGGTTAACTTGATCAATGGTGGGTCATGGCAATAACTTTCTTCCTAATATCATATATCTTGATCATTTGGACTGATGAGTAATTGAAAGGCCCATTTCATTCTTTTTCTTTATTTCTGAATGAGTTATCATATGAAAATTAGTAATTTGCCCTTTTTAGCTGATCACCTTGCACTTCTTTGATGAAACGCCCTTTGACCTCAAAGATAACTGTTTTAAGACTTTTAGGTGTTATGCATACTCCACAGGTCTGCCAAATGCCACTGCCTTTTCTATTTAAACAGTTAATCATTCACAAAAATGTTTAAGGGTGCAATATTTAATGTCTTTACCTTCAAGTCAATTTTGAGTTTTCTAGCTTCTGTACTCTATCTTAGACTCTTGGTGGCCCGTCCTCAAGTGGATTGATAACCATCATATTCTCGTCGCTATCTTGATATAAGATTTCATTTCAGTCCTCCCTTCATGTTTCCGATCATCTATGTATGACTCCTCATTCTTACTGGTTCATCTATTCCATTTCTTGCTTAGGAAACTTAAATTTATTTTTTCCTCGATCATTTCTGAAATTCATCCTTGTTGTCCAATTTGCTTATATAGAATTCTATTTGAGTGGTGGTTGACATTGAAACATCTTTTCTATGTAATACTTATCTGTTGCTCCTAAATTGTTCTCTAAACTGTTGTAACACTGATTTTGGCTTGTGCATCAGGGAGCACCATTAACCGTGTTGAAGGATTTGGAAATCATATTGCTGGAAGATTCTCAAGCAGTAGAGTTCTTCTTCTGTGTAGTTGCTTCATTTTATATTCTTTCTAAGCTTTTAATTCTTGACCCTTAAAGAAACCTCCTGTTCTGTTCTTTGCAGGAACAAGGTGAGGTGCGTTTCTGTGCTGTAAGGTGGGCAACAACTTTATTTGATTTACAGCACTGTCCGAGCAGATTCATCTGCATGCTTGGTGCAGCTGATCCTAAGTTAGACATAAGGTAGGTTGGTACTTATTCCTGTTCGTGTCTTTGGTCCTTTGCAGCTGTTTCCATATCCCGAGTGTGTCTGCATCCTAAAAGACAGTTCAGATCATGTTTTTGTTCAATACATTACGTTTGTATTCTTTGATGGTGAATCCATCTTTATTTCCGCAATGAAAAAATTACACTTCACCGAATAAATGTCATTTTGAAAACAGAGTAGGTCTGACATCTTTCCTTCAAATCCTTTTATCCTATCTTATTGTACCGTATCATGCTCAATCTATCAACCTGAAATATCATATCTTATTATAGGGAAATGTCTTTGGAAGGTCTGCTTCTAGGAAAAGATACTGGGGCGAATATTAGAGAGACGCCAAATTTTAAATATCCAAAACTTGAAGAGATGCTAGATTATATCTTCAAACAGCAGCCAAAGTTATCAGATTCAACTGAAGTTAGAGAGCAAAAGCTTCTCTTTCCTACAAAAATGTATCTTGCCATGATATCATTTTTGTTGAGGTGCTTTGAGGTAGAGTTGGGTGGTAACCACCTCATTGGACAAGACACTGACTTTCGGTGCACGGTTGAAAGGTTATGTTTGCTTCTAGAACATGCAATGGCCTTTGAAGGCTCTAATGAGTTGCATGCTAATGCCTCCAAGGCTTTAATCACAATTGGATCTCATTTTGTAGAGGTTGGTTATTATTATCTATTGTTAAAATTGCTTCTAGGATACTGTTGTTCATAGCATTAATGCTTCTATCTGAGATACTCTTGCTGTTGCTAGGTGATAACATTGCGCTATGCTAGGAAGATTTCATGGTTGATGCAGTTACTCGGTCATGTTGATGTAGAAACTCGTGAGTCAGCAGCACGCTTACTCGGAATTGCCTCAACTGCTCTTCCATCCAGCTTATCTGATCTTATCTCACAGCTAGTATTGACAAGTAGTGGTACACAAAAGCAAAGGTATGTGCAAAGGTTGACATTAATATTATCATTTCTATATATGTGCCTGCCAATTCAGTCTTGATCACATGCTTGACCTGAGCATATTTTCAGGTTTGAAACACAGCATGGAGCTCTCTGCGCATTAGGCTATGTTACTGCAAATTGTGTGTCCAAGGTATTAAGTTCTATTATTGTCAATTTTTATGGCTTGACATTTTAGGGGGCTATGTAGTTTTGCCTTTTGGCTAATAGATCACTTCAATCTGTATGGCTGTTCACTTGGCCAACTTTTTCACCAACTCATGATATGTGCATGCTAGGGTTTTAGTGGCTTCTTCTTAATCATTTTGCTTTATTTCTGGTAAGTTTTCTATCTATTTGTTATCTCTTGTGATATTCTGGATGTTGGCTGGTTGCTTTGTGGTACTTAATGTTCTTGAAGCTTGTTACTTAGTTATCTCTTGTTGTACACTAAGCAACTTATGTTCTGCATGGTCGAAGTTTTGAACCTGCAATCTCATTTTCTATTTGTTATTTGGTTTGCTGCTTTCGTCTATGTTATTGCCACATAAAACAATAACTTCAATAATATTTTGCAAGAACTAGTATTGGTGATTTTGGTGAGTTGAATTGGAAACTTGATTCAACATGAGTTTGTTGGTTGGTATAATTTGAAGTTGGCCATTTTGATATGAGTTCGTTGAATAGGAGTAGGATTTGGTTAGAAACTTTCGAGACTACAATTTCAGAGATTTCCCATTCTTAGATCAATTTAGTTTAATTTTTATTATTTTTAATTTTTTTTTTCAGGGTACTTCTCCTTAAGAAGTCCTGCCTAGGTAATCAGATTTTAGATTTGGGTGAGGAGCGATATTTGGAACTTCTGGTTAATTGCCCCAATTCTCTTTTCTCTTATGGTCTTAACCTCTGGTTATCCATTCTCAGTTCTCCATTCTTATAAATCCTCTCTGTATATGTGTCTGCATTCTTGATTCTTGATACTCGTTACCTCTATCTCATATTCTCCTTCTGTTTCTCTTTCTGCAATCTCTTCAACCAGTTATCTGTGTGATGTTGCACAACTAGGGTAGATTGCCTACAGTTGGAAGAATGATAGGTGATCGAGAAGGGCTTGAATTTTTTTTATTTTTTTTTAAATAGAGAAAGATCAGTTGTCGAAAGTTGTGGAGAACTTTGATCAGCAAGTGTGGATAGAAGAAAACCTAGGGTTATGATTTCAACACAAATAACTAAATGAATAAAAATTTGTTCATCAATTTGTTCACTTAATTCACGTATAATTAAAGGGCATATGTATCAGTGCAACAACAACCTAATGGCACTCCTAACCTTCTGAAACTTGCCTCAATCAACATAGAAATGTAATAGGATTCAAGTAGCTCAAATAGAAAGTTCTGAAACTCTCGGACCCTAGAAAAGATACCAACTAAATGGTGACCAACATCTAAAATATTTGGAAAGTTTTAAATAAAACAAGGCATCTTAAGAAAATAGAAACCTCTAAAATTATAAAATCTCCAGCACCTTGTTACAACTTTAAAGTAGCATTTAACTTATAAGACTCAAAATATGAGAAAGGATGCTTCTTATTGAACCAAAAAGATTTTGTTTACATGATGGAGCCATTCCTCTTTACCCTAGTTTGTCAAAGGATATAACTTTTTGACCAACCTATGGTTGTGCTGTCTCTCTCGCTTCGATTTTCGATTCTAATCTCATCTATCTCCTTTGCTTATATGTGCAAAAATGATTTTTTTTTTTTGGGAACTGGCTAGATTGGCTCTAACTGCCTGTACCAGTAGCACTTGTGTTCTGTGGCTTGGCATGTGTAATATGTGCCTCAACCTTCCCAGTCCTTTTTGGTTTTCAACTTAGCGTTCTTATCTTTCGGCTGCATCAGATTGGTGAATTTAACTTTTTTCTTGCAGTTTGCTCTTCTTTTGTTTTCCTAAAATTTTGTTGAGTGCAATATAAATGTTAAGCCCATGTCTTCATCCTTGCCAACTGCTCCTCGGCATAAATAGTGGTTATTCCCTTGTGTCAAACAATATGCTGTTTGCTTATCATGCATCAGGATTTGGGATTTCACAGGATTCAGGATATTTTGGGCTTTTGGGCATTAAGGTCTGATAGATCCTTTTCTTAGCTTGCAGATTCTATATTGCTAGAACATTGTGTCTATTCATTCTAGCGGCACAAATCCAGTGATAATCAAATCTTTTGCCATTATTGTAATCCTTCATCACTGATGTAAATGAGTTGCAACTGATTCCACCAAAATGATGCTTCAAAATTGTTCCAAGATTTATATTAATCTCTTCTGTAATCTCCCGGAATAAATTGAACTCTATTTCTGCAGGAAAATGGTTGTTTTTAAAAAGCTGAAAGGTTTTTTCCAAATAAACCATGTAATAAACAGCAAGATGGTGCAACATGCAAACGTAAAGCAATGATCCCTTTATTTAGCATCCCCAGGGCAACAAAATGTTTATATTAATCTGAATAATGATTTTGAAGCTAGGGACCCTCAATTTTTGCATTCTCCTATTGAAAGGGAGATGAGGAACCGTGTATGATTGTCTGTGGGTTTGTCCAAAAAGTGATTTGCTTCTAATAAAGTTTAGAGATTTTGGAAGGCTGAAAAATTCTTCCTTGCTTTGGAGATGCAGTGTCCATTGCTTAGTATTTGGAAGGAGCTGAATGTTAGGATTTTTAGAAATCAGGATATTAGTCATTTCTCCTTCAAAACTACTGTTTTTTATGCTTCTCTTGGTGTTGATGCTTTAAAAACCTTTACACACTGTAGTTTAGAGGTGTTGAAGACAGATCTGAAAGTAGTTTGTTTCTGGTCTTTGTTAGTCTTGTTGTGGAGGACTTCTCATCCTTAGTATGTGCTTCTCTAATATACAGTTTTTTCTATAAAAAATTAATCTAATAAATGATTGCATTTAAAATGCAGAAGTTAGTTGAATAGGGGATTGTTTTGTTAATGCTTGCCTTAACTTTTGGAATTTTCTACATGGTGGTACTCAACAACTCCATAATCATTGATCTTAAATTAATTGGGTTTGGCTATATGAGTCCATTGTGTTCTATTCAACTTTGTTTGGAATATTGCTAGCGGTTAAGTTCAAACATAACATGTCATATTTCCTGCCGCTTCTTGAGCTTCCTTATGTCTTTCTCTAGTTCTTAGAGAACCTTGAACTTGTATGTGTTATTTATTTTCAGTGGCACTGAGGTGTCCCTTTTGTGCATGCTCAAACCATCTTATTCTATTTTCCTTTTTCTTATCAACTTTGGTATTAGCCCTATTTTCTCACATCTTATCCACAATTGTGGTTACCCCTAATTTACTCTTAACATATTCATTTCTAATTTTCTCTTTCCTTGTTATCCTACTCATTCACCCTACCGCTATTATCTCAGCTAAATTCATCTAATACTATGTCACATAGAGCATTAGTGGTCTTATTGTAGTAATATAAAACTGCAAAGCATAATGCAATACTGGTACCGAAATGTTATATGATTTGGCAGCATGGTACACGTTGATTTGTATGCTCTTTTCCCCCATTGTTGTTGAATGAAACTCTATTTGATCACTGGCAGTTATGTTTCTAGATGTTAAAGTTGAGGTTTTCTTATGAACAGGTCTCTGAGATTGTGCTGCAGAGTTCACTTCGGTGCTTAACTAATATTGTAAATTCTGAAAATTCAGAACAAGCATCCACTGCATTGCAAGCACTGGGTCATATTGGACTATGCGTCCCATTGCCTCCCCTGTCCTTTGATTCGGACCCCGGCAAGTTACTTAAATTAGATGTAATTAAAAAGAATACGTATGCTTTTATTTATCAAGGATTAATGACTGACATTAAGCAATATTATTGGTTACAGTTTCCATTTTAAGTTTTTTACGTGAAAGGTTGTCGAAGCTACTCTCCGGTGATGATATCAAAGCCATACAGAAGATTGCCATTGCGCTGGGACATCTCTGTTTTAACGAAACCTCACCATCAAATCTAAACATTGCCCTTGACTTGATTTTTAGTCTTTGTCGGTCAAAGGTATGATGAATATCTTTTGTGTTGATGCTTATGTTGATCTCTATGAATTGTATCCAATTAATATATCGGGTTGTATCCAATCAATAAATCACAGCATGAGACATTCTTGCAGCCATAACTGTATCAATGCAATCAGTAACACATAATTGAATTGACCCTTGTGGACTCGAAAAGAATTTTCAGATGACTATTTTGACAATCATGACAGTCCTCAAAGCTGGACGTTGGAGCTTGACAGATGAAATTCTGAAACAGTAGTTGATAGGGCTGTTATCCAGGGTTATTCTGGAAAGTGGCCTATTGGCCCCAGGGGCAGAACCTTTGGGGGGGGGGAATTGCCCCTTTGAAAAAAATTCATAAACCCCCCTTAATTTTTTAATATTGCCCCCAAAATAAAAGATAATATTAATTTTGCTCCTCAACTCTTGTAAATAACTACAAATAATTTCTAACTCATTATTTTTTTCTTTTTTGTTAATGCAATTTTGGTAACACAATATTCACGTATTTTTTACTATTATGTTGACACAATATTTACTATGTATTGAGACACATTGAGAATGTACTTGTTGTATATAATACACCATATTGACCATTACTAGGGTTAGAAAGTGAGCTATATAAATACATTTTTGTACATCTATTACATACTAAATAGTATATAATATTTCAAAAATTTTCTCTTTTCTCTCCATTTTTTTAATCAATGGTCTCATTTTTTAAAATTTAAATCTTAATAAATATATAATTATTTGGTAAATGGTCAAATCTATTACTTTCAACATAAGCAAGATTATGACTCTTGTGTAATCTATTTCTTGGGACAATAGTCTTACCTTTTAAATTTACCATTTCTAATTGGCCAAGAAAGAAAAAAGAATTGGACAAAAAATCCATAATATTTAATCTATTTTGAATATTAATTTTTTTCCCTTATATTTTCTTTGAATTTGACTCTTGCCAATTTGTTGAATGACATATATCCAATCCAATTTCCTAATCGAAAGAAAAAAGAAAAAAGAAAAATTAATTAGAAATGGTCTTACCTTTTTTCGTTCTTGTCTAATCTATTTCTCAGGACAATGGTCTCACTTTTTAAAATTTAAATCATAATAAATATCTAATTATTGGGAGATACTTTTTATGTTTCCAATAACATACACAATTTAAAAATTTTAAAATCTTTATGAGTTCTTTATTTTATCTTCTAACAATTTTCTTTCTTTTTCTTTAGAAATACTCTGGTGTATGTTTTTGCAAATGATATAGTATTAGTCGATGAAACTAGGGAGAGTGCTAGTGCTAAACTAGAGTTATGGAGATTTATACTGGAATCCAAATGGTTTAGATTGAGTAGATAAAAAACTGAATATATGAAATGCAAGTTTAGTGAAAGTTATTGAAATGAGGAAGAAATGATTAGGTTAGATGAATAAGATATATCCAAAAGTGAACGATTTAGATATCTAGATTCTATCATTCAAAATGATGGCAATATAGATGGAGATGTGAACCATAGGATTCAAGCGGATTGGATGAAATGGAGAAGGGCCTTCGGAATTCTTTGCGATCGCACGATACCATTGCATTTGAAGGGAAAGTTCTATAAAACCGCGGTTAGACCTACACTATTGTATGATACTAAATGTTGGGTTATTAAACAACAACAAGAACAAAAGATGGCTGTAGCAGAAATGAGTATGTTTAGGTGGATGTGTGGAAAAACTAGAAGAGATGGAATTTGAAATGAAGAGATTCGTAACAAGTTGGGATGCAAGTTATCCGTAAAGACATGGAAATCAAGAGTTTAGAAGAGGAAATTGTTTTGGATAAGAATGGATGGCGTAGAAGAATCCGCACAATTAAACCAATATATTTTAGACATTTATTTATTGATTTATTTATTTATTTTTATTTTTCTTTTCCTTTTCATTTTTATTTTATTTTTATTTTTATTATATATATATATTTTTTTTCTTTTTGTTTCTTTTTTCATTTTTCTATCTTTTTTAAATTTGTCTCTCAATTGGCCGACCCCAAATATTGAGATTAAAGTTCAGTTTTTTGTTGTTGTTGTAGAAAAATTAAAATAAAAAGTTTTCAATTGAAGAAAAATGAAAAGTTCTTTTCCTTGTTTTTTGAAGTTTTTAATTTTAATATTTTACATTTTATATAATTATGTTTTTAATATTTACTATATATATACATATATTTATGCTTTGCCCTCTGAATTCAAATTCTGATTCGCCCCTATAATAGCTTTTGGCCCAAGGATGGCATTGGTTGATAATAATATTTGTTGACTGGAATTGGCCAATATGACCAATATTTGACTTCACTAGATTCCTAGCATCCTCTCTGCATTACATATTGTATTAACAATGTTCGATTATGTAATGTATCAGTTTTTGAATTCTGCAGGTGGAAGATGTTTTATTTGCTGCTGGAGAGGCTCTTTCTTTTTTGTGGGGTGGCGTTCTTGTAACTGCTGATGTGATTGTTAAAACTAATTACACTTCTTTGTCAATGATATCAAACATTCTCACTGGAGAGTCTGCATCACCAGTCTTAAAAGAAAACGTAGATGTGGAAAGTGTAGCATCAGGAGATTCACGTACCATGATTAGGGAAGCTATTGCAAGGAAACTTTTTGATGTTCTTTTATATAGTAACAGAAAAGAGGAGCGCTGTGCTGGCACTGTCTGGCTGCTGTCATTAACATTGTATTGTGGTCATCACCCTACCATCCAAAAAATCCTTCCTGAAATCCAGGTTTGTAAGGGGCAGACATGCTTAATTTAATATATTTCTATGGTAAACAATATTGAAAGAGGCAGTTTATCCTTGTAGGACAAAAATCTTCATGTTCTGTTCATACTGTAATAGCAACTCCAACAATTTTGTATGGATGCAGGAAGCTTTTTCACACCTACTTGGTGATCATAATGAACTAACCCAGGAGCTGGCTTCTCAAGGCATGACTGTTGTTTATGAACTGGGTGATGCATCAATGAAGAAGAACTTAGTAAATGCACTTGTTGGCACTCTCACTAATTCAGGGAAAAGAAAAAGAGCTGTAAAGGTGAAAAGAAATTGTGGCTCCCTGTTGTTGAATTTTATGGTCTATTGTTTTTTCTCAGGTTTTAATTTCTACTGTGTAGCTTGTTGAAGAATCTGAAGTTTTTCAAGAGGGGACCATTGGTGAAGGTCTCAATGGAGGAAAACTTAGCACTTACAAAGAGCTCTGCAGTCTTGCAAATGAGATGGGACAGCCAGACTTGATTTATAAGTTTATGGATCTGGCTAATTATCAAGCTTCTCTAAACTCCAAGAGAGGTGCTGCCTTTGGCTTTGCTAAGATAGCTAAGCAAGCGGGGAATGTACTTCAGCCACACTTGCGTGTATTAATTCCAAGGCTTGTTCGCTACCTGTATGATCCTGATAAAAATGTGCAGGCATGCATCTTGATCCTCTTTGTCTGCCTTAATATTTGTGTCATTTTCCAGTTAAACTGCACATGCCTGTGCATAGTGGTGAAAGCAACTTTGTGCATGATCGCCATTGTTATTCATGAAACTTCATGTGTAGGTGAATATATTCATTGATACATACACACATTCAAACTGACATGGATGAACTAATATTTGTGGCTACATGTATGAATGAAAATACATTTGCACGTGCACAGACATGAAGACATGCTTTGTACCAATTCATGTAGTAGCTTTCGATTACTCATGCCATGATTTGTGTCTTTGTTTGGAAAAAATTATTTGCATTTCCTCAACTTCTTTGATGTTGCAATTATTACAGGATGCAATGGCGCACATCTGGAAGTCCCTTGTTTCAGACTCAAAAAGTACCATTGATGAACATTTGGATCTTATTATTGATGATTTGTTAATTCAATCGGGATCTAGGCTATGGCGTTCCCGTGAGGCTTCTTGTCTTGCTCTTGCTGATATTCTCCAAGGACGAAAGTTTAATGAGGTGATTATAAGGTTACTTCATTGTGATTGTAGTCATTTCTGATGCAATGCAAACAGCGATAGACAATATCGTTAATTGAATTAATGGTTTAATTTTCTAATATATACCTTAATATATTCAGGGAGTTGTACCTGTGTCTTCTCCCTCACCTTTTTTTGGTTCTTTTAGCTTATTCCTTCCTTTTTTTATGTGTTGGGGGGGTTTCATTTATCTTATTTCTATGGTAGCCCCTTCATGAACACGTCAGTCCTGAATTAAAATTAAATATATGTCCAGTTCCTAATAAAAATCCAGAAAATAATTAAAAAAATTTGATTCTAATAATGAGGCAACTTACAAGAGCGCTATGCCTTAGTGTAGTTTGATTGGTTGCAGTTTCTTAACACATCCGCCACACCAGCTCCAGGTCATAATGGGTGTGTAGGCTGGGATAAGTTTCCCCAGTCCTGGGGTTTTCTGGGGCCCAAAGGAACATTCTTGGTCCCCCCAAGATGTTACATCAAGCATTCAGGGAGGGCTTACACTCTACAGGGTAAGTCGAAAGATGTGATGTGAACTGTAGTCAATAACTATATGAAACATTAATTAACAACAATCTGTAAAATAGCTTCAACATAAACCAGATGTCTTTTACAGCCCATCTACAGGGAGTATGATTAGGCAAACGACAAGAAAATAGAACTTTTGTTACAAAATATCATGCAAAGCAAAGATGGCCTCCAATAGAATGAATGGGATGCCAAAGGTTGGTTGCGAGCTTCTCATTCTAGCCCTTACAAATTCATTGCTCTAGTTTATCGTTAAAATTTTCTTCCTCAGTATCTTCTGAAGCGGGAGATGGGTCACGCATTGTCTGTTGGTAGGATTCTTGGATTAGGGATTTACTTCTCTCGATTACTTTTCCTAAACTCTACCAGCTCTCCCTGCTTCGTTCCATTCCTATTAATAATTTCTTGTTCCTTAAAATTTTCTTTTTCTTTTCTTTTTTTTTTCCTGACAAATGTTAATGATTGAGAATGTGTAGAGTTTAGCCCCCCATATTTCCTTATTTCAAGGAAAAGAAACCTGAGCCAATGTCCGTGGTACTACAGTTTGGAGCATTGATGGTTCATGTATCGTTTCTTGTAGATCATTTTTTTATCTTTTGATTTGCCTTCCTTCAGTCCTACATTCTCCTCAACCAATTTCGTTTATAATGCAAAAGTTCCTACCAAAGTTGCTTTTACATGGTTTATGGTGCATAACAAGATTAATACAAGGTCTTTAAAAGCTATTTCACTGGACATCTATGTGGTGTGTGGGAAACATTTTGAAACTGGAGACCATAGTTTTTACTGTGCTCTGTAGCTCAAGGGATGTGAAATTGCCTCTTTGGTATTTGTGGTAATGAATGAGTTAGTTCTTTTGGAGTTTTTAATTTATTCTTAACGAAGTTTAGAGACTTTTGGTGGGTGGAAAGATGCCTCTTGGCTTTGGAAATGTGTTGTTCTCACTATTGATGTATTTGGAGAGAGCATTATGCTAGGATTTTCAGAAATCAGAATATTGGCTTCTCTCTTCTTTGAGATAAGATGTCTCTATAGTTCTCTTTGTAGTGATGCTTTAGGGTTTATAGTGATTTTAGGTTTGAGGATTTGAAGAGGATTAGTTTTTTATTTTTTTATTTTATTTTTTTGGATCTTTGTTTTCTTGTTTTGACTTTTAGGATTTCTTATCCTTTATACTTATGTATATTCTATTCTCTACAGGATACAATTTTTTTTAATAATAAAAGGTCAATCTTTATTGTTAACTGCCAATAGTAACAGCTAAAGAATACAACCTTGGCTAGTATGCAAATATGTGGGACACCTAACATGCACAGCATGGTGCAACCTAAAAATTCCATGGAGCATGGCCAGCCTAAAGAGACTCAAACACTGGGAGAACCTCTAGATTGAACCCCACTGCATTCACCACTATCACACTTTGCTAACAATAATGTCATATCCAGGAGATCCCAAAAATGTCAGGAGGAAACAATCTTGGATCATGCTGACACCTCAAAATTTTCAATTCCTGGGCACATCGGAATATATAACCCTAATCGTAAATTTTTCATCGTTCAATGCTGTAGGCAAAACAGATAGATATTTTATATCATCATCCTTTAAAGAAACAAAGATTTGCCCCAAAAAAAGTCTTTTATGATAACTATGCTCCCTTTTCCCTGGTTTTGGAATAATCAGAAAATGCTGTTTCCGCCTCAAAGGGTTGAGGGCTTACAGGAAGAATCAACAGTGGATTCATTGCCAACAATGTATACATGTCTGAGGGTTGATGGAGATGCTTTAAGCCTAAAATACTGACATGAAATGCAAGTACATGATGTGTTCTAATATTGTGTTTAAAGATCCCTTTCTAACCATTAGAACTCATTTTGCATCGGCAAGTTATCAAATATTGAGAAGAAAAAAGGCATTTTGAAAGAACTGAAACCAAATGGGGGGCGATGTGATGAAGCAGTTGAAGGCCCAGCTCCTGCTCCAACTTTGACTACTGATTCATTTCTCCCATTTCAAGTCCTGATCTTGGTTGATTAAAGAAGCGGTTAGGAAGTCCACTTAATCCACTTAAATTTCCACGAGAACCTGAAATCCAAATTCAACTTAAAAGTAGATATGATGAAAATAACCTAGTCTGCTACAATTAAACCAATCCAAATGATCTCAATCTGTAAAGCTAAGAATTTCAGTCAAAATTTGAGTTTTAGAAAAATAACCAGGACTTGATGAAATTTACTCAATCATATAATTTTTCAATTATGATGATCAGAAGTGAGGCAAACAAGTGAGGGAACCTTGGGGTGCAAATCATATCTCTGTTCTCATGAATATAATGAATTTAATTAAGGATTTAGAAACCTTAAGAAAATTTGAAGCAAAATGGAAAACCAAATGGAATCCAGTAGTTACCCAAGTTAGCATACCTCTTCCCTCTTCCCTCTCTCCTCTCTTACCCTTTGGGGTCAGGGCCAAAAGAAGATTTAAGCTAAAAGAAATAGAAACTTCTAATTGAAACTAAAGATCTTTAAAGAAATAGATAGTTAAAAAAACAGTCTCAAATTTCCAAAACTTATTTCTAAGTTCAAATGACTAGGTGAATGCTTATTCTTTGACCAACAGGACCTCTTTTTCAATATGAGACCAATATTCTTTAATTTATGCTGTAAAAGAAGACATCTTTTAACCAAGCTGTGGCTGTGCCGTCAACAATGCTAGCTATATCTAATTAGACAAGCATGCCATGTAGTGCATTCAATGGCATGAAATGCATTCCAAAGGAAATGCAGATGTAAAGATTTGGTTGTCGATGGTGTTGTGAAAGAACTAATGGCTTGATAAATTTAAGTTCTTAGAATAACTTGTTATTTAACTTCTAATAGTAATAATAAAAAAAATTGAATAAACTTGCAGACTTCATTTCACCCCATCCATATGTTTGTAATTCTTTACATAAGTCATAGCGGTGATGAACTGCATGCTCTCCATCAGTTGAAGCTTTTATAACAATTGGAGGTTTTGCCTTTAAATTCAATTCTTTCTTATGTTAAAGTTATTTTTCCTTGTGAGACGCAGTTATTCGTAATGATATGAGTGTTAAGGGTTTAATTGAGGAGATGACTTAAGATAGAAATGAGCGGCGTTGGAGAATCCGAAGCAATTAAAGCATCTCTCTTATTATTTTAAGTTTCTATAAATAGTTTATTTTTATTTCTCTTTTTTATTTATTTTTTATTTTTTAGTGTTATCTTCTCTATTTTTACTTTCAAACTTTAATTTTAATTTTATTTATTTTTTTCACTCTCCTATATTTCTTTCAAACAGCTGATCCCAAAATTTGGGATTAAAACTCATGTTGTTGTTGTTAAAGTTGTGAGACGCACTTTAAAAATGGCAATCACTGTTTGCTAGTTGGCATATCCAACTTCTTATGTCAATGATTTAATCGTCTAGAAATGTTCTTGAATCTTCAAATTATAACTCATTTGTGTCCATTTCTTCTTATCATATAGATTGGGAAGCATCTGAAAAGAATTTGGATAGCAGCATTTCGTGCTATGGATGACATAAAAGAAACAGTAAGAATTTCAGGAGAGAAGTTATGCCGTGCTATAACCACACTGACAAACAGGCTTTGTGATATCTCACTTACTGAAGTATCTGAAGCAAGCCAAGCAATGGGTATGGTCCTTCCATTTCTGCTTACAGAAGGCATAATGAGTAAAGTTGATAAGATCCGTCAGGCATCTATTCAAGTGGTTATGAAGCTTGCCAAGGTTAGCATCATTGACAATGTTTTTACCATGGAATTAATTAATTTAGTTGCATTTTATATTACTGGCAATTATACCAGGTTACTTAAAAATCCGATCAGTATGAAGTTTTTGTTGTAATACCTATATCCCATTTTAAAGACAAAGTTACCTAAACACATATATTAAGAGAAATGCATTAATTGCTATGTCTTTGTTTCGAAAAGCCATTTTCTTTCAAAAGCAATCTAAATCAAGTTGTTTCATCTACTTTTATTGGGTTAACGTAGTTAAGCCATTTTTCTCAATTACATCAACCAAGTAAAGATAACATGTATTTGGGGAGAAGAATATGAAAAAGTTGTCACGTACATGAAGATGGGGGGAGTAACATATTTTTACTACTCAAAAGGTCCTGTCTTGCATCAGTCAAGTTGTGTGCATAAGTTTCTTTTTCCTTGGTGCTTTTTCTTCACTAATAAGACAGAATGATTCCCACTGTGTGTACAGGGCACTCATTCTTTTCTCCCCTATGATTTTCATCGTATTGCTAGTACATATTAAATAAATTTGATGAGCTCTGCAGTAACTCATGCAAGTAGTTATTGCATCTAACTGACCACGTAGACAACTTTCTTCTTATATCACTTCCATTCTTTCCAATTTGTTACCTTCTGATTTCCCTTTCTACCCACCTTTCCTACCTTGTCTACAACAATAAAGTAAGCCTTAATCCAAAATTTTGGGGGTGCTCATTTGAGAGACCAATATAGAAGAGAGAAAAGACGAAAAAAGACATAAAATTAAAGTTTAAAAGCAAAAATAGTGAAGATAAAACTAACAAATTAAAAAGAAAAATAATAAAAAGAAAAATAAAAATAAACTATCCATAGATGATGATTCTATTGGTTTGGTTTCTCCTATGCCACTCTGTCCTATCTAAAGTTATCTTCTTAACTAAATTCTTGACACTTATATTTTTATGGATAACTTGCATTCATGATTTCAATAGTCTACCTTGATGTTTCATTAAATTTTCTACATTTAATGTTTTGCTCCTAATTGATTCGCGTTTTGGTTTTTATTGCACATGTTCAAATCACCTTAGACGATACTATCTCATCTTATGCACAATTAAACTCATTCTCAACTTAGTATGTATTTTTTTTATTTCTAATCGTCGTTTCTAGTTTTATACATATATCTAAGTATTCTCATTTCAGTTATAACCATTTTATGCTCATGTTGTTGTTTATTGGTCTACCTTGTTTTCCACTGCATTACAAGGTTGAAGTTAAAAATGATCAATCGAATCCTTAAATCTTCATGAAGGACTCTAAATCACTTATGAATCTAGTGGAGTTATAAATTAGCTCGTTAAGTCAAGAATAAGACTTGGGAACTCTTACCAAGCTGACTTTCATTTCACAGAACATAAAGCTTAGTTAAAGATTGCATCAAGGGGGTCAAACCCATGAACTTAAATAATGATGAAGACACAAAACTGTTTGTCTAAAGGAGTCATTCATATGTTGACCATTAAATTAGTGATTTGGCTCATGGCTGTTTATTTCATGGACTGAATAATTGTTATTAAGAGACATAACATCATTGCAGCAGTTAATGCCTGATATTTGGTTATTAGTGTTGCTAAAGGCATGGGGCGCTCTTCAGACTTAGAACCCCCTATTGCCAGAGGCTCTAGGTGCTCACATGAGTGAAGTGAAGCACTTATTTAAGAAATATTTTGTAAAAAGATATTAAGTATAGTTCAAACAAGTCACGAACCAAGATATCCTTTATAAATTTAAGAAATAGAGTTATATATCCACATATATGGATTTCTATTAGTATTACATTTTACAATGTTTCTTTTTCCATGAAGTATTTTTATCTATGCAAATTAATTTCTCTCTCCAATATTACCATATATCATTTGAAAAGAACTAACATTGTAGTCACAAATTACATAAATCTCAAGCATACAACAAAACAAAGAGGAAACATTAAAAGAAAAAATGATGAGGCTTGAAGAGAGAAAAATCAAACTGAGAAGAAAACATTAAAATACAAAAATAATGACTAAAATGGTGTCATTATACTGAAAAAAGTATAAGAAGTGGGTCAAGAAGTAGAAGGGAAGACTCCATAAGCTTGAATTGCAGCAAGGCGCTTGCCTAGAGCCTTAATACCTTAGCACCTTTTCTAAGGTGCCTCACCTGGGCCTGTAAGGTGCTAGGCTAGCACCTTGGTGCCTTTGACTAATATCTCACACTAGGATTTAATTGTTGAAATGGCCTCTGGATGGCTATTACAATTTTCATATGACCTTGACACAAGGTTGTTGTCTCAAAACATATGTTGAATGATGTGCCTTTTTTATTACTTGTTACACTCCCTCCAGTGTTAAAAAGTACAAAGCCTCCAGACAGGACAGTAGAAGAATATAATTCAAGGCACCAACCTGTGCTATCTCCCCAAGTAGGCCCTCCTCTGACCAGGGTAGGAGGAGGGACAAAACAAAACACTGGAGAGCATCCACTTGCTGATTGCTTTAGCCCAAGAAAAATGATAAGTTGCAAAACATGAGTAAACTTGGTGGGGTAGTATGAGCAACATTAGTCAACAACAACTTCATTTATAAACAAGTATAACAAAAATGGATTAGATTCTTCTTCAGACACATCATTTTGAAAGACCACAATTCCTGGAAACTCGGGTACATATATAGTAAAACATGTGCGTAAAAGGTAGGCCGGGTCTGCATCTCGAACAACTATATACAAATTAGTAACTATGCATAGCCCTCCAAAAAGAAAAATTCTATGTGCATAAGCAACATGGACGGATAAAATACTGTGCCTCCAAGTGATGCCTGTGTCCTTGTCTCCATTTTGTGCCTTCACTGGGCCATAAGATGGTTACTGGGTCTCATTGATGTTCATCTAGTTGTGTCCAGTGAACGTGGACCAGAATTAGATCATGATGAATGTCCATAGGCCATTTTCAGGAAATCCAAAATGGTCCAAGGATACCAATCTTGGATCTCACATCTTGCACCAGAAAGGGTGATAGCAAAGGCAGTAATTGCATATGAAGTTTAATCCATGGAACATACCAAGGCATAGGCTTGTGCTTGTGCACCTTTTTGGTGCCTTTGTGATAAACTCCTTGTTTCTGTCAAAAAATAAAATAATAATAATGATAATAATTAATAATAATAATAATAATTCCAAACCATGGAATTAACAGATCATGCCATTAACCTGTGCCACACACATAAGGAACTAATCAGATAATAATGATATTTATTGACCCTCTACTCTCCCTCTTAAGATGGTGCATGCATGTCACTCATGCCCTTGTAAACAATAGAAACAAATATACAACTATGACGACCCTTCTAAATGCATTTGTCACCTGGTCTTGAGACTTTAGGAAAGGTATACAAATTAGTCCCAGATTGAGCTTCCAGTTGATGAAGTGCAACATGCTTTGTTCTTTTATGCTGACCAGAGTTTTCGGATATAGGCAAAGTTAATGGCATCATTATTATCGCAGTAAAAGAAGAAAGGCATGTCTGATCAATTCCACTTCTTGTATCGAACTAACCCTTTTAACAGAGCATTTTTATGCATTCATGTGCCATGGATCTATACTCCAGCCATCTAATCAAATCTGGAAAATTATGCGTGATGCAATGAAGTTCCTGTAGTGCCTTTGTTTTCGTTCTTAAATTTATCATATATAAATTTTTATTTCACATAAAGTGGCTGCATTCCTAATAATTATAGGAAGTGTAGATACATCTTTTTCAATAGTATATTGAAATTTTGCAGCAGTTTTTGTTCTGTTTAATGATGGTTTGGTAAATTGAGAAGTCTTTATCTCTAGCATGGCAAAAAACAGAATCTTGTCTCTAGCAATTGTCCCCATGAGTTTTCGTTTCCTTGTCTCATTCAAGAACTTAGAAAATGATTTTATTTCCCATCTAATACATTTAATGATTAATTTATTTCCAAACTTTGTCGTACGTGCTGAATCTATTAACCTCTTGGGTTTTGCAATTTTGACAAAATGAACAAGTCTCTGAGAGGCTATTCCAACAATTTAATACCCTTTCTCTATTTTGATGTCAGGTTATGGTTCAGTGGATTGCCAAAGGTTATTGTATGCCATAAAAGTGATAAAAACATGTTCCTCTTTTTGGGACTGACTTTACTTGAGCTATTATACTTCAGGAAAATTACAAAAACTATCATAAATTTAGACCTTGATTACACTGTGCATCCAATTCCCCCCCCAAAAAGTTACACTTTGCACCCTCAAACTAATGCGTGTCACTGCCAATATAAAGGTAAATTATTTTTTTATTCATTTCCTCTCTCTCTCTCTCTCTCCCAAATCGTGAAACCTATTGCATGATTCCTTCTCCAGTAACTGAGAGGGGGACTGAAAATTGACGGGCTAAATCTGAGAAATTGACAGCAGCAAAGGAAGCAAATTTAACATCCATGTTTAATTAAAAATGCTTTTAAAAAAGAAAGAAGGGATTAATCAAATGCATAACATTGGAATCAAAGCGAAAAGTCGACGAGGAAATAACAACTATTGGCATCAACAATTACAATTGGTGGTAATGAAAAGACACAACAGAAGCAGCAACTATGACTGAATATCGAGTGGGAACTTGAAGAAAAATTTTGACTAAACTAATGATACCAATGATTGACTAAACATTGAATGGAAGCAACGATGAAGAAGAGCACAAGGATTAGAGAAAAAACAACGATGGGTCTTTTTTCTGGCACTGTCACTGCAGGAATTCTGCGATCCCCCTCACCGTTTTCTGCTCACTGTTGGCTTCAAGATCATTCAATGTTCACAAATTTAGAGAGAGTGGAATAGACATGGATGAAGAGAGGGATCAAAAACATCAAAGGATTTGCATTTTGAACATCTCCCCAGCCCTCCAACTCATCAATCTCTCCCCCCCAAATCTCCCTCTTGCTCCTCTTCTTAGCTGGTTCTCTCTCTCTCTCTCTCTCTCTCTCACAACGTTGATGGTCAGGTTCTCTCTCTCGCCATGAATCTTCAACTTTCAAGACTGGATTTTGTAATCTTTCTGTCCAAAGCCCCTCTTCTCCTTCAGTCATTCTCAAACCCCCATTAAATTCCTTCCACAACTCCAATCTGGACTTGTCCGATTGATTTGGTCAATTGGGTTTGTTGGATCTGCACCAATGGTTTCGAGAGGCAATCAAATTGATAATAGCAAAGGCGAGGCAGTTGAGGGAATGGATAATTCTGGAAGTGATAAGTTGGTTTCAGGCATTTAAAGGGACGAACATTTATGAGATTGTGATGTTGATGCTGGGGTTTTGAAGGAGAGAGGAGGAGGGTGGTTTTTGAGAGAGTGATTTTGATGATGCTTTAATGTTCCTCAAGCATCTCTCTCTCTCGATTGATCTGCTGAGATCCAATTGAGGACTTAAGAATGCTATTGGTGGTTTGATTGCTGCTATTTCCCATGGAATAATAATTGATTTCAGAAGGGATATTCTAATTTGTACATTACATTTTCAGATCAAAAACACGATCCAACTCCCCCTCATTAAGTGACAATTAGTCATACACATCACATTGGGATTTGTTTCAGAGATTGTAGAATCAGCAATTCACTTCACTCTTTTATATCTAGCTTTTTTTTTTTTTTGGTAAAATTTATAAGTCTTATGTTCTGGTTTTGACTGTAATTATTTTGTACTTGGTTTCTTATCATGTCATTCTCTGCTCTGTTTTTACTTCCTGAGACCAAGAATATACCCATTGAGGAAATAACTTAGAGGGCCTAGAAGAAGCATTGGTTCTGAAGAAGGAACATTGATGATGAGGATAAGAAGGGAATTGAAGTTATTAGGGTTCAGAAAATGAAAACGAAATTGAAAAAGGAAGAAACAAAAAAAACACCTTCAGTACCATGTAATAGTGAGATAGAAAGAGGAGAAAGGGAGAGGACAGAGAAAAATATTAAAAGCCTTTTCACAATAAAAATGTCAAACTGGCTGTTTATTTCCTGACTGATCACTTGCTGAGGTTGGAAAGTGTAATGAGAATCGAAACATCGGGGTGGAAAGTTAATTTTTGAAGACACAGGATGCACAATGTAATCTGGATCCAAACTTAGGATGGGTTTAGTAATTTTCCTGTGCTTTTTACCCCATAATTTATTGTGTGCTTTAGTTTTGGAATTAGTATGTTGTTAGTTTTCAAGAGCTTTGATGGTTCCTGATACCAAAGTGATTGGAGAGAGTGGAGAAATTTTCAAATGAAATTGGTAAATTCAAGTTGTTCTCTTATTATTAGCTAATTCTCATATGCAAGTGTAGTCAAATTTGTGATGGTGCAAAACTTTGGTGGTGAAATTGTTGCAAGCAAAGTTGATTTACATGTCCTTTTTGACAGACACTGATATTACAGCTAATTGTTTGGAATTTTTTATCTTTAGGGTGCTGGTATCACAATCCGACCACATTTATCTGATCTGGTTTGTTGTATGCTGGAAAGCTTATCAAGCCTTGAAGATCAGGGGCTCAACTATATTGAGGTTTGATTATAGATTACATATTATACCGGCTTATAGAATTATAGCACTCAATCTTATATCAAGGATAGGAGCAAATCTTGTAGTTTTATGTGTATTATACTTTCTACAGGAGCAAATTTCACATCCTATTTCTTGATTTTCTGTTGAAATTTGTTGCTTCATTTTTTGTCTTTCTTCCTTATCCAGTTGCATGCAAATAATGCTGGAATCCAAAGGGAGAAACTTGAAAATCTGCGCATATCAATTGCTAAAGGCTCTCCAATGTGGGAAACTCTTGACCAGTGTATAAAAGTTGTAGATGTGGAGACATTGAATGTGTTGATTCCCCGTCTTGCACAGTTGGTTCGATCTGGAGTTGGCCTCAATACGAGGTACATCCTTTTTTTTTAATAATCAGAATGCTAGGTACATCTTGCCAAAGCATATAAAATTTTTTGAAACCACCGCTGACAATTTATTTGATTTAGTTTCACTTTTGTGAAACCAGATTCCGCGGTATTTTGAGTATTATATTACAAATGAATTTGGATAATTGACTATGGCTGTTGATGTAATGGGACCTGCAGCAACGAATGTCACATAATGGGCATCAACATTGGAGACCAAGAAAACATTTTCGTTTCAAATCATATAAAAAATCATTGATACATCAAATTGTCACAGTATGACAATTACTAATATGTTTTTAACAATTTTATCCATTACATTTACTAGATTTGGATATTGGGCGATTTGTGATGAATTTTTGCTTCTGTGAAGGTATCGGTCATGCCAATACATGGTTGCATTGACCATTATGACCCTGAGAAGCCATAACAGCTCTAATGTGACTGCAGTTGAGACAAGCTATGATGGGTTTGCAAGAAGGCTGTTATGGCTGCAACACTTTTGTCTATGATATGATTTGCACCAATAAGGTTATGGTTGCAACTGCGGATGCAACAATGTGATTTTGATTCATGATTTGGGTGCTTCAATACAATGGAAGATGTGAATTAACTTTTTATCAAAAAGTGTCATTGCATTTATGTTGACATTCAAAGTTAAACAAAAAGGCTAATCCTTTTGTTAGGAATTAACATAGAAAAACTTATGCTATACTTGATACCAGATTTTAATCTTTACACAGATTCACTATGTATCAACTTTTAATGTTACAATTAGTTGGGGTGAAGGTTTGGTTGTTATAGTATGTCTTAAAAGAAAAGTTAAAAATTATTGCTTCCATTTTTAGTGGGAGTTAGAATGCAAGAAATAAAATAAAATGAAAATTAAAGCGGTTGGGCTCGAGTATCATTCTAGGATCCTTAGAGTTCCACCAAACCAAGTTGCTTCAGCCCGACTTCATCTCATAAGAATCTTAGGTCTTTTGGTCTCAGCTCACATATATAGAGATAGAGGAGCTAGAGATTGAGGGGTTAAGGTTTGGTTGTGTTAGCATGTCTTAAAAGAAACATAAAAAATTATCGCTTCTGTTTTTAGTGGATGGTAGAAAGGAAGAAATAAAATACAATGAAAATTAAAGGGGTTGAGGTTGAGTATCATTCTAGGAACCTTAGAGTTCCACCAATCCCAATTGCCTGAGCTTGACTTCATCTCATAAGAATCTTAGGTGTTTTGGCCTCTGCTCACACTGATAGAGGAGCTAGAGATTTATTGGTTGCATTTTGGACGAAGATTCTTCTCTGTTAACTGGAAGAAAAGATTGTTCAGAGTTCAAAAGGCAAAATAGAGGCTCCACTGCCTTCTTACATGAGGACATCACAACTATGTAAGAGCCATTACAAAGGTAGACAAATGTCACTGTATTTTCCTTTCAGGGTGGGTGAGTGCCGTACCTTTACCAGCATGATTTTGTAAGAACCACTGTGGACCATGATTTAGATCTTTTTACGAAGTGATCTTGAGCACTAGTATTGACAACCTTACTTTAAATTGGAGTCGCAAATGCTATGTGCTGGTAGCCGTGATAGTATTAAGCTTAATAGATTTTACATATCAGAAGTAGCCATAGTGGATTCATGGCCTTTTTCACTTCATGAAGGTCATAACATAGTCTTCGTGGCTGTTACGTTGTGGCAGTCCAATTGCAGCACTTCACAGGTTATATTGGGTGCGAAAGGATTTTCTTTAACCTTGACTTCACTTGGTACAATGGAATGGTGGGATCAAGTATAGCTCTTGAAGTAACAGTGAGACCATCATTCCTGTCACAGGCCATTGATTAAATGCAAAGGCAGCTTTGCTACTTATAGGAAGAGCTGAATGATTCACGATAATGAGAGAGAGATAGGATGATTTAAATCTCCCCAAGGAAATGCTTTTTTTTCCCCCAGTCATAATTTAGGAGTCAAATTTCTGAGATTATCTTTAAGTTTTTGAGTCTCTGCTAACCAAAGTGATGCAACTAGAAGTAACTCCTCTCATGGGTGTGCATATAAATATCCACAGGGAACCTAGTTCCATCTTGCCCCATGAAAGCCTCTACGGGCCTATTTTATTGATGCTATTGCAAACACGTGGATTATCGGTAATCATGACATTGGAAATGTCTCAGTATCTTCAGCAATCTTACAATGTCACATATGCCGAAGGTGATTAGGAAAGTTAATCATAGCTAATCAATGTCGCATGTCTCATGGGGTGCTGAATATAATCATGACATTGTTAAACTTTTGGTATGACTGCAGGCGTAGCATAGTGGCATGAACGCATAAAAATTTATATATTGTGATTAGGAAATATATGCCAACTGTTGTTTTACTTATTTTCCAGCTTGATTGGCTCTTCATTAACATTTATTGCAACTTTATGGTATGTGCACTAAAGAAAATTCTCTTATAAATATGACCTAGTTGCCATTGTGTAACAAGCTACTTAAGCTTTGGACCCAAGATGTCCCTGTGGCTGGTTTCCCACCTGCAAGAACTGCTCAAAGTCTGCCAGCATTATTCTTTCTTCTACTCTTTTTTTCCCCAATTTGGGCAGGGGTTCCTACTTGAAGCCACTAAAAAAGCCAGAGTTTTTTTGAGCCAAATGTAGCACAGGTGTTGCAAAACAAAAGGTTATTGGGATTGTTGGAAAGTAATGCTTGTTTTCTGAGCCAATCCAACTGAATCCAGGGCCATACATGCTCCTGAAATTCAAGTTGGCTTGAACTTGAATTTTATAGTGTGGACAATTTTTTTTTTCAATTAATAAAGCCCCTGGGCGATGCACAAGATATTAGAAGTTATGGTTTTATAATATCCTCCATTTGTAGCTCGTTGCAAATTTTGTGAAGTTGTTGTTTTGATATTATTTCCATATTTGTTTCAGAGTTTTGCGTATACCATTTAGGCATCAGGGTTTTGATATTTCTGATAGTTTGATTAACGGAGTGAACTGAGTCTTGTCTACGTTATTGTTGGATTTCTTTGTTCTATATTTTCTTCTCTCTTTTCTTCCCCTGCTTCTCTCTCCTTTCTCCTATTATCATTCTACATTAATTGGTATCAGAGCCTCATCTCCAAAGCAAACTTCCTTCCTGTCATCCATGCAAAAGTTGTTGTTGGCACTTTCACAATCAGTTCTCAGTAGTTGTTGCTCAGTTCATTCAAATTTGATGTGTCATAGTTCATGAAAATTTAATCTCTTAGTTCATGAAATTAGGATTTCTATAATTGGGAGTGAAACTCGTCTTCTTGGATTTTCATTTCTAAAGGAATCTTAGCAATAGAGAAGCTTTTGAGTTCTTCTTTAGGGATAATGAGCCTTCTGCCTATATTCCTGACAGTAGGATTTGGAGTCTTGATTCTTCGAGGGGTTTTACATGTGGTTCTCTCTTTCAACATCTACTTAGTCTTTTCCAAAATTCTCTTTTTCAGTTAAGGGAAGGTTTTTATCAAGGTTAAGGCTTTTATTTGGTCCATGGTGTGTGATATAATTACTACCAATGATTGACATCATAAAGCTATCTCATTGGATATATATGTCCTGTCACACAAACTTTGAAACTAAAGATCACCTCTTTTTGTGATAGTAATTGAGTTTGTTCTGGGAGACTTCTTGATTTGTTGCTTATGAATTATTAGAGATTTTGGAGGGAAGAAAGATGGTTAGTTCTTGTAGAAATGTGCATTTTTGGCATGTTATACTTGTAGAGAGAGTGTTGCCAGAATTTCACATTCAGACTATTGAAATGAATATTTTATGGGATAAAATTATCTTTTATACTTCTCTATAAGTTCATGCCTCTGGGATTTTAAAAAAAATTAGAGTCTAGAATTTTGTATAGGGACTTAAGAAAAATTGTGTATTACATTTTTTTTCTTTGTATTGTTCTTTATTACTGTTGAGGATTTCTTATCCTTTTGGAGTTTTTTGTACATTCTTTCCTATTCTTTTTCTATTAAAAAAAATTTGATTATGATTTTATTTGTTTGTACTTTTTCCCTTTAGGGTCTACTTTTCTTAGTCATGGCACACTATAACAATAATTCATTTAATAATCGTGATTCTTATTTTAATCAATCTACCCCAGAGAATATGTTATTTATATTTGGTTCATCCTTTTGCTGCTCTGTGGGACACCTATTGGGATCACACAAGTTGAGACTAGTACTTTCCACAGTAATTATGAAATAAATAATTCTATATGTTTACTTGTCTTTTTCAAGAGAAGTCCCTAGATATACCTATGCGACTAATGGATATAATGATCATTTTGTTGTCTCATTATCGTTACCCTGCTACTTAATTTCATTCTAAACCTAATATGATTCCTGGTGAAGATTTCGAAGGAAAAAAAATACTTAGGTTTTACAATACCGTAAAAAGAGAATTTGAAGAATAGAATAGTGAGCTTAGAGAGGTTCATGATGAATTGACTAAGATAGAATCCCAAGACTGTGATCTGAAAAATGTGAGTAAGTGCTTGAATCCAATATACCAGGAACAATTGAACAGTATCCCGAAGTTAATAGGTGTCCTGGTGTGATTAAAGCAGAGTCCCCACAAGTTGGTAAAAAACTTCTTGTGGTTGATTGTGTTCTCCTTCCATCTTTATATATAGCAGAGGAGCAGTCTAAGATTGAGCTCATTGAGAATTTTGAAAATGTTGCAAAGGTTGAAAAGAATGTGAAAAAGAAAATTTTGAAAAGGCTTTTCCGAATGTGAGGCAAATTGATTTTGATACTATTGTTGAAAAAGATACTTTTCTTTTGAATTCCGAGCATTTGTGTTATTTGAGATTTTCTTTTCTTCTTTCTTCGCACTCTTTGCCTATAATTTGTAGGTATGAATTTTATATTAATTTGCTAAATATACCTACCAATAAAAATTGTACTTGTTATTTCTTTGATGAGAATTTTCACTGTTATCAAGGTGTTCCTTAAGTTGTGATAAATGCAGATTTATTTTCTGGTGAGGTTATTCTACGGTGTTATTTTGTTACTTGGATTCATCCAAGATTTTAACTCTCTCAAGTCGAGTGTTTTCAACCAAGAGATTGATGCAGAATATATTATAAGTGATTTACTATATAGTGTTTTGTAATGGTTTCTGTTATTGTACTATTTTATTTTGCATTTAATATATTAGAAGTTATTTAATTTTTGGGGTTTCATAATGTATTAGATGTCATCTAATGCTTATGTATTAAGTCATTAGAATTTATTATTTATGATACTTTGATTAATGAATTGAAGTGAGCCTTGTCTCTAGGTAATCAGTGGATTTTGATAGTTGCCCTCCATGTATTTCTCTCTATCCCTTCTCTAGTTTCATTTCTCTTTTCTTCCCCTGCTTCTCTTTCTATTCTTCTGTTACCATTCTACATTAGTAGGGCTTTCCATTTGAGATCATGTTGAACATTATATTAATTGTTATTTCCTGTTGTTAAATGTCAACATGAATTTTGTCCGCTTGCAATGACAGATGATAAATACTTCTGATGTACTGTATTTTGCAGGGTTGGCATTGCAAATTTTATTAGCCTATTGGTCCAAAAAGTTGGTCCAGATGTCAGACCATTCACAGGCATGTTATTGAGGATATTGTTTCCAGTTGTTTTAGAGGATAAAAGTGGAGCTGTAAAGCGGGCCTATGCAAGTGCTTGCTCACTAATTCTGAAGCATGCAACTCCCTCTCAGGCTCAAAAGTTGATTGAAGATACTGTAGCATTACACGTTGGAGACAGGAATTCTCAAGTTTCTTGTGCTGTTTTGTTGAAAAGTTATCTATCGATGGCACCAGATGTTATGGGTGGATATCATGCAGCATTTATTCCATGTGTTTTTATTGCAAGGTATGAATCTTTCACTGGGTTATTTTGCTATTTCGAGTTTTCATTTTGTTCTCTGTGTGTGTGTGTGTGTGTGTGTTATGGGTCTGAATTTAAGTTTAAACATACAGTCAATCCCAGAAATTCTAAATTGTTTTGGACAGCTAAAGCAATTGTTCGACAGTAAGAAACTATGGCATAAATAATTAAAATGGCTGTCCTATAAAACTCTTGTATGCTTTCTAAACAAAGTTATTCGGGAAGAAAACATAATACCTTCTGTCGTAGAGATTTCTTTTTCTTTCTTTTTTTTTTGTTTTTAAGAAAAAAGGGAGCACCAAGATGGTAATTGTTTTTGTCATTCCCTGCTGGTCTGTGGTTTTCTAAAAGTAGGAAACTGAAATTTCAGTAAGGCCCGCTGTTATCAAGAGAAAACTGGAACCAGACTCATCATATATTATAAATAAAAAATTTCATACATTTTTTTAGTAACTACTTTTTTTCCTCCCCTTTGACCATGCCTACTTCTTTGTCTGCCTCCTCTGCCCAAACGAAGCTGCTTCTCTCCTCGTGCTTCTCTCTCGCTCTTTCACGTGCTCCGAGAATTCCTCGTGCTTCTCTCTCTCTCTCTTCACATGCTATTACTCTTTTATTTCTTTTCTTTGATCTCTCATCAGGTAGGCTCTTTCTCTCTCTCTCTCTCTCTCTCTCTCTCTCTCTCTCTCTCTCTCTTCATTGTAGCACCATAGATCTAGAACTAAAAAAATAACAGAAGAGAACTCAAAGGCTTCTCTAATCATTGAGATTTCTAAAGAAATGAAAATACCAAAAAGACTATTTTCCTTTCCAAAAATAGAAGTACATAAGGGTGAATCCTCATCCATGATTCTAGTAACCATCTCCTACCGAAAATTAGGAAGAGTGACTCTTAAATATTAGAACAAAGAAAATGGCCAATATGAGAAGTAACGCTACGTTCTCTAGAAATTGACCGTGTAAACTAAGCATTGGAAAAATGAACGTCATGCAATTCCCTTTCCGTAATAAAACAGTCGAAATCTGATATGCTGGTGGTAGTTCTAGTGCTATTAAGTTTTTCCAAAGGGAATCTAACCCAGTTAAAATCCCTATCTAGACACCAATTGGTGTTTTGGGGCCATTGACAGGTGTGAATTAACAATGGAAACCTCTAACCTAGAACAAAAAGGGAAGGGGATATGAACCATAAAGATTAACAATATCGTTCAGCATGACAAATCTAAAGAAGGCCTAATTCTATCCTAGTTTCAAGAGATGAATTGGCATCCAAATTATCGCAATCTAGAATGGCAAGAGGAAAGGGAGACTGTGATAGAAGCAAGGAAAGAGAAGAAACAAAGTAACCAGAGTAGAGGACAGGGAAGAGAGAAATCAAAGAGCAGAGAAGAGAGGATTAACAGACATGAGGCAGAAGATTCAGAATCTACAGAGAGAAACAATTCAAGTCCTAAGTCTAACTATTACATAAAGCATAGGCCAATATTTGTTGGCCACAAGCCATACACATAATAGAAATTAAATCAAAGCCCTGACAACAAATGAAAGTAGATATTCTTAACCCTAATGAAATCTAATAAAAATATTATATTCCTTATACAATCTGCATCAGATATAAATCTGTGATTTGGGAAATAATGAAGTAGAGGGATCTCATGGAGATGAGGAAAAGCAATAAAAAGGGAAGAATCTGCGATCCAAATATCCTCCTTGAATGCAAGGGCCATTTCCTCCCTTGAAGGATAAGATTAAAAAATACATGATAAAGATGAGAAACGAATTTTCATGGACTATAATGAGATGTTTCTTCCAATAGATATGATTTCTGTGGGAGTCACGACCCAATTCTGTATTGCATGTTGACTCCTACATGTGGAGCAAGTGAAATACTGCCCAGTGGGCAATGCGTACCAAAAACTAATCAATTTTGTGTGAAAATAATTTGTAATCAGAAGTTCATGCTGTTTCTTTTTTGTTTAGAATTTGAGTTTTGACTTCTTTTACACAGCATTACACTTTTTATCAAGCTATTGATTATGTTCGGGCATCGTATTTGCCGTGTCCAACTTAGTTGAAGGCTGTGCTGTTCCTAATCAATCATGTTTTACTCCTGGGAAAACAGATGCATCTTCATCTGTACACTTGCAATACAATTTGCTTGCATCTATATCCCACATGTTGAGGACCACTCCAACACCCAAGTATTGCATACAAGACTTATAGTTCAGCTTCCTTCTTGAATCTCCTCTTTCTTTTTAGTTTGAACAAGGAACCAAAAGCTGGGTGCGAGTAGACAAATAATGTATCTTCTTTTTCTATAAGAGGCTAAGGAAAAGAATAGCTATTGCGACCAGTGCAGCTGGGGGTATTAATGCTGTTATGTGCCATTATGGACCAGAGTTGGCAACAACATGGCTGATATAAACTATTTATGGCTGCGACGCATCATGACAGTACCATGACAGTACCATGACACCTTCATGAAGCAGAAAAGCTAGTCAACTTACCAGTGGTGATTTCAGTTGTTTGTCATGTCTGTCACACCTCTTACCATGTCTAAAATTGCCACTGAATCCATGGTCGTACCTGATGATAAAATAGCTACTGGTACAAGAATTTTCTTTTGTATACTTCATGCAGCTCATTTCTCATTTCTCATTTGGTGTCTCTCATATTTAGGGAACCAAGAGGGTGTGAAGCATCAATTTAATTTGCGACTGTTGTTGCAGTCACAATATCGACCCTGGCTGTGACAATGTGAAATTTCCAGGACAAACAGGGTTTTTCTCACTGTGGTGGTTTCAAAGTGGTGTCTTGATTGTAATGGCTTTGTCACAAACTTGTTAAGGCCATGTCAGTCATCTTGTAGCCTTGTTGGCCGATTGTAGTCAAAACAATCCTGTATTACTTGAACAGTCAAGAGTTTTAGTTGAAACCATTATGTAGTACCCAATACATCATGTTTCTGCCAGTAGTAAGATCCATGCTGGAGCCAGGATTGCCCAATAGTCACGTCCCACTGAAACCAATTCTATCAAACTGTTTCTTGGACTTTCAGGAATGACCTGAATTAGGTGATTCATTGCTGATTTGATAAACCTGTTTGTTACATTAATATATTTCACCCAGGTTTGAGGATGACAAGTATGTTTCTGGCCTTTATGAGGAGATATGGGAAGAAACCACAAGTGGTGAACGGCTTACTCTTCAATTGTACTTGAGTGAGATTGTTTCATTGGTCACTGAGGGCATTACCTCTTCATCATGGGCAAGTAAAAAAAGGGTAGGCATTTGTATTTATTTATTTATTTTTCCTTGTCATGCATTTGCTGCTTCTGCCAATGAGATTTTTATACATGTAAAGCTAGTCAATTCTGAGTTTCACTAATTTTCCTGGCATGTTTATTGTTCTGTTTAAATTGGAATTTTTGTGCAGTCAGCCCTGGCAATTTGTCGGCTCAATGAAGTTCTAGGTGAAATGTTGTCACCAAGTCATGATGTTCTTCTCAAATCGCTAATGAAGGAGTTACCTGGTCGTTTATGGGAGGTAATTTAAACTGTCAGTGATCATGTTTAATTGGATAATACAGAGTAGAACTGTAATTTAGTGGCTCTGTGTGATATTAAAAATGTAAAATGGAGAAAGGTTACTCTTTCACACATCTAGAGAGTGTTGATGTTCATTTAATGTGTCACCTTACTCTTGCAATGGTTAACGAGTAGTGCTTTACTTGAATCAGGGAAAAGATGTCCTCCTAGATTCAATAGCTGCTCTTTGTAAATCATGCCATAAGGCAATTGTTGCTAATGATTCCTCCACTACGAATGCTATTTTGAGCTTGATCATGTCTGCGTGCAAAAAGAAGATGAAGAAGTACCGGGAAGCAGCTTTCTCCTGTCTAGAACAGGTTATATGCCATCTTTTTTTCCTAGATATTTACTGTAAGACGCATCTTTTTTATTACACAGTGGCGAGCTCTGCTGCTGCAGTTAAGGTTACTCATGATGTGCTGGCTATTATGGGGGTGAAACTACAGAAACAGGAAATGGTCATCTGTCTCTGAAGTCTGCCTTGACCCTTTCAGGAACTGTTGTAGCAAGAACCTTTTGCCTTGGGCTTCCGTACTCCTAACTTCATGACTCCCAAGAACCCTTTTGTTTTTTCTTTGGATCTTATTTGACTTGAACTTTGTTACATTTCTAAACTGCAACATGCCAACCATTGTCAAGCAACTCTAGGGCAGTTTGACCTCACTCTTCTATTCTGATTAACTTCGAGTTTGTTGTGTTGTAACTCTCGTATCAGAACTAATTTTCCACCCAATATTTGACTTTTTTGTATGTTTGACTTTCTTAGACCAGCTAACGTGTTTCTTTGGTTATTAAGGCAAGGAAAAGAACAAGTGGGGATAGATGTACATTAAGTTTATGTTTCACTTTAGAACTGACTAGAAAAGGAGGTGGTTACGTGTACCCTCAAATATCTATCAACATATTGTCAAGATATATCTTATATTATTTTTCAACAAGTGAAAATTTTCGATCTTAATGCATTCTTTTAATTAAAGTTTCACTGACAAAGCAGATTAAAAAAAAAAAAAAAAAACCTACAGTGGGTAGGAAAGCACCAGAGATTATATGGGTGGAATGAATGATTCAGCACAATAGGTAAATAAATGACTTGTGGCAGGGGGCTTGACAACACCTGCCCTTCTGCCTCCCCAGCAGCACCATCCTTTCAGATAGATTTATGCAAGCGCTGCTATAAAAAATAAATACAAGAACTTGAAGGAACATGTTAAATCAATTTCGTTATAGTTGGAATTGAAGATAATTACATTTGTTAAGTTTCAGTGCATTAGCAACAAGTCTTTACTATCTTCCATTTCTCTTGAAGATCAACCTGTGACTATGGTAGGCCCAAAGTGATTACTTAAAACATAATATTTGCCACAATAACGTCCCTGATTATGATGGGTTTGTATTCTTCATCAATTATGCTTTTACCAATGTCATCACTATTCTTTTTCAACTTTCTTTATTGTTCTGTTTCTGTGATGTTCATTAGAATGTGTTCAAGATTATAAAGAAAACATGGAAAACTGTTATGGGAAAGCCTGCAAACAACCAACTGGATAATGAAGTGGCATCTAAGGAACAGCTCGAGGATGAGGTGGGTAAAGGGCTGAAGGTTTATCAACGGAGAGGCAAGGAGACGCTATTAGGTGTAACAAAATGCTGTTGAAAGAATCTGAACTAGTTAGAGAGTGAATATGCTGAAACTAAGCTATAAATAGATGAGAGGGAAGATGGAAGAGGGGAGAAGTAGTTTTAAGGCTTTGGCTTAGTGGGAGGGTAGTCTTGCTCATGAGAGCAGACTTATTTTTTTTCCTTTTCTCGCTTGTAATGTTGATTTTCTACAATCGATGAAAGGCTGTTCTTGATCATACAAGAACTTACAGTTCCTCTAATTTTCATTCCCTAACAATTGGTCCGGCCTGCCACTCTCTTCCCCACCTCTTTCTTTCTGCTCCATGTCTCTTCCGTCTTTTTCTCCACTGTCTCGTCCATACTTTCCTTCATGACTAACACCAAAATGGACACAAAATTAGAGTCCTTGGAGAAAAGTATTGTCGAACTTGGGAAGAGTGTCTCGACACCGGTTGAGGAAATGAACATCCATCGCACCAGGATGGATAAACTCGACTCTCTGGAAGAACTGGTGGCCGCACTGCTGCGACAAAAACACGAAGGTCGTGAGGAAGCTAGTTCCTCTGCTTCTACACTACATGGTGTTCCTAGAAGCCCTTCACTCAAAATAGGGTCCATTCCCATCTTGGGAACCTACCACCAACACCACCCACAACCAAAAAACCCATCACAAGAAGACTTACCTTTCGCGCTGCGACGAGTCGATCTCCTTTGTTTCGATGGTCACGATCCTGTGGCTTGGGTTGCACAAGCGGAGCAATTTTTCACCATTAATCATGTCATTGATGATTCGAAAGTTCTGTGGCTATGATTTCTATGGATGGCCCTGTGCTCCATTGGGTTCAGTGGCTGCTTGCTCAAACCCCCTCAATTTCTTGGTCTGAACTCACATCTGAGCTTTTCGATTGGTTCGGGGGAGGTTTATCGGCAAACCCCTTCGAAGCGCTCGCGTCCACAAAGCAGTCAGCAACAGTTGATGTTTACATCGACGAGCTCATCGCCAGAACAGCACTCGTCAAGGGCTTGAATCCTTCTATCCATCTGGGTCTCTTTCTCAATGGCTTCAAAGATGAGATTCGCATGCGAATCCGGTCGCACGAAGCTCTCTCCCTCTTTCAGACTATGAAGTTAGCTTGGTAAATCGAACGCGAGAATGGGTTCTTTATAACGGGAGCACTTTCGGGTAAAGGCGATGGTATCCAATCCACTTCTGGGTCACGTAAGTGGAGCGACTCCAACCCGACCCACGGAGGATCCGATACTCATTTTAACCCGAGACTCGTCACCCAAAACCATTTTTCTTTTAACCCGCCTTCTCCCATCACATCTCCTTTTCACGATCATCTTCCTCCTCTTCTTTTCTCCAAACTACTTCGACCTCAACAAGAAGTTCCCACCAATTGTCCCATCAAGAATTCATGGATCTGCGCTCCAAGGTTTGTGCTTCAAGTGCAAACAACCTTATCACCCCCTTCACAACTGTCCCAACAAGAGTCTTCGTGCAATCATTTTGGGTGATGACGAAGCTCCTTCGACTGACGAAGCCGCTAGAGATGATGCAGCTGCAAAAGATTCGCAACACCATCTGGGCATTCGTTAGAGAGAGAGAACAGGTGCTGGTCCCCTGGGAGGGAGGAGCGACAAAGGATGCAACTTGGCTTGACCTTCCAGATTTTAAGAGCCAATTTCCGGGCTACAGCCTTGAGGACAAGGTAGAAGTTTTAGCAGGGGGCAATGTTATGGGAAAGCCTGCAAACAACCAACTGGATAATGAAATGGAATCTAAGGAACAGCTGGAGGATGAGGTGGCTACTGTAGGACATGTGGCTGAATCTAAAGGGCTGAAGGTTTATCATCGGAGAGGTTAGGAGTAACAAAATGCTGTTGAAAGAATCTGAATTAGTTAGAGAGGGAATATGCTAAAATTAAGCTATAAATAGATGAGAGGGAAGATGGAAGAGGGGAGAAGTAGTTTAAGGCTTTGGCTTAATGAGAGGGCAGTCTTGCTCATGGGAGCAGACTGATTTTTTTTCTTTTTCTCGTTTGTAATGTTGATTTTCTGCAATCGATGAAAGGCTGTTCTTGATCATACAAGAACCTATAGTTCCTCCAATTTTCATTCCCTAACAAAAACCAAAAAGAAAAATAGTAAAAAGTAAAATAAAATAAATTCCACTAAGAATAACCGAAACTAGAAATATCAAGGAAATGGCTTTTTGATGGAAAAGTTCTTCCAAGCATCACTCTGATAGTGAATGAAGTTTGCTAGAGTCACATTTCATCCAAAGAAAATGTCAATAAAAACAACACAACATAAGAGGGAAATGAAGGAAAGGGCATGCCTAACTTTTTTCCCTCCTCAAGTGGGGTGTGATAGGAACAGTTCATTCACTTGAATCTGCTTGTATGTGATATAAATTGAAGCTAGAATATGTTACTTTGTCATTTATTTAGTTTGACATAAATGGAAGTTGCAACTCTCTGAATCCTTGTTTATGTTTTGTTCCCTTAAATAAGGCTCCGCACCTTAGTTATTCCTCATGATCTGTAATTGCTACTTCATATAGTTTTTAGAGATTAGCTGAGATAATTGCTTGATTTTTGCTGTCTTTAAATGCCAATTCTAATCAGACAAGCGAGTTTTACTTCAATGTTTTGTGGCTCTAACTGAGACTTCACTCTTTGATTGTGTTTTTAGGTAATTAAAGCATTTGGGGGTTCAGAATTCTTTAACTTGGTTTCTCCCTTCCTGTTTGAGATGTGCAAGTCAGCTGCTCCTGTGAAGTCCAGCCAAGAAGCTTTAAGAAGTGATGGCGTTAAAACAGGTCCTTATTTAACACTTGCATCTAATGTTAAGGTCTTGTTCTTGTATTGCTTTGCTTTGTTTTGTTATCTTTGTTTTCTGTTTTTGCATTGTTGTGTTTTTTGCTTTTCTGTTTGTGTTTGTGTGTGTTTTAATTATCTCTACAGAGATGGATTTTATCAAGGAAAGAAGGTAAAGAAACAAGGAAGAAATAAGTAGAAGGGTGCACAGAGCACAAAATGTTAAGTTACTTGAGAAACTTTAAAATGAACTTAGAGAGACTAGACATAGGTGTTGTGAATTGCTTGAGTACACATTACTCAACACTCGAATGTTTATATACACAAAGGAATAAATACAATCTACATTTACAAGAAAGAATTAGCTATTTTCTATGACTCTATGGTATTTCCTAAGAACATTAACTCCTAACTATTTAATATGGTGACTATTCAGCACTCTAATAACATTAACTCTCATACTTCCAAATTATAAATTAAAACTATCACTATTTCCAACACTCCCCCTCAAGCCGGTGCGTATACATCATAAACTCCAGCTTGTTACGTAAGTATGTTATCCATGGTGCCTGGAGAGATTTAATGTAGAGATCAACTAGATCATTAGAGTTCACAAAAGAGTAATGATTTCACCTGAGACAATATTTTTATGGAAGAAATGATAGTCAATCTCTATATGTTTGGTTCATTCATGAAATACGGGACCGGAAGTGATGTGCAATGCTTCTTGATTATCACAAATCAGCACCATGGATCCTATCTCGCGAAACTTACACATGGTAAGAGCCACAGCACGATATTCTGTTTCAGCACTTGACCTCGCAACTACATTCTGCTTTTTGCTTTTACATGAGAAGAGGTTTCCCCCAATAAGAATACAATACTCAGAGACTGACCTCTGAACCTGCCCAATCCAGATCTATATGAGAAACAATGTCTCCATGGCCCCTATTTTCATATACCAATCCCTTTCCCTGGAGAGCCTTTGACATATCTCAAGGTCCGAATCGCTACATCCCGACGATTGTCATGGAGAGAATTAAGGAACTGACTTACAACATAAATGGTGAAAGATATATCTGACCTAGTTATAGTGATATGATTTAATTTTCCCATCAGTCTTCAATTCCTACTTGGGTGTGAATATGGATCACCTTGATCTGGTAAGAGTTTAGTGCTCGGATCCCTAGCAGTATTGACTGGTTTACAGTCTAGCATCCCAATTTCTTACAGAATGTCAAGTGCACACTTCCTTTGGGAGATAGCAATGCCAGCCTTTGATTGGGCTACTTCAATCCCAAGGAAATATCATAATCGGCCCAAGTCCTTGGTTTCAAAGTGTCTGAACAAGTGTTGTTCCTTAGTTTCAAAGTGTCTGAACAAGGGCTGTTTGAGACCTTGAATGCCTTCATGATCATCTCTTGTTATAACCATATCATCCACATAGACCACAAAAGATAGATGCGCTGACTGGATAATGGATGTTGTAAAACACAGCGTGGTCTGCCTCGCTGCGGACCATACCGAACTGTTGTATAACTTTGTTGAACCAGTACTGAGGAGATTGTTTAAGGCCCTAGAAGGACTTGTGCAATCTGCGAACTAAACCGGCTTCGCCCAAGAAGCCCAGGTGGTTGCTCCATGTAAACTTCTTCTTCCAAGTTACCATGGAGAAAAGCATTTTCTATGTCCAGCTGATATGGGGCTCAATGGTGCATAGCAGCCATGGATAAGAAAAGTTGAACAGGTGCCATTTTAGTAATGGAAGAGGTGTTGCCATAATCAAGGCCGAAAATTTTGGTGAAGTCTTTAGCCACAGGGTGACTTTGACATTAAAAACCCATCGACAACCAGTTGTACACATCCCAGGAGGATGTGAAACAAGAGTCCTTCTATGATTGGAATGCAAGGCTGCCATCTCGTCAATCATAGCCTGTCGCAAACCTGGAGGGGTAAGTGCTTCCTCAACGGTTTAGGAATGGAAATAAAGGACATGACAGAAATAAAGGCATAATGGGATGAGGACAAACAATGATAGCTTAAAAAATTAGAGGTAGGATGTGGATTACCGGTAGAATGTGTCTCTTTACACAGAGCAATGGGTAAGTCGGCGGGAGACTCAGGTAAGTCCGGAGTAGGTGGGGATGTTGGAACAGGAGATGAATCACAGGACTCAGGAACAAGGACGGCCTCTGGAATCATAGGATGGGGTTGATGCTGGAAGGTGATAAACGTGCATGGAGAAGAGTGCAATGGTTCGGAAGGAATTTCTGGCACTTGAGAGTTTGAAACTTGAGGGCCAGAGACAGGTGTACCCAGATAATGGACGAGTAACATGTGAGAGATGGAGTCTGGTTCAACCTGGGTGGTGAAGTAAGGTGTATCCACCAAGAAAGTGACATCGGTAGAAATATAAAAACTATGTGTGGGAGGAGAATAACACTTGTATCTTTTTTGAACTCAAGAATACCCAAGACAGACACATTTGACAGCACAGACAGATATTCAGATCTCGAGAAAGATCATGCACAAAACAAGTAGAACCAAAGACACAGGGAGGAACCTTGTAAAGGGGTTTCTTAGGAAATAAGAGAGAATGAGGAACTTGGTTATTTAAAACAGATGATGATATCCAATTTACTAAGTAACCAATTGTAAGAACAGCATCCCCCAAAACTTAAAAGGTGCATTAGCATGTAATAGAAGAGTACGAGCTGCTTAAATAAGATGTCGATGCTTATTTCTGCTATGCTATATTGTTTTTTTGTATGAGGACAACTCGATTGATGGATCATGGCCTCGGATGTCATAAAAGAATTAAAGGGGGCAGAAAAATACTCTTATGCATTATCACTATGTAAAATACAAAGTGTGTCCAATTGAGTGTGAATTTCGGTTCAAAATTTTTACAAATAGTAAATAACTCTAACCGATCTTTCATTAAAAAGATCCAAGTACGCCTTGAGAAATCATCAATGAAAGTAACAAAGTACCTATAACGTGAGATAGAACTCACGCGACTAGGACCCCGAACATCGGAATGAACAATACCAAAAGGAGACTTTACTCGACCATCTACTTTGCTTGGAAAGGAAGCCCAAACATGTTTTCCACGTTAACATGATTCACACTCGAAAGACTGAAACCATCCTTTTCAATTTATTCTGACTCGGATGACCCAAATGAGAGTGAAGGAGACTAGGAGACTCCATGCCAACACATATGGTAGAAGATGGAGGATGGAGAAAATACAGTCCATGTGATTCAGATCCTGCGCCAATTGTCTGCCCCGTACTCCAGTTTTGTATTTGGAAAGAATTAAAGGTTATGGAGCAGTTAAGAGTGCAAGTAAGATGACTAACAGAATTAAATTGAAAGGACAACCAGGCATAAAAAGAACAGAATTGAATTCAAGGTTAAAGATGGGAGAGGTGTAGCTTGACCAATGCCTGAGGCCTTAGTCTTAGAACCATCAGCAAGAGTGATGTGATGTGTTTTGAGAGATGACAATTCTGAGAAAAGAAAAGGATAACCAGCTACATAATTGGAAGCACCAGAATCCAAAATCCAAGGTCCGACAGACAAAGAATGAGAGAGGCAAGCAATAGAATTACCAATATGGGCTACAGTGGCTGAGGATGAGGTTGTTGAGTTGCCTTGAGTTGAAGATACTCCTTATTATCTAACAGAGTGTTTTGATTGTCACCATAGACTTGGTTTTTTTCTCAATGCCATCTACTTGAGATTGGGTCATGTTAGCGGACTTTTCTGAAAAACCATGCAGAGAATAGCACTGATCCTGAGTATGTCCAGATGTTTGCAATAGGAACATAGAGGACAATTACCACGGACCCCTCTATACCACCATGGCGACAGCCTTGGCCTTTGTGATCAGCTGAGTTAGATGCGGTCAGCTGAATTAGAGACACAAGCTGAGAATTTTGAACCTCTTTGAGAACCTATCCCAGTCAGTCCCTCCGACAGAGGAACACATAACAGACAATCAATGAGGTCCTTCACTGAAGGGATATTGGATTTGTTATGACTTGGGAGCTTTGTACGGATGTAACTTTATTTGAGAAAAAAATTTTTAAAACAACACAACGGGCAAAATAAATACAAAACTAACCTACCTATGTCGTGACTTCAAGTCACGACATACACTGTTCATGCATGTCGTGACTTGAAGTCACGACATATATAAAAATGGTCCATGTCATGAGTTCAACTCACGACATGTAATTTATCCAGAGAGAGAGAGAGAGAGAGAGAGAGAGAGAGAGAGAGGGGGGAGAGGGGGTGGGACCCGCCCCCTGTCTCCCTCCCCCTCTCTCTCCCCAAATCAGAGAGAGGGGGTGGGACCCACCCCCACTCTCTCTCTCCCTCCTTCTCTTTCCCGAAATGAGAGAGAGGGGGTGGGGAGAGAGAAGGGGGAAGGGGAGGGAGACAGGGGGCGGGTCCCACCCCCTGTCCCCCTCTCACTCTCATCTTCTCTCTCCCCACCTCTCTCTCTCTCTCCCTCCCCCTTCTTTCTTTCTCTCTCTGTGGATAAATTACATGTCGTGAGTTACATGTCCCATTTTTTATATATGTTGTGACTTCAAGTCACGACATGCATGAACAGTGCATGTCGTGACTTGAAGTCACGACATAGGTGGATTAGTTTTGTATTTATTTTACCCGTTATGTTGTTTTAAAAATTTTGTTCTTAAGTAAAGTTACATCCGTACAAGCTCAAGACTTGGTTCCGAGCAGACTCAAAATTTTTATGAAGGCTATGGAGAACAAAAACTATATACATGTTGTCAAGCTTGTCCAACACCTTCTGAAGATCATTACTAGTCAGAAATAACTTGATTTGTTGAATCATGGTCTGTGCTTTGTTGAGATGGGAAGTTAGGTTATGACCTGTCATTTGGAGGATAGCCAGGTTATGGATGAAGTCATAGAGGTGCTGTATATCATTAGCATAGACACTTTGAGCCTTCTTCCATATGTCATAACATGATTTGTGGAAGCGATAGTGCACCAACAGCTTTGGGTCAATGGACTGCCATAATGAAGACACTAACTGATAATTGGCTTTCAGCCACTCTTCCTGAACACTAGCATCAATCTCCGCAGCCTTGTTGGTTAAATGGTCATAGAGACCCTGACCTAAAAACCACACAATAACATTAGTATCCCAATCTAAGTAATTCTTACCATTTGGTTTCTCAGATATTATTGTGGGAGTGCTGAGAATGTGAAGGAAATAAGCCCTTTTTGTGGGGGCTAAGTGATGACAGAGGATGCCGGGATGACTGTGAAGCCATTTCAACACAGCATACAGAGGCTGTTTATGGAACCTGAAAAATTAGAATGAATGGAGGACCCAAGAAACTTGTGAAAAAGGAGACAGTTGGGACAACTGACTCCTGGAATAACACCAGGAAACGCTGACAAGAATACTTGGTGGGATTTTAAGGGTTATGCTAGATCAGAGGAAGAACCACAAGACTTTGAGCAGAAGCTGGACAAAGCTTGCTCTGATACCAGCTTGAGAAACTTTAAAATGAACTCCCGAGAGACTAGAGACAAGTGTTGTGAATTGCTTGAGTACACAGAACTCAGCACTCTAATATTTATATATACAAATTCATGAATAAATTTAGATTTACAAGAAATAATTAGCTATTTCTTATGACTCTAATGCTATTTCCTAGGAACCTTAACTCCAAACTATTTTCCATGATGACCATTTGGCACATTAAGAGCATACTCTCAAACTTTCCATTGATACATTGAACACTATTCACTATTTCCAACAAAGCTAAAGCAGTTTTCTCCAAATGACAGGGTGACCAATTCAGGACAGGAAGCAGGCTAACAGTTTCTTAGTTTATACAAATAAAAGTAATAAAATCATACCCCTTTCAAATATATAATTCTAAAGGTGATTCTTGATTGCAGGGTAGTTGAATACCTGCAGAATGGGCAAACCTGTATCAGGTTTGATTCCTGGAAGCAGTTTCTTAATAATTTTTTTTTGGGGGGGGGGGGGTTAAGGCTGTCTACATATGTTCACCCTGGACCCTTGTGTCTGGTGGGATGCTTTAAGTACAGGGATGAAATTTGCTGTGGACATGGTTCTCTATGATGGATCACAGGTTGAGATTTGTGTATATGTGAAACATTAAAGTTTTAGGAATAGAGTTCAACCTTGAATAATTTAAGTTATGAAAGTAAGAAAAAATTAGCAAAAGGCCCACCTTCAGAGCGAAACTGTTGAGGAATGGGAAGATGGTACAAAATTAAATATTGGAAAGAGAACCCACCGATATTTGTAACTGAATTACATAAAAGCAGCAGCAGTAGACCGAAATTCTTCTTCAAAACTGCCATCATGTAAAACTTTTTCTCTTACACTAACTCTTTGTTAGTTACCTGGAATTCCTCTAATCAGTAATAACAATATTGTCAAGTTATATTTGTTCATGGATTGCATCAGTACACAATTCTCCATTAATTGATCATTAAAAGAAAATTGAATGAACATTGAAATAAAATTAAAATTAAACAAATTAAATTTGGTTGCTATGCTTAATATTTGCACGTACCTTTACAAGTGGAAGGAGAATGCATGTTTCCCTGGAAGCCCCAGAGTGACTTGCAAAGAAGTGCATTCTCTAGAAACTTTCTCGGCAGGGGTTATGGTGCTTCTGACGAATTCTACTTCTTCTTGAGCATTGATCCTGTTGGGCAGCGTATTTTACTTGGTGCGATTGTGCTGTTGTAGTTCAATAATGCTACCTATGATCAAGCTCTTATGGTAAATAGAGGACCAGAAAATATTTGAGCTGCAACCATCTTATTGTAGTTGACGTGAAAATGTCAACTTTTCTTGCCTTTTGAATATCTAATTTGAGGCAAGGCACCATCAATCAAGGTCTTACTTCTCTTACAATGACTCAAGTCTCCTTCAATCACTCCATTCTCCAAAAAGAAACTCAAATCTCGTACATAATGAAAAAAGGCTTGAGGAATTGCATGCATTTAAGAGATCTCTTGATTGGGAGAATACATACAAATTTATCCTTGAAACAGTCTCTAAGGGAAATAGATCTCTAGGAAGAGCCTATAGATGAGCCCCTTGAGATTGGTGAGGAAGGTCATGACTTGATTGATTCTATGCCTCCACCATCACTGAAAGAGAGCGATAAACTTAATATTGGTGAAAATTTTGAGAAGGTTGTAAAAAGAGTTTATTTGCATATGATCATGGAAAAGGGCTATCTTTTTCCCTCGAATGAACTGAGTTTTAAGACTAATTCCACCAAGACAGAGCCTGTAGGTGAGTCCCTTCCAATTGGCAAGGTCCTATCCCTCCATCACTGAAAGAGAGAGAGGAACTTGATATTGTTGAAAATTATGAGAAGGTTGTAACAAGAGTTGATTTGCATACAATCATGGAAAAGGACAATCTTTTTCCATACTGCAAACAGAATTATTTTAAGACTTCTTTCATATAAATATATATATATTTTGGCAGTCCTTTTGTGTGATTCTGACTCATGGTCCATATGCCAATTTAGTAAAGTGTCTCACAAATAGAATAAAGTCTCCTAGCTTCTATGTGGAAAGGTTGCTTCAATGTCATCTTATCTTGAGGTTTTGATGATTGCAAGTTTTTTCTTACATGGCTATACTTCTGTCATTGGCACCTGTGATTGTCCATTTGTATGTTCTTGAGCATTATTCTAGTATTTACTTATTTGGAGTTTACCACCATGAGTGGAAATTTACCACTCTTCTAAGAAGAGTTCTTCCCACCTGGGGAGCCATGAACCTAATAAAATGTTGCCAGTATGAATGCTGAATTTATTTTTTAGATTTGTAAGTTTAAGTCGATTCACCAACTTTAGATAAGTTGGAAAGGGAATTGGAATAGGTCGAGATTAATTCATTTTTTGTTTGTGTATGTTTGCATGTTTTTTATATTGTAATGGGGCGTAGTTTACCTATAATAGTGTGTAATGTAATGGCTGAATGCTGATTCTGTTAAATGCGTACTCACATTTTATATTGACACTACTCCAAGATTCTGACAAGGCCAATTTCTGGTGGTTTTGGATTAATCATCATCTTGCTTATGCTCAATTTTATTATCACAACTACAAGTAAAAAATGCTCAGATCAGCTACTTTTTTGCTTTCTTTCACTTCCATGAGTGATATACTCTTTACTATTAAGGCTTTATATGCTGTTGAATGATTGAGCAATACTTGCTTTTACAGACTCAGATGAAGTAGAAGATGTTCCAGCCCCGTATGACAAAGTGTTAAATTGCATAACGTCTTGTATCCATGTTGCTAATCTTAGCGATATTTTTGAACAGCAGCAGAACTTGGTACATGCATTCTTGACTTTCCTATCTTCAGGGTTTTCGTGGAGTGGTATATCATCTTGCTCTTTTTTCTGTTCTTGTCCACTAGTTCATTTCCAATTAATTTTGCTGACGCCCTTGAACTAAATTCTTTTGCAGTTCAAATTGCAGCATTCTCTGCTATAAAAGAACTTTGTGGAAGGTGCCATGAAATCCTAAATGAATGCGAAGATTCAGCTCTGCAGACCAAATTACCTTCATTGACTAATCAGGTATTTGAAATTCTATGATTTCCATATTTGGGTGACAAAAATGGTCCAAAGTGTTGCTTATATTGCTGTTTTTCAGGATTTGACTGCAAGTGTCCACTGTTTTAAGTGTCTACATCTAATTTAATATTATGCTTGTTTTTCAGTTGTTTCATTCCATGTCACCAAAAGTGATAGAATGCATAAGCAATGTCAAGATTGCCCAGGTATGGCAATCTCTCTGTTTGGTTTGTTCATTAATCTGCAGCACTTGCCTTATATGCATCCTTGATTAAGTCCTCGTAATTAGTTCAATAGGACCTTTCCTGCACTTCATTTTAGAGCATAGAAAACGAATAAATTGGTCACCATAAAATCGTTGTATTCCATTTAGTAGGTTAATTGTGGTTATGGTTCCAAATACATAATTAAATAAGTAAACACATATATAGAGAGAGATTGAATTTAAGTTTTCTAAGTTAACTTTTCATGGTGAAATATGCTAACTTTTGACACAAGTCTGAGCATTAGATCAAATAGAGCTAAGTAGAAAAAGTGGACTCATGTGGCCTATCCCAACATCAGTTAAAATGAATTTTGATGGAGAAATAAAGATTTTTCACAGACCTTCATTTTAATCATAATTGGTACTAGGAGTATCATCAATTGGTGTATTCATAGTTTATTATGTAAAGTTGGGTGCGAAATACTTATGATCGTGATTATAGTTAGTTGTGGATCTAGAGTATCAAGCACTGTTACATAATACCAGCTGCTACCAAATTTCTGATATTGAAAACTTGAGAATGGAAGACAGGTAGAGTATGAAAGGAGGATGAGGTATCACCCTATAAATGGGATTTAAACAGGAAAAGGAAAAAATAGGGGGAGGAATGCATCTTTTCATGTATCTTTCAATATCTTCTAAATGCTAACCTGTAAAGAAGATGGTAAAAACAGAGGAATAAAGACAACAGTCTTATCCATTAAAACAACCATTAAAAAATATTGTTGAGTCGATGATCAAGCATTCCTTCCCACCAAAATTTCAGACATTTCTTGCAACTTCGTAATGGTTTTGTCTCCTTACTCCCTAGCAAAACTCTCAACGAAGCTCTAAATTTGCCGAATACTCGTGTGTTTTCAAGAAATCAAGATTAGATGAAGACACAATCCAAAAAGATATCAAACATTCAAGGGTAATGCTCTATCAGATTTTTTTAATTGGCTAAATAACAAATCCTCGTTAATTCCATAGAGAACCTACAATGTAAAAGCATTAGTTTTTGATCTTTGGCTTCCTAATATAAATGCATAAACAGAAAGGGCAGTCCTTGAGAAGGTTATTACCGTAGTTGAGGAGATTACCAATGGATGTGCCCCACATGCTTCCTACTCGCAACAAAAATTAATGGCCTTTTTTTCTTTTATAAAACTAGAAATAAGTAATTACCATAAAACGCAAAAGGAGGAGGGGACCATGTGGGATCAGACCCAGTGTATAATTTTTGGTAATCAAAATATGTTTAGGAGAAGATTCTATTTTCAGAAAATATGTTATTTCGATAAAAAGAAACGTAGAAATAATTAACAGAATATTTGTTAAAAAAATATCATCACCACCTCTCTCTCTCTCTCTCTATAGAACTCTCTTCCACGCTTGAAATCCTCTCTCTTCTGCACTCTCTCTTGCTCTCTATACTAAAGCAGCTCCGACCAACAACCAATTGCAGAAGTTTCTTCAAGTTGCAGAAACTGACCTTGAATCCTTTAGATTCAGCAGCAGCCGTAATCTCCAGAATTATCCCTCACCTTCTTCACTGCAACGAACAACCAATTGCAAAGAACAGATGAAGTTTCTGAATTTCTGTAGCAGCAATTGTTGAAGATTGAGACCACTGCCATTCCTGCAGCTTCTTGTTAGGCAGACCTTGATTGCCTACATTTGAGTCTTCATGGAAAGCTGCAGCGACCGACTTCAAATGTTTATAAATAGGAGACTTGGGTCTTCATTTGAAATACAAAGTGGCAAGAAGATTATGAGTTGGTGAGAGCAACAAATGAGTTTGGAGAGAGATACACATGACTGAGTGGAGAGGAACTCAAATGAGTTGAGAAGAGTTCTTGGGTTTGAGGGTGAGTAAATGTGTTAGTGGATTTGTTATAGGTTGAGTGTGCGAGTGTCTCTTTTCCTTGAGAGTTGTCCACCTTTGTTCGTTGTTTTAAGTGTCCTTCACATGGGGGGAGAGAGAGCACCTGTTGTGTGTGTGTGTAATGCACTAATTTGTGGTGTGTAAGTTCTTAGAAAATGAATGAAAATTATTAACTGCGGGTGAGAGTATCATACTCCTGTAGAACTGGCGCAAATATAATAAAATCGTCTTTCTTTGGGCGATTTTATTGTGTGAAATATTCAGCAATCTGGTATCACAGAAAACAATTGGGGACCATGGTCAGGCAAGAATCTGCCAAAAACAGTTTGGGACTGCGAAAGGAATTGGTCTGGACCAAGGAGCTTTATTGAGGGCATCACTAGCTGATCAAAATATGGTCGTTAACCCTCGATGTGAGAGCCATATGACCGGAGATAAGAAGAAGCTATACATAGATGAGTTGAGGGGGAAGTACGACAGCCAACAACTCAAGACCACCAATTAGCCACATTGGCTAGGTGGTGCCCGTGCCACAGCTTGATCCAAAGAAGGAAGTACAATTGTGGAATATCTTCCATGCTCTTGGCATAATGAAGAATTTAATGTTTACGTCTAAGTTGACATTAGGAGGCAACTAAGTGCCATTTGGTTTAGACGATGTAAAGATGTTCGAGAAGATAAATTTGTGGCATCTTGAAGCACCCATCCTGCAAGGCAAGAAGGTCAAGTCTATCGATGGACTGTCAATAGTGTTGAAGATTTAAAGTAGCAAGCAATGAGAAGGAATAAAAAACTTCAAGAATTTTATTGATCTTTCAAGGGAAGTGTACAAGAATTGAAGACATTTTTCATACCTTCAAAGAACAACTAGAGCCTCCTTAAATAGAGAAAGAGGGAAGAAAGCTAAAGAGAGAGATAAAGAGGGAAAACTGAGAGGAGAGGGCACTGCCCTCTCCTCTTCTGGCCGTTGGAGTGCCCTCTCCTCTTCTGGCCGTTGGGACAGCTCCAACGGCTCTTTAAAAGAGCAGTTGGGGCCCCCTTTTGGGCCCCTTTGAGATAGGTAAACCTGGGCCCTAAGGGGCCCAGCAGATGCATACATAAAGGGCTTATTTGGGGCCTGATTTGGGTCCCTAGATGGGCTGGAATGACTGAACAAAGACAGGAGAAAACTGTCCTTCTGAAGTCTTACAAGTGTGATTCCTAATTTGTCTTCATTTCAACAAATAGAATCAGCATACATAGACAAGACAAGGAAGAATGAGACTGCAGATATGTGGCACACAAGGCTTGGGCATGTCAACTGTCACAAGCTGAAAGTAATGATGCAGCAGTCAATGTTTATAGGCTTTTCACAGTTGAGGTACAATTGTGCGGGATGTCAATATGGGGAAAACACATCAGCTACTTTTCAAAGAGTTACAGTTCAGAGGCAAGGAGCCTTTGGAGCTGCTACACGGATGTTTTGGCCGAGTAAAGCAAGCATCAGTAAGTGGCCTTCGATTCATTATGACATTTATTGATGACTATTAAAGATTCGTGTGGGTGTGCCACGTGAAAGAAAAATTAGAAACTCTTGCTAAGTTTTTAGAGTTTTGGGAGAAAGTCGAGAATGAAAGTAGGCAAAGATAAAATGCCTAAGGCAATGATAACGGAGGAGAGTACACCTCACATGAGCTTGCAGAGTACTTAAAAGTAGCAGGATATTGGGCACCAGTTGACTTGTCCCAATACTCTGCAACAGAATGATCTAGCTGAGAGGACGAATCGGCATCTTATAGGAACTTTTAGAAGTATGATGCATGGGAAGAATTTTCCTGCAAAATTCTGGGTAGTGTATGAAGACTACGGTGTACATGACTAATCTTCTTCCACAACCACTGATGAGCTTTATGTCTCCTTTCCAGAAGCTATGGAAGATCAAGCCAAATAAGTCATCTGAGAGTATTTGGATGTGTGCGCTACATGTTCATCCATGATCATCTACACAGAAAATTTGACAAGAAGATAGTCTGATGCATATTGGTTGGCTATGATCCTGAGGGAAAAGATTGAAGGTGTTATGATCCTTCAATTGGCTGCTATATTGTACCACACAACATTGCATTTGATGAGGTGATCGCATGGTGGTCACTACAATGGAAGTTACTTCGAACTCTAGCTATTTAGAGGATCATTCACAAGAGAAGCATATAGAGGAAGAGCTGGAACGAATAAAACCTAGCCAAGATGTGGTTTTCGTAGTGTTTTTCCCAATCAGCCCTGAAGAACCAGATATAGACACACCTCAGAGGAGGAAGACTTCTAGCCCATGGAGGATAGGAGTGCATCGTGAGACTCCAGAAGAGGCTTAACTAAGCTAACCAGAGGAAGAAGCACAAACATTCGAGCCACAACTATGAAGATCCTCACGACCAAGAAAACCAAATCCAAGGTACGTTGATGCTAATCTTGCTGAAATGTAAGAACCCCACATTTATGAAGAGACAGCTAGAAGCATCAGATGGAGGAGCAATCAAAGAATTAAATAAGATAAAGCATATCAAAAGGAGGATAAAGTTGCTGACTCCGCCAAACGTTTGAATCCTGCTAAGTCTAGGTAGCTTCAACAACAGTTGGGTATAAAAGTGAGAGTCGATGCTGAGGACTGTTAAAACATATCATCACTGCCCCTCTCTCTCTGGTACCATCTTCCACTCTGTTGTCATTCCTCTTTTTTCTGCGCTCTCTCGTGCTCTCTATTCTAATGCAGCTCCAACCAACAACCAACAACCAACAACCAATTTCAGAAGCTTCTTCAAGCAGCAGCAAGTGACCTTTATACCTTTAGATTTTTGCAGCAGCTGCAATCTCCAGAATTATCCCTCACCTTCATCATCGCAATGAACAACCATTTGCAGAGAAGATATCAACTTTCTTAATTCCTATAGCAGCAATAATTGAAATTGAGACCACTGCCATTCCTGAAGCTTCTTGTTGCAGACCTTGATTGCCAACATTCGAGAGTCTTCATGGAGAGCTGCAGCAACCGAAGGTTATAAATAGGAGACATGGGACTTCATTTGAAAATACGAGATGGAGAGAAGACATGCTATGAGTTGGTGAGAGCAACAAACAAGTTGGGAGAGGGATACACACAAATGAGTGGAGAGAAACATGAGTTGAGAGGAATTCTTGGGTTTGAGCTGCAGCAACCGACTTCAAATGGTTATAAATAGGAGACATGGGACTTCATTTGAAATACGAGTTGGAGAGAAGACACGCTATGAGTTGGTGAGAGCAACAAACAAGTTGGGAGAGATATACACAGGAGTGAGAAGAGAGAAACGAGTTGAGAAGAATTCTTGGGTTTGAGCGAAAGTGTGTTGGTGGATTTGTGTGTTACAGGTTTTGTGTGTGTGTGTCTCGTGTCCTTGAGAGCTTGTCAACTTTTGTTCCTTGTTTAAGTGTCTTTCACGTGGGGAGAGAGAGAGAGAGAGAGCCTTTTGTGTGTATGTGTAATGCACCAAATGTGGTGATAGAAAGTGAGTGAAAATTATTGGGTGTGGGTGAGAATATTATACACTCATACGATTGGCTCAATTGCAATAAAGTTGTCTTTATTATTCTGGGCAATTTAATTGTGCCAAATACTCAACAATATTGCCTTTTGAAATGCTGAACCATGAAGAACTGGTAATATATAGATCACCATCTATTTTTGATGTTTACATTCATGCATTCTTTCCTAAATTTTATTATTTTTTCTAATCCTGGAACTCTAGGCATTCACACTCCTTATTTTCCCATGTGGTTGACAAGCTCTTGGCGTTTAACATTTCATGTCCAAAATTTGAGAAGACTTAATGACAGAGCAACCTTAAATTGTGAAGGGACATCAATGGAATATCCTTGGATGCAGCATTATTGCCACCGTGCTATTTTTTTGTCCACCCTTTTTCCCTTAAGGATTTTTTTTTTTTTTTTTTTTTTTTTTTTTTAATAATCAGTAGAGTAAATGGCGAATGGAACAAAGTTCGTGCTTGAGAATTAACCATGTATTCATCACTGAAGAATTACTCTTGCAGTTATTATGCTAGAAGTAATGATGACACAATATTTTGAGGAGTTTCTTATTTTTATTTTTTTGCAAAACACAGTTCCATGTTGCTGCTTCAGAATGCCTCCTGGAGATGGCCAACCTGTACAGGAACTTCTCATCCATACCTTCGGAAGGCGTATCATTCAAGGGTGATCTCCTTCATCAATATGAAGTGGAAAAGAATGAAGAGGCAAAATCATTGATGAAGAAATGTATAGAAATCTTGGAAGACCAAGAAAAGGGAAATGCTAAAGCAAGTTCAAGTTCACTTCCTGCTTGACTGGGAACCTAAATGTCCAAGGGCAGTTGTTACTAAACATGTCTATTGCATACTGCCCTCTCGTGTGTGAGGTCAATATGATATCATCAACAACTTTTTTAATAATTTAATGAGAAATTTGTACTGAAATGCTTTTCGAGTAAGTTATTAGAGATGCCACCAAGGTTTGAATCTTGTTTTCCTTTTCATTGCCAAAAATAATTGTGTAATTTAAACACAACTCAGAGGAATAAATCAGGTGAAATATTAAAATATGCATACAGCTCGTTTGTTGTCTATGTTACCCAAAAATAACTCAAAAAGGTTAGTTCCCAATTTTTATATTAAAATTTCGAGTTTAGGTTCTATCCATCATGGGGACCTAAAAGATCCAGTTGGGGTCTAATTCCTTGAGCTTGGATTCAAAATTTTTGTAATACTCGCCATGAGTGCGGGTTAAAATTGACTCGGGCTATGCTCAAATAACAAAATATTTCTTGTTGTTTTGGTTTTAACGATCAATATTTAGATTTTATCTTATTAATTTGGCTTGAATATTGTAGGGTTTATTTTAAGAGTTAGTTTTTTCAAATCTTTTTTCGTCACTTTCAGGGTTTGAATTTGAGACTAATTAAGGAGATAGAGTGACTGATAACTAAATCTAAAAGAGTTTGATAACAAAATATTTCTTTTATATATATATATATATATATATATATTTAGGGTTTTGAAAAAAAAAAAAAATAAGTGTTTGAAAAATTGGTTCTTAAATTGATTTTCTTAAAGGTTCAAACTGAATTAACATAATTAATTGAAGTTTTTAAGCATTGGGGACTGCAGTGCTTTGTTTTTTTTATCTTTTTATTTTTTGTTGAAAGGAAAGAAATGAAGAATAGACGTCAGATGTCTCGTACGCACGCAATTATAATAATACAAAAGGGCCACATTTTTTAGAGGGCCATAACGCAAAACATCTGAAGTTTCAGAGATGCCTCCCTTCGCAATGACGCCCAATGATGGAAAACACCTTATAGCGTGCAGTTACATGAATTTTCATTCGGAGCCCTCCCTGGCATCATTGCTATTGTCTGCAGTATCATCATCATCATCATCGTCCCTTCGCAATGACCAAGTCGTGGTGAGCATCACCCGCAGAAACGAGAGCGAAAGCAACTTGATACATGTAATTCCCCAATCATATGAATGTAAAATAACGTATTACCTTAATTAAAACAACTATATATATTATCATGATCGAAATAATAATTTATTGATACTGACAACTGATCATGCTTTTGTCATTCTATGTCAGTTTAGTCTACTTATTGCATAAATACCCACATATTTTTTTAGATGAAGTTTACTAATTTATTTGTATCAATAACTCTTTCCTAAATCTATTTAAAATGAGTGAAAATTTTTTAATTTAAAATATTTGATCATAAGTATTTTATAATTATGAATGATTTTAAATATTTTAATAAAATTATTTCAATACTTAAATTCCCAACTCTAAAAATGAAATATTTTAAAGCAGAAGATCTATTAATAAAACCTCCCCCCTCCCCCCCCCCCCAAAAAAAAAAAAAAAAAAAAAAACTTTGTTCCCATACCTTTATCTCACATTAGTTGCAATGAAAATGAGAGGGTCATATTTTGAACCTAAGAGTCCGAGGAGTAAATATTAAATTTCTTAATATCCAAAAATTGAAAAATTTACTATGATATTAGCTTGATCGGCCCTCTTGGAACCTTGTACGGAATTGGCTCTAAAAATAGAAATTAAAATAATATTGGTGAAAAATTAATTTTAAATGTAACATATCTATGTCGAGTTTTTAAAACGCAACGTGACATTGTTTAATAAACAGTACAATTTCAAGTTTTTAAAACTCGACATGTACTATTTATACAGATTTTACGTTAAATTTTCAAAACTTGACATGCACCGTACATATCGAATATTGAAAACTTTATATGATACTGTTCATTAAACAATATCACTGTATATTATTTAATGAATATTAATACTATTTAATAAATAATATTATATCAAATTTTTAAAATTTGATATATGGGTGTTAGATTTGAAATTAGTTTTTTATGGGGGCGTTGTTTTAAAATTTTTTTATTTTTTGGACGTCAGTTCCGAACAAAGCACGGCCCTCTTGACCATTTCAAGAAAGAAGAAGAGAACCGAGGGAGAGAGAGAGTCGAATAGAATATTTGGGAAACGAAGAGAACTGATTGATTTAAAAGTTATAGGAGCAGCAGCAGTCAGGTAGCCATGGATGAGTTTGATTTCCGCCGCCTTCTTCAACTCTTCCCTGTCGTGCGATCTCGCGATTATTGTGTACGCTCTCTCTCCCCCCCCCCCCCAAAATTCTGAATTTGAACTCTTCTTTAACCCTAGCAGGAAAACTGTCATGAGACATATTCTGTTATGCTATTTTTTCACATGATTTACGTAATCTTTGTTCGATTATCGTGTTCATTCATTCATACCGATGCTAGGATGAAATTGGGCTTATCTCTTAGGGTCGCTTCTCCTTCGGCACTAAAGCATCGGTTGCTCTATTTTTCTATTCTTGATGCACCATTCTTGTACTTTTGTTATTTGTAATTACCTGCAATGTGTGGTAACCCACCTGGGCAGAAATGATGGAGGCAAGGAATCTAATGAATTGTAATCATTAATTATGTAGAATTCATTTTTCAAATTTTGAAGTTTAATGGTCATTTTTTTGATTCATTAGTCTAATTAATGGCCATTATTAGATAAGTTGGAAAGAGGATTGGAATAGGTATAGATTAATAATTTTGTTTATTTTTGGAGCCCCAAATACGTGTAGTGGAAGACTTCCACAAACTACCGTTCGTCCACCAGAATAATCTCATTTCACTTTTGCAAGATTCACCTTAAAATGAAATGCCATCTTGAGAGTCAACGAAATAGATTTGAAGAAGAGAACCTGTGTGACACTTTTATGGCAGAAGATTGGCCATTATAAGTGTATTAGAGCTTATACAAAAACCACACCCTTATTGTTTAGAAGTTGCTTGAGTTAATAAAACTTTTCTACGCAAGGATTGGTGTATTATAATGGATCATTTTTCTGGAATTATTTCTTATGATGCTTTCCCTATGGCCGTTTCCCACATTAGGTAGACCTTGAGTTTATATTTTCTGATATCACACAAAGACTTGAGTATTCCTTTGATACTTCCAAGTCTAAGATGAATGAGAGTAGTTTGGAATGTTAAAGAGTACAGAACGTGATTTTCACTTCCTTACCTTCTGATCCCCATAGAAGGAATAGTCATGATTAATCATTCAACCACGCATGTCGATTGTCTACAAAATTATAAAAAAAAAAAAAAAAAAAAAAACTGTAATTAGGAATAAGCATATAAAAACACTCTTCTCAAACCTTTATATGAAGTTCCAATCCTAAGTTCACTGGTCATATATATATATATATATATATTTAAATAACTCCCAAACCATGTACATCTTTCCATCTAAAACAAAATTATTTCGTTTAAAATAACTATATATTTAATATGTGATTGTCAAATAGTTGTGATTAAACAATACGAAATTATAATCATGAATAAACATATAAAAAACTCTTCTCAAAAAAGTTCCAATTGTATGTCCACTTTTCATCACTATTTTTTTTTTGAATAACTACCAAACTATATACATCTTTCCATCTAATAACAAAATTATTTTGTTTAAAATAACTATATGCGTATTGATAATTGATTGTCAAATAGTTGTGACTAAACAATAAAAAGTTATAATCATGAATAAACATGTAAAAAACTCTTCTCAAACATTTTTTAAAATAACATCCAAACTATATGGATCTTTCCATCTAAAAAAAACAAAATTCCTGTGGCAACACCCAAGCTTGTAACATTGTTCATTCACACGTCATCATCCTTGTCTGGACTCATTTTTACTTTTTGCCTCTTTGATTAAGAAATTTCCCTTTTCCTCTAGTGGACCCATGCTTATTTATTTAGATTCAACTATTGATTTGAATGCTAGTCATTATTTTTTTTTAAACTTTTCTTTTCGTGTGGAAGATTACACAACCTATTGAGGCATTTTAAGGCCTCCATTTTGTGATTCTCTGTTTTATACTGTACATCTTCATTTCTTGCTCTGTTGCTGAATGCTTGCAATCTTGCCATTCTAGGGGTTGTGGGTTCTGGATTTTGTTGTATCTCTTTTCGAGACACCTCTCTTTTGGAGATACCTTGTGATGCTATGCGTAAATTCTTTTCGCCACCATCATCATTTCGAAATGTGAGATTTGTTGATCCTGGTGTCCTTTCTGAGATTCATTGCTGTCCTTTTTTTATGCGTATTCTCTTCATTTGTCTTTTTTATTGGATACATTGCCTTAATGCTGATTCTAGATGGCTTTTCCTCTGAGGAAGAGTCGAGGAGAAATGATGTAGGATGTATTATGAATTGTTAGTATTTAATAGTTATTATGATTTGTAAAATTATTGAATTCCCATTTTGTCTACGATTCTGATTTGATGTAATCTTCATTTGATTAGGATTTGTGGTCTATAAATTAAGGCCTAGGGGTTTGTGTGAGATAGGCTTGGTTAATGAATTGACTATTGAATATCGGTATCTCTCCTCCTTGCTCTCTGTTTCTCATAATTAGTTCTCTCCATCTCTTGTCTGCCTTTATTTCCTCTCACTTTTAATCCTTCAAGCTGTCTCTGTTATGTGGCTTCTACCTCCAAATGCAGGCTTTTTTTTGGGGCTGGGGGTCGGGGTGGGGGAGGGGGTCCTTTCTCATCTTTCTCACTTGTCTTTGTTCCTTTTGTTTATTGCTACTGCATTGGAGACTAAAATCCAAGATGGTTTTTCCAAAACCTATTGTCAAGCCAGTTGTGGGCCTTATTAGCTTTTGGTCATCAATCTCTTGACGTCAATAAGAACCAACTATTCTAGAGAGACCACTTTAAGCTTATGAATTTTAATTTTGGGGCTTCATGTTGTTAGAGGTTGTAATAGAGTTGCGTCATAGAAAATTTTAGTGCAGATTCTATATTGTCCAAGGTCTAACATAACCATCATCTTCAAACTTTAATTTTTGCAGTTGTGGGATAATTTTGTTAGGAGTCATTGTTGTAAGTCAAAACTGACAAGTATTAAAATGACAAAGTCTGTCCAGAAATGTTTAAAATCCGTCTGGTGCGCATAGCTGCCAATAGACTATCTTTGTATTGGAACCTACTATCGTTAGCATTTTTTGGAGCTGGTGAATGTCCTTAAGCTAAGATGGATGACTTTTCTTAATATTCTTAGGAGGCTCTGCACTATTTTGTTTTGGTGCTGCAAGATGTCACCTTACTGTGCGCATTTAATTCCCCGCTTAATACGATTTTCTTCCAAATTTTTGCCCAACTAATTCATTTTTATTGTTCTTATTATAATATACCATAAGAGCTCAGGTCAGTTACGGCTCAGTTCTACAGTACCTCAAATACAATGATGTTTTGTTTTGTTTTGTGCGTAAGTGGGAAGAACAAAAGCTTCCTTCCTCGATATGCTGCCCATTCCCTCAATATGCTCTCTTTCAGTGTTCTTATATAATCTATTTTGATTCCATCCTTTTCTATTTTTCTTCCTTTTCTCCCATCATCCTACTCTCTTTGCTCATGGTTATAGAATACACAAGTATATGGGATGAGTTAAAAATGCATTTAGTTTCAAAAGTCTCCTTTTTCTTTGATCAATCTTATTTGGAAGGTAGAGGTTCCTGCAAATGTTAACGCTTATACTTGGTCCATGGTGGTTAGCAAGATCACTACCATTGATTTACTTCAAAAAAGGAGACCTTCTAAAGCTATCTTCTTCAAATGTTTATGTCATGTACTACCATAGTTTCGCAACTAGAGATCCTATGTTCTTGCATTGTTCAATTATGTGGAAGATATGGAACTGCCTATTTGCTGTGTATGACAATGACTTTGTTTGTCCTGCTAGCCTTCCCTATTTATCTCTCATGAAATTTAAAGACTTTGGAGGGCAGATGTATGCTTGCTTGTTTTAGAGCTCTGTTTTTGTGGCTATTACCTGGCATATTTAGAGGGACCTGAATGCGAGAATTTTTATATTCAGTATATTTGGAGGGAGCAAAATTCCAGATTTTTCACAAATCAAACTATTGTTTCTTTTATGGGATAAAATTGTTCTTTATACTTCTCTGTGGGCTTATACTTTTGGTATCTATAAAGCTTATAGTCTAGAAGAGTTAAAAAGGAGATTGGGGAGCAGTTTTATAAACTTATGTTTTGTTCTTTTTCTCACTTTTAAGAATTTCTTATCCTTGGAGTTTTTTGTATAGTGTTTACTCCACCTAATATAATTCCTTTTCCTATATTAAAAAAAGTGCATTTTGTTTGTTTCTATCTTCATGTTTTGCCATTTCTTCTTCCTTTTCAGTCTTCCTCATATTAAATCTTTCTTCCAATTTTGGCCTCTATTTTTTATGTTCTTTTGTAACAGCAGGCTGACATGGAAATTTTAGGACAATCAACCTCTCACACAGCTCAAAGTGAGGTGGTAAGTAAACTATTTGGTAATTCTATTTCTTAATTTTCTCCATACTGTATTAGCATTGATAGAAATCATTATATTATAGCCAAAGGAACAGCAAGATGCTTGGGAGGGTGACAAAGGGGAAAATGAGATTCAAGGTTTTGATCTCCATGGTATGCTATTATTGCATTAATTTACCTTTTTATTATTTTTTGTTAAAGGAAAATCTGTACAGCTTAAGCTTACTAAAACGATATTAGACCTTTCAGTTGGATAATTTGACTCATTAATCCTTGGCGTGTGCAGAATACAAGCAAAGTTTATTTAATTAACATGATTAAAGAAATTTTTCTTTTTCTTTTTCTTTTTCTTTTTTGTGTTTTTTCTGAGAATGACTATAGTGTAGGTACTAGCCGTTGCATTGAATGATAGTAAAGTTCTAATAATCATGGAATACAGTATAATATTTCCATAAAGTAGTCCAATAAAATGGAGACAGCTAGTAAATGACTTTAGTTTGATTTTCCAATCTCCAACTTTCAAAAGGCTTGCACTTTACATCATTCACATTTCATCACATAATAATGGTATGCCCTTTTAGAAACAGAAAGTGGTTAATAGGTGATATGGATGGTTATAGTAAATTTCCGCCAATCTTGAAATACCATGCCACTAATATTTTCATAAAATTGTCCTATTGAAAGAATTCTAGTTATAAAATTTCGTGATGCAATTTGGGAAGCCCTTTACTTGAAGAAGTATGCTCTTCTCTTGATTCTCATTTCGACCAAAGATTGTCTTTCTAGGCGGTATATGCAGCATAGTTTGCAGAGTAAATATAGTTTAAGTTCTTTGATCATTGATGGTTCTAATTTGATGAATTTCATGTACAACTGCCTCATAGGTACATTCTGGGAAAAATTGAAGTTGGCTGCAGAGAAAAAGGTCAGTTATGTTAGTTAAATTCTGTTTTTCTAATTCTGAACCATTAGAATATGTGTGGATGGAACGTTAGACATCTTATATTTCATAGGCAGATTATTTTATAGCTGCTCATTGTCAGTGCAGTAGGCCATTGTTTAGGACTGAGGGATTGTTTGGGTAACCTATTCCCTCCTCTTCTTTCCTTTTAAATCCTTTGTGTTGTCTTATTCTTCTTGTAATATTTCTCATCTATTAAAAAAATTTCATTCAGATGTACAGTTTTTCAAGGATTATAAATTATCTCTATAAATGAATGTTAAGTGGTCATTGTAGCAATAAATTTGAGCATTTATTCAACCTCTTCTCCTCCTTTACTAGAGAAGAGGTTATATGCAAATACACTCCCAAGTCTTGTGGCCATATCACAATATTGAGCTGTTAACTAGATTATTTTCCATCTTATGTAAACAGTTAGAACCAAAGTAATATGGCACCGATAATCTTATGCTTGTGATTTGGGTGCCAAACAGAGTTGATTGAAATGGCTAAAGTGATAATGATGCTATACTAGATCTCTCTCAATGAGCATATTAACGGGCAAAAGAAAAAGGATGAGAGTGAGACTAATAATTGGTTCTTTTGTCTCACAGGTTGGAGCTGCAGAGGCAGAGGAATTTTGCAAGGCCTTCTATAGAATTCACAGGAGACTTGTAATCTAAAAAACCATGCCTACTTTTTTTTCTTATGGAAAAAAAAAAAAAAGAAACATTTGTTATTCTCTCTTGTGATATTTTATTATTTTGCTACAAACCTGGGCTGAAGCTTTGCTTGTCCTTTCTCTATTGTCTTTAGGTATTTGAGGAACTGAGCTTGAATTCTGCGAGGAGCTTCGTTAACTCAGGAAGCTCTGGACAATAGATTCTGAAATGAGGTACCTTGTCTGCTTCTTGGTTAGTTATTGTAAGGATCAGCTGTGGAAAGCAGTGGTTTTGTAGCTTTTGACAAACTTATTACATTGACAGTTCCTATATATGTCACCTAAGGTTCCTACACAACCAGTCGTGCCTGTCTCATGGGGTGGCTCTTCTCCCTGTTTATCTTGGGAGTGAAGGTTCTGGACTTTGTTTTGTTGAATGATTTGGTTGCAACATGTATTGTTGACAGAATGGGCAATTCTTGTGCAAAATCAATCATGTGTAGCCTCCCAAACTTGTTCGGACTACATTGAGTGCCATACTTCCATTCCTGCCCATCTTTTTTTTTTTTTGAAGTGGATTATTTATCACCGATTGGTATCCGGATTTCCTTTGAGTAATCTGACCCGAGCACTGAGGCCTTCCGTGAAGGTGTTGGCTCTTTCAAATCCTATTTATTTATTCTTATAGCTTGAATCTGAGATTTATGATTAAAAGAGTGTAATGATTGATCATTGCATCCATAGGAGTTTGGTTTCTACCCATCTGCATTTGTTTTTTCATATAATGTCATAAAGATGAATAAAAATTTTAAGAAGACAAAAGAAAGCATATAAAAGGATGCCTTTTCGTTTCGTTTCATTTTCATTTTCTTTTTCTTCTATGTATTAAGTAGGGTTTGATATGATGGAAGGGAAAAGAATGAGCTCAATTTAGAATTTTCTTTGAAATTGGACGTGTCATTTTTCTTCTACTAAAAAATTAATCTATTTTTAATTCTCTCTAAAATTAAAATTTTTAATTTTTTTCTACTTGAGAAGATCATTCACTTCCAATTTTCTCTTTTTCAAATTAAATGCATTGGTTTCATTCTATGAAAATATTTAAGTACGTTTTCTCTCTTTATATATTTGAATAAATTTCTTTTATTATCCCAAGGATAAATTAAATTTAGATTCCATCTCTCAAACTGAGTATATAATTTTCTCTTTTTAAAAGATGAGTTTATATTAAACTTTCACTCTTTTAGAACATCACTCTTAGTAGTTCTCTTATTTATTTATTTATTTTTAAATATATATATATATATATATAAATATATAATTTTTCTCTTTTTAAAACTAAAGTTATTATTTTTCTCATGCAAATGCATTGATTTTGAATTTTTGTTTCTAAAAAAACTAAATATAATTTTTTCTCCAAAAAAAAAATATTTTAAAATTTATCTCTCTAAATATTATTAATTTTGAATTTTCTCTCTTTAGAGAAACTAGGTTTATTTTCAATTACGATATTTTTTTCTCCATAAAAAATTTATTTGTTTCACATTTTCTCTATAAACAAATTAATTCTATATTATCTCTCTGTAGGAAAATATACATATATATATATATATATATATATTTTTTTTTTTTCTTTAAATGTATTCATTTTGAATTTTCACTTTTTAGAAAATTAAATCTATTTTTCTCCAAAACTAAAGAAATTAATTTTTTTTTCTAAAAAAAAATTAACTTAATTCCCATTTTTTCTTTTTAAACTTATTGATTTTTAGTTTTCACTGTCTAAAAATCAAAATTGTTCTCTCTCTAAAACTAAACACGTTAAAAGTTGTCTCTTGAAAAAGTTAAATTATTTTAATTTTTGTCCCTTTGCTTCGAAACACATGTTTTAAATTTTCTCTTTAAAATAATTTTATTTTTCTCTCTCCAAAACTAAATGGTTAGTTCCATCTAAAAGAATCAATATATCTATTTTTCTCCCTCTAAGACTAAATACATTTTCTTTGAGTTTTCTCTTACTAAAAGAATAAATTTAATTTTTGTCATTTTGGATAAAAAAATTCTATCTTTGGTGTTGTAAATAAAAAACTTAATTTTAGACTCTCTCTATTTTCGATTTTGGAAATTTGATTTATCATAATGTACTCTGAAATTTTAATATACAATATCTAAACAATGAATTTTGAACTTTGATATTGTTTGGATGACAGTTTTCACTTGCATGTAACAAAATTAGTCCTGAGAGGACTCCATGGCATCTCAAACCCAATATTTGGGTTGCAATTTAATATTGTTCTTACAAGCCAATATTTGGGTCCATGCTTGTCATTCAAGAACAACATTGCATCACAGATACGGTCACATCTCACATCCTGAGTTAACAATTTCAACACTTACCAAGCACTCTTGGAATGATCCATTCTAGGAACTTGGTTAGCCCATTCCAATAATTGCAAGGATTAACATAATGCATAAGTAGGCATGCAAAAACCCAAGAACCAGACCGGAATTTCGCCCTTGGAAAACATAAGGTATTCAGATTGATATTGTGCCATGAAAATTTTACCAACTGAAATTGTTCTCACAAAAATAACACAATGGTGCAGAACATCCGTTTTAAGTTTTACAGTAGCATGAGAAACAATTTAACTTTATGTTCCAAGAAACACCAGAGACTCATCCTTCTACATAATTTAGACCGCCACTTAAGCTTACAGATCATGATCTGCGGGAGAACGGTGCCCTTACTCATGAAGTGTTCCCAATATGTCATCATCACGGTAGAGATGGTATCTGAAAATAAGTAAATAAAACAGTGATGAGGGGAAATCCAAAGGAAAGAAAAATAATCTCAGAAAGTCAATGTGCGCGTGAAGAAATGGTGAATGATAACTACAGATCACCTGGCAAAATCTGAGCATAGATTACAAAGCCCAGAAACCAACAACAAACAATGAAATGTAAGCACAACCATGTGATCATGAAGCGCACAAGTCTTATTTCTACAGCAGATGCCATTAGATCAAATAGGAAAAGGTAGCTGAAAGGATAAACATAGTAGGGATGCAATTAGCTTTTGAATTTAAGGCCAAGGCAGTGCTTGTCATTGGATTCTAAGTTCATGTGCAGAAAATATTCCTCAAAACTCAGTCCAGATTCACACTTTTGAGGCTATGCAAAAAACACATCCAGACGTATTAGATGCATGCGTCCAAGTGTATTTGGAATATGCTACATCCATGTCAACCTAGTTGATGATCTTTTGGTATTTTTAGCAATACTCACCCAGAAATGGGTTACTAGAAATGTCGGAGTGCAAGCAGTAGAAGTTGCAGAAACTCTATAAAACACAATATGTCCCCACACCATATCAAGCACCAACTTAGGACAAAGGGGTTTTGGAAAAAGTCCTTTCCTCCCTCACATTAAAAAGTGCTCTTTTATTGAACTATGTGAAACCAATTGTCCATTTAGCAAACGAGGATTCAAACTACCCCTTAAAGAGGGACAGCAGAGTGTTTTTTAACAGGAATATGATGGTAGAGTGGAAAATGCAAGACACGAGAACATGTTTAGATCAAATTAACATCCCATTGCAGCTTACAAAGAAGAAAACATTCAATATATAACTGAAACCCACAAATAATTTTACTCTACTACTTCACGAAAATAGTCTGTCACTTTATAAATAAATCCTAAAGTAATACCCTTCTCTTTGTGAAGGTAAATATAGAGCAGTAGGGTGACTAACCCCTTTCTTTTTGTTATGATGATTTTGATTTCCCTCATCTTTAATTTAAAACCAAAAAAAAAAAAGGAAAAAAAAAATAATGAAGAAAATGAAATTAAAGAAAAAAGGAAATGGAAAGAAACATACTCCTTGTCACCAAGCTTGACTTCGGTTCCACCATATTCAGGAAGAAGAACAGTGTCTCCTTCTTTGACGCTCACTGGAATGAGGTTTCCATCTCTATCACGAGCTCCAGGACCCACTGCTACTACTTTTCCTGAGTTTAGCTGAAATCAATCAAACAACACCCAACACCCCCATCAATCAAAATCCAAATTACCTTTCTAATCGCACAGAGAGAGAGAGAGAGAGAGAGAGAGAGATGATACCTTAGTGGTTTTCTCTGGGAGGAGGATTCCTGAAGTGGTCTTGGAAGGAGGAACAATCTTCTCCACGAGGATGCGATTCAGTGATGGAATCAAGCGCTTTGCCATTGCCTCTCTCTCTCTCTCTCTCTCACTCTCTCACTCTCCTCTTTGCGTCTGATCTGAGCAGATGGTGAGACTGACGGAGAGGTCTCTGAAATAGTGCTGGGGATAAAGGGTCTACAGACTCTAGAAGCTTCCGACGTCCATTTTAGGGTTTAGGGTTTTATGACGCGGACGGGAGGCTTTCTCCCCGTCCTTCAGAATTACCAATATACCCCACAAGATATCCGTTACCTCTATTCCCTTTTTTTTTTTTTACCCGGTTGATATCAATTTTTTTTTTTTCATAATAATCATAAAAATCATAAAAATAAACGATTAGTGAAGATTTGAATACAGGATTTTGGAATAGACACTAGAGTAAGAATTTTTTACGACTCGGATGTCCCTACAAGGATCTTTGATATCTTTTCTTTCAAAGAGATACCTCTATTTATAAATGAAACATTTAATTTTTCAGAATTTAAATACAATAATTTTAAAAAAAAATTAAAAAGAAATAAAATTTATTGTTTTCTTCTAAGTGAAAAACAAATTCAAAAAAACAAAAATAAATAAATTTTCTAATTACAACAGTAGCCATGAGATCCCATTGCAATGCTTCCCTGATAGGGATTGCAGATCCCAATTCAATGACACAACATCCTTTTAGCATCTCCTCATTCTTTCAAATAATTTTGAAGAGGAAAGTAGAAAATACTTTAAATTTAGTTCCATGATTCCTTCCTCTCTTGAAAATTTAGTAACAATATATAAATACAAAAAATATTAATATCTTCTTCCTCCTTTTTCTATTTATCCAAAACAATGATACAAGTTGAAATTGGATTTGAGATTGGAAAATTCTGTATATCTTGAATCAAAGAACTTCAATTGATCTTATTCAAACAGCGTTGGCAAAAAGATTTCATGCTCTGAAACATTCATGCTGTGAGGAAGAGTTGATTTTGATTTAAAAAAAAAAAAAAAGGGTAAAACTTTTGCCAAATTAGACCACAAGCATAAGAATAATTGGACAAAGCGGATAATACTTATTTAACAAGCAAGCAACCACAATGAGTCTACTCTCATACTCAATCTCGAGCCCCAACAGCCCAAAGCGGAATTCCGTTCTTCAGTTTTTAGAGGATTGTGTTCCTGAGCTCTATGTACAACCATGCAAAGAATAGCATAGTCCTAATTCAAGTGGAAGAATCCTTTGCTCAACCAAGACCGAAAATCTTAGTTTGAGAAGAGCTAAAAGAAGAAGAAGAATTGGGATTGCAGATATACATTTGTAGGCCAAATTCCTACAGGATTATGCTCTTGGTTTTTGTAGTATTCAACTATATATATATATATATGTCAATTTGTCTGAATGAATTTCTTCTCATTTATTATTCTATATATATATAGAAAATTATATAAAAATAATTTAGGAAACTTTTTAAATTACAATCGTGATTTTCTCTCATTCCTAATTTATATATTTTATTTGTGGTAGTCAATTATGTACAAGATATGATAAGACAAAGTGATGGAATCTCTTGATTTTCTAATTGACTAACTAATTGATGGAATCCCTTTATTTCCGAATTTACTTGTAGATTGATGGAATCCCCTTGATTTTTGAATTGACTTACTCCATTTGATTTTGATTTCTTGATTAGCTTTGTTGATTAAATCTTTTCCGAATTGACTTACTCAATTTGATGTTGATTCCTTAATTGGCTCTGTTGATTAAATCTCTTATTTACACCCTCCTCAAATTGATGTGGCTGATCAAGAAGTATTAATTTGTTTATGAGAAACTGGTGACGAGGCCGAGGTAGTGCTTTGGTAAGTACATCAGCCAGTTGAAATTCTAAGATAATATGCGGCAGGGAGATAACCTTGATTCACGGATATAATGACAATCCACTTCAATGTGCTTGGTGCGTTCATGAAAGACAGGATTAGTAGTAATTTGAATAGCACTAATATTATCTACATAAAGAGGTATGGCGTCAAATTGAGGAAATCCAATTTCAATCAATAAACCGCAAAACCAAATAATCTCTGAACAAGCAATAGACATAGCACGATATTCCGATTCGGTGGAAGATTTGGAGACCTGAGCTTGTTTCTTACTCTTCCAAGAAATGAGTGCAGAGCCAAGAAACATACACCAACCAGTAACAGAGCGTCAGGTGTCAGGGCAGCTAGCCCAATCAGCATCACTGTAACCAAGTAATCGAACGGAGGAGCCAACAGAAAAAAATAAGTCACGACCAGAAGTACCCTTCAAGTAGCGAATGATACGATGAGCAGTAGCGAAGTGAAAACGTCGAGGGGTATGCATAAACTGACTGACTTGCTGAACAGCGAAAGAAATGTCAGAACGTGTAATTGTTAAATAATTAAGACTTCCCACCAACTGACTATATACCATAGGATTAGGAAGAAGATCACCCTCATTACGACTAAATTTCACATTAACCTTAAAAGGAGTGTCAATAGGAGAAGCAGATTGCAGTCCAGCTAAAGAGATCAAATCCTCCGTATATTTGTGTTGATGCAAAAAATACCCTTCCGATCCAAACAGACCTCAAAACCCACAAAATAGTGGAGAGAGCCAAGATCCTTCATATGAAATGAAGATTGGAGTTGCTGTTTAAACTGTTGAATCAAAACACTATTTGTGCTAGTGATGACAATATCATCAACACAGACAAGAAGAAGAATAACACTATCCATTGTTTTATGAAGGAACAAAGAGAAATCATACTGGCTTTGATTAAAAGAAAGCCGAGTAAAGTAGAACGAAATTTCTCAAACCACACCCAAGGTGCTTGTTTCAAGCCATAGAGAGAACATCGAAATTTGCAAACGCTAGAAAAGGAAGAGAATAAACCTAGAGGAGGAATCATAAAAATATCTTTTTAAGATCACCGTGTAGAAACGCATTTTTAATATCTATTTGATGAAGTGACCATCCCTTAGAAGCAGCAATAGCAATAATAGTTTGGATAATAGTCATTTTGGCTACGGGAGCAAAGGTTTCATCATAATCCACCCCATATTCCTGCCTATTGCCAAGAGCAACCAACCAAGCCTTATAACGATCAAGAGAACCATCAGAATTCACTTTCACAGAATATACCCACTTACAGCCAATAGGTTTAACACCTGGAGGACATGGAACAATATCTCATGTATGATTTTCTTGAAGCGCTTGGAGCTCATCTTGCATTGCTTGTTTCTAGCACGCATGTTGGGCGGCCTAAGAATAACAAGTAGGAACAGAAATGTTCGATAAAGTTACATTAAGAGATGTATACGGAACCCATACCGATCTGGTAGATGAGAGACACGTGTAAATCATCGAGGCACCGGAGGTACAGGCTCAGAAGGCGGGTCAGTGTCACAAGGAGTTAAAATGATTTTACGTCTCGTATACACAATACCTGGTTTGAAATGCCCAATAGGAAACAAAACATCATCAAAGTGAGGAAGTATATGAGGAGTAGTAGAAGAGACCACATAAGACTGAAAAAATAGTGATTCTCAAAGAAAATCACATTTCGAGAGGCACGAAAACGATTAGCAATAGCATCATAACAGACAAAATCCTTTTGAGTGGTACTGTAACCCAAAAACGCACACTTAACAGTTTGGGCACTAAGTTTGTGACGTTCAGTAGATGGTAAGTGAACAAAACAGATGTACCCAAAAGTATGAAGTATGTGATAACTAGGATGAGTGTTGTAGAGACGAAAAAATAGTGAGTCAAAGTGCAAAACTTGAGATGGAAGATGATTAATCAGATAGACAGTGGTAGATATGGCCTCAACCCAAAATCGAGGGAGAATAAAAGATTCAAGTAGTAAGGCACGGGTGACATCCAACAAATGTCAATTTTTTCGTTCAGCAACACCATTCTGTTGAGAAGTATAAGGACAAGAGCGTTGGGAAATAATACTTTTGCGCCGTAAGAAAACTTGGAATTCATTTGATATATATTCTCCTCCAAAGTCAGATCGCAAGACTTTAATACTAGTAGAAAATTGATTCTCAATGTATGCCAAGAAATTTTGAAACACGAAAAAGACCTCAACTTTAGAGTGAAGTAAATAAATCCAAGTAAACCGACTGTGGTTATCGATAAATATTACGAATATTTATGATTTGTATGAGAGAGTACGGGAAAAACACCCCAAATATCACTATAAATAATATCAAAACACTTTTCTGCATGATGACTAAAGAAAGGAAATGGTAGAATTTTACTCCTAGTAAGTTTACATGTAGAGCAATCAAAAAATAAAGAGAAAAATTGACCCAAAAATCCATGCTTCAATAAGTGAGACACGACAAGTGAATTAGGATGGCCTAAACATTTATGCCAGACCTCACTTAAATTAGTTACAGTATTACAAACCAAAGAAAAAATACCATGACTAGGGAAATGTATAGGAAACAATCTTCCCACTTTAGGCCTCTTCGCGATCATTTTCCCGAACTCCTGATCTTGCATAAGACAACCATCACGAGAAAAATATACGTTATAATTGTTATCTACCAATTGACCAATTGAAATTAACTTAATGAAAACTCTGGGGACACAAAAACATTACGAAAAGATGAATCAATATCACCAACAGCAGTAATAGGAAGAGAACTACCATCCGCAATTTGAATATGTTGTGCACCACAATAGGATCGAACATTGTGCAAATAATCGGAAGTACCAGTCATATGATTTGAAGCCTCAAAATCAACAAACCAAGGTTGAAGAGTGTGTTTAGTCGTACCTTGAATGCCCAAGGCAGAGAATGCTGAGATAATCATTTGTTGCACCATTTCTGAAGTCAAGGCAACTTGATTAGAGACTACCGAAGGTGCTGTCATGGGACCTTGATCTGCTGTCTCTGTACGGGAAGAGGAATGAATCGCAGCATGAAAGGTTTTGGTTGGACGATTCTCTAGTCATATTGGATATTCTTTAATAATGTGACACGTTGTTTGCAATAGTTACAGAATTTTGGGTTACAATTTTGAGCAATATGTCCAAAATCCTTGAATGAATAATACTGAATCTGTTTCATATCTCTTCCTTTTCTCTTCCCTTGAGTAGTGTAGCCAACTGTTACAGACACTGAAGTAAGTTTGTTTTGTGTCATAACTTCTTGAGTAATTAATCGCTGCTCTTCCCGGAGAAATTCTCCAACACATACGTCCAAAGAGAGAATTGGATCTCGGTTCAGCAAAACAGCCCTTGCAACCTCAAATTCTAGTCTAAGTTTCATGAGAAACTGATCCCGCCGACTAGTGTCATAAACGTCTTTAAGGACAGACAGTGTCTCTCATGATACTTTATCATGTATAATGGTTGAATGTTTTGTCCATAAATTAAAAAAACCAGAATAGTATTCTTGAATTGAAAGATTACCCTGACTGTAATTTGCAATATCGAGTTCCAACTGAAAGCGTTTTACATTATTGTCTTGATTATAAATACGTTTCAAATATTCCCACATTTCTTTAACTGTTGTAAAAAAGCGTAAATTGTTGACCATGTGTGACTCAATAGATTCCAGGATCCAAGAAATAATTTGAGCATCTTTTGTCTCCCACGTTGCAAGGCCAATTTTGTCATTCGGTGCAATAGAAGACCCATCAATATGTCCCCAGAGTCCTTTACTTTTGACATAGATCCTAAATTGAAACTCCTAAGCCGAATAGTTCTTTCCATTGAACCGAACAAAAAAGTTTTCTGTTGCCATAGTGATCTAAAAAAAACTCAGAAGTATGTAACTCTCCGAAATAGAAATCTCACAATATGTGATCTGAAAATAATTCCAAGATCAGAACTACTAAACAAAAAAAAGGAGAAAACCAAATATTCGAGAGTCCTTAGAGCTGAAACAAGAAGGACACTAAACTCCCTAGAACTGAACCAAAGATATTCGAGAGCCCCTAGAGTTAAAGACTATTTTAGATTTTGATAGAAGGCTCTAATATCATGTCAATTTGTCTAAATGAATTTCTTCTCTTTTATTATTTCATATATATAGAAAATTATACATAAATAATTTAGAAAAATTTTTAAATTACAATCGTAATTTTCTCTCATTGCTAATCTATATATTCTATTTATGATAATTTAATTATATATAAGGTATGATAAGATAAAGTGATGAAATCTCTTAATTTTCTAATTGACTAGTTAATTAATGGAATTTTTTTATTTCCAAATTTACTTGTAGATTGATGGAATACTCTTGATTTCTGAATTGACTTGCTCCATTTGATATTGATTTTTTGATTGGTTCTGTTGATTAAATCTCTTATTAGCAATATATAGCCTACCCCTCCATGGAAAATTCCAACACAGCTCTTGCTTGGTATTCCATTCCAAGATTTTTTTTTCTTTTTTTTTTTTCCTCTCCAATTTAAAGGCTTGGGAGTGCTATATATATAAGTTTAATAGACTTGGGAGTGACATGTCTGATATAGTGCTGGTCACGTATATCATTTATTTTAGGAGTATAATATTAATTGCAAATCCTAAACCACATGATATTAGAGCAAAGCGCACAGCAGCCACCATAAACCTTCATCTAATCTCCCAAAAAAAAAAAAAAAAAAAAAACCAGAGATGATGTTGCTACAGTACACCCACTATGCTAACTAAGAAAAGCTATTCAAATCTCTTTCTAGCATCCTCTCTTTGTTTTCTTTTAATCATGGAGTCCAAATGTGTTCGATATTCTATATTTCCTATTCAAATGACTGCCAGAAAATTGAGTGGCACCAATTGCTTGCAATGGTCAAGGGCTGTTTTAAGACCGGGGAAAGCAAAGTCATCTTTCTAATGGTCCTTCCAGTGATGATCAGCAAAAGGCTGACGCTTAGGCTCAAGCAGATGCTCAAATACTCTCGTCTTTATGAGATTTCATGGAACCCTGCATAGCTGACTTGTGTACTCATCTAGATACGTGTAAAGAGGTGTAAGAGTATGTTGTTATATACTACGTATCACTTGAGTTTTTTTAGATTAGAAAGAGAAACAGATCTATTATAAACTATTTTGCTGAATTGAAGCGAATTCATGAGGAGTTAAATAGCATTTGTCCCATCACCTTTGACATTTAACGAATGCAAAAAAAAACATGAAGAAATCTTTGTATTGAAATTCTTGTCTGGTTTACCCTCTGAGTATGATTCTATCAAGTCACAGATCCAAGGAGGTGTTTAACTTCTTAGTCTTGCTAAGGCATATTCTCGAGTTCTTTGCTCTGTCTCAAAGGATGCTTCACTGAGTAGCAGTGGTCTTGCTACTAAACATTCAACCTTAGTTACACGAACAAGTCCAACTGGTGAACAGCTGGCATTGGGCACACAAAATCTCAACAAGAATGCTCAATTTAATGGTAGTAGAGGTTTCCATGATGGCAGAGGACACTGTGGTGGTAAAGGAGGACAAGGAGGTCGTGGCACACCGAAAGTGTTTTCATTGTGGCCAGAAGGTCATACCAAAGATCAATGCTCAGACCTACATGGAGAATTCTCTGTTGCCAAATGTAGCCAATACAACAGCAGCTAATTCATTTGGTCTTCATACTCCCAGTAACCAATCCACTATTTATTTGCTGGCAGCAAAGTGTTCTAAATTTCTTCAGTACCAATCTACCTAACAACTTTGTTCTTTAATAGCTTCTCTAGCTCAAAGTGGTAATCCTGTGGCTTGTTTGTCTTCAAATATCTACTCTTCAAAACCTTCGGTTCTTGACTCTGCTGTTGATGATCATATGTCGGGTACACCTTCTCTTTATCTAATCTTTCATCTTCAGATCTTTTATCTGCTGTGACCATAGCAAATGGATCCACCATCCTGTTAATGGTGTGGGAATCGCTCAACCTGGTCTCTTATTTACGTTATCCTCTATTTTGCAATAATTAGTTCCTAGTTTGAGTCATTTGTCATCTTTAAATTGTGAGTTCCGTCAATCAGGAATGTATCGTCGTGTTTCATTTGCTTCCCGAGTCGACAAACAACCTCCGACTCCTTTTATGTTAGTTCATTCTAATGTGTGGGGTCTAAGCCATGTTACATCAAAATTGGGGTTTGTTATTTTGCTACCTTTGTTGGTGACTACTCTCATATAACATGTCTTTTTTTTTTTTGGTACAGTCATATAACATGTCTTTATCTAATGAAAAATCATTCTGAGCTGTTTCAAATTTTGTGTGCCTCTTGTGCTAAAATTAAAACTTAATTTAACCTCCCTATTCGCATATTTCGCAATGATAATGCCAAAGAACAGAAAAATAGACATCTTTTAGAGACTACTTGATGTCTTATCACTTAAGTGTCAAATGGAAAACTCAATCTAAACTTAAATTTTCATATATATATATATATATATATATATATATATATATATATATATATATATTTTAGTTGCTGGATTAGGGGGGTGCCCATGTGCGAAGGGCGCCTCTCGGAATGTTGCCACCAAGGATGTTGTTTACCTGCTTAATGGGCTTGGCGTGAAAACTAATGTCGATCTGCAAAAGCTCATGCAGTCCGGAGATTTCATTTGCAGTCACCTGGGCCGCTCCTCCGGGTCAAAGACTGCCATTGCCTTGAGCCCAGCTACAGCTGATGCCTCATAAGATTTAAGAAGCCACGGTACCATGGCCTTGCAAAATTGAACAAGAATTCGAAGCACAAAGGTAATGGGGGCGTCATATTTGGAATGCTGAACAAATATATATATATATATATATATATATATATATATATATATATACATGTGCTATAATATTTCATATAAGCATAGAGAGAAATGGAAAAGTATAAATATATATTATACACATACATAGTAATAATCAATTTTTGAAGACCAAAGGTTAGTTGGCATAGTGAGACAGGCTTTGCATCTCTTAACCAAGTGTTCGGATTCGAGACTCCTTGGGAATGAAAAATACTATTTTGGGAGCGAAAAATACTATTTTGGGAGCTCTCCCCTTCTATAGAAACCCCGACAATTAGGTCGATCCGCATTAATCAGAACTAAACCTATTATAATACCCAGGTAGTGTCACGGGTACCCCAGGTAGTGTCACGGGTACCCGTGGCACTATCCGGTCAAAGCTCGAACTTGAGCTCGAGCTCAGCTAGTCCTGCCTTGAGCTCGAGCTCGAGCCCATACTCAGTGAAGCTCGAAGCTCGTCAAGCTATCTGGATGCCACTTTTCCTTTCATTTACCCTAACCCCGCCTTCACCCAATTATCATTTCCTACTTCCCAGTCGCGGTCTCCTTCTCCCTCACCATGGCGATTGGTCTCCTTCTCTCACCATCGCAGAAGATCTCTTCTCCCTCCCATGGCGATCGGTTTCGGTCTCCTTCTCTCACCATAGCAGAAGATCTCCTTCTCTCTCACCATTGCGATCGGTCTCAATCCATTGCGATCCTCTCACCATCGTGTTTCTCTCACCATCGCAGAAGGTTTCCTTCCTCACCATGACGATCAGTCTCGGTCTCCTTCTCTCACCATCACGATCGAAGATATTTTCCCCACCGAGCAGTGATTGATCTTCCCAGCCGAGCTTGCGATCTCCTCCTCTCACCATCGCGATCGATTGAAGGTCTGATCTCCTTCTCTCTCTCTCTCTCTATTGGTTTTGCCTCATCTCCCTATCAAGCTCTTGGGTGATCTGTTTTGGGCTCGGGCTCAGGTTTGAGTGTTGTCTCAGACTCGGGCTCAGTCCCAATCTTGTCCCGCTAGCCCGCGACACTCGAGTTGGAGCTTCTCGATGACATTTCGAGTCGAGTTCGAGCTCTAGAACTACAGACTCGACGAGCTCGAGCTCACCTGCCAGAGACTCAAGCCGAGCTCGGGTATTGTGATACCCGAACTCGACTCGGATGTCATAACAGGTCTAGTTTGAGTGAAATTTCGGATACCGAGGGTCAGGCACAAAAAAAAATAATCAGTTTTTGAAGCCAAAATTTTATCATTAGCCGATGTTAGTAAATAAATAATTTATATAAAAATAATATAATTGGATATTTTTTATTCCCGCTCTCATGTGATCAATATAACTGTTCATGTTTTTATTTATTTATATATTTATTGAAAACTCTTAGAAACACATACAGTTGAATTTTGGATTGTTGAGGCAAATCCAAAAGGATTAAAGTCACAGTTTGGTGTCGGGAGCAAATATGGTGTCGCATGGTAAATTTCTACTCTATTTAGCTTTTAGATCAGTGCATTGCATGGATTACTATTTAAGATAAATATTTAATATTTAAAAAAAAAAATGTGTTCTCTCTCTCTCTCTCTCTCTCTCTGAATCTAGAAGCTGTCATGGGTCCGTCATCTACCTGTCCTTTGCGAGATAATTCTATCTCTAGGTAATGAGAAAGAGAAGCTCTGCTAGTGGACTTTGAGAAGAAGATAAAAGTCTCACGCAGCCATACATCATCAACTAGAAATTAACGACTAATGACTCATCACTAGTTTAAAATAATCTTTTTTTTCTAATTGAAAAACCATTATTTCTATCCCCTGAGAGTGAGAGAGGGAGGTAGGGAGAGAGAGAGAGAGAGAGAGAGAGAGAGAGAGAGATGGAGTTTGTACCAGGAAGGTTAGAGGAAGAGAGGGTATTCGATGGTGTAGTATTTCCCAAGACTCTTAAACCTCCAGGAGAAGATTATGGTGCAAATGATCTGGTAGAGATGATCAACGAAAAGCATGAATGGGTTTGTGATCAGTTGCGACTCCACTCGGCCATCTTATTCAGGGGATTCAAGGTGTCATCGGCAGAAGAGTTTGGTGCTGTGGTGGAGGCTTTTGGCTGGGATGAGATGGGTTATATCGGAGCGACTACTCGTTTGAAGGCGGCTGATCGCGTCTACACAGCAAATGAAGCTCCTCTCCACCAGCTTATCAATTTCCACCATGAAATGGCTTTGGTACTTAACCTCATAATTTATTATTACTTCTTTCTTTCCCATTTTTATGTCGTGTCTATGATTTTCCCTCCAGATTACGAAATCTCCTTCCAAGATTTTCTTCTATTGCTTACAACCATCTCCTGAAGGTGGAGAGACATCTATCGTCCCCAGCAATATTGTTGTGAAAAAAATGCAAGAAAACTATCCAGAGTTGATGTCCAAAATAGCGAAATGGGGTATTGTTTTTCACATGAAAACGTCAGGACAAGATGATTCTAAGACTGTCATTAGCAAAACATGGAAATGGATGTTTAAAACTGAAGATGAAGTTGAAGCCAAGAAGAGGTAAATACTTAAAAATATTCAAAAAGTATCTTTTTCCCCAACTTTTTAATAATATTAGTGACATGGATCAATGGTGGTAGGGCGAAGGAGATGCTCACATGTAGCTCAGTCAGTTTCAGTGAAGATGGGAGTGCAGACTTTACATATGGACCCCTGAATCCAATCAAGGAATTTGGAGGGAAGAGAGTTTGGTTCACTCCAATATTAGGGTACACTGACGATGAGGTTGGGTTAGACATGAGATTTGGGGATGGGAGCGCTTTCTCAGTCTCAGATTTTGAAGCATACAAGAAGACCCTAAGTTCCCTTTGCGTAGATATCAAGTGGGAAAGAGGAGATATTCTACTGCTTGACAACTTGTCTGTCCAACATGCTAGGCGTCCCGGGAAGCCACCGCGTGTTATATTGGTTTCTCTATGCAAGTGACTTGTGAGTGCTATTTGCTAAATAGTGAAAATATTTGGAAAGTGTAATAATTTGGCATGTGTTATGGCCATTCTATTTGAAATTTGATGACTACTTCTGTTGTTAATTTTGTTTTTTATGGAATGGCTATTCAGTGATGAATTCTCTATTCATAATCTTTCCCAATAAAAACTTTACCCATTACTTAATATCAACAAACGCTGCTCTGTGGATGAGAGGAGCTAGAGCCTAATTTGGTTAATGCAGCGGCCAAACGTGAGGACAGGGAAGGCAAATTGGAGACCCCATTTGGCTAAGAGAAGTCCAGACTTTTCCCCTTCTCCAGAACTGGTGGAGGATGGTCAGCAGCCTCACCCATCAAAATGACGATTCCTAGTTGGAACCATGAGACTATAAAATCTTAATAAGTATAAGTCAGGTCAATAAATTATAAATCAATTAGTATTAATTTTATTTTCTTGAAAATTCAGAGTCAGAGTCTTTTGGGCGGTGAGGGTTACAGGGAGGCCAGCCGCAAAGATTGGCTTGCAAATTTCGGCCACCTAGGTGAAACGAGTATAATTTTGATCATCAGTATTCTGAGGATGAAGTTTTATCCAAAGGCACTCTTTTGGGCACTCTTTTGGTACAACGGTATCTCGCTGCGGTTAATATCCAAAGGCAATTATGTCCTTAAGAAAATCTCAAAAAAGTCCTCAAATTTGCATTCGCTACCCTTTTCTTACTTTTATCCTATAAATTAAATGCATAACGTTCCACAGATTTAAAAAGTCTTATTAAATAATATTTACTTTTATCCTATTTTAATTCTGAGTTGGGCCGGTTCAACAGTTTTTTTTTTTTTTTTCTTTTTTCAGATTTTTGGTTGACCCTTTTTTGGTCGGTTGACGATCAAAATGAAAATGAAGAATCAATAAACACAGGATTTTATAGTGGTCCACCAAATCAGTATACATCAACTCTCTAGCATACTCATGAATTTTCATTATTTTTTTTTCAAATATTACAAAATGTATGAATTACAAATTTATTCTTCTTCTTCATCTTCCAACTTTGAACTATTTTCTATGTCTTGTCTCTTTTTTACTGTATCTTTTCGATCTTTAAGATAAATCAACACTTTCAAAGTATTATCTATCAATTTTGTACGCTTTTTTAATAAAACTCGATCCCCAATACTAAAAGTACTGTCCGATGGTATTGTGAATATCGGAAGCGTTAGTATATCTTTGGTCATTGCGGCCAAAATTGAGAAGTTGTATTATTTTTCTATCAATTCAAAATATCGAAATAATCGTTTTTATCATAATTTTCTAATTTATGTGTTTGTTGATATAAAATCAATTCATTTAGTGACGAAAACAATGATAATGTTCTTTGTTTTTGTTTTTATTCCACCATATTATAAAGATTAAATGAATTTAAACATAAACAAAATGATATACTACTACTACTATTACCTTCATCGTTACCACTTACATTTTCATGGTTTTTTTGTATGATGCAAATATATTTTGTAAAGTAAGAAAAGTTTTTATTTTAAATGAGTGGTATTAACATATATTTTCATGAAAAAACTATCAACAAAACAATCAATTAGAATTTCAACACCTTCTACTTTTACATATGGATCTAAAATACTAACTATCAAATACAATAGAGAAAAGGAATAACATATTGTAATAGCAGAATAAGCGGCACTAACATATATTTTTATAGGAAAACTATCAACAAAACAATCAATTAGAATTTCAACACCTTCAAATTTTACATGTGGAGTTAAAACACTAACTACCAAATACACTTCACAATATTTTAAAATTTTTATTTTCATAAACCGAATAATATCACTAAATCTATCTTCATTTTCAAATTGTCTAAATACATAACAAAAACAATAAAGACGAGATAACATCAAATGAGTTATTAGGTAGTAAATCTCAAAAAATAAATTTGTATATATATAAAATATTTCCAATAATTCAATTTGTATATTTACAAAATCAAAAGTTACAGTATCAATAAAGCCATATTCATAATTAAAATTAACAAATTCAATTAAAACTTATTTAAAAGAAATAACACATTCTAACATATTATAAGTAGAGTTCCACCTAATTTCATATTTTTATTTAAATCGTTTATATTTTACTTTATGCAAAATACATAGATATCTCATTTCTTGTATTTTGGCAGAAAATTTTTTAAATTGATATATTAATTCACGAATAGATTTTAAAAATAGTTTCACGACTTCCAAACCATTTTTAACACATAAAGTCAATATATGGCATGCATACATATTATGAAAAAAAATACATCATCTAATATTGATTTTAAAGTATCGGCACTAATATTAGCCGCTATATTATCTAAAAATAGACAAAAAAATTCTATCATTAATACTATACAAACATTAATAATTATTCTAACTATATTAGAATCGGATCGTGAGTGTTTCTCATATTGAAAAGCTAAAATTCTTTTTTGTAGAGTCCATAAATCATTAATCTAATAATAAGTTACAACAATCTAATGTTTATCGTTACGTTCCTATTAGAAAAGGCTAGATAAAGCATAAGAAAATAGAGAAAATAAAGAAAGCAAACTGAGAGAGAATAATATATATATTGTATATATGTTGTATATACAATAGGTTGACAAAGAATGATTAATATACTGTGTATATCCTGTTATCAATAGATTGTATAAAAACTCTATTTATAGGATGATTCCATCAAAATATAAAAAAAAAAAGTAAAATAGAATATTTACAAAATTGGTAAGAATAAATAAAATATTCCAATATTGAAATTTCGAAAAGTCAATATTTCCAAAATTTGTTCAATTTGAAAATCTCCAAAACGTCTTCAATGAGACTTTTTCAATTTAAGAATGTTAATATTCTTAACACCTCCCTCAAACTCAAGATAATAGTAGATAAGTGATTTTAAATTTGTATAGTAAGTCATAATGACGCTAAAAAAGATGAGTCAAGATCATAGAGAATCTTTATTCTAGGAGATTAAAGAACCATCAAGAAAAATGCAATAGTCAGTAGTAGACCGTTGATTAGTAGGATCACCGGATCAATCAATATCAGAATAAGTATATAACTGATACCGTAGAGAGTGCAGTATGGTTGTGATTATTAGAAGAAAAAAAACAGATTGAGTAAAAGAGAATGTAATACCATAATTCTCAACAGCAGATTCAGAGAAAATAGAGATAAAATACATAAAGTGGAGGTAATAAAATAGACTGAGTAGAAGAGGATGTAATAGCAGAATTTTCAACAGCAAACTCAAAAAAATAGAGATGAAACAGATAAAACAAAAGAAATAAAGCAGATTGAGTATAAAAGACGGTAATAACAGAATAAAATAGAGGGATTGAAGAATAAAACAGAATCTTCAATAACAGAAAAGCAGTAGACTGTAAGATATTATCGAAAATCAGCAACTGAACGAATAGCAAAAATAGGTTGAAAAATATTTAATTTCTCCATAACTAAACAAAAAATATCTAATTGATGAGAGGAGTAGAAAAAAATATCCAATCGAATACCTAGTGCTCTGATACCATTTTAGAAGTAAAGCAGACTCTAATACCATGTTAGAAAAAGCAAGATAAATGGTGGATGTCAATACAACCAAAAATAAATTTTTTCTACTTCAAATAATATGAGTACAGTGCAAGTAGGGTCGAATTTATAGGGAACGACGTAATTATCTCTTTTAAGAAAAACAAAAATAAAAATAAAAATAAAATATAGGGTTTTGAGAAATTAACTAAAACTAATGAAATAAATAAATCAATTAAGTGAATTAAATCAAGACAATTAAAAACTATCAATTAAAAGAGAAAAGATCAATAATAATAAAATATAGCAAAAAGAATTATTTCTTTCTTGATTTCATGCGATTGATCATTGATCAATTTAAAAATTTCAACAACCATAAATAAATTGGTTATAGTCGTTCAACGAATGCCGAATGACGATCTTTTCTTATTTCGTCAATAATTAAGAGAAATTTTTTAACTATTTCCCTAACTGAAAGACAACTCTAGAGAATCTCTTAAAATTTAAAGTTTCGATAGTATTAAAATCGAGAGAGACTCAATTTTAAGTGGTAAACACATAATGAGATTGTTGAAATTAGATTATTCAATTCCATGATATAAAAACCATTCACCACTTCATTAAAACTAATAAACAATTATAAATTTATCTTTTTAATTAGTTATAAATTATTTTAAAATTATTAAATATTGACCACAATTCAATAAATTCTAAAAAATCATGATCCATAAAATACGAGAATTAAATAAATATCTATAATATATTGAATTAATATACCTAATTAAATCTCACGATTATTGAAAATCAAGATTTCAATAAATTTTTTACTAGAAAAATAAATTAAAAATACAACATAAAAGGTAAAACTCACAAAGAAAAGAATTTATTGTTGTTGGAAAATTGAAGGGAACAAGGGATGGAAGCCTAGGGCTACCGGCCGCACCCCTCCAACTGTGCCTAAAAAATTATGTAACATTCCTATATATAAAAGAGTGTAACCCTAAAAAAAGTGGAGTTCCTTCCTTTTTCAATTAACAAAATATTCTCATTTATTTTAAGAAAGAAAAAACTCCTAAAAAAATAAAACTTTAATGAAAGAGTATTATTGTCCAATTTTTCATACTTTGCATAATTGCTCCAATTAAACTCATTTTTCTTCACTTTCTTTAATAAGTCTCCTCCACCGATCTTAATATGTCAAATGTCATAAAATATAAATATTAATATAATATTTATTCAAAAATAAAATAAAATCAATTATAAATATTACACTCAATTAAACCCTATCAATAAAACAGAAAAAATAGAGGAAATAAAGAAAGCAGACTGAAAGAGAATAATACATGTGTTATATATATGTTATATAAACAATAGATTGAGAGAGAATGATTAATATATTGTATATATTGTGTTGCCAATAAATTGTAGAAAAACTCTATTTATAAGATAATTCTATGAAAATATAAAAATGAAAGAATAAAATAGAATATTTACAAAATTAGTTAGAATAAATGGAATATTTCAATATTAAAATTTCATAAAGTCAACATTTCTAAAATTTCTTGAATTCAGAAATTTTCAAAACTTTTTCAATTTAAAAATACCAATATTGTTAACGGTGCAATTCATCTATCCGAAGTTATAAAAAGTTTATAAAAAGAGGTAATAAAAATTGTAATTAAAACATCTTTCATCATTTGAAATTGTTTTGATATCTTTCATTCTACTACACTTATTTGTAAAATATTTTTATGTATATTTTTTTAAATATTTCATATTTTATTATAATAAATGGTAACTCCTTTTGACTCCCAACGTGCTGTTCAATCTATTTATCCTAAGAAGTTTTCGTGCATCACGTGGGTCGATTTCTAAGCCATAACCGTCTCATGCCCATCTTCGTCCCAAGAGACCAACAAGCTTTGGAGGGAAAAGGTGTTTGGGAAAGTCGCATCTGTACAAATCCAGAAACGACAAAAGTCAAATCAAAATGCGAACCTTAGCTTGTATTATCCTGACATGACATGATATACAAGTTGGCTTTCTCTTTGTCACTCACCCCACCACGTTCAATTCAACCATATACGCTTTGCTCACCTAACTAATTAAATATATTTGTGAAGTTGATCTTTCATGCTTATCAAATTATCATCCTCATTAATTAATCGACTATAATTCAAATGATTTCATCTTTTATTTTTTCCTTTAAAATCTTATATCTCAAGTTTAAATCTCTTTTATATATTAACAAAATTATTATTAATCATTTTCTTTAATAAAATTTGATAAATTTGAAATAAAATTTTTTATCTAAAAAATATTATACCTCTGGTTATTGATTAGTTACCGATAAATGTTTGTAAGACAGAGATGAAATTTGTAACAGGAAAGATAAAGGAAGATAGATCCCAAGAGGATAGCCTCGTGATCACAATCCTTTCCCCTCCAGAAAGACGGGTATTCGATGGTGTAGTATTTCCGAAAACTCTTCATCCTCCGGGAGAAGGAATATAGGCTTTGGCAGATGATCCGGTAGAGATGATAAAGGAAAAGCATGAACAGGCTTGTGACCTGCTGTGCTGTGACCCCACTTGGCAAATCTTATGAAGTCCATCTCATGAAAATAGACTCCATCATTAGTTTTAAAATACTATTAAAAATCACAATATTTTAATAAATTAATCACCATTTCACCATGTTCTCGAAAATAACCGGAGGCTTTTCATTGAGATGAGATGCCTTACGTTGGAGTGATTAAAACATCAAAACATTCTATAACAATGAGTTCCAGAGGAAAAGTATCAAATTTCAATTGATATCTGTAATTCATAAAACACATCCCACAATAAAAATTAATCCAACATTGTCCCAAAAATCAGAATGTCGATGACATCCAATACATTAAGAAGAGTAGAATTGCCGAAACTATCAGAATTTTGCTCCCAAGAACCAGCTTTCATAAGGGTCAAATCTCAGTATATCATCCACAATGTGGAATCAATTCTGATCCAATTATAGTTTCTCCATAAAATCCACCGGTGAAAGCATAGAGCCGGCTTTAAGATGCACACGGATGGTGATGAGTTTAACATGTCAGCTCCAACTTCTCCGAGTAACATGATGAGTCTGACTTCATCACAAGGCCTTTGCCATAAGCAGCAATCAGCAGTGCCTCAGCTCTACCTGCATATTAAGAGAAGTGGAAAAACAAGAAAAGATGAATGGTTTGAAATTGACAAACTCATTAATTTGGAAGAACTAACACGTCTAAAAACTCATTTTTGCTTAAAGAAATAACACATCTGGAAACACGAGTTTCAAATTGTTATTGCTTATAAACTGAAAGAAGAGAAACTGAGAATTGTCTCGTGTCAATCTCGTATGCAAGAATTCTAATGACGCTGATTTCCAGGGGTTAATCTGATTCTTGGAGTGGCTAAGCGTACTGTTGGGGACAAATAATTGAAAAAGAGAAGTCACAACCTAAGGAGGTAAAAGTACTCAAGACAAGAAAATTGACCGTATGTCTCCATAATCTGGGATCACGAAACATGAACTTTGGAATGGGGGACGGGGGAACACCCCTTTTAGGACTCCTTGGAATAGGTTATTGGAGTTATCATCGATAATGGATGAGAATTATAGACAAATTGCCGGAAGACAGGGACAGGCTTGGGCTCACAAATAACTTGCGCCGCACAAGCATAGCACATTATTTCATTGAACAATAACAATAATAATGTGCATCCTAAACACAAGCTGTAGCATATAAATAATGAGTTGGTAAAACTTGACATTCGTTCATCATACAAATAGAAAATGAGCAGAAAAAACAAACAGCAAATGATGTCCCTCCTTGGGTTGAACAATATCATTTGATTGAACTTAGGTAGATATGAGGAAGATGACCACAATCCAATTTAACATCTAAAGCACTACCTAAGATAGAGACTGCAAGCATGGATTCCTGAAATCATCAAATAAGCCATTGACAATTAAGTGCCGCTTGTTGAAAGTCACATGCGAGTGCGAGAAGAAAAGTGTCCCCTGTAAGAACGTGAAAGGAAAAGTAGCTGGTTTATAATACAGATCTTGACCCAATACTTTTGAGTTGAAGCTTTAGATTAAGAATCAGTATCAATTATGCAGATAAGGCCCACAACAGAAAAAGAACACATTCAAAGGAAAATCTCTCAACATTTTTTTCTAAAATATAACACAAAACTAAGAAGTACTTTCCATACAATATCATTGAGGTGGACAGTGAATACCACAATTGTGAAACTCTGATTTGTTCGTAGAACAAAAACCCCAAATGGAGAAGCAGCAATAGAGTTTTCAGAATATTACAGACAATTGTTTAATTGAGCTTAATTGGTTATTTATTTTTTTTAAAATGTGTAATTACTTACAGAAAAGGTTCTATTAATTGAAGTTTCTGGATCAATGAAAACCCGCATTGATCCAAAAAAGGGAGAAAATTTGATAATATAAAAGAAAAGAAAGAGTTCCATGATCCGTTTTTCACTTTAGTGCAGAGCATATTGATCAGAACAATGTGCATGCAAACTTTCAAACCATTCCACAGGGGTAAAAGTGAAATTTTTATACTGAACTAAGAGACCACTTCAACTAATGGATGAAAGCTTGGGGGCCTTCTTGATAACTCTTAAAGCAAAGGGGGCCAAATGATTTCCAACCATCTACAAGGGGGTAAAATGAACTTTTCTTTAGAAAAATCAGCAAATAAATTAAATCCTTGTGCAGATGTGAAGAAGCTGATGGCATGATCCATTAACGGGCACTATTTATTACTTTCACAGACACACATGGTCAAAATTGTCAAATTAGTGGATGATTGAATCTTAACTGGTTGCTTCTTCTAGAGTACAAAAGAATTAATTGCATTAAAAATCATTTAAATAGAGCATAGCACCACATTTTCAACCACAAAAAAAAATGATTTACAGAATAAAAGCCTCAAAATTCAGCAAATGTAGCATGAAAAACTGAGAGCAGATAAACAAATCACAATAAAAAATACAGAAAGAGTACCATGGTCCTTTTTCCTCTTCAATAAGGAGCTCATCGATGGAAACAACGAAGATGCAAGCTTCCTGCTATCATCCTGTGAAAGTTGAGCAACAATAATAAAAGTGGATAAAATTAAAACAATACCATGATAAAGTGACTACTATTCTCCTATTTATACTAATTAGGATAGACCCTAATTCTATGCTAAAACTTTGTGATTAATTAAAACTTCCTAATTAGTTAAATAGAATTAAAAAAAATAAAAAAAAAAACTAGAAACTTTCTAAATAGAAACCCAATTAAAGAAAGGAGATCTCATAAAACACATAAAAGTGGAGAACTTATAATTCTTCGGATGCTTCTGTATCACTAGTTTAATGTGCAAACAAACTAACCTTATTTGAGCGGTTTCCACAGAGTTCAAATTCGCTCTTCCATGTAAAAGATGGCACTGGGACAACAGAAAATCCAGATGCAACTAGGATCCCAATCCACAAGCCATACCCGAATCCTCCACTCCACCATCCCTACTCACACAAACATATGAACAAATAAGTGTAGGGAACTAGAGTTAAATATTTTAATTTTAATTAAAATTAAAATCATCTTTTAAAATATTTTACAGTATTTGTTTCTATAAAAAAAAATAGTAACTCAAATCACAGCAGTAGAGTTAAAGTTGATGAGGTATAGGAGTATGAAAGATGCATAAGAAAATCAGTGACCATCAAAAGTTATATCCGGAAAAGTAAGACAACATGATTTTTGACCTCATTTGAGACTCGTAAGGCTCAACTACTGGGAAGAACCAGTACTGAGGTGGAAATATTGGAAGCATTTTACTGGTAAAATGGGGATGAGCTGCTGGTTAAGATGGTATCACTATCTTTCTTCTAACCTAATTACAAAATGTCTAATTTATTCACTAAAATTGTGGTAAAGGGTTTATAATTCTCTCTCTTTGTAAAATCAATTGCTCTAGTATCACAACTGCCAGATCTTTTTTCTCTCTCTTCCTTTTTTATTTATTTATTTTTTTTTACGAAATAGATATCCTTTTTTAATCTCATGTCAATGTGAAATCAGTGCAAACTTGCTTAAAGAGGCATTAAATCTAATAATTTTGCACCATATGCTCTTTGATCACCATGAATTTCAAACAGATTAACTCTAGTAGAAATTATGAACAATATATCCCTAAATACCTTATTAAAAAATGGCTACATGATCAAGGATGGCAAACACTGTAAAAAACTCAAACAAAAAATGGTTCATGTACAGTACTATTTATGACAAATTTCTCTGAAGGCCTGGTAACAGCAGTTTCAAGCACAACAATATAGTAGACAAAGGAAATCACACAGGATGTAAAAGAACAGGCAGAATCATTCAGCAATAAGTTAAATTAATTCCCAAACCTGCTTTCCATCTTGAGGATAGGGAATTGATTGCTCTATATATGCATTCGTTCCTGCACCGCCAAAATTTTGGGACCAAAAAAAAAATCAGATCTACAGAAATTTGTCATGGAAAGCGTAATTCATAGATAGATCATTTAGGCAAGTAATAGAAGTATAAAAAGGGGACTACCACAAGAAATTACAAGTAGCCTACCCTCCTTGCCCCTCCTCCAAACACAGACAGCAACCCCCCTCCCCCCAAAGAAAAAAAATGAAGAAAGCAAGCATACTTCGAAATAGAAGCCATATCCCTATGGGATGCATATCAGATGAAGGATTCATCCAATGGTACTTAGATACTCTACATGGTATATCCATTTTTTTATTTTTGAATTACCCGATAGTAATCAGATACTTGATGAGGACTTCATGTGGCTTTTTCTTTGTGACAACTATATTCACTTCATCGAACACCTGGTTATATTTATGCAATCATTAATAATAATTGATGATACAATCTAGGAATAAATGACCCAAAATTCTATACTTATTTGTCATATCTAACTATCACTCACTTTTAAAATACTTATTGCTAATTTTCAATGCTTTACTTATTTAACAATAAAAATTCTCTTAAAAACAGATTTAAATAAAATATAGTTATTTTAAGGTCTCATCTTAAAGACACTGTAAGCTCCAACATTTCAATAGGTAATTTTGATGATGCCAAGGTTTCAGACATAGTTGAACACCAAAAGACAGAAAAGAGAAAAATACATCTGACATTTGCATTGTGCATTAGATAATCAAGTCCCATAAGGACTTTTGGATTCACTCAGCCAGCAGGACAGAATAATGGAGAAACTGTTGGAATATGCCCATTGAGGTGGGCATTTGGGTAATTTAGGAATGGGGTAACTCCCATCCTTAACCACCCTAATTAACCACTCATTCAAGTGGTAACTCCCCAATAATGAAGTTTTTTTTTATTCCTTCAATGAATCTGTGGAAATATGACTCTCCTTCCTGCGTTCAAGCAAAGGGCGTGAACAGTAACCATGAGAGAAGTAAGAGGGTAAACCATGAGGGTTTGGAAAAATTCCGTCGAGGGAATTTTCTGTGATACATTCGTCACCGGACTTGGGTTGTAGCGTCGTGGAATTGCGGTGGTGATTCGATTGCGTGATCACCATCCAACCGTGCGATCTGTTCGAGGGACATCGCGACACGGTAGATTTTGGAGACCGCCCTATCGAGGTATTGATCCCGAAAATTCCTAACTATTTAATTTACGCTTCCGCATGTGCGATTAAATCCAACATTGGTATAAGAGCGATCGTTGGATTTAATTTAAATGATTTTCGGAATTATTTTTGGGGTATAAATTTTGGGGTCCGGATCACGGATGAGTTTCGTGAATCCGAGAACACCGTAAGAATACCCATGGCCTAGGGATTACAAAAATATTTTTTGTTTAATTTTCGGAGCATGTTTAGACCATGAAACGTCCGGTCGAAGTTTGCGACCGTACGGACTTGAAAATCTTAGATTTATGGCTTTAGAGGGCGGATCCATGCATGAAAATGTTATAAGTGTGTTCCTTGCATCTAGATCTACATTTTCATGCCTTTTATTGTGAGTTTTGGATGTCGGAAAATGGGATTTCCGAATGGCCACGGAAGGCCGCGACTGGGGTGGTTGAGTTCCATCATTTTTGGGCTTGAATCCTCCTAAAATTGAGTGTAGGATGTTTGGAGGATGCCCACAAATTTTTCCAGCCGAAAAATGCAAGAAACAGCAGCCGGAATCGACTTTTCCGGCAACCGGGTCGAAAAACCCGTTACAGGACCTGTCGGGCGAAGAAGAACCGGCCCAGACCCGCAGGCGCGTGGCACGCATGCGCGATAAGGCGCGATAGGCAGCGGTTCGGGTCGGACCCTGACTCGGACCGACCCGCAACCGACCCCGACCGGGGGTCGGATCCCGACCCGTTGACCGGGACGGTCAGGTCAACCCTGACTCGTTGACCGACCCGGTCTGACCCGGCTCAACACTGCTCAGTGCATGAAGGCGCTTGAGCCGTGAGCCGCGCGCCGCGACTAGGCGCGAGTGAGCCGAGCCACACCAGGCGCGTGGCCGCGCATGTGAGGCGCGCCGTGCATCTGGCCCGTGCGCCAGGCCGCTGGCAGCGCGTGTCAGCGCGTGTCAGCGCGTGGCAGCGCGTGTCAGCGCGTGGCAGCGCGTGTCAGCGCGTGGAGCTCACCGCCGGCGCGCAGCGGCACGTGTGGGCCCCGGGTGGCTCGTGAAGTCGCTTAAAATTGAATTTTTTCAATTTTTTGGGGCTCCTATATCTATAAATGTGACATTTTGTGGGTTTTTGTGTGCCGAATCAAAATCCAAATAGTAAGATGCGATTCCGAGTTGTGGTGTATGGTATCCGTTGACTCATACGCTCGCTTTGGAGTTTGTACTCAAGTCATTTTGGTCTTGATAATTCGTAGGGTATACAAAAATGTGATAATAAGCATCTCCAAGTCACAAATGTCTCTCTTAATGCGTTGAGAACTGTCGTATTAAATTTTTGCAAGGAGAGTAAACTGGATGATGTGATCTGCAAGATTTCACATCAGTAGATTCAGTTTATTCTCGAGAGGCAAAAAAAAAAAAAAAAAAACTAACGGCAATCTGAGGCACGAGATGATGGGCCCTAGGGTGGACACCACGCCTCAGGATATACGAGATAAAGAGATCAATCATGCATGGTAGAAAAGAATTGCCAAGTTAGGGCAATTCTTATCAATGGCAATGACTTAATCTCGTTCTACGAGTCATATTCTATGGAAATGTCGGTTCGACTCGTCCCATAAGAGCATTGCGTTGCTCTCTTCGGCTCCTAATGTGAGGATGCAGAAGAAAATGGCTAATCATACAATGAGGCAAATGTCGAGTATGATCACCGAGTTAAGATATACGGACATGCAAATTTCGGATGGAATTTAGGTATCGGATGTGATCCAGTTTTTACCTGATTCATGGAAAATCGTGAAATCCTATCTCACATTTGACGAAAATATTCATACTTTCGTTGACGTGAATACGTAATGTGAACTCGATGAGGAGCACCTGGAGGCGAGTAAGCCACACTCGAGTCATGCTTATTTAGAGGAGTCGAGTAAGGACTTCCCCAGCGCTAAGCCAATAGCATAAGCATGCGAACGAGACTCGAGATCCAGGTAATAAAAATCATCCGAGAAAACTGACAACGAGGTACAAGAACGCAAGAAGAAGGAATTTGATTAGACCAATATAAATTGCTACGTTTGAGATAGATTTGATCATTTCGCTCGTGAGTGTGACGAGCAGAAATTAATATCTTTCTTCTTTACATGGTTTGAGATTTGTCTCATTCAAAATAATGCTCGCTGATTTCTCTCCTTTGTAATCAGGAGCAACCGATCACGTAACTCGAGACAGGAGTGCGTAAATATAGTTCCGTCAAGTAAATTCTTAAGCTTGGAGGATTTACGTTAAGGACAAAACATTTGTCGTTGTCAGAGGGAACGATATTTGCCATGACGTTCTTAATACTGTAGGCATTCGACGGATCTACAATTTAGTACCTTGTCTAAAATTGACTAAGATATGCGTGAAATTATTCTTTCTTTTAATACGATAATTTTCTGAATTGTTCTGGTTTTAATCCATGATGGATTGTATGCACCGAGTGCTACTCCTTCTAATGATTTCTTGTCGTTCTACTATTGTCTTTACATCTAATTGCGTATATAATGATATAAATGAATGACATAGTAAACTTAGACACATAGGGTAAGCGATGAATCGGTTAGTAGCGAGAGGTTTATTGGATCCGCTGACCAGATTCGAGTTACCCGTATGTGAGTTATCTAGCCGGCAAAATAACAAGAAAACCATTTGGCAATACAATGAGAGCTGGGACTCCATTGCCGTAAGACTATTGTGCCTTTCTTTTTTGTGGTCTTATGAGCATGAGAGCCGGAAATGGAGTTGTGTAGATAATTATAGACGCTTACGTACGTTTTGGTTCATCTATCTGATCTTGTATAAGTCTGAGGCATTAGACTGCTTCAGGAGGTTCATAAGCGAGATAGAGAATCAGTTAGATTTGAGAGTAGAGACTCTCAGAACCAAGCAAGGACGCAAGTATTTGTCTAAACTACACATGGGGCTCTGTTTCGAGAAGAGTATTACGAGACTACTGACTATTAGTCAGTTTCCCATTTGAGCTTTGGACAGGGAGACAGCTTGACTTTAGCCACTTGAGATTATGGGGTTGTGCCACGATTTCTCGCATTCACATGGTGAGTTAGGCCCGTGAGAAAATACGTGTTCTTAGACAAATTTACGGATGGCACTATAATCCAGATTGAGTCTCGCAATACCACATTACTTGAAAATCCAGATTGAGTCTCGTAAAACCACATTACTTGAGAATGATTTCCCTAAGAGATGTGAAATCACTTTGGACCTTACCCTTTATGCGATGGATGAGCCTAGTGGCTCGGGGAGCCCAGCAGCGGGATACAAGAATCCACTACAGATCTTGATCTCAGTGTGAACGATCCATCAAGAGGTAAAGATTTTTCTCTCCTCATAAGAGCATCGAGAATGCAGAATGCGTATTTAAACGTTGTTTCTCAATTGAGAGTGAGACTCTCGTTGACTCTAGAGGATGATGAGAAATCCAAAACGATCCAAGAGGCTCTCGAGAAATATGCAAAAGACCGTTTATTGAAGGCCATAAATGAAGAGGAGTTGATGAGAATCAACGGGGTTTGGGACCTAGTTGATTAGCCTGAAGGCGGAAGGACTATTGAGAACAAGTAGGTTCTTAAAGTCAAGATAAAGGTCAACGGATTGATGAAGAGATAAATGACCCATATAATAACCAAGGGTTACACTTAGACTGAGGGGTGGACTATCGAGGAGTCATAGTCCAATTTATCTCGATCCGTTTATCTTTTAGTGATTGTCACGAACATGGATCTAGAGTCACATCACAAGGACGGAAAGACCGCTTTTGTAGTAGAAGTCTAGATGAGGCAATCTACATAGAGCATCCCTATGGGTCCGTTCTAGTAGATTAGGTGGATGATTTTAGAAATCAAAATACGACCTTAAGCCATCATCCAGACAGCGATGCTTGAGATTTCACGAGAAGGTAATATTTTATGGTTTTGTAATGATCGAGTAGGATCATTGTATCTATCTGATACGTCTCGATGACTCCTTTATGAGCATGTTCTCATATGTAGGTGACATTCTGTTGACTGGGAATAATAGAGAGTATCCAATGACCATTATAACATGGTTATAAGGTTTTAGTTCATTCTCAGATTTTGGATCCATAGGGATCGCTTGAGAACGGTGTTAACTCTTTAATAAGAGTTTTACACCAAGTAGATTTTTGAGTATTTCGAGAAGAGCGATGACAACCTAAAAGATACTCTTATCGCTAAAGATAAAAAGATCTGAATCTTGACACATGCTCTAGAATTTATAAAGAAATAAGGGAGATGAGCAGAATCCCTTATTCCAGCGCAAAATACATTTATAGTGTATATGATGAGGTATACACGTGCGATATACAGTTTGATGTATGCGATGAGGCATACATGACCAGACGTTTATTTTATGATCGATCTGGTGAGTAGGTATTAATAGAATCTTGAAAGGCATCACTATAGAGCAGTGAAAAAGGATTCTGAAATATCTCATTTGAACTGCAGACCTCTCCATGTGTTACGGATGGGGTGATTTGCGTTTTTCATTGGGATTCAGATACTGACTGGGAGTAGTGATCTGAATAAACGCAAAAGGTTTTATCTTCTTAGAGCAGTAAGAAGAGAACCTGTATATCTCTATTTACGATAGAGACTGAGCTTGTAGTATGCTCAATTGCAGTTCATGAGAATGGTTGGCTTCAGAAATTTTCTGGAAGACTTAGGGGTTGTGATATATAGTGGGAGGTCAATGATAATTATTGTGATAATTAGACCGACACTGTCAACAAATGAGACCCTAAGTGTTATAGTAAAGCCAAACACATTGATACCGAAGATCACTTTGTGAGAGATTACCGAGAAGGGTATTGTGACAGCTAAGTACACCTTAACATATAGCATGATAGATAATTCCTTCAGAAAACCCGTTGTGAAAGATTCCTTTGTGAGATAAGGAATCATTGGGTTTAGTGTACTTTAACATTTCTCATTATATACTGTTTTAGATGTTTATTTAAATATATGACATGCATGCATTATTAGGTCACATATTTATTTCATACATTATTTGTTGTCATATATTGTGATCTTGTGATAAAAGATGTGTCAGGCAAGCGTGGTCGACTCTCTCACACGAGTGACCACCTCCGACTCTGAGTGAGCGGAGATGAGAGGGATTCTAGTTGTAAGAGGCTTTGAAAGTGGCCCTATTAGAATATAAGTCGCTCTGATATATGTTTAGGATGAAGTTATATGCGATATGACCGACATGGAAATACCCACATCCATGTTGCCTGTAAGTAGTCAGGTTTGAGATCTCAAATATCACCTACGATTTGTGATATTGTCTCTGAGATGCTCTCTCTGAGATCTCTGGATACAGTCTTATGTGTAAACTGAGTCCTATACCTGTAAAGTGTTAGAGAAATCTGACATACGCCCTTTGAGAGATGGGGGAATAACACTGTGGCACGTGTTTCATACCACGTGTGAAGAGACGACCATGGGACAGTGGAAGCTATATTTGAGACGATAGTTTGATCTTGATCCCCGTTCCCACTGTGTGAGACCTGAGATCCATTGGGTTGGATCTCTTATGTCCTTATTACTTTCGGCTGTCTCTAGAAGTTTTGGTTTAATATTGCTACTTTAGTCTGTTTACCTATGGCCCGGAAGATAAATCGAGGTCTAAGAGACAGGTCTAGGAAAACAGTTGAATTGAGACCGATAGATTCGAGTTTGGGAAAAGGAAGGCCAATAGACATTACATTATTGTCGTGTATTCACAGGTCGACCTGTTATGTTAATCCATGTTGGGATTCAAACATAATAGTGAATACATAGTCGAGCAAATTGATCGGGGATCACTTTCGATGAGAAAAGTGGCTCGATAGATGTAAATGCATTGACTCTGGGGTATAGCGAGTTATTTTTATACTAACGGTGACTACTCGATCATCCTAACAGGTGTATCGAGAAGTCTTTGCTTACAGGTGTACTCGCCAGTCGCACAACGCCCAATCCTGTATGAAAGTCCAGTAGGGTGATGTGATAGATCACATGAGTTACGATATTGTGATTGACGGAAATGAAATGCCCTCATGTGCAAGTGGGAGATGTTGGAATATGCCCATTGAGGTGGGCATTTGGGTAATTTAGGAATGGGGTAACTCTCATCCTTAACCACCCTAATTAACCACTCATTCAAGTGGTAACTCCCCAATAATGAAGTTTTTTTTTATTCCTTGAATGAATATGAGGAAATATGACTCCTTCCTGCGTTCAAGCCAAGGGCGTGAACAGTAACCATGAGAGAAGTAAGAGGGTAAACCATGAGGGTTTGGAAAAATTCCGTCGAGGGAATTTTCTGTGATACATTCATCACCGGACTTGGGTTGTAGCGTCGTGGAATTGCGGTGGTGATTCGATTGCGTGATCACCATCCGACTGTGCGATCTGTTCGAGGGAGATCGCGACACGGTGGATTTTAGAGACCGCCCTATCGAGGTATTGATCCCGAAAATTCCAAACTATTTAATTTACGCTTCCACATGTGCGATTAAATCCAACAGAAACAGTGGTCAAGATAAAGAAGTGCACAACCTGATAGAGTATAGACCTAGAGTTGAATTATTAAAAACCAGAAAATTAAATAGAATAGTCATCATTAAATTTGTTCAGCAAATTTAAAATTATAGATCAAAGAAAGACATTCAGAGCCGCACCTAATTGCAAATAATTTCCCTTTTTAAAATGGCGAAACAGAAAGATGAGAATAATGGAAATGGAAATAGCTGCTGTACGTAGTATAGTATGAATCAGACATTTTCTTGTTTCTGATCTTCTTGTGAATGAGAAATAAACAGCATCAGCTTTCTCTTATCATTGAATGAAAAGAAAATGATTCCTCTCCTCAAACAAGGAAAACTGTTGTTTTGCATGCTATCCAACTCCACAAGTCTAAAATCAACATGGACAAACAGAGAGTAAAAGTAACAGGAAATGTATCTTACCAGTTGGAGCATTAAAACTCCGAAGTAACTGAACAATAGATTTTGCATCTAAACGTCTCCGAACTCTTTTGCCAACCAATACTTGCAGGTGTGGAGAATCAAAGACCTAGAAGATCCAAAGGATGTTTACACCACTGGACAATAGATGTGGGCTTGGCAAGTACTTGGATCTTCAATGACTAAACTTCAGATATAGATTATTTCAAGTGTCTATATTTCTCATCATTTTGAAATCAAGACAATTAATATTACTCATTTTCTTCAAGAAGAACATAAATATCAAATACCTAATTAAGAAAACCAACCAGAAAAAAGTATCCAAAATGATTATTTTATTAGTCCCAAACCTAAAATTATAATGCCAAGAGCCCTCTATTTATCTTCCCTTCATTCGTCAGCACACAATTGCCATAACCAACATCCATCGTACCTGGTCCACCACTGGCATAAAATCTCTCTTTCCAGCAAAGCCTTCTTTGATCACATCAATCCAACATCTGGACTAAGATCTACCAGGAATCAAGGGCTGTTTGCTGGAAAACAAAGTCTCAACTTGTCTGCCATTGTCAAACCTCCGATTCAGCCATCTGAGATTGTTAGAGCCTTCTCCAATGTCTAGGAACACGCAGAAAAGTTGTAAACCATGATTTTCTAGCACCATGTTGCTGCAGTTGTCTGCTACTAAAACCAACATCCTCAAACCTTAAGGTGTTTCTCCTATTAATCCTTTCTCTTCTCATTCTGCAAAACCATCTTTAGAGCATAATATGAGGCATAGCAGCCTTTGAATTTCACACCACAGGGAAAAACTACTCTGCCTCATTCCCAAACACCAGAATTGCAGATGAACTCCAAGAAATAACCTCCATTATTATGACTTTTCTTCACCCACAAGACATGGCTATGATCTCTAAAACCTCCACTATAATCTGATTATTTAACTTACCAAGAATCTTGTCCAAGAGACCACAAAGCCACCACATACAATCTAGGCCTAAAGAAATCAAGCCAATACATGTCGTCGCCCTATTTTCTACCAATTGGTAGAAGTTGAATGTCTTCCCGACCAGGCGAATCTCAAAAGCTTTCAGTTCATCTTGATAAGTAGGCATGTAAAAGCTACAAAATAATCAAAGCAACAAATGCATCTAAACAATCTCTAAACAAACTGTGAAAGTTATGTGGGTGATATTCTTAGGACTTGGGGGGGGGGAGTTGAGGAGGGTCCTTATAACTTCCCTGACCTAAATTTTATTATCAGATTATAATTGGATATTTTGTTGCAACTGCTTCAATACACCTCTATATCAAACATTAGCATTTTGATGATCATGTTATCACCACATTGTCTACTAGTCGTAATATGTTCAACACTAATGCTAACCCAAATTTGCTATATAATATGAACCAACTCACATCGATTGCTTGAACAAAGAAAAAGTTCCATGCATACCTCCGCAAACAGATCTATGGATAAAGGCGTCTTCCAAAGAGTACAAAAAGCCACCAAATGATCATTTACTTATTTCTGCCCAGCAAATCCAACATCTTTTGTTGTTATCTCCTTATGCCTAATAATATACTCGTATGACCCAGACTAAGATAGACAGTAAACTTGCCACACCCAGCATTTGATTCAATAGAGAGACTGGCCTTATATTCCTGACAATAGTAAACATGCTATAGTTGGACCCAACAAAAGAGAGTTTGACCATGAAATCTTCACGATGATAGGGAAGCATCAAGCAGTAGAAGCTAGGTGAGCAAAAATAAATCCGGCAATGATCAAAGTGTTTTAAACTACCTAAATCATAGATGTGGACACCATGAATCCTGGAGTAGAAAAAAAAGAAAGAAAAAGGAAACATGGTACGAGCTTTCAATGCTTCTTTTTCATAACATAGAAATCTGTTGCAAATTTGCTAACAATCAATTTTACCAACTGCATTAAACAAAACTACTAAATATAATTGCATACCCTAAAAATAAGATTGACAAAGATGATATGCCAGATTATTAGGTATCAAATGCATAGGTATATGCATTAAATTAATACTTCAAAGGCCTCTTGATAGAATATTGAAATAATACTTCCATTCTCTTCTGTTGACATCTCCCCTCTCCCCTTCCTCTCTAGATCTTCACCTGCCTCTTCTTTCCTTATCCATGTTTTATTCTCTTACTTTCACTCCCCTGTCTGCACCTTTGCTACATCAAGTTGGTAGAAGAAACTAATCAACTCCACTGGATCCTAAGATGGCAGTGAACCTAAGCTGCTGGCAGTGAACCGCTAAAATGCATGTTTGGATTCTAAGATGGCCACATTCTTACCGTTATTAAATTTTGAATGGAATTATCTTGGTATAAAGATTACAAAAAATATATATATACCTAACAAAACTCATAATAGTAGCATTATGGACGACACTGATTCTCCAAGTACTTAAAATCACAGCTTGTAGTTAGCTATACTTCAAATCTAAACAAGATGAATTTGACTTTCTTTTTTGAAGGAAAAAACAATTTCATTTCTCATGATTATTTTACTCACAAATGAGAACGAAATCATTTCACAACAGATAAAACCAAGTAAATGCAGTGGTGCTTTCCTAGTCGTCAAGCTTCCCCAAATGATCTACTCACATACCAAAGTCTAAGAAAAGCAAACTCTGAAAAATGTAATCAATTTATAATCTTCAGCTGCATCATTAAGAAAAAGGTTCCATAATTCAAAGGAGGCCTGTGCTTCTGCTAACTATGACGATCTTAAAAAAACAAAATCCAAAGATTTGACCATTGACCTTAATCATTTCTGCAACATTTGAAATTGCCAATGGAATAGTGCAATTTGATCCATAACTTTCCTAGGATGAGCACCTGGAAATTTCCAAAGGTATAGAAAATTCACCCTATTCTGAGGTTATACCAACTAATCCCTAAAATAAGGGACAGAACCAACTGTAAATTCATAGCCTGGTCGAAAGAAAAAAGTACAGAGCCCAAAGTTGCTTCACAAAATCTTTAATATTCTTCAACATACACTGACTACATCATTACTACAATTGCAATTTTCGCAATTCTTAACGTTACTCAAGGATTGACACACTATTTCAACCGCAAACGAAACTACTTAAAGATCTTTAAAAGGAATGAGAAAAGAAAATGAGAGGCAAATAATACGTGATATTGTTGATTTTCCTCCCTTGTGATAAACGCTGACATCAAGGAATTCCAAGATTGTAATTTTTCGGACTAGGGGCTTTGGCTCAAATGGACATCTAAAGGGGTTTAAAACCCTTGGCCAACAGTAGGTCAGTAGTCTGAATCCTGTTACAACCTCCCCCATTTCGTAGCCCCAATCATGACATACATACATACATATGTATATATATTTCAAAAAAAATTAGGGTTATGCTCATTAATTAAAGAAAAATTGTAACAGAGGGAGAGAAGCAAAGTTAAATTACCTGAGGCGAACAAGTTGAATGATCAAATGTGAGGAGAGCGACAGCCCCCGAAACATCGGGATCAACTCCAATAACCCAATTACGGTGGGAGTCGGCGTTAGGAATGGGGTTATCATGTGTGTCGAAAGAAGGGCAAGAAAGAGAAGTCAACCAGTTTTCTCTCAGTTGGGCGTCAGAAACCCTAATCCTAGTTGAGACAACACTCTTGCTCGACTTTGAAGCTGGAATTGGTTCTTGCAGAGAAGAAGAAGAAGAAGCAATGCAGCAGAAAGGTCTTACTGTGGAGGAATTAAAGCGAATAGTTGAGGTGAGTCTAGCTGAGAACGAGTACATGAAATGAGAGCAAGAAGGCTGCCGGTGAAGTTGTGGTTGCGGAAGTGATTTGATTGGGAGAGGTTCCATCAAAGATGTGTTGGCTTTGAAGCCGAGCGGGAAAGAAGACCTTTTGTTGGCTACGAGCTTTAAGGGCTGCTCTGCACTGCTCCCACGTCAGAGATCCATAATTGGGCTTGGCATTTTGGAAAATGAAAACCCTTTTTTTGTTTTCATTAGTTCATTTTGGAGTTGGGCCTGGATTTCGTAACTAAAACCCGGATTTGGAGATAGGGCCTAAATTTCGTACCCAAAACCCAGCTTTTCTTTTTTTTTTTTTTTTAATCTCACCGGCCGGGCCAAGTCAAGTAATTTTGTCTATAATTTTTTTACCACCGTCGAAATTCAGAATCATATTTTGATTAATTTGATTCAAATATACCAAACTTTTTTAGATTGAGTTGTCGGGTACTCTACCCCCTTAACTAGAGATCTCAAATTCGAGTCCTAAGAATAGTAAAAAATGATTTATTAGAGCCGACCCCTAAATGAGCCCCAGAATACTCGAACTGGATTAATCGGATAAAATTCGGATACCGGTGGTGAAAACAAAAAAAAATCGAATTCAAACATCTGTGAAAATTTTATTTAGAAGATGACTCTTCTAATATAATATTTTTTATTTTTAAGTTTCGAATTTAAAATTAAATTAAAAGATTTAATATTTCATCTTACAAAGTCGATTGCGTGTTGATTTTAATCCATAATTTTTGGACGAAGGAGAGAAAAATTTAAGGCCACACATAAAAATTTGTACCTCAACGCTGAGAAATGTAACCGTGGGGAATCAAAATTGAAATAATACACATTTTGAGTCCCATACAAACTATTAGCTAGAATTTTCTCCATATCTTACAATGTAAATGGATTCAAACCGATTGAGAGTTTTATTGAGCATTTTTCGTTTCAAATTTAATTCTAAAATCCACTTCTGAAAAAGGTGAGGGGGAGAGAGAGAGAGAGAGAGGAAGCAGGACCTCAGACGACCAAGGAAGGGCAGATAAGTTTTTCTGTTTTTGTTTGGGAACGCGTCAGACGGAGAGGAGGACGATGCCAGTGACCTTTGGATGCACGCACGTCTATCACTGGTATGTTGCTTCCAATCAGGCAAACTGATTGGTTCGAATTGTGTTGGGGGCAGAGCATCTTGGACAAATATCAATGTAAGGAGAGCAGCATTATATATTAATGCCAAATTTTATTGTATTGTCATACTTATTATATAAAGTATATATTAAAAAAATAAAAAAAAAATAAAAAAAATAAAAATATTCTCTGAATTTAGGGTTAAATATAAACAAACCTTTTAGACTTTTGAAAAATACAAAATACATTCTCTCATCTACACAAAATTACAATTCTAACCCTTCTGTCTATATATGGTGTCAATTTTTCTATTAAATAATTAAAGATTTTAAAAACCAAACTTAAAAAAAAAAAAAAGAAAAAATAAAACTTTTTTCTCTCTCTACCCATCTTACATGATAGAGAGAGAGAGAGAGAGAAAGAAGGGTAAGAGGGAGAGAAATGTTAACGAAGGTTGAGAGACACAGTGTTGGGGATGGTGTCCGCAGTGGAGGAGGAGGAGGAGGAGGAGATCAAACAACCCACCCTGATAAGGTTCAAGTGTTTTTCAAGATCAAGATGTTGGTTTTGAACCCTAGTCGTGGCAGATCGGCGGTGGTGGTGACGGTGGTTCATAGCGATGGAATGAAAAAATAATTGTAATAACTTAAAATTAGGGCCATTGAGTTTGAAATTGGTTGTGAGGCATTATTGGAGTTCAGAAGGTTCAAAAGAGGATTCAATCATCAATTTGGATTTTTTAGGGTCACGAGTGATGGATGGTTGAAACTGTTGCCGGAATAAATGACGAACAAAAATAAATTCCATTAGAATCCATGTTGGCAATAGAATCACATAACCTCCTTGATTCAATGTTCCAGCTCATTGGAAAGGTCTTATCTATGACACGTTTGCGCGGGTTTGCTTTACATTTAAAGTTATTTTTATTTTATAGAATCACAATATTTGAAATTATTAATTTATTTTAAATATTTATGAAATTCTTATTCAGAGATAACTCTTTTAATTTAATTTTTTTATTTTTAAATTTTAAATATTAAATTAAGATCTATTATTCTATTTTATTATACCGACTATCTACGGATTATTGTTATAGATTCTGTTTTTTCCTATTTACAAAAATGACTTATCTACTCATTGCTTTTGGGCCTCTTTTTGGCATCAATTGTTTTATCCTACCAATTCCACGTGAATTCTAGGTGGTTTTGGCACAAATCCACTAAAAGTAATCCAAAATCAAATTAGGATCTCGTATTGGAGACCTGGCAAAGTCTTATGATGATCAAAATGAGCAGGGGGGCCGGTGGCTTTGTAATCAACTTATTGTTTTACCATCAGAAATGCCACGTAATGCAGGCTTGACAGCAATAGTATATGCTCTTCAAGCTCTAGAATTTTTCGGACTTTAGTAGGCTTCTCGTTATATTCTTTAGAGCAACTTCTTCGACATATTTATGCAACTTGATTTACGCGCTTGCAATTTGTGGTATTTTTATCTGTTAGATTTAATTGCGCATGTGGAAGCGAAAATTAAATAGATCGGAATTTTTGGGATAAATACCTCTATTGGGCGGTCTCCAAAATCCATCGTGTCGCGATATCTCTCGAACGGATCGCACGGTCGGATGGTGATCACGCAATCGAACCACCACCTCAAATCCACGACGCCTCAAGCCTCGTGTCCAGTGAATCGTCTGACGATGGGAGATTTTCCTACGCGAAAATCTCCATCCCTCTCTCTATTTTCTCTCTCTAGAGAATATGTTGTGCAAAACCCTAGTCTCCATCATAGTTTACTCCCATGGCTGCTGTCCACCCCACAAGGTAGGAGAATGAGAGTTTACTCCATTGTTTTCTCTCCCAGAAGGAAGGTAAGACCAATATCACTTAATTGGTGGGGGGTTACCAAAATATTGGTTAATGGTAATTAAGGATGGGAGTTACCCCATTCCTTAGTTACCCAAGGTGAAATCAATTTGGACCCTACCCTTTATGCGATGGATGAGCCTAGTGGCTCGGGGAGCCCAGCGGCGGGATATAAGAATTCACTACGGATTTTGATCTCAGTGGGAGTGATCCATCAAGAGGTAAAGATTTTTCTCTCCTCTTAAGAGTGTCGAGAATGCGTATTTAAACGTTGTTTTCTCGATTGAGGGTGAGACCCTCGTTGCGACTCTAGAGGATGATGAGAACTTTAAAACGGTCCAAAAGGCTCTCGAGAGTTTTGCAAAAGATGCAAAATACCGTTTATTGAAGGCCATAAATGAAAAGAAAGAGTTGATAAGAATCAACGGGGTCTGGGATCTAGTTGATTAGCCTGAGGGCGGAATGACTATTGGGAACAAGTAGGTTCTCAAAGTCAAAATAAAGGTTAACGGATTGATGAAGAGGTAAAGGACCCGTTTAGTAACCGAGGGTTACACTTAGACTGAGGGGTGGACTATCGATGAGTCATAGTCCAATTTACCTCGATCCGTTTATCTTTCAGCGATTGGCACGAACATGGATCAAGAGTCACATCACAAGGACGTAAAAACCGCTTTAGTAGTGGGAGTCTAGATTAGGCGATCTACATGGAGCATCCCTCTGGGTTCGTTCTAGTAGATCAGGTGGATGAGGTCTGTTGATTTTAGAAATCAACATACGACCTTAAGCCATCATCTAGACAGCAGCGCTTGAGATTTCACGAAAAGGTGATATCTTATGATTTTGTAATGATCGAGTAGGATCATTGCATATATCTGATACGTCCCGATCAGTCCTTTACGAGCATGTTCGCATATGTAAGTGACATTCTGTTGACTGGGAACAACAGAGAGTATCTAATGACCATTGTAACATGGTTATGAGGTTTTAGTTCATTCTCAGATTTTGGATCCATAGGGATCGCTTGAGAATAGTGTTGACTCTTTAACAAGAGTTTTACATCAGGTAGATTCTTAAGCATTTCGAGAAGAACGATGACAACCTAAAAGATACTCTAATCGCTAAAGATAAAAAGACTTAATCTTGACACATGCCCTAAAATTTATAAAGAAATAAGGGAGATGAGCAGAATCCCTTATTCCAGTGCAAAATACATTTCTAGTATATACGATGAGGTATACACGTGTGATATACAATTTGATGTATGCGATGAGGCATACATGACCAGACATTTATTTAAGCAGTCGATCTGGTGAGTAGGTATTAATAAAATCCTGGAAGGGATCACTGTAGAGCGGTGAAAAGGGATTCTGAAATATCTCATTTGAACTGCAGAGCTCTCCATGTGTTACGGATGAGGTGATTTGCGTTTTGTGGTTGAGATTCAGATACTAACTGGGAGTAGTGATCTGAATAAACGCAAAAGGTTTTATCTTCTTAGAGCAGTAAGAAGAGAACCTGTATATCTCTATTTACGATAGAGACTGAGCTAGTAGTATGCTCAATTGCAGTTCATGAGAATAGTTGGCTTCAGAATTTTTTTGGAAGACTTAGGGATTGTGACAGATAGTGGGAGGTCAATGATAATTATTGTGATAATCAGACCGACACTGTCAACAAATGAGACCCTAAGTATAATAGTAAAGCCACATTAATACCAAAGACCACTATGAGAGATATTACCGAGAAGGGTATTGTGACATCTAAGTACACTTCAGCATGAGAGCTGATCTCTTCAGAAAACCCGTTGTGAGAGATTCCTTTGTGAGATAAGGAATCATTGGGTTTAGTGTACTTTAACATTTCTCCTTATATGCTGTTTTAGATGCTTATTTTAATATATGACATGTATGCAGAATTGAGTCACATATTTATTTTATGCATCATTTGTTGTCATATATTGTGATTTTGTGATAAAAAATGTGTCAGGCAGGCATGGTCGACTCTCTCACACGAGTGACCACCTCCGACTCTGAGTGAGCGGAGATGAGACAGATTCTAGTCGTAAGAGGCTTTGAGAGTAACCCTACTAGAACATAAGTCGCCCTGATATGTGTTCAGAATGAAGTCATATGCGATATGACCGACATGGAAATACCCATATCCATGTTGCCTGTAAGTAGCCAGATTTGAGATCTCAGATATCACCTGCGATTTGTGATATTGTCTCTGAGTTGCTCTCTCTGAGATCTCTGGGTAAAGTCTTATATGTAGACTGAGTCCCGTACCTGTACGGTGTTAGAGAAATCTGACATATGCCCTTTAAGAAATGGGGAATAACACTATGGCACGTGTTTCATACCACGTGTGATGAGACGACCATGGGACAGTGGGAGCTATTATTTGAGACGATAGTTTGATCTTGATCCTTGTTCCCACTGTGTGAGACCTGAGATCCATTGGGTGGGATCTCTTATGCCCTTATTACTTTCGGCTGTCTCTAGAAGTTTTGGTTTAGTATTGTTACTTTAGTCTGTTTACCTATGACCCGGAAGATAAATTGAGGTCTAAAGGGCAGGTTTAGGAAAGCAGCTGAATTGAGACCGATAGATTCGAGTTTGGGAAAAGGAAGGCCAATAGACATTACATCATTGTCATGTATTCATAGGTCGACCTATTATGTTAATCCATGTTGGGATTCAAACATAATAATGAATACATAGTCGAGCAAATTGATTGGGGATCACTTTCGATGAGGAAAGTGGCTCGATGGATGTAAATGCATTGAGTCTAGGGTATAGCGAGTTATTTTTATACTAACAGTGACTTCTCGATCATCCTAACAAGTGTATCGAGAGTCTTTGCTTGTAGGTGTACTCGCCGGTCGCACGACACCCAATCCAGTATGAAAATCCAATAGGGTGATGTGAGAGATCGCATGAGTTGCGATCTTGTGATTGACGGAAGTGAAATGCCCTAATGTGCAAGTGGGAGATGTTGGTTATTGATACCCATTATGGGCATTTGGGTAACTAAGGAATGGGGTAACTCCCATCCTTAATTACCATTAACCAATATTATCCATTTTTAATTGTCTCCATTTTCTTTTGTCTCAAATTTATGTAATATAAGTATTGGAAATGAGTTTTATTTCACGGATAATCACTCTGTTGATTTGAACGAGAATGAATAGTTGATGGACCATCTAATCTTTGAGACCTGCAAAATCCGAGTACTTTGGCAAGGGAGAATCCGACACTTAAATACACTGGTTTTCGATAATAGAAATAAACTGAAAAAAAACTATGTAATGCTTTTGTTTGCTAAGAATCGAGTTGAGAAAACATTCCTGACTGACAACCTCTATGACATATATATAGCTTGTACGCATAATAAGTCCTATATAATACTGGGATATGAAAACTCTAATTCCCTTGTGAAAGTGTCCCGAGACTCCAGGGATTACAGTGAAAGATTTCTAAAGATCTAGAACTCTTTCGGTTAGAAAAGTTCAGATTGTGTTGGAGATTCATTTATTTATTGGCAATAATTAAAGATCTCCTTCCTAATTAAGGGAGATTATTTCTGTGATTTAAGGAAAAATAAATATTATTTCAATTATTCAAATAGCACTATCGAGTATCGAAGAGATGCCGAGCGGATCAGCCAACCGCCATTAGGATTCTGGTCAGCAAGTGCCGAGAGGGTGAGTTATGTTTGCCTAACCAGGAGATACATGTATACTTTGACTTGTTGGACTGTAAGTTTAAAGGATCTCAAATCTTATGTTGATAGGCCTTCGGACCGTATTTCATCATCACTTACCCTCCACTCCTAGCGTCATTCAGGAAAAGGACCTCAACAGTAGTTTCAAATGGATTAGAATTCGAAATGGCACTATTAAATACAATATAGCTGGTACCATCGCTTGGCGTTAGGAATGTGAGTAAATACAATAATAATTAGGGAAATCGAAAGTACGAGTGTTATGGGTGACTAGAGAGGAGTAATGGGAAGTGTTGGCGGTGTGGTGCGGTCATTGATTGCGGGATGTTTTTCTAACTTTTAGGGATTTGGCGATACGTTTTCCATCTTCGGGCTATATATATATATGGCAGTAAAAGGTTGGATTCAAGAAAATTGCCTATAAGGGAAAGGTTGTGTTTTTTTTTTTGTGGGATTCAAAATTGAAAGGGAACTTTTTCTTTTTGTAGGTTTGGCTTCCAAAAGAGTGGTGACAGCAAAAGCCGTGGGTACAAAGTTCGGTCAATAAAAGAACCATGAATACAAGATCCTATCATATCAGTTAAGCAAGTCATAGGCTACTGTTATAATGGTCTTGTTCCTGAGTGTTCTGATTGGGCTCTGTGTAACTCATCATTTCTTTTGTACTCTTTTGCTATTAGGGTTTGAGAGTAATTTGATTGGCTACAAAGTTCTTTTCAGCTTCCTTATAGTATCCGGTTATTTTTCTAAATTTAATATCCTACTAGGTGCTAGACAGAAGCTATGAGTGTAACACCAAAAAAAAAAAAATATGGAGACGTAGCGTTTTGGGACAAAACGCTGCGTCCCCAATTTGGGGATTAGGGTTAAAACCCTAACCCCCTTTCTCTCTCTCTCTCTCTCTCTCTCTCTCTCTCTCTCTCTCTCTCCCGACCTTTCATCTTCCGCAGCTGTTCGTCTTCTTCCGCTGCTGTTTGCCTTCCTCCGCCACCACCACCGCCATCGCCGCCTTCTTCTCCTTCTCCTTCTCCTTCTCCTTCTCCTTCTCCTTCTTCTTCTTCCTCTTCTTCTTCTTTCTCCCGCGGCTCATTTCCTCGCGATCTCTCATCGCGATAACCCACGATCGCCCTCTCTCCGCCTCGCCGCACACCGCCGCGAGCCACGATCGAGCACAACCGCACGCCACAGCGCGACTGCAGAGCCTCCGCGAGCGCAACCCGCCCTTGCACACGACTGAGCCCGCGAGCGCGAGCCAGGCCGCGAGCGCGAGCAAGTACGCGAGCCAGCGCGCGAGCAAGTAGGCGAGCTAGCGCACTACCGCGCGCGGCCCAGCTCACGACCGCGCAGCAGCGCACGAGCGCACGCGAGCCAGCGCACGAGCGCGCAGCAGCGCACGAGCGCGCAGCAGCGCACGAGCGAGCGCGGCCCAGCGCACGAGCAACGCGGCCCAGCGCACGAGCAACGCGGCCCAGCGCACGAGCGCGCGTGAGCTAGCGCACGAGCGAGCGCGGCCCACCGCACGAGCGAGCGCGGCCCAGCGCACGAGCGAGCGCGGCCCAGCGCACGAGCGAGCGCGGCCCAGCACACGAGCACGCAGCAGCACACGAGCACGCAGCAGCACACGAGCGCACACGAGCCAGCGCACGAGAGCGCGCGGCCCAACGCGCGGCAGCGCACGAGCGTGCAGGAGCCGGCGCACGAGCACGCGCGAGCCGGCGCACGAGCGCGCACCAGCATAGTGCACCAGCACATGGGCGAGCACCAGCTCGCAAGCCCATCAGCAGCAAGCCCACGGCCCACCAGGCCAGACAGCCCTTCCAAGCCCGTAGGCCCAGTACGGCCCGTGGCCCAGTCCGGCCCCTGGCCCGCTAGCCCACGACGACCCGTGACCCTCTGCGTAGGTTTTAGACCAGGTTAACGGACGAACGAAAGCTAGATCCGGAAATCCGAGAAACCCTAGGTGAGAGAAATGCAACATTTTCAACATTTGAATTAATTCTATCGAAATTAGGTCGAATTTAGATCGAGAGTTGCATAATATATTGAAATGGGTGAGATCCGAGGAAAATTAGACAAAAAAAATGAGAAATATTAGAAACTCGACCATTGGTGAGTCAGATGAGTCGAAATTGAGGAAACGAGAATTTATAACGAAATTTTGTAAATTATGTGATATATATTTGGAAGGAAAAAATTGAAAATTCCTGATTTTGCCTGTATTTGATATTAAATATTGATAATCTGATTTAGGTTAATCTTTTGGAGACTCAAGCGGTCAGATCCGATTTAACTTGTCAATAGGGAGTGACTTCCCTTTCGTAGAACAGTGAGTGAGATTTTGACATTCGCTATTGATTAAAAACCGTGTTTCAAAAATACCTTTTAAATGACATGTTTCTGCAAAATGTATGATTGTTATGACTTTCGAATATTTTATGAAATGTTTTATGATCTTTGGAGTATCTTAAATTCTGCCTTTATTGATATGCATCCATGAGTTTTGATAATTGAATATTGTGCCATATTTTCGACATATTGATATGTTTTAATGCTTCCACTACATTGGCACATAGTTTTAAATGGATTTACTTACATATTTGGGTTGTATGTCCGGCCGACTTTATGATATTATGCATTGGGCTGTATGCCCGGCCGACGTTATGATATTATGCATGAGGCTATATGCCCGGCCGACTCGGTGATGGGATGCATGGGGCTACGTGCCCGGCCGATATGATATTGTGATCCGTAGCTACGAAGGACATCTGGTAGAGGCACCCCTTATGCCCGAATACGCTTCGGCCGGAGGTATCCGCCAGATTGTCATGTGTATGGGTGTCCCAGGTTGACCCTCATCGGAGAGGACGTTGAGTACGGCTCCGTCTAGCACCAGACGGGGGCACCATACACGGCCGACTAGTTATATGTACATTATTATTATTTGCAGGTTAGTTGGGGTAGTCTGTGGCCAACATTGGGACAGAGAGCCATTATTTAATACTTACATTTTGAAAAACCCCCAATGCGCCGTCCTTGGTCGGGGTAGACCATTGCCGGGAATATTTCATTGGCCGACTCTTCACGACATTGATGTAAATATTTGATACATATCTTATTTTCTGATGTGTGCGTATTATATATGATTTTGAAATAACATGATCGGTTTGCACACTGTGGATATTTTCTTATACTTTGACACTCCAAGTTCACCCTAGATATTGATTGTATGATGTCAATCCCCTCACTTACTGAGTATCCTCCCATAGATACTCACCCCTCACTTTCTTTCTCACAGGATTGGTGTTGGACCGAGGAGATATCACTGGGTTTGGGTATGGATATTTTCCATCTCTTCCGCTACGATAATTGGTGATATTATTATGTATTGAAAATTTTAGTTTGACCAATATATTTATATAAATTTTTTGGGATGACTGTATAAATTATGGATATTTATTCTTGAAACTCTCGTATTGATTTATTTCATTGTATTGAGACATTTGTAAATATTTATAAATAACTAGGGAATTTATTTTATATATGCGTAGAATTTAAATCCGCTCGGTGGGGCGGTTGCTCATGCTCTAGTTGGGCATGACAGTAGAGGTCTGTTGCTAGAACTGCTAGAAACTTTATAGTCTTGCGTTGTTCTGGATGTTGGCGGTGGTATTTATTGATTTTGGAGGGGCCAGGATGGCCAATTGCTTATTTTTACAGGATGAATGTCATATACAGGTGAAATTGTACATGGGAAACCTCCGATTTATGGGAAGTTTTGTCCGATTTTCTGTAAAAATACAGCCGACATCCAGGGACAACGGGCGACTGTTCACGATCCCGGTTCGGGGCGTGACAACGAGATTAGTAGAGTTCATCTACGATCAATTCAAGAAGGCATTGGATACTTTGTCCAAGAGAAGACATCGGGGCTTAAGGAGCTTAGTTTGTTCAGGAAGACGAAGATACTCATCCACATAATCCTTTGAGTTTTCAATTTTAGTGTAATCTAGCCTAACTTATGAATATGTAGATTTTCTATTTCATTGTATCCTATTATGTACTTTGACATATATTTATTGCTTTGAAATAATAAAGAAAGTTTCGTTGCTTACTTGTCAATCTTGTCTTGATCGAAAAATGATCATCTTGCTTGTTCGTGATCCTAGAACAACACGAAAGGTGTATTGCCAGTAAGTTCCTTGATTGGTGACGTCGTAGCTGGTCAGCTTGCTTGTCTAGTTTTTAGGTGTAGTGTTTTGTTACTTCTTGATATGCCTTGGTGTGTTTGACCAAAAGAACAGGTTGTGTTCGTCCTTCAAGAAGATACATCCCTTATTTATATTTCATTTGTTCGATTGAGAGATAGAGTCGTGTCTACTCATCAGAGAGATACATCCCTTTTGATGGCACATTCATTTGATTAGAAGATTGGGTTGTACCTACCCATATGGGAGATACATCCTTTTTGATGACACATTCATTTGATTGGAAGATTGGACCGTACCTACCCATCAAGGGGATTTTTTACGGCATGTTCATTCGCTTGGGAAAATATGGTAATAACATGCGAAAGAAATAATATTCGTATAGATAGATTGAGAGAGAGCATGTATCAAGATCAATGAGAGAGATAGACATTACTAGCGATAGATATGCAAATTCTCTGAGTTCCATATTCTCGGCACAACCAAACCGTCTAGATGGTTAAGTTGGTATGTCCCTGGCGAACCACCGAGTGTATATGATAGAGGCCTTCCCAATTAAACGCTAACTTGAATACTTCTGTCCGGATGGTTAAGTCGGCACGTCCGATAGCTTATACTCTATGGAGGACAAAATCCCTCGGCTTGAAAACTTTAGTTTTCACCCGTCTGTTGTAATAGTGTCATCTGTTATTGATAAGCAACCATCCGAAGAGACGCGGTTTCTTGTAATTTTGATAGTAGGCATAATCGTTCACGTTATGCCAACTCATTTTGTTCATGCTCAATTTGATCCACTCGGAGTGAATGAATGCTAATGTCCACCAGTATTAATGCTTCATAATCGTAAGTTAAACTAATAGGCATTTCTCCTGTTGTCTTTTGGGGTATAGTCCGATAGGTCCAAAGAATGTTATCGAGCTCGTCTGCCCAATGACCTTTGACTTTATCTAGTGCAACCTTGAGTCCTTGTAGGATTGTTCAATTTGTCACTTCAGTGATGCCATTAACTACGGGTATACGACAAAAGTGAAACAATACTGGATTTCTAGCTAGCTATAGAAGTTTCGAAAGCTCTTATTATCGAACTACTTATCATTATCGGTAATTAACATGTGAGGTATACCGAATCTAGTGATAATGGATGTCTACACGAAATTTTGTATCTTGCTGGTTGTAATCTGGTCTAATGGTATGGATTTTACCAAGTTGGTGAAATAGTTAATTGCTATAACTAAGAACTTTCACTATCCAGTAATTGATGGGAACGGCCCGAGAATGTCCATTCTCTACTGTGCAATTAGCCACGGGCTTACATCGGGCAGAGTTCAATAAAGGCTTGGCATGGTACTGACAAGAAGCATTGGCATTTGTCACACCTTCTGACATAATCGTCCGTGTTAACCTTCAAGGTCGACCAAAAATACCCTTACGGAGAGCTTTATTGGCTAGATTTTGAGGGCTAAAATGATTACTAGATATCCCTTCATGGATTTCTTGGAGCACGTAATTTCCTTTCTCAGGCATCATGCATTTTAGGTATGGATGGGTAAAAGATTTCTTATAAACGTCCCCGTTGATAATGATATAATGGGCAGTCTTACGTCTCAACTTAACGGCCTTAGAAGTGAACTTGGTAGTTGTTCATGTTTCAAATAAGTCTCTATGGGGTCCTTCCAATTTGGTGAACTGTTCGCCGATAGAATCTACTCAGATTCGTCAATAATCAGGTATGGCAGACTCTCTATATAAACTATTCGACCAATTGCAACCGAGTCCGAATTAGTTAACTTAGAGAGTTTGTTGGCTTGCACATTCTCTGATTGAGGAATTTTCTGTATATCTACCTTATCAAACTTGTTCACCGCCTCTCGTAACTTAAATAAATACTTTGTCATTGTTGACTACTTAGTTTCATAAATCCCTTTTATCTATTTGACAATCAATTGACTATCGGTAAAAACCTATATATTTTGGACTCCTAGTAATGCTGCGATTCGTAATTCGGTTAGAAGAGTTTTCGTATAAGATCTGATTATTAGAAAACAAAGAGTGTATTCGACCTTAAAATCGCTTAATCCTACGAGAATGAGTCCGACTCTGCTTCCTGAGGAGTTTGAAAACAAAGAGGCCTTCAGATATACTTTGTTGAGATCAGTGAAATCTACACGCATTCTCTACTTGCCATTAACATTTTTTACCATAACTACATTGACTGCCACTCAGGGGCACTCTACTTCTTGAATAAACCCTACTATTGGAAGCTTCTTGACTTCTTCTTATACTGAACGTTGATGTTTCAGTGTAAAACCCTCCTTTTCTGCTAAATAAGCTTTCGACTTACATTTACAGTCAATTTGTCAACTATAACTAAAGGGTAGATACATGGCATGTCTTCCGGATACCATGCAAAGACTTTTGAATGTCATTGAATACAATCCACAATTGCTTTCTGGAAAGATATGAGTAGGTGGGTGCCAATTTGGACCGTCTAAACAGATACATCCTTGATAGGAACTCTATTCATGGATGGTTGCTCGACGTCATCTCTAAGTTCCAAAGTGTCTACTGAGAAAACTTCTCTTCTTTTTCAGCTATGGAGATGGTCGATGGGTCGAGATCATTGTGAAGTATTGCGACCTCTAAAGATGTCTCGAACTTGATAAAGGACGCCCCAAGATAACATTATAAGGAAACGATAATTTAACCACGTGAAAAGTAGTTCTGGTAGTAGTATGGTAAGGAGACATTCCTAAAATTATAACAAGCGAGAAAGTACCTTCCGGAAGTATGCACTCATCAGTAAACCTCTTTAAGGGTCTGTCAAGGGGTTGAAGGTAGAATTGGGTGAAGCCCATCCATTGAAAGACTTTACAAACGAGGAGATCTCGATCTACTCCTTGATCAATAAAAATTTTTTTGACGATGAATGATTCCATTCCGGCTATAATAACTAACAGGTCGTTTTCGTTATTGTCGACTCTCATCAAATCGTCATCATCAAAACTGATTGTTGGTTTTTTTTTTTTAGTCAATGTCATAACTGTGGAGGGAGGAATTAGAATGAGAAGCACATACAGCTAAAAGTATCAGTCTACCTCCACGGGTGGCGCGCCAATCTGTTGGAAGTAAATTTTGCTCCATAAATGATGGCTCTGATGACTCGAACAATGATGAATAGTTGATGGATTGTCTAATCTTTGGGACCTACAAAAATCTGTCAAACGGACTCCGATACTAAACTCAGAGAATAGTTTTTAATAGTAGAAACTAACTCAAAAAGAACTCTGCCTTTGTATGCTAAGAATCGAGTTGAGGTCACATCTCTAGCTGATGGCCTCTATGTCGTATAGATAGTCTGTAAGCATAGTAAGTTCCATGTGATACCTGAGTATGAAAACCCTAGTTCCCTTGTGAGAGTGTCTCGAGACTCCAGGGATAGTAGTGAAAGATTTCCAAAGATTTAGAACTCTTCTAGTTAGGAAAATTCGGATTGTATAGAGATTTCTTTCCTTATTGACAACAATTAGAAATTTTCTTCCTAATTATGGAATATTATTTCTGTGATTTAGAGAAAAGTGAATATTATTTCAGTTACTTAAATAGCAGTACCGATTACCGAAGAGGTATCAAACCGATCAACCAACCACCAAGAGTCTAGTTGGTAAGTGCGAAGAGTGTGAGTTATGTTTACCTGACCAGGAGACACATGCATACTCTGACTTGTTAGACTATGGGCTCAAAAGATCTCAGATCTTATGATGATGGGCCTTTGGGCCATGTTTGAATGAATTTTAGTTAAATTGAGTTTGAAAATAACTATCTAGTAACTACATTTTATCCTGTAAATCATTATTTTTTTAATATATCAATCAATATTCAAAACTATGATATGACTAATTCAAGGGTTTTTGAACCCAAATAAAGGGGACCTCTTTTAATTAATTTTTTTCATTCTCAAATTTCAAATATGAAATTTAGTTAAGAGATTTAGCACTCTTACCCACTAGGAAAACTATTCATTGATCTATCCTACAATTTGTCACAATATATTTTAAGTGTTCGTTTGAAAAAAAAAAAAAACGTACGAAGAATAGCTAACTTTTTGTTTTAACCAATTTCTCTCCTATTTGAACATTGCCGAAATTCAAAATTGATTTGTTTGACTAACTTGGTATCCAATATCATGATCTAAAACACAGATGACATTCAATGGAAGTTAAAACTTTGCAGGTTCGCATCATTGAAGGTGTAGAAATAGATGCTATCTGGTTCCTCATGGCCGAGCAATTTCGAGATTTTTTTTTTCTTTGTTTAATTTTTGGTAACATATAAATAATGTGAGGAACATTCCAAATTTTCCAACAAATTATCAGCAACATTGGAATTCATGCTTGTCTGCCATTAATTCCAAAGGCAAGATTCAGCCCCCCATGACTTTCAAAATCCCCAAATTGATGATAAAATCTTCTTTTGAATTTTCTGAACTCGAATAAGGCCTCGTTTTGATATTGAGAAAGTTTATCTAATTAATTGAGAAAGATGTATCAAAAATGGACACGCCATGTTCTTCTAGCCCATCATTTGACGCAAAAACTGCAATTAGATTGTTAGCAAGTCACTATGGGTCAAAAGAAGGTGTTGAAAAGAAAAGGGAAAAAAGAAGATAAAATGAGAGAGCTCTCCGGAAAGCCATCAGGTGGGTATGCATTACTCCGCCTTTTGGCTAAGATCAAACTTAATATCTGTTCTTATCATGCAGACAAGAGGCCCCCACATAAAGAGTTATTCCAAGAGATTGGCCTCGAAAGATTGACACCTTGAAAAGCAAAACCTTGATTGGTTGGTGGAGGCGAAAGGAAAGGTAGTTCAACTTGGGCAAACCTCAAAGCAAAAACGGCATCCACCCGATGGGCTACATTTCATGATTTTCTCTTTTCTCGAGTCTTCGTCTATATGCAATGCTAGTGGGATGGTGGCCAGTGGCGTGGTCGGCAAGTGAATGTTGTTAGACCTGGAAGCTCTTTTTGGGTTTGGCCACACTAAAGTGTTGTTAGACCTGGAAGCTCGTTTTTGGGTTTGGCCACACTAAAGCTAATTGATGTTGGATCATGCCATCTGTCCTAATTCACTGCAAACCCACTCTTCATTTTACTAATTTTCTTGCCTTTTTTCTAAGTAATGATACTTTCTTTTCCTTGGCTCATGCGACCTATACAAACTCTTTATATAATTGATTTTAATTCAAAAATTTATATCAAAACGAGATCCATTGTAAACCTGCAATATATATAATAGATTGGAATCAAAAGTAAGAAAATATTTTTTTTTATATTATATCGATCGATATTTAAAATTATATTCATATTAATTCGATCTTAAATTTACACCGATTTATTTAAAATAATTATTCTTTTAATATAGTTTATTTTATACTTATGAATTAAATTCATAATCTTAATTAAAAATTTTAATATTATATTTTACGATAATCACAGCGGTCAGAAGTTGGAAGAGACGATCTGAGGAATGCATGCCTCATTGATGAGGTAAACCTGCACTTTAGCAACCTGCTTGGATTTTAATGAGTGAGAAAAGGCCGTCTTACATGATGAAGAATGGATATGTACTTCCATTGGCCCACTCTCCATTTAAGGGATGTCTCCTATGGTTTGGGCAACATTTCTTGTCACCCCATCAAATCACAACACCTTGGGACAGCATTTCACACCAACGAAGCCACGCTATGGGCATTTGTTCCCCCATTGATTTATTTATTTATTTTTTTTTGGTATAAAAATTAATATATATATTTTAATGTCATTTTAAATATCACTAAAATTTTATTGATATTATCTATTTATTATGAATTTTGAGTATATTTGTTTATACTGTGTTGATGATGCATAACAAAATTTTGTTTGTATTTTTCTTTACATTTTTTTATGCCCATATTCATCCTGTTGAAAAATATTTTGGATCAATAAATAACTTATAACCCCTCAAAAAGAATTTTCTAATTATCTCAATATATATATATATATATATATGTGTGTGTGTGTGTGTGTGTGTATCATCGTTCATTCTGTGAGTTTAATAATCGAGTATTATTAATTGATAGATGACTTAATCGGTAAAAATATTATATTTTTTTATTTAATTTAAGGTTTGAAATTTATGAATAAAAAAAATTAGATTATGAAAGTTTTTTTTAAAAATTAGATTCGATAATATTTGGATCGAATTAATCAAAATATAATTATAGATATTAATTGTTTATAAAAAAAAGCATAATATTAAATTTTTTTAATTCAAGTTTTCATATTAAAAGTGTCTTTGAGAGAGAGAGGGGGGGGGGGCGTAATAGGACAAGAAAACGGCACGACATTTCTTATATATAGAGAGAAGGGAAATGAAGTCCAGTTTTTTTTTTGGGGTAAAAAAAAAGGTAAGAATTTTATAACGAAGTATATTAAATAAAAAGAGAAAATATTTATTTAAATTATTTTTTTTTCACTTATAATATTAAATTACCTATTAGTAAAAGTAAATAATTTTAGATTTCATAATTCTGAGTTCTGACATTTAAAAAGGAAAAAACTAAGACGGGGCATGGCACCTGCCAGCTCCCTTCCCTCCTTCCACGTGTATATGTATATAATCTAACGTCTCCGACATTCTTAAGAAGACAACGAGAAGTCCAAAATAGCTTCAACCTTGACCGCTCATTTTCGTGATTTTCAAGGGGATCTAATCTTAGAGGCAAAGTAGGTGTTGGTGTTGGAGGGAGTGAGGGAGAGAAACGTGTGTGTATGTTTGTGTTGTTGGCAGGGAAAGATGAAATTAGGATAATATCGTCATCATCTCCTCCAATCTTCATGTCTTGATATTTTTTTTTCCCATTTTTTAATATCTATATATATTCATAATTTGAGTTAGAACCCACTCCCTCCCCTAATTTCTTGGCTCAACCCTCTTAACTGATTTTGCCCAAAATATTCCGAGGAAAAAGAGGGGGTGTGTGTATCTTGAGTCTAGACCCATCCATTTCTTCATTAGATTTTTCTTTTGGGATTCCCAAGGTGTCGGTGAAACCTACAAGAGATCTGCAAACCCCACCTTTTCTTTCAAGAAGAAGAACCCCATCTTCTCCAATTAAGTTGGTGTTCGTTTTTTTTCCCCCTCTTTTTAAACAAAAGCTCAATAAATTGCTGGGGATTGGTTCATCCGTCAAAAATTGGCTACTTTAATTTTGAATTGAAATAAGACTTTTGGGAAGGAAGCCCACTAAATTTGGTTTTGGTGGGCTTCCTTGGTTTTTTGGTTTTGAATGGATTGTTGAATTGGAAGACTGGATGAGGACGGGGAGAAGAAGAGAAAGACATTCTCAACAATCCGAATTTTCCTATTGGTTTCATCCATTTTTATTTTTGGGGTCATTAAATTTAAATGCAAAATTTTTGTGATGCTTTTGTTGTTGATATCTTGCCTCTCCTCATTCATCCTCTTCTATCTCAAGTCAGTAGTAGCATTGGTAAACACGTGGTTGTCGAAAGAAGTAATGAGAGGCGGATGCATTGCTCGAGGTGTAATTCCCTCAGAAGCTGAAAGTGAAACCAAAAGTACACATCCTATGAAGAAACCACTCCTTTCATCAAAACATTCGTTAGTGGTAGAAAATGAGCAGTGCATGTCATTATTGGATTTGCCTGACTTGGCCTTGGAATGCATCCTCGAGAGGCTTCCGCCACAAGGGCTTTGCAGCATGGGCGGCGTGTGTAGGTCATTGAGAGAAACGTGCACAAGTGACCATCTATGGGAAAAGCACATGAAGCGAAAATGGGGTGGAGTCATTGGCCATGCTGCTCTTCAACAATGGCAATCTCGATCATATCCGGCTGTTGAGGCAAGTAAGGAAAAATCCTGCTTAATGAGTCGTTTTTTATATGGTGCACGCACCTTGTCCTTTCCATGGCTCAAACTCAAGCTCAACAATCCTCCTTGTAATCAAATTTGTCCTCCTACACGTTCCATCATGTCATGGTATCTCGCACTCGAGGCTGGGAAGTTGTGGTTCCCGGGTCAGGTGTATAACCGCGAGGTATTTGGATCATCTGATTATACATCTGTGTGTCTGTGGGAGAGAGAGATTTTGCTTTCATTTTTGTCATTCATGAGATTCTCTTAATTTTTTTGCAGCATGGACATGTGGGTTTTTTGTTATCATGCTATGATGCTGAGCTTAGCTATGACCCTCTCACAGACACCTTCCGGGCCAGGTAATTTGTGTGCAATAATCAAGTTCCATCTTCCTCTTTATTTTCCCACAGTGATAATTGAGTTTTGTGAATTAACTAGGTATCCACCACATGGGAAAAGGCCGGTTGCAATCGAGAATGGCATCCCATGGGAAAGGGTGAGAGCACACCCTATGAACACATCACTAGAGCCGCACCATCTTCACATTTCTACCTGCTTGAACAATTTACGCCCGGGAGATCACATTGAGATTCAGTGGAGAAGGAACAAAGATTTCCCCTATGGTTTGTTCGTTTTCCTTTGTTCTATTGTATTCTGATTAGTTTTGTTAATCTTGAGCCTACTTTTGCCTGTAGTGCAAGGATGATAGATATCATCTGCCCCCCAACATCCATCTTAGGGGACTTCTTAAAAAATGAGAAAATTAACTAATGTTGCCATACAAACCTTATCTTGTTTGTATTCTGGCTCATTTAGTGAAATTTATTACACATGATAAAAGAATTTGTGTTGCAGGTTGGTGGTATGGTGTTGTTGGCCATCTGGAATCATGTGATGGGGATGAAAATTTTTGCGGCTGTTATAAAAATGGTTAGCTGCTTTCATCTTTTTTCTTTCAATCATTAACCCCTCCCCCCCACCCCCAAAAAAAAAAAAGAAAAGAAATAAAAGAACGAGGAATGGCATCTCTCAATTTTAGGAAAGAGCACACTTACTGCTACAATACTCTGTCACCAAAATTGACCTATATCCCTGTCATTTTGTCATAATTTTTCCTCCTTGGACATTGTCATGGTGGCATCTTCAATAGTATTATTACTCTTTCTTGTTAAGGGCAGGTGTTCAGGCTATAACCAAACTGAAGGCAACAGTCATATGGGTCGGAATTCGTGATAGACCCCTTTGTTATAGCTTTGTCTCTCGTTCCTTGTTTTGGGACTAAATAAAACACAACTGCTTCAACCTAAACTACCAATGATCCCAAGCATTTTAACCAGGCTTCTTAACTTTTTACACCATCCTAATACTGTATTCAGTTGCTCATCCTATCGTATTCAGTTGGTTCTGGCTAATGCTTATGAAATCAAGCGGAAGTTTAGGGACTGATGATGAAATTTTCCCTAATTTCTGTGACAATTATCACAAGTCACAACAACTAATGGTTCCAAAAGCAAAATGGCATATCTATTTCATTATGTACGATAAACTGTATTGTCAACGCAGAACTTGAATAGTGCATATATAACAATATATATATTTTCGGGGCGGGGGAGGGTGAAAAAACTAGATATAGTTTTCTTTGTTTTATGGAATAGGAGAATGAATATTAACAGCTTAAGTTTCTGGGGTTGTGTGTAATCCTAAATTGTTTACTCCACTAAAGTATTTACGTCTACACCTGGTGTAGACATTATTGTGCTAGAATTCAATCAGTACAGCCCCGGTTCGAGATGGAGGCTAGCATACATGAATCGAAAAAGCCATAGGGAAGAAGGAAATGAGGCAGATGGGTTTTACGGCGGAATCAGGAAGATTTGCAGCAATGATGAGATTTCAGCATGGAAGCGGCTCTGGCCTGCTGAATTTTTGGAATAAGCAGTTGCTATCACGAGGAACCAATTAATGAAAAGCAAATTATACTTCATTTTGAAGGTATGAGTTGCAGCATTCTGATGCTGAAAATGGCCAAACCTTTCACACGTGCTGGCATGGATTATTCTTCTTTCTTGCACCTTGAGCAAGGATATTTTTACCAGGGATGGTGGACACCCGGCTTCTATTTTTTGTCTCTGGTCCTAAACATGCTGGAAGCTAAAACAAAATTTCGATGTACCATGTAGGAACAGACACATTATAGACACCATGACAATGATTTCTCTACCAATGTTTTACCTTAATTAAATTTCATAGGGAAACTTGGATCTCTACCGATGTTTTACCTTAATAAAATTTTAGGGAAACTTGGATCACTAGTTCTGAGTTGTTGGATTTATCGAACATTCTGTCCATTCTGTCCTTATGTGCCCCTTTTTCACCACAGATGCGCGCGCGCGCACAAGCGCACACACACACAGAGAGAGAGAGAGAGAGAGGCCAGAGGATTCAAGAAAGAAACTTCAAACTCCATACTTGCTTAGATCAGTTTCGAAATCCATTTTTCTTTTCCATTGGCCCTTTACTCAATTTGATTTGGAATCCAGCTCGTGTGCTTAATTAAAACACATGGAATTTAGGTCTATGGCGATTTCCTATCATTGTACATAACAATCTTTCTTCACATAGGAGTTATGTTTGTATACAATCTTAAATTGGTACAACAATCTTAAACATCAAACGCTGAAGTGATCGAGGTAAAACTCGTGACACGTGATACATAGATACCGGATTCAGCCGGGTACAATACTTGTCTTGACTCCGGCTACCTACGTCTCATCATGCCAAAACCCAAGCAGGAGATCACCATCTTAGGCCGATATAGCGCAAGTGTATCCACCTCTGTTGCTATAGTTTTTTCCTCTTCCCGGCTTGCTGCTTCTCTGGACTTACGAAGGCTAATACTCTTCCAATACTTGGACCTCCACAATGGCCAAGTTTGATGTTTTAGCTTGCCCTCTTCACTCGTGTCCCTTCCCATGGACGCACTCCTGTGTAAGAATTCCTTCATTCTCTGCTTCCTCGTTCTTCCTATCTTTTCTGAGGATTCCAAAAATGTGTTCAATTTGGGATCCCTGGACTCTTTTGGAACCGTCTTTTCATCTGTGCGTGTGTGATTTTCAATGCCCATTTTCTCACCTTGGCCATGCTTTGACCCTGCAGACGGCGAAGCGTTTGCCGAAGGAAAGAGCAACCATGCACGTCTATGATGGTTTTCTTTGGTATTCCTATCCTTTTGTTCTTCTTTAACGCTCTCTAGAGCAGTCAAAAAGGGATCAAAATCGTCATTCCACAATTGTTTTCGAGGGAATGATATTTTGAATAGAGAACTTGGGGACCGAGGAGATGAAGGAGCGGGACTATGGAATTGGTAATCTGACCTATTGCTTCCAGCTCCACCGCCATTTTGAAGGCGTGGCGGAAGCTTTAGCCGAGGCGATTCCATTGGCAAGACCAGTCCATTGAAAAAAAGTTCATCTGCAAATGCCATCTGCTGCTTCATCACTAGTTGTGGATTTTTCACAGACTCATGATCAAATAGCCCATCAGTTGCGAATGTCCTACTTGTTTCAAACTCAAACTCATCATCTCTCCTTGGGCTACTCGGCATGCTGTAGAAATACATGGTATTGAGAGTGAATCTGCTGGGACTAGTAGGGGCACTTGGAAAGGACGTATCCTTTGCCAGGCGAAAAGCCAACGTATCCATGGAAGTGTGCAAGAAAGTTCAGCAGCTTCCGAAGATGGGTTTGTTTCAAAAAGAAGGATTCTTCATCAGTCATATATAGTCAGGCAAGAAGTTTTGGCCTTCTTCTACTTCTAAAATAACCTTCAAAAGGGGCATTATGATCTTAATTTGCGGTCAAGGAATGTCACGAAACCATTAATGTTCTGATGAAGTTAAGCTTGTTGTTGGAGTCTATGCAGAGACCGTAGGTTTGTCTTTTTGGTCTTTCTTAGGGCATACGGCCAGGGTCTCCGGATCATTGTTCTTCTTCTAGAAAGAGAGACATGAAATTTCCATAAATCTCATGTGAGTCATCAATGTTTAGCAGTCAATATTCAAAGCCGATGCTCTGACTATGAAGTCAATTAAGACTCGGAATAAAAGTCGCATCGACTTGTTCCAAAGTTTGCTGTTTAGCGTTGTAGGGACGTTGGCGACGAGCTTCTTCGGAGATGCCTCTCTTCCCTCCCTTTTTATTTTTTTCGTTCAGAGATGTAATTTTTTTTATTCCGTAGCCTTTGAATTTGTTTTCGGTTTAGCTTTTTTCTTCCTTTTTTTTTTTACTTTTATTGATATAAAAATTCTCTCTCTCCTTTTCTTTTTCTTTTCTCTCTCCTTTTATTGGTATAAAAGATGGCTTTTTTGAAATATTATAAATAAAATTTCCCATCAATTTTTTAATGACATATTTAATTTAAATAACAAAATATATATTATAAAAAAATATTTTTATTTTAAAAAGAATACATTTATTGTCTTCGACAATAGAAGTTTATATAGGAAGTGTTTGCTCAAGGGTATAATCCTAACAAAGATGAAATATTTGCTTTGCTCATGCAATAATGAAGGAAAGTTGGCCGACACAAGTCTTAAAGAGAAGAAGAATAAGAGGCCATATGACATAAGAAATCTACTAAAAAAACACACTTTTTTTTCGTATAAATTTTTTTTTATATTATACCAATCAACATCTAGAATTATACTCTAATTAATACGGTTCGGAATTTGTAGTAGCCCATTTAAAAGGGTTATCCTCCCAACATAGTCTATTCCATGCTTAAATCATGAGTCGAATTCGTGACCTTATTTAAGAGATTTAGTATCATATCCCACTAAACCAACTAACCGTAAGTACTTTTCTTCATATAATGGGCAAGTTTTAGGTTTCCTTTTTGCAACCATAATCCATTAGTAATCTTGAGTGTTTGGCCATTAATAAAAGTTCAGCATTGCCATTTTTCTCCCTATTCCATTTAGTTTCTCCCCTGAAGTAGTGGATCATGAATGGGGAGCTTACTCAGTATGAATGGCAAAATCCCATGCTTGTCTTAATCGCCGCAGTAGTACATATTATGGTATACATATCAGTAGGATTTAAAGAAAACAACCATATAAATTTACTAGAACATTAGATAAAAGATAAGAAAATTAACAGTATAGCAACAATATTAATCGATTCATAAACTATCCGATAAACACACAACTAACAGAAGTTGTATATTACACCCGACGCCTCCCTCCCAATTCCTTAAAGCCCTGCTGATATACGGTGTACATTAGCATCCGAAATCTAACAATGAAGGAAAGAAATGAATTCCATTCACTAGTCAAAATATGCACCCATAAACCTTCCCCTCACTCAACTCCTCGGCTCACCAAATACTGACTTCCTCAAATAACTATGTCGTCACGCCGCTTCTTTGGGTTTGCTTCTGGGTTGCCTTTTCTCATCATTGCCACAAACTCATCATAATTGATCCGGCCATCCTGAAACAAGAGAAACAATTTTTACATATTTTTCCTGACCATCATTCTACTAATTAACAAGAATGCAAAAATTACTGCTCACATTATCTGCGTCAACTTCTGATATGATCTCCTTTATATCCTTGTCATCGTTAATGCCAAATTCACGCAGAGCTTGCTCTAACTCTTCTATTGTGATATACCTATGCATGCAAATACAAGACCCAAAATGATTAACAACTGAAAATGCCAATTACACCTTTGGAACATGATAATCTATGGAAACTTGGTCATTACCCGCTATTGTCTTTATCAAAGTATTGGAATGCAGTGTAAAGATGTTCTTCCCTGTCCATTCTGTTCATGTGCATCGTTGCTGTGATGAACTCCTCATAGTCTATGGTTCCATTACCATCTGCATCAGCCTGGTTTTCACAAAGACATATATATCACAAATCATCAATAGCATGTGGGCCAGATGCTGGTGCAAATTAAAACTACTTGGTAAACTCACAGCTTCCATCAATTGTTTAACTTCAACTTCTGAAAGTTTTGTTCCTTGCTGAGAGAGTCCTTGCTTCAGCTCTTCTAATGTGATGGTACCACTATTGTCTGTATCCATGTTCTTAAACATCTCCTTCAATCCCATTATTTCTTCTTCCGATAAACATCCAGCAATAACCTATATTTCAATTTTTAGAAAAGAAAAATCAAGAAAAATTTTTACAAAGAAGAAAAGTTTCTTAAGAAAATAGAAGGAAAATGACGTACCCTGAGAGCAACTTTCTTGAATTTATTCATAGCTCTGAACTGTTTGAATCTGCCAAAGACTGCATTGTCAAGAGGTGTATCGGGTGCTTCTCCATCTTCCTTAATCCAAGGGTGACCTGCCAAACCAATTTTTTGACATTTCAAGTAAAATGATATTTCTCAAATTTAAAATTTTAATATGAGGTTAAATTGTCACTGTGTGTTCAATTTATGATTGATCGACCCCTCCGAGATTTAATTGGAAAACTAAAACATACTTACTGAGAACTTGAGCAGCTGTCAACCTTTGCTTGGGGTCCGAATTTAACATCTTCCTGACAAGATCCTTTGCGGCAGGTGAAATTGAGGGCCATGGATCACTAGTAAAATCAACGTGGCCTCTTAAAATTGCATTAAATATGCCATGTTCGGACTCTGTTAAGACAAAAAAGTTTTTCTCATCCTCAGACTTGACAGTGAAATGCATTTCCCTGTGCATGTTACTACAGAAACAAAAAAAAAAAAACCAGCTTACCTGCCCAAAAAGGAGGTACACCACAAAGAAGAATGTATAACATGACACCGATACTCCATATATCCACCTCTGGTCCATATTTTCTCTTTAAGACTTCAGGTGCAATGTAGTATGCACTGCCAACAATATCTCTAAATACTTCTCCTGTATCAAAAAAAAAAAAAATAGAGAAGTGAGCATATATTCTTTCTTTTATTTCGAAGGCTATGAGAATCCAAGTATATCAATGAGGTCTACAAATCGTATCATCTTTTACAAGTAATATTATATAAAATATATTTGTACATATTTTTATTACTGTCGGCGTTAAATCCATTAGCCATATGCAATAGCCCACATATGTGCATGTACATAGCCATCAGGTCAAAACATTCCTCGTTCATTTTATTTGAATCAAATCTTAGACGTTGCCAGGAAGATGCATCTCTAGAGTTGAAGTGGGATTGGATGCTAGTTTAATGGATAACAAACTTTTGCTTTTGTGGGGGGAAAATAAAAGAACATGCAGAAAGGGTCAAACCTTGCTTGTAGAAAACAGATAAACCGAAATCTGTAGCCTTAAGAGGAGAGTTCTCATCCTTGTTGAGGAGGAGGAAATTTTCGGGCTTAAGATCCCTATGAATCACACCCATGGAATGACATGTGTGCACAATCTGAACAATGGTTCTCAAGAGGGAAGCGGCTGCACGCTCCGTGTAATGTCCTTTGGAGATAATGCGGTCGAAAAGCTCTCCTCCAGCGCACAACTCCATGACCAGATGAACAGAATGCTTATCCTCGTAAGCTCCCTTGAGCTCAACAATGTTTGGCTGACCTGTCAAATGGTGCATTATTTGAACTTCCCTCCTAACATCCTCAATGTCCTCTTTGTTCACCAGCTTGCGCTTTGCAATGGTCTTGCACGCAAATTGCTCGCCTGTAGCCTTGTGGGTGCATAAATGGGTGATGCCAAATTGTCCGCGTCCGAGTTCTTTGCCTATGGAGTAGATGGAGCGGACTTCTTCCATGGGCCGGCCTAGAACAGGACCGATGGGAGCAGGCTTGGTGCGTTTGGGGGAGGCTGATGGTGGGGTTCCTGTTGCTTTTCCCGGTTTGGTCGAGTTTTCTGGAGTTTTTTGGCCCGGAGTACTGCTGGGATTGGCTATTGATGCGCCCGGTTCTCCCTTTTGGGCGTTGCCCGTGGCATCACCACCGTCGCCTCGAGAGCAACAGGTACCCATGGGGAGGGGGGAGAAGGATGGTAAAGGGAAAAAGGTAAGGTGGTAGGGGCAGCCTAAAGGGAAAATGGGTTTTGGAGAGGTTAATGAGAGAGAGAGAGAGAGAGAGAGAGAGAGAGAGAGAGAGAGAGAGAGAGAGAGAGAGAGAGAGAGAGAGAGAGAGAGAGAGAGAGAGGGAGTGCGTCTGTCTGTTCGTGTGAGGAAAGAGAAAGGAGAGAGAAAAGAGGAAGGACAGGTTGGATTGGAGAGAGGATAATCAGAGAGAACTGATGGTTAGGAAATGTAGGGGGGGCAGAAGGGTGGGTTACCGATGTTTTGGATTTGTTGGCCTTCTTTTGTGAAACAGAAGGTTCGGAGGATTTCCCGGCACCATACCGTTTTTGTTGTCAGTTTGGCGCCTGTACGGTTTACCATGAATTGTTCTTTTAATGCAAACGCGAAATTTAGTTCAAGGAAAACAAATACATATGTTATTCTATATAATACATATATATATATATATATATAAGATATTCCACTGATTACTTATTTCTTATGAGCATTCCATTTTTAATAATCCTTTCAAAGGGCCTTTTGCCATTTCTGACCCATGGCTTAGCTTCCAAAATATATGTACACGAAATGCACTTGCCCTTTCTGGTCTTCTACAAAATACAGCACTAGAGTGAGACCACATTTATACTTCACTTCCCCTTCTTTTTTTATATACTAGACACCCATCCATATCAAAATTTAATTTTTAAAATTTATTAAAAAATTGATTCTCACGATACCTATCTTTTCATCCTTAAAATTCAAACTCAAAAAACTTTGATCAAACGCCTATGCCACACACATCATTGGTCACCCCCTCTCTTTTTTTTTTGTGATAAAAAAGTTTAGATGAGTTTGGTCACGGGGGCTCACCAGGGCCAGGGCAGGCCTCAGGGCTCACAGGGCACTGATAGAGGTACTTACAGATCGCCCACCAACAAAGTCCTCACATCGGCAGCGGGAGTCAAACTCACGTCTTTTAGGGATATGAGACCTCTCTCTCTCTCTCTCTCTGTTCCTCCTGTTATTCTCCTTCCCTGCACACACCAAATTCATCCCTCCTTCCCTGGCAAGTGTCTGCACGCTCACCGTCTTCATTCATGTTCACCACCGTGATCGCCATTAAACCCCACCATCATCGCAGACACGAACCTCCGTTTGTTGTCCCTCCTTAAATCCGAATCTCTTGCTGGCGATCGCTCAAATCTATCCTCAATTTTCTTTAATATTTTTTAAATTTAATTACATCAAATTGACACGTGAAATAACCAGCTCACAAAATAGACATTTGGAAATCAATATCAGAGATAGAACGGAGAAATATGATATTCTTCTTCTTCCGGGCCAAAACATTAGGGCTCCTGAGATTGAACTGAGAAATTTCTTTCAGGGTTGTTTGGGTAAAGATGAGGCCACGGATGAGAGATTTTCCATCGATTTTTCCAGCTTCTCATTGATGCAGAATGATGGAGAATGCAAAACATTCGTTGAAGAACAAGAACAAGAACAAGAACAAATCAAGACCAGGAGGAAGAGATAAAAAGGGATGGAAAACCCTCATCCTCATCTTGAGTGACGGTCTTGAAGGTGACAAAAGAAAATAAGGCCTCGCAAGGGCTACGCCACGTGGCTGGTCAAACCGTAGAACAAGCTGTCACGAGCCCAAGTAAATGAGTCAAACTCAATAGGAGAACTTAGCCTAAAAGATCTATCTATTGTGTGAGAGAATCTATTGGACTTAAAAAAGATCTATCTATTGTGTGTGAGGGTCTATTGGACTTAAAAACTATTTTATGATTTTTTAGGATTTGATATGGGATTTGTAACATTATCCTCCCCTTGAAATACTAGATAACCTTTTTCTATTTTTGGACGACTCTAACTCTGAAAACCCAATAAAAGAACTCAGCCTAAACGATCGATTTGTTGAGTGAGAGAGTCTATTGGATTTAAGTACTATTTTATGATTTTTTAGGGATTCGATGTAGAATTTGTAACATTAGCAAATAGATTAAAGGAGATCTAAGAAAGAGAAGCTCTTTTGTTCAAAAATAAATAAATAAATAAATAAATAAACATGAGAGAGAGAGAGAAGAGAGAGGTTGCTTCTGTAACGTTTAAAGACAGATAAATACATGAAAAAAAAAAGAGACTACGAATAAGTGATCTATGAAGGGAAAAGATGTCAAAAAGAGAAAGAAAAGAGGGTATTAGACGGTCAGCCCGGTGGCTAGTAGACTTGTAACCAGGACCGGGCCCTGCGGTTCCCTGAACCGCGGGCCGATTTAACCTGAAAAGGAAGTGTAAAATTGAAAAAAAATTCAAAAGAAAAAGAGGACAAGGAGTCGTTGGAACGGGCTGGTTCGCTGTTCCAAAATAGTGGCTAGCCTCGTGCTCAAAGATATTAAGTCGCTAATTAATTAAATATCGAGTTTAAAATTTAAAAATTAAAAAAACAATTATGTTAAGAAAATTGTCACTCTGAAATAAGCCCAACAATCATTTTAACTAATATGAATTCGAATATCAGTTGATATAGATATATAAAAAAAAAAAAGACCCACAAAAAGATAAGTTTGGGCTTTTCCACCTCTGTTTCCATAATATGCAAATAGGGCTGCACCTTTGCTTTTTGGGTTTTGCAAACCAGATTCTGATGCGTGTTTTTTTTTTTTTTTTGGTTCATAATGAGACTCGAACCAAAATCTATTATAAGAGAATGGAGATTGATACCACTTAAGTTGAAGCTCATTGGCCAACAACAATGTGTTCTTCAATCCAGCTGTAGCAACCAAGGAGTTCAACACAAAAGCATCTATTTTCATAAAAATGTAAGGGACAAGATGGTGTTGACTACCTATCCATCTTCCATTCCATCACCCTGCACTGCAAGTATTATGATGGAGGAGTTCCAAGCACTAGAAAAGAGTCCAGGGAAAGAAACACCCCAAGAGTATGTTGGTTTTCAAATTTATTATTGATATGGTGATATTAAACAGAGCTTCTGAAAGAAAGAAAGGAAAGAGAATACTCAGAAAAGGCGAAATAGGGGAGGGGGACTGAGTATTAGTCATGCAGCACATACAAATCAAACGAAGGGAAACAGAAAAGAAATACCAAAACAAGGGAAAAATCTTACTCCATTATAGTTTTTGGCAAATTATTACATCCCTTGAAAGTAAAATGCAAGAGATTTATAGGGTGGAGGAATCAACCATGATCAATATCTGTTCACAACCATTCCAAAATTCAACAATGTCTATGCTCTTCATTGACCAAGTTTCTCGATTCACCATTTCCAGTCCAGACTTTGTTCTTCATTGAGAAACATTGACCAAGTGGTGTGGTTTCGTCATCTCTCTCCACTTTTTGTTGCAAAATTTACTTGATTGAAATCATTTGCCGGCATAATTTATCCTGTTCTCCCCTTTGGTTTCATCCAATCTTGCTTCCTCAAAATCTATAAGTAAAGAAATCTTGTTAGAGTAGGGCAACAGTGGCCAAAGAAATCAAATCCCTACAGAAAGTATCCCCTCCAAATTTTACTTTATTTCTCCTCACTCTCTCTATTCAAAATTCAACGGCTCTCTCCTTTAAAAATAAATAAATAAATAACACTCTTTCTACATCCAAAAAAATTCATTTCCTCACTTGCCTATCTCACTCTATAAAAAGTAATCCCTCTAAAGGAAATAAAAAATTAATTTCTCCCTCTCTCTCTCTATTTACAAAAATAATTGCACTCTCCATAGGTAGATGGAACAATTTATCCATAAAAATTTGTTTCCCCTCACTATCACATTTCACTCTCTTCTCCCTCTCCACAAAATCTTAAACATTCTCTACACTCTCTCTCTCTCTCTCTCTCTCTCTCTACAAAGTTTCACTCCTCTCTTTCCCTCTCTTTTTAAACCCACAAAATCTTTCCAATTTTATCGGAAGTCCCCACAGGGACCCCACAAAATCTTTTTATAAAAGATAGTTCCTTTTGGTGTTCTATTTCTAAACACTTGAATCATAATAGGAATTGGTATTGATTTGGGGCCCCGTTCCTCCATTCCCATGGGCTAAATTAACTGGCCATAAGTACTTTGCTACTTCAGACTTGTCAAATCAAACTTTAAGAACAAGTTGTGAATTGTTTTCCTATCTTAGCACTCAAAACTGCTCAGAAAAAGGTTGGGGAGCTTTTCAACTCCCACAAAATTCCTTGGAACTCACTCTTGATCCAACATTCTGGGACAAAAAAAACAAGTTTGGGGTTCTGTGTGGTCTTGGATTAGTGACAAAGGATTCAATTATCACAAACAATGGTATTCATCCTGTCAAAAATATATCAATCTCTGCACCCTCAGTGGAAATCAGCTTCTCAGAAAGCCTTGGTAGGGACCTATTGGTTTTCAAAGAATGTGTCCTATCTATTTACTTTTGCTCATACAACTACCAGTACTGTGAAGATTCACCAAACAAAATCAAGGAGTAGCCCACGTACACAGGGAGACTCATGACAATAAACCATTTCGGAACAAAATTAGAAATCAAAGCTAGTAACACTCACCCAAATTGAATGAATAACTTCTTACTACCTCATTTACGATAATAGGAATGACAAAAATATTCCATGGCATTATAAACGAAACAGAAATAAAATACAAACACAAAAGGGAACTCCAACCACAGGTTCAGTGGCTGCCGGAGAGGTGAATGGGCAAGCAAGAGAATGTCACTGTTATTGCAATTGAATCTTCTCTTTTCTTGCCAAAGATTCCCCTTTGTATTCACTTCCAGCAGTAATAACAAATCCAGCTCCAACCTGAATCCAAGTTCCAATCAATAATATGAGATAACTCTTGTAGCAAGGGAAAGTAATCCAGTAGAGACCCAAAACAGAGGCATACTTGACAATCCTTTAACACTACACGGTCTTGGAGCTGCACATTACTGCACACTACAGAACCTTGAATTGAACAGCCATCCCCAATGGTAACATGATTCATGACCACTGAGTTAACAATCTGCATAACAAGGCAAATCAGTTTTTGCAAAATCATCCAACATGATCAAGATTTCAAAACGAAAAGCAATTGTCACAAGTGAGGCAAAGCAATATTCATGGTAAAACAAAGATACGACTCTTGATATAATTTATCATGCCTCTCTTTTGAAGAAAGAGCTCATACCAAAATACACATCCTGGCAGATGACAACATACCTTCACATTGGAACCTATCCTGCAGTGACGGCCAATAACAGAACGTTTTACACCACATTTGTCACCCATTTGTGTGCCTTCAGCGAGCATACATTGTGGTCCCACCTATATAATTATTCAAATAAAAAGGTAAATAGCATACCAAGAAAGTAATCCTCATTCTAATCCATCCAACTGCCAGCCAACCAAGAAATAAGATCTCTGAAAAACATAGAACAACCTAGACACTTTCACATTAACAGAAATTCTCTAACCCTTGAAACACTAGTTGCATACATAACAAGCACCAAGGAACAGATTGAACTCACTGTAGTTTTAGCTCCAAGCTCTGCTGAAGGATGGATAATGTTGTTTTGGGCAGAGAATGAATATCCTGACAAATGACTAGCCTCTCCAATAACCTAGCATCAAAGAGACAACTTCAAATATATCGGATGATACAAAACTTACACAACAAAGATGAAGGTATTAACAAAAATTAAGAAATAAAACACTTTTCAGAAAGCTAATGTGCCAAAGTTCAATTCTATCAACTCACATCTCGGTTAATATCACTAAAAGCTTGGATGGAATCTAATCGGGCACAGTACTTGTTCTTGCTGGCAATATAAACACAACATTTGTGGATTCTTCTCATAGTAGCAGGAGGTAAACCATTAGGACCCAGGGCATAGAGTTCATGGAAACTTGGCATAGACGCATTAGCCAAGAGTTGAGACAGCATTACTTGATTGTTCAGTGACGCCACTTTCTCATTCGCATTTTCTGCCGATTGACTTGATCCATTCAGCAGTACTTCAGATCTCTGGTGTTTCATCAAAGAGTGGATTGTTAATTCACAGGGATATAATGTTGACCAGCCAGTAGAGAGAGACGGAGAGAGAGAGAAGGAAGACAGGTAAAAGAATAGGAATAAGTTTTAGAGGCAGAAAAACAGGGGGGGTTGTGGAGAGGAAACCTATATAGGGAAAAAAATACCTAAACAACCAGATGTCCAATCATCAATGTCTAACTTACAACCGCCAGACTTAACTTATGGGCAAAAATCAATTAGCCTGGAACCCTAAGGCACTCTTTTTAACCTTTTCCGTCTGCCCCTAAGCTACTCAAAAAAGGGGGGAAAAGAACCAAAACAACAATGCAAGCAAATTTCAAAATTACTACACTCAACCACAATGTATCAAATATATAAACATGCAAAATTCCACTCCCTCTGATATTAGGTATTGGATCAGATAACCTCACAGAGAAACCTATGAAGACATGAGAGTGCACACCCACATTTGCACATTGTGAAATAATCAATCAAAACTAACCAGCTGACTCCGGACAAGATAAGGCAGCACATCCAGTTTTAAGCTTTGAAACTTTTCCTTTTTATCAAGAACATCTATCAGAATAGACCTGTAACAAAGTCAAACCATAATTGAAAGATAGATCAATCTCTACATTAGAGCATTAAAAGTGAGGTGACCCAGAAGCAAATATTAAAGCCAAACCTCTTGAAGACATAGAAATGAGAATCCATGAGGTCCGATTGGATTTCCATCTGAATCAAATCAAAGGAAAATCTGTTAACATAAAGACTTCAAAGAGACAAGAACAAAATCTTGACATAATTTGAAAGAGCAAGATATTTTTTTAATAAGATAAGAGTCCATAGAGAAAGATTGCTCGGATAAAAGGGATATCCACAAATAAAGTATCAATTTAAACTAAGATGCCTTTCCAAAGAGAATTGCACCATATCAATAAGTTGGATAAAACACTGGCAGGAAGCATGTATAAATTTAACCAATTGTTGGAGGAGAAAACCAACAACTTGTATGCCCTGAAGCTTGTTTTCAAGGGGAGCACCTACCCATAATTTGGATCTTAAAGAGAATAAAATTACCAAAAAAAAAGGCATATAAATGTGGTCTTCACCTTTAGCTTCCCCGAATATAAAAATAAAGAATATGGAACTTAAAAGAAGTACCATGGTTTATAAAGAAAGATGTGATAAGATGCACAGTAAACAAATGAATCCACAGTCCATTTACCTGGCCCACTGCACGCAATATGCTTTTCAGAACTCGAACATCTTTCTCAACTTCAACTCCTGCTAAGAGTGACAAAAATATAAGAAATAATGTTACAACAAGCCTGACAAGAATAAGTACCCAACAAGTCTAACCTGAAGCAATATACAACAAAAATTGCTTAGAAGGGTCCAGCCCTATGATGTTGCTGCGCCCTGGCTTTTTAACTTTGTCTTTTCCACCAGAGGATCCTGACTCTAGTGGACCACTTACAGGAGTAGAACAAAGCATTGTGGTCACTGCCGCATCATGTCTCCGATGAGCGGCTGCCACTGCCCCTGGTGGTACATCGCATACAAGGTCACCACTGACAACCTAAAAGGAGAAAAGTGAAGGAAGAGATAGAAACAACACAAAGACAGATGTTATGATTAATGACCCATAAGTTAAAAGGCAAAATTATGTGTATTACCATACCATGATGTCACTTGCTGTGAGATGATGTGCAATAGCCCGAATTGCCCCCGCTGTTCCAACATCCTCTGGAACTGCAGCTACCTGCAAAAGATTAATCATACCTTTAATATAATTATTATTTATCAGTAGCAAGGAGTAGCATAGCTAGAAGGATTCCCTAAAAGTCCCATCAACAAGAAACCAAGAAGGTCTACGAAGCGCATCTAGGGATATAGAACGCGGAAATGACATAGTATGGATGTGACAATATATAACATATTAAGAAGGTAAGAATGGCAAGGATTGACTTTACAATGATGATATTAATGTATCTAGATCAACATAACCATTTGTTTTCTTGATATTTCTTACATTTACAATTTATAAAAACAAAAAAAAAAGTAAAAAGACAAACTCAGGAAAGAAGCAACTCAAAATCTTTTAACTGGTGAGAACTAATGATATCTGCTTTCAAATTCAAAGGTTTTGATATGTATATTCTAAAAGGATAGTCACATGCGTAAATCCTAAATTTTTTCCCATTTTCCCATCCATTGAGTCCTAAACGTATACATTTTGTTACAATTCAGATCATATAAAGAAATTATTAATGGAGTGCAGATTCCAACGTAGTGTCCTACATGGCATGGATGTGGCTCCAATGCTTAAATTTAGTGCCAAATTGCCACAAACAACTATCTCCCCATCGTCTTGAAGGCCTTGTCTCCACACCATCGTCACCCACATTACAACCAAGCACACCAAGTATATCCACTCCCACTCCTCCACATAATACAGCACCACACTACCTGTTCCTATGTGCACAACACCACCACCACCAATGCCAAACCCAATGCTTCAATTGAGTCTGATCCTCATCCATCCCCACTCCTGTGAAGATCATGTTTTCTTGTAAGTATAGTACACAATTGACGATGCCAGAGAGGAAAGGGTCGATGAATCCGAAGCGCATGAGGACAACACAGGCAAAGGCCTTGGTGGCAGGAGTGAGGGGGGCAATGTCACGGTAGCTGGTTGTCCCCATGGTCACTATGCAGAAGTAGAGGACATCCACTACCGGGTGGGTCTCAATGCCTGAGAAATGGACCCCATTGAAGGAGTAGATCAGCACTCCCAAGGTGAGGTATAGGAGGAGCAACAACAAGGCTTGTGTAAAGATGGAATTGGATTCCAAGATGTTGTTATTGAAAGAATTCTGATGAAATTCTTCTTCCAGTCATGCACGACAGCCATGGCAAAAGCAATCATGCAAAAGTGGAGATTGGGCTTTTTCCAATTCCAGGTGGGTTGTGTTGCTCTTTATGTTTCTGAGAGAAAGGATGAGGCAGGGTCAGGGTGTTCAACTTGATAATGATGGAATATGAGTTAATGAGGGTAATGGAGGGTGCGGGGACTCAATGACGAAAATTCTTTGGTAAGTAAAGATTTCAGTTGAGGTGCCAGTGCCAGTAGTTTCTATGCTGTCTCGATCTTCTACAATTCAATCCTACAGAAAGATGCATCCAAACAAGTAGAATATTCTGGAAGATTTGTGGGTAGGGGGTTTGGGGGATAGGATTTAATCAGACAAGGGATATGGTCATGCAAGTACATGTGACCGAGCTTACTTGGTACTCCATGTGAACCACATGGTTTATTTAACAATTAAATGTATGGTCAGTTAGTAATTCCATTGTAGAACCAAAAATTGTAACCAAATCCATATATTTAACAAGTGAAAGAATTTTTTTTTTTTTTGTATAGAAGTAAATTGAAAAAAAGGTAAAAAATTTAAAACTACATGTGTTATTATCCCTATTTTAAAGCAGAATATTATTCAACACGGTATAGAAGGAATAGCTAAAGAACTCAGCACTTGTAAGGGCCCAAGCTAGGATCTCATGAAGAATCCCCAAACATAAGCACAAGCATGAGCATGGACATAAGCATGCTAGTTCATAGCTCTGCATTGATGTGTGAGTAATGCTTTTCTCTTATGCTTTTTGTAATTGAAGTGTACTAGATTTAGACCAAGACCTAGTTGCAGAGTGAGGATCTAAATTTTAGTTAAGAGGATCGAAGCAGGTGTAAAGAATGAATCAGTTGTTGGATTAGCTCAAGCATGAGAAGCTTGATCAAGGGAAGAGTGGGATCCACCCAAGCATCAAGAGAGTTTAGTCTTCCCTTCCTCATGTTTTTGACATTCCATCTCAAGCACCACACAACTCAAAATCATTTGTAGAGGGACCCACCTCATCCCTTGCCAACACCATCATATAACACCTCACATCTTGTGTTTAGTGGAGGCCCCCACCTCTTTTTGCGAAAGACAAACTAATAAACTCCAAAGAATTGACAAACCATCCCTTTCCTCTTCCAAAGCTCCATTTTCGTTTCCCTCAAGAACTTTACAAAACACCATTATCAAGTTCACTAAACATCCAAGAAATCTTAAAATCTTCAAGCCCATATGAGATATATCATAAATTTAACCTTTGGAAGAATAAAGGAGGAGTTTTAACTTAAACTCACAGGCTAGAGATCAAGAATAGTACTTAAGAAGGGAAGTGATGAAGTTGTGTTCTAAGGATGGCTTCTTTTTTTTTTTTTCTTTTTTCTTTGATGAAGAATAGATATTGAGATATGATTGATGAAGAAGATTTCTAGTGAATGGTATATGCCCATCTCCATATCTAGGGTTCCAATAGCTTGCAACCAAGGAGGAGAATTGAGGATTCAGAGTTTAAGGCAAGTGTTCCGATGCAAATTTTTAAATTTCCCCATGTCTTTTGCTTTGGTTCATGTTCATGTGTGTTGTTATGGAGATTAAAATGGATTAGAAAGGAAGAGAAGAAATTTTAAAATTTACATGGTACACAGAACTCCATGTAATCTGCCATATTGTTGACAGCCAGCACCAGCTCCGGTCTCTAAATCTTAACTTTCTCTATAGTTCTCCAAATTGAGAGACGTTTTCTTCTTTGTAAATTAAACTTCCTAAACTTTAACATGACATATTGTATGAAGGATTTTATTGAGATTGAATTCATAGCACTTGATCAAAGTGTTCAACCGCGTAGCATAAAAACTGAAATTTGAAAGCTTAAGTACGCTTAACTCCTTTCGCCATAACTTTCTGCACACAAATCCAAATCAAGTGAGAATTTCTCCAATGAAAACTAGACTCTCAAAGCTTTCTAATGACAAAACAAGCTTATTGGTTGAGAATTGGCCCTACAGCAAATTTTTAAACTGGAGTTGCCTGCATTTCATGCTTATGATGCTTTTAAGCCTCTTTCCAGACGTTTTCTTCATGCCATGTTATATACGTTTAAATATGACTTCACATGACTTTATAAAATGGTGACAAAGGTTTGAAACTCTATGTTAAAACTAAGTTATATTCTTTATTGATCTGAGGAAAAACCCTTATATAAGAAAGGTAAAATGCATGAAATTATGAGCTTGTCCAGCATGCAACAAGAGTGGATGATATCAGACACACCTTATGTTGCTCCCTAAATAGAATGTTAGAAATAATGCCAAAAAGAATGAATGATGATTATTATGTAAATTTCCATGATCTTGAAGCTAAGAATTCAGAAGTTCAACACATCCTCATGAGCATTGGCATGCATAGAATAAATCAGATCTTGAAATGGGAAAGATATGAATCATTGCCTCACATTTAGATAATGTGGGAAGTAAGTCATTTACACCCATGAGAGAAAAAAGTTTGAGCCTTGCACTAGGATGAAGAGTAAATCATCTTAGTTAAAGTGAAAACACTTGAGCCTCAACCAGAGATCCACAAGTTGGGAAGACAGGAGCCTCATACCAGCATGAGGAGTAGTGGATCACTTCAGTATGCTTCCTACTAGCATGGAAAGTAGGAAAAAAAAAAAAAGGAAAAAGCCCTCTGAGATCAAGATTTTTATTCCAGTTGTAAACCTCGGAGGCGAGGTAATCACCACTTGAGTAAAGTGCTCTTCCAGAAAGAGTATGGTAAAAAACCTTTTCTCCCTCCTGAGGATTTAGAGAAGGTAAACGAGCATAGAGATTGAGGAATATAACCCTAAAACTCAACAATTGACTTATACTTTGAGATCCTCTTTCTCTAAGCTCGAATCTCATCTTCAATCCTTTTTTTTAATTACAAGAAAATTAATAAGAAAAGAAACAGTGAAATAAAGAAAACAAGTTTTGTACATCACGTTTTCTCAGTTCATGCATCACAAGTATTAGCTTATTAGCTAAAGTTAAGAAAGCGTGGTAAAGCATGAAGTGGTAGTTTTCTTCAAAAAAGAACTCATGTATCACCAGTATTCTACTTCATGCATTGCATATGATATTATGCATTATGTAATGTGTGCATGGCCTTAATAGACACTTGCTCAGCTCAATGATGGCATGGTTGACACTTGTGTATCTCTCTCTCTTTTCAAGTGTTTTAGATCATGCGGGGATACTAAGGATGGCTGCTACTAAGCCAGGTGAACTTGATTCTCTTTCTTGATATTGACCATTTTGTAGTTCTTAAATATGATAATGTAGCTATATACGGTGTTTATACATGTCTTGAGTACAGTTGTTCATGCTCTTAATAGTAACTTATGCATATGTTTCAGTGACTTGTTGGTAAAACATAGTTATTAATGTTTCAAAATGTGACCATGAAAGCTCCTATGCTATCCAGTATACTTAATTGCTTATGAAGTTGGTGCTGGGTAGGCCAGGAGGGCACTGGTAGCTAGTTGATGAGTTGTTTATTAAAGTGTTGAACATTTGTGCGATTAAGGTTTTCTTACATGCCCAGCGTGGCTAGAAAGTCACTTCTGACCATGCCAACATTGCCAAGGAAATGTATTAGAAAGTAAAACTTTTAAAGTTCAAATCCTTTATCCTTCTGTGTTATCACACACGTGGATGGTGACTCATATAGCTGTTGTTCCACATGTTGCATGTTATATTATGATTGAATGCTTCTACCATATCTTATGCTTCTCTTTTAGGAGGCATGACTCCAAGATATCGGGTGGTCACAATACTTGGTAGCAATCATTGTTATCTGCTAAGTAACATGGGCATTTTAAAATCTTCCTCCTTATCTTAATCTACTTGCATAACATGTGGACACAACAACATGTGGCAGTATGGCACATGAGAGATATGACCTTTTTGGTTCGTTCATCAACATATTGTGTCACATCAGAGTTAACATATACATAGTAGAAGCAAATAATGATTGTCAAAAGAAATCTAACACAAAATATTTCTCAAGACGTCCAAAAAATAATTTATAAGAGATAAGTAGACTGTTTGACATGTATCTGGGAATATTGTTTCCATTTTTTAAGCTTTCATGCTTTGTGGACAGAGACATATCAAACATGACTATCGTGTCTGTTAAATGGATGCCCTTATAAATTATATATTTTGGACATAGACACGAGCAAACACGCCATCAACATAACCAAAGCACAACTTAAATAAAAAATTCAGTTCAGGCCAGTGGTTTATTATAAAAAGGCAAAACAAAGGATTTTTGAGATCCAACAAGCAAAATAAATAATGAACTATTCTTATTTTCTAGTGATTGAATTTAAGCCTCATTTGGATAGCTTGTGGTTAATTTCAATTTCATTCAATCATTCTGACACATGCAATTCAAGCAAAGGCCCACACTTATCGTTATGTTATTGACAAATTCTTACAGCAATAGAAATTGCACATCTATCCTATTATTTTCCAACCTAAATGAGTTCTAAATAAATATCTATACGCTGGGTAAAGTGTCCTGTATTGCAACTTCTGTGCACATTGTATTAGTCACGAGCTTGTGTATAAAATTCATAGAATTACTTGAATAGCCTATAACTAACATTTTAGGTTGCTAAGCAATACAACCCCTCCCTTGATCCAACATAGAACAAGAAGAAAATCACAGTTTGTGGCTACATGATGATATAGACCTAACCAAACTATTGGAAATCTCAGTGAAATATCCAATTTTGCCTCCCAATATACACCAGGATGTCATTATGAATGAAATCTCATTGATCAAACAAAAAAGTACTTTGCAATTAAAAATTTTGGATGAGCATCCAGTTATCACCAAACCAAGTAAACAAAAGACACTATTCTGAGATTTTAATATATTCCAGCCACAAGTCATGTGCTGGTTTACATTTGCACACATACAAGACACTGAATCTTTTTATTGTGTAGAAAAATTCATAACCAAAGCCATATTATCTCCTCATGGACTACGACAAACGGTTTCTTGCCACACAACCTATCAACCTCTAAACCATTTCTAGTTTTGAAACAACAAAAGGCTCCATTTATCCATTCAGTACAAGACAAGAATTTAAATTTAAGATTGTACTCACCGTTCAGATTCACCTAATAGACTTAACGAAATGATTAAGAAGTTTAAGTGGCTGATTTATATGGAGCAATGCAATATGATTAAAGGTGAATGCGAAGACAAGAAGGCTTTAACTGCATGCAATTTTATCTGTAAAGAATCATATAGTTTTGCCCAGTTTTTAAATTAAAATGTATAATACCTCGACGTGCAGACGATCAACATAAGCAGCAGAAATCCAATTACCAACAAGAACAGCCGCCTCTTTTCCTTCGACTACCTACACACACACAGACCCATAAAATTTAAGGGGAAAAAATGAAATTCAAAGGGAGAAAGAAAGAAGAAGAGGAAGTGGAAGGGTGTCAGTCATACAACAATGAGATTTTTAAGGTTGCTGAGCTCCAAGAGCTCCAGAACGTAAGACAGAACCGGCCGATTAGCCACCGGCAAAAGGGCTTTTGGAACATCCTGAAATTGAACAGTACACAAATATTGATGATGATTGTGAACGAATAGGATCAAGAATTGAGGAAGGGTCGAATCAAACCTTGGAAACTAGAGGGAGCAGCTTCTTCGAAGTTCCACCGGCTAACACCACCACTTGGAAATCCATCCGATCACACCCCGAGAGACCTCCAAAAATATATGAACCCAAACCCCTGATTTGAATTTACAGTTCCAAATGGAGAGCAAGGGTTCCTGCACCGAGAAGAAGAGGGAACCGGCCCCAGGCAAGGTGGGTTGCCGAGAGCAAACAAAAGAAATTGTAACACGACTAGGGTCTCATTAACATTTTATATATATAAAAATTTTAAATGTAATCTTTTTAATAAAAAATATAATAATCTATAGATAAAAGTTAATTTTTAGTAATAAAAAAAGATTAAAAGTATTGTAGTTATTTATCTGAATATTAGATTTACGAGTCAAAATTATAAAAATATTGATATTTTTATTTGAATCAAGCCTATTTTTAAAAATCGACTTCAAATATTACTTGAAAATTGTTTATAATAAAAACGAGTAAAATTAATTTTTCAAAAATCTTTAAAATTGATTTTTTTTAAATTCAACTTTAAAATCAATTTTTCTCTTTATATATTTATCTCTTCAAATCCCCATTGCCCCCTTTGAAACCTAAAGCTAATTAAAAGATACGATTAGCTAATCATCTTGAGACTCACGAACCTACCAATTCCAAAAAATCCAATTTGTGACCAAAGAAAAGGGCAAAATCCTTCTTTGCAAACTTGGGAGGTTTTAAGTATTGATTAGGTATTTTGGGGGTCGAAAATGATAGGGTTTTTGAGAGGAGTTAGAGAGAGTGAGAGCGAGAATGGAGTAGGAAAGAGAGGAAGAAAGGAGGTGAATGAGTTTAGGGGAGGAGAGAGAGACTATTACGGTAGGGAACCATTTCAAATGTAATGGCTAGTAGCTAACTATCACAACTGCCTAACTGATTAGTTAATTGTTTCGGCAGTGACAATTAGTTAGTTCAAGTGGTTAGATTAATTATGTAATCAAACCATGAAAATGTATAAACATTAAGGAGAAGATAGAAAATGCATGAATGAAAAGGGTTTTGATAACATCTCTCTCTATCAATCTTTCTGGTTGTCTCCAACTTTCGCAGTTGACCTCCTCCACACCCAGTCAACGGAGGCTGTAATAAATTAGTATCAGAGCCTTCGATTTTTGCCCAGATAATCAAGAATAGTTGAAGGTACTCGATTTAGAGCAATCGAATAACAACTCAAGAAGTAGAAAATCAGAATTCAGGAATTGGTTGTAGAAATTAATAAAAAAAATTATATAGCAACGGGAAAAAAATTTGAAAAACAACAAATGGACATGAAATAGAGGTTCAATGAGTAATCCCATAGATTCAAGGCTTTTATAGAAGGTCTAGAGGCCAAATGAGTAATCTAGTCAGAACAACAATTAAAGATCTTTTTGAAGAACAACATCAAGAAAGAGTCTCCAAGTCGCCTATCTTTCCTACACCAACAGACTCTATAACAAAAATTGAAAATGGCTCTCAATGGCCTAAGAAAAGACTTGATCAGCTGTGGTTCACTCCAAATCCATCAAGGATCGAGCTTCCTATGTTTACCGGTGAACATCTCAGAATATGGCTAAGAAAATATAGCAGATTTTTTGCTATATATCAAAAACCACCTCACACATGGATAGAAACTAGAAGATAAAGGCAAAAATCTGGTTCCGGGGACTAAATTAATAAAGAAAGACATGGAACAGGAAAAATTTTCCAGACTTCTATGTTAACCATTTGATGAAAAAGAAGCTCAACATGAAGTTGAAGAATTTAACAAAGCTAACTCAAAATGGATGAATGGTAAAATACCAAAATCAAAAAAGATTCTAGAAATTGTGGTCCATCACGTTTCACAAAAATCCTAAACTTGCCAAATTTTATTTCATTACAAGGTTCAACGACGGAGTGAAAGAAGACATCAAGTCTATAATAAGAATGATGAAACCCACTACTTTACTACAAGCATTTGCAACATTACAAGAACAGTCATTGGAGTTCATGAGAAAAGGGGAGATTGGCCTAAATAGGAGTTGGAATCATGGAGAAACTAAAGCTGAAATTAAGAACTTTGGATGACCAATAACCACTTCTAAGAATACTGTATACAAAGGAAAATAATTGTCAAGTGAAATTGAATTTGAAGATAGAACACTTAGGATTTCATCTCAAGAAATGCAATTCGGAAGAGCTAATAATCTTTGCTTTAAATGTGGAGACAAATACATGCTAGGACACCAATACAGACTCAAACATCCCAATGTACTGCTAGTAGCATAAGAAAATGAAAGATCAGATTCTGAGAAACAATCAGCCTGACATCTAAGGGTTAATCAAGATAATCAATCTCAGTCTGAAAGAGTCCCCTTGGAAGATATGAGCTTCATTTAAGTTCACTTGTTTACCTTCTATCCTTGAGGACATGGATACTCTTAATAGGGGGAAAAATTGTAACAATCAGAAATCATTTCAAATGTGACGGCTAGTAGCTAACCACTACAACTGTTTAACTGATTAGTTAGTTTCAACAGTGACAATTAATTAGTTCAAGTGGTTGGATTAGTTGTGTAATCAGATCATGAAATTGTATAAAAGGTCAAGGAGAAGAAGGAAAGGTATGAATGAAATGAGTTTTGATAATATCTCTCTCTCTCTCCCCACCTTTGAATCCTCTCTCTTCCTCTAGCTTCTTCTCTCTATCTCTATCTCTCTCTGTTTTCTCCTTCCTGATCGACCAACCAAGCTCTCTCGTCGACTGATCAAGCTTTCCGGTGGACTACCACCCTCTATTAATCGACTATCAACTTCCCTAGTCGACCACCTCTGTAACACCCATACCCCAAGGTGCTACTGGCATGAAGATATCAATGGACTACTAAACCAGCCAACACAATTATCAGCCTAACTAAATACCTTAGAATATAAATAAATAATATAACGAACGACGAAAAGAAAATAACACTTTATTAAAAAAAAGTTTAACCAGATTAAATGAATAAACTAAATCGAGTTTTCTCAAATTCTAAATCAATGTAAATAAATTAATAAAACAAAATATCGAACTAAATAAATTGGTTCAAATTATAATTTTTCTTTAAAATAAACGAAATATGAGAAAAGATATCCAAAAGACCAAATATTTGCATGCAAATACCCTAATCTCTATGGAGATCCAAACTCCATCCCAACTGATCTTAACGTTGACCGAATGAACGATCGAAAGAGAGTATAAATTATGAGTTAAAACTCACTTGAAAAATACGAAAAAATAACGTGAAACAAAAACTTTTCAATGAGCATTACTAGATTCATAACAGGACTTATTTTTAAATACACCAAAATCCTTATAAAAATCTGTAATTAAAAATCTATATATGATAGTTCATATAAAAAATACGGTCCATGAAACAAAAATAAACACTTCAAAATTCATGACATTTCACTTTCAAAACACAAACAAATAATCACATTATATAACCGGCTCCGGGTCACAAATGCCATCGGCTAGCAATGATTTTGAAAAAATAATGCCTATCTTCTATCTCTAGATGTCAAGACATTACATACCATATGTACAGTATCCAAATCTAAATTATAAAACCACATACACTGTACATAACTACTCAACATAGTGCTACGTGGCACACTCTACTACGTGACAATTTCTCAATGGCTGGTTTGGGTCGAATCACGACCCACATGGTCAACTATCATCATGTGTCCCTCTGTGATTGATCAATCTTTAGGTCTCACATAGGGTCTTAGGTCCGGGTCAAAAAGTCAATAATCCACGCGTTATCAAGACTATGACATGTGGTTGGGGGAAGTTGGTATGTATACAGGCTCTTGTAATAACTCCTATCTAATGTGGGATTCAAAGGATTTGGAATGATTTTCTTGCTAATTTGATTGTCGTTTTTCATGGTGGTTCAGAGTTGGAAAGAGGTAACCAACACTTGGAATTGAAAGTAAGAAGTGAGGATATCATCTTAGGGTTGATTGAAATCATCAACGATAACTCCAACTCATTAGAAAATTGAGTCGCATGAGTACTAGTTTGTTTTCTAGATTTCACATAACCGATAGGGGGTATTCAATATGATTTTTTATTCGGATCCAATGGGATTTTGAATTTATTTTTTAAAGATAAATTATTTTACGAAATATGGTCTTTAAAATGGTCTAAGAATCATAGAAAATGAGTTCAAATGAGAAAGTTATGAGTAGTTAAAATTGACCACTCAAAACAAAATTAAAAATCTAAGTTATATTTCTGGAATTCCGCTTTACAATAGCGGTTTTTTTAGTATATTTTTCTCTATGATTTCTAGGATTTCAAGTCTAGCTTTCTAAAGGTCAATTAATTTATAAAGTATCAACTTTACAATGATTTAAAAATCTCAAAAAAAGATTCATTATAGAGAGAGAAATCGAAATTCAAAAATAATACCTTGAAATTGTCAAAAAATAAGGGAGATTGAATTTTCAAATTTCGGCGACTAATTTCTCCAATATTTGGTGACTCCTTGGATTGAGTTTTGTTCTCTCAATTTTAAATTTTTCTAAAACTATTTTAGTAACAAGAATTGCTTATGAATTGTTTCCAGTTGTTCAAATTTCTCTCTCTCAACTCCAAATCTCTATCTCTCTCATCTTCCTCTCTATTTCTCTCTTCTCCTCAATTTAACTTCAATTGAAGCGTAAAAAACTCCAATAACTCTCTATAACTCAAATCTAGAAGAAATTTTAAGGATTATGATGATTTGAAAGAATTTTTATCACGGAGGATTTGGGAAGGAGATGATGATGTACGATAGTTTACGGTGGGACGCATCGCATGGAACTCCTACACTTAGATGCACAGTACCTATGGTGAATCACATTGCAGTGAATCGTACCATATTTTTATTTTTTTTTAATTTATTATGTTTTAAAAAAAATCATTTCATTAAATGGTATAACTTTTACTGAAGAAGTGGTATGAAAATATATCTAAAAAAAATTTATAAAAATCTCTCTTTTTTTTTGAATTAAGAAAATAATTACATATAAAAAGGAAAAAGAGCAAGGACCCTCGCAACCTCCATCTCCCAGTCGACTAGGGTTGTAACAGAGACAAGTGTAACAATCCGACCAAGAAAGGATGATTTGATCTTTAGTCGTCAACTTCACAAGGGAACATGAACATAGGGCATCACAAAATAAGAACAGAACATAGGAGAACTTCTACAATCTTGAAGAATTGTGGATGATGAGTTGTATATCAATGGATGTGAGTTAATGAGGATAAGAGAGAGAAAAGAGAAGGAGAGAGACAAAATAGTAGAAAGAGAAAGAGATGTTATCAAAATCCATGAAGTCTGTCTTCATTGCCTTTCTTCAACCTTTTATACATTTGTTTTTTTCATTATGTTACACAACCAATGTAAAACTTAAACCAATTGATCATTGTAGTTGAAACTAACTAATTTATTGGTTGTGACAGTTTGGGTTATTGGCCAAATAGTTGTTACATTTGAATTTTGGTTATCGACTGTTATAATTTCCTCCCCATTGAAAGTATCCTTGTTCTTAATGATGAAAAACAATAAATTGAGTTATCAATTGTGGTGATGGGTGAGACGACTGATGGAGAAGGACACTTATAACCAATTTTTCTTCTTCTTCTTCGCCTCGTATTTCTCCTTATCTTTCATTTCTTCATCTAAAACGATATTGAAGATATCATCTAAACCTGCTTCCTTCACTTCTTGCGGATTCTTGGCAGTAGTTATTTTGCTTCCAAGTTTATGTAGGTATTCTTCGGTTTGCATCTTTTGCCTGGGAAGTGGTGCCTGCTTATATAGATTTTTGACTTGCACTGCAACAGATGCAACTGCCTTGCTCTTATCCAGATTTACATCATTTTGAACTGTACTTTTTCTAGAAACCATGATCAACTTCATGATCCACTTTGCAAAATACTACTCAGGCTTGTTGCTCCTTCTTTGCCGTAGAGACCCCCAACTAGAGGTTCCTTTATCACAGATATTGGACCATGAGTTCTATGAGCTGAAGTATTTGGTTTCTTATTCTCAGTAAAACCTTCGTCTTTGGAGAAACTTTGTCCAGCTACTGAAGCTAAAAGTGAGGGGACCTTCGTTTTTGTTTTTCTACTATCCGATTTTCTTTCATTTTCTTGTTCATTTTCTATTAAAGTTATGATATTCTCATCGATTCCAAATATTTTTAATAGAATATTAAATTTGTCATCAATGTGTACCATGAGAGCGTCCGTTTTGTTATTATGTTCCTCCATTTCTTTCTTCCATTCTTGTCTGTGAATCTCTTGTTTTTTTTTTCATATTCCTCAAATCAATTATTTTTTACCATAGGTGCTATATGATATTGAGGAACAGCTACTCTAATACTAATTTATAACAATCCAGTCACGAAAGAATGATTTGGATCTTAAGTTGTCAACTTTACAAAGAAACATGAAAACAAAGTATTATGAAACAAGAACAGAGCACAAGAAAATTTCTGCAATCTTGAAGAATTGTGGATGGTATGTTGAATATCAATAGATGAGAGTTAATAAGAATAAGAAAGAGAATAAGAGAGAGAATTCAAAGAAAGAGAGTGATAGAATAGTAGAGAGAGAGAAATCCATAAAGTCTGTCTTCATTGCCTTTCTTCAATCTGTTATATATATTTTTTTTCATTATGTTACGCAACCAATCTAACAACTTGAACCAATTGATTATTGCACTTAAAACTAACTAATTTGTTAGTTGTGACAATTTGGGTTGTTAGCCAAGTAGCTATTACATTTGAACTTTGGTTCCTTACAACAAGGTGGAGTGTGGGTGAACATTAGTAAGTGGATTTGGAAAGAGACAAAGAGGAGGCAAGTGGATAAGGGGTTGACACCATTGCCCCATGTTGGGTGAAGTCAAAAAAAAAAAATTGTGTGACTATTTCTTAAAATCGAGTTTAAAAGTTGATTTCTAGAAAATAGATTTAACTATTTTTGTGATTTAAATAAAAATATCAATATTTTTTATAATTTTGATCATAAATCTAATAATTAAGAAAATAATCCAAAAGTATTGTTATATTCAAAATTTTTATTAAAAGTTATAAATTATCTTAACAAAGCTAATTTAACTAGTTTAAAGTTAAAAATTAAATCAAAAACCGTTTTTTATGAACAACAGAAAAATATGAACCAACAAAATTATCTCTAATTATTTTAAATATTATAATTTTTATTATTATATATTAATCTAAAAATATTTAAATATTTATGAATATTTGAAATATATAAATAAAACTAAAAAATAAATATTTATGAATATTTAAATAAATATAAAAATATTTTATCACGTATATAGTTAATTTAACTATTTAGGAAATTGTCCCTTGAAATTTAAATATTCATGAATATTTTAGAATATTTATAAGTTAAAATATTTGTTTTTAATTTATGAATATTTAGTAATTATTTGTGAAATTATTTATTTTATATATTATTTATAAAAACTTTAATATCAATTGTTTTTTATTGTAATTTTATTAAATATTTATGAAGAGTTGTCTTTATGCGATTCATCTTTTTTGGATAAATCTTATATATTCAATAATTACGTTAAATCTGACTAAATTCAGTTCAAGCAGATTGAATTCTTAGAGGGCAAAATTCTCCTCACATCTGTTTTCTCAATTCACAAAATTCGAATTCAAAATTTTATTTAAACGATAACAAGATTCGACCATTGAACCAAATAAATATTAATTCTATATGTGATTCAAAAATATTATAACCATAAGGTGTGAATTCCAATTAATCTAGTAAAAAAAATAAACATATAATTTAATTTTTGTATAGATTATTTTATTATAAAATTAAACTTTCTATGCTCAACCATAATTAGTTTATCATATTCATATTTATTTATATCTTTGTTGTTTTCTTTGATTTTTAAACATAATTGATAAAATATAAGTATATATAGTTTATTCTTAATTTTATCCTTTGTGAATTTCGGGGATTATTTTATTAATTTATTGATAAATTTAATTAAACAGGAAAGCTATTCTGTTAACAGGGTCATACGTAATCAGTCATACTGGACTCCCTAGAACACCCGTTTGGAGATAATTCATCCTATCCGACCCGATTGAACTCCCACTCGGGTTTTCCGGACCGAAGTAAATTCCAGAGTTGGGTCGGAGGTAATATTAACATACCTGGCCCGAACCCGGTGCCATGCCTAACCCCTACTCTCGAGGACGCGAGGACGTAAGTGATATTAGAACTAGTAATTGTGATATCTATGTAGTTATAACAAAATTGAAGGTCATTTTTGCAAAAGCTAGAAATTTTACTTTGAAAGGGAATGTTTCGAGCCATTCTAATGCGATTAGGGTTTTGAGCAGAAGAATAGCAGAGACGAGACGAAGGCGGGAGAGAGAGAGAGAGAGAGATTCGGAACACTGAGTCTATTCTTCAAGTATTGTTGGTTGATTGGTGAGTAAACTAGGGAATGGAAGTGCCAATCACAGGGAGTGACTGCGTGAAGTTTGTAGATGTTCAAGTGCCCCGCCTTTCCGAGCAACCGGATGTAGCTGCTCCTGCTACTTTGCTTCGGGATGCTGCTTCTTGTTTTACTATTACGACCGGAGATCATGCTACCTATTTAATTTGGTACAATCCTGCTGCCTTGCTTCGGGACGTTCAAATGTCAATCATAATGACCTGACCATGTTAGATTTTTTTTTCCTTCCACACGATGTATAGAGATTTGTGCATTATATGATTATGGGGCAGCATTGAGTTTGCCTGCATTGCATTGATTAGTACAAATTTTAATCTTGTCTTCAGGAGAATCCACAAAAGTGTGCCTCATGTGTTAGAGTTGCTCGAGATCTGTGCTTATCAAGAATTTCCGAGGATCGGCTTACGTATTACCTTCCCTCATGCACTCTGCCCATCTGCTTTTGTCTGCAAAGGAGATGAGGTTTTCTGCATACCCACCCCTTATTCAAAACTCTCTGCAAAACCCCTTCTCATTTGTTTACCTTGGTATTTATTCCTTATATACTTCTTTTGTATCTGCAGATCAGATACACCTCTGGTTCTGTGTATGCCCTCTATGCAGCAACTGTCTCTGGCAGTGCTTACCTTTTCAAACTCAGACACTTGAGTACCTATGCATCTTCCTCAGTTTTCTCAACGAATGAGTTTATAGAGTTCAGTGACCCAATTCAACTTAATGCTGGAGCAATAACAGCTGCAGCAGCAATTCCAGGTTGCCTTGTTGTTGGAAAAAGTGATGGCTCTGTAGGCTGTATTCAACTTGGCAGGCTCGACGCAAGTGCTCCAGGTAAATTTATGTCAATTTTTATCCCTACTGCTGACATCTGTATACAATATCTTTTTCGCTTCATCCCCCTTTCCCTTGGCTTACAGTTTCCAAAAGGTTGGACACTGAATGACATTGTTGTAATGGCCTTTTACATACTTAATTGTTCAAGATTCTATGAGTTGAAAAATGACTATGATTATGTTTCCTCTGAAATTAAAACTGCGGACATTTCAATTGTATGACTACTGATCATATTAACTCTTAATAAATATTTGCCTTGAAACAAAACTCCTATTAATATTTATGTAAATTCAAGCATTCTGGCTGTATGAAAAATGAGCAGGACAAGTATCTGAAGAATTTCTCAGATGTCTCTTAAAAAATTTCTTGTGTTCAAGAGATTGATTGAAATTGGGAATGTCTCATGGTGTATCTAAAATGTGTCCTGCAAGTGTCATGATTCAGAATTTTTTTTCCTGATAGAAAAAAATATGTATTAGAGATAAAGAGAAAATACAAGGGGCCCAAAGGATGCGAATTGCTTATGAGCAAATAAAATAAAAATAAAAAAGTACATAAAATAAAATCAGCAGGTTAAGGTAACACTGCTTTACAATCCCTTTTTGAGTCTTCTAAGCTATAGTGATCAAAGATTCCATCTTGTCCCAAAAAAGAGAGGGATCAATTGCCCAATTTCTTAAAATTCTTGTATTCCATTCTTGCCAAATACACCAAGGGATAGCAAAGAATGCACATTTCCAAAGGCATTAAGCATCATTCTTCCCTCCAAAACCCCTAAACAGGGTGAGATACAAACCTGGGATGTTCTTACAACTAACCCATTCATTGCCATATATGGCAAACAAGTGGTTCCATATCTCGTGTGCAACAAAACAATGAAGAAATAAGTGATCTCTACTCTTTGAAAAATTATCACACACGACACTTACATTCAGAGAAATAGCTTTATAATGTCTTCTTTTTGGAGCAAATCATTATTATTATTCTTATTAAGTACCATGGACCAAATAAAGGTCTTAAATTTGATAGAAATTCTAGCTTTCCAAATAAAATTATTTGAAGAAAAACAATAGCATGGGGGAGGCTAATAAGATGGTGAAGGAAGGATTTACAAGGAAAAGCGCCTGCACTATCAAGTTTTCAAATCCTAGTATCCGGAACATGGTGGGAAGGATCATTCCCTTATCAGAGGAAAATTAAGGAAGAAAATTCTATGGTTTCTCTATTATTTATTTATTTATTTTTTTAAATAAAGATCCCAAGAAATTGAATCTCTCTCCCAATTATATAAATCCTTGATAGGATGAGAATGAAGTCAAGGCAATCTACGTAGATGAGGGAAAGAAGTGAACTAGGACAAATCTCCAATCTATGAATCCTTCCATAAGAGGACACGAGAATCATCACCTACCTTAAAAGAGACAAAAGGGAGAAAAGAATGACATAGATGATAAGTAAATTTCCAATGACTGCAATGAGAAACCTTCACTCTAGCATTGGCATCCCATCATTCTGACGAAGACCATGCTCGCTCTTCATAACCTTGTGCCATAAAGCATCGGGTTATAAGGAGTATCTCCAAAACTATTTGCTAAGGAAATGTTTTTGGATACCACATTATTAAGACCAAGTCCACCCTTAGACTTAGATATGGAGACCTAATCCCAACTCACCAAATGTTCCCTTTTTCTTAACCCACTCCTAGACCAAGGGAAATCTCTCACCGACTTCTTTATTTTGCCGCTACTCCAACATAATTCCTAAAAAGGGAAAAGAAATATAAGAGAACATTAGACAAACTGACAAGGATAATCTGCCTCTTAGAGTAAGAAAAGCTTTCTTCCAGCCATCTAGCTTCTTGTGAACTGTGTCCACAACAGGATCTCAAAAGTGAGAACTCCTAGGATTGCCCCCCCAAAAGGCCCTGGATGAGAGGTAGACCATTCCTTCCTTGCAAAGTTATTAGAATATCACTTGACACATTAATGCTGAGAATCTTACTTTTAGATCTATTAATCTTCAGTTGAAGAATTTTCTCAAAAAATACTAGGCAAAGTGATCATATATCTAAAACCCTCATTATCTTCCTTAAGAAAGAGAAATGTATCATCAGAAAACCGAAGATGGGAAACATACACCTTATCACCTCCCACTCTACGAACAGAAAAGACATCACACTAACTCTTCTCTGATTAACCTGTTCATAGGATCCATCACAAGAGCAAAAAGGAAAGGAAGAAAGAAGAGTCACCCGGTCTAAATCCATGGGAAACTGAAAACCAAGTTTTGGGCTCATTAATGATGACTAGTAAACAAGCTGCACCCAAACACCCTCTAATTCAACTTCTCCAACAAGTCTCAAGTTCTCTATCTTCAGCCCATGCTTTGGATGATGTTGGACTTGTTTGTTGTTTTTATTTTAGGTATGTATTCTTCATAGGTTATTTTCATTTTATTTCCTGGATTCAACTTGCCCAATTGCCAACATAATTTTCTCATCATAATGAAACTTGTGAAGCTTTAGAGACTATCTTTTGAAATGCACAAACACCATACTGTGTCCTCCGTAGGTAGCTTATTCACCACAAGACCTATGTGACAAGAAGCCACAAGATAAACCTTACCTCCCGATTTATGCAACGTTTGATGCTAGTGTTCTTCCTCGGTTAATAGTGTTTGATTTTGTTACCTAACCTTTGCCCCCACCTTGGGAGCAAATGAGACATTTCAAAAGTGAAATCTTTGTGCTAAAAATATCATTAATCTTAATAAAAGTTCTTCTTTTTATGTACAGAAGGTTAATGTTGGAAGAGATAAAAGTGATCATGATTTCCAAATCTAATTAAATGTATTTGCCATTAGAACTTAAGATATGCTTCCGGAGGATGCAATAACCATTTTGGCAGCTTAACCATGCCAGAAATAGTAATTAAATTTCTTCTTTTGTCTCAGAAATATAGTCTATTGGGCTAATTTTCCATTATGATTTGATCATGTGTAACTAGAAAGAATGCCATGCTTACCTTGTTGTTCAGTACTTATATGGTGTAAGATAACATAATCTATTGTTTCAAAAGTGTGAACATTTCCTTCTCTTTGTTAATAGGTTTTCTTCATGAACTACGAGATGATGTAGGAATAAGTCGACTGTGGGGTTTCGTGTCAAGGTATGGTTTTCCTAACTTAATGAGTAACTTGTAATTTAGTAGTAATAACTTATTGCAAATATTGTGTTTGTCATGCACCAAATAAAGTTTTGCATTAGGGGATGACTTGAATGAATATGAATAAAAAAAATACAATTACTTGTTTTATTGTTGGATGATTTTTTGTCACACGTTGCATAGTTTGATATCCAGGAAGCTGGTTGGTCTTCATAAGTGACAAAAGAATCTTAGGAGGAACCAACACCATAATCCTCTTGTGAGGTTGAGATGGTCCTTTCTTGCACCTTTAGATGGTCTGAAAAGCAGAGGGAGACCTAGGAGTTGGAACTCTTAAGCTAATGTCAAGAGCAAGAAAAGAACAGAATGTAGAGAGTGAGAAAGTGGTAGTGGAAGGAAAATGACAGAGAACAAAAGACCCTCCCTCGGTTGCAACTTCCTCATAGTTTTAGGTGAACCCTGCTTGCTTTGCGCAACATGATCTGGCTGAATCTGCTGGGGCTTGCTTGAGGGTCTAGCAGATGACTGATATTTTTTTTACATGGTTTATTGTTGACCATGCGATTTGATGTTGCTGCACATACCTAATCCAGCCGATTTTATATTGATAATTCACTGAGGAGGAAGTTCACAGGGCTTTGAAGGATTGCAATAAGGATGAAGTGCCTAGCTAGGCTGGTTTCCTCGTTGGCTGTCTTTACAAATAATGAGGGGCTTAAAAAGTTTGTTATGGAGTGTTTTTTTTTGTGGTGGAGTTTCATGTTAAGGGTGAGTTTATGAGCAAGTTCGAAACAGTTTGGTTTTGATTCTACAAAAGGGGCTGCTAATATGAAGGGCTTTTTGTTCAGCTTTCTTGGTTAAGGGTGCCTACAGGCACTTGTCCATTGTTAGAGGGTTGAAACATTATTGGGAAGGTCATGTGAAAGTTTGAGCATGCATTGCATTTTTTAAAGGAAGGCAGATTCTTGGTATGGTCTTCATAGTCAATGAAGTGTTTGACCATAACTAGGTTGGGTTGGTGGAGGATTTCTAAATTTGATATAGAAAAGCCTATAATAGGTCCGTGGAGACTTGGGAAATCCATTACAGTGTTGGACATGATGGTCCTTGGAGGAGCATGGATATGTTGGATAAGGAAAAGTATTTCTACTCGTCTTCTTTTGCCTTGGTGAACAGGTTATTCTGGGGGCTAATTTTGGTCTTCTCCCCCCTGCATGCCCCTTTACCCCTGAAGGTGTTGAGTAGGATGCCTTCTAAGGCTTGGAGTTGGAGTTTTGTTGATTCTGGTGCTTAGTGTAGGAGATAGTTGTGGTGATGTGAAGATTGTTTGGGTTTCCCAATTACTGATTACTGAAGATATTTTATTTTTGATATCAAGGCAAACTTTTCCTCAAGTTTATTTTCTATTTTTAAGTTTTGAGGTGATTTCCAAGAATGGAAGTGAATTTGTTTAAAAGAGACCTTACTACTTCAGCGGCTGCACCACAACTATCGATTGTGGGGTTTTGGCTTCTACTATTGGGTGTAGGGTATGGATCTTTCCTCCTTTTTATTTAAGTCTGTTGCTTGGAGTGACACACAAAGACCAAATTATCTGAAATGAGGCGGACAAAATAGAGCAAGGGTAGCCCTTCAAAAAGTGTGTGACTAATGCTCATCTTGATTTCTCTCTCTAACCTTCCGGTGTATTTAATGTTCATTATTCCTATTCTTGACACATGAGATGTTAGTGGGGGAAGCAAGGAGAACGTGGGGAAGAAGTGTAGTCTCATCCAGTGGGAGGGGTATAAGCTACCTATTCATCTAACGGCATGGGAACTAGAACTTGCTTAGCTAGGAGTAAGTATTTGATACTTCAGCTTCTAGTGAAGTGGTTGTGGAGGTTCATGGCACTTAAAAAATCTGTAGAGAAACATGATTGAAAGTAAATATTGAATAGGTCACAGTGGCTAGATGGTTATGATGTTCTTGAGGCTTTTGATGATGTGGTTTGATTGGAATAAGTAGGAATGGAGAAGTATCTTCTTGCAGGTGGGTTCCAGGGGGAAATGTGACAGTTCCTCTTAGCATGACAAGTGGTGTCACCTTTGCCTGTTAGGGTGTGCCTATCTAAAAGGAATCTTGAGTCAGGTGACTGTTTCTTTCTTCATTGCTTTGGGACCTGTTTGCTATTGGTGATAGGCATTCATTGTGACTGAAATCTAACCATTGTGGGTTGTGGATATGGAGTGGTATGAGGACTAGTATGGTAAGGGGAGTGCTTTTGAATGCGCATGCCGGCCATTTTTTGGTTCATTTGAAGCAAGCACAATCAGAGGATTTTGAGGGGGCCGAGAAAACCTTGGGGGTCTGTTTCTTGATATATATATATACTAATTTAAGTCTTTCTCGTCCTTTGTAGATGTCAGCTTTATTGGTTTTCTGCCCAGGTAGTCCTTTCTATGGGGTCCACCCTTCCTATTTGATGTATCCTCTCTTTCAGTGTCCTACAAGAAAAGATGTCATAACTGTCCAACACTTGGCATCTGTGATTGATTTTAAGTAATAATCTATATGTGAGTTTTCATGTGATAGTAATTGATGATGGTGTTTATTAAAAATCTCATGAAGGGGAAGGCCAGTAGGAGCTGTGCAAGACCTAATAATATCAGAGGTTCGAGGGAGAAAATTTGTGTTTGTGCTTCATTTGGATGGGAGCTTCCGAGTCTGGGATCTTTTAAGTCATAGCAGGATTTTCAGCCATAACATGAACATCCCAGATACTGCAGGCAAGTTATGTCAATTTTATGCTTCTCCATGTTCTCTCAATGCACATTTCTCTAGTTGTATATATTCATATGTATATTTTCACAATATCTCCAGATTGTCTATAAATGTTTGCTTGTAGATGGCTTAGATTTCCTTACTCCTTAGAGAATTAATGATTGAATAGTGAAATTATGGAAATGAATTTACCTTTGTATTCTTGTTCTTGGTTTCTCTGTTTGAGTTCTTATTATTTTCCCCAAGTCTAAGGCCTATCTTTTTTCCTTGGCAGCTTCTCCCGTATGATCCTTTTCTTCCAATTGGCTCCTATACCACTGTCACTTACCTCTTCAAGTACACTTTAATGTTCCTTTTGCATATGATCAAACCATAGTTGTCTGTATTTTCATCTAATCATTGATGTGCTGTACTTTTAACTTTTTCTTGATTTTTCCCCCCAAAGCCTTTCTTGGGTTGCCACATTATCTTGTCACTTTGGCACCCTAGTCACTTCACCTTTTACCTTTTTTTACACGGTGAATCAGCCATTCAAAAGGATATAGTTACCTATCATTGTCATTTTCCATGCTATTCGCTGCTTATTGGCAAATGTGCATTTAAAAGAATGCTGATATTATGGAGGACAAATAGGTTTGTGGTACAAGTGGAAATTGAAGAATTGGCATGAGTGGTTTTTGTGTAGTTCACTTCAATTATAAATTATAGAAATGGTGTCAAAGAGGAATTGGAAGCATATTAATTTAACTTAGTTCTGTTCATAGCGGTAATTTTGGACCCTAAAATTTTTGCCCCCATGATTCTCCTCCCTTGATCAACCTACTCTGTGCAGATTTAAACATAAGATTTCCATTCACTCATAAACACAAGACACGTATGGGAAAACCCAATCTTACTATCCATATCAAAGTACAGGGAAGCCAGCCTAGGAATAGATTCCAGTTTCGGCATACTGACCCTACACAAGTGCCTCTATGATCCTACACATGGTGTATCCCATAGCCCTATATTGGTTCCCCTCGATGAATTGCATCTCCTATTTGCTATGCTACAGACCCTACTAAGTCTTTGCTTACAACATGCCAAAAAGGATGTTGCCCCAGCCTGCTGGCCAAGTGTCCCTATGCTCTGTCACGACACTCTTGTCTCTTGGCTCTGGTTAATATCCATTCCCAACACTTACACATATACATGTACCACAGCCACATCCCAACGGCTGTAGGAATATATGGCCACCTTGTGGTTTACATCACTACTTGCTTAGGATAACTTGTGAGCTCTCTTCCCTTTGGTAGTTACACCGACAACCACCTTTTCTTGTTGAGATAACTGCTTCTGTAACTGCCTGGTATCCGCCGCTCATGCCTGACAGCTGCGCACATCCATCCATTCATCAGTTTGGACCCTTGTTGAGGCCAACAGCCTTTCTCTTGACTTGCAATGCATCCAAAACATAACCCTATCTTGGCTGCCTTATTCTATGACTTAGTCCTCCTATGCAAAATAAACAACCCGCACAAAAGTCTCCATCATGCGGCTGGTCTGCAGTTCTCGACTGTACATGCATTGCCCCTCCATGGCCAGACTCCAACCAAGACAATGCCCAACTGTTGTACGCCATGGTACACACCTATGTGTCCATGACCTGGCATCCCAATGTTTCTCCTGGTCACACATACATCCTCCGTAGTCCACTTAATGCTGTTGCACGCAATGCACATCCAAGACACCCTGCCTTAGTAGTCCGCTGTGTGCCCTGACACAAAGCCATTATCGCAGCCTGTCCACCAGCACACTTTCATGCTCCCCAATATCTCTTACATCCTACCACATGCACACAATTCTACATGGACCGTACAACCCATTGCGCACAAATGACCCCCCTGTTGCATATGACAATTTCTCCATGGGACTCCAGATGTATGCTCTTCATGTCCCTGTGCCTCTCACTGCGACTTCATTACTTGCCATTTGAAAGTTAGCACCATAACCTCTGTAAAAACAACTACTTAACCAGCAGACAACCACCCTCATGGTCGACAAGTAACCGAATGTCCAAATAGCCTACCGTGATCTTCAATCGCCGGATCTTCTCCATTGTAGCTCTAGCAAAACACTCCCCCTTCCTTGGCCACATTGTGCTTTCACCCCCTTGCGCTGAGCACTTGATCAATATCTATAGCCAGTCTACACGTGAGTGCCTGTGCGCCCAAGCCTGCTTTCCCTGCCTTGGTCACTTGTGTGGGAGCCTCTCTTTCCAAGCACTTTAGCTTAACGCATGACCTATTATGCAGCATCCTAGCAGCCTCTAATCGTTCTGCACACCAACCTGTCAACGACCTACCACATGCCTTGGGCAACCCCCTTTTTCACTCAACATATCAAGTGCTACAATCTTCGGCAAATTGGCCTCCAACCTTGGCTGCACACCCAAGCATGTCACTGCCTAAACAAGCCTGTCCACTGGTATGCCCTTTGCATGTTGCCGCACTTAACACCCTGCAGCTTCCAGACCATACCGCATATGTAACCTCAGACATACTTCCTTTGTGCTTGAGTGTGTGATACGCTTACCTGAACTGCTTATGTGGATGCACTATCAATGTTCCCAAGCATTCCTTTTATATGCTTTTCACTATCCAAGGCCCCTACACATACCTTGGCATATGGATTTGCACTCATCTGCACACCTCCATGCATACTCACCAAGAGGACTGTTGCTGCTGGTCTAAAGCTTGGTTTGGAGCTAAAAGCATTGAATTTCATCTGTTGATTTGTGGATTACCTAAATAACGACCTTTTTATTACTATTCTGTTGCTGCTTATTTATTATTATCCTTTAATGATGTTCTATTAGAATAAAAGGTGCTAAGGTCTTATTAAGAGTGTGATATCTATTGTAGTTTTCTTGGATTTTCGACTTATGTACATACATTGTATACTTTTCTATACTCATCAATGCTGGATTACATCTATCTTAGTTGGAAGTAATATTACTTTAAGCCCGCAGACTTTTGATTTGCATGTTTGTAATTTAATTATAAAATTTGTGGACAATGTCATTGCACATGGCACTATTTTATTTAACAAGAACAAAATGGCTTTAAGTTTAAAATGACTAAAAAGGTCCTAGGAACAGTAGCTGAAAATTTGGGAATAGAAAACTTAATTTTCTAGCATGTAGGGGTTAAGAATAGATGTTATGCAGTAGTTAAATCGGACACGATGGTAGAGCTTAATGTGGGACCATAGATTTTAGTCTAGTGAGAATCTTTTCCCTGCCATGCTGCTGGAGCAGTATGCTCTCCGTAGATGATGCTATTATTATTATTATTATTTTTTAATTTTTTAATTTAATTTAATTTAATTTAATTTAATTTAATTTAATTTAATTTTTTTATTTTTTATTTTATTTTTTTAACCAATGTAAGGTAAAATATTGAGAAATATCTTGTTAAAATGAGGGCTTGAAGCGGTGTACCTCCTTGGCATGTTTTAATGAATTCTTCTTTCCTATTGGTGAAATGAAGGTTTAATTTGGAAGTTGTGAATTTATAACTTGACCAGTCTGGTTGATTTTTGATTATTGATTCATGTATGTGCATCATTAGTCGCCATAGCTTTTTGGCTATATCTTTCCACAACATAATATTGTAAAAGCCTGCTAGAGGATATGGTCATATCCATGGACAAAAGCCAGTTAGTCAAATATAACCAGATAAGTGGCATATGAAGGAGGTGTCAGCATTTAGAATGATCGAATTAAGGAGTAGTGGTACTAAAAGAATGAAACATTTCGCACTTTACCAGTGAAGAGGGTCCTTTATATGATTGCAGCCAGAAGGCCAGAACCAGATGCTTATCTTCTCCTTAAACAGGGTCATTAAGGCATCAGATAAGCGATGTTTTTCTGTATTCTTACAGAAAAGTACCATTTGTGCTTTTTAGTTCACAATTTTAACCATTTGTCCTAGATATGGCTCTTTCTACCTTCTTGTTTGCAACATTGAGTTGAACGAACTCATGAATATCTAAGTGGAGTATGTTAGTTCTGTTGTAAGGCTTCTATGACCATACTTGTTTTTTTTTATTATTTTTATTTCTTTGCATGTTTTAACTTAGGAACACACCAAGGGATGATTTTTTGTTTATTTATTTATTTATTTTTTTTTGAGGGGGACTGCATTGGTTGAATTGTATGGGGGCTGCATTGTGGAAATTAAAGGGTGGATGAAAAATTTTAAGAAGTGGTAATGGTACTGCGTTTTTCGAACTTCTGGGGATCCTTTCTCTGCTTTAACTCTTGTTTGAAGATATAAATTCTCTAGCCTGCAATGGGAGGAGGTGCAACTACTTATGTACTCTTTTCATGATTACATTTTGTGACGTATTTCTTCATTCATTTTCATCCAATATTAGGCTTTGCTCTCTCTTAATCTTTTTCTATGTTCTTTCAGGAGCCACATTTTTAAGGTTATGGGTGGGTGAAGCTAATTATAACAAAAGTGTGATTCCATTGGCAATATTGACGGGAGGTTCTTCGGTATGGTACTGTTATCTTTTACCTAAAGATTCCCTTAATATCCTTTATTATCTTGTGTTTTTGATAGTTTCTGCTTCCATTCTGTCCACTGCTCAAGTGCACAATTTGATTAGAATTCTGAAATTTTATGCATTTTGTATTTTAGAAACATCTTTAGCTTTGCTTTGTGTAGACTAATGGAATCTAGTTTGTCTTGTAGTTGTATGCTTTGTATGCTGTTTGAGTTAAGGGCTTGCATCATAATAGCTTGGTGGTGGATAATGGGGCTATCAGCTAGTTTAGTGGATGGAGTTTCTACTCCCTAATGCTGGTATCAAAGACTTGAGATTGAACCAAGTCTCTCACAACATTGTGGGAGCTTGATAGATATCAGGAGGGGCCAGCCTATCATGATGTGCAATGGTCTTTGCACTAAATAAAAGTGGTAGAAATTAATATTTTGTATTCATTTATTAATTGGATATTGAATGCTGAAAGTTAGATTTTTGAGGTGCTATCAAAGGTTCTTTTGTGGGATTTATGGGAAGGAGAAGTGCGAACCCCTTAATTAGATGGCTCAGTCATATTTGGCCAGAAAAAAGGACAAAAGTTGTTGAGAGCCACAAGAAGTTGTTGTAGTAAGTTTTCCTTGATGTAGCTAAATTTATAGATCCATTGACATTCCTTTAGGTTGTATGGGATGCATCCCCTTGGCACACTTCTAAATGTGTATCTTTCTTTCTCATATTAAAGACAGTTTACGCCTTGATGTTGCCTGCCCTTTGGCTAGATAATCTTCAATTGACCACCTGGCTTCTAATAGGCAATAGCTTGGTAACAAAGACTCTCAGGCTATTTAATGATGGTCTTAGGCCAAAACTCTATGCATCCTTACTAGGTTGGATATAGTCTTGACATGCATTTGACATGCCATGTGATATATTGCAGTAATACATTATTCTCGACGAAACGATACGGCTGGCATGTTAATGACATGTTTACAAGTTGGGTGGCATGAGTGACATGGTGGAATTATACATGGGTATAAACAAAATGGTAAAAAAGCATATTGCAGTTAGAATCTGATGGTCAAAACAAAACTCAGAGCTCCTCCATTTTGTGTTGTCTGCTCATGGTCATAATGCTAGTAAGCAATCCAACCTTGCTATACGCTTGTAGGTGACTATATTGGTTTAAGTAACCTTCATGCCGTTATAGAATTGAAATCTTTAGGTAATCCCTCCATAGTTGAGTTTTCTTTTTTCTTTTTAATTTTTTAATCATTAAACCATGGTTTATTTCATTTTGAAGGAGTACTATCAGGATGTTCTTGTATTGTTGCAGTGGGCTACCCCCTTTTTTGTGTGCTTGAAATTTTACAGGTTTAGACATCTATTAGTCAACAGTACCATCTTATCCACACCTCTTGAATCTCATCATTAGAGAGCTTTTAATTATGGTGTTTAGGATTCTTGGTATCTTATTCTGAATTCCATCTTGTCCATTCTAAGCCTCTCAAGTGAAATCATTTGGATGCCAATTGTCTGATGATCCCTCTTCAACTCATGCTGATCAGTAATTATCATAAGAAAATTCTTCAGGCTAAACATTTTGAGATGTCTTTAAAACAACTTTTACATGCTAAATTGTTGCATTTCCAGTTAATGAGTGAGAGCAGCTAGATTTGCCAGAAACAGGTTATGTTCATATGAAATTTAAGCTTCCTAATGTAAGCCCCGTTTGGACACAATTGAGGCTCTACTTGAAGAAAAATGGCATTTAATGCCAAAATTCACTTGTATAATAACATCTCTATCCTTATTTATGAAAAGATTATATTTGATTTTTTGGAATACCCTACACATATATATAAAAATTCTTTGTACTAGTTGAGAAATTTTATTAGTGGAGTATGACAAAATGTAACATGTGTAGAGGACAAGAGGCTCTCTGGATGGTGCCTTAGCCTCAAACCCATCTTTGATGCCTTGAGCTTGGTTTGCAGTTCAACCTGGCCATACATGGTCCATGAGATCATGCAATTTATTTGGTCTGGTTCTCTCAATTTCAACTTTGAGGCTTACATTTTGTACACTTCACCTTTGCAGTAAAGTCAACAGTTATCTCTTCACCATGAGAATCATGCCTTTCTAGACCTGCTCTTCTAGGCATAGGAATCCACTTTCAGCCAAAAAGTGGCTCCTTTTCTTCTTTTTTTAAACAAAAAAGGAAAAAGAAAATTCTAAAGGTGCTTTTGGTGCGTGCATGGTAGCCCATGCCCCTTGAAGAGACCAGCAAGCAAGGAAACCAGGAATCTAAAATATAATAAACCAAGGGCTACAAGACTCAACATTGGGGATCACCCTAGAAATCCCAAAGAGCAAACCCCTCCTCATAGTTGAATAGAAGAACTCAAGAAATGCCAATACCTTTAACCTGTTGAGGTGGCATAGGCAGGTGATTCCAGACTTTAAAAGCTGTATTATGTTTCCACTACTGGTTGCTGTGGTTCAAGAATTGTGTATTAAGTGTATTCGTAATGTATTTCCTTTCTCTGTTACTTCTACCTTGACCTTACCAGGGGTCATTGGAAGCAACCTTCAGTAAGCATCGTTGGATCAATTTTCAAATTTTAATTGCTTTTGAAATTACCTGGTGTTTTTCCCTTTTCTTTTTCTTGTGCCCAAAAGAATACCTGGTGATAGTTATAGCCTATTACCATCATGATTGTTCTCCAAAGCTGAGCTCAAATTCACTTCTTATCTGGACCGATCACCTACTTACCACCTTGCTCCTAATCTGTGTGTATTAACGGTGTGCATGGAGTGGTTTTGCCGTTAATACAATCATGGTTAATATGGTTGCAGTTTCCTATTATAATTAACTGTGCTTTTTTATTTTGAGTGTTAACCAATGGTTAATGGTTATTGTGGTTAAAAAACTGCAATAAATACTATTTCATTAACAATTAACAATTATCATTTTTTAAAATTAAAGATTCAGCTGTAAAGCTGTTATCACAAATTCAAGATATATAAACCTGAAAAATCATACAAGTTCCAAATGCGTGGGTTCAAAACATACATAAATTTGAAGAAACATAAACACAATCCAAGATAAAACTAGAAAATACAATGCAAGACCATGATTTCTGGGGTTATAATTATATTATTATATATAAAAATAAAGAATATAATATAATATTATATATCTAATATGTGATATATAGTATGGTGATAATAATTAATGCTATACATAATATAAAATATATAATTTTTTTAATATTATATTATGTATATATGGTAAGGGTTATAACCGCAACCATTACTATAACCATATTAACCACTAACCATTATCCCTTTTTGTGGCTAGCGGTATTTTGCTCACCCCTAGTTCGCATATTGATGTCTCCGATCAGATATTGGTTGATTTGAATATTTAATGACTCAGCGGCCAGTCTTCCAACTATATTTTTTCATTTAGCATGTAACTATTTCTCGTGGGTAACACAAACTTGCTTCCAATTAGTTTAGTAAAAGGAGTATATTTAATTTTTCAAGCAAGACTGAAATATCAAAGATTTGTAGCTAGAAATTCAGAGAAAGGATAGCTATATTATTTGAATTTTGAATGACTTCATGCCAGTCTTACAGCTATATTATTACCTTTAGCATGTAGCCATTATTGCATGAGTAACCGCAACCTGTTTCCGAGTAAGATTAAGTAATTGAGCATATTTAAGTTTTAAAGTTGGATAGAAATACAAAGGATTTATAGCTAGAAAAGGTCCATAATCTGACAATGAGTTGCCTTGATAGCTTGAAACTAAATAAATATGTTTCTCAAGTTCTTGGAACAGTATTTGTAGTTTCCTGATGCTAAGAAAAGTTTATAGGATTTATCAGTGCCTTAGTTTAAGCAACGTGGATTTCTTCGGTGAAAATTACTAATCCTCGAATGCTTTTTGCAAGTGTTGGTATTGTTGAAGAAGTTGCTAATGCTGTCCAAAGAGTATTTATCTTTCGTGTTAGAGAAGTAGCTGATTAAGGTTTCAATAATAATGGTATATGCATCTTTTAGCAAGGTGTTGAATTACTGTAAGTTTTTAAGCTAAGAAAACATGCATATCTCTTTTCCTATATTGTGTGGTTTTTTCTTTTTAATAACTAAAGTAAGAGAAAAATGTATATAATGAGAAAGAAATGTTGTCAATAAATGTCATGCCTCTTGATATCAGTAAAAATAACAGAAAAATTAGCTATGCTGTAACAGAGATCGCTGACCTCTATGTATAAGTATGTATGTATGCATATATATGTTCCTTTCTATCTATTAAGCATATTCTCAATCACTATGTAGCTTTCCGGCATGGACTAATCCTAATTAATATTTTGCCACCAATGTGAAGGAATCAAGCAAAGACATGGTTTCCATATACTATCTTCAATTTAGCCTTGGGGACAGATCAATTTTGTTGCTTGATGAATCAGTGCAGAGTATTTCTTTGGAAGAGGTAGCAGTTGGTTTTCCTTCTTTTTATTTTTTGGCTTTGTTATGGTTTAAGATTAAATTATTATTTATTTTGTTGACGCGATTTTTACTTTCATTTTTTTTCTCAAATTCTGAAAGGGTGGACTTGTTGACCTGAAACTTACATCAACCAAGATGTGGCTGCTTAAACAAGATGGATTGATATTGAAGGACCTATCCCGTGAAGATGCCACTATGTAATTATTATTATTATTATTATTATTATTATTATTATTATTATTATTTTTACTGAAATCCTTGTTAGAGCAATTACTTATCTTGAATTGATTACTTTGTGCTGGCTTCAGTTATTCTATTTTCCTAACTGAGTGTTCTAGGGATCATATTATTTTTATATTTTACTATTTGCTTGAATCCCTTTATGCTCTATGTCCTTTTTCGAATCCCTGTGCCCAATGATATTTTTTTTCAAGGGATGAGAAAGTGATTAGGAATTTACTCCGGTTGGGGGTTGCGAGGACAGACCATTTTGATCAAATAGAAGGTAGTTTGTAAGCCCAAGTTTTGAGGTGACTGGGTTCATCTTTTTGAAATTTGTTTCCATAGAACATTTTTCCAGTGGGAACATGGCTTGGATGGGTTCACATCTTGTTCACATCTTGTCCCTTTGTAATGCTTCTTTCTGAATTTTGCTTCTCTTCGTGAAAATGAATTTTCTTGATATTTATTTTTATTCTTTCTTTATTTATTTTTTAAAAGTCTTGAATGAACGATAGCCTATTGACCTTATATATAAAATTGACTTGCGTGATCTCCCTTTTAATTCTTATGATCCACTTTGTTTTAACTCTTACATTGTGAAATCTTTTTGACAGGGAAGATGCACGTAATTATAGTCTGCAGGAATCATTTGTCGCTGAACAGCTGTTCCAAAGTATGGATCATTTTTCAGATGATCTTCTTTGGATCATCCATTCGGCATTTGTGTCTGTAAAGGTAAATTCACTCTTGTCCCCCGTCTTTCATTGCATCTATAACTTGCAATTGCTTTTACTAAGAACCGAAGATATATAAAGGTTTGAAGGTTTTTTGTGATGGTTGTTCTAGGCCACACTCGCATAAAAATGCCTATGGCTTGTAATAGTTTAGTGCAATATATTGTTGTAGCCCTCCCTCGACCATGCCTTTTCAACTTTTTGATTCTGGATTGTTATTCTTGTAGAATCTTAGTTGCTTACCTGAAAATAAATTTTCGGGCCCTGCAGTTATTACCTTTTCCACTTTTTGGGGCGGGGCTGATGGTTTGAGGGGGATTCACTTGGCCACTTGGTTGCAAAAGTGCTAATTTATGCATGCTTTTTTATTGGGTAATTTTCATCTATTGGTCAAGAACACAAATGGCTCTCACATTTTCGTTTTTACCTCAATCTGCAGTTTGATACCCTCAAATCGTAGTTAAATCTTCTGTTAATCATTTGATAGTTGGTAGCATTAGCTCTAGTATTCCACTTTTGCCATATTATTATTGAGGTATACGCCGTATACTCCTTGCAACTAGCTTTAGTTCCTTTATTCCCTTTAACACTATACTTCTCTGATTTGGAAAACTAAATAAGTAGGTAGGTCTAGTTGAAATTGGTGTTTTTAGGGGTCGATTTGGAAGAGATCGTGTAGTCTGAACATTAAGAATAAGGTTATTGTGACTGCTGCCTTGCTTTGCTGATGAAAAGACAAATTGCAGCAAAGGGTATGAGTTGGGATGATTAACCTTTTTTTTTTCATAAATCTTTTCCTGTTTTCACTTGTAAATTTTGTTTTAAGTAGTGATGATGTTCAATAAGGGCATCTGTTGGATTCAACAATTTGCAGTTAAGTTAACAAAAACAAACTTATAAGAATAGGTCAAGGAAAAAAAAAATTCAAAGATATTCAAAGTTTTCGAAATCATAAATAATCAAGGAAGTACACAAAAGTACACTAAAATTTTGAAGTTCTAAATGAAGGATGTCAGTTTTCAGGAAAAACAAATATTATAAGAGAAATAAAAATGTCACCAAGTGCTCAAGGTCCCGGCTAAACATGTAGGGTCTAGGAGTGGGAAAAAGCACACATTCTTTTAAAGAATGAGAAGATTGCTTCCAAGAGATGAACCCAATATTTCAGGAAGATTCAAGAAATATTACAGAGAGAATGCAATAGTGAAGAAGATTGTAAAAGAGTTAACTGACCAAAAGAAAAGGAATTAAACAAATGACTAGAATAAAAAGAAAAAGGATGTCTGTTGCAAAATTTTGAATCATTCATCAAAGACATGGGCTTTTTCTCCCTGGAAAAGAAGGGGGGGAAAAAACTTCAGATCAGTTCCTCCAACCCCATGCCTTTTGTACTAATTTTAGTGGACGACAAAGCAGCTAATTCTTTGGGGAGGGGCATTGGATAATCCTTTTTAGTCTGTTTCTGATATACTTTTTCATTTTCCCTTTCAAATCATCTTTGTCAGAGTTGGTGCATCTTTTGTTTTGACAAATATGAGTGTCATTATGCATGTTTAGAATCAACTCTTCCTTGTAGTGTGGTAATTGACAAAATATTTTTCATCATATGAAAAGATGGGCTGATATGATTTAATGTTGATTCTCCATTCAAAGATGCTTCATTACCTTGGTTTTTGTGGTTATGTGGTTTTACTTTCTTGCCATCATCCATGTTATTGTCATATAGGTGCTTCTGATTAGTTAGATAATATTAGTTATAGCTTGGTTATATGTGCAATGTTCATTTTTGCAGGATAAGATGGTGCCCTTTATATCTTCCATCTTCTTGCATAGGCTTCTTCATCCTGGTGTATATAATCATAGTGCTGTCCGTGCAACTCTGCAAGACTATAATAAGAACTGGACTGATTCGGAGTTTCAGTCCTTAACGGCTGATGGACTGAAAAAGGAAATTCTATCACTGATTGAATATGAGGTTTTCTGTTCTCTATCCATTTCCTTTTGCTTAGTATCTTTCTGATTCCTTCTGTATTTCTCTTTCTCTGATGGGATTTAAGTGGTTGCACATAATAGTTGAAATTGATCAGATGCATTTCTTCTTGCTAGGATGTGAAAGGCAGTCCAGTTTCAACATTTTATTTCTGGAAAAGCTTTTGTAATCGCTATTTTCATTACTGGTGCACGAACGGTAGACCCTGTGGTTTAATTGTTGACCCCTCAAGAGGCACTGTTGGCCTAATTAGGAAAAACTCAATATCCTTGTTCCGTCATCTGGAGAATGTTGAACTCCTGATTTATGGTATGTTTGGTTTAGATTTTTTATGCTCTAGTTTGTAATTGAACGCATCCTGTTTGGTGTCCTCAAGTTTCATTGCTTGCTTATTATCTTATGAGAGAAAAACAGTAAAATAATTCGCTCTTTTTTGAGATCTTCAATTTGTTGTTCCTGTGTAAACTTTTTATGTGCTTTTGTTTCTCAAGGTTGTTTCGACGAACTTGGTGATACTGTAAGCTCTCAGTTGGGCTTAAATGATAGTGACCATGAAAATGAGATTCTTATTGAAGTGCTTGGATGTGTTAGTAGTATTAGCCAGCATTTGGGTAAATCTGCTTCAGCTATATTTTATGAATCTCTCGTGAATGCACCTGTTCTCTCATCAGAAGAAATCATACCTTGCTTGCTGAAGATCTTAGAAATGGGATATAGTTCATCAGTCTCAGTACTTCATATATCAGAGCTTGGAGTCGATGCTGCATGGGAGAAGGAGCTGACAGATCACAAAAATTTGAGAAAATTCTCTGTTGAGATGCTTCTATCTCTTCATGCTTTGTTCAATAAAGCTTCTGCATGGGACAGAGTTTTGAACGTTGTGGAGAGCTATTTGAAGTTCCTTGTACCTCATAAAATTATGCAGAGGTTGGATGCTGATATAATATGCAACGTGAACACTTCCATTTTAGTCCAGGCGGCTGCTCAGGTTGCAAAAGTGATGTTTGAGTCTGCTTTAGACATGCTTCTGTTCCTGAGCTATCTTGTGAAGATCAGTCATCAGGTCAGATTTCCTTTATTATACTATATATTTCTTCAAATATCGGTAGATAATTCTTGGTTATGCACTTATATAACCCTTTAGGTCTTAAATTTGTATGTGATATGTTGACATGGATGCTTTATGGTACTGCTAATGTCATGCATAGAAGCCCAATTACAAATTCATGGGGGCTTGACAGCGGCTTCATGCTGCAATACATTGGATTCTAGCAATACATAATTGTTTGCTTCTGTCTTCTTCTGGGACCATGTTATTCTGTTCTCTAAAATACTTGCTCTGTTGCTTTTTTTTCAATTATTTATTATTTATTATTTTTCAGTGTTAAGGTATATTAGTATTTAAGCAACATCACTATTCAATGCTATGTGCTTGGTACATGACTGGAATGAGATTTGTGTTTGATAAATTGGTTGACTTTGGTATATATATTTGTCATGCACTTCTTTCTCAGATTCATATGGGCCATGATGATATATCAAGAGTTCAACTTGAGTTGATTCCAATGATTCAAGAAACCTTTACAGAGTGGCTTATAATTCATTTCTTTTGCACCACCCCATCAGAATCACCTGTAGCTGAAGATTTCAGTTCCCAACTTTCGTCTTTACAGATTGGTAGGCTTCTGAAACTGTATGGGCTATCATCTAGTGTTATCATGTTCTGGAATTGCAGGTTCATCGTCAATAGATGGGCACAGTGCCTTTCTATCCGCGTGTTTGTCAACTTTATCTTTGTTTTGTGTGTTTGTGTGTGTGTGTGTGTGTGTGTGTGTGTGTGTGTGTGTGTGTGTGTGTGTGTGTGTCTGTATCTGCGTCTGCGTCTACCTAGCTATTGCCTTTTACGGTTGCCAAGAAGTTCAAAAGCAGTGAAGACCTGATACTTATCATATGTTTTCAAAGGTCCCGATAGCAGCTTTGATAAGAGATTGCTGAATGAAAATCTTGGCAAATGTGGCTTCAGTTTGGCTTTTATACTTCTATTATATTCTCAATGTTCCTCTGGAAACCAGAGCTGCTGTTCTTTAAAGTTTCTTCCTAGTCCGGACAACTTTATGTGTTCTATTCAAGACTTTAGCAGCTGGTTAATCTGGGGAAGGACTGGAGAGGAATCATCTGCTTTCTTTGGTCATTCAACTGAACTTGCCCAGATGCTTCTCAGGCATGGACAGTATGAAGCTGTTGAGGTTTGTACTATGGATTTTTGTTACATTGTTCTGGATTTCTTTTCTTTTTATCCATTTTTTCTCCAATCCTTTCAATCAATTAGTTGTGAGGATTTTTCCTGAAACTGGCTTGCATTTTGATTTTAAAGTACCTTCTCACCGTTGTGGATTCACATTCAAGAAAGGAGAAAATATCTGAGAGCATTCAGAATACTGATGGGAAATGGTGTGCACTGCAACATCTTCTTGGTTGTTGTCTTCTTGCTCGGTCAAAATGTGGCTTATATGGAAAACTCAAAGATGAAAAAATGTGCGAAGCTGTTCGATGTTTCTTCAGGTACTTTAAACTCATATTAAGTTAGTACAATGTCTTAGTATTACAATTCATTTTCTGGCATTGCATGCCATTAATGGCAATATTCTCCACTATCAGATCCTGATTGATGGTTTTTGGAAAGGGGTATTGCTGTGATAGCAGAAGCTGATAGAATCCTCTGATTCAAAGCATTTAATAATTTGGTGGATCTTGCAATCTGATTACTATTCTTTATTGGTAAAGAAAACAAATTATATAAGCATACATTCTACACAGAAGTAGGAAAAATTTACATTTTTGTCCTCGAACTTTGGCTTCAATTGCACTTTTGTCTTTAAATCTTTCATTGGTAACAAATTGGTCCACAACATTTCAGTTGGTAATGTTAGGGTTGGACATAACTACTGACAAACATGAAAGACCAGCAGGTTTGTGGTCTTTAGAGAATCCTTCTCATTTACGGTTTTAACCTAAAGGACCAAATTGTCCCAATCAGCCTGTCTTTTATATTGTTAGACCGAATAAAAACACAAACAAAAACTGAACTGGCCACGTGATTATTATAAATAATATGTAATAACATCATCCAGCTTTTAGTTAATCGATTCGATTAAATAATAAAAGTGAGTACAGTATTGTTCCCATGAGAATTATTGTCTAATTATTAACCTAACTAGTTACTTGTAATATTTAGAAGAAAATTTTAAGAGATGACTAATGTGAAGTAAACCTAACTAAACAATCAATACAAATGAAAACAATTGAAAGAAACATCACCTAGATATCCAATTGTGTTTTCTATTTGACTGTATTTCTAAGGTATGATATATGAATTGCCTTCCTATGAATTGTCAACTAGAAAACTCTAATTTACTCCACTTTCTCAAGTTTCTCGAAGGTTATTTCTCTACAACAGTCCACTTATCTCTTGGTTAAATTTAATTGCAGAACAACACATTAAGATCAAGATTTCTAGTCAAGGTTGCATCTCACGCATCAATTCTCATTTATGTATTCAACATATATTGATTATGATTGGACCTAATCTGTAACTCCTCTATCAACTATGTTACAAATTTCAAAGCAATATATTCTGTGTCCAGTCTAATAAAAAGAATAAAAACAATGATAATCACAATTATTGTAGGGAAAACAAAATCAATTGAATTCAAACATTCAAGTGAACATATTAATACTATGGAGTCCTAGTGATAGGAATTAAACCACTTATGGAGAGAAGAATTCAATCCATAATGGTTAAAACAAACATTGAAGATTAAATAAAAAAGATTAGAAAAACCCCTGAACTAGGTTTTCTTCTCTCCTCCCAATCTTGCGTTTTCCCCTTCTGGTCGTCCTCTCCTCCTTGAGTTCACATCCAAGAATGATGCATTCCCTAATCTCCTCTATGCTATTTGTACTCTTCTCTAAAGAATTAGGAAGTATTCGGTTAGAAAAAATACAAAATTACCAATTTGCCCATGCTTAGAAGCTTTAATCTTTAACTTCAAACTGATCTTCCGATTCTACCCTTAATGAGATGCTGGAGTTGTGTAGGAGCAACTGCCTGGAGCAGTTGTCTTGAAGTGCTGAGAGCTGGGTTTGGTGCAGTTGCCTGGCGCGGCTGCTCTGAACTAGCCTTTCAGTGTCTGAGGCAGCCGCCTTGCATCCTTTGTGAAGCTGCCTTCTGCTTCAATTCATTTGTGCTTTGTTTGAAGTCAAACTGCACTTTTCCTCATCGGATTTTTCATGCATCCTCTTGTATAATAATAAAATTAACCGAGTGAAAATGTCCAAAATTATATGTCAGGCAAGTTAAAGCAAAGCAAAGCAAAATAAGGGTAACATCCATGTGTAAAATTCAAGCTCATCATTAATGGTAAGAGTAAGAGATGAAACCCCAATTTTTGTATCGCCTCCCCTTCTCTCCTCCCACTCTCTCGATTTCTCTGTCTTATTGTCTCATCACTGCTGGGTTTTATGGATTTAAAGATGCTTTCATCCCCTTTCTTTGTCATCAATGCTGATTGGTGAATCGTGAAGAAACCACCTCTCATCTTCTTTTCTTCTTGTTTCCTTCTTTTTTGGAGCAAACCCTTGAATACCAAGAAGAATATTTTGATAATAAAGCCTATTTGCTTATTCCTTGAACAATGGAAGTTGTCAATGTTCTTTATGCATTCAACTAGGTGTCCTTTGGAATTTTTTTTTTTTTTTTGCTCTTGTACTTTCTCTCTCTGCCACTTCAAGTGACAATTTTTTTTCCCTTTTCAATTTTTTTTTTTTTTTTTTTTTTTTTTTTTTTTTGTATATCTGAAAATGAGTGTTGCTTTTTTACTTGTTCAATATAATAAACAAATGAATTTTCAATTTGAGCCTTGAAAACTAGACAAAACAATATTTACAGGTATTTTTGAAAGAGATTAGCTTTTTGGCAAATAAAGTCAAAACAATTAATGCTTTCTCCTTAATATGTGTGCTTGGCTTAGTTGTTACTTCACTTCAAATGGGATGGAGAGAGTTACTTCTTGGTGTTGGAGCATACAGTATGAAAAAATTTCAAAATTAATGTTTTCTTTTTGGCATTTTTGTTTTTGTTGTGTAATTAAAAGAAAGAAAAAAAAAACCCTTACTTTTGTAGGATGAAAATTTGGCAAGACATACTCTCTCTCTCACTCTCTCTTTTTTGATAGAAAAAGAAAAATATTTTAGATGTATGAAAAAATGTACAAAAACTTCTAAATATGGTAAATCCTTAGAAGAAAAAAAATACAGACAAATGCAATACAAAGATACTAATGCACAATTGCACATGAGTCCATCTTCAAATCTTGTAGAGTATAATTTTTATAAATCTCTGAGGCATGAGCTCACAGAGAAGTATAGAAAACAAATTTATCCAATAAAAGCGAAATTTACATGGTGTGATTGCAAAAAATTTGATTGCAGGAAATTTTGGCTTTCCTCTCTTTCTAATAACACCATGGAATGGCAAAAAAAGGCGTTTTTTTAATCACAACAACTGAGCATCTTTCCTCCCTCCAAAATCTCTAAATTTTGTGAGAAACAAATCAGGAACTCTTATAGCACAAATCCAAATATTGTCGAACATTGTAAAGAGGCGGTTCCGCATCTTCCTTGCATCCAAGCAATGTAAAATTAAATAATTTCTAGTTCCAGAATTGATGTGTCACGACACATATATCTTGGGAGTTAGCTTTACATGGTCTTCCCTTTTGAAGAAAATCATCGGTATCAATATTACTATGCACCATAGACCACATAAAAACTTTATTCTTGGTAGGAACTTTTGCATTCCAAATAAAATTGTTAAATTGTCTCTAACCATTGACACTATCCAAGCCAATAACAAAATTGGCTAAATTGACATCACCAGTTTCATAATTTTGGAGTTAGCACTGGGCTTGAGAAATGATGGACAGAAGCTAATGAGATAATCAGGGTATTGTCCTCCTCTCGTTCTTGCTCTTCGAGGGTAGAATAGCAGAATCCTAGGTGTTTTATTGACAGAAAACCCTAGATGACATATGGGAATTAATCAAGATTCAAAATCCTAAACATGCTAATTGGAATGACACAATTCGTGATTTGAATTGTACGATTCGATTTGATTCAGCACTTAATCGATCCAGTTTGATGCATCGCTAATGGCAATGAATTGTTATCGAGGAAGAAGATTAAATTTGAATCACACAGAATTGTGCAGATTGCATGATTTGATTGAAATCATGGTCGAAGAAGCACGGGATCAAGGACTTCATCACTGTCAAAGAAAGAGATCATGGATGTCAATATATCCAAAGAAGAAAGAAGAAGAAGAAGTAAATCTTGTGCTGAAGTTGTCGAAGGAGATCAATTGTGGTGCTGAAGTCTTTGAAGAAGGAGGGACGCCGTCGAAGGAGATCTATTGTTGACAAAGAAGAAGAAGAGATGTGTCAAGAAGAAGAGACACAGTTGAGGCTCGAGATGCGTCTCTTCTCCTCCCCACTAAAAGGAAAAAAATAATTTTGTATTTTAGTAATCGTAATCTCAGCCTCATTGTCCTTTTAATTTATTAATTTCAAACTATTATTATTATTTAAAATAACAAAATCATCCCATTGGATGTAATAGAATTAATTTGCTAGTTTTTTAATACATAAAAAGTTTTTAAATTATAACTTCTCACGTCAACAACAAACATCTTTTTTAAAAAAAAGAAAAATATCTCGTTTCACCTTCTTGAAACAATTGATTTGCTTTTGAGTACTTTAATTTTTTTTATGAATATTTTATTTTAATCTATTTTACATGCATGTTGTAAAATACACCTATATATATAATACTAAATCTTACTTCACACTTTGATTCAACTCAGTGTTCAGAAAATAAACTTTTCGATTCACGTTCTAATCTCGATTCGATGACCATGATCCTAAATAATAGAGAAAAAAGATTCTCTACAACTCTAATAAAATCAAATAAAAATAACCATTATATAAAAATTTTTAAACTGTTATTATTATTATTATTATTATTATTATTATTATTATTTTGGCATCAAATAGTCTCTCAGTATGAAGTGTGAATACACCAGGTAGTATCTTGGCACAGGTGTCTGGTTTGGATATGCTGCTGACAGCTTTGACAGCTTTGACACCGTATCCATATGACAAAAAATGTAATTTTGATTTTCAACACTGCTCGAACATGGCTAGGACACAACATTGGCAGGGTTTCAAAATGGCCGGGATGTGGATGGGTCTTTCATTTGAAATTTTTTAGGTTAAAAATTGAATCTTTTAAATTTTTGAAATAGATAAATTTATACAATAAATTTTAACTCTATCGCATGAAATATAATTATGAGCTTTATTATAGATTTGGATGAATATTTCAACATTAATCGTTATGCATATTTTCACATATTAATTTTGATTTCATGCATACACACCAATTGGGTGGCTTAGTCAACCTTACATAGAAAAGAAGGCAATGGTGTTTTATAGAAGTTGTGCTTTGCCCATTCATTTTGCATGTTGACATGGGCATGATTCTGGAATGTCAGAAATGAGTTTTATATAGTCCTGTTCAACCCACTTGGATTTGATCTCTGGGGAAAGTCTTTCGCGTTGTATGCTGCCCTCTGTCAACCAGTATTTTCCACTGCTCATGCTGGTTTGTGACTGGATGATACTTGCCCCAATTATTATTTATGCTGCTATAAGTGCTCACTTCTCTTCTGATCATGCAATTTTGAACCACATCACAATTTTCTGGTCAGGGCTTCATCTGGTCAAGGAGCTTCAGAGGCTTTGCAGAGTTTGTCTTATGAAGCAAGATTGCCACATCCAGAATTTAGTAAGTGTAAGCCTTATCTTTTGTTGTTATTCAAAAGATGAACAGAATTCTCATGTTTGCTTATATACTAATGTTTCCCCAGCTGGTTATGCCTCGCCCGCTGTATGGAAGCTTCAGTACTATCAATGGGTGATGCAAATATTTGAGCAGTACAATCTCAGAGATGGTGCTTGCCAGTTTGCTCTTGCTGCCCTTGAGCAAGTTGATGAAGCTTTAAATCCAAAAGAAGATGGAAACACCAAATCTAATCTTGATGACTCAGCAATAATTATTAAGGGACGACTCTGGGCAAATGTCTTCAAGTTTACTCTAGATCTTGATCGATATTATGATGCGTATTGTGCAATAATTTCTAATCCTGATGAGGAGAGCAAATATATTTGTTTGAGGCGTTTCATAATTGTTCTATATGAACGTGGTGCTCTAAAGGTTTGTGGAAAATGATACTTTTCATTCCACTTTTATTTTGTTCCTCATTTAGTTGCAACTAGAAATTACTAAAGGTTTGAGGAAGCCTGAGGATAAAAATGTTATACCTGTTTAACAACTTTATTTACAGAGAGAGCTTGTCTTTCCATGAAAAAAAAAAGGAGGAGAAAAGGGAATGAGTAAGATGTACAGCAACCACAGTCCTATTAGCTAACTTCTATAGGGTTGAATTGTTTTCTGTTATTTAATTTGACTATTTCACTTTAAGATGCTTAATTTGCTGTAAGAGGACATTCTTGTACTCATCTGTTTAAAAATCGAACATTACCGTTTCCATGCATCGCAGATTCTCTGTAATGGTCAACTCCCCTTCATCGGTCTAGCCGAGAAAATAGAGCAAGAGCTTGCTTGGAAGGTAGGTATCAGTTGCAAAGCTGCGAGCTTCAAAGCATTAATGTTTCCTTTGTATTTTCTAGCAGTCTAAAATCTCTATTTTTGCGGGATGAATTCCATAGGCACAGCGTTCAAATCTTTCAGCAAAGCCGAACCCATATAAACTACTTTATGCTTATGAAATGCATCGGCATAATTGGCGGAAAGCAGCAACTTACATGTATCTTTATTCAGCTCGTTTGAGAACTGAAGTGGCTGTGAAAGATCACCAAACATTGTCTTGGGCACTACAGGAGAGGATGAATGGACTTTCTGTCACCATCAATGCACTACGTCTTGTTCATCCTGCGTATGCTTGGATTGACCTGGATCCTGAAGGCAACTCACTTCAGTATGGAAACTATCCAAGTAAAAAGGCTCGAAAAACTTCAGAGGAACAATGTACATATTGCCATGAACGTAGATTTTAGCTTCTACTTTTCCTTTTTGCTGTCTATAATATTGATCGTGGTGCAGAGAACCCATCATTCAATCTTGTGTTTTGCTTTTGTTGCATCTTAAAAAGAATAACCTTCTTTTTAAATTCTTGAACTCATCTTTTTAAGCTTGGATATATTTTATGCCACATCAGTTTGTAACAGAAGTTCATATGTTCTACTTTCTCGCAGCCTCTCAGAATGGCATTGTGTCTCAAGGACAAGAGTGTTATATTGATGTTGAGAAACTTGAAAAGGAATATGTGCTTGCAACTGCAGAGTATTTGCTTTCTCTGGAAAAAGTCACATTGGCTTCTTTTGGTAATTCTTTCAATTTCATGTTGACGGCGTATTTCATGTTTGAAACCTATTATAATTCGACATAAAAGTGAAGAGATAGTTCCAACTAATGAGTGGCTTAGAGCACCCCACTCCTCGGGAAAAAAATCAGATGTATAAACTTATGTCTTAGAATTGTCTGAGAATCTAAGGCTCAATCTCTCTGTAACACTTGGTAAATGTTGATGATAAGTAAAATGTCAATTATTTTTTGCTGTTTGTATATTTACGGCTGACCCTACAGCCGACCCCAAATATTGGGCTTAAGGCTCAGTTTTTTGTTGTTGTTTGTATATTTACGGTTATAATAAGAAAATGGTTACTTGGACATTGACTTGCCTTTGAGATTTTGGATTTATGCGATCCAGTTATCTGCTGAGTTGCATTCTGATGTCCCATTTCCCTTTCCTCCTGTCAGGTAATCAAAAGCCATCAATAGATTTCATAGATTTACTGGTTCAAGGAAAGTTATATGATATGGCTTTCACTGTTGTTCTGAAATTCTGGAGTGGCTCAGAATTGAAGAGGTGCGACTCTTGTCTCTTAGTCGTGTGAGAGATTTTCATGATGCTCATCTCACATAACTTTTGGTGTAGGGAGCTGGAAAGAATCTTCTATACTATGTCATTGCAATGTTACCCAAGTGGAGTTAAATCTTCTTCGGTTGGGTAGGACATATCTGGATTTTGGTTCTTTGTGCTTTATTTATATTTTCCTCTAATATGCAGTAGATGAATCTTTAGGACCTTTTATGACTTCAATTTCCCTGACGCCCACCACCTCTGTGATCGTAATATTTATTTGTCACAGGAATGACTCAAGCTCACATGGTCTTCTATTGGCATTACCCAAAGATGCTATTGTTCTCCGTGGCTCAATGGACAGGAGTCCTTCGAGTGAACAATGTACAGGGAGTAATCAGTGGGAATCACTTGAGCTCTATCTTGTATGTGTCATCCGGGTTGGACTTCCTTACTTTTTCATTTTGTGTTGCGTGTTGGATGACTTTGAGAGGCACTTTTCACTCATTTGGCAGGCCAGTTTGATTGAAAGGCTTGCATATTTGATATTGATGTGTGAGAAGTTTGAGTAATGGGGCTATTGCACTCTATACTTGTCCTCTTTTTTTTTTTTTTTTTTTTTTTTTTTTTTTTCATATTTCTTGTTTATATTATGTTCTTTAATCGTAAAAAAAGGGGATAATTTGGAATCTGGTCATGGGCTCCATTATTGCTGCGATCTGTTTATGAAGGACCATGCCAGTCCACTAAATTTTTTAATGACAAGGTGCTATTTTGGACATAACAGTGGAGTTTCAAACATGATTATTTTTGAGGTAACTAAAAGATCATGAAAGGTGCCAAAAGAATGCATTTTTGTATTTAAGGCAAAGATAGAAAGGAGTTCTCTTCTCTCACTTGTTGTTCCCGTTCATACCTTCTTTGTGTTCAGGTTTTATGTGTAAGCATGAGGACAGTATGTAAAATTACTTTCGGCATTTGGTTTGTACTTTGATTGTTATTTACTCGAAAAAGGAAAACATTAAGAACCCCTCGAAATCGAATATATTTGATTGTATGTTTTTCTCCAAAACAATTTTTATGACTACCCAAGAGTTTTCAAACTAGATCAGGCAGAGAACTGGGAATGAACAAATTCACATTTTTAAGTTTTCAACTGGTGATTAAACCATTGTCATAAATCACACAGGATTGATACAGAAAATGTCTTAATACAACATTATATAGAACTTATATTTTGTACCATGTTAATCTTTACAGCAACTGTAGTTTCATCCTCAAAAAATGTCTCCTCTCATTTTCCATGGTCTTGATCTACTTTGGTTATTTATTTGACGCATTCTTTGTTGACATCCCTATGCTGATAACTTGAGAATCTATTACGAACTCTGATAAAACCCTGAATCCAAGCTGACAATGGGTAGTAGCAACTAGCAATCTAAAGTCTCTTACGATTTCTCTCAAACAGTTAGTCTCGTACTATGAATGTCGTTTTTGTACCAATTTGGCTGGTTTTAAGTTGAAATTAGGAAGTACTTGAATCTCTTCATCACCAGCAAAGTTTTTCAAATTACTACTTGGCAGCTAGCTGTATAATAACTCATGTCTTTCCATGATGTTATTATCACTGCAGGACAAGTATAAAAGCTACAACCAAAGGTTGCCTGCACTTGTTGCTGAATCTCTTCTTCGTGCAAATCCACAGATTGAATTGCCTCTTTGGTTGGTTCGCATGTTCAAGGTAATGAGTCCACAATCTAGTATTTTGATATCAATAACAATGCTGACAAGTATTACCTAGTCCGAAATCACAAAAGCGAGGGGAAAAAAAAAAAGAAGAAAACTTTGCATGTGAACTCCAGTGATATAACTCATATACCCTCTATAATCCAAGTTAACTATATAAACCCTTCTTATTTTTCCTGCCCTGTTCCCTTCAGATCTATGCTAAAGCCATTCCCTGGCTTCTAGATGGCAAACTATCATGTTCATGTCGGTTTGCACTATTCTTGATAACTAAATTAAGTACTTAATGTATGCGCTCATCCACCCTGACGTGCAGTTATCGCTTTATTAATGTGTTGCTTCATAAACATTAGTAGTATGTGTCCCTTATTATTATGCATATTCCTTCTGATAACGGAGTGTATATTTTAGCAAAGGGTCAACTGCATAAATCCTCCCATGTGGTTTGGCATGTTTGCAGTTGCAAATTGCAATCCCTGGGTTCAAAACTTGACATTTAACCACCCCTTGACTTAATTTACTGACCAAATCATCATATGCCAACAAAATCAGGACTTCAGAAGCTCCAATTTGAGGCTCTAGTTTGTTGACTAAAATATATTTTCCTCATTCGAACCATCATTGATGATTTAACATATTTTACATTTTGAAAAATATCTAATTGGGGCTCTAGTTGAGGATGTGTTCAAGTGATTTAATGAGGGCTCAACTCTGAATCTTTAGAGTCCTTATGTGCCAGTCACATGACAATTCAGTAAATATATGGCTGGAGAACTATGTGCTAACACTATGAAGGTTGTTAAATGTCAAGTTTTGAACAATGTGTGACAATTTGGGTTATGTAGTTTATTCTTTTTGTTGGGTGGGGGATATAATATGTAGTTTATTCTTTTTTAAACCCTCTATCATAAAGTATACAAGTACTTGTTCTCTCTTCAACTCATTCAACTACTATTATTAGCTTTCTGTTTGAAGCATAATCTAAAATTCTAAAATTGGTCACTTTATCCAACTCTATGATCCTAACTCTATCCAATTTTGGTATTGTTGCAAGCTGAGGACCATGTTAATCGCATATTTATTCCCAACCATTTAAAGTATTTTGCTTTTCTACCATTGGCAAATCTCTAGTCTAGTTACTACTATGAATTTGTCATTGCTAATTCTGGACTTGGCTTAGGAATTTCATTGTGCATATATTATAAATTATACCCGTAAAGACAAAATGACATTCTCTTTTTGGCAATGTTTGCTGTTGAGCCAGGCACAATAGGACTCTAATCCCTCTTCCCTATCATTGTTACCCGAGTTGCAGCAGTTCCGTCTATGTACTTAATTAGATTAATATAGCTTGCAATTGCATTTATCTTACTCCTATAACCATTGTAGTTACTTTCAGATGTCGTGCTTATTGGGTGTTGGATTAGTTTACTTTTTGTGAGCACAAAGTTTTAGTTTATCAGCCAGTGCTAGAACTTATATTTATTGTCTTTTCACAAAGGTTAAGGTATATTCTTACCGCATACATCATCTAGTGAAGCTGATTAAACAAAGGCATGTCACTACTTATCAACTGTCTGGTGATCACAGATCCAATTATCTCCATTTCCAAACTCGTAAATTGGCCAAAAGTGTTTTTCTTCTGAAGTAAAAGAATCACCCGTTTCTAGTCTTTTTCTGTTGTATGCTGCCACTCAAGGGAATGCATTGTGCTAATTCTTGAGTATTTAAGAACACAAGAGCCCCCTTAAAAGTAACCTAAGCAAAATTCATGGGCATGAACTTGTGAGTGCATATCAAATCCTCCAGCTAAAATGGCACTGTGGGGATTTTGCACTGTGGGACAGAAAGTAAAGGCTGCTAACATTCGAGTAAAAACACTAATAATTACCTGCACAGTGGCGTGGTTCATCCTTATCCTGGTAATTGGTATGCTTTAGTTTAAGGCAAGAAGTATACTCGTGTTGTGATAAATAATTTTAGAAGACCTCTCAGCAACTTATGCTTGTGATCTTCAAGTTTGCTATTCTCTCAAATTTCAATATTATTCTTTATGGATTCTCTTATTTAAGATGTGCAGTCTTCACCAATTGCCACTTAACTTTTGCTAGATGTAGAGGTTCAAATCTTGATGTCATATGGTTTCAGATGGATATCTGCCTATTCTTGGAATTAAAATTTTATTTCATACTTCATATACATGGGTGATCTCTTGCAGTCTTTTTTGTTCATCTATGGTCTTTTTAGATATTAGAGACTATTATTACTTATTGCTAGCCATTATCTCCTTACAACAATGCAGTTAGCACTTTAGTGTGTATTAGTTCCTGATGTAAGAATCCGAAGGAAATTAAATATGCTTTTTGAATTATGATAGGTTGGCCAAAGGGATGGTATTTGGGGGATGTCTACTGGTGAATCAGATCCTGCAACGTTGTTTCGGTTGTATGTTGACTACGGTCGTTATGCAGAAGCTACAGATTTGCTTATCGAGTACTTTAGGTCATATGCTTCAGTGGTGAGATTTACTTTCCTGTTATACTACGGCGAGAAAATTAATGTTGTCCAAATTATAAGCGACAGATTGGTTTTTATCTTAGATATGGCTGGATCTGTCAGATCATAAGGTTTTACTTGGTTTGAAGTAATTGTTTATATCTCATGAGACATAGCTAGCTAACAATAATGAGTAATAGTATTGATATCACTGCCAGAAAACTGGGTGAAAAACACGTTCTGATTAAAAAAAGGATGTTTTTTTCTATCAGGGAAATGTTGCCACTATTTGTAAAACATTATGAAATTGAAAAGTAATTACAAATTTAATTTTAAGAATTGTATAAATAAATTAAAATTAATTTTTTATCTTGAAAAGTAGCATCTGATATCTTGAATGTCACCTAAATAAGTTTTTCCTTTTTGCAGCTGTTATGATTGAAATATTGCGTTGAAACCATAATATTGAAAACCTAGGGTCCTTTTTTATTGGCTACATGGTACAAATGCGTACATAGTATGATGGGAACCTGAAACATAAGAGGTCCACCACATGCACACATGTTTAGGAAGTTTGCTTTCTGTGAATTCAAAGGCAGAATAATATCTGAATCCAACCAAGCTTAGAGAAAATATTCCATGGAGTTACTGTTAGATTGAAAATTCCGTAGGTGTTGTGGTTTGTTGGATTCAAAGGCCAATTTTCATTTTTGGTTTTAATCTTTGAATTGCCCTTATCTTTGGAATCTAGCCCTAAAATTTTTGTATCAAGTAGGTCTAATTTTGTAAAGCAGCGAACCCGGGAGACAAAGCGACTAATATGATTTTCATTTGGCAGCAAATTAATAGAAAAATACTTGTGTCAGTATAACTTGGGACTAATTTAGACTCAAAAACAAATAAATTAATAATTTTGACTCGTTTCCCTATCAAACAAATCAATATTACAATTATTCAAGAAGCAATGTGATGTGATTGCCTGTTTGCTCACTTTCTGGACTTGGTCTCTGTCACAACGTTAGGTTTAACTATCTCAGATGTAAGCAAACGAAACTTATTAAGGATTAACTTTGAAAATTTGTGCAACTATTAAGGACTTAATAATGAAATTTTATCCTAATAACATGAATAATGAGTTTCCATGGGGTGGTGTATCAAAAATAATTTTAGTATGTTTGTTTGTCATATTTTACAGAGACCGGTGGACATAATTCGCCGAAAAAGGCCATCTGCAGTTTGGTTCCCATATACTACAATTGAACGCTTGTGGAGCCAGCTTGAGGATCTGAGCAATTCAGGTCAGATGAACATCCAATGTGAAAAGATAAAGGCTCTATTACGTGATGCATTGGTAGACCATCTTAATCAGGTATGTTGGAACTAGTGTAATCCTTTGGAAAGTTATTAAAACCTTAATAGTCTTCTAGGTTTAAATTGAATTGCCTTTATCAGTTGAAAGTGGACTGTGGTGATGCTTTATCTGCTGCTGTCTGTTGAGAAACATCTGCAAAGCTGTCTCCTTGCTGAGAACCCTCTCTAGTTCAGAGTTCATGGTGAATGGGAATTCGTTGATCTCTTTTTGCTGATCAGTAATGAACCTGAACACCCCCCCCAATTTTCTGGGTGGATTTATTAGTTCCACACCTCTCTGCACATGATTAAGTCTGGCCGATGCATGACGCGCATGATGGCAGTGGCAGATCTGGACTGGGATTCTTAAGTCTGGTTCAAGTATAGTAGAATTATCCAAGTTAAATATCCTGTAAAGGATAGAAATTTATGTAATATGGCTATAGTGATGGCATTGTCAACAGGAAGCGGCTCCAAAGCTGCCAATCTGCCTATTTTGTAAATGATACACTAGCTTGGTGCACAATGAAAATCACATTCTTCATCATCATCTTCTTCTCTTATTATTATTAGTATTACTACTGCTGTTATTGCTGCTGTTGTTGTTGTTATTATTATTATTATTATTAAAAAGTAGTACTAGTAGTAGTATTACTACTATCTGGAATTGGAAACGGGAAAATTAGAGACTGGTATAATCATTTCTCCGAGAAAGTTGGTCCTTGAGTTACTACAATAAGATGGTTTTTTGGGGACAAGGCCTGTGTTTGCGCCTATTTAGGCAAATCATAGACATGCATTCAGATGAGCACCTTCAAGATCCATTTAAATGTACACACTTAATTAGTAAGCCACATTACTTTAACCAGACCAGATATTACCTATGTTACTCAAGTCCCTAGTCAATTCATAGACATGCATACGAATAAAAGTGGTAAGGGTTAAGAGTAAAGGTTCAAAGATTATGACACTATTTATGAAAAAAGAAAAAAAAAATAATTTTCTCCTCCACAGTTGAGTTCTCCAATTGTGAAATTTCTAGTCCATTCATAAGAACAGGAGGAGTAACCAAGGATACTTTGATAAATATCAAAACTCATGAAAAACCCCAACAAGAATATTCTAGGTTAAAGGTGTTAAAGAAACCTTCAAATTAGGGTTGAATTTTGAAAATAGTATAAGGGAATTTTGAAATTTTTGTCCTCTCTCTACTCTTTTACTCTATAGACATCTCTCTTAGAGTGAATAAATGAGGGTAGAGGTGTCTCCTTTTGATAGTAGGCATGAAGAATCAAGCAAGTTTCTCCACACTTGCGAAAACCAAATGTTTAAAAACCTTCCTATCTTCTTGTCCAAAAAATACTAAATTATTAACTCAATTAAAAAAAGTTTCAAAAATTTCTAAAATTCAATTAAGTCTACAAGTGTAAGCCAATGAGTTATATTTTAACTAATTCGATTCGATTATCTATGGGAACCCTATTTAGGGAGTAACTCTCCCGATATATATATATATTTTTTTCATTCTTAAGTTTCAACTTAATATTTGGATAATGGACCTAGAACCCCGTTTTACTAAATCGACTGTCCATGGGTTACTTATCGGCACTTTTTCAGCAAAGGCTACCTTCAAACCCCAAAGCCCAAAGCGGATCTCACAAAATTTCTCAATTTGATTTTTCAAATCATTCAAAATATCCCAAAATCTAATTAAATTCTAAGATATCCGGTCACAATAAAATCTTAATTGACATTTGTCCATTTGAAATCTTTTAATTTTAATAGTGGGAAGGACATTAACACCCCACACCAAGAACCAGGGTTCGAGTCTTGACATTGACAAAAACGATATTGAGAGAGCTCTCTCCCAATTGGGACCCGATAGCAATTCGACCGAAATTAGTTAGAGCAAAGCTCCAAACACTCAGCGGTGGACAAAGTCCAGAGAACAAAAAAAAAAAAGAATCTTTTAATTTTGAAACTCTTTTTAAAATTAGAAATTTTCAAACCTTAGAAACTTCCTTAATCATATTAGTCTAATCAAAACTCCCATTGGATCAAGTTCAAAAGTCTAGTTTCTTAATTTGATATTAGGTTATATTAGAAATCTTGTAATTCAGTTAATCACACGTCAAGACTAAGAATTTTATCATCTTTTAGCTTAGTGTTAATCACACATATTGAAACCATCCAATCAGAGGGTGGAGACATTATATATCGCCCCAACGTACCAATTGCATTAAGAAAAACCTCTTACAAATTTTTCTTTTTGTGATGAAATATAGAATTTCTGTGATTACGGCCATATGCTCCAACTATACTAATATTTTATGAAGATCAAACACTTACATTATTAAATGTCCCGCCAGGGAACACCAATGGCCCATCTTTTAATTGCCATTCTGCACCAGAAGAAAACAAACTTTCAAGTCAAATGATTCGACTTTCTTCGACGTGGGAATCAATCTAATTCGTCGAAAATATGCAGAATTCATGGGCTTAGATTAATGTCCATAATATTTAATAATGTCAAAAAAGATGTCACGGGTGCTCTCTCTCTCTCTCTCTCTCTCTCTCTCTCTCTCTCTCTCTCTCTCTCTCTCTCTCTCTCTCTCTCCCAATTATTAGGTGCCCGTGTCAAAAGAGAATCTCCCGAAAGGAAAAAGGAAAAAAGAAATAAGTGGTATCGTCAATATCAGATCAAATAATGCAGAGATTTTTTATGGAGGGAATTCTGTGATCCAAATCAATTTGCAGCGAATTGTTGGTTGAAAATTGACAAACTAAATAATGGAGTTTGGGGGTGGGTGGGGGGGACTCTGATTGAAAGGGCCACCAAAAAAGGAGCAGAGGTCCTACCGATATGGAATGGTGTTTGCTGTGAAAAGGGACAAATTAAATAATGCAGTTACTTTTTATTTTTGATATAATATATTTACATACAAAATTTCATGCATCGATTCTCACTAATCACAAGAACACTAATAAAATTATAGCAATTGAGGAACTTAACTTTGGTTTGATTATTAGAAAACAGCCATCACATTCGGATTCAATATAGTTTCCATCTCACAAAAATTACATTACAAATTTGCCTACTGGGGCACATGCTAACATCATTTCTGCGTTTGCTGTCCCCCCCCCCCCCCCCCCCCCAAAAAAAAAAAAAAAATTTTATGTCTCTGTCCTTTATTCATCATGTTTTTAAATGTACAAGTATGGATCTTGTGTAGATTATTTTAACCCATGAGAAGTGTGCAGATGAATTCTTAAAAGTTTAAGATATCAAGTTGCAAAAACCAAAAGCTATCAGGTTTGTATGGAAATAGCCTAAAGTTGAGGAAAAACTATCATGGATTCAACAAGGAAAGCAATGAACAACACCAAGTCCCCAGCCTCAGAAGAGGAAGATGATGAACCCGATGTTCAAAGCCAAGAAATGAAGAAATTGCTCAAATCACTTCCGAGAGAAAGGGGATGGCGAGGTCGTTATCAATATCTTTATGGAGATTTTTGGGTTTCAGGTTTAGCATTAACCGGAGTCATCTCCTTTCAGCAAAACTTCCAAGCAAGAAATTCTGATATAATTCTAGCAACATTACCCAAATCAGGTACCACTTGGTTAAAAGCGCTCGTTTACTCTATAATAAACCGTAAAATTTTCTCTCTTGACAATTCTCCCCTTAACACTACCAATGTTCATCACCTTGTACCCTTTCTTGATTGCAAACTTTACCTAAATGGCCAGAATCCTGATCTATCAGGCATTCCACCACCAAGAGTTTTTACTACACATGTTCCTTATCCTTGTTTGCCGGAATCAATCAAATCAACCACTTGTCGAATTGTCTATCTTTGTCGAAACCCATTTGATAGTTTTATTTCTCTATGGCATTTCCACACAAGAGCAAGACCAAAAGATTTGGAGCCGCTATCTCTAGAGGATTGTTTTGACATGTTTTGTGCTGGAGCTTCCTCTTTTGGGCCTTTTTGGGACCATTTCCTTGGTTTTTGGAAGGAGAGCTTGAAGAATCCAAAAAAGGTGTTGTTTTTGATGTATGAGGACATGAAGATGGACAACAAACTGCAAATGAAGAGATTGGCTGATTTCTTAGGGTACCCTTTTAGTGAAAATGAAGAGAAAGAAGGCGTCATAGAGGAAATATCGAAGTTCTGTAGTTTTGAGAGCATGAGAGAATTGCAGCCAAACAAAAGCGGGAATAAGATAGTGGGACATTTTGAGGTTGCAAGTTTCTTTAGGAAAGGTGAAGTTGGAGATTGGATGAACTATTTAACTCCATCAATGGCAGATCGTTTGAAGAAAGTGGTGGAAGAGAAGTTGGGAGGTTCCGGTTTGAACTTAAAACCGTTTTGTTAGACAAGAGGCATCTGTGAGAGTTTTCATGGGTAACGATTTTGATTGCATTTCTTTGTTGCCGAATAAGCGGTTTCAGTTCCTTCTCTATGTATGTTGTCTTGATGCTATCTATCATGATTGAATCTACTATCATATTTTATAAAATCCTTCACCTTATGACTATAGAATGTACATTTGGAATCATAGAATGCATGGATTGTGGTGTGATAGTTGGATGGAAATAAATTGTGGGTGCAATCTTTCATCATTTTCTCTATAAAGTTATTCTTTTTTTGATACTATACCAATTGGTATCTGAATCTATATTCTGATTAGTCTCTAAATTTAGTCCGTTAATATTTAAAGTGGATTAGTCAAAAGTATGATTTCGAATACCGATTGATTAAAATAAAAAAAAGTGATGAGACCATGTGATTGATATTTTGCGGTCTAAATGACCATGAAGCTATGAAGATGTTTTGAACCCATCTATGAAGATGCATGTAAGATTGAATAGGTTAATCACACGTATTAAAGGTTTGGTTGCCAAAGTCATAAATGGTTTTATGATGTATGGATAGAGAGTTGATTACACCATGTTACCATCCTCCATGCATGTTGAAAATTGCATAAATAAATCAAGATATATGTCATAAAAAGTTGCATTTTCGATATACATCCATGCGTTTTGATAACTGAATATTGTGTCACATTTTCAATATATTGACATGCTTTGATACTTCCACTGCATTGACACATGGTTTTAAATAGATTTACTTATATATTTGGGCTGTATGCCCAGCCGACGTTATGATATGATGCATGGGGTTATATGCCCGGCCGACATGGTGATGGGATGCATGGGGCTACGTGCCCGGCCGATTTGATATTGTGATATGCTTCCTATAGCATCCGTAGCTACGAAGGACATTTGGTAGAGGCACCTCTTGTGTCCGGATACGTTTCGGCCAGAGGTATCCGCCAGAACGTCATGTGTATGGGTGTCCCAGGTTGACCCTCATCGAAGAGGACGTTGAGTACAGCTCCGTCTAGCACCAGGCGAGGGCACCATACACGACCGACTAGTTATATGTACATTTTTATTATATACAGACTAGTTGGAGTAGGCTGTGGCCAACATTAGGGCAGATAGTCATTATTTAATACTTGCATTTGAAAAAACCTCCAATACGCCGTCCTTGGTCGAGGTAGACCATTGCCGGGGTTGTTTGATTGGCCGGCTCTTTATGAATTGATTTCCACATTGGATGCATATGTTATTTTCAAATGTGTGCCTAATGATATCTGATTTGTTGAAACAACACGTTATTTTTCCCACATTTGATATTGTGTTTCATGCTTTGACACTCCAAGTTCACCCTCGATATTGATAGTATGATGTCAATCTCCTCACTTACTGAGTATCCTCCCTTAGGTACTCACTCCTCGCTTTCTTTCCCACAGGATTAGTGTTGGACCGAGGAGGTATTGTTGGGTTTGTATAATTGTGAAGCGAATGTGATATCACTGGGCTTGGATATGGATATCTTCGTCTCTTCCGTTACGATGATTTGGTGATATCGTTATGTATTGAAAATTTTAGTTTAACCAATATATTTATCAAGTTTTGTGAGATGACGGTATAAATTATGAACATTTATTCGTGAAACTTTCGTATTGATTTATTTCATTACATTGAGACATTTGTGAATATTTAAAAAAAACTTGGGAATTTATTTTATATATGCGTAGAATTTAGATCCGCTTGGTGTGGCGGCTGCTCATACTCTAGTTGGGCATGACAGTAGAGGTATGTTGTTAGGACTACTAGAAACTTTATAGTTTTGCGTTGTTCTGAATGTTGGCTGTGGTATTTATTGATTTTGGAGAGGCTGGGATGACCATTCGTTTATTTTACAGGATGAATGTGATATACAGGTAAAATTGTACATGGGAAACCTCCGATTTATGGGGAGATTCTGCCCGATTTTCTGTAAAAATATAGCCGGTATCTAGAGACAACGGGCGGCTGTTCACGACCCCGGTTTGGGGCGTGACACGAACGACCGCGATGGTGATGACGACTTCAAATCGACTCTGGGAACGAAGGTTTACCACCGTGAAAGGTAAAGTGACGCCATGGAGATACAGATAGAGAGTGATACAGACGGACGCGACCAAAGCAAAGAGGCTGCTCTTTGATAAGTTAGGGTTTTTTTGGATTCCTTTCATCGACGAATTAACGTTGGGGATATTCCTACTGTAATTTCCGTGTGAAATCCATCATTAAGTTAAAGAAAAAAATTACATTACCGACGGATTTCAGTCGGAAATGACTTTCGCAGAATATTAAAGCATCTCGTGCCAGAATTATCATCAGAATTACAGACGGAAGTTATCTGTTTCAGAATTTCGTCGGTAATTCCGTCGTAGATCCGATGGAAGTTTTTTCGTTTCGGTCTGACGTTAATCGCTCACAAAACCATCACTATTATCGACGGAATTTTTTCATCGGTAATAATCTATTTTCCGGTGCATCTTCCTTGCATCCAATCAATGTACAATTAAGTAATTTCTAGTTACAGAATTGATGTAGCACGACACATATATCTAGGGAGTTAGCTTTACATGGTCTTCCCTTTTGAAAAAAATCATCGGTATCAATATTACCAAGCACCATAGACCAAATAAAAGCTTTATTCTTGGTAGGAACTTTTGCATTCCAAATAAAATTGTTAAATTGTCTCTAACCATTGACACTATCCAAGCCAATAATAAAAATAAATTTGTATTTTATTAATATTAATCTCAGCCTCATTGTCCTTTTAATTTATTAACTTCAAACTATTATTATTATTTTAAATAACAAAATCATCTCATTGGATGTAATAGAATTAATTTGCTAGTTTTTTTAATACATAAAAAGTTTTCAAATTATAACTTCAACAAACATCTTTTTTTTTTTTTAAAAAAAAAATCTCCTTTCACCTTCTTGAAACAATTGATTTGCTTTTGAGTACTTTAATTTTTTATACAATAAATTTTAACTCTATTGCATGAAATATAATTATGAGCTTTGTCATAGATTTGGATGAATACTTCAATATTAATTGTTATGTTATTAACATATTTTCCCATATTAATTTTGATTTCATGCATACACGGCAATTGACTTGCCTTTGAGATTCTTGATTTATGCGACCCAGTTATCACCTGAGTTGCATTCTGATGTTGCATTTGCCTTTCCTCCTGTCAGGTAATCAAAAGCCATCAATAGATTTCGTAGATTTACTGGTTCAAGGAAAGTTATATGATATGGCTTTCACTGTTGTTCTGAAATTCTGGAGAGGTTCAGAATTAAAGAGATTTCGACTCTTGTCTCTTGGTCGTGTGAGAGATTTTCATGATGTTCATCTCACATAACTCTTTGTGTAGGGAGCTGGACAGAATCTTCTATACTATGTCATTGCAATGTTGCCCAAGTGGAGTTAAATCTTCTTCGGTTGGGTAGGACATATCTGGATTTTGGTTCTTTGTGCTTTATTTATATTTTCCTCTAATATGCGGTAGATGAATCTTTAGGACCTTTTATGACTTCGATTTCCCTGACGCCCACCACCTCTGTGATCGTAATATTTATTTGTCACAGGAATGACTCAAGCTCAGATGGTCTTCTATTGGCATTACCCAAAGATGCTATTGTTCTCCATGGTTCAATGGACAGAAGTCCTTCGAGTGAACAATGCACAAGGAGTAATCAGTGGGAATCACTCGAGCTCTATCTTGTATGTGTCATCCGGGTTGAACTTCCTTACTTTTTCATTTTGTGGTGCTTGTTGGATGACTTTGAGAGGCACTTTTCACTCATTTAGCAAGCCAGTCTGATTGAATTGCTTGCATATTTGATATTGATGTGTGAGAAGTTTGAGTAATGGGGCTATTGCACTCTATACTTGTCCATTTTTATCATATTTCTTATTTATATTATGTTCTTTAATTTTAAAAAAAAAAAGGGATAATTTGGAATCTGGTCATGGGCTCCATTATTGCTGCGATGTGTTTATGAAGGACCATGCTAGTCCACTAAATTTTTTAATGACAAAGTGCTTTTGGACATAACAGTGGAGTTTCAAACATGATTATTTTTGAAGTAACTAAAAGATCATGAAAGGTGCCAAAAGAATGCATTTTTGTATTTAAAGGCGAAGGTTCAAAGTTCTCTCGTCTCACTTGTTCACGTTCATACCTCCTTTGTGTTCAGGGTATACGTGTAAGCATGAGGACAATATGTAAAATTATTTTCAGCATTTGGTTTGTACTTTGATTGTTATTTACTCGAAAAAGGAAAACATTAAGAACCCCTTGAAATCGAATATATTTGACAGTATGTTTTTCTTCAAAACAATTTTTATGACTACCCAAGAGTCTTCAAACTAGATCGGGCAGAGAACTGGGAATGAACAAATTCACATTTTTAAGTGTTCAACTGGTGATTAAACCATTGTCGACCTGTGGTATAAATCACACAGAATTGATACAGAAAATGTCTTAATACAATAGTATATTGAACTAATATTTTGTACCATGTTAATCTTTACAGAAACTGTAGTTCCATCCTCAAAAAATGCTCCTCTCATTTTCCATGGTCTTGATCTACTTTGGTTATTTATATGACACATTCTTTGCTGGCATCAAAGAATGCATCACGGGTTGAGTTGCTCATTTGGTGATCTCGAAGTTACGAATTCAAGGCGTGGAAGCAGTTTCTTTGTAAAAAATTTAAGGGGAAGGTTGCGTATGTAACACATATAAAAAAAAAAAAAAAAAAAACAGAGAAAATTTTAAATTAGGGCTTGAAGCCCTAATTTTCTATCTCTCTCTCACTCTCTCTCTACCTCTCGCTGCTCTCTCTCTATCCCTCCATCGCTCTCCCCTCCTCCCGCGAGCACACACCACCGCACTCGGCAGCGGCTCCCCTCTCCCCTTCGCGCACGACTGCAGCTTGCGTTTCCCCGCGTGAGCGTGAGCACGCGATCGCGCGAGCACACGACCGTGCGCCTGCGCACGAGCTGCGCGATCCCTGCACCAGCTCCGGTGCTGCCTCCTCGAGCCAAGGCGCGATCTCCAGCGACCCAGCGCGCGACCCAGCACGAGCCAGCGCGTGAGCCAGCGTGCGACCCAGCTCGTGACCCAGCGCGACCCAACACACGACCCAGCTCGCGACCCAGCGCGAGGCCTGGCCCGTGAGCAGGCCAGCCCACCAGCGGCCCAAGGCCCAGTCTAGCCACGGCCCACTGCAACCCACGAAGCCGCTGCAGCCAGCAAGCCGAGCTGAGAGCCCGTGAGCCACCAACGGGTCAGTGCGCTAGCAGCCAGCCCACCGGCCCGTGAGCCCGTGACGGCCCGCGAGCCCGAGACCGGCTTTCCCCTTCGAGAGCTCACCTGCATCTTCTGTACTGCAGGTAACGACTATATTTGGTTGGAGTTCTAGGGTTTGGTGTTAGAAATTTAGTTATTTCTAATATAATTGAAATTTGAAACAATTACAGGTTTTAGACCAATCCGACGGGCGAACAACAGTTGGGTCTGAAACCCGAGGAACTCTAGGTGAGAGAAACACACTTACTTCACAGTGTGAATAAATTTTCCCTTATTAGGGTTTTATTTGATGTAAAAACTTGATAATTTAATTAGATTTGTCTTTTGGAGAGTCGTTGAAAAGTAGGGAGTGACCACCCTCCCTAAATATGTGAGTGAGACTCTAATCTCTTGGATAAAATAGTAAAACGTGTTTTCTGCCCTGTTTTCGATAAAACATGCTTTGATATGCATTCGTTTGACGTATGATATTGAATTTCAAAACTGTTTTGTGATTATTGGAGTGTCTTGAATTATATTTACAATGACTATGCATCCATGATTTGAAATGAAACAAAAATTGTGCCATTACTTGAAATTTTAAAATTTCTTTTCTAGCGTCGCATTGATATGCTATTTGAAAAGATTCAATGAAACGTATTGGCACGCAGATTTGAAATGTTTTGATAAACTATGTGGGTTGGATGCCCACTAGTTATGAGATGATGTGATGTTACTTGTGGGACGTTGTGCCCTGAGACGTTGTGCCCTTGTGATACTATGGGACGTTGTGCCCTTGTGATACTATGATGATTCTGTAGCTACGAGGGGCGTTTGTAGAGGCACGGGTTGCCCGGATACGCTTCTGCAGGAGGTATCCACAAACGTCATTTATTTTAAAGGCTATAGGCGCGGCCGGTTGAACCTACGTAGGGGGAAGACGTGTGTGATGCCACCGTCTAGTACCGGGCGGGGTCCTATACACGTTGATGAGTTGGCCCTAGCGAACTCATGGCCAACGTCGGGGTAGAGAGCGTTTCAAAGTCTATGCATAATAAAACCCCCGACGCGCCTGTCCTTGGTCACGGTTGACCTTTGCCAGGACTATTTTTGGCTCGCTCTGACATTACTTGATTTTAAATGGATGCATACATGCTTGCTATCGTGTGTTTGATTAAATGATTTCAAATTGATAGAGCGGCGTTACAGGCCCTAGAGCGGATTTGTGTTCTAACGGTGAGATTTACTTCTAATTTAGTTTCGACCCTGCGAGATCTTGACATTGAGGTCCGTAGTTGGCCATGTACTTATTTTGGGATGACTGTATAGTTTAATTCTCATATTTCATTTGCATTGAGGCGATTGTACGTATTTGAACGTTACTTGGGAAATGTGATATATATTGTATAAATTTAGGTCCGCTCGGTATAGCGGCTGCTCATGTTCTAGTTGGGCATGACAGTAGAGGTCTGTGACTAGGACTGCTAGAAACTTGTAGCCTTGCGTTGTTCTGGATACTGGCGGTGGTGTTTATTGATTTTGGAGAGGCCGTGATGGCCATTTATTTAAATTATAGATTGATTTTGATTATACAGGTTTAATTATACACGGAAAACCTCCGATTTGTATGGAGGTTCTGCCCGATTTTCTGTAAAAATACAGCCGGCATTCTAGGGCAACGGGCGGCTGTTCACGATCCCGGTTTGAGGCGTGACAGCTCTATTGGTATCAGAGCGTCTAGGTTTGAGAAATGATGAAAGTCTTCCCAAGTATATGACAAGTTCTCAATGCATTAGAGAGTTTCATACAGTCATTTAAAGACCTATACTTGGCCATAGGCATATAAGTCCTTTTAGATGATGGAGTTGGATACATAACGTTTCTAACTCGTTATTTCACATTTAATGCTGAGTCATAGTTCATTTATTTTAGGGGGTTAGTTACAGAGCAACTAACCTTAATTCTTGATTTTTATCTACTAACAATGTATTTTTTCGCAGAATTATGCCACCTAGACGTGGTAGGAGAGGTGATACATTCGCCTCACTTGAGGGTCTTACAGTGCCTGATACACCTAGGGCACCTGAGGCGCCACGAGTACCAGAGGTTGCTTCCTTTACTCGAGCACGCTCACCAGCGCCACCCCCAGCGCCACCCCGAGCACCACCGGCTGCTACAGCCGAGATCCCTCCACCACCACTCGATGCCTTGAGACAGTGGCAGGAGTGGTGCAGTAGATATGGGGTGCAGATACCACCACCTTCACTACAGACTCCAGCGACCGCACCTGCGGCCGTACCTGCTCCTTCGGCACCGATTCCTCCTTCGGTGGCCGGCCCTTCCGTGTCAACTCCGACCGACAAGACGTCGGCTACTTTGAGGCGCATCCACGAGCTCACTCAGTTGGTGAAAGAGTCTCCGCAGCTCGGATGCACAGACTTTTCAGGATCCAGTGATGCAGTAGCGGCGAAACACTAGATCAACAAGATTCGTAGGATCCTTAAGGATTTGGGGTTGTCAGAGGAGCTCAGATTGAGGGTTGCTGAGAGACTCCTCGACGGAGATGCCCTCTCGTGGTGGGAGGCTATCCGTGACAGTGCTATACAGACCCTGCGGTGGGAGGACTTTTTACGAGAGTTCGACCGCAGGTACTTTACCCCGTTCCAGCAGGACCGGATGAGGACGGAGTTCCTGCACTTGCGCCAGCGGACGAGGTCAGTGTCAGAGTACGAGGCTGAGCTTAGACGACTAGCGGTTTTTGTCCCTGATATGGCTACACCTGCTCAGATGAGGTTCAAGTTTGAAGATGGCCTCCAACTGAGCATCAGGAAATATATGACGGTGACTCCCTCTTTTATACTATCGGAGGTGATTGATTCAGCGTATCGAGCGGAGGAGATTGTCCTAGCGGAGGCGAGACAGAGGGAGAGTCACCAGAAGAGGAAGACTGGGTCACAGGGTCGACAGTCTTCGAAGAGGTGTAGAAGTTCTGGATATCCCGGAGGTTTTTCTAGCTTCAGACCAGCAGCACCGGGACAGGGACCTCGACCACAGGGCTTTGGGGTACTAGCCCCTAGTGTCTCTACACAATCTACTACACAGAGACCGCCCTTCTGCCGTAGATGCAGCTGTCACCATGCCTTTGGGGCATGTAGAGTACCAGTTACTTGCTTCCAGTGTGGGAAGCAAGGTCACGTTAGGAGTGTCTGCCCCGATTTAGGTCGGGGAGGATTGACTTTACAGAGTCGTACTGGTACGTCTGGCACAGGCCAGCAGGGGGCACCTGCGCACTCAGCTCTTACCGCTTTCCGGACTGCAGCCGGGAGTAATACAGTGCCAGGATCGTCGCGACAGCAGCCTACGGCCCAGGCTCGTGTGTTTGCGATTACACAGGAGGACGCACAGGCAAACTCTGATGTTATTATGGGTAATCCTCCCGCAGACCCCTCAGTGTAGTACTTCTGTGTACTTTCTGTATGAGCTTATTGTATATCATGATGTCGATGTACAGTTTTGACTAGTTAAAGGTTTAGAAGCTTAACTAGTTTGATATATATATATATATATATTTGTTCACTTTTCTTCGCATTTTAAATTCTGTTGAAATTTTTCTTACTTTTAGGTACTATGCGAATATTCGGTATTGACGTCCGTATTCTCATAGATACTGGGTCAAATTTTTCCTATGTGAGCGATACGTTCGCTTGTCATTCTGATAGACCTCTCTCGCTACTTGATGCGGAGATTCTGGTAGTCACTCCTCTTGACAAGCATATCGTTCGAGATACAGTCTATAGGGGTTGTGAGGTCAGAATTGGGGAGACAGTATTAGAGGCAGATCTGATTCCGCTCCCTATCACGGATTTCGATGCCATCCTACGAATGGATTGGTTGAGTATACACCAGGCTTCCGTGGATTGTTTCACGAAGGAGGTTGAGTTTAGGAGGTCCGAGCAGCCACCGTTAGTATTCCGGGGCGAGAGACGAGTGTTGCCCCGCAGTATTATCTCTATTATGAAGGCCAGACGTTTGGTATGCCATGGTTGTGCGACTTATCTGGCTTATATTGTCGACACCACCGTTGAGGGACCGAGGCTTGAAGATATCCCTGTGGTGCAAGAATTTTTAGATGTGTTCCCCGAGGAGCTTCCCGGATTACCACCAGTTCGGGAGTTCGATTTCAAGATTGATTTAGTACCGGGGACCAATTCTATTTCTATTCCGCCATACAGAATGGCGCCTGCTGAACTGAGAGAGCTTAAAACTCAGTTATAGGAACTTCTGGACAATGGGTTTATTCGTCCGAGCACCTCACCTTGGGGCGCTCCGGTACTGTTTGTAAAGAAGAAGGATGGTATATTTCGGCTTTGTATGGATTGCAGGCAATTGAACAAAGCCACCATCAAGAACCGATATCCCCTGCCTCGTATCGATGACTTGTTTGATTAGCTGCAGGGAGCTAAGGTTTTCTCTAAGATTGATCTCCGTTCGGGTTATCATCAGTTGAGGATTCAGGCCAAAGATGTGCCCAAGACAGCTTTTCGCACCCGATACGGCCATTTCGAGTTTCTAGTCATGCCGTTTGGGCTGACTAATGCCCCAGCTGCTTTTATGGATCTGATTAACCGAGTTTTTCACGACTATTTGGATCGGTTCGTCATCGTATTCATCGATGACATCTTGATATATTCACGGAGCGATGAAGATCATGTTCAGCACCTTCGGGTGGTATTACAGATACTCCGTGAGAAGCAGCTATATGTCAAATTCTCAAAATGTGAGTTTTGGCTAAGACAAATTGGATTCTTGTGGCACATTGTCTCTGCGGAAAGTATTTATGTTGATCCGCGGAAGGTTGAGGCTATAGTAAAGTGGGAGCAGCCACAAACAGTTACCGAGATTCGTAGTTTTCTCGATTTGGCCGGGTATTACCGCAGATTTGTAGAAGAATTCTCCCGGATAGCTGCTCCGTTGTCGAGATTGACTCAAAAGGGGGTCAAGTTTGTTTGGGATGACCGTTGTGAGGCAAGCTTCCAGGAGCTCAAACAACGGTTAACATCCGCTCCTATTTTAGCCCTTCCCACTAGTAGTTGGGAGTATACAGTGTACAGTGATGCTAGCTGACAGGGATTGGGTTGTGTTCTGATGTAGGATGGTCGGGTTATTGCGTATGCCTCGCGACAGCTGAAGAAACACGAGGTTAACCACCCGACACATGATTTAGAGTTGGCAGCCATAGTCTTCGCGTTGAAGATATGGCGGCATTATCTTTATGGGGTAACCTGCAGGGTATTTACCGACCACAGGAGTTTGAAATATCTGTTTACCCAAAAAGAGCTGAATTTGAGACAGAGGAGATGGTTGGAGTTATTGAAAGACTATGATCTTATTATTGACTATCATCCGGGCAAGGCAAACGTTGTAGCAGATGTTTTGAGTCGGAAGTCAGCATCATCCTCACAGTCGACAGAGAAAGCCTACCTTTCTTGTTTAGTGGGACTCCGAGCCTTAGGAGTCAGTTTGACTAACGATGATCAGGGAGGCTTATTAGCCAGATTTGAGGTCAAGCCGACTTTGTTCGATCGTATCAGGGAGCTCCAGAGTACGGATGAGGAGATCCAGGGTATTGCAGATAGAGTCCGCAGAGCTGAGGGCGGAGACTTAAGAGTCCGTGATGATGGACTCATGGTATTCAGAGACAGAGTGTGTATTCCGGCCGATAGTGATCTTCGACGTGTTATCCTTGAGGAAGCACATTCTTCTGCATATGCTATGCATCCCGGGAGTACGAAGATGTACCGGACCATCAGAAGTAGCTATTGGTGGTCAGGCATGAAGAGAGATATAGCAGAGTTTGTGGCACGATGCTTGGTGTGCCAGCAGGTGAAGGCCGAACATTAGCGTCCAGCGGGCACACTGCAGCCCCTTCCCATTCCTGAGTGGAAGTGGGAGCATATCACGATGGATTTCGTAATGGGGTTACCGCGGATTTCGGCACAGCATGATGCTATTTGGATGATGGTTGACCGACTTACTAAGTCCGCACACTTCATCCCGATTAGGAGTGATTACTCGCTTGAGGCATTGGCACGCCTCTATATTGATATGATTGTAAGACTGCATGGGGTTCCAGTGTCGATAGTATCAGATCGAGACCCCAGATTTACATCTCGTTTTTGGCCCAGTCTGCAGGAGGCTTTGGGCACTAAACTGAATTTCAGCACAACATATCACCCCCAGACGGATAGTCAGTCAGAGAGGACCATTCAGACTTTAGAGGACATGCTTAGAGCATGTGTTATGGATTTTCGGGGGAGTTGGGATCGGCATCTTCCGTTAGTGGAGTTCGCCTATAATAATAACTATCAGGCGAGCATTGGCATGCCACCTTACGAGGCATTGTATGGGAGGAAGTGTCGTACCTCGTTGTGCTGGGATGAGGTTGGTGAGCGACGACTCACCAATGTTGAGCTGGTAGAGGAGACGAAGGAGAAAGTAAGGATTGTCCGTACGCGGATGAAAGCCGCCCAGGATAGACAGAAAGTCTATGCAGATCGTAGGCGGCGACCTCTAGAGTTTACTGTGAGAGATATGGTATTCTTAAGGATATCTCCCTTAAAGGGAGTCATTCGATTTGGGCAGAGAGGGAAGTTGAGTCCCAGGTATATTGGACCCTTCCGTATCCTTGAGAGGGTCGGAAGTATAGTATATAAATTGGAACTGTCAGCAGACCTATCGCGTATTCACGATGTATTTCATGTCTCAGTACTTAAGAGATATGAGCCAAACCCCTCACACGTTTTAGAGGCTCCGCCAGTTGAGCTTCGAGAGGACTTGAGCTTACCTGTTCAGCCCGTGGCTATTCTGGATCGACAGGTCAGAAAGCTCCGGAGCAAAGAAGTTTCTCTTGTTAGAGTTTTGTGGAGGAACGACCATGTCGAGGAACAAACGTGGGAGCCTGAGGAAGCCATGAGGAAACAGTACTCCCATCTATTTTCTGGATAGTTTTCTTTTAGTTTCGAGGACGAAACTTATTTTTAGGGGGTTAGAAAATGTAACACCATATAAAAAAAAAAATTTAAATTAGGGCTTAAAGCCCTAATTTTCTATATCTCTCTCACTCTCTCTCTACCTCTCGCTACTCTCTCTCTATCCCTCCGTCGCTCTCTCCTCCTCCCGCGAGCACACACCACCGTGCTCGGCAGCGGCTCCCCTCTCCCCTTCGTGCGCGACTGCAGCTTGCGTTTCCCCGCGCAAGCGTGAGCACGCGATCGCGCGAGCACACGACCGTGTGCCTGCGCACGAGCTGCGCGATCCCTGCACCAGCTCCAGTGCTGCCTCCTCGAGCCAAGGCGCGATCTCCAGCGACCCAGCGCGCGACCCAGCACGAGCTAGAACGCGAGCCAGCGTGAGCCAGCGCGCGACCCAGCTCGCGACCCAGCGCGACCCAACGCGCGACCCAGCAAGCGATCCAGCGCGGGCCCTAGCCCGTGAGTAGGCCAGCCCACCAGCGGCCCAAGGCCCAGTCAGCCGCGGCCCACTGCAACCCACGAAGCCGCTACAGCCAGCAAACCGGGCTGAGAGCCCGTGAGCCACCAGCGGGTCAGCCCGCTAGCAGCCAGCCCACCGGACCGCGAGCCCGTGACGGCCCGCGAGCCCGAGACCCGCTTTCCCCTTCGAGAGCTCACCTGCATCTTCTGTACTGCAGGTAACGACTATATTTGGTTGGAGTTCTAGGGTTTGGTGTTAGAAATTTAGTTATTTCTAATATAATTGAAATTTGAAACAATTACAGATTTTAGACCAATCCGACGGGCGAACGACAGCTAGGTCTGAAACCCGAGGAACTCTAGGTGAGAGAAACGCACTCACTTCACAGTGTGAATCAATTTTCCCTTATTAGGGTTTTATTTGATGTAAAAAGTTGATGATTTAATTAGGTTTGTCTTTTGGAGAGTCGTTGAAAAGTAGGGAGTGACCACCCTCTCTAAATATGTGAGTGGGACTCTAATCTCTTGCATAAAATAGTAAAACGTGTTTTCTGCCGTGTTTTCGATAAAACATGCTTTGATATGCATTCGTTTGACGTATGATATTGAATTTCAAAACTGTTTTGTGATTATTGGAGTGTTTTGAATTATATTTACAATGACTATGCATCCATGGTTTGAAATGAAACAAAAATTGTGCCATTACTTGAAATTTTAAAATTTCTTTTCTACCGTCATATTGATATGCTATTTGAAAAGATTCAATGAAACGTATTGGCATGCAGATTTGAAATGTTTTGATGAACTATGTGGGTTGGATGCCCACTAGTTATGAGATAATGTGATGTTACTTGTGGGATGTTGTGCCCTGGGACGTTGTGCCCTTATGATACTTTGGGACGTTGTGCCCTTGTGATACTATGATGATTCCGTAGCTACGAGGGGCGTTTGTAGAGGCACGGGTTGCCCGGATATACTTCTGCAGGAGGTATCCACAAACGTCATTTATTCTAAAGGCTATAGGCACGGCCGGTTGAACCCACGTAGGGGGAGGACGTGTGTGACGCCACCGTCGAGCACTGGGCGGGGTCCTATACACGTTGATGAGTTGGCCCCAGCGAACTCATGGCCAACGTCGGGGTAGAGAGCGTTTCAAAGTCTATGCATAATAAAACCCCCGACGCGCCTGTCCTTGGTCACGGTTGACCTTTGCCAGGACTATTTTTGGCTCGCTCTGACATTACTTGATTTTAAATTGATGCATATATGCTTGCTATCGTGTGTTTGATTAAATGATTTCAAATTGATAAATATATCATGTTTTGCTGCGAAATGTAAATTGTTGTTTCAAATGGTATTATTTGACACTCCAATTGTTCACCTATACTATTTATGCTTGATATTATCCCTCTCACTCACTGAGTATCTTCTCATGATACTCACCCCTCTCTTTTCCCTCCTCAGACAGGTTGATTGTGATAGAGCGGCGTTACAGGCTCTAGAGCGGATTTGTGTTCTGACGGTGAGATTTACTTCTAATTTAGTTTCGACCCTGCGAGATCTTGACATTGAGGTCCGTAGTTGGCCATGTACTTATTTTGGGATGACTGTATAGTTTAACTCTCATATTTCATTTGCATTGAGGCGATTGTACGTATTTGAACGTTACTTGGGAAATGTGATATATATTGTATAAACTTAGGTCCGCTCGGTATAGCGGCTACTCATGCTCTAGTTGGGCATGACAGTAGAGGTCTGTGGCTAGGACTGCTAGAAACTTGTAGCCTTGCGTTGTTCTGGATGCTGGCGGTGGTGTTTATTAATTTTGGAGAGGCCGGGATAGCCATTTATTTAAATTATAGATTGATTTTGATTATACAGGTTTAATTGTACACGGGAAACCTCCGATTTGTAGGGAGGTTCTGCCCGATTTTCTGTAAAAATACAGTCGGCATCCTAGGGCAACGGGCGGCTGTTCACGATCCCGGTTTGAGGCGTGACAGCGTACATATATGCTTACCCTCCGCCTACCCCTACCCCCGCACTAAGCCGGGGAGCAGTTTGTGTACGGGGTGAGTCCTATTCTTTGCTTACATGCCTATGCTGATAACTTGAGAATCTATTACGAACTCTGATAAAACCCTGAAATCCAAGCTTACAATGGGTAGTAGCAACTAGCAATTTAAAGTCTCTTACAAATGCTACTCAAACAGTTACTCTCGTACCATGAATGTTGTTTTCATACCAATTTGGCTGGTTTTAAGTTGAAATTAGGAAGTACTTGAATCTCTTCTTCACCAGCAAAGTTTTTCAAATTACTACTTGGTAGCTAGCTGTATAATAACTCATGTCTTTCCACGATGTTATTATCACTGCAGGACAAGTATAAAAGCTACAACCAAAGGTTACCTGCACTTGCTGAATCTCTTCTTCGTGCAAATCCACAGATTGAATTGCCTCTTTGGTTGGTTCGCATGTTCAAGGTAATGAGTCCACAATCTAGTATTTTGATATCAATAACAATGCTGACAAGTATTACCTACTCCGAAATCACAAAAGAGGGGGGAAAAAAAGGAAGAAAATTTTGCATGTGATTGTCTAGATGAACTCCAGTGATACAACTCATATACCCTCTATAATCCAAGTTAACTTGTTGGATTTAATCACGCATGCGGAAGCGAGAATTAAATAGATCGGAATTTTTGGGATAAATACCTCGATAGGGCAGTCTCCAAAATCCACCGTGTCGCGATATCTTTCGAACGGATCGCACGGTCGGATGGTGATCACGAGGTTAGTCGAATCACCACCACAGCATCACAACGCCGCAATCCTCATGTCCGGTGAATCGTCTGACGATTGGAGATTTTCCTACGCGAAAATCTCCATCCCTCTCTCTATTCTCTCTCTCTAGAGAAGTGCAGAAGCCTAGCCTGTCACGCCCCAAACCGGGATCGTGAACAGCCGCCCGTTGACCCTGAATGCCGGCTGTATTTTTACAGAAAATTGGACAGAACCTCCCCATAAATCGGAGGTTTCCCATGTACAATTATACCTGTATAATCCAAATCATCCTGTACAATACACAAATGGCCATCCCGGCCTCTCCTAAATCAACAAACACCACAGCCAACATTCAGAACAACGCAAGGCTATAAACAAACCTAGCCACAGACCTCTACTATCATGCCCAACTAGAGCATGAACAGCCGCTATACCGAGCGGACCTAAGTTTCTACGATATATATCATATTTCCCAAGTAACGTTCAAGTACGTACAATCGCCTCAATGCAAATGAAATATGAGAGTTAAACTATACAGTCATCCCAAAATAAGTACATGGCCAACTACGGACCTCTATATCAAGACCTCGCAGGGTCGAAACTAAATTAAAAGTAAATCTTACCATCGGAAATACCAACTCCGCTCTAGAGCCTGTAACGTCGCTCTATCACAATAAACCTGTCTGAGGAGAGAAAATAGAGGGGTGAGTATCATGGGAAGATACTCAGTGAGTGAGGGGGGTAATATCAAGCATAAATAGCATATGTGAATAATTGGAGTGTCAAATAATATCATTCGAAACAACAATTTACACTTCGCAGCAAAACATGATATATTTATCATTTTGAAATCATTTAATCAAACACACGATAGCAAGCATGTATGCATCCATTTAAAATCAAGTAATGTCAAAACGAGCCAAAAATAGTCCTGGCAAAGGTCAACCGTGACCAAGGACAGGCGCGTCGGGGGTTTTATTATGCATAGACTTTGAAACGCTCTCTACCCCGACGTTGGCCATGAGCTCGCTGGGGCCAACTCATCAACGTGTATAGGACCCCGCCCGGTACTAGACGGTGGCGTCACACACGTCCTCCCCCTACGTGGGTTCAACCGGCCGCGCCTATAGCCTTTAGAATAAATGACGTTTGCGGATACCTCCTGCAGAAGCGTATCCGGGCAACCCGTGCCTCTACAAACGCCCTTCGTAGCTACGAAATATCATAATATCACAAGGGCACAACGTCCCATAGTATCACAAGGGCACAACGTCCCAGGGCACAACGTCCCACGAGTATCATCACATCATCGCACAACTAGTAGGCATCCAACCCACATAGTTCATCAAAAACATTTTTAAATTTTGCGTGCCAATACGTCTCATCAAATTCATTTCAAAACAGCATATCACTACATTGGTATAAAATGAAATTTATACATTTTCAAAAAATGGCACAATTATTGATTCATCTCAAACCATGGATGCATAGTCATTGCAAATATAATTCAAAACACTCCAAAAATCACAAAACAGATTTCCAAATTTAATATCACACGTCAACGAATGCATATCAAAGCATGTTTTATCGAAAATGCGACAGAAAATACGTTTTACTATTTTATGCAAGAGATTAGAGTCCCACTCACATATCTAGGGAGGGTGGTCAATCCCTATTTTTCAACGACTCTCCAAAAGACAAACCTAATCAAATCGTCAAATTTATAGCGATTAAAACCCTAATAAGGGATTCTATCAATCAAAATTTATTCATCTCTCACCTAGGGTTCCTCGGGTGTCAGACCTAGCTGTCGTTCGCCCGTCGGGTTGGTTTAAAACCTGTAATATTTCCCAAACTTCAGATGTATTAGAAACCACTAAATTTCTAACAGTAAACCATAGAACTTCAATCAATACAGTCGTTACCTGCCGTACAGAAGATGCAGGTGAGCTCTCGAAGGGGAAAGCCGGTCGCGGGCTCGCGGGCCGTCACGGGCTCGCGGGCCGGTGGGCTGGCTGCTAGCGGGCTGGCCCGCTGGTGGCTCACGGGCTCTCAGCCCGGCTTGCTGGCCGCAGCGGGCTTCGTGGGATGCAGTGGGCCACGGCTGGACTGGGCCTTGGGCCGCTGGTGGGCTGGCCCGCTCACGGGCTAGGGCTCGCTCTGGGTCACGAGCTGGGTCGCGCGCTGGCTCGCGCGCTAGCTCGCGCTGGGTCGCGAGCTGGGTCGCGCGCTGGCTCGTGCTGGGATGCGAGCTGGGTCGCGCGCTGGCTCGTGCGCTAGCTCGCGCTGGGTCGCGAGCTGGGTCGCACGCTAGCTCGTGCTGGCTCACGGGAGATCGCGCACAAGGCTCGCGATGGCTCGAGGTGGTAGCGTTCGCAGGAGATCGCGCTAATGCGCGCTGTGCAAAGGGTGAAGCGCTGGAGCGGGGTGCGCAAGTGAGCTCCCGAGCAGGCGTGGGCTCGCGCAGTGGAGCGCTCGGACAGTCGCGCACTCGGCTGGGCTAGCGCAGCTCGTAGGAGATCGCGCTGCGCGGAGGAGAGAGGTTGCTCACGGGAGGCGCTGCAGCGGCGGCGATCGCGGAAGGAATGCGAGGCGGTGGGCGGCGGAGGAGGAGAGTAGCGGCCGCGGCGGAGAAGAAAAAGAGAGAAGAGGGAAAGAGGGAGGGAGAGAGAGAGAGAGAGAGAGAGAGAGAGAGAGAGAGAGAATTAAAAAGAATTAGGGCTTTAAGCCCTAATTTTGACTTTTTTTTTTTTTTTTTTTTTTTTTTTTTTTGTGCAGTGTTACATTTCTAACCCCCTAAAATCAAGTTTCGTCCTCGAAACTAAAAGAGAATTTACACTGTAAATAAATGGGGGTATTGACTCCTCATAGCTTCCTCTTGCTCCCAGGTCTCCTCCTTGACCTGATCACTTCTCCACAAAACTTTGACTAATGAAATTTCCTTACTCCATAGCTTCCTGACTTGTCGATCTAGAATAGCCACGGGCTGAACTGGAAAACGAAGATCCTCTCGCAACTCAAGAGGTGGAGGCTCAAGTACATGAGAAGGATCGGTCAAGTATTTCCTGAGTACAGAGACATGAAATACGTCGTGAATACGGGATAGTTCATCTGGCAGCTCCAATCTATATGCCACACTCCCGACCCTCTCAAGGATACGGAAGGGCCCAATATATCTAGGGCTCAACTTGCCCCGCTGCCTGAACCGTATAACTCCCTTCCAGGGAGATATCCTCAAGAAAACCATATCTCCCGTAGCAAACTCAAGAGGTCGCCGCCTACGATCAGCATACGTCTTCTGTCTGTCCTGGGCGGCTTTCATCCGCTCACGGATAACCTTAACTTTATCCTTTGTTTGTTCAATTAACTCAACGCTGCTGAGACGTCGCTCTCCGACCTCATCCCAGCATATCGGGGTGCGGCACTTCCTGCCATATAGTGCCTCATACGGGGGCATCCCAATACTGGCTTGATAGCTGTTATTATACGCGAACTCGACTAGTGGAAGGTGCCGATCCCAACTACCCCGGAAATCCATCACACATGCTCTCAGCATGTCCTCAAGGGTCTGAATGGTCCTCTCAGACTGGCCGTCCGTCTGAGGGTGATATGCCGTACTGAAATTCAATCTAGTACCCAATGCCTCCTGCAATTTGGGCCAAAACCTAGATGTGAACCTGGGGTCCCTATCTGAAACAATCGACACGGGCACCCCGTGAAGTCGAACTATGGTATCAATGTAGAGACGTGCCAACGCCTCTAAAGAATAGTCACCGCGGATAGGGATAAAATGTGCAGATTTGGTGAGTCGATCGACAATCACCCAAATCGCATCATGCCTCGTAGAAGTCCGCGGTAACCCCATCACGAAATCCATAGTAATATGCTCCCATTTCCACTCAGGAATAGGAAGAGGCTGCAGTGTGCCCGCTGGACGCTGATGTTCGGCCTTCACCTGCTGGCACACCAAGCATCGTCCCACAAACTCTGCTATATCCCTCTTCATGCCTGACCACCAGTAGCTACCTCTGATGGTCCGATACATCTTCGTACCCCCGGGATGCATAGCATATGCAGAAGAATGTGCTTCCTCAAGGATAGCACGCCGAAGATCACTATCGGCCGGAATACACACTCTGTCTCTGAATACCATGAGTCCATCATCACGGACTCTAAAGTCTCCGCCCTCAGCTCTGCGGACTCTATCTGCAATACCCTGGATCTCCTTATCCGTACTCTGGAGCTCCCTGATACGGTCGAACAAAGTCGGCCTGACCTCAAATCTGGCTAATAAGCCTCCCTGATCATCGTTAGTCAAACTGACTCCTAAGGCTCGGAGTCCCACTAAACAAGAAAGGTAGGCTTTCTCTGTCGACTGTGAGGATGATGCTGACTTCCGACTCAAGGCATCTGCTACAACGTTTGCCTTGCCCGGATGATAGTCAATAATGAGATCATAGTCTTTCAATAACTCCAACCATCTCCTCTGTCTCAAATTCAGCTCTTTTTGGGTAAACAGATATTTCAAACTCCTGTGGTCGGTAAATACCCTGCAGGTTACCCCATAAAGATAATGCCGCCATATCTTCAACGCGAAGACTATGGCTGCCAACTCTAAATCATGTGTCGGGTAGTTAACCTCGTGTTTCTTCAGCTGTCGCGAGGCATACGCAATAACCCGACCATCCTGCATCAGAACACAACCCAATCCCTGTCGGCTAGCATCACTGTACACTGTATACTCCCGACTACTAGTGGGAAGGGCTAAAATAGGAGCGGATGTTAACCGTTGTTTGAGCTCCTGAAAACTTGCCTCACAACGGTCATCCCAAACAAACTTGACCCCCTTTTGAGTCAATCTCGACAACGGAGCAGCTATCCGGGAGAATCCTTCTACAAATCTGCGGTAATACCCGGCCAAACAGAGAAAACTACGAATCTCGGTAACTGTTTGTGGCTGCTCCCACTTCACTATAGCTTCAACCTTCCGCGGATCAACATAAATACCTTCCGCGGAGACAATGTGCCCCAAGAATCCAATTTGTCTTAGCCAAAACTCACATTTTGAGAATTTGGCATATAGCTGCTTCTCACGGAGTATCTGTAATACCACCCGAAGGTGCTGAACATGATCTTCGTCGCTCCGTGAATATATCAAGATGTCATCGATGAATACGATGACGAACCGATCCAAATAGTCGTGAAAAACTCGGTTCATCAGATCCATAAAAGCAGCTGGGGCATTAGTCAGCCCAAACGGCATGACTAGAAACTCGTAATGGCCGTATCGGGTGCGAAAAGCTGTCTTGGGCACATCTTCGGCCTGAATCCTCAACTGATGATAACCCGAACGGAGATCAATCTTAGAGAAAACCTTAGCTCCCTGCAGCTGATCAAACAAGTCATCGATACGAGGCAGGGGATATCGGTTCTTGATGGTGGCTTTGTTCAATTGCCTGTAATCCACACAAAGCCGAAATGTACCATCCTTCTTCTTTACAAACAGTACCGGAGCGCCCCAAGGTGAGGTGCTCGGACGAATAAACCCCTTGTCAAGAAGTTCCTGTAACTGAGTTTTAAGCTCTCTCAGTTCAGCAGGCGCCATTCTGTATGGCGGAATAGAAATAGGATTGGTCCCCGGTACTAAATCAATCTCGAAATCGAACTCCCGAACTGGTGGTAATCCGGGAAGCGCCTCGGGGAACACATCTAAAAATTCTTGCACCACAGGGACATCTTCAAGCCTCGGTCCCTCAACGGTGGTGTCGACAACATAAGCCAGATAAGCCGCACAACCATGGCGTACCAAACGTCTGGCCTTCATAACAGAGATAATACTGCGGGGCAACACTCGTCTCTCACCCCGGAAGACTAGCGGTGGCTGCTTGAACCTCCTAAACTCAACCTCCTTCGTGAAACAATCCACGGAAGCCCGGTGTATACTCAACCAATCCATCCCTAGGATGGCATCGAAATCCGTGATAGGGAGCGGAATCAGATCTGCCTCTAATACTGTCTCCCCAATTCCGACCTCACAGCCCCTATAGACTGTATCTCGAACGATATGCTTATCAAGAGGAGTGACTACCAGAATCTCCGCATCAAGTGGCGAAAGAGGTCTATCAGAATGACAAGCAAACGTATCGCTCACATAGGAAAAATTTGACCCAGTATCTATGAGAATACGGGCGTCGATACCGAATATTCGCATAGTACCTAAAAGTAAGAAAAATTTCAACAGAATTTAAAATGCGAAGAAAAGTGAACAAATATATATATATATATATCAAACTAGTTAAGCTTCTAAAGCTTTAACTAGTCAAAACTGTACATCGACATCATGATATACAATAAGCTCATACAGAAAGTACACAAAAGTACTACACTGAGGGGTCTGCAGGAGGATTACCCATAATAACATCAGGGTTTGCCTGTGCGTCCTCCTGTGTCATCGCAAACACACGAGCCTGGGTCCTAGGCTGCTGTCGCGACGATCCTGGCACTGTGTTACTCCCGGCTGCAGTCCGGGGAGCGGTAAGAGCTGAGTGCGCAGGTGCCCCCTGCTGGCCTGTGCCAGACGTACCAGTACGACTCTGTAAAGTCAATCCTCCCCGACCTAAATCGGGACAGACACTCCTAACGTGACCTTGCTTCCCACACTGGAAGCAAGTAACTGGGGCTCTACATGTCCCAAAGGCATGGTGACAATTGCATCTACGGCAGAAGGGCGGTCTCTGTGTAGTAGACTGTGTAGAGACACTAGGGGCTGGTGCCCCAAAGCCCTGTGGTCGAGGTCCCTGTCCCGGTGCTGCTGGACTGAAGCTAGAAAAACCTCCGGGATATCCAGAACCTCTACCCCTCTTCGAAGACTGTCCACCCTGTGACCCAGTCTTCCTCTTCTGGTGACTCTCCCTCTGTCTCGCCTCCGCTCGGACGATCTCCTCCGCCCGATACGCTGAATCAATCACCTCCGATAGTGTAAAAGAGGGAGTCACCGTCATATATTTCCTGATGCTCAATTGGAGGCCATCTTCAAACTTGAACCTCAACTGAACCGGTGTAGCCATATCGGGGACAAAGGCCGCTAGTCGTCTAAGCTCGGCCTCGTACTCTGAAACTGACCTCGTCCCCTGACGTAAGTGCAGGAACTCCGTCCTCATCCGGTCCTGCTGGAACGGGGTAAAGTACCTGCGGTCGAACTCTCGTAAAAAGTCCTCCCACCGCAGGGTCTGTGTGGCACTGTCACGGATAGCCTCCCACCACGAGAGGGCATCTCCGTCGAGGAGTCTCTCAGCAACTCTCAATCTGAGCTCCTCTGACAACCCCAAATCGGTAAGGATCCTACGAATCCTGTTGATCCAGTGTTTCGCCGCTACTGCATCACTGGATCCCGAAAAATCTGTGCATCCGAGCTGCCGTGACTCTTTCACTAACTGAGTGAGCTCATGGATGCGCCTCAAAGTAGCCGACGTCTCGTCGGTCGGGGTAGACACGGAAGGGCCGGCCACCGAAGGAAGAATCGGTGCCGAAGGAGCAGGTACGGCCGCAGGTGCGGTCGCTGGAGTCTGTAGTGAAGGTGGTGGCATCTGCGCCCCATATCTACTGCACCACTCCTGCCATTGTCTCAAGGCATCGAGTGGTGGTGGAGGAATCTCGGCTGTAGCAGCCGGTGGAGGTGCTGGGGGTGGCGCTGGTGAGCGTGCTCGAGTAGAGGAAGCAACCTCTGGTACTCGTGGCGCCTCAGGTGCCCTAGGTGTATCAGGCACTGTAAGGCCCTCAAGTGAGGCGAATCTAGCACCTCTCCTACCACGTCTAGGTGGCATAATTCTGCGAAAAAAAATACATTGTCAACGGATAGAAATCGAGATTTAGGGTTAGTTGCTCCGTAACTAACCCCCTAAAAATAAATGAACTATGATTTAAAACATTCGAATGCAAAGTAATGAGTTAGATGCATTATGTATCCAACTCCATAAAATAGGCGAACTTATATGCCTATGGCCAAGTACGGGACTTTAAATGACTGTATGAAACTCTCTAATGCATTGAAAACTTTGCGTATACTTGGGAAAACTTTGATCTTTTCTCAAACCTAGACGCTCTGATACCAATAGAACTGTCACGCCCCAAACCGGGATCGTGAACAGCCGCCCGTTGACCCTGAATGCCAGCTGTATTTTTACAGAAAATTGGACAGAACCTCCCCATAAATCGGAGGTTTCCCATGTACAATTATACCTGTATAATCCAAATCATCCTGTACAATACACAAATGGCCATCCCGGCCTCTCCAAAATCAACAAACACCACAACCAACATTCAGAACAACGCAAGGCTATAAACAAACCTAGCCACAGACCTCTACTATCATGCCCAACTAGAGCATGAACAGCCGCTATACCGAGCGGACCTAAGTTTCTACGATATATATCACATTTCCCAAGTAACGTTCAAGTACGTACAATCGCCTCAATGCAAATGAAATATGAGAGTTAAACTATACAGTCATCCCAAAATAAGTACATGGCCAACTACGGACCTCTATATCAAGACCTCGCAGGGTCGAAACTAAATTAAAAGTAAATCTTACCGTCGGAAATACCAACTCCGCTCTAGAGCCTGTAACGTCGCTCTATCACAATAAACCTGTCTGAGGAGAGAAAATAGAGGGGTGAGTATCATGGGAAGATACTCAGTGAGTGAGGGGGGTAATATCAAGCATAAATAGCATAGGTGAATAATTGGATTGTCAAATAATATCATTCGAAACAACAATTTACACTTCGCAGCAAAACATGATATATTTATCATTTTGAAATCATTTAATCAAACACACGATAGCAAGCATGTATGCATCCATTTAAAATCAAGTAATGTCAGAGCGAGCCAAAAATAGTCCTGGCAAAGGTCAACTGTGACCAAGGACAGGCGCGTCGGGGGTTTTATTATGCATAGACTTTGAAACGCTCTCTACCCCGACGTTGGCCATGAGCTCGCTGGGGCCAACTCATCAACGTGTATAGGACCCCGCCCGGTGCTAGACGGTGGCGTCACACACGTCCTCCCCCTACGTGGATTCAACCGGCCGCGCCTATAGCCTTTAGAATAAATGACGTTTGCGGATACCTCCTGCAGAAGCGTATCCGGGCAACCTGTGCCTCTACAAACGCCCTTCGTAGCTACGGAATATCATAATATCACAAGGGCACAACGTCCCATAGTATCACAAGGGCACAACGTCCCAGGGCACAACGTCCCACGAGTATCATCACATCATCGCACAACTAGTAGGCATCCAACCCACATAGTTCATCAAAAACATTTTTAAATTTTGCGTGCCAATACGTCTCATCAAATTCATTTCAAAACAGCATATCACTACATTGGTATAAAATGAAATTTATACATTTTCAAAAAATGGCACAATTATTGATTCATCTCAAACCATGGATGCATAGTCATTGCAAATATAATTCAAGACACTCCAAAAATCACAAAACAGATTTCCAAATTTAATATCACACGTCAACGAATGCATATCAAAGCATGTTTTATCGAAAATGCGACAGAAAATACGTTTTACTATTTTATGCAAGAGATTAGAGTCCCACTCACATATCTAGGGAGGGTGGTCAATCCCTATTTTTCAACGACTCTCCAAAAGACAAACCTAATCAAATCGTCAAATTTATAGCGATTAAAACCCTAATAAGGGATTCTATCAATCAAAATTTATTTATCTCTCACCTAGGGTTCCTCGGGTGTCAGACCTAGCTGTCGTTCGCCCGTCGGGTTGGTTTAAAACCTGTAATATTTCCCAAACTTCAGATGTATTAGAAACCACTAAATTTCTAACAGTAAACCATAGAACTTCAATCAATACAGTCGTTACCTGCCGTACAGAAGATGCAGGTGAGCTCTCGAAGGGGAACGCCGGTCGCGGGCTTGCGGGCCGTCACGGGCTCGCGGGCCGGTGGGCTGGCTGCTAGCGGGCTGGCCCGCTGGTGGCTCACGGGCTCTCAGCCCGGCTTGCTGGCCGCAGCGGGCTTCGCGGGATGCAGTGGGCCGCGGCTGGACTGGGCCTTGGGCCGCTGGTGGGCTGGCCCGCTCACGGGCTAGGGCTCGCTCTGGGTCACGAGCTGGGTCGCGCGCTGGCTCGCGCTGGGTCGCGAGCTGGGTCGCGCGCTGGCTCGCGCGCTAGCTCGCGCTGGGTCGCGAGCTGGGTCGCGCGCTGGCTCGTGCTGGGACGCGAGCTGGGTCGCGCGCTGGCTCGTGCGTTAGCTCGCGCTGGGTCGCGAGCTGGGTCGCACGCTAGCTCGTGCTGGCTCACGGGAGATCGCGCACAAGGCTCGCGATGGCTCGAGGTGGCAGCGTTCGCAGGAGATCGCGCGAATGCGCGCTGTGCAAAGGGTGAAGCGCTGGAGCGGGGTGCGCAAGTGAGCTCCCGAGCAGGCGTGGGCTCGCGCAGTGGAGCGCTCGGACAGTCGCGCACTCGGCTGGGCTAGCGCAGCTCGTAGGAGATCGCGCTGCGCGGAGGAGAGAGGCTGCTCACGGGAGGCGCTGCAGCGGCGGCGATCGCGGAAGGAATGCGAGGCGGTGGGCGGCGGAGGAGGAGAGTAGCGGCCGCGGCGGAGAAGAAAAAGAGAGAAGAGGGAAAGAGGGAGGGAGAGAGAGAGAGAGAGAGAGAGAGAGAGAGAGATAGAGAGAGAGAGAGAGAAAATTAAAAAGAATTAGGGCTTTAAGCCCTAATTTTGACTTTTTTTTTTTTTTTTTTTTTTTTTGTGCAGTGTTACATAGCCACCATGGTTTCCTCTCATGGCTGCTGTCCACCCCACAAGGTAGGAGAAGGAGAGTTTCCTTCATTGTTCCCTCTCACAGAAGGAAGGTAAGACCAATTTCTCTTAATTGGTGGGGGTTATCACTTGATGGTTGGTTAATTGGTAATTAAGGATGGGAGTTACCCCATTCCTTAATTACCCAAATGCCCATAATGGGCATATTCCAACATCTCCCACTTGCACATGAGGGCATTTCATTTCCATCAATCACAAGATCGTAACTCATGCAATCTATCACATCACCCTACTGGACTTTCATACTGGATTGGGCGTCGTGCGACCGGCGAGTACACCTGCAAGCAAAGACTTCTCGATACACCTGTTAGGATGATCGAGTAGTCACTGTTAGTATAAAAATAACTCGCTATACCCCAGACTCATCCATCGAGCCACTTTCCTCATCGAAAATGATCCCCAATCAATTTGCTCGACTATGTATTCATTATTATGTTTGAATCCCAACATGGATTAACATAATAGGTCGACCTATGAATACATGACAATGATGTAATGTCTATTGGCCTTCCTTTTCCCAAACTCGAATCTATCGGTCTCAATTCAGCTGCTTTCCTAGACCTGTCCCTTAGACCTCAATTTATCTTCCGGACCATAGGTAAACAGACTAAAGTAGCAACACTGAACCAATACTTTTAGAGACAGCCGAAAGTAATAAGGGCATAAGAGATCCCACCCAATGGATCTCAGGTCTCACACAGTAGGAACGGGGATCAAGATCAAACTATCGTCTCAAATAATAGCTCCCACTGTCCCATGGTCGTCTCATCACACGTGGTATGAAACACGTGCCACAGTGTTATTCCCCCATCTCTCAAAGGGCATATGTTAGATTTCTCTAACACTGTACAGGTACGGGACTTAGTCTACACATAAGACTTTACCCAGAGATCTCAGAGAGAGCATCTCAGAGACAATATCACAAATCGCAGGTGATATCTGAGATCTCATACCTGGCTGCTTACAGGCAACATGGATGTGGGTATTTCCATGTTGGTCATATCGCATATGACCTCATCCTGAATACATATCAGGGCGACTTATGTTCTAGTAGGGCTACTCTCAAAGCCTCTTACGACTAGAATCCGTCTCATCTCCGCTCACTCAGAGTCGGAGGTGGTCACTCGTGTGAGAGAGTCGACCACGCCTGCCTGACATATCTTTTATCACAAAATCACAATATATGACAACAAATGATGCATAAAATAAATATGTGACTCAATAATGCATACATGTCATATATTAAAATAAGCATCTAAAACAGTATATAAGGAGAAATGTTAAAGTACACTAAACCCAATGATTCCTTATCTCACAAAGGAATCTCTCACAACGGGTTTTCTGAAGAGATCAGCTCTCATGCTGTATTTCAAGGTGTACTTAGATGTCACAATACCCTTCTCGGTAATATCTCTCATAAAGTGGTTTTCGGTATCAATGTGTTTGGCTTTCCTATTATACTTAGGGTCTCATTTGTTGACAGTGTCGGTCTGATTATCACAATAATCATCACTGACCTCCCACTATCTGTCACAACCTCTAAGTCTTCCAGAAAATTTCTGAAGCCAACCATTCTCATGAACTACAATTGAGCATACTACAAACTCAGTCTCTATCGTAAATAGAGATATACAGGTTCTCTTCTTACTGCTCTAAGAAGATAAAACCTTTTACGTTTATTCAGATCACTACTCCCAGTCAGTATCTGAATTCCAACGAAAAACGCAAATCTCCTCATCCGTAACACATGGAGAGGTCCGCAGTTCAAATGAGATATTTCAGAATCCTTTTTCACCGCTCTACAGTGATCCCTTCTAGGATTCTATTAATACCTACTCACCAGATCGACTGCTAAATAAACATCTGGTCATGTATGCCTCATCGCATACATCAAATTGTATATCACACGTGTATACCTCATCGCACACACTAGAAATGTATTTTGCACTGGAATAAGGGATTCTGCTCATCTCCCTTATTTCTTTATAAATTCTAGGGCATGTGTCAAGATTCAGGTCTTTTTATCTTTAGCGATTAGAGTATCTTTTAGGTTGTGTTCGTTATTCTCGAAATACTTAAAAATCTACCTGATGTAAAACTCTTGTTAAAGAGTCAAAACCATTCTCAAGCGATCCCTATGGATCCAAAATCTGAGAATGAAATAAAACCTCATAACCATGTTACAATGGTCATTGGATACTCTCTGTTGTTCCCAGCCAACAGAATGTCACCTACATATGCGAGCATGCTCATAATGGAGTCATCGGGACGTATCAGATATATGCAATGATCCTACTCGATCATTACAAAACCATAAGATATCACCTTCTCGTGAAATCTCAAGCGCTGCTGTCTAGATGATGGCTTAAGGTCGTATTTTGATTTCTACAATAAATAGACCTTATCCACCTGATCTACTAGAACGAACCCAAAAGGATGCTCCATGTAGATCGCCTCATCTAGACTTCCACTACGAAAGCGGTCTTTACGTCCTTGTGATGTGACTCTAGATACATGTTAATGACAATCGCTCTAAGATAAACGGATCGAGATAAATTGGACTATGACTCCTCGATAGTCCACCCCTCAGTCTAAGTGTAACCCTTAGTTACTAGACGGGTCCTTTACCTCTTCATCAATCCGTTAACCTTTATCTTGACCTTGAGAACCTACTTGTTCCCAATAATCATTCCGCCCTCAAGCTAATCAACTAGGTCCCAGACTCCATTGATTCTCATCAACTCCTTCTCTTCATTTATGGCCTTCAATAAACGGTCTTTTGCATTTTTTGCAGAACTCTCGAAAGCCTCTCGGACCGTTTTAAATTTCTCATCATCCTCTAGAGTCGCAACGAGGGTCTCACCCTCAATCGAGAAAACAACGTTTAAATACGCATTCTCGACACTCTTAGGAGGAGAGAAAAAATCTTTACCTCTTGATGGATCGCTCCCACTGAGATCAAGATCCGTAGTGGATTCTTGTATCCCGCCGCTGGGCTCCTCGAGCCACTAGGCTCATCCATCGCATAAAGGGTAGGGTCCAAATTGATTTCACCTCTCTTAAGGGAAATCATTCTCAAACAATATAGTATTACGAGACTCAATCTCGATTATAGTGCCGTTCGTATTCGCCTATGAACACGTATTTTCTCGCAGGTCTAACTCACCGTGTGAATGCGAGAAATCGTGGCACAACCCCATAACCTCAAGTGGCTAAGGTCAGGCTGCCTCCTTGTCCAAAGCTCATAATGGGGAACTGACTAATAGTCAGTAGACTCGTAATACTCTTATCGAAACAGAGCCCCATGTGTAGTTTAGACGAATACTTGCGTTCTCGCTCGGTTCTGAGAGACTCTACTCTCAAATTTAACTGATTCTCAATCTCGCTTATGAACCTCCTGAAATAGTCTTATGCCTCAGACTTATGCAAGATCAGATAGATGAACCGAAACGCACGTAAGTATCTATAATTATCTACACAACTCCATTTCCGGCTCTCATGCTCATAAGACCACAAGAAAAGGAAGGCACAGTGGTCTAACTGTAATGGAGTCCCAGCTCTCATTGCATTGCCAAATGGTTTTCTCGTCATTTTGCCAGCTAGGCAAAACTCACATACGGGTAACTCGAATCTAGCCAGCGGGTCTAATAAATCTCTTGCTACTAATCGATTCATCATCTCTTACCCCATGTGTCTAAGTCTACTATGTCATTCATTTACATCATCATCTATGCAATCAGATGTAAAGACAATAGTAGAACGACAAGAAACCATTACAAGGAGTAGCACCCAATGCATACATTCCATCATGGATTTAAAACCAGAATAATTCAGAAAATTGTCGTATTAAAAGAAAGGGATAATTTCACGCATATCGTAGTCAATTTTAGACAAGATATTAAATTGTATATCCGTCGAATGCCTACAATATTGAGGACGTCATAGCAAGTGTCGTTCCCTCTGACAACGACAAATGCTCTGTCCTTAACGTAAATCCTCCAAACTTAAGGATTCACTTGACGAAACTATATTTACGCACTCCTGTCTCGAGTTACGTGGTCGGTTGCTCCTGATTTCAAAGGAGAGAAATCAGCGAGTATTATAGTGAATGAGAAAAATCTCGAGTTTCGTTCGAATGCTTATGTTATTGGCTTAGCACCGGGGAAGTCCTTATTTGACTCCTCTGAATAAGCATGACTCGAGTGTGGCCTACTCGCCTCTAGGTGCTCCTCATCGAGCTCACAATTTGTATTTACGTCAACGAAAGTACGAATATTTTCGTCAAATGTGAGATAGGATTTCACGGTTTCCCATGAATTAGGTAAAAACTGGATCACATCCAGTACCTAAATTCCATCCGAAATTTACTCGTCCGTTTATATTGACTCGGTGATCATACTCGACATTTTCTTCATTGTATGATTAACCCTTTTCTTCTGCGTCCTCACATAGGAGCCGAAGAGAGCAACACTATGCTCTTATGGGACGAGTCGAACCGACATGTCCATAGAATATGACTCGAAAAACGAGATTAAGTCATCGTATATGCCACTGATAAGCATTGCCCTAATTTGGCAAATCTTTTATACCATACACGATAGATCTCTTTATCTCGTATACCCTGAGGCGCGGTGCCCACCCTGGGGCCCATCATCTCTTGCCTCAGATTCCCGTTAGATTTTTGTCTCTCGAGAATAAACTGAATCTACTGATAAAATCACGCAGATCACATCATTCAGTTTACTCTCCTTGCAAAAATTTAATACGACAGTTCTCAACGCATTAAGAGAAATATTTGTGACTTGGAGATGCTTATTATCATATTTTTGTATGCCCTACGAATCATCAAGACCAAAATGACTTGAGTACGAACCCAAAGCGAGCGTATGAGTCAACGGACACCATACACCACAACTTGGAATCGCATCTTACCATTTGGATTGTGATTCGGCACACAAAAACCCACAAAAAGTCACATTTATGGATATAGGACCCCCAAAAGATTGAAAAAAATTCAATTTTGAGCGACTTCACGCGCCACCCGGGGTCCACACGCGCCGCCGGGCGCCTCCACGTGCCGGCGATGAGCCTCCACGCGCTGCCACGCGCCTCCACGCGCTGGCAGCAGTCTGGCTCACGAGCCAGACGCGCTGCCACGCGCTTGGGGCGCTTGGCTCACGCGCGCCCAGTCGCGGCGCGCGGCTCACGCGCCTTCATGCGCTGAGCCGTGTTGAGCCGGGTCTGACCGGGTCGGTCAACGGGTCAGGGTTGACCCGATGACCCCCGGTCAACGGTCCGGTCCGACCCGGTCGGGTCTGCTTGCGGGTCGGTCCCGGGTCAAGGTCCGACCCGACCGCTGACCCTGCCTGTTCACGCGCCTGTGTGGCACGTGTACTACACGCGCCAGTCAGACGCGCCTTCTTGCGCGTGTGTGTCACGCGCCCGCGGGTCTGGGTCGGGTCTTCTTTGCCCGACGGGTCCTGCAACGGGTTTTTCGACCCGTTTTCTGGAAAACTCGATTCCGACTGTTGTTTCTTGCATTTTTCGACTGGAAAAAATTTGTGGGCATCCTCCAAACATCCTACACTCGATTTTAGGAGGATTCAAGCCCAAAAATGGTGGGATTCAACCACCCCAGTCGCGGCCCTCCGCGGCCATTCGGAAATCCCAGTTTCCGGCACCCAAATCACACAATAAAATATATAAAACCGTAGATCGAGATGCAAGGAACTCATTTATATCATTTTCATGCATCGATCCGCCCTCTAAAGCCATAGATCTAGGGTTTTTATGTCCGTACGGTCGCAAACTTCGACCGGACATATCATGGCCCAAACATGCTTCGAAAATTAAATAAAAAATATGTTTGTAATCCCTGGGCCATGGGTATTCTTGCAGTGTTCTCGGATTCACGAAACTCATCCGTGATCCGGACCCCAAAATTTTAAAAACCCCAAAAATAATTCCGAAAATTATTAAATTAAATCCAACGACTGCTCTGATACCAATGTTGGATTTAATCACGCGGAAGCGAGAATTAAATAGATCGGAATTTTTGGGATAAATATCTCAATAGGGCAGTCTCCAAAATCCACCGTGTCGCGATGTCCTTCGAACGGATCGCACGGTCGGATGGTGATCACGAGGTTAGTCGAATCACCACCACAGCATCACAACGCCGCAATCCTCATGTCCGGTAAATCGTCTGACGATGGGAGATTTTCCTACGCGAAAATCTCCATCCCTCTCTCTATTCTCTCTCTCTCTAGAGAAGTGCAGAACCCTAGCCACCATGGTTTCCTCTCATGGCTGCTGTCCACCCCACAAGGTAGGAGAAGGAGAGTTTCCTTCATTGTTCCCTCTCACAGAAGGAAGGTAAGACCAATTTCTCTTAATTGGTGGGAGTTACCACTTGATGGTTGGTTAATTGGTAATTAAGGATGGGAGTTACCCCATTCCTTAATTACCCAAATGCCCATAATGGGCATATTCCAACATAACTATATAAACCCTTCTTATTTTTCCTGCCCTGTTCCCATCAGATCTATGCTAAAGCCATCCCCTAGCTTCTAGATGGCAAACTATCATGTTCATGTCCGTTTCCACCATTCTTGATAACTAAATTAAGTACTTACTGTCTGCGCTCATCCACCCTGACGTGCAGTTATCGCTTTATTAATGTGTTGCTTCATAAGCATTAGTAGTATGTGTCCCCTGTTATTATGCATATTCCTTCTGATAACGGAGTCTATATTTTAGCAAAGGGTCACCTGCATAAATCCTCCCATGTGGTTTGGCATGTTTGCAGTTGCAAATTGCAACCCTGGGTTTAAAACTTGACATTTAACTACCCCCTGACTTAGTTTACCGACCAAATCATCATATGCCAACAAAATCAGGACTTCAGAAGCTCCAATTTGAAGCTCTAGTTTGTTGACTAAAATATCTTTTCCTCATTTGAGCCATTATTGATGATTTAACATATTTTACATTTTGAAAAATATCTAATTAGGGCTCTAGTTGAGGATGTGTTCAAGTGATTTAATGAGGGCTCAACTCGGAATTTTTAGAGTCCTGATGTGCCGGTCACATGACAATTCAGGACCAATGTGTGACAATATGTAGTTTATTCTTTGTTAATAAAGGGAAAAAATCTATTACCTGAAATCATTATTTTTTTTTCATTATTTTTTTTTATTTTTTCCATTTTATTTTCTTATTTTTGTTTTCAAACTTTAATTTTATGTTATTTTTTTTTCTCTCTCTCTCCTATATTGGTCTCTTAAATGACAGACTCCAAAATTTGGGATTAAAACTCAATTTGTTGTTCTTGTTGTCTCTCTTTAGTGCTGGGTTAGAAAATAGCCCCATAACCCCCTCACCCTACTTGTAAAACTGGCATAACGCTCCTAATTAATTATATAAATTATATATGTGCGCCCATGCATCTGTATCTACAGATGAGCCAAAGCATATTCATATAGGATCTGGAAACAGAAGGATTCAGAATATGATCCGATTTCAAACATGACCAGAAAGATACCTCATTTACATCCACCCAAGCTTGGAAAGAAGCTCTCATTCAGTTTTTCTTTCTCCTGCTCTTTCAACTACTCAAGTTCCTCATCTGCAACTGCTAAACTATTTACCATCTCATTCCTGGCTTCTGACTAACATATTTCCTCACCAAGCAGAGCTGCGTGATCACTGCAATTTCTTACTTCTATTATTAGCTTTCTGTTTGAAGCATAATCTAAAATTCTAAAATTGGTCACTTTATCCGACACTATTATTGTAACTCTGTCCAATTTTGGTATTGTTGCTGTAACACCAAGCCTAAAAAAAAAAAAAAAAAAAAAAAAAAAAAAAAAAAAAGAGGGAGAGCCAAAACGCAGCGTTTTGGCCCTCCCCCCAATTGAATTAGGGCTAAAGCCCTAATTCGTTTCTTTCTCTCTCTCTCTCTCTCTCCCTCTCTCCGCCGACCCTTCGCCTCCCTCCCCCACCGCGGCGTTGGTCTTCACCGCAAGCTCCGCCGGCAGCTTCTCCTTCTTCTCCTTCTTCTTCTTCTTCTTCTCCTCCTTCTTCCCTCTCGGTTTCTCTCTCTCCCTTCGCGATCCCTCTCGCGATCGCTCTCTCTTCGTTGTTCTCTACCCTCCTCCGCGCGCCACCGCGCGACCCGCTTCCCTGCACAATCGCACCACCCGCGACCTTCCGCAGGCACCACCACCACAGCAACAGTGATTCCCTCCCTCGTGCGAGCGCGCGATCACCCGAGCACGCCGTAGCGCGAGCGCGACTGCTCGCGAGCGCGCGACCCTTCTTGCGCGAGCGTGAGTCCGAGTGCGCGGCCCAGAGTGCACGGGCGTGCACGGGCGCGCGACCCAGCGCACGAGTTTGAGCGGCCCAGCGCACGAGCGCTCGGGGCCCAGCGCACGAGCGCGCGGCCCAGTGCACGAGCGAGCAGGCGCGCGAGCAGAGAGCGCGAGCAGAGCGCGCGAGCGCGCAGGGGCGCGCAGCAGCGCGCGAGCGCGCACAAGCCAGCGTGCGAGCGCGCACGAGCCAGCGCAGCACACGGGCGAGCACCAGCCCGCGAGCCACTGTCGGCCCGCAGGCCCGCCAGCCTGCAGGCCCATTAGCCGCAGGCCCATCAGCAGCAAGCCCACGGGCCCACCAGGCCCGACAGCCCGTCCAAGCCCGCAGGTCCAGTACGGCCCGCGGCCCAGTTCAGCCCATCGGTCCGCCAGCCCGCCGGCCCGCTACCCCGTAGCACGCAGACCAGCGAGCCCGCTAGCTGTGGCCCACGAGCCCGCGACGGCCCGTGACGGTCCGTGAGTTCGTGACAGCTCACGAATCTCCACGCAGGTAAATGACTTAGGGTTTTGTTTCGGATCTATGTGTTTAGATCTAACAAATGAACCTTGTTTTGATAGGAAACCCTACAGACTTTGGAGTGACCGAAGCGACTTTCGGACGAGACTCGGCGCTTCGAGAAAACCCTAGGTGAGGAGATTTCGACTCTAATTGATAAATTGGACGAATCTAGGATTGAATTTAAGATGAAAGGTTTTGTATATGTTTAGAGTATAAGTGGAATGCATATAGAATACAAATTATGAAATGATTATCTATGAATTGAAGGTTAAGTATAGAATGTTACAGAAATTTGATAATCTGATTTAGGTTGATCTTTTGGAGACTCGAGCGGTCAGATCCGATTTGGCTTGTCAGTAGGGAGTGACTTCCCTCCCGTAGAACAGTGAGTGGGACTTTGACATTCGCTATTGATTGAAAACCATGTTTCAAAAATATCTTTTAAATGACATGTTTCTGCAAAATGTATGATTGTTATGACTTTCCAATATTTGATGAAATGTTTTGTGACCTTTGGAGTGTCTTAACTGCTGACCTTATTGATATGCATCCATGAGTTTTGATAAACGTATATTGTGCCACATTTTCGACATATTGATATGTTTTAAATGCTTTCACTGCATTGGCACATGGTTTTAAATGGATTTACTTACACATTTGGGCTATATGCCCGGCCGACTTTACGATATTATGTTTTGGGCTGTATGCCCGGCCGACTTTACGATATTATGTTTTGGGCTGTATGCCCGGCCGACTTTATGATATTATGCATTGGGCTGTATGCCCGGCCGACGTTATGATATTATGCATGGGGCTATATGCCCGGCCGACTGGTGATGGGATGCATGGGGCTACGTGCCCGGCCGATTTGATATTGTGATCCGTAGCTACGAAGGACATCTGATAGAGGCACCCCTTGTGTCCGGATACGCTTCGGCCGGAGGTATCCGCCAGATTGTCGTGTGTATGGGTGTCCCAGGTTGACCCTCATCGGAGAGGACGTTGAGTACGGCTCCGTCTAGCACCAGGCGGGGGCACCATACACGGCCGACTAGTTATATGTACACTATATATTTTTTTTACAGGCTAGTTGGGGTAGTCTGTGGCCAACATTGGGGCAGAGAACCATTCTTTAATACTTGCATTTGGAAAAACCCCCAATGCGCCGTCCTTGGTCGAGGTAGACCATTGCCGGGAATATTTCATTGGCCGGTTCTTCATGACATTGATGTAAAATTTTAGGATGCATATCTTGCTTTCTGATGTGTGCGTATTATATATGATTTTGAAATAACATGATTGGTTTGCACACTGTGGATATTTTCTTATCTTATGCTTTGACACTCCAAATTCACCTCGATATTGATAGCATGATGTCAATCCCCTCACTTACTGAGTATCCTCCCATAGATACTCATCCCTCACTTTCTTTCCCACAGGATTAGTGTTGGATCGAGGAGATACCACTGGGATTGGGTATGGATATTTTCCATCTCTTCCGCTATGATGATTGGTGATATTATTATGTATTGGAGGTTTTAGATTGACCAATGTATTTATATAAATTTTCTGGGATGACTGTATAAATTATGGACTTTATTTCGCGAAACTCGCGTGTTGATTATTTCGTTGCATTGAGGCATTTGTAAATATTTAAAAATAACTTGGGAATTTATTTTATATATGCGTAGAATTTAAGTCCGCTCGGTGTGGCGGCTGCTCATGCTCTAGTTGGGCATGACAGTAGAGGTCTGTTGCTAGGACTGTTAGAAACTTTATAGCCTTGCGTTGTTCTGGATGTTGGCTATGGATATTGTTGATTTTGGAGAGGCCGGGATGGCCAATTGTTTATTTGTACTGGATGAATGTCATATACAGGTGAAATTGTACATGGGAAACCTCCGATTTATGGGGAGGTTCTGCCCGATTTTCTGTAAAAAATCCAACCGGCATCCAGGGACAACGGGCGGCTGTTCACGATCCCGGTTCGGGGCGTGACAGTTGCAAGCTGAGGACCATGTTAATCGCTTATTTATTCCCAACCAGTTAAAGTATTTTGCTTTTCTACCATTGGCAAATCTCTAGTCTAGTTACTACTATGAATTTGTCATTGCTAATTCTGGACTTGGCTTAGGAATTTCATTGTGCATATATTATAAATTATACCTGTAAAGACAAAATGACATTCTCTTTTTGGCAATGTTCACTGTTGAGCCAGGCACAATAGGACTCTAATCCCTCTTCCCTATCATTGTTACCTGAGTTGCAGCTGTTCCGTCTATGTACTTAATTAGATTAATATAGCTTGCAATTACATTTATCTTACTCCTATAACCATTGCAGTTACTTTCAGATGTCGTGCTCATTGGGTGTTGGATTAGTTTACTTTTTGTGAGCACAAAGTTTTAGTTTATTAGCCAGTGCTAGAAGAACTTATATTTATTGTCTTTTCACAAAGGAAAAGGCGTATTCTTACTGCATACAACATCTAGTGAAGCTGATTAAGCAAAGGCATGTCACTACTTATCAACTGTCTGGTGATCACAGATCGAATTATCTCCATTTCCAGACTCCTAAATTGGCCCAAAGTGTTTTTCTTCTGAAGTAAAAGAATCATCCGTTTCTGGTCTTTTTCTGTTGTATGCTGCCACTCAAGGGAATGCATTGTGCTAATTTTTGAGTATTTAAGAACACAAGAGCCCCCTTAAAAGTAAACTAAGCACAATTCATGGGCATGAACTTGCGAGTGCATATCCAATCCTCCCGCAAAAATGGCACTGTGGGACAGAAAGTAAAGGCTGCTAACATTCGAGTAAAAACACTAATAATTACCTGCACAGTGGAGTGGTTCACCCTTATCCTGATAATTGGTGTGCTTTAATTTAAAGCAAGAAGTATACTTGTGTTGTGATAAATAATTTTAGAAGACCTCTCAGCAACTTATGCTTGTGATCTTCAAGTTTGTTATTCTCTCTCAAATTTCAATATTATTCTTTATGGATTCTCTTATTTAAAATGTGCAGTCTTCACCAATTGCGACATAACTTTTGCTAGATGTAGAGGTTCAAATCTTGATGTCATATGGTTTCAGATGGATATCTGCCTGCTCTTGGAATTAAAATTTTATTTCATACTTCATATACATGGGTATCTCTTGCAGTCTCTTTTGTTCATCTATGGTCTTTTTAGATATTAGAGTCTATTATTTACTTATTGCTAGCCATTATCTCCTTACAACAATGCAGTTAGCACTTTAGTGTGTATAAGTACCTGATGTAAGAATCCGAAGGAAATTAAATATGCTTTTTGAATTATGAAAGGTTGGCCAAAGGGATGGTAATTGGGGGATGTCTACTGGTGAATCAGATCCTGCAACATTGTTTCGGTTGTATGTTGACTATGGTCGTTATGCAGAAGCTACAGATTTGCTTATCAGAGTACTTTAGGTCATACGCTTCAGTGGTGAGTTTTACTTTACTGTTATACCACTGCGAGAAAATTAATGTTGTCCAAATTATAAACAACGGATTGGTTTTTATCCTGAAACATAAGTTGCGTACATAGTATGATGGGAACCTGAAACATAAGAGGTCCACCACATGCACACATGTTTAGGAAATTTGCTTTCTGTGAATTCAAAGGCAGAATAATATCTGAATCCAACCAAGCTTAGAGAAAATATTCCATGGAGTTACTGTTAGATTGAAAACTCAGTAGGTGTTGTGGTTTGGTGGATTCAAAGGCCAATTTTCATTTTTGGTTTTTATCTTTGAATTGCCCTTATCCTTGGAATCTAGCCCTAAAATTTTTGTATCAAGTAGGTCTAATTTTGTAAAGCAGCGAACCCGTGAGACAAAGTGACTAATATGATTTTCATTTGGCAGCAAATTAATAGAAAAATACCTGTGTCACTATAACTTGGGACTAATCTGGACTCAAAAACAAATAAATTAACAATTTTGACTTGTTTCCCTATCAAACAAATCAATAGAAATAAGTGGTGTTGTGAATATCAGATCAAATAATGCAGAGATTTTTTATGGAGGGAATTCTGTGATCCAAATCAATTTTCTGTGATCCAAATCAATTCTGTGATCCAAATCATTTCTTCGTTTGCTCTCCCCCCCCCCCCCAAAAAAAAAAATTTTATGTCTCTGTCCTTTATTCATCATGTTTTTAAATGTACAAGTATGGATCTTGTGTAGATTATTTTAACCCATGAGAAGTGTGCAGATGAATTCTTAAACGTTTAAGATATCAAGTTGCAAAAACCAAAAGCTATCAGGTTTGTATGGAAATAGCCTAAAGTTGAGGAAAAACTATCATGGATTCAACAAGGAAAGCAATGAACAACACCAAGTCCCCAGCCTCAGAAGAGGAAGATGATGAACCCGATGTTCAAAGCCAAGAAATGAAGAAATTGCTCAAATCACTTCCGAGAGAAAGGGGATGGCGAGGTCGTTATCAATATCTTTATGGAGATTTTTGGGTTACAGGTTTAGCATTAACCGGAGTCATCTCCTTTCAGCAAAACTTCCAAGCAAGAAATTCTGATATAATTCTAGCAACATTACCCAAATCAGGTACCACTTGGTTAAAAGCGCTCGTTTACTCTATAATAAACCGTAAAATTTTCTCTCTTGACAATTCTCCCCTTAACACTACCAATGTTCATCACCTTGTACCCTTTCTTGATTGCAAACTTTACCTAAATGGCCAGAATCCTGATCTATCAGGCATTCCACCACCAAGAGTTTTTACTACACATGTTCCTTATCCTTGTTTGCCGGAATCAATCAAATCAACCACTTGTCGAATTGTCTATCTTTGTCGAAACCCATTTGATAGTTTTATTTCTCTCTGGCATTTCCACACAAGAGCAAGACCAAAAGATTTGGAACCGCTATCTCTAGAGGATTGTTTTGACATGTTTTGTGCTGGAGCTTCCTTTTTTGGGCCTTTTTGGGACCATTTCCTTGGTTTTTGGAAGGAGAGCTTGAAGAATCCAAAAAAGGTGTTGTTTTTGATGTATGAGGACATGAAGATGGACAACAAACTGCAAATGAAGAGATTGGCTGATTTCTTAGGGTACCCTTTTAGTGAAAATGAAGAGAAAGAAGGCGTCATAGAGGAAATATCGAAGTTCTGTAGTTTTGAGAGCATGAGAGAATTGCAGCCAAACAAAAGCGGGAATAAGATAGTGGGACATTTTGAGGTTGCAAGTTTCTTTAGGAAAGGTGAAGTTGGAGATTGGATGAACTATTTAACTCCATCAATGGCAGATCGTTTGAAGAAAGTGGTGGAAGAGAAGTTGGGAGGTTCTGGTTTGAACTTAAAACCGTTTTGTTAGACAAGAGGCATCTGTGAGAGTTTTCATGGGTAACGATTTTGATTGCATTTCTTTGTTGCCGAATAAGCTGTTTCAGTTCCTTCTCTATGTATGTTGTCTTGATGCTATCTATCATGATTGAATCTACAATCATATTTTATAAAATCCTTCACCTTATGACTATAGAATGTACATTTGGAATCATAGAATGCATGGATTGTGGTGCGATAGTTGGATGGAAATAAATTGTGGGTGCAATCTTTCATCATTTTCTCTATAAAGTTATTCTTTTTTTGATACTATACCAATTGATATCCGAATCTATATTCTGATTAGTCTTTAAATTTACTCCGACATTGTTCAAAGTGTATTAGTTAAAGAGTATGATTTCGAACACCGATTAATTAAAATAAAAAAAAAATAATGAGACCGTGTGATTGATATTTTGCGGTCTAAATGACCATGAAGCTGTGAAGATGTTTTGAACCCATCTATGAAGATGCATGTAAGATTGAATAGGTTAATCACACGTATCAAAGGTTTGGTTGCCAAAGTCATAAATGGTTTTATGATGTATGGATAGAGAATTGATTACACCATGTTACCATCCTCCATGTATGTTGAAAATTGCATAAATAAATCAAGATATATGTCATAAAAAGTTGCATTTTTATTAATTAGTTATAAAATTCAAGCACATCATTAATGGTAAGAGTAAGAGATGAAACCCCAATTTTTGTATCGCCTCGTCTTCTCTCCTCCCACTCTCTCCATTTCTCTGTCTTATTGTCTCATCATTGCTGGGTTTCATGGATTTAAGGCTGGTTTCGTCCCCTTTCTTTGTCTTCAATGCCGATTGGTGAATCGTGAAGAAACTACCTCTCATCTTCTTTTCTTCTTGTTTCCTTCTTTCTTGGAGCAAACGGTCGAATACCAAGAAGAATATTTTGATAATAAAGCCTATTATCTTTTGGTATATTTGTTTTTGTTGTGTAATTAAGAAAAATATTTTAGACGCATACGAAAGAATGTACAAAAACTTCAAGTAAGAAAAAATACAAACAAATGCAATACAAAGATACTAATGCACAATTGCACATGAGTTCCTCTGCAAATCTTCTAGAGTATAATTTTTATAAACCTCTGAGGCATAAGCTTATAGAGAAGCATAGAAAAGCAAAATTCACATGGTGTGATTGCAAAAATTTTTACATAGAAAAGCATAGTAGCGGTCGTTAATCCGTCGGTGAGTTTCCATTGGATTTCTGACGGAATGTTCCCGTCGCAGACAAAACCGTCGGTAATCCGTCGCATTTGTGTACGGCTATTTGCGACGGAATACCGATGGAATAGTCAGCGACGGCTACATTCCGACGGAAATCGACGCTAAATAGTTATGCACAATCTCCGACGGAATACCGTTGGAATTTTTACCAACGGATTGGATCCTTGGTATTCCATCGCTGAATCTTGTCAAGCTTTTTCCAACGGATTACCGAGGGAATATTCAATGACGGAATTATTCCGTTGGAAATCCGTCGGTTTTTTCCAATTTCCTTCCCTGCACAGGCCGAATGTTTTTCATCCACCTGTTTGCAATGAACCTGTTTTATCTCAAACACATTGTTACCAACTATTTCACGAATAAAAACATTTCATAGCTATAAAAACCTAATGTAGTTCAAACACACAATACATAAATTCAAAAGTTTCATAATTTCTTAAAGAAATGTATAAAATGAAGTTAAATTCGTCTAACATCGAAGAAACTCAAGTAGAAGCTGAACCATATCATCAGTCTCACAGTGGTGGGTGATAAGAATCTGGTGACTCAGTGCTATCAAGGTCTGGTGGTGTTTGTTCGAGACGAATTTGTAAAAGAATGTCACGAACCTTTGCGTCCGTTTCAGCCCGCACTTCTTCTATAATTTGGCTACGCATTTGACTTTGCATTTCGTCCATCATTCGATCAACCTTGTCCTTAGTATACATAGGAGACGAACCAATGGATGGACCTGATGTGGCAGCAGATGAATTAATCAGACTTAAATCATCACCTCTCTCTCCAAAACCATATAGACGTCCCTTCATCCGACCCCCAGTCACCTCACACCATGAGCCCACATCAAACCCAGGCTGAGAAGCGATACCTGAGCCAAATTTTTCCTCGATCTTTTGTTTGTACTTGCCCTACAATAAACATATGTTATTAAATAGGTGAAGTTAATAATGCTTATAAGTTACATAAAATTAAATGAAAAATGCAATTGCCATACACTTATTGATTCAGATTTCTTGTCAACATACTGTCATTTTCCCTTATCTCGCCTGTGAATGCGATTAAAAAGGTTGAGATGGGAAACAGACTGCTCTGTTTCTTCAACTTGTAAATAAGAAATCAAATTATCATTACTAAATTGACAAACTTATAAATCATTAGCACACATTTGATTAATACTATATATATAAAAGGAGACCATTCTCTTCATGTGGGTGGCAAACGTGATAGAACCGGCTATGTGCTTCGTAACCTCGCCTTCTTTCTCAGTAGTTCGATTTTGCTTTGCCGTATTTGACTTTTGCTGCCACTTTGGTGTGGTCCAATGTTTGTCAATCAGTTCATCCCATACAGCCGATGTCAAGAAGATAGGTGGATGACCTTTCGTTTTGACAATATTTGTTGTGCCAATAGCTTGCATTGCTTGCTTCCTCGCTGCACCAAGCATGTCCAAATATCTCCGTCTGCACGAAGCTTTCCACGCATGATAGATTGCAGGTGATTGTTCAGCTGGCCACATGAATTTTAGCTGCGCTTGAAATAGAGAACTCATTAGTATGGTCAGTCTCAAATCCGGAAAACATCTTAGCATATGAATGGGAAACATGAATGTGTGACTGTAAGCTGAAGATTTTGAATATAGAGAAAAAATATAGATTTAACTTTGAACCGAATATATCATACCTCTCCCAAGATTTTTATTCTTCTAGTATGGAATTTCCGTCCCATGACTGGGTCACAAAAGCTATTTGAATTTACTTGATTTGAACGGAATAAGACAGCCATTGCAATGATTATGTTCTTTTGTTATCAGTCCCATTGTGGTATTATAACCATAGGCCATTTGTCCAATTCTTAAGGATTATGATCCTCCACACCTATGGGATCAATTCAATTCAATCTTGGCATATACGTTAACTATATCATGCTTTCCACCTCTTTTTTTTTAAATTTAAAATTGACCAATTGTAAATCATTCATTGATCTTCTGACTGGATGAAGGGAGAGGGAGAAGGAATTGTGGTTCACTAATTTTTTTTTTCCTTATCATAACAACATTATTACAAGTGTCCGAGCAAAATCTCTTAGGTTTCTTAACATGTGAATTTACAAAATTTATTTATAGGTGACAACATCGGGATGTTGTTTATAGTATTAGAGTATTTCTTTCTCTATCCAACCTTGACCCTAGCCTCGCTTTTTATGTTTAATTTAGGACAAATTTACCTGCATATGATAGTGTAAGTCTTTGCTGGAGAAACATTGTACAGAAAAGATAACTAGGCAAGCAAAGAGAGAATAGAAATAGAGTCCACCTGCTCAGAGTTGACATTAATTTGGCTGCATACATGCCAATAAATTGACATTCCCATCCTGACAGTGCATATAGTCATTTGGCATGTGAAAATGTATTATTCACTTGTAATGATATTGCATGATCACTTATAATCAATCTGTCTAATGATCTTGTGAAGACACATGATATACTTTTAATGATGTAGTTGAGTTCACTTCAGTCAATAAGGGTAAGGAAACAAATTGAAACATGAAATTTCTCCCAAAGCCCTTCTTTGATATCCTTTGGCACCATACGCCAAGTAGGCCATGCACCAACAATACGACCCTTAATATCCTCAGTAATTGAATGAACGACTTTGGGATTCGGAAAGCTATTGACAAACAAAGTATTCCGTTAGTATTCCTTACACACATCACCAAACGATTAGGCAGAGAAAAATATACAATTAGAAAAAATAATTATCTTACGTATGATTGGCCGCTTCAATGAAGGTTCTACCTTCCGGATTGAGTGGGACCTCAGTCCCACGGTTTGGCCCTCTAACATGAGGGGAACAGGAACCAACATTTTCCTCATCCACAGTTGTTGACTCGGACAATGGTGACGAGGATATTACATACAGGTAATGACCCTCGACTACTCTCACCGCCTCTCCTACTGCTTCCCCTAGAGGTTGATCCTCTGCCTCGTACCATATTTCAACTCTATCAAACACTGAAGATGATTATTCGTAAGGCACATAACTATTACTCAGAAAACCATATCAGAAAGGAAATGTTTGCTTAAAAGGTTGAACCAAATATTTTCTCATTGTGATATCATAACCCCAATCAGAGATGGAGATCAATACCATGCAAAATCCAAACACTCTACCTAGCAAAACTGCAGAGGCTAAGACAATTTTGACCAGAGATGTAGCTTCTCAAAACGGCAATGGACTCTTTGATTTCTTCTACAATCAGCAACCTTCTCATATGGTTAATAGGGTTCATAAAACCTCTAAGCAAATAGAAGAACAGTTGGAGAAATGCACATAGCATGGTGTTTAGTCCAAATACTTCAATATACATAATAGTTGGAGAGTATTGTCCAAAAGGAGAGAGGGACCAAGACTGAAACTTCTTGCATCAAGATTCAAGCATCGTGTTCAAGGATGATGAGGTAATTAAATAAAAGAAAGAAGGGGTTTCGAAATACCAAGCATGCAGATCTGTGACAAGCATTTGTCCTCAATTAAGCTGCCAAAGTAAGTACAGGCTTCTCTACTTTTGGGATGACACCATTAGTATTACTTGCATAACATTACTTGTAGTGAAAGATAAATTACCTGATAAACGTGGAGTGTTCTTCAGTTGTGGTAGCCTTGGGTCAGTATTACTTTCCTGTTGCAGGTGGTCCAAACAAAAGAGAAGCTCTTCAGGCCCGCCTGTTGCATAAAATGGAAGCAACAAAAGTGGTCAACTATCTACATTCAAACAAACTTGAATGAAGAAACACAGCATAGCTCATAACAAAATGATTGGATTGTACAAGGTTTTAAGACTCTATTTAATATGTAAGAAGCACACAAAGAAAGTGATAGGACTACTTTAATAGAACTACCAACTAATGCTGGGAGTTGCCTAATCCTCGCGTACGGCTAAATAGAATACCCTAAGTCCCTCTCCACAACAACAATGTATGTAAAGCAAATCAGTTTTGTGACAAGCCTTGAGAGATGAAAGCAAACAGGGATGAAAGCTAGTCATTATGTAATGTTTCTCAAATTTATATAAATTGGTAAAGTACTTTCGTATTACAAATGTGATCATTCCATGTCATCGTCACCGCCATCACAATTAATTTTTGCATTGTGCTCCATTTCAGAACCACACAACTATTCCTCTTCATCGTCTTCTTCTTCTTCTTCTTCTTCTTGTTCGTCTTCATCTGCGTCTTCTTCTTCTTCATCATCAGCTTCTTCTTCGCCTTCTTCTTCTTCTTCTTCTTATTCTTCTTCTTATTCTTATTCTTCTTCTTCTTCTTCTTCTTCTTTATCTTCTTATTCTTCTTGTTCTTCTTCTCCTTTAGCATCTTCGATATCTGTTGACAAATGATACAAGATGTCTTCATTTTGTGGAAGTTCGTTAGTAGTTACCTCTTCCATATCACCGCCAAATAGAATCCTTGAATCATCAAGTTTGGGTGGACGATCTACGCCAACATTCATTGAGGGTTCATCTTCTTGATAAAAGCTTTCATTTACAATGGGAACCGTAACCCCATCATTAGCAGACCCTCTAGCCTTTGTTTTACATGCAACCCACCACTCACTCCTTTCTCTCTTCTTAGAAGGGTAGCAACTATAGTACACTTGTTGTGCTTGTGTTGCCAAGACAAAAGACTTATTAGAATGCAGTCTTGATTTATGATTAACTTGCACAAGACTATGACGAGGGTGAACCCTAACTCCTTTTTTAGTATCATACCAAATGCACTAAAATAATACCAGTATGTTACCAACTCCAAAGTACTCCAACTCTATGATCTCAACCAACATTCCATAGAAGTCACGCTCAAAATCATTGTAACAACTCCCTTTCACACATATACCGTTATTCATTGTTGATTTCCATAGTCCATAGTCATATGTGTGAAACTTGAAACTGTTAACGAAATATCCATTGTAACATTTTACTAAACGTGACAGCCCTTGTGCAATATCCCTAACATTTTTTGATACGAAATTTCTCTCATCTGTTACCTATTAAAAAATAAATAAATAGCATATAATTAGATAAAGTGACGATACACATGAGCTCTCAAATCACATTATACTTGGAATGAAAATGGTGTACATACAAATTACCTCAACCAACCTTTGAACTCCTATTCCCGTCTTTTCTCTAGTTGCGCGTTTGTGATGAAGGTATTTTCTTGTCTCACGACATCATCAAACATCCTACTTACAGCAAGGAAACATCATCTCATGACAGCTAAAATTTAAATAAACGTAACTACTAAACAGATATGAAGATACATACTCTATAAATTCAGTTAGCTCAATACAATTCAATAACACATATATAACAACAGCCTTGTATTCTGATTCTGATAGAAATCTATAACGGCATTCCCCATATGCTCGACCTGAAAATATGGATAATCTTCCCATTGTTTGAAGACAACCCTATCATCATTTCGAGGAACTCGATTAAATTTTGTTTCAATATACGGTTCAAAATAGAATGAGCAGAATGTGGAAATCTCCTCAATAATGTAGTCCTCACATATGGATCCTTCAGCGCACGCTCGATTTCCGACTTTCTTCTTTAACCGAAACATATACCTAACATTAAAATAGCATTAATTAAAAAAGTGTCTTGAAATCGTGTGAATTGATAAAAAGTTGTACACGGTACCTCTCAAATGGGTACATCTATCTGTATTGAACGGGTCCTCCAACCTTCGCTACTTATGCTAAATAAACAGGCAAATGCTCCATACTATCAAAAAACGAAAGGGGGAATATTTTCTCTTGTTTGCATAGTCTAAATTATATTGTTCTCTAATAACTCCAAATGATTAACACGCAACTCAGTCGTACATAAGTCACAAAAAAAAGTATTGAGTTCTGTTAATGCATCCTAGATAGCGTTAGGTACAAGGTCACGAAAGGCAATATGGATCAATTTTTGTATGAAAATGTGATAGTCATAACTCTTCATCCCATAAAATTTGCCTTCCTCTAAGCTAACACATCGCGTCAAGTTTGAAGCATAGCCATCAGGGAATTTCAATTTTTTCACCCATTGACATACATCAAATATTTGATCTTTTGTTAATGTGTATGAAGCTTTGAGCTTCCAAGTCCTCCCATTAATTTCCTTCAATTCTAATTCTTGTCGTTTGCGATACAACCCCAGATCCAGTTTTGTCTTTATGCTGTCCTTCATCTTTCCTTTCACATCCATAATAGTGTTGAACACATTCTCGAACACATTTTTTTCAATATCCATGACATCCAAGTTATGACGAATAAGAAGTGTTCCCCAATAAGGCAACTCCCAGAAAACACTTCTTTTCACCCAATTGTGTTCAATCCCAAACCCTTGAATAGTCTGTTTACAGCATTTTGTGCCATTTATAATATCTGGAAGACAACATACTCGAGAAAACATCTCCTCCCCTGACAGTGTACGAGGCGGCTCGGCAATCTCAACTTTCCCTTTTCGAAACTTGTCCCTTTGTTTCTGATAAGGATGATCAAGAGGCAAAAATTGACGATGACAATAAAAAAATGTTGTCTTTCGACAATTTGCTAGCACAAACGATTTTGTCATGCAATAAGGACAAGCTCACTTTCCATGAGTGCTCTAGGCAGACAACATCGCATAAGCAGGAAAGTAGCTTATTGTCCATAAAAGGGCTGCCCTCATACATAAATTTTGCTTTCTTAAAATGTCATAGGTATTCACACCTTTATTCCATAACATTTTCAATTTTTCAATCAAAGGTTTCAAGAAGACATCAATATGCTTTATCAGATTTCTTGGCCCCGGGATAATAAGACTCAGGAAAATGAATGGTTGCTTCATACACATAGAAGGAGGCAAATTATACACAGTTACAAAAACTGGCCAACAAGAGTATGGAATGGTAGACTGACCAAATGGGTTAAATCAATCTGTACATAGCCCTAAGCACACATTTCGAGATTCAGAGGCAAATGATGGATGAATAGAATCAAAATGCTTCCATGCTTCGCTATGGACCGGGTGTGAAACAACTTTATCGTCACTACGTTCATTTCTTGCATGCCATGTCATGTATTTTGATGTAGTTCTTGACATGTAAAGCCTTTGAAGTTTCGATGTAAGAGGCAAGTATCGTAACACCTTATTTGGGACTTTTTTTCGTCTTCCACTTCCAACATTTCTTAATTTATAACGAGAATGACCACAGACAACACATTTCGACTTATCCCGATATTGTTGATAGTATAGTATGCAATAGTTTTCACAAATATCGATCTTCTCGTACCCAAATCCTAATTTTTTCAAAAGTTTCTTTGCTCTGTAGAAAGTTGTTGGCAACTTCGATTCTTCAGGTAACATCATTTGAATAATCCCATTTAAGCGATCATAACATGCTCCACTTATGTTGAACTCAGACTTACAATTTGACAACTGAGTACAGCTGACAACGTTGTTTGCATTTTACATCCATCCCATAATGGTTCTTCAACAGCTTTAAGCAAGTCATAAAACAATGTTGCATCAGGATTAGGATCGTCCGTATTCTCTGCATTCAAGTCATCATAAATGGAACTCCAATCATGTTGAGCGCCTAATGCATCGACAACCATGGATCTATATGGAGTTTCATCTTCCTATCTCCATCGAGATGATTGCCCTCCAAATGGTGTAACCATTAACAACTCTCAAAAATAAGTGAACTGCGACTTCATCCCGAGTACAAAATTTATGGTTGCGACACTTATGGCAAAGACATCTAATATTGACTCCATCCATGAAGTTAGGTTGAGAACAAGCAAAATCCAAAAACTCATTAACATCCTCAACAAATTTATCTGTCAAGTATCCATTAGCTAGTCGACATACATCCAACTACGATCAATGGACCCCATTATCGAAGTAGTAACTGCATAACAAATAATCAATTGCAAATATTATAATCACAATACCCATTTATGAATCGAAATAGAGACCTTAGTTAAAGGGATATACTCCATGCTGTTAGCGCCACATGTCATTGGTGTATCTAAAATAATTATCAAAGAATAAAGTTTCATAACTCACCAAGTATTGATATTTCACATAAAAATTTCACAATCAAAACAAAGATCTCATTATTATTTATTGAACCCTTTTGCATTGATTCATTTTTTATTCACATAATCAGCATTTCCACTCTGGATTTTGCATGCAACTGAAGACATTCAGCCATTGCCTGATATTTATTAAATAAATATCATAGCCAAAGATTTATTATTTGCTTCCCTAATGTAAAGCAGAGCAACTACTAGTATTATTTTTTTTATACATAATAAAGATTCAAACTCAAAATCATTAAGAGAAAAGAGATGATATCATTTGAGTTATAGTTCATTAATAGCAATAGTATTATCTATCTGTAAATATTAGCATGAAGGTCCCAATTTATTGTAAAATGTTTAATTTTAATCATAACTATTATTTTTACAGGGTGTATTATCATAGCCACACTAAAATTTTAAAAAATAGAAGAAGAAAAAAACTCACAATTTCTACAATTAAAATATGCAATCTTAAATTTATAAAATATGCATCACATTCACTAAAATAACCACCTTAGTTATTTGGAAAAAAATATGTTTTATTTTACAGACAATGCAAATTTGAAATGCAACCCGCCCTTTTCTCAGTAATCTTTAGTTTGACAAGGAAATTCAACATTTTTTTTTTTATATTTACTACTCACTTTCTCAGTAATCTTTACATGTTAAGACCTTTCAAATTTCTTAAAAGGCAAATTTATTTATTAGAAAGTATGGATCTCAATGTAAGATCTCTTATATATCTCAGAATAAACTTTTGTTATATGAGATTATTTGAGATGAGATTACCCTTAAAAAAACAGATGTCATTCTAATAATAACATTAAATTAATATACTAGTATAGGTTTTCTCATTCTTATCTCCACTCAAACTCTCTATAGGATTATGGTTAAACTGTTGCTCATTCTAAATCTTCCAAGTAGGAGATATAAGATATACTAGATCCAAAACATAAGACTGTGCAAAATAAGGCTAAAAGAAGATTCAAAACAACGAATGAGCAACAGAGAAACAGCCCATGGTTTGGAGAAGCAAAATAAGACTACACCAAAGATTCCACAGTTCCCAAACATAAAAGGATAAGCAACTAATCAATAACATCACTAACCAAAAAGAATGGATCAATGACGTGAAGATCAAGGATTGACAAGAGAATACCAACTTAAATCATTTGGACATAATATGAGTATTATAACTATTTGAGTTTTCTCCTACCAAATTTCGACTTTCATTTCGACCTAACACAGATTTGTAACCCCTATTTCAAATTCCTCCCACAAAATTTGTACAAGCGTTTATACCCGGAAAATCACAAAATGCAGATTGTTCTGATGTATGCACAGCAAATATTGCTATGTTCTGTCACAAACCCTAAGGTATGAAACAGAGGGAGACAGAGATGGAGACGAAGCTCAAGGGACGAACGACCGCGATGGTGATGACGACTTCAAATCGACTCTGGGGACGAAGGTTTACCACCGTGAAAGGTAGAGTGACGCCATGGAGATACAGATAGAGAGTGATACAGACAGATGCGACCAAAGCAAAGAGGCTGCTCTTTGATAAGTTAGGGTTTTTTTGGATTCCTTTCATCGACGGATTACCGTTGGGGATATTCCTACGGTAATTTCCATGTGAAATCCATCATTAAGTTAAAGAAAAAAATTACATTACCGACGGATTTTAGTCGGAAATGACTTTCGCGGAATATTAAAGCATCTCGCGCCAAAATTATCATCAGAATTATAGACGGAAGTTATCTGTTTCGGAATTTCGTCAGTAATTCCGTCGTAGATCCGATGGAAGTTTTTTCGTTTCGGTCTGACGTTAATCGCTCACAAAACCGTCACTATTATCGACGGAATTTTTTCGTCGGTAATAATCCATTGGTGATGATCCATTTTCCAGTAGTGCATCTTCCTTGCATCCGATCAATGTAAAATTAAGTAATTTCTAGTTCCAGAATTGATGTAGCACGACACATATATCTAGGGAGTTAGCTTTACATGGTCTTCCCTTTTGAAAAAAATCATCGGTATCAATATTACCAAGCACCATAGACCAAATAAAAGCTTTATTCTTGGTAGGAACTTTTGCATTCCAAATAAAATTGTTAAATTGTCTCTAACCATTGACACTATCCAAGCCAATAATAAAATTAATTTTGTATTTTATTAATATTAATCTCAGCCTCATTGTCCTTTTAATTTATTAACTTCAAACTATTATTATTATTTTAAATAACAAAATCATCTCATTGGATGTAATAGAATTAATTTGCTAGTTTTTTTAATACATAAAAAGTTTTCAAATTATAACTTCAACAAACATCTTTTTAAAAAAAAAAAAAATCTCCTTTCACCTTCTTGAAACAATTGATTTGCTTTTGACTACTTTAATTTTTTATACAATAAATTTAACTCTATTGCATGAAATATAATTATAAGCTTTGTTATAGATTTGGATGAATACTTCAATGTTAATTGTTATGTTATTAACATATTTTCCCATATTAATTTTGATTTCATGCATACACGGCAATTGACTTGCCTTTGAGATTTTTGATTTATGCGACCCAGTTATCACCTGAGTTGCATTCTGATGTTGCATTTGCCTTTCCTCCTGTCAGGTAATCAAAAGCCATCAATAGATTTCGTAGATTTACTGGTTCAAGGAAAGTTATATGATATGGCTTTCACTGTTGTTCTGAAATTCTGGAGAGGTTCAGAATTAAAGAGATTTCGACTCTTGTCTCTTGGTCGTGTGAGAGATTTTCATGATGTTCATCTCACATAACTTTTTGTGTAGGGAGCTGGACAGAATCTTCTATACTATGTCATTGCAATGTTGCCCAAGTGGAGTTAAATCTTCTTCGGTTGGGTAGGACATATCTGGATTTTGGTTCTTTGTGCTTTATTTATATTTTCCTCTAATATGCGGTAGATGAATCTTTAGGACCTTTCATGACTTCAATTTCCCTGACGCCCACCACCTCTGTGATCGTAATATTTATTTGTCACAGGAATGACTCAAGCTCAGATGGTCTTCTATTGGCATTACCCAAAGATGCTATTGTTCTCCATGGTTCAATGGACAGAAGTCCTTCGAGTGAACAATGCACAAGGAGTAATCAGTGGGAATCACTCGAGCTCTATCTTGTATGTGTCATCCGGGTTGAACTTCCTTACTTTTTCATTTTGTGGTGCTTGTTGGATGACTTTGAGAGGCACTTTTCACTCATTTAGCAAGCCAGTCTGATTGAATTGCTTGCATATTTGATATTGATGTGTGAGAAGTTTGAGTAATGGGGCTATTGCACTCTATACTTGTCCATTTTTATCATATTTCTTATTTATATTATGTTCTTTAATTTAAAAAAAAAAAGGGATAATTTGGAATCTGGTCATGGGCTCCATTATTGCTGCGATGTGTTTATGAAGGACCATGCTAGTCCACTAAATTTTTTAATGACAAAGTGCTTTTGGACATAACAGTGGAGTTTCAAACATGATTATTTTTGAAGTAACTAAAAGATCATGAAAGGTGCCAAAAGAATGCATTTTTGTATTTAAAGGCGAAGGTTCAAAGTTCTCTCGTCTCACTTGTTCACGTTCATACCTCCTTTGTGTTCAGGGTATACGTGTAAGCATGAGGACAATATGTAAAATTATTTTGAGCATTTGGTTTGTACTTTGATTGTTATTTACTCGAAAAAGGAAAACATTAAGAACCCCTTGAAATCGAATAAATTTGACAGTATGTTTTTCTTCAAAACAATTTTTATGACTACCCAAGAGTCTTCAAACTAGATCAGGCAGAGAACTGGGAATGAACAAATTCACTTTTTTAAGTTTTCAACTAGTGATTAAACCATTGTCGACCTGTGGTATAAATCACACAGAATTGATAGAGAAAATGTCCTAATACAAAGTATATTGAACTAATATTTTGTACCATGTTAATCTTTACAGAAACTATCCTCAAAAAATGTCTCCTCTCATTTTCCATGGTCTTGATCTACTTTGGTTATTTATTTGACGCATTCTTTGCTGACATCAAAGAATGCATCACGGGTTGAGTTGCTCTTTTGGTGATCTCGAAGTTACGGGTTCAAGGCGTGGAAACAGTTTCTTTGCAAAAAATTCAAGGGAAAGATTGCGTACATATATGTTCACTCTCCCCCTACCCCGCACTAAGCCGGGGAGCACTTTGTGTACGGGTGAGCCGTATTCTTTGCTGACATGCCTATGCTGATAACTTGAGAATCTATTACGAACTCTGATAAAACCCTGAAATCCAAGCTGACAATGGGTAGTAGCAACTAGCAATTTAAAGTCTCTTACAAATGCTACTCAAACAGTTAGTCTCGTACCATGAATGTTGTTTTCATACCAATTTGGCTGGTTTTAAGTTGAAATTAGGAAGTACTCGAATCTCTTCTTCACCAGCAAAGCTTTTCAAATTACTACTTGGTAGCTAGCTGTATAATAACTCATGTCTTTCCACGATGTTATTATCACTGCAGGACAAGTATAAAAGCTACAACCAAAGGTTACCTGCACTTGTTGCTGAATCTCTTCTTCGTGCAAATCCACAGATTGAATTGCCTCTTTGGTTGGTTCGCATGTTCAAGGTACTGAGTCCACAATCTAGTATTTTGATATCAATAACAATGCTGACAAGTATTACCTACTCCGAAATCACAAAAGAGGGGGGAAAAAAAAGGAAGAAAACTTTGCATGTGATTGTCTAGATGAACTCCAGTGATACAACTCATATACCCTCTATAATCCAAGTTAACTATATAAGCCCTTCTTATTTTTCCTGCCCTGTTCCCATCAGATCTATGCTAAAGCCATTCCCTAGCTTCTAGATGGCAAACTATCATGTTCATGTCCGTTTCCACTATTCTTGATAACTAAATTAAGTACTTACTGTATGCGCTCATCCACCCTGACGTGCAGTTATCGCTTTATTAATGTGTTGCTTCATAAGCATTAGTAGTATTTGTCCCCTGTTATTATGCATATTCCTTCTGATAACGGAGTGTATATTTTAGCAAAGGGTCACCTGCATAAATCCTCCCATGTGGTTTGGCATGTTTGCAGTTGCAAATTGCAACCCTGGGTTTAAAACTTGAAATTTAACTACCCCTTGACTTAATTTACCGACCAAATCATCATATGCCAACAAAATCAGGACTTCAGAAGCTCCAATTTGAAGCTCTAGTTTGTTGACTAAAATATCTTTTCCTCATTTGAGCCATTATTGATGATTTAACATATTTTACATTTTGAAAAATATCTAATTAGGGCTTTAGTTGAGGATGTGTTCAAGTGATTTAATGAGGGCTCAACTCGGAATTTTTAGAGTCCTGATGTGCCAGTCACATGACAATTCAGGACCAATGTGTGACAATTTGGGTTATGTAGTTTATTCTTTTTTTTGGGGAGGGGGGTGGGATATAAATGTAGTTTATTCTTTGTTAATAAAGGGAAAAAATCTATTACCTGAAATCATTATTTTTTTTTTTCATTATTTTTATTTTTATTTTTTCCATTTTATTTTCTTATTTTTGTTTTCAAACATTAATTTTATGTTATTTTTCTCTCTCTCTCTCTCCTATATTGATCTCTCAAATGACAGATTCTAAAATTTGAGATTAAAACTCAATTTGTTGTTCTTGTTGTCTTCCTTTAGTGCTGGGTTAGAAAATAGCGCTATTAGTGCTGGGTTAGAAAATAGCGCCATAACCCCCTCACCCTACTTGTAAAACTGGCATAACGCTCCTAATTAATTATATAAATTATATATGTGCGCCCATGCATCTGTATCTACAGATGAGCCAAAGCATATTCATATAGGATCTGGAAACAGAAGGATTCAGAATGTGATCCGATTTCAAACATGACCAGAAAGATACCTCATTTACATCCACCCAAGCTTGGAAAGAAGCTCTCATTCAGTTTTTCTTTCTCCTGCTCTTTCAACTACTCAAGTTCCTCATCTGCAACTGCTAAACTATTTACCATCTCATTCCTGGCCTCTGACAAACATATTTCCTCACCAAGCAGAGCTGCGTGATCACTGCAATTTCTTACTTCTATTATTAGCTTTCTGTTTGAAGCATAATTTAAAATTCTAAAATTGGTCACTTTATCCAACACTATTATTGTAACTCTGTCCAATTTTGGTAAAAGCTGAGGACCATGTTAATCGCTTATTTATTCCCAACCAGTTAAAGTATTTTGCTTTTCTACCATTGGCAAATCTCTAGTCTAGTTACTACTATGAATTTGTCATTGCTAATTCTGGACTTGGCTTAGGAATTTCATTGTGCATATATTATAAATTATACCTGTAAAGACAAAATGACATTCTCTTTTTGGCAATGTTCACTGTTGAGCCAGGCACAATAGGTGATGTGAACACGTTGGGTATAAAAACTCTAGAACCCACAAACAAATTAATTTAGCCCAAAAATCGTCCCAACGAATTATTTGAACTGGTGGAATTAAAAAAACCTCAACCATTGCCCTAAAGGAGGAAGAACCTAAGATATATGACTTTAGACCCGTTTCTCACTAGATCAAGAACCTTGGTATAAAGATGAAATGAATGACGCCATAATCTAGATGGTTCGAAACCTAAATTGATAAGTCAAAGAACTAAACAAGACTCCTATCTTGAATAAGTTCAAAGTTCTCAAAAGAACAAGACCTATGTGAAGAATTTTCTCAATTGTATTAATTCTCTCCAAAATGTTGTCTTTTACACATGTATAATGGTCTATTTATAGCCTAAAGGTCAAAACTTAATTGACAACTAAAAATTTAGTAACTCCCTAAACAATAAAGAATTAGAAAACTAAAATATAAGTTACAAAAAATAAAAATTAGGAAACTAAATAAATCAAACTATTTTGACTAAGTCTTGCTGTTATTTTTCTTTATTTTCGTCCTCCCTTAGTTTTGAGTAATTTTGGGCCTTTTATTCTTCTAACTGGACTTGTATAAGCATAATTAAGACCCCTTTTGGTTCTTCATTCATTTGGGTTTCAATTTCTTATTGTAAAACCCTCTGAATTAAGTTATTTAGTACTTTTTTGAACATTTTAACTCGAACTTTTGTAACCGGCCCAACTGGAACTTGAGTTGAATCTTGTAAATTTCTTGCGGTCTTGATATCACATCAATAGGACTCTAATCCCTCTTCCCTATCATTTTTATAATCCCTCTTCCCTATCATTGTTACCTGAGTTGCAGCTGTTCCGTCTATGTTCTTAATTAGATTAATATAGCTTGCAATTACATTTATCTTACTCCTATAACCATTGCAGTTACTTTCAGATGTCGTGCTCCTTGGGTGTTGGATTAGTTTACTTTTTGTGAGCACAAAGTTTTAGTTTATTAGCCAGTGCAAGAAGAACTTATATTTATTGTCTTTTCACAAAGGAAAAGGCGTATTCTTACCGCATACAACATCTAGTGAAGCTGATTAAGCAGAGGCATGTCACTACTTATCAACTGTCTGGTGATCACAGATCGAATTATCTCCATTTCCAGACTCCTAAATTGGCCCAAAGTGTTTTTCTTCTGAAGTAAAAGAATCATCCGTTTCTGGTCTTTTTCTGTTGTATGCTGCCATTCAAGGGAATGTATTGTGCTAATTTTTGAGCATTTAAGAACACAACAGCCCCCTTAAAAGTAAACTAAGCACAATTCATGGGCATGAACTTGCGAGTGTATATCCAATCCTCCAGCAAAAATGGCACTGTGGGACAGAAAGAAAGGCTGCTAACATTCGAGTAAAAACACTAATAATTACCTGCACAGTGGAGTGGTTCACCCTTATCCTGATAATTGGTGTGCTTTAATTTAAAGCAAGAAGTATACTTGTGTTGTGATAAATAATTTTAGAAGACCTCTCAGCAACTTATGCTTGTGATCTTCAAGTTTGTTATTCTCTCTCAAATTTCAATATTATTCTTTATGGATTCTCTTATTTAAAATGTGCAGTCTTCACCAATTGCGACATAACTTTTGCTAGATGTAGAGGTTCAAATCTTGATGTCATATGGTTTCAGATGGATATCTGCCTGCTCTTGGAATTAAAATTTTATTTCATACTTCATATACATGGGTATCTCTTGCAGTCTCTTTTGTTCATCTATGGTCTTTTTAGATATTAGAGTCTATTATTTACTTATTGCTAGCCAGTATCTCCTTACAACAATGCAGTTAGCACTTTAGTGTGTATAAGTACCAGATGTAAGAATCTGAAGGAAATTAAATATGCTTTGAATTATGATAGGTTGGCCAGAGGGATGGTAATTGGGGGATGTCTACTGGTGAATCAGATCCTGCAACATTGTTTCGGTTGTATGTTGACTATGGTCGTTATGCAGAAGCTACAGATTTGCTTATCAGAGTACTTTAGGTCATACGCTTCAGTGGTGAGTTTTACTTTACTGTTATACCACTGCGAGAAAATTAATGTTGTCCAAATTATAAACAACGGATTGGTTTTTATCCTGAAACATAAGTTGCGTACATAGTATGATGGGAACCTGAAACATAAGAGGTCCACCACATGCACACATGTTTAGGAAATTTGCTTTCTGTGAATTCAAAGGCAGAATAATATCTGAATCCAACCAAGCTTAGAGAAAATATTCCATGGAGTTACTGTTAGATTGAAAACTCAGTAGGTGTTGTGGTTTGGTGGATTCAAAGGCCAATTTTCATTTTTGGTTTTATCTTTGAATTGCCCTTATCCTTGGAATCTAGCCCTAAAATTTTTGTATCAAGTAGGTCTAATTTTGTAAAGCAGCGAACCCGTGAGACAAAGTGACTAATATGATTTTCATTTGGCAGCAAATTAATAGAAAAATACCTGTGTCACTATAACTTGGGACTAATCTGGACTCAAAAACAAATAAATTAACAATTTTGACTTGTTTCCCTATCAAACAAATCAATAGAAATATGTGGTGTTGTGAATATCAGATCAAATAATGCAGAGATTTTTGATGGAGGGAATTCTGTTATCCAAATCAATTTTCTGTGATCCAAATCAATTCTGTGATCCAAATCATTTCCGCGTTTGCTCCCCCCCCCCCCCCCAAAAACAAAAAAAAAATTTATGTCTCTGTCCTTTATTCATCATGTTTTTAAATGTACAAGTATGGATCTTGTGTAGATTATTTTAACCCATGAGAAGTGTGCAGATGAATTCTTAAAAGTTTAAGATATCAAGTTGCAAAAACCAAAAGCTATCAGGTTTGTATGGAAATAGCCTAAAGTTGAGGAAAAACTATCATGGATTCAACAAGGAAAGCAATGAACAACACCAAGTCCCCAGCCTCAGAAGAGGAAGATGATGAACCCGATGTTCAAAGCCAAGAAATGAAGAAATTGCTCAAATCACTTCCGAGAGAAAGGGGATGGCGAGGTCGTTATCAATATCTTTATGGAGATTTTTGGGTTACAGGTTTTGCATTAACCGGAGTCATCTCCTTTCAGCAAAACTTCCAAGCAAGAAATTCTGATATAATTCTAGCAACATTACCCAAATCAGGTACCACTTGGTTAAAAGCGCTCGTTTACTCTATAATAAACCGTAAAATTTTCTCTCTTGACAATTCTCCCCTTAACACTACCAATGTTCATCACCTTGTACCTTTTCTTGATTGCGAACTTTACCAAAATGGCAAGAATCCTGATCTATCAGGCATTCCGCCACCAAGAGTTTTTACTACACATGTTCCTTATCCTTGTTTGCCGGAATCAATCAAATCAACCACTTGTCGAATTGTCTATCTTTGTCGAAACCCATTTGATAGTTTTATTTCTCTCTGGCATTTCCACTCAAGAGCAAGACCAAAAGATTTGGAGCCGCTATCTCTAGAGGATTGTTTTGACATGTTTTGTGCTGGAGCTTCCTCTTTTGGGCCTTTTTGGGACCATTTCCTTGGTTTTTGGAAGGAGAGCTTGAAGAATCCAAAAAAGGTGTTGTTTTTTATGTATGAGGACATGAAGATGGACAACACACTACAAATGAAGAGATTGGCTGATTTCTTAGGGTACCCTTTTAGTGAAAATGAAGAGAAAGAAGGCGTCATAGAGGAAATATCGAAGTTCTGTAGTTTTGAGAGCATGAGAGAATTGCAGCCAAACAAAAGCGGGAATAAGATATTGGGACATTTTGAGGTTGCAAGTTTCTTTAGGAAAGGTGAAGTTGGAGATTGGATGAACTATTTAACTCCATCAATGGCAGATCGTTTGAAGAAAGTGGTGGATGAGAAGTTGGGAGGTTCCGGTTTGAACTTAAAACCGTTTTGTTAGATAAGAGGCATCTGTGAGAGTTTTCATGGGTAACGATTTTGATTGCATTTCTTTGTTGCCGAATAAGCGGTTTCAGTTCCTTCTCTATGTATGTTGTCTTGATGCTATCTATCATGATTGAATCTACTATCATATTTTATAAAATCCTTCACCTTATGACAATAGAATGTACATTTGGAATCATAGAATGCATGGATTGTGGTGCGATAGTTGGATGGAAATAAATTGTGGGTGCAATCTTTCATCATTTTCTCTATAAAGTTATTCTTTTTTTGATACTATACCAATTGGTATCCGAATCTATATTCTGATTAGTCTCTAAATTTAGTCTGATAATGTTCAAAGTGGATTAATCAAGAGTATGATTTCGAATACCGATTGATTAAAATAAAAAAAAAAAAGTGATGAGAGCATGTGATTGATATTTTGCGGTCTAAATGACCATGAAGCTATGAAGATGTTTTGAACCAATGCATGTAAGTTTGAATAGGTTAATCACACGTATTAAAGGTTTGGTTGCCAAGGTCATAAATGGTTTTATGATGTAGTTGATCACACCAAGTTACATCCTCCATGCATGTTGAAAATTGCATAAATAAATCAAGATATATGTGATAAAAAGTAGCATTTTATTAATTAGTTATAAAGGGCCATTGACCATGATTCTTGGTCCTTGGTACCCTTCTTCATTCATACAACTTCAGGTTGTGAGCTTATCCATCATTTAGAGCAAATGAGTAAGGAGGGAGGATTCAAAATATTTAACCAGGTTGTTTAACCCAACCCGTATATTTACTTGGGGAATGCTGGAATTCTTGCAAACCAAGTTTGTTTTTAGTCACCTGATTTGATTTACAAATTAGACATACATGACGTGGAATGAATATAAGGACACGAAATCTGTCTGTTACAACATTTACCTTGTTATCATTTTCCCACTCTGAAATTTATGTTCATTTATGGTTCCGGCACTATAACGTCCTAACCTATGCATTTAAGAAAGAAAGAAAGAAAGAATCATCAATCTCAAACACCAACTAAAGTTGCCCAAAGAGCAGAATCTCAACTCAAACGTAAGCCATCCTTCAATCTCTACCACCGGAGTAGAGCCGAAATCAAGCTGGGAGAACAATACTTTGGTTCAGGGTCCAAAGGGGTTTGTGGAGTAGGTTCAACGAAGGCATCTTTCGAAGCCACATTTTAAGGAACACAAGCAAATAAAAGAAACTATAATGACAAAAACAAAAACAAAAAAAAAAACGATCATGATTCGGAACAAAAGCGCTTTGTCTTGGCATTCACTGAGCAATTAGATCAAACAAAAACCTATTTTATGCAACCATAATTCTATTCAATCCATGCATTTTACCAATCATCTGCAGGTGTCAAATTTCGCACCCAAGACAAATTTTCCAAGTTCATCAATGTTCATTTTGATTTTCACATCAACGGCAATAGGCCATAACAAGAAATTTTTTGCTTGTAGGCAGCTTCCTAGTTTAGGTAACCTATTATGTTACTTCGGGTGTAGATGGCTGGTGCTGTCTTAACAATTTAAATTCCAGGAAACAAAGTAGAAAGATAAAACTCACAAAAATTAGGGCCTCTACCTTGGAAGCATGTGAGCGCAAGGCAACTGTGCAATCCAAAGCTGAGGTCGGAGAGAGAGAATTTTGCTTTGCACCTTTAATTTTGGTGCCAACGATAATTATTGATATTTTCACATATACAACATAAAAATAAGAAGCAGATGAATTAAACCTGCAACTAAATAATGCCTATACAAAAGAGCAGAAAAATTGCCGTAACTACGTATTATTTTATTCATTTCACCTTTCCTATTTTTGACAATTCAATTATATCAATTACTCTATATCCCTAACAAATTTTCTAACAGGCTTCTGTGATTCTAAAGCAGATATTCAGGAAATAATGGTGGGCTTGCAGTAGAATGAGCTTAATCAACAGAATTGGTGGCAAAGTTGCAAACATGCTTGCAAAAAAAATGAAGATCCACATGCCAGATATAGTTGAAAAACTTCAAGCACAGGTCTCAGTGCTTAATCGAACGAAGCTCCCACTTACCCTCACCATCAATCAACCGCAACTCCGTCGAGTGGAAAGGTATAAGGGCTGGACGCTGTGCGATATATTGGAAAAGGCATAGTAAGAAGCAACAAATAGTTGTGCGAGACACTAATTGAATTTTATAAAAGCAAGGTACATACCTGTGACGAGGTAACCACCGTGATGCCCATATCTGTAGCAAGTTTATAAAGATGTTCTTCGACATCTACACTGGTAGCACTGTCATCCATAAAAAATAAAATTAAAATATTCTGTAGAAAATAAACAAAGATATTACACACTAGTTAGTGAGAACTGATTTGCAAGGACCACAAATGATTGTGGATGATTGATACATACTTGGTACACTCATCAAGAATGCCAAATTTAGGATTCTGGAAGAATAGACGTGCCTGTCACAGCACAAGGTGTTAAGCCAAGACAAATTACTGATTTAGAATAAGATCCAGAGTCCAGTCTATGAATAAGAGTTGTAACAGTTCGGCAATTTTAAAGCTCACCATGCCTAATCTCTGCTGTTCTCCAAGTGATAGAACATCTTCCCAGTTTGCACTAGCATCCCACCCAGATGCATCCCGTTCTAAAAGATAAGTTAATCGTACATTCTCCAGAATACTTTTCAGATGAGTATCTAGAACATTCGTGGCATCATCAGCTGTAAACCAGGATATAATCATGAATTCTGAGTTCAACAAATAAAAAAAATATAGTTCTATCCAAAAATAAATAAATAAATAAATAGTAAGGGCAAAAAATAGTGATAGATCCATGTCATGCAGAGTATAAACAGTGGTGCCTTTTCACAAGAAAGAGCATGCATCTCCAACAGGTAACTTAAGTGCATGAAACCAAAACTGAACTAGTTTTAAGCTCAAAGGAATGCTTCCAAGTCTTGTTATGACTTGCAAATTTGCAGTTGGAACTTCAAGAATTTGAATAATAGCCTGAAATCATCGAGGGTCAATATCTGAGGGGTCATGTGTCATTGGGCCACAACATGATGGGTATCACGTATTGTTTACAAGAAACAAAAAGGACCACAAAATTCATTTAACGAGTAGAAAACACTTGTAAAAAAGCATGTCAGGAACAATGAATGTTCAAGCTCACAATGAGGGGTCAGAAGATAATTTTCTAAGGGTTAAATAGTGATACAAAAATCTTTTCAGTTAACAAAGTAAATCAATCTTTGCCCAGCCCACAGGTTTTTGTGATCCTTACAAATACATTGCTTCTTCACAACTTAAGATCTTTTATGGAGTTCAGACAGTAGTACCATGTTTCTAAAGGATTCCATAAAGGTGGTTCCAGCATGTCTTTCATATAATTTTGCAGAATTAGACTTCAAATAGTTTAAAGTGACAAGCTAACTCTTTCACTTGGCATACAAGACAGATGACTAGAACTTGATTTCCAAAAATAAAAATTATCGGGCATTGGTAGATAAAGTGGCTGTTGAAGATTTTTCACAAAGAGGGCCCCGCTACACAACATTAATTACGAAGTAATGCAATTTAAGTTTAAAGGGAAGCTCTTTTTTTATTTATTTATTTGCAAGAAATTACTTATACTGATCTTGCTAAGCACCATAGACCAAGTAAAAGCTCTAACTTTGATTGGAACCTTTGACTTGCAAATGAACTTATTCAAAGGAAAGGGAGGGGTATGAGGAAGACAATGAGATGCTGAAAATAAATAAATAAATTTGCAACAGAAGACAAATGGAAACACTATTATCATGAATACTGAGAAAGGTTTCTCTCTTGTAATAGGAAAATATGGTAGGAAAACTCCATAGCTTCCCCATCAAGGAAAGGATGGATTTCAAATTATTCAAGTTTTGCTAAATGAGCATGTTCAATGTTGTTTTTCACACTTCATTCTAGGTCAGCTGATAAGAAAAATATGCACTTGTCTTTCAAGTACATATTTTATGAAGGAAATATTTTTATGGAAACGAAGAATGAAGAATTCATGAAGAATGCACCAAAATGATCTAAAAGAGAAGCATAAAATCCATGTAAGATATTCTGTCCATATTTAGGTTTGAGAGATGTAGCAACTTTTAGTATATATTACTTTGAAATTTGATAACATCAAAAATTCTTTTGATCTACTTCACTTGTGTTTCCAAGGTCTTCAGTATCATATAGTTAATTGGTCAGTCCACATATCTCAGTATGGTGACAAAGGCTTATCTAACAGTTGAGACACACTGCTTCTCTTAGTGGTAAACAATTCAAATACAAGAACATCGCAAAAAAGTGTCACAAACTCACAGGAATAAAACAAGCACTAATAGTGATAATTTTCCAGTCATAAATAAATGAGAAACAGTGTAAAAACCATAAGAAGAATCATGACATGTCTACGAGTTTACCATTCTGATAAATAGTCAAAACCCTTAGTTTGGCTTCATCACGAGAAAGAGGGTATATAATCTGATCTCTTAGGGTCCCTAAACATGTATATGGTCGCTGAGGGACGTAAAAAACACCACCAGATCCAACTTTTTCATTGATATTTTGGCATGGTTTGGCAAGTCTTCCACTTATAATGGGCCAAAGATCTCGGAGAACTCTGAATATAGAACTTTTCCCACTTCCATTTGGACCTTGAAATTAACAGGAAGGTTAGATTTTCACAAAAAACCAAGGTAAATGAGAAAATTCAAAGAAAAAGCACAATGAAAAGAGAATTCTTCTTTTACCAGTAAGAAGCATGCTTTTCCCTGGTACTATGTCACATGTCAACTTTCTGGCTAAAATTTTCTGTGATGGGGTAATGATATCCACCTCAGAGAAAGAAATTCCATCTTCTGACTGAAAAGTCGTGCTCTCAGCTAATGACTGGGGACCAGTCAGGATAAAGTCTGTACCGGGGACCTCTTAATCAGAATTTTATTAACTTGACATTACTCAAAATTGCAAAGTAAGGAAAATACAATCCAACCAACCAATAGGAAGTGCACCAGAGAGATTTCTGTTTAAGTGTGCAAAGACAAGAAAGCACCAAGTCCAACAAAGGTCATTTATAGATAATCCAAAATAAACCTAAATCCAATTATATAGGATAGGACCAAAAAACTCCTACTGCAAGAATAATTTGAAACACATTCAATACTGAACAAAAAGTACTAGTGATTATTTAGCATCCCGAAAGAGGAACAACTTCAGTCTATGCTGTACACTATCAGTTATATTCATGAAACACGTGTACAGCTACCAACACATGTAACTAAATGCCATATCATTTCAGCCCATAAACAGCCTTAACCTCACTTCGGAGTGATAATCGGTAAATCTTCCTTGATGTACAAGAATAACATGGCATGATGCTGCGTAACATCATAAAGGCCTTGGTCCTCCTTGTTATAGTTGTGATTAATAGTATTATTGTCTCCAGCTTCCTTTATGTTTCAAAGTACTCCATTTCGAAAATTAACAATCAAAGGACCAAAAGAAGCTTGAAAGACTCAAATCCAACCCTAGATGTGAGATTTCAAAGCCCGAGTCACACACACACACACTCTCTCTCTCTCTCTCTCTCTCTCTCTCTAACAAAGAGTCCAAGTTTGATTTTGAATTCTAATTCTGTTTTATTTATTTATTTATTTATTTTTCTTGATAACAAAGTCAGATTTTAGTGTTAAATGACAAATGGTGTGGATATGGATCAAAGGATTTTTCTTCTTCTGGAATGCTGGTTAATACGTGCCTATATATCACCAACAACCATGACCTTAACAACAGTTCAAATTCATGCAAAAACAAAGAAAAAGATTGCAAAAATTCTTATTAAAAGAGTCAATGAACTTGAAACTACCTATTCTCAACATACCACGCATTTGCCCCTTCTTACCCAAAGAAACCCCTTTCCACCAGAAATCTGTTTAGCCAGTTTTCTAACAAGGCTTCAACAAACTCCTCCAAAGAGTCCCTGATCCTCCTTGAAAGATAGGTCACTTAACTTTTCACTAAGCTAAATTTTCATTTTGTTTTATAGAAAAAGAAAAGAAAAGAAAATAATATATCTTGTATGTATGAAAGAATGTTCAAGAACTCCCAAGTATGAAAATCCTAAGGAATTAAAAAAAAATACAAAGCAATATATGACAGAGCCTAATACACAATTGCTCTCTAGTCTCTCTTCAAATCTTCTAAGCTATAATCTTTACAAATCCCACAGAGAAAACAATTTTGTCCTATAAAAGAAAAACTTGAATGATTTGATTGCAAAGTATTTTTGGCATTCCGCCCTCTCCAAATGCATCATGTTATGGTAAAAATAAAATAAAATAAAATAAGAGCCACACACACACACACATTTCCGCAATAACTGAGCATATTCTTCCCTCCAAACTCTAATTTTGTTAGAAACAAATCAGAAACTCTCCTAGGGAAAGCCAAAACATTATAACACATAGCAAAGAAATGGTTCCACATTTCCTTCGCTATCGAGCAATGTAAAATAAATGGTCACTAGTTTCAAACTTGATGTAGCACATGACACATACATCTGGAAAGATTGCATTGTAAGGTCTCACCTTTTAAATAAGATCATTGGTATTTAATCTATCAAGTGGACTAAATAAAAACCTTAACCATGGTAAGAACTTTTGTCTTCCAAATAAAATTTTTACAATGTAAAGCATAATTTTGAAAAAATTAATTAGAGGATGAAAGAGAGATTTCCATGTAAAAACCCCAAAGAATAAGACTAAAACCGTAGGGTCACAAATATGAGGAGAAGGTTTAACATTCTGAAGGAGAGAAATCAAAAAAGAGAATTCAAAAGTTTCTTTATTGTTAAATTCCTTAAAAAATGAAAATCCCAAGATACCTAATGTCGCTCTCGAGAGTAGAAATCTTTGATTGGAGCAAGATGAAGTCAAGATAACCAATAAAGAAAAGGGAAAGAAATAGATATGCGCAGGTCCCCAACCCAAGAATCCTCTAAAAATAATACACGACCGATCACCTACCTTAAAAGACACCAAAAGAATAAAAGTGTGGTATAATTGAGAAATGAATTTCCAAGGACTGCAATAAGAAACTCTCACTCCAGCATTGGCATCCCATCCTATACAATGGAAACCATATTTAGTCCATGTCAGAGAGAATTGGGTTCAAAAGTTAATGTCTAGAGCCATTTGCTTGCTAACTTGGATACCGCATTAACAAGACCAAGATCAAGACCAAGCCCGTCCTCAAATTTAGGTTTAGAAACCTAGTCAGAGCTCATCATATGTTCTTCTTTAGCCAACCCATTCCTAGCCTAAAGAAAGTCACTCATCAATTTTTCTATCTTATCTTCTACCCCAACCGAAATCCTAAAAGGGGAGAGAAAATATAAAGGCATACTAGATAGAGAAGAAATAACAAGGGCAATACGCCCACCTAAGCTTAAAAAAAAAAGGCTACCTTCCTCCCGTGAAGCCTCTTAGGGATTCTATTCATCAACATGGTCCCAAAAATGAACAGTCCTACAATTACCCCCAAGGGAACCCTAGATACGAAATAAGTCACGCACAATTACTAATATCAACCAAGTGATCAAGAAATTCACTAAAGATATTTCTCCCAAGAAGCTCAGCCTTGGACATATTGACATGAAGCCTAGAAAATTTCTCAAAAATATTAAGAAAACCGATCATGTCCCTAAAACCTCATCGGCAAACTAAAGATGAGACAGATATACCTCGTCACTCCCACTCCCTACTCTAAGACTAGAGAAAACATTAGTACAAACCCCTTTCCCAAATATCCGACTCAAAGGATCTACCGCAAGTAAAAATAAAAGGAGAAATAGGGTCACCCTATTGTAATCCTCAAGATGCTAAGAACCAAGTTTTAGGTTCACCATTAATAATGACACAAAAGCAAGCCAAACTCAAAACACTCTCTAATCCATCTTTTCAGGTTTGCACTTGTCTTTGAATTGCCCAACCAAGATCTTCTCTGAAGACTCTTCAACCTCTTAGTATAATGAAATTGGCATGAAGTATGGCAGGAAAGAGTACAAGGGTAAGTCTCCATCCATTGCACACTGCCCTTCTTTTACCCTTCTAACTTTTCAAGCCTTTTCACCACAATCACACAAATGGATTTCTCCTTATGACTTGCCCCTAATATTAAGACCAAAAAAGAAACAGGAAAACTTCCCCCGCTTCGACTCAAAATACTTTGATTATACCAGGCAACTTGAAAAAATAAATGATTCACCTACATGCCACTGAAACAACACAAGTTAAGATTTTATTAAGATAGAGAAGCCGCTTCTCATTGGCAGTTAAAAAAATAATAGTGCCACTAGCAAACAAAAGAAGCCTTGATAGCATTATTGTCCCTTCCACCAACGCCAAAGTCACTAATCTTGCCTTGCTCCAATGCTACAGAAATCACCCTACTCAACACCTCCATCACCAAAACGGATACAATGGCGATAATGAATTCCTTGCCTTTAACTACAGGGAGAATGAAAGAAACTAGAATGGGAACCAATCAACAAAAGTGCAAAAGAGAGTCAAAAGTTACCCTTCTTGATCCAACATATTCTTTCATCTCAAAGAAGCTATCCTTTCAAGAATTAGAGAAAGAAATCCCGATAAACGTTGTCATAGGCTTCTATCAAATTTACATAAGAATCCACCCCCTCCCTTACTTTAGCATCCATCATGTTGTTTGCAGTTAAAGCTGCATCTAAAAGTTGATGACTCATCCCACTTTCCAAATGACACCATTCAAAACTCAACGGCTTATACATACTAACCACTAGGCTAATAGAATGGAAATCCTTTATATTAGAAGCTTTTACCATTCTTGGAAAAAACCAAAATTGTACAGTTTAACCTGGCAATAAATTGCCCAAAAGGTCATATTTCACATTTCCAAGAACGGCCATACTGAAACCATCCAACCACAAAGTCTTATCCCCCATTGCAACTAATAAGCTTAAACCACCTTGTCTTGTAGAAATGGTCTCTCAAGCCAACAAGATTGCTCCTCCATGATGACATCCATCTCCAGCCCATTGCCCCTGGCCTCCACTCTGCCAGCTTTTGAGCGAGCCACCAGAAGAAGTCACAAATTGCCTGCTTCAGACAAGCATGGAGCCTGAACCAACCTTGTTAATCTCCATTCACTTACAAAATTGCCCTAGTGCATATTTATTGTTCCATGGAAAACTTTGGCATTTCGTGCCAGTCTTTTCATATTTCTTTCTTCCATACACTACCTTTAAGAAGAGATATCCACCAATGTGATTTATGCTACATGAAACATCTAGACACTGGTATGGCATCCGAATATAGATGGTTCATCTTCATTTGCAATTACATGTCAATTCTATTTCTTTGACTCATAAAAATCGATACATAACCACCACCACATGTTTTAAGTATGTGTAGGGCATAATCTCATAGGGTAAATGATTTTTGCAGATAGAGTACCAATTAAAAAGCCATAAACAAAGACTCAATGTACTTTCACAAGATAAAAAGAGGGTGGGCAACATACCAGATTGAGCAGCATCTAGGAGCTCCTCCAGCTCAAAGACTCTATTGATACTGCCAGAAAGCTCAAGAAACTTTCTATGCAATTCAAGAATGTCACCAAAAGCCAAAAAACTTTGAGATACAACAGAGGCTAAGAATCTCAGTGCATGTGCCAGCTCACCTAAGAAAGTATTGGGAGGAGAAAAGGAACCGAACAGAAAAAGAAATGATATTTAAATAGCAAAGAAATATAATAACAGACAAAATAAATCTGGTGGTCAATGTCACCTTGAGTCGAAGTTAAAGCTCGATCTCCTTGGTGCTCCATGGCATATAACAAGCTCAATCCCCAAGTCACATTATGTGGAAGCTGCTTAGTTATAAAGTCATCTAGAATGCCAAAAAGCCACTTCTTCTTTAGATGTAAGAAAGAGTGGTCAAGAAGTTCTCTGAATCTGGTATCCACCATCTGAAATTGAAGAAATCATTCGTAAAGGAATAAATGAAATCAATTGATCAGAATGCCTAGAGTGAGCATCATATAACAGTAATACAGCCTCAGAGAAACAATTCATTCTGCATTATCGGACACAAATTTCTTAGAAAGAAATCATCAACAGACAAAACGTAATTGTCTTAGATAAGTGATAATGCATCCATAATTTGTTCAGAAAAATGTCATCTTTTACCAAGTTGAAGAATATAGGTCTCATGATGAAGTCTTTTGGATCAAAGAATACTTGCTAGTAATTTACTCTTAATATGCTTCATAGTTGTTCAAAATTAGAAATAAGATGCTGAAGATAAGATTGTTTTAGAAGTTTCTATTTTCTTAATAACTTTAGTTTCAATTCCTAATCAGGATCAAAGTAGAATCTCTTGGGGTCCTAAAGTCGTTAGAAACTTTCTATCTGGTGATATTTGAATTGCATTATGTTTTTGTATCGATTGAGGCAATTTTTATAAGATTTAGAATTGTCATTAAACTGTTCTAGAGTCTATAGATACACCTCATTATTGTTAACATCAGAACTGGGTAAATTGATCAATGAGTAAGAGTTTGTTATTAGGTTATTTGAACTGAAAGCCTGTTGTCCAGGTTTATTCGTCATGGAATCATCTTTCATCTTTCTGTGCTTCTTACCCACACTTCTAGTCAAAGTTTTCCACCACTTTCAGCAAATCATCTCTAATTCTACATAAATACAGCCATCTTTCAGCCACAAACCTTAAGTTTCCCACACACTATCAGCTCGTTTCTTACAACCTTTTTCATATCATTCCATTTTAGGCAACCCTACCCTAATTGTCTTGTGCAAGATAAAGGAGTTCCTCATGACCCTGCAAACAACATCCGTACGGGATTCTGACTTCAATAAAAGGATGCATTTCCTAGCAAGAACAAGGAGAGGGGAAAAAAAAAGGCAGAAATTAAGGTAAAAATTATCTTTGGCATCCAATCCACTGTTTCACTTGCACTTAAGTCTGGAAAGAGAATGGAAAAAACAGGCATGTGAATAGTGCCAACATTAATATAGTTGAAACTTACGAAAAGCCATGATTTTGGACACATGCATAACATCTTTGGGGAAAACAAATTGAGCTTCAAATTGTGAATCCGAAAGCTCATTTTCTGAATTATGAATAGAATCAAGAATCGTGAATCATAAGATTTAGTACCACATATCTACCTTTTAAAATCTACATACATAATATATCAAAGTAATATATTCATAATTCATCAAATAAAACATGATTGAAATGTCGGCTTCTAAAAGTAACAAACTATTAGAAAGTTAATCTAAATTGTGATATCCCAAATACTCCAAAATTTAAAAACTTTAAAGATTCAAGGTACAGTTCATCATACTCGATGTCTTAAAAATCATATCATATACTCAAGATATTTAAATAATCCAAATATTAAGTTTTCAAGGTTTATTAAAACCATTATCTTCCCCAAGATCCATATCGCTATCACCACCATCTTCAATCATTTTTGTATCTTCATTTTCGGTTGCCTTTTCTTTTCCTTTTCCTTTTCCTTTTCCTTTTCCATCAGCATTTGAGTTTCTTGAACTAATAAGGAGTTTATAAAAACAATATTCAACCCTAAATTATATAATTACAAAACTAAATTTTTTAAGCTATACCTATATTTCTGCTTTTGGCAACAGCTCCTGCATCATCATTCAAGCATTCATGGATATTTAACCATGAGTTGTTATTTAGAAGATAACGATATTCGCATTTGGTGATCCACTCAACATTGAATTCAATATCCAACAAGCAAGAATGATAAGGACAAGTCTATTTATGACTAAATCGAATCATGAATCGGATTCGAATCATAGAATTCTTATATATATAAGATTCATCTGTCCGAACCAAATCTTTTTCTATCTTAATCGAATCCAATAGTAAGATTCGAACTGTGAATCAGAAGATTCTGATTACTACGTTCCATATGCAAATGCAAAAAACCTGATTTGGGGCACATCACTAAATTTAATTTTAGTTTCGAATGCCATTTTGCTGTTAAAGAAAAGGTCAAATACTAAGAGTGATTTGAATGAATACACAGGGATTTTAACAATTGTTTCTTCCTAAGAGTGATTTGAATGAATACACAAGGATTTTAACAATTGTTTCTTCCATTACCTTACGGAGTGTGACTATCCATGGAAATCGCAAAGAAACAGATTCAAAATGCATGGAAGGACATTCCACAAGAATTAAGCAAAATATTTGAGTGTATAAGTCATGATGAATGTATAGTTCTCCTTTATCAACCTATGGTATCAAAGTAGCTCACCGCTTTTTCACGAGCACCCCCACCAAAAAAAGCAATGGACTCAGCATGAGTGCGTAGTCTCTCATGCATGAACCTAATTAATATATATTCAAAGAGGTTAGGCGATGATTAGTCTAAAAGAGACAGCATCAAGAATGAGAAACAAATCAGAAGATGACCTAAAGGTTCCCTCGAGTTGTTGTTCTTGACTTGCCAGGTCACCAAAATCAGGAGTAACACTTCTTAGAAAACCCAAACCAAGCAACATATAAGCATACAGAATTGCAACGCCCCTATGACCCGTAAGCAACTTCATTCTCCAAGTGAACCTAGAAAATTATAACAATCTCTTAAATTGACAGCATGAAAAAACATAGCAAGTTAACAAAATAATGAGATAGAACTGGATCCAGTCGTAAAATGACCAGTATTCACTCTGCCAAAATACCACCAGTGAAAGTGCTCACCAAAGAATGTCAACCAATGGCTTTACCATTCCTGTAACTAATCCAGATAAGTCTGTTGTTAACTTCTCCAAATCATGCGTTATTCTCTGATCTGCATCAATGTTTTTGCTCGACATATTGAATACCTACCATGACAGAGTTTACATAATTCAGCAGCAATTAGGGAAAAAAATATAAAGGATTCCTAATTTCTGAAGAACTGAGAGTAAACACCACATAAGTAGGGTTAACTAAATTTAAAAATTCAAAGTTCTCAAGATTAAACTACTACAAGAAATAAGGCCAAGACATAACTTTTGGTTTCTTCAGTTAAAAATAAATAAATAAATAAATAACGACTTCTGAGTTTAATTATAAACAAGGAAACAATTTACAAGCATAACCAACTTTCAAGGTAAAGCACTTGATCTCTTTCAGACGATTGAAAATGAGATGCAATTCCCTAACCTTGTAAAATGCATTTTTCCTCAAATAGTTCCTGAGTAAATGTTGTGTCAAGCGGATCCTCCACCCAAGAGCCAGCCTTGCTGTTAAGTGCCTGTTAATTATAGAAGGACAAATTCAGCAATCTCAGAAACAGAGCTGCAAGGTTGAAAGCATTCCAATGCTAAAGAATCACGCAATAATAGTATCAATACTTCAACACAGAATAAGTTAAGACAACCACATCATCCTGTAAATTTAATTGAAAATAATAGCTAATAGAAACTCAAACCGGCAAATACCTAGAGCATGGAATTTCGTAAGGAGCCTCTAGAAAAATTACATGAATATTTGTCAACATTTCCATGATGAAAACACATTAATTAAGAAATAGGTCAAGACTACTAATATCGTGTGTCATATGCAAGTTTTTAAACAAGCTTATGGCCAGCCTTATGCCTCAATTAGTTAAATTCTACAACATAATCTGTTTCTTCCATTCTATTCTATTGAGGGAGACAAATAGAACGTTTTTCCCACAATAAAATCCCATGTTATCCCAAGTCTCCCTCTAAAGCTCAAGACTCAAGGTTTTCATGCATGAATGATTCATCTTAGTCTATTAACTACTACATTAGTGGAGGTATTGCTAATTATTACTCGTTTGATATTCTCATTATAGAAGTAGAGAATTTTATTGAAGAAGACTATGCAAATAATAAATGATAAGACATCCTCAAAGGGGGAACCACAAAGTAAAATAGTTTCGATCCCTTGTTCTATAACAACAATTAGAATAAAGATAGAGGAGAATTTGTTCACTTTTAGAATTATGGCTGTAGGAACACTGCAATAATCAAGAAAATTACTACCCCATTACACGTTAATAGACTTAACAAGAAGTTTGGTATTCCAGACATCTTTCAATTTTTTGATACAACTGGGGACTAAGTGAGACTAAGTATCTGTTGATGGTCTTAAGAGGAGAGGGAGTGATACCAGACAGTCAAAAGGGGGACTCAAATAATCATATAGAAACAAATATTAATAAAATATAAATCCCCAACGAAAAATAAACTGTTCCTTATTTTCTAGCAACTTGATAAGAACCGATACCTACATTCCATGAAAATGTGCCCACAAATAGAAGCTAATAACTTTTTTCTTATTCTATTTCTTTATTCTTTTTACATTAAAAAATGACCCACTTAATCACAAACAAAAAAGAAAAAGAAAATCAATTCATGGTTTTATTGCAAGGTATGAGCAATATCAAATGGTTTAAAAATAGTGGTAAAACCATAAGCATAAATATATTGTAATAAAAGATAATAACGAAAGTGATGCACCTCTAAATAATTCATAATACAACAAATATTTAATGAAAGATAAAGAGTAACAACCTCTAAATAATTCATAATACAACAAACTTTTAAATGGGAGGGAACATACTTAGAAACCAATTCCAAGTAAATAAAATCTTCTGAATTTAATGTGTTTAGCTACACAATTAGAAAAAGTACTCTAATTTTGTTCGTGAAACATTTTTCAAGTTCTCTTTTACCCAAAAGCACTTTTAGATAAGATTAAAGATAGAACACTTTGAAGTTACTTACATTTACCCTACTCCAAACATTTTAACTTGATTGTTCACACCAGAGCAAGTCCACTTCAGCTATATATTATGATGTGTGTTATATTATATATCAATTAGTCAAATGTTCAAACGACCACTGATTGTTAGTATGCACATGGTAGTATTGGATGTAACTTTTAACATATTTGGTTCTTCTAAAAGCATCATAACTTTCCCAGCACAACCTGCAGGTATACTTGCTAGTATATCTCAAAAAGAGTAACCTTGGAAACCAGCTACGAAGAGCACTTCCAGCCAGGCTCAAGAGACACCAAAAAAAAAATTGAGTCCCATAACAAATTAATGGGACATCTTAATCATTCAAAATCCAATCATTCATCTCCACCCAAATACATCATAAGATTCCATTCTTGTGCACTCTCAAGAAATCTATGACTCCTTACTACCACCAAAGCCACTTAGATGAATTCTCTCAAATCAAACAAGCCGTGCCATAGCTATAGTACCCCAAAAAAAGATACATGTCACCCCATACTGATAATGCATAACAAAAACATTAACTAAAGAATCGATCTTAATTTCTATCCATATTAATTAACCACAACTCAAACTTAGCATACTCATCCCAACAATATAGCTACTATGTGCAAGTTCCCTAATTATCTTCACAATATATCATTCCAAATCTTGTAGTAGTTTCATATTTCATTATTTTTTTTCTATTAATTATGGTTGGAACTTAATGAACATTTAACATCTCAACAGCAGTTCTGTGTTTTATCTGCCTACGCTACACACCATTGTTATACTAAATATCTATCCTTTCAGATAATGAATCTTGGACAACAAAAGTTGTCAACTTTCATTCTAAACTGGAACTTTATCCATGAAACCATTATGTAAACTACTTGTTGCGAGTTAGGGCACCCAAAAAGTCCATTGTATCATGGCATAGAAGAGATGATTAATCATCTATCTTGCATTATTAAGTGGTGCAGTCATCACGGCATAGAATTTAGGAAATCCTTTCAAAGTTATGGATCATACTAAGAAATATTGAGGAGGTTTTACTTACTGATTTCAAAGATTTTGGTTTCCATGAGTATGCCAAAAAAAAAAAGTGATTGAGCTGTTCTATTGTGGTGGTTTTATAGGAAATCCACAGAGAGAGAAAGGATTGGAATTTCCAAAGACCTTGAGGAATTGGATGACTTATCCTCTTACGTATCATTTTGTGCACTTCTTAAAATAAATCTCAAACTATCATCATCATAAAAAAAAAAGAAGAAAAAGGAAGATATGGGCCAGGTTTCTATCAGATAGCTTCTCCAAGAGTTGATGACTGATTTACATGATACAATTCTATCCCATAGGAAATTATAGCTCTAAAGTCTCAAGAATAGATGTTCAAAACCATTACATGTCACAGAAGTTTTCAAGCATTCCAAACTAATTAAGAGCAACATTGCTATAAGGGAGAAAACCTCTCCAAGGGCCTTCCTCAATGGAGCAGGATTAAGGAAAACTCCCCTAAAATAAACTCATTAATGCATGATTACATTAACTATTCTTAAAGCCAACCAAAATGTAACAATCAATCTTTTGCTACATTTTGCAAGATGAAAACTTGGATTTAATATATTATATGACTCTTAGATTAACTATTTTTTTCTGGTCAAATCCATCAAAGATTCCTGCCCAGTGTTTGATCTCTTCCCTCATGTTTTCTTTCCTTTTTTTTTCCATCTAGCAGTATCATAGATAGCAATAATGATTTAAACACAACCAACATATTTTGAGGTGGATACCACCAATTCAAAACAGACTCCTTCCTGGAATTTAGGGCACGTCTATATTAAGTTATAAACCGATCTAAATTGCGCCAATGCTACATGAATCAAGACAACTTAGAAACCACTATGAAATATTTATAAAGCCAGCCATTTCAGCAAAATGGTGGGGAAAGTTTCAAGAACAGTGCACTAAACAAAAGTATCAGATTAAACCTGCAAACAAAAAACGAATTATCTGAACTTTGAGAAATTCAGTAAGTTAAAGTTTGTAGCAGATATTGCTCATATTTAGTTACTTCTTCGTGTCCCTTCAAAAGTCAAAAATATTAAACAGCAACTCAGATCCTACAAAAGAATAAATGATAAAAATGATGCCATTAGCAAGCTAAGCAAATCATGTCTGAATGAGTATTGAATTACCTTAAAGAAGGAGCAACAAAAGAAGATGCTGCACTTTGAAGTACACTGACACCAATTAGCCCAATAAATGATGCTTTATCCTGCTCCAAAACATACTTGACAGTGGTTCCTAAGAGAAAATTATATTTAAAAAAAAAACATTTAAAAGAAAATAATCTTTCCACAATCATTAATAAAAAATTAGAATTTCAAACTTCAACTCCTTGATACAGGGAAATTACAAAAATACCATTTAAAGAAGCAATGCGATCTGAGATCCATGTTCTTGAACCAACAAGTATAGCAACTGCAAAAAGCTGTGCCCCTTGTTTGTCAAATATAGTGGGTACCTAACAAGAAGAACGTGTTCCATTTAAATCATGGCCATAAAGAAAAAAGTAATTAATTATTTGTAAACAGCTAGGACAGTAGGGCACATGATAATACTACACCGGAGTGCTCCTCTTAAGGAATTTGATCATCATAGCCTATCAATATCTTACAATAGCATAATGCACATTTGATAATTATATGATTACTACATCATATCCTATCAATATCTTACAATAGCAGAATGCACATTTGATAATTATATGATTACTCCACTTCAATGCTCAAATACTAGTACACAGCCACGGGAACAATAAGCAACTAATGCTCACATCCCTGAGTTAGCAATGTACTGCAACAAAGCTGTAGAGTTTTGTAGTTAAGACAGAGAAGCATAGCGACCGTGTGCATGGAAGAAAGGGGGATTTACTAAATAATGGGACAGCTTGTGATTTTTTTTTTTAATTGAATCTATCCCCTTTCAACATCCAAATGTACATAGTTACATCCTTCCGTAAAAAAAGAGAATGATAAGCTGGAGGTCTCCCTAAGTTGGACAAAGTGCTGCATAAAACTAACAAATTAGACATACTGGTACTCGATACCCAACCACTGAATCTTTAGGCCATACGTTCAACCAAAAAAGAAAATAATGATCAGCTAATAAAAACAATCTATCTCCTTTTTCCTTCGTTGATAACAACATTTTTCTTGTATCTTTTTTCAGCAGGGTCCTTTAAAGGAGCAGCACATTATAGGTATTATGAGCTGCTGCCATATTGCCAGATATATTTTTTCCACCACAAAAGTAACAAAAATAAACGTATCTAATAAAAACAGAAAAACAGAGAAGCTTTAAGACAACAAAAATATTAATGTACATCTCTCTGGAAGATAAAGTAACAACTACCAAAAATAAGTCAACGTAGGTCTGCTACTTCCATAAGAGATCAGCCAGTTGCACTACTATTGAGATAATGTGATTCATATGTTTTCCTCACACTTTTTCGCATAGAGACTACTGTTAACACAACTCTAGAAAAAGAAACTCACCAGTACTTTAAACATTGCAGCTACTCTTAGTGGCAATAATCTTGGAGCCGATTCAAGTCGTGGAACTGCAGGCAATTCATCATTCCCATCTACAGGGGGAGACATTGCCATTACCTCTGAAATGTAAGATTGTCCCTTTGAATTAGAGAACACCAAGTCCTAAAACAGGAAATAAAATAGTCTATGATCAGTTAAAGCAAGTTCAATGACGGATAGAAATGCACACTTGGGACAGTACCTTTTTAGGCGTGGCAAATGCAAGTTGAACTGTCATTGCATCATTTTGGCGATCACTCTCAATAGCTGTTTTCTTCCAACTTCCACTAAGGGCTGGAGAATCCTCTCTGGAATCAGAATAACAAAAATATTTACATTTTATTGTTTCAAAAGAAAAATGAAACTAACCCATCCCATAAGAAATTCAGAGTGGGCATACCTTTTGTCATGGACACTCCACCTTCCTTCACCGTCCAAGGACAAAACCACATCATGGAATGCTACTAACGCAGGACGATGTGATATAGTGATGCAAGATGTTCCCATTGCACGAACTTTATTGCAGAACCTTTCCTCCATATCAGTTGTTACAGCACTTGTGCACTCATCAAGGATTGCAAACTTAGGCTTATGATAAAACAATCTGGCCATCCCCAATCTCTGCTGCTCTCCAAGAGAAAGTTCATCCCCCCAATTAATCTCCTTTTCAGGTGGATAACGGTCTAATAGATACTCAAGGTCAACCTAGTTACAGCAGACAAAAAGTTCAAACAGAAATAAATTACACAATCAATCACTGCCATATAGGATAACTGGGAATAAGTGTAAGCGCATTACAGAGAGACTGAGAGAGAAGCGTATTTACATTCTTTAACAATTCAACCATCCCATCATGAGTGAGAGGTTCTGTCTCCTGATCAGCAGTAAGAGGATAAATTAACTGGTCACGTAGTGTTCCGACAGCCGTATATGGTCTTTGTGGAACATAAAAAATCTCCTTGTTAAGGTCAGAACCAATTCCAGGTTTGACAATATGGCCAGAAACTAGAGGCCAAAGACCTCCAAGAACACGAAAAAGAGAGCTTTTGCCACTGCCATTTGGACCTTCAGCACAAGAACACAACATGAGTTTGAAATGTTTAAATGGTTCTTTTTTTTTTTTAGGGTAAAACATATGGGTATAGATATTACTTATTGGGGCTTCTTACAAGACAATAAATGCCAATTCAATACTAATGCACAAAGAAATCTTAGGAGTGCCTTAAGAAATTTTAGGTCTTCCACTAATGCAACTTTTGTCCCACATCCATCCAATTTTGTCCAATAAATACGCAAGTCCAACAACTACACAAACTGGATCAGCTGAGCAGTTAGCTCAAGGCAAATGGCTGTATTGCCAACAGAATATGAATCTGATGGAGGCAAAAGTATTTTTTTCCTTAAGCAAGCTGACAGAGTATATTAAAATCTGCAGAGGTGGAAACTTTCCACCGATTCTGGATCAAAGCCGAGTAACTCCAAGTCTGTGATCCCAAACTCACGCAATGTGGCTTTGTAAATTTCTCATTATATGAAATCATGTTCATTGAGAAGCACAAGCTTCTGCCATGAATGGCTCCCCAAAATGAATTAAATCTCAAACATCATAGTTTACATAATAACCCTCACAATTAGAAGCTCAAGTTCAGTTGGTTTTGGGGGAAATATTCACCGCATACAAAATATATTTCAGGAAATTATTTTCCATGTGTCTGGAATTGTTCAGATTTTTCCAAGGTACTCAACTATTATCAAAATTGAAACTTTCCACTTCTTTTCATGCTCTGGAAAATCCCTGATTTCAAACCCTTTCAGAACTATTCTCCCAGATTTAGTTCAACAAAACAACAAAAGAATTTTATTTCTTTTCCATGATTTTCCAGAGAACATATAAAACCTATAATATATAGAGGTCCTTTAGGCATCTTGTCTTTAATACGTTTGGTTGCTGGATTTGCTATGATGTGCAAAGAATCCTTAGCAGTGTATTAAGGCTGAACCAAAGTTAGGAACAGAAGTACATCTGATGGGGTGAAGACGCAAATTTCTCACCATGATTTCTTGTTACGAAGGCCTAGAATGCATGGTCCTAGCTTTTTGTATTCATCCCCAATTTCCATAAAGTTTCCAGGACTTCATTGAATAACATTATAAATTTTCTAGACTGGCATTAAGATCCACACAAGTCCATGCTACAGAGATGAAGTGACCTAGTCATAGTTTTGTACTATTGCTATGGTTAAATAATCCTCTTCTGATCATCTACCCAGTTTCAGAATCGCAATAACGTCCTGAAGTTTTTTGATGCGTAAAGTTTGCTTAACTCTTTGTGCAATTAAGACCATTACAATAATTCTACACACCATAAAAAATACCATACTGCAAATATAAGAATTCTCTTCCTGAAGGGCAATCAAGCTTCAGTTCAACCAGGTATAACAAGTATTTTAATTACCAAATGGTCAAGCTATTATGAGAAAAATACATGGACATGACAAGACCATGTACAAGAGACTTCTTCAAATTCCTCCACAAAAAGTAAGTCAAGAAAGAACATGGACAAAGCAGAAAGAATAATAGCACAAACTGAGCTTTTTCATAATACTAAAACAGAGAATTACCAGTGATCAAAAGGTTAGAACCAGAATCAACCCGTAATGTCAAACCATCCACCAGTACATTACCGGTTGGAGTAACAACCTGAAAATCAGTGTATCAAGTTAAGGGGCACGATAGATCCCAAAGAAAATATTTTCAACGGGCTCAAGTACCTTGACATCAGCAAACTCTATGTAATTTGCTTCAGTGACATAATTTTTGCTTCCATATCTTTTTAGAGAAGCGCTCTCACGAGCAGCACTTAATTCTCTTGATATTCCAATTAACTCATGAATACGATCTGCATAACCACTGCAACACATAACAAGCAAGTGAGAGAACAAAGTAGGTTCAAAAGTAAGGCATTGCCACAAGTTTAAAAACCTCATAAGCATCAGTTCTACAGATACAACCAACCTACGGTAAATCGTGACTGCAAAAAGCATAACCATTGGGAGTTGCTTTGCTTCTAATTAAAAATCAAAGCAAAATTCCTTTAGAGATGATAACAGAGACCAAATCTAATGCAAATATAGGAGAATTTTTCCTTTTACATTTCCAAAACCAAATCCAGGGGATATAACATCTTACATCCCCACTATTAAACTTGCACAATAGTTCTGCTGTTAGGAAATTAGTTAGCAGTTAAAACCAACCCAACCTCTGCATCAAACTCACTAAATGTACTTGGACTTTTTCCAAGATTCCCTAAGATCATTATCAAGAAAATTTCTAGAGTCCTTATCTCTACCAAAGCTACGCTTCCAAGATAACTTCCTACCAAACTAAATTTAGCCAGAAATACAGTTAGCAACAAAGTCTTAACAACCTATTAAGAATAAACTAAACTAGATGAGCCTCCAAGTTTGACTAAATTCCTCCAAAGTCCTCTATAATCCTCCAGCAGTGCCGAAAGAACATCAAAGTGGCAGCATTACACCAATAACTTTATCAACACCTACATCCATGCAATCCATTAAAACTATTTTAACATCATTGATAGATAGACTAGGTATTTTTCTCTTGCAAATCTGTTTTTCATCCTCTTATTTGCCTTCCCCCACACACCTCCTTTTTCCTTAACTAATTTTTGGAAGCAAAGCTGTATGCCAAATTTAAGGATTTCGCTGTATGGTGCTTAACAAGATCACTGCTAATGATTTGTCTCATGTTTTTTTTATCTACCTTTTTAGGATTCTTATCGGGGTAGCAAGCGCGGTTGAGAAGTTTATGAGACTTCTATTTGGTCTGGAAGTGGGATAGTTAAGAAAAAAAAATTGGTTAGTTGGGATCAGGTGTCCAAGCCTAAGTTTGAGGGTGGGTTGGGTTCCAGCAACATCGTTTCAAGAACATTTTTTTGGCAAGTAGATGGGTGTGGACATTCCCTTTAGAACCTAATCCTCTTTGGCATAGGGTTATAATGAGCAAGAATGATCTCTGCTAGAATGGACAGAGTGAGAGTTTCTCATTTGAGTCCTTGGAAGCCATTTCTCAATTATATCATTCTTTTTTTTTTCCTTTTGGTGTCCTTTAATGTAGGCGATGGTTCTCGGTTTTGTTTTGGGAGGATAGGTGGACCGGGGAATTGCCCTTATTCATCTGTTTCCCTCGCCTTTATAAGTTATGTAGACTTCACTCTACTATCAAAGATTTCTATTATTTGAAAGGGCATTTGATCTTTTGGAATTTTCATTTTTTAAGAAATCTTAATAATAGAGAAGTTATTAAGATTTCTTCTTTGTGTTCCCTTTGTATCTCCACATATTTTAGGGTTTTTTTATGTAAATCTCTCTTCCATCATCTAATTAGTCTTCTCAAAAACCCTTATTTTTACATTAATACTTTTATTTGGAAGTCAAAGGTTCACATCAAGGTTATGGCTTATATTTGGTCCATGGTGCTTAATAAAATTAAAACGAATTATCTACTTGAAAAGAGGAAATCTTATAAAGCTATCTCCCCAGCTGCTTGTGTCATGTATTAAACGAATAATGAAATAAAAGATCATTCATTTTTATAATGTTCTATTGCAGGGGAAATCTCGAACCGCCTATTTGATGTGTGTGATAATATTTAGTTTTGCCTTAGGAGTCTTCATGACTTGTTCTACACAACTTTTAGAGGTTTTGGAAGTAAAAAGGATGCTCGGATATTGTGGAAATGCGCTTTCTTGGCCATCCCACAGTGTTTTTGGAAAGAGCAGAATGCCCGAGTTTTCCACAGACCAAGCTATTAACTCCTCTCTTTTTTATACTTCTCTGTGGGTTCACGCTTCAGGTACTCATAAAGATTATAGTATAAAAGATTTAAAGGGGGACCAGAGTGCAGTAGTGCATTTTTTGGTAATCACAGTTTTTCACTTATGGGGATTTCTTATCTTTAGGAGTTCTCTATATTCTTTTGTTCTTCTAATATATAATTCTTTTTCTATCAAAAAAATATATATATTCTGAAATAAGAGATCATATGTTTTTGAATTTTTCTGCTACATAGAGACGTGGAATCGCCTCTTGTAGTGTGATAAAGGTTTGTCTTAATAGATTCCCTAAAGTTGTTTGTCACAAAATTTGGAGATTCTGGACGGCATAAATATGCTTGTTCACTTTGGTTACGCACTTTTGTGGCAATTTCTTAACGTATTTAGAGGGAGCAAAATGGTAAAATTTTTAGAAATGAGATAATTAGTTCTTTTTCTCCTTTGGAATAAGGTTGCATTCCGTTTTTCTACATAAAAATTATAGTTTAGAAGCACTGAAGAGGGATTAGAGAATAGTCCTTTACTAGTCTATCTATTACTCTTTTTTCACTCGCTTCTGAGAATTTTCTCATCCTTACAAGTTTTCATATATTCCTTATTAGATCTAGTCAAATTATTTTTATATTAAAAAGAAAAACTTATTGACTCATAGACTAGCCATAGATATAGCGGTAGGAAGCATTCATAAAATGCACCATCACAATTTAATTCTTGCTGAATACGATGAATTGAATTGAATTGAATTACTACTATCAAACTCATTAGCTAGTATTACTTAGCTCCATTTGTGTGACCTAAGCTTGTCTATTCTCCTCTATTTTGTCTTATTCTACTTATAACAATTTTACTGAAATGAAAAAAAAAAATTATGGGAAATGAAAGATATTGTAATTAGAAATCAACTTTCTCCATTAAATAAATAAATAAATAAATAAATAAAGATGACCAAGTCACTATATATCCATCATTTTTTTTTGTCAAAAACCCCACCAAACCTCAATTTTCTGAAACAGGACCCTAGTACCATATCATGAAAAATCTCACAACCTAATGTTAGATGATCAGGATGATGTTTTCACCTTTTCATGAGTTTTCTTTTTTTTTTCTCTTTTTGGCGTGGGGACAAAGTATAGGTGAAACACATTTTGTAGCAATTGAAAGAAGACAGAATCTAAAGGACCAGCAATGTAGAGTCAACCTTTATTCACGTAAAAGTACTCCTACTTAAATGAAAGCCCTCACAAGCAAGTATAACCCTTGTGAATAAGAGCCCCCAACTAGTTTGTAAGACTGCATGCATAAATCACCCCAAAACCGGTGCCCCTAACTCAGAAAATGAAGCCAAGTTTAATATTATGGCTTTACATGTCATGTTTTATTTTATTTAAAGATAAAAAGATGATGTGTGCAGATTACCTGAGACGGTTTAGTCGCCTTGAACTTATAGAAAGAGTTCCCAATGACTGAAATAATGATATTATGACACTAGTATGATATCTCAGGTTGCTCAACATCTCAGCTCGTCCCAGAGTAGATGTATCAGCTCTCAGATGGCCAGAAAAAAAAGGCTCAATAATAAGAATAACAGCAACGGTCGCACCAAGATACTTCAGCAGGAAGTCTTGAATCATCCCAAACCACCAATGATCATGTAAAACAATACTCAAGTGTCTCACAAGAGTCTTAAACTTCTGCTGAATATGAGACTCTTCTCGAGTTTCTCCACCATAGAATGCTACACTTTCTGCATGGGTTCTTAATCTTGAATGGAGCTGTCTATATTCCCCTTCAAGTTGTTGCTCTTTAGACATTAATTTCCCAAATGCTGGAGAGAAGTTTCTAATTGTTGTCCCAGCTCCCACAACATAGGCCTAAAGATGACAAACTGAATAGGTGAGTATTACTGCTACACTAACTCATAAGACAACATCACAGTAATTTAGCATCAAATTATCAAGGATACAGGAAGATGGTTAACATCTTCACAAGGTCATGTGGAGGAGATATACCAATATCCAGAAGACATATTTAGGGCTTGCATAAGAACACAGCCGCCATGTATAAAGTAGACCATCTGTAACTGCAGTAAGATCATCTTGTACGAGTTCACTCAATTCTGAACAAAACCTTGGTACATCACTTGCAATACGTTGTTCAGGGTTACTAATACGTCCATCCACGTGAGATATTTTATAATATGCCATATTCTGGATTCCAAAAGAAAGGAATAAGAAAAAAGAATGAACAAATACAATTAATAGCATAAGCCCCAACAGCACAAAAACCATAACCAAGTAAATGGAAGAAAAGCAACATAGAACAAGCAGCACTTTCTTCCTGTACAAGAAAAAAGAAAAAAGATTATTAAGTTGTTAATAGCAAGGAATTAATAAAAGTTCCTTGACAAGATGGAAAACTTGCACGCGAAGATTATCATCAACAGCATGGTAGATAGGGTTCAGCTCATGGAAATGAGATGCGTACTTGTGAAATTTGAACTACTCATCTAGAAAGCCTTTTCCAAATGACCCAAAGTCTCTAGACCAACATACTAGGGGATTGAGAACCAAGACAAAAGAAGATTCAGAGTACGAATGAGAAAGGAGATAAGAGTATCATTTTGATAAGAGAAAGCCTCTATCCATGATAATATTTAACTTCCAATTGTCCTTACCCTTTATCCGCCAAGTCTTTCTACAGGGGTCTAACAACCTTCTCCTAACGTATTGTACCAACCGTTAGAAATCTATACAAGAAAAACTAGTGCTACAAATTATATGATTTTTAAACCCAAGTCCTCATTTGACCAACTATTACATAATGCAAAGGACCAAGGCTTATGACCCTTATTATTAATCTTCAAACATTGGCCCCTTTTCTCCTTAGCACTATCCAAGTAAGGAGACCTCTCTTACAACAATCTACCAAGTTTATAATGACATCTCCTCTGACTTTTTACCCAAAATCGTCATTTGACCAAACATTGATCAAAGGACCAAATCTTATGACTTCACGATAAGCCTTATTATTAATCTATAGACATCAGCCACTTCTCTTCCTAGCACTATTCGAGTACAGAGACCTCTCTTACAATAATCTACCAAGTTTATAATGACTTCTCTGCTGATTTTTTTTTTTTTTTTTGGGTGCTTCTCCAACCATTTAACACCTTACAACACATAAAAATATTGAAAGTCTTACTTCCTGTTCGAGAGGATGGTATTATCTTAATCTATTCTCCTTTACTTTGTCAATATTTTTAAGATGAACTTAACTGGTATTTTGACATTCAACAAGAATGCCTTTGAGTATTCCTCTTTCATTGTGAAAATATTAAGAATACTTCAGGTCTACTTTCTTAAGATCTCAATGCTATCAAGTCTTATGTACCGTCAAGATTCATCGTTGGTTTCTGACAGAAAGAAATTTCATTGAAAGCTATTTTCAGAGTCAAACACTTGCGCTTTTCCCTCTAAACATACAGAACCTATTCAAAATCCCTGGGTCTCACATCCTTATGAAAGGCATGTAATTCTGCACTACCGGATGGCGAAGACCAAGATCACATGTTATGTTATAACTTTTATTCCCACATCTAATGGCATGGCACAACTTAGTTCCAGATAATTTCTAATTTCCAATAGTAAATGAATTCATTAGATTACATCAAAGAAAAATCATTAAACCCTAGAAAACAAATTATATTAACAAAGGCTAGTTCATTCAAGGACATCATGGGGCTAGATGGGTCCATGACTCCTCAAGGTCCAAAAGCTTACTTTCATATATACAGTTCATACTGTTTCTATTACTATATAAAGTATATTTAACAGACAAAAACTCATGCATATTTCCCACAATCTCTTCCACAAATATAACAAGTTTTTATCTTTTTTCTTTTCCTGGTAGAAAAATAAAGAGATTTCATTTAAGGAAAAGAACTACAGTTATTGCAAAAGAGGAAAATGCATCCTCTGCAATATGAACCAAAAACAACAATATAAAAAATACTACATATATACACATATATATACATATATAAAGGCAAGAAAAGAAAAAAAAGTAAGAGAACTACACCAGAAGGGCCACTTTATCCCTGTTGAAATCCTAGAGCAAATCACTATCTTGTACCCATATAACAATCCCATTGTTTGATATCAAAGAGACAGTAGAAACACTACACTATTCCATTCCATCCCACGACAATTGGCAAGTCTTGTGCTCTCTAAACATGAATACCATGGCCACACTTGAGACCCCTTCTAGCCACAATATCCTTTTCAGAAAATAGCATTCATCAAGTAGGCCAAAAAAGTTTTACATAGAAAAGCATGGTTCATCATACCAAATACTTTTATCACTATATTTTCATTTTTCATTAATATTAAAAAAGGATTTATTTGCCATAAGTCCTTTCTCTAATACGTTTTCACAGAAAAGCCCACAAAGTAGTTAATCATCAAAGTGCACCATCTCTATATTTATCTTTATGGTTCCCCCCCCCCAAAAAAAATTACTTATTTTCCATTAGTACTTCCTGTAATGAATTCCAAACAGGCCCCATAAGTAGTCATCAAAGCACCCCACCCATGTGCTTTACTTTCGCATCTTTATGAATCTCGAATCCCTTAAACTAAATTAGTAAGCAATCATCAAGAATATCCAGAGGTATCCAACGCTCAAAAATCATCAAATAACTTATTCCACCACAAAGTCTATGCAACCAAATGATAAAGAGATAGGTGAACCAGTCCACGTTTTGATTTCTGTTAAATGCATGCAAGCTTGTTACTCAAGACTTTGAAATAAAATAATTATGGTCTGCAAAAACATATAATAATTGTGTTTATACAAACAAATAACTTCATCAAGTATAGAGCATATCCACATTCATAAGATTTTTTATAGAAAAGAAAATGATTTACTAAGGAGAAAGAAACATGCAAAGAACCTAAGTGGATGAGACATTGTCAAGGTTAGGAACAACATATAGAAAGCTGAAAGAGAATTGCTTTCCATTCTCTTTTTAAAACCACCAAAATACAAATCTATAAGCCTAAATTAGTAAGATTCAAAGGTCTTCATTTTCATGAAATCTTTAAGAATTTTTCACTACCCTCTCAACCAAAATACAGTATTAAATTTTTTCAAAACTAAGATGAATCGTAAAACAAGGAGTTAAGGAGTTATAAAACCCATTTCTTTTTTCTTAGACAATTTAATTTTGGAGGGTATACTATCCAAATATAATCATTAAAATTGTTTATGACAACCAAACAAGTATTTAGAGAGGAAAAACATGATGATATCAAAGAAAAAGCCGTAGCTTTTCAGATCTGTCCCTAATTAAACAAAGATCAGACAAAGATACTGCCAGATACAAAGATATGTCAAGACATAAAACCTATTCATAAACCAGACACATCCAACTACATCTCAGGTTAGAAATCATAACTACCTCAAAGTAATGTGCATGTATAAGCCTTGTGAGGATTCTTCTAAACCTCAAACTTAAGCTCCCCGTGATGTACTTTGAAGTAGAATACAAAGTTGACTGAAGAAAGCACAGTAGAAGGTTTTCAAAAATTAGCCGGAAAAAGTTTGGTACGCGTCGAAGAAAAGCAGCTCGGAATAGGAATCCCTGCACTTTTGCCAATCTATTGCTCAAAGCGGTGCGCATAACCTGCAGAAGTATAACTTTAAGTTATTACCGAGCAACTAATTATTCTAAATAATTTTCTTTTTTGTGGAGGTAAGACTAGTAATCATTTTTATGGTCTAAGACAGATTCACCACACTTCTTCAAATTCTACCCATAAAAATGCAAAAACGAAATTTTAAGGAATGAAATATCCATATGATTGAGTTGTTTGAGAGTGACTTCTGTCATTTGTGGCTTGTGAAAGGCTTAAAAAATGGTTCGAAACTTGAGGTTTATCTTCAGAGCTATTGCCAGGAAGGAATGTATTACCTATTGTTGCCACCTTTGAACAAGACGATGAAGCAAACCCAAAGGGGTGACAGGGTGCCAGTATCGGGCAGAACAAGAGAAAACAGGAGAACAACTATAAATCACATTTCAGTTTCCAGCGATACCCACATGTTGGCATAATTGGGAATGTGTCATTTCCTAATCATGCCATGTTACCGTCATTATGACAATTGGAGATTTTAAAGTTTATGGAGCTCTGTGTAATCATTTTCATGAAGAGATGTATGCTAATTACAAACAAATGAAAGAGAGGATAAGGAATCCTCACAAACAAATCAAAAAAAAAAAGAAGGCAAAACGATAATGTCTCAAGATATCTTTAATAATGTTGAATCCCTTGCACAGATAGTCCTCAAAGCATCTTGCCAACGGAGTACCAAAGAGATGCCACAAAGACAACCTTGTCCCACAAAAGATGAAGAGGGAGAGATTGTTACTTAAATATCTCTACATTTCTCTCAGCAGTCCTTCCTTTGTTTACACTTAGATTTCTTATCATTTGAGACTTATTTATATACACACACATTCTTCTCTCATTTGATCTTCTTTTGTACTAATTCCTTAAAAAAAAGGAGAAAAACAAAACAAAAACCTAAATTAAACAAAAAGACACAGAGAGAGGGGTACCACTATAGCCACTAAAGCTAAAAGATCTGTCGCACCCATCTGCCCCATCTGAGACAAAAGAATTGCGGCTAGCACTTTAAGTGATTTTAGCCCACCTTTCGGTCTGTTTTTCTTCTTGACATCATCATTTACAACCTTGTCGTCAAAGTTGCCTTTATCATCTTGGAGCCCATTGCAGTTACTGAAGGAATCAGGCCTTCGAAAGCCTAATCGTGATCGCATGTATGCAGCTGCCCCACCAGTGACCAGGATACCGGTGGCAATTACAAGAGACTTCCTGCAGCAGAATAACAAGACATTAAGGTATTGTTTGCAAAAAGTATAGCCAATTATGCCAAAGTTTTTAGCAACCTCAGAGAAGATCATATGCTTGAAATCATTGAACTATAGGAAGGAGGAAAAAAAGAATCCCGTAAAGAAACAAAAGTATCATACAAGAAACAAAAATAAATTCATACTTCGGCCAGAATAAAGGACAAAACAAGCAATCACTACTTGAAAAAATTAAAATGAGTATTATCAACTAAAAAACAATGAAAAGTAACATGATAAGTACTTCTTTAACAAACACAACCCCCTCCCCCCTTCGCAATTGTACCAATAGCACACCAAACTATTTAATCCAAGATAAACAAGCAGTTGTTTGTGGAGATCCACCACCTAGGCAAATATGGCAGGCAGCCCTTAGAAATTTACCTTTGAATGTTAGTATCATTATTAGGGTACAAGAAATGGGCAACTTTTTGTTTCTTCTGCTTTGACTGGATCCTAAAACACTACCTCCTCATCTGGACATTCAAATCAGAATTGATGAACCAACATCAGGAACTGGATATAATAGGAAACACCATTCAACCACCAAAACTTTTGGTACCATAGAAAGCCTTCAATCAGCCTAGGCCCCATCGGACCTGAACCAGAACCATGAGATTCACAATCCAATTATGGTTCACTATGTGTTGAATCCTAACTGGAACTGTGAAATAACCGCGAAAGATCCACATGAACCATGAAGGAACCACCAGTTAAGAACCATAAAGGAACAGGCAGTACCTCACAATTTTGAACAGTAAAATTCTCAAAAGGTGGGATCATGTCAGAATGTTTTTGAAACGTGAAAATATCAAATGCCCCTCCTAATCATCAAAAAGGCTAGTTTAAGGAGCATTTCACTCGATCATGATTTAATGTTTTCTTTTCTTTTTTGGCAACTTCTTTTTCTTTTTGGCAATCAACGGTCAAAATATCACTGTCCCCTCCCCCCCCCTCTCGCTCAAAGCTTAAGCAACCTATCCCTTCCTTGTTTGCAATTTGATTTCAGTTAAAAGATTAACTGCAGGCATTTAATAGGAACTCTCTATAATTGGCACAAATTAAAATAATTAATTCTAACCATATAAACTGTCACATGTTGTATTTACCTATGCTTAGGCTTATAAGTCCCAAACTCATTACATTTCAACTTGTTATCACCTACGTCTAAGCCTATATACAGTTTATTTTGTCCGGTTCCAGAACCTGATCTGTGATGAACCGCAACCGGAACCGTGAGGAAGGTTTTGCTCTTCTTTCTTTCAAACCGGGACTATGGTTCAGGTCCAGTTATGAACCGTGGACAGGTCTAAATCAGCCAGATCACATATAATGAATCATTAGTCACTCTAGCATTGGTTTTCACCATCCAGTTTACCAGCACCTGTTCCACTTCTCTCTCAAATACCGCTGTGCAACAGCAAAATCATGGTACTCTAGCCACTGTCACTGGACCTTGCTCATATACTCACCCCAACTACCAATAAGTAACCATTCAAGATTTATAGCAATTGTGAAAACTCCATGTATCAGAAGGGGCACCTTCAAGGTCTTCAATATCAGGAGATTATACAAAGCCATTTGGAAGGAGAGATTAGAGAGAAGTTTTTTCAATTGGAGAACTATCCAATAGTCCTCAAGAACCCCTAGAGCCACTGTCTTTGCTTTGACTCCTGATGGGCTAGATATACTTATTTTGAAATTTATGGTTTCCAGATGCAGTGACAAATATAAAACCCTGTGGTAATGCACAACATTGATATAATTTCATGTCTCTGGTCATAAAAATGAGAGGATTAAAGATGTAAGCAGCATGAAGTGGGGCCTATGTTGCTACCCTGCTCCCACACCCACATGCAAAACAATGCTGCCATACAACCCCCCCTTCAGGAAAGAAATTGGCTTTCAAACCTGCCTCCATTAACAAAAGATGATCCCCAACCCCGACTCCCCCCACACCCATGAAATATAAGAAGGGGAAGAAAATTCATTTTTAAACTCGCACCTGCAAATTTATATAGTTATATACAAAAAAAATAAAAATAAATAAAAATAAATTATTAACAATTTCTAACAAAGTTTGCAGTTCTTGAAAGAAATCAGATAACAAGTGACATCTAGAAAACAATACAATTTCTCTTCAGATAACAAGTGACATCTAGAAAACAATACAATTTCTCTCTTGGACAGAAAATCCACAAAGAAACATGTCAATAAGTATAAAATTTTAAAATGTACAAAAGTTCACTTAATGTGTACAACAATTTTTGTTTCAAAACGCCCCAAAGATTAGTAAAAAAAACTTGAAGATCCAGATAAAGAGACAAAGTCCAATTGCTTCTAGCAAGACTCTGTGTGAGTGTGCCTACACAGAATAGAAACAGCCAGAGACATAAGAGGAAGAAGAGGAGGGAAGCCGCTGTGGCATTTCCTCGAAGGTTTTAACCCTAATATTATTTACATGAAATGGAAAATATAATTTTATTATATAATTTTGTGGGTACACTACCTCCATGTTACCTACACCTTCTCCATTTGTTACTAACACTTACCTGCCTATGACAGTGCAGAAGGGGACATATTAACCAAAGACAACTCCATTAACATCCCTCAACAGAAGTAACATGGAACATCTACTCCCTGTCTCACTTCAGTACAAAACAATTGTATTATTGCTTCCTTATAGTGCCCTTTTGAGTCCTTTTCACCTGAACATTTGTGAGGATATTAAACTAGATTGGAAAGCTTTTCTTTTTCTAGCCAAGTTTAGGTTGCTTTACTTTTCTTTTTCTTTTTTTTTTTTTTTCAGTTCTATTCCATCTTCTTGGGGTACCTCATCCTCATCCTTCCATTTTTCCCTTTCCTTTGATCTCTCGACAGCATCTACCTTTTCCATCGAAAGAAGCAATCAAGAAAAGATTGGGAAAAAAAGGATATGTTGAATTGTTCCTGCTCCAATCTATTCTGGGAAAGTAAGAAACTAGTGCCTACATCTTTCTATTTAGATGAAAAGAATAACATAATCATGTTATTTTCTTGATAAAGGGAATCACAAAAGGAAGGAAAAAAGAGGTAGCAGTCAAAAATGTTGGTGTCTACAAGATGATAGACAGCATAACCCCAAGAAAACCAGAATTAAGACAGCTTGGGCTAGGAGTTTGACTCAAGATAATCCGCCAAAAAGGTTTTATATGGGCCACCCAATGTGCTCGAAAGGGATGCCAACCACTATTCTTGGACTTGTCTTCTATGATAGCTTATATTTTCTGTTGTGCATATTATTGGGACTTTCTAAATCTGTACAAGTGCAATGCAACTTAGCCCCACCAGAAAGCCAGTCCCACCCCTACCTAGGTCCTCCATTTTTTGGAGGATGTATGCAGATGAGGAAGTTAGTCAAACCAACTGCTCTTGTAACTTCTAGCTTATGTTGAAGGTGTGTAACAAAAGGATTTTGAAGGCTGTTGAGATGCCTTCCTTAGTTTTGTGTGTTCTCTTTCATGTTGTTTGATTATAATGTAAATTTTGCCAAGTTTGTAGATTTGGCAGAGTTATAATTTGTAAAAGATGCATTCCATGGTGCCCTTTCAACAGATTTTGATTTAGAAAAAAGGGTAAAAAAAGAAGTGTTTAAAGAGGACTTGGACCTACAAGAATACCTTTCTCACAACAAAAGTACCTTTCTCACAACCAATACATTGAATAAGTGATGATAAACTACTCCACCCCTGTTTAAGTGACAAAGTTTTTGCTTTTTGTTGGTCCAATTATTTGGCCAATGACTTACTAAGCTGCCACTTGGAACAACTTTATTAGCAGTATTTTTGGAGGAAAATGCATTTAAATAAAATGAAAGAATTAATGTTTTTTTCTCAATACGTGTTTGAGACATTTTGTCATTCAAGATAGTACTAAGTGAGTACAAATTTATTAACTGCTCTTATCATGAGAATAATTATGCTTTTTTATAGAGAGAGAATTATATTAAAAGAAGGGAAAAATATACAAAATCTCCAAATCCTTAGAGTTCAAAAAAATTACGTCTGCCTCTCCGATCTCTCCTCAGCTCTTCTATGCTATACTCTTTAAAATTCCAGAGGCATGAGCCCACAAAGAAGTGAAAAAAAAAATATTACCCCAAAGAAAAGAAGTGTATCATCTAATTTTAAAAAATCCTTGGATTCTTTTCTCTCCAAGTACACCAAGAAGTAGCCAAAAAAAAAAAAAAAAGCAAATCTCCAAAGCAAGTGAGCATTCTTCCACCTTCCAAAACCTCTTCACGAGAAACGAATCCACAAAGCAACTACAGCAAAGCCTAACATTTTCACATTATGAAAATAGACTGTTCTGTACCTCCCGCGCAATACAATAGTGTAAAAATAAGTGATCGCTACTATCAAAGTTGTAGCACATGACACATACATCTGGGGAGATAGCTATAGATCTCCTCTTTTGAAGCCCAAAGAATGTTAAATCGTCCACCATTATACTGGACAAAGATTGTTTTCTTTGACTTCTTGCTATTTGGAAAACTTCTTGTTTGGTACACCTGCACATCTTTTCTTTCTTTTTTTTTTCTTTATTCGCTAGTATTCAGCAATCTTTGCCCGCAAGGGCTGAGTAGATGAGAAATCCTCAAAGGCAAGAAAAGGAAACAAAACAAAGAGCTAGAGGAGTACTACTTTTTTGTCCTTCTTCAAGTTGTCAAAACTAGAGTCTCTAAAAAAAACCCTAAAGCATGAACCAAAGATAATATAAAAAAATTCTTTCGTTGGGCTAAGATAGGGAGATCCTCCTTCTCCTTCTGTTTACACTCTTGTGGTCGATCCTTTGAGTAGAATGATTGTGAGGGGGATTCGTGCATAATTTTTCTGGTCTTAGAGTAGGGAATGAAGAGGTTAACGTCTCATCATCAACTTGCAGGTGATAATATCCTGTTTAGGTATCCTCTTTCTTAAAGAGGATGGCAAGTTTTTAGGAACATAATCACTTTTCTTAATATTTTTGAGAACAACAAAAATCTGAACCTTAATTCCAATATTTGGAGTCGGCCATTTGAGAGACAAAATTGAAAATGATAAAAAATAAATAAATAAAATATATTAGTTTAATATGTGCGGATTCTTATACGCCACTTATTCTTATCAAAAATTATCTTCTCATCTAAACCTTTAACTATCATATCTTTACGGATAACTTATATCCAAGTTTCAAACGATCTACCTCTACGTTTTACTAGACTTCCTATATTTACATTCTCGATTCTTCTAACCTATGCATCTTTGGATCTTCTTTGCATATGCCCAAACCACCTAAGATGACACTCTCTCATCTTATTCACAATTGAACTAACTCTCAATTTGTTACGAATCTCTTCATTTTTAATTCTATCTTTTCTAATTTTCTCACACATCTACCTAAAAATTCTCATTTCTGCTACAACCATCTTTTGTTTTTATTGTTGTTTAATAGCCCAATATTCAGTACCATTACAATAGTACAGATCTAACCGTGATTCTATAGAACTTTCCCTTTAAATGCAGTGGCATTGTGCGATCACAAAGAACTACAGATGTCGTTCTTCATTTCATCCAACCCGGTTGAATTCTATTGTTCACATCTCCATCTATATTGCCATCATTTTGGATAATGGAATCTAGATATCTAAATTATTCACTTTTGGATATATCTTGTCTATCTAACCTAATAGTTTCTTTATCATTCCGATAACTGTTGCTAAACTTATATCTCATATATTTAGTTTTCGATCTACTTAATCTAAACTCTATGAATTCCAGTGTTACTCTCTATAACTCTAATTAAGTACTAATATCCTCTATAGTTTTATCAACTAATACTATATCATTTGCAAAAAGTATATATCATGGTATTTCATCTTGAAAGTTTTTTGTGATTTCGTCATTCACTATTGTAAAGAGGAAGGGACTTAATACCAAACCTTGATAGAGCTCAATGTTAATGGGAAAACCATCATTCAAACCCCCATAAGCTCTTATACCGATTACATCTCCCTCATACATATCTCTAATGAGATTAATGCATTTCAAGAAAATCTCTTTCTTTATCAGCACCCACCACAACACGTCTCTAGGAACCCTATCATATGTTTTTTCTAGATCAATGAATACCATATGTAGGTCTCCCTTCTGTGTTCTATATGTCTCCATCAAATGTTTTAACAAATAGATTGCTTCCGTAGTGGATCTTCCTAACATAAATCCTAATTGATTTGGAGATACATTTATCTTCAATCTCAATCTATACTCTATCAATCTATGCATTTAAGAGAATTTCTAAATTTAAGATCCATATGTCTAAGAGTGAACTTTTTGGCATGAATGTCTCTAGCGAGATTTTTGATTATTTGGTGGGTATTTGTAATTGTTCTAAGAGGGAGTGACCTTCTTCCCATCCAGGGATTCTCTTGGAGGGGTAAGCATAGGAGTTCAGTTTCGGGATTTTGTTATTAATAGAATTCGTAAAAGATTAAACAGGGAGATATTTTTTTTACCTTAGGCAGGCTTATTACCCTTATCCTTGCTTGTCTGTCTGGCATATGCTTATAGTTTCTCGCCCATTTTAGGATTCTAGTTGAGTACCCAAAAAAAAAAAAAAAAATGAGAAGTCGATGAAAGATTTTCTCTGGACTAAGAGTAGTTTGACTAGAAAAAATATTTGCGTAGTTGAGATCTTTGACTAGAAAGAACATTTGTGTAGTTGAGATCGGGTATATGAACATAAGTGTCGGGGTGGATTGGATCTCGAAATTGTGGTATCCAAAAACATCACTTTGGCAAACAAATGGCTTTGAAGATTACACTTAAAACCAACTTCTGTCTAGATGGGGCTATAAAGAGCAAGTATGGCCTTCGTGGGAATCAATGGGATGCCAATACTAAAGGGAGAGTTTCTCATAAAGTCCTTAGAAATTTATTTCTCATTTATACAACAATTTCACCCCTTTGGTGTCCTTTAAGGTAGGAGACACTTCTCATGTGTTTTTTTTATAAGGATTCATGGATTGGGCACTCGCCCCTATCCATCTCCTTCCCGCCTTTATAGATTATCCAGACTTCACTTTACGCCTATCAAATATTTTCATATTAGGGAGGCACTTTCATCATCTTGGAACTTTTATTTTTCAAAGAATTTTAATGATAAAAAAGCTGTTGGGTTTTTTTCTTTGATTTCTCTCATTCAAGCTAATAAATTCTATCCTCATATTTCTCACACTAGGGATTGCAATCTTGATTCTTCGGGAGATTTTTTTTCATTATTTTATTAGTGTCCCCAAAATCCTCCTTTTCAATTAAATAATTTTATTTGGAAGCTAAAGGTTCCTATAAGATTAAGATCTGGTCTATAGTGCTTAATAAAATCAATACCAATAATTTTCTTCAGAAAAAGCAACATCATAAAACTAGCTCCCCATGTGCTACAGTAATTCTAAAAGTAGGGATCACTTATATTTGCATCGCTCTACTACAAGAGAGATGTCGACTGACTCTTTACTATTTATGACAATGTTTGGGTATACCAAAGGGGAATTCCTGATTTTTTCAGCATGAAATTTAAAGATTTTGAAGGGAAGAAAAATGCTCTGCTGCTTTGGAATTGCGTACTTATGGTCATTGTATGGTGTATGTGAGAGAACGTGATACGCAAATATTCAGCAATCAGACAACTGGAAAAAGTCATCTTTTATACTTCACTACAAGCGCACGTTTTGGGGACAAATAAAAATCAGAGTTTAGAAAACTTGAACAGGGTTTAAGGAGAAATTGTATAGGGTACTTTTTTAATATTTTGATTTATTCTTTTTTCAAGGTTCTTCATTCTTATAGTTAGTGTGATAGAAATCGTATTGGATGATGTAATAGAGATACGAAGGAAGGGCGATAGAATTATACTTGTTAAGTTAGTAGACGGAGAAAACATAGTTAATATAGTTAGTGTGTATGCGCCCCAAATAGGTACAGATATAATTAGTAAAAAACAATTTTGGGAGGATTTGGAGGATTTTATACAAGGCATACCGAGTACGGAAAAGTTATTTATAGGAGGTGATCTAAATGGACATGTAGGCGAGAGGAATGAAGGATTCGAAACCGTACATGGAAACTTTGGATTTGGTTGTAGGAATGAGGCGGGATGTACCATTTTAGAGTTTGCTACCGCGTTTGAGTTAGTAGTTGTAAACACTTTATTTAAAAAAAGAGAATCACACTTAGTCACATATAAAAGTGGTTTTAATACTAGTCAAATAGATTTCTTCCTCACTAGGAAAGTTGATAGAATGACTTGTAAGGATTGTAAGGTTATCCCGGGTGAGAGTGCGGCAACTCAGCATCGACCTCTGGTTTTAGATATACGGGTGTCTAAAAGGCAAAAGAGACATCGTCTATTTGTGGATCCAAGAATTAAGTGGTGGAATTTAAAAGGAGAAAAGTTGACGACCTTTAGAGATAAATTATATCAAGTGGCAAATTGGTCTATTATGGACGATTCAGACACAATGTGGAATGAGATATCTAATACTATTATGAGCACAGGTAAGGAAGTTCTTGGTGTATCGAAGGGTCAGGTCCCTATAGGCAAAGAATCATGGTGGTGGAACGAAGAAATTCAAACGGCTATCCACACCAAACGAGAGTGTTATAGGAACCTTAAAGGTAATAGCGGTAGTGATGCGTATGACAAATACAAGAAAGCAAAAAAGGATGTGAAAAAGTTTATCCTAAAGTCAAAGAGTAAGGTGTATAATGAAATATACAAGAAATTGGATACTAAAGACGGAGAGAAAGAGATCTACAAAATTGCCAAACTAAGGGAGCGAAAGAGTAAAGATTTAAATGGTATTAGGTGCATTAAGAGTGGAACCAATACTATACTTGTAAAGGATGAGGACATAAGAAAACGTTGGCGTGACTATTTTGACGATCTCTTTAATGTTAAGAATACGGGAGTTATAGGGAATATCGAAATACCTATAGAAGAGATCAATAGAGATTTTAAACGCAAGATCCGTCCTCTTGAAGTGAAGGAGGCTTTAAAGAGAATGAAGAATAATAAGGCCATAGGACCTGATGGCATTCCTATAGAAGTGTGGAAATGTTTGGGTGAATTTGGTATAAAAATATTAACGGATATTTTCAATAAAATTTGGGAAACTAGGAGAATGCCTCAGATATGGAGGAAGAGTGTAATTGTACCGCTCTATAAGAATAAAGGAGATATACAGGATTGCTCTAACTAAGAGGGATTAAGCTTATGAGTCATACTATGAAATTATGGGAGAGAGTAATAGAGCATCGATTGAGATTGGAGATAAGTATATCTCAAAATCAATTTGGATTTATGCCAGGCAGATCCACCACGGAAGCGATTCACTTGCTAAGACATTTAATGGAGAAATATAGAGCACAGAAGAGAGACCTACATATGGTATTCATTGATCTGGAAAAAGCATATGATAGAGTTCCTAGAGACTTATTGTGGTGGGCGCTGATGAAGAAAGGGATATCCTTGAGGTATATTAACCTAATTAGAGATATGTATGAGGGAGCTATAACCGGCGTAAGCACTCGTGGGGGTTTGAGTGATAGTTTTCCCATTAACATTGGACTCCATCAAGGTTCGGCATTAAGCCCCCTCCTCTTTGCAGTAGTGATAGACGAAATTACCAAAAATATCCAAGATGAAATACCATGGTGTATGCTTTTCGCAGATGATATAGTGTTAGTTGATGAAACTATAGAGAGTGTTAGTGCTAAACTCGAGTTATGGAGATTTACACTAGAAACTAGCGGGTTTAGACTGAGTAGATCAAAAACAGAATATATGAGATGTGGGTTTAGTGACAGACCCCGGAATGATGAAGAAACGATTAGGTTAGATGGGCAAGAGGTACCCAAAAGTGAACGATTTAGATACTTAGGATCTATCATTCAAAATGATGGTAACATCGATGGAGATGTGAACCATAGAATTCAAGCGGGTTGGATGAAATGGAGAAGGGCCTCCGGAATTCTTTGCGATCACACGATGCCATTGCACTTAAAGGGAAAGTTTTATAGAAGCGTGGTTAGACCTACATTATTATATGGTACTGAGTGTTGGGCTGTTAAACAACAACAAGAACAAAAGATGTCTGTAGCAGAAATGAGGATGCTTAGGTGGATGTGTGGAAAAACTAGAAGAGATAGAATAAGAAATGAAGAGATCCGAAATAAGTTGGGGGTTAGTTCAATTGTGGATAAGATGCGAGAGTGCCGTCTGAGGTGGTTCGGTCATGTGCAACGAAGACCCAATGATGCGCCTGTTAGGAGAACCGAGAACTTAAATCTAGACAGTTTAGTAAAACGTAGAGGTAGACCGCTGAAAACTTGGATGCAAGTTATCCGCAAAGATTTGAAGATTAAGGGTTTAGAAGAGGAAATGGTTTTGGATAGGAATGGATGGCGTAGTAGAATCCGCACAAATTAAACCAATCTGTTTTCAAATATTTATCTATTGATTTATTTATCTATTTTTCATTGTATTTATTTTATTTTATTTTATTTTTATTTTATTTTTATTTTATTTTATCTTTATTTTTATTTTATTTTTCTCTCCTTTTCAAGTCTGTCTCTCAAATGGCCGACCCCAACTATTGGGATTAAGGCGCAGTTTGTTGTTGTTGTTGTTTAAGGTTCTTCATTCTTAGGAGACTTTGTACATTTTATCATACATCTAATATATTCTTCTATTTCTATTAAAAAAATCATAAAAAAATAGTCTTGTCCCAAAGGAGAGAAAAGCCTATCAATTTTTTAAAATTTTAGCATTCTGATCCATACAATAAGGAAGAACTATAAGAGCACATCTCCAAAGCAAAGAAGCATCCTTTCACCCTCCAAAACCTCTAAACTTCATGAAAGCAAATCAGAGTAGGTGATTTGTGCAGCTTCTCAGATTGGAACAACTTTATTTTTGTCCTTCAGTTTTGAAGCTATTTATTAATGTATAAAAATGTTTTCCTATTTGGTGGATATTCATTTTATTTATTTTTACTGGGGAGAGGAGGGAACGGGGTTTTCTAGTAATAGAGTTAGACTACTGCTATCGGTTGCATTTTGAAAAAAATGGAACCATGAGTTTTTTGTACTAATCAAAGAATAAGTGAAATCATAAAGGCATAAAGAGGGCACCCTCTATCAAGGGCAGGACATAGTATTACGGAGCACAAATCTGAATTGACGAAGAAAAGCTGAAAGTAGTTGATACCTCCTGGAAGCGAGAAGAGTCTGACGATGCTTGGTCAGCTGCAATAGTTGAAGAGAAGCCATGGTTGAAATAGAAGATTTTTTAGGCCAATCGGACGAGCTTCTGCAAAATTTAAAAGCCACCGAAGTTAATATAACTAGATTAAATGTGGAGTATCCCAACCGAAGCAAGCAAAATGCACAAAAATCCAATTCAATGTTGAAAGACAATCAGCGCAAAAGGGCGGACAAGTTTTTCCGAAAACGATCTCACTCATTATATATTCAATTTTATCAGTAATCCAATCTGTCCAAGTTAACTTGTGTTACCTTCGACACAGACACGGGCTTTAATAGCAGCCGCCAAAAACCCTGCCTGTTGAATCCAAGGCAGTAGGACCTGTCAAGTCGCCGATCAAAGAGAAACCCTAGTTAAAGAAATTGGGATTTTTTGGGATGATAGGTTGGCGGAGAAAGAGACGCGAAAATCGTCTGATTTCGAATCAGCTGCCAAGATTAGAAAATCATCCCTTTAACCTTCTCTCCCTCCTCCCCCGCGCAATGGGATATAGAATAGGGGAGAGAGAAGATGGGACAGTGAAAGGGGGTATCGGGGAAGACACGGTGAGATGCCGAAACCAGTAAGCGACTATATCGGGATTGTTATTATTATAAATTTTTTTTTTTTTTTTTTTTCCTTCTTCGTTTTTTTTATTATTATAAATCGGATGTGTTGGGCAAGCCCCGAAAAGAAACAAAAGATCAAGAACAGATCGACACGTCAGCAAATCGAACCTCTAAGGGAGAACGACGAGTGCAAAATTTAACCCAAAGAGTGGCGGCTTTTGACCCAAATTGACATTTTTAGCCCTGTACCAAATGTTCTACGGAAGGCAAGAGTCCTTTTTTTAATTCCGTTTTACATTCTCTCTCCGGTTCCGGTTGGTAAGAGAGGTTCAATCAATAAGATTACAATCAATATTCTATTTAATAAATTAATTTAATTGAAATTAGTATTCCATTTGCAAAAGAGATGGGATGAAGGAATTGAGAAGAGAAAATATTAATATTATTTTTTATTTAAATATTGATATTTAAAATTTTAAATAATTCAATTTAAATAGTTACAAATGGGATCAAAAGTCAGAAATGACATGCACTATCGCTTTTATAAAGGCATATGGGACAATCTATCAAGGGCAGAAAAGTCATTTTGATCAAAATAGTTTGTTTGGGTTTCTTTATTGAGAGCTTATGATGTTGGAAACAATCGTGAGCCCAACCTCTCCTGGGCGAGGTCTGAATTCCCATCCTAAAATATATTAAATCAATTTAAAATTTAAAATTTAAAATTTAAAATTATTATACCATTTAAATGATAATTAAGAAATAATTTTTTTCTAAATCAAATGTAATATATAATAATAACCGAACTATATTTAAATGTCTTAAAATTAGAACGACTTAATTCATTTCATAAAATTATTAAAAAAAGAATATGATCAAAAATATATTAATTAGAACAAGATTAGATTCAAAAGGTAGTTTTTGAATAGGAAAAATTTTTATTTATAATAGAAAACTTCTATATATATATATATATATATATATATATATATATATAGTATGTCTGACGCTAATATTATTTAGAAAATGCAACAAATCAGCTAACTAATTTAGAAAAATAAAACTCCATTTCACTTGGTTCGAGATTCATTTTACCGATCATAAGTGCAAGGAAAGTGTTATTCTATTTTACATAAATGCATGGAGACATAAAACTCAGTTGGATTATTTGGCAAATTTTAAATACAAATTACCCTTAACGGTGATACATTAATCGAAAATAAATAAATTGTGTTATATTATCTAACCTGAAAAAATTAGTAAGATTGAATAATGAAGATATGTATATAACCGATAAATAATTTGTCTAGCTCTCTTCATATATATTTATAAAAAATTCAAATATAAAATCAATACAAATTATTAAAACTTTAAGAAAAGTTATGTTACTGAATTTTCAACCTTTGAATCGCTCGTGGTTTTACGAAAAGTTTCAAATGTAAAACATGTGACTAAGTGTTAAACATTTTCTCTAAAAAAAAAATTACCTTTAAATGGATTATGATTTTGACCCTTAAACCTTCAAAAAGTACAAATTAGGCCCTTTTTTTTTAATTGTATTTTTACTCCTCAAAACTTGTTAAACTTCTTCCTCCAATCTGATAATTTCAGATTTAAATTCTTATAAAAAAAAAGTTTCAAATGTGAAACATGTGACTAAGTATTAAACATTTTCTTTTAAAAAATTACCTTTGAGTGGATTATGATTTTGACCCTTAAACCTTCAAAAATTACAAATTAAGCCATTTTTTTTAAACTGTATTTTTACTCCTCAAAACTTGAAATTTAGTCACAATATTGTTGTCAGGACACTTTCTTACATGAGGAGGGAGAGGTTTGCAAAAATGGCCCCACAACTTACATTTTGATCCTTAAAATTTAAGAATATTACGGTTTAAAACAAAGTTATAAACATGGCTCCATCAGAAAAAAAATTTAAAACATCTCTCACGAAAAACTCAACATACACTGTTCATGCATATCAAATTTTGAAAAATCGACATGATAGAATAGTGCATGTCGAGAGTTGAACTTTCGACATGCACTATACTCTCCCTCCCCCACTCTCTCTCTCTCCCGAAATCCAAGAGAGGGAGGGGAGGTGGGACCCACCTCCGTCTCTCTCTTTCTCTTGGATTTATAGAGAGTGAAGTAGGTCACACCTTCCTCCCTCCTTCCCTCTCTCTCTCTCTCTCGAAATCCAAGAGGGAGAGAAAGAGAGAGAGTAGGGGAGAGAGGGGGAGAGATAGAGGCAAAGGGGGAGGGAGGGGAGAGAGAGAGAGAGTAGGGGAGGGAGGGAGGGAGGGAGGGAGGGGGAGGGAGAGCACAGTGCATGTTGAGAGTTCAATTCTCGACATACACTAATTTTTTTTTTAAGCATGTCGACATCAGTAATGCATGTCGAGTTTTTTTTCATGTTGTGTTAATTTCGAAAAATTTTTTGCGAGAGATGTTTTAAATTTTTTTCTAATAGATATATGCGTACAAAACTTTTTCTTGAATAGCAAAAATGAACTTTTAATGAGCAAAGAAGTGTTTTTGGGTCATCAATCGACATCAAACAAAAGTAGTGGCCGTAGTTCTTGGCAGAGAGAGAAAAACCAAAACAGAAATCATGTGTTAGAGGGAAAATCTTGTTCAAAAACATGTTGCAAGGCTTTAATTGGGTTCATATGACTGAAAAACATTAAAAGCATGCCTCAATTTGAAGAAAATGTAGTCACCACTGGTGAAGAGCTTAAAACCGCTGTTAATTGTGAACAACGACAGAATTGTGATTCAATTAAACACTAAACCATTTCATGCTCAAAAAGTAGTTTTAGGGCATAATCGAACTCCTAAGGTTAGCTTCAATTTTGAGTTTGGAACCTCATTGTCGGTGTTAATGGCGGACACTTCACGATGATGAACTTTTTGGGAAGAAAACTCAAATTAAGGATATATTGATATTTTGGGGGGGGTCTTTAACCGATTTCCTGGGTTTGATTGAGGAAAATAGATGATATTTGGGTGTAATTTGTTGGGGAAGGTGATGATGGTCTCGGATTTCAGACAGTGGTGGTGGTTGACGACGAAGAAGAAGGGGAGAGAGATAGAGAGATTGCATAAAAGGTCTTAGATAGGGAGAAAGAGTGTGTGAGAAAGAGTGTGTCTAGTTGTTGAAGGGAGGAGGAGGGAGAGAGAGTTGGATTTGGGAGAAAGGTGGAGGTCTACCGGTGAGATGGAGGACTTGAGTTTGGGAGAGCCAAGGGTGGGGGTAAATGGTGAGTTTCTAAGTTTGGATCCAGGGCTAAGGGACGATTGAGATTATTCTTAGAAAACAAACGCTAAGATCAATCTTATTTGGGATCAAGTGCTAAAATCAACTTCTAAACTTTTAAAAGGTAAGTCCAATTTAAATTAGAATTAATTAATTAATTCATTTTTAAAAAAAATTCAAAAAATAAATTATTGTAATTGTTATTACTGTTATTATTATCATTATCATTATCATCTTATATTTAAATTTGGAAATTTAATGTTTTTGATAATATTAATTCTAAAAATTCCCATAATATTACCAAAGACCATAATTAGTTTAATTAATATTTTGTGACTTTAAATAATTATCTAAAAACTAAATAAATATTTTTAATATTTCAAAATTTTTGATTGTAAATTAGATACGCAGTTGAGTCCACCATGTTTGATTATTTGAAAATTTTGAAATATTATTTTTTTCAGACTTCCACCGCGAATAAATGTCTGGAAAATTTTCATGACAGGTGATAGTAGAGTAGTATACTTATATATATATATATATATATATATATTAATTTTTTGTATTGATTCATTATAATTTTTGGAAAAAGTTTCAATTTTTCAACCCAATATAAATTAGAAATTGCATTTTTCTGTGAAAGAAAGAAAGAAAAAAAAAGTAATAGAAAAGGACAAAAAGGAGAGAAATAAAGGAGACAAACCAAAGGCTCACTTTCAAAAAGACCTCACATACCATCATGCTTTCCACAAACAACTTACGCTAAGTTGGAAGAGGGCTATTTACAAAAAATTAGCTACCATTGTTTCCCCAAGTTTTGGTTGTTTTTTGATTATATAGAGCCCATATAGTTGAAAAAAATACATTTTGTACGTCTTTTACTATGATATTTCAATGGCGTAGGAAAGCAAAGTGCTCCAAACAGTCGGATAAAATGATATAATAATATGTAAACCAAATTTTTGAATAGTAAAAAATGAAAAAATAAAAAAAATAAATTGAAACCCAAAAAGACCAATATAATTACTTGCACACCTTTTCACTTGTACTTCATTTTTCCCCTTTGTCCTCCCCCCTTACCAAATGCAACCATGAAGTGTTGCATTAGGTCCCTTTTTGCATAATTCCTGCTTTAGTCCACATTTTCTGGCACATTTTTCTGCCCTAGTCAAGTACAAAGGATAGGCCAGTGTGGAGAAAAGTGCTTTTCCCTTTGCTTTTCACCAAACAAAGAGAGGAAGAATTTAAACCAAATGCATAAGATGAAAAATCATATCTGCATTACTAAAAGTGCAGCAAAGAAAAATTCCCATCAAATAAAATGGAAACAAAGGGCTTTTTTCCCCCTTAAAAAAGAAGGGTAGTGTGTTTCTCCTTTCATTCGGCCTCTCTGCTTGAATATGAAAAGCTTGAAATACTACCTTAAATGGATCCTGCCATGTATTCACTAAAACTTCTGATTTCTAGTCGTCCAGAGATCACCCACCATCATTGTTAAGAAACACACTGGACTAGTCCTCAGGTCATTCAGGCAATTCTGTCAGAGAATAGCAAACACTAAGATGCAAAGAAGATATAATGTGGTATATGGTGGGCTCCTGTGTCATGCAATTCTAGTTGCCTAAGCTCCCAAAGGCCTCGCAAGTCAACCAAGTGAGAATTTGAAGGTCAGTGTGAAATTTCTAGTCTTGAGGCCTATCAATTTGTGCACACTCCATGGGAATGACAGCCAATCACAAGCTATGAAGCTTAAGCTCTGGACAGTTGTGAGCCGCTCAAATCCTTTTTCTGGGAAAGACACAGTTGAGCCTGTCAAATACAAATGAGTAAGCTTAATCAAATCTCCTGTGTCACCAGGAAGACAGTTTATTGTTGTAGTTTCGATCAAGTCTCAAAGTAGTAAATTGTATACCTCCCGGATTGCTTTTGGGAGCTTTACCAAGATACAGATCTCCGTGAGATAAAAAGAGATTTAAGTGTGGCTATGAGGGAAACATGCATTCCACAAAAACCATCCCAAACAAAACACACTTGATCAGCAAAGAAACCCGAAAGCAGACCAGCCATGCTTCTTCATGTATCCCTATGATTGACGCACTTAAATTTGATTATGCTCATGTGATGGTATACATGCAGGATACATTAACTCTCAAATCGCACTACATTGAATTAATGAGTGTGATGTAAAAGCAAGAGCATGGCATCAGGGATGCAAAGAAACTAGAAATTGAAATAAATGGTCTTTAATTTTACACTCCAAAAAAAAAAAAAAAACCGACAAAATGAAATCACCGATCACTCAAAATGAGAACAGATTTGTCAAGCTTCTCTAGTTGTAAGTTATGTTCAAAGTATGGCATTAAAATCACAAGAAAAAACGTGGCATCAATAAAAATTTATACCAGTAATAAACTATAAAGAAAACACCTGGAAAAGCCTATTTCCTATACTTTTTCTCACAAGAAAAGTTTTCAGCTCAAGACCTGATAGGATGAAAGACTGAAGCTCTAGGGGCGAAAAATTGCTAGCCAGATTCTGCAAGACAAAAGTCCATATCCACATACTCTATTCTCTCTCCAACTGCAAATACATACACCTAGTGATTTGAACCCAACTGCAGCCAGGATTCTTCCTTGTCCCATTACACTTCATCAGCTACCTAACCTTAGCTGCCTCATCCCACCGCCTGCCTCGACGAACATATTCAATAGAAGTACCTGTTAGGCAGGGCTTTTTTTCAGCTTCTATTCTCCTTTTAAGGAGAAGCCCTGCCAAACAATTTTTTTTAGAAGCTCTTAAAAAAAAAAGAGGAGCCTCGTTTTAATGAAGAAAAACAAAAAAAGGCAAAAGCTCCTAAGAGGAGCTTTTGCTTCTCCTTTTAAAAACACTCCAACTTTTTAGGAAATCTGCTTTCTTTTATTCCATTTATATCCTCATTTGACATATATGAAATTCCAAATATATCCATATCAGAAATTTATTTACCTTTATGTCCTCACTTTCTCTTTAACTTTAACTTTCAATTTTTAACTTTTAACTTTTGATTTTATTTCAAAAGTTATGAAATCAGTTTATTTTTAAAACTAAAAATACCAAACAACTTTTAACTTAATTTCAAAAGCTATTAATTTTATTTCTCCTTATAAGGAGAAGAAAAGCCAAGAAAAAGCCCTACTAAACGGGCACTTCGTGCCAGAGTGTCCTGGCTTTAGCTCAAATAGATGTTTCGCTGCCCCACATCCCAACTGTATATTCCCATGCGTTTGACATGCCCCAAGCAATGCCCCCCCATACATTGGCATCTGCTACAACAGGCAACTATTAATAAGCTCTGCTGCCTCTTCTAATTGACCAGCTCGACTAAGAAGATCAACCACACAAGCATAATGCATCTGTGTTGGCTTAATTCCTAGAGCCTGCATATCACTTCAGTATTTTCTCCCCTTCTCAACATGCCCTCCATGACTACAAGCTGAAAGAACTGCAATATATGAAATGGAATCATAATCTACACCATCTCTTCTCATGTTATCAAATAGAGAGACTGCTGTATTATTTCTCCTAACATTCCATACCCCAAAATCATAAAATTCCAAGATGCCACATCCTTGTCAAGGATTCTGTCAAAGACATTTTTAGTTATATCAATCCTTCCACATTTAGTAGAAATCCAAAAGCGAGTTCGAGACAGAGATGTGAGTGAAACAGCTTTCTTACTATATATCCATGAATCTCCTTACCATGTTTGACTGCAGCAAGGTTTGCACAAGCTGACAGAACACCCACAAAGGACACAACATCATGGCTCATACCTAGTAGACCCATTTTCGAGAACAGACTTATAGATGTTGAGCAATCGTTAGTTTCAGAATAACCGACTATAAGAATATTATAGGACACTTCATCCTTTACTGAGATATCAAAGACACCCTAAGCGTGTTCTAGACAACCACATTTTGCATACATATCTGTCAAAGCATTTGACACTAACAACTCAAAAGCAGGCCCTTCTCGCATCGACTTAGCATGAATTTCCTTCCCCTGGTGGAGGAAACCCATTCTGGCACAAGCAAGAAGGACACTAGTGAAGGTAACCGAATTGGGAAATTCACCAAAAGCCCGCATCTATCTCAGGAGTTCTATGGCTTCTGATTCAAGTCTATTTTGGTCACAATTAGCAATCATGGCATTCCATGAGACAACATTCCAAGAATTCAACAAATGGAACACATGCGATGCTTCAGTTGATCTGCCTGACATGGCATACATATCAATCAGTGAATTTGCAATGAAAATGTCAGAATCCAAACCCATTCTTACACTAAGGCCATAACAAAGGCAGAATACTAGAGATTGTGATGGAATTTGGATTTTCCTCAGCAATAATATCACCCTAAACATATCAAAAGCTTCATGGTATTGTTTTCTATAATACTGGATGTTGACTAAAGCTTAGTTAACAGAATACTGGACATGCATAAGGAATGATACTGTGTTCTTAGAAAACAGAATACTGGATGTCGACTGGACTATCCAGTTCAGTTTTTCAGAGTTTAGCTAACAAGCTTGGAATAGATAACATCCATTCATCAACTTGAGGGGGAGTGTGGAAAAACACGAACATGTGTTTTATTTTAGGAAATCACGTGCTGTAATAGAACATTTAGTAGTTGTTATATTTCTGATTTCAGGGAATTAGTCCTTTTGACCTATAGCCAAACATTAGGGGATTTGTCTAAAATTAGGGGATTTGCCTAAGATTAGGAAATTTCCTATTTTTTTTCCTATTATAGCTACTGCAACTGTAAATATATATGTATAAAGTAACCTTAATTGAAATATTGAAAAAAATGAAAACAAAGCAAGCATCGCAAAGGGAAAAAAAAAATACTAAAATTATATTTCCCCGCATATAAATGTAAATATGATGATGAAGAATTCTCAATCCTATTCCTAAGCAATATGGTTTACAAATTAATAGCCAAGAAGATACAGTATAAGAAAATGTTGAAATGTTCTGCTTACGCAACCCAGTAAGCAAAGAGCAGATCACAAAGAGATGGGAAAGTGTTATTTACCTCAGATTTGGCAAAGCTTGATAATTTGGTGACTTAGATTTCTTCCGAGGATGGTCTTCATTGTCAGGGACTGATTGGCAGATAGAGCCTGTTGCATATTAAAGTTGCTGGCCCCCAGCAACGAGTTTGGCTGCCTTCCAGTCGACATCTTCATCTTATTCACCACTGCTGTAGCTACTACCTGGACCTCCCACTTCCACACCTGAAGAAAAGCTGAAGCCGCATTTAGGCCTGATAATAAAACTACAAGTGATGGGATTTGGCTGAGCATAAGGACCTATGTGACTGAACTGAACATGAGCAATTTGATTTTTGAGTTGAAGTACACAACACAGAATCTATGCCACATGTAAAAACGTGTCTTCAATGAGTAATGTACCGGAATATATATATGAGGGAATATGGGGTGAGACCAATGGTTAGTTTTGCATTACAAACGCCTGATGTTAATTTCAAACTTGGGATCAATGTGTGTTCATTTCTTAGAAAAGCATACTTTGACAATAAAATGGTTCACAAACCTTGGGTAAAGGTGCAGACAACAGACATGTCTCAAATATGATATGGCAAAGACGAAGCTAAGTCACTGGGTACAACACTTGAATTCAAAACGTGCGCCAACCAAGGTTGGAGTGTTTATGTGAGGCATGGGCTATGCAGACTGTGCGGATCAAACACTTTTAGGATCCCCCCCCCCCAAAAAAAGAAAGAAAACAGGTAAGTCACCATAAAAGTACATGGGAAATGAAACAGCACTCCTGTCAACTTGTTTTGGGACTTCTCTTTACTTCATTTAATACAACTTTTTTTAATTAAAAAAACAGATTGGAGAACATCAAAGATATGACACATTGTCATTGGATGCAGAAGGAAGAATACTACCAATCTTCTATGACTTAAACGAGACTGACAATCAATACAAATATCTATTTAATGGGAAAAAAAACAATAATACCATAGGGAACAACAGAATATGTAAATACGAAAGCCAGATACAAGTTTAAAGTTGTGTCTATTGCAACACAGAAAGCACAACACTAACATATTATGGGAACAAAGCACATTGTGGAATATGTAAATGAACTCTTATCTGTATGGGCATTGAACCAATATCCTAGCCAACTTTGAAACAATATCTTACCTTCTGGTGATCACACATACTATAATAGCAAAAATCTCTCAAAGAAACAAGATAACACACCAATGACAAAGGTATTTTAGACAAACTTCCGAGAGCTGAAAACACGAATACTGAGAGAGAGAGAGAGAGAGGATAACACGTCAATGACAGATATTTCAGACAAACTTCCGAGAACTGAAAACATGAGCGCTGAGAGAGACAGAGAAAAAAAGAGAGAAAAAAAAAAACATCCCAAGGAAGAAACCAAAAACTGCGATGGGCATTGCCCTCAGAAATGTTCAGAAAACAAGATATCTGCAAAAATCAACTACCATACAGAGGTCTGAAAAAGAACACTACTACCATATACCGACACAGCATAAGAGAGTTCTGATCACCCAAAGAAGGTTCAGCTCATTCTCCCATGGATTCTGAAGCTAACAAACACATGCCACACAAATGCAGATAATCAGCTAATGTGCAATGCAACTATTTACCCAAATTGAAATCACCAAGGGAACTCACAAAGAAAGATACAATACACAACCCATACAAAAACCAGGGTGCTTGGGATCTCTACAAAAAAGCTCAACTGGACAACATTCTAGTTGGGGTTGAGATGACAATCTGACCAGTGGGACACTTGGGTTTTGGCTATTGAATTTTTTTTTTTTTTACTATAGTGCCATTAAGTACGAGCAGATAGGTAGGAAAATAGGACAAGCCACAGAGAGTTAGAGGTTGAAGTAGGCAATCATCAAGTACAACATATACATCTAAGTCCATCCTGACACCAATTCTTTACAATGCTTAATACCAGAATAATAATCTGTGAGTCACCAGAATACAAAGAACATGCAATTAAAAGCAAAAAGTAAGCATGAAAAAAATAGGGAGAAGGTGAAACTAAATGAGAAACATGAGAGCAGCTACAGTAAAACCTAGAGCCAAGCAGACATATCATATTACGTGAAACTTTAGACTGTGTAACAAATAATATAACACACACACACAAATACAGATACATAATCAATAGGGTAACATCTTTTTCATCAAAATCAGCAGCAGGTCTTTTAGACTTTTCTGATAAACAAAAGGCTAAATTGCAGGTAAGTATCCATTTTTCAAAAGAAACCAGTTAAATACAAACTAGTGGCAAATATAAAACGAAACAACAGTAGGCAAGGAAAAAAAAAGAAAGAGCTTCTATGGGTGTTGAAGAGTTAAATCCTACCTGAGAAGGTCAGATTGGAGTCATGGTTCAACCAAGTGTGTACCAGAAGACAAATTTGAAAATCAGTAATGGTGGAAACACAGATTGGAAATGAGAACATCACAAACCTGAAATCAGAAATGGCTGAAAGAAGCAGTTCTTAGGTGCATCCCATGGAGGAGGCTTTGTGAGGATGAAGTTTGGAGCAGACAGAGGCAAGAAAAAGATAATGAATAAAGTCATGGAATCCTCTTTCACCATATTTTAGTGGTAGAAATGCGTTTTCATTTTCAAACTGCAATTTAGGCATTCTCAAAATAGGTGATCTTCATGCTCAATTTCATATATTTATGTGCCAAAAATTGTGGTTGAACACATTTTGATAAGTGTTTTCACTTTGAAAGAATAGAGAAGAAAAAATGAAGAGATAATCAAATTTACGCATGATGGAATTTTTTTTTAGGCATCCACAAGCCACAACTGCATAAACAAAACATCCACCGCAAAAGGCATATTGGCCTGCAAGGCCAAATATTTTTGGCAAGACTTACTTATATCCAAATTCAGAAGGAGTACAGGTGTCAAGCTTGACCATAGCAACACATAAAGAAAAGGAATGTGGAGCCAATTATTTTTGAAACTTCTGCTTTCTGAGACCCTTTTACAAGCAACTCTTATGTCACCACTAAACTACAGACTTGGTGGAATTTTTATCTTTTTAATTTTGTTTCCCTACAATCAGCGCTTTCTATTTGACTGAAGCTATTTACCTACCAGAAGCATATGTATCATGATGGTGAGTATACCTACATTCTATCATTTCTTACCTCTCCTTATCCTATCTTTCTTCTTCAACAGACTATGCACCTACAACACATTAGAGTCATCCATAAAGGAATCAAAATCACAGGGCAGCTGTAAGGATAAGATCAAATTGACTTATTAAATCACAAATTTATTATTTATTGGCATTAATTAACTTTCTGTAATGTATATGCTTATACAGTTTGACAAAGAACGGACCAAGCAACAAAGCTGCATAAAAGGAAAAAAAAAAGGTGGTTACACCATCTCCTAGTATTGTATGCTTATCCTGCCCTTGTCTTTCAAGCCCCTCACTCATTCAATCACTTGATTGTGTTTGCAGCCACTCCTCCAAGAGGGGGGAAAAAAGAAAAGAAAAAAGAAAAAAATCACTTTTGGCTACCTATCCCAATAGGAACCCATAATGGAACAGCAGTTCTTGAGAGGTACCATATAAATACCATAAAAATACCATAAAATTATCAGGAGAATGTCTGCAAAAGCTGGAGATTGTATTATTATATTCATTAAAAAAAAGAGCTCACCCGGTGCACAAAGTGCTCCCCAGCTTAGTGCCAGGGTAGGGAGAGAGGGTGAGCGTATATGTACGCAGCCTTCCTCTTGCATTTTTTGCAAAAAGACTGTTTCCACGCTATTTATTATACTTATTAAGTGGATAATAATCCATGTGCAATTCCAGTGTTCTAAACCAAGACATTAACGGGCAGAAAACTTCCTATCATCACTTTAATGGGATGAAGCATTTCTCTGTATAGAAATTGCCATGACTATAAAGCCAATACAACGAGACATAAAAAATTGTACTTGTGCCTTTGTTTGATTTTGGGATTAGGTAGTAGCACAGGACTACTAATACAAAAACTATTAGCACTCTTTTCACTTCATCGTACTCTTTTCCTAGTGTTTATATTGCATTTAATTAGCCAGAAGACTATCAGTCACTTGGCCAAGTTGTTTTATGCAAGTGAGACCTGGGACTATCCTCGTAGAGACATCCGAGTGATAAAGAACTACCTCTGAGATCTCGTGTCCGAAGCTTCGTGGGCGCATGAAATTCCACAATTTTCACAGCCCATATGTAACCCAAAAAAAAAAAAAAAAAGAAACCGGGGACTATGCAGGATTCATCTTTGTCCCACAATTATAAGAATCAACTTTTCTTAAAAGTCATATTTCTTGCCTTAATTTCAGGAAATTCAATATATAATCAAATCTTTAGATTTAGTCCAACCAAATAGTCCCACATCGAAAATGTAGGAAAAATTAAAAGGTCACAATCCCATCTTATCCAAACCGAGACCCAAATGAAGCCCATATTAGTACGAGTGTTTTCCCATTCCATCCAACATTAAATCCATCTTCCAATTACATAAGCATTCCTTAATATGTGTCACAGACATAAAACCAAGTCATAGCAGCCATGGACTAGTCTTTCCTACCAATGCGGACACTTCTACAACTAAGTTGTTATACATGCCTCATATAAATACTTAATCAACTTATTAACTTAATTTTTAATCTCTCAAAAGAGTTTTAAAAACAAAGGTTCAAAGCAATTATATAGCTTATTTTATACAAAAGGGGCATATAGCTAGCTCAGTCAATTAGCACAATAGAGTGCTCAGAATAGCCATAAGAATGTAAAGATTTAAACAATTTATGAGTCAAAAAATTGATGAAGCGAAATGTTCAATATATGTCAAAGAAAAAGAATCACACATATCAATTGCAAAAACAACCATAGAAACATATAAAGCATATAAAGAACAAGAAAGAAAGAACCTAAGACATGAACATAGATAAATTTAGAAAGGTGATCAGGTCTTTTGCTCAATGGAGAAAATGGTGGTTTGTGTGCTTCCCACGTATATTGAGATCAGCATGGACAAAGGTAAAGTAACGTGTACACGATTGATGAGAACAAAGAAGTAAATCAATGTATACCATTGAAGAGATTGCTACAAGGCAACTGTGCGTCTGTACAAGACTTCATCATCACTCCCGTCTTCCTCATCTGACAACATCTCTGTCCCTGGTAAATCTAACTTTCCACCGCTAAAAAATGATGGACCATCACTCTCTGTTTCAATATAATCAGCCTGCAGCCTCTCTTCAAACCTCTTATCACTGCAGTTCAGGAACCAAGCCAATGAACACCTGATCCCTTTGCTTTGTAGTCTCTGATACCTGGGTTTTATCCTTGATTCCAAACTATAAGTGAAGTATTCTGGAAACTCCACAAGTTCTTTCAATGGCCTTCCCATTTCAGTTTTAAAGAAATAAAAGCTATTTTTCATGAGCTCGACACGCAATGCCAGCAGCTGGGGACATTTCACAACCATCCTGGCCACATCCCCAGCCGGTATAGCCCGTCCAAGAAGAAGCTCAACGGGCTTCATAATCACATGTTGATTAAGGCTAACAATCTGTGGCATCCTCTCTACAACTTTTGCAAACCCTTCGGGGTCAATCTTGAGCTTTAAATTGAAAAAATACTGCTGTGATGACATTTTAGCTTTCAAAGGGAGGCCAAGAATCTGGGGATATTGTGCAATAACTGATGCAAGCGCTTCTTTTCGAACTCCAAAACTGATCATGCAATCGAGATTAGGTTTAACAGTCTCTTCAAGGTCATACCCCAGTACATAGGCCCGCTTTTCAATCATCCGAGCCAACACTTTCTTTGGCAAACCCAAGAATACCAAGTAATCAATAAGTGGCTTAATCATTGTGCCAACTCTCATCCCCAAAAAATAGGGATATTGTGTGACCATTGGACCAATATCTCTAGGACTTACACCAATACTCACAAGATATGCAACCAACGTGCTCATAGTCCCTTCAAGCTTAAAACCCAGAAGTTCGGGGTACTTCTGCAAAACATAACCAATGTCCTGTTTCTCAACATCCAATCCGCGAAGAAACTTAATAACTGTGGCAAGCTCAACAACGACACTACAATGAAGAACTTGTGGATAGTTCTTAACAAACTCTCCCATCTTAGACCTTGGAATCCCAATTTTCTCCAAAAACCCCAGGACCGGAATCATATTCTTACGAACACTACATCCTCGCATTAAAGGGTACTCATTGATGTCATCAATGGTCAACCCTAACTTCTGAAGGAATTCAACACGCTCCCGCATTACTTCAACGGTGGATGGCAGTTCTAAATTTTCCAGTTCATCGGGAATTATGCCCAAACTCTTCAAGTAATCGCAAATGATAACTCGGTTGACAAGCCTCTCTTTGCGGCCTTGAACAACACCCCATGTGACCGAAGGCATTTCATATTCGGGAAATTTGGTTGACTGTGTTGAAAAAGAGAAAATTGGAAAAACCCTAAAATGGGATTGGGGACGAAATGTGGAGAGAATGTTTTGAGAGGGTGATGAAGACAATATAGCCAACAAAGATCGAGTTGAGATGAGTTTGGGTTTTCTTCTAGAGACATGTACCCAAATGATCCAAAAAAAAAAAAAAAAAAATTTTAAAACAACCTAACCGAAAAAAATTTCTCCAAATAACCCGAATTTGTCGGGAGTTGGACTCGACAACCCAAAGTCGAGAGAGAGAGAGGAGTCCGCGGGGAGAGGGGGAGAGGGAGAGAGGGGGGGCAGAGGGGGGAGGGAGGAGCGCGGCGGGGGGTAAGGAGAGAGAGGGGAGGACCGCGGCGGGGTGCGGAGGGGGGAGGGAGGGAGAGAGAGAGGGGAGAGGGCCGCGGAGGGGGGAGGGAGAGAGAGAGGGAGGGCCGCGGGGGACGGAGGGGGAGGAGAGAGACACAGCGGAGGGGGGGAGGGAGAGAGAGAGGGAGGGCCGCGGGGGCTCTCCTCCCCCCTCCGCCCCTCCGCGGCCCTCCCCCCGCGGCCCTCCCTCTCTCTCTCTCCCTCCCCCCTCCGCAGCCCTCTCCCCTCTCTATCCCTCCCTCCCCCCTCCGCACCCCACCGCGGTCCTCCACTCTCTCTCCTTTCCCCCGCCGCCCCCCCGCCCCCCCGCCGCCGCGCTCCTCCCTCCCCCCCTCCCCCCTCCCCCCCGCCGCTCTCCTTCCCTCTCTCCCTCCCCCCGCGGACTCCTCTCTCTCTCTCTGTGGACTTTGGGTTGTCGCGGGTTGGAAACGCAACACAGTGTGTCACGTCTTCAACTCCCAACAAATTTGGGTTATTTTGGGAAATTTTTTTCGGTTGGGGTTGTTTTAAAAATTTTTTTTTTTGTAGGTCATTTGTGTATGTGTCTCTTTCTTCTAAGCACCAAGTTCATTTGACAAGAGTTTTGTTCCGAATTAGCCTCAAAAACAAAAAAAAAATTTAAAATAACACCATTTAAAAAATATTTTCAAATCTAATACACTCATGTCGTGATTTGAAATCACGACATTACTATTCACAGTGCCGTGTCGTGACTTCAAATCACGATATTTGTAGTCTGTAATGAATAGTGCCATGTCGTGACTTGAAGTCACGATATGGTACTGTTCAATGAACAGTACATGTCGTGAATTCAAGTCACGATATATGTGTGTTAGTTTTGAAAATATTTTTTGAAGAGTGTTGATTTAAAATTTTTTTTAAAAAATAAGATCATATCCGTTCAAAACTCCATTTGACAATATTCAAATAAAAAAGGAACGACAAGATTAAATCAAAAACTCGAGCTTTGTACGGAAATGACACTAATTTTATAAAAATTTTTAAAACAATACCGTTTAAAAAATATTTACAAAACTAATCCACCTATGCATGTCGTGACTTGAAGTCACGACATATGTTTAAAATGTGATATGTCGTAACTTGAAGTCACGACATAGGGAATGTCGTGACTTCAAGTCACGACATGGCTCATTCTAGTGCCATGTCGTGAGTCAACTCACGACATGTTCGAACTTAGACCCCCGATCCCTTCTTCTTTTCTTCCTTCTCTTTTTTCTTTCTTTCTTCCCCATTCTGCTTCTTCCTGTTCCGTCGCGGATGACTCCGCCTCTGCGCTCACGAACTGCAACAGCCAAGGACATCTGCAACCTGGGGGAAATGAATTGACCACGATCCACTAGTTTTGAAAGTTCCACACGCGAAATTTGACGAAAGTAAATTGTTGTTTATGTTTCTTGAAATTTGAAATTTTATATGTTTAAATTGATTAAATTTTGATGTAAATTATTCAATTGATATATTATTTGTTAATTTAACTATATTTTGGAAACATATAATTAGATATTAATGTTTTAGAATTTAGGTTTTTGTTGGAAATGAATGATAAATTAGAGATTAGGGTTTTTTTAATTTGGGATAAAATTAGGTTTTAGGGTTTTTTTGATAAATGTATTAAAAGTAAAATTAGTTAGATTTATTAATTATAGTTAAATAAAATTAGAATGTTTATTGATAAATTTTGTTTATTGTTTGTTGTTTTGTTATAAATTTAATTATAGGGTTTTAAATGAAAATTATATTAAATTTATTACTTATAGTTAAATTTTATTTATTATACGGTTCGTAGGAAAGATACTTGTATTTTCTGAAAATGTTTTTTTGAAATATATATTAATAAAATGTTTTTTGATTTTAAGTAGAAATGACGGACATGGTGAAATTGTTATGTTACACAAATGGTGAAATTATGAAGGGTGAGAATGGAGTGGGCTATGACCGTGAACCTACGAAGTTGATTCGGATAAAAAAAGATGTATTTTTTAATGAGTTGGTAACCATAGTTTGTAAGGGACTTGGAATCAATTCGACAAGACAATACGTAGAGATATTTTATCGTTGCTCTATGTCACACATGCGAGGGGGAATGTAAGGTACGTATTGGTACCAATCAATGATGATGATGACGTTCTGAACTTGATGGAGTTTGCGGTGGTTATGGGAATGGGTACAAGTCATGAGTTGTATATAAAAGCATACAATGGTCGGACGTTTGTCCCTGTACAAGAAGATTGCGATTATAAAAAAGAATACCCACATATTGAACATCGAGTGGATGTTGCAATAGTAGACATGGATAATGATGTGGATGAAGAAGAATTGGCCGAAGAGGAGGCGGAACAAAATGCCGAAGAAGAGGATGATGATGAAAAAGAAGAAGATGGTAGAGAAACTAGTCGTACTAGTGGTCGTAGTTAAGGAAACCAGACGATGTTTGGGTCATCTTCACGGCCTTTACCCATTCATGGTGATAGGAGATATCTCTATAACAGAGTTGATGAGTCAATTCCTTTCATGCGAATTGCACCGGGAGGAGATGGTTATGTCACTTTTGAGGAAGATTGTCGATTGATAATCGGTAGTGAGAGTTTTAATAATGAAGTGAAGAAATGTATGAGGTTTGAGTCGAAAGATGAACTTATTCATTTTGTAAAAATGCATCATGTGGAGAATTACTATCAATTTCGTGTTGGGAGATTAACCCCTATACTTTGGATAGCGGTATGTACTCAAAGGGACGAAGGTTGTGGGTGAAGATTGCGTGCACGTAAAATAAGACTACTTGATACCTTTGTGATAACTGTTGTGGAGGGAACGCATACATGTGTCAATGCTGGGTTGACGCAGGATTATAGACAGTTGGATTCAAATATGATGGCCCGACAGTTTGTTAACTATGTAAGGGAAGACCCAAATATCAAAGTCTCTTTCCTACGAACCATTATGATGGAGAGAATCACGTATGTAGTTTCCCGAAGATGAGTTTGGGCCGCAAAAAGAATAGCGATTGAGATGGTATACGGGAATTGGGATAAATCATATAATAAGCTGCCTAGAGTTTTGGATGCAATTATGCAAAAGAATCCAGGATCACAAGTGTCATGGAAGTTCGGTCCGGCCCGAGCGAATGGTGAAATGGTATTTGAAGCTGTATTTTGGGCATTCGGTCCTAATATCATAGCATTTAGAAGTTGTTGGCCATTAATAAGTATAGATGAGACTCACTTGTATGAGAAATACAAGCACAAGTTGTTGATTGCATGCAGTATGGACGGAGCAAATCACATAGTGCCGTTGGCATTCGGATTGGTGGATGTAGAGTCACTAGCGTCGTGGTCATGGTTTTTAATGTGCGTGGGAGACTATGTTGTGTTAGATAGGGAGGGACTAATATGCTTGATTTTAGATTGACATGAAGGGATAAGAGCTACTGTTGCTTGTCCAGAGTTTTGATGGTCGTCTCCGCATGCCGTTTGGCGTTTTTGCATGAAGTATGTCGCTAGTAACTTTAACACGCATCATAAAAGTCAGACTTGTAAGAGAGTCGCCGTAATTGTTGCATTACAACCACAACGCAAGAAATTTGATATATATATGGCAAGAATGAAGGGGATAAAAATTGATGTCCCTGATTACTTCGTGAACATTGGCCCTGAACAGTGGACTCTCTCTTACGATGGTGGCTTTCGTTATGGCTATATGACGATCAATATCAGTGAAAGTTATAATGCTGTGCTAAAAGGTGCAAGGAATCTCCCCGTTTCTGTTTTGGTACTAAAGACATTTTATAATACGGTTAACTATTTTAAAAAATGAATCGATGAGGCGAAAGCGGGGATTGCAAGAGGAGAACGGTATATGAAGTATGCAAATGCCATGTTAAGAAGGTGGATGAACACGGCTAACCTTCATACGGTTGTCTCTTTTATTAGGGAGAATGAGATTTTTGAGATAAAAACAGATCATAGACAAACACAGTATAGCTACAAGGGAGGAAATAAACAGATCGTCGATGTCGATAATGAACATTGCACATGTGGGAAATGACAAACATATAGAATACCTTGCTCGCATGCAATCGCTGCACTATCACGGATCATGATGGATGTTCATATGATTGTCGGAAAATGGTATACGTGGCAACATCAACTTAAAGTGTACGAGTTATATTTTTTATCGATAAGAGATAGATCTGGATGGCCAATCGGATCTTACCCAACTATCATTCTGAACGTATCACTAAGACATGAGAAAGGGAGACCAAAGTCATCTCGATATCATAACGAGATGGATATCCGAGAATCATCTTCGCGGGTATCGTGTGGCAGTTGTAGTGTCGAGGGTTATAATCGAAGAAGATGCACGACACAAATGAAATGTGGTATTTGTGGGAGACAAGGTCACAACCGAAGAAATTGTCCAACCATATCGCGTTGAAAATTATGTATTTCTTATTACAACGGACATAATGTATTTGTTTTTCGTATATTTGACTTTTGGTATTTTCAGTTATAATGTGTTATGACATTCATGTCTGCTAAATGTGTATTTCTATTTATTTAAATGATTACTTGTAATCTAAATTAATTGAACATTTGAAATGTAATTTATTTTTTACATTACGTATTTGTAATCTAATGTGTTATTTTTTCTTTATTTATTTTGCAGATCGATCCAGGCTCTTCTGATCCGAGTGTGCTCTAGTTATAGCGACGATACCGTTCTTCTCACCTTTGGGAGGGAGTCGGCACGACGGTTACGCTCACTTGCCGTCGACGCGAGGCCGTGTTACGCCTCTGGGACCACCGTCACATCGACGAGAGAGTCCTTCCTCTTTTGGAGCACTCCGGATTTTTGGGCATTGCTCAACTTCGCTTCATTTAGTTCGATTGGCATTTTATCACTGCTCTGGTCGAACGATGGAGGCCAGAGACGCATACTTTTCACCTTTCCCATGGTAAAATCACTATTACCCTTCAGGATATTGAGGTTTTGTTAGGGTTACCTGTGGATGGCCATCCCCTCGTTTGTAGGACGACGGGAGTGACATGGGGTGATGTATGCGAGAGATTTTTAGGTGTTAGGTTACCACGGTCTGCCGTTAGAGGATATACTTTGAGCATGCCGTGGTTGTCTGAGGTTTTTGATGATTTGCCCGTTGGTGTTGATGATATAGCAATTTTACGGTGGACACGGGTTTATATTTTACTTTTGATAGGGGGTGTCCTGTTTTCTGATAAAACATGAACTTTTGTACATTTACAGTTTTTATTATTTTTAGAAGATTTAAAGTTGTCAGGTAGATTTAGTTGGAGATCTGCGTGTTTGACATATCTATACAGACAGCTTTGTATAGCCACGCATGCACATGCACGTGAGATTAGGGGGCGCTAGTTTTGTTACACATTTGGGGGTGGGAGCGATTTCCGTATATGGCTTTTATTCGAAGAGGTTTGCACGTAGATGGGGATGGACCACTCGGTTTGCGGTGGCACGCTCAGTTTGATGTCACTATGTTCCCTACACACGTAGTTTCTGTTTATAGGGAGGCACTCGATAGGCAGACGGTCGATCTGGTCATTTGGGTCCCGTACTCGGATGATGTATTGTCATCCCTCCCCGCCTACTGTCACAGGGGGAGGGATATTTGGCACGCACGGGTCCCTTTGATTTGTTTTAGTATCGTGGAGTGGTACTTTCCAAATAGGGAGTTACGACAGTTTGGAGGCTTGTAGTACGTTCCGGGTGAGTATGACACCGAGGACAGACTCCACGATACGAGCACGTGGGGTACTCTAGAGGTTGGTTGGTCGGCAGCGCATACAGTGTACATAGATCTTTGGAATCGCCGACACGACCATGTAGTTCCGCTAGATACCTCCTTCAGACCTGCGCTCGATCCTGACTATTCGGTCTGGTTTCGCTCCATCTCCCGTAGATTTATTGGTCATCGGGGAGCTTCTTCGATTTACGTGGTAAGTTTTCCTCTACTACCTTCTTTTCATTCTCAATCAAAGAATTTAATTTGTTGTTTTAATTATTTTTTACATTATTGTTTGTTGTGGGACACTTTGCATGAGATACGAGACAATCCTGGTGCCGATGTTCGTGGCCTTGCTGAGTCGGCCATCTCGGTTCTGGCAGATGATATGACACGTCTTTTCAGTGATCGCCCTGAGACAGATGGCGCAGACGGTGGTGATGCAGGCCGAGCACGTGGATGACGACGAGGGAGAGGACAGCGTACGAGACCTCGACACTCGTCCGAACATACGTCACTGCCACCGTCACAGCAGGCCGAGAATGTCGCAGGACCTTCTACTACGTTCGGTGAGTTTTCAGATTTTTACACGCCTGTGTTTGATGACTTCTCTCAGGTTTTTACTCCGGGGGCTCCTCAGAGGGGAGTTTGTCCCGATAGCTTTATGGATGACGGATTGACACAGAGTGTGACAGATGATGCACCATTGGTGTATCATGTGTCCCCGCCTGTTTTCTCTGATCCCCACCAGCAGGATGCAGGCCCCTCTTAGATCACACAGATAGATGATATGAGATTAGTATCTCGTGATGACTCTATAGGCAGTAGAGTAACTTTAGGTCTTAGACAGTACACTAGAAGAAGACGACAACATTGATTTTTTATTTTTGTAATTTGTAACTTCTATTAAAATTAATAAAATTAATTTTATTTCTTTATTCTGTTCATTGTACTTTTTTTAGTATTTTTTGGTTTTTGGGATTTGTTGCTGATCAGTTATAATATTTGGACAGTATTGTATATGAAATCTGGTTATGGGTCGAAAATTGGTTGATTTGACCACTATTGGAGTTTGTGATATTTGTGTTATGTTTTAGTATTTATGTTCTGATATAAATTTAGATAGCAGAATGGTTGATTTGGTTATTATCGGAGTTTGTGGTGTTTCTGTTGCGTTGTAAATTTGGATAGCAGAATAGTTGATTTGGCTACTATCGGAGTTTGTGGTGTTTTTAGTTGTGTTGTAGTGTTTGTTTTGTATTGTAAATTTGGACAGCATATAATATGAAAATTGATTTTGGGCAATGGGCAGAAGCATGTCGTGAGTTCAACTCACGACATGGCATTAGAATGATCATGTCGTGACTTGAAATCAGGACATACCACGTTTTAAACATATGTCGTGAATTCAAGTCACGATATGCATGAATAGTATATGTCGTGACTTGAAATCACGATATATGTGAGTTAGTTTTGTAAATATTTTTTAAACGATATTGTTTTAAAATTTTTATAAAATTAGTGTCATTTTCGTACTAAACTCAAAAGACTGAGCTTACACTTGGGTTGCGGCAACTTATAGCAAGTCGCTTCCTTTTCCTCCTAGGGTCTTCTAGAGAGAGAGGGAGAGAGAGAGGGAGGGAGGGAGAGAGAGAGAGTTAGAGAGGGATTGGCAAACGAGAAGCTGACGAATGGACCCTCAACTGGCTTCTTGGGGGGTTTCCCCTTTCTCTCCTTTTTTTTACCCCTTAATTTTTGTGTAAATACCGGTGGAACAAGGAGTTTTGTACTGTTGTGACCTTATTATTTTTTTTAAATTTTAAAATAAGATAATTTAAAAAATATTTTTAAATTTAATACCCAGACACGATACGAGAGTATTAAATTTAGAAATATTTTTTAAATATTGTTATTTAAAATTTTTTTTTGAGGTCGGTTCAAACAAAGCTTTGGGACGAGGGGTGCCACTAATTTTACCTTTTTTAAATTTATTAATTTTTGTATATATTTTTCCTCTTTTTATTTCTTTTAATTTGATATATAACAATTCATTAATTAAAAATTTAGTAAAAGTGAATAATTTTTTTAAATAATAAAAAAAAGACATGTGATAAAAGAAAAATATCAAAAACTCCTTGCATTTCTATATAAAAATTATTCTATCATCATTTTCATAATTGTTATAATATCTCTTTTTTTCTCTAAAATCTCTTTTCTAAAAACCCACAAATCCATTATTTTTTATTATATCTTTTTTTTTTTGTTTATTTCTACACATTTTACTTCGATACTTGTTGTTTCTCTCTCTTTCCTCACTTCTTTCTTTCTCTCTCTATCACTTAAGGTTTGGGGAAAATTTTCACTACTTTGCATATAGCTATTTACATCGAAAAAGTTTTTGAGTAGAATTTTTTTAGCTTTATCAAATTATTTGCTTTGTTATTATCTATAATTGAAAGGGAAAAATTCAAAATTTAAGCATACAAAAGAAAGATCTAACCATTATTTATAATAACAAATTAGAGGGAAAAAAAATTTAATTTAAAAAAGATAATTAAAATTAAAAACTTGTCATTGGAAAGGTACTTTTGTTTTGTGGCTGTGCATGCTTACATTGAGACTTATATTTAGAAAGAATTTTTAAGATTTTTATATACTTAGAATTGTTATTTTTTTTAATTCTACTATTAAAAAATTGCAACTTGTCTACAAGGCATCGTATTTTTCCTGATTTTAATACCTTTTTAAAATAATATATTTTTAATTTTTTAAAATACAGAGGTTCGATAGGGACCAGGAATTGGGGGTGAAATGTGACCCAAATATGAACCAATCGAAGAATTAAAAGCATAAGCAATACCCAAGTCGTCAAACGGGGAGAGAAGTGTGATCTGTGTGTTGCTGCTGTCTCATTGTGAAGATGATGAATGTGGTGTTCTTCTTCTTCTCCTTGTCTTTATGGGAATGGGAATGAAAGCCCCCTCTTCCTTCTTCAATTCTCCCTTCCCTTGTCGTCCTTCTTCTTCCCCCCAAAGCTTGTGGCCAAGTCCAAGTCCTACCGTCAAACATCTCCTCAGGCTCTCTCTCTCTCTCTCACTCAAAAAGAAAAAAAAAAGTGTAATGAAGCAATGGTAGCAAATGCAGCACGATTTGCTGCAAAGAGTCATTTCAGGCTTGGCTTAGGAGATCATCCTAATAATCTTCTCCTCTTTGTATATATATATATATTTGGTTCAACGGGTCCCCCACGCCCAAATCAATATAGGAGACCCTTTTTTTTGGTGGATGTATAGGAGACCCTTCGATTAACAAGGACCTTACAAAGGATGAGCTTGAAAACCTCGAGGGGCTCGCCTGAAACAGAGAGATAGCCAGAGATTATAGGGCAGCCCTGTGCTTCGCAAAGGGATGTGGGTTAAGGAGCATTCCGAGTTGAGGTTGACGGGAGTTTTGACATTCCTGTATAACTGCCCAGTGTTTGTAGGGTAGTGCAAGTCAGTACCTTCAACCTGTCAGCTCCCATGTCCCTTTTTCTGAGAGACCCATTATACGGGGTCAAAAAATGAAATGAATAACCCTTGTTTCCGGGGCAGTGATTACAAGGAAAATGACGCGGAAATGTAATTAAACTCCACGCACAATCGCAAAATTCAAAATGGTCCTGTACAAGTCTGGAAAGAGCAATTCTGCAGCGATCCAACAGTATTCTGAGGATGAAATTAGCTACATTTTCCCAAAAATAAGACCCTCTGCATTAACCACCCATAGATTATCAGCTTTTTCTGATGACAGATTGGCAACCCAAAAATCATAAACGCAAAAATGGAGGCAGTTAAAAACAAATATCCACATATACATCTTGAGTTTATTAACTTTCATATGTAGGACCTCCCGTACAGCAGATACAAATGTCCTCACATCCATGACATTCGCTGTTAATAAGAATACATAGCATGTTATGGAGAGAGCAAGGCAAAACATTGAAGAAAAGCAAGCAACTATACACCAATATACAATCTCCTTTAGAGTTGGAGAGCTACCCATAGCATATCATCAAAGTTATTAGAGCAAATCCATCCATTACCAGTTTGGTGAGTATTTTAATTGGATGACTAGAAGGGCCACAGGAAGGAAAATGGGTTTCTCCTTCCCTGACCTTGTCCATTATTTCCAGCATTACTACCACCACCACCAATTCCAGATGTTGAACTGGGATAACCATGGGCATTACCAGAACCCTGAGGGGGAAGCTCATGACGGCAAACCGGACATGAGTTATGCTGGACCAACCAAGGAACAATACAATCCGAGTGATATATATGGTTACAAGGCATTTGCCTTGCATCAGAATTCAACTCGAACATTTCTTTACAAACAGGACAGTGAGAATCAGTGTGAAGATGCCCCCGTGTTATCTTAATTGTTGGCATTGCATCAATTGCTGAACGAGGTGCTGGTGGGGGGCCCCTCCGGTCATTGACCATGAGTTGCTCAATCAATTCCTCCAGCCCCGAACCCAATAGGTAACCTCCCCTCTCATTTCCCCTTGCTCCACTTCCAGGACGCCCATTAAAAAGAACTTGAATCCCACCATCTTCAGACATCCGTATCGGCACCTGACCAGGCAATATCAACCATGGGCCATTACCAATAACCACCCCCTGCTCAGGAGCTAAACCAGATCTCACTCTGATGTCAAAATTCGGGTTCCTTCTGGCCATTCGCTGCCTCATAAGAGTAGTAAAAGCATCCATTAACCTCCTATCAGGACTACCATCCAGATCAAATCCAAGAAAATTTGGCAACCCAACGTCTTCTTCAATGAAACCTCCATCACAATAAGGGCAAATGGTGTCTTGTCCTTGGATACGAACTGGCTGCCTACATTGGTGACACCAATGTGTATTGCCACCACTTGACATGCTTTTTTTTTCTGAGGAACCTCTTCGATTAAATCATAAGCACCCCAATGAAGATTTTTTATCTGCAACCAGAAACACAAGAATCAATTCATCTAGTATTATTTTCTCAAATGAACAAAATTGTATTTGAGTAGCTTGAGTGCTGCTAGAGCTTATTTAATGAAAAAGTGAACTCACATCCTGAAGTTGAAAAATCATGGAAAAGACAAAAGCCAGGCATAAAACACCCAAATTTTGGATTCACAAATTGGATTCTCAATAGGCACGACTTGGTTTGACTAAGAACTTTTTCCCCCTTTTTGGTAGCAGTTTGATTAAGGACTTATGGATGAGACTAGACACTTAGAGCTTATCGAGGTTTTCAAACAAACTAAATTTGGACGTATAATATTAACATTTTTAGGTAAAGAATTATTTCAAGGTCTCCACGACAAATGGAAAAGAATATGGAGCTTGATTGATATGAAAATACCATTTGACTTTTTTTTTTTTTTTTGTTGTTGTTAATAACAGAGGAACGGCAGATATGTAATTCTTCAACTGTATGTATAAGTTCCATAATTACAGACTCAAGCTCCTAACATCCCAACTACAAGAGCTCAAGTTAACTTCAATGTTGGATAATTTTAAAATGAGCCCATCATCAAAATCTTAGAGCTCAGCAAGATTTAACTCATTTGGAGCCATTTTTGCAGTATGTGTATGTTGGTAAATTCATGCCCTAAAACATGTTTTGCTATGCAACTATAACCTCTGAATCAATGTCCAAATGAGGGCAAACAAACATCTAGCATGAAAAGAGAACCAATATATACAGGGAAGAGGCCAATTTGAAGTGGACTAACCTACCCCCACCCCTATTGCTAACCCTATCCCTATCCCTAACCCTACCCGGAGCTTAAATTTTCCAAGGGCGTCAATTTTTAGTGTAACCCCAATAACTTATTTAAACCAAGCACCAAGGCAAAAGTTGAAACCAGGAATACGCTCCCCAGTAAAACTATATATATATATATAAACAAAGAAGTATCATCTGTAAATATTAAATAGGGGAAAACGAAAAGAAGTCGGAGTTGGGGTACATAATAATTTTGCAATCGTCATGAATCCATTTAAATTATCCTAAAAATAAATAAATAATACCCCCAATTTTGAATTCAATCGGTATTATGAAATTTCTCCTCTTTGTAACAATTATAATAATCGGATTCCAGATTACAACAAAGATATTGAAAGAGTACATCAAACATCAAGACAAGATGGATATATTGAACTAGAATCAAGACCGAAGAAAAAATAAAGGCATAGTCGATTAAACACAGACAGACAGACATACCAAGCAAGCGACGTGGTTGGAACAATCGTCGAGAGAGAGAGAGAGAGAGAGAGAGAGAGAGAGAGAGAAGAAGGAGTGTGCGTTGTTTGGGTCGACTGTCCGAGTGGACTAGGAGAGAGAGAGAGAGTAGATTGGGAATGATCAGAGCCCAACGATGATTGGTTCGGACCTGAAATTCAAAATGAAATGAAAACCGAAAACCAAAAAGAAAAAGAAAGATTGAGAAAGTGACACGCAAACAGAACACGTGTTAATTATATATTATATTATATTATATTATATAAATCGTATGAAAAAATGAATGATTTTTCTTTTAAATGGTCAAAATATTTATTTATTTTTGGGGGTTACAGTGTTATTTGTGAAACTTGTAGTACCAATGATAAGTTGAGCCGATAAAATATAACGATACATCTCTTAATTAAAATTCTAAATTAACTCACTATTTAGATATAAAATAAACTATATTAAAAAAATAACCCCCTTAAATAAATCATTATAAGTTTCGAATCAGATTAATCAGAGTATGATTCTGAATACCGATCAGACTTAATACCAAAAAAAAAAAAAAAAATTGCAGTGGATGTGCCTTTCGAGGGTCTTCTTGACTCCTATCCCTCTAATCTTTAAAATTATTATTTTTTTTTTTGAAAGAAAATATGAGCTAATTGATAAACCCATTTTATATGGGGGTGAGAATTATGATGTATTGGGTTCAAATTTGATAAAGCAAATTTACCTCAATAATAGGACAATTTCATTAGGCCATCAAAAAATAAAAATCAGAAGTAAATTTCTTAAAAATAAAAATATCAATATGAATTTATGTTAAAGGAAAATAACCCCAATAATATACATTGAAGGAGTAGAAAGGAAAAGGGAAAAACAATATGATCTTTCTTTTCCTTTTTATCTAATAACAAAATATTATACGGTACCATTGAATTTTCCTTTTTTTTTTTTTTTTAATTTTATTTCTGCCATTAGTATATTTCCAACTCTTTTGTTTGGTTGCTTAGAAAGTCGTCGCTCTCAAATTTAAACAACGATTGACCTTTTCAGAGTTTTGTATTGAGGAATCTTCCATCTCTCTAAATTCTAACGTCAACTATTACTGCTGAAACATAAAATTTAAAGACTTTTCTAAGCAGCCAATTTAGAATCTTCACAGGGAATATTTTTCTTTTTTTTACTCTCTCTCTCTGTTTTTTTTTTTCCCCTTAAAATTTTCCAGGCTTTAGAATGAGCTGGCAATCAGTCAGCTCCAATGAAAAGCACAAGGCAAAACCCTTCACCTCTCAGTAGACCAACAGCTTCGAAACTGAAACGAGAGAGAGAGAGAGAGAGGGAGAGAGACAGAGGCATTTGATTCAAAATTGAGACAGCAACCTTGCACTTATCCAAAACAATTTCAAAATTTAAGAAAGTGAAAGGAATCGGCAGAGAAGCAATGGGACCAATAAATAAATTAAAAATAACATGAAGACCAGCCTCTCTCACTCTCTCCAGCTTACACAGAGCACCAGAATCGACATGTTGGCTGCTTTTTGAATTGGCCATGAAAATACACACCCCACATTGCATAAAGAATGAACAGGGCAAATGAATCAATCACAGTTTTTGAAGATTATTCTGTGGCACCATATAATTCTCTCCATCAAAAATAGTACAATGATGCCAAAAAGATCAGAAAATCTGTTAGCATGAGGCCTACAGCGTCAAAAACAAACTTTGGAGCAAATAATCCCCATACCTGCGTGGAAATCCAAGTGTTATAGTTATTAAAAACCAGTACACAAGGGAGCAAAACCAAATGAAAGGAGAAAATAAATAAGAGTTCAGTCACTCATGGCAAGGAACTACATGCTCATCCAATCCATTTAGGGTCATTGATATTGTTATTTTTATTCTGATCACAAAAATATTAAAAACGAATAATAGAAAATTGCTTTCTGAAATCAATTTTATCGAAATCGCTTCCAAAAAATAATTTTCACAAAATTCGAAAAATAGCAAATATGACAAGAAAAAATAGAGTCTGAAGCTGATTTTTCATAAATCAACTTCTAAGTCAACATTATTATAGTCATGTGGACAGTAGGCAACATGAAATTTTACAAAATTTCAAATTATAATTATGATAGTCATGTTGACTTTGCTATTTTTCAAAATTTGTGAAAATTATTTTTTGAAAGCGACTACGATAAAATCAACTTCAGAAAGCAACTTTCTAGAATTTACTTTCAGCATTTATGTGATTCAAATAAAACAACAATATAAATATCATTTTCAATCATAAACCCAATATTTAGGGAAATAACCTCATTTTCTTGAATTTCAAAATACATAAAATGTGCATGTCATAGTAAGTGGAAACATATGGCAAACATGGATCACTACCAAAGATTCAAAAAGTTACAAGGAGAAATACTTCCAACACTGAAAACAGATTTCTTAATGAGCTGCAGGCGCAAAACTAGCACCTAATCAATTGTAGTCATGAAAGCAAAAGACAAATTTCTGATACGCTCCTCTTGCTCATTATAAACCAAAAGCAAAGTTAAATCAACCATCACCCTTAACTTTCCCCATCAGTGTCCAAAGAATTTAAAAGTAATATAATCACATTCTAATCTATTAACAAGGAAGGATATTTCTTTCGATCAGGAAGAGTAAAAATTAGAGCAAAATGTCTTAGTTGACAGTACGAGTTGACAGTATGAGAAAGATGCAAAATAAATGGTTCATGTTTATTGTCACTAGACCCTTCCCCACATAGGATAAGTATTTTAAACTTCTTTGAAAAAACATTAGTAACATTGAAAGGAACTTACTGCATTGTTATAATAAACATCCAACAAACTCAAACAAGGCATGGACAAAATAAAATTAATAACCAAATTGGCCAAACTCGAAACTGTTAGCACCATCAGTTTCCATTTATGAAACATGTTACAACAAACAAAAAGGTCCTTCCACCAGTGACCTGTGGGTCTAGTGGTTGGGTACTAAACTCTCCATAACCAAGATCTCAAGTTTGAGTATTGAGAATGGAAAAACAGGCGCCAGGAGAGCCAGCCCCTTAATTGAGCTCCATAGTTGTTCGAACTAGATTAGTAAGGTTTCTGGATACTGATTGTCAAGTAACAAAAAAAAATGTCCTTCCATTGCTTACTTCAACCTCATAACTAATCCATCCAAATGCTGCTTCAAATTTTTATACGATGAACAGAACACTAAATGTCCATTAAGCAGAGTGCTTGGCAATGAAATGCCAGGAGATTAAAGAGAGAGAGAGAGAGAGAGAGAGAGAGAGAGTAGAAAATTGCTTCTAATCTGGCGCTTATTTATGAAAAGCAATTTAGATAAGGAGAGGCGTAGTAGAATCTTGTGAACAGAAAGCCGAGGAGAAGACAATGTTTAAACGGTACATAAACTCAAAAAGAAAAGGAAAAAGGGCATGACATGAGTTTTCCTACATGGCCTCTTCTCTGTCATGAGTTTAAGAGTTCTCTTAAGAAATTTTATGCCATTGCCCACAAAGGAGGTGTCACATCAAATGATGGTATGCATGGTTAGTATGCAGATTCAGTAGTCTAATCCAACTAAGCAGATCGATGTGCTACCATAACTTCTGTGGCTGATGCAAATGGATTAAGAGCCAAATAATAAAGTACATATGGATGCAAGATGAACAGAATCATGCACATCAAAAGCTTAGAAGAGGTCAAATTACCATTAGATGCCGCCTTTGAATTGTAACACATACCATCGTGAAGGTAAATGTTATGGTTGTTATCAATCCATAAAACAGGTATACCTGAAGCATGAAAATACAAAATCAACCATAGCCGATAAGAAATACGGTAAATAAACTTTCCAAACCGTCACAGATAATCTTGATTATCACCAACAAAGACATAAAAACAACTTACTTGAAATGGCTTTATGTAATGAATCTCTTTCCTCTCCTCTAGCTGATATGGATATCGGCATGCAACAAGAAGTGGAACTCCCAAAATTGGAAGTATATGGGAAAACCCAAATGTATCAATCATGAGAAGAATCGCTTGGCGTAAAAAGACAAATTCATCAAACCTGAAAATATGTGGGATCATAATCAGAAATATATGGTGACAATCCTAGAAAGCATGAATATGGATATGGTGTCATATCTAGCGCGAAATGGATACGAGGATATGACAAATTTCCAAAACTAGAATACTGGATACGGCAAATTTATATATGTTTTTCAGTAACTATATTAAATATATACATTAATTGTATGTTACAGATAATAATGTTTTCTTGATTTAAATTTTCGGTTCGGTCCCACCCCCAAAGTCCTATTGAATTGAGGTCAAAAGCTTGAGCTGTGAGCAAGGGGAAAAGATGCAGAGAAGAGTAGAATAAAAAGTGAAAAAAAAAAGTCTGTTTTTCTAAACTCTATATAGAGTGAGGTTGAGAAAAATAGATGGGTAAATGAGGAGAAATTTCAACCAAAAAAGGAACTACCAGTATCGAAAGCTTATCCCTTCTCCGTGAAAGTAAAAAATCCATCATCACTTGCCAAAAGGGATTCCATGATAAAAGTAGAATATACATACCCTACAAATGCAGCACCGTAACGGAGGCCATCAAAAGCACACCTACAAAAGGATAAAAAGAAAGGGTTGAGGTTATACGTAGTATATGTAGGTTCCTTAAAAGATCTAGTTTTGATAGTATAACTACCCATAGCAAAGCCACAGCATATTTAATAGCTCTGATACAAAGATTTAGGCAGGGTCATCATAATCACAATACTTCTGATACAAAGATTTTCTCTCTAGAGGGGAGAGGGAGATTTAAACTCCAACCTACCAACATACCAGCAGATGTAACTCTGCCTTTCTGTGATCACCGGCCAAAGGCCTGGGCAACTGATGCAGGCCCAAACTTGAAGATGTTCAAATTGGGGATTTTGATGTAAAGGATGCTCTTAATCTTGAAAAACTAAACCAGATAGCTCATGCAAGCATAATGGCCCCTTAAGAGATAGGAAAAAGCACTAACAAGGCTGTTGTCATGAGAAGAGTCTAATAATCATCAATAAAGAATTGATGAATTAGAAAAATACTCTCAGAGTAACTTGTAATTTGCTTACCAGTGACCACTGCAGAAAAACAAACACACAGCTAAAAGATTCCACTGTGTAACTGGAAGGGGATGGAAAGTTGAAACTCCAGAGATGCCATCCTTGTCATCATTTCCCAAATCCTGCAACCTCATTAGACACCAACCTGTCACCAATAATTTTATAAAAAAAATGAATGTGATGACACACCAAAATGATGCATAATAATCATAATAACAGTAGCAGCAGATTAACATTTCCATAACCTAATATTGATACAACAATTTAACAGGAGTCCTTTGAGAAGTACAAAGTCAAATATGAGATGATTTTATATCCCGTACGAAGGCCTTTAGTCCGAGATGAGTGAGTTAGATTAATCTCAGCCCAATGATTTTAAGTGCTAACAATCTGGTCAGAATATACCAACTGTTTCACTTCTACTTGACATAGGTAAACAACATAGTTTAAGGAGTAAGTAACAAAAAGTGAAAATCAATAAGTACAATATCTGATAGAAGCAATTGAAAGAAAAGCACCTCCAGTGATGGATGCTAAGGCGACCAAAGGACCTTGTTTTCCCAAAAGAAGAATAATAGTTGGACTCCAAACACATAAAATACAAACTGCCTTGTCCAGGAAGTTTTCTTTGCAAGCTATGGTTTTCTTTTTATCTAAGAATTGACCAACTCCCACAAAAGCCAGAAGTCCAAATCCAATGGTATAAATTATCTGAGCAATGATGTTCCTATTGAACTTTTTAAGCATCATATCCAGTGTGAGAAGATTGCTTTCCAAGGCCCAATATATGGCTAGAAGCATGTAACTGAAAATAGTTCCGGTAATTACAATCCCTACGGTCCACCTTGAAGAGCCTCGAGCAGAATATTTGTAGAATAAGTAGAGTAACAAAATCAGAATAAGCACGGGCACAGTTTCAGCTACATAAAACCACAAAGGGTGATTCTTGCCAATTCCAAGAATTACCCAGACATTCAGATCCATAGAAGCACCCTGCTTTGATATGCCAAATTCAATTATTCTGAGAACTGAAACCAACAGAAGAAACCCAACAGCCTGCAATTTAATAGCAATTAGAGTTTCACATTCAAAGGAAAGTACAAGGAGCTACAGCCAGAACAAGATAATCTTAAAGATAATGGAACAAAGAGTTGTGAAGAAACTTATTAAAGAGGACAAAAGAAGGTACAATGGAATACTCACTTCCCTACGCATCTTCCTTCTTATGATTGAATAGCGGAAATTAAGAAGGCCTGTTGTGGCTAAAAGAAAAGTTGCCACTTTTCCTTCTTCCACTGAACACAAAAGGAAAAGCTTAGGAAAAATATGCTTCATCAAAGAAGTTAAGATAGGGAAAAGAAGTGAATGCCCATTCTCAAAGCCATGAGAATCAAAAGGTCAACTTACATATAAAACTATTTGAAAGGAAACTGAATGCACGAATTGCAACAACAATACTGCCAAGTATCAACTCTAAGGAAATTTCATGGTCTTCAATTTGTGAATCACAATATCGCTTGTTCACACTCTTGATAGCAACAACATGGACAAAGAGTGAAAATAAAATAAAGCCAAAACCAGTACCCATCATCTTTAAGTCAAACTCAGTCCATTTGGACCGTGCTAGCTCCGCAATGTTGGCTAGGAAATCAAAATATGAATTGATCTGCTCTTCAAGAACAGGTAATTCTGTATGGTAGCTTTCACTTGAAGATAACAATATTTTCTGAATATCTTGCAACCAATTTTGTTCAATTTGGCCATATTTATTGGCAAGGTGAAGCATGTCCCCGGCAGAAAACCCAATAACAGATGAAGAGGAATAGACATCAATATATCTTTTCACCTGGACCAGTAGAAATCATTTGTGAGAGGCAAGATAAGATAGTGACTCCAAGAAGAAGAGAACCTTTCCTTTTCTCCATTTTAAAAAATATACAACAAAAAACACTTTACTCAGAAACATAAAGCAGCAAAATAAAATCATATGACCAGCCTCATACACATTGTCATGTCATCATCAAAATGAAATTGATAGTCTTAATCAAACAAAAATCTTCTTCAGATGGCAATGTTTCAAGGTCTTTTCACTATTAGTCATCCATTTTAACTGCATCATGTAATAAGAAACTGACAGGAAGCAAAGCATAAAGGGGAAAACATAAACAGAAGGAGGTCATTGCCTAATGATAGTTGCATCACAGCAACATCTAACAGGAAGTGTATTTTAAATTTTCCAATTGGCAGCTAACCAGCAGAGATTAAAGAGAAGCCTCGGTAGTGATTATCAAAATTAAATGGGAAACCCATTCCAGTCAATCTAAATAGAGAATGATCTGACCAGGGGTTTAACTCTATGACCTTGCTGAATATGCTATGATTAGTAATACAGTTTTGATAGAAAAAGAAGATTATATTAGGAGTAAAAAAGAATGTATAAAATTTCTAAGGATAAGAAATTCTCAGGAATGAGATCAAGAACAATACAATAAATTAATAGACAAGTGTTGTCCAATCTGTTTTCAACTCTTCAAGGAATAATCTTTACAGATACATGAGGCATGCCCACAAGGTTGTATAAAATAATTTTATCCCATAGAAGAAAACAATCGATGGCCAAATAAATACAAATTTTTAGCACTCTGCTCACTCTCAATGCAGCTAGGAACAGCCATAAATGCGAATCTCCAAAGCAAGCGAGTATCCTTTTTTCTTCCAAAACCTCTAAATCTTATGGGGGAAAAAAATCATAGAGACTCCTAAGACAAACCCAATAAATTGTCACACACAACACAACAATAGTTCCACATATTCCGCACAATAGAACAATGTAAACGAAATGTGTCACTACTCCAATAATTGTTATAACGCATGGCACGTGTCCATGGAGATAGCTTTATAATGTCTCTTCTTTGGAGTAGATCATTAGTATTAATCTAATTAAACTACACGGACCAAATAAAAGTATTAACTTTGGTAGGAACCTTTACTTTCTGAATAAAATTATTCAAATGTGTGGAAAAATATTTGCCAAGTTGTTTTCCTAATTTAAGAATTATTAAAATATTTGTTTCCTAAAATATAGGGATTTAGTTGGGAAGAAATTAGGAATTCTTGATTAGAGAATATGCAAAATTAGGATAATTGCTATTTTTCTTCCGATGAAGAATTCTATATATATAACCCATTAGAGACTCTTGTACAAAACATAAAAATAATAAATTTTCTCCTCTAATTTGCCACATGGTATTAGAGCCATAAGGCTTATTCTATGGGAAATTCTTAAGTTTTTTCTGGCGTTCATAGCCAATCTTCTTGTTTTTGACTTGCCTTAATTGCAATCACCCTTGACAATTATCTGTCATTTTTTGGGCCTTGATTGCCATCTCCATTTTTTCAGCTTTCATTCCCTTGGTTTCTTGGCCTTAATTGCCATCGATCCTAATTTGTTTGTGCTCTTGTGGTCTTAATTGACATCAACCCTAATCTTTATTTTGACTTTCATAGCAAGCAACCTCATTTTTTGTTCTATTCCTTTCGGCCTCAATCATTGTCAACCCTAACTATCCCCTATTTCTTGGCCTTCATAGCCAACCATTGAAGGATGTCAGAGGTAGCCATGTCATCATCTGAACAATAGAAAGAATATGAAGTTTTTAACACTAAAGAAATAGAGAAGCTGAAAAATCTGTTAGAAACCCTTGAAAAATCGGCTACTGGTGACTGCTCTTTAGCACTTTCAGGTAAACCTTCAAACTCTCTTGGATTAAATGTCTTTGATAAAGTGTTTGAAAATTCATGGATCCTAGACTCAAGGGCCACAGACCACATGACACGTCTCTAACCATTTTAGCACCTATACACCATGTCCAAGCAATAGAAAAATTACTGTTGCAGATGGAACCACGACCACAGTAGCAGGTTTAGGAGATGTCTAGATAAGCCGTGATCTTATCCTAAAAAATGTCTTACTGTTCCAAAGTTGTCTGCTAGTCTCGTGTCTATTCAAAAACTTACTAGAGACTTACACTATCATGTTACGTTTTATTCTTCTTACTGCATTTTTCAAGAACAGGGCTCGGGAAAGAGGATTGGACTTGTTAAAGAAAATGATGGACTTTACCATCTTGAGACACCGACCCTTCCCAAAACAAATTTATCATCTTCCTTTCTTTCCTCGTCTAATAAAGATGTTATATGACTGCACCGTTTCCGTCTAGGACATCCTTTGTTTACTGTTTTAAAGAGTATATTTCCTTCTCTTTTCAAGCGACTAGATATTAGAACCTTTCATTGTGACATTTGCGAATATGCCAAACACACTCATGTATCTTTTCCCATTAGTAATAAAAAGAGTCTTTTTCCCTTCCATTTAATTCATAGTGATATTTGGGGACCCTCCACAATTTCAAATGTTTCGGGTTCACGGTGGGTTGTTTCTTTTATTGATGATTACACTAGAGTCTCTTGGATTTTTCTGTAAAAAAAAATCAGATGTGAGTGTTGTCTTTTCAAATTTTCATGTCATGATTCACAACCAATTTGGTACTAAAATTAAAAGTTTTCACTCGGATAATGCAAAAGATTATTTCAATCAAGTTTTGTATCCTTTTTTCACAATGGAAGGAATAATTCATGAATCATCTTGCACTAATACACCTCAGCAAAATGACGTAGCCGAGAGAAAGAATGGTCATCTCCTAAACACTACCCGATCACTGTTGTTTTATCATAATGTACCAAAACAATATTGGGGGGAAACGGTTCTTATATCTGCATAAATCATAAATCGTCTCCCTTCACGGGTTTTAAGGCTAAAAAATCCAATGAAAGCACTCTCGAAATTGTACCCTCATATTCGTACCACAAACAATCTTACTCCTAGAATTTTTGGGTGCACTTCATTTGTGCATATCCAAAGCCATAACAGGGGAAAGTTAGATCCAAGAGCCATCAAGTGTGTTTTTGTTGGATACTTATCCACACAAAAGGGTTACAAATACTACCATCCACCCACAATGAAACTCTATGTCTCAGTTGATGTCACATTTACATGAGGGAAACCATACTTTACTAAACCTTATCTTCAGGGGAGTCATCTACAGTGGAAGATAAGGACTTTTATTTTCTCGATCTGCCATCTCGTCCACCGGCTGTGTCACCTATGTCAAAACACCCTTAGTCCAATTCTCAGTCCAATTTAGAATCAACTCCATCGGCTGTATCACCTGTGTCAAAACACCCTTAGTCCAATTTAAAATCATCAGCTCCACCGATTGTATCACCTGTGCAAAACCCTCAATCTAAACCCAAATCTATCCCCGAGTCCCTGCATCCTAGTCAAGTGCAGTTTGGGAAAATAAACGTGTACTCAGCACGGCAAGGTGCAATTCCTGCTCTTAAACAAGTCCAACACTCCAACTTGAGTCATGGAAATGAGATAACTATATCTAAACCTACCCTTGAGGAAGACCGGCCTCTAGAAACTGAAACCAGGGATCAAGATTTGCCTATAGCTGTGAGGAAAGGAATCCGAGAGTGTACAAAAAGACCACTGTACCCCTTGTCCTACTTTGTGTCGATTGAAAAATTCTCACAAACCGGTAAAGCCCTTCTCACAAGTCTAAATGAAATTCCTATTCCAAACACTGTATCCGAGACATCATCTAAGGAAGAATGGAGAAAAGCCATGAAAGATGAGATTGATGCATCGGAGAAAAATAAGACATGGGAGTTAGTTGATCTACCAGAAGAAAAGAAGACAATTGGGTGTAAGTGGGTTTTTATCTTGAAATATAAGGCTGACAGTTCATTGGAACGCTATAAAGCAAAGTTAGTTGCAAAAAGATACACTCAAACATACGGAGTATATTACCAAGAGACTTTTGCTCCGGTCGCAAAAATGAATACAATGAGAATTTTGTTATCGTTGGCAGCCAATTATGACTGGGATTTACAACAGTATGATGTAAAAAATGACTTCCTTCATGGTGAACTGGAAGAGGAAATATATATGAATATTCCGCCAGGGTTTGGAGAAGTTGGAGGAAATAAGGTATGCAAATTGAAGAAAGTCTTGTATGGTCTAAAACAATCACCCCGAGCTTGGTTTGGGAGATTCACTAGAGCAATGGTAGCTATAGGATATAAGCAAAGTCAAGGCGATCACACTCTTTTCATCAAACACTCGGCTTTAGAGAGAATTACAGCCCTAATAGTCTATGTGGATGATATAATTGTGACCGGAAATGATGAAAAAGAGAAGTAAGCTTTGAAAAAAATCAAGGAATTTGAGATCAAAGATTTGAGGAGATTAAAGTATTTTCTTGGAATTGAAGTGGCTTGTTCTAAATAAGGGATTTTCATTTCCCAACAGAAGTATATTACTAATCTTCTTAAAGAAACATGGATGCTTGCGAGAAAACCAGTTGGAACACCTATAGAGCCGAATCATAGACTTGGAGAGGCTGTTGGAGATCAATCAGTAGACAAGGAGACTTACCAAAGATTGGTTAGTAAATTGATATATCTTTCCCACACCCGACCGAACATTGCATACTCTGTGAGTGTCATTAGCCAATTCATGCATGATCCTAAAGAAGTTCACCTACAGGCTGTCTATAGGGTCCTTCATTACTTGAAAGCTAATCCAGGGAAAGGAATATTGTATAGAAAGAATTCTGAGCTTATTCTTGAAGCCTATACAAATGCAGACTACGCAGGCTCTCCTATGGATCGAAGGTCAGCCTCCGACTATTGTACATATCTTGGTGGAAATCTAGTGACATGACGCAGTAAGAAACAAAATGTTGTTGCTCGATCAAGTGCAGAAGCGAAAATCAGAGCAATGGCACAAGGTGTTTGTAAGTTGTTATAGTTGAAGATTATATTGGAGAACTTGAAGATTAAATAGAGTGGATCAATGAGACTCTACTGTGATAATAAATCAGCAATTAGTATTGCACATAATCCTATACAACATGATCAAACGAAGCATATTGAGATAGACAGGCACTTAATCAAGGAGAAACTAAAAAGTAGACTCATTTGCACACCCTATGTTCCCACAGGAGGTCAATTGGCAGATGTTCTCACAAAGGGACTATATAATGCTGCATTTCAAGACATTACTTCCAAGCTGGGAATGGAGGATATCTATTCACCAGCTTGAGGGGGAGTGTGAAAAAATACATGCCTACATATTTTCCTAATTTAAAAATTATTGAAATATCTGTTTCTTAAAATATAGGGATTTGGTTGAGAGGAAATCAAGAATCCTTGATTTGATTAAGAGGAAATCAGGAATTCTTGATTAGAGAAAATCAGGAATCAAGAATCCTTGATTAGAGGAAATTAGGAATCCTTGATTAGAGAATATGCAAAATTAGGATAGTTGCTATTTTTCTTCCTATAAAGAATTCTATATATATAGTCCATTAGAGACTCTTGTACAAAACATAGAAATAATAAATTTTCTCCTCTAATTTGCCACAAAATGAAAAGGAGGGTTATGGGGAAGACTAATCAAATAATGGAAATGAGTTTTACAAGTAGAAGTGGCTAAAGTGTCAAAATTCCAATGCCAAATATCAGAAATATTATAGGGCCGTTTCCTTATAAGAGAGAAATTAAGGAGGCAAGGTGAACAACTTCTCTATCATTAAGATTTTTGAAGAAGTGAAAGTCCCAGGAGATCGACTTATCCTCCCAAATATAAAAATCCGCAACAAGGGAACATTGAAAACTAAGCAACCTATAAAGTCGAGGAAAAGAAATAGCCAAGGGCGAGTCCATGGTCCAAAAATCCTAAAAAAAAAAAGGATCACCCAACTCACCAAATGATCTTTTTTGTTCAACCACTACTAGACGAAAGGAAATCTCTCACCAACCTTTCAATTTTGTATATCGACCCATTTGGGATCCTAAAAAAGAGAAAGAAAATATAGGGGAATATTGGATAGACATGCTTGGTTAGGAGTTACGTGCCCACCTAGAGTAAGAAAAGCTCCCTTCCTCCCATCTAATCCATTTAGAGCTCCCTCCACAACAGGATCTCAAAATTAAACACTCCTCGGATTATCTCCCAAAGAACTCCTAGCTAAGGCATAGACCACTCCCTCTTTGCACAAGTAATAACTCCTGCTAGATGATCAAGAATCTTAGTAGACACATTTATACAAAGAAGCTCACTATTAGCCACTTTCACCTTTAAGTCTAGAGATTTTCTCAAAGATGTTAAATGATATGATACTATCCTTAACCCTCACTACCCTCTTTTAAAGATGATAGTATCATCCACGGAAACAATCCACTTGTCAAGATATTTGATGGAGACATATAGAGTACAAAAAAGAGATCTACATATGGTATTCCTCGATCAAGAAAAAGCATATGATAGAGTTTCTAGAAACTTATTGTGATGGGCACCGATGAAAAAAGGAATATCCTTAAGATACATTAATCTTATTAGAGATATGTATGAGGGAGCTGTAACCGGCGTAAGAACTTGCGTTGGTTTGAGCGATAATTTTCCCATTAATATTGGACTCCATCAAGATTCGACATTAAGTCCTCTCCTCTTTGTAATTGTGATAGACGAAATCACAAAAAAGATTCAAAATGAAATATCACGGTGTATACTTTTTCGTAGATGATATTGTATTAGTTGATAAAACTAAAGAGAGTGTTAGTGCTAAACTAGAGTTATGGAGACTCACATTAAAATCTAGAGAATTTAGATTGAGTAGATCAAAAACCGAATATATGAGATGTAGGTTTTACGATAGTGATCGGAATGATGAAAAAACGATTAGGTTAGATGGGCAAGATATACCCAAAAGTGAACGATGTAAATATCTAGACTCTCGTTCAAAATAATAGCAATATAGATGGAGATGTAAACCATAGAATTCAAACGGATTGGATGAAATGGAGAAGGACATCCGGAGTTCTTGCGATCGCACGATGCCATTGCATTTGAAGGGAAAGTTCTACAGAACCGTGGTTATACCTACACTATTTTATGGTACTGAGTGTTCGGTTATTAAACAACAACAAGAATAAAAGATGACAGTAGTAGAAATGAGGATATTTAGTTGGATGTGGGAAAAAACTAGAAGAGATAAAATTAGAAATAAAGTGATTCGTAACAAATTGGGAGTTAGTTCAATTGTAAAAAAAAATACGAGTGTTGTCTGAGATAGTTCAGACATGTGCAAAGAAGACCCAAAAATGCAGCAGTTAGGAGAATTGAGAACTTAAATATAGGAGATTTAGTGAAACATAGAAGTAGACCGCTAAAAATTTGGATGCAAGTTATCTGCAAAGATATGAAAATTAAAAATTTAGAAGAGAAAATGGTCTTGGATAGGAATGAATAGCGTAGAAGATCCGAACAAATTAAATCAATATATTTTAGATATTTATCTATTGATTTATTGATTTATTTCTATTTTTCTTTTTATTTTTATTTTTATTTTTCTTTATTCTTTTATTATTTATTTATTTATTTTATTTCATTTGTCTTTTCTCTATCTTTTTTAAATTTGTCTCTCAAATGACCGACTCAAAATATTGGGATTAAGTCTCAATTTGTTATTGTTGTAGCATCATCCACAAACCAAAGACGGAACAAATAAACCTCATTAGCTCCCAATACAAGACTAGAAAAAAAATGTTAGCATGAACTCTCTCGAACAACCTACTCAACGGGTTCACGATAACCGTAAATAGAAAAGGAGAAAGGGGGTCTCCATATCTTAATCCACGAGAGGCTGCAAACCAGTTTTTAGGCTCTCCGTGATAATAGAGAAACTAGCCAAAGTCAAGCAACCTCTTATCCATTTTCTCCTCCAATGAGGCCCACCCTTAATATCCAACACATTATCTAAAAAGTACTAACTAATCCTATCATAGGCTTTCTCATAGTCAAGTTTCAAAACTACACCCTTGTCACGCTTCCAAACATAATCAATAAGCTTATTAGAACAAAAAGACCGCATCCAAAATGTATCTACAACCAATAATTGGTCTCTGGTTACAACAGATGATTTCATTAAGCACCCACTCAAACTATTAGCAAAAATCTTCGCTACAACTCGGTAAAGAAGGATGGTGATATGATTGACGGCACAATTTGCAACTATTATCCATCTTAGTAGAATGGAACAAGGTCTAATCTATCTTAGAAGATGCAGCGGTAGAAAATTGATGTAGGGAAGATCCCTTGTTTAAGTTTCTCAAAAATTTTATGTCTCCATTACATTTACCTGCCAAGAATTGATGCAAAGTATATTTACATAATCTCGGATCCAATTCGCTGATTTTGGGGAATCTTCAGCAATAATATCTTCCATCGTCAATGTACCAGCACCCAAAGCATAAAGCTCAGGATTAACACGTCCAATGCTGCAAGCAGAATAACTAATTTAATGTTGTTTCAGGTAAAAAAGATTATACCAAGATAACATTATTAAAATATATGCAATAAGGATCCTCACAAAGAAGATCATATCTTCGAGATCCCAAAAAATGACTGACATAGAGAAACCATATGAATTTAAGGATGGAGTTTGTTAGCAGATCATTTCCAGTATTGGCAAGTGGTTACAACTGGAATATCATATATTGATCTAAACTTTCTCAAAGGTAAAGATAGCTCCTTTTACTTTGCTGTTGCTCCTCTTCTATTGTGCCGTTGCTCCTTTTCTGCTGGTTTAGAGCTTCGATTACTAGTCTTCATAATGAATACAATTCAAAGCTTCAAAGATGGGGTCATTTTTATTGCAAACCTCAAAAAAAGGGGTTGGCCAGAGACTCCACCTTCAATCACTTTTAGTTAGGAATAGAGCAGATATACCACTTCATCAAATTCATATCAAGGCCTCATGAAAAATGTGAATGAAGTGCAGTTACAGATTAATCAGTGTTTTTCTCTTTGGTGTACAGTTCCATTTGGCATATAACCATGGGTGACCAGTCATCATGCTGACAGGTCAACAAAAATCAGAATTCATCTGATGCTAACTAAATCCTCCACGACAGAGACATAATTGTAAAAAGTTCTATTGGGATGCTTACACTGCACCTTCCAAAAGGAAAGGGAATGCCAAGCAGTGCTGAGACTGTTACCGCAAAATCAAGCTGCCAATAGCTAAACTTGTGTTATATAAGATATAAAATATATTCTTGTGATAAGGAGCTTAGAGATCGCATCAAGTTCAAATGACATGATATGGAGATTTATTATTAGGTGTCCAAAAAAGGTGCACCACAGATATTATTGAAAACGGACAAAATATTCTTACTTGCTGGATGGTACTAATGCACATCTTCTCCCCGTCCTGAAATTTATATGAAAGGAAACAAGATTAAGTAACACAGCAAACAGCCTATTAGATAAAACTTTCAGTCCATCCTCCATCTCAAGCATTACTACATTTTCAGTGTTTTCAGGATGCCCCAATTGCCTTATCTTTATTTCAATCTTTACACAGCAATAAATGTTTCTTCCTATTTTGCTTTTCTTTTCTTTAAGTTCATTCTTTCAAGGTCATAGTATTTCTTTATGAAGAGAAGCCAACTGCATTAAGGATTTTAGCAGCTCACCGGTTTCCAGAATAATACTCAAGACAAATGCCAGCTATGGTGGTTGCATTTTAGATCTTCTAAAAAGATATTGATTCAGTATGATCACACAGTCTCACATCCTATGGAGCAGATGGAGAATTATAAATATTTTGACGGCTAAAAGAGAAAGGGCAGTCCTACTGAGAAATTGAGATGTAGTGCCATCTAATTATGGAGTCTGAACAGACTTCCAAACAAAAAGAGACACTTGATTAGTTTAGAGTTCACATAGAAAGTAACTAGTGATCAAGATCAAACTGGCCAAGGTCGATTATGCTGTTGCTTAGCTGCATATTTACACTCTTCTTTCTCCAGAGATACTTTCACCTCTAAAACACGTACACAGGTCAGCCATATGCAACCTTATTTTACAGATAAAGCTTAAATATCCCCGTATCTTCTACCTGTGAAAAAGCTTTGGTTCCCAACCCTACCAACATATGCTTCACTATCTTCAACTATGGTTCACAATTTTTTTTTTTTTTAACTCACAAACAAACTATCTCTTGCATTACTAAGCATATTGTTAAGGCTAAGCACAGATCATTTAATCACAATCTAGGAATGAACGACGTGTTGGGTTAAGGATCAAGTTCATTGATGCATTTCTTGAATGATTTTGAGCAATTGAGTTAGGAAGACTCAAGGATGTGAAACTCAAGGGCAAAATAAGCAAAAGAACAAATGCACACACATGCACACATACTAAAATAAAAAATAAAAAATAAAAAATAAAAAAATTCAAAGGAGGAACACAAACTTGGGCAAAGGCAAGAACCTCAAAGGCACTAGCAAATAATTAAGTGGAACGCAAACTTCAAAGGAGGAACATGGGCAGAAGTACGGAAAGATCTCTGCTCTATATTAAAATGCTATAGTAAATCTGTTTAAAACCATTGAACATCATCATAAAATTTGTTTTCAATGCTCAGCAATCTAATACAAACAGCTTATCAATGCATGCTCATTATAGATAGAGGGAATACCACATCTAACTGACAAAATGAAGTGTCAAGATCAGACGGTACAGAAGATGCATTCTGAAATGTCATTGCAAATATTGAAGTTTCAACCTGCAAAAATCATCAGCATTGCTTAGCTTGACTTGAACATTGTAATCAAAACCAACACTATGAATGACTCAATTTTTTAAACCTCTTCAGGACTTCCGCCACCATGATCACCATTAATGGTTTGCCCATGATCACCCATTACTAGCAGCATGGTATTCTCATGAATGCCACCATGTCCAGACCGGCTCTTTAATGCCTCAATCACTTTCTACAATGATGATTGGTCAGTTGACTAACCGGTATAGATACTATGAAGTATGCACACAATACATACATGTGGGACATGACAATGTTTGAGCATAGCTACAGAGAAAATTCAAAAGAAAAAACAAATCATGGAAAAATTTGACTGCTAGAAATTTGAACAAATAAATATTTTTCAGAAATGCATCTTAATGCATTTACCCACCCATTCATGTCATTACTTGTATCTTCATTTCAAACAAAAAGAAAATAGTCTAAGTATTTTGAAAACACTTGGTGGGAAAATCTTAGTCTACTAAGCAATGTATTTGTATACATCTTTTGTTTGCAATGTGTCAAAGAATATCCTTAATTGTTGAAGAAATTTTGGTCTACTAATCAATGTGTACATCTCCAATAAGCATGGGATATTGACACAATTACTTTGTAAAAGTGTCCATAATTTATAGTGCAGGTGTGAGAACAATGACTACCCAAGTTGTGTTTGTAAAATAAAATTTGCAAAAGCTTCCACCAACATTTTACCATGCTTTAAAGCCGGGAATAAAGTGATTTTAATTTGACAATGATTATATTAGTCAAAGAATGAGATCAATATAAAATATTAGCAAAGGTCATCACTTTTCTAAAAGCATGTCACTTCATAAAGTTTTAAATGCAGAGAAGCAAAAGAACATTCGGTATGAAAAGGGGGAAACTTTATCAGTGATTAATAAATATGAATTGGAAAGGATAGAAAGAAAAAATCACTTGATTATGTAAAAATTACAAAATAGAAAGTCTAACTGGTTCAGCCTGATCAGATTACCTCCAAAACGCCATTATATTGTTCTAGCTTTTCAACCATGGGGATTGAGTCAACACCAAATATATGACCAGCATGATCCTGAACAATGCAGAAGATGTGACATTTCCTATGCTTTGACAGAAGGTACAAAAAAAAAGGATGGCAAGATTACAGAAGTCATAAAATGAAAGTATATTAAGGTTGAATAATACATGACTATGTTAAATTTCTCAACCTTGTTCTTTTTATAACTAACCACGTTCAATAGTTTACTTGAAACTGTTCCTTTTTCATCTTTCAGTGACATCAAGTTCAAAATCCATAATACTTCTGATAAGCTGAATAAAACCCATTTTCTTAAACCTTCACCCTACTTCAATCTGTCTTCCAACAACTCAAACACAATTCAAATTGCAATCTGGACATTTTAAGAATTTTTATTAATAGAGGAAACAACAATTATATTAAGAAGAGAAGAATGATACAGAAAGGACCAAAAAGGGAAAATAAAAAAAATCCTTTGAGACCCAAAATGGAAAATACATAAAACTAGAAGAGAATGGATTTTCTAAACCAAGTCTTTAAAGATTCCATGCCATGTGAGCCCAAAGAGATGCATATATAAGCATAAAAACTGATCCTTTCCCATCAAAAAGAAAGATTAAAGACCAACTTCTGAGAATCCAAGGATTTCCTTTCATCCAAAACACCAAAGAAAAAAAAAAGAGGCTATTAGAGCACTTTTCTACAACAAAGGCAAAGAAGCATTTGGATGTCATAATGAAAGTCTTATGTTAATTATCACTTTGACTCAGACTACACAAGAACACAATCATGTGCAGGCGTACACTTTCTCACTGGACCTTTTCTCTTTACACTGAAAATAACATATTTCCCATCCTCCCCCCCCCCCAAAAAAAAAGAAAAGAAAAGAAAAGAAAAGTTGCAAGCTGTCTCTGCCTCAATTGGTCATTTTCCTCAGTCTATTATGATATTATATATTTTAAATAAGGCACTAAAATTTTCCTGGTATTTTACAATATATAGATGATTATCTGAACAAATCATAATATTTGAAACCTTAGGGGAAGAGACAGAAGAGAGAGAACCAGCAAAAATGAAGGAAGAGATAGTTTAACGTAGAATTTTTTTTTTAATCCGTAAAAGAAAAGAGATTTTATTAAGGACAACAAGGGGGTACCAAACCCACATTAATTACAAGCCATTAAGTCTAAAAGATCCACCAAACTCAACCCATTAAATGTCTCTCTCATGTACCAAAAAACAAAAGTTTGTAACCAACAACAATGATGGTGTTGATTTAATTTGTGTGGATTCTCTTATGCCATCCATTCCTATCTAAAACCATCTCCTCAACTAAACCCATAATTATCATGTACTTATGGATAACTTGGATCCAAGTTTTCAATAGTTTACCGCTACGTTTTAGTAAATCTCCTATATTTAAGTCTCGATCCTCCTAACCGGTGCATTTTTGGGTTTTCGTTGCACATACCTAAATCACCTCAAACAGTACTCTCGTATCTTATCCAAAAGTGAACTAAATCTCAACTTATTACGTATCTTTTCATTTCTAATTTTATCTTTTCTAGTTTTACCACACAGCCGCCTTAGTATTCTCGTTTCGACTACAGTCATTTTATACTTTTGTTATTATTTAATGGCCTAACACTTAGTACCATACAATAATGGAGGTCTTATTGCGATTTTATAGAACTTTCCCAACAAATGCAATGGTATCATGTGATCGTAAAGAACTCCGGATGCTTTTCTCAATTTCATCCAATCCGTTTGAATTTTATTGTTCACATTTTCATCTATATTACCATCGTTCTGAATGATCGCAAAAGTTTGTAACCACCTAGCCTTAAAACCATTGAAATCTGTGGCTAAATCTTCAAACCCCCTAGTATTCCTCTCTTTCCGAACAGGCCAAGAAATGCAAAAAAGTACCATAGCAATAACCTCCTCTTATGTTTTACCATTGGAAAACACGACCAACTCCAGAGTTCACCTTCTATACAATCTGCAACCACCCAAATACCCATATAAGCTGCAGAACAGTCTCTGAGAATGGTCTCGCCCATGCACTATGTAACAAAAAATGAGGAACAAACTCAGCCTCACTTAATACAAGAAACAGCGATTCACTGCCACCCTCTCACTTCGCAGTAAATTATCTAACGTCAAGATTCTCTTCTATACAGCCTCCCAAGCAAAAAAAGACGCTCGGGGAGGAATTGACACCTTTGCTTTAATCAAGTAAAAATGTTCTAATGTGGCATATCGTGAGAGTCCAACAAAATGAAATAAGGATTTGAAGATGTTGAATATTTGAAGTGTATGAGAAAAATACTTCTTTTATTGATGAGGGACGATTGCCCTTGAGAACTTTGAATGAGAGCACAAAGAAAGCAAAGAACAAGAGATCTTAGAACAAAGGAAGACGAGATTGTTCTTTCAAACTCCAACCTATCCAAGACACTCCCATTTATAGCCCAAGACCACAAACTAGCAATTAAACACAAAAACTAGCCATTAGACACAAAAACTAGCCAGTAGATAGAATGAAAAAACTAACCATTATAAACTTTGACCAAAATGCCCTTGGTTGATTGGGCTATGATGTGGGCCTTTTCTAGACTTCTTTGGATCTTCTTTTTATGGCTTTTAGGCTTCCAAACTTGACTTAAATGATGCTCCTTGGGCCACTTCTTCTGGACTTACATTGTGCCCATTTTTGGTCCAATATTCAAAGGAGTTTTCTCAATAGATTCTATCCTCTATTCTTGAGCCAGCTTCTTGGAGTTGTAGCACTTTGATTATGTGGTTTAAAGAGGTTAAAAGGGTTGAAATGCAATGAGAAATGGAGGCATATTTGTGGTTTTCCTGAGATGAACAAGCTTAATTATCGTCCTTTTTTTCAACAAAAGACAAACCAAATACAAAAATAGGACTTGAGTAATTAATTCTTTTGGTTTAATCAAGTCCATATTTATTTGACATACCAAATATTTTGATGATCCCAGAACCCTTGCCATATCAAATACATTCAAAAATAGGTTTCATGGTGTTAAAAATAAACAAAATTTAGGCCCATTTAGGGATCCTTAACAGGCCCTAAATGGGCCCAAGCATGGGGTCCTTAAGACCCCAAAATAGGCCCAGCTTGGCCGTTGGAAGCTGGCATGTAGGAGAGGGCAGTGCCCTGCCCTGCCTCTCCCTCTCTCTTCTCTCTCTCTTGTGTCTTTTGTGTTCTATAAATAGTTAAGACCATTTCCCTTGTAAAGCATGAATAAGTGCTCAAAACTTCATGTATTCTTACTTTGAAATGCAATCAATTTTTCAATAGTTTTATACTTCTTTGTTATTCAATTTTTCATAGTTTCAACATGGTATCAGAATATCAAACGATCCCATTCTCTTCAAGGTTGGGTGACCCTCTTCCTTCAAATTCAAAACATATCCTCCATTCAATTAAAAGAAGGAAACTACTACCGATGCATGAGCATTATGAGGAGAGCACTCAATCTTCAAAACTTAGAGGAACACATTCTTGATAATCCTCTTGATGAGAGCAATCCCTCATATAGGGAACGGAAGAAAAGAGATGATCATGTCTTCATTATCTTACTAAACTCCTCAGATGAAACTCATAAAGCCATGGTGAGTTGTGCTCCTAATACCAAATTGGTATAGGACACAATGTTCTCTTTATATAACTAAAAGTCTAATCTAGGGAGGATCTTTGAATTGAAGAAACAAATTGCAAACATCAAGAAGGAGGAAAAATCTCTTCCTCAATACTTTAGAGAGCTCACCGACTTATGGAATGAGCTAATGACTTTTCGATCGGATTCAACCGATTTTAGAGTCATCCAAAAAAGAAGAGAGAAAAACAAAACATTTGCACTCCTAATGGGGTTAGATGACTCCTTCATTCATCTACGACAAAAAATTCTACGTATGAAGGAATTTCCTACATTAGAAGAAGTGCAAAACATGGTGCAGAGGGCCGAAGTAAGCATGAGAATTGAGGAAAGCTCTAAGCTAAAAATGGAAGCTCACGGATTCATGGCCTCTCACGACCTCATGGCAGCCAAGATTATCAAGAAGGAGGTATGCTCTCATTGCAAAAAGAAAGGGCATACAAGGGATAAATGTTGGTTCCCACATCCTCACTTGAGACCAAAGAACTTCAAGCCAAAGGACCAACAAGGAGGCCCAAGTTTTGGAGTTCAAACCACTACCCAACAAGCAACCTCTCACAATCCCACCATGGCCGAACTTGCTGCCCTCAAAACCACTCTTGAGAGTATCACAAAAAGGCTTCAACAAATCTCTCCTCTTGAAGGTACAATTCAAAAATCATTTACTCATTTACATTCAGAAAATTTTCTCATAAATTCGGGTACCGATTACCATATGGTTAGGGATAAATCAAAAGATAAGAGATTTAAAAATCTCGCTAATCATAAGATAGTAAGAGTTGCTAATTGGCAAGATTTGAAGGTAAATCAAGTTGGGAAATTGATATTTTTAGAAAAACTACAAATGTTTTATATGTTCACAAACTTATTTCAAATCTATTGTCCATAAGCAAAATCACTAAAGATCAAGGGTATAGAGTTGCTTTTTACTCAAATTCTGTTTCTTTTCAGAATCTCAAGTCGAATCAATTGATTAGCAAGAATTCTAGAAAAGGAGGACTTTACTTTTTGGATCAAGAACATGCACTTACAGCCCATATAAAGGAAGACTCATCTTTTTGGCATGAACGGTTAGGGCATTCTAGTGATCGAGTTTTAAAACTTCTATTTCCAACTCTAAATTATGAGAATAGACATTGTAAAACTTGTATTTTGGCTAAAGAGACCCGAACTATGTATCATATTTTTAAAATCATATATGAAAACACTTTTGATTTAGTTCATTCGGATGTTTAGATTTCTCCCAATATCTCACATTTAGGTTATAAATACTTCACATTCATTGATCATAAAACTAGGTATACATGGGTGTACCTTTTGAATACAAAAGACCAATCTCTTGAAACACTCAAGAGTTATGTGAAATATGTGATCAAACTTTACAATACCAATATTAAAATTCTAAAATCCAACCATGGTGGCAAATTTACAAATCTCAATTTTGAGAATTATCTTAAAGACAATGGCATTATCTATCAATTATCATGTGTTTACACATCCCAACAAAATAAGGTAGCCGAACGTAAGAATAAGCATATACTAGATATTGCTAGAGCAATGATATTTCATACAAATATACCTAAGAAATTTTGGTGTAACGTGGTTAAAACCGCGATTCATGTAATTAATCTCATACCATCTGATGTTTTGAAAGGACAATCTCCCTTAGAACTACTTTTAGGAAAAAAATCAAAACTCTCTCATTTTAAGACATTTGGTTGCATATGCTATGTTCATGTCCCAGCACACTTAAGAAACAAATTAGAACAAATAGGAAGAAAGTGTGTATTCTTTGGGTATGCATCCTTTGAAAAAGGATATAAATACTATGATTGTTCTACTAACCGCACATATACATCGAAAGATGTGATAGTTTTGGAGAATGAGTTTTACTTTTCAGGTATAGAAGAAAAAGAAATATCAAGGGAAAACACTAAAGCAACCATTTGGGATTTTTTAGTAACTCCCAATGTAGCTCAAGAGACTGAAAATCCAACCAATACTCAAGTAGCCGAAAGAAGTTCTCAAAATGAGGAAGAATGATCAAACCCTACAAATGATAACTCGCCTCTTGATTCAAGAGGAGATCAAAGAACAAGTGAGGATGAGAACTTCTCACCAAATTCAGAAGAGTCGAGTGACCCTCCCATTCAACTTAGGAGATCAACTAGGCTTAGACTTCCTTCTTCAGAATGGGTCAACCGGATGAGAACAAGTTTCTTTGAGTCAGGAGGAGATCAATGAACAAATGAAGATGAGAACTTCTCACCAAATTCAGAAAAGCCGAGTGACCCTCCCGTTCAGCTTAGGAAATCAACTAGGTTTAGACTTCCTCCATCAGAATGGGTCAATCGGAGATACTATATCTATGACTACTACACTACCTCTCACGTTTCTTTGAGTCATCAGGCTTTTTTGAATGAAATAGATAAGGAACTTGAGCTTAGAACATTTGAAGAAGTTTCAAAAGATCCAAGGTGGAGAAAAACAATGAAAGAGGAGTTAGAAGCTCAAACTAAAAATGGCACTTGCGAGATCACTTTACTACCTAAGGGAAAGAAGGCCGTAGGATGCAAATGGGTCCTCAAGATCAAATACAAAAGTAATGAGTCCATTGAAAAATTCAAAACAAGGCTAGTAGCAAAGGGATACATTCAAGCATATGGGGTTGATTACAAGGAGACTTTCGCACCGATTGCTAAGATAAATACCGTTTGAGTGCTACTTTCTTTTACAGCCAACTATGGATGGAAGATGTTCCAAATGGATGTAGCAAATGCATTCCTTCAAGGCGATTTAGAAGAAAAAGTGTATATGCAACTTCCTCAAGGTCTCCAACATCAAGAAGGAAATATATGTAGGCTGCACAAAGCAATTTACGAGATCAAGCAATCACCATGAGCATGGTACGCAAAACTTTCTTAGTAATAGTTTTACAAAATGCAATAGCGATTCATCATTGTTTATTAGAAAAAATAATGATAAAGTAGTAATTGCTTTAGTCTACATAGATGACATTATAATAACAGACAATGACATGCATTTCATAGATATTGTTAGAAATTTCCTAAAATTTACGTTTGAAATTAAAGATCTGGGGAGACTAAAGTATTTTCTAGAAATTGAGCTAACATATTGCCACAATAGACTAGTTCTATCCAAAAAAAATACGTTCTTGACTTATTGTAGGAAACAAGAAAGCTAGGAACTAAACCGGCTTGTACTTCCGTTTCCACCTCTGGACCCTTAGAAGACAATGTGGAACCCTATGAGAACGTCGGGAGATACCAGTTGCCTATAGGAAGGCTGATCTACCTCACTATCACTAAATTGGACATAGCCTATGCCATGAGTCAAATAAGCCGGTATATGCATGCTCCTAAGAAGGGACATTGGAGAGTAGTTGAGAGAATCCTCCACTACATCAAAGGTTCCCCTAGATTAGGAATTTGGATGAAAAAAATGAAAGGTCAGAAATTGAGGAATATTGTGATCCAAATTGGACAGGTGATTCTAAAGATAGAAGATCCACCACCGGGTTTTGCATGTTCGTAGGAGGTAACCTTGTTTCATGGAAGAGCAAGAAACAACACATGGTATCAATATCAAGTGCACAGGCCGAATATAGAGCAATGGCGACTAGCGCTAGTGAAATAGTATGGTTGAAGACCCCAGTAGAAGAACTAGGATTTAGAGTTTCGACTCCAATCAAGCTTCACTATGACAATTAATCCGCGATTCACATAGCCTCCAATCCGGTATTTCATGAACGCAACAAACACATAGAAGTTGATTGTCACTTTATTCGGCAAAAAGTGGAGAAAAAACTCATTGCCACTCCTCACATCAAAAGGGAGAATCAATTAGCAGATATCTTCACCAAGGGAGGGACATCAGCTCATCTATAAGAAATAATGAGCAAGCTTAGCACTATCAATATATACGCATCCAACTTGAGGGGGAGTGTTAAAAATAAACAGAATTTAGGCCCACTTAGGGATCCTTAACAGGCCCTAAATGGGCCCAAGCATGGGGTCCTTAAGACCCCAAAATAGGCCCAGCTAGGCCCTCCAACAGCTAGTGGAAAACTAATTGTTGAAGCTTCCAACCGCTAGTTTCCACTAGCCGTTGGAAGCTGGCAGGCAGGAAAGAGCAGTGCCCTGTCCTACCTTTCCTCTCTCTCTTCTCTCTTATTTTCTCTCTCTCTTGTGTCTTTTGTGTTCTATAAATAGCTAAGACCTTTTCCCTTGTAAAGCACAAAAAAGTGCTCAAAACTTCATATATTCTTACTTTGAAATGCAATCAATTTTTCATTAGTTTTATGCTTTTTTGTTATTCAATTTTTCCATAGTTTCAACACATGATTGAGCTCTGATATATGAGTTATTTGATGTAAGTAGTGACCATTATGGTCCTAGATCATTCCTTTCATTTTATAGTCAAAAGTAATACAAAGCCGTATAGCATGTGACACACGGGCAAAAAGACCAGATTTAAATTTTGTATGCCAGCCCCTCTCTTGCAAGGAGATCAATAATGTACAAACAACTTATTATCATTCTGTTGAGTAGTTATGTACTCCAATTAACCTCGTGAGTATAATGAAGCAACCCTCTCCCCCCTTTTCTCACCCCTACACAGAAATAAATGAAAATTTGAACATAAGCACCTGTAAATCTGTCCAAATTTCAAAATCACTATAATTATAGCACTTAGCCATGATAGACTGACATTATTTACCAGCAGACAAGTACCTCCAGAAATCCAAAGCATTTTATAATATGAAAGGAAAAAAAAGAACAGAGCAAAAGAATTAGGGTACAACATGAATTATGAAAATAGTCGAGATAACTAAAGGAAATTTACCATCCGAGTAGCATCAAAGAAATTGAAAAAAGAAGGAAGTACAACCATAATTATTGAGGATCTGGCAAATAAGCTCATTAGAAAGATTCAACATGGTCTTGGGCAGAAATTCCACTCTGCTGAAAATAATGTAAAATATAGCATTCCACAGAGTCCAAAATAAACAAAAAGAAAGTACCCTCAAAGGACAGCAACTGTACTTATATCTAATATTCCTTTAGGAGCAATTCATATTTTCTCGAGTCATCAGATCTCAAGTCAAACCTTAATACAGATCTCCACCTCATATGTGGGACAAGTTTAATTTCCCAACACAAGGTGTTAATTTCATAGCTAGTTGAGTGTTAAACAGTGTGCCATCTATCAGTGAAGGTTAATCAAGGGTCTGGAGTATAGTTAACCAATCAATTTGTGACATAATTGATATGAGGATTGGCCAATAATTAAGTACCATCAACAATTTTGGTGGAAAGAAAAAAGATTTAACTTGACAGGCCAAGGACAACATGTCGGAAACTGAAAATCATACAAGGTGAACAACCAACCACAGTTGGGAAGAAATGCACCATATCCCTATAAAAAATCATCCAAAATATAGTAGGAGGAGGAGGAGGAGGAGAGACAACAGCTATTCTATGATTTACACTAGAGTGAAAACATATATATATGAAGGGCATAATCCACCAATTTCAGGAAAAGACAAACTAAAAAACTTACCACGCCAAGGAAATGAGCAATAAGAACGTCCCAATCTTCTCTAAACAAGGAGGGAAGCAAGTGTTCAATGCACCCATTATCAACCTAAAAGGAAATTCAATTATATTTGAGCCCCACAAAAAGTTTATATTGAACTCCAACGAACTGTAATGGAAAATTAAACTGAAATAGCACTGGAAAAGGAAACTATAGACAAATAAGACGTACAGTGTCAAGATCTTTAACATTAAATGAAGGGAAGGGATGAGATTCTTGAAAATGATGAGGAAACAACTGCAGCCATGTATCGTCACCCATCATCAACACTTTCTTTCCATTTTGAACCAGCTGCAAGGATTGAAGATGTATTAAGTATCATGAACCAACACAACTAACACATAATAGCAACAAAAGAATAGCCAAAAGAGGCTGACTTGCTCCAAGAAAACATCAAAGAACTAATAAATGAAGGTTTCATTTTGGTAGGGATCGATCAGTTGAATTGTAATATATTTACCTATTTATGGAATTCAAACCAGAATGAAAGGAAATGTGGACTTGAAAACCAAACCTGATGTAACAAATTATCTTCAACAATAGCGGGAGCACCGAAGCTATTCCCAACATCTATAAAAGTTGGAAGTCCACCAGTTGTGAGCCCCTGATATAACAACAAAAGGAACAAGGAATACCTAAAACTTGAAAAAATTCATTCTTCAATAGAGATTGAAGATGCTTGGGAAATGTTTGTGTGTTTTGTATGCCTTGGCATTTGGAAAGATGAAATGATGCGTTACAATTGTTGGATGTGTTAAAAGTTGTAAATAAGGTTGACAACAAGGAAAATGGGCACAAATTGCTCGAACTATATCACATGGACCAAAAAAAAACATGGATTTTTAGGTGCAATAAGTCATGATAAAACGAGGATGAAATGCTTTAATTAGATTTTACATCCCCAACACCGAGGCTGTAAAATCCTTATTTGAAGTTGAACACCCGAAAAAATAAAAATAAATGCCATAGATTGTTCAGTTCATAGCAGTTTGATCTAATCTACACCACTATGCTGCACCTACGCATGTGAGTGGACCACACAGCAAAGAAATTAAAAGCATGATTCTGCTTTATATATAACATGCACAGTTTTCAATTTTCTTTCTTTTTTTTTCCTTGCGGGAGACTAGTGAGTGACTTAACCTATTTCCTTTCATCAGGTCATAGTTTGTTATTATTCTAATAAGAGTAAGCTATGTTATATATAAAGTTTCCATTAAAAATTAGAGATGTGTGGCATTCAAATAATTCAGGATCGAAAAAATTCTTTCTAACTGTGCAAACTGCTGAATAGCATGTACAAAAGAAAAAGACCTTCCAGGGCGACTGGATTGTCTTAATAAACTTTCGCAGTGGGTCTCCTGAGGCCTCTGCCAACACTCTTCTCATGTTTACAAGGAATTTAGGAGTCAATGCACATTCAGTACCCATAAAATATTAAAGATCTTCTGCTCAAGATTATAAATTTTTTTCCAGAAATTTGATCTAAACTTAATTTCCTTAGAACTTTTCTCAGTATTCTTTTATAGAAACTAATGGGAAGATATTATAAACTAAGAATTGACTTATACCATACGGCCAGGTTTCCTTAGATTTGCTCCTCAGTCCTCTATACTTTCATATAGATGATGCTAGAATATTAACTATAAAGAAATTGCAACCCCAAGGCAATCATGAAAGAACTAATGTCTAGCTAGAAGTGTTGAAACAGTTATGCAATAAAACTGACCAACTTTAAGAACCTCTTGATATCATTTTTTATTTTTTCCTAATAACAGAGTTGTCCAAATCCCCAAGAAAATACAGTACCCAGTTCAATGACCAAGCTCTTCCAATGCAACTACTAGGCCAGAAGGCTCCTCTTGAGAACTGTGACAATTGCTTATGAGATAAAAGCAAGAATTTACCTTCAGACGTTGCAAACTAGTTGTTGGTGGATCTGCAATAGCTTTGAAAATCTTGGATGAAAATCTTTCAGTAGATGCGATCCTTTGTAGAACCTTTAATTTGTCCATCCATGGTTTTGTATCTGGAAATATTTCTGCAAATAGTTATAGCAACTCGAAGTACTCCCGGAAAAAATAACTGATCACTATTTTCCATTAATTAGCATTATACGCGCGCACGCGCGCACACGACATAATTGGCTTGACTTCCTATTTGTAACTTGAATATACCCAAAAATACTCTTTTCTTTTTTATATAGAAAAAGAAATTGTATTAGTTGAAGAATATACCCAAAAAAAAAAAAAAAGAAAACAAGACTATAAAAATGAGAAATCCTCAGAGATTGAAAAAAGAATCAACAGATAAACTCATAAATGATTGCTCTCGAGTCTCTTCTTAACTCTTATAAACTATAATCTTCATAAATTCCATGAGACATCAACTCATAAAAATCACATTAAATATAATGTTGTCCCATAAAACAGAAGAATCAATAACTTGATTTATGAAAATCTGGCATTCTGCTCTCTCCACATACACCGTGATTGATTTTGTTAAACCGACCAAGTAAATGCCCTTAATTTTGGCAGTAATTTTTATTTTGCAAATAAAATTAGTTTGACGAAAAGGAGAGTGACCAGCAAGAGCAATAAGATGTTTAAAAAAATCATAAAGTAACAGCACCTAAAATATCGAGATTCTAAATCCTAATGTCACGAAGCTTCATCCATCCAGTGTAAGAGGGAAACTAAGGGAAAGGAACCTCTATAGTTTTTGTATCACTTTTACTCCCTAGACTTTGAAAAGTTCCCTTAAGGTGCCTATAATTGCAAAAGTGATACTTTTATTGCCTCCATTAGTTTAACACTCAAATCGCAGCTCTTAGTTCCTAAATAACATTTTCACGTCATTAAAGAAAATTATAAAAAAAAAGTCATGAAATTTCCTTGACATTAAAAATATAAAAATAGAAAAAACTTTCAAATTAATCGATAAATTTACCTAAACTGAACAATTTTTAAGATAACTAAAAACTTGTTCTGGAATTATTTTTACAGTGGCATAAAAATAAAAAATAGATAAATTATTTTTTAATTAAAAAAGCAAACAACAATGACATGGTCTGGACCACCAGTGGCACCTCTTCTTTATTTCTTTATTTTAAATATTCTATCCTATAATACTGATTATTAAAGACTGAGATATAGATACACAACAAAAAAAAGGGCATTGGAATTCAAAATTGCCTAATACTTACTAACATATAAATCCATGACAACACCACAACCAAAAGAGCGAGGGTCATGAAATCTTTTCCCTTTTTCTTCGAAAAATATCTTTATTTTATTATTTTTCATTTCATCGTCAACTGCACAATACATTTCTATAGTTGTTTAAAAAATCATTTAACCTTTTAATAGTTAAAACTTATGAATTTTAAAAATCAACTTGATATTTCTCTTAATTTTTATTTTTTATTTTTTATTTCTAAACTTTTAATTTATAGTATATGAAAATTTTATGTTTACATCTTTTAATGATGTAGAAAAGCCAAGTTAGCAGTTAACAATCACGTAAGCTAAACTAATGATCACACTAAAGAAGGTACCAAACACATTTTGGTTAGTGTAGGTTCCTTACGATTATTTTCCAAAGTACATGGGCCAAAAGTGTTTTTCTGTGTTTTGGTTCAAGTACCAAACAAAGGAATTAAGCCTACATCAATTTAAACAAAGAGGTAGGAACCTGAAATCTTTGACCTCAATAACCAAATCACTGAAAATGGCTGAAGCTCATTATATGCCATACAGATAACTTTGGCATCATTGAGCACCGGAATGCATTTTGAGAATCGAGAACAATAGCATTAGTCTTTCTCAGTCAATTGTTATCATTCCGGAGATTTAGTGAGTCAAATGAGCTACCTGGACTGCTCTTGCAGTTAACCAGACAAAGAATGCAATGTTTGGATTGGAAGGCTAAGGTAGGACTAAAACCTTAGCAGTAGGTAACCGATGTTGCACGTAACAACATTTTTCAAAATTTGCCACATGGACACAGTCTTTGGACACAACAACATGAGACACAATAGTGTAAGAATATGCAATGGTTGAGGAGATGGACTATTGAAATCGTATAAACCTGCTAAACCCTAACATTTGAAGGCGATGGATAACACAGAAACTGCCATGAAATAAAGAAATGGAGAGCCACTCACCATTGAAGAATGTGCTTGGAGCAACAAAATCAAACCTGAACAACCCAAGAAGGAAATCAATAAAACAAACCAAAATGCTGCCACGATCAATTCAAAGATTGGAATCAATTAGAATTAATAATACCTAAGAGCATCAAGAACAATGATGACAAGACGATCGATTGCAGGCTTGGTCCAACATTGTTGCTTTTGATTCTGGTGTGAATCGCTAATCGTCGCGTTGAGTTGAATCGATTGAGGAGGAAAGCACGGAGAATCGAGAATATCATCGCAGTGACTGAAGTGGGGGAGCTCAGTTCGAGTGAGAAGAAAGCCTCTGGTGAAGAACAAGATGCCCGCGATATGAAGAATCATCAATATAAAGAACGGACAGACGAATCGCCATTTTTGTTCTCGTTCCATCTCTCCACATTTTCTTCTCCTCATCGCTGATTCAGATCCGGCCGTGTGGAACGGCTCAAAGAAAAGTAAATATCTAAGGTTCACCTCAAAATTTTAAATTATTGCTGAACCGGCCGGTTTTCGACTCGGTCATGCTTTGTCGGCTCGTCCCCACTTTTCTACGAAATCCCCTGTTTTTTCTCCGTTTTTGGCTAATCAAGAATAGATGAGGGCTGGGTGCTCCGCATACAACGGTTAATTAAATGAGAATTGTTATTCAAATTAAAATTTATTTTATTAAAAAATATTATTAAATATAATTTTTTAAAAGTAAAAATTAACGGCCAACAGTCCATAAAAGAAAAATTATTCTCTATAGAAACTCGATTAAATGCAAATCCAACACACTCTTTTCTGACACAAAGACCCCTAGGACCAGATTTCAAATGACAAAAAGCTTGAACCAAACCGGCGGGAGTTAAACAACCAAACCAAGAACCTGACCTACAAAACAATCAGCAAAAAGCTTCACCAGTCGCAACATTCTTGTTGGAGGGGTACGTCGGTCAATATAATTAGTTTTTGTATGTTTTTGGTCAATTTAAAAAAACAAGCGTTTTTTATCATAATATATTTTTTTAAATAAAGTTATTTACCTTTTTTTTTCTCAAACTATTAATTTCGTATTTTTAAAATGTAAAATCATATTTTTTATTAATTAATTTTTTTCTAAGGCATTAATTTCTTAAAAAGAAAAGTGTTTCCCCTGCTCAAGCCCTGTGCAACAGAAATCGAAGGTGTTATTTCCTGAGTCAGCACAACAGATTGAAAAAGGTATAATTGGATATTTTTGTTGCTTATTTAATTATACTATTTTGCCTCTTCCCAGTCGCGTAATGCAATGCAATCCAAACCCTCCAAAGGAAAGCGAGAAAAAAAAAAAAAAAAAAAAAAAACAAAGCAATACAAAAATTAATAAATAAATAAAGGAGCAACGGAAGCGTCGAAGGAATATTCGACGCTAGGGTTTGACTATAAGTATCACGCTTCGGGGCTCGATGCTTCCCTCTCTGTTCGGTTAAGGTCGTCGCCTTCCCTTCTTTTTCTCTCTCGTCCGTTCCCCCCCTCCCCCCTCTCTCTGCGACAATGGCCGTGACCTTTTCCGATCTCCACACCGAATCAGGCCTCAAATCGCTCGACGAATTTCTCGCCGGCAAGACTCACATCTCCGGGTGGGTACTCTCTCTCTCTGTCTCTCTCTCTTAATATCCATGATTTGTCTGCAATTTAGGGTTTGAGATCTGATGTATTTTGTGGTGTAAATGTAGGGATCAAGTCACGAAGGATGATATAAAGGTGTACGCAGCAGTTTTGGAGAAGCCAGGAGATTCATTCCCTAATGCCAGTCAGTGGTACCACCTCGTTTCTTCCAAGCTTGCTTCAAGGTTTGTGGGATCTTTCCCTCTTTTTATCTTATCAAGTTTTCTTTTAATCTCATTTTTATGCTTCAATCTTAGTATTTTTCGTTGTGGGGATTTTGCTTTTGCTTAGGTTGGTTGATAATTGCAGTTGTAGTTAAGGAATTCAATTAGAAGTAATTCTCTTTCTTTCTTTCATTCGTTCATTCGTTCTTTCTTTATAATCTGAAAGCAAAATAGTCGTTAGAAGAAAGTTACATTTCGCCATTGCCAATAGCAATCCTATCATTGGTAACTTTGCTTAAAGCTAGTCTATTCAACTGCTTCCCTGAATTGGTTTTGAGGGATTCCAATTAATTGGATTTATCATCAAAGAGAGGAGCACTATCTTATAAAAATTATAGTAAAATCTCCTTTCTGTTTCTATTTTTTTTAATGATAATATCACATATTTGGTTTGTCCTCCTCTAAGAACTGGGAATTCACAAAATTCTCTTCATCATACTTTTATCTCAATGAATCCAACTTTATTTTTTCATACTTTCAACCCCATATATTTCTATCATTTGCATTAATGAATATTATGTTATCTCTACTTTGGGCTTTGGAAAATAATTGTGTCCTGTGAAACATTGTGCTATTTAAGACCTCAACTATGGAGAAAAATGGGATTGAAGATATTCCTTAGCAAGTCCTTTTTGCTTTTTTCTTTTATAGCTTAAGGTCTAATTGTTTCATGTCCTTTAATATTTTTTCCTGTAGTTATGCCTTTGTTTATGTATTCTTTATTATTACAGCTTTCCCGGAACAGCTGTTGGGGTTAGAGTTGGCGGCAAAGGTTCTCCAGTTGACGCTGCCCCAGCCACAGCATCAAAGGTGCATGTCAGTATAATTGAGTTGCTCTTTATCTGAATTACGTGTTGCGCGACACAAAAGATGTGAATTCACATGCATATAGAGTGAATATATTTTTATCATATGGAAACATGCTCCCGTGTTATGCTTAACATGTGGTTGATGCTTCATAACAGTTCACTTTAGCCTCATCAGCTTGGAAATGATGTGGCTTGAAACACCTGATGACGGAACTAGTGGAGTGAGTGATGGGGATGGATGAAGGTCAACTTCATAGTAGTGGCTTGCGTTAACAAACAATGTTTGGATGTGCAACTGCACTCACCCTGTGGAAGCTTTTATCCTTAATTCCCACTGGCAATAAGAGAATTTCCCTATGTGGATGTTTCCTTCTCTTTTGGAGATAAATTTATCCACAAAGAAATTTCTTTAGATTGGAGAGAATTGGATTACATGGGATTGAGCAGTGTCTATTTGACTCTTGACTTGCAGAATTTGGTTAATGCAAATCATAGGCGAGGATCTACAGAGATTTTTTTTTTCCTTAAAGCAATTTAGGACTAGTCATATTTTGTTTCTCTGAAACCCTGTCTTGGCATCTATTAGATTCTCTTCAGAATTTTTTAGACTTAGCATTCTGTCTGTCTCTCTCTCTCTCTCTCCCTCTCTCTCTCTCTCTCTCTCTCTCTCTCGTGAGGTTTGGGGTATATGGAGGTTGGTTGCTTCACTTTGGCTTTATGATTTTTACCTTCTAAACTGATGTTGCCTTTGTGAAGTGCAGGATGCTGCTGGAGATGATGATGATGACCTGGATCTCTTTGGTGATGAGACAGAGGAGGAAAAGAAGGCAGCAGAGGAGAGGGAGGCTGCAAAGAAGTCTGCCAAGAAGAAAGAGAGTGAGATTTAATCCCTGTTGTGTTTGCCTAAACTTTAGAAATGTCTAATTCTGAGTTCTTGCTCTGGCATCTATTTGATGTCTTTTTGTTGGTTTTTTTTTTTTTTTTTTTGATATTTCATACTTGTGGAGATGGTTAAATTTCCATCCATTTAAACAACCAGCTTACTGCTGTAGAACTCTAAATGATGTACATCTTTTTGTAGATTCAAATATTTGTCAACAAGGATCTCTTCTAATTCTCTTGTTTTCTTTTCTTGCAGGTGGAAAGTCTTCTGTTCTTCTGGATGTGAAACCTTGGGATGATGAGACAGACATGAAGAAGCTGGAAGAGGCTGTTCGCAGTGTTGAGATGCCTGGCCTACTGTGGGGAGCATGTATGTATCAATTTGATTGGTTCAGTTATTTTCTTTCCCCCGTACTTATCCGGTCTGAATGGTTTGCTGATTGCTTGTCCTTTTGTTGTCATCTTGTTTTACTGCAGCTAAACTCGTTGCAGTTGGTTATGGAATCAAGAAGTTGCAGATCATGATGACCATTGTTGATGACCTTGTCTCCGTTGATACTTTGATAGAGGAACATTTGACTGTTGAGCCTATCAATGAGCACGTGCAGAGCTGTGATATTGTTGCCTTCAACAAAATTTAAACCTAGTTCAATAGGCCCTTCCAAGATCCATCAAATTATGTCTTGGTTTTGTTAGCCTTTTTCCCTATGTACCATGGATTTTGTCATTTCAGATGGAAGTAGACCTTGTTGACATGTTATTTTGCCTTGGGTGTCCTGGTAGATACTTCTTTATGGGCTAATGAGTTTAAGAAATATATTTAATTTTATTATTACGCGAATCCAGTTTCTTTCTTGGATCTTCATCTTTTGTACTTTTTACAGGTTACAATTTTGAGCTTCATAGGTAGCTGGCTGTCTCAGCTATGATCAAACATGAGTTTCCCACAGGGACAATCGTAAATATCAGTCTATGATCAAATATGAGTTTTCCAAGTAAGGTTGTACCGATCAAATTTGGAAGGACAACAACAATGAGGTGCTGTGTGCAAGGAATCATAATAAGATGAGATACTACATTACGTGTGATTGATTTGTCACGTACCTTATCATTGTTCTATTCTGAAACATAGCTTTTCTCCCAAGCAAGTCACAATCACGAATCCTGAATTATGAGCTGGCCGCCCATTGATTGGGCTGGACTATAGTACCAGTTTAATCAGGATTTGCATTTTTCGCAAAAGAAATTTGATTTTTTTTTTTCCATGATTTAGGTAAATAAGAAAAACTAGATTTCGTTATTGACAAATTCTCGGCATGCAAGCCTTGTGGAAGGACAAATTCACCCACTGATTCACTCATAGCTTCAGATCTTCTCAAAGCAAAATCGGCTCCCAAGAATTTCAGCATGACAAAATCAACAAGATTCGGAGCTTCGGTTTTCTAGGAGAGCAAAAACAAAATGGATCATCGAAATTTTCGAACTCTGGACCAAACCCAACAAAGTCACATCACAAAATTGGAGTAGGGTAGAGTGATACGCAGGACAAGAATCTCCAATGAAACAAAATTTCAATGTTTCCTAATAGTTGATTTAGGAGGTCGGGGGAAGAAACAAAAGCTGAAAACAAAAATGAGAAACAAGTAAATATTAGTTACAAGGACTAATTGGATCCATGCTGAAGTCTTAAGCAATGCCATTGGCAACCAAGTGTCGTCCAAGGGAATTTCTAGAAATCTGAGCATATAAAGATCTAATTGAACAACCTGTAGATTCCACCAAATGCAGACTGTAGACCCGCATGCAGCATTTTACATCAATATCTCCTCCCACATTTCCTGTCATCTATGCAACAAAGAATGGCTGTAGATGGGTAAGCATTGAAGCTATCCAAAAATTGGAATATTACATTAAACATTGGATTCCCATCCATCAAACTAGGAAAGACGAAATGTTAATTTATGCGCACAAAGCTGCTACAAACATTACCTGATCTTCCTTTCCACCAGGAGTTCCCACACATTCTTCTCCAATAAAACAGGTTTGCAAAGATAAGAATTTCCATTGATCACTGCCAATGTCCATGGAAGAACAACAAGTGGTGATGGTGATCCAAGATGCTTCGAAAAAAATTTGTGTGAGCGCCATCAGATGGGCTTTGGATGGATTAGCACTAAAAGCAGGGGATTCACTCACTCTCCTTGGAGTTCTTCATCAGGTTAATAATCCCAGTACGTTACCTTTCGTGTGACCTGAAAAACTTGAGTAAGATCTTTTGTTTTCTTCACCACAACAAGATGACATTTTCTATTCTTACTGACGGAAGACATGGAAATTGAACTAGCATTAGCAGCTGGGAAATAAGTGATACGGGTCTTTTCTTCTTATTCCAGTTCCTGTGGTAATTTTTTACTTTGCAGTGGGATACAAGACCAGGGTTGATTCTTCGGTTTTTGGATCAAACAAGAAAGTAATTGCTGAAGAACTTGCACGAAGGATAAAAGAGTATCAAGCGGATGAGGAGGTTATTAAGATGGCCGAGCTCTATGAAATCCGAAAGGTCATTTTATCATAAAACTTGCTGCCTTTTTGCTAAGAACCAGTCCCACGGCCTCCATAAGAAAAACACAAACTGAACGCTTATGCACAAATTGATAAACTAACAATCTTCTGGCTGAAGCATTGCAGGTCGAGTTCAATATAGAAATCCGTTCAGGCACTTCACCAACAATAGTTGCTCTAAAAGCAGTTGAAATCCGCAGGCCAACATGGGCGATACTTGACAGGTCGGGCAAGCTATAATTTAACTTATATTTGGAATATGAATTATAAAAACTATATGTACTCTTCTTACTTGAACCATTGTTTGCAACTGAAAGTACTATTCGGTAAAAGTAATACCAAAATTGGTGCCTTTTTCTCTCAAAGTTCAATATTATCTAGCTTCAACACGACACAGTCAATCACTTATAAGTCATCTGAATGCCCCAGATGAAGTTTGAAAACTTGGTACCATCTTTTATATCCTTTCACTTATTCATTATGGTCAAATACAGCCTTGAACTCTATAATGTTTGCAAATATATGGTTCAAATGCATTATATGTTCTCATTGTCCAAATCTAAATTTCTAAATTCTTGTGTTGATCTTAGGGTTTTCAACAACTAATAACACATTAACGAAGGCTTGGAAACCATTATATACTAACTTCTTAGATTAAAAAAAATGATACCCATTGCATAATTTTGTTGCACTACTTTTCCGAATCTCACATTACTAAGGTACTAGAATGGCTCTGATCCTCCAGCATTATTATTGTTTATGTCTGCATTTGAATCCAAAATTGCTGAAGGCACCAAGAGTTTTCAGACTCCAAATTTGTTGTGTGTACAACATGTAGTACATTGCAATGGACATCCTGAAATTACCATGATTCAAGCCAAGGAGACAGCATCTCCAACTTGGAGGAGTAATGTTTCTTATATTTGATTTCCAAACACTAAGATTTATATATTTAATTTTAGCACTTCCACTCAAAAATTATGAATATCTTATGACAAGGACCCAAACAGAAGGCGCCTGGGGAAGAATAAGCACACCTAATTGAGAGAGAGAAAAAAAAGGAAACATGATCCCAATATTTTACCATTTGTTTATATGTGATTTAGGGAAATGAAGAAGGACAGGAGATTTTTCCTACAGAATTTCTCTTGTGGTATACTAAGGATGAAGCAATTTAACAGAATTGAAAAGCTAAGAGGACCAAAAATAGATTACATGAATGATCTTCACTCAGATAGAAGCAGTATCAGTATCGTAACCTATGACAATATGACGCTGGGACTCCCAGAGGATGATAATCCTTTCAGCATTGACTTTACTGCAGCAGGTAAGCAAATCAGCACCAGTTTTCCCCTCTAAGTCTAGCGTGCTTCTCAACTGTTTCCTCTGCAACTCTTCATTACAAGAGAAAAGCAAAAAAGAACAGAAAACACCGAACGCCAAAGGAATGCAAATAACTTAAGAAGGGGAAAAAAACACTGTACTTGTGCTGATTTTATTGACACACATGGTATGAGTTCCAACCTTGAAATGGTAAACTTCTCTCCAGATCAAACTAATGACAATGCTAGTGCCCAAATTGAGAAAGACAGTATGGAAGACAAACAACCGGAAATCATTTTGGATGAGTTAGGTATCAATTCGACATTAGCAAATGAAGATGGGCAAGGATCAGGCTCAGGTCAGACACAAACGGCAAGTGACGAAGATTTAAGTGATTTTTTGATGCCTGAGTTGGAGGCATTTGATGATTCTTCTTGCACAATTTGCAAGAACAGACGACCGCCGGATGGATGGAAGAGAGACTTCACTCACAAAGAACTTCGAGCTGCTACAGATGACTTTTCCCAAGAATATATTATATCTGATGGAGAATTTGGTACTGTTTACAAAGGCAAACTGAAAAATGGACTGAGGATAGCGATTAAACAAAATAAATCTGTCAGTGTTCAGGAAGAGAACCAATTCATGGCTGAAATTCATATCCTCAGCAAAGCAAGGCACAGGAATGTGGTCAAGCTGTTAGGATCATGCTTAGAAGGAAATCTGAGGCTACCTGTCTATGAGTACGTCTGCAATGGTTCATTAGACCTGCAGTTAAAAAGTAAGATCATATGCTTTAAGTTTTCCAGTACTTGTAGTCATCTTCCCCTATTTCAACTAAAAAATATTCTGCTTACAGCATTAAGCTGGGAAGAACGCATGAAAATAGCACTTGGTGCATCCAGAGGTCTGAACTATCTGCATGAGAACAACATCATTCATAGAGATGTCAGACCAGAGAACATTCTTGTCACACATGATCATGAAGCATTGGTAATGCCCTCAAACTTTTAACATTTGCAATTTAGGTGAAAAGTACAGTTTGACATATTCTGTAAACTAACTTCTGTTTTTAAATGACCATTCTAAATTAGCTGGGAGGTTTCCAACTTGCAAAAGAAACACACGAACTGGACCAATCTGTACAAAGCACAGTGATCGGGACTTTCGGATACTTAGCACCAGAATATGCTGAAAATGGAAAAGTCTCAACAAAAACAGATGTTTATGCCTTTGGGGTTGTACTCTTACAACTAATCACTGGTCGGTGCACTACAGATGCAAGACTTGGAGAACGAAGTCTTGTTGGATGGGTGAGACAAAATATATATAAAAGGAGAAATCTTCAAATTCTATAGCTCTTACTCATACATATTACCCTGGATGAACCTGACAAGGCAACTTTCATGGCACTGTTTTCTTTCTGAAGCCACAATTTTTTTTCTTTCGCTACAGGCAAGACCACTCATAAAAGAAAAGAAATTCTCAGAACTAGTGGACCCCAGCATCCTCAACTGTCATGATCCCAAACAGCTCTATTGGATGGTGCGACTAGCAGAAGCATGTCTTAGCATGGACCCCCACAAAAGATCACCCATGAGTAAGGTGAGTTTCTCAGTCACAACAAGTGAAACTTCATGGACAGTGTCATGACCAACACCGGCCTATTTAGGTAAATTCGCTGCATATGAATTTTTTAGATGCTAATGATAGTGTCCTATGTGTCTTTGTTGTTTATTAGGTGGTGTTTACGTTTGAGTATGTAATGGAGGGGAAAACAGCTTTTGGAGTAGAAAAAGTTGAGTTATCTAAACATGAAAATGTGAGCACAAAAGCGCAGTCAAAGAATAGCATGGAGAAGACAAACAGGTCTATTTCATCACCATTGTCAGTAGCAATTCCATATACTAGTAGATCAATGGCATTTGCAAATTCTGAAGCCACTTCAGATAGTGGAAAGAGAAATCATCAACTCATCAGACCAAACTCATGGATCAACAATAATTATATGCTAAGAAGACCAAGCATTATTATTGAGCAGCAGAGAGAGAGATAGAGAAAGAGAGCTGTTTCATTTCCCAATTATTTTTGCAACAGAATAAACACTAAGCTCTATTGTTCAAGAATTCCTCACAGTTGTTATCCGTATTTAATTACACTTTCAGTGTGATAGATAAATGATTCAGATCTGAAGACACTAAATTTTATTTCAGGTGGCCTCTAGAAGTAAATCCAGCAGTTCCTCTACGAGTGTTGTTCGATGAAGAGAGACAAGAAGAAAAACACTGGACGGAATGATGCAAATACAGAGATTTAAAGACACCTATGACGTTTTCTTATATCCCATCTAACTAAAACAAATCATTCTCATCAGTCTATGCAGTGCAGTAGCAGGGGTTCTTGTGTCCTTAATCACAAGGAATTCATCCTTGGAGGAAATAAAGATAAACCATAGACAAAAGCATTGCATGTCTAAGAATTTATTTATTTCTATGGAGAGATAGATAGGCCCAGCAAACAGGAGTGCTTATGATACTAGAAAGGAGTAAAACTTTGTAATTTGATATCCACACATGTGGAAAATCAACAGGTTACATGTGAGTGAGCTATTAAGAAAGAGACAGATGAGTTTTTATTGAAACCCCAAGTAGAAGAATTGCCAGACCAGCATTTCCTTTTATCATCATTACAATTTAAAGAAAACGAATGGTGTTATATAAGAATGGCTTTGTGACTACACCCATGTTCTTTGAAAGCAATGTTGTATGCTACATTTCGCCTCTTTAAATGGTTAACTACTCTCAAATCTCTTCTCAATTCTTCTGTGTCATAATATTTATAAATTAGTGAGCTATGAAGCATCGTATCCCAAAGCAAACAAGAATCAATATTCTAATTTTAAAAAATTTTAGCATTTTGCTCCCTTTAAATATTCCAAAGGAAAAAGTTAAAAATGCACATTCTAACCAAAGCCCGTTCATTATATTCTTGACCTTCCCATCTTTGAGACTCTAAAATGCTACCCCTCTTCGAGACCCTAAAATCTCCTCATATCCCAAGAGTCCAACCTGTTGAGGAAAGATTGATCCGGACTATTCCTCTCACCCTCTTTGGCAGGTGTAAGGAGTATATTACCCACAAAACCCAATTCTCCTTTCGAGGCGAGAAAGCTCCAGGGTGCTCATTCCATCTGCACCAAAGTCTTGTCCAGCCATTCTAGAGCTATCACCGCAACATACATCATCATCTGTCATGAACCGGCAGTGAGGGAATAGAAAAGAAGCTGTCTTCGCAACCTTGCTCAAGAGACACAAAAACAGAGCATCATGAAATCTAGGGGAAGGTGGGTGGAGTTGCACTGTAGATGGTGTTTTGTGTCGTGGAAAGTGGTTGTAAGTGAGAGAATGAAGGTAGGAGAGAAGAGAGAGAAGGAGATTGAGAGAGAAAGAGCTAGAGAGAGAGAGAGAGGAGAGATACAGAGAGCAGAGAGCAGAGAGCAGAGAGCAGAGAGCAGAGCACAAGAAACATTCAACGTCATTCTTGATTCCATCGTTAGTTTTACACGTATGCCAAAGCGAGAAAATATAAATTATTAAAATTTTTTGGAATATATCTGGATTCATGAATATCTAAAATTTAATCGAACTATGAAATCTCTTAAACAAATACATAACCAGGATAACGATCATAAAATTGATTCATCATCATTTTATCACAACATCTCAATCCATAATTTGATGAATCAGATGATCAGAGAAAATTTCTTATTTGAAAATTTTTTAATATTTTTATTTAATTTCTCATCAGAAATTTTTCTATTGAAGATTCTTAAAAATGTCTTAATTATCTTTCACTCAATAATGGGCAAAGAACTTATGTACCCTCAAAAGTCTTATTTCCCAAAAATGTTAACTCACATGAGAGAAATTAAGAGAAATCTCAAAAAAATCATGGGAAGTTAATGGATTAACGGAAGTTATTCCGTTATTCCGTTATCCCGTTATCCCAAATTTAAATTCAACAGGATTTTATATATTTTTTTTTGAAAATGCCCCTCATGAGCATGCAAACTAATATCTTTCACTTTGTACATGTGAGTATTTTATATCCGTCACAAAATTACAACCCATATGATGTTTCGCACCACTCAACTAGATTTTCATATAGGATTAAACGTGATGCGGCCGACAAATACACCTATAAATAAAGATTTCTCGAAACACTTGTTAAGATGATCGAGAAACCACCATTAGTACAAAAAAAAAACTTGATGTAACCCAAACTTAACACATTACATCTATCGAACCACTTTTCTTATTAAAAGTGATCTCAAATCATTACTCGACTGTATATTCACTATTAATTTCAATCTCAATATTGATAAATATAACAGGTCGATCGATAAATATAACATAACAATATAATGTTGATTAGTTTTTTTTTTTCTCTACTAAAATTTAGTCATTTTAATTTAGTTATTTTGCTAGATTTGCCTTACAAACTTCATTATCTTCCAAACCATTGGTAAGCAGACCATAATAATATACATAGAACCAAAACTTTAAGAAACAGTTGAAAATGATAAGGATATCATTGGGTCCATCCAATGGGTTTCCCATCTTACATAGTGGACATGGTGATCAAAATCATATCATCGTCTTAAATAATAACTCTCATTATCTCATAGTCGATTTATCACACGTGATATAAAATACGTGTCACAGTATTATTCACTCATCTCTAAAAAAGATATATGTCAAATTTTTCTAATATTATATAGATATGGAACTCAATTTACATATAAGATTTTATTCAAAAATCTTAGAGAGAGTATTCAGAAACGATATCACAAGCCACAAATGATATCTGAGATATCAAATTTGACTACTTACAAGTAACATAAATGTTGGTGTGTTTATGTCAATCATATAGCATATGATATTATACAAAACATATGTTAGGGCGACTTACATCTTAACAAGGTCATTCTTAAAATCTCTTACAACGAAAAACTGTTTCATCCCTACTTACTCAAAACTGGAGGTGGTTACTCATGTGAGGGAATCGATTTTGTCTGCCTATATATCTTTTATCATATCACATCACAGAATATATGATAATAAAAAAATACAATAAATAAATGACTGAATAATGCATGTATGCCATATATAACAATGAATATCAAAATATCAATATAGTACATATGAGAAATGTCAAAATATATGTAAACTCAATCATTTCCTATATCCTACAAAGGAATCTTTCGTAATGAGTTTGATGAAGAGATCAGTCACCATACTATATGTGGAAATATACTTGATCGTTATTTCACCCCTCTCGATGATATCTCTCATAAAATAATATCTGGTATCAATATATTTAGTCCTACTGTGATACCTAGAGTTTTGGGTGTAGACAAAGTGGCTTGATTATCATAATAAATTATTACCGACTTCCCATTATTTACCACAACTTCTAAATCATCCAGAAATTTCCAGAGTTAAACACTTTCCTGAATTGTTGTTGAGTATATTACAAATTCAGCCTATATTATAAATAAACAAACACATATTTGCTTCTCGCTGCTCCAAGAAATAGTATCATTGTTGAACAAGATAGCAAAACCTGATGTCGATTTGTATCCATCCAGATCGTCACCTCATTCTACATCTAAATACCCAATGACACGTAAATCACCTCCTCCATAAATAAGGAGAGATCCACAATTCTTTAGAGATAACTCAGAATTCTTTTCCTTACTCTCCAGTAACCCCTTTCAGGATTGGATTGATACCTACTCACCAGATTAATTACAAAATAAATATCTAGTCGTGTACACAATATTGCGCACATAAGACTATCCACTGCACTGGTATAAGAGATTTTACTTATCTCCCTTATTTCGTCCTAAATTTTAGGATACATGTCAAGACTCAAGTTCTCACCTTTAGCGATAGGAATATCTATGGAGTTATAATTGCTCATTCCAAAACGCTCGAGAATTTTTTTGATATAGGACTCTTGCAAAAGAGCTAATACCCGTCTCATACGATCCCTCGGGATCTTAACTCCAAGAATGAACTGAGTCCACACATGTCTTTTATATCAAAATTCGACGATAACTACATTTTGATAGTCATCAGATACTCTCTATTGTTTCTGACCAATAGAATGTCATCCACATATAAGGAGATAATCACAAAGAAATTCATAAAACGTATAAGATAAACGCAATGATCGTTCTCGATCATAAAAAAACCATAAGATATTATCTACTCATAAAATCTCATGTACCACTATTGGATGATTGCTTAAAACGAAATATCGATATCCGAAATCGACAGATTTTATCCTTCTGACCTATAGGAACAAAGACATATGGCTCCTCCATATAGATCTCATCATCCAAACTTTCATTTAGAAAGACAATCTTAACATCCATTCGATATAATTTTATATTCATATTTGCGATAATCGTTAAAAGTAAATAGATCGAGATAAATTTGACTATCAGTGAGAAAGTTTTATTGTAGTCCACATCCTTAGTCTAAGTGTAACACTCGGCTACCAGACGATCCTTATATCTCTCCACCGATCTATCAACATTTCTATTGATTTTGAGAACCCACTTGTTTTCAATGACCTTTTTCCCCTTAGGCAAATCAAATAGGTCTCAGACCTTATTGATTTTCATTGATTCCATTTTTTAATATATGGCTTCAATCAATGGTTATTCATAAAACTCTCAAGAGTCTCATGGACCATTTTAGGCTTTTCATCATTCTCAAGAGTAACAATGAGGGTCTCACCCTCAAACGAAAAATGACGTTTAGTTATGTGTTCTTGATTGCTTCTACGAAAAAGGGACACCGGATCCATAATAGGTTCTTAAATCCCGTTACTAGACTTAGTTGAGCCACTAGACTCATTTATCTCATTGAAGGTGAAGTTCCAATCGATTTCATTTCTTTTAGGGAAATCATTCTTAAAAAACTTGACATCATGATATTCAATTTCAGTGACAGTACCATTTGTATGCTTACCTAAAAACACAAGCCTCTTAAAGTGTTTCGAGTATTTTATAAAAATAAACTTGTTTTCTCAGGAGTCTAACTTGTTGTATGGATGCAAGAAATCTTGAATATACACGGCACAACTCCATAGTCTCAAATAGTTAAGATTAGGCTGCCTCTCTATCAAGCTTATATGGGGTACTCATTATAGATTTTGATGGGCAAATACCGTTATCACCATTCAGTTTATCCCCCTTACAAAAATTTAGTACGAAAGTTTTTGAAATAGCCATAGTTTCTGTATACAAAAAAGAGAGATATTAGTGACTCATTGATACTTATTCTCATCTTTGAATTAACAAACATGAAATAGTTCGAATATACACCCCAAAACGAATAAATAGATCAACAGATCCATCCACCATAACCCGTAGTTATATCTCACCACCTGTACTTGGACTCGATAAACAAAAAACCTATAAAAAATCACAAATAATGATGTGAGACACTCAAAAAGGTGAAAAAAATCCAAATCAGAGTAGCTTGACGTGTCGCCATGTGTTGGCGGTGTGCTACCATGCACCTGCACTTGTTGGCAACAGGCTGTCACGCAACGCGTTTGGTACGCTATTGCAGCCCTTCACAAAGCCACATGTAATGCACGAAGCTGCACATGTAGCAAGGCCGCAAGGCGCACACATAAGGAAACTAAGGAGGTTCGCAAGGACGAATCTCATGGCAAGCCCAAGGTCACCAATGAAGAGTCATCTTCATGGAGCGAAGAAAGGCAATCGCCTAGAGCATGGCACGAGGGTGCACCAGTCCGCTCAAGCAAGGACAAGCTATGTCCAAGCATTGGCACTTGGCACCCAAGCACTCATATGCCAAAGGACATGACCATCCGTCCAAAGGTCACAACAATTCGTGTCACATCAAGCAATTCTCAAGCAAAGGTCTCTATGGAAGAAGAAGAGACAATTACACGTGAGAAGAAGCGAGCAAGACCATCGCTCGAAAGGGCAGGAAACACACCATGCAAGGACAAGCCATCGCATGAGTAGGCTGCTCACAAAAATGCACCATGGCATGAGCAGCTTACACATGGGCACATGCCAATGGCATGCGAAGTAATGCCACCGCACGAAGAGGAACAAATAAGGATGCAGCATAAGGCAAAGGAATCAAGCACTCATGAGCTAGCAAGTGAAAAGGCACAAGAATGAATGCCTATGCTCGAGGAGTTAACCTCATTGCTTGAGGAGATAGAACCGTTGCTTGATGTATGCACATCGGCACACGAGCCAGCGTGCCATAACTTAATGCCACAGCATGAGCTAGCATGCTACATCCCAATGCCATAGCACGAGCCATCATGCGACGACACAGTGCCACAACACTAGTAGTCTAGTGCTAGCGCACAATTTAACAGCTTAGCAGCCAAAAGGCCATGAGTCACCCATGCAATAAATACTCTGTTAAATAAGTTCTATGTATTCATTAGCACAAATGAAGAGGCAAATAACTATCTAAATAATTATTGTTAGTTGTTAGTAGTTCTTAGTCATTATTAGGTATTATTAGGAGTCATTATGTCTAGTATCTATTAGAGTGAAAGGACTCATGTGTGAGACCCTTTGCCTCCTACACCCTTTCCTATAAATGGGACAGTCTTATCCCTTTGTAAGCAGGCTTTTGAGGCTTTTGAGAAATGAAAAACCAAGTAAAAGGAAGAGAGTTTTCTCTTTTGTTCTCCCTCAAGAGAATTAGAGCCAAAAGGTGCCAATAAGCCCTTAGGTTATATCACATCCGTGTGATATTAGGTTCTTGATCTTTGTAAAACCCAACAAAAGTAAGTTCAAATCGACCTCACCTTCTCCACCTTGTATCTATTCCACCACTTCCCTAACGAGCCAACTTAGTGCATTGGAATAGGTGCCTTGTACTAAGGAGAACTCCAAACCATTCATCTCAACCTGTCGTCCCAACCATTACAGCGTGAGATTCCAAGGCAATCATGGCCAAGCATTGTTCCTCATCTTGGATACAGACCCCCAGTGGTGCGAATCACATCATTCCTAGTGCCTAGCATCAAGGAGCCGCATCACATGCATGCTCATCGCACCTCAGGTCATGTTCTGGGTCGAGATACGAGTCGGATGGGGTTTCAGGTCAGATCAACCCAGATAGCTCCAGCATCACGCGCCTCGATGCATGTGACATCCACGTGCCTGCTCTACAGGTGTCACACACCTCAGCGCGCATGCACCCCACGCGCTCGTGGGTTTAGGCTAGGTTTTCTCTACGTAACGGGTCTGCAACCAGGTCCCGCAACTTGGTTGCCGGAAAATGCTTTTTCAGCTAGTTTTGAGTGCTAATTCTGCCTGAAAACTATAATTTAACTTCTAAAAATATTCTAAACATGATTTATTGGAATATCTAAATCTTAAACTCGATGATTTAAACACCATTTGTTATGGCCCTTTGCAGCCGATGAAGAAACTAATGTTCCACCAACCAAATCATATAATTATATATCAAAAATATATTTCAAAATATGATGAATATTTATAGACCATTTTCATAAATTAATTCGTTCTCTAACTTGATAGAGGTTTTGTGGTCCATACTGTAAAAATTTTCGACCGGATTTTTCATGATCTAAACATATTTCAAAAATTAAATAAAAATTATATTCATGATTCTTGGGTCATGAGTAATCTCATGGTATTTTTGGATTCATGAAACGTATTCGTGATCCGGATCTTAAATTTTTACTCTATATATTTTATACCTGAAAAATTCTAAAACTTTTTTAAATAAATCTAAACATACTATGATACCAATGTTAGATTTATTCTACATATATGCGGAAGCATGAAAATTAAATTATCAAAATTTTTTGGATTATATCTCGATGTGTAAGTCTCCAAAAATTAATCAAACTGCAAAATCTCTCAAACAAATGCACGGCTAGGATGATGATCATGAAATCGAACCATAACCACTGTGTCATGACATCTCAATGCACAATTCGATAAATTGCAAACGATCGAAGAAAATTTTCTATTCAAAATTTTCTCGATACCTTCAATTAATTTGTCACTATAAATTTTCTCTCTCTTATTAAGACAATTATAAAAAATGTCTTAATTGCTCTTCACTCAACAATGTGTAGAGAACTTATGTACTCTCAAAAGTCTTATTCTCTAAAAATGTTAACTCATGTAGGAAAGATTAAGAGAGATCTTAGGGAGATTATGGGAGGTTAATGGGTTAATGGGTTAATGGGAGTTATCCCATTATCCCAAATTTAAATTTAAAAAGATTTTAAATTTTCTCCTGAAAATAGCCCTCATGGGCATACAAACTAATATTGTACATGGAGATTGCACTACCATACTATAGATTTAACTACTCCCTAACTGAATTTTGTTGCATTCAACCTAACTTACTACCCATAGTTTTAAAGACTATTGGACTAGTCGTGTTTCAACTATTTCGGTTGGTTGTTACAATTTTCATCTCCTTCAAAGAAATATCTTGTCTTCAAGGTTAGAAAAAAAAAAAGAAAATTGAGCTTGACTACAGTGATGGATGAGTCGACAATAGTAGCACAAGTATTTTTTATGTCTTTTCTTCTTCTTATTCTTCTTCTTGTATTTCATTTTCTTCTTTTTTGTCTTGTATTTTTCTTATCTTCCATTTCTTCCAAAGCAATATTAAAGACATCATCTGAAGCTGCAATTGAAATTAAAAGACCCTTGTATAATACTGGCTTGATTACCACTGTAAAAATATATATTTGATTGATCGTATTGAGATGGAATGAAACATTTCATCCACAATTTCAATGGTTTTGTTCTGGGAGTCTATAATCGACAACTTCTGCATTGAATTACCAGCTTGTGAAGAAGTAATAACTTGCTGCTCGGGTTTGTCTTTGTTCCACATCTCAATGATGGTGTTGATTTTGTCATCAAGATTTGTAAAAAAGAAATTTCTATTTTTCGGTCTAGTTCATCCATACTTCATACCATCTGAAGATGACTTTCTTTGATTGTTTTTATGGTTTCATACCCAGTTTCCATTATTTAGTGCTAGCTAAGGATTTATACGCTCTGATACTAATTTGTTATGAGCCGATAGTGAGAGAATAGAAAAGAAGCTGTCTTCATAACTTTACTTAATAAAAGACACAAAAACAAAGCATCATGAAATGTAGGGAAAGAAGAGTGGAGTGCACGATGGATGATGTTGGGGTCATGGAAAGTGGTTGCAAGTGAGAGAATGAAGGTAGGAGAGAATAGAGAGAAGGAGATTGAGAGAGAACAAGCTAGAGAGGGGAGGGAGAAACAGTGAGCAGAGAGTAAGAAGAAACATTCATCATCATTCTTGATTCCATCTTCTGGTTGTTACAACTATTTATACATGGAGGATGCACTATCATACAACAGATTTAACTACTCTCTAACTAAATTTTGTTGCATTCAACCTAACTATCAATTATTTCAAAGACAGTTGGACTAGCTGTTACATTTGAAAAATGCTTCAGTTAGTTGGGCTGGTTGTTACATCGTTCTTCTGAAACTCCGGCCCCAAAATTTAACTTACGTTATGACCACCACGACGGTTCTCCACCGCATGTGGATACATTTAATTTAATAGGGGTATATTTGTCTACATATAATAATTTGGAAAAGTTGGAAAATACTTCTTTTTCTAATAATTTAACTTGTCTCTTATTCCTTTTATTTTAAAAAATCTAATATCTACTAAATTACTTAATTTAAATAATTTACTTCATTAAAATCTTCTTCTTTTTGTTTTTAAAGAGTTGTCAAATGCATGCAATGTATTTAACTTAAAATTTTATTGATTTTTTTTTTTAACTTTTAAGTTAATTTCAAAATAAGTATTCTCAGTGTTTAATAAAATTATTAAAAGATTAGTTTTGAGTGATTTAAACCAAATGGTTAAAGGTGTTAGAAAGTGACTTCTATACTAAAATGACAAAAAGGTGTGTGGATGTAAGAGAGTATCACAAAGAAGAATGATAGATCTTAACATTTATATAATTTAAATCAGAATAAAAGTATTTTTGATATTTTAAAAAATTGAGAACAGTGCAATCTTTTTTTTTTTAATCTTAATCGGTCGATATTCGAGATACTTTATTAACTTATTCGAATACCGTGAGATTTATTTTAAAAATTGATTTTTTTTAAGATTCATAAAGTGTCATCTTTTATTCAATAAAAAATGACTGTAATAATAAGATAATAATAAAATATAAAGTGATTTTATTTTTATCTTATTTTAAATAATTTAAATTATTTATAACTTAAATAAAATATATACGCATATTATATTTTTATTTAAAAGTAAAATTAATAAATTTTGAAGTCAAACCATATATTTACCCATCATTGTAAATAAATATCGAGCAGTGGGATTATAATATGGTTAAATGAACGAACTCAAATTCTTTTCTTGTTTCTTAGTAGACCTAATGTCGTGCTACTTTCCCAAAGCATTAGTAGCCATCCGACACGTCATACCAATCTTATTCTAAAATTTACAATTAAATTAAATTAAAATTATAAATTTCTGAAATTTTTTAATTATAATAATTGTAATTATTCATTTTAATTAAGAATTAAGATTCCTAATACCTTTCTAATCTTCTCCTTCTATAGTAACCTAAGCACAACTGCCGGCAAATCTTTCAAAATGAAATTATTATTGTTATTTATTTCCTTTTTTTTTTTTTTTTTTTTTTTACATAAATATATAGCGGCGGTGAAGTGTCTCAGATCAAGAATGAAGAAGAAGAAAAAAGAAATGGATCAACTCTCAAACGCTTTTGCTGTCTTAGACCTAGAAGCCGACGACGACGACCGTCAAACAACGCCGTCTTCCTCTTCATCCAACGCTCACAAAGGTTTCCGTCTCTCTCTCTCTCTCTCTTGAATCGCAAGTAAGATTGTTTGGCTAATGCTAAGGGTTCGGTCTACTGTTGCAGCTAAGAAGGGAAATGTTACGTCTCAGGACACCAAGGTCGCTAACAATGGAAAAGTCAATCAAAAATGTCTGGAAACCCCTTCTGAAGAGTACAGTCTGCCACTGGTCTGGATTGACTTGGAAATGACCGGTAAATCGTATTCTTTTACTTTGCCTCTCATTTCTTTCTATGAATTTGTTTGGATTCTAATCTGTGGTTTCTTTGTTGGAATCCCATGTTACAAGGGTCCATCTGCTCTTTAATATCTAGCTGCACATGTCACGAACTGATAACTTATTACTTATTAAGAACATCCTGGATTGGCATTTAAACTGTCCATGACCCGTTTTACGCACTAGCAGGCATTGCCCAACAGTTGTGTACCCGGCAGCTCCCTTTAGTAGAGCACCTAGTAGTGACTCTTTGATTGATTTAGTCTTTGTGCGAGTGAGAGTTATCCCATTTGTCAAGGATTTGGTCCATCTGATTGTTGCTAATATGTTTGCAATCATTGTTATTATTATGATTTTTTTTTCCAACTTGCATTTTCTGAGTTTTGCATTGCCCCCCCCCCCCCAAAAAAAAGTATAGATCCTTGAACCTATGCTCTGTTACAACAATTTTACACCATGGTGTATTGTTCTGCTTTTGGTCTCATTTTTTTTTTCTCTTTCCCTGCTGGTTTTTGTCAAAGTATTGGGGGACATCTTTAATGGTATTCTAGCAAATAATATCATATTTTTACTGGTGTTGGTCTATTTTTTGTACAGGATTAGATGTTGCAGTTGATAGAATCCTTGAGATTGCCTGTATAATTACTGATGGAAATTTGACCAAGTCAATAGAGGTACACACTCTTTAAATCTCTGCTCTACTTTGTGATATTCTGAATTATTAGTGATTTGTAGAATTTAAAGACAAAAGCTTGGGTTGCTTTAGGCCGTCACTGTTAGTCTGTTGTTACTATATTATAGAAGGAAATCTTGAGAAGCTTGAATATAAAATTTGCAAGTTTCATTTGTTCATTGACCTGGCATGAAACAATGCCTTACTAATCTTATTTATCTTAATCTTCAAGAGCCCTATGTTTAACTTATTTCTGGGTAGATCTCGAGTCTCTCTTGAAAATGTTGGGCTGAAAAAACATCCTACCAGGAAAATCTTTTTGGTTCTGGGACTTATGTTCCAAGGGTTTACTGGAATTGAACTTAACTCTTCACTTGTAGTTCCACATTTGCTGGCAGAAACTTTGCAAAAGTTGTAGTCTATGCCTGTAAATTAGCTTTAAACCATCAGGTGAACATTATGCATTGACACTTAATCAGATGGCAGATTTGATTGACCAGAAGACATCTACTGAATTAAGTTCTACCTCCCAATTATTATTCGATATGGATTTTTGCAAAATCATGAAATTTCTATACGGATGATGATCAATTTCAAGAGCTCCTTCTTCCCTATTTTGCCTTCTTAGTGTGGTCTGCTAATTTAATTGTTTTGCTCTTTAGAAAATTGTAATCTGGTTCTGATAAGAGTAATGTGTTGGCTAAGAAATATGTTGAAGTGGATTTGCACGGCCATATAAATTGCTAAGGGAAGTTATTTCCAGGCGGGGGTGCTATTCTTCATTAGTGTGGTTTCATTCAAATCCTCATGGAGTTGAGAATTGATTCTGTTTTTCAGTCTGATTTATCTTTTAATTCAGATGATGAATATCTTATTGTTGTTGTCCCTTTCTTGGTTCTTTCAATTATGCGTGAACATGTAGTTCACCAGCTAACAATATATCACCTTTTTTTTATTTATTCTTCCTTAGTAGGGTCCTGATATAGTTATTCATCAAAGCAGAGAGTGTCTAGAGAGGATGGGAGAGTGGTGCCAAACTCATCATTCGGCTAATGGTAGGCAGCTTCTTGATTGCATTAAAATTTCTCCTCGTCCTTCTCTTATGGTTTTCTTTTCCTTTTATGCATGTATATCCACAATGTTTAATTTGTATATAAGATACGCAGGAACTACTACTTAACATTTTGAAACGTCTTTAGGGCTGACAGAGAAAGTGCTCCAAAGTACAATTAGGGAACGGGAAGCTGAAAAACAGGTGCAAGAAATACATTTTGTATTTTTTTTGTTGGATTGGCTGAACTGTAGTTAGTGTTCCAACATTATGTTTGTATTGATTTCTCCTGCTGTTGTGTAATGGGTATGATGAACATCAAACCTTAGAGCAGAGTTCAAAATTTTATTGAGGAAATCTAAGTCATTTGGTCCATTCTAGTGCAGTCAGCTGATTTTTTTTTTTCCCCTAAGCATATTTGTTTGATGATATTCATTTTGGACTTGTAATGACTTAGCCAATTTGATGTACCTTACTCTCTTTTTTAATTTTTTATTTTCTTAGAATTTTTGCCATCTGACGTGTAACATTGCACATTCCTTCATATTTGTTTATATCACTAGAGTCTTTCTATTAGTGCAGGTTGTAGAATTTGTAAAGAGACATGTGGGTACATACACACCTCTCCTGGCTGGAAATTCAGTTTATATGGATTTTATATTCCTAAAGGTAATGCTACCCGATATTATCTCTCCATCTTTGTAGTTTGAGGCAAGTCATTTTCTTTAATTTTATCCAAAAGAGCAAGCTTGGACTATCGTAATTATTAACAGAAGTGCCCTTGCTTAGTAATTTTGGTATGGGGATGACTTGGACAATTTTCAAGGATGTTGCTTGATTGAGGAAAATGTAGTTGAATGTTCCCTAGCACTTGAAGAATAAGCATGTTACTGCATTGCAAGCATTAGGGTAACTTTGTCACATTAATTGAGTGGTCTTGGCTTTTCTCTTTTGGGCTTGTTTAGTTTTGATTTCAGTGCCATTTGGTTGGTTCGTGGTTCCATATTAGAGTTCTGTAAGTTAGAAGCATGCTCATGGGTCCAATAGTACATGACAATCAGTGGTGGAGCCGGTATTTGACTTCAAACGGGGCAAAGTATATATGTATATTTATAAATATATGAATTCATATATATATATATATATATGTAAATTGAAAGTACAATATATATATATATATATAACATATTTATCTAAAATATAAAATATAAAAACTGAAAATTATTAAACAGATTTTTTTCTTCAATTGAGAGTTTTTTTCCCTTTTAAATAAGAAAAAGAAATAAATTTGTGAAAAAAGAAAGTAAATAAGTGATAAAAATTTTAACAACAGTAACAACAAACTGGACTTTAATCCCAATATTTGGGGTCGACCATTGAGAGACAGATTTAAAAAAGATAGAGAAAAAAAAAATAATATCTATATGTAAAATAAAAAAATAAAATACAAAGAAAAAGGATAGTAAATAAATAAATTAATAGATAATTATCTAAAATATATTGGTTTAATTTGTGCGGATTTTTCTTTGCCATCCATTCCTATCCAAAACATTTTCCTCTTCTAAATCCCTAATTTTCATGTCTTTGTGAATAATTTGCATCCAAATTTTTAGCGGTCTATCTTTACATTTGATTAGATCTCCTATATTTAAGTTCTCGGTTCTCCTAACCGATACATCTTTGGACCTTCTTTGCACATGTCGAACCACCTCAAACGGCGCTCTCGCATTTTATCCATAATTGAACTAGCTCCGAATTTGTTACGAATCTCTTCGTTTCTAATTCTATCTCTTCTAGTTTTTTCACGCATGCACTTAAGCATCCTCATTTCTGTTACAGTCATCCTTTTCTCTTGTTGTTGTTTAATAGCCCAACATTCAGTACCATACAATAGTGTAGGCCTAACCGCGATTTTATAGAATTTTCCTTTTAAATGTAATGGCATCGTGCGATCGCAAAGAATTCCGGATGTCTTTTTCCATTTCATCCAACCCACTTGAATCGTATGATTCATATCTCTATCTATATTGTCATCGCTTAGAATGATGGAACTTAGATATCTAAATCGTTTACTTTTGGGTACATCTTGCCCATCTAAACTAATCATTTCTTCATCATTCCTATAATTTTCGCTAAATCTACACTTCATATATTTGGCTTTCGATCTATTCAATCTAAATCTTCTAGATTCCAGTGTAAGTCTCCATAACTCTAGTTTAACACTAATACTTTCCTTAATTTCATCAATTAGCATAATATCATCTGCGAAAAGTATACACCATGGTATTTAATCTTGAATATTTTTTGTTATTTCGTCTATTACTATTGCAAAGAGGAGGAGATTTAATACTGAATCTTGATGGAGCACGATATTAACGGGAAAACTATCGCTCAAACCTCCATAAGTTTTTACGCTGGATACAGCTCTCTCATACATATCTCTAATTAGATTGATATATTTCAAGGATATCCTTTTTTTATTAGCGCCCACCACAATAAGTCTCTAGGGACCATATCATATACTTTTTCTAGATCAATGAATACCATATGTAGGTCTTTCTTCTGTACTATATATGTCTCCATCAAATGTCCTAACAGGTGGATTGATTCCGCGATGGATCTTCGTGGCATAAATCCAAATTGATTTTGAGATACATTTATCGCCAATCTCAATCTATAGTTTATTACTCTCTCCCATAGTTTATGGTATGACTCATAAGTTTAATTCCTTTATAGAAGTAATTCTGTATGTCTCCTTTATTTTTATATAACAGTATAATTACACTCTTTCTCCATATTTTAGGCATTCTCTTAGTTTGTCAAATTTTATTGACAATATCAGTTAAACACTTTTATATCAAATTCACCAAAATATTTTCACACTTCTACAGGAATGCCATCAGGTGCTATAGTTTTATTATTCTTCATTCTCTTTAAAATCTCTTTTATTTCATAAGGACGAATTTTATGTTTAAAATCTCTATTAATCTCTTCTACAGGTATCTTGATATTTTTTATATCTGTTGTATTATTAATACTAAAGAGATCGTCAAAATAATCACGCCAACGCTTTCTTATATCCTCATCCTTTATAAGTATATTATTAGTTCCACTCTTAATGCACCTAACACCATTTAGATCTTTACATTTTCTTTCTCTTAGTTTGACAATTCTGTAGATCTCTCTCTCCGTCTTTAGTCTCAAATCTTTTATATAGTTCATTATATATATTGCTTTTTGACTATTGAATAATCTTTTTCACCTCTTTTTTTTTGCGTTTTTATATTTGTCATATGCATCACTACTACTATTACCTTTAAGGTTGTTATAACCCTCTCGTTTAGTATGGATAGCCGTTTGAATTTTTTCGTTCCACCACCATGATTCTTTGTCTATTGGAACCTGACCTTTAGATACACCAAGAGTTTCTTTACCTATGCTCATAATATTAGTAGATATCTCTTTCTATATTGTTTCCGAATCATCATTAGTAGACCAATTTACCATTTGAATTAATTTATCTCTAAAAATTGTCATATTTTCTCCTTTCAGATTCCACAACTTAATTCTTGGTTTCACAAATGGATGATATTTCTTTTGCTTTTTAGACATACGTATATCTAAAACTAGGAGTTTATATTGAGTTGTCATAATTTCTCCCGGTATAACCTTGCAAATAAGTGATAAAGATTTTAAAAACTTAAAATTGTGTATGCTATTGGAAATATAAAAGGTATGTCCTAGTAATTGGATATTATATTAGGATTTGAAGATGTGACCATTGTCTAAATAATAAAGAGAAAAGCGAGCGATTGAGAAATAGTGTAATATTCAGTATGTAATTGATATATGGTGTCGTATTTATGTAACCTGGTCTCTAATCTTGAGAGTGTTCAATATGCTATAATACGTACAACAAATATGATTTAATATTGTCTTAATATATAGTAAATATTGTGTTATCGAAATTATATTAACAAAAAATAAATAAAAATAATAAAAATAATAAAAGCCAAAAATTATTTACAGTTATTTATGTGAGGGGAGGGATGAAATTAATATTTTTATTTTTTTATTCAGGGGGCAATATCAAGAAATTAAGGGGGGTTTATGGATTTTTACTAAAAGTTGGGAAGGAGGGCAATTGCCCCCTCGCCCCTCTGCCACTATTGACAATGGCACATGTCTTGAATTTTTTTCTTCTTGTGACCCTTTCAGTTTCCACCTTCCATTAGTACCTATCTGTTGTTGTATCTGATTTTCTTTCTCCTCATTATACTTGCTCTAGATTTTTGCCTAGTGTAAAACCATTTGGTTGGTTATATTTCTGAAATGGGGCAGGCATGGATTTTGGTGATTGGTTGGTAGCCTCTGAGTAACTTCCTGGCAATAACTACAACAATAACAGCTATTTGTGGTGGATAGATGTTAATGGCTTCGTGGTCATGGTGCAAGTGACTAGGTGGATTACAAAACTGATTGTTAATTTTCTAGAGCCAATTTTAAACCCAAGACCGAAGGACCATCGTTCGATCCATTTGACATCATGATGTTGTTTTAGATATTGGTAGCCCTTTTGCTTCTTTCAAGGAGCATGCTAGCAGTAAATTTTTGAGTGGAAAGATTAACAAAGTGATAGATGCAATTTTCAAGCTCTCTGTGGTCATTAATGAACCTGAAGGTAAGTTCCCTGTTATGGGCACAAAGCTTAAACATTAAATACAAGTTTACTTAGTATGCAAACCACCAAGCAAGGATGAAAATAACATCAGTAACTACTAACTGCTTCTTGTACATATGATCAATTTCCTATGTTGGACTTGTAGAGAATGATATTATTCTTGTGATTCAGGTTTCTGTTGCACCTTTAATTGGTTTTCAAATTGCAAGTACAAAGGGTAGAAATATCATTACTACTTATAGTTGGTGCATTAAAAATTTTTAATTGGTTGACTCTCTCATGCTGTTTCAAAATTATTTATTTATGCATAGTGGGAGGTAAGATTACTCCTATTTTTTCATTTTGGTGGTGAGTTAATTTTCTTTTACCATTGCAGAAATATATGCCTGACCTGGCCAGTCTGTTCTCCCATGTTGTTGTTGATGTCAGCAGTGTTAGGGCTTTGTGCATCCGCTGGTATCCCAGAGGTAAAATCGGTGGATTCTTTTCAAATTATGTATTTAAGGAAGCTTTCTGCATCACCTGTTGCTATGTATACAGATGTGTTTCTATTACATATAGATGTGACGTTCTGTTATAACTATTTAAGCACTGATTTATTCCTTTCTAACATTGTAATGCCTTAATTGCTGGGAAAAGAAAGGAAAGGGAAATTTTAATGATTAAACAACTTTGATTAATGATGACATAAAGGATAATTGTCAGTCAAAGTACAGGTAATGAACACAAGAAAACCAATATATGCAGATAAATTGTGGTTTTTATCATGTGTAATTGACCTGGCCAGTTTCGCTCTTAATACTGTTTGAGAAATTTGGAGTGAATTTGATACATGCTGATTGAAGAATTTGTGAGAGTTGGAATATCATATGCATTATAGATGGTAGGAATCAATGACATATTAAGGGGGCATATATGCATTCTGGAATCGAAATTTGATCTAGAATCAAAGACCTTGGAAATGGGATTAAGAAACCATGTCTTTACTTGAGTTTCAAAAACTCCATAATTTGGATGTTTCATTCCTAAACTCTCATTTCCATTCTATTAATTCGAACAAATCATATGAGTTTCAATCCAATTCTTGATTCTGATTCACTTTAATTAAACGGCCTCTAACATTTCAAGTGTTGAACTACTCTCAAAGGCTTGCCTCAAAATTGGGAGATGCTGATTCAAATTGAATAAATAAATAAATAGTTGATTTGATCATTTCTATCATATAGGTGGATGGTTCAAGAATTTCTGATTCGTAGCAACAATTTTGACTATATTCCCAGCCTAACAACAGAAAAATATCCTCACCTGCCTAACATTTTGCTAATATTAGGTTGGGTGGTTTTACTTGCAATAAGGATCCTGAAACAATGATCTTTCTATGCAGATAATAAGAAGGCTCCAGTGAAGGAAAAGAAACATAGAGCCTTGGATGATATTAGAGAAAGCATATCGGAACTAAAATACTACAGGGAGGCAATTTTCAAGCCCTCCAAATCGAGGAAGTGATAACAAACAGGACACTACTTGGTGCATACTTCTGAGATGTGAGAAGGAACTATTTTTATTATAAGACTGCACTTTTTCTGTGTTACTTATCATTTTATTGTGCTTGAATTAATGAATCTGAATATTAACCTGTCCTGTGATGGCTGTTGATAAATTATTGGAATACAAGTAATGTTTTCTTTTGGGCCATTCCTGGTTTTCTGACAGACCTTTGCAACAAAACTATAGTAAAACTAGCCCAAAATATTGGAGAACAAGCATTTCTGTGATGTACTTATACGGGAGGAATCGAAATTTTTTATTTTTATTTTTATTGCAGAGATGATTGAACCAGACAAGGAAAGTTCAATCAACACCCTACTCATAGATGTCTCTCATTTCACCAAAAAAAAATAAATAAATAAATAAATGTCTCTCAGATCTTGGTATAAACGAGATTTCAATCAAATAGCTCATACACCTTCTGAAAAGGTTTTTACCAGTTAATCTGGATATTTTGATAATTTTCTTTTGGACCTTCAATGGGATACATTATTTGAATACTTTTTATATTTTCTTTGCCTTTATCTTTATCTTTTTTTTTTTCATTAGCATGTTGGTCTTGGTAGAAAATCATCTTCAAAGTTTAAAACGCAAAGGGTGTCATGAGAGTTCTCACCTTGAGCTGAAGGGGCCCTGTCTATTTGAGCATAAGCTTTGGACACCATACCTTCCAACGTCAAGTCCCCTGGTGTTGGTAAATCCTTGACAACCATGAGACAATTTCCTGATCTCAAGACCCTTACTAAAATGCCAACTCCAGCAAAAATAATTTTAAGCCAAGAAATGCTTGCAGAGTTCAAATTAAGAATGCATTCTTAACATCTGGTTAGGTCCTTCACCTCCTCAACACACTTCCAAAAATAAAAAGAGAAAAATAAAGTAAATTAACAATCCTTGCTGACCTCGGGAAGTTATTGTTAGGGAAGAAATTGCAGGAGGCCAGTTGGACGAAAATGTTGCATCTTAGTCCAGATGGGCGATAAAATGGCTGCAGCAAGACAAAGCTGGCCAACTCAAGTAGAGAGAGCTGGCCAACTCAAGTGGGCTGATAGTCTACCAACGCAGAAGGGAAGGGCATAAAACTGAGAGGATGTTAGAGAGAGTAACAATCTGCTGTTCAGGGAATCTTGAGTGGTTAGGAGAGAATTTAGGCTATAAATAGGGTATGAAGGGCAATGGGAAGGATATGGAATAGGTGATTAGTTTCAGTTTAGTGTGGGCAGTCTTCTTTTAGAGAGAGACTGAATTTCTTTTCTTACTACTGTAATGTTCTCTTCGAACCATCAATGAAAGGAAGCTTTTGAGCTACTAAGCATTTTCAGCATACTCCTGAAATTTCTTAACAATTTGGTCCGACCTGCCTCTTTCTTCTCCACCTTTTTTTTCTCTGATTCTTTTCTTTTTCTCCCATTTTCAGTCGATTTTCACCCAAAGAAACCCCTCAATTACTTCATGACTCACACAAAAATGGATTCAAAATTAGAATCCATCGAGAAAGTATTGTAGAATTGGGCAAGAACATCTCGACACTAGTCAGTGAAATGAATATCCATCGCACCAGAATGGACAAACTCGACTCTTTGGAAGATTTGATGGCAGCACTGCTACAACAAAAACAAGTAGCCCGTGAGGAAGCTTCTTCTACTTCTACATTTCATGGTGTTCTAGGAGGCTCCTCACTCAAAATAGGGTCCATCCCCATCTTGGGAACCTACTAGCAACAACACCCACAACCAAAAATTCTATCTCAAGAAGACTTACCTTTTGCGCTACGACGAGTCGATCTACCTTGTTTCGATGGGCCCGATCCCGCAGCTTGTGTCGCACGAGCGGAGCAGTTCTTTACCATTAATCATATCCCTGATGAATCGAAAGTTGCGGTGGCTTTGATCTCCATGGATAGCCCAGCGCTCCATTGGGTTCAGTAGCTTCTTGCTCAACATCCTTTGATTTCTTGGTCTGAACTCACATCCGAACTTTTCGATCGCTTTGGGGGAGGGTTGTCGACAAACCCTTTCGAAGCGCTAGTGTCCACAAAGCAATCAGGAAGAGTCGACGTTTACATCGATGAGTTCGTTGCCACAGCAGCACTCATCAAGGGCTTAAACCCGTCGATCCATCTCGGTCTCTTCCTTAACGGCCTCAAGGACGAGATACACGTACGGATCCGGTCGCACGAATCTCTCCCCTCTTTCAGACATTGAAGTTAGCTTGGGAGATAGAGTAAGAAAATGTTTCTTTATAACGGGGGTGCTACCGAGTCAAGAGGTTGCTGCCCACTTCTCTATCAGGTCACGAAAATGGAGTGGGTCCAACCCGACCCCTGGAGGATCCGATACTTATCCCCACCCAAAACCCATGACCCAGAACCAAATCTCTTTTAACCCGCCTTCACAACAATCTTCACCCGCAACGACAATTTTCTTCCCTTCCTCCTCTACAAACCATCTAGACAGCAAACCGTAACTCCCGCCAAATGTCTCACCATGAGATCATGGACTTACGCTCCAAGGGGTCGTGCTTCAAGTGCAAACAACCCTACCATCCTCTTCACAACTACCCCAACAAAAGCTTGCGTGCATACTTGGCGAGGATAAGGTTCTAGCGAATGACAAAGCCTCGAGCGAAGACACTGTTGCAGAGGATTTCGTGCAACAACTGGACATTTCTCTCACCGCATTAGAGTTTCTCATGTTCTCCGTAGGAGGAATTTTTTATCCTAAAACTATGAAGCTTATGGGATCTACTGGGGAGGGAAAATTGTTGATCGTGGTAGATAGTGATGCTAGTCACAACTTTATAGCTGAAACTATTGCCAAACGGATGAGATTAGTACTGAAAACCATGGACCCTTTTTGGATATGGCTAGGTGATGGCAGAAGGTTAGTTTCCTCAGGCGTATACTCTGCTGTCTAGATAAATTTAGGGAGTATTACCATTGCAGTTGATTGTTTCTTATTTCCATTAGGAGGAGTTGATGTCTTTCTGGGAATGTCTTGGTTGGAAACATTAGGCAAAGTGAGAGTTAACTGGCAGACGATGTCCATGAAGTTCCAATGGCAAAGTCAGAGTGTGTGCTTGGTTGGAGACCCTGCACTGTTTCGAACTTCCTCTTCTCTTGCTGCCTTGAAAAAGCTCAGCGCAGTGGAGTTTGGAGTCTGGCTTTGGGAGTCTAACTTAGAAAACAATGAGCAGACCTTGACAGATGAGTCACTAACCGGTGAATAGCAAGAAGAGCTGCAGTCCTTTCTAAGCTGTTGGGATATGATTTTAGGGTGCAATACAAAATCGGAAGCTCAAACAAGGTGGCTGATTGTCTTTCAAGACTGCAGGAGGGATTGGAATGTTTAGCAATGTCATGGTAGCTGTGGACTGATTGGAAACAAATAGAGGAAGAGATTATCAAAAACCAAAGGTTGTCCACACTAAAACTACAACTGCAGAAAGAACCTAACTGTAGGCCTCCATTCACGCTGGAAAATGACACATTGCTGCACAAGAATCAAGTGGCAATTCCAGAAAACTCGAAGTGGATTCTTACTCTATTGGCTGAGTTTCATGAGACCCCAGAGCAGAACACGCTGGTGCCTTAAAAACTTATAATCGTTTAGCTGCAAACTTGTATTGGAAAGGAATGATGAAATCCGTGTTATCTTTTGTGGCAGCCTGTTTAGTGTGCTAACAACAAAATATGAGGCTAGATCACTAGTAGGACTTTTGCAGCCTTTACCCATTTCATCAGTGGTTTGGAAGGATATATCAATAGATTTCTCCGGTCACAAGGGAAGGATTGTATTTTTGTGGTCGTGGATAGATTATCTAAGTACGGGCACTTTATTGGGTTAAGGCACTCTTACACCGGAAAGTTGGTAGTCGAGGCGTTTGTTAAAGATGTGGTTCGCTTACATGGACTTCCCCGATTCATAGTAAGTGATCATGATCCAATCTTTCTGAGTAGTTTTTGGATGGAACTATTTCGTTTGTAAGGCACAAGCCAAAGATGAGTAGTGTTTATCACCCCGAAACGGATGGACAAACTGAAATATTAAACAAGGGACTCGAAACGTACCTACGTTGTTTTACTTCAGAGCAACCAAAGAGTTGGTATACTTGGTTGCCTTGGACCGAATTCAGCTATAATACGAATTTTCACGCATCCACAGGGATGATCTCTTTCCAAGCGGTGTATGGTTGACTTCCCCCCACAGTACACAGGTTTCTTCTAAGGGAAATATGTGTAGAAGTAGTGGCAAGAGAGCTTTTGGGCAGGGATGAGACTCTGAAACAACTTTAGCACAATCTTAAGAAGGCATAGTAGCAAATGATGAAATTTGTCAATACTCATCGGAGGGATGTACAATTTGAGTTGGGAAAATGGTTTTTTTTTAAGTTGCGGTTATACAGACAACTTTTAGTCCACGATAGGGGAAAAGCTAATCTGGCCACCAAATACTATGGTCCATTTCCTAAATTACAGCTATTGGAAGGGTTTCGGATACACCCCGTCTTCCATGTTTTGTTGCTAAAGAAGATGATTAGAAGCCATGCATCGGAACTGGCACTACCCCGTACTCTTGAGAATGAAGGTAGTTTGTGTAAACCAGCTGGAATATTATGTGAGAAAATAGTTACAAAAGGAGATAAAAAACAGCTGCTTATTTGCTGGAAGAATAGAACAAAGGAAGATGCAACATGACTTGATCTTTCAAACTTTAAGGGGTAGTTTCCTGGTTGCAGCCTTGAGGCAAAGGCTGAAGCTCCAGTAGGGAGCAATGTTAAGGAAGAAACTGCAGGAGGCCAGCTGGACGAAGATGTGGCATCTTCAGTCCAGATGGGCAACGAAATGGCTGCAGCAAGACAGCTGGCCAACTCAAGTGGGTTGATAGTCTACCAACGCAGAAGGGAAGGACATAAAACTATTGTAGTATGTTAGAGAGAACAACAATCTGCTGTTGAGGGAATCTTGAGTGTTTAGGAGGGAAAATAGGGTATGAAGTGAAATGGGAAGGATATGGAATAGGTGATTAGCTTCAGTTTAGTGTGGGTAGTCTGCTCTTAGAGAGAGAGACTAAATTTCTTTTCTTACTGTTGTATTATTCTCTTCAAACCATCAATGAAAGGAAGCTCTTGAGCTACCAAACATTTTCAGCATACTCCTGAAATTTCTTATCAGTTAACCATCCTTGCTGAACTCGGGAAGCTAAGTACTCAAACATAAAAAACACGAGACAGCCTCCTCTCATACTACGGCGAAGTAGCAGACATTGAGCACCGACGAAAACAAAGCTCCCCCCAAAAAAAATCCACGTTAGCACCCTCTATTTCCTTAAATAGAGATAAAACATATCCTACGGTTGTCCAACCTTCCTACTTAGAGAGATGCTCAACCAAAACTGTACAACAAAAAGATGTCATAGTTTATACATCACAGTTTCCTCCTCTAGCATCAACGAAAGAACATGGGGCTGCCGTGATGCTACCAAGTGGGCATAGCAATTTGGAACCGCTGCATAGAGTAGAAGATGAGTCAAGATTCTCCGCATAAAAACAAAAGGAATATCAACCAGAAGGCAGATGTGCATTTAGAAACCATATGCTGTGATCTCAAATATCTATTTATAAGAAGGCATGCTCCTCTGGTAAATTTTTTTTTGGGGGGGGGGGGGAGAGAGTTGAGATCCACTCATACATGACAATGAATAGACAAGTTCCCGGAGTTCATCAGCCGAGAAACCAACTTCATCCAACAAATGGTTATTTCCAAAAATATTGATTATTGGGTCTAAATTTATTAAAATATTATGAATTTTATTTGATTTCTAAAACTAAATATTTCCAAAATTGACTTTAAATCTCACACTCTCCCTATTAAGTGCCCCTTCTCTCTCTCCCCTCTATTAAATGCCCTCTCTCTCCCGCATTAAAAGTTTTTTTCCTCATTTCAGTTTATTTATGAGACATTAGCAAATCAAATGTCATTTTTTACTGCTGTATTTTTCTTAAGATAGTTAAGAAAAATGGATTTAGCACAAAAAAATAAAATTATTTCAAATAAAAATAAGATTTTTAGGTGATGATATTCATAAGGCTAACGTTAAATCAATTACGAGAGCAATAGAATTTGCAGATAAATTTTCAAATAAGATTAAAAATAAAAATCAATTATATGATGTTTAATTTATGTTAGTGTTTCTTTTCAAACCTAATGAAACATTGTGTAATTTTATATCAAAAGAATCCAAAACTATGCACTAATAAACATACAAAAACATTAAAATCATTAAAGAAAAGGTTAAATCATGGCCATGTTTAGGTATTCCTCATCCTCATGCATTCACGATGGTAGAAACAGATGCATCAAAATTAGGATACTAAGAAATATTAAAATAGAGATTAGAAAAGGATTCATCAGAAATAGTAAGATATCATTCAACAATATGGCTCGGTGCTTAAAAGAACTATTCCACAATTAAAAAATAAATTTAATCTATAGTATTTTATATTTCAAAATTTCAAGATAATTTATACAATAAAAAAATTATTTTAAGGATTGATCGTAAGTTTATAAAAGAAGTTTTGAAAAAAGATATTTAAAATATAGTTTCAAAACAAATATTTACGAGATGTCAAGCTATCTTATTTGTGTTCGATTTTAAAATTGAATTTATAAAATGTTCTAATAATTTATTTCTCAATTGGTGGGTACGACTTTGTTTTGTTTTGGTTTGGTTTGAATTAGAGTCATCCATTGAATAATTGTTTGAGCATATCTTCAATTGGTTTGATGGAATCAAGGATTTTACGAATTGACATATCAAAAGTTTTTAAATTCAGAATTCAAAATAATTGTTTTTAAATTTAATGTAATATTTTAGTATATCTATACATAGTAAGTCTTTAAACCCTAAAGAGCACAAGTGAATAATTGGTGTAAAAGGTTCATAAGTGCTCTTTGGAATTCCCTTTCTATTACTATCTCATCCTTTCTCGTAAAAATCCTCATGATCAATAAAAGCTTGAAGAGTTTTATTCAACCAAGTCATTCTTATTTTATATTTTTCATTTGTTTTTTTTTTTTTAATATTATTAATTAATTATAAATTAGCTGATAAATTATTTAAATGGATTAGATATTTCTAAATCTTTTTCTTTATTAAAATATTATAAATTTTATTTGATTTTTAAAATTAATGAAATCGATTTTATAAAAATCGACTTTGGAATCCATTGCTAAGAAATCTACTTCAAAATTACTCTAAATTCCTCATAAATAAAATAAAATAAAATGAAATAAAAATGAAAATAGAAAAAAAAAAAAAAAAAAAGGAGGGGTATTTAATAGAGAAGAGAGAAACATGATAATGAGTTGGCCTTGTGGTTCCCTGTAAACAAAAGTAGAAATGTGAATTGTTGTCAAATTTGGTATTTAATAATCAAAACCAACCTATGACTAAGACTATTAAATTTCACTTTTGAGCAAGCTTCAACAATAAAAACTAGGCTAGAGTGGATCCCGGATGACTCTATCAGAATGCCATGCTCTATACATCTATATGCGTCGGAATGCCTAAGCTGCACTCCAAGACATTGAATAAGGAACAATCATGTCACAGCAGAAAAATCACACCCAATGAAGAAACTCGAACTATCACCACAGCAGTTCCATAATACTCCTTTGAATTAACTCGAAGAACAAGTTCTGGACTCCACAACAAGCAACCGTCACCTAACATATTTGCAAAAGAACCAAACCCACATGAACACTTGGTAACTATTTAAGTTTTCCAACTCCATATGTGAATAAAATAACACAAACCCTCTGCACTACACACTGAAAAAACAATCACCCGTTTAAGCTTAATAAAACACAGAGCAGCACAGAGTAAACTAATTCCATTCAATCTAATATGCGCATAAAATTACACTAACCGACCACAGAGCACTTGGAAAGACACGCTTTTTTAGCTTGAGAAAACACAAAGAAGTCTCAGAGAACCTATTCCATGAAATGAACAAACAAATCTGGCAAAAAAACAAGTAAGAGATTAACAAATACCAAGTCAAAATAGGCTACTTCACAGCCTAAACAAAACGGAGGAGGCATATGAAGACAACCCTAAAGAATCTGATGAGAAAACATAAAGAAGCAAGTAAAAGGGTCGAAACAAATGTAAGCAGCGAGACATGCAAAGCCAGAAAGGGACAGTAGAGAAGACATACTACCTCAAAGTTAAGTAAAATCAGCAGATTGTCAAAACCCTACGCCCTTCCTGCACAGATTCAACCTCAAAAACTCAGAAATGCTCAACATATATCAACACTGAAACAAACCCACGTTGCATAAAACCCCAAACACAAACACCTCCAGAAAAACCCAGAAATCTTTTTTTAACAAGTGAAAAAAAATGAAAGGGAAAGAATATCAGAAGGAAAGAAGAGAAAGAGGACGAGAATAATCCACTGCGGAAATTGGGCGAAAAACAGTGAGAGAGTGGGAGCAAAAGAGAGAAAAAAAACCTAGATGAAGAAGAGAGAGGGAGGAGAGAGAGATGGAAAATACTTGGAGAGAGAGACAGAGAGACGGAGCTAACAACGGCTCCACATCATTTTTTCCTTCAACAACTCAGAATTGCTCAACATCAACACCAAAACAAACCCACATTGCTGAAAATCTAAATACAAACACCCTCTCAAAAAAAAAAAGAAAGAAAGAATATGAGAAGTAAAGAAGAGAAAAAGGAGAAAAATCTAGTGCGGAAATCGAAGGTTTTGAAACTACCGAATCTTGACAAAGCTGTGAAAGAGAGAGAAAGACCCTAGACGAAGAAGAGAGAGAGCAAACAATGAAACATGTACGGATATAATCTTAAAAAAAAAATTTTAAAACAATCTCTGAGAGAAAAATTTTCCGCGTCATCACGGGAGGGAGGGAGAGGGTTCCCGCGGCAGTGGGCGGCAGTGGGGAGGGAGGGAAAGGGAGGCTCCTGCGGCTGTGGGGAAGGGAGGGAGAGGGAGGAGTGCCGCGAGGGGGAGAGAGAGGAGTGCTGCAACGGGGGAAAGAGAGAGAGCCAGGGGCGGCGGAGGGAGGGGCCGCGGGTGGCAGGGGGAGAGAAAGAGAGCCGCTAGTAGGGGAGGGAGAGACAACCGCGAGGGGAGAGAGGGGGAGAGAGAGCCGCGTTCTACGGGGGGAGAGAGAGAGCCACAGGGGGAGGGAGGGAGAGAGAGAGCCACGAGCGGGGGAGGGAGGGAGGAGTGCCGTGGGCATCGGCGGGGGGAGGGAGGGAGAGAGAGAGGAGTAACGCTGCGTGCAGGGGAGGGAGGGAGGGAGAGAGGAGCACTGCGGGTGGCGTAGGGAGGGGCCGCGGGAGCGCCGAGGGGGGGTGGGAGGGAGACGAACTATCGCATCTTGAAAACGCGTCACGTGGTCTTCGCCCAATCTAGTGTTGTCATGTGGTGTCGCGAATCCAATTCGCGACAAAATAGAGTTATTTTCAGAATTTTTTGTGTTAACATTGTTTTAATTTTTTTTTTTTAGATTTAATTTGAAACATGAATTAGCAAACAATTACTCAACGACTACTACACTCCTCTCGTTTATCGCGATAAGTCTTTACTCGCTTTCCTACCCCTCTCTCTCTACTCACGTTTACCGCAATGATTAGGAAAGTTCTGACATTCCTTCAAGCATACCCTAGGATTTTCCCCCACAAATAAGAAAAGTTCAATTTTAGGAAGATTAGGAAAGTACGGACGACTTGATGGCTCCTTCATTGTGTAAGGTACCTGTTCCATCCTCATTCTACCTTCTATTTGAGTAGGCAATATTGGAGTCTTAGAACTTTAATCATCTTCTATTTCTTCCGCTCTGTCTTGGTTCCATCTTCTGTAAACTGAGCAAACTCTAACATCTACACTCAGTCATGAATGCCTCCATCCTTTGATTTTGTTCATCCAACTTCTAGTACATTCGTTATATTTTTCTTTCGATGCTATCAAGCTTTTTCTCAGACTGTAGTTGGTGTTCTTGAAATCCATTTGTCAATTCTTGAGTCTTCTGTTCTTGTTTCTTAATTTGATCTTCCATAGTTTTGTACCTTGTGCTGTCCGCCATTGAATCTTGAAAGTCAAGGAACTACTGCTCTGATACCACTTGTTATGGAAGTAACTTTCAGATTAGCGCCAAATCTGTGGTCTATCTTAGTTGGAGTGCTGAAAACTGAGGTTCTGCAGAAAAGACTATAGCAATGGCTAATAGAAAGGCGTCTGCAGGGGATGATTGTAAGAGGAAATGAACAACTTGAGGGAGAAAGGAAAGAAGCTAAGAGGGGGAAATAGAGAGAGGAGAGAGAGAAATCTGATGAGATGAAGAAAACTGTATTTCATTTTCTGTCTCGGCACAAGTCAGGTACATCTTTTATACTATTCTCCCTATTGAGCTAACTGCTGTTAGTTAGTTGGTTGAAACTCCAACTAACCTTTAACAGTTACAAACAGCTAATTCCCTCCGATTTTCAATTAAAGTTTGTTACCGTTTCTTGGGGTGTAAATTGAGCTCGAGTCTAGCCAAAAACGGGTCAGAGGCCCTTTTAATTTTCTGGGCCAAGCTCAAGCCTCGATTCATCAAATTTTCTCGAGCCGGATTTGAGCTCATAAAATTTTAAACGGTCGAATACGAACTTTGCAAGGTTCATCTCAAAAGGGTCGATTGTTAGGCCTAAGTATTGCGTATATAAAATGAATGAAGTTGCTTGGTCATAGTCACAGTATAGAACTGGCCAACTGCAATGCATGCAGCAGGAATACAAACCCCCAAGAAATAAAATAAAGAACAACTCTCATAAAGGAGGGAGAGAAAAATAAAAAGTAATAAATGTGCTTCGAAGAAAAGGACTGCAGCTGGATATGCATAATTAACTGCATCAACTTTTCTTTACATTTTGTGAGAGAGAGAGAGAGAGAGAGAGAGAGAGAGATATTTACGGATCTAGTCTTTGACGTATGTTTTGGCGAAGAGCCCATTCAGGGAACTCTAGGAACCCAACCGTACTTGGAGTCTCCGACTCTGTGAAGCTGTTCTGATACCACCACTGTCGCCATTACTGATGATACACACACCATCACTATAATCATCATTAGCATCATCAACCTACTCTCATTTTCATCTCTGCTTCCATTCTCTCTCTCTCTCTCGTGCGTTTTCTGCCAAGAAGCACAACAGCGCTGCGCATTCACATTCCCTGCCTTACACGAATACAATTACACTCCACTCCGACGCAAGAGAAGAAAAGTCTCCCCCGGCTCGGTTTAGCTCTGACATCCTAGTCACACCTTCTCCGCGCTCTAAATTGATGCATTCTTTCTCTCTCTCTCTCTCTAAAATTCAATCTTGCTCCTCTCTCTCTCTCTCTCTCTCTCTCTCTCTCTCTCTCTCTCTCCAAACATAGAATGAGTGTCTGCGCACCAAATTTTGAGTTTTATTCAACACATTCTTTGTGCTTGAAGTGATTGTTTTAGGTTGATTGGTATAACTAGTTTCCACTTCAACCCAACCATAATAGTTTTGCGACATGAAAAGAACATTAGTTGCTTTTTTTTGGGGGGGGGGGATCCTATCATTACAGAATCTAGGGCATGAAAAGCACAGTTGAGCAACTAGTCAATCCTGCAAATACAAAGCTATACCGGTAAAATTTCTAGCACCCGGCTAAACCAAACAATGGACTATGATGATTGGCTTGTAAAGCAAATAGTTAGATTTTTGAATACTCTGGTCAAGTACCCAAAAAAAAAAAAAAAAAAAAAAAAAAAAAAAAAAAGGGCAAACGGTTAGAACCAGGGGATCCAGATTCGTAATAACCTTTCAGCTTCTTATTGTTCACTTTTTACAAGTTCAAACCACTGCAAACCATATTATCCACCCCCCGTCCCCCCCTTTTTTTTTGTTTTTTATTTTTATTTTTTTGGTATTTTATTATTGTTTTATGTACAAAATCCATCCCAAGATGGAAAAGAAATTGTCAAAAGAAAAAAAAAAAAGGAAGAAAAGAAAAAAGTACCCTTGTATCCCCAAGAATTGGGGATGACTCAGAAATGAGGAAAAACAAGCCCAAGACCTAAAATTGCCTGAACCAAAAGAGAATCTTTCCAGCAGTCGGCAGGCCTCAGACAGGTTAAACAATTGAATGATACAGAATGTACAAAACCATCTCTCGGAGCACCAAAAACTGAGTGCTAACTTGAAACTCTTGTCAATCTGTTAGAGTTGTTTCTCAAAACTGGTATGCTGCTCAGAAATAAAGCTAGTGACGGTCCTCCTTCACTGTGGTTGACTTGGCACGGTTGAAATCATCCAAGCTGCGAAATTTTTCTGTGAGCAACTTCTCCAATTCAGGATGTTTCTTTATGGGTGGTTTCTCATTATGTGCACTGCGATAATGATGGAACGCCCTGCATATACGAGAAAATGTATTGTCATAGTCATAGAAGCAAGAGGCACAAGATGATGACTTTTACAATAAAGAATCAAACTTGGTATCTGAAAATAATAAAATAAAATAATACAGGTGCCCTGAGCAAGTCATATTCAAGCATCAAACCTGGGGAATATTGAGAATGAGCATGGTCATGTCTTCAACTAGGATTGGGAGTGGCTGATCATCCACAACCATACATAAACCTTACTTTTTGCCATCATGAGATGATTTATGACATTTCCATAGAAGAAACTAGCCCAGCAAGTTTTCTTTCCAGCAAGCACAGAAGCTCAAAAAGTTTTAATCATGGACATATGCCTAGCCCAACTAACACTTTATTACTGAGAATGGGAGAGCTCCACAATCTATAGCAAATGGTGCAAACTGTATCAAAATAATGCAACCATGTTTGATCTTTATCGATTCTAGAAATTCATGTATAAAATGTTTTCGACCACAAATAAATCTCGGAGTAACAAGGCATTGCCCATGACAGTAAGGAAGCACAAGCAACTTTAAGTACTTTTCACCATTCATATGCAATTTTTCCTTTTTATTTCTTCTATGCTTGCAAAATTGTTTCAGGACAAGGAACAAAAAAATCTCATCTTCATACCATGAAGCTCTCTAAGATCTGAATCACAATTAGTTGGTCAGACAAAAGCAAGTGAACTACAAATGAACATGGGAAATGCTAATATCTGAGGGACTCCATTTTTTTCCTGAATTTTATTTTATACATACATTAAATGTGTCTGTGAATGGCCAACCCCAAAATTTGAAACCCCAAAATTTGAAATTAAGGCTCAGGCTGTTGTATTAAATGTGTCTGTGAACTCTCTATTTGTTTAATCTGCTGCCAACAGACACTAACCACCCAACGTTTGAAGAACCACATAGAACAATAAGCAACGAGCTCTAATTGGGTGATGCCATGAATTTGACTAATCCTTTTTCCCTTTTAATAAAGGCTCAAGTCTGACCAAAAATCCCTTTTGCCCCTGAACTTTCAAAATTTTTAAAATATCTGAATTATGGAAAAAAAAATATATTATGCTTTTGGTGTCTGCGATAATTTGACCCTTAGCCAACTTTACATGGTGAAGCCACACTCATTAAAAATAAATACAAAAATTTGGAGGATAAAAAATTTAGAAAATCCATAATTTTCTTTGAAAAAATATTTAGTTAATTGAAGATAAGCAAAAATTAGAAAAAAAAATAAAGAAAAGAGAAAAGCAAAGGGGAAAAAAATCTCACTTAATTTATCATCTTTTTCTCCGTTTTTTCTCCATACCCCCATTATTTCTATTCCTCTTTATTTTTTTTTTTATTTTTCTCAGATTCTCTTTTTTTTATTATTAATTAATAAGAAAATACTTCAATTTGAATAAACTTCACACAGTTGCTATAATTTGAAGAACTCTAGCACAATTGCCCACTTTATCCATTTTTATTTGTTTACTCTTTGGTTGTCAGAATAATTAGCTAATTACTATTTATTTTTATTTTAATTGATAAAAATTATTTTCTTAGATTATGGATTTTAAAATTCCACATTAGCCTTATTTTTATTGACTTAGCAACACAATCGACTAACGGCAAGCTAACAGAAGAAACAAAAGTATCACTTTTTCGTAGTTTAGGTACCTTAAGAGCACTTTTGAAAGTTTAAGGGCAATAGTGAATTTTTGGCTATGGTTTAGGTACTAAAGAGGACTTACAAACAGGCAAGTAAAAGCATTCAAAGGCACGGACATATGCTATCAGTCTGTTGGCCTAGTGGAATCAAGGCTTGCATTCCTTTACCTTGGCCAAGGTTCAAGCTCTTTCTTTGTCCCCAAGGCCGATAGCCTCATTGTAAACCCAAACAAAAAGGCATCAACATTTCTTTGTACTGACATTAAGCATCTTTTACATGCCATTCTTGTTTATAATCCCATTTAGTACAATATCCATGCAGGGACAAAATGTCCAAAAGATTTTGGTAATGAAGTGCTTACATTAGGTATAACCAGAGAAGGATCCAGAAGCCAACACTAGGGGAGAAAGAAAGGGGAAGAATATGCAGTGTTTAGGTTTCTGAAGGGGCTAAACTGAGAATTCTTATGGGCATAACTGGAAAAACTAAATTATTGCGGGAGAAACATTCAATTTGAAAATGTGGGGGGAGGGTCGCAGTGCGTATAACAATCTTTGGCCACCACTATGATTTTATATAAATCTCTCTATATGTGCATCAGCACTCGCAATCATGTGCAGATGGAGGAAGGCTAACAACTAGTGGGGAAGGACTTCAAACCCTACAGAAGCATGTCTAGAGAAGGTAAAACAAATGCTAAAATGAGTAAAGTAATTACCAGTACTTTTCAAGGCCATAAAGATTTCCCTTGTTGTAGAAGTCCAGAGTTAATTGTTCAAAATCCTCGTACAGGCCCTCTCTGAAATCCTTCTCCAATCCATAACTAAATAAATAGATAATATGTCAGTAACTTCTTTTAAATAAAAAACACAGGAGCAAATGACCAATTAAAAAATATCATCATAATTATGAAAACTAAAATGGAACAGCAAAATAAAGTCAAGTAGCTGAAGTTGGCTTCCTTTCACTCTCTCAAAATGTCATGGAAGTGAAAAAAGAACGTCTTGGAAGTGATACCTAAAAAACCTGAAGAGGCACTCCACACCATAATTATAGCCAGCAGCAGCATCTTCAAGTGCATATTTTCTGAATTCATTATACATAGAATCGACAGACATGCCTCTAAGAAAATAAGACCAAAACCTATAAAGTGTATTCATTTCCTGCATAAAAACCACAGATGCATATTTACCAGCTAAAAAATATCAGACAAGCTAAAAAGAAGTTATACTATGAAAGACATGTTTGAATAAAAGGTCAAACAAGTTCATTTACATAAATATACACAAAATGCAAATTTAAGAAGCTTGACTGTAAATTTGCCTAATGGAACTTGCAAGAATGATCCATGGAACTCTCCTGACCACTCCGGTGTTTGTGTATTGATAACCCATCGTGGATATGCATTTTTGATACACATCAGATTGACTGTGATGCAGCTGCTTGCACAATGAATCTGGCCTTTTCACTTTATTTTCAGATCAGGAAAATAAAGTAATATGCTTATAACCAGCATACTCTTATCCAAAATAGTGACCAGAAGTCCACATTTCCATGAAAAATTTAGAGAAAATAGTAAGATTCATCAAAAGGAGGAACAGAGATTTATGTCACCTCACTACAACCAATTCCCAGCTTCTTGCGGTCATTAAGGCACCGTTTGTGAAACTTCAGGTACCTAAGCGTAAAAGTACTCATCAGTCAACTTTACCATATGGCTTCCCGAATGCACATCCACACACACATGCATAGCAACACATATTGCTTACCCACCCAAAACCACACAAGCACTAACAAATTAAAGTAACAGTCCCATACTTTTGCTGTCTGAAACCATTTTCTTCTAATAGCTGATGACTGGGGTGTTGAAATGGTGGGAATGGCTTTGGCAATGACCCCACAGGTGGACTACTGCCAGAAAGGATCCTGTTAGGTGAACCACTCAATTTTGAAGTCCTCAGTCTGAAAAATAAACAATTAATTTGGGTTAAAATATGGCAACAAAATATTCATTGAATAGCTTATTAAGCATCATATAATACAAATATAGGAATTTTGCTCCCTCCCCCAACAAAGTCAAACTATACAGCCTATGACTTCTATGTTACATGAGCCAATGTGAACTTTACAAGTACAGGTATAATATTCTGAACTCACCCATGATTCTCTGGTGGCGTAGAACTAAAGAAAAAGCCAACTGAATTATTGGGTGGACTTTCAGAAATGATGCCAAGGGAATTACGATTAGTTCCATGATTTCTATGGTTGCTGTGAAACAATCGCTGCTTCTGGGATGAGTGTTGCTTAGTGAGAGCTTTATTGTGCTTTTTCCAAGAATTAGCATTTTCAGAGTCCTCACAGCTGGTTGAACCAACCATACTTTCAGCTGCCCTTGAATTTGTAGAGGAACTGACAGATCTTGAGTTTCCATCTTTGATTTCAATGCTTGATTTACTTCTACGACGATTAGACCGCTTTGCTTTCAGTTCCTGTCAAAATAAATCAGTAGTCAAAAAACAATGCTGTGACAATTAAAATTTTGAAAAAGATGCCCATCAACCTGCTCATAAAAATAGAGACCCTCATTTATTTCAGAAGCTTGTTCAGAAGATATGGGTTTTGATTGCAGGACCCCAATCCTAGATCCATCGCTTATCTTATCATTCTGCACAAGGGGCAAAGGATCATTGGTCAAAAAATAAGTAAATAAATAAATGCTTTGTTTACTTGAGCAATAATGTTTTGACCAATATGTATGCAGAAACCCAGAATTTTGTGCCAAGCATGTTCTCATATGTGCGGAGAGATAAACAGAGCCAACAGAAATAAACATGAAGAAACAAGAATCTTAAATAGCATCACCAGCACCAGATGCTTCAACAAAGCATCATATGACAACTAGATAAATGAGACAAACCTAAATTACAAAGAAAGAATCGGTATGTCTGTAAATCCACAAAACAAACACTGAGAATTATAATTAAGCATATCCAGCACCGGATGCTTCAACACATTGTTGGTTAGAGGGCTATCAAATAAAAGTTAAAACCATTATCAAGGCAAAGAAAGTAGATGCATTTAACAAGAGGTGGACTGGTTAGCAGCAAGATGCAACAGGGTTATGAAGCTATTCCTCTATCAAAGTTAAGTAAGAGTCGAGCGCTGGTGTTTGAAGCTGGGAGTGAAGTGACATAGGAGCCAACTACCCAATGCACAATCATTGTGCAGAGACCCCAGGGAGATGGGAGCAAGGGGACTCGAACATGGGTGGGCAGGGGGAGGGCACTACCTTGGCAAGACACATGGTGGTGTGTTTATCTTTTGCGTTATTAATCAAGAAGTCAACACAATGCATGCCCCCCTCCCCAGCAAAAAAAAAAAGGCAGAATGAAAAAGAGCCAATATCTCCCTCCTTATTTTGCATTCTTCATGGTAATAATCCTGATACTGTCTAGGCCATAATAATATGTTAGGTCTAATATCGAGTAGAAAAGATTTCGCTAATATCACTTTGCAAAAGCTTTTGCTTTTATGGTGGAAAAACATTTAAATTTGCAAACATAGCTTTGCAGGCAATTAGTTGTCTATTTCTCTTAAAGGCGCGTATACTCTTGCAAGAGTGCATTCAAGTGTTACACGGAGATAAAATTGAAGCGAAGGGAGGCAAAGACGACGGCCATTCTTTTCAGTATCCCAGCCCAACTTATACCCGAACCAGCCAAAGTTATCTTTGTTTTAAATTGGAACCTAAAACAAGCCAAACTCAAAATAAAACCTTCCCGGCCCTGGGTAGTGGCTGTTTCTTGGGTCACCCTGCCTCAAACTTTGCACCCCTTCCTGGGAATAAAATGTACCAATCTACCTTTATACATGAACCAAACTACAGCAATACAACTTTCACTTAGACATAACATGCTGCCAGATAGCCATACCTGGGTAACAATTACAAGCCTCTCAACATCATGATCATTGACAAACATCTCCTCCTCATCTTCATCAATCCTGGGGGATTCAAGAAGCACAATGTGAGTAAGCAACACAAGCCCTGGCCTACAGTGAAGCATATCAATTCCTTTTTAATAGGAGAAGCAATTCATTTAAAGAGCACCGAGAAGGTGCCAGCATACAACCTAGAGCATAAGAGCATCTATAAAAACAACCTCTGCATCCAAACAAAAAGATTTAGAAGAGACACAAAAGTAAAGAAGCATAATAAGCAGATAATATATTCCTCAATCAAATGGCATATTTCTAAAAGACCTAGATCATACAGAACAAGTAACTGCAATTTTTACCAAAAAAAAAAAAAAAAAAAAAAAAAAAAATTTAAGGTATTGCTTGGTTTGAAAAAGAAAGTTCTGCTACCATGAGAACAGGGCCCACAAGTTACCAGTACTATAAAACAACCTCTTAATGGTGATGTGTTCATAGACATACACTAATATATTCCAAGGGGTAGAAGACAAGTCATGGGTGTAGAATTTGCATGAATGTCCAGCAGTGGAAACAATCTAAAATTTTTTCCAATTGCATTGTAAATATGGAAGGAACACAGATTGGGACAGGGATGTCATTGTGATGGTTGGAAGGGATAAGATCTGATCCAAGATAGGGAAGAAGCATGGCCTTGTGTAAGGCCAATGACAAAGTTAAGGGGTGGAGGAAGGCAATTTCTCTTAAAAGAAATATGAAATGTGGGGTCACCCATCAAGGTGCCTTCCATTGTGCAGAAGGCTAATTGGGATTTGAGCACTTGAAAATCTATGAGGGGAGAAAGCCCCGAACAAAAAGGACTTCTCTATTGATATGATAATAATGGATGCTGAAGTGGTGTACCATATTTGCTGCATTGCAGGTGGACCAAAGAGCTTTAAAAGATGCAGTTTCCCGTTGGCAGCTATAAATAATACCCAGGAAATTTTGTTCTTTCTTATTTTTATAGTTAATATTCCCTCCATTCTACTTTAAATGTCAATTAGAAATTTTATTTTGTTCCATTTCATCTATCATTGTAGAAAATCCAGTAAGTTGTAATTATTTTTTTTTCCAACTTTAACCTTGTCTAGGAAAATGGAGCAAGAAAGAAAAATTATTGAAATGAAGATACATCGAGAGTTGACAAAAAGGTAATTTAGTCAATTACATCTATTTAATGATGAATTGAGGTTGTTTAATGATTTTTCTTGTGCAATTATCTTGAAAGGCACTTGATGTGGAATGAAAGGAGTATCTTTTTTCTGTCAAAAGAAATGCATAAAATCTATAGGGAATGAGTTATGATATTAGTCCAGGGTACAAGCACACCTTACATCTTCATTTAGTGTACAAAGCATATGGGGGGAGAGGAGTCAAAAATAGCGGGTTAAAATAACATTTGGTAAGCATATTCTCTTATGGAATTCCTCCCAGAGTAAGAAGTGATGGAGGCAACTATTGTGATTCTGTTTATTCTACAAAGTGCAAAGAAAATTCTGCAAGCACTACCAAACATATATATTGTCAATATATTCTTCTTTCCTTATTTAGTTTTGTTATAGTTGTATATCCCTTGATTACCTCTCTAAAGATTTTCATTACCGTTGTACATATTATTGTTGTAATTATTGGTGTATTTTTTTTTATAATAGGTCTAGGACTAAGAAATCTGATTATGCTTACTATATTAGACCCTAGAATTAAAGGATTTGATCATTTTTATGTCTATATATTGTAATTCTCTTAGTGAAATAATAAGAACATTTTTTTAGAAATTCTCTTTTATTTTTTGTCATGGTATCAGAGCCAAAAGTCTGAGATCATTTCCTCTTGTGTCTAGTTCCTTGTCTATCTCTAAGATCTTATTGATTTGTTCCTTTTTTTCGTATTTTTCTATTCTATTTTCTTGGACCTAGTCTCTTAGTTCTTGTTTCTAGTTGAATCATGTCTTTGGAACGATCTGAACACTTTCTTGTTCGCTTTAATGGCAAGAACCACTCTGCTTGGGCATTCCAATTTCAGATCTTTGTCAAGGGAAAGGAATTATGGGGTCATATTGATGGGACAGATCCTACACCTAACAGGGAGAAGGAGAAAGAGAAATATGTGAAATGGGAGGTGAAGGATGCTCAGAGTATGTCTTGGATCCTTGGAAGTGTGAAACCCTCCATACTTCTCAATCTCAAACCTTATAAGACCTCTAGAGAAACGTGGGATTACTTGAAGAAAATTTACAATCAAAGCAATACAGCACGAAGGTTTCAATTGAAACTCGAGTTGGGTAAACTCATTCAAGGGAGTATGTCAATCCAAGAGTTTTATTCTTTGGAAATTTTTTGGTTGAGTATACTCATATTGTGTATGCAAGTGTACCTCCTGAAAGACTCATTACTATCCAACGTGTGTATGAGACTAGTAAGCGTGACCAGTTTTGAATGAAGTTAAGGGGGGAGTTTGAAGCAATCATATCCAACTTGATGAACAAAGAACCAGTTCCTTTATTGGATATTTGGGTAGGTGAGCTTCTCAGCGAAAAACAACGGCTAATTACACAGACTGTCTTTGAGCAAAAATCTCAAAATTCTGCTCTAATTCCTATTGTCTACGCTGCTCAAGGGAGATCTAAAGAAGGCAAAGATATGACTAATGTCCAATGCTATAGTTGTAAAGGATTTGGGCACATTACCACTAATTGTACTAAAAAATTCTACAATTATCGTAAGAAAACACGGCATATCATCAAAGATTGTTCCATTCAGCTTCCAAAGAAATCTAAAACTGCCTACAATGTCTCGGTTGGTTCCTCAAATGCCCCTAGTCCTAGTCAGTCTTCTATTACTCCTAAAATGGTCCAACAAATGATAGTTTCTGCCCTAGGTCTTTCAGATAACAAAAATTCTAATCCTAAGCTTTGATACTTCTGCCCTTGGCCTTTCAGATAACAAAAATTCTAATCCTAATCTTTGATATTTTCATTCTGGTGCTTCCAATCACATGACCAACACTACCTTACCTTTAAATAATGTTAAAAAATATAAAGGAGATCTTCAGATTCATACTACTAATGGTAATTCCTTACCTATCACAACTGTTGGTGATATTTTAGCCTCTTTAAATACTGTTTTTGTGTCTCCTAAGCTATCCACTATTCTTATATCTGTTGACCAATTGGTTGACAACAATTGTAGTGTTCAATTTTCAAATTCAGGTCGTCATGTGCAGGATCAATTGTCCGGGAAGATGATCGTAAAGGGACCTAAGTGGGATGTCTCTTTCCTTTGTTTTTATCTCCCTCTCCAGTGTCAAATTATGTTGCTTGTAATGCTGTTCAACGTGATTATCAGGTACGGCATAATCGTTTAGGACATCATAATCCTCATGTATTTCGAGTCTTGCTTAAATCTGGTTTATTTGGAAATAAAAATTCGACTTCTTCTAATAATGATATTGTTAATTGTGTATCTTGCAAACTTGGTAAAAGCAAAATGCTTCCTTTTTCGTAGCTAAAACACACACCACCAAACCTTTTGAACTTGTACACACTGATGAACGGGATATTGAACTTGTAATTTCTCATGAACATTACAAATATTTTGTTACATTTATTGATAATTTCACTCGCTTTACTTGGGTATATTTTCTTTCGGTCTAAAAATGAGATCTTCTCTGTGTTTAAAGTCTTTCTTGTTTTAGTTGAAACACAATTTTCTACCAAAATCAAAATCTTACAATCTAATTCAAGTGGTGAATATATGTCTAATGAATTTCAATTTTTTCTTCAAAGTCATGGGATCATATCGCAACGTTCTTGTCCTTTCACTCCACAACAAAACGGTGAGGCTGAAAGAAAGAATCGTCATCTTTTCGATGTTGTTCGAACTCTTCTAATTGAATCTTGTGTTCCTTCTCATTTTTGATGTGAAGCTTTGTCTACTGCTGTTTATTTGATTAATAGATTACCATCTTCCAATTTGAACAATGATTCTTCCTACTTTCGTTTGTTTGGGCATGCATCAAATTTTTCCAATCTACATATTTTTGGATGTATTTGTTTTGTTCACCTTCCTGCACATAAGAGAAATAAACTTAGTGCCAATCTGTCAAGTGTGCTTTTTTTGGATATGCTGGAATCCAAAACGGATTTGTTTGCTATGATCCTCATGCCCGTCGAACATGTCTCTAGGAATGTCATTTTTTTTTTTTAAATCAGCCCTTCTTTAACACACAACAGACTTCAGAATTCCCTTCTCTATATGCTTTACCACATTTTCCTGAGTCGCCAACATCAGTCCAAAAGTTTAAACCCGATTATTTTTATCATCTATGCACTTCTACATCTGATCCTCCTACAGGTTTCACAGAGGTCCCTCCACATCTTCCTGCGGCATCTAATTCTATTCTACCAATTTCCAATGATCCACCTCCTCTTCGAAGAAGCTCTAGACGTCACAAACCTCCTGAAAGGTATGGTTTTTCAACCCCTATGGCTATGTCTACTACTTTGTCTTCTATTTCCATTCCCACTTGTTATAAACAGGCTATGGAACATGAATGTTGGCAACAAGCAATGGAAGCAAAACTTCAAGCACTTGAGGAAAGCCATACGTGGGACATTGTTTCTTGTCCTTCAAATGTTAAGCCCATTGGTAGTAAGTGGGTCTATACTGTAAAACTCAAGTCTGACAGCTTTTTAGATAAATACAAAGCTCGATTGGTTGCTCTTGGCAATAAACAAAAATATGGCCTCGACTATGAAGAAGCATTCGCACCAGTTGCTAAGATGACCATGGTAAGAACCATTCTTGCTTTTGCATCCTCTAAATCTGGGGCTTTTATATCAAATGGATGTAAAAAATGCATTCTTGAATAGGGACCTTAAGAAAGAGATTTACATGAAACTTCCTTCCGTTATGTCAATGACAGCTTCTCATGAAATTTGCAAGCTAAGACGCTCTTTGTTGGTTTGAAGCAAGCACCTAGAGCCTGGTTTGAGAAGTTTCGCAGCACTCTTCTCACCTTCTCTTTCACACAAAGTCAACATGATTCATCACTCTTCTTTCACAAGACAGCCACTGGTATGGTATTTCTCTTAGTCTATGTTGATGATATCATCATCACTGGTTATGACAATGGGTTGATCACGAAACTTCAAAATATGTTGCATAGTACATTTAAAAGGGCATCTCACATATTTTTTGGGGGCTGAAAGTTCACTCTCAAGATCATGATTTATTCTTAAATCAGCATAAATATATCCAAGTTCGCATTGAGTTAGCTAGTTTAAAGGATGCCACTGTAGTTGATACGCCAATGGAGGTGAATGTGAAATACCAAAAAGATGAAGGCAAGCTTTTACCTAATCCTTTTTTATATAGGCAACTTGTTGGTAATCTTATCTACCTAACAATTACAAGGCCCGATATCTCATATGCTATCCATATAGTCAGCAAATTTATGCAATCACCTCGACATCTTCATCTTACTGCAGTTCGTCACATTATTTGATACTTAATTGGTCACCTACTCGTGGGTTGTTTTTTCCTACAAAATCTACTCTTCATTTGACTGCATATAGTGATACAAATTGAGCTGGTTGCCTGGATACTAAGAAGTCTACAACAGGCTGGTGCATCTTTCTTAGCGATGCCTTGATTTCTTGAAGTGTAAGAAGCAGGATTGTGTCTCTAAATCTTCCACGGAGGTTGAGTATAGAGCCATGTCTGCAAATTGTTATGAAATTGTGTGGTTACATGGTCTTCTTTCCGAACTTGAATTTCCTCCAACTGATCCGACTCCACTTCATGGTGATAATACTAATGTCATTCAAATAGTTGCGAATCCAGTATATCATGAATGCACAAAGCACATAGAGGTGGATTGTCATTACATTTGGGAGGCCTTCGCTCTTGGTGTTATCACTCTTCCTCATCCTACTACTGATTTTCAAATAGTGGATGTCTTTACAAAAGCTTTGACACGCCAACGACACAAGTTTCTCAGTAGCAAATTGATGCTGATCGACTTACCCGCATCAATTTAAGGGTGGATGTCAATATATTTTTCTTTCCTTATTTAGTTTTGTTATAACTGTATATCCTTTGATTACCTCTCTAAAAATTTTCATTACTGTTGTACATATTCTTACTAAAATTATTGCTGCATTTTTTTCTTATAATAAGCCTAGAACTAAGGGATCTGATTATGCTTACTATATTAGACCCCAGGATTAAGGGATTTGATCATTCTTGATATCAATATATTATAATTCTCTTAGTGAAATGATAAGAACATTTTTTCAGAAATTCTCTTTTATTTTTTTTTCATATATTACCCTTAAACATATCTTTAAAAACAAAAGATGAGGAAAGCAAAGTATGCATGCAAAAAGAAAGTACAAACAAGTGAAGTAGAAAACTACATCGATGTGCGCAACAAACCGTGCAATTAGTAACGAGTAATTTCCTTAGGTTGAACACGACACATGAGCTAGACAAACCGCAAAAGAGAATCATATCTGTTACATGCCAGAATGTACACACCATTGAAAAATGCTTCTAGTGTCCAAAAGTACCAAAAAAATTTATCAATTCCAAGGGCATGACAAACTTGATTGGATGGTGATGCATACCCGAGACAATTAAGAATTTAAACCTATGGCACATTGCATGGGAGCAACCCTGATTCCCCACCCCCCAAAACAATGTCTACAAAACCACGTCTACAATAATCCCACTAGAAGGGATGGATGTAAAGTATGAAGTATGATTTGATCACAGCACCAAAGTTCAAACATTATCCAAAATATACTCATGGAAGGTGGTTCTAATAATGTCTAAGGACATACAGCTAAAGCACAAACCCCCGGAAATTAAATCAAGAATATCACAATTAGTTGAAACCACGAAACACATAAAATACCTTCTGGATGAAGAAAAATTGTCCATTTTAATTGTTCTATGCTCAATGTCTAGTTCTTCGTCAAGCATAAATGTGTCAACAAAATCATTGGCGAGGTTGTCCAAATCCTGCACAGTCAAATCTGATGTCTCTACCATTTGAGTTTCTTGACTACCAAATCTTGTGAAAGCAGATTGCCGTACATGTTTCCCATTGCCAAAGCCAGTACTAGTATCTTCAATGTCTGATGACTTTAATTTGGACTCAGTATGCAATCTTCTTGAATCAGGACTTTCTAACACAGATGCTAGTGCTTTACTACCAGACAAAGGCTTGCTGCTGTTGTGTTCAGCATTACTACTACCATCTCTTTCAGGAGTATGTTTACTCAAAGGTAATGTTTCCACCAAGTTTTCATTATTTAGTGGAAATTCAACAGCCCTGTCATTTGTGTCCTTTGAACTATCATCCTCATTGTTATTTCCATTATAAACGGTGCCAGCATTGTCCTGAACCTCTGGTTGCTCCATGGTCATGGTAACCCACTTTGACCACTCATGACGCCTCCGGATTTTGTCACCCTAATAAGATAAATTTCAAACAAAGTGGAGACATCATTTAGAATAGGAAGCATGGCATCATCACAGAATATCACTTGCCCACTTGCATGAAATAAGAAAGAGAGCATCAAAATGAAAGGCCAAAATATGAAAAGAGATTTTACCAGCACTTCGACGGTGTGAGAATTCTGCAGAGAGTCTAGGATAAAGGATATGTCCGTGCTCATTCTCTTCACCTACAATCCATATTTAAAGAAGCAAAGGTGTAGTAACTGACAATTTAGTATCACAGAGACATCACAAAAATTGTTGCAAGAAAGTCTAATGCATCATGCTGACCACACACATAAGAAAGTACTAACTACCATGGATTAATCCACCATTTTGCAAATTTTGAAACTTGCAATCATCTGCCTACCCTTTTGAATTCTGCAATAGTAGATATTGGAACCCATCCTTGTTTATCCATCAAAGAACGCAAGTAGTGGTCATTCTGCAGATTTTCTTCACTGCAAAGAGAAACATGATAACTTCAGAGGGATCAAAATGATAAGTTTCACCTGTTTAACGTAACTATATTTGGTGAAATCCAGGAACAAATATTAAATATTGAATGGCCTACCACTTGACCAGGTATTTGAAGGAACAAATAAGTCATACTGGATGGGTTCATAGCATCACCAATAGGTGGCATGTCATGCATGTCAATCATATGCAGAACCTTGGCATCTTTGGGAAAGGTTATAACTATGTCTACAAAGTTCTTTTATAAATTCTTAGGAATATGTTATGTAGATGGGCAACTAAAGTTGATAAGGAAGCTTATCTCCTATGTGAGTTTTACACTCATCCATAATAGTCTATACCCATTGGATTATTTCCATTCATTGATGGCCTCTGACAGAAGGATATACAGTTGACATCATCATTCATTTAGGTGACCATATTAGGCATCAGGGCTCATGAAGAATGTTGCATTGTAACGAAAGGATGATAGCATAACAATCTTCAACTTGCCTAGGAGAGTGAGATCAGCTATTGAAGGAGAACTGATAGTGAGGGCAAGGATTGGGGATCAGCGGCATAGAGGACACTTATTGCTTCTCATTGGTTCCAAGTATGAGAATGTCCGTTTAACATACTACAGCAAGAAGTTTTAGAAGGTGTATATGGGAATAAAAGTAACAAAGCAAGATGCAACCATTATTGGAAAACGCTTGCTCAACTTTTCTATTAAATATGTCTTTGTTTAAGATGTGTATTTAATGCATGCCTTTGTTCCAAGGCCAGATTTTGTGGGCAAGGTTAAGTGAAAAAAGATTATGGAAAACCAAAGAAAGACTTTTTAGAAAGGAAATGTAAAGGGGATTATGCATCCTCCCAAGGGAAAAAATGTACAGAAAGAAGCAAGGCCAGGAACATGAAAATATCGAACATGCAAAGCCTCTGTCCTTTTTTATGTCCATGTCCTCTACAGGAATAGAAATCCTAAACGAAAATTAACAAGGGTTAAATGTAGAAAGATCTCCTTGAACTTCAAACACACAAACTTCTTATCAGTGACAGTTTTTTGGTGTTTAATATGTTATTTTGCACTCTTTAAAGGTCAAATTATGCATAGGATCCAAAACTCTAACACTATTTTGATAGAATCTACATGAAAGAGTGGACATTGAGAATTCTTAATGTTCAGGGGTCTTTCTGCATCAAGAGATACCATGCATAGAAAACCCAGATGTAGACCATCACCATGATTAAGAATTAAAAAAAAAATACAAAAAGAAAATTGATCAAGGGGTTCATTGTCCCACCAAGTGATATATTAAAGATATTCTCATTTAATATTTGACTTTTTCCTTTCCAACATAATGGACTGCATGACATGAAAAATCTTAATGAACAGAAAATTTAAGAGTTTTTACAATGAGTCACATAAAAGAGGGGATTATATTAGTGGCTCTGCTGAATGTGAGTGGATATCAAGAATGGAAAGTTTCAGGTAAAATCCTCTGACTAGATTACTCATTACCTGTGAACTATGAGCACAAAGACAGTTCCCTCGAAAGGCTATCAGGAAGGAGGAAGCTCCCAAACTAGGCTAGTTATTATTTATTTGTTTTTTTCTCTTTGTGAGCGAGCTTGTATGGTATTGCCTTTACAGTGAGGATAAGCAAAGAAAAATGGGAGATAGCCACTCTCACTGTTTTTATATTGGTGCAGAGAGAAGGCAAGCGAACCATGAAGGTCTCTTAGAGATCAAAGGTACTTTTGTTAGAAGACTTTCTATTTCAAGAATCAGAACTGTATGCTTCAAACTACAATTTTTGTTTACAAGGAAGAATTCCAAACCTGATTACTTATACCAGTGTAGTAGCTGAGAACAAGTTAGCACCCTGCAGATGAAGGTTTATAGACATTCTATCACAATAGTCTCTTTTCAAACTAATACTGAAATATTTGGACCATCATTCTATGATGTCATTATCGTACTATATAGAGTTGAATAACCATATGCAAAAAAAAAAAGCCAGCAGGGCACTGGTAGCGAAAAGAACCTTAAAAGGTTTTCACTGTTGCAAGAGGACTGTTAAGACAGATTCAATCAAATCCTAGTATCTTGACATCATTAAAAATTTAAAGAGATCCATGAAGATGGACACCTATGCCAATCAGGAGTGGTACGATTTGTCCTTTCCAACCACTAATTCATACAACAAAATTAGAGAAGTGCACTTTATTTAAATTGGAAAAAAAAAATCAAATCAAAATGCAGGGAAGCAGGTTATGATTAATTAGTTTAGAATTTTATATTAACAATATAATTTCAGTGTCCTAGAATTCTATAATAAACATGAAAACAGAAGGGGACAAAATTATCACTAAATCAACTTAAAATTTAAACATTATAATCTACTGTCATTATTACACCATTTATATGGGCAAAATTCCACTCTTTTTGATAACGGTAGTAACTGATTATAAAGTTATTTTGTTAATTTAATGTTCATCATATTCTGTCTCTCTTTTCCTCTGAGGTAAAGAAATAGGTAAAACGGTTTTAATCCAATTACATAATGTGACCCTGTTGTTCTGAACAAATTTATTCAACGAGCACTAACCCCTCGCCATTAATTAACAAATGAAATTGTTAAGTCCCAACTATGTAACAACTCTAATAACCCTAATTTCAGCTCCAACCAAATCATTATAACACATACTCTTTGGCTTGAGTCCAAATTCGATAATTTTTGAAACTGTAAAATGTTTTAAATCATTGAATTCAGACTCAAATTCGAGAAATTGGTATTCTAATTATCAATTAAGGCTAGAGTTGGTTGTCACATGGTTGGGATATGAAAATTTTGTTAGTCAATTACGAGCAAGATAATGTATTATTAGTGCACCCCAGTGGCTAATTGCTGAGTTTTGAGTCACGTTATGGCAATATGCGAGTAGACAAAAATATAGAGGGGGTTTATGTAGTTTATCAATAAGTATATAACTACGAATAGCATACAATATATTTTATAAGGCTTAATTTTTTTTTTTGGTATATAAACTATAACCAAAAACCACTTTTGGCCCCCCTTCAACTTTAAAAAGTACTTTTACATACCTGAACTATTGAAAGAGTGACACTTTTAATGTAGAAACTTTTAAAATATATATATACATAAAATTATAATTCTAAGAAATTATTATGGTTATTAATTTATAAAAATAACAATAAATAAAAAATGAAACAAATTATTCCCACCCAACTAAGGAAATTACGTAAAGCTTAAAAAGCAATAAAAAAAGAAATAATTGTTCTTACTAAAAGCAATAAAAAGTAAATGAATCTCTTTTGCTATTGCCTTTGCTCCATAAAAAAAAAAAAAAAAAAAAAAAAAAAAAAAAAGTGTAACAACTTTTTCTATTTTCTTGGTACACTTTACGAATCGAAAGTGACCTTTCTGTGATCTCCCCATTTTACAAGAATATACTTCAAGTTTGAGGATTATTTGGTGCCAAATTAATTCTTTTAAAAACTATAGACCTTTCAAAATTTTTAATTTTACATAACCTGGAAATTCAATGTAATCACATGAAAAATATTATGGAAATGCCATATGGGTTATTAACAACCACATCGGTTTGACTCGGATGTGCCATGGATAATAGTTTTTACTAGGGTTGCAACTTGGTTGACTTGGTTATGTTCCACCCCATTTTTGAACCAACCCCAAAGTAGGTAACCATATGGATTGAGAAATGGCCCAAAAGTGTAGTAGAACCTATAGGATTGGGTCAGCAGTGGTTCTTGCATGCCACTAGCACCTACTTTAAGTTTACATCATGTACCTTAGTTTTTATAGAAAAAAAATGAACGTTTTTAACAATGGAACTTCTTAATCAAAGAGTTTAATATCATTTCTACATAAAAATAATAAATACTCTTTCCCAAAAGAAACTTATTCCAATAGTCAAAATATAGTTAAATATTTCTGGTCTAATTTCAAGCCAGAATAGTGGAACTGAGAACCCATTCAACCAGAAATCGGTTCCAAATGTTGGACATATAGGCAAACCTTGGTCGAGGTCCGGTTGGTTCATCGATTCCAAAGAATCAAGTTGCACCACGAGTTTTTGCATAATTTAGGTACTTTAAAAGTGTTTTAGAAAGATGCGGAGCCAAAAAAAATAGTTTTTGGCAATAATTCATGTAGCCAGAAAATAAATAAACAAACAAAAAGCCACTTTTAAACTTTTAGGGCCTCATATACAGATCCAACTAGCTTTCACTCTCACAAAATGGGAAGTTAGTATCAACTCTACATACATAATTCATTCCATTGCTTAACTAGATTGATTACCTATCAAATAAGAGATTTACATTCTGAACAGAAGTCCAAGTGCCATGAGGGGCAATACAAAAAGGGGCAATTTTGGAAGAAAAAGTGGACCAAGTTTTTGCCCACCGTCCTATTTTATATCTTATGGATTATATATATCAGGTATAGACTGAGGACACCATCTTTCTTATTTCGGGGGAAAAAGGATAAAAAGTACAAATTTCCTGTGTCCTTAATTTGTCTTGGCACAAACAAATTATGCCTGCAAATCCATTACTTCAAATGACGTATTAATACACACACGCACACAAATGCCATCATCAGGTGGTGCAGCAATTTACAAAATTCAGGATGCTCCATACTTAAATAAGCTTGTTTCATAGATTATAACCTCAGGGATTGCTAAACTCAAAATAATATACATTACCTAAAAGAAAATAAGCAAAAAACAGGATCTGTTTGGCATCACCAACCTGAAATAGTACTCTATTTGCCTTAATATGCTATCTTTCAACGCTAGAGTATCAGGCGAAAACATGGGAGTCCCAGGGTTTGAATGGTTTGGTGCTAAATGTGGCTGATGAGGTCCCCTTATAGAGCCTGGTGGTGCAACAGCAACATAGTACATAGATGCAGGACCTGCATATCAGATTCAAACTGTCAAGAAACCAAGGTATAAAATAAGTTTTAATAAAAAATAACCAAATTCTTGGAATAAAAATCCCAATGAGAAATTTTCCAACTTAAGGTCAAAATTTCTAAGTGTCACAGAGATAAGGAATAGTTTTCATGACATTTCATCTCAGACGAGTCCCCAGGAGTTAGATCAAATTATTACCAGGAAAACCTGGCCCACCCACGAACCCTGGACCTGGGATAAAAAATGGAGGCCTCATGAAAGGAGGCCTTGGCCCAGTGCTATGTTGCATGTGACCACCGTCTCTGGGTCCAAATCCACATTGCTGAGGCCATGCACGATTGAAATGACCACTAAATTCTTGTATATTTGGCCTTCTAATGGGATAATTGACAATATAAGCACCGGGCTCTCCACGTGGGAGACTCCTGCCACCATAAACACCATGCATGGGTGGAACAAAGACTTGCATGGGATTCTCAGATCCAGGCTTCATCAAATGAGTTTCAACAGGAGGCATTGGGCCTGGGAATGGCTGATAAGCATATCCAGGAACAGGAAATTGTGGTGTAGGCACCATAATATGAAAACCAGGCACAATTGGAGGTTGATGATAAGGAGAAAGGACAGGGAAAGCAGGTACACTATTTGGGTTGCGCCTAGACCCTGGCTTTTGATGGCGCAACTGCTGATGCTTATTTGAGTGATAAATTTTCCCATTATCATGTGCCTTTTGCTGCCCAGCTGATCCCTGGAACACAACAACAATAATGTAAAGATTAAATTTATGTAAAGATTAAATTCAGTCAAGCATGTAATATTTTACATGCATGTGACCTCAATATTACCAGAAATAATATACCTTGCCAATGGTCGATAAGATTTTCATTTTTTTCTCTTTAAACAGTGGTCAATAAGATTTTCATTTTTTTTCTCTTTACATCTTCAACAACGATGGTTTCCAGATCTTTCTCGCATTCCCCTCTATTAGGTACCATAGGTGCAACAGTTAACAGCACTACTCGTCATAAGCTAGAACATGGATCCAACACTCAGACAACTTAAAAAATAGGTCGATGTCAAGTTTTCTTATCCTCAACTAAGAAGGCTTGCCAACTTAAAAAATGGCTAGATGTCAAGAATGCCCCTAGAGTTCATTAAATTCTGAAGGAGAGTTATAGAAAAGTGGCAATAATAACGTAAGTTTTGGGAGGCAATAAGGTACAAACAAATCTAGTCTGTCTAATCCTAATTCTCATACCTAATGACAGAGAAGAATTTCTTTACCAATACAAAAGATAAGAAAATTAAAAAATAAAAAGCAAGAACAAAACATCCACTAAGGAGAGGTATTTCAAGCTAGGTCAGTTAGATATTTAAGCCCTCATCATCCAATTCCCTCATTCTTTTATGAGAGAAGTTCATGAGCAGTTAACAGACACTAAGGGGAGCAACCCAAGACCAGAGACACTCCACTGTTGTATCATTTTGTTGATTGAGTACAGTGTGCTTTCCATATGGAATAGATTGTAAATGGGTAAGCTCGTTTCTGCTAGACATTTCTGATGAAATTGATCAGCAAAATGACGCAACGCTTGACAAACAGAAGGAGAACACCATCCTCAAGCCTTACCCTTGGTTGACATGATTATGAAAGAAATCCTCAAATAGCATAAAGAGCTGCTCAACAACCCTAATCGTCTCCCTACCAAAATGTATTCCCATCCCATGATAACCACTCTTTGGAGGCTTTGCCACTCGTAAGAATATGTCATAAGGTAATCTCAGAGGATGAAATCTTATGAAATAAGAGTGAATGTACAGCCCACTGGCTACTTGGCTGGAATAAGTATAAGTGCACTTCAAGCTCTAATAATTAAATTGTTTCTCTTTACTACAACGTGAAGGATTCCCATCGGTATCTAAATTTCATCATATCTTAAGAATATAGAAAATAAGTTGAAACACAGTGGAAAAACACTATAAAAATTCAAATCAAGCAATTCCAATGCTTTATAGTACATATTTTTAGAAAATTGAAAAACGGCAAGAAAAGGATTTTCTCCTAGAGGTGCAATAGATACCAGTCAATGGAAATTGCTTCAATTTATATAAACCTTATTTATGTTTTCATTGTTGTTCAATAGCTTTACTTTGAGTTGTATACTACCCTCCCTTAAGAGTATTAGTTTCTTATTTTGCATGACTCAAGAATAAATTCATTAATTTAATAATCATTCCCTCCACTTGGTGATCTTTAAGTGTTGGATAAGTGTGTCCTAGAAATGTCAAAGAATTGTCTGGTCGGAAATGGAATATTATGAAAAAGAAATGAAACTTGAACAAGTCCAATATGTAACAGAAAAATTCCTCAGAGTGATGTCCCCAAAATAGTGTCAGACATGGCCATAGCTCCTATCTTGTTGTCAATGCAACAGGATAGAAGATAAAAAGCTCATATGGAAAGACTATTAAAAAGTACAATTTTTGCAATCGAAATATCTTTGAAAGTGATTTTTTGGTCCATTTAGTAAATAACTCTTGAACTAGCCTTCCAATGAACATGAACTTTTTATTAAGATTCAGAAAAGTGGATACTTAACTTGTTGCGTAAAGAGGAGGCAGCAAACTGAAAATGGTACAGCGGACTTTATGATGCCCAGTGAAGAGGTGGGTCAGCTGGGCACTTCCATTATTGTTCACATAAAAGATCTTCTTCGGCATTGTGATGAAGCACATGAATGGTAATTCAATTTTCTTGATTATGAATTGGACTGAATTATCTCTGGCTTCTCCTACCTTCTTATCTCCTTGTTTCCTTTCATCTTGGCTTGTTCTCTCTCCTCTTTCCCTACTCTTCTCTCACTACCTCTCTTCTTTCTTCTTTGTTCTCTCCTATTCTTTGCAGCATTAGATTGTCTTTCCAGAATATGCATAACCAGCAAGATGGCAGTGGCACACTCTTATATTGCTCTTTTGTACATTTTCCAAAAGGTAAAACATTGGCTCATGTCTATAGCACCTCTAGGACACATATTGTCTCTATTCTGATCAAACAGATCTTTTTAGGTCCAAACAGCACAATTAATGTCAGCCCTTCAGTCAAAAGATGAATATTCTGTAACTCTTTGTACACTGAAATGCAGGTTGATTAGAAAGTTTTATGTATCGGCTTGTGTAATGTGAGAATTTTGTTTCTTAGTGTATAATCTGCATTACTTTACCAGGAAAAGCAATGCCAAACTTAATAAAGAAAAAGACATCAAACATTGAAAGAACAAGACAATTTGCACCATTACAACTTTTAGCAGCTTGTATCATCAAAGGAACAATACTAAATACGAACTAAACTCTCCCAGGCATCAGATTTAAGTCTAGCTCCGTTGTCCATGTTCTAGGGTCTTAAGAATCTTCCCTCTCACATCATGTAATGGGCAAAATATGCACTGGATAATAAACTTAAAATAAGGAAGAAGGCTTCAGTGAAGAGGAAAATACAAACTGAAGTAGAGAAGGAACAAAATGTTGGTCTGATAGTAACTGGAACCTGCCTGGTAATCCTAGGAAACCAATAGTCCCATCTTGATGTACACTTGAGCATCTGAGTAAATACAGATTCTCAAAGCATGCATGTACAAAACACACAATGCTCATTCAAATTATGGGGAGAAATAAATTCATAACATTTCTCAAAATCATAGGCAACCAATTCCAATGCTGTTGAAATCTCGCAGCACCAACACTTGTAGAACAGACCATTCCCATGTTGTTTCGACTTGGCAAAAAGTACAACAGTTTGTAACTTATAGTGATGTGAAAATTTTTGTAACTTGTTCCCATGCCCATGTCCTGTGTTCGTGCTTCACAATCTCGAAGCTATGTGGAGGTCTAACATGTGCTCGCTTGTGGACATTGGGTTTAATAGCTTCACCCAAAGTATAGTATGACGAACAAGTCACTTAGCACACATATTTGCACGATAACAAAAAAATAACAAGTTGCTACTCGAAGCTATGTGGAGGTCTAACGTGTGCTCGCTTGTGGACATGGGTTTAATAGTTTCACCCAAAGTATAATATGACGAACAAGTCACTGAGCACACATATTTGCACGATATCAAAACAATAACAAGTCACTACTCAAGCACAAATTTTTTGCCAATCAATCAACTAGAGCATTTTGCAATCAATGAACAAGGTTGATCAACTGGAGCATTGAAATACCTGAGCAGGTTGTGGAGAAGGTGGGGGAACAATTTCTCCCTCCCCACCGGCATTCTCCGTCGTAGAGTTTGGCGGCTTCGGCGACATAGAATCGGCAATTTTCGGAACAGAATCGGAAAGAGCAGGCCAAGATTCAGCATCCATCACAGCACTACCACCACCACCACCACCAACATTCCCTTCTTTTTCCTCGACCAAGGGCGGCTTCTTCCACGGCGACGGCGACTTGGATAGAGTATCCGTAAACTGCTTGCGATCGAACTCAGCAACAACTACCGTGTCTCCCTCATGATCGTCCAACATCACCACCAATTCCCAATTTAAATATTGTTCGAGAAGAAAGGATTTGATGTTGGGCCCAATCACCAATAGCACAAATATTTTTCCAGAGAAATGTATTTTATTTTACGCTGGTTTCATTCCTTGGTTGGTTTTGAGTAGCAGAAGTAGAGAGAGAGAGAGAGAGAGAGAGAGAGAGAGAGAGAGAGAGAGAGGGGGGCTAAAGAGAAAATTAGGGTTTCTTTGTTTCAATTGAGACAGGGAGTTTGTAGCTGCGGACGCGAACAACACGCACTCGCTCACACCCTCACCTATTGCTTATGATGATTATTATGCCTTTGGTGTTTTTGGGAGGGGGGAATGAAGTCATTTGATTTCCCCAAACACGGCCTTAGCATTTGCCTTCCCTTCTCTTCGTTTCCTTTCCCTGCTCTGCGTTTTTAATTGCATATCTAACCCACCATAAACCTTCTCAGGGATTCCAAATAAGTTCTTGAACTTAATTTCAAACTCCCTCCCTTAATTCTTAAATTAAATCAGTCACAAATAAAAAAAAACACTTGAATTTTGAACGAATTTTATTGTCGATAGCAAGACAGATCATGTTGACGTGACAACCATCACGCCAGGACACGCTTTATGTCCTTTTTTTTTTTTTTTTCATATTTAAGTTGAAGACGTCAAATAAAAGAGGAAATAAAAAAAAAATTATTAACTTTCTTTTATATATAAATATTCTAAAAAACATTTGTGTTAATTAAAGCTATAGTTAAAACCATGTAGCCAAAAATAAAAAATTAAAAAAATGGGGGAAGAAACTCGTTTAACGAAAAGCATATAAGTAATTATTTTTATGAATAAAGGATGAACATCAAAGAGTATTGTAGTATCCTCTTTACGCAAGATAGATTTAAATCATATCGACAGACTACCATGGCAATCTTCATTTAACAAAAGGATAAAAGGAGGATAGGATATTAGCTGAGCCCATTCAAAGATATGTCACTAATTTCTCACTTAATTGTGAGTTTTCACTTTTAACCAGTTTCTCAAAAATTGAGCTGAAACAGAAACAGAGACACAAACAACAGGAGAAGGTGAGTCCTCCAAGAACTCAAACCACAGACAGGCTATGTCTAAAAGCAGGAATGAATGCTACTAATGGGACCAAAATCCAGTAAAATTCCCTTCATGTCCACTTTTCCTCATCACCGAACTGGGGCCACCCCTGCCATTTACACTCGAAGCTAATAGCTCAACCGATTGCTAGGTTCCACTCAAAGACCCCCAAGAGTGCTGACAAGCTTCAAATGTTAGCCACATTGAAATCCAGACATACATAAGCAGATGCAGATCAGCAAATCCACCAGATTATCATATTCTTCACCACAGGGAACACATGTCAAGAGTGCCTTCCCTTTGAATCAATTCCTTATATGAGGCAAATATCATATCCCACCTAAATCAGACAACTCCGAACCCCAAGAAACATCTCACAAGGTAGAGAAATCAATTTCTACAAATTCCAAAAACCACAAGTATTTCTAAACTCAACTTCTCAAATGCTATTTTGTGAAGCAAGTCTTTCATATATGATATGAATTTTGATTTGTGAAGAAATCAAATATGCAGATGTAAACTCCTTTTACACACCCAATCAGAACCATTACCAAACACGTTTCTCAAATGCTATATTTTGAAAAATAACACAATTGGCATTTTAAAATTTTCGATTAACTCAACTGATCTAAGGAATTTAAAAGCAAAGTTAAAGTCCATTGGATGAGTTCAATGGATGAGTCCGGGAAATTTGCTGCACCACTCCTGTCCCCTCTCCATATATATATAGTGTATAAAGAATGAATAGGCTGTCATAAAAAAGCAATCTTGCCATGTAAGAGGCAGTTAACTACAACCAGTCACCAGCAACAATCGGGCTGAGAAGTGCCAACCAATCTTATTGACCTGGCAACACCACCATCATTGAGACTGCTTTGCAATAGTTAAAAAGCAGCCATAAAAACAATTGAGTAGTCATTAACAAAGAAATAAAAAACCAAAACTTGGATATAGAAAACTACTGCAAGCTAAAGAAATTAACAATAATGTAATATATAAAGATCACAAAAATAATGAAACAACAAGAAGAGTTCTATTATTTTTGCAACTAAAATCCCCTATAATTAAGCTGCGTGAAGGAGAAATAACCACAACATGCAAGCTTCAATAGTAAGGCAAAGCCATTGCCCATGGCAAACTTAGACTCTTTAGAAAGACAGTTTGAACTGGAAAACAAAAAAAGGGGGAAATAGAAGAACCACTTCGTCCCCAACACTTTAAGGAAACAAACTATTAATATTAAAAGACTACATTGTTCAAAAGGTCTTCATATAAGGGGGGAAAAGAGTCCAAAAAGTGAAAAGAAAGTTGAAATTTAATTTTCTGAATGTTATAGTACGCAAACAGTAACACTTGGTGACAACTATAAAGACGTCATTTGCATTGAGTGCCTGGAACTTCAGAACCACCAGTCCAAAACTAAAAGATTGGTGCATCTATGAGAGAATCTGCACAATTAAAAAATATAATAAAAAACCAGATTTTTAAAACAAGAGATATTTTAGCAAAGATGTCAAAAAAAAGGAGCTGAAACTTCATATATTCAAAAACAAAACTCCAGTTAAAGTTTTGATCTTTACCTTCTATCTGAACCAAGATAAATTACTATCAGGTACAGTAAATTACAATTTGAATGAAAACTGATGAAAGTAAGAATCAACTTAGGGGTACTAAACCCAAGAAATACAAGTTTTCAGCACTTGAAATATTGTGTACACATGAAAAACATATCAAAGTAGCTTCCCAAGAGGGAACAATCATGCTCCTGGACAAGGAACAAAATAAAACTTTGAAAACTGTGCCTTGATAAGGAAACAACTTTATCAAAGTGCAGCCATCCTAAAAAGGCAGTGCATAATAAACAGCGACACTTAGCAAGTCCCTTGACCTTAGACCCTCTTGTTACATTGAGAACAAATGTTGGGTTGAGGGTCAATAAAGCTGAAAGTATTTCTAAATGAATTAAATTTGTGGGCTTGATTAAACAGTTAAAAATTATATGCCCATGGCGGTAAGACGCACTGATCCAATATGGACTATCTTCTAGAAACTTTTAGAAGAACTCCAACCCAATAAATAATTCAAAAATCCACACATAGTAGATGGTAGCTTCGAAATCCTTTCTGCACTCCGAATCCACAACACGATTTTTCAAACATTATCATCCCTTTTACACATGAGGATTGAGATTATTTTATTTTAACAATTTTTCAAACCTCAGTGATATGAGATACCCTTCTTAATAATGATTTTATGAAAACATAATGATTATTACAGACCAAGTAATATTCAGCTGGAAGAGGGATGGAAAAGCAAACATGTCTAATTAATATAAAAATAGAGAAATTAAAGCAAACTCAACAGATAGGACACCATCTGAATAAAGTACCATACTATATTAACTTAAGCTTCCCACAAGTAAGCTGATTATGTCCTCCAGTCACACAATTCGAAACAAACATGACAGTATTGCCCCTAAATCTACTTAAAGTTGATCTTAGCATTATATCTTTCTGCGAGACTGTTATACAGGTGTCAAAGTGTTCTGCACTGCCATTTTAAATGTTTTAATGATTTCTACCTTTACAGGGAAAATGTTCCATCTTAACAATCATAAGCAGCTTTCATGCAAAAGAATAGCATAAAATCAGAATAACAAGAAGCAAGCTAAGACAAATACATGATATTCAGAACAGTACTTGATATGAAGTTAAATTAGAAAAGCACAGTCATATACCCGTCCAATTCTAGTGACCCATGTAAGGTGCACCGCCATGTTGAGATCTCCCAGGATTAGGCTGTCCCATTTGTGGATTTGAATAGCCAACTTGCATCCCTGGCTGGCTGCCATAGCTCCCTGCAGCCTGAGCACCATATCCGCCCTGCATAGGGTGCCCTGCATTGCTCACGACGGAAGGCACAGTTGAAGGCCCACCAAGTCCTCCAAGTAAATTTGTTAGCCCCAAACCAGCTCCTGGCGCAGTGAGCAAAGCAGTCAAAGCTTGCCCAAGAGCAGGATTCAGTGCTTGACCAAGAGCTGGGTTCAAAGCTGGTGCATGGTACCCCACTGCAGGCGCTGCAGCCACCCCTGCAGGCGCCATCAAGTGTCCGGGACCAGACACACCAGCCCCGCGATTTCCCATATAGCCACCCTTTTCCTTCCTTGAAGAATATTGCTGTTGGTGCTGGTGCTGATGCTGCTGTTGTGGGAAAAAGGGCTTACTGGGTTTAGGACCATCAATTGCTTTTTGGCAATGCAGTGTATGCCCTTCAAAATCCTTATGTGGCTCCTCCAAAGCCTTTTTTGCACTCTCAGTCGACTTATACACAAAAAGCGCAAACCCCTTTGGTTTCCCAGTTGCCTTATCCAACCCCAATGGACCTTCCTCAATCTCCCCAAACTTCTCAAAAAACTTTAACAACTTCTGGGTATCAATCTCAGCCGACACATTACTCACAAAAATTTTCCTCTGCGTGTACTCTGAAGCAGGAGGGGCCGCGGGAGTCTGGGTCGGAGTTGGCCCAGTTGAAGCCAACTGACACGTAGTCATCCTGTTGCCAATCTTCTTCTGGGGCTGTTTCAAGGCCTTTCGAGCCCCAGCTCTATGCCTAAACAGTATAAACCCATACCCTTTTGACTTTCCAGAGATCTTATCAGTGACGGCCCTACAATCCTCAATCTCACCATACTTGACAAATACTTGAGTTAGGGTTTCAGTAGTAGCATCCCAACCAAGACCATAGACAAAAATCTTTCTATGTGCAGGGTCTAAATCAGCAAGCTTATGAATACTAGAAGCGAAATCAGGATACTTTTGAACAGCTTCTTTAACTAAGGAAACAAGTTGATCCTTACCGAAAGGTTCGAGAAGCTTCTCAACACTCTCCTCCTCCAAATCACCGTCGTCTTCTTCCTCATCGTCATCCACTTGCTGCTCAGCCGAAGCCCCTCCTTCGTTTTGCGGATCTAGGGTTTCTTCATCGTTATCGTTATCCTCCTCATCTTCTTCCACCTCTTCCTCTTCCTCTACCTCCTCCCCTTCGGCTTCTTCTCCTTCGGCTTCTTCGTCCATGGTCTCCGGCTGTTGTTCCTCGACTACGTCATTTTGAGGAGGGTTTACTTCTTCTTGAATCGGTTCATACTGAGCTTGCTCCACTTCTTGTTGTCGTTCTTCCTGTTGTGTTTGAGGTTCAGATTCGGGAGTCTTGGAGGATTCTGCTGCAGCGGAAGCCCGAACCTTTCGCTTTTTGGCCATGGCGGAGAGGAGAGAGAGAGAGCGAGGGGTTAGGGTTTGATGATTTCTGGGGAGTGGGTGTGTTTCGATAGCAAACGTGTAGAGAGAGAGAGAGAGAGAGAGAGATTATAATGTGTTGCGAAGCGCAGAAACTCAGAAAATCGCACGGTTTGGCACATTTGATTCCCATTTTAGCCCTTTTTTTTTCCTTTTTCTGCCTAACCTAACCTTTATCCTAAAAATCATTTATATAAATTTAATTTCATCAAAAACTATTTACCAATTAAATTCCTAATTAGCATTTCATATTTATTATTATGCATTTTAAACCTCAGAGTTTTGTATTACACCGAACAAAAAAATATAAAACGAGAAATTTTAAGAAAAAATTAATTTTTTAAATGAATTGATTGTTATAATTTGATTTCATTGAATAATTATTTTTAATTCATCTCGTTAATTTTTATTTTAGTCAAACTTAGATCGAAAGTCAAGATTTATAGAGCATTTTGTTCTTGCTCAATTTTGTTGCATGATTTGGTTTAGGATACCAGCAATTTCCATATCAATCAAAAAATAAAAAATAGAGATGGGCATAGAGAGAGAGAGAGAGAGAGAGAGAGAGAGAGAGGAAAGAAAACTCCTAAAGAAGGTTTTAGAAGAGACACAAAATATGTATCTCATTTTATTAGTAATAATTATTTTAGCAAAGTTAAACGGATCATAATATTTAATTTTTAAAATTTTTTTAATATTTATTAATAATTTGTCGGAACTTATAAATATATTTTTTCAATCGAACAAAACAGATAAACTTTTTGTATTAAATTTATTATTATTATTATTATTATTATTATTATTAAGAAGTGGTAATAATACTAGTACTACTATTATTATTATTATTATTATTATTATTATTATTTTTTCAACTACAAATTACTATTTTTTTTTTCCTGATTTTTTAAACTATCAATTTTAATGATATTGATTAAAACATTTTGAGGGTAAAAAGTATGATAGGTCTTTGCTTTTGACATCAATAATTGCATTTAAATCCGAATTGAATTGTTACACAACACACTATTATTGAAGTAAAATTCATAATTTAACTTCAAGCAAAGAGAATATAGAAGAAGACTAAGAGAACATAAGGAAAAAAAAAAAAAATACAGTCATAGGGTATTTAACTTCACAAAATCCCAATCCCGTTAAGATGTGCACGTATGTCAGAGCATGGTTTAACCGTGAAGGGTTGAATCCGTGAGTAAAGAAATCCCACATTTTGATCTTTTCTTCTCATGCTTGTGTCAGCTCCATTGTTCTTGCTCAGTAATCTTCTCTGATGTACTGACAGTCCAACTCAACATGTTTTGTTGTTTCATGAAGAACTTGAGGAGCGTTAGAGAAAAGGGAAATCATTGAATGTTTCATTTTCAATCCTTTAGGTCTAGTTTTTTAGTCTTCATTTCCTGGCTCTTGGCTTATACAATAATGAAGGTAACAAAGGTACAGGTAAAGATTAATGATGTTTTCTTATAATTACAGTTGAATCAAACACAAGTTAAGAGTGGCATTCTAACAGATCATCATATTGGTTATAATTATATAAACCCTAATAATAATAAGTCCGAAGATTGCATTCCCTGATATTTACTCTTCTCATAATATATATAAAAAGAAAAAAGAAAAAATCCCACAGAAAATAAAATCAAATCAAATCAAAGCGCAATATAATGTTCAAATATAAATCACCAATACATAATGCTTTGCATTGGCATTTCCAGTTACAAAACCATAACACGATGAGGCCTTACCACAGAAAAAACATTGTATTACAAAGTAAATGAAATAAATAGGTCTATAATTGATGAAGTTACCTTGCAACAAGCCAGAAAGATGCCATTTGAAAATCCTATGCCAAAAAGTCGCTCTTCATAACAAAAAAGGGGTTCCCTGAGCCTACAAAAAGTGTTGCGGGTATCTTGTTGAATAGATATGCAATCATGTAGGCCTTGATATACCATATTACGAAAATTTCCACAGATTCTAGATGTTGGAAGATCAACACGGTTTCAGAAGCCATTTCTTTTCTGATCTACACTTTCAAAAATGGCCATAACATCCCTTCTGTGAATTTCTTGTCCACTTTCAGAAGGGCCAAGCAAAAATTATTGGCGTTTCACTGATGGAAGCAAGCAGTCGTAAACTCGCTCCATGCGTGATGTCACAATTAGCTTATATGAAGTTTGAAGGGTGGGCCTTGCCAGATCAACAATATCCTGTTTCAAGCTGTTTTATATATCCACATATTAGGCACTTGCCAGAATCCACATCTTTGTACAAGTGAAGGTACACTACTACATAAAGACAGTTATGCACACGGGCAAAGCCAGAAAATTATTTTAGTAGAGGTGAGGTATAGCATGCCAGGGGCAGTGGGGGCGGATGTTATAATTTGATTAAAATAAACAACAGTGTGAATAATTTGTGGCATTTTAAGATTTTTAGCAGCAATTTTCTCATTTTTGGTGGTCTGAGTGTTTCAGTAGCATTTTTTGTGAAGTGTCCAATAAAGATTTTTTCCCCAAACTTCAGTGGGGACGGCTGCCCCTGCTTCCCCCTCTGTGGCTTCACCACTGGTCATGCATGCGCATGCACATTGAAAATATGGAACAAACAGATAAGATTAGATATTAGACCTTTGCCATTCTCCAGTTGCATTTGCATGCCTCTCCACTGCACGAAATAGACGATCAAGCGAGTATAATAACAATCCATAAATGCACTGTGAGTCTCTTTCCTGCAAAATGCATGGATGGGTTTTCCAAATTTCTCAACAAATAAAGAAAAAAGAAAAACCTTGTAGAGACATTTGCACAGCACTGAAGTTGGAAAGGAATCTAAAAAGGTGATAAAAATGAACTGAATAACTTTAACTAATTAAAGATATAAACAATGAAATAAGGTGTCACTTGAACATGTTCCATTATATGTCACAATCCGTGCTTAACAATATAATATCTGATCAAAGTTTCTCCAGTTGAAAGTGCAAGTCTTGTGTTGGTTAGTTGCTGTATTGTGTAAGAATGATACAAGGATGACACTATCAGCAACATGGACTTCAGGTGATATTTATAATGCATGCAAGTGGTAGGCCCTCATGAAAATAGAGAAACTGCACACTTTCTGCAGCAGACTATCAAAGAAGGAACACTTCAGATGTTAAGAACAGAAAATGTTTGCCATGCTGAGTTCATCTAATTGCATTGCGACATTCTACCATGTGATGTGTATGTGGGGGGGGGGGCAGGTTATGACAGACTTTAAGAAAGCAGTCAAGCAAATTTGAATCTTGCCTCTCCTTGATCTACGTAAATCTGATGCTGCATGATCCTTTTCTCAATCTCTACAATCATTAACCTCCTCTGAATTCGAGCAATCCTTCCCCTGCCTTCTGCTCTAGTATCCTGATTACAATTAGAATTTAGCCAAATGTTGAATTATATCTTAGAGCATTTCACAAAAAACACAAGGAATCAATGATCTTGTTAAGAGATTTTGGTAAATGGTCTACGGGTCCTTTGTGTTGAAGTATATAATGTTCAAAAAGTTTGAAGCTAAAACGTTAAATCCTTCTATCCAAAGAAAACAGGAGATATTCAATGAGGTACTATAAATACGCGCACCCACATAAATAATAATAAAGTAAAAATGTTAAAATAATCTTTATGCTTAGTCAACAACCAAATCACAAAGGATCTGATTCAAGTCTTGTTCGCTCTCGCCAAGCTTAAAATCTTAAAAAGACAATATCATAAGGCAGGCAAGCAAAGAGACTGAATACATCAGATAAAGAGCTAATGTGACAATTTTTAAAAGGAACAAATTACATCCATAAAGTGCTAATCATACAACTATAGAGAACTTCCAATTTGCAAGGAAAATCAGCTTGCAGTTTTACTATAACATGCCAAGGGCATCACAAGAACAAAAGCAATACCTAAATGAATGCAAATAGCACAATAGTGCTTATTCTATGCACATACATAAACATTCATAAGTGTCATGTGTGGATACATGTACTCATTCATATACATGGATGAATAGGATTTATCTACTAGTACAAATCTGATTTTATTTTATTTTTTCTTTTTACTTATACTTGACATGGCATAACCATGGAAGTCTCCAAAATTATTGTCCACACTGATTCCAGTAAAGTGGAATTACCTCCAAAATGTAAAAGATCCTTGCCATGTAAAAGATACAAAGGATCAAATTTCCTATACAACGTCAGATAATCAAAGATTATACCAAGTAACGAAAGGGTATTTGTCTGACATTCAAAGTAATGAAAGGGTATTTGACTGAGTCCCAAAAGTAGGCCTCCTGGAATTACATCTTAAATGTAAAAGATCATTGCCATGTAGACAATGCTAAGGATCAAATTTTCTATGCTATGTCAGATTATCAGAAGACAAACTAAGCAGAAAAAGTTGATAGAGCCCCAAAAGTTTGTAAGGCACCAAAACTGCCCTAGATGTTTAACAAAGATTTTGTTGTCCACATTTTATATGAATCCAAATTAAGAAATTTAAAGTGGATAAAAATATTCTAGTTAATGAGAACATATAATATTTAGTTCAGACAAGGTTCCAATCCAAATCAACAATGTGTTATACAAGATGACTTAAGTGAGCCACTACACAACCATGTCATACATTTAATTCTAAAATAAAAGAGTGAGTATCGAATTTACACTATCAGGTAGAAAGGAGTTACAACTATGTTCTCACCTTTTTAAGCCATGCACGTAGCAACATTAACAAACTAAGGGAGAGAAAGAATGCTGGTAAAGCAGCTAGAATAGCAAAATTAATTTCATTAGCTCGGAGTATTTGGTCCAGTTCAAGCATTGCCCTGCTCAGAAAACAAATGTAGCAAGATAAGAAAGAGAATACAAATCCAGAATAGCTGATCATAAGCACCAAATCTAGCACTTGATTGACTCACATCTCAATATCCAGTTTTAGTTTCTCAACCTGCAAAGGGACCGACCAAATGTCACATAACCAATAGAAGAACATTTTGTAAATTAAGAGTATGGCATATTACCTGAATGAGCAATGCACGGACAAGCTCACCGCCAAGGAGATTCTGAATTGGATGCATGAGTTCCTTCTCATACCTATATTGAAAATGTTAATGAAAAGAGAACGATAATCATTTATAAACCCCAAGTTCTATTCATAATAAAAATTGTTGGCAAGAACAGCGATGATATAATGTTTATTACCACACATCATTCAACATAAATTTTCCTCGTTGTCAAATGTATTAATATTTTGATGATCAGGCTCCCACTCGTTTGACTTTTGAATAGAGAAACTAGCCGGTTTATGTTACTTAGTAGATATCCTAAGCAGAACCCTTTTTCCTTTATGTATATCAACCAGACACATATGATAAACAGTTTAATGCTCTTAAATTTACATTGTGTGGCCTGTACAAATTGTCCAAATTGCAGTTACTTGGATCCATAAATCTTACTTTTTCTTATGATATGATATGCATTTTTATCAAATTGATATTCTCCAAGTATAACTGCTATAGACTTCACAGGAAATAGAAACAAATAAATGCACAGGGGAATACTCGATCAAGCATAAGCACTAGATACAATTCAAGGATGGAGATCCTACCTGGCCATAACTATTTCAAGCATACGCTGATCTGATGCATTTTCTGGAAACTTTTGACCTTTTGTTTGCTCACAAAAAGCCAGCAGCATTCTGCAAAGCATAAAAATAGTATATATACAAGCGTTACTCAATTGTATAGAAAAAAAATTCCGTCCAATTGATTAAAAAGCACTCATCATGAAAAGCTTTGAATTATGAATTCGATATATAGTAGGCTATTAACTCCCTAACCATCAAGATTCCCCATGCTAACCCAAGCACAAGATCCTTCAAATGACTACCGGCAATTAGTATGAATGGAAATGCCATAAACAATGGCCTTACAAGTTCACGTCCAAACCAGAGGCAACCAACAAAAAATTTAGATTATATAACATGAAGGAAAAGAAATGAAGCAAAGGAGAAAGGCAGCCTTTCAGGAGCTGATATACTTCTTTTTATACAACAAAAATTGATTGTTTTGAATTGGATTGCATGAAGGATGATTGATATTAGTGGTTATTTGATGCATAATTAGCTATTCATCTTTTTATAGTTGATTTCAAAGATAGGCATGCAAGATTCAATATAAAAAATTTACCCAAGTGAGAATTTGAATCTTAAAGAGCAAATCTGTGCTCTCATTTTTTCTTGAGCATATATCATACATGAAATGAATATTCTAGAACTTGATTTGTTATACATTTTGAAACCACATTTTATTTTCATGCACCAAAATAATTAAGGCATCTCGGAGTACACTTGGTGAATTATTTTAAACCCAACATTTTTACCAATTATCCTATCTTTTACCATAATCTCATTACAACCAAATAAAAGACCTTTTGATTAATTGGTACATGGACTTCTACGTATGAGTGTTAGAGATTTGAGATATTAACATGTTTATGATAATATCATCTCATTATATTGATTTGAGTGATATACATATCCATAAAATTGAGTGTATAGAATAGTCAAATCTTATTTCCTTTATCATGTTTCTCTTTGCATTGAGTGAACCAAATGTGAGGGTGTATTGAATCTTGCGTTGTTTTTTATTTCGAGTAAACTATAGGAGATGCAATGGTTTGTCTAGTGCTAAATATTACGAAATATTGGTTGTTTTGATTGCAATTCCGATTTGAACTTGTCATATGCATGGTTAGAATCTTAGGAAGTTGAATTAGTTTTGGAAGAAATTTGTCTTGCTTGAGGACAAACAAGCATTCAAGTGTGAGAGTATTTAATAGCAATATTTTTATACACTTAGATTATATTTTTCAGCATTCATTTATAAACTTTAGAACTATTTTAAACCATATTTTATAATATTACACTGATTTAATTTTATGGTTAATGATTTAGGAAATTTTGGGTTTACTTGCTAATTTTGGATCGGACAAGCGGCAGTCAGCATTTTGGGCATAACTTTCTATCCCAATATCCGAGTGAGGTGATTCTTACGGCGTTGAAAAGAAGACTTCAAGCCCTACAAATCTTACGAAGAGCCCAGAAGCTGATTCAGGCAGAAGCATGTCTGAAAAGTGGCACGAAGTTGTTGAAATGCTAAAAAGGACTCCATGCTGAAAAACGAAAAATACTGTGTATTGGGGAGATGTTTGCGGAATTCACTTGCTAAAAACTTCATACGTCTCCAAATTCAAGGTAAAGATTTCAAATTTTGGGAAAGCTATAGATCATTATCATGTAGCAAAAAGAAGTTTCTAAATGAAAAACAAAAACCAAGTTTCCAAAAAGTCCAAATTTCCAAATTCTTTTAGGGTTCTTAGTCATATATATATATGACACTTCCAAGGGCAGCCGAAATCATCATTCATGCCTCCCACCATTCATCCACTACTCCACCCACTTTTGCATCTTTTCACAAACCCTATCAGCCACCTTTCATTCGTGATTTCTATATTCATCATGTGTAGAACGGTTGTAACATTTATTATTATCTTTTCGTTTTTCTTTTCGATGTCCTACTAATTTTCTTGTCCTTAGAACTCGATGGATTCTATTCTTTGGTTAATTTCATAGCTTGATTAATTCTTTCCCTTAAGATTTATTGACATTGTTATTGTTTGATGAGATTTTATTGTCTATCTTAATACTTCAAACGTTTTAGGGCTTGACGTTTTAATGATTTGAGATTAAATACATGCATAACTAATATAATTACAGGAGATTAGTCTGAGCAATACAATACATATGAAATTATGAGTATGATCATTAGATTAATTTCATATGTGGGAATTTAAGAAAAACCTTAAATTACAGATTTTCACGGAATTTAATGCAATCCGATTAATCAAAATTATATGACCATTGAATTTTGGTTAGTCGCATTAAGGATTCATTACATAACCATTAGACAAATCTAATTTAGGGAAATCTGTCATCATCAACATAACTTATTAGCCAATGAATTTAGAGATTAAAAAAATTCAACAATGTAAGAGATTAAAAATAGATGAAATCAATATCCAAGGGTTTCCATCACATTAGGATTTCGTATTTTAGATTTTATTTTTAATAGTTTTTTATATCTTCACAATTTGAATTCAATCTGTCCAACTTAGATTAGATTTATTCATACTTGGTAATATAAAATATTACCGTGGGAATGATACTTGAACTCATCCTTATACACAATCTTCGATTAGGGTATACTTACCTGAATTTGTGGTTTCAAAATAGTGTTTATGGGGGTTGGCCAATCCTTTAGTTTGTCCCCGCCTTTGATCGACAAGAACTTCATGGTCATGGAGCATTTGGTCTTGACACTTGACATTCCAAAGTAGGTATTTCTTTGCTAGTCATCCTATGGTACCAATAAATGAATGTCATCCTAATTGGGGTCACATACACTTGAATGAACAGATGATGTTAACATAACAAACTCATGGAAAAAGAGTTCCTCAGGTCAATAGTTTCAATAACTTATAGTAATCCAATTAGCAGTCCAGTCCTTTTAATGCCTACTATAATAAAAATCAAACAAAAGAAAAAAACATATGCTAGTTCACTTGGTTATTTGCAGCCTTTGCCAAACTATATTTGAAACCTAAAAATTCATCATTAAGTTCTAATTAGATAACTAGAAAATTAGAAGCAAACCTGTGCAAAGAATCAGCAGTTAACTGCACTTCTTCAGCTTCCATTACACCCTTCTGCCTCTTCTTGAATGTCTCGAAAAGCTCATCTCTGATAGACACAAGCTGGTAAAACAAGGAATTATGATTCAAATCTTTGAGAAACCACTGGGCATGGTAAGTATCAATAATGTTATCTTGAACTTTCATCCCTTCAAGGCCGCATTTTGCAAAATTGAGGTTACTTTGCCTACATGTAACTTTTCAATACAAAATATATATATAGTGAGAAACTAAATTTCTTTTTACAAGGAAATTTGATTTCTACTCGCAAAGCCCTGCATTTCCCACAAAACATTTTCACTTTTCTCAAAAAATATTACCAATAGAATAAAACAAAAAGAGGTAAGTGGAGGCATGATAATTCCAAACATCTCCTTTGCAATTAGTATAGCAAGTTAATTTTTGGATTCTCATTGCACTAATTATGGAGATGCTTTTGATGTCAATAAAACATGATATTGATTATCTAAATATAGATGAAAATATAATACAAGATATAGTACAATAGTATACAAGTATCCATATTGTCAACCCCACTTAGTGGGATAAAAGCATGATTATTCTTGTTATATAAAGAAAGCAATCATATAGGTAAGCATATGATATGAAATAGAGTATAACGGAGTAGAAAAATCTAAATAGCTGACCCACTTAGTGGGATAAAGGCTTGGTCTTGGCGGTGATGGTTGTTGTTGTTGTTGTTGTTTTGAGGTATCTCAAAAGTGCTCCGGACAAGGTTTGCTCTATCGTTATCGTGGTTATACATCAATTTTAGAATATAAATATGCTAATTAGGCAGGATCCTCAACAGGCCAAAGGCTACCATTGTGTAGTGTTTTTTGTTGGAGGAAATATGGTGTCATTAAAGAGGAACAAGCAAACTGTAGTTGCAAGATCTAGTGTAGAATTGATGAACTCTTCACTTTACTCAAAAGGTCAAAATGCTGACAAAGCATTAGAAGCAAAAGATAAGTTGCCCCCTTTAAGGCTTGGCAAATGCTCCATGGTGCTTAATCCATCAATACCCACACCAGGGTGGTCCCTTTTAGAGCTATCGGCCCCATAATAAAGCATCATTTCTCTGAAACTCATGACCCAAAGTTGACTCAGCTAATATAACATGCTCATTCCCAACCTCCTCATTGTCATTTGGATTTTCACACACTTTATAAGAATGAAATGACATTGATGAAGACAAGTAAATGACGTTCTCAAGTAGACACACATCAATTTGGTCATCATTATTCAAAACAAGAATACAAAGAACAAGTTTTTACAACCCTACTCCAAGCATTATTTATCAATCCTTCATCATTTTCCCTTTATAATTGAACTTATAGATATTTTATATGACTCCTTTTCTTTTCGTATAGACTCCAGTAAACTTAAAGCAAATATATTGTAATTGCCCTGGTACTAAAGATTTCATGTTTCAATTAACCATCTGTTAGGAAATGAAAATTGGAGAAACCGTAGGTTCTTGTGTGATCAAGAACAGCCTTTCATTGATCGCAGAAAATCAACATTATAGACGAGAAAAAGAAAAAAAATAGTCTACTCTCATGAGCAAGACTGCGGTCTCACTAAGCCAAAGCCTTAAACTACTTCCCCCCTCTTCCATCTTTCCTCTCATCTATTTATAGCTTAATTTCAGCATATTCCCACTCTAACTAATTCAGATTCTTTCAACAGCATTTTGTAACTCCTAACAGCTTCTCCTTGCCTCTCCGTTGATAAACTTTCAGCCATTTAGATTCAACCACATGTCCTGCAGTAGCCACCTCACCCTCCAGCCGTTCTTTAGATGCCATTTCGTTATCCAGTTAGTTGTTTGCAGGCTTTCCCATAACATTGCCCCCTACTGAAACTTCAGCCTTGTCCTCAAGGCTGTAGCCCGGAAATTGGCCCTTAAAATCTAGAAGGTCCAGCCAAGTTGCATGCTTTGTCGTTCCTCCCTCCCAGCGGACCCGCACCTCTTCTCTCTCTCTAGCGAATGTTCGGATGGTGTTGCAAATCTTCTGCAGCTGCATCTTCTCTAGCGGTTTCGTCAGTCAAAGGAGCTTCGTCATTGCCCAAAATGATTGCACGAAGACTCTTGTTGGGACAGGTGTAAAGGCGGTGGTAAGATTGTTTGCACTTGAAGCACAAACCCTTGGAGCGCAGATGCATGAGCTCTTGGTGGGACAATTGGTGGGAACCTCTTGTTCTAGTCCAAGTGGTTTACAGAAGAGAAGAGGAGGAAGATGATCGTTGAAGAGGAAATGTGTTGGGAGAAGGCGGATTAAAAGAAAAATGGTTTCAGGTGACGGGTCTTGGGTTAAAATGAGTATCGAATCCTCTGTGGGTCGGGTTGGAGTCGCTCCACTTACGTGACACGAAAGTGGATTAGATACCATCTCCTTTACCCGAAAGTACTCCCGTAAATACTCCCGTTATAAAGAACCCATTCTTGCATTCGATTTCCCGAGCTAACTTCATAGTCTGAAAGAGGGAGAGAGTTTCGTGCGACCGGATTCACACACGAATCTCGTCTTTAAGGCCATTGAGGAAGAGACCCAAATGGATTGAGAGATTCAAGCCCTTGACGAGTGCTGATCTCACGACGAACTCGTCGATGTAAGCATCGACTGTTGCTAACTGCTTTGTGGATGCCGGTGCTTCGAAGGGGTTTGCCGATAAAGCTCCCCCAAACCGATCGAAAAGCTCAGATGTGAGTTCAGACCAAGAAATCGAGGGGGTCTGAGCAAGCAGCCACTGAACCCAATGGAGCACAGGGCCATCCATGGAAATTATTGCCACAACAACTTTCAAATCATTAGTGACATGATTAATGGTGAAAAATTGCTCCGCTAGTGTAACCCAAGTCGCGGGATCGTGACCATCAAAACAAGGGAGATCGACTCGTCGCAGTGCAAAAGGTAAGTCTTCTTGTGATGGATTTTTTGGTTGTAGGTGGTACTGGTGGTAGGTTCCCAAGATGGGAATGAACCCTATTTTGAGTAAAGGGCTTTCGGGAATACCATGTAGTATAGAAGCAGACGAACCAGCTTCCTCACGACCTTCGTGTTTTTGTCACAGCAGCGCGGCCGCCAGTTCTTCCAGTGAGTCGAGTTTGTCCATCCTAGTGCGAAGGATGTTCATTTTCTCGACCAGTGTCGAGACACTCTTCCCAAGTTCAGCAATACTTTTCTCCAAGGACTCTAATTTTGTGTCCATTCTGGTATTAGTCATGAAGGAAAGTATGGATGAGATAGTGGAGAAAAAGACGGAAGAGAGATGGAGCAGAAAGAAAGAGGTCAGGAAGAGAGTGGCAGGTAGGACCAATTGTTAGGAAATGAAAATTGGAGGAACTATAGGTTCTTGTGTGATCAAGAACAGCCTTTCATTGATTGCAAAAAATCAACATTACAAATGAGAAAAAGAAAAAAATTAGTTTGCTCTCATGAACAAGACTGCCCTCTCACTAAGCCAAAGCCTTAAACTACTTCCCCCCCTCTTCCATCTTCCCTCTCATCTATTTATAGCTTAATTTCAGCATATTCCCACTCTAACTAATTCAGAATCTTTCAACAGCATTTTGTTACTTCTAACAGCTTCTTCTTGCCTCTCCGTTGATAAACCTTCAACCCTTTAGATTCAGTCACATGTCCTGCAATAGCCACCTCATCCTCCGGTTGTTCCCTAGATGCCACTTCATTATCTAGTTGGTTGTTTGCAGGCTTTCCCATAACACCAACCCAAATCTTATAGTAATTATTGCAATTTCTAAGATAATTAATACGGCTTTTCCCAAAAAGATCAACCAATCCCAGAGACTAGTATTAATAGAAAATGTCAGCTAACTAAGACAAATAACAAACATCCAAGGTTAAAGAAACTTTAAAAAAAAAAAAAAAAGGAAACAATATTGATTTTTACCGGTTTCTCAACATGGTCATTCCAAAAGCTAAGTGTTGAGTTCTTTGCTTCACGAATCCAGTTGTCAATATCTGAGCTTCCCATGAAACTACTATGACGGAGAAGCCAAACTGAACAAATAGATAAGCCAACTACGCCACCTGTATACCTTATCCAGTGTATTGTCATATTCCTTGGTTTTCGATGTTTTGCAACCTTCAAAAGAAACATGCAACTCAAAATAAGTACAACATGTTACGGTGTCAGAGCTCTATATGATAATTCAATGTTAGCACACTTGTGTTTAGTAATAGGTGTGTGGGCCAAAAATTCATTTGTTTCGATGGCGAGCTTTGATAAGCAGATCTGATAAGGAACTGGCTGATTGTAATTCCCAACATACAAATCTTAAGAAATAATTCAAACATCTATGCATTGGAGTACAAGCACACGATTTTCAGAATAAATAGCATTTCATAACAACTCAAACTAAATCTTCAGGGAAAAAGCATGTGTTCATTTACATTCATGTGTGTGCCCATATATGATCATCTCCCTTTAAGTGCACAAGTTCATAGTTAGAAAGTACATCCGGCATCAGGTAAATAGCAGCCATGTTTAATGGTGCAGTATAAAGTTAGACTGCATGTTTGACAACTAGGATTGCAGAAGTTCCTAGCTTTTTTTTTTTAGATAGAAGATTGCAGTTGTTCCTTTAGAAACACGTTCACATAATGACCACAAGCAAGTTCCTGGGTTGTTTTCTCTTTAACAAACTATCATATGAAAAAAAATGGAGAGAACAATGAAAGCAGGCTGATAACTCTTACAATTACAGACAAGTAGCCATCCAGTTTTTGTAGGTTTTGATAAATCATGTTGATAGCATCTCTTATTTCACAATCCGTCCACTGGGAACCTTCCTGGTTAATTCCTGGCACTTTCTCAAACAGAAGAGGAAATGAATAGGTACCATCAACAGATGAATCAATCTGCATAATTATTCAATCAATCAAATTAGATTTTCAGTTAATATTGCAACAAAAGACATTTTACCTAGCATGACAATGGACATCAATATCTCAGGATGATAAAAATAATAGAAGAATCGCAAGTGCCCTTAACAAACAGCAGTTCCAGAGGAAAAGGATACAATAAAGGAGAAATTTCAGGTCAGATGTTCTCGACTGTTACCTGGTGTTCTGCATGCAAATGGCCAATAGACGCCTCTAATTTGGAAAACAGATCATCCAATGTAGCCAATAACGAAGGTAATGACTTCACTGGATCCTTAACTATTTCCTCCCCAAATCTGTCAACTTCCACATAAACCTTTCACAAAGGAAAAAGTATTCTCAAATTTGATAATATTAACCAAAAAGTACACACATTGGGCATGGTATTTATCTTATCCTTCATAAAGAATTCAACTATGAGATTTCGGTTTCATGGTAATTTTCTTCCACCAAATCCAATTTTAAAAGAGCGGCATGTGCAGAAAGGGAAGGGGGCATGCTTAGTACCCACTTTTGTCGAAAGGGAACAGCATGGCCTGCATGTTTACATTTTCTTTTGAAAAATAGGCTTCACCAACCACTCAACATGTAGAAACTGCTCAGAAGGATAAAACATAAAACTAAGAATGCAATCCTTTTCACCTTGACTTTCACAATCAAGTTGGAATGAGAAATTGAGAATGGAAGCCTTAAGGAAAAAGAGGGAAACCAGCTTCCAGAAACAATAAGAGGAAGCATCAGATTGAAAATTTAGAAGTTCGATCCACTTCCTTCTAATGCATCGAAACTATTACCTTGTTAATGACAAACAAACCCTTCTTTAACAGTGTAAGATATGTCATCATAGAATGTTCATGATAATACACTTAATACACGCATACATCTAGTTATGTATTGCCTAGCTATGAATATATGTGCCAATAATGTAATGTGATATATTCTATTAATACTTTTTGAATGCGTAGTTTATATATGTATAGAAAAGTGCAATTTCGATAGTTCATACATGTGTAGCCCTCCAAAATTAAGGAACAAGACATGGCCTCCACTTGTGCTTTAGATAGGTTATTATGTTGACTTAATGCTTATTTTTATACATGTAAGAAAGTCTAACACAAGGATTAATATAAAGGGACAAAAAGAGTGAAAATATGAAGAAAATACATTCTAAAACCTTCAACAAGTTACTCATATTGCATTCATTGAACAGAAGAGAAATATAACTTGGACAACAAATTGGTGACTAAGAAGACCATCAACCTTTAATTGTCATCCCTAACTGTTTCTAATGACATCTTTTAGACATTTGATCATTTTGGCCACCACAGTGAAGGTCCATGTAGCAAGCTTTTCAAGGGGAAAAAAAGAAAAAGCACATTTGATAAAATTTTCAATTAAGTTTTAGAGCACGTGAAGATAAGGAGTATTCAGTGGCCCAAAAACAACATAATTTGCAAGGACAGTTACAGTACAAACCAAAGATTCAAATATCGATTATTAAATCGTAAGAGCCATGGTTGTCAAAGTAGGCATTGTAGCACATATCAATTTATCGAATCGTAATGTATTGTATCAGATGGCCCAGAGATTTTCTTTAAATAAGGAACAAAACGATATTATAGAATACATATTTTTAAGAAATATGGTAGTAACATTAAAACGAAAATCAATATTAAAATTTGTTACGTAGCAACTTTTATAGCATAATCCCTCTTATTTTTCTTTTTTTATTCTTTAAATTTCCCGCAAGTAATCATACTTTTCTAGAAGTGTTTAATTCAAATAGCTACTAATATACAATTATATATAAACCATAGCATCAAAGATTTTAAAAAACAGTATTTTTATAATTCTTAAAATTTGAAAAGTTAAATGAAAAAAAAAATTGTTATTGCCAACCTAAAACTTGAAAAGTGATAAAATGTATTCAAAAATTTCCAAACGAAAAATTTTATGGAAGTAAAAAAGTTTCTTCAAAATATGATTGTATTGTAAGCATATCTATCCCGCATCATAACATAAACGTATTGTATTGTATTGTATCATAACATAAATTTCTTCAAAATATGATTGTATTGTATTGTATTGTATCATAACATAAATTTCTTCAAAATATGATTGTATTGTATCATAGATTTGAATTGTATTGTAAGCATATCTATTCTGCATCATAACATAAGCATTTTATATAAAATATGGCCATCAGATGCGCATTATCTATATTTGTACAAGTGTCATAAGATATGTATTGTGTATTGTGACAATTATAGTGACCGCCATGATTGCCACAGATATGGCCCACTCATGGGTTATAACATGTAACATCTACAGAAAGGCCAGCATAGCAACCGCACAGCCACAACATGGACATAATGTAAAAAAAGCACATCTTCACAGGGGATGATTTCAACTACATTACATAACACCCATTATGCATTAAAAAATTTTATGGATGAAACGATGACCATGACTTCACCATAGATCCATCATACAAATCCTATATCTTAGGTTATATAATTTAACTCTTGCAAATCTACTATCACCATTTAAGAACCAATACATATATCCATTTTAAACTTGATAAAGGCTGCTCTCTACAAAAGCTTGAGGACACCAATTCTTTCACTCCCAAACTCAAAATATTGCAAAAGCCATTGCCAATTTCCTTTCATTTGGACCAAGTATAAGGCTCTTGCAAGAACCCACACAAATGAAAATTGACATGGAAAATTCTACTAAAGATAAAAGAAATCTAAATAACAAAAAAAGCAAGAAATTGGGACGATCTGAAGGCCCCCTCTGAACACCCTGCTAAAAAAGGAAAACATTCAAGTGTCATGATATGGATGTCCCTAGTGCTGCTCCATAACATGCGTGGGTGGAACATGTTTGAACCTTTAATATTGTTTTTTCACTGGTAAAATGCTTTTTTAAATTTCCATTTCCACTGCACATATGAACAAGCCAAACGAATGCATTATCCTCGCAAAGAAAAAAACGCACACAGTATGCATACCTTACACTTGCAAAGAAAGCCTAAAGCCTAAAAAGGGGCAACTTAATGATTTAAAGGCAACTGATAAAGAAATAGTAGCAGGAGAGACAACATAACTTATTTCAGAACAGGAATAGCAAACCTTGGCCAAAAATGTTGCAAGTGAGTTTCTTAAGGTGGTTAACATGTTAATCCTTTCAGAAATGTAACAAGATGCAGAATAGCACAGATGTTGCATACGCAAACCATCCATATAAGATTCACGAAGGAACTGGATAGTTCCATCTATAAATGCCCAAGGTCCTCTCTCAAACATGAGAAAGTAGACTTTTTGAAAATTTGATCCCTGAAATTCCAAATAAAAAGAAAAAAAGAATAAAATAAAATTTTAGTAAGGAAAAGGCAAGCCAATGTCCAATTTTTCTTCAATACACAAGGCTAGTAGAAGTTTATAGACCAACCTCTGCCTTAGCTTGCCAAAAACATAAGTTCTTCTGAATTTCATGCAAGTCTAAAAAGACATGCTCCAATATGTCCTCCAAGACATCAAAAACTCTAGATGCCTCATCCGTGCTCCTGTGATATAACAAAAAAGAACTTAAGGAACTCCATAGGTGCCATTTTCTGCACACGTATGTTGAATTTTAAAGCTGAAAAATTAGATTTCATGTATTCTACAGGTATTTCCACATTGATTAAAATCCTTTAAAAAACTCTGCAACTGTCCACTGCTCGTCACACCCCTCCATGTCCTTAGGAATTTTTCAGCGACAAGTGCATGGCAAAAGCAATGCAAGAAAGAGCATAAACCATATTGTTAAACACATGGAGGGCCAATTACAACCCTATAGCATGAAAATGTAGTAATGAGTTATGTACTACATGATCCCTAGATATGAGAAGAAATATAGCCCAGGAGCCAATATGCTACCCTCAATTCTCTACAGTTCTCCGAAACCAATCTCCTATTACAATATAAGGCAAACCAGATAGATAGAACAAATCAACAAAAAACCATAAGCTAATATCTTTTATCAAACATCCCAAGAAAAAGGAGAAAAATTTACTCTGCCCCTTTGATTTGGCCCAAAATCATCTTTCTTCCCATGGCTTAAATCATGTCAAAGTATGCTTGAGCTTTACTCGGATATCAGCTTGGCCCCTCGACCCATAATCACAAAGTTGAAATTTTCAAAATTATTTTAAAATTTAAATATTAAATTTTATTATTTTTGTGAGACTTGAATCAAAATTGATAGAGAGGGTGCCTGATGACAAGTTTTGAACTATGACATAAATAATATTAGACCAAACAATGTGGTGGTAAAGTAATCCCCACCCCAAAAAAAATAAAAAGAAAAAAAAAAATTTACAGCTCCAATATATATATAATAATTTCGGTATAGAACATTCCCTTCAAATTCCTGTTTTTCTTATTTTCTTTATATAAATCCACTTGGCTTTTTTTTTGTGTTTCCGTTTTGGATTTTCGATTCAAGATGGGCATGTGAGAGAACCACACACTTGGTATAGTAAATAACTTGAGATGGAACTTCTCAAAGGTATGAACGAGGAGAATTTAATAGGAACCAGAGTATGAGGTTTCAATATATAATTTTTTTTTAAAAAAATCTGGGTAAGATCTATAAAAAAAATCTCATTTTTTTTCATGTCTTTTTGTATAGATAATGAAAAAACATGAAATTGAAAGGATTACATTGGTTCTACATTCAGCCCAACTGGAGATGCTTTTAAAGAGGAAACAAAAATCTAGGGGAAAAAAAGTCCCTTGGAAATGACCCTGAGAACCTGCTACTTTCTAAGGAGATCAAGTCCAGTCCGCCCACCTGCAGTAGATCATTGAAGATCTGAAACTCGCCCACACTCCACCAAATCTTCAAAAAACCATCCAAGTTGTTCCACAAGGAGAGATAATTATAGGCAAAAGGGTGACATGGAAAGAGATGATTATCTCATCCCAAAGACAACTTGTGCTTGCATAAACTATTAACAAGCTTAAATTTCCTCTTTGTTAATTAATCAATCAAACAATGTTGATATTACAACCAACACCATTGTCAACTGACCAACAAAACATCCTTAGCGAGCATCATTACGCAGAAAAGATTTCTATAATAAAAAAAACACCCAAAACCTAATAGTGATATCTATCAAAGGACTTCCATATAAATTATTATACATTATCCCTCCCTCACCTGGAGGAATATGCAAAGAAAAGCAATGCCAACAGTCACACAACATCCATCGCCTGATCATGAATCAGACATATCGTAATGATGTCAGCCACTCCTCCATTTCCACCTCATAATGCCCATTTTCACCAACTCATCACCATGCTTTCTTAAAGACAAAAAAAAAAAAAAAAAAAAAAAAAAAAAGCCCCCTACTTGGGGCAGGCCATACATCAGAATAGACATCCTCCCAAGCTCAATACCAAAGCAATCTCATGATTCCATGATTTGCATATTCTAACTCCTTTTCAAACTCTACGCAAAAGAACATAAGACCTCCACCTTTCCAATCCATAAAATAAGATCTAATAGCCTCCATTCCTCTTGTCTAATTATTAAAGGCATCAAAAACCTCTAACTTTTCCTTGTACGTCCACAAGTCAATGGATTGCAAAAGCCATCCCACCTAATCAAATGGTGGTTGTGTTCCTCTGCCAACCCATTGCAAATTCATACGAAAGGGTGGTATGTGATAGAAAATAAGGCAGGATATGATATAAAGTTCTTTCTGATCAAGTTCGCTCTCCTCCCCTCAAAAATATAGCTCCAAATTTGTACTGTATCCCAATGGCAAATAGAATATAACATTGAAGAGAACACACCATAACTTACTAGCACACCAAAATCCTTCCCTACTTTGTCCCACTCCACACCACCAGGCACCAGGCACCAGGCACCAGGCACCAGGCACCAGGCACCAGGCACCACATCAATCATTAAAGTATTAATCCTTTCCTTGTCATTGCTTCTAAGAAACAAAAAGAAAAGAAAAGAAAAAAGAAACAACCCTTATACAAGCTAACTACTCCATCATGCATCACAAACTTAGAACATAAGATCAACAAATAACAACTGAGATATTGTTGAAATGATGATAAATTAGGAATCCTGTTTGTAAGATTTCAAAGGGACAGTTTTTTCCCTGTCTTTGTTCAGTCTTTCCAGCCCATTTAGGGACCCAAATTAGGCCCTAAATGAGCTCTTACTGTATGCATCTGCTGGGCCCTTTAGGGCCCAGATTTGCCCCTCTCAAAGGGGCCCCAACTGCTCCTTCAAAGAGCCGTTGGATCTGCCCCAACGGCTAGTAAAAAACTAGCCGTTGGGAACAGCCCCAACGGGCCAGAAGAGGAGAGGGCACTGCCCTCTCCTCTCTGTTTTCCCTCTTTTTCTCTCTCTTTAGCTCTCTTCCTAAAAAGAGGCTCTACTTGCTCTTTGAAAGCATGAAAATATGTCTTCAATTCTTGTACATTTCCTTTGAAAGATCAAAAAAACTCTTGAAGTTTTTCATTCCTTACTCATTGCTTGCTACTTTAAATCTTTAATATGGTATCAAAGCAGACTTCAATTCCTTCTTCCTCCATCCTTGGTGATCCACCACCACAAATTAGCACTTTCATATTCACTTCCATTCTTTTGGATTCATCAAATTACAATGCTGGCAAATTACCATCAAGAGATCTTTAAACTTCTTCAATCTTGAAAATCACATATTTGAAGATCCTCTTGATGATGCTGATCCATTATTCAAAGCATGGAAGAAAAGAGATGATCAAGTGGTGGTGTTTCTACAAATGTCCCTTGACAAGACCCACAAAGCAATGGTCATTTGCATTCCAAATGCAAAGATCTTGTGGGATCAAATGCATGCTCTATATGGCCAAGAAACAAACACCGGCAGAATTTTTGAGTTGAAAAAGAAGATCTCTAAGATCTAAAAAGGAAGTAAATCCCTACCCGAATACTTTGGGAAATATAGAGATCTATGGAATGAGTTCAATCTTCTAAGGCCTCCTACCTCAAATCTCAAAACTCTTCTTCAAAGGAATGATGAAGATATGACTTTTGGTCTTCTTATGGGCCTTGGAGAAGAATATGCTTCAATTCGCCAAGAAATTCTTAGAATGAAGATATTTCCTTCATTCCAAGAAATCCAATTTATGATTCAAAGGGCCGAAACAAGCATGAGGCTAGAAGAATCTACCAAGCTGAAATCCAAAGCCCAAGCCTTCAAATCTATCCAGGAACAACATATGGCCAACAAAAGTCAGAATTTCATGAAAAATGATGTGTGCACAAATTGCAAAAAACCTGGCCACAAAAGGGAAAAGTGCTGGTTTCTTTATCCACACTTGAGGCCAAAGAACAATAAAAGGAAGGTAGATTCACTGGCACACGCTCAACAAGTCTCTCAAGTGGCTGCCCTTGAATCTAAAATGGAGGAAATGCAAAAAGAAATGAAAAGGCTCATCGATCAAATGGCTTCACATTCTGGTAATGATCTAAACTTTTCTCATTTTGATAAATGGTTTATTGATTCCGGTTGTGACAATCATATGGTCAAAGATAGAAACAAAATTAAGAAATTTATTCCTCTTTCAGACCATAAAATTGTCAAAGTTGCCAATGGTATGGTCAAAAATTGAGAGTTGATTACTTAGGTGAAGTTGAACTTCTTGGCAAGAAAACTAAAGCACTATATGTGCCAAAGTTCAACTCCAACCTCATGTCCATTGGCAAAATAACCAAAGAACGAGAATGCAAAGTCACTTTTGATCCTAACCAAGTTGTATTTCAGGATCCTCTTGATTGGCAATGGATCTAAAAAGAACAACCTATATTACTTGGATGGAGAAAATCAAGTTTTTGCTGTCCAAAGTCAAGATCCTTCAATATGGCATGCTCATTTAGGACATCTGGGTGACTTAACTTTGAAGCGCCTATTTCCAAACATAGAGATAGAAGATAGGCATTGCAAAACCTGTGTTCTTGGAAAACAAACTAGGATGTACTATCCAATTTCAAACACAATATATAAAAATGCTTTTGAGCTCATCCATTCTGATGTGTGGACTTCACCCATGGTTTCCCATAATGGTTTTAAATACTTTGTGACATTCATTGATCATAAAACTAGATACACTTGGGTATACCTTTTGATGACCAAATCTAAAATTTTTGAGGCACTCAAGAGTTATTATCGATATATAGCTAAGCAATTCGATGCCAACATCAAAATTCTTAGATCAAATCATGGAGGAGAATACACTAGTCATGCATTTGAGAATTTCTTAGAGGAGAAAGGAATCATCCATCAAAAATCATGTGTATATACTCCACAACAAAATGGAGTTGTCGAAAGAAAAAATAGACACTTACTAAAAACGGTTAGGGTCATGATGTTCCATTCAAATATCCTCAAGGAATATTGGAGTGAAGCCATAAAAACAGCAGCTCACCTTATAAACCTTATGCCCTCAAATATCCTAAGAGGAAAGTCCCCCTTAGAGCTTCTTCTTAATAGGAAACCTAATATTTCTCATTTAAAGGTTTTTGGATGCACTTGCTATGTATATGTACCAACACATTTTCGAAATAAACTAAATGAAAAAGGAAGAAAATGTGTGTTTTTAGGTTATTCCACATTTGAAAAGGGTATAAATGCTATGATCCTTTGACTAACAAACTATACACATCTAAGAATGTGATATTTGTGGAAAATGAAACTTATTTTGTAGAAATGAATCTTATTTTGCAGAAATGAAGAATCTAGAACACTCAAGGGAGAAAGGTGACCAAGATCATTGGAATGTAGTACTTCCTACCATCAAAGATCTACCTCAAATAAATGAAGAAGACAAACCAATTCAAAGGGAAGATGATCATCCATCCCAAAAAGAATTGGCCTCTTCTCGTTCGGATCATGAAACAAACCAAGAGAAGGGGGAGCTAACTTAGAACACGGGCAAGTCTTAGAAGAACAAAATGATTCTCTTTCTCTTCGAAGATCAACTAGATTTAGACTTCCTCCATCGGAATGGATGAGTCGAAAATACCCAATTTGTGACTATTATACCACCTCACATGTTTCCTTGAGCCACCAAGCCTTCATAAGAAACATAGACCAACATCAAGAGTCTAGAACCTTTGAAGAGCCAAAAATCATCCTCAATCGATCCAAGCCATGAAGAATGAGCTAGATGCCTTGGCTAAGAATGAGACATGGGAAATATCTCTGCTTCCAAAAGGAAAAAAGACTGTAAGATGCAAATGGATCTATAAGATCAAACATAAGAGTGATGGAAGCATTGATAAATACAAGGCAAGATTAGTGGCAAAGAGCTTCAAGCAAGCATATGGAGTAGATTACAAAGAGATTTATGCACCGGTGGCCAAGACGAACACAATTCGGGTCTTATTGTCTCTTGCAATTAATCACTCTTGGCCAATATTTCAAATGGACGTAGCAAACGCATTTCTCCAAGGGGATCTAGAAGAAGAAGTATATATGAAAATTCTTCCGAGATTTGCTCATCATAGCAATAAAGTTTACAAACTAAAGAAAGCAATCTACGGCCTCAAACAATCTCCGAGAGCTTGGTACACAAAACTTAGCACTACTTTTCTTAATCGTGATTTTAAAAAATGCAATAGTGATACATCTCTCTTTGTTAAAAATCAAAATGGAAAAATCATTGTAGTGTTAGTTTATGTAAATGACATAATCATAATCGGAAATGATTTAAATTTAATCAACCAAGTTAGGAAATTTCTTCAAACTAAATTTGACATTAAAGACTTAGGAAAACTAAAGTATTTCTTAAGGATAGAATTTGCCGATTGTCAAAATGGGTTTGTTTTATCACAAAGAAAGTATGTGCCAGATCTTTTACAGGAAACAGGGAAGTTAGGTGCTAAGCCCGCATGTAATCCCATCAGCTCCTCCTACGGTCTCAAGGATGATGATGAAGAGTATAAGGATAAGCAAAGATATCAAAAGCTTGTAGGGAGATTGATCTATCTTACCATAACTAGACCAGATATTTCATTCGCCGTGAGTCAAGTAAGCCAACACATGCACAAGCCAAAAAGAAAGCATTGGCGAGCTGTGGAAAGCATTCTCCATTACCTAAAAGGCACTCCAGGCATGGGAATTTGGATGAAGGAAAACGGCAGCTAAGAAATCATGGGTTATTGTGTGCGGATTGGGCCGGAGACTCGAAAGATAGACGATCTACCACAGGGTATTGCATGTTTGTTGGAGGAAATCTAATAGCATGGAAGGGCAAAAAACATGTAGTCTCAAGGTCAAGTACTGAGGCGGAATACAGAGATATGACGGCCGCAACAAGCGAGATAGTTTAGTTAAAGGCTCTTATTGAAGAACTTGGATTCTCCGTCCCAACCCCTATTCATCTTCATTGCGATAATCAATCGGCAATTCACATAGTATCAAACCCGGTTTTCCATGAAAGAACAAAGCACATCGAAGTCGATTGTCACTTTGTTAGACAAAAAATTAAAGAAAAGCTCATCACTCCTAACTTTACAAAGAGTGATCATCAAGTTGCTGATATTCTCACCGAGCCGGGAACCACAAAGCACATCCTCAAAAACATGGACAAGTTAGGTATTATAGATATATACACACCCAACTTGAGGGGGAGTGTTGAAATGAAGATAAATTAGGAATTCTATTTGTAAGATTTCAAAGGGACAGTTTTTTCCCTATCTTTGTTCAGTCTTTCCAGCCCATTTAGGGACCCAAATTAGGCCCTAAATGAGCTCTTCCTGTATGCATCTGCTGGGCCCTTTAGGGCCCAAATTTGCCCCTCTTAAAGGGGCCCAAAAAGGGGCCCCAACTGCTCCTTCAAACAGCCGTTGGATCTGCCCCAATGGCTAGTAAAAAACTAGCCGTTGGGGACAGCCCCAACGGCCAGAAGAGGAGAGGGCAGTCTATTTTCCCTCTTTTTCTCTCTCTTTATCTCTCTTCCCTCTTTCTCTATAAAAAGAGGCACTTGCTCTTTGAAGGCATGAAAATATGTCTTCAATTCTTGTACATTTCCTTTGAAAGATCAATAAAACTCTTGAAGTTTTGCATTCTTTACTCATTGTTTGCTACTTTAAATCTTCAATAGATATCTCTATAACTCCTCTTATTTGTTGCACAGGTTGAAACCTTTATGCTTTGATTGAATTGGCTTCCTCGTGCATGAATGTGTTGGAGGGGGAGGGGAGGGGATATAACTTCCCCAAATTTGTTTTTAAAATTTATCAAGTTGCTGTCTCCTCTCCTCCAAGTTAAAGGAGACAAATTCTCTACACATCGGGAGTTTCCCCCCCAACCCCACCCCCTTCCCCCTCATAAAAACCATAAATAACATGGTTGAAGATACATCCATCACCCCCTCTCTTGTTTTCCTTCAAACCAAACAAGTGGAAAGACCAACATCTCCCCCCTCCCTACCACCTTTCCTTCCAGAAAGGAGTTTTCAAACAATATTTTTTGTGAATATGCAACATGAAAATAAATCAAGCAGATATATAGTTTCCCATGCCTAAACTGAAGACTATTTGATGCAGACATCGGTTCACATAGTTGCTAGAAGAATGTTCCTGTGTTTGTTATTCCTATGAGAACCTTGGAATTTACTACTTTTTGCTAGAGCAATGTTTTGAATTCCTACTCAGATTTATTTTCATTTTTATATTTCTTCCACTTTCGTAATTTTTTTCTTTTAATAGATAGTTTCTTATTCTTTTATTGAATAGATACCTAGGTTAAGATTTGGATAAAGGATAGGATTTATAATTATTAGGGTTTACAATATATAAAAAGGGTTACACTACATGAGCAATTGGTTGATCAATAAAATTCTTGCATAAGAATTGGTGGCATCTAACACTGTGGCACCATAAGACAGTCTGTGGGATGAGAATTAGATCTCTCTCTCTCTTTCTCTGATTGCTATTGTCACTCTTTGTTGCCCTAAATCCTAGGGTTCCTTTGCTTTACATCACTATAATATATGTCCTACCTTTCTCAAATTTGAAACCCCACCCCCCGGGCAAATTAACAACCATGAAAGACCCGGAAAACAAAGCGATTGTACAACTTACGCAGAAAAAGAATCGATGGAAGATGAAAGCAGGGGAAGAGGGAGACCAGGCCTACGCTTGGGAGATGCAATCCGAAACTTTTGGAGACGAAGATTGGAAAGTTTGCGGAGAAGGGTAGTGTGAGAAGAATGGAAGAGATAGAGTAGCCGGTCCCAAAGCTGGTTGGAGGTGAAGATGATGGAAGTTTTCCAGTCGTTGGGTTCAGGTAGTTCCGCCATGAATGTGTTTGTGGATCAAACTCCTTTCCTTCGCCTTTTCTGTTTGAGAATTTTTGTTGTGCTCTCTCTCTCTCTCTGTTTCTCAAGTAGGGATGGAGAATGGGCCCGCGGGTCTTAGTCGGGTCCGGCGTTTGCAGCAAGCCCGCTCAACTTGTGGGCCTAACCAAATAAATTTCACAAAAATTAATGTTACGTGCGGTTTAGATTACACAATTATAATGGTGATATGATATGTTATAATCACGATGATAAATGATAAAATACTATTGTAATTATTATCGTCGCGATAATAAACAGAAAGAGAGAGAAACAAGTGGGGAGAGGGGTGCGGAAGAACATACCACGTCCAATGGAAATAATGTTCAATTATTCCCTTTTTTTTTTTTTTCTTTTTTTTGGGTTTCTCTTTCTTTTTCCTTTTTTTTTTTTTTTACTTCTTTTTATATTCACACGTTTACTCATTTTTTGTTTCTTTTTTTTACTTCTATCTTTTTCACATTTCACCCTTTTCTTCACTTTTTTTGAGTTTCTTATTTTTTTATTTCTTTTCTTTCACCCTTCACCCTTTTTTTTCTCATCTTTTCTATTCGGATTCCACTATTGCTATTGTTCATATTTTTTTTACTTCTTTTCTTTCACCCAATTATCCATTTTTTCCTTTTTTTTTTCACCTTTCACCCTTCCTTTTTTTTTTTTACTTTTTTTGTGTTCTTCTTCTTCTTCTTCTTTTTACTTCTTTTTTTCACCCTTTACTCTTCTTTTTTTCACTATTTTTTTTGGACTCCACTATTACTGGTTTAATACTGTTCCATTTTTTAATTCTTTTTCTTGGTTTTCTTTTTTCTCTTTTTTATTTTTTTTTTCCACTATTCACTCGGGGAGGAAGGGGAGTGAGAGGAATTGCCACCTCGGATGGAAACAATTGGCTATTGTACTCTCTTTTCTTTTTTTGCGATTTCTTCTTTCTTTTTTTTTCATCCTTCACCCTTCTCTTTGGTTTTTTTTTTTTTCTTTTTTTGGGTTTCTTCTTCTTTTTTTTCACCCTTCACGCTTCTTTTTTTCACTCTTTTTTCTTTGTTCCACTGTTACCGATTTATTACTATTCCTTTTTTTATTTCTTTTTTTTGTTCTTCTTTTCTTTTTACTTTTTTTCCACCATTTACTCTATATATATTTTTTATCTTAATTTTAACATTTCTTAATTTTCTCAATTAATAATAATAATCTTTTCTTTACTATATATAAAGGAACAAGTGGGGAGGGGGAGGGGGAGGGGGAGTGGGAGTGATTGTCACCTTGGATGAGAACAGTTTGTTATTGTTCCATTTTTTTCTTTTTTTTTTAAGTTTCATCTTCCTTTTTTTTATTTTATTTTTTTCACCATTTACCCTTCTTTTTTTTTCACCCTTCACCCGTCCTTTTTTTAACTTTTTTTTTTTATTTCTTCTTCTTCTTCTTCTTCTTTTTTTACTTTTTTTTTACTCTCCTCCATTTTTTCACTCTTTATAGTAAGAAACGAGTAGAGAGGGGTGTGGGAGGGTGTGCCATATTGGATGGGAACAATGTGCTATTGTTCCCTCTTTTTTTTCTTTTTTTGGGTTTCTTTTTCTTTTTCTTTTATTTTTTTACTTCCTTTTATTTTCACTCATTTACTTTTTTTTACTTCTTTTTTTATTTCTTTTGTTTTTCACCTTTTACTCTTCGTTTCGTTTTCTTTTTTATTCCATTGTTATTAGTTTGTTATTGTTTCTATTTTTTAACTTCATTTTTTCACTCATTTACCCTTTTTTCATTCTTTTTTTTTCACCCTTCACCCTTCAATTTTTTTTTTTTACTTTTTTTGGATTTCTTCTTTTTCTTTTTTTTACTTCTTTTTTTTTCACCATTCACCTTTCTTTTTTTCACTCTTTTTTTTTGTTCCACTGTATTGTTCCACTTTTTTACTTCTTTTTTTAGGTTTCTTCTTTTTCTTTTTTCTTTTTTTTTCACCCTTCACTTATAGGTTGAGTGGAAGGGAATGTCACATCGGACGAAAACAGTTGACTACTATTCCCTCTTTTTTCTGGGTTTCTTCTTCCTTTTTTTTTCATCCTTCACCATTCCCTTTGTTTTTTTTTTAAACTTTTTTTGGGTTTTTTCTTCTTCTTTTTTCTCACCCTTCACGCTTCTTTTTTTCACTTTTTTTTTATTTCCATTGTTACGGGTTTGTTACTGTTCTTTTATTTTTATTTCTTTTTTTTGTTTCTTCTATTCTTTTTGCACTGTCATTACGTGTGTGGGGAAGATAGTAATATCAAAATCCGCCTTTCACTGCAAAATCAGTGGACCATGCATCTGCATGTGCACAGATTGCCTAATGGGAGCTATGTAGAGGAATTTCTCCATAATCCAAATCTGTTAAAGAATAAGAAACCCACATATCTCATGCGAGTTTGTGTGTATGGCTATACAAAATTGTCTGCACAAGTAAACCAAACACGCAAAAACTCAATTACGATAACCAAACCAAAATTCTCTAATACGAACAAATATTATAAATATACACAATATTCAGTTTTATCACTAAACAAAACACTCCCTATCAATAAACAAAATATATATCCATGCCCATCGTAAAATAGGTACATCATCTGTGTTATCGGGCAACTTACCAAAAAACTCTAATAACCAATATATATTCAAAGTGTAACCCCTAAATACAAAATGTGGAGATCTCATACCTAATAACCTCTCACACACATCACTCCACAAGACACCCGTCATCTTACCCACTATAGGAATCCCATCAATAGTAAATCTAAAATTATCTCTGCATCCTATAATATGATAGTAAACTCACCGTGGAGTACATGAAATGTGTGTGTCTCCTGCCTCTATCTCTCGACTATGACTATGGTAAAATGCCAATTTAACTGAATAAAGTGCAGTCGAACAACACCCAAAAACCTCGACTGTTTTAGGAAACGAAGAACTCACTCGTCGATATGACCATAGTTCCAATGCCGTAATACCGTCTCACGTTTACGTCAAATGAGCCATGAAATATCATCTCCATTCTAAACCCACGAACGCTTTAATCAGTAAATTCGGGATCCATCTGAGACATAAGGAAAGAAAGAAAACATTAACATAGTAGTAAAATAACAGTTAACAAATGACAAAACAATGTATGTCAAGTACATTTAGAAATAACAGTTTATGTGTATTAAGAAAAAATCATTAAAATATGATAACAATTAATGTGTATTAAGAAATGCATCAACATTTTGTACATTAAATGTATGTCAAGTATATTAAATGTTTCACGAATACATGATATCTGGTACACTAAAAAATATAAGAATTATATTTAAAATACAAATACAATCAAGTATTATTCATTTGGGTCGGACAATATCTTCGATTGCACCCCTGTTAGTCACAAAATCCATATCTTATTTATCTCCTGCTTCTTCTCATATTGTGACCCTTTGTACTACAACTCTCATATGATATCCGCAAAGATGATTCTCAAAAATCCATCGTATTGTGATATTGAGATAATCTAGATCTTTCTTTCTCGCATCTAAACGAGATCATCACGAAAGATCTTCCACTAGTAAGAAATGATGCTCATACACTATAAGTTGGTATTTCCATGTATATCATTTCACGACAATCATATGTACATCAATTATTGTCTGTATTAATGTAACAATTACATGCGAGTAAGAAATTCTATACATTTGTCATTTCTCACATGTGTAAGTTTATTTTCACATCCACAATCTATTTACTACCTCCTTTGTGGCCATACGGTATTTGTTTATACCTATTTCTATCTCAAAAATATCATACTAAAATAAACAACTATATAGAGATTAACTGTACTCATCTATCTCCTTATCATGGTAGATGTATACTTTGTGTACCGCTCTCATCTTGCCATTCCCACTCTCACCTCACCAAATTGAGTCTAGAGTAGTTTACCAAATAATAAAAGTTAAGTATCAAGGCAGAAGCAGGTAGATCTTTACACCGTTTAACATGATATTATAACTTTCACTTATATTTTTCATCATATACCCAAAATGAAAGCCACATTCGTAAGAGAGAGTTCATTATTCAGGGGCAATATTTGAAAAATAATCGGGAGTGTCTTCTTTTATCTCCTTCGTCATCACCATATTTATGTCAAATTTCTTTAATTGTGGCTGTAATGCAGTAATAGTAATAACTCTTTTACAAACTTGATTTTTATAGTGCATGTTGAAATTACTAACGACATGATGCATGCAAAAACACCACACAACATTCGGAAATGATCATCCAAATTTTGCTTGAGCAACTATTGGCCTTATCTCTTTATGTTGATTTGAAATTAAGTAAATGATATTCTCTCTATCTCCAGTAACATGTTGTCGCACACAACTCAAAAACCACGATTACGAAACAAAAGACCCTCCATCAACCAACCCGAATGCCAACGGGATATTGTGATTCGCGTTGTCCATACCACATGCAATCAACAAATTGTACTTATATTTCGCATAGAGGTGAGTCCCATCTATATTTATCAATGGCATACAACTCCTAAAAGTCATGATGTTATTACCAAATACCCAAAACATAATTTCAAAAACCATTTCACCACCATTTCACCATTTACATTCGGGAAACCCAACTTCTAATTGACTTGTGTTCCTGAATTCCTTTGCACTATTGCATACAACAGCCGATGCAGTTGTTTATAAGAATCATCTCAAGCGCCGTATACTATCTCTATGACCCTTCTTTTAGTTGTCCAAAGTCTTCTACGGGAAACTGCATATGTGATCTTGCTTCAATCAGCATTCACATATGTGTGCGGTGCCTCAACAACAGTAATCACCAAGGCACAAATTAGTCTTGTCGTATGAGTACGCAACCTCCACCTACTACTTTCATCCCTTTGAGTACATATTGCTGTCCAAAGTGCACGGGTTGATTTCCCAACCTAAAATTGATAGTGGTGCTCCATATGATACATTTTGATAGCATGAATAAACTACTCTTTTAACTCAAATCCTATCATCTTCTTCAATTTATCGCTAAAACTCTAACTATCGTCTGTTAATCTACAATTTTACTCAAAAGTCATATAACGATTACCTCCAAATGTGATGGTCATGAAAGGAATTGAGTCATCTATTTAGCCATAGCTATATCCCCGACCACCACCAATGGGTGCAGGGGCTGAAGAGAACCTGATCATTACTTTGTTGGAGCACCACCACCACCACCACTACCACCAACTTCTCTTTCATTTTCTTCATCATCATCATCCTCTTCTTCTGTCTCTTCTTCCGCCATTTCTTTTTCATCAATATTGATATCCACCTCTGCGAAAGTAAAATCCACTTGAGATTTGATATGTGAATAATCATTTATATAATTACAAACTTGTTACATAGACATTCATATAATTATCACCGATCGAAACCAATTCAAACCGTACATTACCATGTTGCATGTATGAAACGGGATTATGATAAAATATCTTCACATGTTGTGTCATACAATTTATTCAAAAACCCTTATATATTATAGTCACCAACTCATTAAAACTCATATTCTTTCTTACCTTAATCAATTTCGTAGGACCATAGTCATAACGAACTATCCTTACCTGTCACAATTTCATATTTTTTATAGATAACAATTTCACCATATCCATCATTTTTTCTAAATGTAAAAAATAACTTGTTAACATGTAATTCAAATTGAGCCCAACTTTTGCAATTTGAACGCTAAACATAAATTTATAACAATTCAACAAATATTAAACAAATATACTAAATTTGAATTAATCTATATTAATTAAATATTGAACAATTAATAAATTTGTGAATATATCCTAAATATTAAATTTATACTAAACATTCAACAAATTCTAAAATCCTAAATTTATAATTATAACAATTTAATAAATATTTTAAATGTATATTAATCTATATTACTTAAATATTGAATAATTAATAAATTGATGAATATATCCTAAACCCTGAATTTATACCTTAAACCCTAAATTTATACTAAATATTCAGCAAACCTTAAATCTTAAATTAATACTAAAATCTCAATAAACCTATTCAGAGAACAAGCATATATCATTTAATAACTATCATTTATCATCAAATTAAATATTTCAAATGAGTCGATGAAAATTAAAAAAAAAACAATATACCTTCAGAGCTTTTTTAGGAATTATTGCGGAAGGTTGCAAGAATCGCCGCAAAAGATTGCATATTGCACAACAAAGCCGCCGAAGGTTGGTTCTTTTATCAGAATGTGCATATGGTAGCCGAATTTTGCACTGATAGAAGGCTAGGGTTAGGGTTCATTGCGGGAGAAGAGAGATAAGAGAAGATGAAAGAAAGGAAAGAAGAGAGAGGAGAATTCGTGTTATGAAGGATGTGAATATATCGCGTGTTCAACATGTGACATATGTATGTCATATTTTTACTCTGCGATATTCATGAATCATCTAAAGAGTTGTTTTAGAAATTTTAATTTTTTAAAATTAGGGTTGAATCGTATAAATCTCCGGACTTTTACCATTTTGAAATTGCATATTTTGCGGTCGGCATGAAAATGATATCTGAAATTAGATTCTAATTAAATTATCCCACTTTCACATCACATCACTTCTTTGACCATTCTTGTTCCTCCTCCTCCACCTCCTCTCCGTAAGTAAAGGTTTTGTTTCGGAGGCACTTCGTATCACAATTTCCACAACATCAACACGCTCACACGCACAGATGGCGACTGTGGGAGGAATTACAGAATCCAAGGGAAGTGAGAACAATTTGGAGATCGAGAGCCTTGCCCGCTTTGCTGTCGACCAATACAACAAGAAACAGGTTTCCTCCTTTCTTACCTTTTTAGAATTAGGGTTTCCTATTTCTACTTTCGACAACCTCAATTTTTCATGAAATTAATGCTAGGATTCAAATTTCAATTGAAACTCCAAGATGACGATATTGACGATATATATCTGCATATATATTTTTTTATCTCCTGATTTATAATAGTTTCAAATTTGCAGAATGCACTGCTACAATTTGGGAAGGTGGTGAACTCGAAACAGCAGGTTGTTGCGGGAACTATGTACTATATAACCCTGGAGGCAACCGATGGCGACACAAAGAAAGCATATGAAGCAAAGGTGTGGGCGAAGCCTTGGTTGAACTTCAAGGAGCTTCAAGATTTCAAACTCATTGGTGATGTCCCTGCCCATCAATCTGCCTAGCTCTTTTTCTCTCTCTTGGTAATTCCTCTATTCCTTTATAAGAGTGCCAAAATATCTGCGACTTTTTGTCCTATGTTTTTGTTTGTACCTCATGACTATCCATGAAATGACGCGGTTTTACTCTATATTTTCAATGACTACATTATGTTGGTGTCCGCTGATTCCTTGTTTGTAATCATATGTTGTTTAAGGTCATGCCTTTGTATTAATTATGTCCTAATGCGCCCGCCCCTTGTATGACTAATATTTTGTTTTTTCCTTTTCTTTTTGGCCGGGGGGGGGGGAGGGGGGGTTGAAAGTTTATAGCTATATAGGATCCTATACTTCTCTATTGGCTTCTCCATTGGTCTCATGATCAGGCCGAATATTTTTAATTTCTTTTTAGCATGATATTTCTCTTCTTGCATTTTAAAATATACAATTTATAAATCTAAAACTAATTCTCAATCTTATGACGTCTGGGTGAAGATTTATGGACTCATGATGACTCAGTGTCTTGGAATCTTCATGGTGGAAGTTGGATGAATGAAAAATATGGAGTAAGTTCTGGTCAGACTTTAAATAAATGTAATTCTTGGGAAGAAACTGCTAGCAACAATTTCTTTTAGGTGAATGATTCAAATGATTTTCTTTCCCTATGGGTCCCTTTACTCTCTCCCAAACACACCTTTGGGAATGAGATGCCTAATTATTTGGGTGTGTTTCGGGAGTTATTAGCATCTCTGCCTCTTTGAGAAACTTTGACAAAAGACTGACATATTCCAAACTGGACACTGTTCACCAGTATTTTCTATGGTAGCCCTTCATATTTCCCTGAAGAGCTAGTTCTATATGCTGGGTCATTTTTCTTTTTTGTTCCCCTCTTGTTGTTCCTCTCCTTCCATATAGATTTTCTATCACTTTAAATGATCTTTAGAACTATGTAGTTTTTGTTTCCTACGTTGCTTGAATGCAAGACGAAGCTAAAATATTATCTAATTCCTTGTTGTAGACCAGCTTCAAAACTTCTGATTGACATAATTAAACTCAGTTAATTTTGTAATTCCTTTTGATTTCTTATAAACTTTTACTTGATGTATTTAGTAGATAAAATTATTTCTTCCTCCCTGAATCCCAAACAATTTTATTATGGATCAGTACATGAGTCATTGTATTTGTGTCCATGTATGTCCTATTTTGAATTAGCAATGAACTTGTGTTTATGTCTTGTTTTTATTTGCATTCTGTGTCCATTTGATGACCTCAATCACGATTCACAATCCATATTATTTAATCTTGATTTTGATGTTCTTTACATGCCACGTGGTTATGAGTTGGCAAAATAAAGGTAGAATTTTTTCCAACCCAGTACCATGTACGGTTGAGTCATGAGATACATTAGGAGAAATGCAGGAATCTCTTTCTTTTCTTTTTCTTTTTTTTTTTTTTTTTTTTTTTTTTTTGTTAATCGGAAATGAAGAATCTTTGGTTGGACTGATGGAATACACTTAATATCATCTCGTGCTGATATACTTTAGATATATTTAACTACTATAAGAAACTAGCTTGCAGTGTTCCTTTTTGGGTAGATCATGAGACAAGGAGCATCATAGTAGGATGAAGTATATCATTTTAGATCCCTTGTACTTGCCGGGATCCAGAAAGGTGTATCTGGAAAGAGTATATGTTCTGCCCAACTAGTATTAGAATGGTGTTGAAGTAGAAGCCTTGAAGTAGAAGCCTACATCATCCGAGCACTACAGATGCATGTATATGATATGGCTGGAACTTTCTTGCACTTATAGTCACTGACCCAAGGCCTTTTAGTCAGCCATTGCCTAGATAAGTTGGCTTGGGAGTCCCGCCTGTAAGCTCTTTCTTTTCATTAATTCTCCCTTTCTGTTTGAAGGACTTCTAATGTCAAATTAAACCTCTAAAAGAGAGGAAAAAAAGTGATCAGATGGGTCCTCACACGAGAATAGTGTGGTTCTGTTCTCACCTGTTTTATGCTTCAAATTGTTAAAGAAGGCAAAGGGGCAGCATTCATGTAATTGCAGGAAATGCTTGACAAGCTCAAACTGAATGTAGCAAAATCACACCTGAAACATGGGAAGAGAAAGACGCATCTATTACTGTTGAATCTGTATCTGAGGCAAAAGAAAACATGGAGTTAAGATGTTTGAGGCTGTAAACATCTTTTAAGTGATATCATAATCATTATTTAGTAGTGAATTTGTGAGAAGAATTGCTTAGTTGGAAAAAGCGAAAGGAGGATATATATGTCTTAAAATCACACCCGAAACTTCGTGAGTATTAATTCCATGGTTATTTGAAGCACACAACTTGCCCACTTTCATGAGATCAAGATCACAAACAATTGCAATTTGATTTGTTTGATATGGTTATTTTTTGCTGTTTTGTTTGGTAGGTTTGCCTTCTCATTGGTTTTACTTCGTTGTATCTTCAGTTGGAACTGTTTAATGCAAAGCAGTTTATGGCAACTAGACATAGACCATTGAGTCTTCTCTCACTACCCTTTGATTGGCATCCAAACACCCCTTTGGATCACAGGCGGATCACAGGCATCGCACCAATATCCACATTATTCCAGCTCTGTAAGACCCGTGCCCAAATTTTGAAACCCAGAGTGCATTATTTTGACCTCTTACATGCATTATGTCAACTTTTTATCATGCCAAATTCCTGTTAGATTCATCATGGTCTAATATGAGAGGTTTGGGTCTAGATGGTTAACATGCTGAGTTTGAAGAGGCCGTCTTCTGGTGTCATTAAATCTTGGGTTGATATGACTCCATAAATAGGTCATGCAGATGGCGAATTTCCTATTGTCTTTGTTGTTGAGGCTGGATAGACGACTCATTGTTTGGTTCGGTTGAATTTCTATTGCTAATTCAATTTTCTTGTTTCATAAATATGTATATCTATATATATATATATATATATATATTTGCTGTTGTGCTTGTGTAACTGCATCATTCTACCTGATGATAAATGGTTTTGTTAACTTCTATGGTGTATTGTTTTTGATAATGTGTTTATGTTACTTGCAGGTGAAGGAAGATTGTGTGGTGTGGTCAAGGGTACATGGAGACATCACTTGAAGCAATTTGAAATAACCTCTTCCAGTATTGTTCTTTAGGCCAGTAAATTACTTCTGTTTTGCATTTCGCCTATGCATATTCTGTCTTTCTTGGAAACTTCCTTGTATAATCCAGACTCATCAAAGAACAATGTTTAAAGTATTTTATGTGTGCTACTTGGAAAAAAAAAGTATTTAATGTTTTTTTCCTTAACAAAAACAAGTACCTTTTATTTTGTCTGTTTTCTGCTTTCTATTTTAACATGGTACAAATGCTTCTTCAAGGCATTAGCACCCATTTAGAAGTAAATTAGAATTGGTAAGGACTGTTACCTTGGAAGGAAAAGGGTAATAGTTAAAAGTTTTTGGGCACATGTTTTTGTCCCCTCGATATAAATTTTATCTTCAAATATTAATATCAATGGCAATTCCTGGACAGTTTTTACTTTTTTAATGAAAAATTTGTTCCTAGGACCAAATGAGGGGCATTAAACATATCATCCACAGTCAACTAAAGTAATTGATGCATTTGATAAATTCAATGATGGCAACACAATTAATGGTTAACACCTTATGTTGATTTTTACAAAAAATTTACCTTTTGGGAAAAATGCATGAACACTTCTGAGCAATTTAACCTATTTTTATGTTGAGTTATGCGGTTTTTGTTATTTTTTGAAATAAAATTTGATTTTTTAATTAATTTTAAAATATCTCAATAAAATGTCTTTTTAATAATAGTTTAATAACGTATTAAAATAAGCGGGTATATGCAAATTTATGTGTATTTACAAGTTTTTATGGTCTTATAGAAAAATTGATGATAGGGTAGCATTGTTTGTATTAGGTAGGGTTGGTATATGTTAGAGTGGGGGCAGTTTGGGATGTGTACTACCTAGACTTGGAATCGTTGAAAGTGGTGGTACAAGTACACAGGGAGTGTAAGAGAGATGATGAAATGCGTTATCAAGCAAGTATATAAAAGAGCATAGAGGTACGTGTGGAGCATCTTAAAGTGTTGGGGGTTGAGTGAGCTATATAGTGATTGAACAGAGGGGATTTGTAAGGGAGGGTTTATTGCTACTGCTACTGGGAGAGAGGAGAATAATTAGATGTATATATAGAATAATGAGAGAGAAGGGTCAGATGTATGCGTAGAGGTGATCAAAGGCTAGCTAATAGGGGAAATGAAAAGCTCTTGCAATGGTGCATGTTGAATTCCCCAAACTATAGGATCTGGTTTTTGAGAGGAAGGTAAGGAAGGATACGGGCTTTATGTGCAAGTTTTGCAGAAGCTGGTTGCCTATTGTTTTCCTCTATGTCTGTGGCTTTAGCCGCGATGCTGGATGTTGAGTTGGGGAGGTTATTTTTAGAGTGTTGATTTGATGATATACCAGAAAATGAACTTGTATCAATACCAAACTAGACTTGGGCCTAGTATGGCACTCTTAGTGGCCTCTGGCCTTTTTTCCCTGGTATTCTCAGAATTTTTCAATACATGGAGTTTTGCTAAACGAGCAATGAATAATTTTTATGCTGGTTGATCTCCTGGCTAGTCATGCACATGAAATTGAATCTGAATTTCAGTCAGGTTTTGTCCTAGTCCTCGTCATTGTTTTCCCTGAAGCCTATTCTATAGTGCGGGGAGACAGATGACAGAATATGTGAAGACCATAAGATGAAAATATGTAATGAAAATTACAAGGTTTTTCTCTCTTTTAATCAGTACTTTATGATTTGTTTTCTTAAGGACTAATTATGCACAACAAAACCCATTTTAACAACAAAAATAAATTAGAAATCTTCTGTCTTCAGTAACAAAACCATTTCCATAATAGGACTCGCCCAGTAGCACTTTAAAAACATTAACAAAGCTAATCTCTCTTTGCTGCCTTTTTACCAAGGAGAAAAGGGGAAAAAAAATTTTCCATCAAGTGAATTAGATCGTAAGTAGTTGCCTCGTTACAAGTAAGCTACATGACCAGCTTGGGTCCCCTCCAAATGTTGAAATGTGAATGCAGCATGAACAGGATACAGGCGACACACTAAACCATTGATCTTCCATCATCTTGATCAAAAAACAGCTTGAACATTATGTTCATAAATATCATCTTGGGCAAAACTTCCAACTATTCAAGTCAAACCACAATATAAGATTGTGCAGTAAAACCGCTAGAAAAAGGAATTTGGCATGCTATGAAGCTATATCTTGATGTTGAAATAGTCCGGGTCAAAGTGATGCAGTCTGACGTATCCATCTTCTCCCCCACTTGAGAAACTGCACAAAGAATACAAAGGTCAAGAAGCATCAAGCCTTCATGTTTACAGAAAATAAAGACCATTAAAATGAAAAAAGAAAATAAATATATATAGAAAATAAATATATATAGAGAGAGAGAGTGAGAGAAGTTTTTAAGTTCAATCAGATTATAAACTGGTCCTTCACAGAAAACATGAAGAATCCAGCAAAGGAAGTAAAACTGTTGCCTTTCTTCTACTGTAAAGTAGCAAGCATTGTACACCAAACAAAAACACCAGTAAAAATCATGCAAGAGTGAAAACCATGTTTAAAACCAACCATTTTTGAAGGTTTCAAACTTTTAAAGGAAGCAATTCCCTGAGAGTTGCAAAAAGGGTGGTAATCAAAAAGGAAAAACAACAATATCAACATCCAACATTGCATGCTTCAGAACCACTTGCGGTATCTTCACACCAATTTCTCTATTTACAGTTCTTCAATGTTATTCAACACAATGGTGCCAATTTTAAAGTTAAAACATCTTTCATATGCAATATGTGTCCTCAACAAAACAAAGGACTAAACATTCACAAGCTTAGAGCCCCATTGTCATTTTTGGGTTAACTCCTTTTTTTTTTCTTTTTTTCTTTTTTAATAATTTTTTGCCGCAGATAAGGGGGTTGAGGCAAATGAGCAAACAAAGTAAATATGATGCTCTGGGCACCCTTTTCCACCTCCTATTCAACTGAAGATTAGTTATAAGAAGAATATTCTGCAGCACCAGATTAATAAATTTTTAAGGAAGATGATTACCTTTTACCATCCGGATTAAATGCCAACGCATTGATAGGTCCAAAATGCCCTTTTACACCTCCTATTTCTTCTTGAAGTATCTAATGAGCAATCACGCAGCAAGAGGATAAATTTACCCATTCAGAAACCTCGCCAGTTTACTATCTGGTTAAAAAATAAAATTAATACCTTGTCAAAAAATTTTGCTTCGAACTTCCCAGCACGATGATCGGTCGTTGTAACAGCTGATGCATCTTGACCACCACCAAGCACCACCTGTAAAGGCCAAAGTTTGTGCAAATCAATGTCATGGGCTCATGCTCTCAGGATAAAACAATCAAAATGAGTGGACCATATACAGATGCCCTCAGATAAATGCATGCTTGTAGTTACCATGATCACCTTGCAATCCTAATCACTAAAATGGGTAATTCAAACATAGCATAGATTTGAAGACATTGACAAAATATAAACCATGTAAATAGAAAGAATTTTATTTCTTTCCAAAGGAGATCAATTATGATATTCAATACTTACTTTTCATTATTTATTCGTTTCAGCATTGGTAAATTTTTATTTTATATCTACATTTCAGTCAAAACCACACTAAAACATAAATACTAGAGTTAAAGCAAAGTATCCCTAGAAATAAGCCTAACCCCACATACCAGGAACTAGGGAAGGTATAAGCTACTGCATTTCCATTTCTGTAACTCATACTATAATGAATCACGATCCAAGTAACCCTACCATGCCTAATCCACCCAATAGACACGCAATCACAAACTCAATATTCAGACACGAACACAATAGATGGTTTCCAAATCTAAATTAGCCGGTTAGTATGACCTTTTTAAGTCATACAAAAATCCATGGCTAGAGATCTGTTACCGAAGAGAGAGAAAAGGAAAGATTCATCAGCAGAGAACATCTATTGGAGACTCACCACTCATGACAGAGAAGTAGGCCGGCTAAGTTATAGACTGAACGTAGGGGGTAGCAAGCTGAGGAAGAGGCCAAAGAAGATGGAACAGACTCATTCAAAATGAAACTTGGAATTGAAACTGCACAATTGCATAAAATGCTATTTTGGAATCAAAAACAAACAGGGCTATTGATAGGGGGGAAAGATATAAAGTGAAGTAGGGAGATGCAGAGAATCTTAAGAGTGGAACGGGATAGATCAAGAGACAACTTAAAAAGCATTAGAGGGAGAACCAACAAAGAATATATGGAGAAACAAGAGACTTGGAGAGAACACCATTTAAAAATTTACTAGAAACCTATGTCCATATTTATATTTATAGGTCAGGAGCACTGAAGAATTGCGTAATCCAAAATCCTATTCTAACTTTATACCAAATACCTAACTCATCCCACATCTCCAACATCCCCAAAGATATGCCATAAATCCTCATTATAAAGCTTGGACAAGACTTGCATGAAAGATCACAACTCTGGAGCAACTCCACCTACTTTTCTAATCAAAATCATTGAATTGACTGTTCCTACTGATGTAAATCTGTGAATATATTAGTGCACACAACATATTTGCAATAGATAAAATAGCAATTAAAGGGTTAGAACTTTTTAACGTGGGTCACAGAAGTCAACTGCTTCCATTCCCTGCAACTTCCACATAACTACGGTTTGCCCGGAAGATTTAAAATGAGAGGAAGAGTTCTGGCAGAGCTTGAGTAATTCAAGTGGTGCACCAAGTAGAAAAATGAAAGATGGTATGACATCAGTATTGATATGCAAATAGGAGAGGATGTGATGTTCAAGAAAGTGCATAGGAGACTTGATGATACATATCACCACAAATTGATGAATGTACTGTAACAAAGATCATCTTTTGCGGGATACACGAGTGATCAATCCTCACATCGAAGGTATACATACAACCATGTACACGTGTACCAACATAGATATCCATCTACTCACACACACACACACACACACACACACACACACACATAAGAATTCAGGTAAATACGTACATGATCCAAAAGCGGGGACATGGTAACTGCATTGACTGGGCGTTCAGTCACATAAGTCTTGATAAGCGTCAATGTTCTGGTGTCCCAAAGCTACACTTGCAAGAAGCAATAATAGGTGATCAAAGCTTACACCAGAAAATAAGACAAAAGAAAAAAGTTCATGGAACAGGAAAAAATATGAGAAATATTACCTTAGCAGACTTGTCTAATGAACCTGTGAGAAAATGTGAGCCATCTGAAGATTTTACAAGTGATGTAATTGTCTTTTTATGACCCGTCTCCTTCTCTGATTCTTTAAGCAATTTCCCAGTCTGCATATATGTAAAAGAACACATTAAACTTTTAATACAATAAATGAACTTCGGGAGGCGGAACAAAGTAAAATACCAATAACAGACAATGACCAATATCAAGTCTTCTACTGTTATAGATCAGATAACAAAAAAATAGAAATGCAACAAAAAGAGTTGAAACCCTGTTCAATTACTTTTTTACATGCTCTAAAGAATATGAAGCATGTTGCACAACACTCACACTCACTTTCGGTGGTGAAAGTAAAACCCTTTTTAGTATGTAAACAAAAAATAATAATAATAATTACTGGTCTTCCAGAAGTATAACAAGGCCAAAGTAAGTTCAAGATGTTTGTTACATACCTCAGAATCCCATATACGAATCACAGCATCCTCACCGCCACTGATGATAGTCCTGTTAAGAGGTCCCCAAATAGCCCTATTTATTCTTCCTTGAGGACCCTTGAGGATGAGAACAGATTCACCAGTTTCTACAAAATAATAAGATTGATAAATCTAAAAGTTTCATACATCTTCTGACCAGATAGTTAAGAGGAAGACAGTATAGAAGTGACGAAAAATCACTTGTGATGCATATTCATTATAGTGGAAAGTCAAAATACAAAGGGTAGACAAGTTTGGAAAGATGGTAAAATTCGCAAAGCTGCCTTCTGATGCAGTACATGAAGCCTATTAAATTAGAATAGCAATAATTTTAGGATTATTTTGACAGTCAATTTTAATTTATATCTAAGAATTCATTTCAGGCATTTAGTTTGATTACTAGGCCTTTATCTGACATTCTACTAGTTAATTAAGGGCATATGCCAAGTGGGTTGATGTCCTTTATACAAGGATTCTGAATATCTAAGGTCATCAAACTTTGATTATTTTGGAAAAGGAATCCCTCCCCTCTCACGGAGGCATCTCTCTGACTCCAAATTTTCTTCTGCGCTTTTCTCTATTTTAAATTCCTCTTCTTCTCTCCCACCCTCTGCACAAGGCCATATGCCATAACATCCAAGACCCAGTATAGAGCCAACTCTTCCTAAGCTTCATTTGTCACCAGCCAACAAAACTGCCGATCAATGACTTGGCACTACAATCAAACACTACTAGATAATCGACCTATCAAAATATACCCTATTAAGGATCTAGGAAACCCGTATAGTAAATATTATCACAAGTTTCCTCCTAAACAAAGACGATGATACTAATATCATAAATTTTGATAAGGGCACTGAAAACTTACGGTTAGAAGGATCACGGGAGATGCGTTTGACATGAATAGCAGAAGTAAGCTCCATGAAAGGGTCGGTGGTGATAACAGCAAGCTTATCCCCAACACCCAAATCCACAGATCTTGCCGGAGAGTCGAAACTGAATGTGTAAAGCTGCGTTCCTGTCTGTACGTTCCATAACTTGGCTGTTTGATCAGCACTCCCCGTGATTAGCAGCGTTGAATCCTCTGTAATCAAAATAAATTTTGTTTTTGTTATAATTTATAGAGAGATAAAGAGGTTTAGAGAGAGAAAGAGAGAGTAGGAGTAACTTACTGGAGACATCGCAAGACCAAACAGCGCCATTGTGACCACGATAAGTGCCCAAACGCTCGCCGTTGTCGGCAAACCAAACGGTGGGAGTGTGGTCTTTGGCGCAGGAGAAGAGCAGATCTCCATCTCTATTGTACTTCAAGAACGTCAATGGCCTCTCATGCCCTTTCATCAATATTGGCCTCATCTTTTCTCTCTTCTTCTTCTTCTTCTTCCTCCTCCTCCTGTGAGTAAAACCCTAGTTTCGGTTTCGTTCTTAAACGACGGCCCTTACAACCACGATTTACGACCGACTTCTCTTCATCCCTTTTCTTCTCTATTTGCATGAGGACTTATCTGTCAATTGTGCATACCAAAGGGTCTTCTTTGTAATTTAGGTTTTTCACGTTTTATAATAATAATAACAATAAAGAACCAAATCTTCTCCATCTATACCAAAACAAAAGTTGCTTATGTTTTTCTCCAAAATTTTGACATTTCTATTTCACTTTTTTTTTTTTTTTTTTTTTTTTTTTTTTGGGGTGGGGGGGCTTGGCTTGGCTGTGTCCATAATTTACCTTTGCCTGCCTGACTCATTTCAAATTCTAGTTTCTATAATATCAAACTGCAAGCCTTCTGTTCCTTGAAACATTCTGAGCTTGATCAGAGGACAAGTGCATAATTCTGCAAAAATGCAAAGATTTTATTCTGTTTTCAACATTACACAGGACAAGCGTTGCTTGTTCCTTGTCCATATCTAGGAGTTTGAGGGAATCTCTGATACAAGGAAAAAATGCTTCGGGTCTTGCACAGTAAGGCTTAAAAGTATGGAATAGAGCACGCATATCAGCTCCCAACTGACCAACCCCGCGGTCACACAACTTTATATCACTCATTAGACTGCGGCAAAAGATGAAGTGGTCAAGCACAGTGTCTGCCACTAATGGAGCTTTATAGTGTTCTCTGGCAGTCATAAGATACTTCTCAGTTTTTCCATCCTCATTGAAGTCTTTGATATGCACAGTCTCAAACGACCAGGCTCTCATCTTTGGTTCTGGTTTCAATCTTTTCCAAGCATCCTTGAGCTCTATTTTAGCCTAGATTTTAGGCCATTTAGACCTATCATAAAATATTGATAACACAGACAAGGCTTTAAAGAACCCTCCAGTCTTGTTACTGGGTAATAGATGACTTCCCAAATCAACAAGTGATTGCATTTGATTGTCTAGGGTAACAACAAGGTCAATCAGATGTAGCCATGAGGACACTACCTCCTCCCTTTTTTGCTTATCCTGATATTTTTCAGCAAGTGAAGGAAAAAAAAATTTTAGCCAAAAACGCTGAGAGCACTTGGACCATTGCTGATACCCAAGCTTCTTTAGCACTGCAGCTCATTAGTCTTGCTTCATCAATCAGAGGCTGTAATACATCATCAACTGCTACAATTAAATTTCGAGTAATTTTATGGACTAGGGCAAATATTAACTCTGGCTGATCAATCCATTTTGAGAAGTGGTATTCCATTTTTTGATGCAACAGGAGTCACTAGTTCATCAATGGCCCAAAGCCCCATACTATAATCCTCAGGTTTAAAAGGATGAAGTCGTCCATTTTCTTTTTGTGCTTGCAGACGACGGAGTGTACACAAAGCCAGAAAGCTTTGTGAACAAATCTGTCTTGTTTCTCCTTTCATTAACACCAGTGGATTTTGAAGACTCGAAGATTTCCCACATCCTATTTCTGACATTACGAATGTTGGTGGCCATATTACAGAAGCAAGTAGGACCGGCTGATCTGCAAGAACTTGCTGCTTGAGAGCTAAAAAGATTTTGTCCACTCTATTATTCGCAGACCTCAGAAGATGACACCACTGAGTCTTAGATCTGGCAACAGTTTGTAGAATTTGCTCAATATTAGTCATGATCCCTATACATAGTTGCAATTTGTCTTGCCTAAGTCCAAGCTCCAGAAATACAAGATTACATCAACTCTATCAAAAAGGATGCCATTTTACTACAAAGTAAAGAAACACAGTAAAGGTTCACAGATTGGGCTGCTGAATCTGAATAGATTTCTAAGAACATGTTTCTATTTTGCCTGTTAACAACCCAAGCAGCGGCATCTTCAAGGTCTCCAACTAAAGCCTCTAACTGTAAAGCAATTTCTGCAATACTAGAACCAGGAGTAAGAAAAGCCTAACAGCCGATGACCCAGAAGAGGAAAAAGTTTACCACAAATAACAGCGGATAAAAAACTAAAACATGCACAACTTCAGCATAGGAAACACTCTCCCAGAAATGCAGATCAACATTGGCAACTTTGGATACGAGATGCTAATACAACCAGACAGCTCGTTCATGTTGACAGATCCAGGGCAAGTTGACGGTGCTCGAAACCTAGATAGCATGCAGTCTGTGTTCAACCACTTTAATCCAACCAATACAGCTAAGAATTTGGCAAATATCAATATAAGGCAACCATTTTATATCGTTGAATATGCTCACCAATAAGTTGAATTGCATTTTATGTAATAAACATTAGTATGGTAAACCTGACCTGACAAATAGTCAAATAATACTTTGCTCAAGTGTAAATAAGTTCTAACAGATAATATACACAATGTACATTGTACTAGTTGTTACATTAGCATACATTTGACAAACAAACATTGTTAGTCCATTACTAATATAGATTCCACTAATATTCAGTAATGAACAGAAACCAAGAAGTTGAGCTTGAGAACGACTTGATGAGTCACCAAGTGCATTTATTTGGGAATTGTTGTAAATGAACTGTTCCAAAAGCCAATCAGATTTCAAAAGAATGGAAGCACAAAATTAAAGTCTTCCTTGAGGTCAATTACACCATTCGCACATGTTGGTTGTCGAAACATCCTCAATTACCAAGTCTTTGTTTATTTCGTCATAATTGTGTCGACTTGTATTGGAACATGGCATCAAATAATTTTTTGTTATTTATATTTCAGATAGAATTGGTGTCAAATATTTATAGAGGCACAATAATGGCCATAATGAGGAATAAGCTGAAAAAACATCCAAGCAAAGGAAGATTGATTTCAGAGACATCAATAAGAAAATCTTTGATGTGGGAATTTTGAGGACTCATTGAGATTAGTTCAATCGGCTGAACAATCAAGGAGACAACCAAATATTTCGTAATGGACATTGCTAGTTAGCTATGATTCCAAATTTCTCTCACAGCGTTTATCTAAATCCAAAAGATTCGCTTGATGTCTTAACTTCCATTTTTGTCCCAAAGGTAAAGCCAAGATGTCATAGGGATATTGTCCTTACCTTAGTTGCAATCACTACAAGAAGCATGACCAAAACATATATGTGTGTGTGTGCAGTCCCTTGATGGCCCTCAATTGAGTCAATCAACATGAAAAATTTGCCTGGTTCAGTTTCTATTACTTCCAAAACAGACAGTAAAATAAATCACTTGGTTGTCGGCAATCTCATAATTCAGTAGTAATCTAGTTAAAATTTTGAAAAGGATATTCATGCATCATGATTTAAATATATATGAGTAATCACCAACACTTGTTGGCGCAGGTGGGTGGGCACCTTCATCCCTTAACTACATCGGGAGTTTGACTCCCCTGGGTACAGAAAAAATAATGTTAGGAAACCTATCCCGATTGGGTCCTACAACAGTCGATCCAGATTAATCGGAACGAAAATCCAGACCCTGGGTGGTGGCCAAGTCAAGGTACCAAAGTATATATATATATATATATATATGAGTAATCGCATTCCCACTAATGAACAATTGACATACATTGTAACAACAAATATCAACATTAAAATTTCATTTAGAAAGTTCAATTTACTGTCACAAAGTGGGCCATATGGCTATTTTCGTACTATTAGTTAATATTCCACAATAGCCTAGTGCACAAGACTCTAAACAAACACTCTGGGATCTAGAAAGGTCAAATGTGCATTGTTAGGAGTTATGGATAAATTTGGTTTGGTACATCATAAACTTTGTACAATGCACAGCATCTTCATCATACTAAGATGTGCATTTAGTTTTTACATATTTCATACTTACTGATGCAGATTGTTAAGGTAAACACATTGAATACGCCCCTATCTTTTTATTACCTATACGCACAAAATTCATTATCCAAATACATTTAAATACACAGAAATATCTTAAGATATAAATTAAATTTAGAGCTTTAACTTGGTATAAAGCATAATCTACTATAGTGTTAACTATTATAATAAAAAGCATCATGAGTATAATAGAACACTTTTGATTGAAAACATTTCAACCATATTTGAAAAAGAGAATGCATATTACTTTTAACACTAACACCAATGGAGCACTAACAATAGTTTATCAAGAGAAAGCACATATTGATCAAACATGGAGATCTAGTCTAATTTCGTCGGCACATGAATTACATATGCATCCACATGGAGTGTTTACGGGAATTTATAGTTATCATTACCCTAGGAGCATTTAGGCAATATTCTTTTCTGAGTTAATATATAAGGAGGGGGATAGGCCTAAAAGGGGTTTACACTATCCATGTTCTCTCATACCTCAATTTTCCTCTCTTCTACTTCTCTTCGAAACCCTAACAGCCCTCATGAACCAACACCATGTGACCAATGAACAAAAGTAGGTGACTGATTTGGCAAAAAACTGTATATCAGACAATCCAACCCCTATAGTAACACAAACGTTACTGGGAATTTTCATTGTCTTAAGAGCCTTACTATGGTTACATTGAATCTTACTTAAGACACTGGAGGCAATCCTTCAGAACTCTGTGGATCTTGGTTCAAAGTAGTATTAGGACATTGCTGCTAATATATTCGCACATTGCTTCAAGATGTGAAGTTAACTTATGAATTAGCTGGGTGGGGAGGACCAGGAGCGGATAACGGGATATTGCATGATGCCATTAGTTGGAGAAATCCTTTTAAAGGTTAGAGACAGAAATTGAGACATAGCAAGAGAATATTTTCAGATGTAATGCAACAAGTCTTGCAACAGAACAACGAGTGCTTTCCACAACTTGTGAAGGATGTTTGGGTCCATGACATTCTTGTGTCAGAGAAACTACTTCAAAGGAAAATGACAGAAGATGATGTTGAACCCTTTTACACTGTGAAGGAAAATTTTAAGAAGTTGACGTTTTAACAACCAACACTTGGCAATGGTAGATATAAGTCAAGCTCTTTTCCTATTTATGACAAGTTATTTACTAAAGTAGTATTTTTCGGCCATGCGTTTTGTAGAGTCTTGCCATACATGTCAAGCACATTCTGTTCATTCTAAGATGGCTATCTAGAATTCATAACTTGCATAAAAAAGGAAAAGAACTATTTCTATGATGTTAGAGGTGTGTTTGAATCAACAAATTTGGGGTTAGTTGGAAAACTTGGTATATTCCGGAGAGGAAAAAGATTTTAATACTAATGACCTTGTTCACAAGAAGTCAATGTTGTTTCTTGAGATCTTTTGAACCGTGTGTTCGGTCTGTGTGTGAATGCGTGCGTGAGAGAGAGAGAGAGAAATCATATAAAACTTATTCTCATAGTCGATTTTGTTATATCGAACAAGATTAAAATTTATCCCTTTTTGTTACTCCAATCACATATCGGGAGGGATCTACATCTTGCTAGTGGAGTTGAAGAAAACAGGTGGAGACACGTGACACGCTAGTAATGCATCATCTCTCACACCCTGTGTCAGTCTCTCATCCATAAAATTATCGAGATAAACTCCCCTCTAAGGAGCCTTCGGAATGAAAATCTGAGAGAAGTCATCAAATACAGGGGATATAGAAAGATGAAGACTCACCGTATATAGTCGAAGGTCCTGCAACGTCCTTCAGCTATTATAAGGGTGACGGTGACACATGATCGGACCAGGGTGGAGGTCTCGTATGCCGTCCTCTCCCTCGTCATCATCCATGTGCTCAGTCTGCATCACCACTATTGTCGCCATCTCTACTGGGCTAACTCTCAAAAGACGTGCTATATCATCTATTAGAACCAAGATGACTGAATCAATAAGTCCATGAACGTTGACACCCGGACTGTCTCGTATCTCGTGCAAAGTATCCTACTATAAGAAATTATGTAAAAATTAATTAAAATAACAAGTTAAATTCATTAATTGAGAATGAAAATAAGGTAAATGTAGAAAACTTACCATGTAAATCAAAGAAACTCCGCGACGACCAACGAATCTCCAGGAGATGGTGCAAAATCAGACTGAATAAGCAGGATCGAGAGTCTCATACAGGTGAGTCTCATCTATACTTATCAATAGTCGACAACTCCTAAATGCCTTGATACTAGAACCAAATGTCCAAAACACATTTTCAAGAACTATTTCACCATTTTCTCAGGGCGGACCCAACTCCAATGATACTTGTGATCTTGGATTCCTTTGAACTATTACATCCAAAACTCGAGATAAGTCTTTGTATGATTCATTCAAATCCCCATATACCATTTTTATAACCCTTCTTTTTGCGGCCCAAACTCGTCTTCGGGAAGCTGCATACATGGTTTGCTCTGTCATAATTGTATATAGAAACGAAATTTGACATTTGGGTTTTCCCTTATGTAATTAAGAAAATATCGAGCCATCAAATTTGAATCTAACTGCCTATAATCCTACATCAACCTAATATTGACACATGTTTGCGGTCCTTCCACAACAGTTATCACAAAAGCACCAAGTAATTGTGTTTTACGTGCACGCAACCTCCACCTACAACCTTCATCCCTTTGAGTACATATTGCTGTCTATAGTGTAAAGGTTGATCTTCCAACACGGAATTGATAGTGATACTCCACATGATATATTTTTACACAATATATAAGTTGCTCATTTGACTATAACCCCATCCGGTTTCTTCAATTTATCGTCAAAATTTCCACTATCGCATATCAATCTACAATCTTTCTCAAAAAATCACATAACCATCTCCTCTTGGTATAGTCCTCATGAAAGAAATTGAGTCATCAACTCTGCTATAGACATATCTCCGACCACCACCGATGGGTGAAGGCGTTGAGGAGAACCCCAACATTATCTAGTTCACAGAACTACCATCACTACCACGACCAACTTCTCCAACATTTTCATCATCATTATCTTCTTCCGCCTCTTCTTTTGCCTTTTTTTTTCATCCACATCATTATCCACATTTGTGATAACAAAATCCACTCGAGGTTTAATATGTAAATATTCATCCATATAGTCGCAATCTTGTTGCACAGACGTTCCAGCATTGTATGTTTTTATAAACAATTCATAAGTTGTATCCACTTTCATATCCACCGCAAACTCCATCAAATTCAAAACGTCGTCATCATTACTAATCGGTACTAATTCGTACCATACATTCCTTCCTTGCATATGTAACACGGGATAATGATGAAAAATTTCTACATGTTGTCTTATGGAATTGATTCGAAGACCCTTACACATCACGGACACCAACTCGTTAAAAGATGTATTTTTTTTCACCCGAATCAATTTCGAAAGCTCATGATCATAACCTACTCCATTTTCACCCGTCACAATTCCACCATTCATGTAACATAATAATCTCATTATATCCTCCATTTCTACTTAACAACAAAAAACAATTTATTAATATATAATCAAAAATGTCTATTTAAGAAAATACTAAATTCAATTCATTTTTCAATTTAACTATAAATAATAAATTTAAATATATTATAGCCCTAAATTTCATTATAGATAATAAATTTACTAAAATTTTCAATTAAAACACTAAATTAAAATTTTTAACAAATCAACAAACAATTAACCAAATTAGTAAAATAATATTAATTTAATAACAAATAATAAACTTACTAAAATTAGTAATTAATAAATTTATGAAAAAACTCTAAACCCTAATTTTATTCTAAATTTAAAAAACCCTAATGCCTAAATTAATATTAATTTTCAATAAACCTAAAACCTAAATATCCTAATTAAATCTATGATAAATCTAGTTCAATCAACAAAGAATATATCAATTTAACAATGTACATAAAAAATTAAACCAATATAAATATATAAATTTCCAAAATTGGCAAAAGACAAACAACAATTTACCTTCACCAAATTTCACCGTGCAAATCTTGCAAAGGATTGGATCGTGCTCAATGAAATTCCCCAAAATTGCAGATCTCCTCAGATGCTGCAGATCGTGCATGCAGTTAGAGAAAATGCAGTCATCCATGGCGGAGCTGAGAAGAAGTAGAAGGGAAGAAGAAGGAAGAACGAAAGAAGAAGAGGCGGGGGTTTATGACACGAACATGTCGAATTTTCTAAACTTAATATATATGTGTTATATTTGGAATAAGTTCCGCAGGTGTATTGTTTTAAAATTTTTTTTCTACAGTGCTAGATCCGTACATGTCTCCAGTAATTTGACAATTCCGAATGTTAACGTAGTTCCTATTATTTTATTACTAGAGCAATCTTTGGTATAGGAAAAAATTTATTTATTTTTTATTTTTAGTATACAAAATTTAATTCATTGTATAAACAGATAAAAACATACTCATTATTTTTTGAGGGGCTAAAATTATTAATCTTTTTCAAAATAAATTAATAAATTAAATTAATGTTCTTCATTTTAAAGAGTACAAAAATTAATTTTTTTTATTTTTAATAAGAGAAAAATTAAACATAATATATTTAAAAGAAAGAATATGAATTAAATTAATTTTTAGAGAGAAAATTAGATTTCAATTTTTTTAGAGAGAAAGTTAAAACCAATGCATGTTAGAGAGATGAAATTTTAAATTTTTGAGAGAAAAAAATAATATACTTAATTATAAAAAAAGAAAAACGAAACTTCATATTATCATATAGAGATAGCTTAAAATTAATGTATTTAGAGACACAACATATGAATTAAATTACTTTTCAGAGAGAAATTATTATAATAAGTTTTAAAAAAAGAAAAGTAAATTTGATATTTTTAGAGATGAAGGACATGCAAATTAAATTATATTTTTAGAGTTATAAAGTTAATGTATTCGGTTTTATTGAGAAAAATTGAATTTAATTTTTTAAACAAGAAAAAAAATTAAAAATTGATGTGTTTTAAAAAAATTAAATTTTTTAGAGAGAAGAATTAAATATGTTTTAGAGAGCAAAAAATGAAATTTGTTTCTTTTAGGGAGAGAAAACTCAAAACCTATATGTTTAGAAAGAAAAAATATAAAACAAACTAATTGTTTAGAGAGAAAACTAATGTGTATAGTTTTAGAGGAAAAAAAATTCAAATTTAGTTTTTTGTTATAGAAAATTTAAAATTAATGTCTTTGGATAAAAAATTTAATATAATTTATAAATTATAGGAAAAAATTGATGTTTAGTTTTAGAAATAGAAAAACTAATTTTGATTTTTTTAAAATGAAAAAAATTCAAATTATGGATTTAGAGAGAAAGAAAATATGAATTAAATTAATTTATTAAAAAGAAAAAATTAATTTATTTAGTTTTAGAAAGAGAAAAATTAAAATTCAAAATTATTGTGTTCAGAGACATAAATTTTTGAATAATTTAATTCTTTTAAGGAGAGAAAATTAATTTGTATACCAATTATAGATAGTAAAATATTCTTTTTAAAAATATTAAAAAGAAGTAAAAACAATAAGAAAAATAAATAAAATAAGAAAAATCCCATATCTACCTTCGTTCAACATTTTGTGGTATCGGTATTTCAATTTTCTTATTTTGTGTTATTTCAATTTTCTTATTTTGTGTTATTGTGATTTTAATGTTTCGCTTTTTGGTATCACTGCCCGTGAAAATTTTTACAAAAAAATATAGAAATATATAGATGAGATTTTCATTAGTTTATTTAACCCTTTCTTTTTACCTATTATTTAAAAAATTTTAAAATATTATATCACAATTTCACCGCTCATTGTCAAATTGCATCAGATTAATTTGTTTCTTAAAGAATTCTTGACACGATTCCTTAAAAAAAATTAAATTGATATTTTAAATATACTAATCACAAGTTAAATGGATAACATGTCTCAAAACAATAAGGGTATCGTTATAGCAAAATATAATTACTACTATAAAATATGTTTTCAGCGATGGAAAAATCCGTTGTTGAAAATAAAAAATCCGTCGTTGATACCTTTCAGCAACAGAAAAAAATTCGTTGATAAAAGTTACCCTTCTAAATATTAGTAACGGAATATTATCTATCGCTAAAATCAGTGACAGAATTCAATCCGCCAGCCCCGGCCCGCACATTGAACTACTCGCCCCCGCCCCGTGCCCCTGCCCTTGCCCGCTCCATGCCCTCCCCGGCCCGCACCCTACCCTCCTGTGTGCTGCCGCCTTAATAATTTATTTTTTTTATTTGTTATCTTTAAATCACAATTTTTTTTTAATAATAATAAAATAATATAAAATGATAATTTATTATAAAATAATAAAATAATAAATAATTAGCTTAAAATGAAATAATAATTTTTTTAAAAAAATTATATTGTTTTTTTACAAAATAAAATAACAGGAAAAGAAAAAGAATTTTTAAATAAAAATAAAAAATAAAAAATAATAAAATAATAAAATAATAAAATAATAAATAATAAAAAATAAAAAAAATAAAAAATCCGTAACTAAATTTTTCATCGGTAATTTGTCGCTTATAGCTATATGAATTTTTTTTTTTTTTTTTTTTTTTTTTTACTGTTTAGCACATTAGTGACGAAAATATTTATGTTATTAATTTTCGTCGCTATTATCGATAGATTTTTTCCGCTACTAATTTTTCGTTACTGATAGCATATTTTCTTATAGTGAATTCAAAATACAATTCACTTTGTAAAATTTGTTTTCAGAAAATCAATTTTTACTAAAATTACTTTTTTGTCGTGTGCTTGGATTTAAATAAATTTTTATGTTTACTTTTTATAATAATTTTATATATTTTTACTTTAATAAAAGCTTACTTTTAAGAAAAAAAAACTGTTCATATGTAGAAAGTAACATAATTCATTGAAATTAATAATTGTAAAGATTCATATAAATCGATCATTTTAAATAATATTTAATTTAAATAAAAGTTTTTACATTTAGTAAAACATAAGATTTCTAATGCGATTCGGTAATCGATTATTTTATGATATTCTTTGAGATTTTATGGTGGAACTCTATTACTTTATGCAAAACAATCAAAATTGGTATTCAATCCATTCCTCTTATGGATCATGGGTCAATTGTACAATGACACGTCAATTAAAATACAAAATAAATATTGAAAAGAACTTTTATGTATAATTTCATTTTAATTATTAAAATTAATTAAATTTAAAGAAATCGATATTCTTTGACTTTATATTATTTTTCTTTTTCAAGATTTTGATTTTTTTTATCGACTCTCTTATCAAAGTTTTTGACACCTCTCCTCTCAAAGTTCTTGATATACTATTCCACTTTCTCTTTTGCCTTTTCTAAAATTTATTCCTAATCCCTTTCGAAAACATATTTGTTAAATATTTATGAAATCTATACACATAAGATAAGATAAGAGATTTTATATAAAATATAAACACTTTTTAAAAATTTTTTAACGGAGTAAATTATAAAATAATTTGTTAATAGAAGGAAATAATTTGTTAAGAATATAAACCGTAAAAGTCTCATGCTAGTTCATCGATAACTAGGCAAGAAAGTAAATTATAAGAATAAAAACATTAATTTTTAAACTATAGAGGCAACTCGTTAACGTTATAACCACCGAAAGTTGTCTTTTATGTTACGTTAGCTTTTATTGTAGTCGTAATACATGTGAAATAATTAAAAAATTAAGAATAAAGAAAAATAAAAAGAAAAAGTAACTATAAAAAATGTGAGAGATAAAAATAAGAGGGAAAAATGAGACGTGAAAGTTGAGAAACGGTCGATTTTTTTATTTTCATATATATATATATATATATATATATATATATATATATATATGAGTTAAAGCAAATATTTAAACATTGATAATTTAGTAGGGGGTTAGCTTTTTTATTCTCATATATCTTTAATTAAAATAAATATTTAGACATTAATTAATAAAATGGATAATTTGGTATTATACCCAATAATATTAAAAAATAAAAAATAAAAAATAAAAAATAAAAGAAAAGAGATTTAAAAAGGGTAAGGGGGGAAACCTTTGAATTCGAAAACCCCTCTCCGCAGTCTTTCTCTCTCTTCTTGCTCTTGATGGCTAGTGTTTAGGGTCACTGAGTCCAGTCGATATAAACACTTGCATCTCTCTCTTTTTTATCTCTTTTAGGGTTTGGACATGAATATTGCTTGCATAGCAAGTATTTGAGAGATGGATGACCATGGACTCGGCGACAACCACAACAACGGGAGACCTGCCCCCAAGGTCGAGCAGCCAGACGGGAATTGGAGGTTTCAGCTTCGTCCCGATATTCGCCAGCGAATTGTCGAGAGGATGTAATGTTTAGTTTCTCTATTCTCATTATGGATTTTGAATTAGATGATCAAAAAAACATTAATTATTTGATTGATTGCTTTTATTTTGTTTCACTTGTTAGAACGGATACTTTGAAGAAGCATCTGCCCTTTTCCCATGGTGGGTTCAATGAGCTTCAGAAACTTGCTGTTAAATTTGAGGAAAAAATTTATACTGATTCCCAAAGCCAGGTAAACCTCTCATCCATCTTGCTCTAATTTTGTTTTAGGAGAATAATAATAATAATATTACTGATCATCTCATACCTATCCTTTTTCTATAGTCTGATTATCTAAGAAAAATATCAATGAAGATGATGTCAATGGAGAAACAGTCTCAAACCCCCACGGCAAATTCTTCAAAGGCTGTTCCCAACAAAGGCCCCCAAGATCCTGGTAGAGTTGAATGCGCAATTCTATGCCCTAAAACTAAATCTGTGGTATCGATATTTGCATCAAAATTCTGATCCATGACTTGCAACAAATAGCATATTTCTCACGGTACCATTACGACAACAACAACCACCAAACTTATATCCCACTGAGTTGGGTCGGTTATATAGATCATTTTGTACCATTGTACTCTATTCTATATAGCATGATCACTTATATGATTATTTTCTTTATACGACAATAATAATCGTGTTTTTATATCACTAAATGGGTTGACAAGATCGATACTTTTATACCATTATACTCTATTTATATCATATTTTCATCTATATTTAGATAATTCATATTATATTTTATTATCATTATCCAAATTTTCTTAGATCTTCCTCTCACTCAATTGATGTGAGTACTTGTCATAGTTTTGCATTGCCTAGCTAGAGTCTCTATTGGATGCACACGTACATATCCATACCATCTTAATTGTGTTTCCCTCAATTTTTACTCGATAGGTGCAACCCCAACTTTCTCCTGGATATACTTATTTCTTATCCATCTTTGTATGTCCGCATATGCACTTTAACATCCTCATCGTTGCAACTCTTATTTTCTGCTTGTGCTTTTGGTTTATGACCCAACATTCAGATCCATACAACAAAACAAGTTTAATCACCATCATGTAAAACTTCCTTTTAAGTTTTAGAAGCATCTTTTGATCACATAGAATACCCGATACACTTGTTCATTTCGACCATTTTGCTTGTATTCTATGTGATACATATCTATCAATTTCTACATTTTTTTGTAAAACTATTCTTAAATATTTAAAACTCTCACTTATAGATAATTCGTCATCTCTTATGTTAACCATTGTCTCACTAATGCTAATATTGCTACCATATATTCTGTCTTTCATTTTCTCAACAAAGTTCCAATGATCTTCCTTTTTTGTTGCATACGCCTCATCTAATGTTAAAGCTTTCATTTTGCATTTATTCTTTCTCGGATATGTACTAATGACCGTTGTCTGGCAACGTATAAATTTATTATAGATTATAAATTTTGGAGTGCTAAAACATTAAGCTAGTGCATGGGGCTAGAAATACTAGGAACAGAAGCTTGAACTGGTGACTGCCTTTTGGCCCTTTTGCTATCAAGCCTTTCAGCAATGTTGGTAATCTAGCTAGTTATCTCCATATAAATTATACTGATTGAGTGAAGTTCATTGAGTAGCATATTTTACTGAAACCACTTAATATTTTAACTTTTAATCCCCTAATTTTTCCTGCTATATGATGTGTATATATGTATATAGATATATATCATTTTTCACTCTCTCTGATGGCTTATATGTCTTTCATTGTGAATAGCATCTGACAGCATGCAATCCCAACTACACAATGAAGGGCAATCTTTTGCTCTCCCATTGGGTCGAAACCAAATGCAGCCCAGTCAACAGCTGCTGCCACCAGATATTGTAAATAACAGCTCATCTGCTGGAGTACAAAATTCAGTCAGCTTACCTGCTTCAATTCCTCCCGTTACTGGTTTAAATCCAACTCTAATTTCAAGTACCCCAAGCCAGGATTCAAACTTGCAGAACATAGCAGGTGCTTCTGAGAATACTTTAGGTTCATCAATGGGACAAGGGATGTCATCCAACATGCAAACCAAATCCCAGACAAAGTTGCCTGGAATGCAGCACTCCCAACAGGTTGTTCCTCAACAGCAACAGCAGCAGCAGCCATCTCAGATGTACCTGCAGCAATTACAGCATCAGCTTTTGAAAAAGTTCCAGCAGGTTAATATTCCTTCCTCTGTCTTGCAATCTCATATGCAACAACAGCAGCAAGAACAAGAACAAGAGCAGAAGCATCAACAACAAAACCCGTTACAGTCAACTCAGTTGCAAAATTCTCAGCAACCTATCATGCAAACATCATCTATTATGAAGCCTACTACATTGGAATCAACCCCTATATCTAGTCCAAAACAGAATCCACAAACTGCTGTTCAACAGTCTATGCAATCTATGACTCAGCGACATCCACAGTCTGTACACAGGCAGCAGCAACAGCAGCCTCCACAGACAACTTCGTATCAACAACAAACAGCAGTGCAGCAGCAGCCAATATTGGCAACAGACCAACAGCTGCAACTGATAGGTCTGCAGCCAAATCCTCCAAGCACGCAACAAAATCAGTCACTTGGGCAGCAAAATGGTGTCCCTGATGTGCAGATGCAGCATCAGCAGCAGAGGCTGCCTAACCCACATAATAATCTTGTGAGCCTGCAGCAGCAGCAGTTACCGAGTCAGCAAAACAACCTTTCAAATATGCATCAGAAACAGTTGGGATCTACGAGTAATATATCTGGCTTGCAGCTGCAACAAGAAGTGCTTGGGACCCAATCTAATAACAGTATGCAGGCCAATCTGCATTCCGTTTGCAAGCTACAGTCAAAGGTTCCAGTGCCTCAGCAGACCAATCCTAGTGCATCAACCTTAATGCAATCTCAAGGGCAACAACCGCAACCCCAACCACTACAATCGGAACTGCAGTCTCAAGTGCAATCCCAGCCTACACAGCTGCAGCAGCAGATAACAAATTCTTTACAACAAGATATGCAGCAAAGAATTCAAACACCAGGCTCCTTGCTTCAGCAGCAGAGAGTGATTGATCAGCAAAATGAATTGCTTCAACAAAAAATAGCCCTTCCTGAGGCAGCATCAAGTATGTCAACACATTTAATTTGCTATCATATTGATTTATTTTTTGTTGCTTATCATTCTTGGATTCATCCATGCGTATATATTTTATTCTAAAATTATTAGTACGAAAGCACATTTCCTCTTGAAAGGAGTGATGTTGTCTTAACCACTTGCACTTGGCTTAAGATGAAGTTAATAAGATGAAAAATGGAACAGCATGTTGATTGCTTTAGTACACCTCAGAAGCATGCTTGCCTTTTGTTTGGGAGAGTTTGGTTATCTTTAGTTTGCACATCGTCTTCTGACCTCTGAGATTTCATGCTCGTGCATGGTATTTTTCTGCCCAAAATAAGTATCCCTTCCATAAGTTCTATTTTGTTTTGTGTAGCGTAGTGTAATTTGAATTATGTCCTTATATTTATATGTTTCCTTTGTAGCTTCACTTGATTCTACATCTAAGACTGGTTCGGGTGGTGCTAACTGGCTAGAGGAGACCTATCAGAAGGTGAAGGCTCATGACCTTTAATTTTTATGAATTTTGGGTGTCTAAGTCCCTCCAATGCATTTTTTTCTGCTTGGTGAAAAAATTTTATTCCCAAAATTATCTAGATTACATATTAATGAACTAGAAGAGTGAAATCAATTATTTCAATCAATTTTTCATAATATGTTAAAGCATTGAATTAGGATTTATAAACCCCTCTAAAGAAAACATACTTATTATTGAAGTTTCCTTATTCAACCACAAAAATAAAAAACTGATGACCTGGAATTATGTTCAACAAATTGCATGTATTGAAATATAGAAATTGATGTGAACACAGTAGCTTTCACTTCTTATTGATCTCCTGTATCACGCATCCATTGTTGTTTTTTGCTGAATTAAGGAGTGTCAAATCTCACTGACAATGCCTATTTACCTTGGAGATATGATTACCTTAACATCTATGAAAAAATCTCTGGGCTTAAGATCAATATAGCCAAGTGTGAGCATCTTGGCATAAATGAATTTAGTGAGATTTTTGACCACTTGGACACTATTGCTAATTGTGTGAAGGAGTAGCCTATTTCTTATTTAGGGGTTGTTTTTGGGATGTAATGTGTTCATTTTTGGCATCCTACTACAGATATAGTTAGAAGGAGATTAGATGGTTGGAATGAAGCTTTTCTTACCCTGGGTAGTGTATCATTCTTAACCTTGCATGTCTGTCTTACATTTCCCTTTATTTGCCTTTTAAGTTTCTTATTGGGTAGTAGATACGTTGAAGAGTTGATATGAGATTTTCTTTGGTCGGAAAGTGGATCGGCTAAAAAAGACCACTAAGTTGGGATGAGGTTTCAAAGTGTGAAGATGGTTTGGGTCTCATTATTTCTTTAATAAGCATATGGTTTTGGAGAACCTAATTTTTTATGCAATAAGGTTATCAAAAGTAGTCTCCAATATAGTGGATGAGATGCCAATGTTGGAGGGAAAGTTTCTTATTATAGTTTTTGGAAATTCATCTCTCAGTTATTTCATACTTTTATTCCTCTTGTGACTTTCAGAATAGGCGATGGTTTTTGTGTTTTTTTTGTTCTGGGAGAATCTTTGAATTGGGGACTTTCCCTTGTTTATCATTTCCATTTGTCTCTATAGGTTGTTTGTGTTTCATTCGGCTCTTTTAAAAAACTTTTATATTTAGGGGTGGGGCAATGAATCTTAATAATAGATAAAATATAGAGTTTTCTTCTCTAATTTCCCTCTTATAGGGAAATGAACCTTCACATAATGTCCCTTACGCTAGATTTTGGAGTCTTGATATTCCAGGTGCTTTTGCTTGCAATTATTTTTCCCAATCATCTTATTAGTCTTCCCCATCACCCTCATTCCCTTCAAATAATTTTACTTAGAAGGTTAAGGTTCGTGCCTAGGTTAAGACTTTTATTTGGTCTATGGTATTTAACAAGATCAATATCAATGATCTGCTACAAAAAAGAAGACCTTTCGCACCTATCTCCTCTAACGATCGTGTCATATGCTATAATAATTTTGAAAATAGGGACCATTTGTTATCACATTGTTCAATTGGAAATAAGACATGAAATTGTCTGTTTGTCATCTGTTTTAATTAGTAGGTTTGATCTAAAAGCTGCTATAATTTGTTTCTAACAAAATTTAGAGGTTTTGGAGAACTGAAAAATATATGTTCGCTTTGAATTTATAGTTATTCTTTGATATATTTGGAGACACTGAAATATTAGAATATTCAGAAATCAGACCATTGACTCTTTTCAATTTAGAAGAATTGAGAAGGAATTGAAGGACAGTTATCCACCGGTTTATGTATTATTTTCATATTTTCGGTCTTTGAGGCTCATCCTTGGAATTTTTGTACATTCTTTTATCCATCTAATACTATTTCTTTTTCTATTAAAAAATGTCTTTTTGCCTGTATTCTAGTTATGCTCATCTTTTTACGATAGCATGCAGATATTACATAGTCAGGGGGTCTTAAGATGTCTCAAAAAAAGTTGGAGAAGCATTTTTGTCCTATTTTGTACTATTCAAAAATGTCATTTCTCAATTGGAGCATTATATATACGGGGTGTGTGCGTGTGTGATAGACAGAATCACAGAGACAGCGCTTTACAAAGCACCAAGACAGTGCTGAAATGATATATACTCAAGATCGCAAAAGGGATCCACCATCCTCAAACAGTGAAAAGACCTAGATGAGAACCTGAAAGCTGATTTCTTTAACAAGGCATCAACAAGAAGTTTCTCAACCCCCAAAAAAAATTCTCGCATGCATTTCTTTCCAGACCGCCATTTTCTTTACTGTACGACCCCCCACTCCAAACGCCAAAAACTCCACGCCCACATTTTAGTGTGCACAAAACTTTGGGCACCCGTCAAATGTGGAGAAGAGAAAGAACTAGACTCCAAATAACCCTAGTCCCCTCAAATGAAGGAGGAGGTGTTCTACTATCTCTATGCTCTTTACATAGAGGATCCCTGCTCACCACCACCATACCTCTCAAATGAAGATCATTTTGGTTTAGAATCCAACCCTATACAGCCTCCAAATGAAGAAAACAAAGCAACCATCACTAGATCACGAGACTTGCATATGCTTTGCATGGAATGCAGTGACCATCTCCTTTTTCTCATGACCACTCGGCTTCTTATAGAACCATTTCGCATCATACGCTTTAAATCTTGAGAACTTTCAAACTATGTGGCTTCACTTTGACATTGCCATTATTGTTACATATACGTATATATCTGCTCGTCTAAGTATTATACATTTTCAAAATCTTAATTATTGTGCTACATAGCTTTTTCAAACACATAGCACCTTTATTCCCGCCAGAGTTATAAACTTCAAGTGATCTACAAGCTTTTTCTCTAACTCTCTTTATTTTTGCATGATTTGATTCTTCTAATAGGCAGTTCTTTTGTTTGTGGAGATGATTTGGTTATTCCTCGAGTCCACAGTGATTATTACCAAACAACATTGAGAATAATTTCTCCATATTCTCTAGTGATATTATCATGTGCCAAAATTGATCCTTTTCATTGATGCAATTAACATAATCTGTTCTGATACTCAATTCATGGATATTTGCTAGTATGGTTCTACCTTAAATAACATTTGATTTTGTTATAGTGATTGGCTTAAATTTTGGGCAATTTGTTAGTTTGATGGCAACATAGTGATTTTTTCTTGGACATGTTTCTATTTTTGATGCTGCATGACTTCCTTGGAACAACTCTTAAAACTTTCCTTGAAAGCCGCTTACGGTATGCTTCTGGCAGGGAAAAGTTTTAGGACAAAGTGCACATATAAAGTTTTAAAATACTTAAATGGAAGTGGCATTAAGGAGCATGGATTTCAATAGAATAGGAATTGTAAGAACTGAAACCCTTTGACTTTCTGTCATGAATACTGAAACAACGAAGACAAGATTTTAGCAGTATTTTCTGTGCAATTTTCTCCTGTTGCATTGCATATGTGCCACTATTGTAGTGCTAGATTTTCCACTCACTAAATTTAAGGGCTTTGGTAGGAATAAAGGAAGTAAAACTATTATATGTTTTGGCATAGACCACAGTTGGCTGTACTCTGTTGCATTCGGATTGGGTGGAAACAAGTGCTTGGGCATTGGGGGAGGAATTCTTATTCATGCCGGCATCATATAAAAATGTTTGGCTTGCTTGGTGATTATGTTCTAGATCTGAGATTCTAAGGGTTGAGAAATTTGTTAAAACTTTGTGATTGTTCATTTTTAAACTTTTATTTCCATTCCTATAAATGCATGGTGCCATTCTCTCCGTGTAAATTTTGATATCCTTTGGTCATTGAAAGTAAGAACTATCTTTTCATTCTTTTCCACTTTTCTGAATGATTATTCAGTAAAGCAAGAAAAGTAAAGTTACAGATAAAATAGTAATTAATTGTGAGAGCATTTATGAAGCTTTTAAAGGGCCTTCTTTCAGGTGAAGATAGGAAGAATAAAATGGTTAGAGTGTTTTATACTGTTATGTGCTGTGGGTTACATGCCACTGATATGTCTTATATACTGTGTTAACACTAAGAAATGGCATGATTGATAATTTCTGGTTATCTTAGCAGACAAACCTTGTTAACCTCTTTATCCCTAGAATGAGGCAGCATGATATTCATTCTATGATGCTGATGGTCTGCTGGGCTTTCTTTGCAGATTAAAGCCATGAAAGAGATGTACTTACCTGAGCTAAGTGAAGTGCACCAAAAGATTGCTGTTAGGTTGCAGCAGGTAAAGTATCTCTTCATTTGTCTATAGTGAGATTCACTGGGTGTAGCTTTAATTTATTGACTGCCCTTCTAGCTTTCAACATTCAGTTGAAGGTACCACGCAATATATGTGTGTGTACATATATATATCAGTTCGGTGGTCCACATCACAATCTGTTGTCTTAGGTGGTATCCTTAATAGGGGAACTCTAGAACATATATTACATTTGGCACATAGCTTTGTGAATCACACCTATTCCCGTTGCCATTTGGCTAATTATTTTTGTTATTCTTGCTGTTGCTACTTGCTAGCATGAATCTCTTCCTCAACCACCAAAGATGGACCAAATGGAGAGGCTAAAATTTTTCAAGGGTATAACAGAGCGCATGATACTCTTCTTGCAGCTTCCCAAGAATAGTATTGAACCTGGTCACAGAGAAAAGTTGGGTTGCGTTGAGAAACAGATAATCCATTTTCTTAATTCAGCAAATATGAGAAGGATGCCACCATCTGCTTTTTTGCAGCAGGGGCAACAACTTCATCGATCTCACGTACAAGCTGTGCAGCAGCCACAGCAGCCACAATCCCAAACTCCACAAGTGCAGTCACATGAAAATCAAATGAACCCTCAGTTGCAGCTCAACAAGGCAACAGATGTGCGGCATGATTCTCTCTCTACTATGTCTGCAGCTTCATCACCACAGCATAATATGATGAATTCACTGCAGCCTACTTCTACTTTTGATTCAGGACAGGGGGGTTCTCTGAGTTCTTTGCAGCAAAATCTGGCAAGCGATTCCCCGCAGGCAAGAGTTAACACCAAAATATCCCAGAGTGCGGGGAACATGCTACAGTCAAATGTAAATCAGCTTCAAACTAATTCTGGTTTGCTTCAACAACAGCATCTGAAACACCAGCAAGAGCGGCAGTTGATGCAGAGCCAACAACCGAAACAGCTTCAACAGTGCCAGATGCAGCAGCAAATGATGCAACAGAAGCAAAATTTGATACAACAGCATCAGCCACAGTTGCACCAGCAAACAAAGCAACAACGGCCTTCACAGATTCAACAAATGCAACGGGTTCATCAGGTGAATGAGGTGAATGATATGGGGGTGAGGCAAATGGGATCTAAAGTGGGAGCTTTTCCACAACATCACTCGGCAGCATGGATTACTACTTACCACCAACAACAGTTGAAGTCAGGATCTCTGCTTCCTATTTCATCTCCACAACTTCTTCAGGCAACATCTTCTCAAATACCTCAGATTCCTTCACTCCAGATTGACCGGCCAAATCTTTTATTAAAAGATGGAACCCCTTTGCAATCTGCAGCCTCATCTTTTGTGGTTCCATCTCCCTCAGCACCTATGGCTCCATCCCCAATGCTTGGGGATTCAGAGAAACTCAACACTGGTGTCTCTTCACTTGCAAATGCCGGCAATGTTGGACATCAACAGACAACTTGTGCAGCAGCATCAGTTGCATGCCCTATTGTTTCTACTCCTGGGATGTCAGCATCACCCTTGTTGGCTGAGTTTTCTCCTGTGGATGAGAATCATGATAAAGCATCAAAAATAGTGTCCGGCAAGTCGAGTACTTCAGAGCAGCCTGTGGAACGCCTGATGAAAGTGGTCTGTGAAAGTTGATTTGATCTCCTATCTGATTGTTGCAGTGCAAAAACTTGGTGATGTTTGCTAATAAACTTGTTCATGATGGCATCCTGATTATTTTGAATTTCAGGTCAAATCAATCTCACATGAGGCATTTAGCTCTTCTGTCAGTGACATTGGGTTACTTGTTGGTATGTTTGATAGACTAGCAGGATCATCATCAGGCAATGGATCAAGAGCTGCAGTTGGTGAGGACTTGGTTGCCATGACAAATTGTTGCTTCCAAGCAAGAAACTTTGTGACCCAATATGGATCTGATGGGACAATAAAGCTTAGGTGCAACACTAATGGAATGCCTTTCAATGTTGGATCATCAGCCGGCAGTGTAAATGATAATTTCAAGCAATTAAGGAATTCTAACAAATCTGACTTGGTGTCCTGTGCTGGCAGTGTAAATGATAGTTTCAAGCAATTAAGGAATTCTGACACATCTGAGTTGGTGTCGTCTGCAACATCCAGCATAAAGAGGCCAAGAATTGAGGTAACAACTTTGCCTGCTTTCTTTCGTTTGAGAAGATGGGAGGCTAAGTAAGATGCTGGTTTGTCTTCTGTGGTCAGATGGATAGAATTGCTTCTGGATTTTCTAGGAGCCCTGTTGATTGACATAATCCAGCGTTTAGAGGTCAATCCTCACCTTGTAGAAAATTGGACCTAATCATGGCCAGGCTCAATTAGGCCCTCGGGCCTCAAAGTAGAGCCCAGGGCACTCAGAGGTGAGGCCCGGTTGATCTCAATTTCCTGGTGTGCTGATGTTCTTGGGTAAATCAAGAAAGAACATATTTTCTCTGTGAGATTAAGATAGCCTAGTTTGACTGAGGTCCTCAATTAAGTAAATAGCTTTTCCAAGCCCTTGATTTTCAGTTTTAGTTGGATAATTCTCAAGTGTAGACATCTCTTCTTGAGTACTTCTTATGTTTGCATTATCTATAGGCATATTTATTGTTTAACACCATATTAGCATATATCTATGTATTTTATAACATGTATATTAACATCTATAATGAAAACTATAACCTTACTTTTGGAGTGCTTCATGAGCATAATGTCATTTGCATTAGATTGCTTGCCTCTAGAGGGCATTTTATTCTTATGGTGCTACCAAAATATGCCCGGAGAACATGAAAGCTCGAGGTAGTTGTAGATATATAAAATTTTAAAGTTTGTTGTCATAATTTTGAATTTCTTGAAGTCTATTGGTGTAGACGAACATGAGAGACAAGTGCATCGAGAGCGGAAGAGGGAGAGAGGAATGAGTGCTGAGAGGGAGAGAAGAGGAAGAAGAGAACAAAGGAGAAAAGGAGCAGAAAAGAAGAGAGCTGGGGAAAGATGAGGGAGGGGAGAAACAAGAATGAAAATCATAAAACGAAATTATGGCCCTAAAGTTGGGAAAAAATTAAAATAAACCCACATAAAGAGTCTAAAAGATATGATCAATGCCAATCCAATTCACATGCTCGTGCCCATAAGGGGTGCCAATGTTGTGCGGGTTCCCATCACTCATCTGAGGTCTGTAACGGTACAAAGATAGACTGATCAAATTTGTTTCCTAGTTGTCTGTAACATACTATAGCTAATGCCTTTCATAGCCAATCTTGCCTTGATTTCTTAATTGTCCATTATCTCGATACTTGGTTATGTAAAATGAATCCAATAGATGCTACAATGCCTTCTTTTCTGTACGAATACTTGTTTTCTCAATACTCTTAGTTGCTGTCATCTCCTTTACATGGCATCTTTCGGGTTTTCTTTTCTGTTTCTTTTCTACCTTTTTTTTTCTTTTTTTTTTTCCTGAATTTCAAAGTAGATACAAATGGAGGAAAGCAACTTAACTGAGAAGATAATGAGTAATAAATTTGTTGGGTGATTAACATTGTACAATTATATTCATTAGATTACGGTTATCCCAAAATGCTTCTGTTAATAGAAAAAGAAATTATATTTGAGGTAAGAAAGAATTCATAAGAACACCAAAGGATAAGAACTCCTTAGGTGTGACAAAGAATAATATACAAATTGCAAAATTGCTTTTCAATTCTTTTAACCTATAATCATTATAAATCCCAGAGGCGTTTGCCCCCACAAAGAAGTATAAAAAACAATCATATGCCAAAAATGGTTTTGAGACAATCGTATGCCAAAAATGGTTTTGAGAAAAGGTTTTGAATATGTGGGGTAGTTGTTTTACTGTGTTTGGCAGATGAATTTTGATGTAAATTTTGTTTTGTTTGGAAGGTGAGTAATAATGAGATTTGGAAAGAATAAAGACACCTATCAAATCTCATCCTTTATTTTACTTGTCATGCCATTCTCTGACCAGATTCATGAAATTTGGTGAGAATCGGTGAAAATGTGTACTAGAAAAGAAAAAGAAAATTGGACTATTTCTTTTTATAGAAAAAGAAAAGAAAAACACACAGTTTATATTTTGTTATTCCAAAAATAACCTTTTAATATATTTAGTCCTTACTTTTATTTTAATGCATATTGTAGCAGCTGTTTATCATAGTAGATTCTACTTATTTATATGAAAACTTGCAATGCATTTTTCACCTACCAAATTCACCGTTAGTGTAAATGGTGATGTGATCACTCTTAATGAGTCTATGAGTTATCCCTTTATTGATGTTGTTTGTTCTGGGAGATTTGACTTGAGTTTAAGTTGAAGGTGGTAATATTTCTTTAAGCACACAATTGGTTGGATACATACTTGTGCTATTTATTGGTGAACCTTGTGCTTAAAAATGAATTCTAAGTTGAGTTCTTTTGCAGGCTAATCGTGCCCTTCTTGAAGAGATAAGGGAGATAAATAAGAGACTTGTAGACACTGTGGTAGATATTAGCAATGAAGGTTTTGATCCAACTGCGGCTGTTGCTGCTTCCGAAGCAGGGGAAGGGACTACAGTCAAGTGCTCTTTCAGTGCCGTGGCTGTCAGTCCAAACTTGAAATCACAACATGATTCAGCACAAATGGTGGGACTTCTACTTGTTTTCTATATTTGCTTTTCTGCTGTTTAATTTTTCCTGATCTAATTTATTGTATTAATGGCTGTGCAGTCACCAATTCAACCGCTACATTTGCTCATTCCTTCAAATTATCCTAATTGCTCTCCAATACTATTGGACAAATTTTCAGTTGAAGCGAGGTAAATGAAAGAGTAAATGTCTGTTTCTTTTTATACATAAATGAGATTAGAGAATCTATGTGGTTCCACCTTTGGATTTGAGGATTTTCTCCTAAGTTCTACTTTGCATTTTAGTTCATTATCTCATTGCTTGTAACATTTGTTTTTGTCAACAGACCCCCTGTTACTTGTTTATTTTGGTGGAGGTGTTAAGTATGATGTTTCTTAGAGCCTCTGCTCACGATTGGATTAGGGGCTTTGATGAGGGAGGGTGGGTGGAGGAGAGGGCAACACGTGCTATTGTCATTTGCAGTTATTGAATTTCAATTATTCCATTTGAAAATTTTTGAGTCCCTGTTCTTAGTATGATTAGGTTCCTTTAAGCTGTCTAACAACTCCGGAGTAGAGTTTGGCCTATCTGAGAGTGACACCTGTTTTCACTTAATCTTGGATTAGCCGAAAGTTTGTGGAAAATCGTAGGTATTCTGTCATGTCTGGTCTCTAAAGTTCCTTAATGGCCCTGAGTTAAAATGTCTTCTATGGGTGTTAAACGTAGCTTTATCTTGTGCATTTATGAATGAAAGTAGACAAGGGTTGAAAAGAGTCTAGTTGTAAGATCAGTCTTCTTCAAGAGGTTCTTTACACTTCGAACCATATCTATCCTCTTGGAAAGGCATGATTTCTGTAAATTGTAAAAGCCCATATAATGGCTGTAGAAGATTTTGAGTATGTAATACACTGACTATTGGCTCACTTGTTCCTGGAAATCTATGGTACTATATGCCAGTGTTTTGTTATAGGTTTGAGGTTAGAGGTATAAGAGAAGGTGGGTGTATGTGAGAGAGGGGGAGGGGAAGGGGAAGGGAAAGTGAGAGAAAGAGAGTACTGCTTAACGTTCTGATGCTACAGGGAGCAAAAATGCAGATTACTATAATCTTCATTGATGAAAATTTCAAAATTAGATCTCTTAAGTGTGTATCTGATATGAGCCCAAATATAGGATCTAGTCAATCGATACACTACAGGGAATTCCTCTCTTCCCTTGCTTGAGTTTTTCCTTTATTTAACTCTATTTTTGACTGCCGCAGACTTGTTCCCTAACCAGCTTCCAACCACGTTTCTTTTAGGGGAATTTAAACTTATATCTTTATTGATCATATCTATCTAGGGTTATAATAAAATAAAATTTTTACTAAAAATAAATCACAAAAATCATTTCTAATATGAAAGATTCTTAAAATTAAAGTAATTTCTAATTTTAAAAAGATTGCTATCTACTAAAATAAGAAAACTAGTATTTTTCCTAGAATCCTTCTTTCTTATTAATTCCTAAATGTTTTCCTACAATATTTGTTTCCAATAAATGTATCATGCATGTCATTACTCCCCTTTTGGACAAAGAGCTTGTCCTCGAGCTTGATCTCAAGGTTGTTCCTCTCACCCAAGAAGCCTCTTTCTTAGGGAGTACCTGCCATTGCCCTGATAACTTCCATTTTCCCTTGCCCAGCCTGGTGCATGCAGTTGCTTCAGGCTTGTGTCTTGATTTCCCCTCCAACAATAGAGGAATAGGGACTAGAGTTGCTGGAGTCACTCCCTTGTACTCCTTTAACTGTGACACATGCACCACATCATGAATTTTGCTGCCCGATGGTAAAGCTAAACAATAAGCTACCTTGCCAATTTGCTTGTTCACCTGAAAAGGCCTGAAATACTTAGGTGCCAGTTTGGTAGAGTCCGTATGGACCACTGACAGCTGCCTGTAGGGCTGTAATTTCAACAATACCCATGCCCCTTCTGAAAATGAGAGCTCACGATGGTGAAGGTCATGTGCTTGCTCCATTCTTGCTTGCGCCTAAGCTAACCGCCCCCTCAACTCAGCCAATGCTTCATCCCTTTCCAAAAGGGCTTGATCTAACACATTCAGCTTCGTGGTTGCACGATCATAAGACAACAGACATGGAGGATCACAACCATACACCATATGGAATGATGTAGCCTGTAATGAGGAATGAATGGTGTATTATAATAAAATTCTGTCCAAGGAATCCATTCTACCCAACTTCACGGTCGATCCCCCACAAAACATCTTAAGTACATCTCAATTGTTTTGTCTACAATCTCTGTCTGCCCATTTGCAGTATAGGGATGTGCAATGGGAGTAAAATAAGCCATTTTGGAAAACCTGTTGACTACCACAAATAGGACAGATTTCCCTTCCCCCACCTAAGGTAATCCATCTATGAAATCCATTGAAATACGAAACCAGATTTGGAAGGGAATAGCCAAGGGCTGCATCAACCCTGCTGGATGCAGATTCTCCCATTTATTTTGCTAACAAATCCTGCATTGTTGTGCAAATTCTGTCACCATCCCCTTCATTCCTTCCCAGTAAAAATCAGCCTAACTCTGTGCGATGATTTTTGAATGCCCTTGAATTCCAACTTGGACCATGCGAATCAGGGCTGAATCCGAGGGGTAAATGAACCCTGCGCTTATACAAGATGAGTCCTTCTTGGACTGCCCGGTCAGTGCCTGCCTCCCCTGCTTCCGTTTGTCATCGCAGCTCCTAGAGTTCTGTCTTTGCTACAATTTCCCCCTTATTGCATCAAATAGTGCCGACCGTGGTTGAGAAATTGCACATAGGAGCCCTGCAGTCTGCTGTCCTTGTCGGGATGAAGCATCTGCAGCTTGGTTTAAAGAGTCATCCCAATACTCTACCTTGAAGTCAAACCCCCATCAATTTACTTACATAATGTTGCTGCAGGGAAGTAGACAAATGCTGTTCCAGCAGATATTTAATGCTGAAATGGTCTGTCTGAATGGTGAATGACCTTCCCCATTGCACTGCCTTCACCAGCCCAATCAATTCCCTCTCGTAGGCTGGCAATTTGTTGTGCCTCTCCATGATTCTCCTACTAAAGAATTCAATGGGGTGTCCCTGTTGGTGTAGAACAGCGTCAATCCCTTCTCCAGAGGCGTTACACTTCACCACAATCTCTTCACTGAAATTGGATAGTTTCAGCACTCGAACTCAGTTAGGGCCTTTTTTTAGTGAGTGAAAGGCCTTAGCAGCCCTTTCATTCCACTGAAAAGAGTTCTTAAATCTGTCAATGGTGTTGCTAACTCCCCATGGCCCTCGATAAATCTTCTGTAATACCCTACAAACTCTGGGAATCCATGAAGTTCTGTAACTGAGTGAGGGGTTGCTAGTTAGTGACTGTTTGGACCTTTGAGGGATCAACCGAGATGTACCATGAACCATGTGTCCTAAGTGTGCCACTTGAGTATCCCCAAAGGTGCACTTGGATTTCTTTACAAACAACTTATGAGCATGCAATAAATCCAAAACAGAACGTAGGTGGTGAAGATGTTCAACTCCTGTCTTACTATATATCAATATGTCATCAAAGAAAAGCCAGAACAACTTACATGAGACTGGAAGATCTCGTTCATCAAGGCTTGAAAGGTTGATGGAGCATTAGTGAGGTTGAATAGCATCACTAAAAATTCAAAATGACCATGATGGGTTCGAAATGCAGTCTTCTCTACCGTTGCCTCATCCATGTGGACCTGGTGATAGCCAGACTTCAAGCGTAGCTTGGGGAAATACTTTGCTCGTACAACTTATCTAACGACTCCTCCACCATCGGAATAGGGAATTTGTCATTCCCAGTCTTGGCATTTAACTCCCTATAATCCACATAAAATCTCCAGGACTCATCCTGTTTAGGAGCAACTAGCACAATGGAGGAGAAGGGTGATTGGCTTGGCCTGATGATGCCCCGAGCCATCATCTCCTCACATTGCTTCTCTATCTCATCCTTTTGTTGATGGGGATATCTATATGGTCTAACCACCACTGGTGCTGTCTTTGGAAGAAGTGTGATCTTGTGATCACATTCACAGGCATGAGGTAGCTCGGTTGGTTCTCCAAATAAGTCTGAGAATTTCACCAATAATGTTTCGAGCTCAACCGAGGGAGAAAAGGCCCCTTGAATGTGATAAATTCTTACCTCTTTATCCAGCCTTTGTCTCTGCCACTTAACTTGTTTTCCTTTGAGGTTGAAACTCATAGTTAAATTAGCAAAATCCCAGACAATTGGCCCTAATGTTCGCAACCATTTAACCCCCAAAGCAACATCAAATCCTTTTAAAGGAATAACATATAAATCAGTAGAAAAGTTATCAGCATTAATGTGGAATGAAACAATCTCGCACTTATCGCAGCTAGGAACCTTCTTGCCATTGGCCACTGATACTTGCAGCCTTGGCTTGTGTTCAATTGTGAGGCCAAGTCGTTTTGCAGCAACAACACTAATGAATTTGTGGGTGCTTCCTGAATCTTAGTACCCAAATAGGACTACTTTCCACCAACATTTTAAGTTGCATAGTTGGTGAGTTCCTTACCCTGTTATAGCATGCAAGGATGTCTGAAGTTCTCTTGGCTCCCACTCATCCTCCTCTTTGGACCGTGCCAATTCCACCCAAAAGATTTTCTTGCATTTATACCCCTGGAAAAATGCTTCATCACAATAGAAGCAAAACCCTATTGTCCATCTTTCCTCCATCTCTGCTTTGGTGAGCTTTTTAAAGAAAGTGGTGGTGGTACTCCCAGTACTCATTATTGGCCCAGCAGTTCCCTTCTTTGCAACAGTCCTACTGGGACTTATTTTTTGGCTGTCCTACACAGGTGTTGTCCTGTGGTTCCCTTCTAACACAGCTTGGTTGTTTTTTTGTTTTCTTTTATATTTGCGGGCCAAATTCATAGCAGCCCCCCAAGCTGTGGTGTTGCTGTAATTGCACCTCCAACCGCAACCCCTTCAGGAGTCTAGCCACGAATAGGCTTACTTGCTACTTCGTGGAGAGTTCTGAAGTGTAAGCCAGCAAGGACTGAAACTCCCTTTGGTACTCCTCCACTGTCCCTGCCTATTTTAAATTGGCCAACTTGCCAAGGGGGTTGAGGGTCAAGGGAGGGCTGAATCTCAAGTAGCACTATTCGATAAATGTCTTGTGGTCCATGCCCTTTCTTCTTGCATAACCTCGAAAAACCATAGTTGAGCTTCCCCCTTAAGGTGGAATGTTGCTAACCCCACTTTTTCTCTTGCGAGTGATCCTTGATTTTCAAAGATCTGCTCATATCGATAGATCCCAATCAGGGGAACCTCAATCCCATCATATGATAGGAATTCTAGTTTAGAGAATCTGGGAGGGGGTCCCTCCTTCCTGAACGGAAGCTTCGCTCCTCATTGTAGTCTGTAAGAGTATGGCTACTGCTCCCTATCTCCTAGACCTTGCTGAGCCCCTGCAGTTCTCGTAGAAGCCCTTCCATCCACGAGCTCTGCACTGTCTGCTGTTGTTGGAGTTCCTCCATCATAGCTGGTTGTTGCTCCATTCGCTACCCGAATTCCCTCGTGAATCTATCCATCTGGCTAAACCATTCTACAAGTTTTCCATGAGAACCAACTCTGATACTAAATTGATATGAGCACTAATATAGGATATAGTCAATGGATACTCTGCATGGAATTTCTCTCATCCTTTACTCGAGTTTTTCCCTTTCTTAAACCTTATTTTTTATAGTCAGAAACTTGTTCTCTAATAAGTTTCCCACCACGCTTTTTTAGGAGAATTTAGACTCGTCTATCCATTGATCATATCCTCTTTAAATAAAGAAACTAGAGTTTACAATAAAATATAATTTTTATCAAGAACAAATCTCAAAAATCATTTCTAATACGAAAAATTCTAAAAACTAAGTTAACCACTAATTTTACAAAAGATTGTTATTAATTAAAATAAGAAAATTACTATTTATCTTTGAGTCATTCTTTCTTACTAATTCCTAATTTTTTTTAAAAAAATTTGTTTCCAATAAATGTATCATTCATATTAGTTTCCTTATGTAATTTTGTTCTTTCTTGGGTTCCGAGGTGACTGTGCCACACAAGGATACTGTTATAATAATGATATCTAGAATACAAGTGTTTTGAATAAAAATGATGTATTGTATTTCAAGAATGCATTACAAAGGGAAGATTGTCCCTTGAGAGAAAATTATAAGAGTATAGAGAGGTTAAACAAAGGAAGAAGAGATTGTTCCTCCATGTTCAAAACATTTGAGAGGGCTCCCTATTTATAGTTCAAGATCCAAAACTAGCTGTTAGAGACAATGAGATGACTATTAGACACAATCAAAGGGAGAGAGAAACATTCTAGCCGTTGGAAAGTACAGTTGTACTTTCCAAGAGCTAGGCTTTTGAATTTATGGGTAGGAAACTGCCCATTCTGCCCTTGCTTGTTTGGACTACCACTTGGGCTTTCTGTAGCACCTGTTTTGGGCTTCTTTGGATGGAATTTTAGGCTTCCAAACCAGACTTAAATATTGCTCCTTGGGCTGGAATCTGGATAGCACCTCGAATGATTTTCTGGGCTTCTATTCTGTTCATTTTCTGGACAGAATGCTGGAGCTTCTTGGGGTCGCCCTTTGAGTCTTTGTTGGGTTTCATTATTTTGGATAATCGATCCTAGAAGCTTGCTTAGACCCTTGATGATGTTGGTGAACAGAATAGATGTCGTTGCTAGATGAGATGATTTAGCTTGATTGGCCTTTTCATTTTCAATAGATACTCTCCCTTTGATAATGTCCCTAGAGGGTTTCAAGGGGACAGACTGATGGTCACAATCCCCCTCACCCAACTTGAAATCCAGAATTCGAACCCTTGTATAACCAAAAAAAAAAAAAGATAATGTCCCTAGAGGTAGTTCCAGCTAAACTAGCTTACACCGTCGATTGTTTGGCCTGCACTCCTTTTCTACTTTGTTAACTTGAAAGTAGTACTGATCAAGTGATGAGGATGTGATACATGTTTGTAACAGCTTTGAGTAAGGGGAGGAAATGAAGGGGGGAAAGGGTGCCTTGATACCTATTCATAGCTATTCTCTTGACACCAGAGAAGAGTTTGACCCGGGGCTTTATTTTTGTACTAGTTGATTATATTCGACATTAGAAGTATATTGTTTTTAGCTTAATAACTAGATTTTTTGATATATGATTACTATAAATATCACAAATCCGATTCCAACTAAAAATCTCTTTTTAATGATTCTTTATTCTTAGTTTGATATTATATGATGAGTTAACTATAATTTAATTATATCAAACAGCATAAATATAACATGATTATTCGTAGTTGGGTTATCTCATGTAAATAACTTAATATTACTTTCATTGATAAATGTTTTTGTAAAATTGTTGAAATCAAAATTTCAGGAAAAAATAAAAAATAAAAATAATGAGAGGAACAGGTCCTACGTAGTTTCAACCTAACATCGGGGAAAAACTATAACTCAAGTTTCTCTGTCTCGCTCTCAATCTGCGCACCTTGTTCCTCTTGAAAACTCTCCCGCCTTCTCTTCCTTCTTCCCCCATTCCTAGCCCCTGCATTCTCTCTCTCCTGTGAAAATGTGTGGTCTTTTAGTACTTAACAAAGGCACTGAATCAGAGGGACCACCACTGGAAGACAGCTGTCAACTGTTCATTGGGCAATTTGGAAGAAGTTTTTTTTGATTGTAGCTAAATTAGGGTGTTTTCTCTAAGGACCTGGAGATTAGCAAACCCTAGGTCGAGGGTGGCTGTGCAATTACCCCTTCGGCAGGTATGCCTAACGCCAGGTCTAAATATTACCTTGTCATGTGTTTTCACTCCAAACAAGGGGAAAGAAGGTAAAGCTTTGCAGAGTAAGGTTTGGACCCTCTTTTTAACTCATGCGTACACGCCTTTAGTTGCTGGTACCTTCTTGTGAGCACTTCACAGCTTAAGTCAGATATTGGTTCATCCATCCTAATTTTGTTTATATGTACTATTTTAACAGTAAGGAGGACAAAGATCTTTCTGTGAAGGCCAAATCAAGATTTTGCAGGTCACTTCGCAGCCTTTCGGAACCAATGTCACTAGGGGAGATGGCAAGGACTTGGGATGTGTGTGCTCGTGCCGTCATTTCCGAGTATGCTGAAGAGAGTGGTGGAGGGAGCTTCAGTTCGAGATACGGAACTTGGGAGAAGTGCTTGAGCGCCACTTAGGTCATCTTGCTTCCATTGATTCTCAGATGTAAGCATGAGTTGTTTGAAGCGGGCTTTGCTCATAAATTTTGTAAAATGATTTTTTTTTTTTTTTTTTACATGGATTTGAACCAGTTGGGGAGGGGGTTGTACAAGGATTTGGTTGTAAAATGAATTCTGCAACAAACAATGTGAGGTGTCATTTATAGAACCGAACTGGGAAAGTATGCTGCAGTAGGACGTCTGGTCTTCTGGCAGTAAGGTCGACAACTTGATTGTTTTGATATCATGGGGACTTTTGGGCATTGATGAGCTTCTAACTCCAATTGCATTAAAGAACTAATATATGATCAGCCAGTCTATAAGACTAAATGAGGTACAATACAGTGGTGAAGATCCCAAGTTTTCTGGGTTTTTATATCGCATGTCCCCGAAGGGACTTTGGGTTTTTATATCAGGATTAACCAAAAAGTACTTGATTCCCATCCCAGCACTAAGCTATCACTGGGTTTTGACAAACAGTGAAACAAAAAACGTGTAAAGATTCCATATATGGGAAATTCCCAAGGTCAGACCCTAGAACTTTGAGCACCGGGCAGCACGGCCGCAGTCCAAGTCCGCATTATAAGTAGTCTTTGTCTTTGCACTTTGAGACCTTTAAAGCTAGGGCAATTGTTTTAGAGACCCAACATAGAATCATATGAGTACATCACTTTATTTTAAACAAAAATAGCCACTTGGAGGGTTCCAATTTTCCCAAGTGGGTAAACAGCTTCATCGGCCACATGGTGTTACCCTAAAAATATGGGCTGTTTCAAACCAACTTTAATGATCCAAAGCCTATATTATGTTTAGAATGGATACGTAGGAACAAGAATAAGGTTATTGTTATTATTATTATTTTGAACCTTAAGTGTCATCAAAGATTTGGAAGATTTTCCAAGCTTATGGTTCCTTAAATTGCCAATTCCTGAGGAAGTCTTGGGGTAAATATATACCTGAAATATCAGCTCAATATCTTAGTTCAGAGCACCAAAATTTTGAAATTTATTTGTTGTGCTTTCAGCACAAGGTTTTCTGTTGTTCCTTATTCTTTTAGCCTGCCTTGAATGGTGCAAATACAACAAATTTTACTGAGCAAGAAAGAATCTGTCCAGTGCCTAAATTGTAATCTATTTGGCTTAGGCCTTTAACTTTAGGACTTTCAAAATCTATCCAACAGTCAAGATAAAAAGGAGGAGGAGGAGGAGGAGGAGGAGGGAGAGAGAGAGAGAGAGAGAGAGAGAGAGAGAGAGAGAGAGAGAGAGAGAGAGAGAGAGAGTGTGTGTGTGTGTGTGTGTGTGTGTGTGTGTTTTAGAGAAGTTACCTTGTCTTATGTCAGAACTTTTGACCTAAAAACTTGTGGTTCTATCCTTAGAAATGGAATAATATGACAACAGCAACCGCATGGTTGCTTAGGTAAGCTGTTGAAGTTAATAACCAACAGATACTTCAAAAATTAAACCAAACGTACAGCAATCGAAGTAAAAAACCATTAATGATGTAAGGGAAGAAGCTTTATAAAATCTTTGATTAGCCTTAAAGGGTCAATGTGCTAATAAATGTATAACAACAAAGTATTGGAATTAAATGCTCTACTGTGACATTTGTTAAGGGATTAATATAATGAGATCCAAATCAAATCAAAACAGTCATAAAATAGAACAAGTGGATGGCTGCGGCCATGGTAAATTCCCCCCCCCCCCAAAAAAAAACAAAATCTGTATATAGAGGTTCATACTAAAGACAAAGAGGTTTATATGAAGAAAAGTAATTCCTGTAACACGAATATCTTGAAGTACCATATCAACAATAGGTAGGAGAGAGAGATAGAGAGAGAGATTAATGGATGTGAAGGTAACATAAACCGATGGGTAAAGAGGAACAAGTGAAGGGTTTTTACATCAGGATTAACCAAAAAGTACTTGAATTATTATTGTTAAACATTGTTTTGTTTTGTTAGTACTTAACATGGGACTGTTCTGAGTTAGAAAAGGAAGGTCAATCATTAAAAAAATAAACTACATTCTGGTCTTTAGATTATCTATTAATTAAGGTGACTGGTGATTTAAAAATGCGTTAATATCATTCTTGTAGGAACACTTGAGCGGTGAAGAGTTTCTCTTCAAGTGTCTTCTTTAAACTTGAGGTTGAGATCTGGCGTTTAAATTATTTTGAACATATATATTTTTATGATTTTAATAAAAAATGTGTTACTATTATTTTTTTTATTTTTTTATTTTAAATATTTTTTAATAAAAAGAAAAAGTTAACGTATAATGAGGATTTAATATTTGAATAAATTATTAACCTTTTTTTCCTAAAAAAAGGAATAATTTCTTTTTAACCACTTCTAATTTCTCTTTTTGAATTTTCAAGAAATTGAGTAACACATGCATATCAAACCCAATTTAAGAAAAGAAAATGTATAGTTAAAGTTGTGAATATAGGTGAATCCAAAAGGAGAGTAAATCAAATGGAAGATTTAGATTTGATTTTTTGAATTCATATTTCCTTTTTAAAAATATGTATATGAAATTTTCTTTTTTTTTTATGGTGTTAGTTTTATGCTTTCATCACGGTTTGAGAATTCGAAAAAAATATATATATTGCAAGTGGAAGTCCTATTGATCTCGTGCAGTGCAAACCGTTAGATTAGAAAATATGGTGCCGATCGGACTTATGAGACAAAATCCTAGAAACGTGTTGAATGGGAAAGAGTTATTTACCTAAATGATATACTTTTGAAAAAAAAAATTATAGCAATAGCGTTAATTTTTTTCCTCAAAGTATCGATTTCGCACTCTGAGAATGCGAAATTCGATTTTTTTGTTCATTTTTAATAAGATTTTCTTCAGAATAATTTTTTTTTGTTTTTGCGAATACCTGTTTCGCACCCTTAGAGCGCGAAACAGGCATCACACTCTCAGAGTGCGAAACAAGCATTGCACCCTCAGAGTGAGAAACCTGCGTACTTATATGCAGACCGCAAAACAGATTTTGTGGTCTGCATCTTCATCTTGCCTATTCTGCTTGCTCTTTCTTGCTCGACGATCGCATCTTCTCATCTTCTTCAAAGGTTGGCCTCCTCTCATCTTCTCCAACCGCAAAGATCATCACAAGGTAATGTGTGGACTAAACCCTAATTTTTTCTCTGCTCTGTCATTTGTTTTTACAGTATGCATGGATATTATTTTAGGGTTTAGGATTGTCCGAAGAACAGCATGAATTAATTGAACGTGTATAGCAGTCACGCATTCCTTAGTTGCATTGCTTGGTCTGGCAGTTATAATTTCACTCCCCTACCATTTGTAGTCACACATTCCTTAGTTGCAAGAGTGGGTTTGATTGTAGGCAATTCAAACTGAACGTTGTTTGCAGATATCCTTTATGGTCTGGACAATCTCTCTCTTATTGTGTATTACATATGGAGAATGATGAATTTTTGCTAGAGGTATTGTCACTTCCGAAATATATCGGTAGTTTGACGGCAGTTGAAATATTTTTAGAGGCAGAAGTAATTGTGGGTGGACCTATTGACGCACTCATGGTGGGTTGCTCAAGTAGAAGTGGAGAAAATGTGGTAGAAATCCCGAGTAGCTTAACACCAATTGAAAACAGTACAGAAGTAATGGGTGATAGTGGTGAGAGAAATTTCGGTTATTACACAGAGCCATTGAGGGGTGAGAATATTGGAAATGATTTGTTACAATATGGTGTATTTCTGTCGGATAATATTGCTTTGGGGACTACTACAAGTAGAGCCTATGAGGAGCAGAAGACAGATCCGATAAATGCATTTGTTGTTGATGAATCAGAGGATGCAAGTGATAAGGAGCAACATGTTAGTAATGAAGAAGATGAAGCCGTGGAAGAGAAAGAAAATGGAGTTGTTGAAGGGGAAGAGGAGATACCATACTTACACACTATGGATGAAGGAGCCATGATATTTGATGAGTATAATGAAATCGATCGTCCAATGTGGGATAATGATCAGATATCAGAGTTAAAAGTTTGGATGGTTTTCTCTTCGAAAGAGCAAGTTCAACATGCCGTCAAGTGTTTCTCGATGCGAGAGCACAGGTACTTTAGAGTCCATGAAAGTTCTTCAGCCATATGGTTTGTAAAGTGTTATTTGTACGGCGAAAATAATTGTTTGTGGCATGTTCGGTCTAGACTAAAGAAGTGTCATAAGTTTTGGGAAATTACAAGGTTCAATGCAAAACACACTTGTTTCCTTCAATTGCTTTGAGGGGATCATCTGAATATGGACTCGAATATGGTGGATCGTATAATTAGAAATTACATTAAAGAAAATGTCAATTACAAAGTATGTGATGTGATTGAAGATATGAGAATATACGGCGTCAATCTATCTTACAAAAAGGCTTGGATGGGACGTCGAAAGTCTATTGAAATGGTGTATGGGAATTATGAGACTTCTTACACATTATTGCCATAGTTTCTTGATGTCGTGCAGATAAGTAACCCTAACACAGTTGTTCAGTGGAGGTTTACTGAATTATCGGGGAATAATTACAAGGTCTTTCACTCGGTTTTCTGGGCCTTCAAGCCATGCATCTCAACATTTAGTCATTGTAAGCCGGTCATTAGTATTGACGGCACATTTCAATACGGGAGGTATAAGGAGAAAATTTTAATTGCAATAGGAACTGATTCAGCTAACCACATTATTCCTTTGTGTTTTGTTATTGTTGATAATGAGACAATTGTTAGTTGAGATTTGTTTTTGGAGAACTTGAGAGTGCATATTATTGGTGATCGGCACGGGATGTGTTTGATATCAGATAGAGCACAGGGTATAATGTGACTCAGAACGGAATGCTAATTCCAACCACCACTTATCTATCATAGACTTTGTTTGCCTCATGTGGAGTCTAATTTTAGCCAACGATTCAACAATAAACCGCTAACAGAGTTGATGCATAAGGCTACCGAGTAAAGATAGATAAGAAAATTTTTTGCCGTTATGAACAAGATCAAAGAACTTAACGAGGCAGTATATAGGTGGTTGATGGAAATTCCGCTTGACAAAAGGACTTTGTGTTATGATGATGGGTATAAATGGGGTAACATGACAACCAATCGATCGGAATCATTTAATGGTGTGCTTAAGGGTGCAAGAAAGCTGCCGATAACTGCATGTGTTCGGGCGACATTATACCGTATGGTTCGATTCTTTAATAAGAATAACAGTATAAGGGACGACAAAATGTGGCCAATAAATGTTATGAAAAAATTGGTAAGAATTGAGTAAAAAGCCAAATACCATTGCGTCATTGCGTTCGATAGGTCCAGGGGTGAGTTTGAGGTTATAACAGGATTTTATGGTGGAATGAGCGGAAACAACCACACTGTCATGTTAGACGAGCCATCTTATACATGTGGAAAATATACAACATTTAAACTTTCTTGCTCACATATATGGAGAGTTTGTGCGGATATGAGTCGGGAGTTTAGGGCTTTTGTTGATAGTCTCCATAGTTGTCGATTTTTTGAACAAACATATTCCGGGAGATTTCATCCCCCTTCACACAAAGACTATTGGCTTCCTACTTCTTTCGATTTGGTACACAATATCTCACAACTTAATAACCAGTAAGGTAAATTTCGAAGTATGCGGATACACAAAGAAATGGATAGAAAAAAAACGCAGCGTTGTAAAACATGTGGTGAGTACAGTCATAATCATCATCATTGTCCCAATTTGGCTCATTTACAAGCGAGAGCTAAACGAGATTGAGGAGGTTGGCATTATTACGTGATTATTATCATATTATGCATGTTATGATGTGAGTCTATCTAGGAGACGGGCACTGATACCCCTCTAAAGGTACGACGTTCGGACCGTGCGTTTTGAGCAGTTAAACCTTTTGATATTAGGATATAGGAGATTCTATTGCGGGTTGAGTTTTATGGTGTGTATAGGTGTGGCCACATTCAGCATGATCATACTCTTATTACCGTGTTTGTGGAGCAGTGGAGATAGGAGGCGCATATTTTTCATTTACCCGTCGGTGAGACGACGATTACGTTATAGGACCTTTCGGTCCTACTGGGGTTGCCTATAGATGGAGATGCGGTTATAGGACTAGATTACTCCCGTTTTGTTGCGAGCGGTAGGACGTTTGTCATGTTTTGTTGGGTTTCTATCCTGCACCGGAGGAATTTTTTTATGACCGTCTTAAGATATGGGCAATAACGGATTTTTTTTATACACATCCTATAGAGTTGGATGCAGATGCAACATTAGTGGAGTTCCGTGCACGTTGTCGGATTTTGCAGTTGTTGGGTACTCTTTTTGGGGATCAGTTGGGATCCAGAGTTAAGCTTTGTTAATTGGAGCTGTTATGAGATTTAGACTACGCGGGAGATATGGTTGGGACAGTGCTATCTTGGCCACACTTTACAGAGTCTTGTGTCAGGCTTGTGTTGATGGAGTGAGACAGATTTGTGGTCTCGTTTTACTTGTACATGTACTTTCCTTTACTTTATAATTGATTCTTTCTTTCTAACAATATTTTTTAAATAGTTGATCATTTATTAAATATATTTAATCTTATCAGTTTTAGGTATGGAAGAGAGTTCCCATGTTTACCCCAATTATGCGTCATGCTGTTGATCCAATGCTATCTGCTCCACACCTGCCCGTTGGGCCTCGAGGATCACTATACGTAATGTTGATTTGTTTTTTCACATTCTGAATTTATCTTAACTTTATTATATGACGTATTGACATTAATTTATTTGTACATAGTTGGGATGTCCTGCATAGTTATAAACATATAGGACAGTTCGTTCTTAGAACGTACAGAGACCAATTGGATCATATAGGAGATACCAGGGTTAGGATAAATTTCTTTTATTGACATGTTATTCAATTTATATATATGATCAATTTTTTCAGTTCATTTGGATGTCATATTCGCATGCCGACTTGATGGCATTACTTGCCTATTGTCTCCTCGGCAGCAATATATGGCGTGTCGAGATTCCGTTGATTTGTTTTGAATTAGAAAACATGCACTTAATGGTGTCGGATCTACTCACTTAGGAATAAGTGGATATGAGATTTGGACAGTTCATAAATGCGTCATGGCGTGCGCTTTAGTATGTCGGTCTTGTGCCATTTCACGTCTCCGCTCCCTTGACATCCGCGCACAGACACTCCTTCGATATACCTTCCACTTCGGGTACTGCGGATGATTACGATGTGGCGACTGAATTAGATCTATCGTCTTCCTACCTCACTCCGACTCCGATATGCACGGACAATGTTGCCAATCCACCACGACTTAATGTTTTTTAGTAGAGACATTGTCGTCCTCAACACTTAGTTGATGTCCCTCCGGCTGCATTTTTCCGAGGTGGATGAGGGTGCACCGTTATACGATATACCTCCACCTGCACCTAGTAGGTCAACTCGTATTCATGTGAGACGACAGCCGTGACGCCATACTAGACGACCTCCTTGCGGCATTTAGTATATATTTTCCATTTGATTTGTATTAAATTTGAACTTTGTAATCATTAGTTTTATTTGTTTTAAAAGTGATTTTTTTATTGTTGTATATTTTTGACGTGATTCAAAATAGTTTATTTACATTACGTGATGATTTTGTTTCATAATATTGTTTTATTGGTTTATCGAATTTTTATTGTTTATGTTTAATAGTTTAGAGTATGGGTGATGGTATTTGGGTATATGCATATTAGTGGCTAAAAATATTGACTTGAGCCAGGTGCTATATGTAGGTTGGGATGGGGATGCGAGCAAGTGGGATTGGGGAGGGGGAAGAATATGTTGCGCACTCTCTGAGTGTGAAATAAGTATCAGAATGTAAAACTATATTTCACACAAAAAAAAAATATAAATTGTCAAAAAAACAGAAAAAAAAAATTGGATTTTGATATTTGGAAAGCAAAAAAAAAAAAAATTAACGCTATTACTGTGATTCTTTTTCAAAAATACATTATTCAGGTAATTAACCCGAATGAGAAATTATCTACGTCGGCAAGCAGATTAGTCCAACACCATCGATCATCTTTCTCCTCCGGCTTCAATCTTCAAATCTCAGGTCTCTCTCCCTCGATTGGGTCGCTCGGAACCCAAAATTTCCTTTTCAGATTCGATTCTGCTCTTTTGATTTCAGTCCTTCATTTTCTGCAATTGTCAGATTTCTTTCCCCAAGAGTTTCAATTCTCATGCTTTTGCTCTTTTTGTTGATTTAAATTTGGTTGTCTCTCAGATCGGGGATTTAATTGTTTATGACATTGAAAGTGGCAGCTCATTTGGCAACGAACGAAGGTCAAATTTGCAAACAACATTAGGGCTTGTCGCTATGAGGAAGAAGCTTGATACCCGCTTTCCTGCCGTATGTCTCTCTCTTCACGGTTCTGGGTTAGGCCTTGTTTTTCTTGAATATGCTTGTGCTGCTCACGGGGCTCTATTTATTTCATTTTATTTTTTCCTTGAATTCGATTATGTTATAAAGTAAACGATGATGCTTCTTCGATGTCTGCCATCTTTCGTTTGTTCTGTATTCGCCGTTAACATTTTGTGGGGTTTTAAGTTACTTGATTTCACAAGAAAAAATTTTCTAGCAACAAAAATTTGGGTGTTGATTTGGTAGAAATTTTTTGATTTGCTTGGTTACTGAAAAATTCAACAGTACGAAGTTTTTGATGGAAAAAGGAAGAATATATTAAATGAGAGAAGAATGTACAAGGACTCCTAAGGATAGAAATCCTCCAAAGAAAAGGACAAAGCAAACAATACTAACGCACTGTTGCTTTTTGGTGTCTTTTCAAATTTTCAAGATTATAATCTTCGTAAATTCCCAAAACACAAGTCTGTAGAGAAGTATAGAAAACTATTTTGTCCCATGAAAGAGAGGCTTCAGTTGTCAGACTGCTGAAAATTCTAGCATTCTACCCTCACCAAACACATTGAGGGATGACCAAAAGCATGCGATCAATCATCTTTCTTCTTTCCAAAACCTCTAGGAGAATAAATAAAATATTCTACTAAGAAAACTCAAACGATGTCACACAGAACAAAGAGATGGGTCTACAACTAGAAACCCCTAGTAATAGAGTAATGTAAAATAAGTGCTCGCTTGTTTCAAAATTAGCGTGGCACATGACACAAACATTCCGGGAGATATCATGTCCCCACTTTTGAAGAAGGCTGTTGGCATTGATTATATTAAGCTCTATGGACTAAATAAAACCCTTAACCTTGTTAGGAATTTTAGCCTTCCAAATAAAATTCTTTAGTTGAAAAAGAATTTTGGGAGAAGACTAGTATGATGATGAAAGAGATATCTACATGTAAAGATTTTCGAATAATCAAGACTTCGAACCCTATTATCAAAAGCATTAAATGAAGGCTCAGATCCCTAAAGGAGAGATATCAAAGAAGAGAATTCACTGACCTCTATATTGTTAAGATTCCTTAAGAAATGAAAATCTGTAGAAGAGGAATGTCCCTCCCAATTATAGAAATTTTTAATAGTAGCAAAGTGAAGCCCAGATAACCTATAGAGGTGAGGGAAAGAAATAGATTATGACAATTCTCCAATGCATGAAACCTCCCAAAATAACACACAAATACCATTCTCTATCTTAAAGGACACTCCTCCCAAGAAAAATATTGTATAAATACACAACAAACTGAGCGCTAATCCCAACAATTTGGGGTCGGCAAAAATATTGTATAAATGAGAAATGAATTTCTTAGGATTACAATGAGAAACTCTTCACTCCAGTATTGACATCTCATCCATTTTGACACAGACCATACCTGCTCCTTATAATCGTATGCAGAATAGAATTGAGTTCCAAGGGAAATTTCAATAGCAATTTGCTTGCCAAAGAGATGTTTTTGGACACATCATTACCGAAAACTAACCCACTCGCCCTCAGAATTAAGTTTAGACACTTGATCGGTCTTTCTTATTCAATTCATTCTCAGTCAAAGGATATCTCTCATTAATCTTTCAACTTTCTTTACAAATCATGCCGGAATGCTAAAAAGAGAGAAAATATAAGGAGATACTAGACAAACAAGCCAAAAATAAGAGCGATATGTCCACCTATGCTTAAAAAGGTTCATTTCCCCTCATCAAGTCTCTTAGGAATTCTATTCACAAAATGTTCCAAAACTGAACACTTCCATAGTTACCTACCAAAGGAACCCTTAAATTGGAAATAGGCCACTCCCGTTTTTACAATTACTTAAAACTGCCAATTGTTCAACAGTCTCACTAGGAACATTAGTGTCAAGAGGCTCACTCATGGACATATTCATCTTAAGCCCAGAAACTCTTTCAAAAATATTAAGAATAGTGATTATGTTTCCAGAGCCTTCTCTATCCGATTTAAGGAAGAGGATAGTATTATCAGCAAACTTGAGATGAGACACATAAATTCCTTCCTCTCTACTCTTAAGACCAGAGAAAATGTTCGCACAATTCCCTCCCAATCAACCTACTCAAAGGGTCTACCACAAGAGTAAAAGGAAAAGGAGAAAAGGGTCATACTGCTTCAACATTTGTGATGCTAAAAACGAAGTTTCCTGTCCTCTGGTAATAATGACCGAATAGCTAGCCAAGTTCGAACACCCTTTGTTTCATCTTCCCTAACAAGATCGAAACCTCTAATTCTCCACATTATTTAGGAAGCTCCAACTAACCTTGTTATAAGTGTCCTTAAAGTCTAGCTTCAAGACAACAACCTTGTCATTCTTCTTGAAAAATTCGATCACCTTGTTTGTCACAAGAACAACAACTAAGATCTATCTACCTTCAATAAAAACATTTTGGTGATAGGAAAATATTCTCATTAAGCAGCACAATAATCGATTAGCTAAAACTTTAGCTACATTACTATAAAGGTTGGTAGTCAAACCGATGGGTCTAAAATCCTTCACCTTCAAGGAGCGATAGTTTTTAGCTATAAGGGTAATAAATCTTGCCCATGATTTCATTGGAATAGAGCTTGTCCATCCTCATAAATAACAACCCAAAAATTGGGGGGGGGGGAGCCAAATTTAAACCATCTGTTCCTGGGGCTTTATCCTTATCAACACTGAAGACCACTCCTTGAATCTCATCTCGCTCAAGATTGGAGATAACATTACTCTGATGATCCTCTAACTCTTATAAAACTCCTTCGCCTCCTACCACTGGCTGCCCCGTGGGACCATAACTCCTGTAATAGTTGTGCCACATAACTCACCTGAAGCGACCCAAAAATGTTATAACCCTGTGGGACCATAGGTAGTCATGCTTGCTAAGATGGAGCAAAAGTGTGTTTCTTTTAAAGGTTAATTCGGATGAGAAAGAACATATATTTTTGGTAGGTAGGTGACCATGTTACAGGTATTACTAGCGATAAAGAACTAGGTTTGGGGAGGACTGTTGGGTGAGCAGGTTAGGCTGGAACATAATCTGATCAACTTTTCAAAGAAGATTCTTGAGAGGCAAATTTTACTAAAAAATGAATGTATCCATCGTGATTTACTCTCTCTTTGTGTAGACCATATATAAAGCAGTAAGGTGATGCATTATGATGGACAACACATATAAGTTAATGATCATCTGGACAACCCTTTCCAAGCTCATAACTAACAATTATTTATTTTTTGTCACTCACTTCTCAGTAGAGAATTGTACACTGACATATTTTACTGATTCCCTTAAGTCCCGTAGGTACCGAGCATCCCTTGTGTTGATTTGGGAGAATTAGGAATTGGCTCCCTAATTTATGTGTATCCAATGATATAGAAGCAGTAAACAAAATTTGGAAAAGTATATCTGGGATGGCAATGATGCGTGTTTGGGACAGGTGGTCTAGTTTTAAACTTGTTTCAAACCTGGGTTAGGGGTGGAAATTGCTCCCCATCTCTGCCCTAATAGCCCCTATAGGGATGGGGTGGATTGTTAGCCACAAATTTTAAGACTAAAAGAAAGCAAGAGAAGTGATGAGAAAATTTGAATTTTTTAAAAAATTTGTGAGTACAAATCTCTAAATATATTTTTTTTACAAAAGATAAAAGAAAATTCCTCCATTCTTTGTTATTCAAAATTTTAAATTAGGGCTTGAATGCTTGATTTTATATACAATATCATCTTCGTGACAAAGACGGAATCATTCATTTAGATGGCTTCTTTGTCTTAGTCAGTTGACTTGACGAGGGCGGGTTTCGACAAAGTTTAATTGTCTTTGTTGGCAAAAGTGATCAAGGTGGGTTTCAACAAAGCATAATTGCCCTTGTTACTTTGAAATATGCCTATCTTTATGATGTCGATTATGCCTTGTTTTCTTTTTTGTTATTCATCAATGCTCCTCCATCTTTTGAGCCTTTTTGTGAAACAACTTCAATTGCTATTCAAACTTTGTAGGTTTCTCATCTGTCTTGGACACCTTTGTCTTGGAGACTAAGCGGAGGTGGTGCCACTTTGAAACATGCTTTAAATGAGTTATGCTCGTTCAAAAGGTCTATGAGTCTATTTTGCTCAAAAATTAAATTTCACATGAAACACATCTTTACATTTTTCTAAAGAAATTTAGGACCAGATGAGTGGAGCACGTGCAGTTGTCTATTGCTATGTTGGTATAATAAATTACATTGATTCAACAAGGATTTTAATGAAGCTTAATCTCTGTGAAAATTTTCACATAATATTGTGTTAGGAAGCTCTTCCTGTCTAGTTTTCAAAAAAGTTAACCTGGTGGTTAAGTATTCCACTAACATGCGGAATTGTGGAATTCACAGTGAACAATATGCAGACAGGCTTACATATATATATACACACACATATATATATGTATATATATAGATTAGGTTGCTTTCAGCATATGAGATTTCAAGTAAAGTTACAAACAATTTTACCACCAGACTATTGGTTTGTTCACTCTTCCCTATCTAGTAAGTAAAACAAATTTCAGATGAAGTTAATTTTTCAGAAGGTTATGAGGAAAGAGTGAAATGCATATAGTTGACAAGAGCCATCTTGATAGTTACATACGACCTCATTTAGACAAAACTTTTGAATGGTTATCTTTAATGAAATTTTTTAAATGATGGCTCATCAGAAAGCTCTCCAATAGTGCATATTTCATGTTGTTTTAATTTTCTTTAGAGGAAGTAATGACGAAAAGAGTGGAGCATGAGTAAGCTGTCCAAATTTCTAGAAATTGATGGGATTCACTTTCAAAATGTCTATATCTCCATTCTATGACTTTCATGAGTACCTTTTGAAGTGTATTTCCACTCTGCTCAGAAAAATTTGTGTTACAAAACATATTTTCTTTCTTGATGGGGCAATTGAATTTGGAATATTCTCAAGTTGTTTCAAAGGAAATGGTTTTTTTTTTCCTTATTTGTTTTGTCTCTAACTTTTGTCTAAATTGTCTGTTTTGGGAAAACCTAGCAAAATCTCTCTCTCTGACTCTATTTATTTATTTGTTTATTATTTTTTTAAAAGACAATAACTTAATTTTTGCCTAAGTGGTCCTTTATAGGATTTTCAACTTTGTGGGCATTTTTCTATTATTTGGATAAGCACTTTAACCTAAATAACGAAGGGCATCCAAGATGAAGTACCGTGGTGTATGTTTTTTGCTGATAATACAGTGCTGACCAATGAAATTAGGGAGGGTATTAGCGTTAAATTGGAGTTATGGAGAGACACACTAGAATACAGAGGATTTAGATTGAGTCGGTCAAAAATTAAATATATTGCATGTACATTTGGTGACATTTATCAAAATGATGAAAAAATAATTAAATTAAAGGGATAGAACGTATCAAAGAGTAAATGTTTTGAATATTTTGGATCTATCATTCAAAGCGATAGCAATATTTATGGAAATGTGAATCATAAAATTCAAGTGAGTCAGATGAAATGGAGAAGTGTATTGAGAGTTCTTTGCAATTGCTGATGTCATTGTAGTTGAAGGGTAAGTTTTATGGTACTGCAATAAAATCTGCATTATTGTATCGATTAAACAATAGCAAAAGTATAAAATAGTTGTAACTGGAATGAGAATGGTTAGATGGATGTGTGGTAAAACTAGAAAAGACGAAATGAAAAAGAAATATGTACTAAATTGGAGTGAGCTCAATTGTGGATAAAACGAGAGAATGTCGCGTAAGATGGTTTTGACATCTATAATGAAGACCCAAAAATGCACTAATTAGGAGGAGTAAAACCTTAAATGTAGGAGATTTAGTAAAATATCGGGGTAACCCATTGAAAATCTGGATGCAAGTTCATAAAAATATGAGTGTTGATGGATTAATTGAAGATATGACTTTAGATATGAATGAGTAGTATAGGAGAATCTAAACCAGTTATATTATTATTATTATTTATTTTCTCTCATTTTTCCTATATTCGTCTCTCGATCAGTTGACTCTAAAACTTGAAATTAAGACTGAATTTTTTGTTGTTGTTGTTGTTATCGGATAAATTATTATTATTATTATTAATTTTCTTTCTTCTCTTTTTTATATTGGTCTCTCAAATAGTCGACTCCAAAATTTGGGATTAAGGTTTAGTTTTTGTTATTGTTATTGTTGGATAAGCACTTTAATCTACGTGCTTTGGACTGTTAGCTTTGTGCTTAGGAGTGTTTCTGATTGTCTAGACTTGTTTTAAGGAGCAAGTTAAACCTTGTGACTTCCATTAACGGTGCAAGACCTTATGACTTTACTTATTTCTAGTTGAACTTATACTTTTTATGTACTTCACCTCTAGGAGCTCCTCTTTACAATCTTCAATCCAATCTACCCTGTACTAGGCACTAATGCTTGACCATCTCCATCAAAGATGTGCCATGATTGTTTTAGCCAAAAGAGCTTGACTTAAGCTATTTTACCTTTTCAACCATGCTCCATCCTTCTCAACTTTTCTCTAATGAAAATTCCATATTAATTCTTGCACTTGCTGCATTAGAAAGGATAACTAAAAAATAAATAATTTGGGGCAGGTTTATGTAAGAAGAGAGTTATTGTTGGAGCACTTTGTCTACCATTGTACTTGAGAGAACATGCCTACAGAGTTATGCTTTCCTACCTTCCAACCAATACCTGGAAGAACCCTATTAGTACTACTTTCGAAAACATTCTTTGTAATTAGAACACTCCAATGATACATGTGGACTGCTGTGATGAAACACCATTGGCAAGCATTTTTTCTCCGCCTTAACTCATTGAAGGCACTAAAGAACTCATCCTTTGAAAAGAATCTTAAGATCATCTCCTATTCTCAGCAAAAGAGTTTTGGAAATGCCTATATGTATTAAGTTTGATAAAGACAGAAAGTTTTGTTATCCTCTATTTCCATCCTATTGATTTTTATCATATGTCGCTGTATCCAATCAGTTTGGCTTCTCTGGAGAATTTTTCTGTAGATGAGGAGCTTCATTTGTTATTCCCTTGCTGTTGAGATGACATTGTGTTCTGCATCCAGAAATCTCTCTTCATTTTAGCCATTTTTCCTTCTTCAACCACTGATTCTTTTCTTGGTTCTCTTTCAACTAAAGAAGGCTTTGTTACCCATCACTTCTTGCCATCTAAACCAATGTTACAGATAATAACCTTCCCAAATTTAATGGAAGCTCATCTCCCTGTTTATTTTATACTGTCTGATTCTCTATAAAACTTTCAAGTTCTCAGCTGCAGAACCATTTAAAAACTTTCAAGAAGACTTTGTTAACCTCTCACTGCATGAATTTCCCTCACTATCTCACTAAAGCTATCCCCTTTAGGCCAGCTATTTTAAATTTTTGAGGCATTTCCTGATGAAAATTGAAAATTGTACATTCCATCTGTTTTTGTGTTTTTGAGCAAGCCCTCATGCTTTCAAAGTTATTGTATATTTGATTTTTATCTGTTTTTAATTGTACCATTGTTTAGTTACTAGAGTTATTATTATTGTTTTTGTTTTATTTTTGGTCCATGAGGGGCAACAGCCCAAGAACACTACAGAAAAAGACCACCTACCACAACATGGGGATTAAACCTCTGTTAAGATTTAGAATACAGAGGGAAAACTCAGAAGCTCAAAGGCTTTAGGCCCCTAACAAGATACCAACATCAATAAACTTACCTAACGACATCAGGAAATAAGTACAAAGCGATTTGAACACAGAAGACACCAAAAACTCATTAATCATAGCTGCTTAATCATCAAAGGCCAGCTATAATTTTTGAGAACCCTTGATGAAGGACCTCAGCAACAATCCATCCATGCTGTAGAGATGAAACCTGCTCATGGGATCATAAGAGAGCACGGGGAAACCACCAACGTTTTACACAGAGTTGGCCCCAGGAGACAAGACCCTGATCTGAAACCATCAGCCTTAAGCCTTAAGCAAAGAGATGAGAATTTTTTTTCCCTCTCAACACACGCTAGCAAGTGAGCTTCCAGGGACCCTCACTCCTGACCCATAAAATTGCCAACCACCCTATGTCGACAGAATCCGTTAATTGGAACCTAGGAACCAAGTAGAGTTGTAGCCGGGCCGGGCCGGGCCCAGTTCAAGGGTGGTTCCTGGAACCGCGGGCCGGGCTGGCTGAGGTTCCTAGGCCGGGCCATTTCCAAAATTTTTTTAGTTGAACCAGCCTGGCCCGCTGAACTGGAACCGGCGAGCCAGTTCACACTGGGCCAGGCCTGGTTCGGCCCGAAAATTTTTTTTCTCTATTGCCTTTTTTTAACTCTCTTTTTTTTTTTTGTAACTCTATTTTTTAATTCTATTTTATTTTTGTAACTCCATTTTTTTTTTAACTTTGTTGTTTTTTTTTACTCTCTTGTAATCATTTATTTCTTCATTTTGTTTTTATTTTTAATTCACTTTTTATAAAAAAAAAATAAATTAAAAATTAGACACAAAATATTTAGAGTGGTTTCATCGAATTCGGTATGCGTCCATCACCAAGCTCATCACTTGGATTTTAAAATTCACTATTTTTTTTTTTGTACATTATTTTGATTTTTACATCACTTTGATTGAGAGAATTGTGGAAATAGTAATGAAAATTGAGAGAATGTAGATGTGTGAGAGAGAGATATTTTGCTGTGGAGATTTTGGAAATAGGATGTAAGGTATTTATAGGAAAAGTTTTTGATCTTATGGACCAAAATAATCTTAAAACTAGTCGTTTTATAGCTATTGGGAGGGATAAAATTGGAAAAAAAATTCAAAAAAAAAAGGAGGGACAAGGAGCCGTAGGAACCGTTAGGGCCGGGCCGGTTCCCGGCTGGTTCTGGGCCCAGGCCAATTCCCAGTTCCAAAATCGGTTGAACTGGCCCGGACTGTTACAATACCCGGTTCGGGCCGGGTTACTGTAGCTCCGGTCCGGTTCACGGGCCGGCTTTTCTGGGCCGGTTTTCTGGCCCAAACCGGCCCGGGCACATCTCTAGAACCAAGTCCTTGGCGGGAGGACATGGATTGAAATTCCATCCATAAACCACAACACGAAAAGCTGAAAAAAGGAAGTGCCAGTGACTGGCAGATCAATGGGACCGGAGCATCCTTAAATCTTGATCCAAAACCATAGGGCCCATGCCCTAGGCTGAATGCAAAAGGGGAAGAGGGTTTTTTTTTCCTCTTGGCGCATGGTAGCAATCATGCACCCGGAGAGGCTCTGAACATTACTTTCTTCTACTGTATTGTTTAGTTATGTTTCCATGTGCAATGCCTGCAGTTCCTTGTTTTCAAGTTGTGGTGGATGTGACAAACAGAAATGATGGTTTATCAAACCTAGATTCCTGGAATTGAATGGACAAAAGGGCTAATCTTTGGTCTTGTTATTTTGCTGTTTTTTCTGATCAATTTTAATGATGAAAATATTCATGTGACAGGCCCGCATTAAGAAGATAATGCAAGCTGATGAAGATGTTGGGAAAATTGCCATGGCAGTCCCTGTCCTAGTTTGTAAGTGGCTCTTTATATTGATTCTCTTGCATAAGTATGATCCTATCTTGATGTGAATTTGCCTCGTGCAGCAAAAGCTTTGGAGCTGTTTCTGCAAGATCTTTGTGATCGCACTTATGAAATAACTCTTCAGAGAGGAGCAAAGACCATGAATTCTTTTCACTTGTGAGTTGTTTGCTGTTCTTTAACTGTGACATAGTTCTTGATCAGCCACTCAGAAAAATGACTTATCTGACAGGCTTAGAGAATGGTTCCTGTTCTAGTGGGGTTTCTTGTGGCATTTGCTGTTCTTCATGTTGCTACTTGTGCTACTTTTGCGTGCACATTAATGCATGCATTCATGTGTGTGTGTGTGTGTCTGTCATTTCTGCACTCAAGTGAATCTTTTATTTATTTATTTCTACGGTTAGGTTCTTCTGAGGTCAAATTCTAGGTCTCACTAAACATTGAACTTTCAGAAAACAATGTGTTCAGAGGTTTAACGTGTTTGATTTCCTGAAAGAAGTTGTGAGTAAGGTTCCTGATTTGGGTGGTTCTGATGCTGGTGAAGACCGATCTCTTATGAAAAGAAGGTTTGTGAGCTTGCATAGGTTTCTTCCAACTGCATTTGTGTTGGAGATACCAGGTATTGTTGGAGGAAAATTGATGCTGACCAATTATTCTTCTTCCAGGAAAGTTGTTGATGAAGAAGAGAATGACAGTGATGAAGACTCCAAGAAGAGCAAGATGGTAATACAAATAACACCCTCTGTTAGCTTCTTTTTACTTTCACTCATAGAATTGTTTTTGGGTTTCAATGTTGTTATATAAAGTTGATTGGGCATGGACCGATAAAACCTGCATTTACAGTGAAATCATGTTGTTTGTAGGCATTTCTTGGTTGATTATTTTTAAAAATCTAGACCTTACATGTGTTTTCAGATGTGATGAAATTGTTTTGTATATTCTACTTAAATGATTAAACACAAACAAAGTCATCAGAAGTATCATACATGGAGGGGTGAATTACTGCTTGAGTCAACCATACACTTTGTAGCATATTTATGACTTGAGTAGAGTAGGCAAGAAGATGTAGAATTTTAGTACTTTTGGCGCATTCGACTTTGGCTTATTGCACTTATGGATGGTCACGTCCTGCATCTTTGATCTTAATATACTGCTTTAGAAGCTGGTTCTTTTATCATCAGTTGTATGGAAATTTAGTATCCAGATGATGTAATTGTGCAGAAGGTTAAATTTACCTTATAAATGCATACACCTATGCCAGATCTGAGAGAATAACAGTGCTCTCATTATGTTGGTTGGTGGCTTCTTGTTTCAGCATGAGACAGGCCACACTGGTAGCAGTGGAAGGGGACGTGGTAGGGGAAGAGGAAGGGGTCGTCCCCGTGGAAGTAGAAAGTTCAATAAAGAGGCAGCTGCTCAGTGTGAGAAGTTTGAAGATGATTCTGATGAGCTTCAGCAGGAAGACAAGCATAGCCAAAATCCTCAGAGGCCAACAAATGGGGAGCTTGAGGAGTCGAAGGAGAATGTCTTGGTTGGTAAGAATGCTGAAGCATCCGTGCCAAACTTTGACCAGAATGTTGAGTTGGATGAGAATGGGGACCCAGCATTGACGTCGACGGCTGCTCCTGGTAGCTCATCAATGAAGCCTGCAAACGAAATGAAGCCAAATTCTGAAATAACACTTGAAGAAATCCCCGGATGGTCTCTCTGTGAGGTAGAAAAGATGGCTGTGGATCCTATTCAACTTGCTAACTATAGTAATAGAATGGATGAAGATGAGGAAGATTACGATGAGGAGTGATTATTTGAAGGTAGTGGTTGATCACATTGCACGGATTAAAAGTTGTTATTCCTTCTGATAGTATTACTAGTATGGGCGAGATCTCAGGGTAGGAAATACAAGCTAGATTCTAGCCTAAGGTCACGGTGAAACCGTGTAATTTCCTTTGACATTGTTAAGTTAGATTATGTGTCTATGGTTTTCTCTTCACCTTGTTCTATCAAGCATAGTTTCAAACAGATTTAGTGTTAATGATCGTTATGGGCCTTATCTCTATTATTCTACCTGGCCCAAAACTATTTTCTTTTTTTTTTTTGTTACCATGGTTTGGTTATCACTTAGTATTCGGAGTTTTGTCCCCATTAATCTGTATCGACTGCTGTAGGGTTCATTTTGTGAGAGTGGGTCTCCCAACATTGTTTTTTTCATACTCAGGGAGAGTCGAACCCTTAACTTGATTAAAGGATGAAGGCGTCTATTCCATTTACGCTAACAAGTGTTGTCCAAAACTATTTTCTTAATCTCATATGTTATTGAACTTGATAGTTGAATTGCCATTGCCGTGATGGTGATTTTTAAAGGCAACACAAACACATTCCAGCCATGGAACATGTTAGATCCTTAAATGAGTTCAGCATGGTAAAGCTGTTACAATGCAATTGGATGAAATGAGCATAAGTTCTTTTTTTTTTTTTTTTTTTTTGGTACAAGTGAGCAAAGTTCTATAAAATTCATGAATTCAGCATAAATTTTGCAATCACATTTAAGACAAAATTTTAGTTTGTGTGTAGTATTTATGGAATATTTTTTAGTTTGTGTGGAGCGAAGGAAGGGAAAACATTATAATTTTAAGGAAAAAAATAACATTTTAATGAATTTTTATGATGTTTTATGTGATTGTGTGTAGTATTTAAGGAATATTTTCTAGAAATACTACTAAAGTATTCATATTAAACATTTTTTTCCTCGAAGTTTCACAAGGCGGCTGCCCATTACCTGCACCTAGGTTCCCCCACCGTTACAAATACTTTTAGTTTACGTATTGAAGTAAACTCGAACATCCTTTCTTTTATTAAAATATATGATTTGTGGATAATTTGTTTTTTTTTTTTTTTTTTTTGCATTTTTCGTAATAAAAAATTTAATATAAAAATATCTATTTTTTAAATGTAATATTTGAAAGAGTAGAAGGTACAATATATACATATTCAACCATAATTATTAAATCCGATTCGTATATTAATTTACGTATCTTAAAATTTATGATTCAATCAGTTAAATAGTTGGGTTATTGATTCAAAATTGATTTTTTTAATTATTTTAAAATATAAAATATATATAATTATATTTTTTAAATATAAAATATTAATTAAAATAATTAAAAAAGTAATATAACACTGTAATAAAAAATAAAAACTCATAAATAGGATGATAAAATTTTTCCCATCTTTTTTAAACTCTCCTTTTTCTTTTTGAGAAACATGGCGATGGTATCATTATTAATGAGAAAAATTGTTTAAGTGATATAATTTTATTTCTTTATAAGTTTTGGAAATTAGAATACGTTAGTGTCATTCGAAAGATTATTTTTTCTTTTTTTCTTCGAATTTTTTAAATATAACAAAAGTCAGCACCCAAGAAAATTATAATAATTATGCCATGGATTTTAAAATATGTGGATCACACGTGTTGAAAGTCGACCCACTATTGATCTGCAGATTTAGAGATATGCCCAGACCGATTTGGGCCCTAAAACTGGCCCAAATGGCTCGGAAAAAAGCCTAGCCCATGAACCGGACCAGAGCTACAGTGAACCGGCCTGGTCCGAACTGGTAACTGTAGCTGGCCGGGCTGGTTCAACCTATTTTGGAAGCGGGAACCGACCCAAAATCGCCCGGGCACGAAACTGACTCTGCCCGACCGGTTCCAACGGCTCTTTTTTTTGAAAATTTCCAATTTTACTATTCCCAACAGCTATAAAACGACTGATTTTGAGATTATTTTAGTCCATAAGATCAAAAAATTTTCCTATAAATACCTTACACCCCCATTTGCAAAATCTTCACAACAAAATATCTCTTTCTCTCACACATCTATATTCTCTCAATTTTTATTATTATTTTCATTATCATTTTCTTTTCACCATTTTTATAAATCTCTATACCATTTTCTATACCATTTTTACTAATTTTTATATCATTTCAATTATCTTTTCCGCTATTATCTACATTTCCACCGTTATCTTTATTTCCATCATTTTATTCATTAAACACATTTTCATTAAATACATTTTCAAATTTATAATCTAAATTTTTGTGACTCATTGACTCAGTATGCAACGGTATGGTATGTCTAGAAAAGTTCTGTCTGGGGCAATTAATTGTCGAAGGAAAAAGATATTTAAGCGAGGACAGACAAGCTCCACTTCTTACCTGAGAACTTTTCTGATGCTCTTGCTATGAAACGGTCTGGACGAAAAATGGAGGATTACAAATTTTTCACGATTTTCAACATTGATCAAAATTTGGAAAGATTTCAAGGTTGAGAGGTAAAATTCAAAATTTTACGAAAAATAATTGCGATATCCGTCAAGTTGGTACATTTAATTTTTTTGCATCTTTATTTTTTGGCATTTACATTACATTTGCATTACTTTTTTTAAAAAAAATTAAATCTTAAATTTTTTTTTAAAAAATTTAATCTTAAATTTCATTTTAAAAATTTAATCATATATTTTATTTTGAAAATTTATTCTTAATATTTTAATAAAATGACCGAAACACACTCTTCCCGATATTCACAACAATCTCCTCTTCCTCCAATTTTTTTCAAGATGAAATTTCCGATAATATAGATATTGAAACTCTTTTGGAAGAAACTGAATCTAGTAACACAAAATTTAATACAATACGGTCTAAAAAAAATGATATTAATATATAGACATTTTTTTAGAGAAAAAATGATGAACAAAAAACAATTTGTAAAACTTGTTATCAAAAATATAAATTTTTGAAGAATTGAGGGTAGGCACACTTATGAGATATTTAATTAATAATCATCCAGATAAATTATCACAAACAAAACAAATACAAATTGTTACGGGGAGGTAATATAACTGGTGCATTTAAATATAATTCAGATAAAGAAAAAATTAGACAAATAGAATTGTTAGCAAGAAAAGAATTACCATTTAACATAATTGCATATCCCGTATTTGAAAAATATGTGCAAAAATATTTACAACCTGATTATAAAAAAGGAGTAGAAAATCCGGTAGGAAGAGATCATTAGATAGATATCAAGAATTAAAAAATGATATAATTACACAATTTATGACTAATGATTGTAAATTTTCATTAATTTCGGATAGTTGGAAAAATGAATATAAAAAAGAATATTATATTGTAATAATATGTTATTGAATAAATAATTCATGGTTTTTAGAAAAAAGAATTTTAGTTTTTCAACGTTAAGAATTTCCACATTTCGGTGCATATATAGTTAAAATAATTTCAAATGTTATTTATAACTATGAAATAAGTGATAGAATTTTTTCTATTTCATTTGATAATATTTCGTCTAATATTACTATGGTTAATAATTTAAAAATTTTTTTAAAAACAATTTTAAATAGAACTTTTTTTCATGCTAGATCTGCATGCAATATAATTAATTTATGTGTTAAAGATGGTTTAGCAATGGGAGAACTATTTTTAAAATCTATTCGCGATTTAATTAATCAATAAGAAAATTTTCTACAAAAACCCAATAAATGAGACAATTATATTTGTTACATAATAAAAAATTTAAAAAATTTAAAATGGAATGTGATATTAGGTGGAATTCAATATATGACATGTTACAAGGTGTACTTCTTTTTCAAAATATTTTAATTGAATTTGTAAATTCAAATTACGAATATTGTTTTATTGATAATAACGTTTTCGATTTCGTATCTACACTTACTAAATTATTAGAAATTTTTTATTTATATACAAATTTATTTTCCAGATATTATTATCCAATTACTCATTTAATGTTACCTAATTTTTGTAAAATTATTTATATATTTAATGAATTTGAAAATAAATAAAAATTTGGTGAAATTGTTTTTTCTATAAAAATAAAAATTTCAAATTTTATATTTAGTTGTAAGTGTATTATATCCACGTATTAAAATTGAAAGTGTCGAAATGTTAATAGATTGTTTTGCACAAATTTTTTATCATAAGCGTCTATTAACCTACATTTTTTAAAATAACAAATATCTTATACTTTACAAACAATATTTGAACTATATGAAAAGGAAAAAAATAATTTAAATATTAATAATGTAGGTAGTAATAGTAGTAATAGTACTCGATTATTTTCAATTTCATTTAATCCCTTACACATGTTAGGAAAAAAATAAAAAATTTCATCATCGTCATTTAATAAATTACTTTTATAAAATGCCCGACCCGAACTGGCCTAAGAACCGTAGCCAGCTCGGCTCGGGATTCTGGGAACAGCCCTTGATCCAGACCGGGGCCGGCCCGGCCCGGTTACATCTCTACTGCAGATATGTATGGATTGATTGTATAAACGGTCCAATTTATGAACTAACTTATAAAATGTATAGGTTGAGAGTTGACTCGATCCGACCGAAGGGTAGGCTTGACCGGTCTAAAATTTTATGAGTTCGAGTCCGAGTTAAACTTGAGAAAATTTGAAAAATCATGACTTGAGCTCGGCCTAAAAAATAAAAGGGTCCCAAACCCTTTTTTGGGCCAAACTTGAGCTCGAATAACCCAAAAAACTCAAAAAGAGAGGGAGAGACGAACCATAGGCGATCGATCTCAACACTTTCAGCTTCTGCCGAACATCTACTGATTCCTGTCAATTGGTAAAACCTAATAAAATATAATTGGGGGGAGAGAGAGAGAGAGAATGAATGCATACTAAGAGAGTGGATCTTAGAATTGAGTTTGTCAAGAAGGAAAGTAGAGGAATCGTGAGCTTCAGCAGCTGAATTGGCCCCAATTTGGATGGCACAAATTAGGGTTAAGAATATGGACAATAGTAGAAGCCTCAACAAAGTCATAGGAGAGGGAGAATCCACTTGAATTTGGTGAGAGGAGTTGTTGATGGGTTGTGTGTTTTGTGTGTGTGGGGGAGAGAGAGAAAGAGAGCTTCTGTTGGTTTGGGATTGTTTGCCTTTTTAGTTGTATAAAAATTTAAATATGAAATTATCAGATTGAAAATAAAAATTTGTACCACTAAATTGTTTTCTTGGAGATGTTGGATTGAGATTGTGGCTTGTGTGTCTATTGGCCTCTTTTGGTGATTAAATGAATCCTACGTCGACATATTTAATTTTAAATGGACCGAGCATTTAAGAGACTTAGTCCATTGTGTCCGGGTTCAACCCGTAATCAAAACGGGTCTAAATAATGGATTTGAGCTTGGCTCCGGCCCTAAAATGAGTTGAGCTTGGCCCTTCAAAACGGATGGAACTCTAGTTGGTCCGATCCAATTACTGGTCCTATATTCAACACATTAATTTTTTTAATATAATCTTGCATAAATTTGGAAAGTAGTTAAAAAAATGATGAATAATTAAAATAGAGAGCAAGGGGCGTGAGATGGTGAGGCGTCCTTCCTCTTTTCCACCAAAAAAAAAATGGTGAGGCGTCCAGACGGTATGGTCGAAAACGGGGGTGATAATACCTTTCTCGACTTATTGGCTAAGATCAAGAAAACGGGGGTAAGAAAGCGAATTGGTCAAAACAATTTACATTCGTCATTTATCATTTTATCTAACACAACAGGGCACAACTGCTCAACATCAACTAATTTTCTCTCTCCATTTCTCATTCTCTCTCTCTCTCTCTCTCTCTCTCTCTCTCTCTCGATTCCCTTCTCTTTCTTTCGTTTAATTTGGCTGGGGTTTCTTTTTCTTTTCTTTTCGTTTCTGTCTTTTTGCCTTTTTCTTTGTCTGATTCGCATATGTTATTTTTTGGTGGATATAAATAGGCGACGAACCTAGGTCGAACACAGACAAGATTAGGGCTTGTTACTGACTTGCTATGAGGAAGAAGCTCGACACCCGCTTTCCTGCCGTATGTCTCTCTCTCTCTCTCTCTCTCTCTTTCTTCATGTTTGTTTAGTGGGTTAGGGTTCTTGCTTTTTCTTGAGTTTGATTATGGTATATATATAAAGTGGCTTCTTGTAACACTCCCATGTTTCATTTGTTCTCTATTTGTCTTTAGTTACTTATCTACGTGTTGACTGCATGATCCCTATTACTGTTTAATTTTTCTTTGCTGAAATTACGTATGACGAGTATGTTGTAGATTTTTGGAAATAATGGAGTTATATTCGGAAAAACAAGATTTTCTTCTCGTGTAAATTTTATCTCTGAAACTCTGAGTTATATTAGGGACTGGATTTATGAAATTTGTAAATAGTATTTTGTAGTGAGTATTTTGGTTATTTAAAACCTATGCAGAACAACGATCGAGAAGATTGAGCATGTCTAGCTTATTGGTGGTGCTCAGAATGACACATGAAATAGCAAGTTCTGCATGTGTGGCAATAATCATTGATAGAGTTGCTAATAATTAATCTGTTTGTCAACATCAACGGTTTGTGTCTTGGATTATTATAGATTGAGCTCGGCTCGGCTTATTCATGTAGCTCATCATGTAGCTAAATGAGCTGAGCGTGGACCTAATTTTGAGACTCACTTATTCTATTTGTCGGACTTAAACATAGGATTTAGCTTGTTTACATGGATTTGTTTATAGCTCATCTTCTCTCTGCTCATCTTGTTGAATTACCAAAATGGACTAATCTCGAACGAGATTTTTAGGTGGCTTGTTTTGAAAGGCTTGAACGCCTACCATCTCAGCACAGCTCCACTGGCTTGTTGTAATGTGTTAGTGTCAAGTCCATGTGCAAGATATTCATTGAACATTGAGAAATAGAGAATGCGGGATCCTACTTATAGTGAAATCTAGCTATGATACAGCTTGTAGCAATAAGGGTCAGTTGAAATTTTCTTAGGAGGATGACAGCTTCCATGCTTGAGTCACTATTAGAATTAAGCCCAAATTGTATGGTGTATAAAGGAACAAAAGATAGCATTATGGAGTCAGTAGGTGTAAGTTCGTTAGAATTATGTGATTTAGCATACTGTGTGCCCACAGCCATTCACTTTTTCACATTGATGAACTTTCTCACCTCTGCAAGGATCTATCAACACTGGCTTCTATATCTTCCTCTGCAGAATGTAGGCGAAGGCAGTTTTGTTTAGTTTTGTTTTTTGTTTTTTTTTGGGTGGGGGATTTCAAAGGGGCTGTAGCGCTCGCCCAACTTTTTGAAAATCTTTGTGTAATATTTAAAATTTTTAGGTCTTTCCTTTTTCACCTTTTGAAAATCTTCAACCCCCCCCCCCCCCCCCCCAAAAAAAAAAAAAAAACTTGGCTTCCAGATTCATCCCTGTATGGAGCACATGACTACCATAACATCCTCATTGGTTGTACTTTTTGGATATGGTAGACCAGTTTAATGGCTATGCCAAGGAACAAATTCTAGTAACATTTATTGCTAGAAAAAACATTTGAAGATGATGAATGGTAGTGATTGAATTTAGGACGAAAGAGAAAGGAATAGGGGAGGTTGCGTTGAAATGTCCCATTGTTGAAAAAAGGAAGAGCACCAATTCACATTTGTTACTTGCTATCCTATATGTTTTTATGCCTTTGATCAAGTTTACTCCTTTATATCTATAAAGTATAAAGTTACCTGATTTTCTTTCACCATATATGGAAGGCCATCAAGAAAGTATATGGGAAAAAATCTTAAAAATTGATTAATTTTTTTGAGTTTCTTGCTTATGAAATAATACAATATTGATAACTTATGCTACACTACTCACATGAAATGTAATATGTGGAATACCCAAGTTGCAGACTACTTTGATGGATTCAATTTGTAGACCAAAAAGTGCTATAACCTTGTGGGACTTTTGGGGATTCATCCTTGTCAATATGGAGGACCTGTGGAGAAAGAACAGACTATGATAGATTTTATTAATGTAGAAGAATTATAGCTGGCTAGGACTAGGCTGAGCAGGTTAGACTGGAACATGAATCTATCAGCTCTTCAAATGAGATACCTGAGGGGAAATTTTAATTGAATCATTGAAATCTCCAATCTCATGTGCTCTCAGGCAATAAGGGTCTGAGGACAAGGTGGATAACTTAATGATTTGTGGACAACTTTTCCATGCCCATAATTAACAATCATTTTTCTGTTGCCATTTGCTACTTGGTAGAGAATTATACCAAATGGACATTAGCAGATTCCTGTTTGGGAAGTTGGATACACTGTTTCTGTGTTCGTGATGTTATAAAAACAATAAATGAAAACTGGGCAAGAATACGAACAAAAAGGAAAGGAAAGTTAGCAGAAAAGTAATGTGTCCTAATATCCAAAAAATATATATATATACATGAACACCAATATACTGTCCGAACTCCATGCATAAAAATATACATCAGTGTAGTACATGATACACTTCATATCCAAATAGAACATGGACAGAACTATTGGGCCAACTAAGTCTATCCATAGAAGAGCGTTCCATGACCTTGTGCTTGTTGCACATACAACAAAAATGGGTTCCATTGATATTTAGCTGACAACAGGTTGATAAATTTTACATTATTAAACTGGAATGCATGTAATAAGCACTTAAATGCCCTTAATGACGTAAAAAAATTCTCTAAGTGACACAATTTTACTACTTATGTCATCCTGATAAATTTGTTTAAACAATGGAAGCTTTGCCTCCCCAAATGCTCTTTTGGATCAATTGCGACAAGGAGTGACTGGTTGGCAACCCACAAAATCCTTTGTGTTCCAATTCCAACATATTAGGGACTAATTCCAGGTGACATAAGGAATACCAGAATGAGGAAGAACGGGAAGAAACCATAAAAGTCACAAGAATTCTAGTGCCCGTATCTTCGACTTGTTCTTAAATATAATTTTTGCTCCATTATTAAATATTTACAGCGACACTTATTAAAGGACCATCACATGAAACGTTAGGCCAAGGAAGAATTCTTCTGTCGTCACCTTTTTTTATATATATAAAGAAAGAACTTCTATTAGATAGAGAAGAGAATATACATAAGGTTCAAAGGATAAGGCCTAAAAGTCAAAAAGAAAAAACTAATGAAGGATCGCATTGCAATCCCTCTTTAGATCCTCAAGCCCATGATATCTATAACCTCATAAAACATGAGTCCGAAGATAAATATAAAATACAATCTTATCCCAATGGAGAGAGGAGCCAATATTTTGATTTTTGAAAAATCTTTGCATCACATTCCCTCCAAATACATCATGAAATAGTGACAACAGCACATCTCCAAAGCCAAGAAGCATTGTCCCGCCTGCCATAGCTCCTAAATTTCACCCAAAACAAATTAGGGATGTTTACAGGATTGACCCATCGATTACTACATATAGGGAAGAGATGATTCCGTATCTCTTGAGGTATAGAGCGATGATTAATCTGCACATCACACCAATGTTGGTGATATAATTTTAGAAGGTCTATGTTTTGTAATAGATTATTTGGATTAATCTTATTAAGCACATAAACCATGGAAAAGGTTTGGTAGACACTTTTGCCTTCCAAATGAAGTTGGTCTGTGGGAGAAAGTAGGGTGTGGAAAATACAGAAGATGATGAAAGAATGATTACAAGAAAAAAATCCTTGAATTGTCAAAGTTCCAAACCATGGTATTATGGGCATTGGATGAGGTTTCTTTCTCTTGAAGTATGGAAATAAGGGTGCTAAATCCTATTGCTTATGTATCTTCTCAAAAAATGAAAATTACAGGAGACTGAATTTAGCCTTTTACAAGAAGAAATATTTGATAGGGGTGGAATGATGTGTAGAGAGCTAATAGAGTTTAAGATAAGTAATGGAGGGGTGAATCACCATTCAAGAATTCTTCCAAAAGAGAATGTGCAACCCATCTCCCACTTTAAAAGATGCTATAGGAAGAAAGATTTGATAAACCTGAGAGACAAATTTTCAAAGGACTAAAATGAGATGCTCGCGCTCCAATCACGACATGTCATCCATTTTGTTGGGGACCATATTGCCACAAAATATTGGGTTTCAAAGGGAAGGGAAAAGTTTTTGGACACTACTTTGCCTGTGGTCTAGACGGCCCTTTGATTTGGTTTTAGAAATATAATCCAAACTCACTACAGTATCTCTCCTATTATGGCTGTGTCCTAACCACATAAATTCTCTCATCAATTTGCTTGCTAATTCTAGTGACAACCAGATTTCTAAAAAGAAGCAGCTGGATTGCCTCCTAAAGGAACTCTTAAATAAGTGGGGCAGCACCTGCGTCTCTCAACCGTTGAGAGCCAATCATCAAGAATTTTGTTGGGGACATTAGTACCAAGAATCTATCTTCCAACTGTGTTGATCCTAAATCTGGTTACTTTCTAAAAAAAATTGAGAAGAATGAACATGTCTTGAAATCCATAGGGGGAATAGTATTATCAGCAAACTGTAGATGAGGAATAGAAACCTTGTCAAACCCCAAGTATGTATATACATACATACATATATATATATATATATATATTAATTTTAAAACCATTGGCAGTAACACTTCTATCATTCCGCTCAAAGGATCTGCAGGAAGAGTAAGGAGGAATGACGAGAGAGGATCTTCTTGTTTTAATCCATGAGAAGTCAAAAACCAAGTTTAGGCTCCCCATTAATAATAACAAAAAGGTTACCCAAATTGAGATATCCTCTCATTCACCTTCTCCATCCTATTCCAAAACCCTTCAACCATCACCACCATTACGCTTTCTGACTTTGCTTATTTCTCCTTGAAGTTATACCTTCCAGACTAAATTCCTATAAGAGCCCCAAATCATCTCTGCAATCTTCAATTGACCCCATACTAGCACCATGTCATTCCATCAAAGATCTTTTTTATTTTGTGCTATACAAACCGATATCCGGAGCCATATTTGAACTAACCCGGATTGAGTGCTTATTGGACCCCTTTTAGGGGACAGCTCTTCCAACCTAGTCTTCTCCATTCCCAAGTTTCGAACCCGAGACTTGATTAAGAGACTTAGCACCCTTACCCACTTGGCCGACTCTCCGTTGGTTCCATCAAAAATCTTTGTAATGTATTATGCTGTGACCATTTTCCTGAAACGAGCTTGAATCAAGGGAGTTAAACTTTTCAACCATAGTCTTTCCTCACCAACAATTTTCTCAAGAAAAATCTAAATAAAGTGTTTCTAGCCTACTTGCTGCATTAGAAAGAAAGTAAGAAACAAATAATGTGAAATGGGTTGATATAAGAGGAGAGCTATTGTTGGCGAACTCGGGAGAACAAGATATACAAGGCTGCAAAGTGATCCTTCCCCAATTTCCACCTGATGTGCGGACGAACCCGATCTGTACTGCAAAGAAATCCATTGTAAGACCATGTAACCCAGGTATGCGGTCACCCATTTAACTCGTTGAAGGCCCTAAAGATCTCATCCTGCCAAAAGAATCTTTAAAACTCTCTTTTTTCTCTGCAAGAGTTTTGGAAATGCCTCTATGATGTAGTTTGTTGTTCAATACTTCCATTTGATTGAAATGTTTATCCTATTTCTCTCTATCCAGTTAGTTAGAATTCTTTGGAGGATGTCCTTGAAATTAAGAGCTTCACTTCTTATTCTTTCATTGCTGTCAAACTGACATTGTGTTCTGCCACCAGGAATCTTTCCGCGTTTTAGCCTTTTGAACTTCCAGTATTGATTCCTTTCTTGGTTTCTCTTTCAAGTAAAGGAGGCCTAGTCATCCCTTCTTGCTATGTAAACAGGGTTACAGCTAATATCCTTTCTGAATCTAATAGAAGCTCATCATGCACCTACTTATTTTGTACTTTCAAAGCTTCCAACGTTCTAGGTGAGCTATCATGGCTTACATTCCACTCACTTTCTCAATAGAACTATCTTCTTTGAGCAAGGCATTTTCAAATTCTTGAGGCACCTCAGCTAAAAATTTAATGTGCCACATTGCATTGTTTGTATGTTTTTGTGCAAGCCCTCTCAATCAAGTTATATGCCGTCGTAGGAGTTGCTTATTTATTATTTCTTTCTATTTGTGGTGTTGTTTGGGGTTAATTGGTACGTGCAATGCATGTGCAAATTTGTTTTCAAATTCCAAAGGATATGATAAACAGAAATGATCCAGCTCAACTATGGCTTATTAAACCTTAATTCCTGATATTGAATGGACAAACAAGCTAATATCTGGTCTTGTTATTTTGCTTCTTTAATTTTCTGAAAAATTGTAATGATGAAAATATTCATTCAACAGGCCCGCATTAAAAAAATAATGCAAGCAGATGAAGATGTGGGGAAAATTGCTATGGCGGTGCCTCTCCTCGTCTGTAAGTAGCTCTTTGTGCTGATTCTACTGAATAAGTAGCTTGAGGTCAATAGAGCTTTGTACGGAAATAACCCATTAAAAAAAATTCTTAAAAAAATCCAAGTGGAAAACTAATTCCCAAAATGACCTAGAATGGTCGAGTGTTGAACACTTGACCAACATGTATCCCTTGACCACCTTCTGCAATTCAGTCTGATATTCAGCCCAAAACCCCAAAATCCAGAGAGAGAGAGAGAGAGAGAGAGAGACCCACTTGCTAAAGAACCCCCAAATCCACAGTGGACAGAAGAATAGTGAAAAAAAAAAAGTGAAAAGAACAGTTAAAACTCACTTCCATGGTCGAGTGTTGACTCTCTCTTAACTTTACTTCTCTTCTTCTTCTTCTTCTTCTTCTTCTTCTTCTTCTTCTCCGAGAGAGAGAGAGAGAGAGAGAGAGAGAGAGAGAAATCCACAGTGGACAGAAGAATAGTGAAAAAAAAAATAGTGAAAAGAACAGTTAAAACCCACTTCCATGGTCGAGTGTTGACTTTCTCTTAACTTTACTTTTCTTCTTCTTCCTCAGACAAGAACAGTGAAAAGAAAAGAAACCCACTTGCCAAAGAATCCCCAAATCCAAAAAAGCAGTGTTTGTGCATTTTGAAGGGAAAAAAATTTCAAAGTTTATTGCACAGTGTTTTGGTCAAGTGTTGAACACTCGACCGACGGGGTTGGTGGAGTGTTCAACATTCGACTGACCTCTTGCTTGAGTGTGAATAGTCGACGAACAGTGTTGGTCGAGTGTTGAACACTCGACTATCCTTGGTCATTTTGGGAATTAGATTCCCACTTGGTTTTTTTTTTAATTTTTTAAAATGGGTTATTTCCGTACAAAGCTCAGGTCAAAATTCAAGTTGGAGAAAATCTTATCCTATCTTCATATTAATTTGATTCATGCAGCAAAAGCTTTGGAGCTGTTTCTACAAGATCTCTGTGACCGAACTTATGAAATAACCCTACAGAGAGGAGCAAAGACCATGAACTCTTTTCACTTGTAAGTAATTTAATGTTCTTTTACTGTGATGCTGTTTTTGATCTTCCACATAAAGAAGATAACCTATCTAAGAGGCCTGGAGAATGGTTTCTGTTCTTCTGATCTTTCTTATGGCATTTGCTGTTCTCCAAGTCCCTTCTTATGCTTCGTGTGTGCTTGAATGTTTATGCATGTGGGCTTGTGTGTCATTTTTATACTCAAGTCAATCATTTACTTATTTGTTTTTACAGTTAGGTTCCTCTGAACTAATTATAGCACTTGATGTAGGAGAATACTTCGAAATATTAATATAGACTAACTCTTAAACTTACAGAAAACAATGCGTTCAGAGCTTTAATGTGTTTGATTTCCTGAAAGAAATTGTGAGCAAGGTTCCTGATCTAGGCAGTTCTAATGCCGGTGGTGAAGACCGATCTCTTACCAAAAGAAGGTTTGTATAGGAGTATCAAAGTTTTCTTGCATCTGCATTTGCATAGGAGATACCCAGTATTATGGGGACAAAAGATGATGCGGACCAATTACTTTTATTTCAGGAAAGTGGTTGATGAAGAGGACAATGACAGTGACGAGGAGTCCAAGAGAAGCAAGATGGTAATATGAATAGCATCCTCTGCTGTTAGCTCCTTTTTATTTTCACTCTGATATTAAGAACTGTTGATAGGGCATGAAATAATAAAGCTTATTTATGAGAATAGCCGATTGGCAACATGTGATTCCATTTTTATAAGGATAGCTTGTCTGAATTCGTTCCCCCCCTCAAGATTGACCTGTAATGTGTTGTCTATAGGGCATGGAATAATAAAGCTTATTTACAAGAATAGCTGATAGGCAACATGTGATTCCATCTTTATAAGGATAGCTTGTCCGAAATTCCCCCCCGCCAAGATTGACATCTAATGTGTTGTCTAAAGTTGTTTTGATTGTGAAGAAAAAGGTCAGACATTCCATTTGAGTAATGTGTACAAAACCAAATTTATCAAAATTATTGTCACTACTGGGGACCTTTAGGCTTGGATTGATCCATTTTTGTTTTTTATTTTTTCTTACACTAACAAAGTTGCCAGTTTACTGCTACTACTGAGTACCTTTAGGCCCAAAATCATATACTTTATGAAATATTATGGAGTATCAATATGGTATAGATGTACAGATAAAATGCCAAGCTCTAGGTTGATGTCATGAATGTCAGTACTCTTCTTTTGTTGGCTAATGGCTTTCCTTGTTTCAGCATGAGACAGGTCACACTGGTAGCAGCGGAAGAGGGCGAGGTAGGGGGAGAGGAAGGGGTCGTCCCCGGGGCAGTAAAAAAGTCAACAAGGAGGCAGCTGCTCAATATGAGAAGTTTGAAGATGATTTTGATGAATTTCAGCAGAATGACAAGCACAAGCAAAGTCCTCATAGGATGGCAAGTGATGAGCTTGAGCAGTCGAAGGGGAATGTTATAGCTGGTAAGAACACCGAGGCAAATGTGAGAAATTTTGATCTGAATGTGGACTTGGATGAGAATGGGGACTCAACATTGACGAAACCTGCATATGAAATGAAGCCTACTTCTGAAATCAATCATGAAGAAATCCCTGGTTGGTCCCTCTCTGAAGTGGAAAAGATGGCTGTAGATCCCATTCAACTTGCTAACTATAGTCATAGAATAGATGAAAATGAGGAGGATTACGATGAGGAAGGATAAAGTCATGGTTTTTGTGGTGGATCATATTGCATAGGTTAGAATGGTTTTTTTAGCCTCTTTCAATAGTGTTAGATGTCAATATGATTGAGATAGTTCAGGTAGGGGCTGCAAGCAGGAAGCTAGGTTCTAGCCAAGGGCCTTTGGCATTGTTTTGGGGTAGATTCATGTGTTTCTTATTTTTGAACTTATTCTAACAAAGCAACAAATTATTAGCCTTTTCCCGCTGCTTGAGCCCAATAATTGCTTAATTTCACATTTGCTTAGATCTTACATGAATGGGGATATTTGATGTCCGGCTTATTAGTTTTTGTCATTTCAACCGGCAATTATTCATATGGTAACTTGATCGTTAAAGAAATGATAATGATATACGATTGTCCATTCGATTCCAATGTTCAAGGAATGATACTAGAAAATATTTCGTATCTATTAGTAAAAAAATAGTTGTGGTTTTTGGAATTGAGAGTTGACATCAAAATAGTTATGGTTTTCTAAACTTGGCTCTCTGGCAATATTATCTTTGGATCTTGAAAAAATTGCGAAATGATATTACCTGCGGTTTTGATTGTTTTGCATTTGCTACTGACCCCCGAGATTTTAAAATTGGCAAATGATTTGCTCATGCAAAGAAGTGAACGTCAAAATCCAAACTCTTCAAATATCTCTTATTTACTATTTGCAAATTTTATTTGTTTCAGCTTAGATTGATAAGATAAATGAAAGACAGAATCCTCATATTTGCATCAAGTAAATAGTTAATGACTCTATTCTACAAATCTTGTAGCCATTTTGATTCTAGTAAATCATTGCCATAAAACCAAGCTAGAAGGGGCAATTTTTTTCCCAAAAAGAATTCAACCATTTTTTTTTTTTTTGATTCAATAAGAATTCAACCATCAAATATAAGTTTGGAGTCACAGGTATGATGAAACTACAAGAAGGGACTGTTAGGGGTGGGCTATTTGGGTCAGGTCCACAAAATCATAAGCACAACTTCTATTGTCAGCGGCGACTCCAAAAAGGGCTACGTCATTTCCTCACCTCAAATTTGTTGTAAAAGGGCTACAACAATATTCTCGCTCCTAATTTATTATTTTTGTTCTCCACCATCTTTGGATTTCTTGGGGGGGGGGGAGAGAGAGATTTTTGCTGGTTTGAAAGAGGAGGAAGGTGGAGCATTATAATCACACACGAGAAAGAGAAAAGAAGAGGAATATGTGAAGTTATTTACTAGCATGTCGTATATCGCTTCAGCGAAAACATGTCTATATCAACAACTCAACAATCAAGTACACTTAACAAACGGCCACATTATCAACGAATTCAGATTAAGGATGCAACTGTTACATTTATTTTAGGGATTCAATCATAGCAAAAAAAAAAAATAAAAAAAAAGGTTTAATTAAAATTTAGATTCAAAATTCCAAGAATTTTATAAACAATTTCCCTAAAAATAATTAAAAGCTTAGGGAACATTTTAAAGTAAGTACAAAGTTAGGAGAGATTTATGTATTTTTGGGCCCTGACTTTAGATAATATACAAAAAAAAATCCCTAGATTTTATTATTGAGAGTAATACCATTATGGATTTTGAATTTAAATAAAATAATGGAATTTTCATTTATTTGTCAAGGTGATTGTTTTTTAATTCACCTAGCATCGTACCACAATTGGGAAAATAAATATATCCTTTGAACTTTCATTCAAAGAATTACTTATAAATAACCATTTATAATAGTATCAGTTCTTTTTTGGGGTCATTGAATTGAGTTAATTTCTCTCTCAGTTGAAAAAGATGACTAGTGAATGTGCAAATGGAGTCTTAGCTTTACTAATGCAATTAGTGGAGAACTTTTGGTAGTAGATAATATAACGTTTTAGTAATTTTTTGGTAATTCAAAACCACTTTTGCAATCTCACCTTCACCTTTAAAAAGTGCTCTTGATGCTTTATTGTTCGCAAAAGGTGACATTTTGTTTCTACTAGAAAAAATATATTGCAATGACCAGAGTCATCACAGAACATAGGAGTCGTCAAATGATCAAATAAACACCAAGCATTAAATTTCTCTTTCAAGCTCAATTCACAATTTAAATATCATTTGTTAATTACTATATTCTCATTCCGAGTTTACTAGTTGGGTCAATCACAGTAAAGGTATGAAGGCAAATAAAAAAGAATGCCTTGATGTTAGGAACAACATTGAAAATTTGGGGCGGGGGGGGGGGGGGGGGAAGCCCCAAACTGCAACATACAGAGAGATGTTCTGCTCTTCCAAACTTCAGGATACATATAAATCGAGGAAAAAGAAAAGTAAAAGAGAAAATTCAAGTCTCACGATAATTACATTTGGCAAATGATGACCATGCTCCGTCAGGATCCAGGAGGAGCTCTATCATCAGGGCCAACAAGAGTGATCTGGAAGCATACATAAAGACTGAGCTGCATTAAGTGATTTCCTCAAAGGTGTGGTATATGAGAATGAGACAGAGAGAGAAAGAGAGAGAGAGCATGTCAGAGTTGAGAGAAATCAAGAGCTCGTGACTTACATTACAATCAAAAGCAAACCTCCTAGCAAGCATAATTGCAGCATTCCTTTCCCTCTCTGATTCAAAAGCTAATATGAAGAATAGTCCCTTCTTCGCTTCCCAAAACAAGGCCTGAGCAGCAGCATTCCCACCGCCTCTGACTCCACAAAGCTGCCATTGAGATATTATGTTAGAAATAGCTAAAGGCCAGACCCATCACTATAACTCCCTGCAATGCTAGAGGTCCAAGGCCCAACCACACGGTGTAATTCATGGTTTACAGCTCTTAAGCATGTAACCATGTTCAACGACCTTGTGAGGGCCAGCAGCCTCATACAACCAAGCTAAAACCTTGGGGCTGCGTAAAACAAGGTACCTAGTAAAATAAAAGGAGTCTAAAAATTTGCATGCATATATACACACAAATATACATCAACATATGTATTTATGTAAATTCAAATTCGATAATATCTAGGTTTAATAGAGAAAAATGAGAACATCATATAAATTTGCCAAATTTGGTATTCAAACTCTGCAAGCATCCTTAACTATAAGCTTTATGATCGGATCCATCGTATGCATGAAAATTCAATAATCAAGAAACTAACCAAGCTCAATATAAACAGATGTTATTCAATAAACTAGTGTCATATATTTACTCACACAAACTTCAACAAGAGTGCCATAGAACATCTTCAGAATGTGGTTCAGTTAGGGTTCCTAAATTACATGGCAGTTTGAGGGTCAGCATTCAACTTTTGAATTAATTCATCATCTCCTATTTGATATGTAAGAAAACAGTATGATGGCAGCCATAACTCTGTCAGAAATATGTGATCTTCGGTAGCCACGGTAAAGGGCAACGGTTCCATCATCAAGACAAGGTCTTTTTTGTTTAATAGTAAGTGTCCTTGGTAGTTTTTTCAAAGTCTTCTAGTAAGTTTAGTAGTCTAGAAATAAGTTGCTCAAATTTTGCATATTTTAGAAATTTCTATTTTGGAGTATTTTAGAGGTTTTGAAGCTTTAGAAGCTTCCTACTTTTTCTGAGTTCTTCTATGTCCTATTATGTTTCTATATGATTGAGGCATCTATTTAGAAAGTTTAGGATTGTCATTAAGTTGTTATAGCTCTTATAAATAGGTTTCTTGAAGTAATAAGTGAATGGAGTAAATGAAATAAAATTATTTAGTTATTTGTGTTGAAGCAATCATACAGACGAGCATACGATATGAAATAGAGTACAATGGCTTAAAAGGATCCATACAGCTGACCCACTTAGTGGGATAAAGGCTTGGTTTTGGTGTTGTAATTATTTGTGTTGAAGGCAATGTCTGTCAAGGCTTTCTTCTTCTTTGCTATGCACTCTGTTGATTAAGGTCTCTCAAACATTTGGACAACTAATTCTCTATAAATTTTCAACTACAAATCCTAAGTTTTTCTCACCTTATATTCCAGTACAACATTTTCTTAGCTTTTACCCACTATTCTGCCAATTGTAGGCAATCTACCCTAGTTGTCCTAAATCACAGTATGATGTGCTTATATGCTAGTCTTGTGCTCTACCAAACATCATTACATGAATTAATGTTACCACCTCTTATTTTGCCCTCTTATATATCCATACTTTAGACAAAAGCATATCTATCTGAGACAAACACCAACAAACAAAATCTAGTCCCTTGGCTGATTGTAGATATTTATATTGTCATTCATCTTATATCGATCTCCACTAATACAAAAAATCACATGCAGATATAAAGATGAGGCATCATACCTGCATTGAAGGCGAATAGTATTCTTTGGCAACTGTCAACTTTCCTTTACAAATCTTCATCCTCATCTTTCCCACATGAAGCACATGAATAGATTCTGATGGATGATCCATTCCATTCATTTGGGTAATGACTACCTGAAAAGCAAAATAAAATGTAAGAAAAGATAAGATCAGATCACATTATTATACCCTCTCTGATGGCTTTAGCCAGAATATGGACATCTAGCCTTCAGAAATTTATTTGGTGATAACATCACCTTCGGATATGCTAAAAGACAAAAGGGGGGGGGGATAGAAGAAGTCTAAAGCAATGGTCCTCATGTAAAGGACTACCATCTAATAACAAAGACTAATCCATATTTTTAAAAAGCTAACATGCTGAGAAAATCCTTTGCGATTCTTCTCTCCTCTCTAGGGTACAAGCCCTAGAGCTTCAAGCTAGCATTTCTGGTCAGTGACGAGTCTCAAATGAGTCTTTTGCCTCTATCTTTCTTCTTTGCCAAGGGATTGGATGTGACAAGTCAGTGATGAGTCTCAAATGAGACTTTTGCCTCTATCTTTCTTCTTTCCCAAGGGCTTGGATGTGACAATCTGTCCCAAGTGAGCCTTTTCCTCTCTCCTCTCTGTCTTCTAACCTATCTTCTCTCCAATTCAAGCACTAGACTGTGATGTTTCGGATGTAAGAGGTGGGACAAAGGTATTTTAAAATCTGCCTGTACTGATTGAGAAGAAATCTGAGTTTGGAATTTTTTTTGGGGGGGCGGAGGATGCAATCAAAGTTACAGAATGTGACAGTAATTGTAGAATATCTATTTTCCCTGGTGCAAAAAAGGTGGTTTGGCTTATAGAAGCCCGGTCAGAGTTCGTGTATTAAAAGAAGGTTCCTGAAAGTGAGATCAGAAGGCTTATCTTTGTTGTGTTACTTGAAAAGGAAGGAAGGACCTTGACCCTCGGGCTCTGCTTAGAACCAAATCAATAGCAAATTTTTTGGGGAGTTCATTTAAAAACCCAAGTTTTCTTGCTTGGAATCAAAATAAGTGCCCGTTTGGCTAGCCTTTTTTTCGACTTATCTTCTCCTTTTAAGGAGAAGTAAAAATTAATTTCTTTTAAAAAAAGTTAAAAGTTGTTTGGTTTTTTTATTTTTGAAATATAGTAATTAATTTCTTTTTTACTTTTTTATTTTTTTACTTCTGAAAGAAAGTTAAAAGTTAAAAATTAATGGATATATTTGAAATTTTGTATTATTTAAATGAGAATATTAATGGAATAAAAACAATTATATGATGATATAAATAGAATAAAAAAATATAAATTTCTGGAAAAGCTGGAGCATTAAAAAAAAGAGAAGAAAAAGCTCCTCCCAGAAGAAATCCTTTTTTTCTTCATGAAAAAAAAAAATCTCTCTCTTTTTTTAAGAGCTTTTAAAAAATCTCGTTTGGCAGGACTTCTCCTCATAAGGAGAATGAGAAGTTGAAAAAAAACCCTGCCAAACAGGCAGGAGCTTTTTGATTCCAAACACAAGAGAGAGAAGGCTTTACCTTGCAAATGAAAACCACAAAGGTTCATTTACTTTTTGGTGGTTTCAAACACATGAATTCAATTGAACACCCCATTATATTTTTTGATTCCAAACACAAGATTTCATTAGCAAATGAACTCAAGAGTTCAGTTTGTTTCAAATAAAGTGAACTAATTTTTCATTTGGTTCCAAGCACACAGATTACGAAAATCAACAAAGGGGACTCCAGGGAGATAATCTTCGCAGAAGGTTATGGGCCGAAGGTTGGAGGATGGTGTCAAAAGCTTTTTGTGATTTGAGAGGAAGAACAATTAATCAGCTCAATCATGTTTACTATGCATGTTGGTAATGGCGGGTTTGTAGTGAAAATGATGATAAAGCATCAAAGAAGGATTTAACAAGAGTCCAGAAGGAAACCAACTTCAATGTGGTTGTGCCTTATTAGGGGCCTTTTTGCTAGAGGGGAAAAGTGGTCTGCGGAATGAAACATGCGGCCTTCAAAAGCTGCAGAACCCAGTGAGGCTGCCAGAGAAAGGTCAAATACGGTGATTGGAGGGGCACCGCCAGGAAACAGTAGGAAACAACACGGAGCACCGTGGGTGTATGAAAATTGTGTTGCTGGTTTGGTCAGGAGATGTGTAACTGCGATCCAGCGATCTAGTTTGTTTTAATTCTCTTAATCAATGTGCTACCTGGACTATTGTTAGAGCATTTGGTCTCAGATCATTTTTGGGGCTAGGGCAGACAACATCAAGCTTTCTCTTGATCCAAAAGAAAAAACAACGTGGGCATCATGGGTTTGGAATTGCTCGAGTGCGAGAGACCCTCAACCCCCATCTGTCACTAAAAAAGTACTGCCCTCCCCCAAGAGTTTGATGCAGCAAAATCAGGACTCCTGAGGGGTGGGGGATGTGGCAGCTTTGAGGGAACCGTCTCTTGCAAGAATGTGAAATGACATGGTTGGCTAAAATAACAACTCACAAATCCTAGCTAATATTTTGGGATATTAGGTGCCAGTTAGGGCTTCAAAGAAAAATCTACTTAGGACAGGAAAGTGGAAAAGATGGAGAAAAAACTATCTGCGTGGAAGAGAAATCTCTATCTTTATTTTTTTTTTTTTTATATATATATATATTTTTTTATAATTAGCAAAGATTAAATAGATAAAAAGAAAACAATTAACACAAACACATGACAAAACCATCACCAAAACAGGAAAAGACAAACACCCGACCCATAAAGGACACCCCAGAAACACCAAAAGGATACTAAAACAATGAAATATAACAAACCAAAGCAAAGAGAAACCCAGCAGCAAAACAAAGCCCACAAACAAAAACTGAAAGCAAGAAAAAGAAGCCTAAACAGACTAGCCAACCATGAGAACCAAACAGAAGGCAACCCCATCACCACAACAAAACCATAATTCACAGACTAAAAGTTGAACATCAACCAGAGCCAGAAAATAGAAGAGACCAAAGCAACACCAATTTATAAGTAGGAATGAGAGGCGTCATATAATTGAAAGCAGCAGAGAAACCCCAAGACACAACAAGAAAACAGAGAAAATGATGGCAAGAAAGACAAGCCCACTACTCACCATATAAATCTCTGGGATGCACCATTGGACAGGAAACATAGAAAGTGCCATATCCCATGAATATGTAGCTCTGAGCTATGAAGCAAGAAGTGATCCACCATCTATGAATCCATCATACATAAGGGTCCCATGAATATGTAACTCTGAGCTATGAAGCAAGAAGTGATCCACTGTATGAATCCATCTTACATAAGGGAGACCCATTACTATGCCAATTCTTTTTTTTTTCTTTCTCTTTTTGGAAATTATCCTATATTAAAGTCCTCCTCTCCATTGCTTCCCGCACAAAAAAAAAGATACCATTTGAAGTGCCAGTGGAATCTACATTGCATTCCATGGGAACTCTCCTCCATGTTGCTTTGGTTATAGATCTTTTCCCAAGCTTAAGAATGCTTCCTTTGGTACTAGCACCAACTTGATGCTTTCCTTTTCTCTACAAAAAAGGAACCAAAGAAAAAACCTTTTTCTAATAGAAGAAAGTCCCAATATCTTTGTTTTACAAAAGTTGAAGTATCACCATATCCCCTAGTAACTCAGCCCAAAACCAGTTCCTTCTTTTGTCAATAGAAGAGGTTCCTTATGCCTTTGTGTTATTTAAGAAACTCACTTAAGCCCTCATGGTTTTACCAGTCATCAATTTTTCCTCCTAGCGTAGTTTTAATAATGAGCTGGAGTACTCATATGTTGGTAGACTGCCCCACTGATACAAATATTAATGACAAACGGTAACCAAGAGGCTATTTTTCCTTACATATGTACACACAAGAAATTCAACACATTTTGGACCATAGGGATAACGAAGTCCAAACCAAACTGCAGGGTTTATAAGAATCTCCTTTTTAACTCGTGCAACTCATCTCAGAAATAGCTACAAAATTACCTAAAGAATGTTGTAGGAAAAGTCATATCTACAAAATATATGTGGTATTGTAAATGGGATAGGATAACTTACGTTGAATTCAGTATCATGTTTCCGAACAAGTGCCTCCACATAACTTCCTAAACCAGCAGCTGCCCAAAACAACCATAACAGTCTTATGCATCACAAATGGACAATGACCAATAGGTGAACTCCAAGGTACATGCAACATCCCCTTAATATTTTGTACTCATAAATCTTAGAAATGCAAGATTGACATTATACCTGGATCAATGGGACCAGTAGTCGCCACAGTGATTTTTTGACCACCTGAAACAATCTCTACTTGCAAGATTCTGCCAACATCAAATGGCTCTGGAGCAAAGACTGATTTTGTGGCTCCTGAGATGGTTACAAGTGATTGAGCATTTTACAGACATGAAGTAAAGAAAAATGATCAGACAGAAATTACATATTACATACACCCATAGCTTGTTAGCAATTATGAGGGAACTGATCATATTTTAATGTCAATGCAATTGAAAAACACAAAAAAGACCAAAAACATAATGAAAGGGCTAAATAACACCACATTCCAGTTTTAGGTTTTTTAAAAAATCATTGTCCAGGACCTTAAACAAACGCAAATGCACCCTGAGGAAGCCAAAAGGAAAAATCAAAGGAACTGGCTACAGAAAATGAATTAGATATAGCTGATTCAAGTTTGAAAGATGAAATAGGAAAGATTTCTCTTAAGAATATTTTTAAAAAAGGGACCAACATTTCCTGATGGGAAGAAGCACCTACCAACACACACTTCAAGTGCAAAAGTAAAACAAGAAAAGTGATGAGGAAATTGAATTTATTTATAAAAATTTGTGAACATAAATCTCCAAAAGTTCTTTTACAAAATATAAAAAGAAAACCCACTATTCTTTGGTTTTGAGATTTTCAGAAAAGGACATGAAAGCTTGATCTCCTTGTGGGATATTGTTTTTGTTGATAAACTCGTTCATCTTCATCATCAAGACTTGATAAGGGATGATGGGATCCTCAACAGTCTCTTTAAGCAAGCAGCCTAATTAAAGAGGGCTTGCTGAGAGGTAATGACTAGGACGACTTTAGAGGAATTAGGGCAAGGTTCAAGGCAAAGGAATTTAAGGTTTTCTGGAGAAAAAATCCAGCAACTAAATGGAAAGAAAGAGAGCAATAAATGCAAAGAAAGATGAAAGAGTTACTAGCATAACACCAGTAAATACTTAAGAATCACACCTAGGGGCAAGAAAATATTACACATTATGGGGTTTGAGAAAACTCAAAACATAAATTGAAAATCTTATTTTTAACTTCTCATAATAAGGTGGAATAAAGTTTAGAAACTCCTAAATAGTCCTTGAGATGACTCTTTTAACAATACAATTAATTGAGCCTTAAACCCAAATTTTGGGATAGGCCGTTTAAGATCAATTTAGGAGGAAGGAGAGAGAAAAAATAAAAATAAAAATAAAAATAAATTATCCATAAGAACTTAATGCATTAATTCAACTAGTTCGCATTCTTCAACGCCACTCATTCCTATCTAAAGTCTACTTCTCAACTAAACTCTTGACATTCATGTATTTACAAATAACTTGTATCCATGTTTTCAATTGCTTATTTTGACGTTTCACTAAATCTCCTACACTTAATATCTCGCTTCTCTTAACTGATGCATTTTTGGGTCTTGATTGCACATGTCCAAACCACCTTACGCGATATTCTCTTATCTTATCTATAATTGAATTCAATCTGAACTTGGTATATATTTCTTCATTTTTAATCATATCTTTCCTAGTTTTATCACATATCTATATAAGTATTCTCATTTTTATTATAACTATTTTATACTTTTGTTATTGTTTAATGACTCAACACTTGGTACAAGTAACTAAAGCAATCAACTTCTAAAAAAGTAAAGATTTTGCTGTAGGAAAAAAGGACATTACTAACACTTAAAATCTTAATCAAGCTTTTAAGTAAAGCATGATCAATTGTAGGACCTTTAGTCCATATCATCTGTCCGTAACTTGATTAAACTCAACCTTGAGTTAAATACAACAAACTGAACCTTAAACCCAATAATTTGGGGTCGGTCATTTGAGAGACAAATTATGATTAAAAAGAAAAATAAATAAATAAATAAATACAAAAATAGAAATAAATATAGAAGAGAATAAAAATAATAAAAAATAAATTAATTTAAAAAAACAAATATATATATCTAAAATATATTAGTTTAATTTGTGCGGATTCTTCAACGCCACTCATTCCTATTCAAGGTCATTTTCTCGTCTAAACCCTTAACTATCATCTTTACTAATAATTTGCATTCAAGTTTTCAGTGATCTATCCCTACGTTTTACTAAATCTCCTATATTTAAGTTTTCGATTCTCCTAACTGGTGCGTCCTTATGTCTTCTTTGTACATGCCTAAACCATCTCAAACGATATTCTCGCATCTTATACACAATTGAACTAACTCCTAACTTGTTACAAATCTCTTTATTTCTAATTTTATCTCTTCTACTTTTACCACACATCCACCTAAATATCCTCATTTCTGCTACGGCCATTTTTTGTTCTTGTTGTTATTTAATAGCCAAACACTCAGTGCCATACAATAATGCAAGTCTAACCGCGGTTCTATAGAACTTTCCCTTCAAATGCATTGACATCATGCGATCGCAAAGAATTCCGAATGCTCTTTTCTCCATTTCATCCGGTCTGCTTGAATCTTATGGTTCATATCTCCATCTATATTGCCATCATTTTGAATGATGGAACCTAGATACCTAAACCGTTTATTTTCCGGTACATCTTGTCCATCTAGTCTAATCGTTTTTTCAGCATTTCGATGATTGTTGCTAAACTTATACCTCATATACTCAGTTATCAATCTACTCAATTGAAACCCTCTGGATTCTAGTGTGATCCTCCATAAATCTAATTTAGCATGAATACCCTCCTAATTTCATTAACTAGAACTATATCATCTGTAAAAAGCATACACCATGGTATTTCTTTTTGAATATTTTTTATAATTTCGTCTATTACTATTGCAAAGAGAAGGGAACTTAATACTGAACCTTGACAGAGTCCAATATTAATGGGAAAACTATCACTCAACCCCTACGAGTTCTTACATTAGTTACAGCTCTCTCATACATATCTCTAATAAGATTAATATATTTCTAAGAGATTCTTTTGTTCATCAACGTCCACCACAATACGTCTCTAGGAACCCAATCATATACTTTTTTTAAATCAATGAATACCATATGTAAGTCTCTCTTATGTGTTTTATATGTCTCCATCAAATGTCTTAACAAGTGGATTGCTTCCGTAGTGAATCTCTCAGGCATAAATCCAAATTGATTTTGAGAAATATTGATCTCCAATCTTAATCTATATTCTATTACTCTCTCCCATAGTTTTATGGTATGGATCATAAGTTTAATTTCTCGATAGTTGGAACAATCTTGTATGTCTCATTTATTTTTATATAGCGGTACGATTATACTCTTCCTCCATATTTGGGACATTCTCTTGGTTTGCCAAATTTTGTTGAAAATATCCGTTAACATTATTATACCAAATTCACCTAAACATTTTCACACTTCTATAGGGATGTCATCAGGTCCTATGGCTTTATTATTTTTCATTCTCTTTAAAGCCTCCTTCACTTTATGGGGACGAATTTTACGTTTAAAGTCTCTATTAATCTCTTCTACATGTATCTCAATATCTCCTATATCTGTTGTACTATTAACAATGAACAAATTATCAAAATAATCTCTCCAATACTCTCTTATGTCCTTATTCCTTATAAGTATATCATTAGCTCCGTTCTTAATGCACCTAACACCATTTAAATCTTTTCCCTTTTTTCCCTTATCTTGGCTAGTCTGTAGATCTCTCTTTCTCCTTCTTTAGTCTCAAATCTCTTGTATAATTCATTATACACCTTATTTTTTTATTCTTGTATCATCTTTTTCACTTCTTTTCTTGCACTTTTGTATTTTTCATATGTAACACTATAACTATTATTCTTAAGATTCCTATAACACTTTCGTTTGATTCGAATGACAGTTTGTATTTCTTCGTTCCACCACCATGATTCCTTGTGTACCGAAGCCTGACCCTTAGAGACACCAAGAACATCTCTACCTATATTCTTAATATTAGTAGATATATTTTTTCACATTGTTTCTAAATCAACATTAGTAGACTAATTTGTTATCTGAATTAATTTATCTTTAAATGTTGTCACATTTTCTCATTTCAGATTCCACCACTTAATTCTTGGCTCTACAAATGGATGATATTTCTTTTACCTTTTAGACACGTATATCCAAAACTAGAAATCTATACTGAGTTGTCACTCTCCCCCAATATAATTTTGCAATCCTTACAGGTCATTCTATCACCTCTACTAATAAGAAAGAAATCTATTTGGCTAGCATTAGACCCATTTCTATATGTAACTAAGTGCGCGTCTTTTTTCTTAGCGAATGCTGTGGCAAACTCTAAAATGGTATCTCATATCTCATTCTTATTACCAAAACCAAAGTTTCCATGTACGAGTTCGAATCCTTCATCCCTCTCTCCTACATGTCCATTTAATCTCCTCCGATGAATAGCTTCTCTCTACTAGATGAGTTATATAAATTCATCTAAATACTCCCAAAATTGTCTTTTACTAATTGCATCTATACCTATTTGAGACATATAGACTAACTATATTAATGACGTTTTCTCCATCTAGTATCTTGACAAGTATAATTCTATCACATTTCATTCTTATCTCTATTACATCATCTAGTAGATCCTTATGCACGATTATTCCCTAGTTCTATCTTTCCCGGTGTACGAAAGTTTATGACCATATGTCTCTACTACTCTAGCCTTCTCCCCGACCCACTTAGTTTCTTGAAGACACATGATATGAAATTTTCGTCTATTCATTGTTTCTTCTATCTCTCCTAATTTATCGGTCAAAGATCCTATATTCTAAGTGGCTAGACAAATCCTATCTTCATGGACTAATTTATTTACCCGCACCCTAGGGTCCCTTATTAACTTATCACTACATTTGAGATCTGATGTAACGCGTTTATGAGGGGGTGAATGGTCGGTACCAGGAAATCAACCTGGATCTGTAGAGAGAGATGGGGCAGATTTGGGTCGAGGATAAAGTCTAGTGATGGGTTGTGAACAGCGAAAATGGGGGAGAAGGGTATGGAGAGGGAGAGAGAGAGAGAAAGAGAGAGAGAGGTGGACAGAATGCGAAAAGCGCAGATTTGGGAGGGCCAGATCTGTTGGAGTTGAAGCTTGCGAGTGCGGATATGAACCGGTGGGCAGATCTGGGGTTTCTGAGGTGTGGATCTTGGGTGGCGTTGTCCAACTTGTAGACAACTAACTGTCAAAGCCTTGTCCTGGAAACCACATCATTTGCGTATTGATACACTTCTGTAGGCAGTTGTGCAATATAATCATAGGTCAGTTCTTCAGTTTCTTCAATTATAACTGCATCTTTTACTCCCTTTCCATCACTTTCATGCATAGCATCCTTCTCAGTGATCAATTGAAGTGATTTCTTCTCTTTAACAACAACATCCAACTTCTTTTCGATTGCTGAATTATGTTTGCCTGTTGTCCTGCTGGATGCTCCCCTTGTGCTGCATTAATTTCATCTTGTCTAGTAGCCTTACATGTAGTGCCAGCAACTGTTCTTCTGACACAACATCAATATTCTCCCCCTGGTAGCTTTTATCCCATTAACGGGCTGTTTGAGCAATTGATATTTCTGTGCATTTTCAACATCCTCTCAAGGAACTAGATCAATAGCATGCTGAATATCACACATAGGCAGTAATTCATTGGACAACTCATCAGGGACCAGTTTTCAAAAATCATATTGTAGTTCATTTACTCCTTTGCACACCTCTAAAGGCTGATTGGAATCTAGTTGCTTCAGCTCTTGTCACCAAAGCATGAATAACTCCATGCTGCTTGCTTTCAGCTTTAAATTGCATCACAGTGAGTACAAGAATTAGGTTGGTATATGTTAGCTTCAGCCGGCTGCTCACCCAATTTCTTCCTCCTTTTCTCTTGTTCCTCATTCATAGGCTTCAAATTCATTTTCTTGCCACAATGATACAAATCATGATCATAGAGACAAGGCCTTCCAACAAGTATATGCAAAACTTTCATTGGAGTAACTTCACACCTAACTGAATCATAATAGGGCCTGAGTATACATTGTTGTCCTTTATCTAATATAATTCTTCTTTGATCTAAAAATAAAATAAAACAAAATAACAGGCCCGGCTGTAAAGGAATTTAAACATCTTTGAGTTACCAGAGTGGTGGGGTCATTCACCCATGCAACTTTGTCCAGTTGTGGATGCTTTTCTACTTATAGTTGAAGCCTTTTAATAGTACCCTCTAAAACAACATACATGCTGCTCTCTCCATCAATGATAAGATACTTTCTCTCCGCGTTGAACTTAAACGTGAAATATCGTAATAACTCTCCATCAATGATAAGATACTATCTCTCCATCAATCACTCTTCCCTTCTGCTTTAGGAGTCATAATAACTGCTTTTACTACATTGAGAAATAAGGTGTCAACATGCTCCTCATCTGTCTCTTCATCTCAGGCCTGGCCATGCACATATACACAATTATAATTTTCAGCAACAAAATTCTCTTTTTCAACCCTCACGTGAAGATTGTGCTTAGGGCATTGATAAGCATAGTGCCCCTGTTAGTGGCACTTGAAACACTCGTTAATGCACCCCTTTTATTTGGCCAATCAAAAACTTCCCTTGTTCCAAACAAAAGAAGAAACTTGAGAAATATGAGCTAATGAGACGGGAGAGAAATCCAAAGACAGGAAATTTAAAAAACTAATATAGTTAAGACTCAACATGGAAAAAAAAACGTTAAGAAGTAAAGGAGAGGAAATAAGAACAAAATTACCCAGAAGAAATACTTCAAACTTTAATTTTATCAAGGCAGTCACCTAGTGCCTTAACACCTTGGTGCCAAGGCACAAAATGCAAGTGCCTAACTAAGGGCAACTTCCAAAGTCCCTTGAGGCACTAGAGTAGCTCCTGGAATGTTCTTTTCTTTGCTTTCGGATATCACCTTTGGAAAATTGCTGGTAGTGGCTTCAAGTACAGAGGTTTTGAATTTCTATTAGATTTTCGTTTAGAAAATGTGCAATATTATTTTTGGGGAATGCTGCCTTCATACATGATCTATAATTAGAAATTAATCCTTTTCTCATTTAAATTACTTCTACTAATTTTTAACCATGTGGAATATACACATTAGCTTTTCTAAATCTAAGATGGGCAAATAAAAATCTGATTGATGGCCATAGATATCAAAAAGTGATGCCGTTTGCATAGCAGAGGTACCTTAAAAGTGTTTTTAAAAGTTATGGGCCAAGAGTGGTTTTTGGACATATGTGGTAAGGGAAGGGGATAGGATTTGAACCCATGATCTCTGACTGATCAAATGGCAACAACTTTGGTCTATCACTGTAGTAGAGTTACCTCAATAGAATGCTACATGGTTGTCCTAGCCTCTCACAAAGAAAGCAAGTCAAAAAGGTCCAAATACCTCAGCATAAACAGATAACCAGGGAAGAAAGCATATCCTTCAATGAAACCAAATATACACACACCAGCCTTGATAGTTCCAAAAGGGAAAACTTCATTTTTCCCTGATGTGTTTTAGCTCAAAATTTTCTTCACCCTACTATGATTTAATGTGTGATGATGTAATCGCCCATGCTGTCACATGTTAGCTTGGTCCCCAACGTTAGCCCTATCAAAAGGTTTCACTTGAACCCTAGTGGTATTATGTCTAAACGGCACTTATACCACATATGATCTCAGTGATGTATCAAAATGCTTCCCTATGCTTTTATCCATTAACAGAAGTATGACATCCATTAAAGCCTTTCAGAGTGAACAATAACCATATGAGGGGCCATTTTTGCAACAGAGGTACCACAATGGATATGTTGACATATACTAAATCACTAAGTGCTCAAGCTACTTCAAGCCAAACTACATTGAGGTTAAGCAATTTTTTGCCCATGCTTTGTATGACAGAATATGAATAATAGTGGAAAGAGTCTTCAAATAAAGACCAACTCAGAGATGAATATGCAAGTAGTAAACTGAGGCAGAAAAGGAACATCAACATTGAGAAAACATTTTTTTAGGATTATAAACCTTAGGAAAACATTGTTTTGTCTATGTAAAATTTTCAAATTCTTGTCAGTCAAAACTCAGTTAAGTGAACTAACAAGTCTTCTCATGAAAGCTATAAATAACAGTGGTACCTGAAATCAACTCTCTTTTACCGACTTCAGGTGTAACACGGTACCATTGGATGGAACACTCTGAAATTTCCGGAGCAACATCAGAGCAAGGACGGATGTGCAAACAGGAACCTAATACTTCGGTGCCATCTAATTCATATAAGAAGGGAACAGTTTCCTCACTCCTCTTGCTCCTTGCCAGCTGGAAAAAAGGGCAAAAATGTAAAGGGAAAAAACATTGTACACAATGCATAAGAGATGAATAAAAAATAAGAGCCCAGATAAGCTACTAAAGGATTAAGCCATGAGGTCATTTCAAAAACTAAACCAACTGGAATATTCCACAGAGAATGCAACCTGCCACATACACACTTTAAACCTAATAAAAGTTTTCAAAGAGAGGAGAAACACGGTCAGAGAACCTAAACATTGATGCCCAGTTGAAGCTTGATTATGCAGGACATTCTTTAACAGAACACTTTTGGGATGTTCAAACTGCAAATTAGGTGACAGGAAAGGCAAGCGACTGCTAAGGAAGTAAAAAGATAACAAAAGGCAATAGCACCTAAGGTATCTAGGAATCACTCACTAGAAAGCAGCAACTTAGGTAGTCACACCCAAGGTTCCTTGGAATCACCCATCGGCGAGAAGGCAATCACACTTTCAAGTTAAGCTTTAGGTTCTACACTCTAAAAACTCTTCCATTTCTTCCATTTCTCACAGTCGAACTAGTACATCCTTTTGTGGACTCCTCCGTACTGAACCCCTAATCATACTCTGAACTTGGACATTTTAAAAAATCCTAAGTCCACTTAAATTAATGAAAGGTCCACAAAACCTATTGGGTTAACCCCTAATCATACTCTAGTGTATGTTCTGCATCATCTCTGACCAGGGAAACTTGGTTCTGATGAGTTAATGGAATCGTACTTCTTTTACAAATCACAATCAGTCCCCAATTCTGCATACAATGTAAGAACAATCTCAACTTTCATTTCACTAAACAATTTTTGGCACTTTCCACCATGGGTCAAAATTTGTTAACCATGACATTCTACTTGATCTCCAACTTGAATCCAGCATGCTTCATCTTCATTTATAGGCTGAAAGTAGTCTGGCCTGGCTTGGCTCAGCTTGTATATCTAATCAAGCCAGATAGCCTGGTTAAGCAGGCTAGGCCTGTTTTGCTTAGCTTTGCTTAGCGTGGCTCATTAGCCTCACAAGCTGACCTGCATATGATATATAAAGTATATTTTAAATATATTTTATGTCATATAATTATTATATATATTATCAAAATTTTTATACTTAATTATGACATCATATTTATTTCTTTATTTAAAATTTTATGAATCTAGCCTAATACGCCTGCAAGCCAGGCTATACCCTGTTAGTTTTACAAACAACTCAGGGAAAGCCTAATATTTTTGCCTATCATAGGCTAAAAGTCAATCTTAGGCCACTAATTAGCAATTTTTATAGTAAGCCTGGCGTGTTAAGGTTTAGTGTGACTCAACGTGACTCATTTCCACCACTATATGCAAAGGCGGAAAATTGCAGGGTAAGTTATCAGGCACTACTCAAGAGACTTTCCGTGGCAATTGAACCAATAGTGATTTTGCAATTTTCTGTAGCTATAATTGCATACATCACACCTAAACAGTCTTGTACAGGGGCTTGCAGTGCATTGGGTAACTTATCTTCAATCCTTTAACTTGAGTTTACTACCTGTTCCAGTCCATGTCTCCTATGCAGAGTCAGCATTTTCGTCTAGATGTATTTCTATGCTTCCCCATTATGATTCATGATGGAACTGTTTAGCAGATGTGCATCTTTAGATGCCAATACCCACAATACTATCTAATTTTCCGCACCCGAAAATTTACACCACCAAGAATCCTTGCAGCTACTTATCTCTTGCATCATCAGTTAGTTTTTCCACTAAAGATCCTACATGGTTTTGTGAACACAATTCAGATGCAAGATCTTCAATAGTACATTTTTAGGATGTTCAGATTGCAAACCAGGTGATAGGAAAGATTATGAATAATACTGAGCAATCATGCCTAAGGATTTCTAGGAATCACTAACTGTAAAACAATAACATAGCAACCCTCTATCCTAACATTCCACTCTATCATGAAGGAAGAGAGCGCACCTACATAGTGAAGAGCATTCTGCAACCCTCTAAAACCTTTTAACCTAATCAAATGCAAATCAAATACTAACACTCATAAATAGCAAAGAAGCGATTCCCCATCTCTTGAGCTATAAGGCTATGCGGGTACAAATCATCTCTACTTCAAGAATTCTTACAACACATTAAGCAAAAATCCAATAAGATAGCTTTAAAAGGCCTCATGATTTGTACTGATCTTGTCAAACATCATAAGGCAAGTATAAGTCTTATCGCCTTCTAAATGACCTTCATTAAAGGAAGGGCGGGCTATGGAAAAGGCAAATAAGATGATTAAAAGAGGAACTGCTAGAGAAAATACATCACCTTTCAAGGTTCAAAACTCAATTCATGAATATAGGAGATAGCCTTTTCCTTAAAACAAGGAGATAAAGGAAAAAACTCTATAAATTTCATATGTGATTCTTCATAAGTAAAAGTTCAAAAAACTAAACTAGTGTTCCAATTATGGTAATCTTTAATCAGGGCGGAGTAACTGTTCTCAAGAACATCAAAAACAAGATGAACCATTAACTTGAATGTTACAACCATACATGGTGTTAAAAATGGAACTTGATTCCTAAAGATGATATCCATATGGGTGTAAAACACGTGGCATACAAACCTCATCTAGGAATTCCAACCCTCAAAATTTCCATAATACCATTATTGAAACCCTTATTACTTAAGCTTCGTAGTTATGCTTCATCAGAGACTTGGAGAATGGAGAATATGTTACAATTATAAAAACCAAGCACTAAATCAATAAAATCTTAGGAGCTCAAAGAAGTAAGCTCCCTCATAAAATAAAATAAAAGTTGATACTGCAATTGAAGTTTAAATCCTTGATACAGAAGTACAAAGGAAATAAATGTAGACAATTTAATGATGATGCAGCCAAAAATATGTATGCACAGAACATATAGAAAGCCAAAAGAATGACAGGAAACAATTTACACCACATCTCTGTAATATCAATATTGATAGGAGATCAGGACAGTATGAATACCTCCTTCTGAAGTTGAAGGGAATGTTTTGACTTCTCTGCAAGCTGAATTCTTAGTGCTCGAAGCTCATGCTCCATGTCCATAACCTACAATTCTATGTTTTAGTGTGGTTTCAACAAAACAAAACTACAGTACATGTGCCTGATGTTTGTTGAAAAAGAAGGTGAAATATATAGGTGCTGTTAAGAAGAAATAAATCATTAAGAAGTGCGTTCAACATTCAACTAAACAGAATTCTTAAGTGATCATATACCTTGCTTGGCTGATGTAGCATTTTGATCCGTCTAGCCTCCTGGACCTCCTTCATCAATTCTTCCATGTCCTAAATCTCAAAAAGAATACAATAAAATAAAATAAAGTAAAATAATATAAAAAATATTACCCATTCTACAATACCCCAAATTGTGTCTGCACACAAAGGCACATGCACAAGAGAGAGAGAGAGAGAGAGTCATGATCATGTGAGAATAACATGACATCACATGATGAAGCTTAATCTGCTAAACCAGTTAACCCCATGCAAAATATTGACCCTATGCAGAGGCTCCTATATCCTTATTTTGCAAAAGCAGATTGCTCAAAATACTTTTATCACATAAGGCACACAAATATTGATTAAGAAGCTGAACAAAAAGAATATCTGTGATGCATCTCCAATCATACTAAGATACATGCAGCCTGGATTTTCACATATAAGTTAAATAGACACACTGTGTTTGTAGTAAAACAAAAGGTGCAAGTAACATCATTTGTAAAAAACATAAAGCTCAAGCAACAAGAAATTCTAAAAGTCACAAGAAGTAAAGATCAACAGAAAAAGCTAACAAAGGCATACTTTCTAAGCTCTCTTCGAAGCTTCTAGACTATCATCTCAAAAACCTCCTAGGGCATGAGCTCAAAGAGAAGCATTAAAAGAAGAAGGAAAAAAAAAAATCTTATGCTATCTGAATTCTAAAATCCTACAAGGATTTTCCTGTCCTCCAAAACTTCTAAACTTTGTCAAAAGCAATAAGAAAGACTTCTAGGATACACCCACTACTTATCCCATAGAGCAAACAGTGATTCCTTGACTCCCAAGCTACAAAAGAAATGTAAAAAGAAGTGATCACTAGTTCTAGAATCTTTGTAGTGTATAACATAAATAACAAAAAGATCTGGTTAGACAGCTTGAAAGATTTCATTTTTGTGATAAACAAATTTGTATTATTCATGTTAAGCACCATTAACAAAGTAGAATCCTTAGATTTCACCACAACTTTTACCTTCCAAAAGAACTTTGCTAAGGATAAAGGGGGTGGGCTAGGGGAAGACAATAAGATTAGTAAAGAAAGATCTATAAAATAGGATCAAACCTCTTTTTTGGATACAGTGGGAAGGGTCTTTTCATTGAATCAAGGAAATAGGGGAGAAAAACTCGACAACTTCCTCATTTTTAAGATTTCTTAAAACATATGTATCGATTATATGAAAATTTCAAATGACTGAATTAACCTCCTATAAATAGAATTCTTTGGTACGAAGAAATAAAGCCTGGATAGTTAATAGACTTGAGAAAAAAGTAGTTAAAAGGAGAGAATCCCCAAAAATTAACCAGTAAAACTTCAAGAGAACAAATCCTAGCTCATAAATAAAACTAATGTCAAACATCAAACTAATAAAGGTTTAAGGAAACTGAAGAAACACAGAATAGAAACAATATTTTGTCGATAAAAAGAAGTATTCTCCTGAAAAGAAATAGAAATAACTCTCAACAAAATAAATAACATTTGTTCAACAACATCGGACTAGTAATTTACCAGCCAAAAATAGAAACACTAAGCAACTCTACTCATTGAAAGTGATGCTTCTCCATTGAGTTTGTACACTTAAACGTGTTTCTTGGCTTTGAAGCTGTGTCATGACTAGGTGAACTTAGCAAAAAGTGAAATCATTATAGCAGGCACAGATGTGGACAGGGATATTATAGATAGTATTTTGGGTTTCCAAGTGAGTGTTCTTCTCTTCAATTATCAGGAATTACCACTGGGAGGCCAAGTATAAGAATTGTGAGTATTTAAAGAAAATCTTTATGTGTTGCGGGTCACACGGTGTGGAGGGAGGTGACTGAAATTATGGGACACTAAGTTGCGGGTTGAGATGTTGGACACAAAGAGGAAGATTATCAGTTTAACTGCTCTAGCTATTTTTTAAAAAGGGAGAGAAAGCTAATAATATTTTAGGATTTATAAAGACCCTTTGGTACTTTTGTGGATTTTTGAATTAAGACCCTTCAGTTTTGGTCCTCTACCCAACTCTTTAGAACTGCAGAAAATGTGATAAATTTTGTAGATTTCTTTGCTTCGATTGTAGGATGTACATGTTGCACCACCTTGGGGCATGTTCATGAATCGTTTCTTTGCGAGAGAGAGAGAGAGAGAGAGAGAGAGAGAGAATCTGGAAGACATAAAAATAAATAAATAAATACATAAGTAAAAAAACCTGTTTCCCTGAAGCCCGGGACAAAAATTCAAGCTCCTGAAAAGCTTCTTCCACCCTCTGAACTGCAGATCTAGCACTCTCAATTTCAGCACAAGCAACTGCTCTTTCTTCATCAACAAGCTTCTTGGCATCCTCTGATGCCTGAAAATGTAAATAGAAAGATACTTTTAAAAATGACCCTCAATTCAATAAATCATGAAACCTAGAGCTACAAAAAGTGCCAAGCAAAATGTGCTGACGTCAAACTGTGCTGATGTCAAACTTTTCCAGAGAATTACTCAAAAGGGGAAAAATATACTGCAATTTTCCACAGCATTTGGATAAAATGTCAATGTACAGTACAACCTGTCCTTTGTTCACAAGTAGTAAAGCCACTTTAGAAGTCAAGGTAATCTATAAGGTTGCGATTACAAGTGCCCAAGTTATCTGTCATGGGTGTACTTGTGCTTGGGATCATAGGCTATGTCCAATACTAATAAAGGGGAAGAAGAGCTGGTATTTATCGCTGATCAAGCCACTAAGAGCCAAAGTGCTCCCTCCTAGATGTCCCTTGATGACCATTAATGAATTTCATCCACTACTCTACTCTCACGACTTAGGGAAATCGGAATTTGTAATGCAATGTGACTTTGTGGATATCTATGTGGCATAAAAGTGAGTTTCCTCATCAATCTCCGAGATTTGCCACTAAGAAATGCATACACAATAGTGACTATATATCACTGAAAGATTATTAACTGGAAACTAACTTCATTTGTGAGGTGATAGATTGTTAAGCTATCTGCTTGTCAAAAGGGTACACCAACTCAACCATTAACTGGAATGCAGCTCCTAGGAGAAACAGCGACAAAAATTCTCAAAGGAAAGAAAAAATTATTTGCTTAAAGGAAGCTGCTCTTGTTAAGTAAGGTATGGGTCCTTTCAGGGAAATTAGTAGAGATCAGGAATGATGGTTACGACTGTGAAAGGCTTAGAGAGAGCACAGAATCCTTTCTCTTGCACAAAGGGAATTGTTGGGTGTACCAATGTTTAGGTTAAGTGGTTAGTATAAACCTATAACCATTTCTTTGATCTTTCGTAGAAGTTGGATTTGACGGAGAGTTAAGACAGATTAGTTCAGGGAATATGATTAAGTATAATTGAGGTGCAATCCTATTCATAGTTACTTGAGAGAGCAGAATCCCAGAGTAGGATCTATTAGCAAGTTTGTACTTCAAAAACAAGGAGGATGGTAAATTTCAACCGTACCTATTTTATATGTTTTGCTCCACAGAAAGGTAGAACAGGAGAGTTCGGCAAACCCTGGACTCACCAGAAGGTTCCTTACTCGCTGTGAAAGATTGGGAAACTTTAATTGATCCCAACCCAACCCAAGTAAACACACTGATGCAGGATCCCCTTTCCTTTTATAGAAGAAGAAATTAATTAACAAGAGAAGTCGGCAAATGTACTAAAAAAAAGCATAAAGCTAATGTAATATAGCCTTCTGATCTCCATTCAATGCTGCAATTTTTTTAAAACCCATAAAGCATGAGATCAAAGGGAAACACAAAAAGAATATAAAAAAAAAATGTTAAAAATATTATCCCCAGAAAGAGAAAGACCAAGACTTCAATTTTGGGGATCCTAGCATTCCGCTCAATCTAAAAACACCAAAGCAGAGCAATAAGAGCACCCCACCAAAGTGAAGATGCATTCTTGTGCCCACCAAAGTATCTAATTTTTTTCAAAAAGAAATGTCAAATTTCTAGAACAAATGCATTGATTGTCACAAAAGCAAATCCACAACTGCTTTAGGGCAATTTAAAAACAAGGGACAATAGATTCAAAATCCTTACAACATATCAATAGATATTGCTTTTTGTGCAGATCTAGTTAAGCAACTTGGATCAACACAAAAACCTTCGCCTTGAACTTGGTTGAATCAAAGAATTGCCCCAAAAGTTTAAGTTGATCAATTAAAGTATCAAATAATCTTCATAATTTTTGTATCTTAACAAAGATAAGAAAACATTGAGAAATTAAAAAAGACAGAGAAAGAAGCAATAATCCCAACAGAAGTCTAAAAAAGAAAAAAAAATCAAATTCTGAAATTCTTCCCTTTCTTCACAAAATGAGGCTACAGCATCTCTCTTTGTGGACCCCATACTTGGCCCTTAAGAAAGCTGATTAATGATTTAGGTTTTCTTCTTAGCCTCTGAGTAATTAAAGGAGAAGCACACATTGAATAGACCTACTTACAAAGACTGGACCCAACCCAATCAAGCAAATAAAAGGCCTCAAGATGTAGAAAATCATATCATGACTGATTAAGAAAAAACCAAAATAAACTAAACTGATGTGCACCCTATCATGCATATAAAATACCCAAGAGTTTGCTTCCCTTCTTCTCTGTATTTTATTCCCATCGCCGCTACCTCTATTAACATTCTCAAACAAGCTGAACTCATTTGGATAATGACAACCTCTCAGTGACTTCTCCAATTTTGGGTGACATTGTTATACTGTTACAATCCTTATAGGAGGGGTGATAGAATGACCTGTAAGAATTGCAAAATTATATCGGAGGAGAGTGTGACAACTAAGCATAGACTTCTAGTTTTAAATATACGTGTTTAAAAGGCAAAAGAAATATCGTCCATTTGTAAAACTAAGAATTAAGTGATGGAATTTGAAAAAAGAAAAGGTGACGACATTTATAGATAAATTAATTCAGGTAACAAATTAGTCTACTAATGTTGATTTAGAAACAATGTGGAAAGAGATATCAACTAATATTAAGAATATAGGTAAAGAGGTTCTTGGTGTCTCTAAGGGTCTGGCTCCAATAGGCAAGGAAACATAGTAGTGAAACGAAAAAATACAAACTGTCATTTGAATCAAGCAAGAGTGTTATAGGAATCTTAAGAATAATAGTAGTAGTGATGCATATGAAAAATACAAAAAATGCAAGAAAAAAAGTGAAAAAGATTATCCAAGAATCTAAAAGTAAGGTGTATAATGAATTATACAAGAGATTGGAGACTAAAAAAGGAGAAAGAGAGATCTACAGAATAGCCAAGATAAGGAAAAGAAAGGGAAAAGATTTAAATGGTGTTAGGTGCATTAAGGATGGAGCTAATAATATACTTATAAGGAATGAAAACATAAAAAAGCGTATGAGAGATTATTTTGATAATCTGTTCAATATTAAGAATACAACAGATATAGAAAATATTGAGATACCTGTAGAAAAGATTAATAGAGACTTTAAACGTAAAATTCATCCTCATGAAGTGAAGAAGGCTTTAAAGAGAATGAAAAATAATAAAGCCATAGGACCTGATGACATCCCTATAGAAGTGTGGAAATGTTTAGGTGAATTTGACATAATAATGTTAACGGATATTTTTAACAAAATTTGACAAACCAAGAGAATGTCTCAAATATGGAGGAAAAGTATAATTGTACCGCTATATAAGAATAAATGAGACATACAAGATTGTTTCAAGTATAGAGAAATTAAATTTATGAGCCATACCATGAAACTATGGGAGAGAGTAATAGAACATAGATTGAGATTGAAGATAAATACTTTTCAAAATCAATTTGGATTTATGTCTGGAAGATCTACTACGGAAGCAATCCACTTGTTAAGATATTTGATGAAAACATATAGAGCACATAAGAGAAACTTGCATATAGTATTCATTGATTTAGAAAAAATTTATGACAGGGTTCCTAGAGACATATTGTGGTGGGCACTGATAAAGAAGGGGATCTCTTCGAAATATATTAATCTCATTAGAGATATATATGAGGGAGCTATAAATAATGTAAGAACTCGCGGGGGTTTAAGTGATAGCTTTCCCATTAACATCAAACTCCATCAAGGTTCAACATTAAGTCCTCTCCTCTTCGCAATAGTAATAAACAAAATTACAAAAAACATTTAAGATAAAATACTATGGTGTATGCTTTTTGCAGATGACGTAGTTCTAGTTGATGAAACTATGGAGGGTATTCATGCTAAATTAGAGTTATGGAAGATCACCTAGAATCCAGAGGGTTTCGATTGAGTAGATCGAAAACTGAGTATATGAGGTGTAGATTTAGTAACAATTATCGAAATGATGATAAAACGATTAAGCTAGATGGACAAGATGTACCGAAAAATGAACGGTTTAGATATCTAGGTTCCATCATTCAAAATGATAACAATATAGATGGAGATGTGAACCATAAGATTCAAGCGGACTGGATGAAATGAAAAAAAGCATTTGGAATTCTTTGTGATCGCACGATGCCAATGCATTTGAAGGGAAAATTCTATAGAACCGCGGTTAAACCTGTATTATTATATGAGACTGAGTGTTGGGCTATTAAACAACAATAAGAACAAAAAATGATTGTAGCAGAAATGAGAATATTTAGGTGGATGTGTGGCAAAAGTAGAAGATATAGAATTAGAAATGAAGAGATTCGTAACAAGGTGTGAGTTAGTTTAATTGTGGATAAGATGCGAGAGTGTCGTTTAAGATGGTTTGGACACGTGCAAACAAGACCTAAGGACGCACCAATTAGGAGAACTGAGAACTTAAATATTAGAGATTTAGCAAAATATAAGGATAGACCGCTGAAAACTTGGATGCAAGTTATTAATAAAGATATGATAGTTATGAGTTTAGACAAGAAGATTACCTTTGATAGAAATGAGTAGCGTATAAGAATCCGCATAAATTAAACTAATTTATTTTGGATATATATATATATATATATATATTATTATTATTATTATTATTATTATTATTTTAATCTATTCTATATTTATTTATATTTTTGTATTTATTTATTTATTTATTTATTTTTCTTTTTAATCATAATTTGTCTCTTAAATGACCGACACCAAATTATTGGGTTTAAGGTTCAGTTGTTGTTGTTATTGTTATACTGTTACAGCTTCTCTGGATCGTGGTTTCCCTTCCCACATCTAGCAACCATGTGCTCAAGTGAAAGGATGAGACAGCAACCTCTTTTGGCCTCTAAGTCCTCTTATAATGTTTAATTTCTTGTTTCTTTGGTTAGCCAATACTAAACACGTTCCCTCTTAAGTTCCGGTGACTAAAGTTCCTGAGGAAAACAATTTTGCTGAGCCTAATCATAGCTGACTGTCACCAACTGAAACAGATTTCAACAAATTCATGAGGTTACCTCACTTATGCCGTCAACAATGGTTAGAGTTTTGTAAACCAAATTTGGCAATTCAGCTAGAAAATGATCAGAAGGCCAACCGTGTGCACCCACACCCACCATAGTGAAATGCAAGATTGAAAATTCTGGCTATTCCAGCGACTTAACAAATCACAAACTTAAAAAACAAACTTCAAATATGTGGACAAGCATGGAGGAAAACAACCACCACCATGAAGCTAATTTCCAGGCACCACAATTGATTTTAATTCCTCATCCATTTAGTCCAACTAACCCAAAACTAGTAATCAAGATAATTAAAGTGGAAACCCGAAAACAGTGTGCGTTCATATGTCCTTTAACGAGCCTAACATGGTATTTTACATTAAATGCTCTTTTTTTGTGCAAATTAAACCATTATTCAGGGGCAGTTTTAATGTATTTAACAAAGAATAGAGCATACAAACTTGTTCTCCAATAGCTTTACAGATGTATTATAACAGTCTGCACACACGTGTCTCTGAGTATGAGTAGCTATACAGATATTATGGCAATGTTAAGCATAAACAAAGTTTTGGTCAAGGGCAAGTAAACTACAAACACTTATCACATTTAAAAATTCATGTATCATAAAAAGGATTAAACTAGTGCACAGAAAGAATGCAAACTTGGTATTTATTAGCTTAACACATGTATTTGGATATGTGCACAAAAAATCTTGCAAAAGGTTAAGCATAAAAAAAATTAAAAAAAAATAGATGCCTGCGGTGGCTCAGTCCAGCTGATATGCCCAAGTCATATCAGGCTGTTCCCATAACCTGCTTAAGAAAATTGGCCAGCTTCTTTACTTCTGCCTTTTCTAGAATGAGCTCGCCTTCCCTCTGAGTCAACTGAATTGCTAGAGCCTCAACCTGGAAGCATTAATAAAAAGATAAACATGACTAAAGAAGAATCCCAGCAATGATAAAAAGTAAAAGTCCCAAGTGAAGCAAGATTGACCTCATTTCGTATTTATGGGTTCCTTTAGGAGCTAATCCCAGGTGTAGACGGGTGGAAGGAAGCTTTTTCACTTTAGAAGGGCATATATCCCTCATTCTTGCATGTTTACCCAGTATTCCTTGTATGTCTCTCCTTTTTAAAATTTAGGTTTGAATAGCGAATCAACGGAAAGTTGATGAGAAGCTTCCTTTGCTCTGGTAGTGGCTTAGCCAAGAAAGATCATTTGATTAGTTGGCAGCAGTTGTCTAAACCTAAGCAGAAGGGTGAGAGGGTTCTTCGGTCTCGATAATGTGGTTTCCAAAAATATTTCTTTGACAAATAAATGGCTATTGAGATTTCCCCTAGAACCCAATTCTCTTTGCATAGGGTTACAAAGACCAAGTATGGTCCTCGAATGGGATGTCAATGCTAAAGTGAGAGTTTCACAGTCCATCAAAATTTATTTCTCATTATACTAGTTTCTTAGTCCATCAAAATTTATTTCTCATTATACTTTTCTTCCTTTAGTGTGATGTTGATGCCGGAGCATTTTAAAATTAGAAAATTTCTAAATTTTTGCTTTCTATTAGTTTTCTTTCTTTATTTAGGTTTTGTTTAAAAAAGTTTCTATTTTTCTTGTTTCTTTTTTTTTCATTTTGTATAACTATTTAGAAATTTTTATAACATTAGAAAGTTTTTAGATTATAACTAAGATTTGTCCTAACTAGTATAAAATGACAATAGTAGTTAATAAGGATACTATTATTTTGGAATTATAATTGAGAGATTTCAAACTCCAAACCTAAGATTTCAAATGCTAAACCTAGTTTTTCTACACCAACTTCAATTACCTTTGAATTTCAGTTAATTTCTTCTTTCAATTTTGGTTTCGTTGCCCTTTCCCAGCATCGAATTGGTATCAGAGAAAAACAGATCCTAGATTTGTCCTTTAGGTCCAATTTTAAGCCGTTGTTGGGTGTGGTAGAGGTGGCAGGGGGAATCAAGGTCATGAGATAGAAATGACTGAGATGAGATGCATGATTGAAGAGTTGTCGTGGGCTATAAAAGCTTTGCAGCAGTAGGAACTTATGGAAGCCCACAAGGAGATTCTCGAAGGTGACAACAACCCCTTAAGCATGCTGGAAGGTGGTTCTGGGGATGAACCAGGTCTCGATAAAATAGAGAAACCCTTTCATAATACTAGACTTGCAAATTTTGCAGCAAGAAGTGGATTTGAAGAGAGGTTGCTTCATGCCCTGGAATTAAATGGTGGTAGAGTGAAGATTGAAGTGAATGATTTTCATAGGCAATTACATGCTGAAAATTACGTGGATAGGGAAGCCACTCTGGAAAATTATGTTGAGTGGAAACCTATGACTGAACCAAGAAAGGTGCAATTTATGAAGCTCAAACCGAAAGGTGCAGCTCTTCAACGGCGGAAGAGTTGAAGAGCAGCAAGCACGTCAAGGAAAGCAAAACATAAGTACCTGCGACCATATAAAGGAAAGATGAGGAAACAATCCTTGTGACAGATAGAGTTCCATGAACGATTTTGCTTGCTCGAACACGATGATAGGATAGTTAACCAATATACTTTTGAATTCAATAATCTGTCCATTAGAGTTGGCTTGAATGAAACTAATGATAAGTTAACATTCCGCTATCTTACTTGATTGGATCAGAGTATTAGAGATGAGTTGGGAGTGGTTCATGTATTTAACTTAGAAAATGCTTGATAATATGCCTTACAAGCTAAAAAGCGAGTTTCGTGCTAAAGGCAGTTTCAATGGTAGGGGATCTGCTTCGATTAGTAAAACCAATAGAGGGAGCATATGCAGAGCAGACAGAGGTGACAGGAAATAGTGAAGAACAGAGTGGAGCACAAACCAATTTTGGCAACACAATAGTGGGTCTCAGTTTAAGTGTTTTGGATATGGTGAATGGGGACACACATCCTATGCTTGTCCTTGAAGAAGAGTGAATCTAGTTGAGATTGATGAAGAAGGGAGAAAAGTGTCAGAAACCTGCTTATGATGATTTTCATGAAGAAAATGATCGAATTGACGTCTACTCATTACATGAAGAGTCTTTGATGGCTAGTAGGTGATGACAACAATGATAAGGAAGATTGGAGGAGCATTTTCAAAACTCGTGTTCTTTGTGGGGATAAAGTATATGAATTAATCATCAATGAGGAAGTGTAAAAAATTGAATTTCCAAAGAAACAGTTGAGAAGTGCAAGTTGCCTACTAGTAAACACCCTCATCCATACAAAATCTAAAGGGTAAAAAGGAAGCATGAAATACAAATGACATCTCAATGTTTAGCCAAATTCATCATGGGAAGTTATTTAGAAGAGGAGGCATTATTTGATGTTGTGTCTATGGATGCATGTCACATCCTTTTAGATCAGTAGTGAAGCCAGGAGCAAAGTATATATACGGGTTATAAATATATGAATTCATATATATATAAATTGAAAGCATAGTGAATATTAAAAACATAATTATCTAAAATATAAAATATTCAAAATAAAGTATGTGATGTCATCATTAAAAAAAATACATTTATTCTTTATTGCTAAATAAGAATTTATTCAATTGTCTACTTCGAGTCTTCATATTCTGCAAGTGCCAATGATTGATTCTTTCCCAACAATAGAGAATATATCCTTTCTCAATGTATGTCACCAAATAATCATTTAGCAGCAAATTTCTCATTTTGTACTGCAATCAACTTTTTACAATATTCATAGCAGAAAAAGCTTTCTTAAGAGTAGGAGTTGCAACATTCAATAATATGAAAGAAAGAGAGAGAGATTTCTGAGAACAGATACCGAATAAGTGATACTGATTTTAATAGCTTAAAATTGTGTATATTATTGAAAACAAAAAAGATGGGTCTATTAGAATTTGAATTCTAAAAGATGAGACCATTGCTTAAAAAATGAAGCGAAAATAGGAGAATTGATAAATATTGTGCATGATTCGGTATGTATTAGATGGTACAGAGGGACTGTATTTATAGAGGCAATGGTGAATATGTTGTAGTATATATAGCAAATATTGTGTGAACGTCGTGTTTGCAAAATTATATCAACAAAAAATAAAAATAATGACAGTTAAAAATTTTTACACCTGTTTATGAGAGGGAGGAGGGGTAAAATTAAAATTATCTTTTATTCGGGGATAATATTAAGAAATTAAAAGAGTGTCTATAGATTTTTTTAAAAAAATTAGGGGCAATCGCCCCGCTCGCCCCTAGCTCCACCACCGTTTTCAGTCGAACCAGATCTAAAATTACTAACAAGCCGGATGATTTCCTAATAGATGAAGACTCAGAGAATGGAGCCAAAGAAGCAGGAATGGTGTATGCACTTGTCAGCAAGGTCATAAATAAGGCCATGGTGGAGATATGAATGAAAACCGTGTTGTTCACAGGTTGCTGGAAGAATTCGCGTTAGTGACAATCTGCCACATGGCTTACCACCAATGAGAATCATTTGACATGCCATACACCTCATACGTGGAGCGTCTTTACCAAATCTGCAAATATATATGATGTCACTTGCACAGCGACTTGAAATGAAGAAACAAGTTAAAGAGCCGCTCAATAAAGGGTTAGTCCGTGAAAGCAAAAGTCCACATGCTTGTCCAGCCTTGCGAGTTCATAAGGACGGTACTAGGAGAATATGTCTTGATAGCCGAGCTACAAACAATAACTAAATCAATTTCCAATTCCACATTTGGAAGACATGATTGTTCAACTGCCCAGCTCCAAAGTCTTCTCAAAGATTGATTTGAGAAGTAGATATCATCAAATCAAACTACGAAGTAGAGAAGAATGGAAGACTACCATTGACGCTCCAGATGGTCTTTATGAGTGGTTGGTGATGTCCTTTGGCATTTCTACTGCACCTAGTAGTGATCAATGAGGTATTTCAACATTTTGTGAAGTTTTCTATTGTTTATTTTGATAATATTTTGATCTATAGTTGAGGTGATGGTGAAACATTTGTTGATCATATTCACAGGGTCCATGAGGTAGTGCAAGCTGCCCTAAAAACCAACAAAGAGGCTTATGCAAATGAAGCCAATCAGTATAGGAATGTCAAGGAATTTGAAGAAGGTGATTTGATGCTTGTACATTTGAGACGAGAGAAGTTTCCTAAAGGCACTTATCATAAGTTAAAATCAAGGAAGTGGTTCTTGTAAGGTGCTAAACAAGATTAACTCTAATGCTCACTTAACAGAGCTTCCACCTGATATGCAAATCAGTCTGCTTAGTCCACTTTTCAATGTTTCTGATATATATTCATTTGAGGGCCTTGATGAAGAAGTGATTACAATTGCAGAATAAAAGATAACATGATATCATCCAAGAAGTTCTTGATGTCAAAGAATTGAAATCCAGAACATGATGCCTATAGGCACTTCTTAGTGAAGTTGTTGGCCAAACCCCTGGTGCTAATGAAAGTACTTGGATCAAAGAAGATGAATCGAAGAAAACTGATCCAGATATATATGCAGGGGCTACAAAAGCTTTCTCACTGAATAAAGCTGGGAGAATAATGCAAAAGCATCTTAAAATTAGAAAGTTTCTAATTTTTTTAGTGTCCTACCAGTTTTCCTTCTTTATTTAGATTTCTATTTAGAAAGTCTCTGTTATTTCTTATTTAACTATTTAGAAATTTTTTAAATAATTAGGAAATTTTTAAATTAAAATTAGAATTTGTCCGAACTAGTATAAAAGAAAAATAAGAGTCACATTACAATTGAGAGGTTCCAAACCTAGGCTTTCAAATGTTGAACCTAGTTTTTGTGTTCCAACTTCAATTAATTTTGAATTTCAGTTAATTTCTTCTGTTTTTTTTTTTTATTTTGGTTTCCCACATGTCCTTTAACGTAGGTGATGGCTTTGATGTGTTATCTTGGGAGGATCCAGAGGTTGGGAACCAGCCCTTGTCCGTTGTTTTTCCTTATCTTTATAGGTTATCGAGAATTTATTTTGCTCATATAAGAGATTTTTATATTTGGGAGAGACTGGGATTTTCAGTTCTTTGGGAATCATAATGATAGAGAAGGTGTTGACTTTTTTTCCTTAATTTCTCTCCTTAAGGATAATGATCCTTCTTCATATTTCCGTTTCTAGGACATGGAGTCTTGATTCTTTGGGAATCTTAATGATAGAGAAGGTGTTAGCCCTTTTCCTTAATTTCTCTCCTTAAGGATAATGATCCTTCTTCTCATATTTCCATTTATAGGACATGGAGTCTTAATTCTTTAGAAGTTTTTACATGTAAATCTTCATCTCAACATCTTATTTGTAAATTTTCATCTCAACATCTTATTAGTCTTTCTCAAGATCCTCCTTTTTATTTGAATAATTTTTTTGAAGGGAAAGGTTCCTAGCAATGTTAAAGCTTTTACTTGATCTATGTTACTAAATAAAATTAATAGCTTATCTACTTCAAAAAAAAAAAAAAAAAGAAACCTTATAAACCTATCTCGTTGGATATATGTGTCATGTGTTATACTAATTCTCAAATTAGAGATCACTTTTTTTTTTCATTGCTTTATTGTGAGAGAAACAAGGAACCGCCTTTTTGCTTTGTGTGATAATGATTGGTTTGCCCAAGGAGACCGCGTGATTTGTCCTTACAGACTTTAAAGGTTGTGGGAGGAAAAAAAGATGTTAGGTAGTTGTGGATGGTGTATATAGAGAAACCAGAATCCTAGAATTTTTTGTAACAAAACTTTTGAAGCTTCTCTTCTAAAATAGTCTTTTATACTTCCTTATCGGCCGATACCTCAGGGATTTATAATAATAATAATAGTAGTCTAGAAGATTTAATGAGGGATTTAAAAGCAATTATTCATTAGCTATTCTAGTCTTGTACTATATTGTTCACTACTCTTTCTGGGAATTTTTTATCTTTAAAAGTTTTTGTATATTTTTTTTTCATCTAATATATTATTCTTTTCCTATTTAAAAAATAAAGTAAAGCAAAACTCCAAAGTGCCCCAAAAATAATAATAGCATTCATAATTAGCAGATATAGAGATTAGAAATTCACATTGAAGCCCAAGTTAAATACATGTTAAATGAAAATACATGTTTTATTTATATATTAAATATAAATACATGTTATTTCTACAGGGAAAAAGTTTGATGCCTACATTGTTATATTTATATATTCAGCAACATACAAGAAATAGCAAAAACACATGTTTGTTGTGCAGCAACTAGGATAATTTTTAACATTGTGAGCCAACATATCTTCCATTTAATATTCCAGATGGCAGAAATTTTCAGTAAATGTGTCATGCTCCATACCAAAAGTAAGTATGAATTGATGTAGCATATCTCAAAATTTACTGAAATTATTTTTCTGAATAAAGTAGAGCAAATAAACTTGTAGCATAAAAAATAACAAAGAGATGTAAAAGAATGGAAATGAGATGATAGAAGGGATCCAAAAAAGAAAAAAGAATAGATTCCAGAGAATGATATACAACACCAACCATGGCTATAGCTTCCTCTACATCATCCTTGTTTCTACCTGCCACACGACCTTTTAACGATTCAAGTGCATCCCTCAGCTTCTTCAAAAGAACATGTTTCTCCAATAAAGCTGCCTCTTTAAGTTTGTCCTGAATCCAGAAATCACTACTTTTGAGTTCCAACTTTTCCAATCGCAATGGCAATTGGGGAAATCAAGATTGAACCAGAAAAATAGAAAAATGTATACATGGATGATATCACATGTAGCGCACTTCTCTGACCTTTTTTCTTTTTTTCTTTTTTCAATATTCCAATATAGAAAAATGGAGGATTAAGGAGAAGGGCTGTGTTAAATTGATAGCTACCATAAAGGTTTATTGGAACAGATACGAAAATGAATAAAAAGCCATATATTGTAAAGAATATGTCACCCTCATGTAATTATATGAGGATCACCAAATGATCAAGAATTTGTCTTGAAAATAGTTTGCTTTTCCACCAGGTGAAGCGGGACTGTGTATTTATCTTTTTTATATTATATTGTATTTTCTTTATTATTTCTAAAAATTTCTTATCCTTAGAAGTTTTTGAATGTTCCTTCCTACATCTATTATATTCTTCTTTTTCTATCAAAATAACAGAAGGTGAATGAAAATAGCTAGTTTATAAGGCAGAGCCAGCTAATAAGGACTTAGTTGGGTTGAGTTGTATACTGTATTATAGACTCATACAATGAAATAAAATTGCAGACTTGTAGCAATAGGACAAAATAAAGAGAGGGGATTGGTGGAAAAGCAAACCTCATCAGACAACTTAGAAGCAGCAGCCAATCCTTTCTCAAATTTACTAGCAAGGTCACGAACAGAAAGGCGTTTTTGTTGTTCGAGGAGATGGGTAGTCTCTCTGGCAACAACTTCCTTCAAAGACAAGGTTTTGAAGTCCTTCTTGGCATCCACAATATCGTTATCAGCCCCTATTTTGTAATTAGGGAACCGACTTGATGCAAACACCACATCAGCCGACACTGCTACTGCCGGCATTGCTTCCTTTTGCATTGTATTCCCAAAATCGCGAGTTACCCTCGTCATAATTTTCTTTCCAATTCAAATTTGCGACTCTAATTCTATACCAACACCAACAGAAAGTAAACAATTATTAAAATTCAGATCACACACCGCAAACTGATCACAGAACTGAAACCCTAGCTTTTTCTGGTGTAAAAAGGAGGCAAAAAGAGCAGGTTACGGATCATCCAATCAAATAGAGCACAAAAACCTAACAATGGAAAGACTTTTCTTTGAAGAATCGATTGTAAGCTGCTTCACTATTAACAGACGAACAAGTCAAATGCCGTCCCGCAGACAGAGATAGAGAGAGAGAGAGATAGTAAAGTAAAGTAATCGATGATGGATTGGGTGGTGTCTGCTTTGCTTATTTGATAAAGACGAAGAGAGAGAAAAAAGGAGAGGGGCCGCCCCCTAGAGAGACTCGAATTCGAGTACTCGTCCCGGAGGTTGCAAGTCCGCCGAGCAGAACCGGATGCATCTATTTTTCTCCGGTCTAAACCGGACCGGCCTATCAAGAGCAAGAAAATCCAAGTCGGTCCGATTTTCAAATCCAGGGGGACTTGGCCCACCCTGGGCCCATTTTTACCGGACCCGTGGTTTTTTGAGCCTTTGCTTTCTTTCGGGCCCCTTCTTTTTAGTATTTTTCTTTTTTTTTTTTTGTATTATATGGATAATCATATTTTAACTAATTTAATCCGAAATTTATAGTAATATATTTTAAAGAGACTACCCTCCCAACGTAATCTACTGTATATCAAAATTGCAAATTAAACTCGTAATTTTAGTTAAGAAATTTAGTACTACATCTCACTAAACCAAATGCATCCGATGTGGTTGATTTGATAAAAAATGACGACACCATAAAAAAAAAAGAAAAAAAAAAGAATGAAAACAGGTGATCTGAATCTGCATTATTTAATTAAGCATATAGATATAGGCATGAAAGGTTCCTTGCCATCTCAGTTTTGATTGCCCTCCAATTGATAAGAGTGATTGGTCGTTGATGAATTGGATGTATGATGTAGCCTACTTCTTTTAAAAAAAAAAGAAAAGAAAAAAAAACATTGATTAACCAAATATTGTATTTGACTTTGTGGGGTTCATTTCACCGAACACATAGAACTCTTTGAAAAATTACTTTTTGACTCTCATTTATTTTAAAATAGACTTATATTTTGCTCTTATGATAATCGGAAAGTTTGACCACCTTTGTAAGACTGTGTGCCCTCTATCCTTTTGTTTAATCAGAAATCCGATTTCTTTTCTTCTATGATAACATCAAGTTCTCCATCTCCAGTATATCATGCAGATTAGTTAAGTAGAGTCGTATGCGTAATGATGATCATGGTGTATGGAAGCTATTCCTATGCCACCTGCAGTTAGACTTTCTCTCTCTGTCTTTCTCATGTCGTTTGTGTGCTATATAATCCAAACACTTTCTGTAAGAAATCACTGAAACTTACCTTTAAATACTTTTATCAATCTTCTTTTGCTATCTCACGATGGTATTTCAAAAAAGTCTGAACCTTAAAACTCTAGAATTTATCCTCAAAATATAGCCACCATACACTCTAGAACTCTTTTTGGTCTCTACAAAGTTTCGCTGCATATTCCTAAACCAATACCTTTCATTTTCTGACACTTACCTCTCTCTCTCTCTCTTTTTAACAAAACCACACATGTTCCACTTCCTTCTACCACCATAACAATTACTCTATTGAGATATTTAGATTTTGATAATAGGCAAAATAATTCAAAGAATTATTAATACTCAAGATCTTGGTCAGGCAAGCAAGGATCTCGGCCAACCAAGCAATGCTGAACAAACATGGATAGTGCATATTGAGATATATCCACTGAGAAGTGGGATAATCGAGAAGTTCAGGGGGCCTGGTACTTGGGTGGCCAACTGAGGAGTCGGAGGTTCTAAGCTACTACTCAGCAAAAGGAGTATGTAGCCAAGGAATTGAAGAAGCTGCATTCATGGGCTTGATGGACAACAACCAATTCTATCTTCACACTAATAAGCAATCGAATCATGAACCATCATTTGCCCCCACTTCTTATTGTTGTTCAATAGAAACTATATTTAGGAGTAGAGTAAGAATTCTAAAGGGTATGAAAACGAAAAGTTTGCTTGTGAAGTAGGTGCGAAAATAAAGCATTTTAGTGCGGAACGTGTCTTTTGGGTTTTTTGCGAATTTTCTTTACTACGCTTCTTTTTGCTTGTTTTGCTATTGGTTGGTAGGTTTTCAGTTAGATAATCGTTTTATAAGGGAGAGGAAAGAAGCCTAAAAATTTTCAGGGTTTTCTAAAATTAAGAAAAGCTGACATGGCGGAGGGTCTTGGTTCACGGAAATATCATAAAATCAGTGAAATTAAAAGTGTAATGACAGAGAGAGAGTTACAATCTATGGTAAAAGACATAAGTTTGGGTGATGGTTTTAGACTAAGTCTACCTACAAGTAGGGAAGGGCTAATCAGATGTTTGGAGGTTATGTCCCTATGTATAGGGAATACACTAGGTATAGATTGCGGGTACTCTATTTGGGACCTTTATGCATTGCTTTGAGGAGTTGAAATGTATTTCCAGCCCTACTAATTCCCAAAGCGTGACGTTTGGTAGTAGCGGTGGCCAATTTGTTGAGTTTTTGTCGGTTGAGATTTGATTTCGACATTTTGTTTTCTATTTTTTGTTTGAGAAAGTGTGCCGTTGGGGGCCCTAAAGAGGGTTGGTACTATATTCAGACTCGACATCAATCAAAGTTGAAGTTTTTCTATGAGGAGACTCTTGACAAGTCATGGAAAAGTAAATTCTTTTTTGAAGGGTATGTGAATAGGGACTTGATGCCATTGTTCCCAATGGCTGATGTAGAGCTCTTTGTTGGGTTGAAGCCATCTGGGTCGTCCCGATATTTTGGTTTTGTGACATCTGTAGGTGGTTTTTGTAGGGTTTCGAGTAGGGCAGTGTGGGTCGATGCTCTGGTTGAGAACGAGAAGCTTAAATTAGATATTCTTCTGTTAGACAAGAAGATACAAATTCAAAGGTCGTTCATGTTGGAGAAGAGGTTGAAAAGGCTTGTTGATGTTATTGATTTTGCTGAGATCGATTATCTCAACCGGGTGACAACTATAAAGTCGATAAGGGCCTTTACGAGGGCGAGTCCCAAGGTCGAGGAGGATGAGAGGAGAGCGTCTGAGGACACACTTACAGGTTATATTCCTAGAAAGAAGAGGAGGCTTGTCTGCACGCCGAGCAATAAAAAGGACAACAATGGTATATATCAAGTTCTATAGGCACGGTAGTATGGGTGTCCAGAAATCCTGTTCTTTTACTGGAAGATGCTATTGGAGAGTTAAAGGTCAACGCAGAAGCTTCCAGTAGCACTAAGGAATGAGTATTAGGGGAAGAGAGAGAGAGAGAGAAAGAGTATCAAAGGGGGGTCAAGTGATGAGTGCCTTATTACTACTCTTGTTTATAGGGGAAGAAGAGTAGGTTGTTTGCCCCTGCTCCTAGCATCGACGAGGTAGGGTTTATTGGGGAGGTACATCTAGCCCTTCCCTTGACAATAGGAGAGGATAGTATGTCGACAGCCCCAACTGTTAAGTAAAAGGATAGGGTTGAGGACATAGGACCAAGTTCTTCTAATGCTTTACTGGACTACTTGCACGTCCATATAGGTAAGCGGTGATGTATGAGCAAAAGATCCCCTTCCTCTTGTTTTGCTTCGCTCTTTTGATCAATCGAAACATTTGAAGGAGAGAGAAACTACGGCCGTAAGTTGCGGTGATCACTATTTTTGTTATCTAAACATTGCTGAAATGAGGAGGTTCACTGATGGTCTCGATTTTCACTAGCGGAGTCAGAGTTAAACCGCTTATCATTGGAGCAGGTGATGACTCCGTGGTAGCTCTCCTAATTTAGGTATGCCCCTTCTAATGATTCTTAATTTAAGCTATCATTTTTGTTATGATAAATGTAACTTTTTTTCTTCACAGGCCATCATGATAGCCGAGTTTTAGAGGACAAGGAAAGAACAGTTGCTAGATCATTTGAGGAGTCAATTGGATTATTTTGGAGAGGAGATCTATTGGTTTTGAGCCGAGATGGCCTAAAAGGAAGCCGAGAAGTGAATGCAACATCTTTTGCTCTTAGTAAAAAGGAAAAAATGAAAGAAATATTGCAGACTAACTCGAACAGTTTGTATCAAGTTACCAATGCAGCCATCAAGAATGGTGAGAAAATTGAGAGGTGAAGCAGATTGACTGATTGTCGAAGAGTTGGCACGGAGCGGGAGGAAGTTCTTGTCACTTTAAGGAGAGAGGTTATAAAACAAAGGGAGACTTATGAATGTGACCATCGGGAGCTATTTGAGAAATTGCGTCGAGTTGAAGAAACCATTCATTGCATGAGAAACGATTCAATTGAGGAAGTGGACGCTAGCAGTACTAGTGTCCCGAATTCAAATCTTGCTAGGGCTCCCAAGGGTGGCCCTTTCAAAGAGGTGATTGCTACTAGTTTACGTATTACCGTACTTTGAGCTGTTTTCGCTAACCTTCAACAAAGACCTCTTGCTCCCCCTCTCTTTGATCTATCATTGTTTTTATACTTCTCTTTTGGACTCCTTCTTTGTATTAATGACTTTTTCGAAAATGAAAGGATTTCTCGAGTTTTCTTTTTCATTTTTGGCTTTTGTATTGCCAATATATTGTTTTGTTGTTCCTTTGCCAACATAGTTTCTTCAAACAAAAGCCCTAAGGTGATGTCCTGAACATAGTTTCTCGGTTTAGAGAGCTACTCTATTTGGGAAGGCGAAGATATTTATCAGTACGACATACTTTTTTGAATCATATTTTTTGGTTTTCTTGTGGTTTCAAGCATACTCTTCCGTATCCAAATAGAGTACAGCTCGAATTAGAACCATTGAGATAGGAGCATGCCAATAAAAAAGTACAGTATAATCTAGCTTTAATTTGCCCAAAACCTGGTTTGGTTGACCTAAGATCATGTTTTGGTAGGCCTATAGTTTGTTATGTGTTGACCTCAATGGTTCTAATTCTATCTTATGCTTCCACATTCCTTCTTATTTTAACTATTTCGATTTTCCTAATTTTATCATTATCGAAATATAATTTTGTCAACACCTATTGGGATATCTCATACCAATTTTAAACTTAATATATTTTTATTCATCATGTTACAATTGTAAAATTCATTGTAGTAATTATTTTTCTAACAAATTCCTACAAGCCCATTATCGCGAAACTTAGTAGACCCATGATCATATAAACTGTAGAGCAAAGCACTATATGACCTCTCAATTAGTCCTGGTCATAGGTCTTTTGGCAAGACTCTCTCGGTATGTGTAATGTTCAATCATTCCCCTGACAGAGTCTATTCATTGGGCCCTTTAACCTCTTGACGTTACAACCTCTCGATCTTTACAAAGTCAACTCCTATCATACAGCGAGTTGTAACCTCTCGGTCCCGACCTCTCAACTTTGTGTCTTACATGGGTTCCGCATTCATTTTTAACCAATATACGAGATCTAACTCCTGAGTAGGTAGCTTCCAATGATCTCTCGACATTATGGCTTACATCGATTCCACACTCATCCTTAGCCGATATACGAGATCTAACTCATGAGGGGTGGCTCCCAACAATCTCTTAGCTTTATACCTTATATAGGTCTTGTATCCATCTTTAGCCAACATACGAGATGCAACTCACGAGTGGGTGACTTCTAATGATCTCTCAGTTTCGTGCCTCTCATTTATTAGGTCTTACATGCACTTGGAAGCTATATGCATCGATGAGGATCGGCTCCCCCTTCTCTTGCCCTATGTCGATCATTTGAAGCAACTTAATATCATGCATACAATGATAGTCAAAATGCAAAAGAGAGAAAATCAAATGCGCAAAAAAAGAAACTCAATTCATTGTATCACAAGGGAAATACAACTCAGTGAGGAAGATGGAGTACATTAAGAAAAAACCAAAGTACAAGACACTATTCACGATAGAGAGCTGAGGAAGGAGCAGTTCTCACTTTATGATCGGGAGATGGAGGAGGGACAATTCTCTTTATGATTGGGATATGCATGCAGGAGTAGTTCTATCATAAGCCCTCGAAGTCGGTCTGCATGGCAGCTATACGAGCTTTAGCTTCAACTACTTTGTAGGAAAGACTTGCCCTAGGAGCACTAGCTACTCTCGAGACTACCATCCCAACGATAGCCACGCCAGTGCTATACACCCTGATGGGCTTCTTGAAGCTTTACATTTTTACTCTCTAAATCTCCTACCTTCTTCTCCAAGGCAAAAAATGATTGCCTTAACTCTTGAGCCATCCCTGTGGTAGCCAAGCGTTCCGATTTAACTTCGTCCAACAATCCATCCAGCCTCTTGCATTCCGCAATAACCGTATCACACTGCTTGAACACTGATCATTAACTCGTTGGTACCACCACCACTACCAACTTTTCCATCATCTTCATTGTGATCGTCATCGTCGTCTTCTTCTTTCGCCATTTCTTTCTTATCAACATCATTATTCACTTTTGTGAAAGCAAGATCCTCAAAATTCAATGTGGAAATCATTCGTATAATCAGAACCTTGTTGCGAGAATATTCCACTATCGTAAAATTTTATGTACAACTCATGAGTGGAATCCACTCTTATACTCACTACAAACTCCATCATATTATAAATATCGTCATCATCACATAGTGTCACCAATTCATAACGTATATTCCCACCTTGGATGTTTGAGACACCGATAGAAAACCTTTGCATGTTGTGTCATAAAATTTATCTAAAAACTTTTATATATCACAAATGCCAACTCATTAAAACATATATTCTTACTCACCATAATCAATTTTGAAAGATTTCGGTCATAAACAATTCTATCCTCACCCATGATAATTTCACCATTATTATAGTATAATAATCTTACCATATCCGTCATTTTTTCTAAATATAAAAAATAAACCTGTTAACATTTAATTCAATTTGTTATGAATTTATGTAAATAACCAAACTTTTGTAATTTGAATCCTAAATATAAATATATAATAATTTAGCATACATTCATTAAACATACTAAATTATATTAATCGAACATTTAACAAAATTACTAATTAATTAAAAGTGACATTCAACAAATGATAAACTCTAAATTTATAATTATAACAATTCAACAAATATTCAACAAATATACTAAATTTATATTAATTTATTATAATTAAACATTCAATAAAACCACCCATTAATAAATTGGTGAACATACTCTAAACCCTAAATTTATACTAAACATTCAACAATCCCTAAACTCTAAATTAATACTAAATTTTTAATAAACCCTAAACCCTAAATTTTATAATTAAATTTCTCAATTTCAGTGAATATAACATACATCTCTCAACAAATATTATTTACCAACAAATTAAACATTTCAACTTCAAAGAACCAAAGAGAACCAATGAGAACAATATACTTTCAGAGCTTTCTTGAGGTTACAGGTTGTGCAGAAATTTGCATGGTGCACTAAAAAGCCGCCAGAGGTTATTGCGCTTGCCAGAATGTACGGATGGTGGCCAAATTACACTGGCAGAGGCTTAAGGTTAGGGTTCATCATGAGAGAAGAAGAGAGAAGAGAAGGAAACAGGGAAAGCAGAAAGGGTGTGGGTTTTGGACAAACCCATGAGTACGTAGTCTTAGACTTAACATACACTGTTCATGTGAAAGATTTGACATACACTGTTCATGCGGGTTTTAAAATATATTGAGTCTTACTCGAGTCAATTTTGGAATTATTTACCACGTCGTGTTGTTTTAAGAATTTTTTTAAAAAATAAGATTAAATCTATACATGCCTCCATTGGAGGAGACATTAAATTCGGTTTTAATGAGCATCGGACCATTTTCTTTCTTTGCTTCACTGCTTTGCTCTGGATCTCAATTTCAGCAAATTTAAAATCTCCTACTCTGTTGTGTAGTAATCTTCGGCAAAATCGTTTGAACCAGATCGGGTGTAATTAATGAATTCCTTTACTATCTATTAAATAAACTAATTATTACCCCCACGCTAATGTGCGAGATGCTCATAAAATGTGGATTATATTTTTTAACTGTATAAACATTTATTAGGTTTATAATTAATTTAATATATGAATTAAATTATTGTCTAAACCACTAAAAAATATAACGTATATTAGCGATGGCAAAAAAATGAGTCTAATCACTAGAGTTCTAAAAAAAAACCAATGAATGAGAAAAAATAGATAATAAGTAGAGTAAAAAGATAATAGAAATAAAGGAATAACCATTTATGAGGCTCCAAAAAAACAAAAGAAGAAAAACCTATATTTAAAAAAAAAAAGGACTCAAAAGGAAAAAAGGGTCAAAAATAAAAAAGTAATAACCTAAATAGGAAAAAAAGAAAAAAGTGTGGTTTAAAAATAAAAGAACAATTATCTGTAGTGCCAAAAAAAAAGGGAAAAATCTATATTAAAAAAAAAGATTAAAGCAAAAAAAAAATTGGGTAAAAAAAACTGAATAGACAAGTATGACCAAAAAAAGAGAAAAACTTATGTCAAAAAAGTACGAACGACCTAAGGAAAAACATTTGGTAAAATAAGAGTAAGGATTTAAATGAAAAAAATTTAAAATCATGATTTAAAAATAAAGTAATGACTATCCATGAGATCAAAAAAACAAAAGAAAAAAAACTTTTGTCCCAAAAAAATGATGGATTTAAGAAAAAAAAAAACAAAAATCTGAATAGAAAAACATGCGATTTAAAAATCAATGGACGATCATCCGTAAAATAAAAAATCTATATTCCAAAAAGACGAAAAATTTAAGCAAAAAATGGGATTAAAAAGGTGAAAGGATTTGAATGAAAAAAAATAAAGTGTGGTCTCATAAAGATGAAAACCCAAGCGAAAAAAATGGTAAAAAAAAAACGCAAAGACTTGAACGAAACAAAAAAAAAAAAAGAAAGTGTGATTAAAAAAAGACGAAAGATCTAAACAAAAAGGGATTAAAACGAAAAAGTATAAGAATTTAAATGAAAAAATGTAGGGTCCCAAAAAAAGGCACAAGGATTTAAACAAAACAAAAAAAACAAGGTGTGATCCCCATAAAGATGAAGGACCCAAGCTAAAAAAGGGTAAAAAAAAAGTGCAAAAATTTGAACAAAAAACAAACTGTGGTCTAAAAAAATGAAGGATCCAAGTAAAAAAACAAAGAGTAAAAATAGGCGCAAGGATTTGAACGAAACAAAAAAAGCAAAGTGTGGTCCCAAAAAATGAAGGATCCAAAGGAAAAAAAAGGATCAAAACGAAAAAATATACGAACTTGAAGTTAAAAAAGGATGTGAACGAACAAAAAAAAGTACAGTGATTTGAATGAAATAAAAAAATGTGGTCCTAAAAAATAAAGGACCCAAAGGGAAAAAGGGTCAAATTTGAATGAAAAAAAAAAAAGAATGTGAATGAAAAAAAATAAATTATACAAAAAATAGAAAAGGATGCGAACGAGAAAAAAATAAATGTTGTGCTCGAATAATAGGAGGCGTACAAGAAAAAAAGACATGAACAAAAAAAAGGACATAAATGAAACGAGAAAAAGAAGCTGTGGATCAAAAATTTTCGAATGACCACCTAGGGACATCCGAATAAGGATGCAAATAGGAAAAAAAAAAGCTGTGACCAAACAGTAGATGGAGGTAAGCAGGAAAAAAAAGGATTCGAATGGAAAATAAAATGACGTGAACAGAAAAAAAGGAAGCTATATGAAAAAAAAGGACATGAATGAAACAAAACAAAAAAGCTGTGGCCCAAATATACTTGGACAAGCACCTAGGGACATTTGAAGTTTTGGGTGAACAGGAAGCACTTTCGGTGCTTTATATAGGTAGATATCATCTATTTTTTTACCAATGATCACTAATCAATTTTTTAAATAAAATAATAATAATAATGGAACTATTTGTGCACAAGTTCTGATGATCTCCCTTGGTCCAAACCTATTTGGGTGGTTGGGTAGAAATTAACATGGGTGAATGTTATAGTAAGTTGAATTGAGACTTTTTGGTTATTTGTTATTTGTAGGAAGAAATTAAGGCAACGAGGTCGATGGTATAAGAGCAAAAATTGATTAATAGAAAATTCAAACGTTGATTCTCTCTATGTCTCTTTTACTGCTAGTATAGTAATCTATTAAAATTGTATTAAAATTGTACATAATTTATATGTAAATTACAACATTTCCCCACTTACTTTTAATATTAATGGAAGTGATTTCGTATAGAGAGAGAGAATAATAGTTAAAGATAGATTTTTATACTTCATGAAGGTGTGTTCTGCATTGAACCTCCACTTAGTGTAACAAAAATTCTCACTTTAGAGTTAAAGTATTCTCTGCATTGAACTAAAACTTCTTTTAGGAAATGAAAATTATTGCTCACATAATAATCTAAGCATTGACATGAGTTTTAATAGCTAGCATGTTACAGTCTTGTGCTATCCCAGTTTTCATGAGTGTTTTTGAGAATAAGCTCAATTCTCATTGAAAGTGATCCCACTTCCACACTCACATAGGTGAAATCTATTATGGGTATTCCTATAACTTTTAATACCCCACTCATAAGAGATACAGATTTTCATTAAGAGTTCAATAACTTAACTCTCTAATCGTTATAGAAAAAATGCACCATATCATAAGGAAGGACACTTAAAAATTAAGTGCATTGTTTACAACCACCATATGATTCGTTCTTCCTATTGAACCTGATTACAGGATTTTTGGTTCTCGGGTTGGGTATCCTCATACGTGGCTCATAAGTTCATGGGTTTCAATCCCATCCCCCTCGATGTGCTCCAAATCTTTTCTCTTGCCAAGACCTTGGTAAATGGATCTGTAAGATTAGCAAAAAATTTAATATAATCCACATTAATGATACCATTACTCAAATATGATCTCACAATACTATATTTTCTTCTAATGGATCTGGATTTACCGCTATAGTAATAGTTTCTTACTCTACCAATTGTAGTAGTGCTATCACAATAAATGAGTATAGGAGGAACTGTTTTTCCCAAATAGGAATATCAGATAATAAATCTCTTAACCAACATGTTTCCTCACTTGCTGATACTAATACAATTAACTCAGCCTCCATGGTAGAATCAACAATTATAGTTTGTTTTTTTAGATTTCTAACATATAGCACCACCACACATCATAAAAATATAACCAGTGGTAGAGAGAGAGTTATCTGATTGTGTGTTCCAATCGAAATCACTGTAATCTTCAATTATAGTAGGATACTTTTTGTAAAATAAACCAAACATTTTTGTATAAGACATATTTCATTACTCTTTCCTGGCATGCCAATGTTTCACATTTGGCTTGCTAGTAAACCTATTAGGCATTACTACTATATATGCAATGTCAGGTCTTGTAGAATCAATTAAATATCGCAAACTTCTAATCATACTAGCATATTCATTCTGCTTGTAAACATCATTCTCATTTTCAATAGAAAATAAATGAATACTTGAATCAAAAGAAGTAGTCACATGTTTACAATTATCAAAATTATATATTTTCAAAATTTTCTCAATATAATGTGATTGATCAAGAAAAATACCACTACTAGTTTTAGTGATTTTCATACCCAAAATAAAATTTATCTCACCCAAGTTTTTCATATCAAAATGTTTCTTAAGTATATCTTTGGTATATTGGATAATATATAAATTTGATTCAAAAATCAACATATCATCCACACAGAGGTAAATAATCACTTTTGAATTCTCAAAAGATTTATAGTATATGCATTTGTCATACTCATTTATTTTTGCAAGAATCAAAGTTTTCATACCACATTTTAGATACTTGTTTTAAGCCATAAAGTGATTTTTCAAGTTTAAACACTCTATTTTCCCCTCCATGCTCTATGAATCTCTTAGGTTGATTCATATAAATTTCTTCTTCCAAGTCTCTATTTAAAATGTAGTTTTGACATCTATTTGATAAATATGTAAATTATAAATTGCAACAATAGCAATCAAAAGCTTAATGGATGTCACTCTTGTAATAGGAGAAAATGTATTAAAAAAATCAAAATCATCCTTTTGTGTAAAACCTTTAGCAACAAGCCTTACTTTATATTTTTCTACGGTTCCATCTAGTTTTAATTTTTTTCTAAGAACCCACTTGCAATCAATTATTTTACACCCTAGAAGTAAATCTACTAATTTTCAAGTTTGATTTGAAATTAGAAATTTTATCTCATCATTTACAGTCTCTTTCCAAAATATAGTATTTTCAGAAGATAAAACTTTTTGTAAAGTTATAAATTTCTCAATATTGTATACAAAATAGTAAGGACAATTTTTTTTTTTAATTCTACCTCTTTTACTTTTTCTTTGTTCAAAAGTTTTTTTTTAATTTTCTAAATTATGAAGTCAACAAATATTTTCTTGATTTTATAAATCGTTGAGGTTTTAAAATTATTTTGTAAACTAAAATTGTCCACTATTTTTGAGTTTATAAAGAATTTTTTTTCATGAAAAATAGCAACACTTGATTCAAAAATCACATTATTTTCAATATCAAGAAACCTATGCACTATACTTGTTTTTGTATAACAATAAAAAAATACAAATGGTAGCTCCACACTTAGTTTGGGTCTTTTAGGTAATCTAACATATGTAAAACAATTTCAAACTCTCAAATATTTCAAATTTGGTTTATTCCATTTCCACAACTCATAAGGAATTATTTTTGTATTTTTATGTGACACACGATTCAATACATGACATGCTATCAAAATGGCTTTACCCCCTAAATTTTTGGGCACATTTGGGGACACATGAATCAATCAACATATCATTACACAACTCTATGAGAGTTCTATTTTTTCTTTCTGTTATACCATTTGATGCAGGTGAATATGGAGATATAGTTTTATGAATTATTCCTAATGACTGATCATATGAGTTAAATTCAAAAGATTCATATCCACGACCTCTGTCATTTCAAATTCTTTTAATTTTTTTATCAAACTAATTTTCAACTTATAGAAAGTAAGATTTAAAAGTTTCAAGTGCATCACTTTTATTTTTAATCAAATATACATAAGTATATTTAGAAAAAATATCGATAAAAGTAATAATATATCTATTTCCTCTCAAATCAAAATTTCTTCAAATTCACATAAATTAGAATATATTAATTCGAGTGATTCAGTTTTTTTTTCCAAAATTTTGTGAGGTCCTTTTGTGATTTTCGCCTTATTACAAGTTTCACATTTTTTAAAATTTTTGTTTAGCTTTGGATTTAATCCTAACTTACTCATCACACCCACATATCTAGAATTAATATGATACAAATGAGTATGCCAAAAATTAATATAAGACAACATATAAACAGAAGTATTATATACTTTATTTTCAATATTCAATTTAAACATTCTATCATGAGTATAGCTCTTCCCAACAAAAAGTTTTCTTTTTTGAAATCATATGTTGATCAGACTTTATAATTTGTTTGAAACCAGCCGTGTTTAGAAGAAAACTTGATACAATATTCTTTCTCATAGAGAGTGCATATATCACATCTTTTAAAAGCAATATTCTTCCAGATATAAATTTTAATTCAATTTCACGACTTCCCAAAACTTGAATAATATGAGAATCACAAAGTATAATAATTTTATGCTCTTCATAGGGAATATATTTTTTGAACCACTTTTTGTCATAGTAGATATGTCTATTGACACCAGAATCTGCCCCACCTTTTAGAATTTTTCACTAAAAATATGTCTGTCACCACGGCCACAAAGGGTTCTTTGGTAACGTTGGCTTGATTTCGAGTCTCATGTTTTCGAAATTTGTAAATTCGAGCAACATGCTCACTTTTGCTACAGACATAACATACACCAAGTTTTTTATAAGGAGGATAGTCATGGTTCTTTCTCTTTTAATTGAAATTTGTCTTTTTGTTGTGAGATTTATCATTTTTGTTTCCAAAATTTTTATTTGGCTTCAAATATGTATTTCGGGAATTATTTGGCAAATTGTTTGAGGATATGAGATTTATCTTAGTGGAATTTACATTTATATCTTGAACCATTGCATCTTGGCCTCTTGCTTCCTCCTCTACACAGATACGTGTGATTAAATCCTCCAAAGTGATATCCTTCTGTTTGTAACGTAAGGTCTTTTGAAATTCCCCCCAAGTTGATGGCAACTTGTTAATAATTCCAAGAACTATCAAGTTATCGCCAAAGTTTACTCCTAACGGCACCTCATGAGCAATTCTTGCACTTGGTCCATCATAAATTTTCCATCTATCATTTGGTAGCGAAAGAAGTGACTAGCTGCTTACTTTTTTGCATTGGCTTCTTCAGTGTCGTACTTAAGTTGTAGAGCCTTTCATATTTTCTTGGTAGTAAGGTAAGTATGTTCATAATAATCATAGAATTGATCAAATAGGCAATTTAAAATATAGTAGCGGCAATTATATTCATCCATTTCATATTGTACACATCTCTCCGAATGTTCGATTTGTTCATTCCTGGACATGCCTTCAATGTTCTCCTTATTGGGATTCTTTTCGATGAGAACATAAGCCACCTTGAGAAGGTTAAGGTAGAACAATACTTTTTCTTTCCATTTCCTAAAGTGAGCATCATGAAATTTGACAGATTTGTTAAGATTTCCAACTTAGTTGACGAGTTTTTCTTATGCAATTTCCATACCGAAATCTTTTTAAAATTGTTGGTGAACAATGTAATAAAAATAATAATTTATTACAAAATGTAAAGAAATTACATAAAAAATCATGGGTTGAGACGCGGATATCTCACTCTCTTTAAGAAGATCCGAGCATTCAACGGTAGCCAAAGAACTTAAGAACCGGTATAGTATCCCCTTCAAGATACAATAGCCCAACGATTTGTTATTTAGTTCACAAAATTCTGCACAAATGTTTGAATCCAAAACTCTACCAAATGAATACATTTTTTTAGCAATATTTTCTCTCTAGTATACTTGTAGGAGTAGATATATGTTAGAAAATTGAAAATGAGACTTTTATTTATAGATGTACAAAGTTCTTATCTCATTAAATACGGTATTAGTGATGGAGAGAATTGTAACCATTATTCACCCCATTATGACGTAATTTACACCTCTACTATACTCACTATTACATGAGTTACACCTAATTATTTATATTAAAAGTGAATATTTGTAACTTATTGGTCGGGTTGTCGAATCCCTCAAATTAATACTGATTTCCCCAATGCAACAAACTGTAACAATAGTGGTTACTAAATCGAATCCCAAAGGAATTAGTTAATTCAATCTCTTAGCTAATGTAAAAATAAAATGGAGAGTTTATAAAATAAATTCCTAAATAAAAAATTAAATAGCTAAAATTAAATGACAAATCAAATATGCAAAAATACTAAAAATTGGAGAAAAAATTCAATATGCTAAATATCCGATCCAAGAGTTCATATATTCGATTGTCTTATTGATCATTGGTTGAAAATATTATTCTTGCAATTCAAGTATTTAATCTTAAATCTATTAGTATAGTCATAATAAATTTTGCGTTTTTCTAAAATAATTGACCAAACATAGCATCCAATCAAAATTTATCATTAATCGACTGGTCACGATAGCGTTCCATATCAAATAATGACAGCATTAAGTTTTGTGAAAACAGTTAAACCAAAATACAAATAATCAGGATAACCGTACAATTATTCGATTTTGTTCTATCGATTTCTTAGGTTAACATGAATATCGGCAAACGACCCATAAACAAATATAACTTATTTGCTACTCGTACCATTCATTCATTGACAATTATGGATCACTGAAATCCTGGATGTAGTAAAAAAATTGATATTGAATTAAATTGTCAGATTAACCAATACCAATCATTCATAAAAATAAACCAAAAATCGATGAATACTTGAATTAAAAATGCAAGAAATTAAATAAAATATATAATCTCACAATGAAGAACAATCGGTGAAATTCCCCTTGAATCAGAATAAAAAAACTAGCCACTCATGGTAACCATATTCTTGAGAATAAACAAAAGAAAGAATAAAAGAAAAAAACAATGTTCTTCAAAGAAAAAGAAAAAATAAAACATAAACCTAAAAAGAGATCAATGTAGCCGCCACAGCACTTGTGAATATATATATGAATAGTGCCGTGAACAGTAACGTGAATAGTGCCTTCTAGGGTTAATGAGGAGAGTCCTTCTTTTAAAGCTCTAGGTCTCCAAGATTCTTCCAAAATAATAGAAAAAAGATCCACCAAAATAGGAAAATTTAGAAATTTTACTCATAACAACAATTTTTACTTAAAGTAAAAATTCCTAAAATAAAATCTTCCACTTTTTGATATTTCTTCCTTTCTTTTGTAGGTCCAATTGATATCTTGAACCATTTAATTCCAAAAAATGTCTCTTTAAACCCATTTTGATCCAATCTCCATTTTTTATTCCTAAAAATAAAAAGACCATAAAAACAATTATTAGGGTATTAATCAATCCAAAATCAAATCATAATATCAACAATAAAAATGACAATTTGTGCATTATCACTTATATCATTACATAAAAAATAAAGGAGCCTACCCATTACTTCCAATATTTACATTCTATTAAAATTGTACATAATTTACATGTAAGTTATAATAGAAAGAAAATAGGGATTGGATTTACAGTAAAACTTAGTCTATGATTTTGAGGGGTTATATCTAAATTTGTTACTAAGTTATTCTGATTATAACTGTGCCTATTTCATTGGTGACCACATAATTATTACTCTATCATTGTGATAATGCCTCCACAAGTATGCATTAATTTATAACTCTTTACCTATCAAAATTACCATAGTCTCCACCGGCTTTAAGCACCAAAATGAATTCACTCAACTTATTAATCACATCATTCTTAACAAGCTCATCAAAAGGAAAATTATGACACTCATTTTCACTAATATCATTCAATTCATTTTGTATCTCTTTGTCATTACCATTGTAACTAGTGAAGAATTTATTATATTATATACGCATACGAAAGCGTATAAATTAAAAGTTTAAAATTTTAATATAAATATCTTAATATGTAGGATTCTAATAAATCAACCGAAACCATGTAATTCCTCGTACGGATTGTTCGGTCAAAATGGTGATCACGAAACGAACCACTATTACTTTTCATGACGTCTCAATCCAAAGTCCAGTGACCCAAATGACGGAAGGGATTTTCCTACACGAAAATTTCTTAAACCCTCAATTGTTCTCTCTACAAATATTCCACCCTTTTTCATGGCAATGTGTTCTTCTTCTCGGGAATGTACAAGGAAATCCATTTCTCTTGGAACACCATTTTTTGTAGGCATTATAAAAGGAGTTAAATCACCAAATTTTCTTTATTTTGGTTTTTCCTTACTGAGAGTGCCCTTGTTCCCAAAAAAAAAATTGCAATCCCTTTTCACCATTGTTACTTCATCTTTTCGCAGGACATCATCAAAAGGAATTGAATGACACACACCATTCATTACAAAGGAAAAAAAAAGGGTGGACGTTAATTTGATGCTATCCTAATAACACCCTTACATAATTTGAATATCCTAAAAAATGTCCCATCATTGGCATAATTTCCAATATCTTCCACTTGCACATGAGCATTTTACATCCATCACAATATCACAACTTATATGATCTTTCACATTACTCTACTGGATTTTCATAAAGGGTTGAGCGTCGTACAACCGGCAAGTACATCTACAATCAAAGATTTCTCGATACACCTGTTAGGATGATCGATGAGCCATCGTTAATATAAAAAAGAACTTGTTGCACCCCAAACTCAATGTAATTATATCTATTGAACCATTTTGCTCATCGAAAGTGATTCTCAATTATTTACTCGATTGTGTATTTACATAGCAAGTCGAACGGTGAATACAAACACCATAATATAATGTCAATTGGTCTTCTTTTCATACTACTAACTTTCAATCTTATCTTAGATGTTTTCCTAGACATACACCGCCAACCCGAATCAATCATGGTTTCTTGATAACATGCTAAAGTAGCAACACTAAAATAAAATCTCAAGAGACAGACGAAAGTTGTAAGGGTAGATGAGATCTCATCCAATGGATCTTGGGTCTCACACAGTGGGAACGGGGATCTTGAATCATACTATCGTCTCAAAATAATACAGCTCACTATCCCTTGGTCGTCTTATCATACACGATATGAAATACGTGTCATAGTGTTATTCTCTCATATCTTAAAAGTACAAATGTCAGACAACTCTAACACTATGTAGGTATGAGTTTCAGCCTACATAAGACTTTACCCCAGATATTTCAGAGAGAGTATATCAGAGACGATATCACTTGACGTAGGTGATATCTGAGATCTCTACTTGACTTCTTACAGACAATATGGATATAGGTATGTCCATGTCGGTCATGTCGCATATGATCTCATCCTGAAGACACATCAGGGCGACTTATGTTCTAGTAAAGCCATTCTCAAAAGCTCTTACGACTAAAAATCATTTCATCTCTGCTCACGTAGAGTTGGAGGTGGTTACTCGTGTGTGAGAGTCAACCACGCCTGCCTAACACATCTTTTATCACAACACTACATAATATATAACAACAAATTAGTGCAAAAAATCAACTTGTGACTATATACAATGCACATATGTCATATATGTCAATAAGTATTACAATCAATATATAGTGAGAAATGTTAAATCATATATAAACCCAATGATTCCATATGTCTCACAGAGGAATCTCTTACAATGGATTTGATGAAGGGATCAGCCATCATACTGTATAAAAATGTACTTAAATATCACTACACCCTTTTTGGTCATATCTCTTACAAAATGGTATATAGTATTAATGTGTTTGGTTTTTCTGTGATATTTAGGGTTTCAGTTGTAGACAATACCGACTTGATTATCACTGCAAATCATTACTGATCTCCCACTACCTGTTACAACTCCTAAATCATCCAGAAATCTCTGAAACCAAAACCTTCTCTTGAACTGCCACTGAGTATGCCACAAACTCGGTCTCTATCATAGATAGAGATACACAGACTTGTTTCTTATTTCTCTAAGACATGGTACTATTTATTGAGTAAGACAGTAAAAACTGATATCGATTTATGTTTATCCAGATCACCATCCTAATCAGTGTCTAAATATCCAACCAAACATAAATCACATATTACGTAACATAATGAGAGATCTGCAGTTCCCTTGCAATATCTCAAAATCATTTTCATTACTCTCCAATGATCACTTCAAGGATTTGATTGATACCTACTTACCATATTGACTGCAAAACTAATGTCTGGTTATGTATGGCTCATCGCATATAATAGAATGCACATTGCACTGGTATAAGAGATTCTACTCATCTCTCTTATTTCTTTTTGGATTTTAGGACATCTGCTAAGACTCAGATCTTCATCTCTAGCGATAGGAGTATTTATTGAGTTGTCATCGTTCATCTCGAAATGCTAAAAAATATACCTGTTGTAGGATTCTTATTAAAAAGTTAACATTCTTTTCAAGCGATCCATCTAGATCCAAATTTTGAGAATGAACTAAAACTCACCCATGAATAATAACCATATTTCAATGGTCAAAAGATATATCGGAACGTATCAGATAAATACAATGATCCTCCTTGATCATTATAACATCATAAGATATCACTTTCTCGTAAAATTTCAGGTACCACCATTTGGATGAGTATTTAGCTTGTATGTTGACTTCCAAATCAACATGCCTTATCTACCTGATCTACTAGAACGAATCCAGAGGGATGCTCCATATAGATCGCCTCATCCAGACTTCCGTTACAAAAAACGGTATTTGCGTCCATCTAGTATGACTTCAAATCCATGTTCATGACAATCTCTAAAAGATGAATGGATCGAGATAAATTAGACTACAACTTCTCGGTAGTCCACCCCTCAGTCTAAGTGTAACCTTTAGTTACTAGACGGGTTTTATAACTCTCTATCGATCCGTCGACATTTTTCTTGACCTTGAACACCTACTTGTTCCCAATAATTCTTTTGCCCTTAGGCAAATCAACTAAATCTCAGATCCCGCTAATTCTCATCAACTCTTTCTCTTCATCTGTGGCCTTCAACAAATGGTTCTCCACAGAACTCTCAAGAGTCTTTTGGACCGTTTTGGATTTTTCATCATCCTCTAGAGGCACAATGAGGGTTTTACTCTTATTCGGGAAACGACGTTTAAGTACTCGCCCTTAATATTTCTACAAGGAGAGAAAATATCTTCACATTTAGATGGATCGCTCCCACTATGACCAAAATCCTTAATGGGTTATTGTGTCCCAACGTTGGGCTCACCTAAGCCATTAGACTAATCTATCTAAATAGAAGGTAAAGTCCCGATGGATTTCATCTCTCAATGAATCACTCCCACTGGGACAAAAATCCTTAATCGGTTCTTCAGTTCCGTCACAGGATTCAATTGAGCTACTAAGCTCATCCATCAAATAGAAGGTAGAGTCCAAATTGACTTCACATTTTTTAGGAAGATCATCCTTAAGGAATGTGGTATCACGAGACTAAATTTTAAAAACAGTGCCGTCAGTATGCTCACCTAGAACATATACCCTTATAGTGTTTTTAATATCTTATAAAAATATTTTTTTTTTCTCGCGGGCCTAACTCACCGTGTAGATGCAAGAAATCGTGATCATACATGGCATAACCCCATAAGCTCAAGTGGCTAAGGTCAGACTACGTTCCTGTTCAAAGCTCATATCGGGTACTGACTATAGATTTTGATGGGATATCGTTACGAACGTAAACTGAAGTCAATAAATCATCTCCCTAATTAGAGATAGACAAATTGACATGCGTCGTCATAGTCCTTAACATCTCCAACAAACTCATATTCCTTTTCTCGCTTACTTCATTCTGCCGAAAAATAGCAGAAATAGTTAGCTGTCTTATAGTACATTTCTTAAAATAGAGCTCTCTGTATAGTTCAGACAAATACTCGTGCCCTCATCGGCTCTGAGAGTCTTAATTTTCAAGTCTAAATAATTTATAATTTCGTTAATAAATCTCCTGAAGTATTTCAAAACCTCATATTTATGCAAGATCAAATAAATGTGACCGATACGCGTGTAATCGTTTACAAACATAATAAATTACATAACTCCATTTTAGGCTCTTATACTCATATGGCCATAGATATCAGAGTGGACTGACTACAATGGAGTTTTAACTCTCATTATATTGCCAAATGATTTTTTTGTCATTTTGCCGGTTAGACAAAACTCACATATGGGCAACTTGAATTTGGTTAGTGGATTCAATAAACCATTCGCTGCTAATAGCGGAGTCAATCTACGCAATCGAATGTAGAGGCAATAGAAGAGTAACAAGAAATACCATTAAAAGGAATAACATACAGTGCATACAGTCCATTAATGATAAAACCAAAACAAATGAAAGAATTGTCGTAACTAATAGAAATATTAGAGTTTCCAAAAAAAGAAACATATCCTAGGCATTCAAGCAAGTACTTAAATCAAATTCTATCAAATATCTGGAGCATAAAGAACGTCATAGCAAGTGTCGATCCCTCTGACGATGACAAATGTTCTGTTTCTCACGTAAATCCTCCTAACTTGAGGAATTACTGAGCAAAACTCTACTTATGTGCTCCTGTCTCGAATTACGTAATTGGTAGTTCCTAACTTTATAAACTACAAAGGAGAGAAATCAACGAGTATCACAATAAATGACTCAAAAACTCAAACCACGTAAAGAAAAAGAACGTTCCTTCTACTTGTCACACTCAACAAGTGAAATGACCAAGGCTATCTCAGGCGTAGTACTTTGTATTGATCTTATCAAATTCATTTTTCTTGCATTTTTATACTTTGCTATCGGATTTCTCGGATGGTTTCATCTTGTTTGGATCTCAGGTCCTCTTCTCATGCTTATGCTATTTGTGTTTGGTGCCACGAGAGCCCTTACTCGACTCCGCTGTATAAGTATGACCCGAATGTGACCTACTCCCCTCCAAGCGCTCCTCATTGAGCTCACAATGCCTACTCACAATGCCTACTCACATCATTGAAAATACAAATACTCTCATCATGCGTGGGATAGATTTTCATGATCTCCCATGAATCAGGTAAAAAATTGGATCACACCTAGTACCTGTAACTCATCCGAAATAGACTCACCTGAATTCCTAATATCGGTGATCATACCGACATTTGTATTAAATATTATTTCATTGTATGATCAACTCTTTTATTATAAGTTATAAACTTATAAATAGTATCCTCACCTTAGAAGCTGAAAAGGACACCATAATGCTCTTTTAGAGTGAGTCTAACCAACCTAACCATAGAATAATATTCATAAACCGAGATCAAGTCATCGTGCTTTCTATTGATGAGGATTGCTCTAATTTGGCTATCTTTTTCATCAATACACGATAAACTTTCTTATTTCGTCTAACATGAGATATGGTATCCTCCCCGAAACTTACCATCTCATATCTCAAAATCTACAGATTTTGTTTCTCGAGAATAAACTGAATTTTCTTGTTGGTGAATTCACAATTGTCACCATTTAATTTATTTTTTATACAAAAATCTATTACGACAGTGTTCTATTGGACTAAAGAGACTTTAATAACTTATTGATATTTATTCTCATATTTTACGTACCCTTAGAATCAACAAATCTCAAATGATTCAAATATAGATCCTAATTTGAGTGTCTCGATCAACGGATATCATACACTATAAACCAGAATCGTATCTTACTATTCAGAGTTGGATTTGGCATATAAAAACCTACTAAAAGTCAAATGAAACCCTCAGAAATATGGAAAAAATCAATCTGAAATGACATCACGCGCCACTAGAGGTTCCATGCGCCACTAGAGGTTCCATGCGCCACCGCTACGCACCAACGGTGCATAACCAGATGCCTTCACGCCCCCGCACGCTCCAATTAGGGTTGGACAAGCAAACTACAAGAAAATATATTTATTGTCTACGCGACCCGGTTGTCGGAAAACACATTTTTGGCCTTATTTTCGTTCAGATTTCGACTGTAATTCGAAATTCCATATTTCTAATTCATCATAAACTTGATTTATTGGAAAAAATAATTTAAATCGGGTGAATTTGAAATTCGTTTTCATGGCCCTCCGCGGCCAATTTTTGAAAGTCAATTTCCAGAAACTCAAAAATCACAACTAATATGTCAAAATGCAAATATGAGCATGACAAATATTTCTAGACCATTATTACATATCGATTCATTTTTAAATTTTACAGATCTAAGATTTTAAGTTTTGGGTACTATTAGGGTCCGAAACTTTGACTTCAAATTTCATGGTCAAAACATGCCCAAAAAATTTAACAAAAATTATTTTCATGATCCATGGATTATGGGCATTCTTATAGTAATTTCAGATTCACGAAATTTATCCGTAATCTAGATTCTAAATTTGTACTCTACACATTTTATACCCAAAAAATTCCAAATTTTTTTTCATAAATCCAACTTCGCTCTGATACCAATGAATGATTTATTATATTATATGCGAATGCAGAAAAGTATAAATTAAAAGTTCAGAATTTTGATATAAATATCTCAATATGTAGGATTCCAATAAATTAACCGAAACCACATAATCGTTCATAGGGATCGCTCGGTCAGAATGGTGATTACAAAACGAACCACCACTACTTTTCACGACGTCTCAATCCAAAGTCCAGTGATCCAAATGACGAAAAGAATTTTCCTATACGAAAATTTTTTAAACCCTCAATTGTTCTCTCTACTAAAATTCCACTCTTTTTCATGGCAATGTGTTCTTCTCGGAAATGTACAAGGAAATCCTTTTCTCTTGGAACACCATTTTTTGTAGGCATTATGAGAGGAGTTAAATCACCAAACTTTCTTTATTTTGGATTTTCCTTACCGAGAGTGCCCTTGTTCCCCAAAAAAAAAAATTGCAATCCCTTTTCACCATGTTACTTCATCTTTTCGTAGGATATCATCAAAAGGAGTTGAATGACACACACCATTCATTACAAAGGAAAAAAAAGGGGTGCAAGTTCATTTATTTTGGGGTTTTTTGGGAGTTATGGGGTTATGACTCAAATTCAAATTTAAATTGATTTGATGCCATCCCAATAACACTCCTACATAATTTGAATATCTCAAAAAATACTCCATCGTAGGCATAACTTCCAACAACTAGTGTTATCACACTTCATATTTTCGCTTTTACTATTTATAGGGATAGAAGAAACTTGATTTTTTTTTCCCATCATTTTCGGGCATAGCTGAGTCACAAGGTAATGATCCAGTTTGGTGATTGCCCTTGGAACTTTGGTCCATTGAGCCTTTACCTTATACAACAAAGGTTGGATGCTGTAGTAAGATAAAACTTTTGTTGCATTGCAGCAATAGTATGTGATTTTCATGAAAGCATTTTGACTTAAAATTATTTTTTAAATCATAATATGTTATAAGTAAAGAGCAAAAAGGAAATTAGTAAGCAGTATTATTTAGATTTAAATTTCTTGACAATATATAAATGTTGGAGGATTTGTTTGAAATATAAGAAACCCTCCCTAAAGATTTTCAATGTGAAAACATGAACACAAAGGGATGTTTAAATTGAAAATAGTGAATAGGCAGGGTCCCAATGATCTATCTTGCATCATCCGAACTCGCACTTGAGAATCGAAATTGAAATCGAAATAAAAAATCTTAAAAATTAGAATTGGAATCAAAATCCAATATCTTTTATTTGATTCAAATTCTGAAATGAATATAATTACTATTATTGATATTTAATTTGTATATCTTTATGAATAGAAATAATATAATTGTTAATTTTGCCTTTAATATAAAATATTTTTATGATTTAAAATATTTTTATGTTAAAAAATAAAAACATTGCTCTTGATAAAAATATTACTATTTATTAAAAATATATCAAAAAATTACAGAATTACCTTTTTTTAAAAAAAGATCTCTTCAAACCAAAAATGAAATAGAAAATATTTTTGGCATTATTCCTTTGCTAATTGAAACAAATTTAGGTGGTTTTTAAATAGAATTTAATACCAAAAATAGATTTATATATATAATGCTCTTCCATATCTTCTTTCCCATATTTTTGTGAAACTCCTATTTTTTTTTTAAGCCAATATATATATTTTTTCTTCTGTTTTTTCTTCTATTAATGCCAACTAAATGGTTCAAAAAAATTGGTTCCGGAGAACGAAGAGATGCAGAGTGTCATTGTCGAATGCATAGAAGAGGTTTTGGAGGAAGGAAAGAGAGGGAGGGGCGAAGAAAAAGAGAGAAGTGATTGAACTAGAATGGTTATCTAGAATTTCTATTTCGGATGTGATAGAGAGGTCATAGATCTTGATGGAATCATTAGAGCTGCCTGAGATCACGACGGGGCTAGAGATGGCGACGGATTTGATGATGAAGAGGTGGGACGGGAGGTGATGAAGGGGGGAGAGAGAGTAGAATGAAAGGACAAACAGTCAAGAGATTTTTTTTTTTTTTATTTGTTTGAGAGATAAGTTTCGAACGAAACCTCTCATTCTACTTGATTTTCACAAAATTTATATTTTAAAGATTTCATTTTCAAATTTTTATCTTTCATTTTATTAATAAACAACAAATAAAGATTTCATTCTCATTTCTGAAACATATACCTTTTAAGTAAATATCCCCGATCATTGTCTTAATCATCATCGACAAGTCCCCCCAAAATAATATGAGATAACCAATACGTATTTGTTTACGTAAGAATAAACTTTAATGGTTATATATATATATTTTACTGTTTAAACTAAAGAAATTCACTTAAATTTCATATTTTACTTATCTTTTATTTCATGTATAAAATTTTATTTTTAAATAAATTTATAATTTAATTTATTTGACAAACTGAATTTATTTTTCACTGTTGTATGTACTCTTAATTTCTATAAAGAGATTTCATCTATATGTCTGGACTTTTGTGATTTTTGTCAAAAAAAAAAAAAAAAAGAAGAAAATGGAAAACCACTTGCGGTTGCGGGTCTTGGTAAGTGGCATTTGGGTCCAATCATCAAAGAAAGAAAGGGGAAATGCTATGAATTCGCCATTTGCTGCTTCTCTCACGCCCTCCAACTACGTCCCCCCCTGCTCTCTCTCTCAGGTGCAGTGCCTTCATCTCTCTTCAGGTGCGGTGCCTTCTTCTCACCTTTGTTTTCTACTTCTTTTTCAGAGTCTAGTAGTGGGCCACCTCTGCTTCTCTTCAGGTATTTGGGTTTTTATTTTCCACTTTCTCTCACTGATATGTGTTTGGATGAGAAATATAGGGTTTGTGTTGTTCTTCGATTTGATGTGATTTTTACGTTGGGTGTTTTGTTGCATTTGCCAATTGGTACGTTGATTGACTCAATTTTGTTGAAATTATTGAGTTGGACTCTTCTCTAATGCCTTCCGTTCCCGTTTCTGATCATTTGAATTTGATGTGTTGCTTGCAAATTTTCTGACAATAGAATAATTAAGTCATCACCCGACTCGAAGTGTTTGAGATTTGATTTATTTGAGATTCTTTTTTTTTTATTATTTTTTTTGTAAATTGATTACTACAAGGTGTACAATATATTCATGCTTGTTCATTATCCTATGATTAGTCTAAAATGAGCTATTTTGATGAAAATATGCCCATATTCTAAGTTGAACATAAAAATGCTAATTCTAAGGCTAACTGTTTCTAGTTGAATGTTTCAGTGATAATTGTTAATTAAATTTATGTATTATGCCATGATGTCATCAGAAGTTCGACTGCTGTTTTAATCATGGTTGAACCCAATCGACCTCTGAAAACCATGCATTAATTTAGTGCTTTTCTTTTTACCGCCTGTTTGCCGTTTTCAATTCTGGTGGACTAGAGGAGGTTTAATAGCTTGTAGTTCCCTTGTATTTATATTCTTATGATTGATTGATGGGTTAACTTCATGAATAAATTAATAAGATTGTGTGCAGAATTTACATTGTTGATGTGATAAAAATTGATTGGTCCATATCATCCATGAGCTCCGCTTTTTGTGTGGACACTGTATCATTCCCCCTAATTATTTGTTTCAAATTTATCTGATTTTCTTTTATTGATTGTTAGTTCAAAATGCTCAATGTGTTTTATTTGACAATTATATGTTGGATTTAATCTGATAAAGTGATCTTTAAGAAATTAAGGGCTCCCTCCTTGTGTTCTTCACAAGGCTCTTTTGTTCAAGGGATGTCTCCTTGGGCATAAAAGTGAAATGGTTCAATTTATAGTATGATTAGACTACTTTGTTAGCTCCCAAGGGTATAATGAACTGCATGAAATTGCAACCCTAGTTTTTACTTTCAGGTGGATTGAATGAAAATATTTGCAATCCTGTTGTGATGCAATGCAATACAACAACAACCCTAGTTTTTACTTTCAGGTAGATTGAATGAAAATGTTTGCAATCCTGTTGCATTCCAAATTTTGTGATGAAATGCAATACATGTACTTAGTAGTTTGAACCTAGGTTAGCATTCTGGACCCCAACATATTGTTTGCTAATAAAGACAACCGGACATTTTTCTTGAGAGTCCATTCTTCCTTTCATGTTGTTCTTGTTATTGTTTGCCGGTGGATTAGACATTCAAAAAGAGTAAGATCAATTCTGTACTTGTTTTGAGTGAATGCAATTGGTTCCCAAGAAACTAGATGGAAAATTTATTAATTTATTTATTTATTGGAGGGCAATTAATTTCTTTTTGTTATTTGATTTGATTGTTGTCTGAGTTCTGCTTTTGATTGTGCTCTAAGAAACTGTTACTGGTTTAGCTCTTCCACTGCCTGACTTTAAACTGTCTAGAAATGAAAATTATAAGATGCATTTGTTGAATGAACTAATTAACTTTAGTTGGGTTTGAGTTCTTGTTTTTTTCCTATTCATGTTACCAAAGGAGAGAACTCGGTGTCCGCAATGCTTTTAGTTGCAGCAAGAGCACATGAGGGGCTTGACCCCGATCTTCAAAATTCACCTGACCTTAAACCACCAAGGATGTACGAGACTGTGGTGCATGTCCTTTTCTTTTTTTCTTTTTAATGTTTCTTTAGAGATTTGATCATTTGCAACTCAGTGCATGGATTTCTGGTGTTGTCCATGACAGCAGATGAACTTTATGTATTGTACATTAGATTCCAAAAAGATTTTTCAAAAGCTCAAACAAACTTACATTTTTATACTTGATCTATTTAGGTTCTATAAGTGCGATTATTTTTTTCCCTGAATATTTCATATGTTCTATTGCTTAATTTTTTGTAAGCAGCATTAGGTTTAGGTGTGTGTACACAAGCAAAGGTCCATCCTTTATGTAGCCCAATATGTAAAAGTTTCAAAGTCATTAACCGTTTCCATTTTTTACCCTTTTTTTTGGCAGGCCTGGTTAGCCTCCCATCTTGTACAAGAAATATTTTGTTTATTATCACACCAGTTAGAAATCTAGTCAGAGACTTGTCATTATGTTCTGAGCCATGATATATATATAATTTTTTTTTCAGAAAACCAAGGTTGAAACTGTCGGCCTTCAGAGACTGAATAAGCCGAGGTCCCAAAACTTGCAACATGGCGGAGGATGAGAACACTCTGATTGAAATATTAGAAGAGCATAATCCTATTGACATTGTGAAATACATTAATGCTGTCAGTGCTCCGGAAGCTGGTGCCATTGCCACTTTCTCTGGAACAACGAGGGATTCTTTCGATGGGAAAACAGTTCTGGAGCTAAGATATGAAGCTTATGTGCCAATGGCAATACGATGTATCAAATCTATTTGTTCTTCTTCTTGTTCCAAGTGGAACCTAAAGTCCATTGCAGTTGCACACCGTCTTGGTCCTGTTCCTGTTGGAGAAACTAGTGTGTTCATTGCTATCTCAGCTGTCCACAGGACTGATGCATTGGATGCCTGTAAGTTTCTGATTGATGAGATTAAAGCATCTGTTCCAATATGGAAGAAAGAGGTTTATACTAATGGAGAGGTTTGGAAAGAGAATTCAGAGTTTTTAGAGCGAAGGTTAGAGGTTGAAAACACTTTGGAGGACAATGGAGAGGTTTGGTGCGGGAAAAAGGTAGAGTCCCACAGCAGAAGAGGTTGTTGTGGGCATAAAATTAAAATAGAAGATGAAGCTGCAACAAACAGCAGCTGATGATGGAAAGATAAGGATTTGAAGAAAACAGGTCCGTGGTTCCCACATGGTCCATTTTCACTAATTTTTTACTATTTTTGGAAGTTTCATGCTTCAAATATGAAAATTTATCTAAATAATGTTGGGGTGGACAATGGAGGTGACATGATAAGAAGGTAGAGGATTTGTATTTGGTGTAGGCGATGATGGAAGTGCAAAGTTTCTGTGAAAGTTTGAGGAAACCATTTTAGTAAAGTTTAACTGCCGTAATTCCAGGGGCATTTGCACCAAAACTGGGGTTACTTTTGGGTTCCCATCTTCAACAATGATAGCTACAGCATTATCATCTCATAATGTTGGCTTGTTTTGAAATATATATATACCCATATTTATTTTTCCTCCACAATGTACATTTTTGTGTCATTGCTTGTGGCCCTAGTTTTATTTGTCTTATAGTGATACAAGCAAGTTGAATTGCCAAAAGAGCACGTCTACGGAAACAAATATGATTGTCTACATAATCTAATATTGGCCAATATCTTTCAGATTTTGCTGCAGAACACAATCATAATCTAATATGGTCAATATAACATGGATAATATAGCATATGTCGTCAAAGGGAGGAATTGGTAATCACTTCCATACCAATTTGTTGGGTAAACCTTAGCTAATTTGCAAGCATTAGATTGAAATATTATAACATTTTTCATTATTCTCATCAGTGTCCAATATAACATGGAGAATGCATCCCCAATCAACATTTCCACCCCAATTGAATAGTCAAGAGATAAGAGTTAGGGTACAAGTGTGTGTTTCGAGTGGATGTTAGATTCATAGAAATTTCATGTTTGAGAGATGTAGATCACAAATCAAGTCAAATAAAACCAATTTTATTTTTCTGGCAAAAAATAAATTATTTTATGCTTATTTACATTAATGTTTCGTATTTTATTTCTGTTTCTATTATATTTCATTTACATTAGTATTTTATGCTCAGTTTCCTTTAAACAACAACCTCAATCCACTTGGGATGAAAAGAGCGCAGAAGATACTAATCAATTTTGGGTGAAGAGCTTGTGAAAAAGAAGAAGGATGATAAGGATGAGAGACGAAGAGTTTTGACTGACGCCTTGCTTGGGGTTGCTTTGGAGAGCAGTGATGATGAAGAAGATATCGAGGAAGATAAAAGGAGATAAACCAGATGTTATATATTTGATACAGTTTAACGAGAGCAGTTTAGTTTTATAAAATAATGATACATTTAACGTTAGAATCATACATTTTCATGAAATTATACGTCATGGGGTTTTTTTCTTTTATATCTTTTATTATATTAAGATTTAAATTTGTGATCATTAAGTTGTCCTTCGTAGAGATGATAAGAATGATATATATATATATATATATATATATATATATATAAACGAGGATTTTTATATGCTAAGAGTGCAGTTCCGTAAATAGGGATTTAGCCCACAGTGGCTGCATTTAAATTTGTTATTTTTCTTTTTTAGAAATTTAGAAAATGTTTTTTAAATATATTAAAAGAAAAATATGAAAAAAAAAAAGAAGGCATTAAAATTTTTGAATATTTATGTTTAAAAATTAGTGCTATATATATATTCAAATGCAAAACCCCAAATTGCATAATCCTCTCTCGAACGCCCTGGCCGCTCTCTCTTACCTCTCTGTTCTCGACTTTCTGCGACTCTGACTCTCTCTCTCTCTCTCTCTCTCTCTCTCTCTCTAGCGATATTGTAGAAGAGACATGAGAGCAAAAGCCTTTGGAATCCTGACGAAATCAGTGAAAGCGCAATTCAGATATCGAGCTTCTCTGTGCCGATTCTTCTCAGCCCAACTTCAGCCGGAAGAAAACCTCAAATCCATCTATTCTTCTTCGGATAAAGAAATCGTCGATGAAGCAGTCTTCAACAGCAAGCACTACGAATTACCCAACAACCCCACCACCCCATTTTCCTCTGAACAACGACCTCAACCCACTTGGGATGACAAGTACAGAGAAAAGGCTAATATCTCAATTTTGGGTGAAGAGTATGTGAAAAAGAAGAAGAAGAATGATGAGGAGGAGAGGCGAAGAGTTTTGGCTAAGGCTTTGCTTGAGGCTGCGTTGGAGAACCGTGATGATGAAGAAGAGAATGAGGAAGATAAGGTTGTCAAGGAGGAAGACCAGATGTCTCTTTCTGTTGGCATTATCGGTGCTCCTAATGCTGGAAAGTCTGCTCTCACAAATTTCATGGTCTCTCTCTCTCTCTGTCTTCCCATTTTCTGTCTTTATAATTACTTTAATGGGTGCAATTTAGATTTATAAATGGTGATTCATTTGATGCTAGAATTCATACATTTTCCTGAGGTAATACGTGTTCAATTTCTCCTGAGTTTTTAAGTGGCTTATGTTTGTAACAGGTTGGAACAAAGGTTTCCGGTGTTTCGCGGAAAACAAATACTACTACTCATGAAGTAATTGGAGTTATGACGAAAGGAAAAACTCAAATCGTACGTCGCATGATTTTCCCTGTTCCTTGGAAGTTAGCATATTGACATGTGTTTACTCAGCCAACCATTACATGCACATTTAACTTTTATTTCTTGTTTTCGTGAGCTTTTGAAATTATGCCATGTTTGTCAAAAGAGACTATTTCTTATCTAAGTAGTTTGAATTTAGAATTCAAAAGCACTGTATTAAGTGTTTTTAGTGCGAAAAGTGGGGCAAGTAACACAAGCAACCATCGATCTGGTGATTTGAAGTCGACCAAAATAAGGTTTTGAAACATTTATTTTGTTTTTGCAACATCAAATAACCAGATTTTGCTTACCAACTTCCATTACCGGTTTGGTGATTCACTCATTTCTACTTAAGGTTAAGATACAAAATTCTGGAGGCCTTTATAAGCTATATTTGAGATTAGAATACCAGCATGACATGTATTCATGCACCGGCATTCTTTGTGCTATGGTCCAAGTGCCAAACTTGCCTCATCCTACAAATTTAGAAGTATTGCATTTCAATTGATTCAATGCTACTTTGGGCTTCGCAATCGTTCGTAACACTCTGTAGTGATTCCTAGCATTTCATGATTTGTGAACTGGCAAGGAGACCTCCATATTCTGAATCATAGAAATCGGACAATATGTCAACCATTTTACTGTTTTCATGTAATTGGCTAAATATTGTGTGGTTCCCTCACCTTCTTCCTTATGTTATCTAATTGTGTTTGATAAAATTGGCAAAAGACCTCCTTATTCTAAAATACAGGAATTAGCAAAAAAAAAACCATTTTGCTAGAATCTTTAGAAGTCGGCCTCTTGGTATGTCTCTAGCTTGGGATAAGGTTGACTCTTTTCTATCCATTTGTGCTCGTGTATGGGGGTGGGGTTCGTTAAGAATTCAGATTGGAGAATTTAAAGGGGGGATTGAAAAAGCAATCTTCTGCTAATTATTCTCATCATCCATTTTTGAAATAATTAAATTTCTGTTCTATTTATATTTCCTAAAAGGACTCTTATCCTGTTAGTTATCTTCTAGTGACATTCTTCCCTCATTAATGAATCTATTTTCTATCCTGAAAAAACAAAGATTTGCCTTTTTTAACAGTGAAATGCATTTGCACATTCATATAATGCTCAATTATTCTTTCACTTTCTGACAAAAAAACACTAAAAAACTTAGATTTTGTGGTATATGGTTTCCTTATCGCTTAGTTTCAATACTTCCCTCCTTTAAGTTTGCTCTTTGGTGGCACTGTATATGCACCTTTGTTTTAGCTGTATATGTTATTTGGTTGCACTAATTGCTTGTAAATAGTGTTTTTTTGATACGCCAGGGCTAATGTTGAAGAACAATGGATACCCTTACACTGATATGAGGGTTCGTGTACAAGGTGCATGGAGTTCTGTCAACCTATATGATGTGCTGATAGTGCTCTTTGACGTTCACAGGCATCTTAAGAAGTCAGTGATCAACTTTTTCTAATCATTAATGGGAATTTTTCTCTCTGATGATGCGTGCATGAGTCTTTCATGTTTGTGGTGCTAATCTTAGTAATGGGTTTCATGGCTAAGCTAATAGTATATTGTTGACTTTCCAAGTTCATTCCTATATTTATCAGGTTATTGTGGCTTGGGAAAATCCATGGAGAAAGAGATATAAGAACATAAGGCATCGATTTAAATTTTTTTGGTTCCTTGTTATGAGTGTATGTGATGACCTACCATGGGGCGTTGCACCCCCTAGCAAAGGGAATCAAATGTGCTTATGTGGAAGCAAACAAACAAATATAATTAAAAATATAACATCTAGACTCCTGAGAATCTCTTTTCCTTGTGTGATAATATGGAAGGAATTGGTTTAGTCATCGGCTCCTTTTTTTGTGAACTTAGTCGTTAGTTTTTGGATCCGGCGATCCTCTTGAGACAAACCTTTGCCCCTCCTAGCCCTACGTCCATCCTTGTGCTCTGTCTCTGTGATCTGATTTGATTGAGAGGAGGCAGCGGATGGAGTTGGACTAACTGGTGGGGCTGATGTAGCTGTGGGTGTAACAACGGCAAGAGTAACTAGATAAACATGTGTAGTCCCACTCCATATCACTCACTGAAACAATCTCTGTCAATTTGCATATATCCTTGGACATAGTCCCAAGTCCCAACTATAGCTAATAACATATCTAAAGCTTGCTAAAGCCTCGGCCCCTGCATCGTTTGAATTCCTGGGGTTCAGAAAACTCTGAAGCTCTTGCCTCCATTCATCATCTCAATGTTCTCCTTCGGGAGCTGTCTTATCCTATCTACTCATAAATTAAACTACCGTCTATCTAACATGCTAAGTCTATGGTCTCAAATCCTAAGTTCAGATAATAGCTCTTGTACTAACTGTGACCATCCACTAGTTGGGCGTCGTGATCTCTAAAAAAAGGAATCAAACATGTATACACAGAGGCTAACAAACAAGTATAATTAAAAACACAACATATAGACTCACGAGAGTTATCCTCCCCGTGTGTGATAAATCAAAGGAATTGATTTAGTTTTAATTTTTTTTCTTTCTCATGAAAATTTGGCAAAATCTCCCATGTTTAGTAACCTAAAATTAGCCTCCTAAAGTTAGCATGAAAATTTGATATCAAGATGTATGTTGACATGAATACAGTAAATGGTGCAAATGAAGCATGTATCGTCTCAAATCATCCTCAAGGGAGGGTATTTTCGTCGACTTTGAGTTCATTCTTGATTTTCATTTCATTTCATTTCATTTTCATTGAACTTGCGTTATCTTAGATTAAAGAAAGGACCAGAATGTGGAACCAAGTTAGTGGGTGATGGTCTAGACGAGCAAAGCTAAAATTGGGAATCTGGAATAAAATTTAGGGTTTGTAAGTTAGATAATTCAAACACTTCACTTGCTTCTGGTTCTAACCTCAGATAGAGAAGGGATATATTACCAACCAAAGATCTTCAAGCTTCGTCCATAGGTTTTGCAAGGCTTTCAATGCAATATAACAACCAACAATGCTCAAGTTTCATATGCGTGCTATGAAAACATTTCAGAGTAAGAAGACTTGGTTATCATAAAACTTGTGTTTCTCATCCCTGAATTACTTTACAATTGGAATTAGGATTAGTATCATTTTTTCTCTTTTCATTTTTGTGATGCTCAACATGTCATAACAAATAAAATCATAACTTATCACAAAGATTCATACATGTATTTCAATCAAACATCTTTTTTAAGCCTGTGATATAGCTTAAAATCTCATAGTGCAAGCAACATAGTTTTTAACAAGAAGTTTCGAGCATAAACTTGTCTTAGTAAATAGGCCACAACTTGAGTTATACGCATCAAATTTAGGTGATACATGAAAAGTTAAGACATATGACTACAACTTTTACATTTATGATTAGACTTAATTCCCTTTGCATAAATGCGCAAGTGAACCAAGTTACAATTTGAGATTTTTGGACACTGTTGGAACAGTTTAGTAGATTAAGTATAACTTGAGTTACACTGATTCCAACTCGTGTGATTAGTTAACATGTAGATTTACAAGTTTTATGTTTTGTGCTCTGCTTAATTTAGCTTAGAAAATGGTCCAAAGTAGGGTCTGAGACAAAGCTGGAACAAGGCAGTGTCACTACAGAACAAATCAATATTCAATTCATGTCAATAACGAAATTACCTTTTTAAAAAAAAAAAAAAAATTCGACTCTTATCTTAACATCATAACAACTTAAAAAAGAGTCATACATGTTTATGAGGTATCAATTAAGCATATACATACATGATACTTGTCTTTATTTTGAATTATCACTTGAATCCCTTCACTTTTCCTTGAACCTCAAAGGCACCTAAACAAGGATGGCATCTAGAGGTTCAGTAGCTTGTTAACTATCTTTCAAACTTGAATCTCATTCTAAAGGATCCTTAACAAATTCATTATCTATGACAAGAGAAACTAAACTCAATACTTAAACTCACAACTTATCTCTATGCTCTTCTTGAGTTCTAAACTTGTTTTCTTTGTTCTATTCACCTCCTTGAGCTTCGTAAACCCTGGATATGAGTTGTATACAGTTGGTGCTTGCTTTTGAGTATTAATGGAGGTTTTAAGGTCTTTAGGGATGGATTTTTGAAGAGAGCAGGATCGGGTTTCAAGGTGATCAAAAGAAGTTATTCTTAGTGGGTTGTGAGATCACCCACCAAGCATGCTTACTAGGTGTAAGAAAAGGAAGCATAACATGTGTTCTTGTGGGCCCCAGTGTGGGTCACACTACTAACCCTAATCCGATGCTTTTGTTGACTCAGTTCCAAAGATTCTCGTTCATGGGTGGGTCTCGCTAGATTTTTAAGTCTCTAAACTAACCCTAATTATTCTCTTGATTTTAGGATAAAAGCTATAAACCTAACAATTAAAGCACGCATGGCACATCAAGCATCAATAAATCATCCTTTAGTGAAATGCAAAAAATAAACATGCGCATAAAATGCGAAGGGTAATGCATGCTCTAGGGTTTCTCAGGAATGGATCTTAGAGTCTACAAGGCAAAACTCCAACCCTGTTACTGTGAGCCTCTTTAATTCTTCTCCTTGTAATTGAGGATTAAGGTTTTAAAGGTGATGTCGCTTAAGCATTGTGGGGATGATCTGTATATTTATTGGTCAATGTAGACTTCACAAGCAAGATGGGGAGTTCTTTTGTTTTGGGTTGGGGGGGGGGATTGAGACAAGAGGCCGTTATCTAGTATTTTATTTATTTTGGTGCCACTGAAGTGTGTTTAGATAAGGGCTGTGCTATATGATAAATGCTATTTACTCTGTGACAACTTGTGGGGGTTTAGGTGCAAACTTTGATCTCTCTTATGATGGTAAAAACAATACTACCTTGTGTTTGTTATGTTTTGATCCTAGTATACTTTTCTCATGCTACTTCAGCTTCATTTATGGGAATTTTGTTTATATACTTCTATCAATGGTCATGTCTGCCACTCATTATTTTATTGGTGCAGACCTGATTCAAGGGTTGTAAGATTAATTGAACACATGGGAGAAAAAGAGCATCCTACGCAGAAACGAGTTTTATGTATGAATAAAGTAGATCTGGTGGAAGAGAAGAAAGACTTGTTGAGAGTTGCTGACGAATTTAAACATCTTTCTGGGTATGAAAGGTAGGGAACTTTTGCTATATGCTTTGAAGGTTTAATTGGAAATAGTTGGGTTGTTTTGACCGAGTACCTAAAGATTGGTCTGGTCTTCTATTGTGTAGGTATTTCATGATCTCTGGGCTGAAGGGTTCTGGAGTTAAAGATCTTACTCAATATTTAATGGAAAAGGTAATTCTGGATTAACATATGACTTGTATCATGAAAATCTACGTATCTATGCAACACCATTTTTTCTTTTCTTTTTTGGTTGCTAGACATTCTTGATAACTGTGTCATTGTCATTTTTTTATATAACTGAATTCAAATTCAGTCATGGGATGGCTATAATGCACCTTACACTTTGCACCGTACCAAAAGTGGAATTAATTGATTTTATTTGCTTATAGAGTGTTGAAATTTAGAGTGTAGAAGCGTAGGTGGTTGAGCTAGGGTTTTTGTGGTGAGCAATGGTTGAAGGCTTTGAGTGTTGTGTGTGTTTGAATGTATTGATGAACAACAAGAGAGAAACTTGAATTTGTGAGAATAAACTCAATTGTATTGCTTTGATGAAATATCAAATATAAGATATTTGTAGAGACAATGCTCTAGAGACAATCTGTGAGAGAGACTATACTCTAAGGATGCTAGAAGGAGACAATGCTCCTAGATATCTTACTCCATCCCTTTGAGACCTATTTATAGTGGAAGAGAGGAGCCAAAAATGATACAAAATGACCTTCAAACCCAAAGGAGACGTTGGGCATCAAAACCAAGGATTTCCAACAGCTAGAAAAACTTGCTGTTGGAATATGAACTGCCCATTCTGCCCTTGGCTGAATGGGCTGACTTCTTGGGCTTTTCTCCACACTTTTGGGCTGCAAATTCTTACATCTTTTTAACTAAAATATGGCTCATAATTTTTGGCATAATTGCTCTCCCTTTGCTGAACCAAATGCTGCCTCAAAGTGGGCTTGAACATGGCTTGAATTGGGCTGGTTCTGGGAACAATTCTGGACAGATTATGGGCCAGCTTCAAGGGCTTGTTTTTAGCTCATTTTGGCCACTTTTTTCTTCTTCTTTTCTTGGACTTTTGATGCATCTTTGCTATTCAAGTCTTTGACAATTATGGTTAGGTATTCGGGAGGCATCCATTCGCATGCTTTTTGGAATACTTTATCGTCATCTTCAACACAGAGTGTGCTTACTGTTTCTAAGTTCTGGTTGTGTGTAAAACTAGATAGTATCTTCATAATCAATTGTCCGTTTCTACTGTACTTGTATGCTGAACTTTCTTGGTTCTAACTACTTTTTGCATACCAGTTTGGTTTGTTCTTAATATATATCTACAGAGTCCTTGGATAATTGTGGACAAGGCACCTTATACTGTCCGAGTATGTTCAACTCTATGATATGCTGCACCTGGCCATTAAATAAATTGTTACTGTGTCCAGGCAGTTAAGAGACCATGGGATGAGGATCCATTTGTAATGAGTGAAGATATCATGAAGATTATATCTTTAGAAGTTGTACGAGAAAGATTGTTGGACTATGTACATGAGGTAATCCTTGATAAGATTGTTGGAGAATGTACATGAGGTAATCCTTGGTTTATGCCACATAGGTATTAAAAGAGCATGGATGGGCATGTGAGGTCTCTAGTGGATCTTCTTGGACATAAATTTTCTGAATGCACTTCTAGGGAAATTAACACAAACTGAGTTTTGGTTATTGTAGGAAATTCCTTATTGTATTGAACATCGTTTGATTGGCTGGAAGGAGTTACGAGATGGTTCCCTTCGGATTGAGCAACATTTCATAACTCACAAACAAAGCCAGCGCAAGATCCTTGTAGGGAAGAAGGGCTCTAAAATTGGGTAATGATTATTTATTTTTTGTGTTACTGTTTTTCTTTTTCTACAAGGAAACTGCAATATGAATGATGTTAATTTCTTGGTTATCGGCATACTGTCTTTCTAGTCTAGCAGGTCTCTGATGTTGTAATGGTACATGGGCATGGCAGGCCTGCCGTGTATTTCCATCATTTGATTGGTGAATTAAGTGACTATCAAATGCATACAATTTGCCTGCTTTGTTGCATGGACACTGGAAGGTGGTTCTATATCCACAGTAGTAAGCGTCTGACAATGAGTCTAGAGCTTATTGGTACTAGTTGGGTCTCTTTATGCCCCAATCATGTCATGGGTTCCTGCACATTGCTGGGCTAGACCTTATGCTGGTTAAAATATCTTATAATGATAGAATTGCATAAATTTGTTTATCAAAAATTAAGACTACGGATTATTTTGTGAAGACCTTTAAATATTATATGCCTATGAAACAACTATTTGGTCTTCTTGGTTTTGAAGATCTTGTTGCTGTGTTGCATTGAGACCTGTAGCTAAATCCATGTTCTGACACTGTTTGAGACATGACACTCATACAATATGTTGAGGACATGCATTGGGATCATGTCAGCCATATCATCAATTTTTTAATATTATGTATATTATGTAATACATATATATTATATGTGTATATATTATAACTGTAGGTAGGAACTATCCAAAAGATCCTTTTTTTTTTTTAACAGAGTAATACTCCAAGAATATAAGACAGCCTGCACTGGGCCAATGAGTTTCAGCTCAAGTGGCACCAATCCCCCTCCCCTTGTAATAGACTCGGGTTCGAGTCTCACTGTGAACCAAAAAAAAAAAAAAAGACAGCCTGCACTGGGGGTGGGGGGGAATTGTTTTAAGGGGAGATGTTCTATCTTTCAAGTGCGTGCCTTTCTTTAGTACATTATTACTGTTTTCAATGATGTCATCCTACTAAAATGTATTAATGCCCTTCCAACAGGAGAATAGGAATGGAGGCTAATGAACAACTCAGATCCATCTTCAAGAGGGAGGTGCATCTCATCCTTGTGGTTAGGCTTACTTGAGATATATGTTGGCCTTGGAAATGGTGCCTTTTGTTCTACCGTCATGATTTACTCGTGGTGCTCTTTGTTGTACATACCATGTTTTCAATGCTCTCAGAATGTTTAAAAGCTTGAGGAGTCTGAAACGCAACATGCCCTGAGAATGGATGTGGGCATTTCGAAACATGATATTGCCACAATGCAGGGTCTACCCCCATCCTCCTCTTGTATACCATTTGTATGGCATGCCCTTGGATATGTTTTACATGGAACAGGCAATTTGTAGGGGGTTTAGCCACAATTTTGTTTTTGGAGAGAAAAGTACAAGTGTTTTAAGAGTGAGAGAGAATATTGTCTTAAATGTCACAAGCATTTTTGAGAAAAAGTTTAGGCCTGTGAATCTAATTGCTAGGCAAGTTGGGTATTAGGATTTTCTTGATGAAATTATTTTTCACCATTTTTGTACTCTGTATTGCTTCATCTATTAGTGCAATTTTCTCCCTTGAATAAGTTTTCTTTTACCCAATTAAGTCTTACTTCTATTGATAGATTTTTTTTTTCCTCTTTCCCTTGCTGATGGATGACATTTGACATAAGGTGAATAGGTAATTTGAGCTCTCGTTGATTCCCTATTGAAAGACTATTCATTCTTTAATTGATGCTGTAAGATTGTCAACTGAAGGAACTCTTTGCGCACGTGTGAATGTGGGTGTGCAACTGCAAGTTTTCCGTTTTGATGAGGGCCGTTCCTAGGTTTCATTTTGCAAATTTATAGGAGGATAATCTTGAATGTTGGCTTTCCCTAATGCTCAATAATTTATCTCTAGGTTCAAGTAAATATTTCTTTAAATTTTCAACATCGTGTAATCTTAATCTCCATGCCACCATGCAAACCCATCTTAGCTAAAGTTTAAATGCCTAATTAGCCTCGGGATTAAAAACACTTATAATTTGAGACTGTTTTGGTAACAAAATGGGTGTGGTGTTCTTACTTCATGTGTGATGACCTGTTACTCCATTGTCACATTTTTAATCACAGTGAGAAAAACAATCGAACACGACACGCAACACCCGAGATAATGGTTATGTAAATTGTCATCAATGTGTGTGATAACATGGAAATGGAAAGAAACATAACCCAAAAAAAAAAAAAAAAAAAAAAAAAAGAAAAGAATCACCCAATGCATCCACTCACAAGAGCCCAACATTATAATAACAAAACTATACAAGCTTGATGTATGCTTTGAAATGCAAGAACACCTGTTTCCCTGCCTCTGCTCTTTTTTCTTTTTTCCTTCTTTCTTTATCTTGCAATTAAAAGAAAGGAATAGAGTTGGATTCCAAGTTAGTCATAGAAGAGGGTCTAGGAAGGTTGAGTGTGGGGTGTCTAAGCCTTAAGGTTTAGAGTTGAAAAGCAGTTAATTTTATTATTTTCTCATAGCAACACCACCATGCCATGGCCAAAAACCCAACTGCTGTTAGAATTTATGTTAAGTTACTAAAGGATGTTAAAGCCATTAAGGCCCGGATTATAAAGTTCAAAACTACTTTATTTGTTAACTTTGGTATAGTTTAAAACCTTCACAAATAATTTGGTTTTTGTTTTTTGTTTAGATTTTCTTTCAAAATTAGGCAAGAAAATTCTGTTTACCATAGTCTCAAAATTTTTTTAAATACTTCTTAGAAATCTTGTTTAAATATCACTTTATCCTAAAATCACGTTTTGCACAAAAACACCTAGAATCTAAATTGGGTCAAAACCCAAAGTTTATAGAATCAAATCAAAATCATAAAAATGATTTCGGTTCATTTTTAGAACCGAAACCTCCAAACCACTAATTTGATTTCGGTTCTTGATTTTTAAAACCAGAACTAGAACCTTTAATGATATTAGAAAAATATCATATGTTTTAATAATATTCAGAAAATATTGTGTAATAAAATCAAATCAATTATTTCTATATTTGATTTCTTATTTCCATATTTATAATATTTATTTCTATATTTATAATTGTTAGTGAACAATATAATAAAAATAATAATTTATTACAAAATATAGAGAAATTGCATAAAAAACACAAGTTGAGGCGCATATCTCACTCCCTTCAAGGAGATTCGAGACTTCTACGGTAGTCAAAATTCAAGAATCGATACAATAAAATTGACTTGACTTGTCCCTTTCGGGATATAACATCCCAACAATTTATTATTTGGTTCAAAACAATTGTACGTAAATGTTTGAATCTAAAACTCTACAAAAAAACCTCTCTTTCACTAATATTCTCTCTCTAGAATGTTTATAAGATTAGATGTATAGACAAATAAAAATGAGACTTTTATTTATAGGTGAACAAGATTTTTATCTCATTGAGTATGGTATTAGTAGTGAATAGAATTGTAACCACCACTCACCCCACTATTAGGTAATTTACACCTCCATTACTCCCACTATTATATGAATTATCTCCTTTTACTCAATATTAAAAGTGGTCATCTGTAACTTACTTCATGACTAAAAAATAAAAGTATTTACCCCACTATTTACATTCAATAAAAATTATTCATAATTTACATATAAATTACTATATTCCCCCACACACTTTTAAAATTAATGCAAATGATATCATGTTGAGAAAGAGAATATTAGTTAAAGAAAGATTTTTATGCTTCATGAAGGTATACTATGTATTGAACCTCCACTTAGAATAACAAAAATTCTCACTCTAGAGTTAAGACTATGCTCCACATTAACTAAGACTTCCTTTAGGAAATGAAAATTATTGCTCACACATAATAATTTAGGCGTTGATATTAACCTTAATAGTCGGCACATTATGACTTTGTGTGTGACGACCCGCTATCCAGCCATCGCATCTCCTAGCAAAAGGAGATAAACATGCAAATGCAGAAGTAATCAACTCAATTGAAATGCGACGTTTGAACTTGCAACAATTGCACTCTCCGTATGTGATAATATGGAAGGAGATTTATATTAAAAGAAAATAAATCACTTGTTCTTTTCAAATAAAATCACGACAAAATCTCTCATATTTAGTGACTATTTAGCCATATGGGATAACTTGATAAAGATTAATATGACACTTCTCTTATTAAACAAAATGGCGTCAATGGCCCTCCTGACCGCCCAGCATAACATACTATAGTATATAAACACCATATCCACAAAACTATATATAATATGATTTTAGGTGTCAAAACTATACATGTATATAAGAATACATCCCAAACTACTAATAAGAAAATAAATAATTATACGTCTCAAACAAAATAAAAGGGGTACACGATAGATAGGGATCTAAATCCCTCAACTCAAACGCCCCTACCCTGGGCTTCCTTCTTGTCTCCTAGATCACCTGAAAATGAGGATATTGGAGTCAACATAAACTGAGCAAATGCACAGGGAACCAATAGCAAGCAATACAAGCAGCAGACACAAGAATATTAACATCACTGTATAAGAATCAAAATCATAGCAAAATATACAAATGATGTATATTAACCCAAAAGGACAATCACAATTGTCTCATTTAAAACCATTACGTTTTTTCCATTTTCATTGTTTCAATTTAATTTGACATTTAAAGAAAAGAATAAAGTGTCGAACCAAGCTAGAGTATGAGGATTTGAAAAGCAAGTCAAAATTTTGGTATTCCTAAATAAAATCTAGATCTTTTTAGGTTAGACATCTCAAATATTTCACTTGTTTCTAATTCCACCATCGTAGGGAGAAGAGATATATCCATAGTTCCTTAAGTTTCGCCCGCAGGCTTCGTAAAGCTTTCAGAATTCTACATATCAATTGTACTCCTTAAGTTTCGCTCGCAGGCTTCACAAAACTTTCGGAGTTATCATCACAGTATCACTTTCTTTTCAAATTACTTTATATTCACATTAGTGATAATCAAAAAAATTCCAATTCATCATAAAGATTCCAATTCATCACAACGATCATATAGGATTCGTAGCAAGATTCAGTACCTATTGTACAAAGCATTCATATCAAACAACATTAAACCCAAATTTAACAATATAACTTACGCAGCCATAAAAAAACTATCGTAACCTTTTCTAAAAATATCAAATTGAAACGATTCTAATGGCCATTTAAAGATAAAAGATAGGACTATAATGTTTATGTTCAGAGGTTAGTCTAATTCAGTTTAGAAGGCAGCTAACAATTAAGGTAAAGTTCAATATAGAAACAGACTGAAACAAAGTTTTTTGTAGAAAATGTGACACTTTAATAATTTACAAAAAAATTCATTTCTCAATGAAAACTTTCTAAATATATGTCATTTTAAAACTATAGAAGTCTAGTTTTTTACAAAGAAAACCTCATTCGATTTACAATTTTACAGAGAAAGATATTTAACAAGGAATGGAGCATGGTCATACTCTAAACAGAACAGTCTTTCTGCAGTGATCATACTACTTTAAAAATTCACCAAAAATCCAATTTTTCTTGAAACTCTTTGAATCTTATGTCCTTTTGAATCTACAGAAGTCTAGTTTCATTAAGAGAAAACCGTACTTAATTTCGAGTTGTGCAAAAAATATTATAGATCAAATACTGAACCATGGACAGATTGTCCAACATACCAACTCTCTAGGGTTTCATTCAAGGACGAAATTCTCTTTCCCTTATTCATTTCCTTGATGTTCCAACAACACAATTATATCAAAAAATATGTTCTACAGGATTAAGGGGTATCAATTTAACAAAGACATGTAAGATACTTGCCTCAAAATTGTAATATTTTCTTTTGATTTTCTTTCCTTTTTTCTCTAACCTTTCTTTGAATTTTTAGCCTGTTCTCTAAGTATTTTGCACTTCTTTTTACTTCCCAAAGGCTAGGGTTATTATATACATGGATAGAGGTGTGTTATTTCAATCTTAAAGGGTAGTTTTAATGGAGGTTGGGGTGAGTTTTTGGAGGAGGAAGATAAAATCCGAAAATGAACATTTTGGAAGAAAAAAGTTAAGTTTTTTGAATTCTTTCTCCATCCTTACCTCTCTACCAAAGTGGAATATGGGATCCAAGTATGGTGAGGTGTCAAATCTAAGGTTGCCATGTGTTAAGTAATGAAGTGCCATGGTGTCCCCAAATTATATTTATTTTATTTTTGTTTTCTTTTATTTTTATGTTTCTTTTCCTTTTCCTTTTTCTTTTTTTCTTTTCTTTTTGTGGGTCCCACACCAAACCCTTATTTGGTTCTCTTGAGACATTATTTTAATCATTTTCATTTGTCAATATATCCCACAATTTATGCTAAATTCAATATGCCCGACCTCTACTTAAAATTATAAACACAAAAATCTAAACATGTATCGCAAATGTATCTAAAATCACAATGTATCTAATTTTATCACAATGTATCTAATTTTATCACAATGCGATATAAAAAAATTTGAATGAGTTAAAAAAAATAAAAATGCAAATGCAAACGCATACTTTAATATTTTCTCGAAATGAGATCTTGCATTGTGTTATTCTGATTTTCATGAGTATTTTGAGAATAAGCGCAATTTTCGTCGGAGGTGGCCCCATTTCCACATTCACATAGGTGAAATCTGTCAAGGGTATTTCTGTAATTTTTAATGCCTTTCTCATAAGAAACATAAATTTTCATTAAAAGTTTAATAACTCAACCATCCAATCGTAATAGGAAAAATGCACTACATTATAGGGAAGGATACTTAAGAAAAGTACATTTTTTTACGACCACCATATAATTCATTATTTCCATTGAACCCAATTACAAGATCTCTAGTCCTAGGGTTGGGTATCCTCATATATGACTTATGAATTTATGGGCTTCAATTCCATCCCCCTTAACGTGCCCAAGATCCTTTCTCTTGCCAAGGCCTTGGTACATGGATCTACAAAATTATCAAGAGACTTAATATAATTCACATTAATGATACAATTACTCAAATATGATCTCATAATACCATATTTTCTTCTGATAGATATAGATTTACCATTATAATGGTTTTTTTTTTCTATCAATTGCAGCAGTGTTATCACAAGAAATGAGTATAAGAGGAACTGGTTTTTCACAAATAAGAATATCAGATAATAAATTTCTTAACCAATATGCTTTCTTACTTGCTTATGCTAATGCAATTAGATTAGCCTCCATGTTAGAATTAACAATTATAGTTTGTTTTTTAGATTTTTAACGTATAATATCATCACACATTATAAAAATATAATCAATGGTAGAGAAAAAATTATCTACCATTGTATTTCAATCAGCATCACTATAATTTTCAACTACAATAGGATATTTTTTATAAAACAAGTCAAAATTTTTGGTATTAGATAAATATTTTATTACTTTTTCCATGACATGCCTATGTTCTATACTAGACTTGCTAGCAAACCTACTAAGTATTCTTACCGTATATGCAATGTCAGATATTGAACAATCAGTTAAATATCACAAATTTTCAATCATACTAGCATACTTCTTCTGTTTGTAAACATCATTCTCATTTTTAGTAGGAAATAAATGAATACTTGAATCAAAAGAAATAGTTATATGTTTGTAATTATTAAAATTATATCTTTGTAAAATTTTCTCAACATAATGAGATTGATCAAGAAAAATATTATCACTAGTTTTAGTAATATTTATACCCAAAATAAAATTTACCTCATCCAAGTTTTTCATATCAAAATGTTTTTTAAATATATTCTTGATATATTGGATAATATATAAATATGATAAAAAAATCAACATATCATCAACATTGAGACAAATAATCACATTTGAATTCTGAAAAGATTTATAACTTATGCATTTATCACACTTGTTTATTTTAAAACCATCAGCAATCATGCAAAAACAAATTTGTCATGTCAAATTTTGGGTGTCTACTTTAAGTCATAAAGGAATTTTTTAAGTTTACACACTATATTTTCTCCTCTAGACTCTATGAATCTCGTATATTGATCTATATAAATTTTTTCTTCCAAATCTACATTTAAACAAACAGTTTTGACATACATTTGATGAATAAATAAATTATAAATTATGTCAATAACAATAAAAAATCTAATAGATGTCACTCTTGTAACGGAAGAAAATATATCAAAAAAATCAAGATATTTTTTTTGGTATAACATTTAACCACAAGCTTGTTTTATCTTTATCTACAATTCCATCTGATTTTAATTTCTTTCTTAGATTCACTTGCAACCAATTATTTTACATCTGGAGGTAAATTTTCTAATTTTCAAATTTGATTTGAAATTAGAGATTTTATGTTATCATTTATAACCTCTTTTCAAAATATAGCATTTTTTAAAAATAAAATTTCTTATCAAATTATAAGTTTCTCAACATTGTATACAAAATAATGAGGATCAAAATCTTTTTCAATTATATTTCTTTTATTTTTTCTTTATTCAAAAGTATTTTTTTTAGAATTTTCTAAATTCTGAATTAAAAAAATATTTTCTTGATTTTATAAATCGGAAATAAAAATAGAATTTTTAAAATTATTTTGTAAACTAATATTACCCTCACTATTTTTAAGTTTGTAAGAAAATTTTTCTTCATGAAAAATAACATTACGTAATTCAAAATTCAATTATGTTCAATATCAAGGAACCAATATGTTGTACTAATTTTTGCATAACCAAGAAAAATATAAGTGGTAGCTCCTATACCTAGTTTAGTTTTTTTAGATAATCTAGCATATGCCAAATAATCCTGAACTCTCAAATATCCGAAATTTGGATTATACATTTTCCGTACTTATAAGGAGTTATTTTGTATTTTTATGTGACACACAATTCAACACATGACATGCTGTCAAAATAATTTCACTCCATAAATTTTTGAATACACATGAGTCAATTAATATGACATTATACAATTCTATAAGAGTTCTATTTTTCTCTCTACCACACCATTTGATGAAGGTGAATATGGAGGTGTTATTTTATGAATTATTTCTAAAAACTGAACATATGAGTTGAATTAGAAAAATTCATATTCACGACTTTTATCATTTGAATTTTTTTAATTTTTTTACCAAATTGATTCTCAACATTTAAAAGGTAAGATTTAAAAATCCCAAGTTCATCACTTTTATTTTTAATCAAATACACATAAGTATATTTAGAAAAATCACCGATAAAAGTAATGATATATCTATTTCCTCATCGAATCAAAATTCTTTCTAATTTGTATTAATTCAAGTAATTCAATTTTTCTTTTCAATACTTTTGTGAGATCCTTTTGTAATTTTTGTTTTGCTACAAGTTTTATATTTTTCAAAATTTTTCTTTAGTTTTGGAATTAATTCTAACTTACTCATTATCCCAAAATATCTAGAATTGATATGATACAAACGAAATACTAAAAATTAATGCAAGACAACATATAAGCAGAAGTGTTGTATATTTTATTTTCAATATTCAAGTTAAACATTCCATCATGAGTATAGTCTTTGCCAACAAAAATTCCTCTTTTTGAAACTAAATATTGATAAGATTCTATAGTTTATTTGAAACTAATCTTGTTTAGAAGAAAACTTGACACAAGATCCTTTCTCATGGAAGGTGCATATATCACATCTTTTAAAAGTAATACCCTCCCAGATGTAAATTTCAATTCATTCTCACCGCTTCTCAAAACTTGAATATTATGAGAATTACTAAGTGTAAATAATTTTAGACTCTTCATAAGAAAAATATTTTTTGAATCATTTTTTGTCATAGTAGGTATGTCTATTGACATCAGAATCTACCCACCATTCTTCATAATTTTTCACTAAATATATGTTTGTCACCACAGTCACAAAATGTTTTTAGGTAACGTTGACTTGAGTTAGAGGCTCACGTTTTTTAAATTTGCAAATTCAAGCAATATGTTCACTCTTGCTACAGAAGTAACATACACCAGGTTTTTTTATAAGAAGGGTGATCATAGTTCTTACTCTTGTATTTGAATTTTTTCTTTTTATTGTAAAGTTTGCTATGTTTGTTCCTAAAATTTTTATTTGACTTCAAATATATATTTCATGAATTATTGGACAAATTGTCTAGGAATATGAGATTTACCATAGTGAAGTCCACATTTGTATCTTAAACTTTTGCATCTTGGCCTCTTGTCTCCTTCTCCACATGGATACGTGTGATTAAATTTTCCAAAGTGATGTTTACTTTTTAAAATTCTCCCAAAGTTGGAAGCAGTCTGTCATTGATTTTAAGAACTATCAAGTTGTCACTAAATTTTACTCATTCAAACTGTACCTCATGAGCAATTATTTGAAAATCTTGTATTTTGTCCGCCATAGATTTTCTTCGTCATTTGATAGTGAAAGAAATGACTAGCTGCATACTTCTTTGCACCGGGTTGTTTGGTGTTGTAGTTGAGTTGTAAAGCCTTCTATATTTTCTTAACAATATGGTAGCTTGTTTATAATAATCATAAAATTGATCGAAAAAGCAATTTAAAAACAACAGTGGCAATTATATTCATCTATTTTATATTATGCACATCTTTTCAAGTGTTCGATTCGTTCATTCCTTTGACAAGTCTCCAATGTTCTCCTTGTTAGGATTCTTTTAGGTGAGAACATAAGCCATTTTGAGAAGATTGACATAGAACAATACTTTTTCTTTCCATCTCTTGAAGTAAACACCATGAAATTTGAATGGTTTGTTGAGATCTCCAACTTGATTGACAATCTTTTCTTGTATAATGTTCATATTGAATTTCTTTAAAATTCTTAGTGAATAATGTAATAAAAATATTAATTTATTATAAAGTGTAGAGAAATTGCACAAAAAATACAGGTTGAGACGCGGATATCTCACTTTCTTTAAGGAGATTTGAGTCTTCTACAGTAGACAAAACTCAAAAAACTGATACAATAGAATTCACTTGACACATCTCCTCTAAGATGTAATAGCCCAATAATTTATTATTTAGTTTAAAACAATTCTGTATAAATATTTGAATCTAAAACTCCATCAAAAGAACACTTCTATTTCACTAATATTATCTCTCCAGAATACTTGTAGGAATCGATATATAAAAAGATTAAAATGAGACTTCTATTTATAGATGAACAAAATTCTTATCTCATTGAGTCGGGTATTAGTAGTGGAAAGAATTATAACCACCACCCATTCCACTACTTCTACTATTACATGAGTTATGCCCCGTTACTCAATATTAAAAATGATCATTTGTAACTTACTTCATTACTAAAAAATAAAAGTGTCTACCCCGCTACTTACATTCCATTAAAATTATCCATAATTTACATATAAAAATCCAACGTATTGTAATATTTCATTGAAGTAATATATGTTTTCATATTTTATATTTTTTTCTATTTCTACATATAATCAGAGTTATGATCATATTCAAATTTTTTTTAATATGGTATTAGAGTCATGTTCAAAATTTATTCTTAATATAGTATTAGAGCTATTGTTATATAAAAAAAAAAAGGTTCAAAAAGATAACTATTCACGTAACTTACTCTAAAGTCCCCTAGCCTATTATGGAAAAAGTTACAAAGGTCAAGGCAATCACGTACATGCTCACACACTTTCCAGAAGATCTCTGGTCCATATTTGAAAGTTTTATTTTTCAAGATTACAAAAATACGTATCCAATCACGTTAGCATATATTTATTATCATTTTCAAATTCAATTTATTTTTATTATATTAAATTAAATTTGAAGAGAATATTAGAAAATATCATATATTTTGAGAATATTTAGAAAATATATGTATCAAAATCAAATTAATTATTGATTTGATTTTGAAAATAATTGATTTTTTATTTCTATATTTATAATATTTATTTTTAAATTTGTAATAATAGGTTTTTGAACCAAACATATTGTAATATTTCATTAAAAGAGTATTAGGGTTTCATATTTCTATATGGTATCAAATTCATTTTCAAATACCTTTAATATGGTGTCATATGGTATGAGAATCATATCGAAAATTTATTCTTGATAAATGAATCTTAGAATTGAAACAAGAAAAAAAAAAAACTTGAATGAACCATAAAAACATGTAAAAATCATAAAAAAAAAATTAAAAATCGTAACTAAATTGGAATCTGAGTTGGAATCAGGATGATTTTGATCTAAAACAAGAACTAGCCCATGGAATCACTTATGTTGAAAATATAAAATAAAATAAGAAATAATATGAATAATAGAAATAGATGAATATGGTTATGATACTATATCAAAGATGGAGAGTAATAATAATATGAAACCTAATACTCAATTGTCTCAATAAATTATTATAATAAGTTTGATACCAAACTCTTTTAAATTGAGTGATCAAAAACACTCGATCTCTTAATCAAATATCTCGGGTTCGAACTCTAAAAATAGCAAAAAAGGATTTGAAAGAATCAATCTCTAAAAATGGATTCTACAGTACTCGAACCAAATTAATCAGGTAAATCTCGGATACTGTTGGTGAAAACAAAAAAAAAAAATTACAATAAGTTAGATTTATATAGAAAACAAATTATCATAAATATAGAAATAATTGTTACAAATATAAAAATATAAAAATATGAAAACTCAAATATATATCAAAATTAAATCAATTATTGATTTAATTTTGATATATAATATATTTTTTAATAAATTCAATCTGGACATATGCATTGCCTTGAAATTTAATTTGAACAAAGGAATTAGAGTGTCCCAACCCTCTCTATTATCTCATAAAACATGAAACTTAGTTATTAAACTTTGAGTGAGATTGGTCCGTCAGTAGGTGAACAGTCCAACCATTAAGTCACAATTTGAAATGTTGGGTTATTTAAAATTTATTATAACGAATACGAAATATGAAGGATAAGAAAATTATGCAATGACAAAAAAGGAAAAAAAAAAAATTTCTTAATTGTTTGCAAAATGATTTTGGGAGGGAGATGCTTGTGAATCATGAGCTTACTTCACTGGAGATTTTACCAAAATAATATATATTTTAATCTAAATTATTTAAATAGCATCATTTTTTTCTTTCTAAAATTAGAATCACAACTTTCGCTATTCATAACGTGTTTTAAAAAAAAAATTGATATCGCGATCGGAGACCACGATACCTTTGTTGCACTCAAGGAGCACGGCATCAAATGTCTCTCTCTCTTCCTTTCAATACAAATAAAGCGGCTTCTTTTTCTTTCTCTTGACTGTTAAACCTCTTTATTTTTCATTTTTCCTCTCTTCTCAGCTTTACAACCATGAAAAAATTATACCCAAACGAAAAGGTTTACTTTATTGTGAACGGAATTTGTCCAGATTTATTAAACCTCTTTTTGCTCACAAGCACCTTTCACTTGTACTCTCTCTCTCAAATTATGGCCAAAGTAATACTTTCTGATTCAGTTTCACAGGTTCTTTTCTAGCCCCAGTTTTGGATCTACAATCTCCCCCTCTCTCAAATAATGGCCAAAATAATATATATTTTAATCTAAATTATTTAAATAGTATCATTTTTTTCTTTCTAAAAGTAGAATCGCGGTTTTCGCTATTCATAACGTGTTTTAAAAAAAAATGAGACGTGACCAGAGACCGCGACACCTGTATCGCACTCAAGGAGCACGACATCAAATGTTTTTCTTCCTTTCAATACAAATAAAGCGGCTTTTTTTTTTTTTTCTTTTTCTTACCGTTAAACCTCTTTATTTTTCATTTTTCCTCTCTTCTCAACTTTACAACCATGAAAAAATCATATCCAAATGAAGAGTTTCACTTTATTGTGAACGGGATTTGTCCAAATTTATTAAATCTCTTTTTTGTTCACAAGCAACTTTCACCTGTACCCTCTCTCTCTTTCTCAAATTATGGCCAAAGTAATAATTTCTGATTCAGTTTCACAGGTGCTTTTCTAGCCCTAGTTCTGGATCTACAATCTCCCCCTCACTCTCTTTCTCTCTTTCAAATAATGGCTCAATTAATACTTTCTACTTGGTTCGTCGGTGTTTTTCTAGCTTAGTTTTGGATATGTAACTTCCAAACTCGACAATCTCATTTTTTCAAACCTGATATAATTCCTAGTTCTGGATTTGCGAGAACTGAGCCTGATGTTTTTCAAGTTTCTTCCGAAGACTTGCCTGAGGTCATGAGAATGGATGTCACGATGAAGGACCGCGCCACTCGTGTTGAGATCTCAGACCGTGATATCAATTTCTTTTTTCTTTTTTTAAAAAAAAAACATATTATAAATAGTAAATATCGCGGTATGGAATAATGACATCATTACTTTTAGAAAGAAAATAATGGCACTATTTAAATAATTTAGATTAAAAAAAATACATTATTTTGATTAAAAAAACCCAACTTCACGTGTGACCAATTCCATCACAAATAGGAAAGCCCTCTTAGTCTTAAACATGGGACCAACATGTCCGTCCCAGAATCAGATAAAAAAGGGCAGACCTCATGACCACAACATTAACCTATTGGAATTCAAAATGGTAAAATTATTGACTTCCAACTCTGTGAAGCAAAACATGTGAGTTCACTTATACATATATTTTTGTTTTTATTGTTTAATACAGTAATTTTAAATTTTAATTGTGATTTTATTATTTATAGATTCTATTGAGAAAAAATTTTAGTTTTTTCTTAAAAAAAAAAGGATAAAAAATGATAGATATAGGATATAACAATAATAAAGTCTTTTTTTCATTAATTGGGTTCAATTATATAGATCTTTTTATTTCATGATATTTTATTTTAAATCATATGTTTATTTGTATAATTATTTAAAAAAATAATACTTTTATTATACTAAGTGGGGTCGATTATATAAATATTTTTATATCATTGTATTCTATATTTATCATATTTTTATCTATATTTATACAATTCATGTTTTATTTAGTATTAAATATGATAGACATTGTATATATTGTATATATTAAATATTTTATTGGAGAGTTTATTAATAGCAAGTGTTCAAGTTAGGAGTATATTCGAATCGAGTCGATTTCGAGTACCCCTATACTCGAACTAGAATTCGATTTTTTTTAATAGAGTTCGAACTAGACGAGTAGTAAATAATAGAGCTCAAACTTGACTCGAATGTATAACAAACTATTTGAACTCGACTCAAAAACTCGATTATTTTATAATATATTAATATATTTTATTTTTATATTATATTCATATATAAATATATATAGTATATATTAGTATATATAATCGAGTTAATCGTCGAGTTTTCGATTCTAAAATTTTACTATTCGTACTCGACTCAATATGTGATAAATTTAATTTGAATTCGGTCAAATTCAAGTCAAGTCAAGTTGAGTCATTGATCGAGTAGCTCGCGAACAGTTCAAACTCGACTCTATCCGTGTAACAACCCTTGTTCAAGTATTTTACTGGGAATAGAATTTAAAAAAAAAAAAAAGGCCAGCGCAGCCCGCTAGCAACATCACCACCAAATTTGACCATAACGACAATCAGACCCAAAAAAAAAAAAAACATCTGCAAGCGATTGATTCCTCCACTTTTGACTCTCTCAGACTCCCAACATTGGGTTCTAGTCCTTCTTCTTAGTTGGTAGGGCAAGAAAATGGCTTCCTCATGCAAATTCCTCTTGACACAACCTCTTCCCTCCTGCAATGGAAGAAACCCATCTTCCGATTCATTCAGAAGAAGTGGTTCCTGCGCATTCGGGACCCGTGGTTCTTCGTCTATTAAGCCAATCCCTCAATTTCGGAGAACTTCTTTTGTCAAAGCCATTCATTCCGATCCAAAGAAGACCGGAAAACAAGTGGAGGTCAATCAAATCTTCTTATAATTGTTAATTAATAATTATTTCTCTTTTTTGGTTTTGTAAGTAGAACCATAAATCATTTATTATTTTGTGGGTGTTGATATAGATAGTGTTTGACCCTGATGAAAGGATTAACAAGTTAGCAGACGAAATGGATAGGGAAGCTGGACTTAATAGGCTCACACTTTTTTCTCCTTGTAAGGTGATCATCAATTTCCTGCCTTCTCTTGGAATTTTTATGAACGTTTCTTTCTTGCCCGTTTCCCTTTTTCTCAAATATTGATTATGCATGTGCAGATTAATGTGTTCTTGAGAATAACTAGCAAAAGGGAAGATGGGTTTCATGACTTGGCATCTCTCTTTCATGTAAGCTTATTGCACCTAATTTTTTTTTCTTTGGAAATATGTGGGAGTTGTTTGAAGAGAAAGGATTGTGTTTCCATCAAATAGTGTGAGTCATCCATGCTGGCTGGATGTCTCATATTTAGCTTTGTCTTGTTGATTTGTGTAATTCACTTGGTTGATTGGGTACTCATAATCTGTCTTTGCATATAATAATAGCAAGGAGTTTGCAATTTGCTTCTACCATTTTGTTTATTTAGCTCAGTGTTTGTTTTAGAAGATGTGTTTGTCACCCCTTCCGCTTTCAGGTGATAAGTCTGGGAGATAAAATTAAATTTTCCTTGTCTCCGTCAAAGGAGAAAGACGGCCTGTCAACTAATGTTCCTGGAGTTCCTCTTGACGATAGGAATTTAGTAAGCAATATTTCTTGTTACAGATGTCCTCTATCTCTTTAGTCCATGGTCATTTGAGTACGCGAAGCTTATGAATTTGCATTCCTTCTGCAGATTATCAAAGCCCTTAACCTTTACAGGAAAAAGACCGGTTGTGACAACCACTTTTGGGTATGAACCTGTTTATTATAGAGGATCTTTTTATGTTTCTAAGATGCTTTGAGGGTATGGATGTTTCATGCTTTCTTGCTCCACAGATTCATCTTGATAAAAAGGTGCCTACAGGAGCTGGGCTTGGTGGGGGTAGCAGCAATGCTGCCACTGCTCTTTGGGCAGCAAATCAATTTAACGGTTGTGTGGCCAGTGAGAAGGATTTACTAGAATGGTCAAGTGAAATTGGTTCCGATGTTCCATTCTTTTTCTCTCAGGGTGCAGCCTACTGTACAGGTCGAGGTGAGGTATGTCATTGTCTGCTTCCGATTGTCTGGTAGTGTCATTGCTTCAGATGGTAGCATTTCCAAAATAGTCACTATGAAGGGAGAGACTTTGATGAATGCTCCCTACGATCAATTTTTATCATGAGCCAAGGCTGAAATAGCTTGAAATAGCTTGACCATTTAAGCAAAAATGTCAACTTTCTGTTAGCAACATACTGTAACATTTTAGTGCCAAGAGAAAAGATTGTGATTATGGAGGCAGGGTTTGGCAGTTCAGGGGCAAAACTGTGTACGTTTCTGATTAACCAAAACAAAGAATGGTGTGGGAAATTTAAGAGCATAAACAACAAACAAAAGAAGAAACTTAAAAAAAAAAATTGATTATCTATTTAAGCCTGCCTTAAATGATAAAACTCTAAAAAAATTCTCATATTTAACCTCATTTTGTCCAATGTCAAATGCTTCATGCCAGAAAAGTTTAAAGACAAATGAGGCTGTTCTAAAAGTTACACAAAATGTAACAGAAACAAATTTTAATATATCTTTTCCTCCACATGATTATTTGTAGGATTTCCTCTTCGAAGTTGAATAGGTATCAGGCTTTTGTGAGATTGAACCTTCTTAAAAAGGTTAATACCAGAAAGGCTTCGATAAGAACTTGCGTAGTAAATCAAGAAGTAGAAACTAATTAGAAGAGAACATAGTGCACTGAATATTCGCATAAGAAATGTTTTATAAACCAAAGAAGAAGCGAAGTATGTCCCTTTTTTGTTTTTTTCTTTATAATGCTAATGTACTTTACAGTGTTTATAAAATTGCACGTATAAGTGCATCAGGGTTGCATTATATAAATCTGAAAATATTTCCTCCATCTAGATTCCGTAATGGAGTAGTAGACCTCATCGATGACAAAGCTACTGCTATTTAAGATGCATGAAATCTCTTCAACTCCATGTGTTTGTTTGTCCCTTTTACTGGTGCCAACCCCAACAAAGTTGTGACAAAGAATTAGTTGAGTTGAGTTATGTGGTTGTCATTATCTGGTATTGAAGCTCACTTTTTAGTATGTAGATAATGTCTGGTGTCTACCTGCCACGGCCACTGTTTTTGGCTTTTCTGGTCTAGACACTTTTCTGGAAATTATTTTTTATTTTTTATTTTTTTAATACATGTTATTGTATATTCTTGATGCAATATCTTGTCCCACTTTCTAATTGTTATCCCATCCAGGAAAGTAGCCTACAAATGACCACTATTTGTATTAAGCAGGGAAAATGAGAACTTATGACTGCAGTTCTTGTGCATTTTTGCAGTCTTGGATTATTGCTTTTGAAAACAATGTTAATTAGATTCAACTCCGAAATTTTCATAATTGCAACATAGTATTGTTCTCTATGATTTTGTAGCAAACATATCATATAAACATTTTTGTACGGAAGTCAAGCATAAGGTTTTTTCTCAAACAGAAACTTACTATTGACATATCTATGATACAATAGATATAAGAATTGGCACTCACATTGGTTAATTTAGTAACCAAAGAATAGACGATATAAGCTTTTCTTAAATTTTCTGTGGGCAACTGCTTAACTGAAAAATATTCCTCTTGACTTGCTTCATCTAGGTTGTTGAAAATGTGGACATGCCTATACTGTCTGACATTCCAATGGTTCTTATAAAGCCTCAAGAAGCATGCCCAACTGCCGAAGTTTACAAGGTAATGCTGATTGGAAATCAAGAGCATCATCAATGATTTAAATTTAGTGTCTTTACTTCATATGATCTCTCTGAGGCTGTCTTTTGATCTCACAGCGCCTTAAATTGGACCAAACCAACAAAGCTGATCCTCTCAAATTGCTAGAGAAGATCTTGGGCAATGGAATTTCTCAGGCTGTTTGCATCAATGATTTGGGTATGTATTTCTTGAAAAGGTTTATTACCCTCCTTTTGTACTTGTGCTCCAAAAACTCTTTAAGGTTTTCTCATGGTCTCTTTTTTCATAGTCCTATCTAACGCCAATTCAGACTGTTCCCTGGCTGCATGCCCTCAGTTTGTCATTTGGCACTGATCTACATATTACTGCTATTTAGCAGTTGACAAGTTGGCATGTGTCTTCTGCAGAACCTCCTGCTTTTGAAGTCCTCCCGCCTCTTAAGAGATTAAAGCAGCGAATAATTGCTGCAAACCGTGGGGAATATAATGCTGTTTTTATGTCTGGGAGGTATGTATCTTGAAGCAAATTCTAAACACCTTATTCTACTGTTTGTTTAATAAAGTCATGTTACATTAAGCTCTTACAACTTTGGCTGGGTTTGGCTGAACAAAAGGCTGTTTCAAACCCAAAATAATCGGAACAATGACAACCGTAACACCTTTTGTAGGGAAATTTTGTTTGGTATTAAAAGTCATACACTTTCTGAAATTCTTTTTAGAGGTTTGTGGAGCTCCTAAGCTCTATCCAAACTGGGCCTTGGTATCTTGGCTACTTTAGCATCCTGTTGAGAGAGTTCTCAAAAATTACTTAATTCAGCTTCAATTTTCAATGACATCTAAAATTGCATAATGCGAGAGAGAGAGAGAGAGAGAGAGAGAGAGAGAGAGAGAGAGAGAGAGAGAGAGAGAGAGAGAGAGAGAGAGAGAGAGAGAGAGAGAGAGAGAGAGAGAGAGAGAGAGAGAGAGAGAGAGAGAGAGAGAGAGAGAGAGAGAGAGAGAGAGAGAGAGAGAGAGAGAGAGAGAGAGAGAGAGAGCATGTCAAAGTTCAGAGAAATCAAGAGCTAGTGACTTACATTACAATAGAAAGCAACCTCCTGGCAAGCATAATTGCAGCTTTCCTTTCCTTCTCTGATTCAAGAGCTAATATGAAGGATAGTCCCTTCTTCTCTTCCCAAAACATGGCCTGAGCAACAGCATTTCCACCGCTTCTGACGCCGCAAAGCTGCAGTTTAGATAATTATGTTAGAAATATCTAAAGGCTGGACCCATCACTATAACTCCCTGAAATGCTAGACATCCAAGGCCCATCCACATAGGGCCAATGGCTAAAGGCCTGATTGGAAATCTATTCATGGTCTTTAGAGATTACTATTGTGCTACTGTTTTGATATGTGAACTTTGTAGATTTACCTTCTTGTATTTACTTCATGTATTTTTGAGCAGGTTTGCAGCCCCAATGTGCTCTTTAGTTATCAGATACTCTGTGTTACAGGAAACATTTACCATTTTCATGAGTAGATTGCATATCATTTTGTTTATTTAGGAATAAACAGTAACATAACCTTAACTCTTTTGTGATCACTATGAGACCATTTTAAAGTTTTTTCTCTGAAAAGGAAGTATTAATAACTAGAGCCAAAAGGGAAGAGCACCAAGAGTGCTCATCCACCAAAGGTATGGTAAAGAATCTACATTCAGCAATCTCATCAAAAGATTTGAACAACTGATAAATAGACCAGAGGTACAAGGACTTGAGAAGATTGTTCATCATTTAAGTGTTTCTCGGCTCCCTAATGATCTTCCTATTCCGTTCCTTCAACACCAACCAAAACACAGCTAGAGGAAGAATTCCAAAAACTCTACTCCTAACTGTACAAACTCTCTCCACAATCCAAGCCCAAATCGCGAGCTTGAAATCACACACTTTTTATTCAAGAAAGCAAAGATCTTCTTCCACAAGGATTGGATTACGCCTTACACTATTTTCATCTCGGTCAGATTAGCTATTCAATTATTGAAATAATTAGATAAAAAATATTTTACCTAGTTTCTTGAATATGTGTGATCAGTGTCATAACATTTTTTTTGGTTCCTGAGATGGAAATTAGTAGAATGATAACTAAAATAGAAAATCTTTGATGACTGAAGAGTGAAATTTTTTGTATGACATCATTTATGGGGAAATTCTGTGGTGTATCCTTATCTGAAAGTATCAAATTATGGTCTCTGGTATCTAAAACCTGATCTTATGTACCAGAAATTATGACGTTTGGTACTATTTTGTCATGGTACCCTACGGTGCATGTTCAAATATATGACCCAAAAATATCTTAAATTTATGGTCAATGATAGGACCATGTTTACTGAAGCTATGATTCTTCATGGTATGGTACCGGTACTCTCCTGGTTTCAGACTTTTATGTATTGATTTCATACATTATGTACCATAGTATTATTATTACTATACTATATTGAGCAGATTTCCAACAAGAAAAGGAAAAAAGTGCTAAATTATGGTGGGTCTGTATTTATCGTCGTCATTCATTATCATGAGAATGCAAGAAGTTCCCATATGGACAATGTAGGAGAAAGCAAAAGATGCAGTTCAACTCTCTTTCAAGTAAAAATATGAAGTAATCCCTGTTCTGAACCATGATGGCCCACCTCTTTGCTTATATGAACTGTAGTGACATGACATGTCAAGGGTGTATAAACTGTAAGGAGACGCAATTTGACCCCCCTCAAACCGTAAACAGATTTCTGCAATTAAGAAATTAAGTCTCTGCAAAACTTAACTGTAAAACCTCTGAGTTTTTATAATTTGGCTAGTATCAACATACATGACAGGGGGAAAAAAAGAACATATGCTAGGAGTATCCTAAACTCATGCTCATTGAAATGTGTTTTATGATTCTCATGAGGAAGTTTGGTCAAGTTTCATACAAACAAATTCCTGCCTCTCTTAATCAATCCGCTAATTAGACTTGTGGTGTTCTTGAGGGCATCTCTGACAAACATATGATACAGAGTAGAATTTTGCTTCCCAGATGCTTGAACACATTTTATGGTTTGCGAGCTGAAGCAGCGCATTTTTCCAAATAAGTCTGCATTTCTCATTTTCTATCATCCTTTTAGGTACCTGCATATTTGCCAATAACTTATTCTGCTTCTTGTACAATGCAGTGGAAGTACCATTGTTGGCGTCGGTTCACCTGATCCCCCACAATTTGTTTATGATGATGATGAATACTCAAATATCTTCTTATCAGGTGAGCTAGAGGCTGTTTTCCTTTTTTTTTTTCCCCTGAGCCTCAAATGTTCAATTTATGTACATTAGGCATGAGGCAATTTCAATATCTGTGGAAGCAAGATTTTGACCGAGTTGTTCCATACTAGAGTGGTGAATTTATATTCTTTTTTAGTTGGTTGCATATTATTCACGTATTTTACAACATCACAATGTAATAGATGGCGTATCAAGCTAATATGTCTGAGATTCCAACACATAAATTATTAAGAATGAAACCTGATGAAATATGCAATTCAACCATGGACACAGATAAAAAAGGGGTCCAGATTGGGACATGGTTGGACATAAACAAGATCTGACACCACTCTGCAATTTAATATATGTGGTGAAGAGCAACCCTCTAGAGTTGCTTGCACCTGCCAATAGCAATTACTTTTGCTTATGCAGTATGTCCCGGGTGGGGGGTGTGATTTTTGTTGTCTCATAAATGAGAAAGCACAGGTTCCTTTTTGTGCCTCTTCTTTTGGGGATGCAACTGGTGGGAAGGATAAGGATGAAAGGGTACTTGGGGAGGTTAAACCAAAAAACATCCTCTCTGCTAGCAAGAATGAGGCTGCATACATTTGACCCTTCCCAAACCCCACATTTGTGAAGCCTTATGATTAATCCGCCTTTAAGCTGGTGGGGAGGAGAAAGCTAAGGTTCTATGCAACCTACTTTGTCCTTGAAAGAATCAGATTCTGTTAGCAGTCAGATGATTTTGTGATTAATTTCTCTTGGTTGACTTTGGTTGTTAGAAACGAGAAGCATGGGAGCTCTCATTCACAACACTCACACTTGCAGACAAATTAGAAAATTATTTTGTTGTTGAAGATAGTGGTTGACCTTTGATATACATTGATGATGCAGAGGCCAGATTTATCACTCGCAAACCAGATCAATGGTACAGTGAACCTGCTTCAACGAACTGCTTCTAGTTTAATGGAGGACTTTTCCCAACACAGAGAGTAGAATCCTTGGGCCAGAAAATCAATTATGAAAATGTTTTTTTGTTACATCCATCTGATATTCGCCATGAGATCCACAATACTTGTATGTAATCTATCCTTATACATGTTTGGCTTCTTCTCATGCGGTGCTAGAAGTAAATGCATCATGGGAGATGGTCACTTCGCTTGTTCGTAAGACTGAAGTCAGAAATTTGGTTAAAATTTGTCATCCCTCTTGTTGTCCTTTTTTCACTAGTAAAATGAAATTTGATAAAGCATTCTGTTAAAATATCTACTTAATTTGGACATTTGTGTTCTTGCACATGATAATATGCTTTAATGATCGCAAGTGTGCTGATAAATAGTTTGCAGGAGCTATTCAAGTTGTGGGCAGAGCAATTATGCTTGCACTCTGCTGCTTCTGATTTTCTCTGCCTTGATGTGATATGTTTTATCCCAACTGAAATCCAATCTCAAGATCTACTCGATCTGCAGTAGCCAAGACTGAAGATTGTTCCTAAATTCTGCTATTCAACATTGTGATTGAATCGGTTGGTTTGTGGTGACAACATCGACAAAAGCAAAACTTGAATTCAAATGCTTGACTACTGTGTTTGATGTCTTAAGTTTTCCAATGAGCTTTTTGTGAGGTGAGATTGATCTAAATACCCTCCTGATGTCGTTGATTGAAATTTAGGGACAGACTTAAAAGACCAAAATTTGGTGGGATTAGAGTTGATGAGTTCATATGTTATTTTATTTCTAGTTAAATTTTATCTTTGCTCTTATTAAAAAAAAAACATTCAAAATAAAAAATATTACAACTGCGTAGAAAATTGTATAAACATAAATAATATGTAAAACTATATAAAAATCATTAAATAGTCTTTCGGTATATAAAATAATATAATCGGTAAAAAAAAAAAAAAGAATTTAATTCCTTGTATTTTATTCTAGTTTTCACATGTCTTTTATTTTTAATTTTGAAAATTTGTTAATTTTAGAAATGATACAGAATTTTTATCAATTCAAAGTTAAAAGGATAACTTATTAAAAAATCGAATTACATTTATAAACTATGGGAACCACTTGCAAACCACAAAGGGTTTTGTGCAGTTTGTCCAAAATTTAATTAGTCATTTATATATATATATATATATATATTTTAGTTCGGATTTCGAATAAATGGAATGGTTTAACTTTTATTTTATTTTTTTTAAATGTGATTTTGAGTTTGAGTTCCGAGAGAAAGAGAGGGGGCGTGGGGTCTGGCTCGAGCGTTAACATTAAAAGCGAGGTGAATCAGTGAGTGTGGCGCCGCGGCGGGCCGACGCCCTAGCCCCAATGTACCTCTCCTTAACTCAAACTCCTCCTTGATTTCTCGGAATTCGCAATTTCTCAATCGCACCATCATATTCTCTGGTAATATTTGCTTGCTTCAGCTTCTGCGCCTTGCCTCGCTCAAAACCCTATTTTTTTTTTTCTAATTTTTGATTGATCTATTTTTAAACCCCAATTTCTTAATTTCAGTTTTCGAGTTTCGGATCCTCTTGTTCTTTTTTTTTGGTGGATCAAGAGAGAGAGAGAGGGAATGGCAATAGCGGCTCCAGGACAACTCCATGTCAACGAGTCCCCTTCATGGGGTTCCAGAAGTGTTGATTGTTTCGAGAAATTGGAACAAATTGGCGAAGGGACTTATGGGTCTGTTTTACTTATTCAATTTTATCTGTTGTTTGAACGTTTAACTTGATTACACTTATCAGTCTTTGCATATTGGAGTGTTTGCATAAATTGGAACGTCAACACAAGTCGATCACCTTATTGTTTACTTATGTGAAGTAATTTCTATTTCAGAAAGTTGAAACCCCCCTTTTTTTTCATCATTAGAATAGGTGAACCTTAATGCTGCAGTTGTTTAAGAAATATGATCTTTAACTGGGTTTGGATATTTTAAATAAATTGCAGATGGAATATGGTTAGTACCCTTTCTGGGCTTCAAGTTATGCCATCGAAGGATGCTTATATTTTTAAGTGGATTGACTAGTGTTAGAATCGGCTGTATTGATTAATTTGTTCACTGGGATTTAGTTGGTTGCTAAACTTGTTCTTCTTCTTGTTTTATTTTTTGTTGGATCGGTTGTTGCTTTTTTGTTCATAAACACATGGCTTGTAGTCAACAACCACTTAGATAAAACCCCTGGAAGAGGATGATTACAAGTTTTGAGATGTCTGCGTCATGGATACTATTGATTTTTGCATAAAAACTCTCTTTTTTCCAAAGTGATGTCCTGTTAGCTTCTTTATATGTATGTTATAAAATCTTTAATTATCCCCCTTTAACAAAAGTGCTTCCTCTTGCAGTCAAGTTTACATGGCAAGAGAAATTAAAACTGGTGAAATAGTTGCTTTGAAGAAAATCAGGATGGATAATGAAAGAGAAGGGGTATGCAGTTAAACAACATCAATTTATTTTGATACTTTCTCTTTCCCTTTTCAGAATATTATTTTAATTTTGAGTACTTTTTGGAAGGATTTGATAAAGGTTTTATATATGCACATTTTAGTTGTTAAACTTCTTGCATACTTTGTCATGTCTTTTGGTTTGCAGTTCCCAATAACTGCCATACGTGAAATTAAGATTTTAAAGAAGCTGCGTCATGAAAATGTCATCAAGTTGAAAGAGATTGTAACATCCCCGGGTATTGCCTTAGTAAAGCAGCTGCATTATTATTATTATTTTTTTCTTTCCTGTTCTATGGTTTACTCAAGGTATTTATAGTTTTCCCCATTGCTTTTCAGGCCCTGAGAAGGATGATCAAGGAAGGGCAGGTAAGTTGAATTCTGTTCCTTCATGGTTGTCCAAAGAAAAGCTTAAGAATGACATTCATTCCTTAAATACTTTGATCTGCTCACTTTCTTGTGCATAGATATCATGAAATGATTCATCCAATTGCATGTGGTAGTATTTAGTTCAAATCATGAATTTTTGCAGCGACTGTTTGTTGGGATTGCAGATGGTAATAAATACAAAGGAGGTATCTACATGGTTTTTGAGTACATGGATCATGATCTGACGGGTCTTGCTGATCGTCCTGGAATGAGATTTTCGGTTCCCCAGATTAAAGTATTACAATTAGCCTGGAGAACCATCTTCCATCAGCTACATAGTTGCTAACTTATTCTTGATTTTTCTTCTTCTTGCAGTGCTATATGAGACAGCTTTTAACGGGGCTTCATTACTGTCATGTGAATCAAGTGCTTCATCGTGATATTAAAGGTTTTTTTCATTTGTTTTATTTTATTTTGTTTTGTTTTGTTTTGTTTGTTTTTGTTTTGTTTTGTTTTTTTTTTTTTTTTTTTTTTTTTTTTTTTTTCCTGCACATAACCTGTAGTAAGCTAGGTCCAAGCATTTGTCCTCACTCTGTACTTGTACAACAGGCTCCAATCTCTTGATAGACAACGAGGGAAACTTGAAACTTGCAGATTTTGGCCTTGCCCGCTCATTCTCAAATGACCACAATGGGAACCTTACAAATCGTGTCATTACTCTGTGGTATAGGTAAACCATTCTTACACCAAAGAAAACAGAACTCTTTAATAATCTGGATTTTCTTTTTGCTGGAGCATGCTTTTTCACCGAATTAGCTCTAACATAATAATTCAAACAGACCACCAGAGTTGCTGCTTGGGACCACAAAGTATGGTCCAGCTGTTGATATGTGGTCAGTTGGCTGTATCTTTGCAGAGCTTCTGCATGGAAAGCCCATCTTTCCTGGAAAAGATGAGGTTAGTTACTCTGCTGTAAGGAAAGTTCTGTTGGTTGAGATTATTCTCACTTGATCTTCACCTAAAAAAAAAAAGATAAAAGAAAATCTCAAGATAAATAGTGCATGAAGAGATGAGCTAGCTAGAATTCTACCTATATTATCTTGGCAAGCTTATTAATAAGACATTAAGTTACTACTTTTGTCTCTTTTGTATGGGTGCTCTAAGCATCGGGACTTGCACTATTGGAAGGTAGGTGTCCCAAAGAATGCCTAAGTAATAAAGGATTGCAATTTAAGGTACAGGAGTGTCTCTGAGCAAGAATGCCCACCACTTGCCCTCTAGCTAACCATTGTGGGTTCACAAGCCTGATTGGGACTGGCACAGGGGTTCAATAGTCTCTGGGTTGGCTTTGTATTTGAGCCCAAAGAGGGCCTGACAGAAGCTCGCTTCCATCTATCTAATCTTTTACTGATTCTATTCATGTTTGGATTCCAAAACTGAAGACTCCTAAAATTATCCCCCAAGGGAACTCTCTTCGAACAATTACTAATACCCGCCAAATAATAAAGAACCTTGCTAGAAACATCTATTCTAAGAAGTTCACTCTTAGACATATTGATGTCAAGCCCAGAAATTCTCTCAGAAATATAAGGAGAGAGATCATGTTCCTAAAACCCTCACTATCTCTTTAAGAAAGAGGATGGTATCTTCTACAAACTGAAGATAAGACACATAAACCGTGTCACCCCCTACTCTTAAGACCAGAAAATATCAGCAGGAATCCTTCTCTCAATCATCCTACTTAAAGGATCAACCACAAGCCAATGGCTCATTGTATTTCCATTGATTGATTGAAGTCACCTTTCCCTTTTCTATCTTGAAAAGATCTAGGAAGAGGCTTTTCAATCAGATGGACCCACACCAAGCATCACTGCAAAAGTAGATCCTGGCCAGAAGTTTGCCTTATCATGTGGTGCTCACTTCTAGATAGGGTTAGAAACTCAAACTGCTTTTTTCTTGCCATTTCTGAAATATTTACTCCATTATTCTTACTATTTTCTTCTATGACTTTGTTTTCATAATCTGTTTTCGCTTGAAGTGTCCTACAATTATCTTTTTCCAGCCAACCATTCCAAACCCACAAGGGGTATAGGGAAAACCATTTGAAATATGGCTCATGATCACTATCTATTGATCATTCTTGATGGAAAGCTTTTCATCTCCTGTTCATACTTGGATCTCTGTGAATTCCAAGCAATACTCTTAGCTATCATACTTTCACCATATATATCTGATCTTTCAGATGGGGGAGGGTGATTCCACAATTTTTTTTCTTTTCCAAATAATTGGCAATGCTTTGAGATCATGGTAGAGTTCAGTGTGTATAAAAGCATGTTTGTAACTGGTTTGTTCCTTTTTGGTTTGATGGTGATGGCAATTGCTGTTAGTCAATTCTTCCAATCATCAGTCTGGAAAGGCAATACAAATAGGATTGATTGCTTGCTGATGGCTTTCTTTAAGGAGAACTACAAGGTGGTTAGAAAAGAAATTGTGGATTTTTTTCTCCAAATTCCTTGCTTTAAATGACTTTTTCCAGAGTTTGAATTGGACTATGCTAGTTCTTATCCTAAAAGGCAAGGAGCTTCTAACTTGAGCAACTTGAGGCCCATCAATTTATTGGGGAGCATGTATAAACTTCTGTTTTAAGTGTTAGCTAGGAGATTAAGGAAGTAATCGGGGTGTGTGATGGAGGGGTATCAACGTGAATTTATATCGGGAGACTGATTCTTGATACAGTTCTTATTGCTAATGAAGTTGTTGGTGCCAAGATCACAGAAGGTGAGGTTGGTGTTATATGTAAGTTGGACATGGAAAAGGTGTATGATCATGTCTATTGGCACTTCTTGCTTCAAATCTCGGAGCAAATGGGTTTTAGGGGAAACTAGAGAGCTTGGATTAGGAAGTGTATCTCTACACCATCTTTCTCAATTTTGGTAAATGACTCTTCAAAGTGTTACCTTTGGAGCTTGGGCATTTTGAGAGCAGGGGTTCCCCTTCCCCCTTTCTTTTTATCTTTGTGAAGGATGTGTTGAGTATTATGATTTCCAAACTAGTGGAATTACAGTGGATTGACGGATTTGGTGTTGAGAGTAGGGTAAGCAAGGTATCTCTATCTCATATCTGTTATTTGTGGATGATGCCCCTTTTTTTTCAAAAATGCTCCGAGGCAGACTGTTGTTCAGATGGTGGTGGGGTTGAAGTTGAGTCTTGCTAAAAGTGATTTTTGTCCCTGTGGGTGTAACAATGGTTGTTTGTAGGTAATCATTTTCGATGTGGAGTGGGGAGCCTTCCTTTTATATATTTTGGTTTACCTCTTGGAGCAAAACATTACGAGAAGGTCGTTTGGGTAAGGATATTGGAAAATTTGAAAAAAGGCTAGCTGGGTGGTAAAAGGGTTACCTCTCTAAGGGAGCAAGTTTAGCTCTTATCAGAAGCACCTTTTTGAATCTCCCAGTGTTGTTCATGTCTCTGTTTCCAGTTTCTATTCTGGTGTCAAGGAAAATTGGGAATATCCAAAGAAGATTCCTATGGGTTAACATTCAACATGGAGGAGAGAAGTGTAGTCCAGTGAAATGTGAGATTGTTAAGCGTCCTTTGCAAAAGGGGAATGGGGCATTAAATTTTTGGTAGATTTTAATTAGACCACTTTAGGGAACTGGTTGTGGAGTTTCTTAAGTGAGCATGACTCCCTTTGGACAGAGGTGATAGTTCCGAAGTATGGAACAACTCAAAATGGTTGGATGTCTAATGAGGTGGTTAGGCCTTTTGAAGTGGCTGTATGAAGGGATTCTGAAGAGGGTGTGTTGAGTTTTTGGATAATGTGGCTGTTGAAGTGGGAATCAGGGCAAGGACTTTCTTTTGCGAAGATGTGTGGTGCGGTTCTTGCTCTTTGAAGAGTCGCTTTCTCAATTTGTTTGAGCTAGCAGTGGACAATGATGCTTTGGTTAGCTCTATAGGTTCAATAGGGGTCACAGATTCATTGCGTGTGAGTTTTATTAGCCAATCAAATGATTGTGAAGTGAAGAGAACCCTGCAATGCTCTCATCTTCTACTTGTTTTTCTTTTTTCCTCTTTGGGATAGTGTTCAAATAGAGATGATTGTGTGGTTTTGAGATGCTCTTGGAGTGGAATCTTTGAAGTCAAGGGGTTTTACAATTTGATTAGGTCTAATGATATTGGTGGGAGGAGGTCTCCTTTTTCTTGGAGGCGCATTTAGGATCCTCTACTTTTCCAAGCTGTTTGAGGAAGATTTCATCTCAACATAATTTCCAAGGAAAGGTTTTGTCATGGTATTAAACATGCTTTTTGCAAAATGGAGCTGAAGTTGGCATATCATTTGCTTTCATAGTGTGCCAGGAAACATTCAGTATTGGGGGAATCTCCTTCCTTTTGCACTTTATTAGGTGACTTTTACCAAGTCCAAAGTGAGTGTGGGCTAGGAGTGGAGGTGAGGATATTTACAAAAAAGAGGAGAGTTGTTAGGGTGTCCCCTCTTGCAGTCTTTTGGTTTGTTCTGGGGAACAAAATAGGAAGATTTTTTTTTTGGGGGGGGGGAGGTTGGAGAAACGCTGTTGAATTTTGTGGACCGTGGTAAAGTTTATGTACTTTGGTTGTTTTTCAAGTTCTCAGTGTCTTTTGTACATGATGTTGATTTTGTATAGTCCTTGGTTTTTGTAATCTTTGGGTGGAGTGGCACTATCTTAGTGTTATTTCCCTTTTGTTTTGTTGTTTCTTCTTGTGAATCAAATTTCCTTTTTTTCTGATGAAAATAAGTTATGTAATTGTTGATGGAACACAAATACAGCTAGGTGAGGCAGACATGATACGACACAATAATATCACAAGGATTAAATATTGGCAATAACACAACATTGGATAAATGTTATTATCTTGTCATATAGCATTTTGATTTTCTATAAATGGCTTTTGCTTATAAATATACTAAGGTTTGTGAGAATAGAAATTCTATATTTTAAAGTTACCATCATGGGAGTTGTCTTGAACTCAAATATCCTAGTGGACAGCTTAAATAGTAAGGTAGTAGACATTTGCAGCAACAATTACAAGAATTACCTAGTGTGTTAAAAATAATAAAAATACACTTGGTGAAAATTTTGATGTACTTATGGAGATTATTGGATGTGTATTGTATTGAACTAGGTATCCTCTTTTTTTTTTTTGATCGAATGTATTGAACAAGGTATCTGTCAAATACAATTACAGCTTCAATATCAATGAATTGTGATTCATTGATAGTTATGCAAATAAATGGAAGATAATGTCCTTTTTGCAAATTCCTTGATTTTTATTAGGTACACAGCAAGTTTATTAGTAGGCTTAGAAACTAGCAATAAAGATTAGAAACTAGCAATGTTATTTTCTGAAATTTGGGATATAGGCTTTGTAATGTGGACTACATTCTTAGCCTTTCAAAATTCATAAGCTTTTTTTAGTTACGTACACAAAACAAAATCAGTTAAAAGAACTTATAAAGGGTTCATCAATCAGTTAAAAGAACCCTCCCTATCTCTCAACTATTAGAGAATATAACTATGAAGCATGGACAAAAAGACAGACACAAGGCAATAATACGATACTGAGATGGCGATTTGACAAAGTAACTAAAATTTACTTTATTACAAGTAATAAAATATTGTCTCGTGTTGTGTTTAAGACCCATGCCTACACGATCATTTCTTTAATTGTTAGAACAAATATAAGAATATAACTATTTCTAGGTTTTAATTGGAAAATATATTTGTTGCTTGTGTATCTAAATTAGTGCCCTCACTTTGGGGCTTTGCAAGGCTAAGCTTAACAGCTGTCATTTATTTATAGAGTTTATTTTATCAAAGGTGGCTGCCAAGTTAATCCATTATGTCCGAACAATATATAAAAGAAAAGGGTTCATCAATTGTGTCTTCATTTATTGTTCCTTTATTGTGTGTCCTCATTTATTTGTTGTCTCACAGATCTAGTTCAGACTATTTTTCGTTTGGTCTTGTTCTTGTTTTTATTTTGCTTTTAAGTGAAAGAAAAATTATGGGACCTCTTTTTGATCCTGTGCTACTTACTGAGCTGGTTTCTCAAGAATTACCCTTGCATCAATCAGAGGATCTAGGGATTTTATTAAGTTTTAATCAAGTGAAGATATTCCAGGTCACCTATGATTGTAAATCCGTGGTTAAGCCAGCTCTTTTGCGTCTTTTTCACTTAAGGAAAAAAAATAGAAAAAATGGCCGGTCTGAATCGTAAACCTGCAACATCATATCCTTTGACCTGAATCTTAGCTAATTGAGGGAGTGGATCCTCTAGTTGCAACATGTAAGGATGCAAACTATTTCAACCTGGTCATTCACTTGTATGAACTTGGTCTTTCTTTTGAATATGAGAAGGCTATCAGATGCTGCATCTTTGTACAGCTTACTTAACAGTGCCTCAAAACAGTGAAATTCTAAATATGCAGCCTGATGAAATTGGAGAAACCGTGATTGCTTAATCAGTTACTGCGGATTAATCTGAAATTTCATTCATGAGATATGTATGTCTCACATTCATTGTTCATTTTGTTTTCATCTTGGTACGTTTCCTATAATCGTTGTCTGACTTTTGTTTTTTTGGCAATCTATAGTCATGGTCATGATCAATATTAGCTAGATTGTGCTTCGTTATTGTACAGGGATGGCCAGGGATCGGAAAACAGTACATTATGTTCCCTGTATCCACTACTTGGGAAGTAGGCTAGTCAGATGCTTATACAAATATTAATGGTAATTTGTTTTTATTATATACCACACATATATTATTGGTTTTAGGTGGTAAGTGTATGTAGAATAAATTTTTAACTAATAATACTACAAAAAAGTGTAAGTATTGAATATTATGGTTGCTCTTTTGGAATTTTTTTTAATATAATTTGTATTTTGTCAATTTCTTTAAACTTAAATATGGATCACCCATTTTAGTGATTTTGATTGCTTGATTACCTTGTTTTGGATCACCCAACTTCAGTCTCTAGATCATAGGTTGCTAGGGGACAGAGCAATCGTGGTAACTATTGTTGTCATTGTATGGGTGTTATATAATGTTACTTTCACAAACTAAAACCACCTGAAAGGATTAGTGCTTTTTTCTTTTTTTTTTGGGGGGGGGGTTGTTGGGGGACGAGACATAGGTGGACATTTTAAACCCCGGTGTTATGCCTATAATTATTTGTCTTGGGTACTGAAGGTTTATAATGTCCATCTGTAGACTTACAGAGAACATTCTACTACATGCAGTACATTAAGCTTGGCTGTTATACGTGTTGGCTTCTATGTTGTGCATAGCCAGCTCAGCCTTAGTGGCTGGCAGAGGCTTTGAGTGGACTGACCTGGGTATGAAGCGTATAGGAGGTTCTTCCCCAAACAAACCTTTTTACTCATCAATACTTGAACCTGTAGGATGGTAGGAGGTACAACTACCATCAGAAGACCAAACTAGAAGGTGTAGGATGTTGCATATTGCACTAAAATTGGACCATTGTTCAAGACAGTATATTTTAGGTAGCTTGACTGTCAAGGAGCTGGGCTCATTAATCAGATGTTTCAAGACTCTTTTGTTAGCTTAATTTCTTTAACTTCTTTGTCTTGAACTCGGTTTTCTTCTGGAATGTTATTTTGCAATTATTAGGAATGTGTGCCAAACAATTGTCACGTAATAGTTTAGACAATGAAAGTATGATACACAATATGAGATGAAGTTCATAACAATTTTTTCCCTTTTAATGATTTTCCTTTGTTCCAGCCATCTCCTTAATGCATTTTTATGCCATAATCTTTTTTCATATTTTGACTTCCATGCTACATACCATGGATCGCCTGATTTTGTGTTGTCATTATTGCAGCCAGAGCAGTTAAATAAGATTTTTGAGCTGTGTGGATCTCCAGATGAAGTAAACTGGCCTGGGGTATCCAAGATTCCTTGGTATAACAATTTCAAGCCATCAAGGCCAATGAAGAGACGTTTGAGGGAGGTTTTCAGACAGTAAGTCCATCGACTGACATGTGCTGCTTTTTTATGCCTAAAATATGCTTGGTCTCTCTTCCTATCACCCAAAAAAAAAAAAAAAATGCCTGGTCTCTCTTGAAAATGGGAGATAAGTATGGCATGAAATGTGTTCCTGAACATTCTGAATGGGAAATATGTTCTGAACATGATGTCAAGAACATGCCAAAAATTGAGGGCACAGATAATGCTTGGTTCACTCCTTATTTTTGACTCTTCTTTGTTTTTGGTTGAAAGGTGTCTAAGACTTTGCACAAGGGGAGGGAGAGAATAATGCCTTCAAACCCTTGGTTGGAGGAGTCCTAAGGCCTTACATCCAAGCACCTACTTAGACTGGTTGTTGGTGTCTTGAACTGCTATCAAATGATGCCAGTAATAATGTTCTTTGAAACAAGGAAATATTTTATTTTATTTTACTTTTTTTTTCCCGGGGGGGGGGGGGGGAGGATGTTCATTGTCTAGATTTCAAGTATGTACAGTAAATTATCCATTTTTGGATTTTTTTTTCTGTATAGCATTTTATCTTCAATATTTTAAATTAAATAGGAGACCTTTATGTTATTTAGATTTTACACTTGCCACATGGTGTAAGAAACTTTGATAAACAGTTCTGCTGAACCTTTTCCCACTCTTACCCTTTGGTATACTTCTAGAAAAGTGGGCTGCTAGTAGACATTCATCGTATCCATGTGATGCAGAGGTTGTTGCTTAGCTGGTACAGTCCCTTATATGTTAGTACCTCATCGTAATATTTTGCTTTCAGTTTTGATCGTCATGCGTTGGAATTACTGGAGAGAATGCTGACCCTGGATCCATCTCAGGTACACTCCAATACTTAGAATGGGCACAGCTCTATGTGTGATTCTAATTAAGTGCATTTCTTTTCTTGTGGTTTTGACTAAACAAATTTACACCCTAATTGTGTCAATCTTATAAGACTGTTCACAATATTTAGCCATGCACAGATTTTTTGACATTCATTTAAGTACATTAGTCACATCCACAATTTCATGGCACCTCTTATGTATGTTATCACATTAAAGGAATTGTCTAGCCAATGAAAATTTGTGTCTTGTGATGTATTTGTGTTTTTTGTTCCTACTTTAGTGTTTTCTTTTAGGAAATGCAAGGAAGAGAAGTGAAAACGCTTCTGTCCCTTTGTTTAGCTTCATATTCATTAGTAGAAACCCCCCCTCTTGTCAAGGATTTCAAGAACAACAAAAAAATTTAAAATCTTAAAATAGTCTCTTTCTACCAATAATTGGTAATTTAATGATTGTTTATTCAAAAGTTAAACTAATGCTAGAAGTTCTCCTCTCCCCGAGGTAAAACCAAACATTTCTTTTCTCTTTTTTCTTACTCTCCCTCGTTTCTTCTTCCCTTCCCTTCCTTTCTATCACCTTAACCAAACACAATGGAAGTGTGGCTTCTGCATGTACTCTGTGGTTCCTTGAGTGCATACTATCCTCAACTCCTACATCTCTTCAAATATGGAAATGGTGAACTAGTAGACTTTAAATACACGGGGCCAAGAATTGTTGAAGCCTTTTATTTGTGGAAATCAAATATCCAAGCTAAAGTTGTTGTGTATTTTTTGGTTTCTTTTTTTTTTTTATTTTTTCCGGTTGTTATGAAATGATAATGATGCACTGGTAAGGGGTCAGGATAGCTCAGTGGTTAGAGCAAAGGGCATAAAGTCCTTTTGTCACCAGTTCAACTCTGGTTCCTGGCAAACAAATTTAACTGTCCATGCACAATGGAAGGTAGATAAAATCTTTAATTTCTTTGTTCAAGAAAGAAAGAGGTTAACAAATTTGGTGAATTGTGGGTGGCCCTTTTTTTCCCAATCTAAAATTACTATAGAGTATGAACTTAACTTTCAAATATGGAGGATTCTGAACTTATGGTGATGTGAAACCGGTATTGGTATCTAAAGATGCTAGCTTACCTCGAGGAGTTGACAGGTTAACTCAAGTAGCTCTATAGCCCTTGCCGTGGGGGTTCTCTCTCTCTCTCTCTCTCTCTCTCTCTCTCTCTCTCTCTCTCTCTCTCTCTCTCTCTCTCTCTTTGGGGGGAGGGGAATCTATATGCTGGTTTAGTGCTATCTTTAATGCTATGATCATGTGTATTACAATTTCTGATGTTGTTTAGGTCCATGGCATTGTCTGGTTGGGGGATGAGAAAGTTTGGGTTTGGATGTCACACTAACAGACTGTTTATGTGGAATATCACATAAGGGACTATGTATTTGTTGTCTTTCTCGAATGGATTGCTGATCTTAGTGTTTGTTGATTTTAGTTTATTGCCTGGGACTAGAAAGGCATTCCCAATCCTTGATTTGTTTTAGCCACAATTATTGGCTTTAGTGGACAGATTGCCCTTGGATTAACAGTGTTCACCTCTGTTGTGAGATCTAATTGTCCTTGCATGTGGCGAAGGTTATTGTTTGGACCAAAAATCTCATGTCTTATTTGTCAGAACTAACAGCATAAAAATCTGTGGGCCATAGAACATTGTGTAGAGGTCATGGCTAGATTGTCTTACCAAATAGCGAGAAGTACTGGCACAAATTTGAAGGTGCTCGAAAATTATTACTAGGCCTCAGCAAAAGCTGGGTGGGTTAGTGATGGACGATGAAGTATAATCAATCTTGTATGATGATGGATGTACATAACCCAACTTGTTTGGTTCATAAAACTTAGTTGAGTCGAATTTGACAGTTCCATGGCTGTAATAAAATTTTGTGATTAATTGATTATGGAATCTACATGCTTCGAGTTTCATATCTTGAAGTTCTTTCAGCAGACTTTTTTTATTCACCTGAATTTGTTAATACCTTGTCCAAATTAGCTTTTTAGTCAACTCTGTATGAGATTATATTTATTTACTTGTTTTCATTTCCTGCCCTTTTCCAGAACCTATCATAGGTTTATAAGCTATTTGTTAGTTCTTTGGGTTTGTTTGACATGAATGTCATCTATTTGGATGTGCATATGATCTGTGGCATATTTGATCAAACACGCAATCTGATTTCAGATTTAAGGTGTAGAAGGAGCTAATTCTTGGGAGAGTTTGGGTAGCCTCTTCTCTCCTCTAAATCCTCTGTTTTTTGTTATTGTACTCATAATATTTCTCATTTAGAAGAAAGAAAGAAAGAATTGACGTGAAGATGTAGGGTTTTAAAAAAATGTCAAGAATTTTCCGTAAATGATTATAAAGTGGTCTTTACTCCAATAAATTTGAGCATCAAAGCCGCATCTTCTCCTTGAGGTTGCATCCAAATGCAACACGTTCCTTATTAAATTTGTATTATAGTAAAACTACTGATCTGTCTAGAACTTCATGTTTGTGTCTCGTACAGGTGTAATATTTTTAGCCCTCAGCCAAAGTCGGTGCTTAGAACTCTATTATAAGCAAATTGCCATGCGAATCTCATTACTTCTGAAGCACTTCTACAGTGCTACGTGGCATAATGTTGTGATATGCATTACATCGTTCTTAATCTTTTTTTACTTTGGATCTTAGATGGTGTGAACTGTAAGAATCCAACTTCATCTATTTTGAATTATGAAAAACTAGTTAGCTGCACAACACACCATGCAAAGGACTGTAGCAGGGCAGCCAAAGGATATAGAATATTTGAATTAGAGATAAAAAGGTTGTACTGAAGACTGCAATGAACATAGTTTCTTATTTTCTTTTGCTTCTGTGCCACTTTTGCTCTTTTAAAAATATTGTATGTCAATTCTTTAGCTTGTGACTTCATGTTCATTTATATTATTTAACTTTTCTACAATTGTTTTCCAGAGAATATCTGCCAAGGATGCACTTGATGCTGAATATTTCTGGACTGACCCACTACCTTGTGATCCCAAGAGGTTTGTCATTTGATGTACACTGTTTTCCCTTATTTTCTACTTGCTACCTGCTTGTTTATTCTTTTGTTCTTTTGTTATGCTTGGTGATATTATGCTCAATTGCCTCTGCCTTAGCTTGCCAAAATATGAATCATCACATGAGTTCCAGACAAAGAAAAAGCGCCAGCAGCAACGACAACAAGAAGAAACAGCAAAGCGCCAGAAACTACAGCATCCACAACAGCACACTCGCTTGCCACCCCAACAGTCTGGCCAAGCACATGCCCAGATGCGGCCTGCGGCTCAGCCCATGCATTCTCAACCTCCAGTATCTGCAGGGCCTAGCCATCATTATGGTAAGCCTCGTGGACCTCCTGGAGGGCCAGGCCGATACCCCCAAGTTGGAAACACTGGGGGAGGATATAACCACCCAAATCGAGGAGGCCAAGGTGGGGGAGGTGGTGGGGGAGGCTATAGCAGCGGTTCATATCCACCACAGGGACGGGGTCCACCACCTTATGGTTCAAGTGGCATGCCAGGTGCAGGTCGTGGAGGAGGTGGTAGTGGGTATGGAGTTGGTGGTCCAAATTACAACCAAGGAGGTGGTCCGTATGGTGGTTCAGGATCTGGTCGCGGCTCAAACATGATGGGTAGCAACCGCAATCAGCAATATGGGGGTTGGCAACAGTAATGGATGAATTATCTGCAATGTAGTCTTCACAAAATTTAGTAAAATGAGTGGAAGAAATGTTAAGGAAAAAAAAAATCCAAAATTATCAAAAGATGAGAAAGGGAGGGACGTGGTGCATGTGATTCTATTTATAATACACTTTCTACCTTCCATCCGTGAAGATAATCTTAAGGTGGTTAAAAAATTTTAAAGTTGGGAGTGCTGGTTCCAGCAGTGAGGAAAACAAAAAGACTGATGAGTGATTTCTAAGTCTTATGCATTTTGTAGTAAATAGAATTTATGTAACAAAAACTTGAGCAGATAGCAGATGGCCTGCAAAATTACTTGTTCAATATATTCAAGGATGGTGAGTTGAGCTACATGAATTTTAACAGTGCTGTATCCTGCTAGGTGATCAGTCCGAGCATCATCGTGTTGCTCAGTAATCAGTAAAATCTTTAAATCCGAAATAATTTCCCACTTATCCCCCAAGTAAGAAATGATTTTAATTTCAATTCCAAAGGCAAGGAATTTGTCACGGATTTGTTTTCAGGAACGCATGGTCACGGGATAAGCAACAGCAGTCTTTTACTCACGAAATCAGTTGTTTTAAAAAAAATAAGGTATAAGGTTAAGTGCGGTTAGTGTCATTTCAAATCTGTTAAAAGTTTGTTTCGAACATATAAATAGTGCCCCGTTTTGATGGAAGTGCACATTTATTCTGGAGTAAAACCCCAAAATGTAAATGCTAGTTGTGTATGGAGATTTACATGTAAACTTCAATGCACATGTACACAACCTCTAATTATAGCTTGGTAGGCATATGATGTCTCCACGAAGACGAATCCTCTTTATCTGATGTAAACTAACTAGACTAGAATTGAAATGAATAAACACCAATGAAATGACTCTAAATACCGATTAGGGTTTTGGATTATACTACAACTTTAGCATGTTTCACAAATTCATATTAAGATTTCCATTTGATTTATGTGCACTTTTAATCAAATAATTTCTACAAAATATCTACAAAATAATTCAACTTTTAATCGATATCTTTCCTATTATAATTTCTAAAAAAATAATAAAAAAATAAAAAGTTGAATAATCTCATTAACCAATAAAACAGAGGTTTACATTTCGCAATCATACAAACTAAACATCGTCCCCCAAGAGTACACTCTAGTGGTCACAATCCCCTCCCTCAACCTGGAAATTCCAGATTCGAATATTTGTACCAAAAAAAAAAAAAAACACTAACTAAACATCAATCCTAAGTTAATCAAGTGAAGTTCACGATAGAGTTTTATCAAAACCTTAGTTTATAACCAAATTCACGAAATATAATTAATATCATGATTTGCAATAAACTTGAAACCATTATAAGTTTGTAATATGGGTATACTCCATATTATCTAGTGGTGATGGGACCATGGTATGCACAAAATATCCAATATAATTATCCATTTTTATTAATAATTATCTAAAATTTGTGGTTTCACTATGTTTGTAATTATCTGGTAAAAGAAAGTAGTAGTGGTAGAGTCCATATTTTGGTAAATTTACATATGAATTGGATTCATAAGATATTAAAAAGAAAAAAATTGCTATAATTATTTCACTTTATAAAAGAAGTCTAGTCTTCAGTTTTCACCACCACAGATGTTTACCCCCTCATTTATCAATTGGCTCATAAACCCTTTTTTTAAAATTTAAAATCACTTCAAAATTTCAAAAAAACAAATGTTTTTCAATTTAAAATAACAATCAATTGGTCGTCAAAAGTAGTCCATAAATTATATGAACTCAAAAAAAATATACATTTTTCAACTCGTGGGTTTGGGCCAAAAACCTCTACAATGTCGATTAGATTGAATGAGAATATATAAAAAAAAACTCATAAATTCTTGGAATTGAGAATATATATGAAAATTTTTTTATTCCTAAAATATCAATTTCGCATTCTGAAAGTGCGAAATCAAGGTTTCTTTTTTATATTCATTTTAAGGATTTTTTTACCATTTTAATTTTTTTTTAAAATGCAGTTTCACACTCTGTAAGTGCGAAACCTGCGGGCTAAATGCCCATTTCCAAAACACGAATTCATTCTGCTTCTGCTCTCCTTCTTTGCACTGTGGCGACTCCCTGTGAAGGTCGAAGGTCGAAGGTCAGATTACCCTCATCCCCAATAGCCAAGATTATCTATCCAAGGTAGATCATTGTCCTTATGTCTTATTTGCTTGGTTTTATTACTCGAATAGTTTATGTTTTAAGCTTCTATCATTGTTACGCGAATTCATTCTATTAATATTTTGTTATTGTTATGCGAATTCATCATGTTAGGGTTTTGTCATTATGTAATAACAAGCGAAATTAGGATTTGTAATTTATGCATTTTCTTATCCGAATTGTTTATGTTTTAAAGTTTTGAAATTGAAATTAAGATTTTGAAATTAGGGTTTCAAAATTGGAATTATGGTTTTGAAATTAGGGTTTTAAAATTAAAATTAAGGTTTTAAATTTAAAAATTAGGGTTTTGAAATTGAAACCAGAGTTTTAAAATTGAGTTTAGGGTTTTGAAATTGGGATTGTGGTTTTGAAATTAGGGTTTAAAAATTAAAATTAGGGTTTTAAATTTAAAATTAGGGTTTTTAAATTGAAATTAGGGTTTTAAATTTAAAATTAATGTTTTGAAATTGAAATTAAGGTTTTAAAATTGAGATTAGGGTTTTAAAATTGAAATTAAGGTTTTAAATTTAAAATTAGGATTTTGAAATTGAAATTAGGGTTTTAAAATTGAGATTAGGGTTTTGAAATTGAAATTTAGGTTTTAAAATTGGGATTAGGGTTTTGAATTTGTTCTTGGGTTATTTTTTGTATTATTTAAAATGTTTTTCGGTCTTGTCTATCTAATATTGTTTAACATATTATCATATAATGATATTTCATTGTTGTTGTTATAGATAAAAAAAGAAACATGCGTGACGACCGTATGAGATTTGTACTTTATTATGGAGGTGTAATTGGTAGTGTTGAAAATGAGTATCGATATTTATTGGACCAAAAATGGGTATTGTGGTTGATAGTAGAATTAAATGACAGGAGTTTATTAAAATATTGTATCGCAAAAGTGAGTTTGATTGTAGGCAATTAAAACTGAACGTTGCATATAGATATCATCTCTGCTCTGGGCAATCTCTCTCTTATTGTGTATTACCTGTGAAGAATGATGAATTTTTACCTAAAGTATTGTCAATTCCGAAATATATTGGGAGTTTGACGGTAGTTGAACTATTTTTAGAGGTAGAACTAATTGTGTCTCGACTTATTGACCCATCCGTGATGGGTTGCTCAAGTTGGGGTAAAGAAAATGTGGATGACATCTCGGGTAGTTCTGGACTGATTGAAAATAGTCCTAACGTGATGGGTGATGGTGGTAAGAGAAATTTTGGTTATTATACTGAGCTATAGAGTAATAAGAATGTTGAAAATTATTGGTTACAATATAGTGCATTTCTTTCGGATAATGTTGCTTTGGGGGCTAGTATGCGTACACCCTATGAGGGGCAGAAGATAGATCCGATAGATGCATTTGTTGTTGAAGAATCGTAGGGTGAAAGTGATGAAAGGGCCATGATGGTTGATGAGTGTAATGACTATGATCGATTAACGTGGGATAATAATCGTATATCGGAGTTAAAAGTTGGGATGGTCTTTGGTTCGAAAGAACAAGTTCAGCATGCTGTTAAGTGCTTGTCAATGTGAGAGTTATGTACTTTAAAGTGTATGAAAGTTCTCCAACCATATGGTTTGTGAGATATTCTTTGTACCATAAAAATTATTGTTTGTGACATGTTCGATATAAACTAAAAAAGAGTCATCGGTTTTGGAAAATTACGATGTTCAAAGCAAAACACACGTGTTTCACTCAATTGCTCTTGGGGGATCATTCGAATGTAGACTTGAACATGGTGGGTCGTATAATGAGAAATCATATCAAAGAAAATGTCGATTACAAAGTATGTGATGTGGTTGAGCATATGAGAATGTACATGGTAAATCTATCTTACAAAAAGGTTTGGATGAGATGTCGAAAATCCATTGAAATGGTGTATGGTAATTAGGAGACTTCTTACATATTGTTACCACCGTTTCTGGATGCTATACAGATAAGTAATCTTGAGATAATTGTTGATTGGAGGTTTGCTGAATTATCGGGGGTTAATGAAAGAGTCTTTCACTCAGTTTTCTGGGTATGAATCATTTAGACATTGCAAGTTAGTGATTAGTATTGATGGTATATTTAATACGGGAGATATAAGAAGAAAATTTTAATTGCCATTAGAACCGATGCAGTTAACCACAATATTCCTTTGTGTTTTGCTATTGTTGATGATGAGATAATTGTTAGTTGTGATTGGTTTTTGGAAAGCTTAAGAGTACACATTATTGGTGGCACGGGTTGTGTTTGAATCAGATAGAGTACCAGGTATTATATGAGCCATAAAGCGGAATGTTAATTTCCAACCACCACTTATCTGTCACAGACTTTATTTGCATCATGTGAAGGCTAATTTTAGCCAGTGATTCAAGAATAAACCGCTAACAGAGTTGATATATAAGGCGGCCGAACAAAGACAGATAAGAAAATTTTATACTGTGATGAAAAGATTTAAGAGCTTAGCGAGCCGACTTATAGGTGGTTGATGGAGATTCCGCTCGACAAATGAACTTTGTGTTATGATGGTAGGCATAGATGGGGCAACATGACTACCAATAAATCGGAATCATTTAATGAGGTGCTTAAGAGTGCAAGAAAGCTGTCAATAACTGCAAATGTATGGGCGATATTATATTGTATGGTTTGATTCTTTAATAAGAATCGAGAATAAGTAGCTAACAGTATAATGGACGATAATATGTAACCAACAAATGTTATGGAAAAATTGGTGAGAATTGAGTAGAAAGCCAAATTCTATCGCGTCATCACGTTTGATAGGTCTAGGGGTGAGTTTGAGGTTATAACAGGATTTCATGGTGGAAGGGGTGGAAACAACCACACGATCCTGTTAGATATCCTATCATGTACATGTGGAAAATATACAATATTTAAACTTCCTTACTCTTATATATATAGAGTTTGTACAGATATGGGTCTAGAGTTTAGAACTTTTGTAAACAGCCTCCATAGTTGTCAATCTTTAGAGCTGACATATTGTGAGAGATTTCATCCTCCTCCACACAAGAACTACTGGCCCCCTGCTTGTTTCCATTTGGTATACAATGTCTCATGGCTTAATAACCAGTCAGGTAGATTTCGAAGTATGCTGATACATAACAAAATGGATAGAAGAACTTAGCGTTGTAAGACATGTGGTGAATACGGTCATAATTGTTATCATTGCCCGAATATAACTCGTTTACAAGCGAGGGCTAGACAAAGTTGAGAAGATCGGTATAAATACGTTTTTGTTTTCATATTATGAATATTAAACATTTTCATAAATTATGATTTAACGTGATCATTTTATTTTTTACTTGTTTTGACTATTTAGAAATGTTATTCTTATTTAATTTTGTTGTCCTTTTAGATATGGAGTACACTGTTGCGGACTTTACTCTAGGCCCTCGGGACTCTAGTGTCCTGACCTTACAGGCCACACACCGGTCTCGGTCTATCTGGGAGACTGGTTGTGATACCCCTCTAGAGGTGCGACGTTCGGACTGTGGGTTTTGGGTTGCTCGACATCTTGATATTAAGATATAGGAGATTTTGTTATGAGTTGGATTTTATGGTGTGTATAGGTGTGGCCACATTTAGCATGATTATGCTCTTATTACCGCGTTTGTAGAGCGGTGGAGACAGGAGATCCATACTTTTCACTTACCCATTGGTGAGGTGACGATTATGTTACAGGACGTTTAGGTTCTACTGGGGTTGCCTGTAGATAGAGATGTGGTTACAAGATTAGATTACTCTCGTTTTATTGCTGAGTGGCAGGACGTTTGTTGTGGTTTGTTGGGTTTTTATCCTACACCAAAGGATTTTTTTTGAGATTGTCTTAAGATACAGACTATCACGGATTTTCTTGCTTCACATACTCTGGAGCCGAACTCAGATGCGACAGTAGTGGAGTTCCACACACGCGGTCGCACTATACAGCTGTTGGATACTCTTTTCGGGGATCAGTTGGGATCGATGCTTAAGATTTGTTATCTAGAGCTTTTATGAGATTTAGAGTGTACAAGACAATATAGTTGGGGCAGTGCTATTTTGGTGACACTTTACAGAGCCCTGTGTCAGACGTGTGTTGATGGAGTTAGACAGATCTGTGGTCCGATTTTACTAGTACATGTACTTTTTCTCTACTTTATTATTGAATTCTTTTTTAACAATATTTTATATAAATAATAGATCATTTATTCTATATATTTTCTTTTATCAGCTTTGGGCATGAGAGAGAGTTCCCATATTTACCCCGTTCAGGCATCACCATGTTGATCCGATGCCATTTGCTCCACACCTGCTCGTAGGGTCTAGAGGATCAATGTATGTATTGTTGATTTATTTTATTTGTAAGTTATTTAAATTATCTTAATTTTGTTATTTTTAATATTGACATTATTTTATTTTTATATAGTTGGAATGTTTATCGAAATTATGTACATACATGACAGTTTGTTCTTAGAACGTAGAGGAACCAGTTGGATCATATGAGAGATACATGGATAAGTAAAAACTTCTTTTATTGACATATTATTCAATTTATATATGTTTTTATAACACGATAATTTATTTCAGTTCATTTGGATGTCATATTCGCATGCTGACTTGATGGCGTTGCCTGCCTATTCCCTCGTTGGCAGCAATATATGGCGTACTGAGGTTCCCATGATTTGTTTTGAGATAATTGAGTATTATTACCCTTAGAGGGTTATAAAATAATTCGGACTTCTGTAGCGTGTTCCTTTACTAGTACCTACGAACCAAGAGTTATATCGGATTGATCGACGCAGAAGACAAGGGTGCGATTGGGCGAGGAGACATGCAGTACACTTGCAAGTATGGGATAATTGGATATACCACATTGTACAGGGTGATGACTCTTTCGATGAGTCGAGGACCACATCTAATCATATGCGGTGGTATCATCAAATCACCCGTTTATATATTGCGTCTCCTGCCTATCATTATCACTACAAATACCGACCCACTGTGACACAAATAGAGTATTTCGTAAGTCAATATATGTTTTCAAATTTACGTAATGTTTTATAGTTATTTTACGTGTCTTGCCCATTTATTCTTCTATAATTGATGTCATATTTATTTCCTTTTATCTTTTGTAGTACTTTGAGTCGGAAGAAATGCACTTAATGGCGTCGGATGTATTTGCTGAGGAAAGTGTGGATCCGAGATTTGGACAATTTAGAGATGTGTCACGGCGTGCACTTCAGTATGTCGGCCATGTGCCATTTGATGACGCCGCTCCTTTGACATCCGTGCATAGACACTCCTTCGATATACCTTCAACCTCGATTGCTGCGGATGATTATAATGACGCGACAAAGTTAGTTCCATCATCTTCTTACTCCACTCCGACTCCAATTCCTACTCTTATATGTACCGACAATGTCGATAAGCTGCCACGACTTAGTGTTTACGAGCGGAGATGTCGTCATTCTCGACATTGAGTTGATGTTCCTCCAGTTGCATTTCCTGAGATGGATGCGAGTGTACCGTTATACGATATACCTCCACCTGCACCTGGTAGGCCTGCTCGAATTCCCGTGAGGCGTCAGTCGCGGCAGCATGTTGGACGACCTCATTGCGGCACTTAGTATATATTTCCTATTTGATTTGTTTTAAATTTAAATTTTGTAATCATTATCTTCATTTTTTTATAAAATAATTTTCTTTATTACTTTTTTCTTGTTGTATATTTCTTATATAATTCAACGTTTATAAATATTTAATTTTATGTTAATTGTTGTATATTTTTTTAAAGGTGATGTATTATTATTGATATTACGTGATGATTTTGGATCAAAATATTGTGTTATTAGTTCATGGTATTTCTGTAATTTGTGTTTAATTGTCTTTGTTTCTATTTATCTAGTACTCTGGAGTATGAATGATGGTGGTACTCATACTATTGGTTTTGTGGTATTTTGAGATTGCTTTATTTATATTCTGTATAAGTAGACTGGGGATATTTTGACTGTCTCAGTGGGTGAATTTGATTTTTTGACTGTCTTGAGAATCAGATACAAGTAGGTGCACTTTCTGGATGTAGGCAGGGGCATGGGCTGCGGATCTGCATGGTGGTAATGAGAGAGGCATGTTTCGTAGTAAGAGAATGTGAAACATGGTCTCAAAAAGAAATTAAAATGCTAAAAAAACCTTAATTTCGTACTTTCAGAATATGAAATTGGTACTTTAAAAATAAAAATATTATATTTAAATAATTTTTTTAATTACCAATATTTAGATAAATATCATATGAAATTATACACACACACACACGAAGAAAAAGTCAATCCAAGTGAAGCATTTATTTTATTCTCTCTCTCCCCTTTGATATTTTCTCTCTCTACAATTCTCTCTTGTGCAGCTTTGTGCAGCTTTGTGCGTGTGAACATGAGAGAGAGAATAGAAGGTAAAAAGGAAATAGAAATTTAACTCCGTACAGTATCTGTATCCTCGTCTCTCTCTCCGATTTTCTCTCCTCTCTTGCCATCTTTTCCCCGAATAATCCTTGCTTTTTCTTGATCATTTCTCTTCTGGATTATATATATAAAGAAAAAAAAAAATCCCATTTCTGACTCTCTCTCTCTCTCTCTCTCCCCCCCTGTACCGATTAGGGTTGTGAGGTTTTTCGAATTTTGATGCTGTTTCAAAAATGTTCTTTTTGTATTGCTTTATCATTTCGTATATTTGATATTTAAAATCTAGAAAAAATGATGTAGAGTTGTAGATTTTCACTATCTGATACACCTGTCGTGTCTCTCCATATTTTTCGATCAATTTGATGGTGTAATCAAATCCTTGCATTTTCTCTTTTAAAATTAATTTTGAAAAATCACAACGGGGTGGTGGTCTATGAATCAAGCAGCTGTACGACTTCACAAGTCAAGTCTCTGATTTCTTCAGGTATTACTTCATTTGTCAATGTAATTCTTTCTGCACAGTGTAGTGTAGTCCCCATAATGAAAGCAGTGATTCGGGTCGGGTCTGATAGGAATTGGGGAAATGATGTTATGTAAAGTTCTTTCATCCCATGGTTTTGTAAAACATTTTTTTTTTCCCTTCTTTTTCATGTCAACCCACAATGTACATGTCAAATGGTTGGCATTTAGCTGATCATGATCTGATTATCTTACAATAGGTAACAAAAATGATAAAACAAGGTTCTTTTCAACTCAGAAAATTGCAACCTGACTGAAAGATAGGCTGCTGAAATTTTGGCATGATTGGGATCCGTTTTATTCCGCCATCTCTGAAACTATTTAATCTTCGTGTTCTTCTTTTTTCAGGTCTTTTAGAGGTTTCTTTTTCTGTGATTGTGGTTGACTGTTGAATCATAATTCCTATGACTTAAATTGACCCTATAATCTCCCCCAGCTAACAATGTGGAGACATGAGCGATATGACAAGCCAAAATGAGGACACGATGCTGTCAAAGGAGTGCCCAGACTCTCCGCCAGTTGAAGAAGCCAGTGTTGGCGTTGGCACTGCTGCTGTTGGTGCTTTGAAGAAAGGCCCTTGGACATCAGCTGAAGATGCCATTCTGGTAGACTATGTTCAAAAGCATGGTGAGGGAAACTGGAATGCTGTTCAGAAGAACTCAGGACTTTCACGTTGTGGAAAGAGCTGTCGTCTGCGCTGGGCAAATCACCTCAAACCGGATTTGAAAAAGGGCCCGTTCACTCAGGAGGAAGAGGATCGTATCATTGAACTCCATGCCAAAATGGGGAATAAGTGGGCTCGAATGGCTGCAGAGGTATGGGTCTAGAGTTTCATCTTAGTGCAGTTCATGTGAAATTCCAATGTGCCATAGATTTCAGTTTGGAGTGGTAGGTATCATCACTGTGTCAATTCCTTAATGTGCACGTCTCTGCCAGGTGTATTTCTATAGTGTTATAAATTTCAGTTGTGGTGCAAGGTATCATTATTATGTCAATCCCATGATCAACACATCTCTACCAGCGTCACATTCTTGAGAAACATCGACATTAAAATGAGGCTCTAATTACTGTCCTTCGGTGACACTGCATGCGGTCCTCGATACTGTTTGATGGGCACGGTGGCACCAAAACTACTGTCCATGTACAATATTGAAAGTCAGACACACAAACACAGCCCTGCACATAGGAAACTTCTAGGCTTATACCTAGTGAGAGTAATAAACCAAGACCATTCAGCAATAAAATAAAAGCACCTCTTCTGATCTTCTTGTGTACTTCGTTTCTCTTTTTCCTATCCCCATTTTAGTGGCAAAAAAATTGAGAATATTTAGAAGAGAATCTTGGGGGGAAGCAATCAAAATGGGGAAAAAAGGTTCACTGCGGATAAATAGGAGGCTATGAAGTAACCTATTGCAACAAAAGGGTCCCGACATTAGATTTTTGGTAGATTTTAATATGGTTCTTTAGGGAAATGGTTGTGAAGGTTATTAAAATGCATGATTCCCTTTGGTGAGAGGTGATAGTAGCCAAGTTTGGAACTGCTTAAAACAGGTGGATGTCTAGTGAGGTAGTTGGAAATTTGGGTAATATTTAATATCTCGGATACAAATCCTATACAACTAAAAATGTCTGTTACATTTCTTGAATTGACCCAAGACTACGAGACAGTTAATCATGCACATGGTATTTGTGGGTTTCTGAAAGCATCGTTCCTTCTTACAATTCCTTGATAAAATCCAAATAAATGTACCTTTGATATTCTCTACATCAATTTCTCATAAATAAATTACATCTTCTACTCTTAATTTTTTTTAATATCACAATGTGCAGAATAATGTTTTTGGGAGGAAGAAATCGCCATAAACGGTAGGTTGTGACTTAATGGTTGCTACCATCTTTGCACAAGCAGACATAACTTAGCAGTTGGTGCATCCGGTAGCTTTCTTTAGGGGAGTACGTTCGAGTCCTGGTAGTCGTTCCCTGGTAGTCGTTCTAGTTTTTTTAGTGTTGGTATGCCCATTGTGTAATCCCTAGGTCTATGTACCTCCTATTCAACCAAAATAGAGAGGAGGTAGATCTTCTTGGAGGAGCTTCCCATAGGAAAAAACTAGAGAGAGAACAGGTGGAGGAAAATGGAGATGAATTTGATGCAACTGCATAGGGACAGAATTTAATGGCCAGGAAATAATATATGTATGTTATGGCACTTAAGTCAAAGTTCCTGCATGTTTAAGTAACACACTGGGTGAGATTAGGAACATCATCTGAACTGAGGCAAGCAAAAAGCCAAAAGTTAAAAAAACAAGAAGAAAAAGAAAATGCAAGTATCACGGGTCATTCAGTTACATATCCTGCACGTCCATGGCATTCTAGTAATATAAAATAATATGAGTGTATGTTATTACTATTCTATTTTACCCGATAGAAACTGTGCTCATCTGAAACAATGCATGGCTTACATGTTTGTGATGGTTTCAGGTCCTATGCCAAGTCAATTAGGTGCATGTAAAAACTTATTTCCCTTGATTAAGTTTTTATTTGATAATAGAACCTCAAATACTCTATCCTTGATATTCCTCATCAGCATTGCTGACATTTTTCCTCTTTCTCTTGCATTTTCTAAGTTGCCTGGACGGACAGATAATGAGATAAAGAATTACTGGAATACAAGGCTTAAGAGAAGGCAACGTGCTGGTTTGCCTGTATACCCACCAGATATTTGTTTGAAGGCAACATTCGCTGAGAATGAACAAAGTCAGAGTACATATTCCTTGGGAGACACTCATCATCCCGATATCTTACATACAAAAGGTTTTGAGATTCCTGATATCAAATTCAAATACTTGGACTTAAATAACGAATTTTTATCTTATGCACCAAAGATTCTCAATCCTCCCGCAAGTGGCTTTCTGGGACAATGCCTTAGCTCATGGGAAAGTTGTGGTTTTGTTTTCCCAACAATGTATCCTTCCAAGCGTCTCAGAGAATCAGAAAACTCGTTTTCTGAAAGTGGTAACCAGGGGCTTGCAGAGATTGATCACCTTGACACTAGTGATAAAATTTCTTCACCATTTCAGCTATCCTTTTATGAGCCTGAAATGAGCACCAATTGTGTATCACCCTTGGGTTATTTTTCTGGCAGCCATGCCCTTCTAAATGGCAACTCCTCTTCTTCTGAGTCCAATGGGGCTATGAAGCTGGAGCTCCCTTCACTCCAATATTCAGACACTCAACCGGCTATCTGGGACAGGCCACCTTCCCCACTGCCGTCACTTGAATCAATTGATACTGTCATCCAGTCCCCGCCATTAGATCAAACTCAATCAGGTTGTGTCTCTCCACGAAGCAGTGGGCTTTTGGAAGCATTAATTTATGAGTCCCAGGCATTGAAAGCCTCTGAGGATCATTTGGGCAACAAAAGTTCAAATGGAACTACTGGGACGGGTGATATAGTTGATTGTTTATCCCAGGATCTTCATGATCCAGAATGGGAAGTAAATGGTGACCTAGTTTCTCCTATTGGCCACTCTGCTGCATCAGCCATTGGTGAGTACACTCCCGTCAGCAGAAGTTCATCTGATGAACTTCATCCAGTTGAGGCGACACGAGGTATGAAGATTTTCTGCTGCAGTTATCTTTGGTAAATGCTTGTTTAATTTTGCTGTATGTACAAACTTTTTTATTATTAAAAGTTGCAGGATGTAAGGTAAAGCCTGAGACTGTTGATCATGTTTTGGCCCCATCGGATGGAAAGAAGAAAACTGCAGATCAGGACCTTTTGAGACCTGACCTTTTGCTAGGCTCATATTGGTTGGGGCATAACAGTGAGGCTGCCAAGGAGTCCATCTTGGGAGATGCTATAGGTACAATTTTTGGCGAGAAGTTGTGTAATGACTCTGAGAAGATGGATCATGTACCTTCTGCTTCAAGTCAAGAGTATGGTTATGATTCAGTTGAATGGAATAACATGTTTGCAGACAGTCAGCATTTGGAAAATCCTTAAAACTTTCTTCGCATTTCGATCACCATGCAGCTATTTTATTTTGGGGGGGGGGTATTTTCTCATAAATGCCTCAGAATCATTTTTCGGTTTTATGATCGTAAAAATCCCTCTTGGAATTTTCTTTATAAGTAGGCTTGAATAGACCCACGGATGTGATCACTCAAGCAGGTCCATGCAAGCCAACGGTTCTTCACTTGCTTCCGTGGAAACTTTTTTGGTGGTTTTGATATTTTCACGTGGGCTTTTTGGTTGAGATCAGTTATCTTTTGTTCTGATATTAGAGGACTCTTTACGGACCTAGTAATGAACTGCAATGCTTGTGTTTCAGACTTCAGATTTAGTCTTGTTAACCTGCGAAAGTTAAAATACTAGGTTGCTTTGTGTGAATCACAGGAGCTGTCTAATTCCTCTTTGGCTTACCTTCTGATGAATCAGGGGGTTCTTATGCACCAAATTTTCTCTTTTTGTTGCAGTGCTTTTTTTGTTTTCAATAATCTCTCCAGCTGATGTTTCTGGATTGGAGCTCCTAGCCATGTTTGTATATTCAGCTTCCATCCAAACTTTTTGGTGGTTTTGATATTTCCTCATAGGCTTTTGGTTGAGATCAGTTATCTTTTGTTACGATATTAGAGGACTCTTTATGGACCTGGTAATGAACTGAAATGCTTGTGTTTCTACCAATGCTTTTATATTCAACCCCCCCCCCCCCCAAATGATCACTTTGGGTTTTTTTTCTTTGTTTTTGTGGTTGTTCCAAGCATCTGTTCATATTTGTTTCATGCTGCTGCAAGATCTGAATGGGGCTCCCGACGTTGCAAAATTTTACTGAGTGCACTCCGAGAGAACCACCACCCTTTTTGTGAGAGGGGTTATCGTGCAAAAGCCGAAATCCAATTTGTTTGAGGACCTTTTCCCTTTTGTATTTCTTGTCTTGCTGGGGCTGCCTTGGAGTTTCTTAATTTGGTTGCTGCTCTTCTTTTACCATGTCAAGGGCAATCGTGAACCTGCCTAAGTGAATGGTCCCTCCTACCTCCATACAACATAATTCACTATATGTCGTGAGAAAAAATTCCGCCAGATGCCATGAGTAAAAATTTCTCTTGTATCATAGTTCTATGTATAAACAGCTATTGTTGAAAAATTGTAAGAAGACCTCCACCTTCTCTCTCTCTCTCTCTCTCTCTGAAGGCGTGACTTGAGAATTTTGGTGAGACAGATCTCCCCAATTGCTAGACTATGACAGACTTGGTATTAATGTCACAAGCTGCGCCCAGTTTGAGTTCAACAAGGTAAAGTCCAGATGGTTAAATCCTAAACGAGTCGAATGATGGAACTGCTTAAATAAAAATTAAAAGAGGGGGAGAAATGCACTGGTAGTAGCTAGCATCCAGAAGTTGTTTACAGATCAAATTCTTCTCTTAAGCAAATGACAGAAGAATAGTGAATCTACTCTTTTACAAAGATAAATAAATTTCTACAAACATCACAATTATGATTCGTTACAGTTATAAAGCATTTTGTTTTATGTGGGGGGAATAGATACATTTCCTAGATCTCTGGTATTCAAAGGGAAGAAAGGAAAAAAATTTAAATACATTCTGGGGTATCACATGGCAGACCGATTGAACATGAAGGTGAGTACAGTTCAGCCCGAGATTGCATTTGCTGCTCTTGTCCTCCTAGGGAGGTTCAAATTCTTAATCTCATTATGGTCAAGTCTCGCTGGTGGGGTCCCAGGAACATCCTTTGATGTGCGAAGGTGCTCTAGCGAGGCCAACACTTCAGCCATTTGTGGCCTATTTTTGGGATCTGTATGCAGGCACTGCAATGCAAGTGCAGCTGCTGCTTGGGCTTCTTTTTTGGAGTACTGACCTCCTAACCTTGTATCCATGATTCTCAAAACTCGTCTGTTGTCGTTTAGGAAAGGTTTTGCCCAATCAACCAGAGTTTCTTCAGCTCCACCAACCCTCTCATCATCCATTGCCCGCCTTCCCGACAACAACTCTAACAGGACAACTCCAAAACTGTATACGTCGCTCTTTGGAGTCAAGTGACCTGCATTATTAGAACAAAGACTGTCAATAGATGAATACTTTTGATGAGGTTGGCTCATAAATTCATGTACAATGACCCGAATAACCGGAAAGGCAAACTCTCAGTCAAGTAGTTCCCCCTATCCGCATATAAATAGAACATTATTAATCAAATAAATGGCAGGACTAACCTGTTGCCACATACTCCGGGGCAGCATAACCACGAGTTCCCACCACTCTTGTTGAAACATGAGTATTATCTCCAGTTGGACCATCTCTTGCTAAACCAAAATCTGATAGCTTTGCAGTAAAATCCTGCAAATAAATAGAAAAATACTTGTCACTTCAAAACAAAACACTATATGCACCAATGACCACATACACCATTTTATGATCCTAGGCTGCTATGTATCTCTTATCATACTAAGTGAAATACAAAATCGGGAAAACTATAAAACAGTGGTGGATTATTTACCGAATCAAGGAGAATATTGGAAACCTTCAAATCGCGGTAGATAACATTGGCATCTAAACCATGTAAGAAAGATAACCCCCTTGCAACATCAATAGCAATACCCATCCGTGTAGCCCAGGATATAGGTTGAACATTTTCTGCAGGAAGAGAGCAAATTTACCTTCAGAAATCAGTGTCGATGATTTTGCCACTACCCAGAGAAAGAAGGTCAACATTTCTTTTCGTGAGGAATAAGGGTCACAGAATCGTGCATAAACATACAGCAAACTGAGTAATGTCTGGTATTAGGAAGAAAATAGAGAAAAAGGGGAAAGCAACAATGTCATAGCTGCTTCCCATTTTATCTTCTTATTAGGGGGAAAATGAATAAGGCAGTTAATTTAAAAGCTACAAGCTTTTAATTCCCTACGCAATAATCTCTTACTCCATGCAAACAAGCAGGAGTTTGAATGATATCTGAATATGATTTCATGTTGCTTTATTGATTTATTTATTTACTTATTGGCTAAGGACTCGGAGTGAAAAAAGTTTTTGAAACAAAGCCGTCTTTGTTTCAATGCCTCTAAGCATCATCTTATGGACTTAATGGTTGTTCTACAAAAGGTAAAGATCGTTCTTATCCAATCCTTCCTAATTTTGAAGGCCTCGCCCGTTTTCATGGATGGGAAGGGAAGTTTGAAAATGGCATCATATTACTTTCACCTAATGGACAACTATGGTATGGCTAGAGGTACATAAGCAGATAGGTGGGCAACTTCAAATTCTGAGAACCAAAAAAAATAAAAAAAATAAAAAAAAATTCAACAATAAAGAAATGGAATTGAAATTACTTACTTCTGAATAAATGGTTTTCCAAACTTCCCTTTAGCATAAATTCATATACTAAAAGTCTGTTGTCAGATTCCGAGCAGTATCCAATGAGTTTCACGAGATTTTCATGCCGAAGCTGACCCAAGTAATTAACTTCTGCCTGTCAAATCAGAAGGTGATGGGAATTCAGTCTCAGACTAACAATCACAAAACTGAAAGAGAGGGAACATTATTTAAGTTTCTTGTTGGACATACAAGCCATTCTTTGTGGCCTTGGAAGCTCTCAGCCTTGTGTTTCTTGACAGCTACTACAATCCCAGTTCCTGGCTTAGTTGGTGCCAGAGTGATCTCATCAAGCCATCCTTTGAAGACATAACCAAATCCTCCCTCACCAACTAGACTTTCGGGACGGAAGTTTTTGGTGGCAATCTTGAGATCATTGAAAGTAAAGGACTTCAAAATATTTGAAACAGAAGCATCGCTTTTGGTTTTTGTCAGGTTCTTGGTAGGGGTTGCTGGAGTTGCTGCATGTATCTTTGGGCTGCTATGATTTGGCTCCTCCTTCACCTTGCTATAATTTTTCTTAATTTCTAGAGGCAATGTAAAACATGGGAAAGAAATTAGACACAAGCTTGCTGTGCAACCAACGAGAAGAAAGTATCAAGCCACATCCCCCCCTCCCAAACAAAAAAAAAAGGAAAACCAAAGAGCAAGATTAAGCAGTAGTTCTATGCATCATATACCTTGCAACAATGGGTGAAACAAAAAACAATGCAGCGAACTCAAAAGCCACACAGAGAAAATAAAACAAGATTGACGTGGTTTTGGTTTGGCTTTAAAGCCTATATGGTCAGGGAGGTGCAAATCCACCATAAGACAAGAAATCTGAGGTACAACAACTGAAAAACACTCAAAACCCCAAGCTCCAATACAGTCCTCAATTGGTTTCTATCAAATTCAAACCCCCAAAGGATACACCATGCTTATACTCACCCATTTATACTGCATAGCAAAACGGAGGTCAAAAAATGAGCTCCAATTATGGTCACAATACAAAGAATTCACACAAAATCGATAATATGGCATTAGCTCTTCATCAACAATTATTTATACTGCTTTTATGTAGTTATGCCCAATTCCTTAGGTTGGCAAGTCTCATCTATGACAGCATTTTGAATTCATTTTAGTCTTTTAGTCATTTTTTGGGCTATTTATTTTACGAGTCGAAAGTTGCCAGTTGGGAAACAACTACAAAAATCAAAGCCAAACGACTCTGAAACAGCATCTTAATGCATGAAAAAGCATTTGCAATGTGGGAGAGAAACGATACTGGTGCTCCTAATCAGATTCAGTTAAGTGCTGAATTTTTTAGCCATTCCCAACAGGTCACATGTTCACCTAATTGTCTTATGTTATTCCATAAATTCATTCCCTTGCAACAAGATACAAAATTAACCTTGTGTCTTTAGAAACCCTTCTGACAGTGATTGGGGGCTTAGCCCCGGGAGTGGATAGATCGACAAAATAGAGCCGCTATGCGGACATAAGTACAGAATCAGCTAATCACTAAGTATGAGGAGAGTTATTTAAAAGAAAATAATAATGATAAGAAAAGAAAGAAAACAACAGAAAGAGTTGTGGTTTAAGTTTAATATAAAGTTTTAAGGCTTTTCATCATTACCGTGATCCTTGTTTGTTGCTAATCATCACTGGCTAACTTGTAGAAGCACAAAAGCATTGCATACCCAAATCAAAAGAAAACAAATAAACACAAAACAACCCAAATTAAGCCCACAAAAAAAAATTAAGTACCTGGGAATTGATTAGAAGAAGCATGAGCACATTTGGCTGGTTTTCTCAAGCAATTTCCCATAATTTATTAAACCCTCTCTCTCTCCCTCCCTCTCTCTCTCTCTTTAGGTTTGGAAGGGTCCTTCTCCTTGGCTTTAAGGAGGAAGATTGAGGAAACAATAATGTAATGTTTCCATTTCAATCAGTCAATAAATTTGAAAACTGAAAAATCTGCCAGACAAGAAGCAAAAATATTTGAATTATCATTTGAATGAATTAGAGAGATCTTGGTCCCACTCTAAATACAAACAATAATTATGCCAAAATTGTTTGTTTTGTCGGCTATGGTGAGTAGATTATGAAGACCGATTCCCACCTTCCTAGTCCCCATATTCAAAGCTGACCAACACCTATTCATTTCCTCGCATCTCCATCTCCATTATTGGGTCAATTTTCTTTTTCATAAGTAAACGATAATTTATATTTTATGATTTTTTTGTTCGTAATAAATAGCTTTCTTAATTGAAAAACCTTACGACATGCAGAGTTTCAAATTCCCATCGCAAGTCAGAGACTTAAAGGGTTCAGTTAAAAGGAGGAGGATCAAAACAGGGAAGCCCTTTTGGAAAGGAAAATGAAAACAAAAGTTTTAATGTACAGTGATATTTTGACTATTCAAATTTCTGTTTGCATACTTTTCCAATTGACATTGACATTACTCTTAATAACGCCAAAGTGGTAGATATTGTGGCCGTCGGAACATGATATTGCCATAAATTTAAGTAAAACAGAAATATTGATTGATTAAAGTAATGAAGAGAGACAGCTACATTATATAATATAAAAACTTAAAATTATCTATGTTGTTTATTTTAAAATAAAAATATGATAATCGTTATCGTATAAATAAAATAATCATATATTTAAATATGTGATATGAAATAAAAAATAATAATATAAAAAAATTCATATAATCGATTTTATTTAACGAAATAAAAGATTGATTATTGTTATCGTAATCCATCATCTCTAGTATATGACCCCGAACCTAAATCTTAAACGACAACAATTTTAATATTGTTCATTTGATTTAAGAGGAGGTCCAAACTAACTAAATTATGACCAAGTAAAAGTCTTTAAAGGGATTAATTTGGCAAGTAGGAAAGGTATCGTTTTGAGCGGTTCTCATGTAAATTTCAAACAAGACAAAGACACTCCTTGTAAACGGGATTGATGTCACAGAAAGAGAGAGAGAGAGAGGGGGCGAGACTATTCTCTTTGGCACAAGAGATGACTGAGAGGGAGTTTGAGAGAGAGTCAATCTGGGTTAAAAAGATTACGGGTGTCTTGACGTGACAGATGGTCTGATATTCACTCAAGGAATAAATTTGACTTGGATATAATATAATCAAAATACAACCAAGTGAAATCAAACAAAGAGAGAGAGAATGAATCTTAACGCACGCTGGTCGTCTCTCCAGATTCGAGCCCTCAACTTTCAGGCAACATCTTCTCATCTTCTTCATCATTAGGTAACACTGAAAGATTCCTGTAATGGTAAAATTTGTGTCAGAAACGGCCAAAGAGTAACAACTTTGAACAGATTCCTGTAATGGTAAAATTTGTTTAATTGTAATTGGTTCTTGTTTCCGTCTTCTGTTTTGCCACAAAATAGAATCCATGTACAGAGTAGTGTGGTTCATGTTGATAAAACCTCAGTTTGGCAAGCAATTCATAGAAATATATAGATGTAATCCTATTTTAAAAAAAAAATTTTAAAACATTAACGTATATTAAAAAAATATTCCAAATATGAGCTATCTATGTCAAGTCTTGACATGACCCACCCATGTCGAGTATGAAAACTCAACATAGTTTAAAATATGACATGTCGAGCTTTCAAGACTCGATATGCTTTAAAAAAAGGAGTATGTTGAGTTTTGAAAACTCGATATGCCCAATGTTTCCCTCTCCCTCCCTCTCTCTCCTGCCTGCCTCTCCTCTCTCTCTTCTTTTTTTTGCATGAAATCCAAGTCTTGGTTTTTGTGCAAATCCAGAGGGAGGGAGAGGATGATGCAGGGCGGGAAAGAGAGAGAGGATGCAGGGCGGGAGATAGAGTGAGGGAAGGAGGGAGTATGTCAAATCTTGAAGATTCGATTATATCTTTTTTTTAATACATATTGAGTTTTGAAAACTCAATATGCGAAAGTTAAATTTAAAATTTTTTTTATATTGTATTATTTTAATTAAAAAAAAAATAATGTTATTTCCGTATATGTCTCAGGAGAAATTTGAATTTCTGTTTACATTTCTAGGTTTTATTGCATCATCATTCTCCGAAAAGAGGACCCGTTTCACCCCATCTCCAAAACTAGCCTGCTACCAAGCCCCTTTTTCATGATTCCTACTATAGCATGTTACTGTCAATCTGGGTATTAGAAATTGGATAAATGCACCATCGAGTTTTTTTTATCAGGATCTGGCCTTTGTTCCCCAAACACTAGTAGCAGAAGACCTATGAATACGGACCCTTAGTTTGCCACTGTGGAACTTGTGCAAATTACCAGACATGTCGAATTTGCCTCATGGTGTCCACTTTTGTTATTGTTTTGAACACCAGGTACTTCTTAGATACACCTCAGACATCACTTAGAGATACAAATGAGCACTTGGATTGCTTAACAATCCTAAGAGATAGTTGCCTGTGAAATTATAAAAATAGTTCCTGTTGAACTCGATAATTTATCTCTCTACTGATTTGGAGTATTTACTGCAGAAACTTCTTAATATTTTTTGTGGTTACAAATTATGTACATAATCGTAGTATGCTTCTCTTATTGGGTTCTCGGCCTTATTGTGTCCTGTATTTTTTTTTCCATTGTCATTTGTGTCCATGTCTCATGTTGTATCTTGTTTGTGCTCTAGAAACTTAGTTTAAAGTGGGCAAACGTGTGCCTAAGGAATTAGGGGATGGGCCTCTGGAAGATGGGGTAAATGGTTCGCGAACTTGTTAAAATGAAGTTGTTTGGGCGTCTGTGAGATTCAAACAAACAGCCTGAGCTCTGATGAGAGTAGTTATAGATTCTAAATCAGGAAGCCCTCAAATGGTTATTTTTATTGGGTCAGAGGTGACTTTTTAACTGGATTGACCCAGTGATGAACATCTGGGGATCAAGAGTAGGTAAACTAAAAGGTAAATGTTAAGTCTTGACAACGCATCTTATCCTAAATACGTGGACCGGTGCTTTTTGTTAAGTCTTGACAACGCATCTTATCCTAAATACGTGGACCGGTGCTTTTTGTGCTGTATTCTTGCAGTGAAGTGTGAAACCTCAAATGGTTTGATTTTCAGGGTTTTACATGCCAGCAACATTGGAACACAATGGAAAAGAAATTTTTGTCCAAATTATGTTACAATCAAATTGATCAAATATATGGTTTCGTTGTTTGTATTATTTTTCCCTTAATGAATCCTTTTTCGGTAATGTTTCTTGGGAAGAAGAAGAAGAAGAAGAAGCTATCTGATTCTTTTACATTCACATCAACCATATTTTATAATATGTTCTTTCTATGGGCTAACACATCCAATTTTTTCAAACACAAGTACCACAAAATAAGGTTTCTCACTCCTTTTTGTCTAATACTTCACCGACTAAAGTGAAAATGTGTTCTTTTTTTTTTTTAAGTATTCTTGAAAATTCTCAATTCTAATACTCCTTGAGAATTTTCTTGGATACTCCAATGCATCAAATGGACTTCATGATTCTTCTCAGCTTCCTTGATTGCATGGAACTTCACATTTATATGTTTGGTTCTAATACTTCACCGACTAAAGTGAAAATGTGTTCTTTTTTTTTTTTTAAGTATTCTTGAAAATTCTCAATTCTAATACTCCTTGAGAATTTTCTTGGATACTCCAATGCATCAAATGGACTTCATGATTCTTCTCAGCTTCCTTGATTGCATGGAACTTCACATTTATATGTTTGGTTCTCCTATGCTGCATAGGATTTTTAGCAATGGTAATTGCAAACTTGTTATCAACCCATATCACAGTAGGATCTACTTTGTTTTGCCCCAAATCTGATAATAGTTTCCTAAGCCATATTGCTTGGTTAGCTGCTGTTGCTGCTAAAATATATTCGGCTTCTACTGAGGATTGGGCCACTACCTCTTGCTTTTTTGAATACCATGAGAATACACCACTTCCAAATGAGAAGGCATAACCCGAAGTGTTTTTTGAATCATCAATGCTTCCTGCCCAATCACTGTCTTCATACCCTTGAAGATCACCACTTTCATTCTTAACAAACCATAGACTATAGTTTGAAGTGCCTTTGATGTACCTTAAGGCCCTCTTGGCTGCACCAAAATGAATTTCATTTAGTGAATGCATAATAAACCTTGAAAGCAAGTTTGCACAGAACATTAAATCTGGCCTTGTCGTAGATAGGTATAGCAAACTGCCAATTAGACTTCTATAGATAGAAGCATCAGCCTTATCACCACCTTCATGTTTTGTCAACTCTCATTCACCATCAATGGAGTTGCCACTGGTTTGCATTTATTCATATGAAATTTTTTCAAAATCTTTTCAGCATATCTTTGTTGGGAGATGAAATTTCATCCTCACCTGACGAATTTCCATTCCCAAAAAATATTTCATTTCACCCAAATTAGACATTTCAAATTCTTTCTCCATTTGTAGCACAAATTGCTTCAAATTCTTTTGATCGCAACCTGTAATCAACAAGTCATCTACATACTAGGAAACAATGAGCTGAACTTCATTCTCCTCCAAAACATAAAAAGTGGCTTCACTTTCATTTCTTCTGAATTTTTGCTGCAGTAAATAAGCATTACTCCTGCTGTACCAAGCTCTGGGAGCTTGTTTCAAACCATAGAGAGCCTTGTGAAGTTTGTAAACTCTGTCTTCACATCCTGAAACTTGGAATCCTTCTGGCTGGTCAACATAGATGTTTGTGTACCATTTAGAAAGGCAGACTTTATATCAAGATGATAGATTTTCCAGTCAAATTTTGCTGCCAAAGCTATTAGAAGCCTTATGTTATCATACCTCGCCACCAGAGCAAAGGTGTCTAAAACATCAACACCATACTCTTGAGAATAGCCCTTTGCAATCAATCTAGCCTTAAGTTTATTTACAGAACCGTCTGGATTGTATTTGATTCTGTAAATCCAGTTAACACCAGTTATTTTTTTATTCTTGGGCCTTTCTACTAACTCCAAGGTTTCATTTTTGCTCATCATCTTAACCTCTTCTTCCATTGCAATTCTCCACCCATTTTCTTTTGTAGCTTCATCATAACATGCAGGCTCCAATAATACTGCATTACATCTTTCATAAATTTCATTGAGTGGCCTAGTTCCTCTTACTGGAACATCATCAATATTGTTACCATAAGGCTCTTCTTCTGATTCATTTGAAATTTGGGGTATGGTTTTCCCAAATTGATTATCTTCTGCAGCTTCAATTTTTTGTGTTTCCCGATTCCATATAGCTTCTTCATCAAATTTTAAGTCCCTGCTAACCATGACTTTTTTTGTCTTCAAATCGAAAACTCTATAGGCCTTAGATGTAGAGCTACTTCCCAAAAAAATTCGCTTCTCAACTCTATAGGCACCTTGCTATCTCCGTAACACTGCGGTTTTTCCTTTCACTTACTCCATTTTGCTGAGGGGAGTAGGAGACAGTCAGCTGATGGTGAATCCCTAGTTGGACACAGAATTTGTCAAATTTTTTTGAAGTATATTCAATCTCATTGTCAGATCTTATCACTTTAATGCTGTTATTTGCTTGATTTTCCACCAAGGTCTTGAACTTCTGAAACACATTAGCCACCTCTGATTTCTACTTTATAAAGTATACCCAACACATTCTTGTATAATTATCTATGAACAAGATGCAATACCTACTTCCATTTAATGAGGGTATCTTCATTGGTCCACATCCATCAGTGTGTATCAATTATTTTATCAAAAGCTCTTCTAGCCTTATCAACAAGGAACGACAATCTACTTTGCTTCCCTAATTGACAAACTTGACAAACATTTTTTTATTGTTAATAACAGTAGGCCGAGAGTTAGGCCTTTGTGATGCATGTGTTTCAGAGCAGCATAATGAAAATGGTCAAATTTTTTGTGGCATAACATGGACTCATCAACAATAGTGGTATAGGCATGCAAATTAGTTTCTTTCCATTTGATTGGAAAGCTTCTATCTCTCATTTCTACTGTCAACAACTCATAACCAGTATTATCAACGATAGTGCTGGACATATTATAGAAATGCAAAGAATAATTCTTCTCTAGCATTTGTCCTATACTTAATAAACCATGACAAATCTCTGGCATATGTAAGACTTCTGAGATATGTTTAATACCTGATGGGGTTGGGACAACAACAATTCCTTTGCCTTTGACATTCACTAGGTCTTCATTTCCAATCTGGACCTTTGACTTATATGAATGATCCAACTCTCTAAAATTTCTCAATTCAGGAGTCATACGATTTGTGCAGGCACTGTCAATAAGCCAAGTTTCTGATAGGTTGCTCATTGCATGATTGGTTACTACAAATAGTTGCTCATTTTGCTGCTGATTTTTAGCTATTTGAGCTTGTTGCCCTTGCTGATCATTTTTATTTTTGCAAACCTTCTCTACATGGCCAAATTACTTGCATGATCTGCATTACACATTTGGTCTAAACCAGTAATAATTCTCAGAGTGATTCTTCTTTTTGCAGTGAGAACACGGTGTATATATCTTTCTATTCCCACCTTTACTTCCTTGACCTTCAATCTTCTGCTTGTTCTTTTTTTCACCAGATTACTTCTTTTCTTTGCCTTGAGGAACTTTTCCTTTTTGCTTTGCTAGGAAAGCCACTTCATTGCTGTCTTCTTGTCTCATTAATCTCCTTTGCTCTTGAGCTTGAAAAGCATGAACCAGCTTAGACAAGAAAATTTTAGTTAAATCCTTTGAGTTTTCTAGAGAAAAGATCTTAGACTCAAATCTTTTCGGTAAGCTTACTAAAACTTTTTCTACTACTCTTTGGTCTTTTAGATCCTCCCCAATAAGCATGATCTTGTTAACAACCTCCATGAGTCTGTCAACGTAGACTCATTATCTTTACATCAACTCAGAGTCTGTCAACATTGTTGGTTTTTCATTAGTGTTCAACCTTGAAACATAGATTCTTCAAAGAGTCCATGCCTAGTACCATATCAAATATGATACTCACTTGGATGCTATTAGATACTGTTGTAAACTTCTTGGATTCTTGATGAAAACAAAAACTTCACATGAAGTATGTAATCTTTTAATAGCTTGCTACAATTGGGTAAACAACATAGTAATCATTAAAATGGCTATCTGTTGTTTTTACCGTTAAAATCTTTTTAAGATCTTACTTTTTAAGGCAACCTTTTGGTGGCAAATTAATAATAGAATTTTGATACTTGAGGTGCTTTTTTGTGCAATCTCTTTTCTAATCTCTTATCAGTCTTCCCCGAATTCCTCCTTTCTCATTAAATACTTCTATTTGGAAGATATAGGTTGCTGCCAAAAATCAATATTGCTTACTATGGAAGAGGAGATCTTCTCAAATTATTTCTCCGAATGTTTGTGTGATGTATGACAACAATTCTGGAATTAGAGATCATTTTCTTTTCCTTCTCTCTAATGCTTTAAGATGTTATAATATAACTAAAAGAGATTACATGTTTTGATACTTTACCCATCTAATGTTTCTTACTTTTGAACCCTCTTATAAGTTGTTATGGATGGACGTGCTGAGCTTGTCAAAAAATAGTAAAAACAATTCTCTTGAGCATTTACAGTGGATGGTTGTTTGACAAGTAATAAGAAATATTTAAGGACACAAAACATATCTTTTGAAGAAACAAATGCATGCTAAACGTACTAGATTCCCTTGGTGCTATATCACTAACTTTTATAGATGTCTTGTACAAAGATCGTGCTATATGGTATACCTAAAATTTCATCATTTTGTCACATCTACTAGATATGAAAGCATTTTGGAGAATATTTTTGTCGAGAATAAGGGGACAAAATCTTGTCCACATGGTGAGTGTGATAAAGGGTGAATTTAAGTCAGTGATATAAAGTATTATCCCTGTGGAAATTATGTGAGAGAATTACTTCCTTTAGCATATTGGTCAAATGCTAAAACAATCTGGTATATAAATCATGAATAATGTGTAACACATTTAATTAATTATATACTCATAACTTGAGTTAATTTACCTAAAACATTGAGTTCCTCTATTCTCCTCTGTTTGAAAAGGCATTAATTGGTTTATTTGAACTTCTTTATTTTTTTAAGCTAGCTATGTCATTCATGAACTTGAAACAATGATCATGTCATTTGTTTTGGTCTCTTTATTGCCTGTAGGTATACCTTCATGCCAAGTTTCTCTGTGCTATGACCTTTATACATGTCTGATTGTGTACAATTATTTTAATGAATTGGAGCATCATTCTGCCATTGGTGATGAAATTGACGAAGAGTTAATGGGTGAAAAAGATGGTGCCAAGCTTGACACTGTCTTAGATATTCAGAATGCCAGCATGGAGGTACATGGTCAATGGAGAGCGGAAACAGACCATTCTTGGGATGACTCTTGTATATAATATTAGTACAAGTATGTAAAGAGATATCCCTATTGTATGAATCTTATATTAAAACAAGTATTATAAATGTCAATTGAAAATGTTTGGCCTGACTTGCTTGCATACCATATTAGATTCATCTTAGAAATTGGAATAAACAATATAGCATTCTGGGGATACATTTTTCAGATTGGATTTGAATTAGATTAGACTCGAATGATATTGCTAATGAATTTGTAAGAGTACAAAGTGACTTACAGGATATATCACCTATTTGATTAACCTTCTATTATATTTCTTATTATTTTATCACGATGCACTAGGGTTTTGTCTGGTATGGTAACAGTATTTACTAGTTAGCGTGGATTGAAATATCTTTTCTGTTGGTTTGTATGCCCATTGAGGGGCATTTTGGTAACCTTTGGATAATGGGCAACTCCCATTATCCCATTAACCACCCCATTATTTCCCATTAACCATATTTTTAGGTTTTCCCTAATTAACCGAAATAAGGGTCCAACGTGAAAGTACTCTCTCCTTCTTCCATAGAGAAAGGAGGCTAGGGTTTTTTTAGAGAAAACATATCTCCGGAGAGAGAAAATACTATTGAGGGTTTGAGAATTTTTCGCATAGGAAAATCTCTCTCGTCAAAGGATTCACTAGACTTGAGGCTTGAGGTGTCATGGTATTGCTATGGTGGTTCGATCCCTTGATGACCATCCCGATTGGTAATCCGTTCGAGAGATTTTGCGACACGATTGGATTTTTGAATATCGACCCCATTGAGGTATTTATCCCAAAAATTTCAATTTTTTTACTACACTTTCACATGCGCATGCTGTGTGAATTAAATCCAACATTTGTATTGGAGCGTTGTTGGATTTAATTAAAATATTTTTAGAATTTTTGGGTAAAAAATAAGTTGGGTTAAAAATTTTAGGGTCCGGATTATGGATGAAGTTCATGAATTCAAGTATACCACATGAATACTCATGGCCCAGGGATTATAAAAATGATTTTTATTGAATTTTCGGGGTATGTTTAGGCCGTGAAATGTCCGGTCGAAATTCGCAATCGTACGGACTTTAAAACCTTAGATCTATGGCTTTACAGGGCAAATCAATGTCTGAAAATGGTTTATGTGTGTTCCTGGTGCTTGGATCTATATTTTGATGCATTTAGATTTGAGTTTTGGATGTCAAAAATTGGGATTTCCAAATGGCCGCGGAGGGCCATGACTGGGGTGGTTAGATCCACCAATTTTTAGAACTTAAATCCTCATAAAATCGAGTTTAGGATGTTTGGAGAATACCCAATAATGATTTCCAGTTGAAAACCGTGTGAAAAATATACCGAAATGAGTTTTTTGGAATCTAGGTCGAGAGGACTCGTATCAGGACTCATCGGGCGAAGAAGACCCAGCCCAGACCGGTGGGTGCGTGCACTCCACGCGCGAGGAGGCACGTTTGGCCCATCGGGATAGGGCACGTGAGATGCATATGCCAATGGAGTGACATCAAGTGAGCACATGACGTTCACGTGTGTTGAGTGGCGTGAACAGTCTTGGGGGTGATCCGGGTCAGAGTATACCCGGGTCTGGGCCCTGACCCAGGATGTGACCCCGTGTGCGTGTGGGGGCATGACCACGCGCTGCGAGTGGGGGCATGACCATGCGCTGCTAGTCCCCACTCGCTACTAGTGGGCTTGGCGCGTGTAAGCACGTCCAAGTCCCACAGCGCGTCTAACACGTGGGCCGAACACCAGCTTGTGTGTGGGGGCGCATGACACGCGCTCTGTATGTCTGGCGCGTGTGCCAGTGGGCTGCTAGCGCTTGGAGGCACGTGGCAGTACGTGGAGACACGACGCCGGCGTGTGACGGCATGTGTAAACCCCGACTGCACGTTAGGTCATCTGAATTGGATTTTTCTAATTTTCTAAGGGTCCCACCTCCATATTTGTAATTTTTTGTAAGTTTTTATATGCCGAATCCGAGTACAAATGATTAGATGCGATTCCAGATTGTGGTATATGGTGTTCATTGATTCATACGCTCACTTTGAGGTCTATATTCGAATTATTTTAGATTTGTTGGTTCGTAGAGCGCACAAAATATGAAAATAAATATTAGTATGTCACTAAAGTCTCTCTTACTATATTGAGGACTGTCGTATTTGATTTTTGCAAGAAAAGTAAACTGAATAATGTGATCTGTGAAATTTTATACCGGTAAATTCAGTTTATTCTTGAGAAACAAAATCTGTTTGACATTTTGAGGCATGAAATGGTAGGCCTCGGGGAGAGTATCGCACCTCAGGATAAAAGGGATAAGGTGGTTTATCGTGCATGGAAAAAAAGGATAGCTAATTTATGGCAATCCTCATCAGCAGCACGTACAATGAATTGATCCCGTTTTATGAGTATTATCTTATGGATATGTCGGTTAGACTCACCCTAAAAGAGTATTGTGATGTTTTTTTCAGCTCCTAATGTGAGAATGTTGAAGATAAGGGCTGATCATACAATGATGCAACATTTGATACAAATGTCGAGTATGATCGCTGAGTTAAAGAGTACGGGTGAACCCATTTCGAATGAGATTCAGGTATTGGGTATGATCCAGTCTTTTATCGGATCACCCCCAAGACTGTTCACGCCACTCAACACGCGTGAACGTCATGTGCTCACTTGATGTCACTCCATTGGCATATGCATCTCACGTGCCCTATCCCGATGGGCCAAACGTGCCTCATCGCGCGTGGAGTGCACGCACCCACCAGTCTGGGCAGGGTCTTCTTCGCCCGATGAGTCCTGCTACAAATCCTCTTGACCTAGATTCCAAAAAACTCATTTCGGTATATTTTTCACACGGTTTTCAACTGGAAATCATTATTGGGTATCCTCCAAACATTCTAAACTCGATTTTATGAGGATTTAAGTCCTGAAAATTGGTGGATCTAACCACCCCAGTCATGGCCCTCCGCGGCCATTTGGAAATTCCAATTTTCGACATCCAAAACTCAAATCTAAATGCATCAAAATATAGATCCAAGCACCAGAAACACACATAAACCATTTTCATACATTGATTTGCCCTTTAAAGCCATAGATCTAAGTTTTTAAAATCCGTACGATTGTGAACTTCGACCGGACATTTCACGGCCTAAACATGTCTTGAAAATTCAATAAAAATCATTTTTGTAATCCCTGGGCCATGAGTATTCATGTGGTATACTTGAATTCACGAATTTCATCCATAATCCGGACCTTAAAATTTTTAACCCAACTTAGTTTTTACCCAAAAATTCTAAACAAATTTTAATTAAATCCAACCACGCTCCGATACCAATGTTGGATTTAATTCACACAGCATGCGCATGCGAAAGTGTAGTAAAAAGATTGAAATTTTTGGGATAAACACCTCAATGGGGTCGATATTCAAAAATCCAATCGTGTCGCAAAATCTCTCGAACGAATTGCTAATCGGGATGGTCATCAAGGGATCGAACCACCATCGCAATACCATGACACCTCAAGCCTCAAGTCTAGTGAATCCTTTGACGAGGGAGATTTTCCTATGCGAAAAATTCTCAAACCCTCAAAGGAGAGAGTATAGAGATGTGTTTTCTCTAAAAAAACCCAAGCCTCCTTTCTCTATGAAGAAGGAGAGAGTACTTTCACATTGAACCCTTATTTCGGTTAATTAGGGAAAACCTAAAAATATGGTTAATGGGAAATAATGGGGTGGTTAATGGGATAACGGGAGTTGCCCATTATCCCAAGGTTACCAAAATGCCTCTCAATGGGCATACAAACCAACAGAAAAGATATTTCAATCCACGCTAACTAGTAAATATTGTTACCATACCAGACAAAACCCTAGTGCATCATGATAAAATAAAATGGAATTAACTTTTAATTTTTAATTTTATTTTAAAAGTAAAAAAACAAAACAAATTTTAATTTTTTTTTTAAAAGGAAAAGATAAACCGAAAAAAAATGCTACTAAATGGGCACATCTCCCCACTTAAATCAATTATTTGAGAGATCAAAGTTTAGGCAAAGTGAAGAATTGAGTATTCAAAGTTTAGGCACATCTCCCCCCTCTCTCCCTCCTCCCCCCACGGCCCCCTCTCTCTCTCCTTCCCCCTCTGCCCCCCGCTCCTCCCCTCTGTCTCTCTCTCCCTCCCCCTCTGCCCCCCACCACGCTCCCCCTTCCCCCCGGCCGCCCTCCCCTCTTTCTCTCTCTCCCTCCTCCCTCCACAACCCGCTGCGCTCCTCCCCTCTCTCTTTCTCCTTCCCCCTCCGCCCCCCCACCGCGCTTCTCTCCTCTTTCTCTCTCCCTCCCCCTCCGCCCCCCGCCGCGCTCCTCCCTTCTCTCTGTCTCCCTCCCCCTGCTAACTCCTCTCTCTCTTTCTCTCTGGGATTATGTTGTGTCGCGTTTTCAACTCGCGATATATGCGGGTTATAAACGGAATATTTTCCGTTTAGGTTATTTTAAATTTTTTTTAATTTTTAGGTTAAATTGGTACAAAACTCTGCTCCCTATCTAGACTTATTTATTCTTCTAAACTAATTTAAACACATAAGATGTTAGACATTATGGTTAAGAGGGAATTTGAGTTTTCTCTATGTGAAAAATCAATTTCTTGACTGTGTCCGTTTGACGGGATTTTTTTTCAACTTTTCTTCTCTTTATAAAGAGAAATCCGACCAAATAATATTTTTTAAAATCTCTTTAAAAAATGAGTTTTTTGTCATGAAAAAATTTAAAAAGTAGCTTTTAAGAAAAAGTTATTGAGATGAGGTTTTTTTTTTTTTTTAATACTCCAACTTTTTCATAAATATATATTTTTTTGTTCCATTTATATTTTCACATAATTGTTTTTATTCCATTAATATGCTCATTGAAATGATATAAAATTTTAAATATGACCATTAAATTTTGTTCAAAAGTAAAAAAAAAAGTAAAAATGGAATTAAGTTTTAATTTTTAATTTTATTTTAAAAGTAAAAAAACAAAACAACTTTTAATTTTTTTTAAAAAAGAAAAGATAAACCGAAAAAAATGCTACTAAATGGGCACATCTCCCCCACTTAAATCAATTATTTGAGAGATGAAAGTGTAGGCAAAGTGAAGAAGACTTGAGTATAGAGTTGATTTCAGGTTCATGGAAATTGCAACCATGGATCTTATTGTTTCTCTATTTTGTTTTTCCGCAAAATTAAATATATTTAGGTTCATTCCGGTTAATATTACAAATTCATGATTTTATATTTGCTTCTGTTGTATTATTTGTTAATTGAACAAAATAGAAATATTAAAAGTACATAGTTTTTCTCTATGAAAATTTATATCCATCCTTACAGAAGAACAATCAAAATGCAAAGAAAGTAACACTCGAAGTATCACTAAAGATCATAGATATTAGTGGTTTGTTTGCAAATGGGAGATGAACTATATAATTTGGTAGGCTCTCCTTGTATTACTAGGGTTAGTGGTGAATCAGAAACTTTAGGACTCCTCTCTGTTTTTTTTTTTTTTTTTTTTTTTTTTTTTTTTCCAAACCCCTTAGGATTACTTACTTGACCTGGTAATTGGTTGATCCAAATTTTTTGACATGTTAGGTGCTTCGAAAATCAAGCACGGGCCATAGGGGTAGTTAGGAAGCCTCCGATCTTGAGATACTAGATACTTTTGCCCTTTTTTTTTTCTTTGTTCGATCATTTTATATTATGTTTTAATAAGATATGATGACTTTATGGTCTGAATATATGCCTAGGATGATAACCAAGAGCCTCTTAGAGATCATTTCTTTTGCCATTCTGGTACACTGCCCTATTACGTATTCGTCTCCTTTACGTAGATGTGCTTTATGAGATTTAAGTCCATTCTGGTTCAGTTGTTACCATCCTTTCATAGGTTAAATGTTGAAAACCCATAGACACTTAGACGGGTTCTTAGGAATTTGCCCCACGTACAGAATTGCAAACCTCGTGGACCAGAATATCAAATTGTTCTTACAATATCAATTTTTGGGAACAATTGGTTAAGAGAAATTTTCACAAATTCTTCCGTATCTCTAGATCGACCAAGTTCGAGAGAGAGAGATTATAAATTTCTCTCAATGGCTGAATGAATTGTTTCATGAGAGTCACGGAGAGATTTAGGTATCCACTGAAAATAAAAATAAGAAACTTTGGGTTTACTTAGTGAGCAAGCAAAGGCTGATTTTTCAGCTATAAATAAGCTTGAAGAAAAATAATTAACCCATCACAGACAATCACACAACTTATCAACTTTATTTTCCAGATCTTAAGCCTTTATTTCTTATATTCCAGACTTCCAGTTTTCCTATTAATACCATTCTAATCTTTTCCTTCAATTGCGCCCCCCTTCAGTTATCCTGGAATAGCTAGTTTCTCTATCGATTCAAAGCCTAAATAAAGGAAATTAAGGGATAACGTGATTTAGTTGACCATCACAACCATCCATTGACCAATTGGTTTAGCCAAGAACCTCGGTTACCAGCCACACCTGCAACCAATTTTGTTACAAAAATTTGCTCGTCAACATAATCAAAATCTAAATTGTCGAACACAACCTAAAAGGAATTTATATTCAGGTATAAACAAAGGACTCCACGAGGACAACTGCCTCATGTGAACGAGAGAGAGAGAGAGAGAGAGAGAGAGAGAGAGAGAGAGAGAGAGAGAGAGAGAGAGAGAGAGAGAGAGAGAGACCTAAAAGATGGGAAAGAAATAATCAAACTAGGATTAGTCGGGGCGAAACTCCGAATACCGGATTGTCAAGATACCAAAAAAAAAAATAATCAAACTAAAATCAGTCATCTCTAAAAAGGAAAAAAATACAATTAGGCACAAACGATTAACATTGATTCCTATTTAAAGACATCATTAGGATTAAAAAGTATACAGTGTATAAAAATGAAAAAAAAAAAAAAACCAAACTTAAAGAAAATACAGGAGGTTATAATAGATACAAGTATATGCAACAAATCCAACAGGATATACAAACAGCAACTTGACCAACAGGTCTTTTTCTCAACTCACCAAAGAATGCTATTTCTGGAGACTTGAGCAAGTCAACTCCATTGAGGGGATGATGGCTTATAAATAAATTCTTGGGAAGGAGTTCCGTAATTTAAATCAAGGTTGTGGAGCTGCTCCATAAGCTGAGAGCGCCGCTCCTTGAAGAAGTCTAGACGTGTTGTTAATTCTACCAAAGTTGAAGATGCTGCTGACGGAAATTTTGCACAATCAATCATCTGAAGGCACCAAGGAATGGCAGTTAAAAAAATGTAGATGGCAGAACTAAAAGAACGTGCATGAAATCAATGTTGGGGATACAAGATAGAATAACCAGTGATAAATCACCAAAATGAAGAACAAGACAGAATCAAATGGAAGCTGCGCATTCATGATAAAATGTAATACATTGTTGAACATGTGCGAGCTCACACGAATGTGTAACTATTAATTTTATTATTAGAAAATGTGCCTGGTTAAGCAGGGGAGCATCAAACATCATGCCCATTTTGCTAAAATGTTGGGACATCAGTACTTCACCAGAATATAAAAATAAAAATAAATGCTTTTCTACCAGTTCCATACTTTGATCATCCATGGACAACTAATTGAAAGTGGATAGCAGTACGAGAAGAAAGGTACAACACTACCTAGTATTAATTCCTTCTTTCCTTTTTTATGAGTACAAACCAGAATTAAATGTCATACCTCCGCCACTCTTGAAGTGGAAGGTAAAGAAGTTGAATCAACCCCACAAAGGTCATCCATCAACACGTTCGTGGATGCCTCAGTACTTTTAGAATCTCCGAGGCTTGTTGACTCGAGTGGTTGCTTCCGAGAATGCCTGCCGCTGTTGCCAGATGCTAATATATGACACCTGGCATTCCTCCACTCTGAACCCAAGAAACTCTCCTGGACAAATTAATTTGATATACGACCATGAGATATCAGAGAGTCAGCCTCATGACAAAAAAAGATATACAGATTGGAAAGCCATTAGAAATGTATGATAAGTTTCCAGTAGAATCAAGCAAGCAAGATTGATAATAATTGCAGAAATGAAGTAACTCAGACCATTGTACCATTGAATAAAGATGTCATGACAACAAATCATTCTATCAATTCTCCATGGCTCATTTACTTCATGCATTCTAGAACAAAACTGAAACTCAAAAGGGTAGAATGAGCAGAGAAGACATTTTTTTTGGGGGGGGGGGGTTATTTTCTGATTTCATCAGAATTAATTCAATACATGAAATATCTTCAAGGCATTTCAAAACCCTTTAAAAAAAAACCCAAACATCTTAAACTCCAGAAATCATAACTCTCAAATCCTAGACATGGGCCACAGTGGGCTGTGGTTAAAGATTATTAGCCCAAAAGTCAATGGCCATAAAGACCAGCAGTCATTATTAATTTTTTTGCAATCTTTAGAAGATAGAAATGGCCTTGTACCCATCGAAGCACTGGTAAATGGTTCAGTGGTGAGAGAGAGTGTATACCCTAAATGAAAGGAAAAATCTCGGTGAAATGGGGCATTGATCCCAAATCTTTTGCATTCTTGTGAATAACTCTTGTAAATTTAAACTCGTGCATGAAAATAGCGGTTAGAAGTCAAGTACTCAAGGCCAATAAAGGTGCACTAAGCCACCAATGCGGTATGTCAGATTTTAGATTCCCAAGCATTAATCATTTGGGATATAGTGGGCTTCATATTTTGAAATATCCTAAATGAGCACCTGGTTGAGGTTGCTCTTTCAAAATCATACGGTCACAGATGTATTCAAGGTTACACAGATGCCAATTGGGCAAGATCCTTATGACCAGTGGTCTACCAGTTGGCATTGTATGTTTTAGGAGGAGATATAACATCCAGGAAAAGGGAGAAGCAAGATGGGGAGTCTAACAACAGGGTTGTGGTTCTTACCATGTAAGAACATATAATGTCGAAGCATATGACCGAGAAGCTTGGAATAGCATTCATGGTCCATCAAAATTCGGAAGTGACACTTGAGCAGAGAGCATATTCAGGAGAGGACCAAGCATGTTGAAGTTGACTGCATTTTCTTAGGGAGAAGTTTTCACAAAAGTTACTTTCCAACACAAATATTCAGTTTAAAGATCAACTTGCAGATTTGCTCACTGTGTTATCTGGGAAAGTTTGGTTCAGATTTTTACGTAACAAGTTTGGAGTATATGGTATGTATGCTACAACTGGAGAGATATTAATAACCTTCAATTATATCACTCATTTAGGAGGAGAAATTTTTAAGTCTGTCCTTAGGCTATTAATGTCCCCGGTTTCTATTTCTATGCCTTAGCAGACTACTTGTTTAAAGCTTTCAATATCTCATCCTCAGTGACTGGATCTCATGCCATCTGTACCATGTTTATAGCTCCAAATATATAAAATTATCTGGTTGCAATAGCAGGATTTGGAACTCTATGAACAATGATGCAACAATGCAAATGACTACCCCTGAATGACCACAGTAGCTTTCCTATTTGTACTAAGGAAGAAATGCCACAACAAAACCACCATAGCAACACCTAAAATGAGGCAAAAAGGCAAAATTATGGTGCATAAGGAGAATAACAATAAACATTGAGAGAGGGAGAGATAGATGGAAAAAGGTATGGAAAATCAAGATATTGAGACATGTTTCTGTACCTCAGTTCGCTGTTTCCTTTCATGATTACAGTAAGCAAGGTTGGTATCAAAATCTTGCTGAAGAAATTTCCTGCATGGAATGAAATACAAGAGAGCAATTAAAACTCAATCTGACAAAATCCCACCTTCAATGCAAGAAATTTCCTGCATGGAATGAAATACAAGAGACTGAAAGGGTACCAGTAACTACCATGACAATTACCAGACACAAATTCAGAAAAAAAAAAGAACTATGAAGTTACCATTTCACGCTCCACAAACACAACACAACAGTTTTTATTCTTTTTGTCACTAAACTCATCTAATTCACTAGTGGAAGTGACAATCACTTCAATGCTCCAAAATCTCAACATGGCACCACTTAGGAGAAAATGTGCAATCTCCTTTATCCCCCCTAAGAATATGATATATAAAACAGCATTTTAGAATGATTACTGCCACAAGCAAAAGGACTCCTTTTTCCTCATTTGGAAAATTATTCGATCAATTTATTTTGTCATCTATCAACGAACCCCTTTCTGCAAATGATGACCTAAATACAAAAGCAAGCATTTTATACATCCCATATGGATATTAATATCACTAGATGACAAGGTTATTACAAGAACAACAACCTGAACCTTAATCCCAACATTTGAGGTTGGCCATTTGAGAAACAAGCATGGAGATAAAAACAAATAAAAAAAAAATATATATATATATATATATATATTTATATATAAAATATATTTGTTAATTTGTGCGGATTTTTCTATACCACTCATTCTTATTCACGTTTAGACCCTTAACTATCATATCTTTATGGATGACTTGCATCCAAGTTTTCAACAGTCTACCTCTACGTTTTACTAGATCTCCTATATTTAAGTTCTTGATTCTCTTAACCGGTGCGTCTTTAGCTCTTCTTTGCATATGTCCAAACCATCTCAGACAACACTCTCGCATCTTATCCACAATTGAACTAATTCCCAACTATCTCTCTGATCCTTGTTACTAATTCCCACCTCAGATGACAAGGTTATTAGTTTATATTATATCCACGGTGGATACAGAGGTGCACAATAGATTAGATCCAGAAGACACAATATATCTGATGCACTGAGAAGAAAAGTACTTGCAAGCAGAAGGCACATTGATTTTGAAATCTTACGGCTGTGAATTATGGTTTTGGATGTGTTGGTACTGATCACAAGCATCAGAGAGAGAACCATAATGCTGTTGTCGTTGTTGATTAAGTTGATGGTGGAGTTCAGCAACTTTTTGTTTTAACCTAGCCACATCTGCTTCGGCAAGTGCTATTTCCTCAAGCTCCGCCCTTGTCTGTGTTATAATTGATCACAGAAACAAATACTCAGAAAAAAAAAAGAACAAGAACAAGAAAGCAAACTTGTGCCGATAGTAAATTTTCACAAACCTTGGGATCCATACCGCGTGAACTGGAGAATTGTCCTGAAGACATGCTCAGCCCAACTTCCAAAGCAGCTCTTAAGTCTCTCTCAGCTTGCAACTGCTCCTGTAGCCGAGAAACCTGATTCACAGTAAAGATGAACAAATCAGTAAAACCATAAGACGTGCTCTTTACAAGAATCAAAGAGGAGATTAAAGTTTTAAAATAGCACTGTAACTAGTTCTATATGTCACAACTTCATGTAAAATCATTCAGCATGTACATGATAAAACATGTTGAACAACTGGATTCTTGTAGTTCATTTGGAATTCTGGAGGGCCGGGGAGAGTATTTACCTTCCTCTAAAATATAAGGGGCGAATTGTTTGCGTGTTGGAGGGAATTATATCTCCCCTTATTAAAAAATAAAATCAAGTATGATTGGATGACAGATCCCACCCTAAATACTCTCCAAATCATATAGCATACAAATTAGTGCTCTCCTCAACAGTCAAGAAACTAAAGGATAAGAGAATCCAAACAAGAGTAGAAATAATAGTAAGAGCACCATAGAACTTAAAATCAAGGGTCAAACCATGTTTGTTCCTACAAGAACTTGTAAAATCACTTTCCAGCTCATCATACATTGAATTATTAGCACTATCGTACAAAGAATCATTTAGATAATAGGACCATGCATTCAAATCAGGGAAAAAATATTTGCCTGTGGGGGACAAGGATGTGGAAATCAAACTCTCCATTACCTGTGCACCATGCTTCCCTTTTCTATCAAATGCAATTGAAACTAATCATAAGTCGCAGGACAAATAAAGAAAAGAACTTCAGTATTTAGGACTGTCAGGCGGAAAGTTTAGGTTCCGCCCATTCAGTTCAGTCAAGCTTGACTTGCCAAGTGCCACCTAGAAAGTTGGGTTCATTGACCAAGCCCAGCAGGAAAAGCAGTCTAGTGCATGAGTAAGAGAAAAAAAAATAATAAATACATCATTCTCATTCTGCAGAGCTTAAAGGTGCAGATGCTTAAGTTACAAGTAATTTCTTTCAATTTGATTCCTTACTTCATATTACAAACTTCAACAACAGACTGGCTTCCACGGATAAAATAATTACAAAACCAGCTTGCCCCTCGAAGAATATAACAGGACTAAAAATAAAGACACAGTATGAATGGTCATGAGCTTATTTGAGGGCAAAAGATATTTAACATGTCACAAATAGTGACAAATCATGTTGCTATGAAACAACACCACGGCTGCCAATTATTCCAGTTAACATCTTGGTTTTTTAAAAATTATCATAGTTTTAATGCCATTATGCATTCAGATAGTAATTATCATCATGATATCTCGTGAACTTCTTGCCAGCAATGAACTCACTGGCAGCTCTACATAAAAAATGGTCATCACAGTAAGGGACTGTTTCTGCAGCTTCAGACTCCATTAATTCATATAAATAAACCATAGCTGACATGAGAACTTTCTGCTCATCCGAATCATGAAAATAAAAATAGCGCTTCTTAGTGAACACAATGTGTGACACGGTAATTGTGAATCATACTTCAGCTCACAAACCAATGCAATTGAAGAGTCAGCACAAATTAATCAAGTCATATGGCTACAGTACAGGCGAGAACTAGAATTAGAGACCATAGTATTATAACTAAAATATTAGACAAGGTTGAGACATTTTATAATTGTTTAGAAATGCACACCATGGGTCAGAAAACATTAAATAAGTGAACATGATCAAGCTGGCACAGCTTTGGTGCATTCACAAACTTGACAAATAAACGAGACAACAGATTGGATCTTTAGAAAAAATATAGCCTGGTGTCTTGATACTTCTGGTATATTCTCTCGCAAATCACTTTTGAAACATCTTATTTGCATTCCCCACACTTCTTTTCCCTTAGCCAAATTCATTTGCAAGACAAAGATTCCTGCCAAAATTAAGGCTTTTACTTAGTCTATGGTCCTTTACAGGATCGAGACCAATGATTTGTTACAAGAGAGGAGACCTTCTAGCTTCTCCGGATGTTTGTTTCATAAATTACAACAATTCTAAAATAATTCCAAAACTAGAAATCACATGTTTTTGATCGTTCTATAGCCCAGGAAATGTGGAATCACCTCTTTGGTGTGTGCGGTAATAATTTGATTTGTCCTAGGAGCCTCCATTTCTCATAAAATTAGAGGTTCTAGTAGGCAAAAGGATACTAGTTTGCTTTCCTTGGTTTATTTGGAGCGAGCAAAATGCTAAAATTTCTAAAAATCAAACTATCCATTCTTCTCTCCTACAGGACAAGGTTGTGTTTTATGGTCTCTTTGGGGACATGCCTCAAGCATTCATAAAGATTATAGTCCGGAAAAGTATAAGAGGGACTCGAGAGAAGTCCTTTATCAGTGTATGTAATTTCTTTTTTGACTCACTTCTAGGATTTCTCATCCTTAGAATTTAAAAAATATATATATCATCTATATCAAAGGAATCTTCGACCTCTTATCCTAGTAGCATGATCCATGGATAGAGGCCACTTCAAGTGTCAAACACCATATATGTTAAATCCAAGTATGACATTGATTTCGTATCTTGAAAGAATATCATGCCCTAGAGCATGCTGAAAGAATAAAAATTTAAGTGACAGAAATGGTTCTGGAGGTCACATTATGCAGTTATATCTTTTTTGCAATTAACCTTTGGAAGGCCATATCATGGAAAGACAAGTAGGTCACCATTGCAAACAGTCAAAGCTTCAAAAAACTATTCCAAGTGTAGCACATGGCAATCAAAAGAAAGAATGCCAACAGACTCGTAAAGGCTGTAATAGCAAGTTAAAATACATTTTAAGTAATATCAAGTAGAATAAAAGAAGTGAAAATAGCAGGGATGAAGTAAGTATTTGAGTAGAGATTATACATCTTGTTCAAGGGCAAGACGGCGTTCATGCAAAGCTTGCTTCCTTCTTTCTAAGCTGGCTTGTAAAATTGCATTACCTCTAGCCTGAAAAGAATGGAAAACATGCTATGATACAGAAAATGTCATACTCAACCTAGCTACAATGAAAGCTAGCTCATAGAAGGTCACCTCCTTTGCTATTCTGTGACGCAAGTCATTTTTCGTAATCTCCAGTCTCTGAATAGCAAGTCTGTTTTCCAACCAAACAATGAATATAATTTCTAAAATGAGGTCAAAGACCAGGCAACATCAAGTAGAAGGAACTGCTATATCTAGACAGCTTGAGACTACATGATCCAAAAACTGACTTAATATAATCTGTTTAAAATTCTACGAAACAGTTAATTGCGTCAGGCTCAAGTCCTTTATATCCAGATGCAAGAAAAAAGAACATATGACAAAATTTTCAAGCAAATTCTTATATGGAAACACAAGAAATAAGAATAGAAGATTGTGGGAGCAAATTCTTTTACACATATAAGCAACAAACAAAGTGGCTTAAGAAAGATACATATATTCCTAGGGATAACAACTTTACACTGACCTATAAAATGCCTGAATTCTCAATTTAGAAACTGTACTAATTTCCTTTTATTTTAAATCAAGTACCCATTATCTAATTTCTTGCAATTGAGGGTCTCCACTAACGGCGTTAAGAAAAGTGGCTTAAGTGTCATATTTTAAGACTAAATGTTGAGTTGGATGCCATGTGTCATCCACATGACTCAGACCCATGCGAAATGTTATTAAATCTAGACTCTAGTCCATGTCTCCTATTTCTTCTTGGAGAAAAAGAATAGATATCCTGTAACTTACTCTTCTTCTCCAGAAGAATCCACCGACTCCATCGAGGGTGTCTTTCGAGCCTGAAAAAACCAAAATTACAAATTTCAAATGCATAAAATGTACTTTCTTACACATGCAAGTGTGTGGATGCACACATACAGAGAAGAGTCTTGTGGAAGAGTTTTTAGGGGAAAAAATAGGGTTGACAGATAGTAGGTTTAACATTTGGAAAAAAAAAAAAAAGGAATACCAATGTCTATTTTAGCCTAAGCATAACAAATTAGATATTAGGAGAATTTTAGTCTAAAAATGCTCAGAGCAGAGATTGGAACTTATCATAAAGGCATACTCTCCATGTAAGAGAGAAGGATATGCTGCTCAATGACAACCATATGGAAGTCATGATATTAAAAGAAAAGAAGAGGATCAACAATAATAGTAACAATAAACAATTAACAATAATGATAAAGATGATGATCAACATCATCGTGGTGATTGCATAGTAAATCACTGAAGTCGTGCATCAAAAACAAAAAAGTAGAATGAATTGTTTAAATATATGTCAAATGTGTAATTCATAACTCACAGTGCTTTTCCCCCACAATACTGATCTCTTCACATTGAGACTGGACCCTGTAAATTTATTTAATGGCTTTTCAGAAGATGATTCGGATCCAGAAGCAGGTAGACCACGCCCAGGATCCATTGCAGACAAAATCTCCCCCATGGACCGCTGCGACTCACCAGGAGGTGTAGTGCTCGGTGGCTCCATCTCATTGGTTGAGATTTCACAAATTCTTCTTTGTCGAGCTAGTTGGTCAGCTGATTGAATTTTAGGATCTATCAGTGTCTGCGAATCTAGTAATGAATTCGAATTTGCACCCGACAGATTACAATCTCTTGGCGATCCACCATCTGAATCATTTCCTCCAAAAGGCTGCATTATTACAGCAAATACACCATGCAATGAAGAATCCAATAAGAGCGAATGGCAATGTGGAATTGGCAAAACTTACTAAAAACAAAATTAGAAACGAAGAGGCATCCAAAAAATTGGATCAAGAAGAAAGTATGCTTGGTCATAGCATCTCAATGGTCAAATGATTATTGTTAAATATACTTCATGCCAGCGGTTATAGTTACAAATTTTTAGATGCTACAAATCAGAAGTAAAAGGAGAACTGTTTCATAGGAATTTAAGCAACAAAAAAAAAAAAACCGACAATAATCCTAAAACTTCCCACTAAAAACTTCAGGTCAAGATGGGCAACATGTAAACAACCTTATCACCTTTTTCCTAGAGGCTGTTTTACTAATTAGCGATAATCCACATAGTCCCTGATTTCCTTGTCCCAGTGGGGAGTCAAAACAATTCAGAGGATTTCAATTGAACTCCACAATTTTTTTATGTTGGGAATACTCAAATCTAATTGCATTACAAAACCTCAAATTTTTTAGAAAAGTTTTCAGAAAAACCACGACTAGATTATTTGAGCTCACCTGAGTAAAGCTCAACTGACATATTGCCTAAAACAAATCCTCAATTTCTACATTTGTTTGGATATTTTGTAATCTGGATATTTTTGAGTTTGTTGAGCATTTTTATGTGCATGTATGCATGTGCATGTGTGCATGCATGTGTGTGCAAGAAAGACATTGAGAGAAGATTAAATCATAACTAACTTTCCTAAACTAAAAAAAAAAATGAATATGGTCAATATTAACAATGTGCAGAGTTGGAGAAAGCAATTAGAATCATTATGCACCGCTTGGAATTCAAAAAGAAAAGGAAAAAAAAAAGAAATCTCAACTTCGGATCGGTTAAAAACCGAGTGTTCTTCTTTGTATGCAGCTCACAAGCGACGCTTCCTTTCATAATTCATACTCCTCTCTAAAAATTCCTTCCTTTCTTAACCATCATTTTACCTTTATTACTACCACCACCACCACCAAAATGACCCCCTACTCACCTCTAAGTGATCAAACAGGTTCTCCAAACCCTTGTATTGAGACACCTAAAATACGTCAACTTTGTTGTTACCCATCAAGAGACTTCATAATCCACCAAACCATTTTCACCAAGAATATTGTCTTCTTCCACTAAGCCATCATCCCCACACTTCCCCAAAGGTGGGTGTGATCCCAGTCAACCGCATCAATCTCTCTTGAGCTTCAACACCACACAACATCAACCCTATTTAAAATAATCACTTCTGGCCCCTAGAATCCCCTTCCCCCCTCGCATCTCACATAACTGCCTCCTACTTACGGAAATGGTCACCTCTTCTCTCTTGGGACTATAAAGTCGGCCACATTCTAAGGATTTCAAACTACCAAAGTCAAGCATCTTGGTACCGGCAATATCAACATGGGCTCACTCTCCTAGACATCTGCCAACTTCCCCCATTGATCTCATTCCCTCAATGCCCTATCAAGAAATCACAACATGGCCCCTTGAACCTCTCACCATTGCCCAAACCAAGCCTCCAACCACTTCTCTCCTATATCCCCAGAACCAGAAGGATTTGATCCCACTTGCACACTCCTCATTCTCGATCAGCCCATTTAAAATGAGTTGAGCCCTCATATAACATTATCTTACCTTTCTCCCCTACATCCTAAGCTCCCCTGCTATCAAAACAACATAACCCTCTGATAAGTATCAAAACTAGGGCACCTCAAACTCACCCACCCAATTGTTACAACATACCTCCCCAACAACCATTCCCCCATCCCTCAACAAATTAATGGACTCCTCCTCCCCCTTTGCTTGCCCTCAGTAAAGGAATTTCTGATAACCTACTCTTTTGTTTTTGAAGACCTGCTAAGGTTTCCTTTTCCCTGCCAGTACAATTCACTTGCTATGTCTGTAAAGAATTTCAAAAATCTCCCCCGACCATTGGCCCCAAAGCTTTCTGCTATCACTAACACTTGCATTTTGCTGCTACCCACTTCCATTAAACAAAAACTTCTCCCGTTTTCTTGTGTGAGAACTCTTCCCATGTCTCAAGAAGTCATCTCGCACTCTCAAGAAGCAAGGAGATGCTCATCATAAAGCCTCCCTGGAATTCAAAAACTTTGATAATGTGTTCAGCCCCTCCAAGTAGGGAGGCCAGAAAAGTCATCCTTTGGCCTTCAATCACAAAGGACACCCACACCCCCCCTTTCATTCTAAAACACAGGAGCCAAAACCACCACCATTGGTGATTGCCTTTCTTGAATAAGAACAACATTAACACAAACCCAAAACCATGCAAAATCCACTGTCAACAAAGGAAACCACCAGCCTCAAGCAACTGCCAGACCACAATCAACCAATCCAAAACCACCAGCTTAAATCCAATATCCTAACAGCACAAAAAAATAGCATAGCCCAATAGCAGAAACAAACAGCCAAGCAAGACAACAACCAGTGTACAGAGGACAAATCCGAAAAAGCAAAAGGGAGGGTGAGAGAGAGAGAGAGAGAGAGAGAGAGAGAGAGAGAGAGAAGCCAAATAGAAACAGAGAGCTAAGGTAGTGAGAGAGGGCAGGAGGAATAACAAAGATTGGAGGTCCAAGGAGGTACAAAAGAAGAGGAGTGAAGTGAAGAGAAGACAGAGTCGCTGAGTAGGGAGAGGGTCACAACATCAGACGGACAATAGAGAGAGAGATAGAGAGAGAGAGAGGGAGAATACTGCTCTAAGTTGGAGGAGAAGGCCAGACATCCTTTATAATCATGTTCAAAAACCCTCCAACTGGATTCCCTTGTACGTTCCAACAGCCCACAATGATCTTACACAATTTATTTTTACTCAACCACTCCAATTGTCTTACGTCCTTGCTTGTTTAAATTACCAACAACTAGGACTCCTTGGTTTTCTGAAGGTTAGCTAACAAAACTGTCCTCTCTTGGACCAAAAGATGTAATATAGCAATCCCATACTTTCCTTTTGCTGCATGTGTATGTCTATTACAGAGGGAAATAGGTACTTCCAAATACCTAGGCTCTAGATCGATGGTTAAGCACAGGCCAAAGATGCTCACACCAACCCCTACGAATCAATTTTGAAATGTAGGAGCATCAAGAGAAAATGCTACTTGAAAAGCCTAGTAGGTCTAACTCTTGCCACAGACTACTAAGCTACACATAATATTAAGCCACTGTCACATCTTTCTGGTTGGTCTCATCAACGGTGTTCTCTAATTCAAATTTGAGTACAGTTCTGAGTATGGGTATTTATGTCTTCATATTATAAAACTTAACTTTTGTGTGTATAAATAAATATAAGGATGCCTAACCAAGAGAGATTGCTAAGACTTTAGAAGAGTTCCCTTTCTCTCTCTTAATATCAGAGCAACAGTCATCACACTAGATACTAACACAATAAAATAATCACTTCTCTTCTCTTATTTATTCTCAATGAAGATTTAACAGATATAAATATGTTTGCGCATCCAACCAACCTCATGCTTGTACAGGTGTTATAGAGAGAGAGAGAGAGAGAGAGAGAGAGTAAACCTTGTAATCATAAAGGTCACTGCCACCATAGCTACTGCTTTCACTTAGTTTCCCACTAAGGATGCGTTCAGGGTCATCATCTGTTTCAGGGTCAACCTCGTTCTCTGCATCATGATAGCCATTATGCTTCATATCAAGATTTTCATCATCAGTTGAGTCTTCACTCCCACTATTTTCAATTTGGGAATCAGCAGAGATTGAACATCTATGTAGATTGTCGTCCTGAAAATATAGAACGAAGAAGGGGGAAAAAATTAAATGCAGTTAGAAGAGCAACTAAAACATGGAATGATCAACATGAAACTGCAATTATCAACGGATCAACTACATTAAATCCACGAACATAGTTACATTAAATCCCTGAACACTAGGCTTCATGAACACAAGCAAGCATATTTTAGCTACAGCTACTGGTTAGTAAGTTGTTTCAACACCCATTCATCTAAACTTAGAGTCTGTTGCATCTTGGTTAAGCTTACCATCAGGAGTCTTTGTATATATTGTCAATCCGTTTTAAGTTATGCAGCTACTTTCATTAATTTATTCCGGCTATTAATTACAAAGAATATATATATAATCTGCAATCACAAAAGATTAGAAGCATCCTACATAGTATGTTCCCTATAATGGAACACTAAGCACTACCTTGTACGAAAGTGATCAAGCATACACATTAAAGCTTCCATGCACAAAGTAATCCGGTAAATGAGGATTTGAAACCCCCTCCCCCAAACACAAAAAAAAGGAAAGATGATAAGATATTCCATACTCCCCACTATGATAGTTGAACAAAACTTTCACATAAAAGATCCCAATCCTATCCAAATGCGATGTGGTATTGACACTTACTGCCATCAGTAATTCACAAGATGGTAACAAAACTCATGACTTGATTGATGTTCAAAGATATTTCCTAAGATATCTATCTCAGTATTACAGACCACAATCTCTGGTCTCAAGTTGAAATTTGACCATAAAACATGAAAACCCCACAGCATACAAAATCCCAGAAATATCAACAGAAAAAATATATCATTAAGAGGCACAAACCATGAAACCAATCACACGTGTCCCTTCAATACCATACAATGAACCACCTAACTATTAAATTTCGACTCTTAATTCTTGAATGAATGTCATCCCCAACCCCAAGGAGGGTAAAGGGTGACCCACCGCATGAGGTTAAGGTTTCATGCAAAGCCACCCTGGCTAGCCAATGTGAGGCTTGGAGGGAATCAAATGTACAATACCTTGCCTTTGCTAGAAAATAAAAAGAAATGTCTGCATCATTTTGGTTCAGACGTCTGACTAGTGCACCCACATTAAAATGAGACAGACCACTTTGAATAGTTTTCATCTTGTCAACAACCTTAACTACGTAATACTCTCGGAGGAACTTGTGACATTACAATCAAATCTCCATCCAGCCATCACTCCATGTTCTGGTAGAGGATTGATTTTTTAGCCTAATCAATTTTCAAGCTAGTTAGCAGCAAGTCTTGGAATTACAAAGAAATATTTTGCATGTCTAACAAGTTAGCAAACTTGGGATTTTATTTTGATCTCAAGCATGATGTATTCACTTCCTCACTACCATAAAAGAACCTTCCAGTAGCGCGTCCCACATTGCTTGATCCAAAAGATCATCATTCTAGTTGAATGCTTAATGTTTCGCTCTTGTTACAGTAGACTTGGAGACACTTGAATATTTGGAGAGGCTCCATAATTATTAATGATAGATGCTATTCTTTTAAAGGAATTGCTAAAACTAGACCCATCAATCAGAAACCATTTTGCTTCACTTTATAACTATATGATTAGTGCTCTAAAAGCTTTCTGGTACAAAACATCATCTGCGCTTTCTGGTACAAAACATCATCTGCTCTGGATTCAGAAAGAGCTCCAAAATTACATGGACTTTTAAAAGGACATTGATATGTCCTGATTTTATGCTAAATTGCCAGTGAAATTTGATAGGATTTACCGTAATTTCCCCCATAACTTAACCTTATAATGCTACTCAATAGGTTTTATATTTTTTGCACGCCTTTTGGATAGATTTTGAATGTTAGAGAAGGATTGTTGAATGAACCTTGAGCAAAGGAGAGAGAGGGGTCAATTTGTTGCGACATTTTCAAGTCATTTTCGCTCAATTTTCCTGTCAGAACATGGATTAGTTAGAATTATATAACTTGGGCTATACAACTTGGATTAGAGCCAGAGACCTTTTGAAAATTCGATTAAGGTCAGAGTTAGCTAAGTTTAAGAGAGTTTATGATATAGCTTTCCACAATAGTTTTAATTGAAGAAATTCCATCCTCTCATAGGAAATTTCTTTCTAGAGTCATATCGTGTAAAATTCATGGTATAGTGGTGTTAATTCGTCAATTCTCTATTACATTTTTATTATAAATTTTTGTCAATCTACTATTTATTTAATTTTAGTCATAGGATTTTAAATTTTCTTCCTTCTACAATTGTCATAATAACACATTAGCTAAATCAATAAAATTGTTAAATTTCTTCAATCTCATTGGAAAATGATATTGACTCATCACTACATTACTCAAATGACAAGTGCATTTGCTAGTGGTTCTAGGCCGCATCGGACTACTTACAAGATGAGAATTTGGATTGAAGATAATTTGACCCTCACTCAGATAAATGATATGCTTAGATTAAATGGCACTGATGAGGGAAGGGCTCCTTTTCCCCGTAAGTTTATTTGGAAGAATGGTTTGCCCCCAGAATAGCCTTTTTGCATGGGAGGCAACTTGGGAAGATTTTAACTCGAGAAACTCCAAAGGAGATTATAGTTTTGTGAACAAAAATGTGCTATATCAAAGAGAGCTCAAATCTGGAAATCACTTGTCACTTCATTGTATAAGGATTCAATCCTTGCGAGGAATACTTCTCTGTTTGCACTTATGTAGGACGACTTCAAAACTGTACAGAGTGCACTATAAGCTTGGAGTGGTGTGATGGTTTGTGTAGCGAAGAGCAGAGTTGTAATGAGACTTCCTCTAGCAATGAGTTTTGGTTGGTTTGGAGGAAAAAGAATAGAAGAATCTTTGAGATAATGCAGAATTCCTCAAAAACTGATGAGATTAATTTTCTCAAGTGTGTGTACTTTTGGTTCACTTCAAATCTTTTTGTAAAATGTTGTTGATACATAATTTCTTTTTGATTATAGACTGATATGGGAGCACCTCCTCCGTGTTATATTCTGTGTTTTATTACTAATTCCTTTGTAAGTAAAGTTATTCTCAGTGTATAAAGAAAAAACATGCAAGTTAACTTTTTTCTTGTATCAATGAGAAAGCCCTTCCACTAATAGTAAACAAGGGACAACACACAACATGAGAGTATCACTATATTTATTTACAACATACCACATGTCTAATGACATATCCAACCATGACATGAGCAAAGGTCATTTCAAAAATTGTCAGTGTGATATAATGGTTAACAATTCATTTGAGAATTATAAAAGGTTAAAACTAATTTATCAAGAGATTCCTCCTGCTTTTTTTTTTCTTTTTTTCTTTTTTTTTTTTTATAGAAGAGATCTCTCCTACTTCTATGTTAATCATCTTTTCTACTTACTAGCAAATTACAACAGAATAGTGTGCAGTGGAAACAGGCACCTTCAAGAACATGCACAAGACAAACTACAATTTTTCAAAAACAAATAAATTAAATAAATTAAAAAGGAACTGAAATGAATAGGAGAACATAAAATTAACATTAAACTTTGTGTAGCTAATTGTAAATTCTAATGATATTTAATGATTTCATCACATCAACACAGCAATCATAGCACATAAACAATTTTTATAGCACAAACATGACAAAATTATAATATGCACTCAACAAGAAAATAATAGATAAAAGATATACGAGATCACAACCATGCCAACAACCATGTAGAGTATATCTAGCATGCCCAAGGAGTGACAAAGAAGTAATAGGAATGTGATAGAATAAAAACTCGACACACCAAGTTGGGGTACAGGACACCCGTATATTAGCTATGGACAAGTATAGAATCCAATAGTATCAACCATGAAGAGGACTCCTCTTTTTAAGCATTCATGCTTCATAGGTTAAGGCACTCAGCTAGCATCCGAATAGAAACACACAATACATAGTGTTCCATATGCATTCCATATAACGTAGTTATTGTATCACACTTGATGGGAAACCAAAAATGGTGGGTGGGTGGCATGGATGGTGAGCTGCTTCATTAACCATACAAGACCATAAAAAAAGGACATAACTTACATTAAAATAACTTACCTTAAAAATATTTTCATACTCCTCCAAAAGAGTTGTTATAATAGCTTGGGCATTATTAGCGGCATTTGCAGCAGCAAGAAGCTGCACAGAATTATCACCATTCATGTCCAAGTCATCTTCCAACTCACATTCACCAGCTAATAGTGGTCGTAATAGCAAGGGAGCCATACAAGCAGCAACAGCAGATGGTGTCATCCGATTCTCAGATGCATGCAAAGATATTGTGTGCATCATCTTGAGAATTCTGTAAAAGACAACATGAATAAATTTCTAAATGGATTAACAGTCAGTAAACCGAGAGGTAGGAAACCACATGAACAAGCACTGGACTTCAATCTAACAATTATCTTTCTCACTCTAAATTAATCAAAGAGGAACCAAAGGATATTAGAAGTGAGAGCAAAGTGGTTATACAAGAGCATTGCTCCATTTATTGCCCCCCCCCAAAAAAAAGCCAACATTTAAGCTAAAGATGTAACACAAAAAAAGTATTTTTCAAAATTTTGAACTTTTAATTACCCAATAAGATTGCAATAGCACTGGCTATTATTCAAACTTAATACGTCACTAAAGAAGGTTCAAGGGCCTTTATAAAGGTACAAACCCTATAATAGAATAAACTCCTAAGATAACAACTAATGATGCCAATAACTAAGTTGTTGGACTATGACATGAAACTCTTGATTATAATTACAGGTTTTCTTTCTTTCTTCCGTTTTCTTGTTTTTTTTTTGGTTGGGGGGATGCCATTAAGCTTCTCACTAGAGAGTGCAACAAGATGACCCTCCTCTTGACTTAATACTCCACCTATGATAAATCCAAAAGTATCACACAACACCTCAAACATCTTAGATAAATCTAGTAATCTCAATATCGGAGCATGGCACAGCTTATCTTTTACCTCCTAAAAAACTTTACTAGCAGCCTTAATCCATGTGAATTTTCTTTTTTAAAGACAATTAGTTATAGGAGCTATAATTGTTAAAAAAAAAAAGCTATAATCAAGCTATAATAAAAGGTGGCCAGACCATAGAGCTCCTAACTTCATGAATGTAAAAAGGTTCTCATCACTCTATGGTAGCCCCAACTTTTGTGTGCATCAACCACAACACCATCCCCAAAAGCAATAAATCCAAGGAATTCAACACTTGAACTCATGAAAGTGCACATCTTCAAGTTTCTAATATGCAGAATCTCTGGCATTTTGATGGAAATGAACAAGTAATCTTTCCTAGATTCACTATAAATGAGAATGTTTTGAATATACATAACCAAAACCTATACTCAAAGGACGCAATACCCAACTGTGATGACTCTCTACAGAAAGAGAGAAATAGGAAAAATTCAATAGCTTTTAGATAAAAGAAGGGAGAGAGAATCAAGAAAAATCAAAAGTGAACTGATACCCACTTGTTTGCTGTGTGCGGCAATGTATGGGCAATCCTGAGGAACCTCCTTGATTTGTTTCTCATGAAATTTAGGGGTTTCAGAGGAAAGAAGGATGCTCAATGGCTTTGGAAATATGCACTCCTAGCCATTCCTCGGTGCATTTGGAGAGAACAAAATGTAAGAATTTTCAGAAATCAGATAATTGATCCATCTCTTCATTGGGACAAGATTGTCTTCCATACTTTGTGAGCTCACTGCATCTGGAGTCTTTAATGGGTAAAATTGAGAAGATTTGAAACGAGATTGGAGAGCAATGTTGCATTACTTTTTTGGTTTTTTCCATTTTTATTGCTCCAAAGGATTCCTATCCTTTGGGGTTCCTTGTATATTCTTTTCACCTCTAATATATATATCTCTTTTTCTATTAAAAAATTGAATTATATCTCAAATGAGAGATTGAAAAAATTAATTTTTTAGAGAGTGGTCTAAAATGAGATATTTATTTATAATTTGCAATTATAATTTTTATAAATTGATTGTATGAGTCTCAAAATCTAAAAATTGAAAATGTTCAAAATAGAAATACCATAATTTTAACATCTCGGATTTAGGTAAAGATTTGAAATCTTTCTTAAAATTAAGTATCCAAAGAAAACATTTAAATTTGGCACCCCAAATCCAAATTGATGGGTGGATATTTGACCCAAATTCGTTTCCTAAACAACACATGATAGTATAGACATGTGACTTTGGATGTGTTGTCCCCACTCCCATTAATAATTCCATGTGTTTCCCCTCATGTTCGTCTTTTCCCGGCTCTAGAATTTGTAACTGTAAAAGAAATCATCTTCAACCTCTTGTTATACCTCACTGACATTTCCTTTTGAAATTCACAATATTCCTCATGATACATACATGTCAAAGATTACCTATTGAGCAATTTCAGAGTTCAATAACCTCTTTTGACTTTGTGCAATCTGTACTTCAAAAAATAAATTAGATAAGGAGGTACCTGTGTAACAGACGGCGATTTGGCTCAGGAAACGTCTCTAATATTGCAGAGCGCATGGCATTAATCCGAGCATCCCTCCGGTCAATTTCTAATTTAGTCCATCATCAAGGCAAAGAAACGAATCCATAGTTATGCTTACAACATTCAATAGATCAATCAACAAAATATGAATATATAACATATGAAAGTGCAGATATCATACAAACCAGCAAAATAGACAAGAAAGCACATTCAAATTTCAAAGGAAATGAAAGGAAAACTAGAACAATGTTTAAGTTCTCAACATAAAAAGAGAGTATACCTTCATTTACAGTAACAATTTTCGGCAAATATTCAGAGCAACATGCATAATCCCATAAGATTAGCAATTCTAAGATATGAAGCACAGACACAAACCTCATGTTGCAGAATCAAGTGTTCTCTTTTAGATAGAATAAGCAATTGAGTTAAATGTAACAGAAGAGATACAAAAACTCTAAAGAAGAGATCCACAGAAGCAAGTGAAGAAAAAAGGAGACAAAGACAAGTAGAGGATCGCCATCTATGCGTTTTCAACACCTATAAACCAAAATTGTCCTGCGGCAGAGACGAAGTAACACATAGATTTCTTAAAATTTTAGCATTCCACTCCCTACAAATAGCCCGAGGAAAACCACAAAAATACATCTTTAATGCAACGAAGCATTTTTCTCCCCTCCAAAGCCTTCAAATCTTGTCAGAAACAAATCAGAGAAATTTCTATGACAAATCCACTCAGTGTCACACAATGCAAAGAGGTGATTCCATGTCTTTACAACAACAACAACAACAACAAACCGAGTCTTAATCCCAATAATTTGGGGTCGACTGTTTGGAAGACAAATTTGTAGATGGATAAAAAAAATAAAAATAAAAATAAAAACTAAAAATAAAAAATAAAAAGAAGAAAAAAAAATAATAAATAAATAAATAATATATCTAAAATATGTTAGCTTAATTTGTGCGGATTCTTCTCTGTCACTCATTCCTATTTAAGGTCATTTTTTCGTCTAAACCCTTAACTATCATATCTTTACGAATAACCTGCATTTAAGTTTTCAACGGTCTACTCCTACGTTTTACTAGACCTATATTTAACTTGATTCCATAATTTTCACACAATAAAAAAAAAAAAAGAAAAAGAAAAAGAAAAAGTGGTTCCAGCTTCAGAATTCTTGGAACGCATGCCACAAACATCTTGACAGATAAATTTAAAAGGCTTCCTTTTTTGATCACTGATTTATATTGATCTTTTAAGCATGATAAACCACATAAAAGTCTTAACTTTGGCAAAAATCTTTGCCTTCCAAATGAAATTCATTAAAGAAAACGAAGTGCTACAAGGAAAATAAGATGATGAACGAGAGATTTGCAAGACCAAACACCAGAAATATCAAGATTTCAAAACTCTAGTATTAGGAGCACCATAAGAAGGTTCAAGTCCTTGTACCCAAGAAATTTGGGAGAAAACTCTATTGACTTCTGTGTCATAAAGATTTCATACGAAATGAAAAATCCAAGATCCAGTGTCCCTCCCGATAATAGAAATATGTGATAAGTGTCGAATCATACATAAACAGTTGAGAGAGTCAAGGGACGGTACTAGACATGGAGTGTTCCCAATCCAAGAAGGATTAGGTTTGACCTAAGAGTCTCCTTGATTTGTTTCTTATAAGCTTCAAAGGCTTTTTTTTGGGGGGGGGGGGAGGGTGCTTGGATGCTCGTTTGCTTTGGCGATGTGCTTTTCTAGCCATTCTATGGAGCATTTAGAAAGATCAAAATTCGAAAAATTTTAGAAGTGAAATCATTTGACTCCTTTCTTCTATGGGATAAGATTGTTTTTTATACTTCTTTCATTTTTTGCATCCTACCATGGATAGACTTAGTTCGATGGGTGAAAAGGCACTTTTCTCTCTCTAGGTGGGCTTGTTGCCCTTAGCCTTGTGTCTCTATCTAATATTCCACTGTATATTTTTTCCCTTTCAAAATTCCAGTTAGGGTGGCCAAGAAAACTAAGAAGTTGATTAAAGACTTTCTTTGGACAGGAACTGGGTTGGCCAAAAGGGATTATCCGGTAAATCGAGAAAACATGCCAAATCCTTTATGCAAGGGTGGTTTGGGTCTAGAAAATTTATTATCCAAAACATTTCTCTTTCAAGCAAATCCATTTTTCTTGGTAGAAGGGATCAATTCGCTACTTCAGTTCAGTTATTTTGTGTCACTATTAGTGGAGAGTCCAAAAGTTGGTTTTGAGATTTTTGTGGATTAAGGCAGAAGATCCTTTTTCTCCTTTCCTCTTCACCCCTGCAGTGGACCCCTTGCCTACATCAATCAAGAGAGGCTTTTCAGCCAACTCTTTTTCTAGTCCTAAGGTGGGGCATCACGAAGTTTATGTTTCTCATTTTTAGTTTGTGGAAAAGAGTTGGTAAATAATACACCTTTTGCACTCACTTTTGAGGATTTCTCATCATTCAAATTTGGTAATATTCCTTAATACATCAAATACAGTTCTTTTTCAATCTCAGGTCAGTACACTTCCCATATTTCAAACAAAACCATCATTTTTTATTCCCTTTTTCTCCATTATTGATGGTGGATATCATCTTCCTTTGTCATTTTCAGGTTTTTACGCACTTCCTGCATTGCAGAAGGTTTTTGAGATTTTTCAGGTTAATATGTCTCATTTCTGCTCCTTGGTTGAGACAGAGGAAATAAGTCACTCCTCTTTATTATTTTCTCTGCCCCTAGTTATTTCCAGATTATGTATATTGTGTAGTTGGCTTATTCCTCATTGTGGAAGAATATGGAACTAGTTCTGAAATTATGTTTTCGGACACTGCAGAGGAAATATGGAACACAGTTCATGAAATGTTCAATGGAAAATGCTATCATTCATGACTTGTATGACAATATTCACTTGCAACAAGAGCGCAAATCTGTTACTGGTTACATTAATTTGTTTAAGGTGATGATTTATGAGTTAAATCAATTTCATCCGTCAACTAGTGACATTGAAAAATTAAGGCAGCAAAGAGAGGTTTTATATGTGTCTAAGTTTCTTTAGTGGCTCAAGTATTACTCTTCAGCATCTTTGAAGTCAAATTTTGGCTAGTTACGTTAGTGTCCGATCCTCCAATATTGTTTGTCTATGCACAAGTCCTTCGGCCTTCTTTAGATGCATCTTCTCTTCTAGTCTCCCAAGGTGGCACAAATCTGCTTTAGTTGTTTCTACTCAACAGACATCTTGAAATTGTGGCTTTGGTCATAGAAGTGGAAGTCCTGACAAGGTACGGAGCTGATGGTGGTAGAGCCATTGTAAAGGTGGTCATCAATATCACAGAGATGGTATTCATTAATATGGAAATGGTGAAAGAGAAAATTATGACAACTAGACATCTTATAATATATATTGAAAAGAGTTGGAAAAATCATAATCAAGTTAAATACTCATTAAAAGGCCAACCATGGTTGAAATAAAGTGGAAATCCTATTTGTAGTCTCCACAAAGTCATCTCAGAGTAATTTTATCACACTTCCATGAGAGGAGAATGATGCCCAGATTCAACAGATATTTACTCCTGGGCCTCAGGTCATATTTGACCATTAATGATGATTATTTTTCTTTACCTGATAAATCTTATAAAACCATGGTAACTCATATTGATGGTACTACTTGTCCAGTTGTCGATAACAGCAATATTTTCCAATATCACTCACTTTTCAATACATATCCAAGTTTCACTTTAGAAATACCTTAATTGCTCAGTAACCCTTTCCCCCCACCTATCATATTTTTCAAGATTGAAGCAAGAGGAGGACTGGGTTTTGCCATTTGTTATCTTTTCTAGTAACTACTAAAAAAATAATTATTGTACTTATTTAAAAATTGTTCAGAGCTACTTTAAGAAGTAGCAATGACTAGTAATGTAATGAGTTCAACCTATAAGGAAAGGGATCACCCCAAGTTGGGTTTATGCTCCCACATTATCACTTTCCGATCTCTTATCCTACTCTCCATACTCATAAATATTACTGTTCGCTATTGGACATCCTCGTACAAGTGGAACATGGAATCTCCTCCTTGTCAAGTTCCATTCATTCATACCCAAGCAGGATAAAAAGGGAGAAATTGTCACAGACAAGTAAGAGGAGAAATACGAATAGTCAGGATGCAAGAACAGGGAAGAGTATGATAGTCCAACAATGAATTAAATGTTTGCAACCAAAAAACATTATAGTAATAAAACCAACTTACTACAGGCTTCCAGCAAAGCAGTGCAGCAGGATGCAGGAACCGGAGACGAGGGAAGCTCCCGAAGCACATGCTAAAACATAAGAGAGTTCTGGTGAACATCCTCTAGTTACATACAAACTAAAAATTATCTACAATTTGCAATAGACATCCACATCAGACAAACATACCTTAACACAGTCACCAACAACATGAGCATCCTCTTCAGAACCAAATTCAGTCTTCCCTATAAAAAGGAAGGGTGACCTCAATTTCCAATTCAAGTGCACATATTGATTGCATGAGAACAAGTAACAAGTAAAACTTCCAAAAATGAAAAACCAATGACCATATCAATGTATTGATAATACTCAAAATAGTAGTCACCACACTAAGAAAAATATGACCTTGTTCATACTCTTGTACTCTGTGAGCAACCTCCTCAACATCCGCAGACTGTCTCAATATCCCTTCCACTTTAATTCCTGATCAGAGTCCAAGGAACACATCAGATGACGATGGAACAGAAGGGAAATAAGAGGGAGGACCTTATGATTACAGCTTTTTGAGGTGGGAAAAATGGATACCACCACATATGTATAAACCGATTTACTCACAAACAAAAATCAATTCTACCATCAGAAGAAATATATAAAAAATGGCACTTAAATTGGATACAAGATTTTGACAAAATATTTTGGACACATACAAATGAAGCTCCGGTATGCAAAGAATAACACAAAAACAAGAGGAGAGGAGAACCCTCAGACTATCTTTAACTTACAAACATCCTCCTAGTTAAGCAAATAATCCTACATCTCTGAGATAGAATCAAACCAACAGCGATAATGGATCCCATGCTCCAAAGAATTAGTCAACGTAGCAGGGATCTTGGAAAGAGAAGAAATACAGAAAGGCACAACAAATAAGAGTAAAGTGGCCACTTAAGAAGCTCCCTTCCAACCACAATCTCTAGGAACCCCAAAATTAATTTAGATAAGATTGCCTTCCAAAGGAACCCCTAAATAAGAGATGGGCCAACAGGCCTTACCAACCCTGCCAAAGAGACCAACTCATCTAGAACCATTTCTGGAGCATTAAAACAATTTTTTTTTAAAAAAAATACATATACATACATATATATATATATATATATATATATATATTAGTACAATAAATCCTCTAGAAATTAGAAATCACCTTAAAGTACACTAGAAAGCACAGCCCTATCATGTGAGCAAAAAAGAATAGAATCGTCTGCAAATTAAAAGTTGGAGACCATAGTGTTTTATTCCTACCCTTATACCCTACAAAAGGTTTCTAGTAGAGCCATGATCTAGAAATCTACTCAAGACAGCAAAACTGAAGTACATAAAAACAAAGTGGATCACCCCTTGTAAGCACTCCAACTTTAAAACAAGAGTTAGGTCCATGGTTAATGGTATCGAGGAATACAACTAAGTAAAAACAACCCCTAATTGAATGCCTCTATTGTCAATACATTCTTCTTTCCTTATTTAGTTTTGTTATAGATGTACATCCCTTCATTACCTCTCTAAAGATTTTCATTACTGTTATACATATTCTTGCTATAATTACTGTTGTTTTTTTCTTATAATAGGCCTTAGAACTAAGTGATCTGATTATGCTTACTATAGTAGACCCTAAGATTAAGGGATTTGATCATTCTTGATATCTATATATTGTAATTCTCTTAGTGGAATGAGGAGAGCATTTTTTTAGAAATTCTCTATTATTTTTTTGTCATGGTATCAGAAACATAAGTCTGAAATCATTTCATCTTATGCCTGGTTCCTTGTCTATCTCCAAGATCTTAGCAATTTGTTCCTTTTTTTTATGTTCTTCTATTTTGTTTTCTTAAACTTGTCTCTTAGTTCTTGTTTCTAGTTGAATCATGTCTTTGAAATGATTTGAACACTTTCTTGTTCAATTTAATAGCAAGAACTATTCTGCTTGAGCATTCCAATTTTAGATCCTTGTCAAGGAAAAGGAATTATGGAGTCATATTGATGGGACAAATCTTACACCTAACAACGAGAAGGAGAAAGAGAAATGTGAAATGGGAGGTGAAGGATGCTCACATTATGTCTTGGATCCTTGGAAGTGCGGAACCCTCCATACTTCTCAATCTCAAGCCTCATAAGACCTCTAGAGAAGTGTGAGATTACTTGAAGAAAATTTACAACCAAAGCAATACAGCATGAAGGTTTCAATTGGAACTCGAGTAAGGTCAACTCATTCAAGGAAGTATGTCAATCCAAGAGTTTTATTCTTCCTTTAAAAATCTTTGGGCTGAATACACTGATTTGTGTATACAAGTATATCTCTTGAAGGACTCATTGCTATCCAACGTGTGCATGAGACTAGCAAACGTGACCAATTTTTAATGAAGTTAAGGGAAGAGTTTGAAGCAATCAGGTCCAACCTGATGAATAGAGAATCGATTCGTTTATTGGATATTTGTGTAGAAGAGCTTCTCAGGAAAGAACAACGGCTAATTACACAGACTGTTTTGGAGCAAAAAGCTCAAAATTCTGCTCTAATTTCTGTTGCCTACGCTGCTCAAGGGAGATCTAAAGGAGGTAGAGATATGACTAATGTTCAATGCTATAGTTGCAAAGGATTTGGGCACATTGCCACTAACTGTACTAAAAAATTCTACAATTATTGTAAAAAAAATAGGATGTATCATCAAAGATTGTTCCATTCAGCCTCCAAAGAAATCCGAAACTGCTTACAATGTCTCAGTTCGTTCCTCAAATGCCCCTAGTCCTGGTCAGTCTTCTATTACTCCTGAAATGGTCCAACAAATGATGGTTTCTACCCTTTTTGCTTTAGGCCTTTCAGGTAACAAAAATTCTAATCCTAAGATTTGGTATTTTGATTATGATACTTCCAATCACATGACCAACACTGCCTTACCCTTAAATAATGTTAAAAAATATAAATGAGATCTTTAGATTCATACTGCCGATTGTAATTCCTTACCAATCACAACTGTTGGTGATATTTTAGCCTCTTATACTGTTTTTGTCTCCTAAGTTGTCCATTAATTTTATATCTGTTGGCCAATCAATTGATAACAATTGCAGTGTTCAATTTTCAAATTCTGGTTATCTTGTGCAGGGTCAAGTGTTCGGGAAAATGATCACGAAGGGACCTAAAGTGGGACGTCTCTTTCCTTTGTTTTTATCTCCCTCTCCGGTGTCAAGTTATGTTGCTTGTAATGCTGTTCAATGTGATAATCAGGTGTGACATAGACGTTTAGGACATCCTAATCCTCATGTACTTCAAATCTTGCTTAAATCCGATTTACTTGAAAATAAAATTCGACTTCTAATAATAATATTATTGATTGTGCATCTTGCAAACTTGGTAAAAGCAAAACGCTTCCTTTTCCATTGCATAAAACCCACACCACCAAACCTTTTGAACTTGTACATACTGATGTATGGGGTATTGCACCTATAATTTCTCATGAACATTATAAATACTTTGTTACATTTATCGATGATTTCACTCGCTTTACTTGGGTATATTTCCTTCGGCCTCCAACTGAGATTTTCTTTGTGTTTAAAGTCTTTCTTGTTTTAGTTGAAACAAAATTTTCTGCCAAAATCAAAATCTCATAATCTTATTCAGATGGTGAATACATGTCAAATGAACTTCAATTTTTTCTTCAAAATCATGGGATCATATCACAATGTTCTTGTCCTCTCACTCCACAACAAAATGGTGTGACTGAAAGAAAGAATCGTCATCTTCTCGATATTGTTCAAACTCTTTTAATTGAGTCATGTGTTCCTTCTCATTTTTGGTGTGAAGCTTTGTATATTGCTGTTTATTTGATTAATAGATTATCATCTCCCAAGAACAATGATTCTTCCTACTTTTGTTTGTTTGGGCAGGCACCAAATTATTCCGATCTTCATATTTTTGGATGTATTTGTTTTGTTCACTTTCCTGCACATAAACTTAGTGCCCAATCTGTCAAGTGTGCTTTTTCAGGAAATACTGGAACCCAAAAGGATTTGTTTGCTATGATTATCATGCTTGTCGAACTCGTGTCTCAAGGAATGTCATTTTTTTTTTTAAATCAACCCTTCTTTAGCACACAACAGACTTCAAAATTCCCTTCTCTATCTGTTTTACCACATTTCCTAAGTCACCAACATCAGTCCAAAGGTTTAAACTTGGTTATGTTTATCGTCGACGCACTCCTACATCTAATCCTCCTATTGGTCTCATTGAGGTCCCTCCACATCTTCCTATGGCATCTGATTCTGTTCTACCCATTTCCAATGATCCATCTCCTCTTCGAAGAAGCTCTAGAGCTCACAAACCTCCAAAAAGGTATGGTTTTTCAACCCCTAAGGCTATGTCTACTACTTTGTCTTCTATTTCCATTCCCACTTGTTATAAACAGGCTATGGAACATGAGTATCGGCAACAAGCAATGGAAGTAGAACTTCAAGAACTTGAGGAAAACCATACCTGAGATATTGTTTCTTGTCCTCCAAATGTTAAGCCCATTGGTAGTAAGTAGGTCTATACTGTGAAACTCAAGTCTGATGGCTCTTTAAATAGATACAAAGCTCGATTGGTTACTCTTGGCAATTAACAAGAATATGGCCTCGACTATGAAGAAACATTCGCAGCAGTTGTTAAGATGATCTTGGTGAGAACCATTCTTGCTATTACATCTTCTAAATCTTGGCCTTTACATCAGATGGATGTAAAAAATGCCTTCTTGAATGGGGACCTTAAGAAAGATTTACATGAAACTTCCACCCGATATGTCAATGACGGCTTCTCATGAAGTTTGCAAGCTAAGACGCTCTTTGTATGGGTTGAAGCAGGCACCTAGAGCCTGGTTTGAGAAATTTCGCAGCACTCTTCTCACCTTCTCTTTCACATAAAGTCATTATGATTCATCACTCTTCTTTCACAAGACAACCACTGGTATGGTCTCTCTTAATCTATGTTGATGATATTATCATCACTGGTGATGACAATAGGCTAATCACAAAGCTTCAAATATGTTTCATAGTACATTTAAAATGAAAGATTTGGGCATTTCACATATTTTTTGGGACTGGAAGTTCACTCTCAAGATCATGGTTTGTTCTTAAATCAGCATAAATATATTCAAGATCTCATTGAGTTAGCTGGTTTAAAGGATGCTATTGCGGTTGATACGCCGATGGAGGTGAATGTGAAATACCAAAAAGATGAAGACGAGCTTTTGTCTGATCCTTTTTTATATAGGCAACTTGTTGGTAGTCTTATCTACCTAATAATTATAAGGCCCTATATCTCATATGCTATCCATATAGTCAGCAAATTTATGCAATCATCCCAACATTTTCATCTTGCTCCAGTTCGTCGTATTATTCGATACTTAATTTGGTCACCTACTCTTGGGTTGTTTTTTCCTACAAAATCTGCTCTTCATTTGACTACATATAGTGAAGCAGATTGGGCTGGCCACCTGGATACTAGGAAGTCTACAACAGGCTGGTGCATCTTTCTTGGAGATGCCTTGATTTCTTGGAAGTATAAGAGCAGGATTGTCTCTAAATCTTCCACGGAGGCTGAGTATAGAGCTATGTCTGCAGCTTATTCTGAAATTGTGTGGTTACATGGTCTTCTTTCCGAGCTTGGATTTCCTCCAACTGATCCGACTCCACTTCGTGATAATAATACTAGTGTCATTCAAATAGCTGCGAATTCAATATATCATGAGCGCACATAGCATATAAAGGTGGACTGTCATTACATTAGGAAGGTCTTCACTCGAGATGTTATCACTCTTTCTCATCTTACTACTGATCTTCAAATAGTTGATGTCTTTACGAAAGCTTTGACATGCCAACGACACAAGTTTCTTAGTAGCAAATTGATGCTGATCTATTTACCCGCATCAATTTGAGGGGGGATATCAATATATTCTTCTTTCCTTATTTAGTTTTGTTATAACTGTATATCTCTTGATTACCTTCCTAAAGATTTTCATTATTGTTGTTCATATTCTTGCTGTAATTACTGTTGCATTTTTTCTTATAATAGGCCTAGGACTAAAGATCTGATTATGCTTATTATATTAGACCCTAGGATTAAGGAATTTGATCATTCTTGATGTCTATATATTATAATTCTCTTAGTGAATTGAGAAGAATATTTTTTCAGAAATTCTCTTTTATCTTTTTGTAATCTATATACCCCAAAGCCTTATCCAAAATCCAATTTAGAAAAATCCCAACTCTACCGGTGGTTTTCTCAAAATCAACTTTGGCATAGATCCATGTTCCAGCATCCTTATCAACCTCATTAACAACAAGAACTGAATACAGAATCAGTGTACCTTAGTTAAAATCATTCAGACAACTAAAAATAGAATCATCCAACATTAGAAAAAATCTGTTAGCTAAAACCACCGCAACTGCCATAGGTTAAGCTAATGGATTTGAAATCCTTGACCTTACTTAATCGATCTCTTTAGGGATAAGCTCCAAAGGCGAGTTCATGTTTTTGCCTATTACGTCAATATTGTTAAACTTCTGAAAAACCCAAAAAAAGATCATCCACAAAGGCCATATCTTTATTTGTTCCAAAAGAGGACACCCTAGTCTCCTGTAGCTGGAAAGGTCTCACAAACCAAGATCACTATCTCTAACATTAGGAGACCGATTCAAAATTAAAGATCACTGGTGTGACAAAACTAGAAGTGATAAGAACTGCCACATCATAAGCCTCAATAATTCAGTCATAATTCTTTTCCCCTCCCACTCGCCATCTTATGGAACAAGCTAGTGTTAGATAAACCCTCTCCAACCCATTTAAATTAAGTTTCCACTCCCAGCCCACACACTCTTCAAGCAAAATCATTGCTAGATAATTGTGAAACGCCATGTTTGGATTTAAGGATTTTTAAGTGTGGTGAACTTCTAAATGAAGGTACTAGTATTCTGAAATTCCCTGTTTTGAAGTAATCTACTTGGATAACTTTTGTATATGACCAGACTTTGACTGAAAATCATGACCTTCTTGTTTGGATGCAAGAGGTCTTAAAGGGTAGAAAGATGCTCACCTGCTTTAGAGATTTGCATTTGTGGCTAGTTGTCAGAGTGTCTGGAGAAAAATCAACTATTGATTCTTATCTTCTATGGGATGAGATTGTATTTTTTTACCTCTCTACCGTCTGATGCCTCCGGAATTTACAAAGATTATAGCTTGAAGTGTTGAGAAGGGATTGGAGATTAGTTATCCTTCGGTTTTTTTTTTTTTTTTAGATCTTTGGGGATTTCTCCTCTTTGGAATTTTTTGTACAAGTAATATTTCTATCAAAAAAAAAAAAGCTACAGAACTTTAAAATGTTTGAAAGAAAAACCATATTTTTAGGAGAAAAGGAAGAAGCAAAAATTGGCTTGGTAATCAGCTTTTAGCTCTCACAAAGAAATTGAATTTTGAATTTATCAGTTCCAAGACATACCAAACTTCTCAAGAAACTGAAGAGCTTTTTCTAGGAAAGATGGGCCTCCATCTATATCTTCTAGAGCAAGCAAAATTGGCCGTCCAACAACCATAGATTTAACAGGACGCTTATCCCTCCCTGAATGCAAAACACAAATCAGATAAAAAATCAGCAATGGGGAACTATGTTAACTGTTTATCAGCCTCAGAAGGATACCTTGAACAAATATATTTGACATCAGACTCGAAGAAAACAAAAGGGAAAGTAATAAGGTATGAAGTACAGACATTGATTAAAAGACCCTTCAATTGCATCATTTGTATCATTACGAAAAATTCCATGTCCCATCACAAGTGCTGCACTAGGTGCTTGTGCAAGAGCATGCTCCAAGGCTGTCTTCCACTCAAACAAATCCTCAGATGATTCAGCCTGTAATATCAAATGATCAAACGAAATTCTAAGACTACAAACCACTCTTTCAGAGAATGCCAAAAGAAAGAAAGAGAGAAGAAAGAAAAGAAAAGAAAAGAAAACATAGGTAGGCATCAAGAACCTTTAGTGTAAATGCTCGCCCATCACGTCCATCGGGAAAGAGTACAGTTAACAGCTTTTTATCCTCTCTTACAACAACACTACAAGATGTAAGAGCCGAAGATAAGCCAGATAGATAACAGTATTAGACACTCTTAAGGAGTGAGGAACTAGTACAAGGAGGTACTAAGTAATGTAAGTAAAGAAATTCTTGAAGAAAAAGTATACTGGATGAATTAAAGGCGACTTTAATGAGAAGAAACACATGGGGGAGAAGAAGGAGAAAAAATTTTAAGTTACAGGAATATTCGGGATGTAATATCTAGAAATGACCTGCTCCACAAATCCTGAGCAATAGGACAAAAGTAGAATCAAAAGGTCAGTTGATTCATCATTGTGTTGGAACAAAATACAAATATCATTAGAAAAAGCTTTGAAAGTCTTTGCTACAAAAGATCATTTAGGTAATTCTATTATGAAACAATGACCGTACAATTCCTTGACTTTACAAGGAACCTTAATTTTCCAAATGAAATTAGCAAAACAAAACAAAACAAAATGAGAAATTGAGGGCTGAACAAAATGTTCAAACAAGGATGTACAAGAGAAGTTCCACAGCTATTAAAGTTTAACTAATAGATAAAGAGGGATGAACACCTTGCAATAACATAATCAAAGAAATGAGATCCGAGTTTACCTAACAATGAAAACTCCAAGAAATAACAGTTTCCCCAAGCTTAGTAATCGGTAAAGGGAAGAATTTCCATCCAAAATTTTCAAATTCTAGTGTCCCATAGGGTTATAAGCATCCTTTCCAAAGTGTTGCCTATACATTATTTCATGACCACAAAAAGGATCCATGACACTACATTGATCTTATCTTACCTCCCAGAGTTGTTTAGATCAATGCCACCCAAAGTTAAATTTACTTCACCACCACGCTGTGGAAGTGCACTCTGCATAACAAAATAAATAATTAAATGAACACATGCATCTAATTATTCTCTAATCCAAATATGCATAAATTTTCATTAGATCACACAAAAAGCATCTTAAATCTCATATATCAGTCGAATGTCAAATCCGAAACAAGTCTCATTTAACAGAAGTGACCACCATGCAACCACTATTGAACTACTATTACCAAAAACCTATTCAAAAATCATGTCATAAATGTCTAGAGTCCACATTACCTAGGTAAAGGACAAAATACTTTGGTAGGTTATTGAGATACAAAGAATTATAGTGATAATTATTCTGTGGCTTTAGAGCTGCCATTTATTTATTTACCAAGCTAAACTTGTGGACCACTTCTTCCAATTGTCTCCAAAATACTATATGTGAATCCTCTAACCATTGTTAACAGCCAAGAAAGAGATAGTAAAAAAGACAAAAGATAAACCAACAAGTTAGGTAGGTTCCTCACAATATAACCTAGATGGTGGTATGTGATAGATGGGGTAAGGATTCAGAAACCTTGTACACAATGTATGCCAATATGTGGTGTATGATGTAGGCTTTTATGCAACATTTTGCTTTTATTTGTGTCTTTCACATCTTTCCTGTATGGGTTTATTGACAAGTATAGGTAAAATAAATAGTAACAAATGCTAAAATAAATAAAAATGAGAAAAAAGTATTGGATATCAGAATCCCATTTGTAATTAAGTGTTTGTTTCTTCAAATCTAGACTAAATTCTGAATACCCTTTGTAGTGCTTAGGCTTGCAAAAGTACCATGCTTTAGATCACAAATGAACAACCCTTAGAATCAATGAATGGTTATTGTGCTACAATTGAATTGGATATTGCTGCTAGACTAATTTGAAAGAAAAGAAATTATTAGAGTTTATCGGGGGATTAAAAGGCCCATTTCAGTTCCATAGATCTCTCAAGGAAAACCATTTACCTTTTCCATGGCACGGACTTTTTGCTGTGACGTGGAGATAGTTAAAATTGTAGATTCCTTGTTTACCCTTTAGAGTGTGATTGGATTAGGGAGGATCTAAGATAAGGAATTGATTTTGAAATCCTAAAACTAAGAACCTTTCTTTGGATGCTCAAGGAATTTACAACTGAAATGATTTAAGAATCCACCAAGGATTTTAAGGAGGTATTTTAGGATCAAAAGCACATTCTCAAAATGCCCACCACATGGCATTTTCACAAAATCTTTTCATAGAAGGATTTGGAATGGAATCTCTTTTTATTTTTTTCAAACATGGGGTCTCTTTGTCCATTTGTCCTACTCAATCATTCTTAAGTCAAAATTCAATTTTAAATCTATGATCATCTCACTAATTACTCTTGCTCCAACTCTTTTATTGTAACTCTCCTATATCAAGTTCACACAATTCATGTCTCTATCGATGACCTTTATTCTTCTCAAAAACATGTTAGTGATCACCCGATCTCACCAAAAGTCCCACGTCAATTTTTCAACCTCGTTTGCTACCCGAATTGGAACCCAAAAAAAGGAGAGAAAATATACAAGAATACTAAATACACAAGCCTCAATTAGGGTCATAAACTTTCCTAAGGTTAAAAGAGCACCCTTCCAGCCCCGAAGTCTTTTACAAAATCTACTCACAACACAGTCCCAAGAATGAACACTTTAGGATTAACTCAAAGGAACCCCCAACTAGGACATAGGCCGCTCCTTCTTTGCACAATTACTAATATTCACCCGGGGATCAAGACTCTAACAAGAAATATGTACACCATGAAACTCACTTTTGGAAATATTAATCTTCTAAAAATTCTTTCAAAAATATTAAGAAAAGCAATCAAGTTGCTAAAACTCTCACTATCCTGTTTCAAAAATAGAATAGTATCACCATCAAACTGAAGATTGAAGATGCGACACATAAGCCTCCTCACTTCCTACTGAACTGAGAAAATATTAGCATGAATCTCTTTCTCAATTAACCTACTCAAAGCATCTACCACTAACGTGAAAAGAATAGGAGAAAGAGGATCACCTGACCTTAACTCTGGGAATGCTGAAAACCAAGTTTTCGGCTCTCAATTAATAATGATATAAAATTTAACTTAACTCAAATACCCTCAAATCCATCTTCTCCGACAAATCCTAGACCCCTTATTTTCCAAAACATTATCTAGCTAACTCTATCATAAGTTTTCTCAAAATCTAACTTCAAGACAAGACCTCTTTCACTCTTCCTTACGAAATCCACCACCCCATTGGCCACAAGGGCAGCATCTATAATCTGTCTACGTACAATAAAAGCATTTTGGCAATAGGAAATAGTCTCATCTACTCCCACATGTAAACTACTAGCTAAAACTTTAGCTACAATGCGATAAAGACCAGTAGTTAAATTGTAGGGAAGCCATAGACTTTTCCTCCCTCACTTTCAATGATAGGTGCTTCAAGGAAGACACCTCTCTCCCAAGACAGAAGTTTGTTAGAAAAATGAAAACCTTTTAAAGATAGTTGACTCAATATTTGTGTTGTGCAAGATTTTGAAAATAAAGATAAATTGTTTTTGAATTGTTCTATAGAATGGGAGATGTGGAACCACTCTGCGCTATTTGTGATAATTTTAGAATTTGTCATAGAAAGCTCTTTTATTTTCATTTCATAAAATTTAGATATTTTCAAAGCCGAAAAGCTGGTTATTTACTTCGAAGTTCTGCTGCAGTAGCTAAGCATAGTGTTTTCATTGGGAGCAAACTGCTATATTTTCAGAAACTAGAGTAGTGGTCATTATCTCCATTTTCATAAAGATTTCAATAATGTGTGACTTTTTGACTCATTAAATTATGGGATTGATATAGGAGTAACTTTAGGTAGTTCCTATTTTGTATGATTCGATTATATTGTTTCCATTTTTATAACCTAGAATAGTTTCCTATTTTTGTATGCTTTGACTACATAGTTTCCTAATTCTTATAACTAAATTGTCATCTACAATTTAATTCAATCAATGAAAAACACAAAAAAATTATTCATCCATGTTTTGTGTTATGATATCAAAGCCTTAGGTTTTTTTTCTAGAAAACCAAACAGCAACAACAACAAACTAAGACTTAATCCCAATATTTGGGGTCGACCATTTGAGAGACAAATTTGAAAAAGATAAAGAAAGGAAGAATGAAATAATACCCCAAAAAAAAGTAAATATGTATAAATAAAATAAAATAAAATAAAAAGAAAAAAGAAGAGAAAAAGATAAATAGATAAATAAATCAATAAAAAAATATCTAAAATATTGTAGTTTAATTTGTGCAGATTCTCCAACGTCATCCATTCCTATCCAAGCCAATTTCCTCTTCTAAACACTTCACTTCCATCCAAATTTTTAACGATCTACTTTTATATTTTACTAACTTTCCTATATTTAAGTTCTCGATTCTCCAAACAGGTGCATCTTTGGGTCTGTTATACATATGCCTAAACCACCTCAGACGACACTCTCGTCTTATTCACAATTGAACTAATTCCCAATTTGTTACAAATTTCTTAATTTCTAATTTTATCTCTTCTAGTTTTTTCATATATACACCTAAATATTCTCATTTTTGTTACGGTCATCTTTTGTTCTTGTTATTGTTTACTAGCCCAACACTCAATATTATAAAATAGTGTAGGTCTAATTGCGGTTCTATAGAAATTTCCCTTCAAATGCAATAGTATCGTGCAATCGCAAAAAACTTCGGATGCCTTTCTCCATTTCATCCGATCCACTTGTATCATATGATTCACATCTCAATCTATATTGTCATCATTTTGAATGATGAAACCTAGATATTTAAATCGTTCACTTTTGGATACATTTTACCCATCAAACCTGATCATTTTTTCATCATTTCAATGACTGTCGTTAAGCCTACATCTCATATATTTGTTTTTTATCTACTCAATCTAAACCCTCTGGATTCCAGTGTAAGTCTCCATAACTCTAATTTAGCACTAACACTCTCCCTAGTTTCATCTACTAGTACTATATCATTTGTGAAAAGCATATACCATGATATTTTATTTTGGATATTATTTATGATTTCGTTTATCACTATTGCAAAGAGGAGAGAATTTAATGCCGAACCTTGATGGAATCCGATGTTAATGGGAAAACTATCATTCAAACCCTCACAAGTTCTTTCACCTATTACAACTTCCTCATACATATTTCTAATGAGATTAATATATCTAAAGAATATCCCTTTCATCGACAGCATCCACCATAATAAGTCTCTAGAAACCCTATCATATGTTTTTTCAAGGTCAATAAATATCACATATAGGTCTCTCTTCTGTACTCTATATTTCTCTATCAGATGTCTTAACAAGTGGTTTATTTCTGTGGTCGATCTTCCTGACATAAATCCAAATTGATTTTGAGATACATTTATCTCTAATCTCAATTTATACTCTATTATTCTCTCCCATAGTTTCATGGTATGGCTCATAAGTTTAATTCCTCTATAGTTGGAGTAATTTTGTGTCTTCTTTATTCTTATATGACGGTACAATTATACTCTTCCTCTATATTTGGAGCATTCTCTTAATTTGTTAAATTTTATTGAAAATATTTATTAACACTTTTATACCAAATTCATCCAAGCATTTCCACACTTCTATAAGAATACCATCAGATCCTATGGTTTTATTATTGTTCATTCTCTTTAAAGCCTCCTTCACTTCATGAAGGCGAATTTTACGTTTAAAATCTCTATTAATCTCTTCTACAGATATCTCGATATTTTCTATATATGTTGTATTCTTAACATTAAAGAGATCGTCAAAATAATCACGTCAACGTTTTCTTATGTCCTCATCCTTTACAACTATATTAATGGTTCCACTCTTAATGCACCTAACATCATTTAGATCTTTACTCTTTCTTTCCCTTATCTTGACAATACTGTAGATCTCTCTCTGTTTTTAATCTCCAATCTCTTGTATAATTTATTATACACCTTGCTCTTTGACTCTTGGATAATCTTTTTCATTTTTTTTTTGTATTTGTGTATTTGTCATGTGCATCGCTACTACTATTACCTTTAAAGTTCCTATAACACTCTCGTTTGGTACGAATAGCCGTTTGAATTTTTTCATTCCGCTACCATGATTCTTTGCCTATTGGGACCTGACCCTTAGATACACCAAGAACCTCCTTACCTATGCTCATAATATAGTAGATATCTCTTTCCACATTGTTTTTGAATCATCATTAGGAGACCAATTTGCCAATTGAATTAGTTTATCTCTAAAAGTCGTCACTTTTTTTCCTTTCAGATTCCACCCCTTAATTTTTCCCTACAAATGGATGGTACTTCTTTCACCTTTTAGAGACACGTATATTTAAAACTACGGGTCTATACTGAGTTGCCACACTCTCCCCCGGTATAACTTTACAATTCTTACAGGTCATTCTATCACCTCTCCTAGTGAAAAAGAAATCTATTTGGCTAGTATTAGACCCACTTCTATATATAACTAAGTGCGCTTCTCTTTTCTTAAAAGTAGTATTTACAACTATTAGATCGAATGTCGTGACAAACTCTATAATCGTATTTCCTGCCCCATTCCTACTACCAAATCCAAAGTTACCATGTACGGTTTCAAATCCTTCGTTCCTCTCTCCTATATGTCCATTTAAGTCTCCTCCAATAAATAACTTCTCTCTACTAGGTTTGGTTTGTTTAAATTCATCAAAATCCTTCAAAAATTGTTTTTAACAAATTGCATTTATATCTATTCGGAGCGCATACACATTAACTATATTAACTATGTTTTCCCCATCTACTAACTTGACAAACATAATTCTATCTTCTTTCCTTCTTATCTTTATCACATCATCTAATAGATCCTCATATACAATTATCCCTACCCCATTCTTACTCATATCCCTTCCGGTGTACCAAAGTTTATAACCATAAGATTCTACTACTCTAGCTTTTTCTCCGACCCATTTAGTTTCTTGAAGACACATGATATGAATTTTTTGTCTATTCATTGTTTCTCCGATTTTTCCTAACTTACCGGTCAAAAACTCTATATTCCAAGTGGCTAAATTAATCTTATCTTCATGGACTAACTTATTTACCCGTACCCTAGGATCCCTTGTTAGCTTGTTAACTTCTAGAAGACCAAATTGCAGTTTTTTTGTCTCTGTTTTTTGCTCCGTTTCTTTTAGTCCACAAATAGAGTATATCTCACTATGTTTGTGCAGCCTTGATTGCTGTTCTCCCGCCTTGAAACCAACCTTGTTCATTAAGTGCTTGCCACCGAGAGTTCTGCTACAATCTCAACAGGAGACTTACAAAATATACAGGCTGCATATTGATTGAATGGGAAGAACTACCTAAAGTGGTCGCAATTGGTCCATATGTTTCAAAAGGGAAGAGGCAAACTGAACCATTTGTTGGATCCTAAATTCAACATATGGGATGAACAAGATTCCATGGTGATATCATGGTTGTGGAATTCGATACTTCTGGAAATTAGTGATACATGTATGTTTATCTGAATCGCTAAGGAGATTTGGGATGCTATCTAACAAACATACTCCAAGGTTCATGATGCAATCCAGATTTACGAAATTAAGACAATTTTAGCAACCAAACAAGGGACTCGAGCTATCACAGAATATTCGAGTTTCTTGCAAGGCTTGTGGCAGGAGATGGACCATTATCAATGTATTCGAATGCATTGCAGTGAGGATTCAATGACACTATATCGATTCGTGGAGAATGATTGCATTTACAACTTTCTTACCCGTCTAAATGCCAAATTTGACGCTGTTTTGAGTGTAGATTTTGGGAAAAGAGGATTTGCTGAATGAGACAATTTCGATCATTCCAGCAGAAGAGGGACAACGGAGTGTTATGCTTGAGACGAGCAGAGAGGAGATAGTTCAGCCCTTGTGACCAAAGCAGTCAGTTTAAAAGAATCCAACATTCTATCAATCAAACAAATAAGTCAAAGTCCACCAATCAACCTATTTTGCATGTATTGCAAGAAGCACCGCCACACAGAAGCAATGCTGGAAACTTCACAGCAGGCCCAACCGAAGTCCCAATGACAGAAGTCAAGTACCTATGGTGAGCACTCAATCGAGCAGCGAAAGGAGTCATCAAGGTACTGGTTCCCTAGCGTTTTCAGGTATCTCTTCTTCCTCTTGTGCCACTAATGTCTCTCAAAAAATTTCTCCAAATATGTGGATAATAGATTCTAGAGCCACAGATCACATGACCTGTTCCTCCAATCTATTTTTTGTATATTCTCCTTGCTTTAATCATAAGAAAATAACTACAATCGATGGGTCGATCACCACTATAGCTGGACAAGGGGACATTTATATAAGCGATTCTCTCATGCAAAAAAATGTTGTACATGTTCTGAAACTTTTTGCAAATCTTGTTTCCTTTCAAAAGTTTACCCGTGATTCCAATTGTAGTGTAACATTTTTTCCTTCATATTGTTTATTCAGGTGCAGGGCATAAGGAGGATGATTGGACGTGTTAGAGAGAGATATGGTCTTTACTACATGGAAGATCAAAGAGGAAGAACTATAATTAAGAATTCCCTATCTGCATTGCTTCTTTAAGTCTGTCATGACAAATAAAGAAAAAATATGGCTTTATCATCATTGTTTGGTCATCCATTGTTTAATGTCCTTACGTTTATGTTTGTGTCATTATTTAAAGGGTCTACTTTTGAGTCTTTTCGTTGTGATGATTGTGAACTTTCCAAGCACAAACGTGCTTCATTTCCAATTAGCCATACAAAAACTATTAATCCTTTTTCGCTCTTTCGTAGTGATATTTAGAGACCCTCCAAAGTTCCGAATATTTCCTGTGCAAATTGATTTGTTTCATTTATTGATGATTGTACACAAGTAACATGGATCCATCTTTTGAAAAATAAATCTGACGTTGGCACTATTTTTTTTTTTTTTTTTACAACAAGATCAAAACACAGTTTAATGTGAGAATTAAGTGGTTTCGTTCCAATAATGCCATCAATCACTCTCTCCTTTTTGTCGAAAGGAACATTCATCAGTCTTGTGTTACGACTCCGCAACGAAATATAGTCACCAAGCATAAAAATGGTCATCTTCTAGATGTCACAAGAGCTTTATTGTTTCACAAAAGTGTACCTAAACAATATTGGGAAGAAGCCGTTTTAACCGCCACACATCTTATTAATAGACTACCAACTCGGGTCCTTGACTTCAAAAGTCCAATTGAAATCCTCACAAAGTTTTTTTCCCATTTTCAATGCTTCAAACAATCTTATTCCTAGAATGGAAGTGTTGCCTTTGTCTATGTCCACTCTCAAAATAGGGGAAAACTTGATCCACATGCTCTTAAGTGTATTTTCATTGGGTATTCTTCCACACAAAAGGTTATAACTGTTTTCACCTCTCACCTCTCTACTGGAGAATTTTGTCTCCACTGATGTTACATTTGTCAAAAATAAGTCTATGTTTCCAACATTCCTATCTTTAAGGGGGAGAATGTGAGTGAAGATAGAGCAAAGGACCTGTTTCTTCTTGATTTTCCCAGTCAACCGGTTGAGTCTTCATCTCCATTTAAACTCGTTTTATAGTTCACCTATTGAGTCACCCGTTCAACCTACTGTTGAACATACTGTTAAGTCACCCAAGTCATGTGAAGTGATGAAAGATAAGGGGAAACAAGACAATACTCAACCACTGCAGGTCTATTTTACGAAAAAAATTCCAGTTTCTCGATCAGTACAAGTACAATCTCCTATTCGTGCTACTGCCCAAATACACGAAACCGCTTCCACAGCATCAGTTGAGCCCACTGAATTAGTAGATGAACCGAAAAAACCAAGTAATGTTGACCTATCTATTGCATTTAGGAAAGGAACTAGAACCTAAACTAAGCATCCATTGAACCTATTCTTGACCTACCAAAACCTTTCTCAAAGACATAGAGCCCTCCTAAGCAACCTTCACTCAATTCTCATTCCGAAAAATCTATCTAAGGCATTACGGAACACGAAGTGAGAGGATGCTATGAAAGTGGAAATGGAAGCTCTTGAAAAGAATAAGACATGGGAGTTGGTCGAATTACCAAGAGGAAAGCAACCGGTGGGATGTAGATGGGTTTCACTATCAAGTATAAGTCAAACGGCTCAGCAGAAAGATACAAAACAAGGTTAGTTGCCAAAGGGTACGCTCAAAATTATGGCATTGATTATCTTGAGACATTTCTCCGGTTGTGAAGATGAATATAATACGGGTCCTTTTGTCATTGGCTGCCAATTTTTTATGGAATCTACAATAGTTTGATGTTAAGAATGCATTTCTCCATGGTGACTTAGAGGAAGAGATCTATATAGAAGTTCCTTTGAACTTTGAATCTAAAGCGGGAATGGTGTGTAAGTTGAAGAAAGCTCTCTATAGACTCAAACAATCACCAAGAGGCTGGTTTGGAAAATTCACCAAGGTAATGACTACCTTAGGATATAAAAAGAGTCAAGGCAAACATTCTTTGTTTGTGAGACACTCAAATTAGGAGTGACGGTATATGTTGACGATATTATCATAACGGGAAATGATGCAAGAGAGATGGATAATTTAAAACGATATCTTCTAAAAGAGTTTGATATCAAGGAACTTGAAAATTGAAATACTTCCTAGGTATTGAAGTGGCACATTCGAAACAAGGGATCTTTATATCTCAACAGAAGTACGTGCTTGATTTGCTAAAGGAAATGGGAAAGTTGCGTTGTAAGCCGTTTGACACACCCATTGAATTCAATCATGGACTATGTGATGCTCCAAAGGATCCTGGGGTCGATAGATGCTCTTACCAGAGGCTTGTTCGGAGGCTAATCTATTTGGCACGTACGAAACCAAATATTACAATTGCAGTGAGTGTTGTTAGTAGATTTATGCATAATCGTAAAGAAATGCATCTCAAAGCAGTTCATAAAATCTAGCAATACTTGAAGCACAACCCCAGACGAGGTATTTTGTTCAAGAAAGGGACAAGCATGAAATTAAAGGCCTATACTAATGCTGATTATGGCAGGTCACTGATGATTGGAGGTCAACTTTAGGGTATTGTACCTTCTTAGGAGGGAATCTTGTAATGTGAAGAATTAAGAAACAAAACATGATGGCAAAATCAAGTGCAGAGCTTGAATTTAGGTCAATGGCATTGGGAATATGTGAACTACTGTGGCTGAAGATAATTCTTGATGATCTGAAGATAAAATGGAAATGACCAATGAGGTTGTATTGCAACAACAAATCTACCATCAGCATTGCTCATAATCCCATACAACACGACTAAACGAAGCATATAGAAGTTGACAAACAATTTATCAAGGAGAAGCTTGATAGCGGCCCAATATGTATGTCATTTGTTTCAACAAAGGATCAATTAGCAGATGTACTCACAAAGGGACTGTCAAGCACTCTATGTCAAGACATTGTTAGCAAGCTCAAAATGGAGGATATCTATTAACCAGCTTGAGGGGGAGTGTCGAATTATGTGGCCTTATTAGGAAAGTGTGTGTGATTATGTGACTTTTTGACTTCTTGAATTATGGGATTGATGTAAGATTGACTCCTTGAATTATGAGAGGATTAACTTCTTAAATTATGCGATTGATATAGGATTGACTTTGGGAAGTTTTCTGTTTTGTATTACTCGATTAGATTGTTTCCTATTTTTTGTAACCTAGAATTGTTTCCAATTTTTGTATAATTTGACCGGATAGTTTCCTAATTCTTGTAACCTAAAATAGTCTATAAATTGTAATGTGCAATTTTATTCGATTAAAGAGAAACATCTCTGTTTTGTGTCAATCTGCTACATACCCTCAAAGAGACAGACAGAGACAGAGACAGAGACAGACAACGAGACTGAGAGACAAAGAGACAAAGATAAAGATAGAGGGCATAGACAGAGATACAGAGGAGAAAGGTTTACATAAGATTAAAGCCCTTCAGTACAGTCAACAATAGCCACTGAGACTATTGTTTTTGCACCGATAAAGACCAACTGCAATTATTTTCATACATGTATTATGTACCAAACCTCTGCTTGAAACCAAATAATGAATCAACTTAGTTCCATTGCAAATGAACTCATATGCTTGAAACCAAAAATTAAAATGTGGAATTCAATTGAATTTCTATACTTGGAACAATAAAAATAAAATGTGGAATTTATTTCTAAATATTGTAGTTTACTCTATTATTAAGTTTCTCCCTCTATGGTTAATTAGGATAAAATGGTGATTGAGAAAGAAAGTAAGGTGGACCCCACAAATTCTTGTAGAGTGCATTTTCAAATTCGATTTTTTCATGTTGATTTCGAAATGAACTCCACAAAAAATGTGGCCTTCATTTGGTTCCAAGAGAGCCCAAGTTACTTATATAGTATGACAAAACAAAAAACCAAAAAAGAAGGAAGAGTTTAAGAATCAGTGAAAGTAAGACACATCAAGAAACCAAAAGTTAGGTGGCTAATATGCAATGTTTATATTTTCCCTGGCATACCCCTTGCTCCCCCCCCCCCTGGAGGTTTTAAAAAATTGCAACGGCATGCAAAGAGGGGAGGGGAGGGGAGGTGAGGGGAATAGAAAACTAGCCTCAGACTAATGAATATAATAGAAGGCATAAAACTGTAAACTTATTAATCAATTTTTCCTTTTTCTTTTTTTTTTTTGGGCACAGGGGGACAAATTGTCATAACTTATATTTTTGCCCTGTTAAAGTGCCCAATTAATAAGCATGTCATGGACACTTATTAACGATACAATTAAAATAGTCAAACATATCTAACATATATTAACATAATTTAGATACCATATATAGAAAAAGTGAAATGTTTTCTAATCAAAACAAACCTAACGAAAATAAGTGCGTGGAGGGCACATGTTAGCATTTTCTTTTAAGTTACACAACAAGCAAGTACACGACTTCAGCTAGCACCAGCAACATTAACATCTTTAGTCTTTAAAATTAAAGTTCAATTTAATTAATTGAATTAATGGAAACTTATGTAGGCAATTTACATACACTCCTTGACAAACTTCAGCAACGGCAGTACTTATAACTTAACAAATGCACTATGTCCTAAAAAGGAGACACAATATTTTTATGGACACTCCAATGAATTTGTGAGATGAAAGAACTAATTTTAGCCAAAGATCAGGCCTCCTAAATCATACAAGGGTTACTCTTACGCATATATAAAATTAAACTTTGAAAAATGATAAGTAAACAAAAATTTTAGCTTAAAAGAAATGGATGGATGCCTAGAAGAAATAACACAAATAATGAAATCTCAATGAAATGAACAGTAATGCAAAAGTCACATCTTAAAACTTTTTTTTTCTGTAATAATTTAGCATTCCTATTAGAAATCATATAATATAACAATCAACTAGAGAGAGATTGATAACACAAAAGGTTCACCAGACAAGACAATCATAGATTCGCCAGAATGAAATGTGAACATCAAATAGTCATATTTAGTACCATTAAGAACCAGTATATTGTAGAATACCATAAGACATGCATCATTTCAAGGAATAATTGTGCAGCACAAGGCAGGTCAAGATTGGCAAATGTGAAGCCATTGAGATTTAACAAGATCCCGGTTTCCAGCCCAGAGCCCCACAACAAGTCTTCCTGCCCAATAGCTTAGTAAACTTATGACATCCTATATAAAATCTATATGTTCTGGCCAATGCATCAGAGAAAATTTCTCCATTCACACACTTTAGTTCTGGTTAGCAGAAATGATATGTGAAAAAAGAGCAACTCAAATAACCAGCACAGAATGATTTTGGAAAGAATATCAGTTTGTATACTAACAGGATCATTTTTAAAGAAAACCAAGGAGGTCCTGGTGAGGATAAACCAGCGCTTCTTCCAGGATTTCCAACCAATTCCTGCAGAAGTTAAGGTGAGAAGAAAACCATTCAAAGTGCAATAATGTCAGCAAACTTTAATCAGAGAAAAATCTCACATGCACCAAAAGTTTAAGCATCTGCCCATTTAAGATATCAAAAGAGAGAAAGAAACAGAGAGAGATAGCTTGATGTCTCCAAACCAACTTCTGTAAGTGTTCAAAGGTGGACCAGAGTCAAAGATAAAGATTGAAATATCATGCAAAGTAACAGCAGAGCATAGATGACCAAAGTCAATCAACCATTTCAAGCAACCAACTCAAAGCACTTTTAACAATATTGATTTCAACTACATCACCCCATCCAAATCATCAGTCAACCAAGTCTGGAAAGCCAGTCAAACTAACTCCCCAAGAAAGCTTTTGTTTACATGTGATTTGTTCCTTTTTAACTGTTGCTTAGTTCTGTGGTCTAATTCTTCTAAACTGGCACCAGCTAGTAGCAATCCAAATGGGCCTATTGATGTATTTGCTTCATGTCTTTGATCATCCAATAAAGTTTGCTACTTTGTTAGTCATCTCTAGTCATTCTACAAACTACTCGACACTTTTTTTAAATAGAAAAAGAGGATTAGATAAGGAAGAATATATAAAAACTTCTAAGAATGAAAAACCTCAAAAAGAAAGAAGGATGAAAACAAGAAAAAACAAAATAACCTAATGTATAATTGCTTTCCAAACCCTCTTCAAATCTTCCGGACTATAATCATTATAGATCCTCAAGGCATAAGCCCATAGACAAGTATAAAAGACAAGTGTGTTTTAGAAAACAGATATTTCAATGGTCTGATTGCGGAAATTTCTGGTATTCCACTCCCCCAAATACACCACAGGACGGTCAAAAACACATCTTTCTATGACAATCGAGAATCTTTTTCCCTCCAAAACCTCTAAAAGTACTAAGGAACAAGTCAGGAAGAGTTCTAGGACAAACCAAATCATTGTCACACACTACCAAGAGGCAGTTCCACAACTCCTTTGCAATAGAACAACGTAAGGAAGTGAGACCTGCCTTGGATGTCTACTGGTATGAAGGGAAGCAACAACCCATGAGACAGTAATCAAAGAATGAAAGCTAAGTGGCAATCACGTCATTTCTGAATAGAAACAGAAAAACGTTTTATACACAAAAAGGCAACATCAAGGTACCAAAGCACAAAGGCCAAACAAAAAGAAAGGCCACAAAATTTGCAACACCGTAGCAACATGACAGGACTTAGAATGAAGACCTTAAAAAAAAAAAGGAAAACCTAATATTGTTGAATGAGTATCCACATAGAAACTGCAAGGTTTCCAACCTCCTCAAAAATCCGTTTATTAGGTTCCCTCCAAACTAACCCAAAAATGGCTAGAGGGAGCTTCCTATAAACTAACTGGAACAGCGGCAATGCCATTCACACAGCGGCAATGCCATTCACACCAACGCCCAACAGTGCGGCATAGTTGGTTTGCGATTATCACAGGACGGAGTTCAACCCATCTGAATAACTACTATCATATATCCTTTTCACATTCACATTATTTAAATATTATTCCCATTCACCTTAGTGCAAATAAGTGCAAAACCAGCTCAACTACGTCTTCTCAAAAGAAGAAGAAGAAGAAGAAGAAGAGACAATGAGCTGATTCCTATAAATGATAGCATTACCCTCTCTCCAAATGCAACAAGAAATGGCCAGAAACATACATCTCCACGAAAGAACATCTTTTCTCCCACCAAAACCATTGAAATTGGTAAGAAACAAATCAGGGAGGGTTCTAGGACAAACATAATCATTGTCACCAACAACAAAAACATGATTCAATATCTCCCAACAAACTAGATAATACAAGAAAAAAAAAAAAAAAAAAAACTATATTTTCAAAAATTGTCATAACACATGGCATGCACATCCCAGAGATAGCATTAAAAGGTCTCATCTGTTGTAACACATTAGTATTGATCTTGTTAAGCACCATGAACCAAATAAAAGCCTTAACCCTAATAAGAATCTTAGCCTTCCAAAAAATCATTTAAAGGAAAAGAAGGGTGATAGGGAAGATTAATTAGATGATGGAAATAAGATTCGCAAAAAAGGGCACCTGAATTGTCAAGATTTAAAATCATAGTGTCAGGAATATTACATGAAAGAGCATTTTTGTGTCAAAGGGAAACTAGTAAGAAACCCCTATGGCCCTTTTTATCATTAAGATTTCTTAAAAAATATAAATCCAAAGAAATGACAGTCCCAAAAAATAAGTCTTTGACAGAGGCCAAAAGGAGCACACGCAACCGATAGAGACGAAGAAACCGAAGGATAAGGGAGGATCGTGAATCCATTGATCATCCCCGAAAAAAGACATAAGAACCATTGCTCACTTAAAACACAAGAGAAAGGAAAGGATAATATAATTGAGAGATCGATTTCCAAGGACTACAATGAGAAACTCTCAACTCAAGCATCGGCAAAGACCATACTTGCTTCTGAGAACCTTATGCCATAAAATTTTGGGTTCCAAAGGATCTCCAGAATCACTTATTTACCATAGAAATATTCTTCGAAACCACATTACCAGACCCAAACCACACTCATCCTTAGACATAGACACCTAATCTCAACTCGGCAAATGATCCCTGATAAACAACCCGCTCCTCCCCAACCATTGAAAATCTCTCATTATTTTCTCAATCTTATAAACTACCCCCAATAGGAGCCCTAAATAGGGAAAACAAATAAAAAGGAATTTTGGACAAAATACACAGTGATAAGAGGAATGCGCCTCCTAAAGTGAGAAAGTTCCCTTTCACGTATCTAATCTCTTCCCAATCCTATTTACAACAAAATTCCAAAAATGAACACTCATAGAATGACCTCCTTAAGGAACCGATAGATAAGAAAAATAGGCCACTCCCTCTTCACGCCATTGGCAATTCCAACCACCTGATTAAGAGTCTCACCAAAAGCATTAATCCTTACGTATTAATTTTAAAGCACAAAAATTTTCTCAAAAATGTCAAACAAAAAAATCAAGTTTCTGAAACCCTCGATATCTTCTTTAAGAAAGAGAATTGTATCATCTACAAACTGTAAATGAGAAATGAAAATATTGGAGCTCCACACTCAAAAACCAAAGAACGCATTGGCTCGAACCCCTCTCAATCAACCTATTATAGGATCCATCACTAAAGTAAAGGAAAGGAAATGAGGTCACCATGTCTTAATCCACGAGAGGCCAAGAACCAATTCTTCGGTTCACCATTGATAATAACAGAAAAACATGTCAAACTCAAACAACTTTTTGTCAATCTCCTCCAGAGGGTTCAAAGCACTTCTCTAAAACCGTATCCAAAAACCACCAACCCTATCATAGGCTTTCTCCAGAACTATGCCCTATCTTGCTTCTTAACAAAATCTGCACCCAGAATCTGTCTTCCTCCAATAAAAGAATTTTGAGTAGAAAAGATGACATCATTAAGCACCACACACAGTCTATTAGCTAAAATTTTCACCACAGTTCAATAAAGGATAATGGTAAGGAATAAATCTAGAATTCTTTACCCTCAGCAAATAAAATTTTTTTAAGAATAAGGATAATAAGAGTAGAATTCACACTCTTACCTATCACCTCAATAAAATGAAATTCATCAAAGTCTTTAAACAAATACTCACAAATAACATTCCAAAAAACCTGGAAGAAAGCATGGTAAATCCGTGAGGGCCACGGGCTCTATCTCAATCAAACAAACAAGAAATCTCAGAAGAAAGCATTGCTCTCAAAAGGTCTCTCTAACAAAAGAGCTTTAGAACTCTCAATGGGGTCCCAATCAATGCCCTCGACAGTGACATGGAACCTATCCTCCTTAGTCTAGAAGTCCATATAAAAGCTAGAGATAAACTCCATCAAAGAGGCTGGATCTGTTGTCATATTATCCTTATCATTCTCTAGCTTTCTTATAGAACTCTTCTCCCTCTTACCATTGGCAACCCAAGGAAAAAAAAAACATCTAATATTGCAATCCCCTTGCCTAACCCACTTCATCTAAGTGTTTTGATGCCAACTAATTTCATCAAGAATTAACTCCTCAAGATCATTCTAAGATTCTCTCTGCAGATAAAGAGATCCTAAGATAATCCTCCTCCAACATCTTGCTTATCTAACTCATCAATACCCTAAAAATAGCAAACTTCTAACTCTAATTCAACCAAAAACTTGCTTGTTCCACAATTTGAAGGTTTGTTTTAAGTTCTTCAATTAAACATTCCTACACTAATACATCTATACTTCGCCACGCTTCTTTAACCACTCTTCTAAGGTCTTTATAAGAGAACCACATGTTCTCAACCCCAAAAAGTCTGGGACCTAAAAGGTGTGGGACCCAAGAGATTTGAGTTAGACACCAAAAAGGCGGGGAATGATAGAAAGTAGATCTAGTGAAAATATCATGTCAAAGATTACGAAAACAAGACTGCCAACCATTGAAGCAAAGAAAACAATCGATACAAGAAGCAGCCCTTCTTTAACCTGACATGGACCGAGTAAATTGACCGTTGGTCAAGGGAATGCCCCTTACTCGTAATCCCTAGTGAAAGAGTCATAGTAAACATAGTAATGGTACTTCTAATCTAATTCATTTTCTCCAAAAGAAATCTCACAACATTAAAATATCCCCCTAAAAAAACCTAATTTGGGGAAGAAAAACCAAAATAACTCCTCCCAAAAGGAATGACACAATCAAGAGTATTCTGACCATAAATGTATGTGAACTAGCAAAGGTGGAGACCTCTGACTTGAAACAAAACTAAAGAGAAAAGAATTTGTGAAAACTATCAATCCAATAAAAAGTTCGAATAATCAAAACTATAATGATCCCACCTGAAGGACAACGAGAAGGAAGGCATTCCCAACCCTTAAACCTAGAGTCTGAGATAGAATTGATCAAACTAGGATCCACCTCCTCCATTTTGGACCCCTAAATAAAGACAATATCAAGGATAGTTTCTCTAACCTTCCGCATTTTTCTTCAAGCACCAAGACACCTAATATTCAAACTAAGAACCTTCACACAATGCCTGCAAAGCCCAACTAAGAGTCTATGAAACTACTCACCCAATCTCACCATTTTGTTTCTTTGATGACATAGAGAAGAAAAGTTGGATTGGATTCTATGGGAATGACTCTTAGCTCAGACAAACTCAAATCCAATTTTCAAGAATAGCTTTTTCCCAGTTTTCTGGAGGTGGCAACATTGAGATTAGCCAAAGAATCCAAAGTAGCACTAAGGTTACAAGGGCAAGCATGGTTGTGGACATACGTATGACAAAAGCTAAGACTACATTGATTATTTTCGTTGTGGACAACGAAGACACATTTAAGAGGATTTTTAGGGGGTAAAATTTTGAAAAATATTTTGAAAATCATTCTGAAACATATTTTGAACAAATGATTTGGAGGCAAAGAATTACTACCTCCTCTAAGGCTTGAAAGCTCCAAGGTGCTTGAACCCTCCATAACCAATATCCATTTGAGACCTTCGAAAGATATCCCCACTAAATTTAGGATCAAACTTCTGAAATTTCATCAAGACCACGAAATCAGCTAGATTAATTACCCCATTCAGAATTTCAATCTTTGAATCATTTGATTTATCCTCACCATGCTCCCTGGTTTCATCCAGAAAGAGCTCATTATCCGACCCAGTAGAGCTCAACATGCCATCATCATCCCATCCCCTTTCCAATCCACCACCACTACAGTCTTCAAACCCAGAGCCATCATCAGAATTTTTCTCCTTCCGCCCCTCTTTCAATGGACAATGAATCTGTGATTCTAAATCCACATCTAGAGGAACAATGCAATTACCAACAATAGGAGGCTCTTTTCTTAGCACCCGAAGCACCAAGCCTTCAGTACAAGCAATTATAACCAATGACTGAGCTTTCCAGTTATGCAGAGGATCTAAATTCCTGGGAGAAGGGAGTTGAATCAAGGTCCAATTTGTCTTAAGAGGATGAGACAATGATTCTGTGGTGAACAAATCCTTAACAAAAGGCTTTTGGAGTTCTTCATATATCATTAATGGCAGAACTCGGTCCTTTTCCATTCAGTCACATACCACCCCCACTGCGGGTTAATTCCAAAGATGCAGATCTGATTTTACACAACAAAATCTCACCGGACCCAACTGGTTCATTTAAACAAGCAGGCCTAGGTTCTTTCTTAATCCACACAGGCCAGATTTCGAAAGTCAAGTTGGGTTTATTATTAAAACCCCTTACCAAGTCCATTTTGACGTCAAACAAGAAATAATTAAAATTGAGTATAAAATGTTTGCGATCAAAGTAAGATTTAAAGGCTGTATTTATGGCCATTTTATGGTATAAAGGGAGATCAAAGAAGAAACCCAAGGAAGAAAAGTGACCAACAACCATAAAGCCAAAATGGTAAGCTGAGAATAAAAGAAGCTAGGAGTATGGCTGCGAGTGGTGCCATAGTGGAAATCATACGTACTCGCAGGGATCACCAAGGCGATGGCAATACTACCATGGCAATGCAAGAGACTGTTGAACAAATTTTGAAGTGGGCTCTGATGCGAAGTAAAACGAGGGCAGTGGAATACAAAAAGAGATATAATCACAAAAGTAGAAGAAAAAGAGGAAAAACAAGAGGAAGCGGAAAGTTAGGGATAAACAGTGGGAAGGGTTGAGACACAGAGAATAAGACAGAGCATATCGGACAAGAGAGCAGATACGAAAACAGAGTCAGGGAAAGAGAGGGATCAATGCAATAATCAGTTTATATTTTTATAGCATAACATCCAAAACCCTCGCCCCTGTATATAGCTGAAACCCCAAAACAACATAGAAATGGAATCAATCTTATGAAAAATAGAAATATACAATGCTACATATATTCTAAAATCCTAAACACCAAGAACGATCTACTAGTTGTGCATTAGAAAATCTATCTAGACAGAGATTAATCACAAGAATTCTCAACTCCAAGAACAGTAGTCTCAAGAATTTCTTGATCTACAAATTGCAAATTCCAACCATAAAAAATCCAATCTGACATCTCTATCCACATCCATACAACCCACCAATTCCAGCACTAAAATGAGCAACATCTATGGTCCTAAAGCCCTGGTTCTCTCGATTATCCATCATTTTATACATCCAATTAAGAAACCAAGCAAGCTCTCAATGCTTCATCAAATTCAATATCATCTTGACCAAAAAAGATAAATTCTACCATAGAATCAACAAAAGAACAACAATAAGAAAAACTAGAAAGAGCTTCTCCATGAAGAGACATTACTAAATATACAAAGATGAATTTACTATCATTCCAAATTCTTCAGACCAGACCTCTATCTACAACTTAATCTGCATAGACAACTTTTATAACTGATCCAGCGCTATTGTCGCCAATAAATCAAGAGGGAATCTCTAAGTCTGATTATGCCCAACTTCTGACTACACTGTTAGACTTTAGGGAAATGTGCTCTTGGTTATCCTTTAAAATCATAGAACACCGATCCCTTATCTTTTCAAATCATGCAAAACACAACACATGTAAAGTCACCCAAGTACTTCTGAACTACTGGTGTACAGGTCAGTGACTAGCTAAGAGAGAATTTGTACCAAACGTAGTACACAAGAACAGGTTTCTGTCCCTTCTCAGGTAATGACAGTCTGTCTTTAAAGGCTCCCAACACAAAAGTTCACAAAAAGGAATGGAGAGACAATCTTATCCAACACAAGAGCACAAGGCATAGAGTGACTTTTGAATATCATAACATTCCTCCCAAACAAATGGACTAGCAGACCAAAATGATGTTTCTCCACAAAAAACTGGCATTTCTAAGACATAATACTCCTGAACTTTGTCAAGGCTGCTCGTCCTCACCATTGGGCAAACCGCTGATCCCGATAGGTATAAAAGAGTGTACACAAATTGCTCAAGGATAACAGTTAAGGCAATGCTCCATAACAAGAACCACGAATATTAACAAGAACCCTGGACCAAATAGAACCAGTTTTTAACATGCGCACTGCGAGAAGAACGAAGCACGCTCTTAACAAGATAGTCAAAACAAGATAAAAGACTTGAAAGAAAGACTTCTCCAGTAATCAAGGCTCTATCCTTCTATCAAAATCCAGAGATGGACATAATTCTTACAGCATAGAGAGGAGTGTAACGTCAAAAGCTACCCTACCAACATAGTTGGTTTCCCACGCGGGGGGGTGGGGGGGCCGGGGGGGGGTGGGAAGGCTTGCAGAAGAATGGGGATTTAAGTCGGCTCTGATGCGAAGTAAAACAAGAGCAGTGGGAGACAAAAAGAGAAATAATCACAAGAGTACAAGAACAAGAGGAAGAACCAGAGGATGTGGAGAGTTAGGGATAAACAGTGGGAAGGATTGAGACACAGATAATAAGACAGATCAAATCAGACAAGAGAGCAGAGACAAAAACAGAGATAGGGAAAGAGAGAGATCAATCCAATAATCAGTTTATATTTTAATATCATAACATCCAACAGCCATGCCCCCAATATATAGGAGAATCCCCAAAACAATATAGAAACGGAATCAAACTGCAATTCTTATGAAAAATAGAAATCAACAATGCTACATACATTAAATACCAAGAACAATCAACTTCTTGTGAATTAGAAACACTATCTAGACAGAGACAACTCACAAGAATTCTCAACTCCAAGAATAGTGAAGACTAATCTCAAGAATTTCGTGGCCTACAAAAAGTAAATTCCAACCATAAAGAATCCAATCTGCCATCTCTATCCACATCCATACAATCCACCAAGTCTAGCACCTAAATGAGCAATACCTATGGTCCTAAAGCCCTGGCCTCTAAAGGTGATAATTTGGTCATCAGAGGTAAGGGACAACTCATTTGAAAATTTGCTACGTTCAGAAAAGTTTGATGTATAAGGCTTCTTCAAGAAGCTCAGTGGTCCTCACAAGAGGGAGAGTAACTCTTTCTTCTCATCAAGCTGTATGGAAACCTCATGTGCCAGTGAAGATTCGTTTCTTTGCTTGGGAAGTTGCTTCAGGTTAGATTCTCACGCAGGATAATTTCCAAAACAAGGAACAGTCATGTCCTCTTTGATAAGATAGCAGCGAAGTCAGAATATCGCACTCCTTCATCGTGGTCAGATTAGATAGATCTGGACCTAGTTTTCTCACATCTACATATCCATAGGTGCTGACAGAGCCTATGCATAGTGAGCTCAATGTGTGGAGGCGTGAGGGAAGTGTACAATAAAGAAAAAGGCTAGTTCATTTCACCCATCCCACTATTTTTTGGTTTTTGTGAAGGGAAAGGAAGAGGATAAATTTTGAGGGGGGTCAGAGAACTCCTTGGTGTTTAAAGACTTTATTTTTTTAGTTCATGTCAAAGTCTTTTCCATCTTTAGTCGATGTTGCTTTGTTGTATATCAATCTTCAACCTACTTAACACAAATACCATGTAAAATCATATATTATTAATGATTTCACAAACAACAAACATCACTTTCATAGTTTTCTTTATTTGCCATTAAGGAACCAGTTATTTAGATCTAGTTGAGAAACATTAAATGACTGGTTATTTAGATCTAGCTGAGAAACATAGCAAATAGTAAGACCTTGTATATGAATTAAAGCAATAAGATTATAGAATGCATTAACTCATAAAACATCTTCTCTGCATAATTATTGGCACGACTGGGAAAATATAGAGTCAATAAAGATAATTTTGCAATGCTCTAACCTTTTGAAGATATGAAAAGTGGGCCACTCTTGAAAACCTGTAATGTTGATTCACATATCAGCAGTTACAAATAACAAATGTTTACCTACTACCTCTAAATCATTTATCACAAGATTGCAAAAGAATAAAGGACAAAGGAAGCAATATCAGTAACTTGACATCTTGCACATAAAAATGGCAACCACTACTGCTCTTTTGATAGAATCAGACTTGTGAAGATTAAAGAGACTTTAAATGAAAATTGATACAACTAGTCATTGAACATCTTATTACTTACAAGTAATTTGGCTTGAGCACCAAAAAGAACTTCGAATTGCAAAGCTAATATATTCAACTTATAGACTAAATATTTGCAACTTCTAATAAGAAATCTTCTTATTTCCCTCATGTTCCCATTTCTTGTTAATAAGTACATGAAAAATGGCATCAAGGTTTGAGCACCCTCGACCTCCCTTTTCATCCAACAAACTTTTGTTAAATTAAATCAGGAATTACCCCCTTAGATAAACCACTGTGTTGTCCAAAAGAGGTTGAAACAGATCTGGAGCTTAGGTCCTCACTTGAAATTGAGGAGGGTCAACAGAGGTAAGAGTCTACTCTTATATAATATCTAAATCATTAAAATAATACCATTCACCTTGAAGACAGTGAACCATGAAGGTTTAGTGAAAATAAACTTGAAAGAGATAGATTATTTTATTGAGAATCCCGGAAGCAACAGCATTGACATGGAACACAGGTACAAGATGACACAACACAGACACAACACTGCAAGTTTCTTACAAACAAAGATGGCCGCAGCTAGGACAGGGCAATAAGTTCAACAGAACAGCAAGGAATTGAACACATAATATGGCATATTCAACACATATCCAATGGTGTCACTGTCTAACTTGGACATATAAATGCGTTCACTTTGAACACTCTATGCTTCATAGTTCAGGATTCATCATTCACAAAGGGCATGGTTGGTATTGAACTTGAATATCAGATTCCTAGTCAAAATAGGTCTCCACATGAGGTTAAGGAAGAGTTAGAGCCCAACTGCACTAAATTAAGTGGTGTTGATGAGGGGTCAGTCTCATTCAAGGACTCTTTGGCAACGAAGTAGTCTTTCTTAAGATTAACTCATTCACATAAAAGCACATGTGGTTAGGACTCAGAAGTATGTCTATCAATGTAGGATATGCATACAACATGATTTGAATATTAGGATACAAAATATTTTCAAAAATTAGGACAATGTATGTTTAACATATGGGGAAAAAAAGGTTATAATTGTTCCTAATAATTTGTATTTAGCACATTAAAGATTTCAACCTAGTAGATATATCAAGAATGAAATGCTGCAAAAAACAATAACAAAGATCAATATGAATAATCATGAATATCCATGAGAATTCATAGAAATCTCCGCTATCTACAATGATTTTGAGGAGATATCATTTAGCAACTGCAAAGAGATGACAAAGTATCATCATCCAGATTCCATTAACAACGAGAGGCACCGAGAAAAACTTTTTTTCAAAAAAAAAAAGGATGTTATGAAATCATGGTCTTAAGTCTCTAATCCTAAACACATGTGCATGAAAAATTGAGAGTAAAGATATTGCATAGAAGTGAGGGTAGATGAAGAGAAGTGTTGCGGGACTCTCTTAACAACCACCCAACTGAAGTTAGGGTTCTTGGGTGTGGAAATTGGGTTCTTGATATTTTTTATATGAAACAGAAACAACTGCAGTTGTTGGACATGATTCCTCGAGCATAAACAACCACAATGTTTGATTCTTGAAAAACCTTGGTACTCCTTGAGGGGCTAATTCTAGAAAAGGAAAGCAAAGCCAGAATAAATTGATCTTCCGAGTAATACTTTGATACATCTAATGCAGATGATTCACTTGTATTCTTTACATAAGTGTGTGTGGGTTCATGGCTAAGAATTAAGGTTGCAATTATGACGCAAGGAGACCTAAAGATCTCTCTCTCTCGGTTCCAAAAAGAAGAAAGAGAAAGAAAAGAAAATGGTGGTGAGTGGTACCGTACCGTATTTGTAGTTCCGATCCTGGGACGCTCGAATGCTGCTAAGGAGGCCGACATTTTTCAGAGAAAATGCTTCCTCATGAACATCTGCATCCGCTTCATCGAATGAAAACCCACTCCCACAGTTGGGATCTGCAACCTTAGGGGTTTTACTTTTCTTGATTTAATATAGTAAAGAAGATGAAGAAGAAGCACCCACTAGAGCAATCTCTCTCAATGTGGGCTTTTCTGTCTACCCAGCCAAAATTAGGTGAAAAGCAAAAGACCAGGGATGACCTTATTACCACGACAACCACTATTTGCGCTCCTGTACCTAATCGAGAGAGAGAGAGAGAGAGAGAGGGAGAGAGAGACTCCCCTTGTGCTTCTATTCTCTATACTAGATTTCGATTTGATATTTTTTGTTAACCAATTAAAGGATGCCACGTGCTCCAATGTTTTCACTTTGGATTCTTAACTTTAGACAGCGTCTGTTGACCAACCCATCTAGTCGCACTTAATCAGGGCTCTGACTCGCATGCTTGGATAGGCAGCGGGAAGACTTGCTGTACAGTTGTTCATTGCCCTTTTCTTTTCTCTGGCCCGTGGGAGAATTTAGGCATTCGAAAGATACATCCCTGCGGCCGAGAGAAAAAATAGAAAAAAAAAATTGGCATATATCAATATTGCTACCTTTGGAACCTGGCCGAATTTTTAAGATTTTTAAAGTAGCTCGTTTGAGTTGACAAGCAAAATTTTGATTAGGATCAAATTAAAGAAAATTTAAATAAAATCATACATTTGAAGATAATAAAATATGATCTAAAAATTAAATTAAATATAATCATTTGAACGGTCAACCAAATAAGTCTAATGGCTAACTAACTGAACTTGAGTGATAGACCATATGCATGTATGGTCAACTAGCAATGAAGATACAACCAACCGCATGAGATGCATGGGCAACTGTGAGCGCATAAAGAACCCAAGTGGTCAGCCGCTGGTATTATGTGGCCAACCGTGCACATAGGCGGTCAGCCAGCTGACCATGCACAATGCACGGGAGACCACATGCTGTAGACGGTAAATCGCACGTAGTTGTCGGTAAACCACATGTGTAGCGTGGTAGACTGCGTATGCCTGAGGGCCCATAAACGACGACCACAAGCACCTTGTGCGCTCAAGTGATCAACCGCGAGCACACAAGTACACTCAAGCAATCACATGTGAGTGCACAAGGGCACTCAAGCGGTTACTAGCACAAGCAACTAGCCGCAATACTCAAACGGTCAACCGCTGAGCATAAGCGGTCAACCCCCTATACTCATTCGGCCATCCGAAAACTTAAATGGCCAACTTGCTCTGCATATTCAGCTTACCAATAATTCAAACTATCAACTGCTAAATCATATGAGGAATCAAATGTTCCTCTAGCTAACCGAACTAAATTAAAGGTTGATCGAAACTCCTTTTCACTTCAAAATCCAATAAATATTGGTCAACCATTTATTTACAAGATAGTTTAAGAAAGAGACAACGTGATCATTGAAAATATCTGTTGACTGTTTCAAAATTGATGACAGGAACCAAACAAATTCTTTGTTTAATCAAAATTTTGAATTCTAAGTCAACATGCTGTAATCTTTTTAAAATCTCTTTTAATTGTCAAGCTAATATTTCCGTTGTAGCAAAAAAGTGCTTCAAATTTTCTTAAAACAGGATTTGCTTAATGGAAAAAAGTAAAGAGCTACTTTAAGAATAATAACAAGCAAAACATTAGTTGAGAAGTAGTCGAAATCATTAATGGAGGAAGGTGAAGAGCATTTAATATTCTCAATATTGATTTTACCTGCCACCCAATGCCATTCTTGAAGAGAGATATAAATATCATAGTAATGAAGAACAAACTATCGAGATTTCAAGGAAAATAACTGCTATTGTGAGCACCATACAATCTGACTGAATGCCCTGCTACTTAAAACACACAGAGCATTAAACTCTTCGTATTCTCACTGTATGTCTCATTCACTGAGCTTTAATTTCTTTACATCTGAGGAGTAGTCTTTATAATATTCTCTTATCTTAATTTCGTTACATCCGAGAATTAGTCTTACATTCTGCAATATCTTTGTATTATAAAGAAGTTTGAAGATCGTGTGGACGCACAATTTGAGTTTTGAGAAAGAAAATACTTCACAGTGAAGTATTTATAAGATTTCACTTTCACCTGTGAAAACAAGTGGATTGTGAAAGTTTCATTTATAACAGTGAAGCAAGTGCATTGTATTATTTATAGAAAAAGTAAAAATCCATTAGAGTTGTTCGGGAGAAAATGTACATCGGATTAGTGAAACTATTATAAAAATTCCTGTGTTTGATATTTTCTTTATTCTTTGTTTGCTTAATTTTGTTTCTTCAGTCTTAATCAGTTGAAAATCTCAAAAAGTTAGAAAACAATTATTTAACCCTTCTAATTGTCTTATAATTGGTATCAAAGTAAGTATATAGTACAGTTTTAGTTCTCATAATCTTAGACCAAAAAATCCTCTTTCAATTCTCAAAAACATAAATGGCAACAGAAAGAGTAAATTCCTTACTTGAAGCCTCATCATCAAACAGTGAACCCATAATCCTTATAGTAACAAAAAAAAACACACAAACGGGTCAAAAAAGAGCAAGAAACGTGATTTTCTAAGAAGAAAAAGCTCTAAAAGCAAAAGAGGAGTGTACGTTTAAAAAGGATGTCTTGAAATTGTGCAAGCTATGAAGGGAAATGATTAATAAGCGGGCATCAAACTTTAAAACAAGGTAAGTTGCTCCACTAACCCATCCTACTCAACTGATAATGATTCTAACAATGATAATACAAATGAAATCTCAGAAGAAGAAACTTTACTCCTGACTCTTAACGAAATTTACAAACTGAATGAACACAACATAGACTTAAAGAACATGATGAACATGTTAGAAATTGAAAACAATAAACTGGTTGAAGAAAATAAAAGACTCAAAGTAGAAAATGAGAATCTTAAAACAGAAAATGATGAACTAAAGAAGAAAAACACTTAGTAAAAGTAGAAAATAAGATAAAGAATGAAAACATCTACTTCTTAAATGATGATTTGGATGAACTGAAATAAGATAACAAACTTCTGAAAGGAAAAAAGAATGAACTTAAAGCATAAACTGAGATATTAAAGAGGGAGAATGAAAAATTAAAAGAACATAAATTGCATATAGATGAAAACCTAAAAGATTATAAAAGAAAACAAATACTTAATAAAGAAAACTCAGAAGATGAACTAAAACAAGAAAAGAAAAGAATAAAAGACTAAAACTCATTACTGCACAAATTTACTGAGGGACAAAAAAAATTTAATTTAATGCTAGGAGTTCAGAGAGCAGTATACGACAAGGACAGACTAGATTACAAACTGCTACGACTCAGAAGAAACTTCAAGATATCTTTGTACCTAGCTCTAAAAATCCCAAAACAAAAACCAGATGTCATTACTGTATGAAAGTCGGACACAATGCCTATCATTGCAAGCTTAGAAGCTAAAGCAAAGAACAAAAAATTAAAAGATCAGCGATGAATAAAAAATGTAGGCATTACCATAATTGGACATTACTCAAACATGTGCTAGGATATATATTTAAAAACCAAAATAACTCTAAAATGGGTGTCCAAGATTTATAGAAGGCTAGTAATGTCAAAGCAAAGGGGAATCTGGATACCAAAGGAAAAAGGTGTAAGTAACTTAAAGAAAATAAGTAAAAAGTCTCTGAAAAGAAATAAAAGTAAAATGCTTCACTCAAGCAATACATCTTAACAAAACAGATGAACCTGCCAGTAAAGTTTTGCTCCTACTCTCATGTTGATATGCTTTTGTTGATATAAAAGTAGATCTTTAAAATTGCTTGCCTATACTACTTTATTTATTTCATGTCATTTGTATACCTAATTCAATAAATGATTAAAGGTCAAACGATAATAAAAATAAAGAGTGAATAACAAAAGACAAAAATTTAAATATTAAAACCTTCTTAAAATCTCGACTCGATAAACTACAAGAGTAAAGCACATACTCAAATTCTTGTGACATGTGTAAATAGAAGAATTAAAAGATCCTTCTTGATCTTCTTATTTTCCAAACTTTTGCTCAACAACAGTCGTCTCCCATTTAAATCTAAAATCTGGCATAATTTCTAAAATCAATTTTCACTCTTACTCTCAGTAAGTTATAGATCCTCCCATAAAGAACCCATCTTCTCTCTTTCGCTCAGAGATAAACATATTGCATCTCATTCGATCTTGGCCAGAAGAAGTTCAGATTTTGATCAAACTGACTTCTTATCCAAACATCATAGTGAGTCTTTTTTCACAAACTTTCTCTTCAAACCGGTTATTTTGGATAAGATCATAGATTGGGATTTTCTAGATAACTTAGGGTTTCCTCATGGAGCATATGTAAGACAAATTTTCCCTCCTAGCCTCATCTTCTCTCTCTCCAATGGGCCGGTAAAACTGTTCTAAATAATTTAGAAGATTATATTGAAACCATTCTGGAAAAGAAAGATAGTGAAATATTTATATAGACTTATCCGCATAACTACAAGTTTAAAACATTTCTCGAAGGAATGGAGTTGATCATAAAACCCAAGCTCATCTATAAAAATGTGTTAAAAAACAATTAACTCACAACAATTGAAACCAAATCCTCATCTCTGCCTCCTTATGAAAGATTACACCACATAGTCATCCACTGTTTTAGACTTAGAGCACGAAGACACAACTCAATAACTAGAGAAAACTATTAGATTATGGCGTATCTTATGAGAAACTAAAAAAAAAATCCCGAACTCCATTATCTAATTCCTCAGAAGATGATAGAAGTAGGAACAATGAAAAGATGATTTCTTCCATATGCTCCATTAATTTCTAAAATCATTCTTACTCTTAGAGTAGCTGTCTCTAGAAAAATATGAATTAAATTAAATCTCAAAATATGAGCCTCTTCTCTCTGTGAAAATTGTGAAACTCCTTAACCATCTCAGCAAAATGATTTTCAAACATCGAATCAAGTGCTTCATCAACCAATGGACTTTCCACATTAGGACAATGAAGATACAGATAATGAATTCTTTCAAATCCAAGATGAACTATCTCATTTGGAAGAGAGAATTGGACAAGTAGAAAGAAGATTCAATATTCTTGATGTGAACCCGTTGGGTATAAAAACCCTAAAACCCACGAACAAGTTAATTGATTAGTATTTTAAAATATTTGATATTCTTCAAATTTGTCTTACATAACTATATGAATGCTATGATTTTTCTTTTATAATTATTACATATGTTTTATTACTGATTGATTCCTAAATCATGTTCATCCTATACATACTAGTTTTTCTCTTAAAAAAAATATTAAATTGTTAGAAGTGCCTAAACTTATTTTCATCTAAAACACAAGTATGTCCCCAGAAAAGAAGAATATAAAGGTTTTGATAAAGATAATAGTATAAATTAAAAATCCTTAATAAATATTACCTTGATATCCTAAAACACTTAAAACGAAAAAGAAGGTTGAGAAAATATTGATCTATAATAGTGATCAATCATTAAAGAAAAAGGTCAAATCTCGCTCCACCTAAGTAAAATGACTAAGGCACAAAATTGGACAGTCAACCCAAGGAGATGGAAGGAGAAATCACTAGCCCAAAAACCATGAACGGTAGACCGTGAGAAATAAACGGTTGAGTATGATTGGTTCACACTAAATATGGAACCTTTAAACCCTAAATCACATGTTCTAAGCTTTGAAATTCTCTAAATCTAGAATCAAGTAAATAAAATTCAACAAATGCCAAGTGACACACACATATTGGACATAACTAAAATTGACAAGTGTTCTACACCTAAACAAATATAATATTAAATGGCATCCATACACTTCAATTCTAAGACACATGTAGGATGAAAGGACATGTGTTTTACACATAAAGCTCTCTAAAACAAGTGTCTACCCTAGAGAAAAATGTAACATTAAGGAAATTTAAGTGACATACATGCATAATGTGTACCTCACATATACTTTAAGTGTGCATGAAATGATCATACAAATGTATGTTGTGCATGAATGGGTAATAAGGTTGCCCATCTATAAATAGAACAACCCATGTCCTTTCCTTTCACAACCAAAGTTGCATTCTCTTTTTAACCCTCAAATTCACTCTCTCTCACAAATACAATCATAACCTAATCCTCTTCTTCTCGAAATCTTCTTCATTTCCTCTCAAATGCTTCAAGATCTACTCAATATAGTCTAGGTCCGCACAACTTAGATGATGGCAAAAAGCAAAAAGCGAAAAGAAGTTACTGTCAAGGTGGAGTCGGCGGCCACAACTATGTACAACAAAAAGGACTTTCTGTCTCTAGAAAAGAGTAATCTTTTTGACAAACTTTTCTCCAATAGAAATGTCATGCATGGAACACTTATAGATTGAGAGTTTTTAAGATCAATTGACTTTAAGTATGATAAATTTTTGCATCAAGTCTCCCCTTATTGGATTTTATACCCAAATAAGAAAATTTATGAACGGGCAGTTAAATTTTTCTACAATAATGTAAAAATTATTGATGAAGAGATTGAAAGAGTTAGTGAAGCTATTCACTTTATAGTTGAGAATGAACTAATGCCATGAGCAATTGGAACTTATGTTGATGGTCAAGAAATAAAAGTGAATCCCAAGATGATATGTAGAGAGCCTAGATTAGAATAGGTTGAATATGGTCGATGTAAACCATATCTAAACTCTGAATTGATTGACAATGCTAGAGCTATTTTTTATGATTTTAGGATGATAGAAGTGAATAACAATGCAACTAACCTAGGAATTCCTAAAAGGATCCTACATTTTTTAATAACACGTGCCATTATGCCAAGAGAAGAAAATTACACCTCCATCACTAGAAAGGATTTTTGGTTTATGTCCTGTATTATAAACAAAAAGAATCCAGATCTACATTTTCTAATCCCTCACTTTATAATAGCTACTTGAGCTTCCAAAAACTCAAGCCTACCCTATGCTAGTGTAATTTTAGACATCTTTGTTGGACATGAGGTTAGCCTACGCATGGAAAACAAAATAGAATTAGGTATGAAAAATGGTATAAATATTATAACGTTGCATAAAGCAAATTGGGTTTGTGAGAATGATGAATGGGCAAACTTAAAGAAAAGAGAAGGGACGCAAAAAATTATGACAGAAGGCATGAAGAGATAAGTGAAAATGTTAGGCTCAAGAGGAGTCAATATATGCAAATTATAACAACTCAGGGTCTCACTTATACTGAAAGAAAGTGGGATGAATTTTTGAAATAATGGATACCATGCAAATGAAAATCATTGATAGACTTGATGGCATGGAGAACAAGTTTATGGAAAAGTGTGATAATTTGAACTATAGAGTAACTAAGCTTAAGAAGAATATGGGTGAAATTAAAAACAGTTTGAGTGAATTTAAACAACAAACTGGAGAAGAGTATAGAGACATGCAATTCATGATAATGAATTTGTTTGCTTATTTGAAAGTCAACACCACCTTTTTTTGTAGTGTAAAGGATAGTTTGATAACAAGGACTACTAAACCTTCTTCCTCTGCCACCTAAACTCGAGCTCCACATCCCAACCCTTTCTCTGCACAAACTTCTTTTGTTAATCCATTTGCTATCTGATGTGCTAGTGCGCGTCCACTCAGTTTTCACCCCATTGTCGGCACCTCCACCACTTTGTCTATATCTACTATGGTGCCTATACCAGATCCTACTCTCTTTGACATTTGTGCATCCTTTTCTAGTAGCAAAGATAAAGGAAAGGCTAAAGTCAACCCAAAAGTCAGAAACTAATCAATGCACTCAGTACATTCTGTTGTCTTCTGTCATATAACCTTATCATGTTTTTGTAATGTAAAGAAATGATATGCCAGTGTCGTTTTTCTATTAATGATCCAGTGTCCCATGATTTATATTCATCCAAAGTCCTTGATTTGGCACATTGGCTAATCATTTCCCTAACAATAGGTTAATAACCTTGATTTCGCACTTTTTTTTCGTATAAGTTTTAAACCGGTATCCTTTTCTGTTGATGATAAAAAGGAGGAGAAGAAGAACACACGACAAAAAAGAGGAAGAAGAACATACAAAAACACATGACAAAAGGGGGAGAAAAACACACGACAAAGTTAAGACAAATGAGCCAACATATGTTAAGAATTCATAAAAAATGAGGAGGAGTGAACATATGTAATTCACTATTAAAACAATGAAGAATAAATTTTCAAATCACTAAAGGTTTCATCATCATTAAAAAGGAATAGATTGTTGACAAATAAGTTTTGATAATAATCAAATTAAAGAAAATTTAAGTAAAAATACACATATGGAGATAATGAAAAATGATATGAAAATTAAGATAAATATAATCATTTGAATGGCCAACCAAAAAAGCTTAACGACCAACCAACTAAACTTCAATGGTAGACCATATGCATATGCAGTCAACTAGTAAAGATCATACAACCAACCGCATAAGATGCATGGGCGACTATGTATGCCGAAAACGCATAAGCGGTCAGCTGCGTGTATTGCCCTGCCAACCGCGTGTGCCTAGAGTGCACAAGCAGTCAGCCATGCACAATGCATGGCCAACCACGTGCACCTAGTGCGCATGGGCAGCTGTGTTGCGTCCCTTGGTGATCTCTCAATGGAAAGGGTGAAAGATGATGTAATCCGTGGCTTTGGCACAAGAATGACTATGTAGCCTATGGAATTTGGTATGGTTGGGGTGTTTGGTTTGGAGTTTAAGGTAGAGGGATGGAGTTCATATTGATGAATGGCACCAATATGTCCTATGCACAAGGTAGCTTGCTAGAGATAAGAGGATGGAATAGAAATGAGATCGAGAAAATGGAAAGAATTTGAATTTGCCTTTGATGAGTTTGTCAAAGTCAAGAGTCTTGATCACGGTTTGTGATGTAACTTAAGGGGATTTTGCCACCTTAAGCCCTAAGATAAACTCTCATTTTGGAAAAGAAGAAACTCTGATTTTGTAATATGAAATTTTGTTTGTTACAAATGAAAGAGGACTATCCTATTTATAGATGAGGGCATGGAGGCCAAAGGGCCTTATTACATAGAATTTTTTCTTCTAAAAGACTCCTAAATACATTAACTACTTAATAACTACTAGATAGTTATTTTGCCTTTATTACAATTCTTCAAATGCCTTAGAAAATAAAAGGAATTTATTCATAAAAGTAGTTATTGCCTTAGACTACTCATGTCCTTTCAACTGCATGGTGTGCTACCTGATGAGCTGGCGCGCTAGCTTATACAATGGCACTGGTTCACTGCATGTTGGCTCGTGCAGTGGTGTTGGGGCATTACACGCTGGCTTGTACACTGGCATGGTGATGCTTCGTGCGTAGGTGTGCGCTGCTTCATGCACTAGTGTGCGTCCATCAAGACATGGCTCAATTTCCTCGAGCAATGGTGCTCCTTTCTTGAGTATTGGTACTCCTGCTTGTGTCTCTTCACTTGTGGGCTCCTTGGTGCGTGGCTCTTTGGCCTTGTGCTCCTACCTATGGTGCACTATGGCCCTATATTCTCTTTCTCGCCTTGGATCATGTTGGTGCATTGTGGTTTGCACCTCTTCATGCAATGGTGCCTCTTTTCTTTATGTGTTTCCTTTTCTTTCGAGCAATGGCTTGATTGTAGGTGCCTACTCGTTGCACGGTGGCATTACCCTGCATGTCTTTGGCATGTGCTCCTCTGCGGGCTCTTCATGCCATGGTGTTTTCTCGCATAGTATCCTTTCGACCCGTGACCTTCTTGCTTGAACTTTGACATGTGCAATTACTTCCTTCTTTTTCTTAGAACCATTTGTTTGATGATTGCTCGATGTGGCATGAAAGGTTGCAATGTTTGGATGAAGAGTCATGTCTTTTGGCGTGCAGGTGCTTGAGCGCTATATGCCATTGCTTTGGCGCTGCATGTCCTTGCTTGAGCTAACTGGTGTACTCTCGTGCAATGCCTTAGGCGATTGCTTTCCCTCGCGCAATGATGGTATCTCTTCTATGGTGTCCTTTGACTTGTTTTGAGGTTGAACCATTTGTTCGCGCAAACCTCCATAATTTCCTTTTGTGTGCGCCCTGCGACCATGCGCCGTTGATGCATTCCGTTGGCTTGGCACAAGGATTGCCCAAGATGCCTTGGAACATAGCATGTACTATGGTAATTAGGGGAGGTTGAGGTAAAGGGGTTGGGGCTCATCTTATGCATGGTATCAAGATGCCCTATACAAAAGGGTGGCTCGCAAGAGAAGTGGTGGATGAAATAGGACATGAATGGAGAAGGATGGAAGTAATTGAAATTGCCTTGATGGTTTTATAAAAAACAAGAGCCTATATTACGCGATGATGATATAACCTAAGGGGACGTTGCACCCTTAAGCCCTAATTCTCACACCGGAGAAGAGAATACTCTGGTTTATTTCTAATAAAAATGCTTGATTACAAATGAAGGGAGGGGCCATATTTATAGTTGAGGGCTTGGGAGGCAAGGGGCCTCATTACATAGAACCTTTACCTCTAAAAGACTCCTAACTCTTAATAACTACCAAGCAGTTAATTGTCTTTATTACAACTCTTCAAATGTCTAAGAAAATACATGAAATTTATTTATGAAATCAGTTATTGAATTAGACCGCTCATATCCTTTTGGATGCTAGCACAACATTGAGTCGCTGGGCGCTCGCTCATGCGCTAGCATTGTCTCACTAAGCAATGGCATGGGCACTGGCACTATGTCACTAAGCAATGATTCAGGCGCTGGCATGCTGCTCTGTGCAATGGCACTGGGCTGCCTGGGCACCGGTGCATGTCTATCAAGCCATGACTCTATTTCCTCGAGCAATATTGCTGGTTCCTTGAGCATTGGTGTTCCTTCTTGTGTCTCTTCACTTGTGAGCACCTTGGTACATGGCTCCTTGGCCTTATGCTCCTGCCCATGGTGCGTTGTGGCATAGTAATGCACTGCATTATTTCCATGCCATGGTACATGCTAGTGCATTATTGCTTACAACTTTTCATGCAATGATACCTCTTGGTATGATGTGTTTCCTGTCCTTTCGAGCAATGGCTTGATTGTTGGTGCCTGCTCATTGCACAATGCTACTTCTTTGCATTCCTTTAGCATATGCTCATCTGCGGGCTGCTCACACCATGGTGTCTCTTCACATGGTATGCTTCATGTCTTTTCAAGCGATGGCATTATTGCTTGTTCTTTGGCACATGCAATTGCTTCTTCTTCTTCCATAAAGACATTTGCTTGATGTTGTATGAATGGTTGTGACCTTTAGACGAAGGGTCGTGTCCTTTGGCGTGTAAGTGATTGAGTGCCATGCGCTATTGCTTAGGCACTACATGTTCTTTCTCGAGCGAGCTGGTGCATTCTCAAGCAATGCCTTAGGCGATTACTTTTGCTTATGCAAAGAAGGTGTCTCTTCAATGGTGCCCTTTGACTTGTCTTAAGGTTGCACACATTTGATTGTGCAAACCTCTATAATTTCCTTTTGCATGCACCTTGCGGCCATTCACCGTACGTGGTTTTGAGCATTGCTTATTGCCTTGCGAAGGGTCGTAATAGCCTATGCGGTCTCGAGCATTGCTTATAACCTTGTAAAGGGTTGCATCAAGTTGACCGGGCATGCTGCATAGTCGATCATGCGATCCTTTCTGCTTAATACGTGGTAGACCCCACACAGTAGGCAATAGACCGCAGTGCTGAGCAGTAAACTGCATGCGCCTAAGGGCGGCGCACAAGCGGTTGACCACAAGTGCCTTGTGCACTTAAGTGGTCAACTATGAGTGCACAAGTACGCCCAAGCAGTCAACTGTTTAGCACAAGCGGCTAACCCGTAGTGCTTAAGTGGTCAACTGCTGAGCATAAGTGGCTAGCCCGCTATGTAGCCCACTATGCTCATACGACCAACCAAGAACTTGAACAACCAACCTGTTTTGCATATTTAGCTAACCGATAATTCAAATAGTCAACCCCTAAATCACATAAGGAATCAAATATTCCTCTGGCCAATTGAACCAAATCAAAGGTTGACCGAAACTCCTCTTCACTCCAAAATCTAGCCAATATCGGCCAACATTTATTCACAAAATAGTTTAAGAAAGAGACAACGTGGTCATTGAAAATATTTATTAACTGTTTAAAAACTGATGACATGGACCAAACAAATTCTTTGTTTAATCAAATTTTGAATTCTAAGTCAACATGCGGTGATCTTTTGAAAATCTCTTTTGTTTGTCAAGCTAACATTCCTGTTGCAATAAAAAGATGCTTCAAATATTCTTAAGACGAGATTTGCTTGATGGACAGAAGTAAAGAGCTATTTTAAGGACAATCATAGGCAAAAACATTTATTGAGAAGCAAACGAAGTCATTAATGGAGAAAGATAAAGAACATTTAATTCCCAACATTCAAATTCACTTGCCACTCAACAGAATTATTGAAGAGAGATATAAGTGCAGTAGTAATGAAGAAAAGAGTATCGAGAATGTTGGTTCTTGTGACAACTAAGAATGAGAGTTGAATTTGTTGTCTTTAATTGGTTTTAATTTTTTAATCTAACTCTATTTAGATTCAAAATAATTCTATGGTCATTCTAAATATATGCATTAAAAAATAAAAGTAAAGAATAGAGAAGTAAGCACAATTTTATAATGGTTCGGATTTATGCCTATATCCACTCTTCTAGCAAGTCAGGATCTAGCAATTTACTAGTTTTCTTTTATGATGAGAAGTTACAAAATACAACCAAAATTGTTGACTTTTGATCTTTTCAACCTAAAAATGCATTCGTCTAACAGTGGTAGTATATTAACTCTCATCAAAATAATCTCACAAAACTCATACACAACTCAAAAGAATACAAGTGCAAAGAAGGAATTTTGCAAGCAACATCACAAATGGTCAGATGGCACACTTCATTCGTAAGGATTTCTTCACTTCAATTTTTTTTTTTTGTAAAATGTTCTTGTGTATATCTTTGTATATATGTCTTCTAAGTCTGAAGTTTGTACTGCCTTTTTATTCTAGTTTTTCAACTTCAAATACTTACTGTAATAGCACAAATTTACCCGCAAATAGCAGTTAATTTTCATAGAAAAATGTCCTGATTTGTAAACTAAACCTCTTCCTAATTTCCTGAGATTTTTCAGCTCTTGTAACTCAAATTTGAAGTTTGAATTTCAGTTTTGATATTTGAAAACTCAAATTTGAATTTATACGGCTATTGAAACCTATTGAAAATTGAGAAACTTTGCTAAAAACTTGTTTCTCGATAATCTTCTTGCTTGCAAAAGTCAAGTGAGCAGTCAACTTTTCACGTATTTCTCTTCGACTTGACCTGAAAATTTTAGTGTTGTAAACATTCAAATTTGAAATCTTTCATCTCTTCTTTGATGTATAATTTTTAACTTTAAAATTGTTTGATCATTCAAGAAAATATAATATGTTGAATATGTCTAAATGATCATGTCACTGTTTCTGGAAAATTGTCAAACTCTTTGGAATTTTAAATTTGAATTTCAGCAATTTTGTTATTCAGTTGTTGAATGATTAATATGTGTATTTGAATATATTTTTAGGTTAGGTGTAGTACCCAAACTATACTTATATTATTGGGTTGGGTTTTCAATTAAAAATCTATTTCTATGGTCTAAGATAACTTGTCTCTATGGTAACTTTTATGGATCGTAAAGAAATTTGAAGATCGTATGGACTCACGATTTGGGTTTTGAGAGAGAAAGTACTTTGAGGATAAGTACTTGTAAAGTTTCACTGACACACGTGAAGCAAATGAGTTGTGAAGATTTCATTTGTATCTGTGAAGCAAGTGAGTTGTACTATTTGGAGAAATAGTAAAAATTCATGAAGGATGCTGGGAGTGGACGTACACCGGATTGGTGAAACCACTATAAAAATTCATGTGTCTGATCTCTTTTTTATTCTTAATTTGCTTAATTTTGTTTTTTTAGTTTTAATTAGTTAAAAATCTCAAAAAGTTAAAATAACTCTCCTCTATTTATTTTACGGTTTGTATTTGATACCGTAGTATACAATTTTACTAAAAGAATTTAAAAAGAACAATAAAAACCCGTAAATAACTTTTCAAAATTTTAGACCGTCAAATAAAATAGAATATGATGACTAACATGTTTCACTTAACTTTATTCTTTTGTTGATACTATTATTTTTATCAATTTAACTTAATATTCTTTTAGTTTATTTGTGGTGAATTAGCATTGGACTAAGGAGACCGATAAGCTATATTCTTGGATTAAATCCATGTTATTTTCAAAACAAAATTTCATGTCAAAAGCATTCGTTTGAAAAAATTTTTAGTTTTAGTTGTTGATATAAAATTGAAGTAATTCCAGAGTCCAGTATACTAAGACATGATTTCAAAGACCACAATAAAAGTTAGGATGTTGATCCTAAACTTTTATGTTGATCCTAAAATTGAAGAGTCAAATTTTGATTCAAAATCTTGGTAGGGAAATAAAGGTTAAAAATAGAAACTAGGAAAGCTGAGAACACAAAAGTTAAAGGAAATAAAAACAAGAAGGAAAAGCTTTACGAAAAGCCCCCGAAATAATTTAAAGTAAAAAAGATAAAAAAAATGAGAATCTTAATCCCAAGGATATGTATTGCTATAATCTCATAAAAGATTATATCCTTAACCTACAATTAGAAGATTCTCGATCTTCTCTGCCAATGTTGTGGAGTAAGATTTAAAAGGGTTGGTTGTGGATTTGTTGGTTTGCAATGCTAAGCATCACCTTGGTCGATCTTAAACTTCTTCTATTTTAGTTTTTGCTTCGACGTGTTGTTATATTCCTAGTTCAGGAACTTATTACTCGCAAACTTGATAAATTCATTTAATTTGTTGAATAGAGTGTCAGATTGGGGATGACCAATGGGTATTCAAATTCCTCCTCACAAGCGTATGATGTACTATACTATGTTAGTTCAACTTGACATGTGACTCGACAATAACGATAACAAATTAAGTTTTAATCTCAATATTGAGTTTGGTCATTTGATAAACAAATTTGAAAAAAATAGATAAAAGAAAAATAAAATAATAAAAATGTATATATATATATATATGTAAAAATAAAAATAAAAAGAAGATAAAAATAAAAATAAATAAATAAATCAATAGATAAATATTTAAAATAGATTAATTTAATTTGTACAGATTTTTTTATATCATTCATTTCTATTTAAAATAATTTTCTCTTCTAAACCCTTAACTTTTATATCTTTACGGATAAGCTAAATCCAAATTTTCAGCAGTCAATCTTTATATTTTACTAAATCTCTTATATTTAAGTTTTTAGTTTTCCGAACTGGTGCATTTTTGGGTTTTTTTTATACATATCCGAACCACCTCAAATGATATTTTCGTATTTTATCTGCAATTGAACTAACTCTCAATTTGTTACGAATCTCTTTATTTCTAATTCTAATTCTTTTAATTTTTCCACATATCCACCTAAATATTCTCATTTCTGTTATAATTATCTTTTATTCTTATTGTTATTTAATACAGTAACACTCAGTACCATACAATAATATAGATTTAACCGCGATCATGTAACTCGATATGCAAATACGATTTGTTTAGATGTATCCCATGTTAGTGTGCAGTCATAGACTATAACTCTTATGATTCATTTGTTGTTTATCTAAGTGCTTAGGGTTGTCAATAAGTGACTCGTGCTCCGATCCTTCCCTGACTCTTAAGTGACATGCCCCTAAAATAAAGGATTCATCCCATCCCATCCCTTATACTAGGCGGGATTAAAAAATCAAGATTCATTCTCTCCGTTCATAGGGCAACGGACAAAATGAGATAGAACTGTCTCGTCCCTAGTTTTTCTTTTTAATGAGACTAAACATATGAATATCATTTTGTTTTGTACTTGTTACGTAGAATGGAGTTTTAGGTATGGAGTCATAACTTGGGTATATATTAAAGAAACCACTTAATATTGTTGAGTTATAGTTAAAATTTTTCACAAACTAAAGAATCAGTTTGAAAAACCTTATTTCAATATGTTCATTCGCATAACATCACATAGCATATTCAGTGTTTTATAGCATGTTAATGACATACGATTATGATTATAGAATGTTTTTGTTTGAGTGCGATTTTCATTTTGTTTTGTACTGCTAGGTAGATGTGTAAGTCATAATTTAGGTATATATATTAGAGAAACAACTTAATATAGTTGAGTTATAGTTGAAATTTTTGCAAACTAAAGAATTAATTTGAAAAGCTTACATTAACATGTTCATTTGCATAGCATTAGCATTACATAACATATCCAGTGTTTTATAGCATGTTAATGATATCCAAGCATGACTATCGAACATTTTTGTTTGGGAGTGTAATTTCATTTGCATAGCATTAGCATTACATAGCATATCGAACATTAACATGTTCATTTGCATAGCTCGATTTCAAAAATAGTCCAAATCTTATAGAACCACACCTAAATATCCTCTTAAGGTTAAGAAATTTAGAACGAAAATTTTCAAGAAAGTTGTGAAGGATGGAACCATGGAGTACATTTAAAAGTGCGAGAATTAATGAAAAATTAACTTTTCTCACATATCAACACATGCTTTCCACCCTTCCCATCAACCACAAAAATTACCCCTACTCTCTCTCTTTTTTTTTTTCTTCATTTAGAAACCTACTTCTCTTTCTAAAATTCCGTTCAAGTGCACCACTAAAAATTTACTAACTAAACATCTAACCCTCTCGAAAGTGTTAAATACGTTCAAAGTAATCCCAAGTAGACCTCTCTTCCCCAATTCTTTTGAGATAAAGCGTTAATATTTTTATATGTTCAAAAATTTCATCGACTACCAAAAACTCAAATATTTCTATTTTCGTGGTGTGATTTAAATATATCTCCCACTATTTTATTTTGTTCTTGAATCTCATACCATATATTTTTATTTTCTAGTGAAGTGTGAATTATGTGTGTTACTTGTATTAACTACAAGCGGTACCACTACCATATGCAAAATGATAAATTTTATTTATAAAAAGAAAAAGAAAAAGAGGATTTTTTTTATAAAAAAAATTAATTTAATAGAAAAATATGAAAAAACATAATTATGGATTGTTAATGGGAAGCTCTGATTTGTTTTTAACAAAAATAATATCCTAAATTTCAAGAACATTTTCATTTAATTCCACTAGCCGGTGAATCAAAAATATTTTATCTAAAAGTCATGCCGTGCCTGAGCTTTCCGATCAACCAATCCCCTATTTTAGGGGCATCTGTGTTAGGTAGGCCCATCGATCCTGCTTCTCCACGGGTGAATATCAAACAACTTTTGCTACCTTTTATTGGTAGAGAGTTTTACAAATGTCAATTCATTTTTTTTTCTTATTTTAATTTTTGTATTATTTCAAATCTTGTGTTATTATATTTGAAATATTTTTAATTAAGAAGAAAACTTTTTTAAAATGTTATTTATAAAAATATATTTTTTCTAAATAGGTATATATTAATTATTACACAAATAAATTTTAATAATAAAAACATATGTATGCCGAGATCAGAGGTCGAAGGATAAAAAAAGGCATTTTGACATTCTCCTCGGACTTCACGACAAGAGTTTTATTCCGAATTAACCTCAAAAATTAAAAAAAATTTTAAATAAATACCCTTCAAAATATATTTCCAAAACTAACACACATATGTCGTGACTTGAAATTACGACATTACTGTTCGCTGAACAGTGTCATGTCACGACTTCAAGTCACGATATGATACTGTTCATCACAATCTCATGTCGTGACTTGAAGTCACGACATGGTATTGTTCAACGAACAGTATTTTACTGTTCAATGAACAGTAATGTCGTGATTTCAAATCACGACATGAGTGTGTTAGATTTGAAAATATTTTTTGAAAGGTATTGTTTTAATTTTTTTTTTTTATTTTTGAGGTTAATTCGGAACAAAACTCCCACGACAAAGCACAAAAGCAGAAGCTAACTCTGGTTAAGTTAAACACGTGACCTGATCTCCCACTGTCCCCAAGAAGGACCTGGCACATAATGAGAGAGAGAGAGATGGACCCACGTTCCCCCAGCTTTCTACGGATATACCCATAATTTTTTTTTTTAAAACATCTCCCATGAAAAAATAATTTTAAAATTGACACAATATGTCGAGTTTTCAAAACTCGACATACACTACCCATACATGTCGAGTCTTGAAAACTCAACATGACTTTTAACTGCCAGCATGTCGAGTTTTAAAAACTCGACATGCGTATAAAGTTGGTTTCGCAGCATCTTTTGCAGTTTCGTCGATCGTTGAGGAGCTTTTTTAACCTACATGATATCTACTTTACATTTTCATTTCTCTTAATCAATCAATATTTTTGATTTGTTTTTTAAACTAATTTTAACACATAAAGTAAGATACATTGCACGAGTTACGAGACACTTCAGGTGATGACGTTCGGGAACTTGTTGATTCATGCATCTCGGCATTGGCATATCACATGACTTATCTTTTTCAGATGTAGGGCTACTAGAGATGGTGACGATGGTGGTGATGCAGACCGACCACGTGGGCGATGACGAGAACGAGGACGACGACGAGAACGAGGACGACGTATGAGACCACCACCCTCAGCCGATCATGCATTGTCGTCACAGTCTCAGTAGCTCGAGAATATCACAGGTCGTTCTACTAATTTCGGTAAGTTTTCAAAATTTCCACACGACCGCCACCGTCTCTCAAGTTTTCATTCCAGGGGTTCCTCATAGGGGAGCTCGTTCCGATAGTTTTATGAGTGAGGGACTGACACAAGTAAAGAGATTGCACCACCATTATTTCATGTCTTTCCACCGGTTTTCTCTAACCCCCACTAGCATGATACAAGCCCCTCCCAGATCTCATAGATAGATAACCTGTGATTAGTATCTCAATCTAATTATATTGAAAGTAGACCTAATATATGTATTAGATATTATACTAAAAGAAGAAAACGTCGTTGATCATTTGTATTATGACCAATTTTTTAATTAATAAAATCTTTTATATTTTTTATATTTTATTGTATTTTGTTTATTTTTATCGATTTGTTTTGGTCCCGGAGATATGTATTGTTGCCAAATTTTTTTCTTGTTTCGAAGTTGTAATGGCATTATTCGGAGATTATATTTGGAGAATGTATTTTAGGGTTGACATTAATGACACTATATTTTTGTCTTGTTTCGAAATTGGGATAACGAAATTTGGAAATTGTATTTGGAGATTGTATTTTAGGATTGACATAAAATGACATAGAAAATGATTAAGTTTGTGAGAGGAGCCATGTCGAGTCTTTAAAACTTGATATGTACTATACACGCATGTTGAGTTTTGAAAACTCGACATGCTGACAGTTAAAAGATATGTCGGGTTTTTAAAATTCGAAATCCATGAACAATGTGTATCAAATTTTGAAAATTCAAGGTATTTTGTCGATTTCAAAATTATTTTCTCGTAGGAGAGGTTCTAATTTTGTTTTTTATTTATAGATATATCCATACAAAACTTCACGTTCCCTTCCATCAATTCCAAAAAGATGAAAAATAGAGAGAGACAAAGACAGGTTGCGAAAATTTGCGTCGAATCCAATTTTGTGATTGCCTTGAGCCGCACTCACTTGCATGTGCCCGAATCTGAGAGCCCCAAAAACTTCCCCCAGAAAACTAAAAATAAAAAAAAGAAGAATTTGTTTTGTGCTTTCTGTAGTTTGATTTTAGGCAAGATCCTGACACAAAGGTGAGCTCTCTCTTCCTTCAGTCCCACTTCTGCTACCGAAATTTGCATTCTGTCATGCTTTGGGCATGTGGTTATTTGCTGGGACTCTAGTTTCCTTCTGGAGTTTCTGTTTTTCCCATTGATATTGTCAGCTCTTTTTGTCTGTTTCAGAAATTGCTTTCATAAAATTTTGGAGTTCGGTCTGGACTCTGATTTGGAGGGAGGAACTCGCTGCCGCAAAGTGTTTTTCTAAAATTTTCTAATCTCTAATTCTTTGGGTGATCACTTCAGTGATTTCTTTCTTGGTTTGTATTTTTGGTTTTAACCATTTCCGGGTATAACTATTTCTGTGGCTCAATTTTGACGAATTGAGGTTAATTTGGAAGTGGGTCTTTCATAATTTTGTGTGTTTCTACAGATTTGATTCCTTGGAGGTGTGAAATGGTTTAAACTAGGACGTTACGTTGATAATGTTGTTTGGGGTTTGTTAACTGTAGGGTTTGGGGGAGGGTGCGGTTGATGAAAGGGGACTCAGGTAATGGGTTCTCAAGTGGTTGGCCAACAGACTCATATGCAACCCCTTGCTAGGCAGAGTAGCTCATGGTATAGTCTCACTCTTGACGAAGTTGGAAACCAGTTGGGAGATGTGGGGAAGCCATTAGGTAGCATGAACCTTGATGAACTTCTCAAGAATGTGTGGAGGGCTGAAGCCAATCAGGCAGAAGGGATGGACCTTGATAGTGCTTCTATGGTGGCCTCTACTCTTCAGAAACAAACTAGTCTAAAATTGGCTAGGGCATTGCCTAATAAGACTGTCGAAGAAGTTTGGAAGGAAATTCAATGCAGGGAGAACAAGGTGAACCACGTAGAGATGGAAGGCATGGAAAGAGAACACACCTTTGGTGGGGTAATTCTAGAGGACTTCTTGGCGAAAGCAGGGGTTTTTGCTGAGACCTCTTTGAGTCCTGCTATTGGATTTGATACAGTCGAAGCAGCGACTCCGCATATTTTGCCACAACAATTGAGCTTGTCACCTTCACCTTCTATTGGTACTTTATTGGATACATCATTGTCTGGGAGGAAAAGGGACATTACCACTTCACTTGAGAAGACTGTAGAGAGGAGGCTGAGGAGAAAAATAAAGAACAGGGAGTCAGCTGCCCGCTCACGTGCCAGGAAGCAGGTGGGCTTGTGCTTAATGGGTTTTTTTTTTTTTTTTTTTTTGTTTCCATTATCTTTTTTGCAATCAATAAGGTAAATGAATTTTTTTGGTGGACAGGCTTACCATAACGAACTGGTGAGCAAGGTGTCACATCTTGAAGAGCAGAGTGTGAGGCTGAAGAAAGAAAAGGTTATAGTTCCGTCATCTCTTTCTTTTTTCCTCAGTCTGCTACATATTTCAAGGATTGTTCTCCTTATTTTCTTCTTTGCAGTATATTTTCTGTACATCATATTGTTTTTAATGGTCTCTTAATCATGATGAGATTCCTTCTCGATAACATTTTACCTTCTGTTCTGTGGGTGGTTCACTGAGAACATCTTTAGATGCTGATTAATTGTTTGAACCAAAATTAAACTATTTTAGTTTTTGTTATATCCCACTGAATTGGTTCAAGGTGTAACATGGATGATCTCTCTATTAAGTTGGATGGGAGAGGAAAGACGTAAATATACTTATTGAGGCACTGGCATTGTATAATGGGGATTAGGGATGCATTGAATTTCAGCAGGAATATATGTAGTTAGTGTTGCTTGCAGCAGTAATGTAGTCTCTCTCTCTTTTTTTTTATTTTATTTTATTTTTTTAAAGATTTTGATTGAGTTATGGCTGAACTTTTTGGATAATGTACTCCCGAGGCCATGGAAGAGAGGGGTTGGTGAGTTTCTACTATCGTGCAAATCTACAAATTTTGCAATGGATCCTCTAGTAATGTAGCTGACCCTGAGTAGTTTGCGAGATAAGGTTTAGTTCCCTTGAGTTGATTTTAATTTTTCACATTTTGATCTTGAGAAGGAGAAAGGTGATGAAGTTTTGTAGAGCACTATCTAAATTAAGTTAGATCTTTATTTGCTGAAGCTTCAGGTTTTAAAAAGGATTGGAGAGGCAGAGGGAATCTCTTCTGTTAATTTGCAATGACATGTGAATCTCACATGACGAGAAAAAATGTTTATTTTCTCATTGAAACAAAAGATTTTTCATTATATAGTTAAGGATTTGGAAGTAGAGTAAAATATTGCATATTATGAACCCCTAGCAATGAAGCTGGAGAAGCTACTGTAGCTAGAATGAAAATTATAGTAATTATGTTAAAGATATGAAAACGTAGGGGTCTTCTTACGGCATTAAGCCCAATAGTTTGATCTGTATAATTTGTGCTTGAAGAGGGAGTAGATTCTTCACAAAAGAAAAAAGATGAAGATTCTAGGGCTGCATTATGCCCGGTAGTCATATCTAGTTATTTGAAAGGAATTCTTTACGATCGTACGATACCATTGCATTTGAAGGGAAAGTTTTATAGAACCGCGGTTAGGCCCACACTGTTGTATGGTACTGAGTGTTGGGCTATTAAACAATAACAAGAACAAAAGATGGTTGTAGCAGAAATGAAGATGTTTAGCTGGATGTGTGGAAAAACTAAAAACGTAGAGGTAGACCGCTGAAAACGTGGATGCAAATTATTCGTAAAGACATGAAAATTAAGGATTTAGAAGAGAAAATAATCTTGGATAGGAGTGGATGGCGTAAAAGAATCCGCACAAATTAAACCAATATATTTTAGATATTTATCTATTGATTTATTTACTTACTTTTCTTTTTTTTTTTAATTTTTTTTTTAATTTCATTTTATATATTTATTTTTCCTTTCTCTATTTTTTTCAAATTTGTCTCTCAAATGGCCGACTTCAAATATTGAGATTAAGGTATAATTTGTTGTTGTTGTTGTAGTCATATCTTGTTATTTGGTAACTGATGCTCGCTGATACTCCTGTCACTTCCATCAAATAAGCTTGGGGAAAGAGCTATAAGGAGTTGGTTGGTTTTGATACTGAGTTTGCACCAATAGAGAGAATATTGTGCCCAGCTGCATGCAGTAGTTAAAGAGGTAGAGTCGTATGCTGTCAGAAAACCTTTTTTGAGGTAGAAAACGGACAAAGAACTCTTGAGTGTGGCCTTATCTAGGGTTGGACTTTGTTGTCCTTAAAGCAGTAGTGAGAATAATGCCCTGCATTGAGTGGGTATTATGAGTTTTGAAAGAATGTTGTCTCTATGAATAATGTAAAAGATTCTGAAGGCTTGTGGATCCTGGGAGAGTAAGAAATCAGATGCCTCTTTTCCAGGAGGAGTGGGAGGGGACAATAATAGCTTCTTTGCCAGAGTAATAAGAAATCAGGTGCTGAAATGTTTTTTCTTAACTTTGCGGGTGCATGCCGAGATTTTGGACTTTAGCTTGTATGCTAGATCAACAGTGAAGTTTAGGGGCTTAATTGTATGGAATTTGGATTGGTTTATGTCGTTGTTGAATGGGCTAGAAAATTCTAGGGAGGGTCCATGTCCAACATTTTATCAAAGATGGCACTTCTAAGACACAAGGTGTATTCTATTGGTCTTGGCTGCGGGCTTGCATTTATGCTTGCATATGTGCACCTGTATGTGTGTATTTCTGATGTGCTTTTTCTGACTCGGGGATATTTATCCAACACCATGTTTACAAACCCACAAAATGAATGTATTGTCGAGTCTGTCTTTGTAGTTTTTGTAAAATAGCACCTCCTTGGTGCTCAGGAATAAATTCTTTTATCGATAGAATAAAACAATGGACACATGTTTTTTATTATTATTGTTATTAAATGCATAGTTTTTAATAGATTTCTCACATGAATACATAAGTAAAAGATTAATAACAGATGGTAGCAAACTCCATTTATTCATTTTTTTTTTAAAATGAGATTTCAAGAACAAAAGGTGAGAATTCATGCAACAAAATGTCTAAAAGTTTTTCTTTCTCTTTTAAGTATTGTTTGATATTTTATATTTATATGAGAATTTATTTACAATGGTTTCAGTATAATATGATTGCCATGTTGCTCTGTTGATGTTTTCTTTCTGCCTGGATTCATGATTCATTGACAGTGGGTTTTGGTTGGATTAACATGAAGAAATATATTTGAGTAAATTTCTCAGGGCATGGAGCATTTTGAGGAAAAAGCAGGGGAATTATTGATGAAATTAGAAATATGAAATGAGTATTAGTTTTATTTAACATTAAATTTAAGGTGTGTAGTGGTTTCTAGTATCAGGATAGGGCTGGGTAAAGGAGTTTTTGGTTTGTTCCCAAATGAAGCTTAAGCTAACTACCAGAAGTTTGAGAAGCTGGGATGAAAGTTTCAGTGAGAACCAGGTTGCAGGTCTAGTTGCCATCTTTGTCTTCCTGAAGTTCTCTCAAATCGGAAATTGTGTTAGCCACCTTCCATTACTTTTGTCTATATCTTGTTAAGCATTTCAATCACAAGAGTGAACCTAAATCATTTGGCTCCCAAGGTTTAAAAAGTGTCCAACTTATTCCCCCCCCCCCAAAAAAAAAAGGTTTTTACATATCAGGGTATCGGCCAATATCTAGTTGTCGCTACATGGGGGGAAATGGGGACCGTATGGGGGCTGTATATGCCGATACAGCCATTAGATTGGCTGACATGGACATGCTGCCGTGATGGTTTTTATTCCCCCCACTCCAAAATGATAATAATTCAAGATAAGGAGTGGGAGAAAAAGTAGAAAAAGCAGGTGATGATGATGATAATGAAGTAATCAGATGTGTGTCTCAGTCTAGCTTACCCCTTATCTTTTTCTTTTTCTCTGTTCTTTGTTTTCTTTTCTCTCGTCTTGCTTCTCTCTCTTCTCTCAAATCATCTTGCACATGACCTGGTGAAAACATTTTTCTTTTCGATCTAGAAGTTCCATGTCCTTGCCCACCTCTATTTTGTAAACCTTAAAGTGAAAAACCAATTGTCAAAAACATTATATATTGAATATTCTATAAAAAATACAAAATTTATAAAATATAGTATTATCTATATTAAAAAGGATAGCATACACATAGTCAACATTTTTCCTTTTTCCTTTTTTTATAAATATTTATCTTTTTTAATTTACAATTTCTAACTAATAAACTTTAGTGATACTGTTGGAAAAATTTCATGCGGAAGGTGCAGAAGCGCGATAGTGGTGTTAAAATACGAAAATCTCTATATTTTAAAAATTTTCCAATATGGGATGATTTTGAAATATATTACGATATCATATGCACCTAATTTAATTAATATAATAAGAGAAGGTTTTGAACACTGTACCTGAGCGTATGTTATTCTTTCGTTTGCCTCGAACCCCGAGTCGTGTCCCACAAATATAGGACCTCTAGTCCCAAGAAGACAATCTAATGGTACAAACCTTCCTCCCCAACCTGATAATTTTAGATTTAAATCTTTGTACAACAAAAAAATATATGGAACCTCTGGTTTGTCCACATGACTTCGAGACTCTCTCGATTCGATCCAAAAGTTATGGTGGACGATGCCAAAAATTCTATCTAGATTGATCACTATTAATAAAAAATTTCCAAAAGTTTTGAAGTTGGATTTTCCCACTTAGAATATTTTCTCCACTCCAAGAAATTTTTCTCCCGTCTCTATAGAGATTTTATCTCTTTTTCTCGCTCTAAAATTTTTCTCAAATTTTGAGAAAATTTCTTTTTCTCTCTGCTCCTGCCGTCTCTCAGAAGCTCTTAAGCTTATTCTATAAAATATGTAACAGTTTGAGATTTTGTGTTGGGGTGTTGAGAAGTGAGGAGGGGGCTATTTATAGCCCCTTTCAAGGGCGAGAAGGGAGGACAAGTGGAGGGGGCAGGGGCTGCATAGGTGCCTCCTCCGTGGGCATGTGCCAGTGTGCATGCAAGCCCATGAGAAGTGAGGAGGGGGCTATTTATAGCCCCTTTCAAGGGCGAGAAGGGAGGACAAGTGGAGGGGGCAGGGGCTGCATAGGTGCCTCCTCCGTGGGCATGTGCCAGTGTGCATGCAAGCCCACGTGGGGCCCACCATGGCCCCTATGCAAATTTTTTCTTGTCCTTTTATTTAATTTAGTAAAAATCAATTCTTTTCTTTTAGAAAATTATTTCATCTTAAATATTTGGTGTTCCTATTTAATTTAGAAAATTATTCTCATTTTAAAAACTGTCAAAAGAAGAAATTTTGCAATTTTCTTCAAAATTAAATATTTTTCTGAATTCTTTAGGTGAATAGTAAACTCATTTCCTTTCATTTCTTTTAGATTTTTATGAATATCATGACATACCACGGTTCTTCCAAAATTTAATTTGTATCTTCACAAATAAATTCATAGTTGAATTTTATTGTTCTATGCGTGTGACTTTCTAAACTTACTTCTACATAGCGATGAAGCTATCATTGAACCTTTGATAATATTAAACCCTTTGCATTCTTCAAGTATAATTACAAAAATATTCTTTAATCTCATAAGTCGTGACGCGTAGCATTACATATTGTGACTACCTAACTCGGAGTGAGTGATCTGATCATTCAAGAGAAAGTCTTGATCATGTGTGATATAAACTCGAGTTCCTTTATTTTAATATCCCAATTTGTTTAGGCTATGGTTCCTGTTAAACCCTACATGTGCATCCTAGCAACCGTTACTCTAGCAACCTTCTTAATGAACAAAATCTCTATTAAAAACTCTTTTTAAGGCAATCTTGAAGAAGCCTCGGTCGAGGACTTAATTCATTGAAAAGGATTTAGAGGTTCATAGGATTTTATTCCCATTTGTCTGGGGAAACAATTTCCCTCTTCATAGCATGCATCCCCTACATACGAGGGATTTAGGGTCACAAAGCACCAATTTGCTCACGTATTGTCGATGCAGAACTTGATATTCGTAATTGCCTAATCGCCACGAATTGTTTAAGTGAAAAGATTGTATGCACTATCATCATCAAAATCACAATTTGTTGGCACCAACAACTTGCTGTTCAACCTATTTACCAGATAAGTGCCCACATATCTCTTAAAATGAGGCTCACTAGTATATTCACATCGGAGACTCGTTACTGAATCTGGGGAGAAGACGTGATAATCTCGTGACCACCAATATCGCAAATTTCAAAAAATCATAATCACAAATATAATCTATTGTCAAACCATGTTATTTTTTATGCTTAAATATAATCTTTATGGTTCTTGTTTGGATGAATTTTATTTATTTATTTTTTAATTGGTCTTAAACTTCAGACTTTAAGGAGCCACGGTCTCTGTGTTTATTAGCAATAAGCAATTTAGGAGAGATAATTGACAATGGTGTTAGGTGGCGTGGCGGTGGTCAAGCAAGCCCAATTTTTTTAAAACATATTATTATTTCATTATTTTATTTATTTTCGTGAAACTAGACCCCTAAAGGGGATGGGATAAAGTTATAGTTGAATGCATCAAACTCAGCCAGTTTGGCCTGAAATAGATCTGGTCAAATGCAAGTTATCTTATTTTTGTCCTCCTTTCAAGTTTCTTGAGTTAGACATGTGAACTCCACAAAGCAAGGCCATGACCAGTATCGGTGGGTGCTTGCTGAACTTTTTGGCAGTCGGTGGATTCCATAGTGTTGATGGTAGTAAAAAATGGTACACTAGCAGTAGATGGGCACTACAGCAATATTCAGTCATGATGGCAGTAGTGTCTGTTCAAATCTTTAAGGACGGAAAGTCAAGAAGAGTCAACAAAATCCAATGGCCTTTCTTCATTATTTCCATGTGGGACAGGAAAGCTTTAACATTGTCTTCTACAGGCTAAGCTTCCCTGCCCCCCGGAGAAGAACGGAAGATAAATCCTTTGTGTTTGAAATCATTAGCATCTCAGCTAAAAGCATGCACATCGATGTTCGATTTCCAGGACCATCTGTCAAAACAGACATTGCTGCTCCATGCAATTTAATTAATGTCCTTGTCTTATACTAATTTGGGGTGTGTTGTTTCAAATTTTATACCATAAATTGTTCCCAGTAGTGGATAATTGTCTTATCATAATTTTCTCATTTCTGTAGGAACTGGAGAAGTTATTCCCATTCAATTCAGCTGCAGAGCCAAAGTATCAGCTTCGGAGAACCAGTTCAGCCTCATTCTGACATGTCCTCCCCCTTTTTGTGCAAATTTTGTAGCTCCCCAAATATGTTTACTAGCTTATCCTCTAATATTTGGAAGAGGGTATACAATGTAGTATATGGTTGGGACTCATGCCTCAATTTCTTCATTACCGGTTCTGCTGTTGTCTCACTTACCCTCTGACCGTGTACATCGATGGACCGACACTTGGTTTACTTTAGATCAACCGTGCCATCACTCAATTGGTTACAATGATTTCGATGTAAAAGAAAAAAGGAAAAAAAATACAAAATCGACAATATTAATTGAAAAAGAATATTAAATTAAGATAAACAAACATAAAAGAAATAAATCATGTTGAAGTCAATTTGTTGTGTATTTGGCTGTTGGATTTAATCGCACATGCGAAAGCGTAAAATAAATAGTTCGGAATTTTTTCGGGATAAATATCTCGATATAGCGGTCTCCAAAATTGATCGTATAGCGATTTCTCTCGAACGGATCGTACGGTCGGATATTGATCACGCAATCGAACCATCATCGTAAATCCACGACGCCTTAAGCTTCATGTCCGGTGAATCGCTTGACGTAGGAAAATCTCCAACCCTCACAGTATTTTCTCTCTCTAGAAATTGTGCAATCCTACCCATTTTCTCACTATTTTTCTTCTCATGGTTACTGTTCACCAGGAAGAAAGAAGACCCTCATTCACATGGGCATCTTCTTTTTAGGCTTAATTAGGGAGTTACCACTTAATTGTGTGGTTAATAAGATGGTTAATGATGGGAGTTATCCCATTCCTAAATTACGCAAATGCCCCTCAATGGGCATATTCCAACACATGAAGGCATTTTACGTCCGTCAATCACAAGATCACACCTATACGATCTATCACATCACCCTACTGGACTTTCATACAGGATTGGGCGTCGTGCGACCGACGAGTACACCTGCAAACAAAAATTTCTCGATACACCTGTTAGGATGATCGAGAAGTCACTGTTAGTATAAAAATAACTCGCTACACGCCAAACACAATACATTTACATCCATCGAGCCACTTTCTTCATCGAAAGTGATCCCCAATCAATTTGCTCGACTATGTATTCACTATTATATTTGAATCCCAACATGGATTAACATAACAGGTCGACCTGTGAATACACGACAATGATTTAATGTCTATTGGCTTTCTTTTTCCCAAACTCGAATCTATCACTCTTAATTCAGCTGATTTCCTAGATCTGCCCCTTAGATATCAATTTATCTTCCGGACCATAGGTAAACAAATTAAAGTAGCAATATTGAACCAAAACTTCTAGATACAGCCGAAAGTAATAAGGGCATAAGAGATCCCACCCAATGGATCTCAGGTCTCACACAGTGGGAACGAGAATTAAGATCAAACTATCGTCTCAAATAATAGCTCTCACTGTCCCATGGTCGTCTCATCACACGTGGTATGAAACACGTGCCACAGTGTTATTCCCCCATCTCTCAAAGGACATATGTCAGATTTCTCTAATACTGTACAAGTACGGGACTCAGTCTACACATAAGACTTTACCCAGAGATCTTAGAGAGAGCATCTCAGAGACAATATCACAAATTGCAGGTAATATCTGAGATTTTAAATCTGACTACTTACAGACAACATGGATGTGGGTATTTCCATGTCGGTCATATCACATATGATTTCATTCTGAATACATATTAAGGCGACTTATGTTCTAGTAGGGCCACTCTTAAAGCCTCTTACGACTAGAATCAGTCTCATCTCCGCTAACTCAGAGTCGGAGGTGGTCACTCGTGTAAGAGAGTCGACCACGCCTGCCTGACACATCTTTTATCACAAAATCACAATATATGACAACAAATAGTGCATGAATTAAATATGTGACCCAATAATGCATGCATGTCATATACTAAAATAAGCATCTAAAACAGTATATAATGAGAAATGTTAAAATACACTAAACCCAATGATTCCTTATCTCACAAAGGAATCTTTCACAACGGGTTTTTTTTGAAAGGATCAGCTATCATGCTATATATCAAGGTGTACTTAGCTGTCACAATACCTTTCTCGGTAATATCTCTCACAAAGTGGTTTTCGGTATTAATGTGTTTGGCTTTACTATAACACTTAGGATCTCATTTGTTGACAGTGTCGGTCTGATTATCACAATAATCATCACTGACCTCCTACTATCTATCACAACCCTAAATCATTCAGAAATTTCTGAAGCCAACCATTCTCACGAACTGCAATTGAGTATACTATAAACTTCTCTATCGTTAGAGATATACAGGTTCTTTTCTTACTGCTCTAAGAAGATAAAACCTAATGTAAGTTTGCGTTTATTCAGATCGCTACTCTCAGTCAGTATCTGAATCCCAATGAAAAACGCAAATCACCTCATCCATAACACATTGAGAGGTCGCAGTTCAAATAAGATATTTCAGAATCCTTTTTCACTGCTCTACAGTGATCTATTCTGGGATTCTATTAATACCTACTCATCAGATCACCGCAAAATAAACGTCTGGTCATGTATGCCTCATCGCATACATTAAACTGTATATCGCATGTGTATACCTCATCTCGAAATGCTCAAGAATCTACCTGATGTAAAACTCTTGTTAAACAGTTAACACAATTCTCAAGCGATCCCTATGGATCCAAAATCTGAGAATGAACTAAAATCTCATAACCATGTTACAATGGTTATTGGATACTCTCTGTTGTTCTCGGCCAACAGAATGTCACCTACATATGAGAACGTGCTCATAAAGAAGCTATCGGGACGTTTCAGATACATACAATGATCCTACTCGATCATTACAAAACCATAAGATATCACATTCTCGTGAAATCTCAAGCGCCACTGTCTGGATGATGGCTTAAGGTCGTATTTTGATTTCTAAAATCAACAGACCTTATCCACCTGATCTACTAGAATGAACTCAGAGGGATGCTCCATGTAAATCGCCTCATCTAGACTTCCACTACGAAAGCGGTCTTTACGTCATTGTGATGTGACTCTAGATCCATGTTCATGACAATCGCTAAAAGATAAACGGATCGAGATAAATTGGACTATAACTCCTCGATTGTCCACCCCTCAGTCTAAGTGTAACCCTTGGTTACTAGACGGGTTATTTACCTCTTCATCAATCCGTTGACCTTTATCTTGACTTTGAGAACCTACTTGTTCCCAATAGTCCTTCCGCCCTTAGGCAAATCAACTAGGTCCCAGACCCCGTTGATTCTCATCAACTCCTTCTCTTCATTTATGGCCTTCAATAAACGGTCTTTTGCATCTTTTGCAGAACCCTCGAGAGTCTCTTCAACCGTTTTAAATTTCTCATCATCCTCTAGAGTCACAACGAGGGTCTCACCCTCAATCGAGAAACAACGTTTAAATACGCATTCTCGATGCTTTTATGAGGAGCAAAAAATCTTTATCTCTTGATGGATCGCTCCCACTGAGATCAAGATTTGTAATGGATTCTTGTATCCCGCCACTGGGCTCCCTGAGCCACTAGACTCATCCATCGCATAAAGGGCAAGGTTCAAAGTGATTTCACCTCTCTTAAGGAAATCATTCTCAAGTAATGTGGTATTACGAGACTCAATCTCGATTATAGTGCCGTCCGTGTTTGCCTAGGAACACATATTTTCTCGCGGGCCTAACTCACCGTGTGAATGCGAGAAATCGCGGCACAATCTCATAACCTCAAGTGGCTAAGGTCAGGCTGCCTCCCTGTTCAAATTTCAAATGGGGAACTGACTAATAGTCAGTAATCTCGTAATACTCTTCTCGAAATAGAGCTCCATGTATAGTTTAGATGAATACTTGCGTCCTCGATCGTTCTAAGAGTCTCTACTCTCAAATTTAACTGATTCTTAATCTCGCTTATGAACCTCCTGAAACAGTCTAATACCTCAGACTTATGTGAGATCAGATAGATGAACCGAAACGTATGTAAGCGTCTATAACTATCTACATAACTCCATTTTCGGCTTTCATGCTTATAAGACCACAAAAAAAGGCACAATGGTCTAATTGCAATGGAGTCCCAGCTCTCATTGCATTGCTAAATGGTTTCTCGTCATTTTGCCGGTTAGGCAAAACTCACATACGGGTAACTCGAATGTGGTCAGCGGGTTTGTTAAACCTCTCGCTACTAACTAATTCATCATCTCTTACCTTATGTATCCAAGTCTACTATATTATTCATTTATATCGTCATCTATGCAATCAGATGTAAAGACAATAGTAGAACGACTAGAAACCATTAGAAGGAGCAACACCCAGTTTATACAATCCATCATGGATTAAAATCAGAACAATTCATAGAATTGTCATATTATTAAAAAAAAAGGATAGTTTTATGCATATCCTAGTCAATCTTAGACAAGATACTAAATTGAAGATCCGTCGAATACCAACAGTATTAAGAACGTCATGGCAAGTGTCGTTCCCTCTGACAACGACAAATGCTTTGTTCTTAACGTAAATCCTCCAAGCTTAAGGATTCACTTGATGGAACTATATTTACGCACTCCTGTCTTGAGTTACATGGTCGGTTGCTCCTGATTACAAATGAGAAGTCAGCGAACATTATCGTGAATGAGACAAATCTCAAACCACGTAAAAAAGAAGGATATTAATTTCTGCTCGTCATACTCACGAGCGAAATGACCAAATCTACCTTAAACGTAGCAATTTACATTGGTCTAATCAAATTCATTCTCCCTGCGCTTTTGTACCTCGTTGTCGGTTTTCTCAGATGGTTTTAATTACTTGGATCTCAAGTCTCGTTCACATGCTTATGCTATTGACTTAGCGCTAGGGAAGTTCTTACTCGACTCCTCTGAATTAGTATGACTCGAGTGTGGCCTACTTGCCTCTAGGTACTCCTCATCGAGCTCACATTACGTTTTCACGTCAACGAAAGTACGAATATTTGCATCAAGTGTGAGATAGGTTTTCACGGTTTCCAATGAATCAGGTACAAATTGGATCACATCCAGTACCTAAATTTCATCCGAAATTTGCTCGTCCGTATTTCTTAACTCGGTGATCATACTCGACATTTGTATTATTGTGTGATCAACCATTTTCTTCTGCAACCTCATATTAGGAGCGGAAGAGAGCAACACGATGCTTTTATAAGGTGAGTTGAACCGACATGTTCATAGGATATGACTCGTAGAACGAGATTAAGTCATTGTGTATGCCACTGATAAGGATTGTCTTAACTTGGCAATTCTTTTCTACCATACACGATAGATCTCTTTATCTCGTATATTTTGAGACGCGGTGCCCACCCTGGGGCCCATCATCTCGTGTCTCAGATTCTCGTTAGATTTTGTCTCTTGAGAATAAATTGAATCTACTGATGTGAAATTTCATAGATCACATCATTCAATTTACTCTCTTTACAAAAATTTAATACGACAGTTTTCAACGCATTAAGAGGGACATTTGTGACTTGGAGATGCTTATTATTACATTTTTGTATGCCCTACGAATCATCAAGACCAAAATGACTTGAGTACAGACCCTAGCGAGCGTATGAGTCAACGGACACCATACACCACAACTCGGAATTGCATCTTACCATTTGAACTTTGATTCGGCACATAAAAACCCACAAAAAGTCACATTTATGGATATAGGACCCCAAAGAAATTGAAAAAATTCAATTTTAAGCGACCTCACGTGCCGCCCGGGGCCTACACGCTCCGCCACGCGCCGGCGATGCTCTCCACGCACTGCCACACGCCTACACGCGCTGGCAGCAGCCTGGCGCATGCGCCAGACGAGCGGCACGCCTCACACGCGCCGCCACGAGCTTGGCGCGGCTCGGCTTGGCTCACGCACGCCCAGTCGCGGTGTGGGCTCACGCACCCCCAGTCGCGGCGTGCGGCTCACGCACGCCCAGTCGCGGCGTGCGGCTCACGCACCTTCACGCGCTGAGCCTGACCGGGTCGGTCAACGGGTCAGGGTTGACCCGACCGTCCGGTCAACGGGTCGGAGGTCCGACCCGATCGGGTCGGTTGCGATCGGTCTGGGTCATGGTCCGACCCGAACTGCTGACTAACTGCTTCACGCGCCTGCTGGACGTGCCTTATGGCGCGTGCGTCTCACGTGCCTGCGGGTCAGGGCCTTTCTTCTTCGCCCGACGTGTCCTGTAACGGGTTTTTCGACCCGGTTGCCGTAAAACTGGATTTCGGCTATTTTTTCTCGCATTTTTCGATTGGAAAAAATTAATGGACATCTTCAAAACATCCTATACTCGATTTTAGGAGGATTCATGCCAAAAAATGGCGAAAACCAACTACCCCAGTCGCGGCCCTCCGCGGCTATTCGAAAATCCCGGTGTCCGACATCCAAAACTCACAATAAAAGACATGAAATTGTAGATCTAGATGCAAGGAACACACTTATAACATTTTCATGCATCGATCCGTCCTCTAAGGCCATGATCTAAGGTTTTCATGTCCGTACGGTCGCAAATTTCGACCGGACGTTTCGTAGCCTAAACATACTCGGAAAATTAAACAAAAAAATAGTTTTATAATCCCTTGGCCATGGGTATTTTTACAGTGTTCTCGGATTCACGAAATTCATCCGTGATCTGGACCCCAAAATTTTATACCCCCAAAAATAATTCCGAAAATCATTTAAATTAAATCCAATGATCGCTCTGATACCAATATTGGATTTAATCGCACATGTGGAAGCGTAAAATAAATAGTTCAGAATTTTTTTGGGATAAATACCTCGATATAGCGGTTTTCAAAATCAATCGTATAGCGATTTTCCTCGAACGGATCGTACGGTCGGATGGTAATCACGCAATCGAACCACCACCGCAAATTCACGATGCCTCAAGCTTCATGTCCGGTGAATCGCTTGACGATGGGAGATTTTCCTATGTGAAAATCTCCAACCCTCATGGTGTTTTCTCTCTTTAGAGAATAGTACAATCCTAGCCATTTTCTCACTATTTTTCTTCTCATTGTTACTATTCACGCAGGAAGAAAGAAGATCCTCATTCACATGGGCATCTTTTTTTTGGGCTTAATCGGGGAGTTACCACTTAATTGAGTGGTTAATAGGGTGGTTAATGATGGGAGTTGCCCCATTCCTAAATTACCCAAATGCCCCTCAATGGGCATATTTCAACATTGGCTGTTGTCAATGCCAAGTTGCACATTATACTTGATCTGTTTATTCCCTTTCATCATGGTTAGACAATATTATGACCATTTAAAGAAAAAAAGACATCTCATCATTCCCTTCAAACTTTTTTTAATTTAATTTAAAAGATGGGAAACAAATAGGAGTTAAATACGAATTTCAAAGTTTTAAGTAGTTGAAAATATTTATGTTTATTTCAAAACTTGAAGAGGATTTTTATGATTTTGGAAGAAGAAGAAGAAGAAGAAGAAGAAGAAGAACAAGAAAAATCGAAAGGGTTTCGTATGGAGTTGGGATCGTGGAATGGAAATGATTTGAATACAAAAGTTTGGATTGACTCAATTGGATGTGGGGTTAAATATCTTTAAACATGACTGAGTTTTGAATCCCGTTAGGAGTATCAGGCTCTCATGTGTATAGAGCGTTCCTCGTTGGGAGACTCGCCCTCCGAAAGGAGCCACTGCAACGGTCGGTCCGGATTAGTCGGGGCCAAACTCTAGATACCGGACGGTAATCCAAGACATAGTACCAAAAAAAAAGTTTGGAAAGAAAATATTACATTGGTGTATTCTTTCTTCATTTTTTTTTAAGTTTCTACTTATTACAATTTGATGTTCGATTGTGTAAGTTTTTCTTCATTGTTTTTAAGGTTTGTTTAGTATGTAAATCCATCTGTTTATGTTAGCCAATTTTATGGTGTCAGTGTAAGATTTAATCCTTGAGCTGAGAAACTGGAACATGTCCTCTAGTTATTTTGTTGCTTTTGACGCATGGCGTCACTATTACTAGCGGATTCTGGACAATTATGAGGTATTGGATGAAGAAAATTTACATCTTGTGTTAGTTAATGCCCACGCAGGGGTATAACAAGAGATTTAAAATTTAATTTAAAATTAAAAAAATTCTATATAGTGGGATAATGAGTGGTTACCATTATCCCCGTTTCCCCCCCAAGTGTTCTCTCCCTCTTCTTTGCTATGAACTTGTATGTGAGATCAGAAGGATTTCTTTTTGAATACACATTACCAAGAGATTATCGATGAGTTTCAGTTCAAGTAGTACCTTTCCCCTCCCCGTATAATAGACTCGATTCGACTTCCAGTGTATAAAAAAAAAATATCAAGAGATTGAGTTTGATTGAGATACAAACTATAGAGTGAGGGTTTAGAGAAAATTCCGAATAGAGAATTTTTTGCATCATTTTATTTACGAGAGTTTTGGGTTGAGGCATCGTTCATTTGTGGTGGTGATTCAATTTTGTGATCACCATCTCGATCGAACGATCCATACGAGTGAGTTCGCAGTTCATGGATTTTTTAGATCTACGCATTGATGTACTTACTTGAAAATTCTGAATATTTAATTTTTGTGATTTAACCACGCTTCCATTGCATGTTAAATAAATCTAACATTGGTATATGAAATTTGTTAGATTTATTAAAAAATTTTTCATAATTTCTTGGGTGAAAATGTGCAAGGTATAAAATTTAAGATCTGGATCACGAATGAATTTCATGAATTCGAGTATACCACGAGAATACCCATGACCCAAGAGTCATGAAAATAATTTTTGTTAAAATTTTCAAGTATGTTTAGATCATGAAAAATTCGGTCGCAATTTGCAACCGTATGAACTTCAAAATTGAGTTAAGGATGATTTGGGAAAGTCCAATTTCATTTTCCAGAAGAGATCGCCGTTAAAAAGTGGTCAAAAATGAGTTTTCCGGCAGTTGGGTAAAGATGACCCAGTTGCAGACCTATCAGGCACAAAAGAACTGGCCCAAACCTGCGAGCGCATGAGCTGCACACGCTAGGAGGCACGTGTTGACAGCAGGGTGAAGGCGCATGCGGTTCACGAGCAATGAGGCACGTGAATAGGTTCGGAATGTCTGGGTCGGTTTAGACCTGGACTGTGTCCGACCCGTGTCAAGACCTGGGGGACACAGGTTAAGCGTGTGAGTGTGTGTACAGGACGCCGCCAATGCGTGGGACCTCCAGCAGTATGTCAGGTCATTATGGATTGGATTTTTCCATTTTTTTGCGGCTTCCATGTCCATATTTGTGATATTTTGTAAGTTTTTGTGTACCGAATCTAAGTTCGAATGATAATATGCGATTTTGGGTTGTGGTGTATGGTACTCGTTAACTCACACGCTTGCTTTGGGGTCTATACATGAATCATTTGGAATTTATTGATTCGAAGGGTATACAAGAATGTGAGAATAAACATTTTACTAAAATCTATTTTATTGTATTGAAAATTATCGTATTAGATTTTTGAAAGGAAGATAAACTAAATAGTGATAATTGTAAGATTTTACATCAGAAAATTCAGTTTATTTTAGAGAAGCTAGATCTGCCTGAGATTTTGAGATACGAGATGGTGTGCCCCAGGGAAGGTATCACATCTCAGGCTAGATGGGATAAGAAAGTCTATTGTGCATGGAAGAAAAATGATAACAATATGTGCAATAACATAATCTCATTCTCTAAGCAGTATTCTATGGATATGTTGGTTTGGCTCACCCTAAAAGAGTATTATGGTGTTCTTTTCGGCCCTTGAGGTGAGGATGTTGATTTATAAGTTTATAACTTATAAGACAAGAGTTGATCATATAATGACGTAACATTTGATATAAATATCGAGTATGATCGTCAAGTTAAAAAATACAGACGAGACTATTTCTGATGAATTTTAAGTATTGGGTGTGATCTAGTTTTTTAACTGATTCATGGAAAACCATGAAAACCTATTTTACGAACGATGAGAGTATTCGTACTTTCGCTGATGTGAGCAGACATTGTGAACTCGAGGTGGAGTACCTAGAGGCAAGTAGACTGCACTCGGGTTATGCTTATGCAAGTGAGTTGAGTAAATAGTCCCGTGACACTAAACAAATAGCATAAACATAAGAAGAAGACTCGAGGTCTAGGCAAGAAAAAACTATTTGAGAAATTCGATACCAAAGTACAAAAGTATAGGAAGAAGGAATTTGATAAGACTAATGCAAAGTGCTACATTTGAGATAGATTTGGTTATTTCGCTCGTGAGCGTGACGAGCAGAAGGGATGTCTTTCTTCTTTACGTGGTTTGAGTTTTGTCTCATCTATTGTGACACTCATTGATTTCTCTCATTTGTGGATTATAAATTCAGAAGTCATAAACCACATAGCTCGAGACAGGAGCGTGTAAGTGGAGTTTCGCCGAGTGAATCCTCAAGTTAAGAGGATTGCGTGAGGGACAGAGCATTTTCTGTCGTCAGATGGATTAACACTTGTAAATTGGAGTTGCAAAATAGTCAGACTTTGTATCTAAATGATGTTTTTTATGATTTAGATATTTGATAGAACTTGATTTTAGTATTTTGTTTAAGATTGTTTAGGATATATTTTGTCATATATAAAATCATCTGTTTTGGTTTTATCCATGATAGATTGCATGTACTGGATATTGTTTCTTTTAATGGTATTCTTATTATTCTCCTATTGCCTTTACATATGATTTTGTAGATGATGATGTAAGTGTGTGGTATAGTAGACTTGGACATACAGCGCAAGAGAGGATGAACTGGTTAGCAGCAAGTGGTCTGTTGAGTCCACTAACCAGATTCGAGTTGTCCATATGTGAGTTTTGTTTAACCGGCAAAACTACATGAAAACCATTTGGAAACGCAATGAAAGTTGACACTCCATTGCAGTTGGTCCACTCTGTTATCTATGGTCCTATGAATATGAGAGACCGAAATAGAGATGTATATTTTATTACGTTCATAGACGATTACACGCGTTTCGATTACGTCTATTTGATCTCTCATAAGTGTGAGGCATTGGAATGATTTAAGAGGTTTATTTGCGAGGTTAAAAATCAATTAGACTTGAGAATGAAAATTCTTAGAACTAGTCATGTGCAAGTATTTGCCAAAATAATTTAGAGAGTTTTGTTTCGAGAAGAGTATTATGAGACGACTAACTATTCCTACTATTATTAGCAGAATGGAATAACTGAGAGAAGGAATAGAATTTTGTTGAAGATGGTGAGGTTTATGATATTCGCATAAGTCTGAGGCATTGGAATGCTTAGCGAGATTTATTTGCGAGGTTGAGAATTAGTTAGACTTGTGAGTGAAGACTTTCAGAATCGATCGAGAGTGCAAGTATTTACCAAAACAATTTAAAGACCTCTGTTTTGAGAATGATATTACGAAATAGATGACTATTCATATTATTTTTCAGCAGAACGGAATAGCTGAGAGAAGGAATAGGATTTTGTTGATGATGGTGAGATCTATGATAGCACAGACCAATTTGTCTATCTCCTATTAGAGAGATATTTTATTGACTACAGTTTACGTCTTTAACCGTATCTCATTAAAATCTATAGTCAGTACCCCATTTAAGCTTTGGACAGCCAGGTCGCTTGACCTTAGCCACTTGAGGGAATGAGGTTGTGATGCGTATGATCACGATTTCTCACATCCACACGGTAAGTTGGGCTCGTGAGAAAAGAAGTGTATCTTTATAAAATACTTGAATACTCCAGGGTGTATATGTTTTTAGGTGAGCATACGGATGACACTGTTACCAAGATTGAGTCTTGTGATACTACATTCCTTGGGAATGATTTCTGAAATCGATTGGTGATCCCAGCAACGGGATACAAGAATCTATTACGGATCTTGACTCTAGTGGGAGCAATTCATTTAGAGATGATGAGGTTCTCTCTTCTAGTAGGAGTATCAAAAACGCATACTTAAATTTCGCTTTCCAATTGGGGTGAGACCCTTATTGTGACCCTTGATGATGATGAGAAATCTAAAGCAGTCCAAGAGACTCTCAAGGGTCTTGCGAAGGACCATTGGTTGAAGGCCATGGATGAAAATAATGAGTTGATGAAAATCAATGGGTCTGGGATCTAGTTGATTTGCCTAAGGGTAGAAGGTCTATTGAGAACAAGTAGGTTATTAAGGTCAAGAGAAAGGTCAATGGATCGATGGATCGATGAAGAGGTATAAAACCTGTCTGATAGCTATGGTTACACTTAGACTAAGTACATGGACTATCGGGGAGCCGTAATCCAATTTATCTTGATTCATTTATTTTTAACAATTGTCACGAATATGGATTTGGAGTTATACCAGATGAATGTAAAGAACCGTTTTTTGTAATAGAAGTTTGGATGAGGAGATCTATATAGTGCAACCTTCTAGGTTCGATTTTGTAGGTCAGGAGAATAAGGTCTGTCGATTTTAGAAGTCAACACACGGTCTAAAACAGTTACCCAGATAATGGTATCTAAGATTTCATGAGGAGGTGATATCTTATGATTTTACAATGATTGATGAGAATTATTGTATCTATTTGATAAATTCTGATAACTCTTTTATGATCATATTCTTATATGTGAGTGACATTCTATTGGTTGGGAATAACAAAGAGTATCTGATAATCATTAAAATATGGTTATTGTTGAGTTTTGATATAAAAGACATTTGTGAGATTTAGTTCATTCTCGAAATTAGGATTCAGAGGGATTGTTCGAGAAGGATGTTGACTCTTTAACAAGAATTCTATATTAGAAAGATTCTTGAGTATTACGAAATGAACGATTACAATCTAATAGATACTCTTATCGTTAAAGATGAAAACCTGAATTCTGACATACGCCCTAAAATTCAGGAAGAAATAAAGGAGATGAGTAGAATATTTTATATCAATGCAATGGGTAGTCTTGTGTATGCGATGGGGCATATACAATTGGACATTTGTTTTGTAGTTGATTTTGTGAGTAGGTGTCAATCGAATCCTGGAAAGAATCACCGGAAAGTAGTGAAAAAAGGATTTTGAATATCTTAAAGGAATCGTAGACCTCTCTTTGTGTTACAGAGGAGGTGATTTGCATTTCATCGGGTATTCAGATGCCGACTGGGGGTGACAATCAGGATGACCGCAAATCGATATCAAGTTTTGCAATCTTGCTTAATAATGGTGCCATATCTTGGAGAAGCAAGAATCAAATTTGTGTATCTCTATCTATGATAGGTACTGAGCTTGTGGCATGCTTAGCGGCAGTTTAGAAGAGTGTTTAGCTCCAAAAATTTCTGTATGACTTAGGGGTTATAGTAGATAGTGAGAGACAAGTAATGTTTTATTATGAAAATTAGGCTCCTATTACTTACAACTGAGACCTTAAGTATCAGAGTAAAATCAAACACATTGATACCATAGTCAGTATACCATTTGAGTTTTGGATAGGGTAGTAGCCTGACCTTAGCCACTTGAGGTTATGGGGTTGTATTACGTATGATCACGATTTCTTACATCTACGTGGCAAGTTAGGCCCGTGAGAAAGTAAATGTATCTTTATAAGATACTTAGAAAACTTTAGAGGGTATGTGTTATTAGGTGAGCATATGGATGACATTGTTACTGAGATTGAGTCTTGTGATACCATATTTCTTAAAAATGATTTCCCTAAAAGATGTGAAATCGATCGGGATTTTACCTTCTATGTGATGGATGAGCCTAGTGGCTCAGGTGAACCCAGCGGCAGGATACAAGAATCTATTACAGATTTTGATTCTAGTGAGAGCGATCAATCTAGAGGAGAAGCGGTTTTCTCTCCTAGTAGAAGTATTGAAAACGCGTACTTAAATGTCGCTTCCTTATTGAGGGTGAGGCTCTTATTATGACCCTTGAGAATGATGAGGAATTTAAAGTGGTCCAAGAGACTCTTGAGGGTCTTGCGAAGGACCATTGGTTGAATGCCATGGATGAAAATAAGGAGTTGATGAAAATCAATGGATCTGGAATCTAGTTGATTTGCCTGAGAGCAGAAGAATCATTGGGAATAAGTAGGTTCTCAAAGTAGGAGAAAGATCAACAAATCCATGGAGAGGTATAAAGCCCATCTGGTTGCCAAGGTTACACTTAGACTTAGGTATGGACTACTAGGGAGTTTTCGTTTAATTTATCTCGATTCGTTTACTTTTAACGATTGTCGTGAATACAAATTTGGAGTTATACTAGATGGATGTAAAGAACCGCCTTTTGTAATGGAAGTTGGATGATGAAATCTATATGAAACAACCTTCTGGGTTCGTTTTAGTACGTCAAGAGAATAAGATTTGTTTACTTCGAAAGTCGACATACGGCCTAAAACAGTCACCCAAATTGTGGTATCTAAGATTTCATAAGGAGGTGGTATCTAAGATTTCACGAAAAAGTGGTATTTAAGATTTATCGATGAGGATTATTATATCTTTTTGATACATTTTGAAAACTCTTTTATGATCATGTTCTTATATGTGAGTGACATTCTGTTGGTTGTAAACAACAGAGTATCTGATGACCATTAAAATATGGTTACTGTACAGTTTTGATATGAATAACATGAGTAAGCCTTTGTTTATTTTCGAAGCTAGGATTCAGATGGATTGCTCGAGAAGAATGTTGACTCTTTAATGAGAGTTCTATATTAGGAAGATTGTTGAGTATTTTGGGATGAATGATTGTAATCCAATAGATACTTTGTGAAAACCTGAATCTTGACATGCGCCCTAAAATTCAGAAAGAAATAAGGGAGACGAGTAGAATGTCTTATGTCAGCACAATGGGTAGTCTTGTGTATGTGATGAGACGTATATGACCGGACATTTGTTTTTTAGTCGATTTGGTGAGTAGGTATCATCGAATCCGGTAAGAAATCACTAGAGAGCAGTGAAAAGGATTTTTAGAAATCTCAAAGGAATTGCGGATCTCTCTTTGTGTTATGGAGGAGGTGATTTGCATTTCTTTGGTTCTTCATACGCTAACTGAGGGTGGCGATTTGGATGACCACAAATCGATATCAATCTTTGCTATCTTGTTCAATAATGGTGCCAAATCTTGGAGAAGTAAGAAACAAATCTGTATTTCTTTATCTATGATAGAGATTGAGTTTTGGCATACTCAGTGGCAGTTTAGGAGAGCGTTTAGCTTTAGAAATTCTGGATGATTTAGGAGTTGTGGCAGATAGTGAGAGATTAGTGATGATTTATTGTGAAAATCAAACCCCTATTGTCTACAACCGAAACTCTAAGTATCACAGTAAGATTAAACATATTGATACCAGATATCATTTTATGAGAGATATCACTGAGAAGGGTGCAGTGATGATTAAGTACACTTTTACACACAGTATGGTGACTGCTCCTTTCACCAAATCCATTGTGAGAGATTCTTATGTGAGACATATGTAATCATTAGGTTTATATGTGTATTTTTGACATTTCTCACTATATATTGATTATGATACTTATTATTTTATATATATGACATACGTGTATTATTCAGTTACAAGTTCATTTTTTGCACTTGTTTATTATCATATATTTTGTAGTGAGTTATGATAAAAAATATATTAGGTAGGCGTGGTTGACTCTCTCACACGAGTGATTACCTCAAACTTTGAGTAAGCGGAGTTAAAACGATTTTTAGTTGTAAAAGGTTTTGAGACTGGCACTGTTAGAAAATAAGTCGCCCTAATACGTATTTAGGATGAGTTCATATGCGATATAATGGATATGTACATATCCACATCCTTATTACCTGTAAATAGTCAGATTTGAGATATCAGATATTACCTACGTCTAGTGATACTGTCTTTAAGATACTGTCTCTAAGATCTCTGGATTAAATTTTACGTGTAGAGTGAGTCATATATCTGTACAGTGTTAGAAAAATTTAATATATATCCTTTTGAGAGATAGGGGAATAATATTGTGACACATGTTTCATACCGCATGTGATAAGATGACCATGTGATAAGACGATCATGTGATAGTGAGAGCTATTATTTGAGACGATAGTGTGATCATGATCCCTGTTTATGTAGTAGAGTTTTGATGATGATAGATTAAAAGAAAAATAGTTAAAAAATATGAAAAATAGTTTTAAAATTTAGAAGTTTGTAGTTTATGTCGATCTGGTTAGTAAACACATTGACCTGCATAGTAGATCCACCAATTACAAGTACTGTATCGACCAATTCATGATATTCACATACACATATCGACCCATTTGTTGTTCTTGTTGACCTGAGATAAATGATTTCAATAGAAACAAGTGTTTGAACACTTCAACCCACACAAATGCATATTGACTGAACAATGAATGTCTTATAGATAAGACATTCTAACATATCGATCTGAACACAAATCTTGTTGACATGAAACTATAAGAACAGTGACATATCGACCAATTCATTCTAATACATCAACTAATTTCACCTATAAATAGTAACATATCAACCTACATGACAAACACATTAACCTGTTGGTACTTGACTCAGAAGCACACACATCAACCCATCATTCTTCTTGTCGACCTACCTATAAACACATCAACCAATTCACCTCCACACATCAACCAATTTAACAAATGAATAGTAATATATCAACCTGTTGGTGCAACACACAATATGTTAGTTCATAACACATCAACCCACTATTATTCTTGTCGACCTATATATAACATATTAACCAATTCATCCTAACACATCAACTAATTCATCTTAGCATATCAACCAATTTAACCAATGAATAGTGACACTCAACCTAGGATTAGCATATATCAACCTGTTGGTATTTGTTTATGAAAAATACACTTTGACACATTAAAATTATTGTCGACCTGAAGAAACATATCGACCAATTTATTTCATCAGGTCAACCAATTCATCTGGTGAATAGTGACACTCAACCCATGAAGAAGTTTATGTCGACCTGTCCATTGTTGTTTCTAAAATATGCACATCGACCCATCAAAACACTTGTCGACCTGTGAAAGCACATCGATCAATTAATCTATTCAGGTCCACCAATTTACATTTGCATAGGAACTTGTCGATGTATGCCATAATACTTGTCGACCTGGTACATGTTTACTCATTAAAACATACATCAACTTGCTTTCTGACTTGTTGACATAATATATACATAATGACAAATTAACTAGTATCGTCGACCAATTCTCTACCAAAAAAGGAATATATGGATGTATTAAAAAGATTTGTCGACCTAATCATCATTAAATCTGAAACATCACACATCGACCTGGTTGAAAACTTGTCGACACACATGAATACATCAACCAATTCAAAAATATGTGTCCATCTATTATATTTTGCATAGTGTCCTGTTGACCTAAGATGACTTCTTGTCGACTTGTTTTAATATACACAATGAAATGTTTGAATTTAGGTCGATGTTCATATTAGAGTTGTCGACCTATATGTGTTAGAAACTAGATCTAGGAAACAAATTTAAATCTAACGGATATCTCATTTCTTCTATTTCTGTAATATTGCATTTTCTATCAGAGCTAATATTCAAATATAACACAAATATGTTCTGATTTGCTTATTTAAAAGAGGCGCTAGCAAAAGGAATAGAGATTCAGCGCGAACGAAGGAATGATTGCAGAGCTTTAATGGTAAAAATTAAATGCCCAATGTTCGGATGCAATAACCGCCACCAACTCTCAACGGATCTATTCAATACCTCAATAAATATTAAGGAGCAGAAAATAGAGAGGGTTACGAGATTTGAATGCACCATTGAATACACTATTAAATCTTCACTGTGCACTTTGAAATTTCCTAGCTAGCTTAAGTGTTCTGCTAATTCTTCGAGGGTGAGGACTTATCTTCTTCGAGGCCGTAGCTTTTGGTTTGTTCGGGTTCTGGATAGGTGCTCTTGGATTTGGCGGAAGCTCCTTACCCTTCGGCACTTAGTTCGGGAGCTGGTCGCCTGGAGGATGGGTGACGGTAGCCGCATTTCTTTCTGGTATGATTCTTGGCTGTCCACAGGGCCTTTGATAGAGGTTCTTGGGAGGCAGGCTATGGAGAGATCGGGTTTTCCCGATACTTGCTCTGTGTAGGATGTCTTCTCTAGCATTCATTGGTCCGAGTATCTTCAGGGGCAGCGGGCTTCGCGATCGATCTGTTCCTTCTTTGATAGTATTCGTGAGTATATCCGAGACTCTGACCTTCCCTCCTCTGGTCATGATCGGATTATTTGGACCCTTCTGCCTTCTGGGGAGTTTTCCATCATGTCAGCATGGAAGCACCTTCGAAGTTCGTACGACCCCGCCCCCTGGACTGACTTAGTTTGGTTTCCGGGCGCGATTCCTCGTTTTGCGTTCATTTTATGGCTTCTTTTTATGGAGCGGCTTCAGACCAGTGGCCTTTTGTTCAGACTCAGAATAGCGAACTCATCATCTTGTCATCTCTGCTCTTGTCGGAGGGAGACCTATGATCACTTATTTTTTCGCTGTCCTTTCTCTAGAGAGGTTTGGCGCTTAGTGATGGCTCAGCATGTTCCTGTATCTTTCCCTATCTCTTGGTCTGGCATTCGTTCGATCTTGCTTTCCCCAGCGAGGCACCCCCTCCGAAGGAACAGGATCTTCAAATGCTCCCTTAGCACTTATATTTATTATATTTGGATGGAGCGAAACAAGAGAAGGGTTGGCGATCGTCAGTTACCGCCTCGTATTATTGCAGCTTTTGTTAGTGCAGTCTTACCTGTCGCTGGTTCTCGTTCTTAGTTTTGTTTTGTTTGCCTTGTGGGCGGCTTGAATTTTTGGGTATCTCAGGGCTTCTCCTGGTACCCGTGTAGTTTTTGTTCTTTTTGATATATATATTCTTTTATATAAAAAAAAGCCATTAATCTTCTTCACCTTGCACTGAGCGTCAATGAATACAATTGAGTTTCTTCATGCATAACAGTAAAGGAAATTTGGGAAAGGCTTGAAGCTACCTACGAAGGGATTGATCAAGTTCGCAAGTGTAAAATCAAATTGCTGAAATAAGAATATGAAGTTTTAAAAATAAAGAATGAAGAAACAATCAGTGAGCTGATCACAATATTTAACAAGATAACTAATGAATTCAGATTATTTGGAAAAGAAATTCCTTAAGAAGATATGGTAGACAAAATTCTGAGAAGTCTACCAATGTCATGGGAGCCGAAGATAACAACAATTGAGGAATCCAAAAATCTTGAAACTCTGATAATGGATTAGCTCGTGGGATTTTTTATAACCCATGAGATGAAGTTGAACGTAAAAGAGTTTGCTAAAGAAGAAAGAGGTAAATGAGTAGTATTAAAGGCTGATAATGAGGAAAGCATGTCAAACTCAAAAAAAGAAGAGGATAAAGAGGATAAAGCTCTTATGGCAAGAAAATTCAGAAAGTTCATGATGAAGAGGAGGAACAAGAACAAATCCTTCTTTAAAAAGCCAAAAAAGGAAGAAATCAGATCTTTTGAATGCAAGAAGTTGTGGCATTTGAAAGCTGATTATCCTTCTATAAAAAAGGAATAAAAGAAGTACAAAAAGGACAGAAAAGAGAAGAAAAGAGGAAGACACTTGCTGCATGGAGTGATGAAAACTCAAACTCAAGTGATAAAGAGCAAGTTGAGGAATAGGCCAATGTCTGTTTCACGACGAATGAACAATTATTAGACAATGAGGTAAACTCTATATCATACTCCTCTTGTTCTGATTCCTTTGATTCTGAAAATAATTTCACCATTAATGAACTATGTGAGGTTTTACTAGAATCACTAAAAGAATTAAAAAAAAAAATTGTTAAAGAAAGATCTAGTTGAAAATATCAGATTATTAGAAAAATTAGAAAGTGAAGTAAATGAGTTAAAAAGAAAAATTGCTAAATTAGATCTGTACATTGATGAACTTGTAAAGAAATTGGATAATAAATGTTCAGAGAAAAACAATGATACTCTAGCGAATGAAAATACACTTTTAAAGAAAGAATTTGGGGAACAAAAAGAAAAAAATCTTAGGCAAAACATTGTACAAATGAAATTCATTTAAGGCCATGAAAAGCTAAATGCCATGTTCAGAGCTCAAAAAGCTGTATTTGATAAGACCGGATTAGGATACAACCCAAACCAAACACAAAAGAAATTATATAAATTCTTTGTGTCAAGTTCTCAGAATGTTAAATTTGAGAGATGTTACACTTATTTGAAACTTGGGCATAAGTCAGAAACATGCAAACTGAAAAATGCCTCTTCTGACAACTCTAAAAATCCTTGGGTAATTAATAGATATTGCACTTACTACAAGAAGAGTGGGCATTCATTTTATGGTTGCTAGTTCCTAAACTCCCCAAGAATAAAATTAAAATAGATGCCTAAGAATAAATCTAAAGCTAACTCAGCCGGACCCAAAAAAATGTGTGTACCAAAAGCAAAAATGTGTTTAAATTTTGTTACAGATGTGCTTGATTTCAAGAGAATCTCCTGGAAATTTAGTATGGTGTATAGACAGTGGATGTTCAAGGTACATGATTGGGAATGTCTCAAAATTCTATTATTTCGAAAGCAAAAAAGGAGAAAAGATTGCATTCGGTGACAATTCAAAACGAAAAAATTATCAGAATAGGCAACATATGAGGTAAGTCATATGACTCTCAAATTCAGAATGTGTTTTTTATTTCTGAACTCAAATTTAGCTTATTGAGTGTTAGCCAATTGTGTGACAAATATTATTTTGTATTATTTGAGTTTGATGCATTTTTCTATTATTGACAAATTATCTAGTTCTATAAAATTTATTGGTCACAGAAGAGGAAAAATATATGCAATTGATTTAAAACACTTAGAAATATCAAATGAATCATCTTTTGTTGTTGTAAATAAGAATTTATTATGGTCATGGTACAGAAGATTAGGACATGCAAATATGGGCACAATTTCTAAATTAATTAGGACAAATATCGTAAAAGGTATTCCAAAACTAAAATTTAAAAACAACAAATTGTGTAATGCTTGTATAAAAGGAAAACAAACCAAAACTACCTTCAAGTCTAAAAATTATGTATCAACTACAAATCCATTATAATTTCTTCACATTGACTTGTTTGGGCCAACTTGAACTCAGAGTTTAGGTGAAAAATATTATGGATTCGTAATCATTGATGATTAATCTAGGTTCACATGAGTTTTATTTTTTGTCAAAAAGGAAGAACCCAGTGAGACATTCATTAAACTATGCAAGAAAATTCAAAATGAGAATCGAATGCCTATTAAGAGTATTAGAAGTGATCATGGCAAGAAATTTGAAAATAAAACTATGGAAGATTTCTGTAGTAATTATGGTATTGATCATAATTTCTCAAATTCTAGAACACCTCAACAAAATGGGGTGGTAGAACGAAAAAATAGAACTCTTCAAGAAATGGCTAAGATAATATTGTGCGAAAATAACTTACCTAAATTATTTTGGGCAGAGGCGGTAAACATTGCATACTACATCTTGAATCGAGCACAAGTAAAACCAATCATAAAGAAAACTCGCTATGAACTTTATAAAGGAAGGAAACCAAATATAGCATATTTTAAGGTATTTGGATGTAAATGTTGTCTTAAATAATAGAAAAGAAGTATTAGGAAAATTTAATGTCAAAAGTAATGCAAAAATCTTTTTAAGTTATTTCTTGACAAGCAAAGTTTATAGAGTCTACAATAAGAGGACCATAACAGTAGAAGAGTCAATTCACGTAGAGTTTGATGAAAAATATGAATCCAATCAAAGAAGGTTGGATGATGAAGAGATGTCTCAGAGATTAAATGAAATAAACCTTTATGATGAAACAAATCATCAGAAAAGAAGAGTCAAATGAACTCACGGTGCAGGAGGAAAGAAATGAAATTCAGCAGAAGCAAAAGATCAAATACTCTCAAATTAGGAAATATGTAAATCTAGAGAATATAATTAGGAATATTAGTTCAAGAGTTAGAACAAGATCTACTCTCCAAAACTAATATGAGTATGTAACTTTTATCTCTCAAAATGAACCTAAAAATGTGGATGAAGCTTTAGTAGATGAAAATTGCATAATGGCAATGCAAGATGAGTTAAATTAGTTTAAGAGAAATAAAGTATGAAATTTAGTTCCTAAACCTACGGATCAATCAGTGATTGGAACCAAATGAGTTTTTAGAAATAAGTTTGATGAATTTGACACAATCTCAAGAAACAAAACAAGATTAGTAGCCAAAGGTTACAGTCAAGAGAAATGAATTGATTACGATAAAACTTATGCACCGATAGTAAGATTAGAACCAATAAGAATGTTGCATGCCTTCTATTGTTTCATGAATTTCAAACTTTATCAAATGGATGTCAAAAGTACATTTCTGAATGGTTACTTGAATGAGATGGTATATGTTGAACAATCTCCTGGATTTGAAAATCTAAAATGTTCTAAATATATTTACAAACTAACCAAAATCTTGTATGGTTTGAAATAAACTCCTAGAGCTTGGTATTAAAGATTGAGTAACTTTTTGATTGAAATTAATTTTGAACGAGAAAAAATAGACACTACACTCTTTATAAAAAGGAAAGATGACAATTTCTTGATTATACAAATATACGTAAATGAAATAATATTTAGAGAAACTAACACGAGAATGTGTAAGGAATTTGCAGCAAAAATACAGGAAGAATTTGAAATGAGTATGATAGGAGAGTTAAATTACTCCCTTGGACTACAAATCAAACAATTAGAAGAAGAAATTTTTATAAATCAATCAAAATATATAAATGATTTAATTAAAAGATTTGGGTTCAGTGACTGCAAGGGAAATGCAACTCCAATTAACACAAATAGGAAGTTAGACAAAAACAAAAATGGTAAATCAATTTGTCAAAAACTTTACAGAAATATGATTGGATTTTTGTTTTATTTTATTGTTTCAAGACCTGACATACAATTCAGTATATGTCTCTGTGCTAAATTTTAATCAGATCCTAAAGAATTCCACTTGATTGCAATAAAAAAAATATTCAGATATTTAAAAGAAACTACTCACTTAGAACTTTGGTATGATAGAAACTCAAACTTTCAACCTCATGGGTTTTGTGATACTGACTTTGCTAGATGCAAGTGGATAGAAAAAGTATAAGTGACACTTGTCAATTTTTTGGAAGTATGGTGGTATCATAGTTTTCCAAAAAGCAAAGTAATGTGACATTGTTAACGACAGAAGCTGAATATATTTCAGTTGGACAATGTATAGCACAAATCCTTTGGATCAAACATCAAATGAATGATTATGTGTTAGACTTTGATTGCATTCCAATCAAATGTGATAATACAAGTGCAATAAATCTCACAAAGAATCCAGTGCATCATTCACGAACCAAACACATAGAAGTGAGATATCATTTCATACGAAACGATGTTCTAAAGAATAAGATTGCTCTTGTGTACATTGATACTAAAAAACAAATTGCTGATATACTTATCAAATCTTTAGATAAAAAGTAGATTTTGTGAATTAAGAAGAGATTTAGGAATGATAGAAATAAAGAAATAGAGAAGATGAAACGAAAAACAGAGAATTGCTTTTCTGAGTAATAGTTTTTAACTCGACTTATTTATAAAAATATATTGACAAATTGAACGTATACAGTGGTATGTCGATTTGATGAACGTTAGAATTAAACACCCTATCGACCTGATCTCGAACCAATATTTAGAATAAAACTCAGAAAATGACACATCGACCCGACTTTAATGATGTCGACCTGAGTTGTAGTAAGAAGGCAGTTCAATGCTATTATCGTGTCGACTCGATTATGTAGAAACCACCAAAACAGGTCGATGTGTACTTAATTGTGTCGACTTGTGATACAACCAATAGAATACAAATAGTCGGCACATCGACTTATCTAACCCTAATCCCTAAATTTCAAACTTTCCCTCTTTCTCTTCCGAAACCCTAACCTCCTATATTCGTAACCCTAATTCCTAAACCAAAACCCTAATCTACTAAATCTTCGCAAGAATCTAACCTCAATGGCTCTTAAGATAAAAATGGCCATCAAGAAACCCACGCAACCCTCAAAACGATCTACCAAACCCACAGGAAAGGGCACCTCCTCCTCTGTACAACCCGCGAAACCACTTTCCCCTCCATTGCGATTATTCTCTCAGTTCAGTACCTATAAGTTTCAGTCAATAAAACAGAGTGAACTATACGATAGGGTATTTTCAGAAAGAAAGGTAAACTACGGACGATTGATCAATTGAGAATTTTTTAAAAGAGTTAACTTCAAATACAAAAAATATTTGATTGAGGTATGCCCTACTTCTTTCTTGAACCCGAACAAATATATTCATGAGAAGAAAGTCAAACTGTTCTTCAACAATCTAGATGTTATTTGTAAAGAACCTATGGATGAGATGAGGATTACTCTAAATGATCACTATATATCATGTGCATTCAAGACCTTTGTAAATGGAAAGGAATCCAAAGTAACTCTTAGAAAGATATGTGAAGAAAATAGCATTTCTCGGATATCCTACAATAAATGTGAATCCTACATGAGATCTAGATACCTAGATAATGTTAAGGTTGTCTACGATGATGAAAATCTGATTGTAGTGAACACTAGTGCCACCGAACTTGGTTTTCATGAGAGAATACTGCATTTGATTGTATCCACATATTAAGACCTAGAGGAGGAAATTATACTATGATTTCAAAGGAAGATTTTTGGTTAATGGCCTGCATTATAAGTGAAAAAAAAACCCCGGTTTGCATTATAATGTTCTCCACTTTATAATTTCTGCACACAAGTCTGAGAGCTCTCTATTGTCATATGCTAGTATGATAACTGATATTTTGTCTAAAAATAGAGTGGAGTTGGAGAAGAATTCAATTATTGAATTAAGTGACAAGAATTCAATCAATGCATTCTTAATATTAAGGGCTAGATGGATGAACAACAATGAGGGAGAATGAGTGAGAAAAGAAGGGGGAACAGGCAACAAATAGGCTGAGGTGATTGAGGCTGAGGCTAACGAGAAGACTGAAAATGTTCTAGAGAAAGAAAAAAAGGATTGATGAAGGAGAATCATCCAGCATTCAACCAATTGCCCTTCAAATGATTTGAGACAAATTGGAATATATAGATAGAAGACAAACTATGATTAGTCAAATGAGTTGTTTTACCAAGATGAACCTTTACAGTATGCAAGAAAAGTTGAATACTGTGTTGTGTGTTGTGCTGTGTGTGGAGCTAATAAGTATTGTTGTATGTTGAGTGTAAATATATACTGTAAGTATATACTGATTATGTGCTGAGAGTAATGAAATGTGAATGCTCATGTGTAGTACAAGAATATGTAATGTTTGCATACTGGGATAGAAATGGGCTAAGTATGCTGGCATACCGAAATGAAGACCACCCAAATACAAATATCTAGAAACTAAGATTTAAATTGACTAAATATTATAGATTGAATACTAAAAGTTTTGTTATAATAAAAAAGTGAAAGAATGGTGACGTAATAGAGTTTTGATGATAGATTAAAAAAAAATAGTTCAAGAAAATAAAAAAATAGTTAAAAAATTCAGAAGTTTACAGTTCATATTGACCTGGTTAGTAAACACATGTACCTGCATAGCACGTCCACCAATTGCAAGTACTGTGTCGACCAATTCATGATATTTATACATACACATCGACCTGTTTGTTGTTTTTGTCGATCTGAGATAAATGATTTCTATATAAATAAGTATCTGAATATTTCGACCCATACAAGCACACATCGACCTGAACAATGAATATCTTATAGATCAGACATTCCAATATATCGACATGAGCATAAATTTTGTTGACATGAAACTATAGGAACACTGACACATCAACCAATTCATTCTAACATATCAACCAATTTCACATATAAATAGTAACATATCGACCTGCATGATGAACACATCAACCTGTTGGCACTTGACTCAGAAGCACATACATCAACCTATCATTTTTCTTGTTGACCTACCTATAAACATATCAACTAATTCACCTTTACACTTCAACCAATTTAACAAATGAATAGTAACACATCAACCCATTGGTGTAATATATCAACATGTTAGTTCATGACATATCAACCCACTATTATTCTTATCGACCTACATATAAGCACATCAACCAATTTATCTCAACACATCAAACAATAAAACAAATTTGAATCTAATGGACATCTCGTTTTTTCGATTTCTATAATGTTGCATTTTTTATCAAAATTAACATTCAAATGCAGCGCAAACATGTTCTGATTGGCTTATTTAAAAGAGACGCCAACAAAAGGAATGGAGATTCAGCGAGAATGAAGGAGCAGTTGCTGAGCTTTAATGGCGAAAATTAAATACCTAACATTCGGATGCAACAACCACCACCAACGCTCAATAGATCTATTCAATATCTCAATAAAGAATGAGGAGTAGAAAATAGAGAGGGTTATGAGATTTGAATGCGCCATTAAATACACTGTTAAATATTTACTGTGCACTTGAAATTTTTTAACTACAAGTGTTTTGCTAATTCTTATACTGTCAAATTCGAGAAAAGCAAGTCTCAATTCTTAACATTTATTTTATAGATTAATATGAGTGAAAAAGATTAAAAAGTGAGTGTCACTGACTTAAGTTTAGAAAATTCAAATTCAGTCTGAGTGAAATTGAATTGAAATGTTCTGACGAAACACTGTATAAGATTGAACTTCAATCTAAAATCAAGTTTGTAATATAAGCAATTAGTGAAAAATCTAGGGGGAGACTGAAAGTGGATATATACCGAATTTGGTGGAACCATTATAAAAATTTTTCGTGTATTCTTTTATTAAATTTTTATTTATTGACATTTTGTTTTAAACTTTTGAAAATTCATAAAAAACTCATATTCAACTATTCATCCATCTTTTCTAGTTGAACAACAATCCGCGTTTCCACTATTTGGTGGGATTTCTTGTACCCTTATTATTTTTGACTGTTTTTAGAAGTTTTGATTCAGTGTTTGCTATTTTAATCTATTTACATATGATTCGGAAGATAAATTGAGACATAAAGGGCATGTTTAGGAAAATAGTTGAATGGAGACTGATGATTCGAGTTTGGGAAAAAGAAAATAAATTGGCATTACATCATGACGTAGTATTTACTGGCTGGCCTGTTATATTTATCCATATTGGAATTCAAATATAATAGTGAATATGCAATCGAACAATAATTTGGAATTACTTTTGATAAAAAAAGTGGTTCGATAGATATAACTGTGTTGAATTTGGAGTACAACGAGTTTTTTTTATACTAATGGTAACTTTTCAATCATTCTAATAGGTACATCGAGAAGTTTATGTTTGCAGGTATACTCGCTGTTCGCACAATACCTGATCCTGTATGAAAATCCAGTGGGGTGATATGAAAGATCGCATGAGTTGTGATTTTATGACGGACGTGAAATGCTCTCCTGTGCAAGTGGAAGTGTTAGTTAATGCCCACATAGTAAGATAATGGGTGGTTACCATTATCCCCATTTTTCCCCCAGGTGTTCTCTCCCTCTTCTTTGGTGTGAACTTGTACATGAGATCAGAAGGATTCCTTCTTGAATGCACATTACCAAGAGATTGAGTTTGATTGAGATACAAACTCTAGAGTGTGAAGGCTTAGAGAAAATTCTGAGTAGAGAATTTTTTGTATCATTTTATTTACTAGATTTTTGGGTTGAGTTGTCGTGGATCTATGGTAGTGGTTCAATTGTGTGATCATCATCTTGACTGAGCCATCCGTACGAGAGAGTTTGCGGTTCACAGATTTTTAGAGATTTACGCATTGAGATACCTACTTGAAAATTCTGAATATTTAATTTTTGTTATTTAACCACGCTTCTGTTGCATGTTGAATAAATCTAACATCTTGAATTGAGAATTTCGATTCATTTTGCTTTTTTAGAATCTGATAGGTTGTGCCGACAGAAATTCTGCATCCTGCTTTCTCAAAACACATGAATTGAACCCTTTTTCCCTAGCAATATTGTATGGCTGCTTCTACTATTGAGTTGTATCTGTGGAATGCACTTTCAGTGATGTCCTTGTTCTGATAGTATAAACATATTTACCATTCAACTCTCCTCAGATATACCAAGGAGGCACATATGTTCCAAAAGAATTACATAGTGAGAAACTATGAATAATCAATAACCATGACCAAGAGTTTTCACCTGAATGTATAGGTTCTCAACTCTAGTTTTGCTCCCAAAAAAAAAAAAAATTGTTATTATAAAACTGAGTCGAAAACTGTTTTTGCCCAGTGATGTAATGTAAGTTTTTTTGGTAGAGTAGATAAAATAAATGCAACCTTATGCTATTATTTTGGTTCACTCTATGTTTACTTAACTGTAGGTCCAAGATTACTGTATGCTATCTTTTAATAGACTAGTCTACTGGAAGATAAAAGTTAAAACTACACAATACACCTACCAGTTAGTTTGATCTTTGGGAACCAATGTATATTCAACCTTTAGCTAAACTGGCACTTGATGTTTTTATTCCATCTAAAATTTTATGTGCTTTAGACCTCTCATAGGCATTACACGCGAGGGTAGTATGTCAGAACACAAAAGAATCGGTGTGCCGTAACCTATCAGCTTAAGATTTGGAGTATTTGGTCATTGGTGCGTTCTCTGTGTGCTTATTTGCCCGTTATTCATACTCTCATATAATGTCCATTGCCCGGTATCCTGTGTCTCTACTCCCATGCAAGGTTAGAGCAGCATGGCCCCTGAAGCTGCATTGGTGATATCATTATCATATTATATTTCAGTTATTGATTCTTATGATAGTATGTCATGCTCTATATAATGATCGTAAAAGGATTAACTCTATCTAGATTGAGTCCATGGAAAATAGCATGGATTTTGGTTCTTTTTTCCAAGCGTCTAGCTGGTTTTATTTGCTCCATCATCATTCCTGCCACCACAGATGTGTTGCTTTCCAATTTGCAACATCATTCATTGCTGGATCCCTACAAAATATAGTTTTTATGGTTCTTTCGTTGATTTAATTAATTTCTTGTGCCATTTGTCATTTATATTGTACAGGTCAAGCTTGTTTTTGCAGATTAGAAAATAAAATGAACTATTTTAACATCCTACTTGCTTCCGGTTTCGTTGGTTCATGTACCGAGTTCTTTTTTTTTTTTTTTTTTTTTTTTTTTTTTTCTGTATATTGTTTCAGCTCTGCCTTCTTCTCTGGTTCCATTCATTTACTTCATGGAAAGTGTAAGTTATGGGAAAATCCGGGTCGGGTCGCCCATGTGGGTTTGACCCAAACCCATTTCCCTATTTTGAATTTCCAAAGGAGGGAAGGGAGGGAGTGGTTTTTTTTTTTATGGAAAAAACCAACTCCAACTCCCAAGAACCATCCCCATTATTCCATCCATGGTGCACTAAGAGGGTAGAGAGAAAAATGAAAAAGTAAGGAAGAAGATCTACACACTTCCTAATTCCATTCTATCAAAAGGACTCTTGGATTGTGAAAGAGAAAGAAGATTGATCCATTGGTGACATTCTTCGGACCCGTACATCGAAAGGTTAGTGATCCGACCCTAGATCTTGGGACACTCAACATTTATTTCGCTGTAAATGCATAAGAGAATGCTTTCATTGGTATCAGAGTATGATTTAGGGTGTTTTCTATTTTTGATGTATTTTCGAGTTTTCATTTTTCTTAAAAAATTGAAAATGGTAACTTTCATTATAGACCACGAAATGCTTTGAAATTTGAAAGGTAGAGTACCCATGATGTTAGGAATTGATCTGCAAAGTTTCATGCATAGCCGTTATGTATTTTTGGAGAAAAATGAAACCCTAGTCGAAAATAAAAATGCTCATATCTATTTGTATGATAGGTTTCATGATTTAATATTTGTATGGTTAAATTCCCCATCAAAAATCCTTTCCAACCATATAAAGAACATGCGAAACGGTTCAGAAATGAATGAGATATGGTTTAGGGAAATTAGGGTTAAAATGCAGAAAAATTTTTTTTCTACATGAAGAAGACGAAGTGACGTCAGCAGTGACGTCAGCGATGACGTCAGCATAAATCCCACTCTCGGGCCGTGGGTTATGAAGCCCAAACGTCATGATCCAGACCTCAGATCAGAAAATTGAAAGCACCATTAGATTCAGAGACCCCAAAAATGGGGGGTAGGCAAAATCTGGTGGCCGGATTCCGCCGAGAAGGCGGCTCGTGGGCTTCACGCGCCGCCTGGGCGAGTGGGCAAGTCACCCACGCGCCGCCGCAACCAAGCGGCGCGTGAGGGCGCGTGAAGCACCCTCTCAGGCCCCCGTTTTTTTATTTATTTTTATTATTTTTTGATTGTTTTTTCTGTATTTTTAAATTATTTTTTTTATGACTGAAAATTTATTAAGTTATAAATTCTATTTGAAAATTGCAGAAAAATCAATTAACAAGTGAGACAAAATTATGAAAATTTCTCACATGTTTAAAAAAAAAAATATATATATATATATATATATATATATATATATATTCTAGATTATGCCTACCTGAATTAAAACACATATTTGATTTGTACTCATTAATTTAAGTATAAATTGTGGATGGTGTTTTAAAAAAAAAAAAAAAAATTTTGGTTGGCTTCGTGTCCAATCTAATATTTATTAGGGATATGGTGAGAATTAGACGTACCCTTGCACCTCTACGGGGGAGATGCCGAGATGAGAGGACCCCAGAACGTTTGGCAAAGCTATATATGATGTTGCATTATAAGATGAAAGCAACGCATACTTTGCCGCAACATTTGTGGGTTATGAGTCGAAAACGTTATGAACTTCGACGTTTGGGTCACTGGTTTGGAGGCGACGAAGCCGAGATTAAAATTATAAGAAACTCTCTCTCTGATCATTTGGTTGGAATGGCTGACAAAATATTAGAGGACAATATGCGTCTCTACCTTAAAGATTTCAGACTAATGGAGAGCTAAGGAGATAGAGACTAAAATGAAAAGGGCGTTATCTCTAAAGATCAATGGCTCTACACCCCAAGCTGTTAGGAGATTTACTCCGAGAGATAGACTTTCAGTTGGGATGGTCAATATGGTCACTCGCATGTATATGGAAGATAAGAAAGACAAGAAAAAAGAAATTTGATTATATATATATATATTTTTTCTTTCTTTGTGCATAGTTATCTACTGTAATGAGAACAATGCCATGAACATATGATGTAATTTTTTGTATCAACAATGTGCATACTTTGTATATTTATGCGAGCATGTGAAGAGATATGTTCTAAATTCACATGATTTTTTTTTGTGGGAGTTTTTAGGTTGGAAGAATTTAAGTAATTCTCACCTAAAACTAAAAGAATTTTGTTACTTTGAAATCAAATTTATGATAATCAAACATTTGGACGATGGATGATGATTGGGAACTTAGTGATCTTTCGAGTTTACACCTTATGTTCGTTTATGATAAATTTATTAGATTTCATGTACAAAATTATATGAATGAATGAGCATGAATACTTATAATAGTCTCTCTTTGAAAACCCAGACCATGGCATCAAAATCAATAATAGCAGATTTGAATAAAGGTGATAAGTTTAATGGCGACAATTATGACATTTGGCGCCACAAGATATGGTATGTGCTGGAAGAGCAGGATGCCTTGGAGGGTATCAACCATATCATGCAAGACCCTGGAATTGGAAACACTGCTCAACAAAGAAGAGATCAAGAAGCTTACCAGGCGTGGAAGAAGAAAAATTCCACTGCACGTGGCATTCTGGTTAGTTCTGTAGTTGATGATCTCATACATGAATGTGAGCAATTCCCTACTGCTCATGACATATGGGTGTACCTCAGAGAGAAGTATGGAGGTACAAGTGTGACCCGTCTGAGACAGTTGACTATCAAGTTTGACACGTACAAAAAGAAGTCCGATCACAATATCAAACTACACCTCAGAACCATGTCAAACATGATAAGGGAATTGAAGTCAGCAGGTCATGTTTTATCTGATGAGCAACAGGTTCAAGCTTTAATCTGATCCCTTCCAGACCAGTGGGAGCACTTGAAGGTCAATCTGACTCACAATGATAGTATTAAGACTTTCGCTGATGCTGCTCGCCACGTAGAACTCGAAGATGAGCGGCTTGGTGCTGCAAAATCGATTTCTAATGCCTTTGTAGCTGAGTCAAGTTCCCAGAAAGTTACGGGCTTTAAATGGAAAGGGAACAAGAACAAAGGCAAGAAAGGGAAGGACATTGCGGAAGGGTTTAAGAAGAGCAATTCCAACCGCAAGAACAAGCGCAAGCGGTTTTGGAAAAAGAAGGATAAGAGCAAACTGAAGTGCTACAATTGTAAAGCTCTTGGTCATTTCGCTCGAGAATGTCCCGAGCCGAAAAAGGTAGCACCTTGTAACACTTCTCTAAGTGTTATATATGTCTCTAGCACTGTTTTACTTTCTGAATCATATCCTGTGTGGATTATAGACTCAGGAGCAACAGACCATGTGACAAGAGATCGAGAAGCGTTCGTGGACTTTCGTCGAGTTCCTCCTGGTGCAAGATGGATATACGTAGGAAACAATACAAGAGTAGAAGTCAAAGGAATTGGCACTTGTAAACTGGAGTTACGAAGTGGCCAAACTCTAATCTTACATGATGTTCTCTTTGCACCAGAAATTCGACGAAATTTAGTCTCTGTTATTGTTCTTCTTAAACTTGGCTATGACTTGAACTTTACTCGTGATAGGGTTTGTATTTATAATGGTGGTGTGTTTTATGGTACTGGACATCTGTTAAATGGATTTCTTACTTTAGATTGTGACAGACAAATGTTTAACTATTATACTGATCGTTATATTTCGTTAAATGTTTGCTATTCTAGTAATGCTAATATAGATGATAAAGTATGGCATGCTAGACTTGGTCACATAGAGCAGGACAGGATGAATCGACTTCTGAAAGCAGGACTATTGGGTTCGCTTACTAAAGTTGATTTACCGAATTGTGAATATTGTCTTGCCGGGAAGATGACTCGAAAACCTTTTGGAAAAGCCGTGAGGGCTGAACTTCCATTACAATTGGTTCACTCTGACATTTGTGGTCCAATGAATGTGAAGGCTAGGCATGGAGCGTCATATTTCATTACTTTTATTGATGATTTCACGCGTTTTGGTCATGTCTATTTGATTACTCACAAGTCTGAAGCACTTAAGTGTTTTCGACGTTATATGAATGAAGTAGAGAATCAAATGGATAGAACGATTAAAGCCTTAAGAACAGATCGAGGGCGTGAATATCTATCAGATCAGTTCAATGATCTGTGTAATGAAAAAGGAATAATTAGACAATTGACTATTCCCCACACGCCTCAACAAAATGGTGTTGCTGAGAGGAGGAATAGGACGTTGTTAGAAATGACGAGATCTATGATGGCGCAGGCTAACTTGCCAATTTCCTTTTGGGGAGATGCATTATTAACTGCGACCTATATTTTAAATAGAGTGCCTTCAAAAACAGTACCCACAACACCGTACGAACTATGGACTGGTAGGACACCAAGTCTGACTGATCTTAGACCTTGGGGATCGGCAGCATATGTTCATGATCCTTCTAATAAATTTGGAAAGCTTGGTCCCCGGGGGAAGAAATGTATCTTTATTAGATATTCTCATCAGTCAAAAGGTTATGTGTTCATCGGTGAAAGAGAAGATGGTACTGTAACCGAAATTGAATCACGAAATGTAACGTTCTTGGAAAATGATTTTCCTAGTAAAGGTGATACAACAAAAGGAGAACCTTTGTTTGAATTAAATAATTCAAATGATGGTTCCGTGCAGGATGGATCAAGGGAATTACGAGAAGTTGAATCCCCAGATGATCCCAGTTGGGTGGGCCTGCAGGCTGGCGGGCCTGCGGCTGATGGGCCTGCGGCTGGTGGGCCCGTGCGCTGGTGCGCGCCCGTCCGCTGGTGCGCACCCGTCCGCTGCGCTGGCTCGTGTGTGCTCGCGCGCTGCTGCTTGCTCGTGCGCTGGGCCGCGCGCTGCTGCGCGCTCGTGCGCTGGGCCCCGCGTGCTCGTGCGCTGGGTCGCATGCCCGTGCACGCCCGTGCACTCTGGGCTTCGCACCCGTGCACGCTGGGCCGCACGCTCTTGTGCACGCTGGGGCAGGGACCGCGTAGGCTGAGGCGCACTCGGGCTCACGCTCGCGCAAGAAGGGTCACGCGCTCGCGAGCAGTCGCGCTCGCGCTACGGCGTGCTCGGGTGATCGCGCGCTCGCACGAGGGAGGGAATCACTGTTGCTGTGGTGGTGGTGCCTGCGGAAGGTCGCGGGTGGTGCGATTGTGTAGGGAAGCGGGTCGCGCGGTGGCGCTCGGAGGATGGCAGAGAACAACGAAGAGAGAGCGATCGCGAGAGGGATCGCGAAGGGAGAGAGAGAAACCGAGAGGGAAGAAGAAGGAGAAGGAGAAGAAGAAGAAGAAGAAGAAGAAGAAGAAGAATGGCGGCGGCGGCGGCGGTGGCTGTGGCGGAGGAAGCCGAACGGCCGCGAGAGAAGACGAACGGCTGCAGGAGAGGGAACGTCGGGGAGAGAGAAAGAGAGAGAGAGAGAGAGAGAGAGAGAGAGAGAGAAAGGGGAATGAATTAGGGCTTTAGCCCTAATTCAATTGGGGAGGGCCAAAACGCTGCGTTTTGGCTCTCCCTTTTTTTTTGTTTTTTTTTTTGCTTGGTGTTACAGAGATTCTGTCGGATTTTTTATAAAAATACAGTCTGCATTCAGGGACAACGGGCGGCTGTTCACGATCCCGGTTCAGGGTGTGACATATATTCTATCAAAGGAAGTATGCATTAGTTCACGTGCAAATGTCTATCTTTGTGTGTGCAGATGTGGTTGCCAGATGGTTGCCAAATTTCCACCAAAACTAGTGGAATTTCCATGCATATCTCTTCTTCAAGATCTCCATGCAAGAAGGCATTGATCGTATTGAATTGTTATAAATCCCAATCATGTTTAACAACTAAGGAGGACAAACTTCTTGCACTTAGCAATTGGGGCAAAAGTTTCGTGATAATATATCTCATAAATTTGAGTATATCCCTTAGCCACCAGCATGACTTTATACCTCTTGAGCTCACCATCTACTTTGTATTGTACTATAAAAATCCATTTACATCCCATGGGTTTTATTCCTTCAAGTTAGTCCACTACCTCCCAAGTCTTATTTTTTCCAAAGCCTGCCTTTCAACTCTAATTTTCACAAGATAAAGCATGGTGTGCTAGGAATAGACACACTATTTAGGCTCATAAGAAAAGTTTTATGAGATGATGAACATTTATCGTAGGACAAAAATTGAAAAAAATGGATATAATGGGTGCTTAGTGCATTCTCTAGTCCCTTTCTTGATTGCTTTTGGTATTTGTTGTCAGATACCAATTCAGTTGATGGACTAGCATTGCTACCTCATTTTCAGGGTTAGATTCTGGTTTGGAAACTGACTTCTTCCTTGAATATACCTGAGAGAACTGTGTTTTATAAATAGTTTAAATACATTTGGTCATTTCTGTGGGTAGATTAATATCATTTGGAGAGAATAGGGGTTCAGGCTGGTTTTTAGAAGATGCAAGATCAGGCTGGTCTTGAGGGGACACAAGTTCATGCTAGAGTTTAGAAGGTACATGTTCATGCTAGTCTTGAGAAGGTTCAGGTTGATTCTGAGAAAGTTCAGTAGTTTGGGACTTAGAGGAGGAAGACAAATCAAGGACAAAAAAATTACTGTCCTTATTTTCCACTGATATAGTCTTCCTAAAGTAGGACTCATTTTCAACAGAAGTGACATGTCTAGAGACAAAAGATTTGTTGGTAAGAGGGTGATAACACTTACACTACAAAATAAAGATATTACGCCGACAGTGACGTTTAGTGTCGGTAAGTATTACTGACGTTTTTTTGAAATTATACTGATGATGATGATTGAAATCGTCGAGAATAATATAGATTTTCTAACGGTTTTAAAATGGTCGTTGATAAAACAATTTGAACCGTGAGTAAAGATAGCAAACCATTTTTACAAACAACACTCTGTACTTACGGATATAAAAACGTCTAAATTTATATACCCCTATCCTCACGGTTATAAGTTGTGATGGTAAAATATAGGTTTTATAGTCACGATTTTGAAAGGTGTTTGTATAGACAATATTATATGTATAGCAGTTATGACGATGAGTGAATATAGTAAGGAATTGTAAGTGTAAAAGAATATGGTAAATAACGGTAAGTGTAGGAAATGTAAGGTATGGAAAGTGTAAAGATGTAAGGTAGATAACTGTAGGATATGTAAGATATGGTAAGTTGTGGTAAGTATGGTAAGTATAGGATATTTAAGATATAGAAAATGTAGGATATGTAAATTGACGTTTAGAAAAGTGTTGGAAACAGTTTATCAGATATATATGTTAGTGAATGTTATTATTTTATAATAAATGTTACTATAATTTATTGTGGTTATATAGTAAATGTTACTATATGTTATTATCTGTTAATTCAATAATTTAATAGTAAATATTACTATCCTTTTATTATGAGAGAAAAATAAATTTACTATTTTTCATATTCGTTATTATAATAGTAAATGTTACTATTTTATAGTAAAAGTTATTATATTTTATTGTGGTTATATAATAAATATTACTATATCTTATTCTCTATTAATTTGACTATTGTGATTAGTTTAATAGTAAATGTTAGTATTCTTTTATAATGAGAGACAAATAATTTTATCACTTTTCACATGTGTTATTATTATAGTAAATGTTTCTATTTTATAATAAATATTACTATATTTTATTGTGATTATATAGTAAATATTATTATATGTTATTATCTATTAATTTGACTAATTTGGTTAGTTTAATAGTAAATGTTACTATTTTTTTATTATGAGAGACAAATAATTTTACTATCTTTCACATGCATTATTATAAAAGTAAATGTTACTATTTTATAATAAATGTTACTATATTTTATTGCGATTATATAATAAATGTTATTATATCTTATTATCTGTTAATTCAACTATTGTATTTAGCATAATAGTAAATGTTACCATCTTTTCATCATGAGAGATAAATAAATTTACTATTTTTCACATCCGTTACTACAATTGTAAATGTTATTATTTTATAGTAAATATTACTATATTTTATTTTGGTTACATAGTAAATATTACAATATGTATTATCTGTTAATTTAACTATTGTGATTAATTTAAAAGTAAATGTTAGTATTCTTTTATCATGAAAGACAAATAAATTTACTATTTTTCACATCCGTTATTATAATAGTAAATATTACTATATTTTATTATCTGTTAATATGACTATTGTGATTAGTTTAATAGTAAATGTTACTATCCTCTGTTCATGAGAGACAAATAATTTTATTATCTTTCACATTCGTTATTATAATAGTATATGTTACTATTTTATAGTAAATGTTACTATATTTATTATGATTGCATGGTAAATGTTACTAAATGTTATTATCTGTTAATTTGATTATTATGGTTAGTTTAATAGTAAATGTTACTATCATTTTATCATGAGAAACAAATAATTTTACGACATTTAACATGTATTATTATAATAGTAAATATTACTATTTTATAGTAAATGCTATTATATTTTATTGTGATTAGATAATAAATGTTATTATGTAACACCGACACTGCAGTGTCTGTAATTTAATTATATAAAGAGAAATTTATTTATTTAAATTGGTGTTTGATTTTGGAGGTCTTTAAATTTTATTTTTGGTATATTCTTAAATTGTCGGGTTTGCGATCGAAATAAACCTCATTTGCACGAAATCTGCGTTCTAGTGAAAAATGAATACGAAATATATGTATATGTGTAAAAAAAAATGGAGATGTGGGGCAAAACGTAACGTCCCCGAATTGATTTGGGGATTAGGGTTGGAAACCCTAATCCCCCCTCTCTCTCCCTCTCTCCCTCTCTCCCCGACCCTTCATTTCTCCCCCCACGACGACGCCGCTCCTCCTTCGCCGCGAGCTCTGCCGCCAACAGCCCACCACCATCATCGCCATCTTCTTCTTCTTCTTCTTCTTCTTCTTCTTTTTCTTTCCCTCTCGGTTTCTCTCTCGCAGTTTCTCTCCCTCTTGCGATTTCTCACGATTGCTCTCCCTTCCCGATTGCTCACTGCCGCGAGCTCCACCACCAGCGCTCCACCGCGTGATCTCCACCGCGCAATCTCCCCCGCGCACCGCACGCCACCACGCGCGACTGTTGCTGCCTCCCGCAATCATGTGCCTTTGCACGCGATCGAGCTACAGTGTGCGACGATCGCCTCAGTCCGTGAGCGAGTGCCTCAGTCCGCGAGCACGACCCAGGTCGCGAGCGCGAGCCAGGCCGCGAGCGTGTGCCTGCTCACGAGCGTGTGCCTACGCCCGAGCGCGCAGCCCGCTAGCCACTGCCAGCCTACAGGCTCATCAGCCGCAAACCTGCCAGCCGGCAGGCCCATCAGCCCGTAGGCCCGCCAACCAACAGGCCCATCAGCCCGCAGGCCTGTCGGCCCGCTAGCCCACTGGCCCGCAGACCTGCGAGCCCGCTAGCCGAAGCCCACTGGCCCGCTGACTAGCGTACCCACGAGCCCGCTGTAGCCCGCGACGGCCCGCGAGCTCGTAACAGCCCGCAAACCTCTATGCAGGTAACTGACTTAGGGTTTTGCTTCCGTTCTAAATGTTTGAACCTAACTAATAAACCCTGTTTTGATAGGTAACATTTCAGATCTTGGAGTGATCGAGGAGACATTCGGATAAAGATCTGTAATCCGAGAAAAACCCTAGGTGAGGGATTTCGGACCCATTCGATTTGGTTATCGAATTTAGGGTAAATTTAAAATAAGAAGTCTTGTATATACTAGAATGTAAACTAAATTCTCATAGAATATTTTTTTCCGACGTTATATGTGGTTAATTAGATTAAGTGTAGGATTTTTGTGCTATTACACGTGCAGAAATTTGGCATGAAGTAAAGTGTGTATATATATGTGTTAATGCATAAAAGAGAGTAGGAATGAGTGCAGGATTTTCTGCACTGTGTACAGTTTTTTGTGGTGCATTAGTGACCATATGCATATAAAATATAGGGCATGAGCATGAGAAGTTATGGGTATATGCATGCTGATTTTTGAGGTGAAAGTTGTGACCCTATATATGTGCAATGCCTTGGCCAAGTACATTGGAGGGAACCCAAGTATAGTATGTTGTTAGAAGTATTGGGAATGGTGTTTAATAAGCAAAATGAATGTTTATATGTAGGTATAAAGATGTATGATTGTGTGATCATGTATTGTCAATATTGGTGTATTTAAGTGACTTGAGAATGTGTAAATGATAAGATTTTACAAGAACATGTGTGAGTATGCATATATGGTAGATATATGCTATGGTGTTGTATTGGATAGATGAATGATACATTTGATGGTTAATAGTATTATGGTTTTATCTTGAGTTCGGTGTTTTCATGGTGTGGTTGGAGTTGTTATTTGGATAGTTGAAAGGGAGAATTAAAATGTGACATTTAATTCCCAAATGCTATAACACCTTTAATGTGTTATGTGTAAACTCTTATTGTAGTGATATAGTGCTTGATCGATTGATGAGAGCACTCTTTCTTCACTTCGTGGTATTATTGGAGAGTACGCTACCCTCTTCCATACTGTAAGTGGGATTTTGATATCTTCTATTGATTGACAAATCATGTTTTACCTATTTTCAAACGACACGATTTCTATAAGTATGAAAACTAAATTTTTGGATTTTGATAGACATATTTTTGTGACTATTGGAGTGTCCCAACTGTTGATTTTATTGATTTGCATTCATGAGTTTGATAAACGGATATTGTGCCATTTTTTTAACATATTGACATGTTTTAAATACTTTTACTGTATTGGCACGTAGTTTTAAATGGATTTACATATACTATTGGGGCTATATGCCCGGTTGACATGATGATGTGATGCATGGGGCTACGTGCCCGGCCGACTTGGTGATATGCTTCCTATAACATTCCGTAGTTACGAAGGACATTTGGTAGAGGCACCTCTTGTGCTCGGATACGCTTCGGCCAGAGGTATCCGCCAGATCGTCAAGTGTATGGGTGTCCTAGGTTGACCTTCATCGGAGAGGATGTAAGTTTATCTCTGTCTAGTACTGGACGGGACACCATATACGACCGACTATATATATGTATCATTATTATTATTTACAGGCTAATTAGAGTAGTCTGTAACCAACATTGGGGTAGAGAGCCATTATTTGATATTTGCATAGTGAAAACCCCTAATACGCCCGTCCTTGGTCTAGGTAGACTATTGTCGGGGTTGTTTGTTCGGCCAGCTTTACATATGTGACTTGATACATGGATGGATGCATATGTTATTTTCTGATATGTGCCATGAGATATGTTTTACTCTGAAATAGCACATTATTTTCGCACACTCGATATTTTGTTTTATGCTTTGACACTCCAAATTCACCCTTGATATTGATAGCAAGATATCAATCCGCTCACTTGCTGAGTATCCTCCTATAGATACTCACCCCTCACTTTCTCCACATAGGATTAGTTTTGGACTGAAGAAGAATTATTGTGTTGCGATGTGGAATTGATAATATTGGGTTTGGGTATGGATGTTACCATATCTTCCGTTATGATTATTGGAGATTTTAGTTTGATAAATGTATTTATTTATTTATTTTTAGGATAACTGTATAATTTATGTATATTTATTTGTGAAACTCTCATAGTTTATTTACATTGAGGCGATTGTACATATTTGAATGTCATTTGAGAAAATTATTGTATATTATGTAAAATTTTAGATCCGCTCGGTGTGGCGGCTGCTCATACTCTAATTGAGCATGATAGTAGAGGTTTGTGGTTAGATCTGCTAGAAATTTTTATAGCCTTGCGTTGTTCTGGGTGTTGGCTGTGACAGTGGTTAATTTTGGAGAGGTCGGGATGACTATTTATTTATTTTACAAGATGAATATTGATATACATGTCAAATTGTACTTAGAAAACTTTCGAAATATGGGAAGATTCTATCCGATTTTCTATAAAAATGTAACCGGCATCTAGGGCAACGGACAGCTGTTCATGACCCCGGTTTGGGGTGTGACATATTATATGTTTTTATCTGTTAATTTACTATTGTGATTAGTTTAATAGTAAATGTTACTATTCTTTTATCATGAGAGATAAATAGTTTTACTACCTTTCACATATATTATTATAATAATAAATGTTACTATTTTATATTAAATGTTACTATATTTTATTGTGATTATATAATAAATGTTATTATATTTTATTATCTGTTAATTTGACTATTGTGGTTAGTTTAATAATAAATGTTACTATCATTTCATTATGAGAAACAAATAAATTTACTACTTTTAACATCCATTATTGTAATAGTAAATATTATTATTTTATAGTAAATATTATTATATTTTATTGTGATTATATAGTAAATGTTATTATATTTTATTATTTATTAATTTGACTATTGTGCTTAGTTTAAGTAAATGTTACTATCATTTTATCAAATAAATAAATTTACTAATTTTCACATCCGTTATTATAATAGTAAATGTTACTATTTTATAGTAGTAAACGTTATTATTTTATAGCATGCACACGCTTAAACGGCAGTACTGCGGGCCAAGGGCGGCTGTGCCGGGCATGCAATAATGCATGCGTGCTCAGGCCTGGACGGCTGTGCCGCGGAGGTCAGCGCGACTGTGCTGTTGGTGAAATAATGCATGCGTTGGTACCCCCGGATGGTTGTACCACGAAGGCCAACGCGGATGTGCCGTGCTTGTAAGAATGCATGCGTGCGCATGCCTGCACGGCTGTACTGTTGGCATCGGCGTGGCTGTACCGTCTATGCATTATCACATGCATGGTTTTGAAAATTGAATTATATTATATATGTGGTAAATATAAATATATAAATGTGATAAATTTGGTATAGGTGTATAAGTGGTTAGTATAGTAAGTGGATTGTGGTAAATTTAGTGGATTGTGAGTGTGGTAAATACACTAAGATGAGTAAGTGTAATGTTTGATTCATATGTAAGATGATTAGTTAAGATGAATATTTAGTGTAGTGTTTGATTCATATCGCATGCTCGCACGGTAGAGAAGAAAAAATGATTTGTATTATACTATATTACTGCACATCTCTTGTTACTACTATATTACCACTACTACTATACCATTAGTAAATATTACTTGTATATTACTACATCTGTCTCAATCATACATAATCTTATTTTATTATTACTATATTACTATATTAGATAAATATTACTATATATTTAACTAGTGTTATTAGTACTATATAGTAAATATTATTAAATTTTACTATATACTACCACTAGTAAATATTATTAGTACATTACTACATTACACTATATATTTTTGCTTATTATTACTACATTTGGTATTAACATAAAAATTTATTATCTTATTTTAAATAATAATATTAATTATATCATAATACTTAATTTATATTTCAAATTTTTTATAAATAAGGAGTGTGGTGGATATTATTTAAATTATTAATATTAATTACACTTAATTCAAATTTATATTTTAGATTTTATAATTAAGCTATAAAATATATTTTAAATTTTATAATTAAGGAATAGTAATATTATATTATAGTAATAGTGATAGAATGGAAAATAAAGGAAAAAGGAAAAAAATATAGGAAAAAAATAGAGTGAGGATGAGATAAGGAAATGTATATTGTAATAAAGTAATATTTACTATTATGTTACTATATTATGTTACTATTACATTATTAACGCTATTACATATATATATATATATATATATATAATATAATAAGTAACATATATATATATATATATATATAATATAATATAATAAGTAATAATATAGTTATATTGTTCTATTATATGAAATTACAACTATATCACTATATATTATTATAATATTATATTATATTTATGTAGGTAATATATATTGTAATAGAGTAACACTTACTGTTATCTTATTATTACACGTTATTAATACTATTACATATATATTTAAATAAATAATAATTAAGTCAAAGACAATAAAAAAACACTTAGTGAAAGAAAAAAATAGAGGTGAGAGTAAGATGAGGGAAAAAAAGTAAGAGTGAGATAATAAAAAAGAGTGAGACAGTGAGAAAAGAAGAAAAAAAAACCCCATACATTAATAGATTATGACATAGTGGTTAAAACACTAGAAAAATAGCGGGAAGTTGCAGGATATGCTAGCATTTTTTGCCAACAAAAGAAGGCATGTGCATGCGCAGCTATGCCATGGGCGCTATGTGAAGTGCGCCCTTATTTAAAATTTTAATTATATTAATTTAATCAATATAATTTAAATTATTAATATTATTAATATAAATTATTCAATGATATTAAATTAATAATTTATATAATATAGTGTTATAATTTATTTTTTATTATTTGATAATATAGTATTATATGATACATTTATTATAATAATAGAACTATAAATTACAACAAATTATAAATAATTTCATAATATAAATTTATAAATTTATTATAATTATGATTATCAATATTAATTTAAATAATATAATTATTACCAATGTAATTAGTAAAATTATTATATTGGTATAATATAATATTAGTATGTTATACAACTTAATTATCAGATTCTTTAATTATAAAATCTAAGATATAAATTACAAGTGTTTTTCTTCATTTCCTTGGTATCGAAAACCTCATATAATTCAGAATCTGTATCCTCATTTTCATTTCACTTTTTTAATTTGTATTTATTTATAGTAAATGTTACTATTGTGGTTATATAGTAAATGTTATTATATATTATTATCTGTTAATTTGATTATTATGGTTAGTTTAATCATAATAAATGTTATTAAATGTTATTATCTGTTACATCATAAGAGACAAATAAATTTATTATATTTTATATCTGTTATTATAATAGTAAATGCTATTTTTTATATAGTAAATGTTACTATATTTTATTATGAGAGATAAATAAATTTACTACCTGTAAATGCTACTATATTTTATTGTGGTTACATAGTTAATGTTACTATTATGCGTGTTCACGCCTGGATGGCTGTGCCGTGGAGGCAAGCGCGGCTGTGCCGCTCATGCAATAATGCATGCGTGGGTATGTCTGGATGGCTGTACCGCAGAATCTAGCGTGGTTGTTCCGTGCATGCGATAATGCATACGTATGCACGTCTGGACGGCTATATTGCGGGCGTCAGCGCGACTGTACCGTGCAGGCATTATCCATGCATGGTTTTGAAAATTGAATTATGCCAGTGGACACATGGCTAGAGGAAGCCCCGCATCTTTAACAAAGTTTAAGTTCTTTGGTTTAAGTGCCAACAATTTCTCCTCAACAGTAGCGTACTCAGCTAAGGAGCCAAATTATTTGGGATGCTTCAATGCTTTCTCACTGATATCACTATAGAATTCATTGCCAACTTTTAGTTCCTTCACTTGGCTGTCCACCTTTACCACCACACCAGCAACATAAATGTCTGGAATAGTTTATACCACAATGCTTAAAATTGGCAACTAACTCAAGATTTGGTACAAGGAAGAATGCATAAAGAGTCATATTGCGATACTTCTCATGTTAAATGAAACATCGTTCTATAATTCCTCCATAAATAGCACCAAACAAAATAATGAAAAATGAAAACATATATTGCAGCTAACAGCTCATTATAGGATGGAAGTACTGTTGATTAACAACCATAAATGGGACAATCCGAGACTTTTTAGTGAATATCACTATGATAATTTTCATTCTAAATCATGCATCAATTATTATATAGAGACTGAAATAAAAATCATGTTTTCTCTTTAAATATTGAAGACAACCCAACGTATAGAATTCTATGTTTCCGTCTTAATCCTCCCCCGCAAACAAAAACCAAGAAAATATAGCTAGCCATAAAAGAAATGATCAATGATTAGTTAATCATAAAAGAAATGAATGATAACAGTTAAAATATAGACGAAAATGATACTTTATTTATAACAAATGTGAATGTAAGAAAAAGATAAGGGGGAAGCAGATCTGATCTTTGAAAGACCTTAAACGTTGACTCGCAAGCGGGGAGAAAGAGTGTGTCTGTAGAGGCCAACAAAAAAAGCCGAACGGACAATCGAAAAACAAAGAAAAAATTGTTCCTTTGAGATCAATCATAGTCACAGACATGAGAGAGAAAAAATATGCAACAAAACATAATCAAAGAACAGATCGAACAGGATAAAACACAGTGAGATCTAAATCGATGAAGAAACCATCAGATCAATGCTTCTAGAGAAGAGAAGAAAGAAGGAGAAGGAGAGAAGACGAACCTGTGAGATGGGCCTAAGAGAGAAAAACTTTTGTCGATTTTTATGGAGACGAGTCGTCTTTGTCGATTTGAATGAGATGAGCGGTTATCTTGGCCGTTGGTAAAGGAGCCGCTGGTAAATGACATATTTTTTGTAGTGCTTCCTCCCACTTCTTCCTCTTGCTCTTTCGTATTTGGCTTTATTTCTTGGCCCCAAATATAGAGGCGCCAAAAGTTTGGCGCTAATACTATTATGTATTGGTTTTGTTGAATATTTAGACATTGCCACTATTAAGAAAATATTCTCTATTAATTAATTTTTCTCCTTCTGCTATTCTCTCTGTTAAGGAAATTGTTATCTCCTTAGTTTTGATGATAACAAAATCTCTCATGTTGTTCTAATCATTCTATTAAGCATGCAGAATTTTTTATTCAATAAGCAAGTCATAGAATCAGCTATAGAACTAATCATGGAAGCAAAACTTATTTGGGCCATGGAAGCAGATTTTTTGATTTTGGTTGAAGACCCAACCAACAAAGTAAGTGTAACTTGGATACTATATTTAACCTATAATTGATCTTAGATGTACACAAAAATACCCCAACATGAGAACACTTCATATTCCACCACTTAGAAATTTTTCTAAGTATAAAACAGTGATCATTTGACCATATTTGGACGTTCATATCTTCATATATGATGAAATACTTTCAATACCGAAAATTGTGTTTCAAAATGGATATATGGAACTTCAATTCAAGCATTTACAATACAATTATTTTTTTGGAATGGTGGAGAAAATTCAGCTAAAAGTTGTTAGGTCACTCATTTTATATAACAGAATTTCTAGTCAGAAAATGGCTCTGAAGGGATATTTGGCTTTCGATAACTTCACCACTTGTCTTGGATTTTTGAATTTGATTATACTACATTATAGTAATACAGTTGAATAGAAAATATGATAATTTGTGGCATATTTATCTTGAGATTTTGGTAGAGAAATAAGTGGGCAAAGTTGGCTAGTTATTTTGAAAATTTCAGAACTGAAGCAGATTTCCTAGAACTGATTTTTGAATTTTTTGGAAGTGTGATTTTTTGGATATAATCAAAATGACTCTTGAATATGTTAAATGGATGTTTAAGCTTCTGGAGAAAAATATTTACCCTTGGTAAATATAAAAAATCGAGAGAATTTGGAGACTATTTTTTCAGAACTGCTGCTAAAGTTGTTACACTAACTTTGAAATTTTTACTACTGTTTGTTGAGCGTCTTTGCTATCAAATGCAGTAGCCATCAGTAGGTTTTTTCAGAGAGTGAGAACAGAGAACGTGAGTGACTGAATGACTATCAATCTTTGAGATTTCAAAGCACCAAAAAGATCAAGAAAAATCCTGCTGCTATATTTCTGAATTTCTGCCTCTATATTCATTTGTTTTAAATATTGTTTGAGTTGTAAAAATGTGTTGAGTGAGTGAATCATTGTATGAGTTTGTTTCCATAGTTGGACGAAGTAATTTTTATGGTGTGAAGATCAGAAGTCAACAAGTGGATGTACATTGTTCTCTTGGATCATAGTGGAAACTAGCTAGTGGCTAGATCCTGACTTGCTTGGCTGGAAGAGTGGACATAGGTACAAGACCGAACTACTATAAAAATAGATTTGGCTCCTTACTCTTGCCCTTATTTATTGCATTAGATTGACCATAGGTTTAAATATTGAATTTAGGTGGAGTTAGATTTTTGTAAAGGTAATTTAGGACAACCAATTCAATCCCCCTTCTTGGTTGTCTTTGGGACCAACAATTGGTATCAAATCAAGTGCTCTAGTCCAGTAGAGAGACCTCTCTAGAGTAAAAGATCTATGACTTTATCTTATAATTATGGTTAGACCGTGAACATGACACCATATTTTAATGGTGCAAACTTTTCCCATTGGAAATGTAGGATGGAGACATTAATTCAAGTCACTGATTATGAGATTTGGGAAGTAATTACTTCTAGAAATTTAGAGGTTAAGTTGCCCATAATCACAGAGGATGACAAGAGAAAGATATCTATTAATTATCGTGCTAAACATTTGCTTTTATATGCAATCTCACCAACTGAATTTAATCTAGTTTCTTCATGTGCAACAGCAAAAGAAGTATGGGACAGGTTATGCATTACACACGAAAGAACCAGCACTGTCAAAGAGACTCGAATTAGTCTTTTGATGCAAGAATATGAATTGTTTCGATTTCAGCAAAGAGAAAATGTAAAGGACATGTTTAATAGATTCTCTACAATTACTAACGAACTTGATTCATTTGGAAAAAGAATTTCGTATTCAGATCAAGTGAGGAAGGTTTTTTGAGTCTTGCCAAGAACTTGGGATGCCAAAAAGACTGCTATTGAGGAAGCACAACACTTGAACAAGCTGTCATTTAATGAATTGAGAGGAAAATTGATGTTCTATGAAGCTGAAGTTTTTCATACTGTAAAATATGAAAATAAGAAAAAGTCCATAGCATTTACGACTGAAGAAAATGAGAAGTCTGCAGAAGAAGACAGCAGTGATCAAGATATCAACATGCTAGCCAAGAAACTCTCTCGTGCCTTTAAAAAAGGGGGTAAAAAGTTCTTTAAATATAAAAAATTTCAGAACTCACAAAAGTTTAAGTCCAATGCAAGAAAGGACAGCAGAAAAATGGAGCAAAAGGATTATAAAATCTGTTATGAATGCAAGAAGAAAGGACACACAAATATGAGTGTCCAGTGCTACTGAAAAAGATTGAACGTTCAAACAGAAAAGTAAAACCATGATGGTAACATGGAGTGATTCAGAAGATGAAAACTTAGATGATGAAAGTTCTGAAACATCAGAGGAGATTAATCTTTGTCTTATGACAAAAGATGAGGTGATCTCTGATAACTCAATAGATATTGTTGAATTTGACAACTTGTTGTGCATAATTTCATAACTGAAAAATAAAGTTGGCATATTATAAAATGAGAAAGATTTGTTTAGACAAACAAAGGATTTGTTGAACTTTGAAAATGAATCTATTAGAGCTGAAAATGAGGTATTGAAAACTGAAAATTGTGGACTAAAAAATGAGATAAATATTCTGAAAAATAGAATTGTTGAACTATCAAAATCAATAGACAATACATTTCAAAAGTTTCATGAGAGTGATGAAAAATTAACCAAGTTACTTTCTATACAAAAAATGATTTTTCCAAAAAAGGTTTAGCTTATGTTCATGATCAGGATATTGTATCAAGTTATAACAATGGTGGATCTGTTAAAGCTACAGAAACAAGAGAAAAAATCACATTTCAATCTGCAGAAAATGTTCACAGAACCTTACAAATAACTGCTGAGAAAAATAACAATCAAACTCAAAAAATTGCCCAACAAACTACACAAAATCTGCAAAAAATACACTCACATTCTGCACAATATATGCACAGAAACTTTTCACAAACTGCAGAACAATATCACAGAATGACACATAGAAATGGAGACAGAAGTAACCATAGAAGCACCCATAAAAATACCTATAGAAGATCTGGTGAAAAACTGTATTTTTACAGAAAATTTTATTCTGGATTTAGATATAACAAATTTGATAGTATGCAGAATTATTTGTCTTATGGATCAAGTTATGCAAGAAAGAAAAATAATGACTCATGTTATTGTTAGAAATTGTTTTCTGAACAAACTTAGTGCTCATCAAAGCAAATTAAATTCATATACAAGCTTGTCTTCAAAAGAATCCAAATATGTTTGGATTCCCAAAAATAGATTATGGTTTTTCTTTATGTGTAGGAACAAGAGGCAAAAATCAAAGAAAAATGATATGTTGATAGCGGATGCTCGAGATATATGACCGGTGATACCTCATTGTTCAAGAAACTCGAAAGAAAAAACTATGGAATAGTGACCTTTGGAGATAATCAAAAAGGCAAAATAATTAGAAAAGACACAATAGATATAAATTTTACCTCAATAAAGAATGTATTTTTTGTCGATAAATTGATATATAATTTGTTGAGTATAAACCAATTGTGTGATTTAGATTATAATGTACTACTCAAAAGTGATAAATGCATAGTGTTAGATAATGAGTCGCATGAACAAATTTTTGAAAAAATAAAATTAGATAATATTTATATAGTAGACTCTACAATATTAAATAGTTTAAAAGAAAATTGTTTGATATCATTTAATAATGATATGTTTACTTGGAATAAAAAACTAAGTCATATACAGTTCAAACAATTAGAAAAATTGTTCAAAGAAAATATGGTTAGGAATTCCTAAATTTTCATTGAAAGAACATATAACATGTAGTGTATGGTTCTTGAACAAACAAGTAAAGACAGCATTTAAGAGTAAAGATCACATTTCCACATCTAGACCACTGGAAATGTTGCATATGTATTTATTTGGACCGATTAGGAACCTAAGTTTTGAAGGAAACAAATATGAACTAATTATTGTTGATAATTTTTCTAAATTCACTTGGATTTTATTTTTAACCCACAAAAATGAAACGTTTGAAACATTTAAAATTTTTGCAAAGAAAATTCAAAATGAAAAAGATTTAAAAATAGTGAGTCTAAGAACCAACCATGGAAAAGAATTTGATAATTTAGATTTTATACAATATTGTGATAAAAAATGAATTAATCAAAATTTTTCAGTACCTTATACACCACAACAAAATGGGGTTGTTGAACGTAAAAATAGAACCATTCAAGAAATGACTAGTATTATGTTAAATGATAGTGGTGTTAGAAAATATTTTTGGGTCGAACCGCATTTACAACATGTTATATAATAAATAGAGTTTACACAAAACTTATGACAAACAAAACATCCTGTGAAATTTTTAAAGAAAGAAAACCAAATATCTTTTATTTTCATACATTTGGATGCACATACTTTATTTTGAAAAATAGTATGAATATTAGAAATAAATTTGATGAAAAAGTCATTGAAGGAATATTCCTAGGTTATTCTTTAAATAGCAAGATTTATAGAGTTTTTAATAAAAAGTCTAAAATTATAGAAAAAATAATAAATGTCAAGTTTTATGAAAATGAATTTCAAAATGTCGAAATGGAAGATGATCATGAAATCCCCCTTAAAAATCAAAATGCAAAACAAGATGAACAAAATGAACAAAGGGATGAAATAGTTAAAAATTGGAAATTCTTACCTAGTCATTCACCCAATGATGTAATGGGAGATGTAAGTGAAGGAATAAGAAATAGATCAAATTATACAAATATTGAAAATCAATTCTCTTTAATATCTACCATAAAACCGAAAACCATAGAAAAAGCCGTAGAAAATGAAAGTTGGATAGAGATTATGCAAGAAGAATTAAATCAATTTAAAATAAATAATATTTGGACTTTAGAAACGAAACCCAAAGATAAATCAATAATTGAAACTAAATAGATTTTTCGAAATAAATTGGATGAAAATGGAAATGTTGTGAGAAATAAAACTAGACTAGTTGCAAAAGGATATTCACAAGAGGAAGGAATTGAATATGATGAAACTTTTGCACCCGTTGCTAGATTAGAACCAATACGACTATTTTTAGTTTTTGCATACTTTAAAATTTTTAAATTATATCAAATGGATGCGAAGAGTGCATTTTTAAATGATTACATAAAAAAAGAAGTATATTTTAGTCAACCACCCAGTTTTGAAGAATATAATAAAGAAGATTATGTCTATAAATTACAAAAAATATTGTATGGTCTAAAACAAGCACCAATGACATAGTATGATAGACTAAGTGAATATCTTATGAAAAATAATTTTAAAAAGGGAAATGTAGATACCACTTTATTTATCAAACATGTTAATGATGATATCCTTGTTGCTCAAATATATGTTGATGATATTGTATTTGGGTCTACAAATGAGTATTTGTGTGATAATTTTAGTAATATCATGAAAAATGAATTTGAAATGTCAATCGTGAGTGAATTAAATTTCTTTTTTGGATTGCAAATTAAACAATCTTCTCATGGAATATTTATAAGTCAAGAAAAGTATACAAAAAAATTAATTAAAAAATTTGGTATGAAAAATTCAAAACATGTTAATATTTCTATGTCTACCTCTATTAAATTAGATCTAGATGAAGAAGGGAAATATGTGAATGAAAAACTTTATAGAAGTATGATAAGATATTGTTATATTTGACCACTTCTAGACCCGATATCCTATTTAGTGTATGTTTTTGTGCAAAATTTCAAAATAAATCTAAAAAGTCTTATTTTAGAGCCACCAAAAAAATTTTAAAGTACATAACCGGTACAAAAAATCTTGGAATATGGTATCCAAATAATTCAAATTTTGAATTAATTGGATATTTGGATGCCGACTATGCCGGTTGCAAAATTGATCGCAAAAATATCTCAGGTACTTGTCGATTTTTAGGTGACAAAATCATAAGTTGGATATCTAAAAAACAAAATTCAGTTGTATTGTCAACAGACGAATTGGAATATGTCTCAATAGGAAATTGTTGTACTCAAAATTTGTGGTTAAAACAATAATTTAGAGACTATGCGTTAGATTATAAAAATATTGTCATAAAATGTGACAATACAAGTGTCATTTGTCTTACCAAAAATCCCATAAATCATTCAAAATCAAAATATATAGAAATCAGGCACTATTTCATTAGAGATCATGTTTTAAATGGAGATATAATTTTGGAATATGTAGAGACACAAAATCAACTTGTCATGCCCCGAACCGGGATCGTGAACAGCTGCCCGTTATCCCTGGATGCTGGCTGCATTTTTATAAAAAATCGGGCAGAATCTCCTTATAAATCGGAGGTTTCTCACGTACAATTTCACCTGTATTGACATTCATCCTGTAAAAATAAACAATTGACCATCTCGACCTCTCCAAAATCCACAAATACCACAGCCAACATCTAGAATAACGCAAGATTATAAAGTTTCTAGCAGTCCTAACAACAGATCTCTACTGTCATGCCCAACTAGAGCATGAGCAGTCGCCACACCGAGCGGACTTAAATTCTACGCATATATAAAATAAATTTTCAAGTTATTTTTAAATATTTACAAATGTCTCAATGCAATGAAATAATTCAATACGAGGGTTCCACGAATAAATGTTCATAATTTATACAGTCAAATCTCCAATACATAATAATATCACCAATCATCGTAGCGGAAGAGATGGAAAATAACCATACCCAAATCCAGTGATATCTCCTCGGTCCAACACTAGTCCTGTGGGAGAGAAAACGGGGGTGAATATCTATGGGATGATACTCGTAAGTGAGGGGATTGACATCATACTATCAATATCGAGGGTGAACTTGGAGTGTCAAAACATAGATAAGAAAATGTCCACAGTCTGCAAACCGATCATGTTATTTCAAAATCATATATAGTACGCACACATCAGAAAGCAAAATATGCATCCAATATTTACATCAATATCATGAAGAGCCGGCCAATGAAATATTCCCGGCAATGGTCTACCTCAACTAAGGACGGTGCATTGGGGGTTTTTCTAAATGCAAGTATTAAATAATGGCTCTCTACCCCAATGTTGGCCACAGACTATCCCAACTAGTCTGTAAAAAATCAAAATATACATATAACTAGTCGGCCGTGTATGGTGCCCCCGCCTGGTGCTAGACGGAGCCGTACTCAACGTCCTCTCCGATGAGGGTCAACCTGGGACACCCATACACATGACAATCTGGCGGATACCTCAGGCCGAAGCGTATCCGGACACAAGGGGTGCCTTTACCAGATGTCCTTCATAGCTACGGATCACAATATCATATCGGCCGGGCACGTAGCCCCATGCATCCCATCACCATGTCGGCCGGGCATATAGCCCCATGCATCATATCATAACGTCGGCCGGGCATACAGCCCAAATATATACGTAAATCCAGTTCAAACAATGTGCCAATGCAGTGGAAGTATTAAAACATGTCAATATGTCGAAAATGTGGTACAATATTCAGTTATCAAAACTCATGGATGCATATCAATAAAGTCAGAAATTTAGACACTCCAAAGGTCACAAAACATTATCAAATATTCAAAAATTCTAACAATCAGACATTTGTAGAAATATGTCATTTAAAAGTATTTTTGAAATATGGTTTTCAATCAATAGCGAATGTCAAAGTCCCACTTACAGTTCTAGGGAGGGTGGTCACTCCCTATTTTTCAAAACAAATTCAATCAGCTTCCTCGAGTCTCCCAAAAAAATCAACCATCATCAAAATTGAATATCAATTTCTCAAGCATCTTTGGAGTTTATCCGAAAGACATGAAATGTATAATATTCTCCACTTTACTGCTCATTTCAATCCAACCCTACAACCAAGATACTTTCATGCATATTTCAAAGTTTAACTCTAAGGAAACTATTCGAATTCACTCGACAAAATTTTGTGATTCTATAATATGCTTCTTTCGTATCAGACCATCTAGTTTCTGTAATATTCTATATTTAACCTTCAAAGTCACATATAATCATTTCAGAATTTGTATTCTATTCGCATTCTACTTACACTCTAAACATATACAGAACATTTCATCTTAAATTTAATCCTAGATTCATTGAATGTATCAATTAGAGCCGAAATCTCCTCACCTAGGGTTTTCTCGAAGCACCGAGTCTCGTCCGAAAGTTGCTTCGGTCACTTCAAAGTCTGTAGGGTTTCCTATCAAAACAAAATTTATTTGTTAGATTTAAACACTTAGATCCGAAGCAAAACCCTAAGTCATTTACCTGTGTGGAGGTTCGTGGGCTGTCATGGGCCGTCGCGGGCTCGTGGGCTAGAGCTAGCGGGCTCGCTGGTCTGCGGGCCAGTGGGCTGACGGGCTAGCGGGTCGGCGGGCCTCTGGCTGATGGGCCTGCGGGCTGGTGGGCCGATGGGCTGAACTGGGCCGCGTGCCGTACTGGACCTGCGGGCTTGGACAGGCTGTCGGGCCTGGTGGTCCTGTGGGCTGTAGTGCGTGTGCAGGCACTGACGCGCACGCAGGTGCTGGTGCGCGCCCATGCGCTGTGCTGGTGCGCGCCCGTGCGCTGGTGCACGCCCGTGTGCGCTCGTGTGCTGGGTTCACGCTCGGCGCTGGGTTCGTGCCCGCTCGTGCGCTGGGTCCGCGCACGCTCGTGCGCTGGGTCCGCGCACGCTCGTGCGCTGGCTCGCGCTCGCGGCCTGGGCTAGCGCTCGCGGCCTGGGCTCGCGCTCGCGGGCTCAGTCCTGCTCGCGGCCTGGGCTCTCGCTGCGGGCTGGGTGCTGCTGGCGGCCTGGCTCGTGCTGTGGCTGGGGGATCGCGCTGCAGTCGCGTGCGGTGGCGGAAGGTAGTGCTCGATCGTGGCTTGCGGCGGTGTGCGGCGAGGCGGAGAGAGGGCGATCGTGGAAGATCGCGAGAGGGAGAGAAGATAGAGTGAGGTAGAGAGAGAAACCGAGAGGGAATAAGAAGAAGAAGAAGGAGAAGAAGAAGGCGGCGGAGCTCACGGCGAAGGAGCGGCGCCGCGGTGTGGGAGAGAGAGAGAGAGAGAGAGAGTGGGACGATAGGGTTTTAGCCCTAATTCAATTTGGGGAGGGCCAAAACACTGCGTTTTGGCTCTCCCTTTTTTTTTTAGCTTGGTGTTACACAACTTACCGATATTTTTACAAAATGTTTAGACAAAGAAAGATTGAAAGCATTAGAAATGAAATAGGAGTGTACTCTCCATTTTAAAATAAACAATCAAAAAAAATTTCAAAAGGGGACATAGAACTTCATGTAAACAGAATTCATAGAACCTCCACCGTGTCTGTTATTTCTCCCCTTTCGAAACCCTAAATAGAAACCCTAAATCTACATTTGGAATGGCAACTCGCAAATCTTCAAGAATTATCAAGAAATCATCCAATCTTCCATCTTCTTCACCGATTAATGTCTCTAGTTTGGATTCTTCAAAGTCAAATTCTTTAAGTTCTGACTCTTCACACTCTCACCTTAATGAACACGGTTTGAATTTTCGATCAAATTCAGTGTCTATTCATGATTCTCGATCCCAATCTACTCAAAATCAAACCCAATGTTCTTATCAAAACACTCAACAAGAGTTTTCCGAAGAAAAAATACCTCAACCTCTTCGAATTCATGTCCCCTACATTCGAGCCAGACCAATCATATTTGAAAATGGGTCTTGCAGATTTGTAGATTTTGATTACTTTGAACAAGTGGATTTGAAAATGCAAACTATTCTTGAGAGGATTGGAAGTGTTGGTTTGTGTAATACAAATCACAACTGCTTTTTAATGATATTTTCTGTCTTCTTTCTGTCCTTCACTGCTTCATTGTCTCAATAACTCAGTTCTTCAATATTTCCCTACTGCTTCATTGTTTTAATGCTGTGACTCTTTTTAATGCGACAAAAAGGAGGGAAATATATCATAAAAAATGGCACAAACAGAAGCTAAGCAACAAGATCAGTAGTAATATTATTGTATTTGAAATTGCATTTTGAAGACAAACAAACCAGCACACATTGAGGGGAAGAATGAAATATGATGCAACTCATAATAAAAGGGGAGAATGAAATTGTACTAATGACTGTAAAGACTGACTACTGCTTTTTGAACCTTGAAGTTTACAACTTAGATAAAACAATCAACCTTTGAATTGGATGAACATTTGTGAACTCTAAGATATGTACTTGCTTGCATTATTTAATATTGTGTTCATATGACTTACATGATTATTTGAGAATGAGCTACATTGGGTGAATAATTTTTTGTGCATTTATTTTAAGGTTTTGTTGTCATAAAAAAAGGGAAGAATGTTAAGAAAATTGTTGTTTCCTTAGTTTTGATGATAACAAAATCTCTCATATTATTCTAACCATTCTATTAAGCATGCATAATTTTTTATTCAATAAGCAAGTCATAAAACCAGTCATAGAATTAGTCATGGAAGCAAGGCTTATTTGGGCCATGGAAGCAAGATTTTTTTATTTTGGTTAAACACCCAGCCAACAAGATAAGTGTAGATTGGATACTATATTTAACCTATAATTGATCCTAGATGTACACAAAAATATCCAAACATGAGAACACTTCATATTCCACCACTTAAAAATTTTTTAAGTATAAAATAGTGATCATTTGACTATATTTGGATATTCATATTTTCATATATACTGAAATACTTTCAATACCGAAAATTGTGTTTCAAAGTGGATATATGGAACTTCAAATTTAAGTATTTATAGTATAATTATTTTGTTGGAATGGTGGAGAAAATTTAGCTAAAAGTTGCTAGATCACTCATTTTATATAATAGAATTTCTTGTCAGAAAATGGCTTTGAAGGGATATTTGGCTTTCGATAATTTCACCACTTGTCTTAGATTTTTGAATTTGAATATACTACATTATAGTATTACAGTTGAAGAGCAAATATGATAATTCATGACACATTTATCTTGAGATTTTGGTGGAGAAATAAGTGGGCAAATTTGACTAGTTGCTTTGAAAATTTCAGAACTGAAGCAGATTTTCTGGAGCTAATTTTTGAATTTTTTGGAATTGCGATTTTTTGGATATAATCAAAATGACTATTGAATATGTTAGATGGATGTTTAAGTTTCTGGAGAAAAATATTTATCCTTGGTAAATATAAAAAATCGAAAGAATTTGGAGCCTATTTTCTCGGAACTGCTGCTGAAGTTGTTGTAGTAATTTTGAAATTTTTACTGCTGTTTGTTGAGCCTCTTTGCTATCAAATACAGTAGCCATCAGTAGGTTTTTTTAGAGAGTGATAACAAAGGACGTGAGTGGCTGAATGACTATCAATTTTTGAGACTTCAAAGTACCAAAAAGATCAAGAAAAATTCTGCTGCTATATTTCTAAATTTTTGTCTCTATATTCATTTGTTTTAAGAATTGTTTGAGTTGTAAAAAGGTATTGAGTGAGTGAATCATTGTATGAGTTTGTTTCCATTGTTGGACGAAGTAATCTTCATGGTGTGAAGATCAGAAGTCAACAAGTGGATGTACATTGTTCTCTTGGATCATAGTGAAAACTAGCTAGTGACTAGACCCCGACTTGTTTGGCTTGAAGAGTGGACGTAGGCACAAAGCTGAACCACTATAAAAACAGATTTGTCTCCTTACTCTTGCTCTTATTTATTCCATTAGATTGACCATAAGTTTAAATATTGAATCTAGGTGGAGTTAGATTTTTGTAAAACTAATTTAGGACAACCAATTCAATCTCCTTCTTGGTTGTCTTTGGGACCAACACTTTCTTTATTTCATTTACTTCTCTTTTCTTATATTTCATTTATTTCTCCGCTTTATTTTTGCAATTGATAAAAGATAGATATAATTTTATATTTTAAATCACTCTATTTTCATTCTTTTTCTTCGTATTATGTATTGTGATTTTGTATGATAACAAGTGGTAAGAAATAGTAATAGCAACTAATTCATCTTCTTACAAATGGTAACAAATGGTAAGAATTACTTTTATTCTCTATTTATATCGTAACATGACAACAATGGTAAAATGTAATAACAAGTGTTGTATAACAAATAACAAATACAAACTCCATGTATACTCTTATTATAATTTAATAATAAATAATATGGTAACTTTTATTCTTTATCTACAACTGATAACTAACAAAGAATAAATGGTAACAAAGATTGGTTTAATATAACAAGTGGTAAGTCAATAATTATATAAAATTTGTATAATATAATATTGTAACAAATGGTAACAAATGGTAAAAAATAGTAATAATAAATACTTTCTCTTGGTACCAGAGGTAACAAATGGTAACAAATACTTTCTGGTAACAATAATTTTTATTCTAGTAACAATGATAAAAAAACGGTAACAAGTGATTTATAACAAATGTACTTTTATTATTATACTAACAAAGAACAAATGGACGTAACAACTAATAAAACAATAATTATATAAAATTTGTATAATATAATATGATCACAAGTGGTAAAAAATGGTAACAAGTGTTTTTTAACAAAAAATGACAATAAGTTATATTATTTCATAATATAAATTTATAAATTTATTATAATTATGATTATCAATTCTATTTGATTAACATTGTATTACTATAATTTAATATTATTGTATTATACAACTTAATTAATTATCAATATTAATATTACTAAATAATATTACTTACTAATTTTAATAATCATGTTCTATTACGAATACCAAATAATTACTAATTTCAAATTATAATACTATATTATCTGATAATTGATCAATGAATTTTCAAAACTATAATACCATATTATATAGATTGCTAATTTCATATAAATTGATAATATTAATAATTTTATACTATTTAAATTAATAATATTAATAACTTTATATTGAATTGTCATGTGATTAATCAAATGGATATAATTAACATAACATAGAGTTTATGGTAAGGACCATTAAGACATGCGCTATATAATAAATGTAGTAATAGCAAGGTAATAAGTAGTAAAAGTTATATGAAATGAAATGAAAAGTAGTAAGTGATTTTTTCAATCGAAAAGATTGTAGCGATATTGATTAAAAATATAAAAAAATTGAGGCAGAAAAAAAGTGCTAGTATAAAAAAAATGAGAATTTAAGAACAAAATGAAAAAAGATGTGGAAAAAAAGCACAAAAGAAAAAATTGGCGGATTTTGAAATGTTGCATTAAATTTATGACTAAAACAAAAAAATAGAAAAAAATTCATACTGTAACGGAAATAAAAAATGATAAAATGTAATAATTGTATGATAACACTTATCATAATAACACTTACCATAATAATACCTACCATGCATGATAACACTTATCACAAAATAATTTGTGAGTTTATTATGCATAATAACACTTACCTATTATATGATAACACTTTCTATGATAATGCCTATCATGTATGATAACACTTACCACGCATGATAACACTTACCACAAACTTATATAATAAGAACGAATTTAGCAGAGTTAGCATATGCATGTTTAGCAAATTACATGAATTTATCATGATAACAACTATTACCGACACGAATGAAGTTACCATATCAAATTACGGGATAACCTATATTCATATTTTATCTCTCTCTTCTCAAATCTTTAACTTTGCCTTACTACTTTATATTTTATTTATACATTTTTTTTATGATTTACTAAGTTAACTTTGTTTAAAAAAATTACCATCAATACCAGAGTTTTCTAGGAAAGTTACTACAATAAGAACAAGTTACATGATAACAAGTTACCTAGAAAAGTTTTTTAGTTGCCAATTTGATTAATGGTACACTAAATCTAAATCAAAGAAAATACTGGCACCAAACTTTTTAGTGCCAATTTTGTTAGCGAGAAGAAATAACACCAAAGAGAAGGAGGGTCGAGGTTAGCGTCAAGAGGAGGAAGATAGGAGGTTTGGCACCAAAGAGGGGGAAGAGAGGTGGAAATTAGTAGCCGAGAAATAATTGTAAATTATAAGTTATAATTTATAATTTGTAACGTTTGTTAAGAAAAAATTTAAGTTACAATAGAGAAAAAAAGAAAATAAAAAAATAAAAAAATTGAGTGAAGATGAGATAAAGAAAAAAAAGAAAAAAGGTGTAGTGAGATAAGAAAATGAAAAAAAAAGGAGAGTAATAGAAAGAAAACAAAACAAAAAAAGATGTGCGCGGCTGTACCGTGGGGACCCGCACGGCTGTACCGCGTATGCAAGACAGCATGTGTGCGCATGCCTGAGCGGCTTTACCGTGGGGGTCCACGAGGCAGTACCACGCAAGCAAGAGAGCATGCGTGCGCATGCCTGTGCAGCTATACCACGAGGGCTGCGCGGTTGTACCTTGTAGGCGCGCTGCCCGTGCTGCGAAGCCCGCACAACTCATAATTAATATTATTATTTTAAATAATATAATCATATAAAATTATCTAAATATAAAATTATGTAACAATGTAGTAATAATAATAATATAAAAATATATTGTAGTAATATAATAGTAATATTTACTAGTACTTGACGTAATTATATAGTAATAGAGGCAAAAATCTTCAATTAATTGTAAAACAAAAACAATGATAAAAAAGGGTAAAAAGTATATAATAATCAAAATTTCAAAAGTTAAAATGTGAAAAAGCAGGAAAAAATGATGGTTTTGAAAATTTTGTTTAGCGGTAAACAAAATATATATTATAAATACTTACTCTTTCAAAAACATCTAAATTTCTCATTTCTTTCAAAAACTCCTCCCCTCAAATCTCTCAAAATTTCTAATTCAAACAATATCTCATTCTCATAAGATAATTTCATCCAAATATTTTCAACAAATCTCACTTAAGTTTTTTTTTTGAAATATGGGACAAAATAAACGAAAAATGATGCTAACCACAAAGAATTAGAACTATCCGACAAACAAGTTGAGTTTGAAGAAACTCAATCATCCCAAGATGATATCTCAGGTTTAGTTTGGTTTATGTTTATGTTTAAAAATAGATTATTTCATTTTTATAATATATTTTTATGTAATTAGTATTCAAGCAAACCTGAGAACGAACATATGACTATTATGATGAAATGGGAACAAAATCATAATTTTACTAATTTGATGAACAATGTTCTTATGCCTGGAAGTAAACAACAAGATGAATTGTTGAACTTCGTTAATGAAACGAGACTCATTGCCGGTGTTAAGGTACAAATATCATTTCTTTATTTCTTATCATAATCTAATTAATTTTACTTCTATATTTGAACAATAATATAAATTATTTGTATTTGTATTGTTAGTTTCTTTCAATATTAGAAGCTAACAGTACATATAAAAACCAACAATCATTATCATCACCACGTCCGGTAATATTTTAATTTATAAGTTTTTATAACGTACCATATAATTATATTCATTTTATTACTATTGAATAAAATAATACCATATCACAGATGCTAGATGTTGGAACTGTCACGGATATTAGAACTGTCACGGATGTTAGAATTTTTTTGGTGATCGAAATCAATATTTTTGCTAATATTTTTGACATGAACATTTCATTTCAGAAGATATGAAGATATGTAGTTGTCCGGGACTTACAATCTTTTTTTTTTCTCTTGTAGTATCTAAGATTATGTTTATTACTTTTGTAATTTCTGTAATTTATGGTATCTATACCATTTTTATTTATATTCTAATGATGATGATGTAAAAGGTAATTCATTTCCTAAAATACGGTATTTAATACTAATAATATTTCCAAACTTTTTTCATACTCACAATTGTAATACTTTCTATAATACTTTCTCTCGGTAACTTGCGTCTGTTTATCCAACGATAAAATAGTAATATTTACTACGATAAAATAGTAATATTTACTACTAATAAAAAAGGAACATTTACTAATTCTCTAAGCGACGATAAAATTATAATATTTACTAACACTTATCATAACCGATAAAAAAAATTTCTAACATTTCCTAATATATCCGGTTCTATATTTATAGACGATAAATAGTATAACAATTATTAACGGTTATAGTGAGTGACGATAGAGTATTAACATTTCTTATGTGGTAAGAATCGATGGTATTGTAGTAATATTTACTAACATTTGTATTTTCCGACAATAAAAGTAATAATATTTTCTAACATACTCATTGGGACAATAAATAATTGTAATAATTCTTGACGGTTATATTGACCGATGATAAATGTAATAACAATATATTAACTTTTACTATCATTGTATAAGTTGATGATAAAAGTATAATTTTTACTGACCCCTTTACAAATGTGACAATAAATATAATAACTTTTACTGACATTTATTGTAACAATCCTCGACGGTTATATTAACTGATGGTAAATGTAGTAACAATATAGTAACTTTTACTATTCCTGACAAGTTGACTATAAAAGTATAATTTTTATTAACTCTTTATAACTGATAATAAATGTAATAACTTTTACTAATTTTTTTACAAAGGTGAAAATAAATGTAATAACTTTTACTGACAAATTACGATTGATGATATAAAATTGATTTTTATCGATACTTTTTTAATCCGTCCGGATGTTCAACATGCTCTAATAGTCATGACAAGTGTCGGAATAGGTCTATCCCGACCCGTGTTTAGTCAACTGAATCTCTATCTATTAGAGAAGACTTTATCGACGATTTTATTATATTTTTCTCACAATTTTCGTCCGTCTCTGTAATCCATTTCCGTTGTAGTGTTATACCCCTTTTGTGTTGAAAAATCACCCAAGAAAATATATCGTATTGTCACATGGTCCGCTTTCCCTCTATTATGGCCATGGATATGAACAAATGACATGCCCAAATATCCTAGAAACAAGATTTGTGGCACTAAAATAGGAAAAAATTGGGAGAGTATATCCATGGGACTTTTGAAACCTAGATTGGTAATGTGTGGTAACGTGTGGCTGTAAGAATAGCTTTCCCTCAAAGGCGTTTTGGCACTTGTCTGAAACAGAAATTCTCTAGGTGTGTCAAGTAAGTGACCATTTTTTCTTTCGACTACCGATTTTGTTGTGATGTGTTAACATATGATGATTCATCAAACATGATAAAATTTAGTTAAAATAATTTGTTCTATTATTTGTTGTGAACCTCTTGATTTGAGCTTATCATGTTACGAAAATTTGAGGGGATATTACTCGCATCAGATTTAGAATTAAGCAAAAAAGTCCATGAGACTCCCATAAAATCATTGACAAAAGAAACAAACCATCTAGTTCCTCAAATGTTAGGAATAGTTGACGGACTTCATATGTCACCTATGAATTAATCTAAAAGGAATAGAATTTCTTTTATTACTAATTGGGAAGTTTCATGTTTGCGTTTTTCAAGTTCATAGACATTACAATGAAAGTTTTCACTAACATTCCTATAAATAGAGAAGGAAAAATAAGTTTAAGAACTTCAAAGGACGGATATCCAAGTCTTAGGTGGTGAAGTCATATTATATTTTTATTGGTAAGAGAATATCTAGACAGAAATGATGGAGGGATTCTGCTCTTGCTAATACTTTGATTTTCAGGTGTCTCAAGGTGGCGTACCCCGTCCCTCTCCTTAGCTTGTCTAATCATCATTCCGGAACACTTGTCCTCAAATGCATAGTGAGTTGGGAAAAATGTTGTTGCAATCAATGTCATGTAAGATTCTTTTTTTTTTTTTTTTTTTTAATAAAGAAACAAGATTTGTAGATAGTTTTAGGACATACAATACATTCTTAAGAATAAAGGAAAGGCTAATTTTGACATCTTCAACACCTGCTACAATAGTTAATAAATCATCTACAGTGGCGATTTTTTGTTGCTAAAACAATGATCATATGTACTAAATTTATGAAAAGAGTGTGTCGTATGATTTCTAGCTCCTGAGTCAATAATCCAAGAATTTGCAAATGATGTATCTGGGGTATTTAAACCATGTGAAAAAGGAAATTTACTTATGTGAGCCAATGAACAGGTACCTATAGGTTTTTCAAGAGTTTCCAATAGATTCCTAGCTTTTCAACTTTTTCTATGTTGAAACTTTCATTTGTTCGAGCCTTTTCTTCGTAATGTCATGGATGTTAAGTATGCTTTTCTATGATTTCCTTATTATCTGCCTTTATATCCCCAATCTTTACTTGATGCAGAAGATTTTTCACTCAACTTCTGACACTTCTCCTTAGTATGCCTCGGTTTCTTACAAAACGTGCACCAACAGTTGTCTCGAGAATTATCTCGCTGTCTCTATTTGATTGTTTTGATACTTCAACTTTTCCACTTTCACGATTTGGTTGTTGCTCCAATTTTGAACGTTGATTGTTTGCCCCATTAATCAGCATGATTAAGCCATCATTTTTTTATGGTTCAAGCATTACCCATCGTCTACTTTCCTCAGCCAAGATCATGGGTATGACCTCATTGAATGAAGGTATCTCTTCCTTGCCCAAAATCTGAACTATCATACACCTTGTTTTTCTCAATAAAATTTTTTCAGTGTCATAGCATCTTCACTGCACTTATCTTCATACATCTGTAATGATCCATCTCTTGCCATAAATCCTTTAGAAGGTTAGCATACTCCGTAACTGATTTGCTTCTTTGCTCAGTAGATGTAGACTCGATTTTCAGTTCATAGAGTTGAGCAGCATCTCAAACTTTAGAGTAGGTTTCTCGTAAGTCTGGGACGTATAAGTTTACGAACTAGTACTTCAGAGACTTAATGCTTTGCTGATGCCTACGTTGATGGTCCGACGAAATGTCATCCCATGACACTAAGCTCTCAAAACTGTTATGAATCACCATGTGTGATCATATTGAGGTTAAGCTTGGGGTGAAGATGTGTTGTCTCATTAAGAACCTACCCTGTTGGAAGGAGAAGAAGAGAAAAGATAATGAAAATAAGGATTTTTTATACAAATACTCGAAATTATAATAGGAAGAGTAAAATCTCAAAAGATAATAATAAATAGCATCACTCTTACTTGAGTGACTATCCTCTCTTATTTGTATATATAACATGGCCATTTATATATAAAATCAATATATTATTCTAAATTTTATTAGAATGTTAAAAAAATACCTTAAAAAACATCATATGACTTTAAAAATCATTCAATGACTCTTTATTTTCTCCATATCATAAATTCTAAATTATTCCAACATTCACCCCTTAATTTAGAATTTATTTTTTTATTGTAAATCACCCGTTCTTTTTCTTCTATTTTCATCTTCAACTCTTGCAATTCTTCCATTATTTCATTAAAATTTTCTTTTAATTATTCAAATGCTTATTTCAATCTTTCTAAATTATTTTTGACTTTATATAATTTTTTTTCATTCATATTCTTAATGATATCATTGTAAACTCATTTCAAATACCTTATTATCCGTAGAGTGACTTTATTTTCAGTATTTTTTTGTGTATATCTTGAATTCATATTGTTTATACCTTCCGTATTTGTTTTCAAGTATCACCTCTATAATAGAATCTAGTAGATGGTTTAAACCAAACTTTTCACATACATACTCTGTTGCATACAAATTTAACTTTTCCAGTAATTACTTGAATATTATTTTAAATTGCACGGTCACAACAATAGTAGTCTTTTCATTCTCCATTTTTCAAAACTTTTACTTTGTAAAATCTTTCTCACGACTCACACCTTCTCAATAGATTTTCTTTTATTCAAATCTAAAGATTTCTTTTCTTTCTTTAAAAATTCGGAGATGCCAATACATATAAATAACTTTTCTTCTTTGATTCTAGGAGACACCAACCTAGACACAAGCTCAATATTGCTCTGATACCACTTTGTTGGAAAGAGAAGAAGAGCAGAAATAATGAAAATAAGGATTTTTCCATACAAATACTCAAAATTATATTAAGAAAAGGAAGATCTAAAAAAATAATTATAAATAACATCACATAAAATTTTTACTCTTTTTAGAATAACTTTCTACTCTTATTAGAGTGATTCTTCACTCTTATTTGTATACATAACATGACCACTTATATATAGAATCAGTACATTATTTTAAATTTTATTAATATACTTAGAGACATATTGAAAAACATGACATGACTCTTTGAAAATTACTGTAATACCAATTTTGAAAAGTCAAAGTCAAAAAAAAAAAAAGAAAATTTTATTAAGTGGGAAAACACTTTCCCAATTTCACTCATTCTCTCCCTCTCCCGATTTACTCTCTCTCTCACGAATTCTCTCTCCCTCTCACTGTCACTCTCCCTCTTTGTTTCTCTTGCTCCCAATCTCTCTATCATCTCTCTCCCTCTCTCGATTTTGTGCTCGGTTCCGCCTCCCTCTCCGTCGATCTCTCTCTCTCTAGCACTCTCGGTCTTCGTCGCTCTCTCACCATCCCTCGAACTCTCTCTCTCGCACTCTCTGTCTCTCTCTCTCTCCTTTCTCCCTCACACGAGCGCACCACAGTGCGCAGCCTTTCGCGAGTGCACGCATCAGCAGTGAGTGCGCCAGCCCGCGAGCGCGCTAGGCCGCGAGCACACCATCCCGTGAGCCCTCGAGCCCATCAGCCCGCGATGGCTCGTGAGCCCGCGACCTGCTCTCTCTGCCGCGAGCCTTCCTGCAATGTTCGCTGCTCTTTGCCGCGACCGCACTGTTAGAAACCCTAGGCCGCGACCCTTCCACTACACAGGTAAGGGCCGTTTGTTGATTAATAGTTTAGGAGTTTTGATTCTCTTGAAAATTAGGGTTAATTGCTAAAATGTGTTTCGGTTTGGAAACATTACAGGAGTTCGGATTGTGTTGTAAGCGCACGGACGCTAGGGCTGCAAGCTACAGAAACCATAGGTGAGGGAAATTTAAATCCTTTAGATAAATCGAGTGAATTTAGTATAAGAGGTCTTGTATATATTTAGGATGTATATTAGATACGATTAAAATGCATTTTTGACATTTGATATGTAATTTCTAGGATTTCGTCTAAATTCTACATGAATTTAGATTGATCAATACGAAAGAAACGTGTTTGATGAAATTAGAAACTTGTTGAGTCGATTAGGATAGATTTCCTTGAAATTTGAATTGAAATTGTGGATTATTGGTCTAGGTTGACCTTTTTGGAGCTTGAAAGGAGATTTCTTGAGTATCGATAGGGCATAGGGAGTGGATACCCTCCCTAGAAGGTGAGTGGATGGTCCGTTGTGTTATAAATGAGCAAATGAGTTTAAAATTGTTTTATAAATGATTTTGTAAGATTTTTCATGTTTTATATCAATTGTTTTGTGATCGTGGGATGTCCGGACTGGATTGTGAAGCATGAATGCATCCGTTGTATTTATAAATGCATATGTGCCATATGTGATTTGATGTTGCTCTATAAATTGCTATGACACGAAATTGATGATTGGTTGCTAGAAATTATGGCACATGACTTGAGAAATGACATATTTGATAAATGCATGGTGCTATTAGTTAATGGCTATAGTCATTCCCTCCACGGAGCGACCCGACGGGGTGGCGTGGTTGGGGTTTTATTGCGAGAGAGGTATACGCGGCCTCTGCTCTGCCACGTCGGACTATCCGGATTGCACCCCGGGGAGGTCCGAGCCAACGCCAAGGAAGGGGGTAGTGTTTGAAATATTGAAATGGAAAACCTCTTGGCGGGCTTTCGTCTTGGTTCGGCCAAACGCAAGACGGAAGTAATTTCGATGGGACCCTTGTGATTTTCCGAAAGAATACTTGATGTGGATGCATACTTTACGAATTATCTGATTTATTGAAAAATGTTTCGACATATATGAAATGTTATTTGAGATATACTTTGACACTCCCACATTTACCCCTCATTTATCACACAATTATACCATTGCACTCCACCCACTGAGTATTTCCCAATACTCACCCCTCCCTTTAACATTTTTCAGAGGAAATTTAGATCTCAGAAATTGGAGCTGGGGAGGATTTATTCCGCTGACTTGTGTAGGTACATAGAAATGCAAGTTCATTTTGGTTGATTTTGAAGTCCATGGAATGAAAGACTTGTATAACTCTTTTGGTATGGATTAAATTAATACTTGTTTCATATATAAGAGCAAGTATTAATGGAATCCTTACATGGTTTGTACGAAACTTGTTTATTTTCTTTTAAACTCTCATATGGGACATTTGGATTGAAATCCTGAATTTCGATACTTTCTTTTGGAGTTGTGAAGTTCTGTACATCTCATACCGCTTGGATTTTACTGACGCTAGCTCGTTTTTCCATGCGAGTGTTAGTAAAATCTTACGATTATGATTTGGGACTTCTTTGTTTTAAATGTTTTAATTATGCTGAGAATTCTGGAATGGCTGGAATTGCCAATTTTTGCATGTATGCATGTACAGGAACCCCCGCCCCATTCGCGTGTCGATGCATGCTCGTGTGTACAGGGATGGACCGGATGGGTCCTTTATATGTGTATTGTCATATGATTTTTCCCATTTCTGATGGAGTGTGTATTGGATGAGTTTTGAACTGATTTGTAGCCTTGCGGAGTCCCGGTATAAGGGGAGGTTCTGCCCGTGTACCGAGACAACGCGGCGGCTGTTGCGTGGTCGATCCGAGGATCGGGGCGTGACAGCTTTATTGGTATCAGAGCCAGGTTCACGATTTTAAAAGTGTGATGGTTTTGGATATAATTTCAAATGTTTCCAAATGTCCCGAAAGTTTTCTAAAAACTTTGAAATGTTTGGTTTTCGAAAAAGGTTTTCGGAGAATGTACAAAGTCTTCCATGGATTTCTTAGGAAATTAGAAACATTCTTTTTAGGGGGTTAAGTATTAACCTTCGTTTAACCGTTTGATTTAATTGTAACTTCTTGTTGTGTAGATCACTATGCCTCCACGAAAGAGAATGAGGAATGTGAACGAGATTCCTCCGCCGGAGCATGAGGATGAGTCGTCCTCGCATGCTCTTCCTCCTTCCGTGCCTACACAGCCGGCTCCACCTACTGGGATTTCGGCTCCTCCTATTGCTGCTCTTCAGCAAGTAATAGAGTGGTGGAACACCTTCGGAGCGCAGTACCAAGCTCCACATGCGACTTCAGCTCCTCCACCGACCACTCCTTCAGTGCCGGTTGCTACTCCTAGTACCCCACTAGCGCCTCCTCCTCCGGTTGTCACAACAACCGATCGCCCTACTGTGGAGTTATCTAAGTTGATAAAGGAGGCAAGGCAATTAGGATGTGAGACATTCGCGGGTACTTCTGATGCTTCAGTGGCCAAGGAATGGATTGGCCGAATTCAAGAGACCGTCTCCGACATGAGATTAAGCGATGAGATGAAATTATGGGTGGCGGTGAAACTGTTGGATAAAGGTGTAAGGACATGGTGGGAGAATGTGAAGGGAAGGGCTCCTGTTCCTCCTAATTGGACAGAATTTCTTAGGGCCTTCGAGGAGAAATATGACACCCGATTCTATCGAGATCAAAAAAGAGAGGATTTTTTCAAATTAGCTCAAGGAAACAAGACAGTATCTGAGTACGAGACAGAACTGAGAGAACTTGCTAATTATGTTCCGGAGTTTGTGAACTCCGAGGAGTCTCTAAGTTCAAAGTTCGAGTCGGGACTAAATTTGAATATCAGAGAGAAAATGCCCATCACCAAGGGGCATACTTTCCAAGACATTCTAGACTTGGCCTTGAGGGCCGAGAAAATGGTGATGGAGAGAAACAAAGTCAGAGAGCATCATGGAAAAGGAAAGGGGCCTAGTGGCTCCGGTTCAAGTCAAGATTTTAAAAGAAGTCGAGGCATGGACTCTTATAGCGGTAGATCCTTTTCGGGATCGGTTGGCTTTCCTCCTAGGCAATCTACTTTTAGGCCTAGTGCTCCCAGCGGAACTGTTGGTATGGGAGTAGGGTTCATGGGTGGCAGAGGAGAAACTTGCCCAAATTGCAAGGGTCGTCATCCGGGTCCATGTGTGGAACCCAAAAGATGCTACCATTGTGGGAAGGAGGGTCACATTCGGCACTCTTGTCCGGAGTTAAATGTAGAAGGGCAAGGAAGCCGACAAGTTAGAGGTCCCTCGAGTGGTTTTAGAAGAGATTCGACGATTGCTCCTACACCTTCCACTAGCAATGCACCGAGGACGGGCACGGGAAGTAATACTGTAGCTATCCCCACACAACGCCCTCAAACTAGAACTCAGACCCGAATCTATGCCATGACAAATGAAGAGGCCCAAGTAAATCCTGATGTAGTCACAGGTACAATGAAAATTTTTGATATTGATGCACATGTGCTCATAGATACCGGGTCTAATCATTCCTTTGTGAGTTCGGGATTTGCTAGACATTCTGATAAGCCTTTAGTTCCACTGGTTGAGGAATTATTGGTTATCACACCTTTGGGAGAACATTTAATCAAGGGAACAGTGTATAAGTCTTGTAAGGTAAAAATCGGGAAAGTAACTCTCGAGGCGGATTTGATTCCGTTGGAAATGAAAGATTTTGATGTCATTCTAGGTATGGATTGGCTGTATCTTCACCGAGCTTCCGTGAATTGCTTCACTAAGGAAGTGGAATTCCGAAGGCCAGGACATCCCTTGCTTGTATTCGCCGGAGAACGGCGAGTGTTACCGAGTTGTATAATTTCAGCTCTTGAAGCACGGAGACTAGTGCATAAGGGATGTGAAGCTTATTTGGCACACATTGTTGATACCACTGTGAGAAGTCCTAGTCGGGACTATGTTCCTGTGGTGAATGAGTTTCCAGATGTTTTTCCGGAAGAGTTGCCTGGGTTGCCACCAAACCGGGAGTTCGATTTCATAATAGACCTAATTCCCGGTACCGCACCAATTTCTATTCCCCCGTATCGAATGGCACCCGCAGAGTTGAAAGAGCTGAAAGTTCAGCTCCAAGAGTTGCTGGAGAAAGGGTTTATCCGACCGAGCACTTCACCTTGGGGTGCTCCGGTCTTGTTTGTAAAGAAAAAGGACGGAACCCTCCGATTATGTATTGACTACCGACAGCTCAACAAGGCAACGATAAAGAATAAGTATCCTCTTCCGAGAATTGATGATCTGTTTGATCAACTTCAAGGTGCAAGTATCTTTTCAAAGATCGACTTGAGATCTGGTTATCATCAGTTGAAGATCAAGGATGGTGATGTTCATAAGACCGCATTTAGAACGCGGTATGGACACTACGAATTCCTAGTAATGCCTTTTGGATTGACGAATGCTCCTGCGGCCTTCATGGATCTCATGAATCGAGTGTTCCATCCTTATCTTGATAAATTTGTTATAGTCTTCATCGACGATATTTTGGTGTATTCCAAAAGTGATGAAGAGCATTCCAAACATCTCCGAATCATTTTGCAAACTCTTAGGGAAAAAGAGTTGTATGCCAAGTTCTCAAAATGCGAGTTTTGGCTAAGAAAGATTGGATTTTTGGGACATGTGGTTTCTAGCGACGGTATTTTTGTGGATCCAAAGAATGTGGAAGTCATTCTGAAGTGGGAGCAGCCTAAAAATGTCACCGAAGTGCGAAGTTTTCTTGGATTAGCAGGGTATTATCGGAGATTCGTTGAAGGATTCTCGAAAATAGCAGCTCCGATGACAAGTTTGACTCGAAAGGGAGTCAAGTTCGAATGGGGTGAAAAGTGTGAGGATAGTTTTCAAGAGCTTAAGCAAAGGTTGACCTCCGCTCCTATCCTTGCTCTCCCTACTAGTGGCGGTGGTGATTATGTGGTGTACAGTGATGCCAGCAAGCAAGGATTAGGGTGCGTGCTGATGCAAGGTGATAAGGTGATTGCTTACGCTTCTCGCCAACTAAAGAAGCACGAAGTGAACTATCCTACTCATGATTTGGAGCTAGCTGCTATTGTGTTTGCTTTAAAGATTTGGCGGCATTATCTGTATGGGGTTACTTGCAAGGTCTTTACCGATCACAAGAGTCTCAAATACTTACTCACTCAGAAGGAGCTCAATTTGAGACAAAGAAGGTGGTTAGAGCTGATCAAGGATTATGACTTAGTAATTGACTACCACCCCGGGAAGGCGAATGTCGTAGCTGATGCTTTAAGTCGCAAGTCCTCGTCTACGGCATCCGAAGGGAGTTATTACCTCTCTTGTTTAGTTGGACTCCGAGCACTTGGAGTTGAGTTGGCTAAGGATGATCGAGGTGCTTTATTAGCCAAGTTTGTGGTTAGACCTACATTGTTGGATCGCATTCGGGAGCTTCAGGCTATAGATGATGAGTTGAAGGGCATTGTTGAGAAAATCCAAAAAGGGGAAGGCGGTGAATTCCGGATTCAGGACGATGGAATTATATTGTATGGGAAACGAATGTGCATTCCGAAAAATGAAGATCTCCGGAAGGCTATACTTGAAGAGGCGCATTTTTCGGCCTATGCTATGCATCCGGGGAGTACCAAAATGTACCGAACCATCAAAAAATCATATTGGTGGTCTGGGATGAAGAGAGAGATAGCCGAATTTGTGGCGAGGTGTCTTGTATGCCAGCAGATCAAGGCTGAATATCAGAAACCGGCAGGGACACTTCAACCACTACCAATTCCCGAATGGAAATGGGAGCATATCACTATGGATTTCGTAGTGGGATTGCCACGTACTCTGAGCCGTCACGATGCCATATGGGTGATTGTAGACCGTTTCACCAAATCGGCTCACTTCTTGCCGATTCAGAATACTTATTCCTTGGAAAGATTGGCAAAGTTATATATTGATGAGATCGTAAGGCTTCACGGAGTACCGGTGTCTATTGTATCGGATCGTGATCCTCGATTCACTTCTAGATTCTGGCCAAAGTTACAAGAGTCCTTAGGGACTAAGTTGAAATTCAGCATTGCTTTTCATCCCCAAACCGATGGACAATCGGAGCGCACCATCCAAACATTGGAGGACATGCTTAGGGCATGTGTTATGGAATTTCAAGGTAGTTGGGATAGACACCTTCTGTTGGTTGAATTTGCCTACAACAACAGTTATCAAGCAAGCATAGGGATGCCTCCATATGAAGCCCTTTATGGAAGGAAGTGTCGTACTCCCTTGTGTTGGGATGAAGTTGGAGAGAGAAAGATTGATAGCATAGAAATGATCGATGCTACTAAAGAAAAAGTGAAGCTGATTCGGGAAAGAATGAAGGCGGCTCAAGATCGACAAAAGAGTTATGCTGACAAGAGAAGAAGACCTTTGGAATTTGAAGAAGGAGATATGGTGTTTTTGAAGATATCTCCTTGGAAGGGCGTAATCCGTTTTCAGAAACGGGGAAAGCTAAATCCTCGTTATATCGGTCCCTTCAGAATTCTTGAAAGGATTGGACAAGTGGCATACCGACTAGAATTGCTGCCGGAGTTGCAGAGAATCCATGACGTTTTTCACGTTTCCGTGTTGAAGAAGTATTTACCGGATCCCTCACACGCATTGGAAGCACCTCCAGTGAAATTGAATGAGAATTTGAGTTTCAAGGTACAACCGGTGAAGATCACTGATAGGCAGATCAAGCAGTTGAGGAGTAAGCAGATTCCTATGGTTAAGGTGCTGTGGAGAAACAATCAAGTGGAAGAACAGACTTGGGAGACTGAAGAATTAATGCGGAAGCAACACCCGCAGTTCTTTGATGTATAATTGTAATCTCGGAATTTCGGGGACGAAATTTCTTTTTAGGGGGTTAAATATTGTAATACCAATTTTGAAAAGTCAAAGTCAAAAAAAAAAAAAAAAAAAAAAAAGAAAATTTTATTAAGTGGGAAAACACTTTCCCAATTTCACTCATTCTCTCCCTCTCCCGATTTACTCTCTCTCTCACGAATTCTCTCTCCCTCTCACTGTCACTCTCCCTCTTTGTTTCTCTTGCTCCCAATCTCTCTATCATCTCTCTCCCTCTCTCGATTTTGTGCTCGGTTCCGCCTCCCTCTCCGTCGATCTCTCTCTCTCTAGCACTCTCGGTCTTCGTCGCTCTCTCACCATCCCTCGAACTCTCTCTCTCGCACTCTCTGTCTCTCTCTCTCTCCTTTCTCCCTCACACGAGCGCACCACAGTGCGCAGCCTTTCGCGAGTGCACGCATCAGCAGTGAGTGCGCCAGCCCGCGAGCGCGCTAGGCCGCGAGCACACCATCCCGTGAGCCCTCGAGCCCATCAGCCCGCGATGGCTCGTGAGCCCGCGACCTGCTCTCTCTGCCGCGAGCCTTCCTGCAATGTTCGCTGCTCTTTGCCGCGACCGCACTGTTAGAAACCCTAGGCCGCGACCCTTCCACTACACAGGTAAGGGCCGTTTGTTGATTAATAGTTTAGGAGTTTTGATTCTCTTGAAAATTAGGGTTAATTGCTAAAATGTGTTTCGGTTTGGAAACATTACAGGAGTTCGGATTGTGTTGTAAGCGCACGGACGCTAGGGCTGCAAGCTACAGAAACCATAGGTGAGGGAAATTTAAATCCTTTAGATAAATCGAGTGAATTTAGTATAAGAGGTCTTGTATATATTTAGGATGTATATTAGATACGATTAAAATGCATTTTTGACATTTGATATGTAATTTCTAGGATTTCGTCTAAATTCTACATGAATTTAGATTGATCAATACGAAAGAAACGTGTTTGATGAAATTAGAAACTTGTTGAGTCGATTAGGATAGATTTCCTTGAAATTTGAATTGAAATTGTGGATTATTGGTCTAGGTTGACCTTTTTGGAGCTTGAAAGGAGATTTCTTGAGTATCGATAGGGCATAGGGAGTGGATACCCTCCCTAGAAGGTGAGTGGATGGTCCGTTGTGTTATAAATGAGCAAATGAGTTTAAAATTGTTTTATAAATGATTTTGTAAGATTTTTCATGTTTTATATCAATTGTTTTGTGATCGTGGGATGTCTGGACTGGATTGTGAAGCATGAATGCATCCATTGTATTTATAAATGCATATGTGCCATATGTGATTTGATGTTGCTCTATAAATTGCTATGACACGAAATTGATGATTGGTTGCTAGAAATTATGGCACATGACTTGAGAAATGACATATTTGATAAATGCATGGTGCTATTAGTTAATGGCTATAGTCATTCCCTCCACGGAGCGACCCGACTGGGTGGCGTGGTTGGGATTTTATTGCGAGAGAGGTATACGCGGCCTCTGCTCTGCCACGTCGGACTATCCGGATTGCACCCCGGGGAGGTCCGAGCCAACGCCAAGGAAGGGGGTAGTGTTTGAAATATTGAAATGGAAAACCTCTTGGCGGGTTTTTGTCTTGGTTCGGCCAAACGCAAGACGGAAGTAATTTCGATGGGACCCTTGTGATTTTCCGAAAGAATACTTGATGTGGATGCATACTTTACGAATTATCTGATTTATTGAAAAATGTGTCGACATATATGAAATGTTATTTGAGATATACTTTGACACTCCCACATTCACCCCTCATTTATCACACAATTATACAATTGCACTCCACTCACTGAGTATTTCCCAATACTCACCCCTCCCTTTAACACTTTTCAGAGGAAATTTAGATCTGCTGTAGAAATTGGAGCTGGGGAGGATTTATTCCGCTGACTTGTGTAGGTACATAGAAATGCAAGTTCATTTTGGTTGATTTTGAAGTCCATGGAATGAAAGACTTGTATAACTCTTTTGGTATGAATTAAATTAATACTTGTTTCATATATAAGAGCAAGTATTAATGGAATCCTTACATGGTTTGTACGAAACTTGTTTATTTTCTTTTAAACTCTCATATGGGACATTTGGATTGAAATCCTGAATTTCGATACTTTCTTTTGGAGTTGTGAAGTTCTGTACATCTCATACCGCTTGGATTTTAATGACGCTAGCTCGTTTTTCCATGCGAGTGTTAGTAAAATCTTACGATTATGATTTGAGACTTTTTTGTTTTAAATGTTTTAATTATGCTGAGAATTCTGGAATGGCTGGAATTGTCAATTTTTGCATGTATGCATGTACAGGAACCCCCGCCTCATTCGCGTGTCGATGCATGCTCGTGTGTACAGGGATGGACCGGATGGATCCTTTATATGTGTATTGTCATATGATTTTTCCCATTTCTGATGGAGTGTGTATTGGATGAGTTTTGAACTGATTTGTAGCCTTGCGGAGTCTCGGTATAAGGGGAGGTTCTGCCCGTGTACCGAGACAACGCGACGGCTGTTGCGTGGTCGATCCGAGGATCGGGGCGTGACAATTACTCACCGAAATTTATAAACATGACTCTTTACTTTTTCCATATCATAAATTCTAGATTATTTCAACATACTCTACACCCTCCCACTTATGTCCCTTTAGCTTCAACTTGCTGTGCTGAAACTTGTTAATGTGATTTACAGTTTTGGTTTTCTGGGCAGCATTTTCTGTTATCTTTAAGAAATACCTATAGCCAGATAATTTTTTAATTATAGAAATTATATTTTTCTTATGATTATTTCCCATGCCAAATTGAATTTTTCTAGTAAATTTGAGATTTTTTTTTTTTAATTTTCAAAATTTTCATATTTATTAACCATCTTAAATAACGTGAAAACTCCATGTTAGCAACATGGGAAATTTAGTTTGATTAACAAACTAATAGAGGTACCAAAAGTATCACTTGCGTAGTGGGTGCCTTTAGCTAGGGCTAAAAGTGGTTTTTGCCTTAGTTCAGGACCAGAAGAAAGAGTTATTCTTCTATTACTTTTGAGCCTTTTAAAAACCTAAAAGCCTAGTCTTGCCGGATATGAATTTTACTCAACATCTTCAAAAGCAAAATGGATACAAAATAATTGGTCTCCAAACCACATTCCTTTACGGGCATCAAATTGGCAGGCTTCCATTAGAAAAATAGATTGTGAAAATAGTGTTGACCTGAAATTTCTCCAAAGGATACTAAAACCATCTTTCCTAAAAGATGGATGGAAGAACTCCTAATGTAATCAAAATTCTTCTCCATAGGAAGGTTTACGTGTAACCCCTTGAAAATCACTTCTTTGGCTAAATCATTACCCAGGGATCATGTCTTTGAAATTCAATAAAAGGTTGGTACAATTGGACCATTGCTTCTATAGTTAACATCAGATTTAACACCTTGCTAGTCGTCTTCACATATGCTCATGATGCTGATAACTACCTCTTTTGTCCTACTAGGTTTTAGTCTTCCACTGTTTCAACTTACAGTATATCTCTAATAGATAAGATTATCAGTCTGTTTATGATGACACGCCTTTCGGCGGTAAATGAATAAGATGCTTATATTATTTTGTTTAAGTCGGTTATCATTTTCGCTCAAATATTGGGGTCACGAAAGCTCATTTTGCACTCCTTCCATTTAGGCACTATCGATTCCACTGTTGTCAAGCTACCCATACATTGCCATGCTCTCAGGTGTAGCTCTTCATATAGTTGTGAACTGTGCTTCCTTGTTAAGGATTGCTCTCTCCGTAAGTACCTTTGTAGTAACAAATTTTAATTTACTAAACTTTCTTTTCATGTGGTGGAATTAACTGGAACTCCTTTTTTCAATTTGGACTTTTGTTGGTCCAGAAACATCACATATAGATCTCTGGGAGGTGCATTTCAATTATTTGGTTTCAGTAACTTTTGTGAACTCTCAACATTAATTTTTAGTTTATGCCTTTAGTTTTTGTCAGTACATGGTAGTTTGCTATCATCCCAATTTGCGTAATTTAAGAATAAAATAACCACTCAGAAATCTTCAGTAGTTCTACTTGAAGAGATTGCTAGCCTCCCTGTACATGATCTCGTTGTTGGAGTTCCTTCTCTAAATATTCATATACCAGTGCCCATGTTTTACCGCTTTTTTTTTTTTTACCATTTCTAATTTTATTTTAGTAGTTATAAAGAATTTCTGCTCTATTTGGTCATAATGACTCTCATAAAACTATTGATCTGTTTCCCTTCTTAGGTATCAGTTGTTACTGGGTTATTTATCTGGCTGAATGATGCTGTGGTGAGTTTTAAGCTCCTGGGGGGATGGTTGACCATATTTTCTCCTCCTGTCACGAACCTTTCTGCATTCTGGTTACTATATTTTTCTCTGACCTGATGTCATTTTGTTAGCCCCAATACCAAAGAGGAGCTGCTAATGGTATTTCTGTGACTGCAATGTCATTTTTAAAAACGTTTGGCCTTGCTGGAGGAGCTAGACTGTAAGTAATTCTATGGTTTGAAGTCCTTACTTTCTTCTCGCCTTGGTGATTATCTGTTGCACAACAATTTCAGAATGGTTTATGTTTTTCTCAGCTGGGGCTGCTGTGATGCTCATGTGGATGGTTAGGTGTATTTTGAAGTTCTCCATGTGCATTTTCTTTCCCCTAGCCTTTTAATCTTCTTATGTTGTTGCCAGTTTTTCTTGGGCACAGTGGCGTCAAGACGTTGCCTTTCTCCCAGGTGAGATTTATAATGCTGTTTTATATGGCGCACATTTGCTTGTGAAATATTAATTCCCCACAATAATGACTATTACATAGCATGAAGTCCGGTCACTGATGTTTACTTATGAGAAGTAGGAAGTTGACTGCTATTAAATCTTATATTGTAGATTGCTTCTGGAGATGGAGTAGTCTTTCCCTTAGCAACATACTTTCACTTGGTGAAACATAGGTTTGCAAATGTCGTCTTCTTATATGGTGACAAGCCTTTTAATTTTTCTGGGTACTGATTGTCTTGTGCTTACTGCATTGCCTGGTGATCAAATGAATTATAATTATTATTATTATTATTATTTTGTGTGCTAAACAAGCTCCAGCTGATTGGGTTGCTTTTGACCTTCAAGCCATTTCTAGCACGGTGACATGTTTGAATTGGTGTATACAGTAGCAAACTTACTTGTCTGTGTGGTAATTGTTCTGCTGCTGCTTCCAATTGCTGGAAAATAAATCGCGGGATAGCCATTCCCAGCAAAACCTGTTCTATTCAACTCTTATGCTGTGTGCTGAACAAATTTCTCTACCTAACGGCTAATAAGCAATACCTAACATTCTCCCTTTTGATTTTAATCTTATACTGCTGTTACTTGAATGAACCCAGTTAAATGTTTGCATTCATCCTTATAAGCATTCATTTGAGGAAGTAATTTCCTCTTCCCCCCCCCCCAAAAAAAATCTTCTTCTTTTTCTTCTCCTTGACAAGTTAAAATGGTAGTCTGAAAGAGCATTTTTTTTAACCATGGTCTATATGGAGGTACGTTGCTGATCAAAACCTAAACTAAACTAAAATTTTGAGAAAATTATTTGTTCAATTTCTAACTTTAGGTAAAATGTACAATTAAGTTCTTAAATATTAAGTGCTCAAACCTTAAAAGGTGCAATAATTTAGTCTCCATTGGTGACAGTATCACGTTGGCTGTGTGGAATGACACTTGCTGAACTCGCATTACATGTAGTGCATATTGCTAATGTGGCATGCCACATCAGCACATGCCACATTCATTTATGTTTTGTGGTACCTACCACTTTAATATAGGTTGACTCGGTGGAAGGACAAAAAAAAAAAAAAAAAAAAAAAAAAAAAAACAACTATCATTCTCTCTCCCTCTCTAAAAAAATCTGAAAAAAAAAACTCCTCTATTTTTTTTTATAGTGCAAAAAGGTTGAGTGAAGTTACAGATTTAAAGAATGCTAGATGTATAAATGATTTATTAAATTATTTAGATTAATTAGTAATAGGGTTTAGGGTTTAGATTAAAGAATGGGTAGTGTCGTTGGTTAGTGTAGATAATATATTTAAAAAAATATATCTAAAAACATAATTTTATATATATAAATTAATTTAAAAAAATATAATTATTTATAAAAATTATTTTTTTAAAAAATTAATAAATTTCGGATAACTTATCGAGCCTTTGAGCTCGACACATTTGGGCTCGAGTTCGAGCTCGATACTAAGTTACTTGAGCCTGAGCTCGAGTTCGAACTCGAGTTTTGATCGGGTAGTGTCACGAATATCTGTAACACTAACCGAGTATCATATTAGCGCTAGTCACCACTTTGGACACCTTTAAGAAATATATTTAATAGTTTCATATATATGAAATTGTGGGATTTATTTTTTGAGCACTCATTAATTTTTATTTATAAAATAATAAGAAAATTATAATCTTGAATGAGACCCATCACCATAAGTTATGTTAATATTAGAATTCATAGATGCATCTTCAATCATGTCAAATTATTTATTTAGCACCAGAGTGACAAAGGAATTGTAATTGAAATTCAATTTATTTATTTATTAATAAAATTAATATAAATATAATTTGAAAATTTATATATATTATGAATTAAGATTGATGATAGTATTCAATCTTATTTATATATAAGTTAATTTATTTAAAACTTAATCTAATCAGGTTAATTAGTCGTATAAAAAATCTATAAGGTAATATAAAAAACAAGAAGAAGAGGAAAATCAGCTTCAAATGAGGTTAGGCACTTCCAAGTAGAACTCAAGTCATCTTGATTCTTGATTAATTATCCTTTATCTTACCTTGCTAATTATCTTCTTAAGTTCTTATCCACGCGATCTCACATCAGCTGAAGTTGATTTTGAAAGACTAGACTGACATGCACACAACAATCGCTTTTCCCTTAGTTATTAACAGATATAGAATCAACTATCATATATGATCACATTAGTTATATAATTTTATAATAATTGGCATAACTGAATATTTTTCATTTTATACATGATCATAAAATTCTTCTCTTAACTAATTATTGCAGTGTTCGGTATGAGATAAAATGGAATTTAAAAGTGTTGGAGGTGAATTTGACTTTATAGATGATGACTTTGATGACTCAAACGGGATAACTTGTTGTTTGGTGATCTAGATAGATGAGACTTGCAAAAACTCGCAAGAGAGTGCTCCAATGAGAGAGACTCTAACGCTCAAGTTAGAGAATGGTTTTCAAAAGAAAAGAAATAGATTGAATCAAGAACTAATAAGCCTTTGTGTGCGATAGGTGAATTCAGAGAGAAGGGGAGACTTACTTGACTAGAGGAGTTGATGAAATATATATAGTCTGCCCCCTAGAGTTCCATATGCTTTTGATGTATTAAAACCCTAGTTTCCCAAGATTCACAAGTGTTAAGCAAAATCTTAAGAGATTTGGAGTTTTACCAATCCAAGAAAGTTTCAATTTGCGAAGGGATTATTTTCCTTGTTGATGGGGATTTATAGATTTTCTTCCTCATTATGTGATATCATTCCCATGTTTTATGAAAATGTGAATATCACTCCAAAACTGATTGTGTGTTAAATGCCAAGGAGGTACAGGAGCCGATCGAGTAACTACCGAGAAGGGTTTGGTCGTTAAGCACCGAGGAGAAGGGATGTGTCTTGTATAAATGACGCGTTTCGTCAGGTTTTAAGCACGCTTTGTTCGTTGGGCTTTAGGCCTATATCGTACATTAATGGACTCTCAGATTATGTAATATCAGTTGCCCCCTACTCCTTGTGTCATTTTGAAGAAGCCATATGTAAGACCAAAATTAAAAAAAAAAAAAAAGAAAGTCAAAGTTTTTTTTTTATTATTACTCTCTCCCCTCCCCACTTTCCCAATTCCCTTACCCAAGACCCCAAATCCCCCTATTTTCTCATCTCTCTCTCTCTCTCTCTCTATCTCTCTCTCTCGTCTTTCATCTCTCACCATTAATCTCTCCCTCTCTCAATTTTCAACCTTACTCTCTCCCACACTTCTTCTCTCGCCTCTTCCAACCATTGCTGTCCTTCGGCATTCTCTCGGCCTTCAACTTTTTCTCTCTACAATGAAAATCACGTGACCGCCCCTCATGTCGCTGAGGTCTCCATCGTGTAAGTCTCTCATCTCTCTCCCTTTCTTGTTGATTTATGCCTACTCTGTCTTCATCCCTAAACTTGTATTGGAGCTTTTCATTCAAAAATTGAATCTTGTGTTTAGGGTTTGGACGAATTGAATTGGGAAATTGAACCTAAAGTTGTAAAATATTAGGTTTAGGGTTTTGATTTATGAGAATAACATATTCAATGATCTGAATGTTGCCTGAATATTGGAAGTGTTGGAATAAAAAGAAAACCCTAAAATTTCCTGCATCCTGGACTATTTGTGTATGCTGTGATCTTTTAGTCATAACTCTCTCTGTACAAAAGCAAATCAAGTGAACTTTTTTGCATAGAAACTAGACTCTCGGAGTTTTAAAATGAAATATGATTCGTTGAAATCGGATAATAATTTGATTAGTTATAATTTTTCAAAAAAAATTTCGTGGTGCTGTTTTGCCATGTTCTGCCCTGTTCTGTCTGCTCATTTTCCTTCAATTTTGAGATGTTTTCTAAACTAAATTCGGCTAAAATCTAAATATGAAAGTTGTAAATCTATGTCTTATATTTAATTTGAGAAAATAATCATGTGATTTGGATGTATGTACTGAAAGTTATAGACATTTTTCCATGACTGCACAAATTAAAAAATTTACTAAAAAATTAGAATTGTGAAAATATTAAGAAAAAATGATTTCTCTAGTGTTGGTATGTGATTTAATAATTTAATCATGACCAATAAATTAGGTTAAGGTCTTGAAGAGCATAAGGAGAGATAGTTCACATTTAGTTGAAAAATTTGGGAGTGATTACCCTCACAAGAGGTGAGTAGATGGTTTATTATAACCTTAAATGAGTAAAATTATTTAAAATTCTTTACAAATGATTTGGATTTGATGCACTCTAGTGAGGCACGATTCAACGCCAATGAAGGGGGTTTTGGTATTTTGAGATATATGGAATGAGACCCCTTGGCGGGTTTTCGTCCGGGTTTGGCCAAACCTGATACGGGAGTGTTTTCATAGAAAGACCCCATAATTTTCAGAAAATATGAATTAAATGGATATACGTTTATTAAATTATCATAATTTATTGAAATCATTTTCTTATATATATATAATATTGTTTATGAGTTATGTTTTGACCTCCCCACCTTCACCCCTCATTTATTGTCATAATATCATTGCACTCCACTTACTGAATATTCACAATACCCACCCCTCTCTCACATTTTTCAGAGAAAGCTTAGGTGAGAGACATCGATTTGGATCCAGTGGAAGACATTATTTTGCTGAAATTATATAGGTATTGATGGTATATGTTTTATTTTTTGATTAATGTAGTATAACCCACGGGGAAACAATTGTACTATTCTTTTGATTTGGATTTGATTGATACTTGTCCTTTCTCTTGAAATAAGTATTGATAGAATCCGTACTTGGTTGTTATAAAACTTGTTTCATTTTGTTTAAACCTTTTCTTTTGAAGAATTTATTGTTTTATTGGGACATTTGGACTTTACTTGTGAATTTTGAGACCTCTGAAGTTTGAGAAAATTTTATTAATATTTCTTTGATCGGTCGAGATGGCCTTATGCATGTATTTGATTTTGATTGGCTAAGATGGCCTCCTGCATGCCTGTTGTGATAAAATAGATTGGAATGGTTTTTTGAATACTGTTGAGTTGTATATGGATGAAAGGGTATTGAAAACTGTTTGGAAGATTGGATTGGCCAAATTGCATGCGTGCATGTACAAGGATGGATTCGGTGGATCCTTTATTTGTGTGTCCTTGCATACCTTTGATAATTGATGACCTAGGGGGCTCATTTGAATGTTGATAAATTGTTTTTCTGAATCAGGATAAACATGTTGAATGTCTTGCGTTGTCCCAGTATATGGGGAGATGCTACCCATATACCGGGATAATGCGATGATCGTTGCGTGCTCGACTCGAGGGTCAGGGCGTGACATAACATGAGAAGTAAATCCAAGAGTTATTGCCCGAAAGGCCGTAGGGGAGTTTAACGAAGATAACTACCAAATAAATGATCCCAAAATGAATGTTTCGTGAAAGTTGGAAAGTTTGAGTTTTCCATTCATTGGGTATGTCTTCCATTAGGACTTTTCAGTTGCCAGCAGTCGTAAGGGCTAGGTTCCGGTATTGCCACGAAATGATCTTGAGAGATTTGTAATTTGCTCCTTGATACTCTAGCACAAAGAGTTAGTATGCCTCAGAGATAGTCCAAACATGGGTTTTAAACCCCAAAACCCAATATGTTAAAAGGCTTCTGCCGATGTAAGGTATTATCAAGAATAGGGCTGTCGATATAAGGCGCCATCATGACATTTAGATTTCTGATGTTATGGCGGAGTCTATGGGGGCTCCTTGAGGATACTGGCTTTGGGTGTAGAGAGATTTTAGCTCGAACAGGAGAGACCTTTATTCGTAGTAGAAGCTCTCTTCTCAATGTCAGAATCATCAAGATCAGAATCATCATCCGGCTCCTTGGTGTAATAGGTGGGTAAAGGTTCTTCTTTAACCCTTTTTGGGTTAGGCGATAAGAGGATTTGGGGGATCAGAGGAAACCTATCAATATAGAGTATGTCAAGCTTGATGTATTTTTCTGTCTCTTTTTGGTCAACTCCTACTTTCTATGAAGTCTTTTCCAGCATCTCTTGTAAAATTTTTGTAATTTTTCTTATGATTATATGATGTCCTTTTTGTACTATATGGAGTATTGTATTTCTCGTTTTGTTTCTCTGTCTTTGTAATAGTACCGACAAGTAAACTTCATTTCTCTATATTGTACGTTTGTTTTGTACCTGTGATGTGAGACACAATAATATTTCTCTACACATTTGAGTCATTTGACTAGCCTTTTTGCTTATGTGTCTATCGTTTGTTTCAAAGCTTTGATTTGGAAATGTGGGCTGTGTCTATCTGTCGGGGAGTTATATCCCTTGCTTGACGATATGCTATGTTCAGTAAAACACTCAATTAAGAGAGTTCAAACGATAGAATGGGCAGTGTCTATCAACTGGAAGATACATTCCTTACTAATAACATGCTACGCTCGGTTGGACACCCGATTAATGGGGTTCAAATGATAGGATGGGCTGTATCTATTCAACTAAGAGATATATCCCTTATTGATGGGGAGATACATCACTTGTTGACGATACACTATGTTTGGAATGGATATTATAGCAAATCAGTCGTTTGATGAGTTAAAGGACCATTGAGGTTTTTACCTGACTGCTCAGTTGGAATTAGGTGATTTTCCACGAAAGAGTGGTGGTCGCTATTGATAGTAGATGACCAAGTTTTTGGAGTTCCAAGTCCTAGGTATGATTGAACCGTCCAAGCTACAGAGATGATATATCCATAGCCAAACTTTTGAGCATACTTGGTAAGACCCTTCCCAATTGGGCGCTATCTTTCCTCTCGGTTAAGACTGTCCGGTGGCCTCTACCTTCCTTAACACTAGATTGTCGGCTTAAATGTTCTAGCCATAATTTGCCTGTTGTAGTATAGTGCCATCTGCTGTCGATAAGTTATCATTCGAACAGATGCAACCTCTTACAATTTAGGAAGCAAATCCAATTGTTCACGCAATGCTAGCTCATTTTGCTTTGGCTTGTATTGATCTACTCAGAGTGAGTGAATGCCAATTTCCATATGTTTTACTGCTTCACAGCTATAAGTCAGACTGAACGGTGTCTCTCATGTCGCCCTTCGGGGTTTTGTCTTATAGGCTTAGAGGATACTGTAGAGCACTTTCTTAATGGCTCTTGACTTTGTTTAGTGCGGCCTTTAGATCTTGTAGGATTGTTTGGTTCATCATCTTGGCGAGACCATGTGTCACGCCCCAAACCGGGATCGTGAACAGCCGCCCGTTGCCCTAGGATGCCGGTTGTATTTTTACAGAAAATCGGACAGAACCTTCCCATAAATCGGAGGTTTCCCTTGTACAATTAAACCTGTATAATCAAATCAATCTATAATTTAAATAAATAGCCATCCCGGCCTCTCCAAAATCAATAAACACTACCGCCAGCATCTAGAACAACGCAAGGCTACAAGTTTCTAGTAGTCCTAGCCACAGACCTCTACTGTCATGTCCAACTAGAGCATGAGCAGCCGCTATACCGAGCGGACCTAAGTTTATACAATATATATCACATTTCCCAAGTAACGTTCAAATACGTACAATCGCCTCAATACAAATGAAATATGAGAGTTAAACTATACAGTCATCCCAAAATAAGTACATGGCCAACTACGGACCTCCATGTCAAGATCTCGCAGGGTCGAAACTAAATTAGAAGTAAATCTCACCGTTAGAACAACAAATCCGCACTAGAGCGTGTAACGCCGCTCTATCACAATCAACCTGTCTGAGGAGGGAAAAGAGAGGGGTGAGTATCATGGGAAGATACTCAGTGAGTGAGGGGGGTAATATCAAGCATAAATAGTATAAGTGAACAATTGGAGTGTCAAATAATATCATTTGAAACAAAAATTTACATTTCGCAGCAAAACATGATATATTTATCAATTTGAAATCATTTAATCAAACACGCGATAGCAAGCATGTATGCATCCATTTAAAATCAAGTAATGTCAGAGCGAGCCAAAAATAGTCCTGGCAAAGGTCAACCGTGACCAAGGACAGGCGCGTCGGGGGTTTTATTATGCATAGACTTTGAAACGCTCTCTACCCCGACGTTGGCCATGAGTTCGCTGGGGCCAACTCATCAACGTGTATAGGACCCCGCCCGATGCTAGACGGTGGCGTCACACACGTCCTCCCCCTACGTGAGTTCAACCGGCCGCGCTTATAGCCTTTAGAATAAATGACGTTTGCGGATACCTCCTACAGAAGCGTATCCGGGCAACCCGTGCCTCTACAAACGCCCCTCGTAGCTACGGAATCATCATAGTATCACAAGGGCACAACGTCCCATAGTATCACAAGGGCACAACGTCCCAGGGCATAACGTCCCACAAGTATCACCACATCATCACATAACTAGTGGGCATCCAACCCACGTAGTTCATCAAAAATATTTTAAATTTGCGTGCCAATACGTCTCTTCAATTCATTTCAAAACAGCATATCAATGCGACGGTATAAAATGAAATTTATACATTTTCAAGTAATGGCACAATTATTATTTCATTTCAAACCATGGATGCATAGTCATTGTAAATATAATTCAAGACACTCCAATAATCACAAAACAGTTTTGAAATTCAATATCATACGTCAAACGAATGCATATCAAAGCATGTTTTATCGAAAACACGACAGAAAACACGTTTTACTATTTTATGCAAGAGATTAGAGTCACACTCACCTATTTAGGGAGGGTGGTCACTCCCTACTTTTCAACGACTCTCCAAAACACAAACCTAATTAAATTATCAAATTTTTATATCATATAAAACCCTAATAAGGGAAAATTTATTCACACTGTGAAGTGAGTGCGTTTCTCTCACCTAGAGTTCCTCGGGTTTCAGACCTAACTGTCGTTTGCCCATCGGATTGGTCTAAAACCTGTAATATTTCCAAATTTCAATTATATTAGAAACAACTAAATTTCTAATACCAAACCCTAGAATTTCAACCAAATATAGTCGTTACCTGCAGTATAGAAGATGCAGGTAAGCTCTCGAAGGGGAAAGCCGGTCAGGGGCTCGCGGGCCGTCACGGGCTCGCGGGCCGGTGGGCTGGCTATTAGCGGGCTGGCCCGCTGGTGGCTCACGGGCTCTCAGCCCGACTTGCTGGCTGCAGCGGCTTCGTAGGTTGCAATGGGCCGCGGCTGGACTAGGCCTTGGGCCGCTGGTGGGCTGGCCCGCTCACGGGCTAGGGCTCGCGCTGGGTCGCCAGCTGGGTCGCCAGCTGGGTCGCGCGCTGGCACGCGCTGGGTCGCACGCTGGCACGGGCTAGCTCGCGCGCTGGCACGGGCTGGCTCGCGCTGGCTCGCGCGCTGGCTCGTGCTGGGTCGCGTGCTGGCTTGTGCGCTGGCTCGCGGGAGATCGCGTTGGCTCGAGCAGGGGTAGCACGCTGGCCCGTGCTGGGTGTCGTGCTGCTCGCGGGAGATCGCATGAGTGCGCACTGTGCAGGAGGTGAGGCGCTGCTCACTGGCTGACCGCGCGCTCGTATGAGGAGGGAGGAGGCGCTGTAGCGGCGGGGATTGCTGGAGAATAGTGGAGCAGTGGGCGGCGTGCGGTGACGGGAGAGAGGCCGCGGCGGAGAAGAGAAAGAGAGAAAGAGGGAAAGAGGGAGAGAGAGAGAGAGAGAGAGAGAGAGAGAGAGAGAGATAGATAGAAAATTAGGGCTTTAAGCCCTAATTTAAAATTTTCTCTTTTTTTTTTTTTATATGGTGTTACACCATGAGTTTGAGGGTACGTGATGGAGGTGAAGAGGCGTTGAATTTCTAACTGGTCACAGAAATCTCAAAAGTTTTTGTTGTCGAATTGCTAGTCATTGTTAGTAATGAGGACATAGGACACACCAAACCTAGTGATAATGGATGTCCACATGAAATTCTATATCTTGCCTATAGTGATCTAGGCCAATGGTTTAGTTTCAACCCACTTGGTGAAATAATCAATGGCCAAGACCAAGAACTTCCATTGCCCGATGGTTGGTGAGAATGGTCTGAGGATGTCTATCCCCCATTGTGCAAACAACCAAAAGCTAACGATTGGATTGAGCTCGGTGAAGGGATGGTGAGGGACCAATGAGAAACGTTAACATTTGTCATACCTCTTGACGTAATTGTCTACATGGGTTTTCATGGTAGGTTAGTAGTACCCTTGCTGAAAAGCCTTGTTCGCTTGGTTTTGAGTGCCTAAGTGGTTGCCACATATCCCTTCATGGATCTCTTTGAAAACGGAGTTCCCTTCCTTGGGCTTCAAGCACTTCAGATATGGATGAGTATAAGACTTCTTGTAGAGGTTTTTGTTAATTATGGCATAGTGAGTAGCCTTGCGCTTCAATTTGGCGGCTTCATCTGGGGAGTTTGGTAGTTGCTTGTGTTTCAGATAGGCCTTTATTGAATCTTTCCACCTTGGTGTACTATTGTAGATAGGATCTGTTTAGATTTGTCAATGTTTGGGTATGGCATACTTTCTATGTAGATCATTCTTGCTAAAAAGCCTTGTTCGCTTGGTTTTGAGTGCCTAAGTGGTTGCCACATATCCCTTCATGGATCTCTTTGAAAACGGAGTTCCCTTCCTTGGGCTTCAAGCACTTCAGATATGGATGAGTATAAGACTTCTTGTAGAGGTTTTTGTTAATTATGGCGTAGTGAGTAGCCTTGCGCTTCAATTTGGCGGCTTCATCTGGGGAGTTTGGTAGTTGCTTGTGTTTCAGATAGGCCTTTATTGAATCTTTCCACCTTGGTGTACTATTGTAGATAGGATCTGTTTAGATTTGTCAATGTTTGGGTATGGCATACTTTCTGAGTAGCCTTGCGCTTCAATTTGGCGGCTTCATCTGGGGAGTTTGGTAGTTGCTTGTGTTTCAGATAGGCCTTTATTGAATCTTTCCACCTTGGTGTACTATTGTAGATAGGATCTGTTTAGATTTGTCAATGTTTGGGTATGGCATACTTTCTATGTAGATCATTCAATTGGTCACTACCGAATTAGAGGTAGCCAACTTCAAAAGGGTGTCGACTCATGCATTCTTTGAGCGGAGGATCTGTTGTATGTCCACTTTGTCGAACATGCTCATTGCCTCCTACAGTTTGGTGAGATACCTCGTTATTACCGGATCCTTAGTCTCATAGTTCCCTTTAATTTGTTTGATGAATAGCTAGCTATCGGTAAAGACTCGCATGTCTTGATCTCCTAGTGATGTTGCTATTCGTAATTTAGTTGGAAGGGTTTCATATTCGGTCTAGTTATTTGTTGCCTGGAAGTTAAAAGGAGGGTGTATTCAGTTTTTGAAATTATCTGGTCCCATAAGGATGAGCCCAACCCTGTTTCCTGAGGAGTTCAATGATTCATCTACGTGAATGGTCCATTTGGATGATAAGTATTCTTCTTGGTCATCGGTTAAGGTCGAATCGGTGAATGGAGGGAATGAACATTTGAGGATGAAATTGGTAAGGGATTGGTCTTTAATTGCTGGTCTCGGTTGGTACTCGATGTCAAATTCGCCTAATTGATATTCCACTTAACGAGTCAGCCTGAAGTATCTCTCTTTTACAAGATCTGTTTTAGAGGTTGATTGGTCAATACCATAATGGTATGAGCTTGAAAATAAGGCCGAAGGTGTCGGGCGATTATAACTAGGGCGTATACCCCCATCTCGATAGGTCGATAACTAACCTTAGACTCTTGGAGTACGTGGTGTAGTAATACATCCGCTTATGTGCGGTAGATTCCTATCTCATAAGAATAGAGCAGAGTACTCGGTCAGAGATAGAGAGATAAAAATAGAGTTTCTCATCGAAAATAGGTCGAGAGAGGAGTGGAGGCAACGCGAGATATTTTTTGAGTCGATTGAATGTCGTCTATCATTGTGATGTCCATGCGAACTTTTGGCACTTTTTCAAGGAATCATAGAAGGGTTCGTACTTTTCCTCGACTTTCGACAAGAAATGGTTCAGTGCTGCGATCTTCCTTGTGAGGCACTATACTTCCTTTATTATCTTGGGTGGTGCCATGTCCAATTTGTAACACCAAAAAAAAAAAAAAAAATGGAGACACAGCATTTTGGGGCAAAACACTGAGTCCCGAAATTTGGGGATTAGGGTTGGAAACCCTAATCCCTCTTTCTCTCTTTCTCTCTCTCTCTCTCTTTCACTCTCTCTCTCTCCCCCGACCCTTCGTTTCTCCTCCCATCGTGGCGCCGCTCCTCCTTTGCCACGAGCTCCGCTGCCAACAGCCCACCACTATCATCGCCTTCTTCTTCTTCTTCTTCTTCTTTCCCTCTCGCTTTCTCTCTCACAGTCTCTCACTCTCGCGATCTATCTCTCTTCCGCCTCGCCTTCCTCTGCCGCGAGCCACGATCGATCGCACCGCACGTCACCGTGAGTGACGCAGCTGCTCCTTCCTCCCGCGAGCCTCCGCGAGCGCAACCCAACGCCCTTGCACGCAATCGAGCCATAGCGCACCTCAATCCGCAAGCGAGCAGGACCCATTCTGCGAGTGAGCAGGACACAGTCCGCAAGCGAGCACGAGCCAGACCGCGCACGAGCGCGTACCAACGCAGCGCACGAGCACACGGGCGGGCACCAGCCCGCAAGCCACTGCGGCCCGCAGGCCCATCACCTGCAGGCCCATCAGCCAGAGGCCCGCCAACCCGCAGGCCTGCCAGCCTGCAGGCCCATCAGCTGCAAGAATTATTGTATTCTTGCGACATGGACTTGATAGTACCAGGCTTGGGTATGGATGTTACCATATCTTCCACTTCGATTATTGGAGATTTTAGTTGATAAATGTACTCATTTATTTATTTTTGGGATGACTGTAAAATTTATGTATAATTATTTGTGAAACTCTCAAGTTTATTTGCATTGAGACGATTGTACGTATTTAAATGTCATTTGGGAAAATTATTGTATATTATGTAAAAATTTAGCTCAGCTCGGAGTGACGGCTGCTCATACTCTAGTTGGGCATGACAGTAGAGGTTTGTGGTTAGGTCTACTGGAAATTTGTATAGCCTTGTGTTGTTCTGGATATTGGCTGTGGCATTGGTTGATTTTGGAGAGGCCGGGATGACCATTTATTTATTTTACAGGATGAATGATGATATACAGGTCAAATTGTACTTGAGAGACCTCCGAAATACATGGAGATTCTGCTCGATTTTCTATAAAAATGTAGCCGGCATCCAGGACAACGGGCGGCTGTTCATGACCCCAGTTCGAGGCGTGACAGTTCGGTTGGTATCAAAGGCTTAGGTTGGGCAAAGGGTAGTAAAAAAAGTATTCCCAAGTACATAGAAAAGTTCTCAATGCATTAGAGAGTTTATACTGTCATTTAAAGTCCCCTATATGGTCGTAGACCAATAATTTCATTCATTTTAGAAGGTTAATTACTACGTAACTAACCCTAATTTTTCAATCATGCAAAACTCTAGAGTTATAGTTAATGAAAAGTTCTTTCCTTGTAGAATTATGCTGCCTAGATGCGGTAGACCAGTAGGATGCGGAGCTAGACTCGCGCTACCCGAGACTCCTCAAGTACCTTACCCTTCGAGGGGAACTGAGACCCTTGGAGTGCCTGAGGCTGCTTCCTCTTCACGAGCGCCCCTGCAGCGCCTACTCAGCCGGCTGCTCCAGCCGAGGTTCCACCACCGTCCTTTGAGGCGTTTAGGCAGGTGTATGAGTGGTACACCTCCCACGGGATTTAGATGCCACCCCCATCACCACCGACGGCAATGCCAACTCCTACGACCGTGCCACCTTCAGTTGCACCAGATCAGCCCCCAGTTGTTGGTCCTTCTACTATTTCAGGACCTAGTGATACTACCTCACCTATTTTGAGACGTATTCACGAGCTCACCCAGTTGGGTGAAGGAGGCGAGGTAGTTAGGCTGCACGGAGTTCGTGGGAATGGGTGATCCCACAGCAGCAAAGCACTGGATCAACCGCAACCGCAGAATTTTGACTGATATGGGGTTGAGCGAGGACTACCGGCTTCGGATAGTAGAGAGACTCTGGGATGGTGACGCCCTCACTCGGGGAGGCGATTTGTGACGATGCTACCGAGCCGATGCGATGGGAGGACTTCTTGCTTGAGTTCGATCACAGGTACTTCTCTGAGTTCCAGCAGGACCGCAAGAGGGCAGAGTTTCTATACTTGCGGCAAGGAACTAGGACAGTGATAGAGTATGAGACGAAGATGAGTCGACTAGTTGCTTTCGTTCCAGACTTGGCAACGCCAAAGCAGCTACGGTTCAAGTTTGAGGACAGCCTCAACTTGAATATCAGGAGGTATATGACAGTGACTCCTTATCTCTCCTTTACAGAGATAGTGGACTCAGCACTTAGAGCGGAGGAGATCATTCGTGCTGAGGGCAAACAGCGAGAGAATAGAGAGATAAGGAAGAAGAGATCTGGGGCTTCTTCGAGCCAGGGCTCGAAGAAGGGTAGGAGTTCAGGATATCAAGAAGGCTCTTCTCAGCCGAGACAAGCACATCCTGGACAGGGATCACGATCTCAGGGATTTAGAGCACTGGCTTCTAGCGCCACTACTCAGACTTTAGATCAGCGGCACCCTTTTTGCTACTGATGTGGTGGACACCATCCTTTTGGAGAGTGTATGGTGTCTGTTACATGCTTCCGGTATGGGAAGTCAGGACATATCAGAAGCACCTATCCTGAGTTGGGATTTGAAGGTCAGATAGCTTCAGGACAGTCGAGTGTTCCCCGAGGAGGACAATAGGGAGCACCTGTACACTCGAGTCACACCGCTCCATGGACAGCAGTCCGGAGCAACACGGTGCCAGGACCATTCCGACAGCAGTAGAGGACACAGGCCCGTGTATATGCAATGACGCAGGATGATGCTCAGTCGAGTCCTAACGTGATTATTGGTGCTCCTCCCACTGATCCTCATGTTTAGAGATATTTTCTTTTATGTATCTTCTTTTGAGCATCATCACTAGTTAAAGCCTTAGAGGCTTAACTATGTTGGTATGTATATACATTTTGATATATATATATATATATATATGTGAGCATATATTTTCTTTCATATTTATCAACTAATCTTTTTATTTTCTCACAATAGGAGTTATGAATATGTGGGGAGTCGACACTTGTCCTATTTGACACCGGGTCGAATCATTCGTATATGAGAGTGTCTTTTACCCATGGGTTGGGTAAGCCTTTGTAGTCACTTGATGAGGAGATATTGGTCATCACTCCTCTCGGTGAGCAGATACTTAGAGATTCTGTCTACGGAGGGAGTAAAGTCATGGTCAGAGATGCGATACTTGAGGCAAACTTGATTCCAATTGAAATAACGAATTTCGATGCCATCCTAGGGATGGATTGGCTAAGCATGGGGCTCAGTAGATTGCTTCACCAAAGAAGTGGAGTTTCGGAGACACAAGGGGCCGTTGTTAAGGTTCCTAGGCGAGGGGCGAGTGTTACCTCGCTGTGTTGTTTCGGTGATGAAAGCCAGGTGATTGATAATCCGAGGGTGTACGGCATACCTGGCTCATGTTATTGACACCACTGTGTAGGGGCCGAGGCTTGAGGCGGTCCCAGTGGTACAGGTGTTCCCAGATATATTCCCGAGGAGCTACCCGGACTACCACCAGTTTGGGAGTTTGATTTCGAAATTGACCTAACTCCAGGGACCACTCCCATATCTATTCCACCATACGGAATGGGGCCAGCTGAGCTTAGAAAGCTCAAGGTCCAGTTACAAGAATTGCTGGATAATGGTTTAATCCATCCGAGTACTTCGCCATGGGGTGCTCCGGTGTTATTTGTGAAGAAGAAAGATGAGACTCTATGATTGTGTGTGAACTATAGGCAGCTAAACAAGATTTCCATCAAGAATCAGTACCCTTTGCTGCGTATTGCTGATTTATTTGATCAGTTCTAGGGTGCGCGTGTTTTTCTGAAAGATTAATTTTCGATCTGGATATCATTAGTTGCGGATCAGGGCTGAGGATGTGCCCAAAACCGCATTCCGCACCCGATATGGACATTACGAGTTCGTGATCATGTCGTTTGGGCTGACCAACGCACCAGCAGCCTTTATGGATCTGATGAATCGGGTTTTCCATGATTATTTGGATCGGTTCGTCATTCTGTTCATCGACGATATCCTTGTATATTCAAAGAGCAATAAGGAGCATGCACAACACCTTACGGTGGTTTTGCAGATTTTTCGCGAGCGGCAGTTGTATGTCAAATTCACCAAGTATGAATTTTAGCTTAGATAGATTAGATTTTTGTGCCATATTATTTCTGCGAAGGGTATTTGTGTTGACCCAGAGAAGGTGACCGATGTACGGAGTTTCCTTGGTCTTACGGGGTATTACCGGCGGTTTGTAGAAGAATCCTCCCAGATCACTGCTCCACTTACCAGACTGACACGGAAGGACGTTAAGTTCTTTTGGGACGATCATTGTGAGACGAGCTTTCAGGAGCTCAAATAACGACCGGCGACGGTCGGCCAGTCAGAGAGGACCTTAGTTTTCTAGCTCAGCATGTAGCTATTATAGATCAACAGGTCAGAAAGTTGCAGAGCAAAGAATTTTTATTGGTCAGAGTTTTGTAGAGGAGTAACTAGTTCGAGGAAGAGACCTGGGAGTCCGAAGAGACAATTAGGAGACACTACCCCCACTTGTTCAGTGTATTGCTTTCTTTTAGTTTCGAGAACGAAACTTATTTTTAGGGGGTTAAAAAATGTAACACAAAAAAAAAATGAAGACGTAGCGTTTTGGGGCAAAATGCTGCGTCCCCAAATTTGGGGATTAGGGTTGGAAACCCTAATCCCTCTCTCTCTCTTTCTCTCTCTCTCTCTCTTTCACTCTCTCTCTCTCCCTTGACCCTTCGTTTCTCCTCCCACCGCGGCGCCGCTCCTCCTTCACCACGAGCTCCGCCGCTAACAGCCCACCACCATCATCACCTTCTTCTTCTTCTTCTTCTTCTTCTTCTTCTTCTTCTTCTTCTTCTTTCCCTCTCGCTTTCTCTCTCACAGTCTCTCCTTCTCGCGATCTCTCTCCCTTCCGCCTCGCCTTCCTCCGCCCCGAGCCACGATCGATCACACCGCACTCCACCGTGAGTAACCACAATTGCTCCTTCTTCCCTTGAGTCTCCGTGAGCACAACCCAGCGCCTTTGCACGCAATCGAGCCACATCGTACCTCAGTTCGTGAGTGAGCAGGATCCATTCCGCAAGCGAGCAGGACACAGTCCGCGAGCGAGCACGAGCCAAGCCGGGCACAAGCCACCGCACGAGAGCGCACGAAAGCACACGGGCACGCAGCAGCGCACGAGCGCAGCGTACAAGCACACGGGCACGCACCAGCCCGCAAGCCACTACGGCCCGCAGGCCCATCGCCACAGGCCCATCAGCCACAGGCCCATCACTCGCAGGCCCGCCAGCCTACAGGCCCGCTAACCCACTGGCCCGCAGACCGCGAGCCCGCTAGCTGAAACCCACTGTCCCGCTGACCCGCAAACCCACGAGCCCGCTGTAGCCCGCGACGGCCCGTGAGCCTGTGACAGCTCACGAACCTCCACACAGGTAAATGACTTAGGGTTTTGCTTCCGATCTAACTGTTTGAACCTAACCAATAAACCCTGTCTTGATAGGTAGCATTTCAGATCTTGGAGTAATCGAGAAGACATTCGGACAAAGGTTTGCGCTCCGAGAAAAACCCTAGGTGAGTGATTTCGGACCCATTCGATTTGGTTATCAAATTTAGGGTAAATTTAAGATAACAAGTCTTGTATATACTAGAATGTAAACCAGATTCGTAATGAATCCATTTTTGATATTATATGCGATTTATTAGGTTAAGTGTATGAATTTATATGAAATGGGACTATTCAGAATGATAGAATCAAATTAAATTGATTTGAATAGTTTTTTTTGGAGTTTAAATTGACCTATGCATGAAAATAATCGGAAATTGGGATTTGAGTGCAAGGGTTGATGCAACCTTTCTCATTATAAATTATTTTGCTTATAGGCAATTTAAATACGATCTCCGTATTATGAAAATAGACTCATATACCTTAAAAATGACATATGGCTTTAAACATTTGGAAGGAATCGAAAAGTGTATGATTTTTCAAAAATTATCCATCTTATATGAAAATTATTTATTTTAAGACTTATTTCAAACCTTGAGTGGTTTTAGGGTTGAATTTGACTTGGTTTAAAGGTACGTTAATGGTTTATAAATAAAATGCAATTGATGACATTAGAGTGTATTCATAAATTGAAGAGTTAAGTTTTGTACAAAGTTAGGAAAAATGGATAAACCCTAAAATATTTGAAATTTGATGTTAAATTCTGATGATCTGATGATCTGATCAGGTTGATTTTTTTTTTAGACTCGAGAAGTCAGATTGGATTGTTTTGAAAATAGGGAGTGAATACCCTCCCTAAAACGGTGAGTGGGACTTTGACATCTTCTATTGATTGACAAATCATATTTTATCGATTTTCAAACGATATGATTTTTATACGTGTGAAAACTGAATGTTTGGATTTTGATAAGTATATATACATATTTTTGCGACCATTGGAGTATCCCAATTGCTAATTTTATAGATTATGCATCCATGAGTTTGATAACTGATATTGTGCCACATTTTCGACATATTGACATGTTTTAATGGTTCCACTGTATTGACACATGGTTTTAAATAGATTTATATAAAATCTTTAGGCTATACGCCCGGCCGAAATTATGTTACGATGCATGGGGCTATATGTCCGGCCGACATGATGTGATGCATGAGACTACGTGCTCGACCGACTTGGTGATATGGTGATATAGTGATATGCTTTCTATAGCATTCCATAGCTACGAAGGACATTTGGTAGAGGTACCCCTTGTGCCCGGATACGCTTCGGCCGGAGGTATCCGTCAGATCGTCATGTGTATGGGTGTCCCAAGTTGACTCTCATTGGGGAGGACGTGAGTTTACCTCTGTTTAGTACTGGGCGGGATACCATACACGGCCGACTATATATATGTATCATCATTATTATTTACAAGTTAGTTGGAGTAACCTGTGGCCAACATTGGGGTAAAAAACCATTATTTAATATTTGCATAGTTGAAAACCCCCAATGCGCCCGTCCTTAGTCGAGGTAGACCATTACTTGGGTAGTTTGTTTGACCGGCTCTACATATGTGATTTGATACATGGATGGATGTATATGTTATTTTGTTGTGTGTGCCTTGAGATATGTTATTTTTCAAACAGCACGTTATTTTTCGCACACTTGATATTGTGTTATTTGCTTTGACACTCTAAGTTCACACTTGATATTGATAGCACGGTGTCAATCTCCTCACTTACTAAGTATCCTCTTATAGATACTCACCCCTCACTTTCTCCCCACAGGATTAGTTTTGGACTGAAGAAGAATTATTGTATTCTTACGACGTGAACTTGATAGTACCGGGTTTAGGTATGGATGTTACCATATCTTCCGCTTCGATTATTGGAGATTTTAGTTGATAAATGTACTCATTTATTTATTTTTGGGATGACTATAAAATTTATGTATAATTATTTGTGAAACTCTCAAGTTTATTTGCATTGAGGCGATTGTACGTATTTAAATGTCATTTGAGAAAATTATTGTATATTATATAAAAATTTAGCTCGGCTCGATGTGGTGGCTGCTCATGCTCTAGTTGGGTATGACAATAGAGATCTGTGGTTAGCTCTGCTGGAAATTTGTAAAGCCTTACGTTGTTCTGGATGTTGGCTGTGGCATTGGTTGATTTTGGAGAGGCCGGGATAGCCATTTATTTATTTTACAGTATGAATAATAATATACAGGTCAAATTGTACTTGGGAAACCTCCGAAATACATGAAGATTCTGTACAATTTTCTGTAAAAATGTAGCTGGTACTTAGGACAACGGGCAGCTGTTCATGACCCCGGTTCGGGGCGTGACACAATTTGGCTTATATCTTTTCTGCATTAATTTCGATTCCCCAATTGGTAATTAGGAAATTTAGGAATTTTCTAAAAGTGATCCCAAAGGTGTACTTTTCCTGGTTTAGCGTCATGTTATAGCATTCTAATATTTGGAATGTCTCTTCTAAATCTGCCACATGACTCTCGACGTTAGCACTCTTAATGAGCATATCATCGATGTAGGCTTCTACATTCCTGCCACGCTATTTGCTAAAAATTTTGTTAACCAATCATTGGAAGGTTGGACCAGTATTCTTGAGACCGAACAACATCACCTTGTAACAGTAAGTGTCGAACTCTGTGATGAAATTAGTTTTCTCCTCATCTTCGGGGGTCATGCATATTGGGGAGTAGAGAACTGTTATTGGGGCATGCCTTGTTAAAATCAGTGAAGTCTATACACATCCTTTATTGGCTGTTGGCTTTTTTTTTACCATGACCACATTAGCCAACCACTCAGAATAGTCTACCTCATGAATGAACCCTGCTGTTAAAAGCTCCTAGACTTCTTCTTGTATTGAACGTTGACGTTCCGGTGCGTATATTCTTTTCTTTTGCTTGATAGGCTTGCAATTGGCATCCATGATTAGGTTGTGAACTATGACCAACAGATGGATACCAGCATATCTTTAGGAGACCACACAAAAATTTTGGAGTGTTGTCAGAGGCAATCTATGATCGTATCTCGGAGAGATGTAGGCAAGTGGGCATCGACTTGGACTATTTGACCCAGTATATTAGTAATTGGAACTTTGACTACTTCTCTAGACTGATGTTTGGATTGGTGCTCAGCATCGTCTCTAAGTTCTAATGTATCCATCTAGAAAACTTCTTTTTCTTCTTCCTTGATGGTGGGGATGGTCATCGGGTCAATATCATCATGAAGTGTCGCGACCTCTAAGAGCATCCAAAACTTGATATTCATATATTTTGTGCTTGGCAGTGCTTCGAGTCTATCCAAACTATGATGATCGAGAACAGTGTTGTAAGGAGACGAAAGCCTCACCACATGGAAGGTGGTTTTGGTATTAGCATGGTAGAGTGATGTTTCTAAGCTCATGACGAGCGAGATGGTACCTTCGGGGTATATGCATTCGTCAGCGACCCCTTTATGGGTCCATTCGAAGGTTGAAGATGAGATAGGTTGAAGTTCATTCATTGGAAGGCCTTCCAGAAGAGAAGGTCTCAATCTACTGTTTGATCAACGAAAATTCTCTTGACAAGGTGGGGTCCTATTCCCGCGGTGATGATTAGCAGGTCATCTCGACTCGTGTCAACTCCCCTTAAGTCATCATTGTTGAAATTGATAGTCGGCCTCTTTCTCTTTGCTGACACCATGATTGTAAAAAAACGGAGATGGTGGTAGGAATTGGTAAATCAATCCATTCTCACGAATGATGCCAATCTATTAAAAATTAATTTGACTTCATAAATGACAACTGTGCTGATTCGAACAGGATGATTTGTCGTCTGGTGATTTTGATGGATGAGATCTATAAAGAACCATCAGAGAGTGCCTTGGCGGAGGAGACTTCAACGCTCAAGTCAAATAGCAGTTTTCGAAAGGAAAGAAATAGATTGAATCAAGAACTCGTAAGCTTTTCTGACCAGTAGCATTGATCATATATATATGGTTTGCCCTCATGAGATCCATGTGCTTTCAGAGGTTAAAATCTTAGTTTTCTTATGGAAATATCCCAAAATTCATAGGTATCAAGCAAAATCTTAAGTGATCCGGAGTCTTACCAATTGAAGAAAGTTTCGGTTTGCGAAGTGATTACTTTCTTTGTTGATGGGATTCACAGATTTTCTTACTTATTACGAGATGTCATTCTCATGTTTTATGAAAATGTGAATATTGTTACAAAACTGATGGAGTGTTAAACGTTGTGAAGGTACAAAAGTTGAGCAAGCAACTACCGATAAGGGTTTGATCATTAAACACCGAGAAGAAGAGATGCGTCTTGTATAAATGTTGCATTTCAACATGTTCAACATGTTCGTTGACCGGGCTTTAGGCTTGTATTGTACATTAATGTGTTCTCAAATCATGTAACATAAAAAAGGTTCGATAGTCATTTTTCATTTTGTTTTCTTATATTTGTCATACAAAATTTAATTTGAGTGAATTACAAAAGGGTTAAGGGTTAAAAACATTTACAAATTGGAAATAAAGGCTGCACTCGAAAGGGTTAAAAGCATTATTACCTCTTAAATTATAATAACAATCAAATTATTCAATTAGATAAACAAATTTTTACATAAATTATGTACGTATAAACCTGCTTGGTACAATATATATAACTTGTGTATAGAGGTGTAAATCATGATTTTTTTTATACAAATAAATCATGATTATGTTTGGCTTTTTATAGATTGATTACAGATTATTTTAAAATTTTATATGGGCCAATAATTTTGAGTGGTCTTGAAAATCTCTTGATCAAAAGAATTTTGAAGTTGATATAATATAATGTGATTGGTTAAATTTTTTAATCGAAAATAATTTAAAAGTGATTTAAAATAAAAATTATTTATATTTTTATCATTATAATTAAGATTATTTCATCTGATAGAGGGAATTTTACTGAATCAATCTTTTTTACCTGTGTAAAATAGATAGTTGCATATAAAGAATGAGAAAATGATAATGCAGTTATTGGTATATTTGTTTACAAATAAAACAATGTTGATAAAATTATCTTTAAAATATTGAAAGTTTCATTAATACACATGATGGGATCAACGCATATCTTAATATGAGCCTTTCTCTTTTTGGGTCTTTTGACAGGTTAAGTGACTTGGTGATTCTGCAGGGTGACCATTCAATTCAACACTCTTCACTCTTCTCTCTCTTCTCTCTCTTCTCTGTCTCTCCCCTCGTGCTGATGCCAAAGTCGTTCTTATCTATATGGTCCTGGCGGGGTGGCAACTGTCGTAAATAGGACTAAAAACGGGTCTCAACATTCTTTAGATCTGTCCTATTACCAGACCACTACACCGCCACACCAGCCCTCGTTCCTCCTCCTCCTCTCTCTCTCCAACGACAACAAACACCTTGTCTCTTTACATACCTGCAGCACTTGCGTCCACATCTCTCTTCCTCTCTACATCTAAATGGGGAATGTGAACGGCAGAGAAGAGGGAGGAGGAGGAGAAGACGATGTCTCAGGTCATCGTACAGGTAGAGTGTCTTCTTCAGAATGCATCACCGTCAACAGTACTCCTCCTGACAGCCCTGGTTGCTCCAGATCCCCTTTCCTCTTCACTCCTCAGGTTCCAACCCCATTCCTCAAATTCTTCTTTGTGATTTTGCTTCCTTGATCTAATTTTTAGATTGTTTACGGTTTGTTTTAATCAATTAGTTTTCTTATCTAATTATAATGTTGAATATCATCTGCATTTAAGCCTTACCAATCAAACAGTAATTTGATCGTGATCACATTCCATAAGTGGGGCCTTATTAACCTTTTAAACCCATCAAAATGGGTTTCAAAGTTTTCAACAAATCATTTGCATTTTGTAAAGTCAACAAAGGGGGAATTTGAGGGGCTTCATATATTCAATTCTGTTATTGTAGTCATTAGTGAGATTCTTCTACTGGTTCTTATTGGTTTTATGGCTGCTTTGTAGTGATTCTCAAAATGTGAGGAGCCCCATTCCACATTGCATTTCTTTAGATTGGAAGGCATACGGTTGACTTATAATTATCAAACTTCTTGTTGTCGGACCGTGTACTCAATTTTGTCGTGTTGGTGTTCAATAACTTGCGACACATCACGCGTTCAGCCATTAGACCCATGTCGTGGTTTCTTTCTCCAATGCCTTAAAGGCAAGAATTGGTTTATTTCTACTTAGGAGAGTACAGATTGTGGGATATCTAGCTTATGTTATAAAGTTGCAAGTAAATGTTTGCGCATTCTTTTGATATTATGCCCTCTTTTTATTTTATTTTTTTTATATTTTTGGCTTTCATCTCATTTAACCATAACCATACATCTCAATTCATAAAGATGCCCCCCGGGGGGGGGGGGCAACTATGGACATACATATCAAGTTTATTTGGGGAAGTTACAAATTCAGTGGATACTGGGACAACCGTGGCTCCTTTTGAGGAGTGGGAAACGGGCAGGGTGCCCTTTCAATTTTGTGAGAAATGTGAAACATTTTGCCCGCTTTGGAAAGGATGGAGCTAATATTCCTGAATTAGATCAAGTGCAAGTTTCCTCCTAAAGTGATGCATTGGCTGGTGACCTATCATGACGCACTTGGGTTGGCAACGCAGTCCAAAATCTACAACCTACTTGATTGAGTGGAAAGAAATTTGTGTCTTGATGTCATGCAAATTCTTCCACTACAAGGACATTTTGCAAGACCCGTCGAATGTTCTTCTCCTTTAAAATAACCAGATGTTGCTTCTTCAATCTGTAATGCTATGCAAACAGGCATAGTCATCTTATAGCTGGCTCAACCCCTAAATTTTGTCATTTTAAATAAAATTCAGTAGCTTCTCTGATAAATACAATGTTAAGTACTTAAGATATTATTATTGTGACTGTTTGAGATTGAGTACCCTCTTTGCTATCATTGCAAGCAAAGTGGGAGTAGAAAAAAAAAATTAGTAGAAAAGCAAGTGAGATCAGTATTCACCATTGGGTGTAATTTGAGGCATTTGTTCATAAACATGTAAAATTTTTCTCCCAAATTAATTCAGACCTTTAAACATGGGCTGCATAACTAAATATAGAGGAATTGAGAATGATAATTAAAATGGATATCGTTTCTTTTAAACTAGAAAGAAAAGAGGTAAAAGGAATCTCGAAGGTAGATATAACATCCTAATACAGAAAATCTTTGCAATAATTTTGCTAAAAATTTAAGAATTAGAAATTGAATTTTTTATATTTGATAAAAGAAATGATTTTCCTTCTATTTAAAAAAAGCTAAGATTTTCTAGTTCATATTTTCTTTGAATTTTTCTTGTTGTAGAAATTTTTAACAACTTTCTTACTTGAGAACACATCTGTCTTTGTCTTGGTTCAAACAATGATAACCCTTGTGCTGCATGTGGTGTTCATATTCTTCCAACTTTCCTTTTCTCTAAATTTAAATTATATTTATTTGTTATCCATCCGATTTTGTCAAGTTTTTATGATTCTATGCACCTGCTCCAATTTCTGTAATCAAAGAATGGTCCAGTATTATGTAAACCTATTGTACTTCTAGTGGCATTTAGGGAGAAGTGAGTTGAATGCTCTGCTTATGCTTCATGGACAATCAAATGTATGGCTGGGATAAGGTAATGCTTCATTTCACTGCTTAGATTAAAAAACCAGTAGATACCCTGCGTATTGGCTTTTATGTGGCTGCACCATTTTTGCAATGTTGCGGGGTATAGGATAATTATGTCTAAACATCGTCTTTAATTTTGAGAAGTAATGGATGATAAACTACGATCCACCTGGAGAAGAAGAAAGGATTCAACCTACATTGCACCACCTCTTTGTTGCCAGAGATAAACCCAAAGGTCATTCCAAAGTATATCCCAAACGTTGCAGGTGACTAGATCTGATTATCTCTCGCCAGGATCGATTGATACTTCATTTGAGATAAAACTTGATAAAAAAAACAGACAGGAAAAAAGTAGAGGGTGGATCTTAAAAACTAACTTCACCTTGCACTTTTTGGCTCTTCTTTTTGTTTTTCCTTAAAGATTCCTCCAGTTCTTAATGTTTAATAAGAAGCTGTTATAATATTTAATTCTGGATATTTTAGGATAAAATTTTCACATTCCTTGTATACCTATCATAAAGATAATAGTCAATTATTGCTCTTTTTTTTTTTTTCCTTTTTTGCGACCTCCTTATATGATGTTGGTTTAATTTCTTGATTTTGTAATTTGGATATGAAAGCAAGCATTAAATTTAAAAATAATCTAAACGGAAAAGATGTATTATATTATTATTTATGTTACTAAGTCGAACATACGTATTTTTATCCCCGTCACAGTGTAACAAGTTTAATGATGAAGGTGTCCTGTTTTGATGAAATATGTTGATATGTTTAAAACTCAGTTAATCAAAATATAACAATGAGTTTCATGTTCAAAAGAACATAAAGTTTGAATTGCAATGGATAATGTCATTTAATGTAGCCTGTTATGCTTGCTCATGACAATAATGTTTGTGACTTTGTCTGATATACAATGGCAACCGTGAATAAACTTTTGATTCCTTACAAACTGTGACAATGCATCAGTTTTCCTTTTGTGTGTGTGCGTGTGCGTGTGAGTAATTACAGTCCCAACAAAATGGTAAAACAGAAAATGGGAATTATATGTAGTCTTATTTCTAAGGTTATATAAAAATAGTATTCATTTCCACAGATCAATGAAGCTGGCATATCGGTCACCCTATCTGTTTTAAAAGTCATAGTGTTATTATTGGCCATTAATTGATATTTTTCTGATATTCAATGCTTGTCTTGTTGTATCATGTAGTTTAATACTCGATAATTTTTTGTCAGCTATTTCTACTTTTATGTCTTTGACAATGCTTGTGGTGATAATGCTGTTTTTGTATGAGCATGCAAGATCTAGTGAGAAGTTGATGATAGTATTTCTACCATTAAAAATGTCCTAGCATGCATAATGCTAGAATTTTATATTACTAACATTTGGAGTTCAGTCAGACTTCAAAATAGATATATTTCGAGGTTTCTTCCTGTTTCATTTTTTATATTTCATTCTGTTCATTCATGATATAAATGATGCTGCTATCAATGTGGACTTGTTGTCACTTGATGTAAATGGGAACATACAAGTAAAAAACGAGGATACTCTTCCTGACAGATGCTTTGGTAACTGTTTGTTACTTGTACATTTTTCAGGTTCCTGTAGCACCATTGCAAAGGGGTGATGGCCCCCTGCTATTTAATCAAGCATGGCATGATGAATCTCATGGATCTGATGATCTTCCTCTTGAGCATGGAGTTCCCACTTTGATCACCTGGAATTGTGGGGGGGATGATGTGGTTGTAGAAGGATCTTGGGACAACTGGAGATCAAGGTTAGCTTTTCTCACTTTGTCGCCATGATAGTCATTTATGGTCTTCCTAAAACAGCTAATATAACTCTAAAAATGGTGTAAGTTTAAAACTGCTATAATTATTTCCTTATACCACAGGAAGCAACTGCAGCGATCAGGTAAAGATTACTCTATTCTCCTCGTCCTGCCCTCTGGTATCTACCATTACAAGTTTCTAGTGGATGGGAAATGGAGATACATTCCAGATCTTCCTTTTGTGTCTGACGAACTGGGTCATGTTTGTAATCTTCTTGATGTCAATGTAAGTCTTCAGTTGAGCATTTTACTTGACTATCAGCCTTTCTGCTATATGACACTGCTTTTCTAGTGTCTTAGATTCACAAATTTTGAGCTAGCTACGTCTGTGGTCTCTGTGTCTTTCATTTCATCACCTTTCCTAGCCCAGATGAACTTGAAGGTTGGTGGCATCATCCCAAAAACCTGCCACAACACATGTACAGGGACGTGCACCCGTCGGAGACAAGTGTCGCATCCCATCATCCCTCTTCCATAATTTGATCATTCATTCTGAATGACACAAAAAAAAAAGAAAATATATATATATATATATATATATATATATTACTATTATTGTGGTGGGATTTTTCTTTAGCCGCTTGAGCTAATATGATTGACCAAATTTAAAGGGATTTGAATGTTGAGGCTGCCCATGAATACAAGAGCCCTTAAACATTGAGTTGGAGCATGATGGAGCCATTAAACTTAGACATGATCTTGTGTTCCAAAATGCATTAAAAAGTGGTGTGATTTATGTGTTTGTACCATCATACAGGATTGTGTGCCTGAAAATTTGGAGAGCGTGTCAGAATTTGAGGTGCCAGAGTCACCTGACTCCTCATACAGCCAGGCATTTCCAGCTGAAGAGGATTTTGCAAAGGAACCGGTTGTAGTCCCTCCGCAACTGCACCTAACTGTTCTTGGCATGCAAAACCAAGAAGAAGAGTCAACTTCGAAGCCTCAACATGTTGTGCTTAATCACCTGTTTATAGAGAAAGGATGGGCCTCTCAATCTGTGGTTGCTCTCGGCTTGACTCATAGATACCAGTCCAAATATGTCACTGTTGTCCTCTATAAGCCTCTCAAAAGGTGACTTAACATCTTTCTCCCTCTTTTTTTCGAAGTTCCCACTTTTCACGCTGAAACTTGTAAATTTGAGAAGGTAAAAAAGAAGCTTTGGTGTTTCGCTCTAGACTTCAAAGGTACAGTCCGTAAATAGAATTTGCCCCAAACTTTTGATGCTAACGCGCAGTAGCTTGGCTTCAATGTTCAGTTATTCTCATGTCTGTAATATGGTTTGCATGTTATCTAAGATCTCACTAAGACTAATAGGTGATATGGTTGGTGTATCGGAAAAGCATTAAGTGGGTAAAACAGTGACCGAAAAGTTATACTAAACAAGTTAGGTTAGGAAGGTGCATGGGCCAAAAATATGGTAAAAAAAAAGAAACCCATAGTTTTGCTAGTTGGATGAGCGGAGCCACAGAAGAAAAGTGGGTCAATTGCCCCATCGAGAAAATATGGGATATAGAGTGTTTTTTTTTTTTTTTATGTCTTGATATTTTTTGCAATATGGCCCCCAACCCACTGAAATGAAAATACGATAAAGGTGGTAGAATGAATATCCTTCTTGGATTTGGTCGAGTGGATCACTGGTTGTCAAATTGAGCAACTCCTTTCATCTTCAAATATCTTTTCAACATGACGTTTGGTTAGCATTAGAATTTGAAATAAAAAATCTTAAAATTCAAAATAGAAATCTAATTTTGATATCAATGATTTCGTTCAAATTTTAAAATGGATATGATTATCATAGTTAATATTTGATTTGTATATTTTTAAAAATAAAAATTATATAATTATCAATTTTGTCCTTAATAAAAAATATTTTTAAATTAATATTTTTAAAATTTTATTTTATTTTCTAAAATTAAAACTTTAATAATTATCTATTTTATTTTATTTAATCAATTTTTTAAAAAATAATTTTAATTTATTATAATTACTTAAGGTGATTTAATTAATTTATAATATTAAGTCTAGTAAAAATCAATTAAACCACTAGATAATAATTTTATTATATATAATTGGATATAAAGTCAAAAATAATTCCTAATCTAAATTATAAAATAAAAAATACTAATACTAAAATTATATGAAAATACTAAATAATCCTAAAATATTAGTAAAATCTAAATAATTATTTTAATATTTTTATTTTTTAAAATTATAATTATAATAATGAAATTCAAAAATATAGGGTAGTGGCGACGATCGTGAAATTATAATAAAAAATTGTATTTTTTAAATTAAAATAATAATAATCAAATTATTTTGCCTTCATTGCTGGCTGTTTGCAGATGATGACAAAGAGGATAATGAACTCCTAGTGAATGGCGATTGTGACCGTAGACGACGATGGAACTCATGGTGTCGATTCGAAGATGGTGACCGAATGCTGGAATTCGAACTACGGTGAACATAGATGGCGAAGAAAACGAAGAACAATCGAACAGTGGTAATCATGTGGAGGAACAAACGGTGGCTTCATCGATGAGAATGGCAGTGCACGGAGGGTTGTGGCCGTCTTTGTTGGTGTTTGCGGGTTTCGACTGTCGGAAACCATCAGCGCCGGAGCTTGGGATCGAGTCGAAGATCTTGCACTCAACATTCAAGCCTCGTCGATTAATTGAGAGAGAGAGAGAGAGAGAGAGAGATGAGACTTTTAGAAAGAGAAAGGAAGAAAAGGGATTAGAGGGGAAAAGGTTAGGGGTTGGGTTTCAAACATAAGTTTTGACCGAAGTACTTGGATTTCACAAAATTCATATTTTAAGGGTTTTATTTTCAAACCTTTATTTTTATTTTTATTTTATTAATCCAAAACGAGATATATAAGTATCATTCCGATTTTTGATTCTCGTACCCTTAACCAAACAGTCTCACTCTATCAGAACCTAGAATTTGGGTACTTACAGAAAAATAGCATTTATTTTATATAAATGAATTATTTGTCACCTATCGTATTTGAATTTTGACTCACTAATCTATCCCGAGCACCGTGGGATCCTTGGCAGAGGGTTTGGCTCTCCCAACCCAAGACCGATGATCAATAGAATGCAGTGCCCAACAGCCACAATCATGGGAGTTTGCTAGGACAAAAGAATAATTATAGAAAATGTAAATATTTTCATTTATAGAAAAAGAAAAAAAATAAATTTAATAGAAAAATATCAGAAAATACGTATCAATGGTAAATGAAAATTTATTACATAAATATATTTTTTTAATACATATTTTTTGTATAATAATTAAAATGAATTTATGAAATATTTTAGTATTTTACACACGACACGACAAATCCATCCTTTAATTAAATCTCTTTCCTGACATTAGCTAAACCATCATCCCTCCAATAACAGCCGAAGCTGGCCTCACATTTTCCTCGATTTTTTGGTGACCATGGCTGCCGGGTTTCTGTAGAAATTGGATACCAAATCTTACCAATTGGGTTAGACAGCTCCAACGTGACATGGGTTATATTGCATGACATTGACAAGGTAAGAAATCTAGACCAAAGAAATCGGAGACTAACCAGAGAGATGGGAGTGTTCCCCGTTTGCCTCTTCTACCTTTTGATACCCCATGCACCATCTTTCTTGGTATACATTATATATACAAACAAGGTATACTGGTATTCATCTCTTTCGGGACAATGTTCACACAAATTACACAAATAAAGGCCTCTCAGAAACATGCCACATGCCTTCCAACTCTAATACCTTGGAAAGCAATTGGTGGAGAAAATGGTCCACTAAGGAGTAAACAAAGAATTAATTAAAATAGCAGCACAACCTAAATATTTTGCACACTCAGTCCTAACAAGAGTCTTCTCCTCCTATATCTCTTTATTACTTCATTTCTTGCATTTCTTCCTCTGTTTTCCAAACCACATCATCAAGACTGGCTGAAAGGTTTTTATAGAACTGCAAACAAATATCACAGAAGTTCAGCAAGCAGCGGAAGAAAGAAATCAAAAACGGAGTTATCAAGCAACTTGCACATGCTATTGAATAAAAACCAATTTTACAATAGGGCGCAATTAAGGGATGGATAAAAACAAGACCATTCAAATGAGGGCTACTTCAATTACAGATTATCTCCAAGTATTGCAGATCTTTTTAGCAATACCAAGGTCAACTCTTTATCATTTTGGAATATGTAACCCATCAGAAAACCTTCAGATGTGCTTCATTTATACAATTTCTTGATGTAGTTCGCTCCTGCCATCACCAACCACTAAAGAACTTCAGCCACAGCCCGTATATTGAACTTTATCAACTAGAACTGGTATTTCTTAGTAATGGAGATTGTACTCCAATTCTATGAGCCAAAATTTTTATGACTTTTACTCGGGTATTGGTAACATATTCTAGAAAAGCACATAAATATTTCGCAGTCGCCATTAGAGATGGGACTGCGCCAATTCCAGCCCAGCCACCCCCACTGTAGCCCGGCCCGGCCCTGGAAGCCTTGGAACCGTGGCCGAACCAGCCCACGGTTCCTGGGCCCATCCAGGAGCCAGACCCGAACTGGCCCGAACCGGACTGGAACTGGCCCGAACCGGACCTGTCCCATGTCTGGTCATCATCAAGAATGATTACCTTATGGAATTCCAAAGTGTCTCCTTTTGCTTTTCTCACCTCAACCATGTGCAGGGAAGGTGCCACTTGAAATATCTGAAAACAAAAAAAAAAAGGTATATGTCAAAGTGTTGGTTCAAAACCCAGCAAAATTTACCCTTGTAACACAATAATTTACCTCTGTAGAAACATTTAGGTTTCCTTTTCTTCCAGCCTTCGCATTTTCAAGCCTCATCTGCATGACATTTGTGATCATCAGAAACTGGTCGAAGAACAGAAATCAAACCACACATCAAAGTTCCAATTCCTGATAAGTAGTCACAAGAACACATTTTACCTTATAGTTCTTCTTGTGGACATCAAAACCAAGAGGCTTTGCAGCTGCTTCTATCTTACTGATTATCTCGTTGGCAGGCCGTTGAGACGTAAATCTTGTTTCTCGCTTAAATCCCTGTAAATTAAAGTTGTTTCCAAATAAATATAATATACGCAGCTATGGAATGCCTTGCTAAATGCTAAAAGGGACCAAAATACAGAAACAGTGTGACAGCTTAATTGCGTGTATTAGTTGCATAAGACAGTGCTCAAAGCCAACTACGCAAGAAGCAAACTATTTCAGAATTTAAATACACCATGATAGTTCTTTTAGACCACCAATCAACATTACAAGCCTAAACATCTAAATCATTAATAGACCCATACAATGTCTAAGATTGCATTATGAGTTTTCTCTAAAATGGCTTGCAAACAAGAACGTTCAGAGGTACAACCCGTAATTACAAATGCCAAGTTTAATGCTTTTCATGGTTATGATGCCAAAGTTGATCTGGCCAAAGAGCATGCATGGCGGATATAATTAAAACATTTCTCCTTGTGATGTCATTACTAACATGCAATATGAATCAATCATTTTGTAAACCCAAAATGTATCTTTTTATGGTACACATGGTAGAAATGAAAATGAGATTACAAAAGCAGAATTATGGGCTTACTCCTCATGGGTTTACAAATCATGAAATACAGCAGACTTTTGGCGAAATCCTTTCTGTTGTGTTTTATGTTCCTTCTTGTCTCATTTGATGGGCAGCTGGGTGCAGAGGAAATGGCAAACCAGTAAATAGGATAGAATTCTGCAATGTTTCCAGAATGGATCAAATTACTAGTCATGTATACAGTACTCTTTTCTTTTTTGAACCTTGGAGGACAAAGCCCTAGGGCAACATAGACAACCAAAACACCACCAGGGGTGAAGAACAGGCCCATCAACTGGGGGCTAACACAGAGAACCTAGGACAGAAGCCAAAATCCAGCAGGACATGGCCCTGTAAAAACAAAACTAAAGAAACCACCACAAACTACCCAGCAAGAACAAGGCCTAAAAGACCCACGAAGCAAATCCTAAAAGAAAAGGCTTCAAGAAATGCAACAGCACAATGCATTTCCAGACTTGTTCAGCAGTCTCTCCTGCCTCTGTCCTCCCCCCATTGAGCATTTCTCCAAACCATGCCCAAATTTCCCACAGTTGAGACATATGCAATATAGACGCTCATAAACAAGGGCTGTCAAAAATTCCCTATCCAAATTTTAGGAACTAAAGGTTTTGAGTTATCAACTTCAATGCAAACCTTGATATACTTTGCTCATGTCGCCACACAAGTGACTCTTTCTATTTTAATTACATGCCTACTCATCGTCCTATCAATTCTGGCACCTTCTCATAAAAAAGGCTCACTTCTGGCGGCCTGGTCCAAATGAGCAATGGCAGGTATTATGTCGAAGATATAATCTGAAACCAGGTTTCTATCCCCTCACCCATAGATAATGGCCCATGACGATCAAGTGTCACAGACAATCTGAGTCATCTGTTGACGAGAAAAAACCCTTTTCCAGGTCAATAAACTGTCTCCTCCTTGAGATACCACATTACTCTCAACTTGCTTTTCAGAAAGGTACCTACATCCTTCCTAACTGCTCTCACAATTACAAAGTGTCTCCATGGTTTATGGAGTTAATTCTTGAACTTTGGAGGAATTTGCATAAGATTTTAGGGACCTTACACTCCTCTTCTTCCTCCTCTGTCCTCCTCCTTCCCTGCTGATTCAACCTCCAATGGATGATTGATTTTGCATTCCGAGTTTTCCAGCCCTAGGAGCTTCTCTATAAAGCTCACCCTAAGAGGGTTGCCCTCTAGCTAAGTCCCACTGAGAGTAGTTCCAATCCAATGGTGATCCTTCTTTTCCAAGCTACCGGCCATCCTATCATCTATGTACCCTATTTCCACATGTGCATCTACCTCCATCTCAGGCTCATCAGAGCAACAAAATGATCTAGGAAGGGGCAGCTCAAAATGTACTTCACCGGGCTTGTAATCACAGCCATCATCTCCGCAGCCCTTCGACAACTGGGGGGTGAGGCTACTCAACAGGGTCTGTTGCTTTGTCTTTGGGTCTTTTGTCTTTCTTCCCTCTTTCTTAAAAAGGGACTTTAGTTGGAAGGTCACTACTCTTTCGAAATAGAAAGATGTCAATATAATGACCTTACTTAGCATTTTGTGAAGGTCTTGGGACTTAAGATCAAACAGGCAGTTACAAATCCCTAGTTGGAAGGTCACTAGGGATGAATGTGTTTGGTGAGACTCTTGATAATTTGGTTGTCATTATTAACTATGAGAAGGATTGACCTATTTCTTACTTGGGGGTTTTTCTTTGGTGGGTAATTCTAGAACTGTTTAGTTTTGGGATCCTATTACGGCTAGAGTTAGTAGGAGGTTAGACGGTGGAACAGAGCTCTTACCTTAGTAGGGTGTATTACAATTCTCCTTGTGCGTTTGTCTAACATCCCCCTTTATCTTCTTTCCCTTTCTAGGATTTATGTTGGGGTAACAAATAAGATTTAGAAATTGATGAGAGTTTTTCTATGGTCACAAGTGGGGGGCTAAAAGAGATCCTTTGGTAAAGTGGGAGCAAGTTTCGAGACCTAAATCCGAGGGTGTTTTAAGGTCTGGGTATTGTGGTATCCAATAACATTCCACCAATAAGCAAATGCGTATGGAGATGTGTCTTTCTTTTTTTTAAGAATTCTCAGATTGGATTCCTCATCTCTATAGGTTGTCTAGGCTTCAGCATCAAGATAGAGATTCAATCTTTTAGGATTTTCACTTTTTAAAAAGATCATGTTAATAAACAAGTTGTAGAGTTTCTTCTCTCCTCCTACAAGGGAATGAGCTTTCTCCCAATGTTCCTAATACTAGAAGTTTGAGTTTTGATGCTTCAAATGTTTTTTCTTACAAATCTCTCATCCAACGTCTTATTAGCCTTCCCCGAAATCCTTTTTTTTTTTTTTTTTTCAATTAACCAATGTATATCCTGCCAAAGTAGAGGCTTTCACTTGGTTTATTTTTCTTAACAAAAACAATACCAATGACTTGCTACAAAACAGGTGAACTTCTAAAGCTCTCTCTCCTGGATGTTTTGTGTCATGTGCTATAGTAATCATAAAACTAAAGATCATATGTTTCTGCACCATAAGGAGATGTGTAACTGCCTGTTTGTTCTGTGTCATAATTACTGGATTTCTGAAGGGTGGAAAGAAGCTCATTTGCCATGAAGACATGCTTTCGGGGCTAATTTTTGTTGTATTTGAGGTGAGCAAAATGTCAGAATTTTCAGAAATCATATTATTAGATCATCCCTTCTATGAGGTAAGCTTGTATTTTCTGAATGCTTCTCTATATAGGCTCCTTCCTCAAGGATATTAAAAGATAAAATCCAAAGGATTTGAAGAGGGATTGGAGAGCAATTCTTCACTAGCTCAAGTTTTGTTCATTTTCTCACCTTTGAGGACTTTTCATCCTTGGAGTTAGTTCTTTGTATGCTCTTTTTACTACATTAAAATTCATTTTTTTTAATAAATAAAAAGGAAGTGAATAGAAACTATAAGTATTCCTTCATTAAGAAGCATATATTCTGGCTTTGATGGTGATAGAAACTTGAAACAGTTTATAAGATAAACAACAATTTTTAGAAGCTTGGCACAAACCATAAAATCAAGTGTCAAGAAGAGAACTTTTTGCAAACCTGCTCTACATCAAACAGATTTCCTAGGTTGAGCCCCTTCGACATAGAAATTAGGTCAAATGCATTCATAGCTGCTGGCTGTTCTCTTTTCTCTGTAACATGATATTCCTGTTAGCAGTGAACCAGCGCACTTTAGGCAAATAGACCTTCATCATGTGTGCAGCCAAAAATTTTTCATCTTAAAATAGTCATTGCAAACTTATTAAAAAAATTGAAACCCTTACTTCTGAGTCCTTGAAGACAGCTTCCACATCATCCAAATTAGCATCATCTTTCTCCTCAAACACCGGGGGCTTGTATCCTTTCTTAAACCACTCGCTCTCCAGAATTTCAGGGATGGTAATTCTCTAATTATCAGAAAGGAAAAATAGCTCAACCATTTATTTCAAAAATATCATATCAGAAAACAAAATAGTAAATGTAATTATTTGTTTCCATCCAAAAGATGAGTGCAAGAACACAATTCATTTACGCATATCAGTCCAGAGACTCACTGTACAAGTACCAAGGATCTCTAGGAAAAGCCATACTTGTTGCATAAAATTCTGTGCTTCAATCTCCTAATTTACATACACACACACACACACACACATACACACACACATACATACATACATTGTCCCTAAAAACTTAATGCAACCATATCTGATGAATATCTGTACTGCTACAAAAAACAGTGTCATCATCAATTAATTGTTATTAAGTCATTAGAAAAAGAACTTTACGTTTTTGAGTCCTGGGCTTTTCAACATTTGGCATTTCCAAGCCTTTCATTAGTTTGAATGGCCTATGACCATAATTCCATAATCACTCGAGATTTCAAGCCAAGTACTTCAGGGCTGCATAATGAGATCCTATCGAGTATGAAACAACCTTGTATGAAGAATGATTATTAATTTCAAATCCTGAATTTGGCATTCTATTGCTCTAGTTTTAGGCTGTGAGTGCCTACTTACCCTAATTTATGAAGCAAAGACAGATATAGTCGCAACATGACGCAAGCGTGATGATAAGAACCCCCCCCCCCCAATAAAAAATGGAAATGTCATGGAAAAGATACCATTTTCTGTACAAAATTAGTAATAGGGCCCACAAAATAGATAGAAAAAGTAGTCAATATAATTCCAGTGTGTCTATTACCATGATTTGCTATGAACAAGAACTTTTATAAGTTCTAAAACAATAAAAGCATCTCACTTTATGCAAGTATCACTCTAGTATCCAAAAGTGCCCCTTCATCAAAGAATAACAAAGAGTGGGCATAAGTGTGTGTAACTTACAAATGTCTGGTAAGTGTCAAATCAATTTTGTATCTAAAATTGTGTCATGATCTCTTTAGTGTCCATGCTTCTTAGACTTGATAAGTGATTCCTAGGAACCATACCCTGACCTATTTCTTATTGCTGACAAGTTCTCTAACTCCACAAGTTACCAACAACAACATATCCAAATGAAAAAGAAAATTGATTCCTCCATTGCAAACAAGAATCTAGAACAAGGCATGGTATCAGACGAAACAAAAACTGAGAATCTAGAAAATAGGACTTTGTTGGGCTCATGTACCATCTTATTACATGTATCAGAATATGGCATTTCCTAAAATGCTCATTTTTTAAACACTTCTCCTCTGCCTGTTGTGAAGTTATCTTTACACAGAATATCATCATATGTAAAAGTAAACTGTATGTTTAGCCGCAGTGCTGTGGCGATATTTTATTACATGTTTAGACTACAATAGTTTAACAAAGACATTAAAGAAAAATCAACAATAATAAGTGATTAAACAGTATTATTCTTCTTTTATTTAAGGTGAACTACATGAACAATAAGAGATCTTTGGGATAAATAGAGCTTTCAAAAGCATCATACAAGAGGGGCAGTTAGGAAAAACTGGATGTATTAACATACCTATGGCCAGTCTAGCTAACTAAGATCATGTCAATTTTATCGAATCTAAAAAATAAAATAAAATGAAATAAAATAAAATAAAAGATACAAGGCTCTGTTTCACAAACAATATGGTACATGCAAGTTATGATTGCTAATGAAGACATCAGAATCTCTAACCAACAACAACAACAACAACAAACTAAGCCTTAATTCCAATAAGTTGGGGTCGGCCATTTGAGAGACAAACTTGAAAGAGAGAGAAAAATAAAATAAAAATAAAGATAAAATAAAATAAAATAAAATAAAATGAAAAATAGATAAATAAATCAATAGATAAATATTTAAAAAGTATTGGTTTAATTTGTGCGGATTCTTCTACGCCATCCATTCCTATCCAAAACCATTTCCTCCTCTAAACCCTTAATTTTCAAATCTTTGCGGATAACTTGCATCCAAGTTTTCAGCGGTCTACCTCTACGTTTTACTAAACTTCTTATATTTAAGTTCTCGGTTCTCCTAACAGGCGCATCTTTGGATCTTCTTTGCACATGCCCGAACCACCTCAGACGGCACTCTCGCATCTTATCCACAATTGAACTAACTCCCAACTTATTTCGGATCTCTTCATTTCTTATTTTATCTTTTCTAGTTTTTCCACACATCCACCTAAGTATCCTCATTTCTGCTATAAACATCTTTTGTTCTTGTTGTTGTTTAACAGCACAGCCCTCAGTACCATATAATAGTATAGGTCTAACCGCGCTTCTATAAAACTTTCCCTTTAAGTGCAATGATATCGTGTGATCGCAAAGAATTCCGGAAGCACTTCTCCATTTCATCCAACCCGCTTGAATACTATGGTTCACATCTCCATTGATGTTACCATCATTTTGAATGATAGATCCTAAGTATCTAAATCGTTCACTTTTGAATACCTCTTGCCCATCTAACCTAATCGTTTCTTCATCATTCCGGACGCTGTCACTAAACTCACATCTCATATATTCTGTTTTCGATCTAGTCAGTCTAAACCCTCTAGATTCTAGTATAAATCTCCGTAACTCGAGTTTAGCACTAACACTTTCTATATTTTCATCAACTAACACTATATCATCTGTGAAAAGTATACACCATGTTATTTCATCTTGGATATTTTTTGTGATTTCGTCTATCACTATTGCAAAGAGGAGAGGGCTTAATGTCGAATCTTGATGGAGTCCAATGTTAATAGGAAAACTATCACTCAAACCCCCGCGAGTTCTTACACCGGTTACAGCTCCCTCATGCATATCTCTAATTAGGTTAATATATCTCAAGGATATCTCTTTTTTCATCAGCGCCCGCCACAATAAGTCTCTAAAAACTCTATCATATGCTTTTTTCCAGATCAATGAATACCATATGTAGGTCTCTCTTCTGTGCTTTATATGTCTCCATTAAATGTCTTAGCAAGTGGATCGCTTTCGTGGTGGATCTGCCTGGCATAAATCCAAATTGATTTTCAGATATATTTATCTCCAATCTCAATCTATGCTCAATTACTCTCTCCCATAATTTCATAGTATGACTCATAAGCTTAATCCCTCTATAATTAGAGCAATCCTGTATATCTCATTTATTCTTATATAGCGGTACAATTACACTTTTCCTCCATATCTGAGGCATTCTCTTAGTTTTCCAAATTTTATTGAAAATATCCGTTAATATTTTTATACCAAATTCGTCCAAGCATTTCCACACTTCTATAAGAATGCCATCAGGTCCTATGGCCTTATTATTCTTCATTCTCTTTAAAGCCTCATTCACTTCAAGAGGACGGATCTTGCGTTTAAAATCTCTATTGATCTCTTCTATAGGTATTTCGATATTTTCTATATCTCCCGTATTCTTAACATTAAAGAGATCGTCAAAATAATCACGCCAACGTTTTCTTATGTCCTCATTCTTTACAAGTATGTTATTGGTTCCACTCTTAATACACCTAACACCATTTAAATCTTTACTCTTTCGCTCCCTTAATTTGGCAATTTTGTAGATCTCTTTCTCTCCGTCTTTAGTATCCAATTTCTTGTATATTTCATTATACACCTTATTCTTTGACTTTTGGATAAACTTTTTCATATCTTTTTTTGCTTTCTTGTATTTGTCATATGCATCGCTACTGCTATTACCATTAAGGTTCCTATAACACTCTCGTTTGGTGCGGATAGCCGTTTGGATTTCTTTGTTCCACCACCATGATTCTTTGCCTACTGGGACCTGACCCTTCGATACACCAAGAACTTCCTTACCTGTGCTCACAATATTATTAGATATCTCATTCCACATTGTTTCTGAATCATCCTTAATAGACCAATTTACCACTTGATATAATTTATCTCTAAAAGTCGTCAACTTTTCTCCTTTTAAATTCCACCACTTAATTCTTGGATCCACAAATAGGCTGTCTCTTTTGCCTTTTAGACACGTATATCTAAAACCAGAGGTCTATGCTGAGTTGCCGCACTCTCTCCCGGTATAACCTTACAATCCTTACAAGTCATTCTATCAACTTTCCTAGTGAGGAAGAAATCTATTTGACTTGTATTAAACCCACTTGTATATGTGACTAAGTGTGATTCTCTTTTTTTAAAGAAAGTGTTTACACCTACCAACTCGAACGCTGTAGCAAACTCTAAAATGGTACATCCCGCCTCATTCCTACAACCAAATGCAAAGTTTCCATGTACGGTTTCAAATCCTTCATTCCTCTCGCCTACATGTCCATTTAGATCTCCTCCTATAAATAGCTTTTCTGTACTAGGTATGGCTTGTATAAAATCATCTAAATCCTCCCAAAATTGTTTTTTACTAATTGCATCTTTATCTATTTGGGACGCATACACACTAACTATATTAACTATATTTTCTCCGTCTACTAACTTAACAAGTATAATTCTATCTCCCTTCCTTCGTATCTCTATTACATCATCTGATAGATCCTTATGTATAATTATCCCTACCCCATTCTTAGTTCTATCCCTACCGGTATACCAAAGCTTATGACTATAGGGTTCCACTACTCTAGCCTCCTCTCCCACCCATTTGGTTTCTTGAAGACACAAGATATGAATTTTCCGTCTATTCATTGTTTTTCCTATCTCTCCTAGCTTACCTGTCAAAGATCCTATATTCCAAGTGGCTATGCGAATCCTATCTTCATGGACTAATTTATTTACCCGCACCCTAGAGTCCCTTGTTAACTTGTCGCTACACCCGGGGTTCGATGTAACGCGTCGCTGAGAGGGAAACGCCCCAAAGGTTTTTAATTGTTTGTCTCCCATTTTTTTTCATTTGATAGAATTTTTACGCTGGCTATCGACCTACCGCAACCCTACTCCTTTACCCGGGTTTGGGACCGGCCGTGGCAGAATTCTTCAAATAGATGTATAGAAAACGAACTAAGGGACAAATCCCAAAATAAGTAATAATAACTGAATAGGTAGATAAATAAATAAATAGATGAGATAAGCTATATATATCATAAAATATGTATATCTAATAATAGTAATAATAATAATATCATAAAATATGTATATCTAACCAAATAATAAAAACTAAAACATGGTGGAGTCACTCAGAGTCATAAAACAAGGTGGAGTCACTCACAGTCATGGGATTGGGATCTAGGATTCGAGCTATCAGTTTCATTGCACCAAAAGACAGCCAAGGAGGGCAAGTGAACTCAGCAGCTGAGATCTGCACATGTGGACAATGAAATAATAAATGGAAATAAAGAAATTTTGAATGGCATTCTGAAATAAGTAAAATGCTCACTTTTTTGTAGAGGGTCATAAGATTAGAATCATCAAAAGGCAAGTACCCTGCAAGCAGTACAAAGAGGATGACTCCACAGGACCACAAATCTGCTGTTGCTCCATCATAGCCTCTATCATTGAGGACCTAAACAACAAGGAGAGAAGTATTAAAGCCATAAACCAAAGGAAGAAAAAAATAACAAATTTCCAAAAAAATATGTATCTCTAAAGATCATTAGTACAAAACCAATAGTCCACACCTCAGGAGCTACATAGTTTGGAGTTCCACAAGTAGTGTGAAGCAAACCATCATCCTGTGAAATAAGCAAGAAGTTAGAATATGTTGTAAAAGATTAAAGAAAATCTCTAAGGACACAAATAAAGTAAACAAGAAGGTGGATCAGGAAAGTAAAATCAAAATATATCCAAATGCCTGCTTCCAGATGTGCCTGTAGATTAGACAGCGATTCAATCCCTAGTGTTAACCTTGCAATGGTTTAATTTTGTTCATTCATGTTAAGAAGGTGAACAAGGGGTAAAAAGTTCACAATCAGAATTCAGTCTGCAGTCTCTCTTTTACAAAGTACATAGCCTGGCAATCTTAAGTTGACAATCATGACTATACACAAAAAATGTGCATATCTCCAGCATGGAAATTTCAAACTTTCAATCCCAATAGACCAACACATCTCACACTGGGAACGACCGACAATAACAGCTCAACTTATGACCAGTCGATGTAACATTAAAATCAAATTGGAGTTTCATCAAGGTTTTTTGCTCATGATCATACTTACCCGAACTTGTTGGGACAGAGCACTCAAACCAAAATCGGAAACTTTGAGGTTCCCATACGCATCAAGCAGTAGATTTTCAGGCTGCAAAAATGAAAAAAACCAAGAAAATAATGAAGCCATACCATTCATCATCCTGGATGATAAAAGAATGTCTGTAGAAATATGTACCTTCAGGTCTCTGTGGAAAACTCCCCTGCTATGGCAGTAATCAACTGCATTTATAAGCTGCTGGAAATATTTCTGTGCTTCATCTTCTCCCATTCTTCCATGGTTTACCTATCAATAAAAGGCATAATTCATGCAATGGAAACAATACTACAACAAAGTACAAGGACTCAAAAATATGAAGGAAAAAAAATTCAAATTAGAGAAGAAAATCTTTAATGTAACTTGTCCAACAATCCAAAATCAATTGCTTACAGATTCACTAGCGAAACTTGACCTTTTGAACTTCTAACGAGGACACAACAATAGAAAGCAGAAACTTAGCTAACTTACAATTTTGTCAAAGAGCTCACCCCCAGTGACAAACTCCATGACAATGAAAATCTTTGTTTTGCTCCCCATTACCTGAAATGAGATACGATAATCGCATTAGAAGGCTATGGAAGCATGATCAATGTCTTGGCAAACAAAGTAATCCCCCACCAAAACTACTGTGTAGACAATCATGAAGTTTCATCATAAGGCTTTGCAATAAACCATCTTGTGACATAGAATGACACATTGGTAAAACAAAATTACATTTAATATGACCATGGGGTAAGGTCACAGTTCTCTTCCATATACTCAGTACATTACAGTATTTCAAAATGTCTTATATCTTACCATCAACATTCAAGGAGTTAACTTTTCAGGGAGATTATGAGTAAAAATAAAAAGTAAAAGAAAAGAAAAAAAGTTCTTTGCGAGTTATATAATCTTCCAATTCATTTCTTCACGCAATTGTAGATTTCTTTTCGGAGGAATAACAAGAATTAGGACCAATTATATGAAGATCAAACTCTCACATGAAAATATCTACAATAAATTCCATAAGAAAAGAAATGCATGAAGTTGTCCATTTAAGCCAGCAGAAAAAGGTTACTTAATTTTCATGACAAGCAAGTAAAAAGCAAGGATTTTTTTTTCCCCTCCTCGACCGGAAAGCAAAAGCAAGTTATTAAGCTTTGCATAACAGCCTAGATAAATGAAATCAATAATGCAGGACTAAATGGAAGTTCTTCTCACTATTTGTTAAAACATAAAAATTAAAACCAGAGGAAAACAAGAAGTTCGCAAGTCAACCAAAAGCAGGCAGCAATTTCCTTTAGAGTTCAAAGATGCACCTTGACACCCATGAAACTAGAGCCATACTTTAAACTATGCTCCAATAGAAATTTAAAGAGCATCAGCACTTGCTACTCCGACCTAGCAAAAGTGCATATAAAAGCTTTCGGCTTACAAGTACATCTGGAAGCAGTTGGAGGTGATATTTGGCCATGTGCTACACAAATGATGCATGAACCAAATAAGGAAAAAAATATAATTCATACTATGGTTGAAACAGAAATTAAAATAAAGTAGACGAAACTTAGCCAAAGAAAATGCTAAAATATTTTATGAGAAGTGTATGAATACACCAATATGTAAAGAATGCAAGCTTGTAAACATTGGCAAAGACATGGAACAAGCCCAGAAATGCTCAGAGAGAGAGACCTCATATAAGCGAACGACATTTGGATGCTTTATTAACTTCATAGTAGCAATCTCTCGCCTTATCTGCAATTGGAAGAAAAGTTTTATGAGAACTTGATAATAATATTAGTAGTTTCCGTTGACAATCACCTGAACCATTAACACGTAAAGCTTCGCAGAGCAATCGTAATAGCAATGCTCTGATGACTCTATTAACATGACAGCAAAACAATCGGGTCTTTGAAAGAGGCCTCAGAATTAATCCTGAAAGGGGGACTTTGTCAAGTTGGAAAAGGAAACTACTTTGTCATGACTTCCATAAACAGAGAAACTAAAACCAAAGATTCACAGTAAAAGCAATGAAACTGAAGTAACAAGCCAACAGAGTGAAAACCTTCAGTATAACGAGTAGTCATCTCTCATGATCACCAAACTAAGAAAGCCTGAAAAGGCAAAAAACCTCTATCTGAAAAGAACACGTGTCACATAATTAAAGTGAGCAACACAGGTGAGTAAAAAAATATGTTTAGGCTAAATCTACAGTTAAGCTATTCAACTTAGTTCAACAAGTTCCATTGACTCAAGTAGAGAGCAACATAGCATACCTAAGTGTAGAAGAATTCAATAAAAATTATCCATCAGAACCAAAGCCCAAAGCTAATTCTTTTTTTATACTCTTATTTTTGTCTTCCTCAGATAACTTGCGAACTGTTGCAAGCAGCTAATCTTCAAGCAAACAAGCACAAGGATGGTGACAAAGAAAAGCCAATCTTACCCTTATAGTGTTCTAGCCATTAATTGCCCTAGAAGAAACTAAAATCAGAAATCAGAGGGAATTCTCTGAGTCAACCAAAGCAAAACTATCATGACACTTGCTTTATTTACAAATCCAAACAACATAAGGTATATAAGAGCTAGAGTACCAAAACTGATAAAGATTACAAACTATTGCATTAAGAAGATTATTGGGAAAGCAGATTTCACCTCTACTGCCCCTGAATATAAGAGTGCAAACCCATAGTAACAAGAAAGTAAACAAAAGAAATCTCAAACAAACCTGTTCAGCCATCTTGTGTTTAAGAACCTTCTCTTTGTCAAGTATTTTAAGAGCCACAGATTCCCCAGTTTCCAAGTTCCTAGCAAACTTCACTTTGGCAAATGTTCCTTCTCCTATAGTCCTTCCAACTTCATATTTACCCACAATACGCTTAACTTTAGGTTGATTCATTCCCAAGTACAAGAAATAGGTTACAGAACTCTGTGCTTTAGAACTTATCCCTGTAATACACAAAAGAGAGGAAATCTTATGGCCAACTTTGTATAAAGAATCAAGCACTAGACTAGGACAATTTCACAATGAAGACCATATTAGTACGAGTAGGAAAAAAAATATAATAAGATAAATATAAAGTCAGTTCAACTCCAAGATTGTAGCTTTTAACGTTTCAAAGAAATTAAACAGAAAACACAAACACACACACATACATACACCACAACCTTTTTCTTAGCTGAAATACTAAAATGGAAAGAGAAATTTGCAACAGAGTCATAACCCTGTGGCAAACAGAAGACTCTCATGCTTAATGTTCATTGCCAAGAGGTTATCTTATTGCATCATAAAGACCTTTTCTAAAGCTTGTCAGTCAGAGGTGCTGTAGGCATCTAGTCCATCCCAGAAAGATTGGTTAGCAACGACTCTCATCAAACAAAATGTGATAATATTGCCATGCTGCTCAAATTCCTCCTGAACTTGCATGGAGTGGAATATTCCTCATCTTTAGACATACAGAACACCTACAGCCAGCAGCCACTACAGTCCAAATTACTTCTTTTTCATTTTATTTTGTAATCTCCTTAGTACTTGTGATAATGAAACACCAAGATTCAAGGAATAGTCACAATCTAAAAATTTCTCAATTAGAGGTTTAAAAATATAAAAAAGGAACACCATCCTAATTCAGTAATAGCTCCAATCTCAAATGCAAGCAATATTAAACACCGGAAATATTCCAACTCAAATACAATCAGGACTGAAAAATTAGGGCTCTGTCAAATTCCCAAACCCCAAAAAATTTATGGCCGTAAAACTAGCCAGAACAAACAATGAGCTCAAAAAAGACAAATAACAGTTCTGTGGAGTCATAGAACACATCAATCATAAAGCTCAAAATGAATGAAAAGAAAACCAACTACAGCAACTTGGAAAAAGGTACAACCATTGTCCTCACTTATCGAAGATTCTCAAGGGCAAAATAAGTTGAGAGTACACTTCACAGATATGCTAAAAGAAAAGCATTAAACAATTCCACACAACTGACCATAAACTAGACGCAACCAATCTATATATGATACTAATAAATTGAATAAACAAATCACAGATTCTCATGTGGGGGACATAGAATATTACCCAGAATTTGGCGGTCAGGATTTGGATCTCTCTTTCAACAAAAACCAACCACGAACTCAGCCACACCAACGAAAAACTCAGACCAAACTTAAACTATTCGCATATGCTTCCACCTTCAGCTATTCCAGCAATCAGTGAAAAGATAAATTAATAAAATAAATAAAGAAAAGTCAAAGTTGAAATATAGCAGGCAATTGTTCTAGTTCAAAAAAAGATGGTTCAAACGATGCGTTCCAACGCCTGTTCAAATCCCCAAATCCTGCCCACCTTGCTCTTTCTACCAACCCCAGATCCCCATGTCCAGAAAAGGAAAAGGAAAACAAAATAAGAAAGCTATAATTGAAGAGGAGTCCTAAATCAAGGACCTTCACAAAAGGGAATCGAAATAGGAGCACTTTTCTTTTTTGGTGAAATACTAATAATTCCGTTTCAAAATTCTAGGCAAAATGAACAGGATTACAATACCCACATGAATTTTTCTCACACAGACAAGCAGAAATTGAAAACCAAAGTACAAACCCAGTTCAGTTGTTGAAGAAATCAACCCACAAAACATTTCTAGAAACCTAACTAATGCAACCAATTGAAAGAAATCAGATATACAAAAAGGATCAATAAAATCAAAATTTGAGCTTAACCATCCCCAAATTAAAGTCAAAATCAATGGGAACCCTGAAATCCAAAAACCATTGAACAGCAGAGAACAGGGGCATATATATGAAAAGAAACGTGAGAGAGAGAAGCAACAAAAAAATATTAGGGGTCTAGAGAGGGAGAGAGAAGATACACTTCAAATTTGACAGAGAAGATAAGAATGAAAAGAGGAAGAACTAAGTAGGAATTGAGAAGGCAGCAATTTGAGTTTTATGTGGCTCTTGGAGAGCAGTTTGGGCCAAATAACGACCAACCCAATTCATAAAATAAAAAATAAATAAATAAATAAAATTGGGATTCCTTTTCCTCCTCCTCCACAATAACATGTGCAGTTTACAGCGAGCTATAACAATCAGGACCGAAATAGAGTGTTAACACTAGAAGTACCAGTAGCGGGGGTGGAATTGAATGGCAAATTAAGCTAGAAAGCAGAAGTGTAAGGCGAATGAATTTCGTCCATGTGTTAAAGTTTGATTTATGGTTGTGCATAGGGAGTGATGACCCAACACCCTCACCCGGCAAACCCTTAGATATGGATAACAATTCCCCCGACCCCCTCTGTCCCTCCCCTCTTTTCTTCTTTTCTCTCTCTCATCAGCCTATCTGTCTACTAGGCCACCTTTTCTTACCCTTTTTGCATGAGCTAATGGCAACAACTCTCTCTCCCCCCTAAGGACTTTCTCGGACCTTTCTCCTTCTTCTTTTTCCTAAAAAATCTCTCTCAAAAGAAAAATAAATTAAAATTGTTACGAATAAACTTTAAAAAATTAATACAATCATACAATAAAAAATAACTTTTGTAATAATAAGTTTTATGAGCATAATTTTTATGAGAGTAAATTTTATTTTTTAAAATATTAGTTTTATTGCACATGTTTTAAATAATAAAAATTTGCTAATTTTATTGGTAAACATTTTACTCATTATTTTTTTATAATTAAAATCTTTTTGTATCGGATAATTTAGATATTTTGAAAAAAAAAAAAGGATTTATTTGGTTATTCATTCGAACCATCAAAAATCGATTTCCAATTTCAGATCTTTCGTATTGTTAGCGTTCCATGTTAGCATTTATTATCGAAGTTTTATGCGCACGCTATCCATTTCCATGTGATGACATCTATATTTAGTTTCTCCGGCTCCAGTTCTTATGGTAATTGAAGTAATTGGAACGTTCTAATTGCGCGGATGGACTTTCAATGTCACTGCAGTACAGGGTGGACGGTGATGATGTTGTTTGGTCAAAGCAGACAAAACCAGAAAAACGTTTACTGCATTTTAATAATTTGGTCGGTAAGAGCAATCTATTCTTAAGCCACCGCAATCACCTGTCTTTTATACCTTTACCATAACATAAGAAAACTGCCAGAATCTATGCAGGCACCCGTTTGAGTTTATATATTACTCATTTCTATTTCAATTTTTTTTTTTTTTTTTTTAAAAAAAAGGGGATCTCCAAGAAGTTTAAAATTATATGAATGGATTACATACTTCCGATTTACCAAACCAAATCTCTTTAGTGTTGTGGGGCTCCTCGTGCTATGAGAGTTGATAGGACACCACGAAAGTGGTGTTTACTCAAATAAACGACGGAGCCAAAGCCATGTGAATGCAGTGCAGTGCAGCTAGCATCCATCAACTTCAGAAATCATCTATCCCATATTTGTTTTAAAATGCTTAGATAAGTCCAAACCAAAAATATGCTTTTCTTGCCTTCTAGCTCTTTTGTGAATCTTTTTTGGCACGTAAGACGAAAACAACTGGAGCAAAAGGACAGTCAGGACCCGATCATTCCCTTCCTTGCTTTCTTAACCACTCAACACCCTCTGTATCTTCCCTGATTGCCTTAACCAATTCCATTGGGAACCATTGAACTCTGTTACTCCTGCATTCGCTCCTTGACCCATAGCTGCAACCTTGTTCAGGCATTTATTTGCCTCTCTATAAGTGTCTAATTGTTGTTACATTTGCTTTTTCCATCACTTTCGTGCATTCCTGCACTAGGATTTCCAAGAGGTGATTTGCTTCTAATCCCTTGATCAAGGCATTTGTCAAAGTGAATAATCAGTCTCCACCTCTATACTTCTTAGGTTTCTTCTCTTGGATATATTCAATCTCTCCCTTAATCCCCATAGCTTCATCGTCTCAATGCCATAACCCCTATGTTTATCCATAAGCCACACATCCAAAACTTCTGTGCTATTTCTAAAAAGCCCTCCTGCACTTGCTTGACCACTTCTAAGGTTTACAGCTCCATATGTGTTTAGCTTGATAGACCCTTCTTGAGGTCATTTCTAGCTGATCCTCCTTTCCAACCCAGTCTGCAGCTCGACTCTTGATTTCTACCATACTCAGTGTTGAATTGACTATAGACTGTGGGTGAGACTGCTTTGCATCCAAATAACCCACATTGACACCATCAACACCGTATCTTCCTTCACAATATTCATTTTATATCTCCTTGTAACTCCTGCCTTTAACCAAACCACCGAAGAATCCCCTCAAAACTCTTGGTTCCCTTAAATTCCTTTATCCACCATTCTCCATATGCTCCTTGCATGCCTACGATCCCTTAATACATGCTCGATAGTCTCCTATGCAAGCAAATTGTGCAAGTCCCATCCTCTATTATGCCTCTTTTCTTCTTCTTAGCATTTGTCATGATGTTGTCCATGGCCGCCAACCCAAAGAACATCTTGATCCTCTCTGAACATTTTGACTTCCATATCCATGTCCCTTCTCCTCATCCAACACCTTGCTGGTTGCTTCCCTTCCTTTGTAGCCAATAAGTTGAGGCAATAGAGAAATTTCCATTTAGTGTTTCACTCCAATAAGTGGTATCTACTTTTCTTTCCTCCCTAGGTATCATAATGCCTTTTATCTCCACCACTTTATCTCTCGGAAGGACCTTTGCCAACTCCTCCGTCTTCCACCGGCCTTCATCATCTATAAAGTGGGCTACTTTGATATCCTTGGAGCACATATTCTACAAGATTAAAACATGTAAATTAAGTTTCTTCTCTCCCAACCATCTATCATGCCAAAAACTTATAACCACAATTCTCTATTTCAACCCCCTCTTCAAGCACTCCCCGCTATTCATAATTCCACGCCATATTGAAGAACCACCTACCTTCTTTCGATGCTCCTGCAACCCTTTTCCTTTCCTATACTTGTTTTGCAAGATCTCACTCTAAAGAGTCTTTTCTCCTTATCTAATCTCCATCCCATCTTAGTTAGCAGAGCTATATTACATTCCCTCATCCTTCTCAAGTCCAATCCTCCATCCTTTTTGGTGGCGCATACCCTTTCCCAGCGGGCTAAAGGCACTATTCTGCAATCATCAGAGTTATTGCATATTTTATTTGAAATCCAAGTAGATTGCATGGTATATAATGGAATTGTAGCTGTGATAGACTAAATTAAAGTTTTTCTTCGTGCGGTACTTGACATCTTGGCCTTCTAACTACTAAGCATGCTTTGCACCTATTCCACCACTTGCGAGTAATAATTCTTCCCCATTCTAACGTGAATTATTGTGAATTGTGATTTAAACCATTGTAAGATGACAAAAGTCGTTTTGTTTTTGGTTTTTACAAATTTGACTTTGAGAAATCGCATTTTTAGCTCTAAAAAACTATGAGTTCACTACAAAATTAAAGAATTATCTCGAGAGTAATATTTATTGTCAGTAAGTTTTACTTACGTTTTTTTAAAATTACATAGACTTTATGGTTTAAACTATTGGAAATACTATATATTTTTCTACAGTTTTAAAATGGTCGTTAGCAAAAGTTTATCAACCGTGACTAAAGATAGTATAATGTTTGTATAAACAATACTTTATACTAACAGATATAAGCATGTCTATATAAAGCAATGCTCTATCATTACGGCTATAATTTGTGATCACTAAATATAGGTTTTGTATTGACGATTTGAAAATGCATCTCTAAAAGCTATGTTGTATCCTTATAACTATAACTTATGATCGCTAAATATAGGTTTTGTAATCACGATTTGAAAGACGTCTATATAAGCAATGCTCTATCAATGCTGCTCTATCGTTACAGTTTTGAGCCATTATTTGAACGCTGTCTCTATAGCATGGCTGTAACTTGGGGTGTAAGGCTATAACTTGGGGTATAACTTGTGATAACTTGTGATGGGTAAATATATGTACTTTTCTTAAGTAACTTAGTGACTTAGTAAGTAATGACGCTTTAAAACATCTCATGCGAGTAAATAAAGAATGTTTAGGATGGAGACTACTAATCAATCCCAACCGACTCTGACTCCCGACAGTTATCATACACCGTTTATATAGAGTTATATTGAATGTGTTAATTAATTATTATAAGGGTTGTTTTTGTGAGTGAGATGGGATAAAGAAGTAATAAGATACAAAGGTAGAAAGGTGATAAGGTATTGACGTAATAAGTTGCGGTAAGATATGGTAAGGTATGGTAAATGGGTAAGTGTAGGATATGTAGGATCTGGTAAGGTTGGTAATGGTAAAGGTTTGTTGGTAATAGTAAAATTGATATTACGAGGAGATTCAGATTTTTTTCATTTTCATTATACCATTTTTAGTTTACTTTAATATCTCTCTTAATTCTTTATTATATATATATATATATATATTTTGTTTTTTGAAATGATAAATTTATGAAATATATTTGTATGTTTATATAATTTATATGTCGAACTTATATGGTAGCCAAAGAGTAGTTGTAAATTGTAATTTGTAATTTGTAATATTTGTTGAGAAAAAGTTTAGATTAAAAAAAAGTTTAGGTTAGAATAAGAAAAAGATGAACGAGAAAAAAAAAAGACAAGGAAAAAAAAATCAAGGAAAAAAATTAGAGTGAGGGTGAGATAAGGGAAAAAAAAGAAAGGTGTAGTGAGATAAGAGAATGAAAAAAAAAATAAGAGTGATATAGAAAGAAAGGAAAGAAAAAAAAGACACGGTCAGAGGGCAAAAGCGTTGCCTGTCGACTGTACAGTGCATGCATGCGCGGCTGTACCGTGCAAGCAAGCACAGTCCCCGTGCATGCATGCCTGCTGCCTATGCTGTGAAGCCCGCATAACCCCACATGATGGTTATAAATATTGAATTAGATTACAATCCAATCATTTCTCTCTTCCTATGGCTTTCGGTTAACAACCACATATACAATCATATTTCTATTCAATTCAATCATAGAAATCCAAATGCTCAAAAAATTGAAAAAAAAAAGTGTATATATATTCTAAATTTTAAAAATCTTGACATAAGTTGTAATAAGTTAAGTTGTAATAGATGTGAGTGTGATAAGTTGTATTATGATTATAATAGGATAAATGATTGTAATAGGAAAGTGATAATTTGTGATAGAAGGTGGTAAAAAAAAGTTAGTAAGGACCTAATAAGGTGAAGTTGTGATAATTTTGAGAGTGAAAAAAAATTGGTAAGAATGTAGTAAGGTGATAAATTATGATAATTTTGATAGTGATAAGAGATGGTAAGATGGTAAAGAGGTGGTAAGGAGGTAAGTTGTAATAATTTTGAGAATGATAAGAGATAATATGTTTTGAGAGAGAGGAGTGGTAGTAAGTGACAAGCATAGCAAAATGGTAAGTTGGTAGTAAGCATTGGTGGTAAGTAGTAAATTTAGGATAAATGATAACTAGGTAGTAAGTAGTAATTAGATGATAAGTCATAACTAGGTGGTAAGTAAAAACTAGATAGTAAATAGTACGTGATAATTAAGTGATAAGTAATAACTATGTGATAAGTGATAACTAAATGGTAAGTCATAAGTTTATGATAATTAATGGTAATATAGTAGTATGTAACTTTAGGATAACAGTGCTCGGATGCAACAGATTTCATAATTTTTTTTATTTTTGTTTACATTTCAACATTACTAATATATTAATAATTTAAATTATAATATATTAATAATTAAAAAAATCTATATATTTAATCACAAAAATTTTTAACATGTTCAAAATATATACTATTAATAACACATAATTCATTCATTTATTAAATAAAATATAATTCAAATAAATAATATTAATAAATGGTTTGAATATATCAAATTAAGTTTAAATAGTAAGAAAATTTAAAAAAAATAGGAAAAAAAAAAACAAAAGCCCTAAGTGAAGGAAAAAAATAGAGGTAAGAGTGAGATAAGAAAAAAAAAGATAAGAGTGAGATAGGAAAAAAAAAGAGAGTGAAACAAAGAGGAAAGAAGAAAAAAAAAAACATACACACACACACACAACAATATATTGTGGCATAGTGATTAGTATAACTCATGGTAGTTGATGGTCATAGGTTTAAACCTGCATGCTAACATTTTTTGCAAAATAAAAAGAAGGGATGCAGCTAGGCTGGGCCGTGCGCACTACGCTTGTGCTGGCATGGGAAAGCATGCACTATGCGCGGTGCATGCCCACGTGTGGCGCGCAGGTACCGAAGTCACAGGTTCAAACCGCATTTTGCTACATTATTGTTATATTATAATATAATATATTATAATATATATATATATATATGTAATATATCTATGATTACTATTACATTATAATATCTCTATAGTTTAGTACTATATTATATTATAATATATTATATTTTATTATAATATGTAATAGGAAATTACATTAGATTACTATATTATATTATATAATATGTATGTAATATATAATAAGTAATAGTTAATATTACATTATCATTTTATATTAAATTTTACTATATATTACTACTATATTATCTTATATTATATTTTAATATTACATATACTATGTTACTACTATATTACTACATTATTACTATATTATATTATATTAGAGATAATTACATGTCAAGTTTATAAACTTTATCCCAAATTCACAAATTGGTTCATAAACTTTAAAACATAACGGTTGAGAATTTAGATTTTAAAAATCGTAACAAGTTGGTCATTCTGTTAGTAATAGTGTTTATCTGGCCATTATGTGTTGAGCTAGTTCATGGTGGCAGATGATGTGGCTGCCGCGTGGTAGTAATTGCTAACGCGTCATGCGACACGTCTGCACCGGCCATACCAAATTTTGCCACGTCAACAATTTTATGATATGTCATCAAGCAAGTACATTTTCTTGCCATGTGGATTTTTTTGGCACCATTGTTCCCTCCATCATCTGGTGTATAAAGGGGATTGTTAGTTAAAGAAAAAAAATAGAAACAAAAAAAAAATGTTGAGATGGAGAGAACAGAAGTCGAAGGAGTGGTTTGAGAGAGACTGAGAGCATTCGTGCAAGATACATAGGAAAGAGTGTAACACCGATATCTCGGTATACTCATAATTGTACTCCGTTTCATTTTATGTATGATATTACTCATGTTTCTATATAGAAAATCCACCAAGAAATTTTTTCGCTAAAACCGCTCCCGAAAATTTCGGTCCAATTGTCGGAAATTAAAAATTTTCAAAAAATGACCATCGATAGTCCAATAATAATAAGGATGACTCTAATGAGTATAAAAATCTCAAATTTGAGTAGATCTTATTTCGTAGAATTAAATCGTAAATTTTTCAAGCCGGGTCAAATGTGGCTCGATAAAGCTAGGTGACCACATTTTGATATGAGATAAATTAAATTAGGTCTAATGCGAGATTTTGAGATCTAATGTAAAATTTTGAAATTTCTTTTTTGGGGTCAAATGTAAATTTTTATAGGTACTCATTTGAAATTAATAAAAATTTAGAAGAAAAGAAAATGGAGAGAAATAAGCAACTAATGAAGTTATGGTATGAGTGGATGATTATGATCTTTGATTGGTTTGAGACTAAATATTAATTATTGGATAAATGGAGTGAGAGAAAAATGATTCTTAGTTTGGTGCAAAATGATCCAATGGTGAGAAATAAACCTTGAGATGATCAATGGGTGATCTAGAAGAAATGTGGCAAGTGCTCTTCCCCAAAACCGTGACCGAACAAGGGTGTAGAGAATGGATAGGTGAGTTGGCTAGATGAGGTGATGGAGAGAAGAAAATTTTTGACCTTGAGAAGTTAATCTAAGGGTGAAAATTGAGTTTGAAGTGAGATGAATTAATTTGGACCATTGGATTGAGTTAGTGGGAGACAAGAATATTATTCATTAAGTGAAAGTGTGGGTTTTCTTGAAAACAAACCAATGGTAAAGATATGGTTTCGAATTTGATCAAAATTGTAAGCTTTTAGATCTTGGTTGGTGGGAAACATACAATTAATGAAGACTAGAGTGGTAGTATGAGAAAGTGGGTTTGTAGTGTGAGAGAACTTGAAAACTGTGAGTGCTTCTTGTGGAGGGAGAGTGAACACTTGTTTGTGACCAAATAATCCTAGGGTATAGAATTGATCTTGAGAATGTTTAAGGGTTAGGATTTAATGGAGCAAAATTTAACAAAGCTAAACACTTAACTTTTTCTTATAAACTCTTGAGATGTTCAAAGCCAAAGAAGCAAAAGTTTTTCATTTTCTCTCTAAATCGAGTGCAATCCCATTGGAGAAAGATTTAATTTCTTCAAACGCCATCCGGAAATGTTTGTATAAATTCACCCCCTCAAACCCTAACACAACATATCTAAGTTTGGAGCCAAAAAGGGAACCCTAGCTTGGTGAACAACATGATGCCAAGAGCTAAGAGCAAGGAGGGAGAGAGATCTTTTGAAGAGAAGTCTCGGTTGGGCTTGAAGCATAAAAAATTTGAGGTAAAAGAATTCTACACTTGCTAAAATTTGATAAACTTGTGCTTATGTTTTAATATGATATTTTAGTATAATTATATAACTTAGAGTCCAAGTGAAACCCAAATAAACCATGAGAAATGTGTGCAAAATTTTAATGAAAAAGTGATGAATATATATATGCATGATTGTTGATTGAAATGATGGGAAAAATGTGTATTAGTGAGCTGAGAACTTGTCGATCATAGTTGTAACTTTTGTGTGTAGAAATTTTGGTAAGGTGGTAAATGTATGTTTGTGCCTTTGGGGGGTCGAGAGGATGCTTAGGAGGGAAAACGAATTTCTGGTTTAGGGCGTTGAGGAAGAAGAGAAATGAAATGATCGTGAGTGTGAGGAAGAAGAGAACTGCTCCCGGAGGATGGTGCCGTTATATCTGTGGCAAGGAGGGTGCCGTTGAACTGTGGTCTCACTCGTGGCACTAGGGGCTAGTGCTCCAAACCTCTGGGGACATGGTCTCTGCGCAAAGTGTGCTGGTCTAAAGTGAGAGGAGCCTCCATGAAAACCAGAAGTCCTACCCCTTTTTGAGCTCTGACTTACATGGGTCTCGGTCCTCTTCTTCCTCTGATCTCTACTCTTCCTCTGCCTACTCTCGGCACGGACAATCTCCTCTGTACGGTAGGCTAAATTGACCATCTCCGCATGGAAGAAGTTGGGTGTGACCGTCAAATACCTCAATGTTCAAGCTGAGGCCGTCCTCAAACTTGAACCTCAACTATTCCGGTGTCGTTAAATCGGGGACAAAAGCTGCTAATCTCCTCAATTCTACCTTATATTCTGCAACTGTCCTAGTCCCCTACCGCAAGTAGAGGAACTCTACCCTCTTGCGATCTTGCTGAAACTCCGATAAGTATCTGCGGTTAAACTCCCTCAAGAAGTTCTCCCACTGCATTGGCTCGGTAGTGTCAGTACAAATAGCCTTCCACCAAGTGAGGGCATCCCCATCTAACAACCTCTCTGCTACTTGCAACCTATACTCCTCACTCAACCCCAAGTCCATCGAGATCTGATGGATCCAATTGATCTAGTACTTAGCCGTAGTGGCATCACCGAGTCATGCAAAGTCCGTGCATCCCAACTGTCAAGCTTCGTTGACTAGCAGAATCAACTCATGGATATGCCTAAGTGTGGGTGATGTGGTGTCACTCGGACCAGATACTGAAGAAGGATCGGCCACCGGTGGAGGATCCAGTATTGCAAGAGTAGGTACTGCTGTAGGAGTAAGCGTTGTCGTAGGAGTCGGTGCGGCCATCGGTGGTGGTAAGGGTGGTATCTGAACTTCATGTGTGCTGTACCGCTCATACACCTGCCTTCATGCATTGAGTGGTAGTGGGGGAACCGTGGCTATAGTAGTCAGCTGAGAAGGCATCAGATGGGGCACACGTGATGAGGATATATTTTCGGGCACTCTAGGTGACTCAAGGGCACAAATCTAATGCCCCGCCTAGTCGTCATAGCTTTGTAAAGGAATAATTTTCATTAGACAAGATTCAAGAATTATGGTTAATTACGAAGTAACTAACTCCCTAAAATGAATGAAATTATCGGTTTAGGAATTGATGGAAATGGTATGCTTGGTTAGATACGAGCCGTATCCAACCCCTTAAAAATAAAGGAACTCATATGTCTAAAACCATGTACCGGGATCTCATGACTGTAAAGAAACTCTCATATGCATTGAGAACTTTTAAAAATATATTTGGAAATATTTTCAAAACTCTTTTTATAAAACGTAGCTCTCAACCTAGTGCTCTAATACCGATAGAATTGTCATGTCCCAACTCTCAAGTCGAGCATGCAACAACTGCCGCATTATCTAGGCATATGGGCATGATCTTCCCATATATCGGGACAATGCAATGCATTTTTTACATGTTTAAAACCTATTTTTCCTCAAAATATAATTTCTCAAGAAAGAAAATTTTAAAATACAATACTATACCTCAATGCATGAATATACAACGAATTTAACAGTTTCAATTTACATTTACAATAACATAATTACAGTCATCCCATAAAATATATATTGGTCATTTTATAGATCTCAAATATATACATCATCCAACTTCATCACGGAAGAATGGTTGGTACAATACCCAACACTCGTAGTCTCCAAAAGTATGTCAAGTGTGTCGAAAGTTTCTCGACACATCTCCCTACCAAATCTATATCTGTCATTATAGAAAAGTGAGGGGTGAATATTAAGGAAAATACTTAGTGAGGGGATCGATATTATGTTATCAATAAAAGATGTAAGCACGAAATGTCAAAACACATTTTCAAACATGATGATATTATAAATAGAGTATGACATTTCGATCAATCATGTAATCATGTATCATATATCATAATATCAACATATCATCCCTTTATATTTTGAAAATCATTCAGAGCTTGTCAATAAAATATCCCCGGCAATGGTCTACCTTGACCAATAACGAGCACATTGGGGTTTATATGCAAATATAAAAATATTTAACTCTATACCCCAATGTTGGCCAGAGCCTCACCAAAGACTAGCCTGTATCTTCGCACACATACATAATCAACCATGTATAGAATCCCTCGGTCCTAGACAGTAGTGTTATACATGTCCTCCTCGATTTGATTCAACCGGCCGCAACTATACATATGACGTTTGGGAATACCTCCTGCAAAAGAGTATTCAAACACAGTGGGTACCTCTACAAATGTCATTTGTAGATACGGTAGTCTATCAAGGATATCATCACATCAAGTCCACCAAGGATATCATTACATCATCATATCATAAGTAGGCATTCGGCCTACACATTTCAATTAAACCATTTCAAATTCGTGTGTCAATGCAATGAAAGTATATAAACCATATCAAGTTTTTAAAAAGTGGCACGATATCATTTCAATACAATTCATGGATGTATATCATTTGAATCAATCATTTGAGACACTTCAATGATCACAAAAATAAGTATTTATAAAACATAGACCAAATCTCATATTTTCACACATGTCATAAAATATGTCATTTTGAAACATTATAAAACATGTATTTTTACTTAATCAAGAACATAACGTCAAAATCCCACTCAGATATATGGAAGGGTATGCCACACCCTAAAATGTACCACAATGTGTAATAAATGTACTCTCCTCATTCGATCACCAAATGTGTCACTACAATGAAACACATAATAATTTATATATAATTTTCAAGATTTCAAATGCTCATTTTTTCAAAGGTACACAATTCAACCCACAAGCTTCAAAATTTTTGCATGTTTAAGGTTTTAATTCCCTTTTTACACATTGTGCATTCCAAACCTTAAAATGCGCATTTTCTCATGCATATATTCTCAATTTCAATGTTTTTCATACATTTCTAACAAAACAATGTCATTTTAAACTACCAAAACTATCACTCCCACATTCTACATCTTTGTATGCTCAAATAGTTTGCAAAATTTTAGAATTTAGTATGCTTAAAATCTCATTTCCTTTATGCACAAAATAGTCCACATTCACATTGCACACTGTACAATTCATCCATTAAAATTCTGCATACTTACATATCAATTGAATTCATTACTCCTTCATAAGATTTCTCATTCTAAAATTATTACATATACACATTTTATCGCATCACTTTCGCACACATATACAACTATACATGCTCACGCACACAAATTCATCACCACTTGTCCAAAAATTCTGCACATATCAAACCACATCCCTTGACTTTTAAGTTAGTTTTCTTGCATAACAACATCTCATTGTTTTAAATCAACAATCATATACAAATATTGATCACTTTTGCATTAAAATTCAGCACACATGATTGGCCTTTTGAAACTAAATTTTCAATCCATCAAAAACACATTTCTCCTCTACATTTTCAGCCACAATAAATGTAATTTTTTTTGCACACATTTCTCATGCTTCATTTAGGTTCCACCTAGACTCTAAGTTATAGAAATATGCTAAAAATATCACATTAATACATTTATATAAGGCTTTTTAAATTTCAGCAAGTGTAGAATTTTTCTTTACCTCAAAATTGGATGTTTTCAAGCTCAACCAAAAGGCCTCACCGAGCCAAATGTCATCACCATGGCAAAATCTTCCGAGGCTATTGAAACGGTTCAATCCCAACAAAAGCAACCCATGGCATCCATTAACAAAATGTTTGGAATTCAAAGGACATCATGGATCATTTTAAAACTTTGTCTCTTGGACAGAAAATTCAAGATACTTGCCAATGAACAGCCATCGTTGGAGTAAGGAGCCACATGACCCATTAGAACTGAAGAAAACCTTGAGGACAAGGTTCATTTTCAAGGGGGTGAATGTTATGACCCTTCGCAAGGCAATATCCAATTTTTGAGACCATGCATGATAAATAGCCACAACATGCATGCAAGTGGAAATTTTGGAGGTTTGTATGGACAAATGTGCTCAACCTCATGACAAGCCAAAGGGCGTCATTGAAGAGAAACCATTATTGCATGAGGAAATGCAATCGCCTAAGGCATTACACGAGAGTACACCAGTCCGCTCAAACAAGGACAAGCAGCGCACAAGCAATAGCACATGGTACCCAAGCTACCATGTGCCAAAGGACACAACTTTTTATCCAAAGGTTACAACCTTTTGTGCCACATCAAGCAACCAATAGGCAAAGGGCTCTAAGGAATGAAAGGGAGCACCATTGCTCAAAGGAATAGAGCTATGGCTCGATGGATGTGCACTAGTACACAAGCTACGCATCAGTGCATAGAGCAACACCATGCCAGCACACAAGCCAACATGCCATGCCCCTACACCTTGCTCGAGCCAGGGTGCAGCAACCCAGTGCCCCTGCATGAGCTAACACGTGCCAATGCATGAGCAGTGCACTCTAGGGCATACGTGCAACACACTATGCAACCAAAAGGCCATGAGCTAGCACCAAGCAATAACTGCTTTGTTGAATAAATTCCAACTATTTTCATAGGCATTTGAAGAGTTGTAATAAAGGCAATTAATAGCCTAGTAGTTACTAGGAAGTTGGTAAATGTTAGAAGTCTTTTAGAGTGAAAGGACTCTTTTAATGAGACCCTTTTGCCTCCCAAGCCCTTAACTATAAATAAAGCATTTATCTTCATTTGTAATCAAGCGATTTCTATCAATCAAATTCAGAATTTCTTCTTCTCCAATGTGAGAGTAGATCTTAGGGTTTAAGGTGGCCAAAAACCCTATTAGGTTACATTACATTTGTGTGATATAGGCTCTTGTTATTGACAAACCCATCAAGGCAAGTTCAAATCACTTCCATCCTTCTCCATCTCTTTTTTATTCCATCTAACATTGTTCTAATAAGCCACTCTTGTACATAAGGCACTTGGTACTGTGCAACAAGGTGTACTCCACCCTTTACCATTGCCTCCCTAACCAAACTCACAAATCCTATGAGAATCCTAGGCTATACAGCCAAAACTAGTTTTATAGCTCGAGGAACGCAACTTTTTTTGTACTTTCATTAAAGAGCATCATGGGTTGCAACAACTTCGCAAGGCTATACGTAATGTTAGAGACCGCGCATGATGAATGGCCATAAGGCTCACACAAGAGGAAATTATAAGGGTTCGCATGGACAAATGTATTTAACCTCAAGACAAGCCAAAGGGTGCCAATGAAGATACACCATCGTGGCCCGATGAAGAGCAATCAACTTGAGAAAGAGCAATCGCCTGAAGCATTCATGACATTGCACTAGCCCGCTCGAGCAAGGACAAGCAATGGCTCTAAAGAAGAAGAGGAAGTAAGTGCTCATGCAATTACACGAGCAAGAAGGTCCCCGCTCAAAAGGACACCATGCAAGGAGATGCCATGGTTCGAGCAGCCTACACACGAGCGCATGCCAAACATATGTAGAGTAATGGACCAGTATGAGCCATGGCCCAAAGAAGATGAGCTAGCGCATTACATGGCCAAGCAATCACTCACCAAGGAGCCCACAAGCAAATAGAACAAGAAAAGCACCAATGCTCAAGGAGATAGAGCTATGGCTTGATGGATGCACACTGGGCGCATCAGTGCACAGAGCATCACCGTGCCGGTGCATGAGCCACCGTGCCATGCCTGTGCACCTATGTACACCCCTGCACCCGCACACGAGTTAGCATGCCATGCCCCAGCACCACTACATGAGCCAACGTGCAGCGAACTAGTGCTCCTGCATGAGCCAGCATGCACCAGGGCATGAGTAGCACGTGCCAGGCAACATACCATGCAACCAAAAGGCCATGAGTCACCCTTGGCAATAACTATTTTTATGAAACAATTCATTTTATTTTTCTAATGCTTTTATTGATGTAATAAAGGCAGTTATAATTGTGAATTAGTTATTATGTATTAGAACCTTTTGGAGTGAAAAGACTTATGTAATAAGGCCTTTAGCCTTCCAAGCCTTCATCTATAAATAGAGTAGCCCTCTTTCATTTGTAATAAGCAATTTTATATTACAAAACTAGATTTTCTTCTTCTCCACATGGATATAATTGCGATGTAGTTATTATGTGTGAGGAGACTTTTGGAGTGAAAAGACTTATGTAATGAGGCTTTTAGCCTTCCAAGCCATCATCTATAAATAGGGTAGCCCTCTCTCATTTGTAACAAGCAATTTTCATATTACAAAACCAGATTTTCTTCTTCTCCAACATGAAAATCTATCTTATGACTAAAGGTGGTCAAAAACCCCTTAGGTTACATCACCAACGTGTGATATAAGCTTTTGCTCTTAACAAACCCATAAAGACAAGTTCAAATCCTTTTCCATTTTTCTCCATTTCATTTATATTCCATTATCCTATTCTATCGAGCCACCCTTATGCGTAGGGCATCTTGGTACCGTGCATAATGAGAACTCCACCCTTCCACCATAACCTCCCAACCAAACACACAATCCACACAAAGATCTAAGGCTACACTACCAACTTTAGTGCCAAGGTCAAAGATCATACCCCAGTACCAGCACCTGAGCCAGCATGCAATGGCCAAGGCCAACACCCAAGCCAGTGCGCGCTAGCTCAAAAAGCAATGAGCCAGTAGCCAAAAGGACATGAGAAATCCATAACAATAACTAACCAAATAAATAAATTCCTTTTATTTTTCTAAACTTTTCATTAGTGTAATAAAGGCAGTTATAACTACCCTAGTTTAGGAGACTTTTGGAGTAAAAGTTCTATGTAATAAGGCCCTTTGGCCTCCATCCCCTCAACTATAAATAGGGCAGTTTTCTTTTAATGAGCAACTTTTATGAATAAAATTTAGAAGTCCATTCTCTCTTCTATGAGAATCTAAGTAAGGCTTAAGGGTGCAATGTCCCCTTAGATTACATCACCAATGCATGATCAAGGCTCTTGCTTTTGACAAACCCATCAAAGGCAAGTTCAAATCCTTCTACCTTCCACCTTCTCCATCTTATTTCTATTCCATTCTACATTCTCTAGCAAGGCACCCTTGTGCATAGGACATTTAGGTGTCGTGCAACAAGGTGAACTCCACCCTTTCACCATAACCTTCCACCAAACACCATAACCCATGCAAGGTTCCTAGGCAACACAACCATTCTTTGTGCCAAGCCCACGAAATGCAGCAATGTGTCACATGTGTGCATGCAATTACGTACAAGTAGGCATGCTTATCGGCTATGCATCGACATGCAGACTATGCGTGCATGGCACTCCGTGCATGCACTTATAAGTATTCCATATTTGCATATATTAGCTGCCAGCTGTGAGCTCATGTGTGGGTTTGGGTGCATGGATTGGTGTATCAGTAGTACATGCACATGGGTATGTGATGCAACATTTCGCAAGGCAATACACAATGCTCGAGACCGCACACAGCGAATGGCTATAAGGCACATACAAGAGGAAATGATGGAGATTTGCATAAACAAATTTTTTCAATCTCAAGAAATGCCAAATGACATCATTGAAGAGACACCATCATTGCTCACGCAAAAGCCATCACCTAAGGCTTTGCACGAAATTGCACCTATATACTCAAAGCAAGGACAAGCAGTACCCAAGCAATGGCACATGGCACCCAAGTACCCGCACGCAAAAAGACATGACTCTTCACTCAAAGGTCGCAACCTTTCACCCAAAGGTCACAACCTTTCATGCCTCATCGAGTAATCATCAAGCAAATGGCTTTAGGGAAGAGAAGCAAGCAATTGCACATGTCAAAGTTCAAGTAAAAAAGCCACTGCTCGAAAGTAAACCATGCAAGGAGATACCAAGGCATGAACAACCCGCACATGAGCATATGTGATGCAACCCTTTGCAAGGCAATATGCAATGCTTGAGACCACGCATGGCCAATGGACACAAGGTGCAACAAGAGGAAATGATGGAGGTTCGCATAGACAAATGTGTTCAATCTCAAGACATGCCAAAAAATACCATTGAAGAGGCACTTTCATTGCTCATGCAAAAGCCATCACCTAAGACATTGCACGAGATTGCACCAATCCGCTCAAGTAAGGACAAGGAGTACCCAAGCAAGGGCACATGGTGCCGGAACATCCGCGCACCAAAGGACAAAACCTTTCACCCAAAGGTTGCAACCTTTCATATCATATCACGAAATCATCACACAAATGGCTCTAGGGAAGAGAAGGAAGCAATTGTACATATCAAAGCTCAAGTAAGAAGGCCACCGCTCAAAAGGGCATATGCGAGGAGATACCATGAAATAAGTAGCCCACACATGAGTGTACTCCAAAGGCACGTGAAGTAATGCCATTGTGCAATGAGCACGCACTAATAATCAAGTCATTGCTCAAAAGGACAGGAAACACACCAAGCAAAGAGGCACAATTGCACGAAGGGGTGCAACAACAATGCACCAGCATGAGCCAAGGCTCGGAGAAGACAATGCAACGCACTACAAGGGCATAGAGCAATACAAGCAGGAGCACAATGCAAAGGAGCCATACACCAAGGAGCATCAGTGTGCACCAATGCACGAAGCAACACCATGGCAGCACGCGAGCTAGCGTGCCATGCCCTAGCACCACTGCACGAGCCAACATCGCACCATGCAGCCAAAAGGACACATGCAGTCTCAAGTAATAACCGCTTTTATGAATAGATTCCATTTATTTGCTAAGGCATTTCAAGAGCTGTAATAATGGCAAAATAACTACCTGGTAGTTATTAAGTAGTTATTATGTTTAGGAGTCTTTTGGATTGAAAAGTCTTATGTAATCAGGTCCTTTGCCTCCTATACCCTCATCTATAAATAGGACCCCTATCTTCATTTGTAATCAAGCAATTTCTATTAAATAAAATTTAGAGTTTGTTCTTCTCCAATGTGAGAATTATCTTAGGGCTTAAGGGTGCAACATTGCCTTAGGTTACATCACCAACGCATAATCCAAGCTCTTGCATTTGACAAACCCATCAAAAGCAAGTTCAAATCCTTCCATCTTCTCCATCTAATTTACATTCCATCTACTACTCTCTAGTGAGCCACCATTGTGTATAGTACATTTTTGGTGTCGAGCAACAAGGTGAACTCCATCCTTTCATCATAGTCTCCCCCCAAACACCACAGCCCATGTGAGATTCCTAGGTTACATGGCCAATCCTTGTGCCAAGTCCATGGAATGCAGCAGCGTGCCAGGTGCGCATGCATAACCAACCCAATTGCATGATCATGGGTGTGTCAACTGTGGCCGCTCATAGGCCCGCCGACTGCATACACGTGTATCACAACACCATGCACCTTGGCATATTGCCTGTGTGTGTGCAATTTAATCGATCGCATGTGCATCGATGTGCGAACCCGCACACACATGGCCGTCCCGACGACGAGCACATGGGAATGCTAGCTGGCCACACATGGGTGCGCCAAAAGTGAGCACATGGGCATGGCATGTGCGGGCACATGGGCTTGAGGGCATGTGCGAATGGGGGTGCTATGCGCACCTATAGGGCGTATGTGCCACACATGAATGGACATATCGTGCATGGGCACATGGGTGAGGCCTCTGCATGTGGGCATCAATGTGCTGTGTTCGGGTGCATGGGCGAGCCAAACATGTTTATGACAACTCTATAAGTATTATTTAAGTGTAACATGTTTGGTAATGATTTGAATGCTTTTACCATGTTTTATGTTTATTTTATTAAGAGGAAATGACATTTGAATAGCACGTCATCACAATTCGACGACATGATACATGTAGATGACAGAGCTAAAAGAAAAAAAAAATTAGGGAGGTGGATGCTTGCATTTCATACCTTTATACTCGGATTCCCACATGATAAATTGACAAATATACAAAATGCAATTTCCATGATGAAATTGAAAATTAGGTTCAATAATTTAAACGTTACTCATTCAACTATCCATAGTGAATTGAAAATTTAAAAAGTGCATGCGTCATCGAATTGAAAACATTTTGATCACAGGCAACAAAAAAATATAGTAAAAAAAATTAATACATCATAAATAAGTAGTTATAAATAAATTGAAACCACAAAATAAAAGTATTATTATTCTTAGGGTTGTTTAGTTTATCTTATAAAATTCGGCTGATGACTAATGGATAATAGCTGATAGTTGTTTTCTTATTATATCATTATTATTTTGGTTATACAAAATTTAAATTTCGGATTATGGGGTTAAGAGAGAAAATTGTGACCATTAAATTATCCTTTTAGGAACCTAATAACTGTTGTTGATTGATATTAGTGTTTAATTATTTAGCTGATATCGGTTATTCATATATAAATGAATAAATCTATATATGAGTTAAATTTGTTTTATTTTTTTAAGATATTTTCTTCATTTCATTAATCAACTTCAAAATTAAGAATTGAGGTTCAACTTGTTATAATTGTTGTTGTTATATTTTTTTCATGTTATTGTTATATATTAAAATATAAAAGTTATAAATATAATATCCAAAATTTTTTTAAAGAATGATTAATCAAATACATATTTATTATATAAAAAAAAAGGATGTAACTAAATAGAGACATTCATGGGTTTGTAAGAAAAAAATAATTTTTTAACTACTTAAACAAAAGAGATAATTTATTTACCCAAACACATACCTTAATAATAATTTAAATAAATTTTTATCTCATAAAATATTAAAGAGTAAAATAGTTTAAAAGGAAAAATGTAAAATGTGTAAAATAGTAAAATACATACATATCCAAGGGCAATTTTTAAAAAGTCAAAAGTTACTCTGGGTAACTAATAATTTTTTGCAGCTTTTTGGTTATTAATCGAATTCCATCGGCTATCAGCTAATTCACTAAACTCCTTTTTAGCTGTTGAAAAAGTCAAACAACAAATAATACCTTCTAAAAGCTGTAACAAATTGCCTTTAGTATTAATATTCTTCAAGGTCATTTTAGTGAAAATGTAATCACAATGGATCACTAACTCTTAGAAAATTCGATATGCATATAATAAAATGCATTTTCAATTATGATTATATATAAACATGTCCTATAAATAAAGCAAACAAAAATAGTTATCACATGATTAAACAATTTGTTTGATGTTAACATTAAATATTTGTGATTATGATTTTGAACATTCCAATTTTATCAAATACATGGATAAGTCAAATATTTGTGAAATAAACTTTTAAAATCTTTAGAGGCAAACAACATTTGCAAAAATTTTATGTAATAATTTTTCAAAAAAAAAAATTGGGCACGACAAAGGGGCGAACTGCTGTATGTATGAATGGACACGGTCATGGTTCAGACTGAATCATGGAACCAAACTGATCATGGTCAATAGCTTTGAATCATTGACCACTCAACGATTCAAGGATCGGAACTACAACCATGTTTATAAGGTCCTCTGATTTTTTATTTCAAAAAACTGAAAAATGTCAATTTGAACCGGTGATTAGAATCTAATGTTACTCCTTCCCGGGACTTCGTGCAGCAGCCAGCTAAAAAGCTGTAGCATACCGCTTGCTAATGGCCATTTAATTATTTAAAAAAAAAATTCAAATTTCAAGCGGATGAGTTTCAACTGTTATAAATTTTAAATTTCAATCGAAAATTACAATGTAAATACCCTTTATTCCCTTCTTTTCTCACCAAAATTAAAATTTCCATCTCTCTCTATTCTCCTAATCTTTATAACATTCTCTTAACTCTTATTCTAAATTTCTTACCAAATTACTAATATCCTTGCTATTATATGTATTATGTATAATAAATTGATTATATCTTGTTATATATTCAGACTTTCTATTTATTAAGAAGTAATAAGTGGCTAGAAATATGAGTAAGGGAGAGGGCTAAACGATGAAATTTCAACTCCGAGGAGAGATGATCACGATTTCCTCATTTGGCGAGCCATTTGAAGGAGTTGGTCATTTCGAACGAGATAGTAATCACGATGTATTAAATCCAAATTTTCCTCCACATTCTGCTGAAAAATGTTTGTCACCCGAATGCTATACGCTGTACAGATGAAGCCCAAAATGAGAAAGAAAGAGAGCTAAAATCTAACGTTTTCTAGAAAAACGAAACATTAAAGTTCAACTTCTCTTTGACATGTGTATAGCTACTTGTAAATAATGCACAAGTTCAAATAAATCGGTGAACAAATGTAGCTTCGGATCGCTAATGAAGTATATGGAAACGAAAAATCCAATAGAATATGACATTGATCAAAATCAATCGTAAATTAGTGAGTATATATCTTGCGATCAAGACTTATTTAAATATAATATTAATAAAAATAGAGATGAAATGACTAATTTAGTTTATGTTGAGGGTTCCTTTTTTTTTTTTTTTAATTTTGGTGAATATCAGGTTTTGTTAAATATTTTCAAAATGCATTGAACCTTGCTGCACGGCACATTCCATGATCTACCCCGAGGGTGAAAAAATTATATGCGGAAGTTATAAAAGATTTGTTAGGAAAAAATAATTTAACGTAAAATCATATCAAATATCGTATTGATTCATTGAAATTAAAATCTTAATAAACTGAAATTAAAACTTAAAACGGATTGAAATTATATCTAATTTTATAGTTGGAAACTGAATAAAATAAAATTTTGATTTAACCTTCGTCTGGGCAGAATTCTAGGCATAGCTTTCGAGATCAAATATATTCTTATAGAATCTCTCTATATGATGGGGGTATTAAGGAAAAGAGTGATACATTGACCCGGGAACCATAACCTGTATTTATAGTTATACGGATAACTTTACTTCCAAATTCATAATAGAATTTGCCTATTTAGCTTATTTCAGTTTTCTTACCGAATTCACATGAATTTATGTAACTTTCCAGCTATCCTTAAGTCATCCTTTGACATTTCCTATTTAACATATCATAAATAGTAAATGTCTATTGGTATCTATACATTTATTTATTTCCATATCTTTTGAAATATTTAAATCCAAATTATCGAATTTTTCAAATTTACCAAATTATTTTCATATGAACTTATTTTATGGGTTTGATAGTATACAATACATAATTATTTAACATATAAGCCCAATGTTTGATTAATGGATTATATATGAGATTTTATAATTATGTAATTGCAAAAGAACAGAATGAGTTCAACTTCTCTGTCAATACTGAAATGTATCTACAACTAATCTCGTCTATCAATCATATCAACTTAGAATCAATACGGCTTTTGTTACATTTTCGTAACTCAACCTTCAATGGTCAAATAAATTGATATAACCGAATGATATGGATCATGATATGGATGCGTAGTATGGAAATGTCATGTAATGTGACTTTTAACATGCCTATTTCTAACTAGTTTTTTTTAATGAGATCATACCAAATCAGTGTCAATAAAAACTAAATCTTAATTTTTGTATAATTTAACTGTAGTAACTCGATATTTATATCAATAGAGTATTCGTAATTTACAAACTCCCACTAAAACTGTACATCCGTAAGTGGCATTACGCACATACAAGTAACATACTCAAAGAATACTTTGGGTGGCATATCTTTTGTAAGCGGATCTGCAATCATGGAATCTGTTCCAATATGTTCGACAGATATCTGACCCTATGTACTCTTTTTCTAACAATCAGAAACTTAATATCTATGTGTTCGGACTTTGTCAAGCTTCTGTTGTTATTGGAATAAAGGATTACCGATTTAATGTCACAAAATAATTTGAGTGACTTGTCAATGCTATCCACTATCCGCAATCCCTGACAAAATTTCGTAGCCATATTCCATGGTTGGATGTCTCATGACACGCTATGAATTATGCCGCTATTGTGAAAGATGCTATAAGAGACTGTTTCACACTCTTCTAAGAAATAGCTCCTCCCGCTAGCATGTAGATATAGCTTGCTATAAACTTCATGCTATTTTGGCATCCCACAAATTCAGAGTCAATATACCCAATGATCTTAAACCGTTCCGACCTTCGATGTGTGAGCATATATTTCTTCATTCTTTGTAGATACTGCAAAACCCGTTTAACAGCTTTCTAATGGTCTATTCTAAAATTGCTTAAATATTTGCCCAACATTCCTATAAGGTACCAAATATCTGAACGCGTACATACATGAGCATACATCAGATTCCTTACTGCTGATACATAAGGAATTTTTCGTATTTCTTGTTTCTCAATATTATTTTGGGGGCACTATTTGAGACTAAATTTGTCTCCCTTAGATACAGGGGTATCACCTGGTTTACAATTTTGTATGCTATCTCTCGTTAAGACCTTTTTAATATATCTTTTTTGGGACAACTGTAGAATACCTTGATAACGATCTCAGTGTATCTGAATACCCAATACAAAAGAATTTTCTCTAAAATCTTTTATCTCAAATTTCTTAGTGAGAAATATCTTGATTTCATATAATAGATTTTTATTATTATTGGCAAGTAATATGTCATCGACATATAAAATCAAAAAAATATATTTATTTCCACAGAATTTATGGTGTAGATATTCATCAACTAAATTTATCTTAAAACCAAAGGAGATTATTACTTGATAAAATTTAAAATACCATTATCGAGATACTTGCTTAAGTCCATAGATGGATTTTTTAAGTTTGTAAATCATATTTTTTGGATCTCCCGACACAAAGTTTTCTAATTGCAACATATAGATCGTTTCGTTAATGTCACCATTGAGAAATATCGTCTTTACATCCATTTGGTATAACTCAAGGTTAAAATATGTCACTAATGCCGTTATAATCCTAAAAGACTCTTTCGAAAAAATTGGAGATGTGGTAGGTGTGGTGCATCACCAGAGAGTCCCTCAGTGCCTGAGACTTCTAGGGCACTTGAGGCTCCACGAGTACCGAAGGGTGCTTCTTCTACTCACGCACCTTCCCCAGTGCCACCCCTAGCACCTCCACCGGCTCGTATAGTCGAGATTTCTCCACCACCACTCGATGCCTTGAGGCAGTGGCAGGAGTGGTACAGTAGATATGGGGTACAGATGCCACCACCTCCACTACAGACTCCAGTGACCGCACCTGTGGCCGTACCTACACCTACGACATCGATTCCTCCTTCAGTGATCGGTCCTTCTGTTTTTACTCTGACCGATGAGACGTCGGCTACTTTGAGACGCATTCACAAGTTCACTCAGTTGGTGAAAGAGTCTCGACAGCTCGGATGCACAGACTTTTCAGGATCCAATGATGCCGTAGCGGTGAAGCACTGGATCAATAGGACTCGTAGGATTCTTACGGATTTGGGGTTGTCAGGGGAGTTCAGATTAAGAGTTGTTGAGAGACTCCTCGACGGAGATGCCCTCTCGTGGTGGGAAGCTATCCGTGACAGTGCTACACAGACTCTACGGTGGGAGGACTTTCTACAAGAGTTCGACCGCAGATACTTTACCCGTTCCAGCATGATCGTATGAGGGCAGAGTTTCTACACTTACGCCAGGGGACTATATCATGTCTCAGAGTACGAGACTGAGCTCAGACGACTAGTAGCGTTTGTCCCCGATATGGCAACACCGGCTCAGTTGAGGTTTAAGTTTGAAAATGGCCTCCAATTGAGGACAAACGCTAATTGTGTTTGATATGCTGAATCAATCACCTCAGGTAGCGGAGATCGTCCGAGCTGAGACTAGGCATAGAAAAAGTCACCAAAAGAGGAAAAATGGGGCACCGAGTGGACAGTCTTTGAAGAAGAGTATAGGTTTCGGACATCAGTTCTTTTAGCTTCAGACCAGTAGGACCGTGACAGGGATCTTAACCACAGGGTTTTGGGGGTACCAGTCCCTAATGTCTCTATGCAATCTACTACATAGAGACAGTCTTTCTGCCGTAGATGCGACAGCCACCATGCCTTTAGGGTATGTAGAGCACCAGTTATTTGCTTCCAGTGTGGGAAGCAAGGTTACGTTAGGAGTGTCTGCTCAGATTTTGGTCGAGGAGGATTTACTTTGTAAAGTCGTATTGGTACTTCTGGCATAGGCTAGTAGGGGACACCTGCGCACTCAGCTCTTACTGCTACTCGGACTGTAGCTGGGAGTAATATAGTACCAGAACCGTCGCAACAGTATCCTAGGGTCCAGGCTCGTGTGTTTGCAATGACGCAGGAAGACGCACAGACAAACCCTGATATTATTATGGGTAATTCTCCAGCAAATCTCTCAGTGTAGTATTTTTGTTGTATTTTTGTATGTGTTTTTTGTATATGATGATGTCGATGTACAGTTTTGACTAGTTAAAGTTTTAGAAACTTAACTAATTTGATATATATATATATATGAATATGTCTATTTTTTTTCGCATTCTAAATATTTTTAATATTTTTCCTATCTTTAGGTATCATGCGAATATTTGGTATCGACGCTCGTATTCTTATAAATAACAGGTCAAATTTTTCATATGTGAGCGACACGTTCGCTCGCCATTCTGATAGACTTTTCTTGCCACTTGATGAGGAGATTAAGGTAGTCACTCCTCTTGACAAGTATATCATTCGAAATACAGTCTATAAGAGCTGTGGGGTCGGTATTGGGGAGACGGTTTTAGAGGCAGATCTGATTCCGCTCTCTATCACGGATTTTGATGCCATCCTAGGGATGGATTGGCTGATTTTACACCGAATTTCAATGGATTGTTTCACCAAAGAGGTTGAGTTCCGAAGATCAAAGGGATCCCCTTTGAGATTCTCTAGTGAGAGGAGAGTATTACCTCGTTGTATCATATCAGTGATGGAAGCCAGGAGGTCGATATGCCGAGACTGCATGGCATACTTGGCTCATGTAGTTGACACCACCGTTGAGGGACCGGGACTTGAGAAGGTCCCTGTGGTGCAGGAGTTTCCAGAGATATTCCCTGATGAGCTTTCTGGATTACCACCAGTTCGGGAGTTCGATTTCGAGATTAATTTAGTAACAGAGACCAATCCTATTTATATTCTGCCGTATAGAATGGCGCCTGCAGAACTAAAAGAGCTTAAAATTCAATTGCAAGAGATTCTAGACAAGAGGTTTATATGCCCGAGCACGTCACCCAAGGGTGCTCCGGTATTATTTGTAAAGAAAAAAGATGGTACACTTCGGTTTTGTGTGGATCACTGACAGTTGAACAAAACCACCATCAAAACAGATATTTCCTGCCATATATAGATGATTTGTTTGATCAAATGCAGGGAGCCAGTGTTTTCTCTAAAATTGATTTCCGTTCGGATTATCATCAGTTGAGAATTTAGGCCGAAGATATACCCAAGACAGCTTTTCACACCCGATACGGCCATTACGAGTTTCTAGTCATGCTGTTTGGGGTGACCAATGCCCCATCTACTTTTATGGATCTGATGAACCGAGTTTTCCACGACTACTTGGATTGGTTCGTCATCGTATTCATCGATAACATCTTGGTATATTCACAGAGTGATGAAAATCATGTTCAGCACCTTCGGGTGGTATTGCAAATACTCCGTGAGAATCAGTTATATGTCAAATTCTCAAAATGTGAGTTTTGACTGATACAAATTGGATTCTTGGGACACATTGTCTCCGCAGAGGGTATTTATGTTGATCCACGAAAAGTTGAGGCTATAGTGAAGTGGGAGCAGCCACAAATAGTTGTCGAGATTTATAGTTTTCTCGGTTTGGCTTGGTATTATCGCAAATTTGTAGAGCGATTCTCTCGGATAGTTGTTCCATTGTCTAGATTGACTCAGAAATGGGTCAAGTTTATTTGGAATTACCGTTGTGAGGCGAGCTTTTAGGACCTCAAACAACGGTTGACATCCGCTCTTATTTTAGCCCTTCCTACTAGCAGGCAGGAATATATAGTATACAGTGATAGTAGCCAACAGGGATTGGGTTGTGTTCTGGTGTAGGATGGTCGGGTTATTGTGTATGCCTCGCGACAGCTGAAGAAACACAAAATTAATTACCCGACACATGATTTGGAGTTGGCAGCCATAGTTTTCGCGTTGAAGATATGGCAACATTATCTTTATTGGGTGACCTATAGGGTATTTACAGATCATAGGAGTTTGAAATATCTATTTACCCAAAATGAGCTGAATTTGAGACGAAAAATATGGTTAAAGCTTCTCAAAGATTGTGAACTCATTATTGACTATCATCTGGGTAAGACGAATTTTGTAGCAGATACCTTGAGTCGGAAGTCAGCATTATCCTCACAGTCAACAGAGAAAGCCTACCTTTCTTGTTTAGTGGGACTCCGAAACTTGGGAGTCAATTTGACTAGTGATGATCAGGGAGGCTTATTAGCCAAATTTGAGGTTAGACCCACTTTGCTCGACCATATCCGAGAGCTGCAAGGGTCAGATGAGGAGCTCCAGAGTATTCTTGAGAAGATCAACAGAGGCGAGAGTGGAGACTTCCAAGTCCGCGATGACGAACTAGTTGTATACAAAGAGCGGGTTTGCATTCCCGCCGATAGCGATCTCCGCAAGGCCATACTTGAGGGTCGGAAGTGTGGCTTACAGATTGGAGCTGCCAGATGAACTATCTCGTATTTACGACGTCTTCCATGTCTTAGCACTCAGGAAGTACTTGGCTGATCCTTTTATATACTTGAGCCTCCACCTGTTGAGTTACGAGAGGATCTTAGTCTTCTAGTTAAGCCTGTAGCTATTCTAGATCGGAAGGTCAGAAAGCTGCAGAGTAAGGAAGTCTTGTTGATTAAAGTCTTGTGGAGGATTGACCAGGTCGAGGAAGAGACTTAGGAGCCCGAGGAGGCTATGAGGAGACAGTACCCCCATTTATTTGCTGTTTAGTTTTCTTTTAGTTTCGAGAACGAAACTTGTTTTTAGGGGGTTAGAAAATGTAACACCGACATTGCGGTGTACGTACTATTGTACTCATGTTCAGAAATTAAATAAAATATTTTTCAGTTATATATATATAGAGAAATTTTTATTTATTTTGATTTTTGATTTTTGATTTTTGGGGGCTTTAAATCGAAATTTTTGGTATATATAAAGTATCTGTATTTTCGATTTGAGGCATATCCTATTTTGTTAAAAAAATTGGAACCTTAAAAAAAAAAAGGAAGAGGGAAGCGCTGCGTTTTGGTCAAAACGCAACACCCCCCAAATTGGATTAGGCTTTTAGCCCTAATCTCTTTCTCTTTTTCCCTCTCTCTCTCTCTCTCTCTCTCCGCTTCTTGCCCTTCCCGCGACCCGCCGCTCTCTCTCCGCAACCCTCCGCTACTCTCTCTCTCCACTACTCCACCTCCCCGTGAGCGCACCGCAGCGCGATCTTCCCTGCGCAAGCGCACAGCAGCGCAAGCTTACTCGCACGAGGGTGTGATCTTCCTCGAGTGAGCGCGCGGCCTTCCGCGAGTGCGTGACTGTAGTCCTACTTGCAAGCACTTCTGCACACGAGCGCGCAACTGCGGTCCTACTCGCGAGCGCTTCTGTGCATGAGCATGCTCCAGCCTACTAACGCGAGCAACCCGTGAGAGCGCAATTGCAGTCCAACTCGCGAGCGCACGCTCTAGCCCATGAGAGCACCAGCCCGTGAGCGTGCCAGCCCGCAAGCCCACCAGCCTGCAACAGCCCATGAGCCCGCGTAGCCCGCAAGCCCACGACGGGCCGCAAAGCCCACTGCGGCCCGTTAGTCTGTTGACCCGCGAGCCCACGAACCTTTGCGCAGGTAACTGACTTAAGGTTTTGATCCAAATCTAAGTGTTTATGACCTGACTAATAAATCTTGTCTTGATAGGGAGCAGTACAGATTTTGGAGTGGTCGAGAAGACATTCGGACGAAAGTTTGCGCTTCGAGAAAACCTTAGGTGAGAGAAATATGATCTCTTCAATATTTGAAATAAATTTTATCAAATTTAGGTTTCAATACCTTTAAGATGACATTGGTATATATTTATAAATTGAAAAATTAATATTTATACAAATTTAGGGAAGATGATAAACCCTAAAAATAATTGAAAATTTGATGACAATTGTGATAATCTGATTATATTGACTTTTTTGGAGATTCGAAGAGTCGATTTTGTTTGATTTTGGAAAATAGGAAGTGACCACCCTCACTAGGAATATGAGTGACACCCTAATCTCTTGTATGAAATAGTGAAAGCTGATTTTATCGTATTTTTAATAAAACATGCTTTTGATATGTATTGTCTCGACGTATGGAATTGAAATTCAAATCTGTTTTATAATTATTGGAGTGTCGTACTTATATTTCTATAATTATGCATCCATATTTGAAATGAAATAAAATTGTGCTATGATTTGAGAAATGAAATGTTTTATATTCTACCATTGCATTGATTTGTTGAATTTAAATGATTTCGATAAAATATATTGACATACGGATTTGAATTGTTTTGATAATATGATGAGATGATTTGGCTATGTGGGTTGGATGCCTACTAGCTTGAGATGATATGACATTATTTGATTGATTCCGTAACTACGAAGAGCGATTGTAGAGGCATTGGGTTGCCCGGATACGCTTTTGCAGGAAGTATCCGCAAATGTCATATGTCTAATGGCTATAGGTGCGGCCGATTGAACCCATGTAAGGGGTAGGACGTGTGTAACGCCACCGTCTAGCACCAGGCGGGGCCCTATATACGATGATAAGTTAGCCCTAATGAACTCATGGCCAATGTAAGGGTAAAGAGCGATTTTTGAATTTTATACATAATAAAACCCCCGATACACTTGTTTTTGGTCTTGGTTGACCTTTGTCAGAATCCTTTCGGTTTGTTCTATGATCTACTTGATTTTAAATGGATATATATATGTATATTATCGTGTGAATGATTAAATGAGTTCAATTTAGCGAACATATCATGATTTACTACAAAATTTGAATTATTGGTTATGAATGATATCATTTGACACTCCAATATTCATCTATACTATTAGTACTTGAGATTAATCCCGTCACTCACTAGATATCTTCCTTTATACTCACCCCTTTTTTTTCCCTCCTCAGACAGGATTAATGTGCTAGAGCGACGCTTCGGGCTCTCGTTGACGGATTTGAGTGTTTTTCGACGATGAGATTTAAATTAATTTGAGATTTAAATTAAGTTGAGATATGAGCTCCGCACCTTATTTTCGACCCTGTGAGGTATTGACCTTGAGGTTCGTAGTTGACCGTGTATTTATTATTGGATTCACTGTATAATTTATGTATATTTATTTATGAAACTTTCATATTTCATTTGTATGGAGGCAAATTGTAGTGTTTAAATGTTAACTTGGGAAAATTGATTATAAATTATATAAAACTTAGGTCCGCTCAGTGTGGCGACTGCTCATGCTCTAGTTGGGCATGACAGTAGAGATCTGTGGGTAGAATTATGGGTAATTTATATAGTCTGGCATTGTTCTGGATGTCTGCTGTGGTTGATGGGTTGTTGTGAGGTCGGGATGTCCATTTTATTTTATTTATAGGATGATTTTAAATTATACAGATTTAAACAGATTTATTTGTATATGGGAGATCTCTGATTTATGGGGAGTTTCTGTCTGATTTTCTATAAAAATACAGCCGACATTCAGGGTAACGGGTGACTGCTCACGACCCCGGTTTGGAACGTGACATAAACTGTCCTGGAAGAGACATTAAAACCAAATGCACAAGCAAGTCCTCAGAGAGGTCAAGCCTGAGTGCTCTTAACTTGAAGCGATATGAGACATCTCTATGATGTACTCCCTAATATTGTCTTGATCTTTATACTTCATTGACACAATATTTGCCAATAGTGTACCAATTTCTAACTTTTCATTCTTAGCAAACCTTTTTTCAATATCATCAAAGAAGTCCTTAGTTGTAGCAATAGTATCAGAGATAGTATTCTTAAAACTTTCTAGAATGGCCTTCTTCATAATCATGAGATTAATGTGATTCGACCTCTCCCACCTTTTAAACTCCCTCTTTTCATCAGAGGTATTCTTATCTATAATTGGTTGAGAACAATTGATCCTTAGTACAAAGTCTATATCCATAACCCCGAGAATAATCAGAAAATTTTCTCACCATGATTTGAAATTTGAGCAATTCAACATGGAAATAGAGTTGAGTTGGACATTGATATTGGTGGAAATAGTGTTAATTGTCAAAATAGGGAATGATGATCAATATATACTCAAACGGAACTTTAAAACCAAATAAATTCAAATATGAGAAATTCTTATCATAAGATACCGATAATTTTATTAATATTTTATTTTTGGACAAAATAATTAATTTATTAATGATATGTTGATATAGTAATCAAACACTAACACTAAGAGTATGTCAACCAACTATTTTCTTTTGGGCCGATGAATTGATCACATGTAAAATCGAAAAATTGTCACACATTTATTATCACAATGTGCACATGCAATTCCGTCAAATATGGTCCTTCCTTTAGACCGATTGGTATCCACATGAATTGCATACATACAACCTTTTCTATCTAAAAAATAAATTAATTTCTACAAGAGAAATCATTTTGGTGACATATTGCTTAATTTATCTTGAAATATATACAAAACCATACTCATATTTGAATAATATCTGTAATTGAAAATTTTCCAATTTTATTCTAATGAACTCAATTTCTTGAAAATTAGACTATTTAAACCTCAATCTTATAAACTTTAAATTGGGACTAAAAAACCAATTTTATTAAATCTGTCTCCATCATCTTTCTTTTCCATTCCTATACATTCGTTGTCAGCGTAAAACCAATGTTTTAACATTTTGTCGACAACTGATCCAAAACTTGGTCAATCCCTATTTTGTAGCATAGGACACCAGGAAAATTCTCAGGTAGGTGGTGAGTTCATTTAGAACTGCTTACGAATCAGCCAACCTTAAATTTATTTTCGTTTTGTTAACAAAACTTTTCTAAATATGTCATGCTATCGCATACTAAAAGAATGAATCAATGTTGAATATAAAAAAAAGTAAATGATGGTAAGAATGAAAATGAGTTCAATTGAGTTCAATAAGTTCCAAAACTTTTTACACCCAGAATTGAGTCTATTTGGGTCCAAAATAGCCAACAAAATCTTTTTTTTTTAAATATTTATCCTTTTGTGATGTGGATTTGTAATAAAAAATTTTATTTTGTTGGAATTTGAAAGTTTTCTTTTGAAATTGGTAAGTCATACTTAAAAAAAAAATTAAAATCTAAAAATTTCCTTTTTTTTGTTTCCCCAAATTGTGAAAGTTTCTTATAAGAAACTAAATTTAAAATATTATTTAAAATTGAAAATTTCCAAAATTAGATTTGCAATTACAAAAAAACAATTACCATAAAAATGATACTCAAAAAGAATGAAAGTCCATAAAAAAAAGATCTTTGAGTTGCACCATTTTTTTTTTCTTTTGAGAAGAAAGTTCATTGCAAAAAAAAAAGGGGTAAGTTTCAAAAAATAATGAACCGAAATTTATATATCATTGAAAATCTTAATGATAAAAAAAAAGTCAACTTCCCTTTTTTTTGAGGTGAAAAGATCTCAAAAATGGTACAAATATATATTAAAAAAAAGGTCGGATGTCGATTTTAATAAAAACTGAAAATCGACTTTAATAAAACTAAATGTCGACTTTGATGAAAACTAAATGTCGACTTGATGAAAAACTTTTCAGATTTTTTTATTCAAATCCACACCCAAATCCATAAAAATCATATATATTCTCAAAATTCATATAATACCAAAAATCATAAAAATAAAAAACTTAAAATATGTATTAAAAAAAATTCCAATAACTCAAACACAAGTAGCTCTGATACCACTTGTTGGGAAAAAATAATTCAATACAAAACTATATCAAATATTATATTAAACCATTGAAATTAAAAGTTTAATAAACTGAAATTGAAATTATACCTAATTTCATAGTCAGAAATTGAATAGAATGAAATATTGATTCGACCTTCGTCTGGGCAGAATCCTGGGCACGACCTTTCAGATCAAATGTATTCTCACAAAATCTCTCTATATGATGGGGGTATTAGAAAGAAGAGTGATACATTGACTTAGGGACCATAACCCGTATTTATAGTTGTAGGGATGAATTTACTTTAAAATTCATAATAGAATTTGATTATTTAGTTTATTTTAATTATCTTACCAAATTCACATAAATTTAGGTAAATTTCTAGTTATCCTTAAGTCATCCTTCAACATTTCCTATTTAACCCATTATAAATAGTAAATGTTTATTGGTATCTACACATTTATTTATTGTCATATCTTTTAAGATACTTAAATCCAAATTATCAAATTTTCTAAATTTATCGGATCACTTTCATATGGGCTTATTTTATGAATTTGACAGTTTGCAATACATGATTATTTAATATATAAACTCAATATTGAATTAATGATCCAACAAAATTTATATGATTTATTTACTAAAGTAGATGGTACTGTATTTTTAGACGGTGACATTTGAAGTGATCATTGATAAGCATATTCACGTATGAGTGTTATTTATCAATAAACATATAGAAATTTGATTATTCAAAAAACGATACTTGTATTTAGAGTTTTTGATAAATCACATAATTTAGAAAATATTTGTTGAATTATTATTATGATTTTAGAGAAATGTAATTTGTTGGAAAAGTTTTGTTTTGTTTTGTTTTTTTATTTTTAATCTCTTTTGACAATGTTAGTGCTAATAATGCATTTATTGATAGTATTATTAATTTATGTGAACCAACATCTTGTTTTAGTTTTTTTCATATTACATATATGTGTCATATTATAAACTTGTCTTAAAAACGGTCTACAAAACTTGATAAACATTTAGGCCTTAATAAAACCGAAATGTTTTATTTTTGAAAAAAATAAAAATAAAACTTTGAAAGAAGGGAAACAATTTTGTATAGCTGTTGGAATGAGACCAAAGAACTTTCCATGTGATGTTCCGCATCAATTGAATTCAATATATAAATTGTTGCATTCATCTTTTCTGTATATATTTTTTATGTACATTTTTTCTTCAGATAGAGTAGTAAACTTGCATTTATTTCCACAAAAATAGAATTCTTGTGAAAAATTTTATAAATATTGAAATTTTTGTACAACACTATTGTTAATTTATTCGATATATGGTTGTAATGAAATGTTTCAATGTTGCGCAAAATTTTGCAAAGTATACACATGATGATTTGTTTCATACTTGCATGAAGGAAATGAAGTTAAAATGAAATAAATAATTTTATATATCCTACTTTATTAATTTAGTTGCTGTTGTTTTTGACCCATATGGAAAATTAAATAGATTAATTGAGTATTTGAATATATATTATAATGCCTTGGATGATGAATTTGAAAATGAATCATCTTGGCCTTGTGTTGATATTGACAACATAAAATGTAATATTAATTTAGTTTCTAATTTATCACGTTATATAACACAAGCAAATTAAGTTATTCAATACTTACAAATATTGCAAAACGGATTAGAGTTTCACGTACATCTACTGAATTTGATTTATACGTAATGACAGTTTTTGAGATTGATAACATAGATGGAGAAAGATTTAATATTTTAACTCTGGTAGAAAATTTATGAGTATCAATTTCCAACTTCATCATTAATCACCTGGTGCGGTAAAAAAGATTTCTAACTTTATCATTATGATGACATAATTGCTAAAAATATAACGAGCAATGCTCGGCAATTATTATTATTTTGGTGAATGCTCCGACAATTATGGTTGCGACAAAATAACCCTTTCGTGCAGTGGTTTAATGTTAGATGAATATTGCTCCAACTTAACATTAGCTAATTCGGAGGCCTGAAGATGTGTCCAAGACCGGATCAGAGTGGAATATCGATAACAAGAAAATATCAATTCTGAATTCTTTGACTCTGAAGGGACAACCGATACTAGTACTTTAGGAAGGACAACGATTGAGCGATTGTAAGTTAAGTAGAAAAAATTGTAAGAAAATTATGTGAATTTTGATTTCATCCCATAAGAATAGATAGGGAAGTCAATTTTTTCAAATAAAGGTTGAGTTTAAACTCTTTCTCCTTTCTTTCTTTTTTTTTTTTAATTATTTATTTTTTTTAGTTCCAATTTCTTTAAATTAGGAATAAAAAACTGATAGTTTTAGAAGTGTGGCCATGTCTATGCATGAAAAACACTAGAAACAAAATGTAATATAAAGGTATTAGTTTCCTCTTTCTTCTTCAAATCACATAAGCTTAACTCTATAATAATTCCTGAGACCCCTTGAGCCTATTCCATGTTCCTCAGCCTAATTAATAATTGATGATATGTAATCTAAAATACAATTTCATATTTAAAATAACATTATATCTATTATTATACTCTTGGTAGCTATTTTTTTAAAATAAAGATCTCCGCAAAAGTTATTGAATTTAAGACAAAAATTTATTTTATGATGAGAAATGTAACAAAAAAAGTTTAAAATCATGTATTTTAAAAAAATAAATTATCAAATTCTTCAAACCAAACATTATTTTTAAAAACATGGTATAAAAAATATACCATGACTAATAACCATTTTTAGAATGAAAATAAGGGTTTTTGGAGACATTGTTTTTAAAATTATTTTTATTTTTATTTTTTATATAAGAAGATGTAACAAAACGAAATCGAATAAGGAAAGGGAGGATGAAAATGGGGAGGTTATACCGTTTGAGCAAGGACTTTAAAGTTATTTTTATGCAAAACTTCTAATAATTAAAGTTTTTTTTTTATAATTAATTATTTTAAGTATCTCTTCGATTGGGCCTTTTGGCAATGGGTCATAAACTTGATGGGCCTGTACTGACGAGTCCATTGGGCCCTTCAATCAAAGGTAAGGCTGCGCTTGCTCTTCCCCTCTCTTCTGTCGTCCTAACCAAACCCTAACCCTAGAGTGGAGAGTTGTAGTCTATATATTCTCCTTTTGCTTCTGCTATTTCTTGTCTCCGGGCTTCACGGCGACCTAGGTAAGTTTTTCTTCTCCTCGCATGGTCACGTCCAGGAGGATCTCTCTCTCTCTCTCTCTCTCTTTATCTTTATCTTTTGCTTTCAATTTTGATTGTTGTATTGTTGAAGAGATGGCGGTGATGACTCCATAAAAATTCAAGCTCAACAGACTGGATTGCAGGGTTTTCTCTCTGATTTGAAAACCTTGCGTGTCGACTACCTTCTATTCCTGAGCAAAATCTCTTCATACTCATCTCTCGTTCTATCATTTTCTTATTTTGACCGATTTTTTTTAACATTTATTGTTAAATAATGATATTATTGGGGGGAAGAGAGGATAACGATGAGGATGATAAAGCTCCCTCTTCTGATAACAAGTTGAGGAAAATCGCTGGCCGAATCGAACCATTAACACGTTGCCAACTCTGAGTCCTCTCTCTTCTACCCAAATATATATATTTTCAAAAAATGTTGTAGATTTGTGATGTAGGGTTTAATAGATGAGGATGAAGCAAGTAGTAAAATATCCAACACTTGATATGATGCCTGTCTTGTGCATTCAAGTGATTTCAAGTTCTCTTTTGCTTCTGAATCTATTTGAGAATTGCATTTTTTCCTAAGATGTTTAAGGTCAAATTTTGGACAATTTGTGTTGTTGATCCCTTGCCCTTTATCAACATTTACATTTACATTTAGATTGCAGTGCAGGCGGAGTTGTGAATGATCAACTCAAATTATTATTTAGGTTTTCCTCAAAAAGGTTTCATCCCTACACTATAATCTCCACTTACCCCTCCCTTTCATTCCACCAATTCTCTCACAAACTGGTTTGTGAAAATGTAAATGAGGAGGATACTGAATTTCTTTTCTTATTTTTTCTTAAGTGCATTTGAAATTGATTGCTTTTGACACTTAATAATTTAATTTCTTTAGGAAATAACAATTTGTTTATTCTTTGTCCGTACAAATTTGTTTTAAAAATATTAGGTGAGGAAAATTATTTCATTTTTTATCCGAACAATTGAAATCCCTTTCTTTTATCGGAGAAAACATTCTCCTGACAATCGAGTTTGGATGTTTGTTTCATTAATCATATCCAGCCCAAAATTATCCCCCTCTCTACTCAATAACATAAAGTCTCCAGATACCATAAGGTAGATATAAATTAATTTTTGGCAAAGGAAGATTCCCTACTTACAAACTTCTGTATTCCAAACAGCAGCAAGAGCACAAGAGATATAACAATTTTATTTTTGATTAATTCATAATGGATGACTATAAAATTTTAGAGTATTTGTTATAAAATTCTAAATTGAACAAATTAAACGAAACTGAAAATTTCTTGGCAAACACAGGAGGAAGGGAAATATATATATATAAACCTAGACAAATCAAAGGGAATTCATTTTATCTCTAAAGAGATAATTTATCGGTCATAATCTTTTTTTTTTTTTAAATTTTAAGATTTAAAATTTAAATCTCGTGTAATAAAATAAAAAGAACGAGACTTCACTTCACGACAGGGTGAGAGGAAGCTTACGGGCCCTGGGCGTCCCTGTAGATGGCAGGATTTCACTATTATAAGGACCAAAATCAAAACAACATGGAGAAGGATGCCTCAAATTTTGAGGATTGCGACTCACATGAAGCTGGATGGCTCAGTCCTGTGACAGGGGAGGTGTTCAAGGCAGCATAAAAATTTTGTGATTGTAAGAGAGAGATGGATTGAAAAGGCTGCATGCTAATGTTGGAAATATGTAATAACTACTAATCTAGTAATTAATCATAATTAATAAAAATAGTTAGTTGTTAATTGTTGCGGTTAGATTAATTAGTAGTTAACAAAATTTGATTAGTAGTTAAATGAAATTGTTAGTAAAATTAGTATAAATAATAATATCTAAAACATGTAATAGTATGGATTGAAATTAAATTGAAAATTCTCTTGTATTCTCTTTCTCTCTCTATCTTCGTTCCCTAATATTTCTTATTCTCTTGATCGCACTCTCTCTTCCTCTTTTTCTCATTTTCTTGAGTTGGTTTATAACAAAGTGGTATCAGAGTTTACGAATTCTTGGCTAAATAATGACAGAGAAAATAGGGTATGAAACTATCAAGATCAAAATCAATGAAAGTCATCTCCGGTTGATGCGAAGTATGGATGAATTTAATAAAAGATTGGACACTTTTATGACAAGATTTGATGACAAATACTCTCATGAAAATGTTAAACAAAGATAATCACGAAGAACTTGAAAGAATGTAGTATGATATATCTCCATCTCCAACTTTTTTTTCAATTAGTCACCCTCTAGATAAAGATCCACCTGGTCCCACCTATCAAGCAAACTCGTCTCGAAGTAATGAATCGAACTCAACAACTCAGTCAAATGAACCAGTTCTCTAATCTCCACTTGCATCTCTACCTCTTAAGGTTCCCTTTGCTCCAGAAACAAATAAAGAACTTACACAAACTATGTCACCCAGTACAATGACAGTACTACCTCCATTTACTTTAACCCCTCTACCTGTAAAATTTCATGATATTTCTCCGACTTTGCCACTTGTTATTCTAAAAAGAGTGCCGCCAAGTTATAGTGGTTCTATCTCTGGCCCATTGGCTCAGTACTAGTTGTATCATCCCCAAAGACATCGTCAGAGAATCCTCCTTCAGTCCATCCCACAGTACAACAATCAACACCACCAACAACACAAATAAAGAATCCACCAAAAAGGGGGACTCCACGGTAAGCACCATATCCACCAAAAACAAATTTAACAAAGGTCTCTCTCAAGCTTTCTTATCTCCATTTTCCTTCTACCACTCTTCCTGCAATTTAAGTCACATTCGTTGTTCATACCCATCACTTTATATCTCAACACAAATATAAACATTGGTTCAAGATTTATAAATTCAAAATCTTAATTTTTAGTTTTTTATCATAGAGGACAAGGATGTCCTCAACGGGGAAGTATTGTAATAACTACTAACTATAGTATTAGAAGTTGATCATAATTTGTCCTCAAGAAAAAATTATTGTAACAATTAGGGTTTTTTTTTTGATATAAAAGAATATATATACCAAAAAGAACAAAGACTACACGGGTACCAGGAGAGGCCCTGAGATACTCGGAAAATCAAGCCGCCCTCAAGGCAAACAAAACAAAACTAAGATCGAGTACCAGTTACGGATAAGACTGCACTAACAAAAGCTACAATAATATGAGGCGGTAACTGATGATCACCAATCCTTCTCTTGTTTCTCTCCATCCAAATATAATAAATACATGCGCTAAGAGAGCATTTGAAGATCCTGTTCCTTCGGAGGGGGTATCTCGTTGGGGAAAGCAAGATCGCACGAATGCCTGACCAAGAGATAGGGAATAACGTAGGAACATGCTGAGCCATCGATAATCGCCAAACCTCTCTAGAGAAAGGACAGCGAAAAAATAAGCGATCATAAGTCTCCCTCCAACATGAGCAGAGATGACAAGATGATGAGTTCGCAAGTCTGAGCCTAAACAAAAAGTCACTAGTCTGAATCTGCTCCATAAAAAGAAGCCATAAAACGAACGCAAATCGAGGAATCGCGCCCGGAAACCACACTAGGTTAGTCCATGGGACGTGGTCGTACTAACAACGAAGGTGCTACCACGCGGACATGATGGAAAACTCCCCATTAGGCAGAAGCGTCCACAGGATCCTATCATGACCCGTGGAGGGAAGGTCAGACTCCCAGACATACTCGCGAATACTATCAAAGAAGGTACCCATCGATCTAGAAACCCTCTGACCCTGAAGATACTCTGACCAATGGATGCTAGAGAAGACATCCTGCACAGAGCAAGTATCGGAAAAACCCGATCTCTCCATAGCCTGTCTCCCGAGAACCTCTATCAAAGGCACAGAGGACAGCCAAGAATCATACCAGAAAGAAATACGGCTACCATCACCCATCCTCCAGGCGACCAGCTCCCGAACTAAGTGTCGAAGGGCAAGGAGCTTCCTCCAAATCCAAGAGCACCTATCCGGAACTCGAACAAACTAAAAGCTGCGGCCTCGAAGAAGATAAGTCCTCATCCATCTACTCCACACATTATGCTCGGGATCCGAAAGAAGATGCCATATATGCTTGAGTTGGGCTGCCCTATTCCAATCCGTTACTCTCTTCAGATCTAACCCTCCTTCCTTCCGAGAACGGCAAACTAGAGACCAAGCTACCTTGGCTTTATGACGGTCTAAGAAAGGACCTGACCATAAAAACCGAGACATAACCTGCTCGAGGTCCTTGCATATCGCCTTAGGAAGGAGAACATCGACGACCAATAAGTCTGAATCGCAAAGAGAACGGAACTCACCAACTGTAACCGACCAGCGTAAGATAACTGACGACTCATCTAATACTGAATCTGGGCTGTCACCCTTCGAACAAGCTGAACACAATCTGTAGCTGAAAGACTCGATTAAACAAGCGGGACTCCAAGGTATCTGATCGAGAGCTGACCCTGACGGAAACCCGAAGATCGCAACATATCCTCCCTCACACCCTGCTCCACCTCCCCAAAGAAGATCTCACTCTTCTGAGGGTTTAGCAGAAAGCCAGAGAGAGACCCAAAACGAGACAAAACATCCAAAATACACTGCACTGAATCAAGGCTACCTCTAGAGAATAGCATCAGGTCATCAGCAAAGCATAAATGGGAAAAGCCTACTTCTTGACACGGCCAGTGAAACTCAAAAAGAGACTCCTGAGAGATCCGATTCATCATGCCAGAGAAAACCTCCATGACTAACACGAAGAGTAAAAGGGAAAAGGGGTCTCCCTGTCTGAGACCTCGCAAGCTCCGAAAGAACTCCGTCAACTCGCCATTAATGGTTATCGCAAAGCTCGTTGAGGAGACACACGTCATAATCCTGTCCACCAGACAGGATGGAAAACCAATACACTCTAACACGAGTTTGAGAAAATCCCACTCCACGGAGTCATATGCTTTCATAATATCGACCTTTATTGCACATCGAGGAGGACCATGATTCAGGTGATAACCATGAAGGAGCTCATGGACCAACAGAATGTTATCCCTAATCTAACGACCCTGAACAAAAGCAGACTGCTCACTCCCAATAACGCTCGGCAGCACCTGACTCACCCTCGCTGCAATAACTCTAGAGATGCACTTATAAACTGTATTACAGTAGGAAATCGGCTGAAAATCCATCAAAGAGGTAGGGATATCCTTCTTCGAGATAAGAGAAATGATAGTACCATTCATCTCCTTCAGAAGGTGCCCATGAGAAAAGAATTTCGATACCGCACTCGTGACATCAGGACCTACCAGGTCCCAGCTATCGTGAAAGAACTTCGCACTATAGCCATCGGGGCCCGGAGCCTTATGTCTCCCCAAAAAAAACATAGCCTCCCTCACCTCAGCAGCCGTTACTGGGGACTCCATCGCTTGAATCTAAGCCTTCGAGAGAGAAACTCAAATCATGGAAGCGATGATTCTAGCATCTAACTACTCCACACGAGGCCTACTCGAGAATAGACCTCTGAAATACCTGATAGCCTTACAGCTAATCCCTTCCGGATTAGAGATCCGCTCACCATCCTCCCTGAGCAACGAGCAAATGGAATTTTGATTCCGTCTGCATTGAACCATTCAGAAAAAGTAAGCCGTGTTCCGATCTCCCAAAGTGAGGCAACGGATCCTGGCCTTCTGACAAAGCATACTCTCCTCCATGCTGGCTAGGCGGTGGTAATGACAAGCAGCCAACCTCTTCGCCTCACCCAAACCATCAACGGAACCACCTGATAGCAGCTCCTGCTAAAGCCGAATAAGACTCTCCCAGGCATCCTGAACTCGAGAAGATAGCTCACTGAACTTCTACCGGTTCAACTGCCTTAATCGACGTCTGAGCCCCTTTAGTTTCCTGTATAGACGATACATTAGAGTCCCATAGTACATATCCTCCTAAGCCTCCGCTACTATCCCTCGATACTAAGGATGCTCTATCCAGAAATCAAAGAACTTGAATGGCACCCGGCGACGCTGATCCTGCTGTGCCCTAACCACACAAGGAGAATGATCCGAAACACCTGATGGGAGAAAAACAGCCTCAGAAAAAGGATAAGAGGTCAGCCAAACAGAATTAACCAATACCCAGTCCAGCTTCCTCCGAATGGGATCCGCATATTGCCTATTCCACCAGGTAAAGAAGGAACTAGAGGATCGCAGATCCTCCAACTCCGACTGCTGAATACAATTATCAAGAGCACAATCTGCCAGAGACCAACCAACTAAACCGCCACTCTTCTCCGACGGCCGTCTAATAGTATTAAAATCACCAAGAACGCACCATGGGGTATCTGTCCTCTCACTCAACCGACTCAGAAAGTCCCAAAGAACACGACGATCTCCCACCAAATTAGACCCGTAAACTACAGTAACCTGACAAAGAAAATCAGAATGGAGAGCCAGAACCCTGCAATGAATCCACTGCAATTCACATGATAAAACATCTATCCGGATCTCCAACGGATCCCAACACAACCAAATACGACCCGTGGAATTACTCGTACGAGCTATAGAATATCTCCAATGAGGTAAGAAAGACTGCTGAATACGTACCTTATTAGAAGAGCGAACCTGAGTCTCTAGAAACCTAGCCAACTGCAATCGATTCTATCTCACAAAATCTCTCGCAACCCAAATATGGATAGGGTCATTCAGACCCCTAACGTTCCAACAACCTATCATCAGGAATGGAAAAATGAGAGGACTCACCCCTCAAAGCTCAAGACCGTCGCTTCCTCCCTTTTTGCTCTTCCTAGCCCAAGGAGGACTATGCGAGGGAAGAGCTCGAAAGGAGGAAGATAAAGAACTGTCGCTGGGACTAGAACTGATCGCTATAGTAGGAGTCACAACACCGTGATCGAACCCTGCGCTCACTCTCAGAATACTAGGACACTCGGTAGCCAACACACACTCCAGAGCTGGAGTAACAACCGAAGGCACTGGAGTCACCTCTCGCATAACAAGAGCCTGAAAATCCCTCGCTGGAGAGTCAACCCCCTCTCTGACAACCAAAGCCATACTATCGGCCTAAGACTCAACAGACTCCATCACCGGAGAAGCATCCTCCGCTCGGACGACCAAAGCCATACTATCAACCCGAGGCCCGACAGACGCCCTCCTATAATCCAAACTAGCCATTTGAGCCTCAGCAGACTCCTTAACCTCCTTTCGAGTAACCCCCTCCAAAGGGGCAACGAAATCTGGCAATGAACACTCCTGGGGTGTCACTACAGTAGGCTGATTCTCGAACTTCTTCTTATCTTTTTCCTTCGTCGCCGCTGTTTCCTACCGACCGGCTGAAAACCCTCATCATCTGTCTGTATAGAGGGAGCCTGCGTGCCATCCTACATAAGGGGGTGCTTCGGGCATTTAGTCTAACTATGCCCAAAGACCGAGTAAATAGAGCAATGAGGCGGATTGTAGGAATACTCCGCCTTCACTGTAACCTCGCTCTCGTAAGGAAAAACAAAAACTGCCTCCTTCGTAACAGGGCTCACTACATTAATCTCAATAGAAACCCCAGCATACCGAAGCCGAGACTCGGAGGCCATAACACCATCCATAGATAAA